>CM072805.1:9706600-12654068 GCA_037013495.1 Hippophae tibetana | reverse complement strand
AAAACCATATGGTTACAAATAATGTATTCATACACCATAGAAATATTTCTTGCAAGCTAACAAGATGTTTACCAATGATGTATACAACAACCTCTAGCCATCACCTTTTCTATTTGGTTTGGGGGACCAAAATTGGGTTAAATTAGGTTGTGCTGGGAATCAAGACATACAGAGGAAAGCAAAATATTGAGAACACATGATGGAAAATACATAAAAGGAAAAGTAAACTTAAACATATTTTTATGTCTATTATATAAAAGAAAGTAGGGGAAATAAGTACTCCAAATTTTATTTCTTTATAATTAAGAAATAATTAAATGAAATTTATTATATCTTAAAACGCGAGAAAATCAAACTTTAGATATTTTGTTTATTGATTTTTTTATAAGAGATCCAAACTTTACATTTTTAATTATTTTCTCACATCAATATTCTTACCTTATTTATAAGTTATTCTGTGAGTGTTGGAATTGACCGTATTTAATTTCATTTTGGTCTTACCTTTATCAATAAGAATCTAGGTTCCAAACTAATTCTAAGCGTAATAGCAAAAACTTATGGTCACGAATATTTTACTCATACACCATAGAAATGTTTCTTGCAAGCTAGCAAGATGTTTACAAATAATGTATACAACAACCTCTAGCCATCACCTTTTCCATTTGGTTTGGGGGGACCAAAATTGGGATAAATTAGATTGTGCTAGGAATCAAGACATACAGAGGAAAGAAAATATCGAGAACACATGAGGGAAAATACATAAATGGAAAAGTAAATTTAACATTTTTTTATGTCTATTATATAAAAGAAAGTAGGGGAAATAAGTACTCCAAATTTTATTTCTTTATAATTAAGAACTAATTAAATGAAATTTATTATATCTTAAAACGCGAGAAAATCAAACTTTAGATCTTTTGTTTATTGATTTTTTTTATAAGAGATCCAAACTTTACATTTTTAATTATTTTCTCACATCAATATTCTTAACTTATTTATAAGTTATTCTGTGAGTGTTGGAATTGACCGTATTTAATTTCATTTTGGTCTTACCTTTATCAATAAGAATCTAGGTTCCAAACTAATTCTAAGAGTAATAGCAAAATCATATGGTTACGAATATTGTACTCATACACCATAGAAATGTTTCTTGCAAGCTAACATGATGTTTACAAATGATGTATACAACAACCTCTAACCATCACCTTTTCCATTTGGTAGGGAGGGAAAACAAATTGGGTTAAATTAGGGTGTGGTGGGAATCAAGGCGTACAAAGGAAAGAAAATATTGAGAAGACATGAGGAAAAATAAATAAATGGAAAAAAAACTTCAACGTTTTTTATATCTATGTTACAATAGAATGTGAAGGGCAAAAAATACTCTAAATTTTATTTTTTTATAATAACAAAATATTTAAATGGAATTTATTATATCTTAAAACGCCAAAAAATCAAACTTTAGATATTTTGTTTATTAATGTTTTTATAAGAGATCAATACTTTTCATTTTTCATTATTTTCTCACATCACTATTCTTAACTCATTTTAAGTTATTCTATTAGTTTTGGAATTAACCATATTTAATTTAACGTTTTTTATACATGTATCAATAAGAATCTAGGTTCCAAACAATTCTAAGAGTAAGAAACGTAGAAATTTGATTACCAATATTGTGCTCATACACCATAGAAATATTACTTGCAAGCTAACAAGATGTTTAGAAATGATGTATACAACAACCTCTAGCCATCACCTTTTCCATTTGGTTTGGAGGGGAACAAATTTGGGTTAAATTAGGTTGTACTCGGAATCAACACATATAGAGGAAAGAAAATATTGAGAACACATGAGGGAAAATACATAAATGGAAAAGTAAACTTAAAACATTTTTTTATGTCTATTATATAAAAGAAAGTAGGGGATATAAGTACTCCAAATTTTATTTCTTTATAATTATGAAATAATTAAATGAAATTTATTATATCTTAAAACGCGAGAAAATCAAACTTTAGATCTTTTGTTTATTGATTTTTTTATAAGAGATCCAAACTTTACATTTTTAATTATTTTCTCACATCAATATTCTTAACTTATTTATATGTTATTCTGTGAGTGTTGGAATTGACCATATTTAATTTAATTTTGGTCTTACCTTTATCAATAAGAATCTAGGTTCCAAACCAATTCTAAGTGTAATAGCAAAAACATATGGTTACAAATATTGTACTCATACACCATAGAAATATTTCTTGCAAGCTAACAAGATGTTTACAAATGATGTATACAACAACCTCTAACCATCACCTTTTCCATTTGGTAGGGAGGGAAAAATAATTGGGTTAAATTAGGGTGTGGTGGGAATCAAGGCGTACAAAGGAAAGAAAATATTGAGAAGACATGAGGAAAAATAAATAAATGGAAAAAAAACTTCAACGTTTTTTATATCTATTTTACAATAGAATGTGAAGGGCAAAAAAATACTCTAAATTTTATTTTTTTATAATAACAAAATATTTAAATGGAATTTATTATATCTTAAAATGCCAAAAAATCAAACATTAGATATTTTGTTTATTAATGTTTTTATAAGAGATCAATACTTTTCATTTTTCATTATTTTCTCACATCACTATTCTTAACTCATTTTAAGTTATTCTATTAGTTTTGGAATTAACCATATTTAATTTAACGTTTTTTATACATGTATCAATAAGAATCTAGGTTCCAAACAATTCTAAGAGTTAGAAACGTAGAAATTTGATTACCTATATTGTGCTCATACACCATAGAAATATTACTTGCAAGCTAACAAGATGTTTAGAAATGACGTATACAACAACCTCTAGCCATCAACTTTTCCATTTGGTTTGGAGGGAACAAAATTGGGTTAAATTAGGTTGTACTGGAATCAACACATATAGAGGAAAGAAAATATTGAGAACACATTAGGGAAAATACATAAATGGAAAAGTAAACTTAAACCTTTTTTTATGTCTATTATATAAAAGAAAGTAGGGGAAATAAGTACTCCAAATTTTATTTCTTTATAATTATGAAATAATTAAATGAAATTTATTATATCTTAAAACGCGAGAAAATCAAACTTTAAATCTTTTGTTTATTGATTTTTTTATAAGAGATCCAAACTTTACATTTTTAATTATTTTCTCACATCAATATTCTTAGCTTATTTATAAGTTATTCTGTGAGTGTTGGAATTGAAGATATTTAATTTAATTTTGGTCTTACCTTTATCAATAGGAATCTAGGTTCCAAACCAATTCTAAGAGTAATAGCAAAAACATATGGTTACAAATATTGTGCTCATACACCATAGAAATATTTCTTGCAAGCTAATAAGATGTTTACAAATGATGTATACAACAACCTCAAGCCATCACCTTTTACATTTGGTTTGGAGGGAAGAAAATTGGGTAAAATTAGGTTGTGCTGGGAATCAAGACATACAGAGGAATGCAAATATTGAGAACACATGAGGGAAAATACATAAAAAGAAAAGTAAACTTAAACATTTTTTATGTCTATTATATAAAAGAAAGTAAGGGAAATAAGTACTCCAAATTTTATTTCTTTATAATTATGAAATAATTAAATGAAATTTATTATATATTAAAACGAGAGAAAATCAAACTTTAGATATTTTGTTTATTGATTTTTTTATAAGAGATCCAAACTTTACATTTTTAATTATTTTCTCACATCAATATTCTTAACTTATTTATAAGTTATTCTGTGAGTGTTGGAATTGACCATATTTAATTTAATTTTGGTCTTACCTTTATCAATAATAATCTAGGTTCCAAACCAATTCTAAGAGTAATAGCAAAAACATATGGTTACAAATATTGTATTCATACACCATAGAAATATTTCTTGCAAGCTAACAAGATGTTTACAAATGATGTATACAACAACCTCTAACCATCACCTTATCCATTTGGTAGGGAGGGAAAAATAATTGGGTTAAATTAGGGTGTGGTGGGAATCAAGGCGTACAAAGGAAAGAAAATATTGAGAAGACATGAGGAAAAATAAATAAATGGAAAAAAAACTTCAACGTTTTTTATATCTATTTTACAATAGAATGTGAAGGGCAAAAAAATACTCTAAATTTTATTTTTTTATAATAACAAAATATTTAAATGGAATTTATTATATCTTAAAATGCCAAAAAATCAAACATTAGATATTTTGTTTATTAATGTTTTTATAAGAGATCAATACTTTTCATTTTTCATTATTTTCTCACATCACTATTCTTAACTCATTTTAAGTTATTCTATTAGTTTTGGAATTAACCATATTTAATTTAACGTTTTTTATACATGTATCAATAAGAATCTAGGTTCCAAACAATTCTAAGAGTAAGAAACGTAGAAATTTGATTACCTATATTGTGCTCATACACCATAGAAATATTTCTTGCAAGCTAATAAGATGTTTACAAATGATTTATACAACAACCTCTAGCCATAACGTTTTCCATTTGGTTTGGAGGGAAGAAAATTGGGTTAAATTAGGTTGTGGTGGGAATCAAGACATACAGAGGAAAGCAAATATTGAGAACACATGAGGGAAAATACATAAAAGGAAAAATAAACTTAAACATTTTTTTTATGTCTATTATATAAAAGAAAGTAGGGGAAATAGGTACTCCAAATTTTATTTCTTTATAATTATGAAATAATTAAATGAAATTTATTATATCTTAAAACGCGAGAAAATCAAACTTTAGATATTTTGTTTATTGATTTTTTTATAAGAGATCCAAACTTTACATTTTTAATTATTTTCTCACATCAATATTTTTAACTTATTTATAAGTTATTCTGTGAGTGTTGGAATTGACCGTATTTAATTTCATTTTGGTCTTACCTTTATCAATAAGAATCTAGGTTCCAAACTAATTCTAAGAGTAATAGCAAAAACATACGGTGACAAATATTGTACTCATACACCATAGAAATGTTTCTTGCAAGCTAGCAAGATGTTTACAAATAATGTATATTACAACCTCTAGCCATCACCTTTTCCATTTGGTTTGGGGGGAAAAAATTGGGTTAAATTAGGTTGTGCTGCGAATCAAGACATACAGAGGAAAGAAAATATTAAGAACACATGAGGGAAAATTCATAAATGGAAAAGTAAACTTAAACATTTTTTTATGTCTATTATATAAAAGAAAGTAGGGGAAATAAGTGCTCCAAATTTTATTTATTTATAATTAAGAAATAATTAAATGAAATTTATTTTATCTTAAAACGCGAGAAAATCAAAATGTAGATATTTTTTTTATTGATTTTTTTATAAGAGATCCAAACTTTACATTTTTAATTATTTTCTCACTTCAATATTTTTAACTTATTTATAAGTTATTCTGTGAGTGTTGGAATTGACCCGTATTTAATTTAATTTTGGTCTTACCTTTATCAATAAGAATATAGGTTCCAAACTAATTCTAAGAGTAATAGCAAAAACATATGGTTACAAATATTGTACTCATACACCATAGAAATATTACTTGCAAGCTAACAAGATGTTTACAAATGATGTATATAACAACCTCTAGCCATCACCTTTTCCATTTGGTTTTGGGGGAACAAAATTGGGTTAAATTAGGTTGTGCTGGGAATCAAGACATACAGAGGAAAGAAAATATTAAGAACACATGAGGGAAAATACATAAATGGAAAAGTAAACTTAAACATTTTTTATGTCTATTATATAAAAGAAAGTAGGGGAAATAAGTGCTGCAAATTTTATGTCTTTGTAATTATGAAATAATTAAATGAAATTTATTATATCTTAAAACGCGAGAAAATCTAACTTTAGATCTTTTGTTTATTGATTTTTTTATAAGAGATCCAAACTTTACATTTTTAATTATTTTCTCACATCAATATTCTTAACTTATTTATAAGTTATTCTGTGAGTGTTGGAATTGACCGTATTTAATTTCATTTTGGTCTTACCTTTATCAATAAGAATCTAGGTTCCAAACTAATTCTAAGAGTAATAGCAAAATCATATGGTTACGAATATTGTCCTCATACACCATAGAAATGTTTCTTGCAAGCTAACATGATGTTTACAAATGATGTATACAACAACCTCTAACCATCACCTTTTCCATTTGGTAGGGAGGGAAAACAAATTGGGTTAAATTAGGGTGTGGTGGGAATCAAGGCGTACAAAGGAAAGAAAATATTGAGAAGACATGAGGAAAAATAAATAAATGGAAAAAAAACTTCAACGTTTTTTATATCTATTTTACAATAGAATGTGAAGGGCAAAAAAATACTCTAAATTTTATTTTTTTATAATAACAAAATATTTAAATGGAATTTATTATATCTTAAAACGCCAAAAAATCAAACTTTAGATATTTTGTTTATTAATGTTTTTATAAGAGATCAATACTTTTCATTTTTCATTATTTTCTCACATCACTATTCTTAACTCATTTTAAGTTATTCTATTAGTTTTGGAATTAACCATATTTAATTTAACGTTTTTTATACATGTATCAATAAGAATCTAGGTTCCAAACAATTCTAAGAGTAAGAAACGTAGAAATTTGATTACCAATATTGTGCTCATACACCATAGAAATATTACTTGCAAGCTAACAAGATGTTTAGAAATGATGTATACAACAACCTCTAGCCATCACCTTTTCCATTTGGTTTGGAGGGAACAAATTTGGGTTAAATTAGGTTGTACTCGGAATCAACACATATAGAGGAAAGAAAATATTGAGAACACATGAGGGAAAATACATAAATGGAAAAGTAAACTTAAACATTTTTTTATGTCTATTATATAAAAGAAAGTAGGGGATATAAGTACTCCAAATTTTATTTCTTTATAATTATGAAAAAATTAAATTAAATTTATTATATCTTAAAACGCGAGAAAATCAAACTTTAGATCTTTTGTTTATTGATTTTTTTATAAGAGATCCAAACTTTACATTTTTAATTATTTTCTCACATCAATATTCTTAACTTATTTATAAGTTATTCTGTGAGTGTTGGAATTGATCATATTTAATTTAATTTTGGTCTTACCTTTATCAATAAGAATCTAGGTTCCAAACCAATTCTAAGTGTAATAGCAAAAACATATGGTTACAAATATTGTACTCATACACCATAGAAATATTTCTTGCAAGCTAATAAGATGTTTACAAATGATGTATACAACAACCTCTAACCATCACCTTTTCCATTTGGTAGGGAGGGAAAAATAATTGTGTTAAATTAGGGTGTGGTGGGAATCAAGGCGTACAAAGGAAAGAAAATATTGAGAAGACATGAGGAAAAATAAATAAATGGAAAAAAAACTTCAACGTTTTTTATATCTATTTTACAATAGAATGTGAAGGGCAAAAAAAATACTCTAAATTTTATTTTTTTATAATAACAAAATATTTAAATGGAATTTATTATATCTGAAAATGCCAAAAAAATCAAACATTAGATATTTTGTTTATTAATGTTTTTATAAGAGATCAATACTTTTCATTTTTCATTATTTTCTCACATCACTATTCTTAACTCATTTTAAGTTATTCTATTAGTTTTGGAATTAACCATATTTAATTTAACGTTTTTTATACATGTATCAATAAGAATCTAGGTTCCAAACAATTCTAAGAGTAAGAAACGTAGAAATTTGATTACCTATATTGTGCTCATACACCATAGAAATATTACTTGCAAGCTAACAAGATGTTTAGAAATGACGTATACAACAACCTCTAGCCATCAACTTTTCCATTTGGTTTGGAGGGAACAAAATTGGGTTAAATTAGGTTGTACTGGGAATCAACACATATAGAGGAAAGAAAATATTGAGAACACATTAGGGAAAATACATAAATGGAAAAGTAAACTTAAACCTTTTTTTATGTCTATTATATAAAAGAAAGTAGGGGAAATAAGTACTCCAAATTTTATTTCTTTATAATTATGAAATAATTAAATGAAATTTATTATATCTTAAAACGCGAGAAAATCAAACTTTAAATCTTTTGTTTATTGATTTTTTATAAGAGATCCAAACTTTACATTTTTAATTATTTTCTCACATCAATATTCTTAGCTTATTTATAAGTTATTCTGTGAGTGTTGGAATTGAAGATATTTAATTTAATTTTGGTCTTACCTTTATCAATAAGAATCTAGGTTCCAAACCAATTCTAAGAGTAATAGCAAAAACATATGGTTACAAATATTGTGCTCATACACCATAGAAATATTTCTTGCAAGCTAATAAGATGTTTACAAATGATGTATACAACAACCTCTAGCCATCACCTTTTACATTTGGTTTGGAGGGAAGAAAATTGGGTAAAATTAGGTTGTGCTGGGAATCAAGACATACAGAGGAATGCAAATATTGAGAACACATGAGGGAAAATACATAAAAAGAAAAGTAAACTTAAACTTTTTTTATGTCTATTATATAAAAGAAAGTAGGGGAAATAATTACTCCAAATTTTATTTCTTTATAATTATGAAATAATTAAATGAAATTTATTATATATTAAAACGAGAGAAAATCAAACTTTAGATATTTTGTTTATTGATTTTTTTTATAAGAGATCCAAACTTTACATTTTTAATTATTTTCTCACATCAATATTCTTAACTTATTTATAAGTTATTCTGTGAGTGTTGGAATTGACCATATTTAATTTAATTTTGGTCTTACCTTTATCAATAATAATCTAGGTTCCAAACCAATTCTAAGAGTAATAGCAAAAACATATGGTTACAAATATTGTATTCATACACCATAGAAATATTTCTTGCAAGCTAACAAGATGTTTACAAATGATGTATACAACAACCTCTAACCATCACCTTATCCATTTGGTAGTGAGGGAAAAAGAATTGGGTTAAATTAGGGTGTGGTGGGAATCAAGGCGTACAAAGGAAAGAAAATATTGAGAAGACATGAGGAAAAATAAATAAAGGGAAAAAAAACATCAACGTTTTTTATATCTATTTTACAATAGAATGTGAAGGGCAAAAAAATACTCTAAATTTTATTTTTTTATAATAACAAAATATTTAAATGGAATTTATTATATCTTAAAACGCCAAAAAATCAAACATTAGATATTTTGTTTATTAATTTTTTTATAAGAGATCAATACTTTTAATTTTTTATTATTTTCTCACATCACTTTTCTTAACTCATTTTAAGTTATTCTATTAGTTTTGGAATTACCAATATTTAATTTAACATTTTTTATACATGTATCAATAAGAATCTAGGTTCCAAACAATTCTAAGAGTAAGAAAGGTAGAAATTTGATTACCTATATTGTGCTCATACACCATAGAAATATTTCTTGCAAGCTAATAAGATGTTTACAATTGATGTATACAACAACCTCTAGCCATAACCTTTTCCATTTGGTTTGGTGGGAAGAAAATTGGGTTAAATTAGGTTGTGCTGGGAATCAAGACATACAGAGGAAAGCAAATATTGAGAACACATTAGGGAAAATACATAAAAGGAAAAATAAACTTAAACATTTTTTTATGTCTATTATATAAAAGAAAGTAGGGGAAATAAGTACTCCAAATTTTATTTCTTTATAATTATGAAATAATTAAATGAAATTTATTATATCTTAAAACGCGAGAAAATCAAACTTTAGATATTTTGTTTATTGATTTTTTTATAAGAGATCCAAACTTTACATTTTTAATTATTTTCTCACATCAATATTTTTAACTTATTTATAAGTTATTCTGTGAGTGTTGGAATTGACCGTATTTAATTTCATTTTGGTCTTACCTTTATCAATAAGAATCTAGGTTCCAAACTAATTCTAAGAGTAATAGCAAAAACATATGGTTACAAATATTGTACTCATACACCATAGAAATATTACTTGCAAGCTAACAAGATGTTTACAAATGATGTATATAACAACCTCTAGCCATCACCTTTTCCATTTGGTTTTGGGGGAACAAAATTGGGTTAAATTAGGTTGTGCTGGGAATCAAGACATACAGAGGAAAGAAAATATTAAGAACACATGAGGGAAAATTCATAAATGAAAAAGTAAACTTAAACATTTTTTTATGTCTATTATATAAAAGAAAGTAGGGGAAATAAGTGCTCCAAATTTTATTTCTTTATAATTAAGAAATAATTAAATGAAATTTATTTTATCTTAAAACGCGAGAAAATCAAAATTTAGATATTTTTTTTATTGATTTTTTTATAAGAGATCCAAACTTTACATTTTTAATTATTTTCTCACTTCAATATTTTTAACTTATTTATAAGTTATTCTGTGAGTGTTGGAATTGACCGTATTTAATTTAATTTTGGTCTTACCTTTATCAATAAGAATCTAGGTTGCAAACTAATTCTAAGAGTAATAGCAAAAACATATGGTTACAAATATTGTACTCATACACCATAGAAATATTACTTGCAAGCTAACAAGATGTTTACAAATGATGTATATAACAACCTCTAGCCATCACCTTTTCCATTTGGTTTTGGGGGAACAAAATTGGGTTAAATTAGGTTGTGCTGGGAATCAAGACATACAGAGGAAAGAAAATATTAAGAACACATGAGGGAAAATACATAAATGGAAAAGTAAACTTAAACATTTTTTATGTCTATTATATAAAAGAAAGTAGGGGAAATAAGTGCTGCAAATTTTATGTCTTTGTAATTATGAAATAATTAAATGAAATTTATTATATCTTAAAACGCGAGAAAATCTAACTTTAGATCTTTTGTTTATTGATTTTTTTATAAGAGATCCAAACTTTACATTTTTAATTATTTTCTCACATCAATATTCTTAACTTATTTATAAGTTATTCTGTGAGTGTTGGAATTGACCATATTTAATTTAATTTTGGTCTTACCTTTATCAATAAGAATCTAGGTTCCAAACCAATTCTAAGAGTAATAGCAAAAACATATGGTTACAAATATTGTACTCATACACCATAGAAATGTTTCTTCCAAGCTAACATGATGTTTACAAATGATGTATACAACAACCTCTAACCATCACCTTTTCCATTTGGTAGGGAGGGAAAACAAATTGGGTTAAATTAGGGTGTGGTGGGAATCAAGGTGTACAAAGGAAAGAAAATATTGAGAAGACATGAGGAAAAATAAATAAATGGAAAACAAACTTCAACGTTTTTTCTATCTATTTTACAATAGAATGTGAAGGGCAAAAAAGTACAATAAATTTAATTTTTTTATAATAACAAAATATTTAAATAGAATTTATTATATCTTAAAACGCCAAAAAATCAAACTTTAGATATTTTGTTTATTAATTTTTTTATAAGAGATCAATACTTTTCATATTTCATTATTTTCTCACATCACTATTCTTAACTCATTTTAAGTTAATCTATTAGTTTTGGAATTACCCATATTTAGTTTAACATTTTTTATACATGTATCAATAAGAATCTAGGTTCCAAACAATTCTAAGAGTAAGAAACGTAGAAATTTGATTACCAATATTGTGCTCATACACCATAGAAATATTTCTTGCAAGCTAATAAGATGTTTACAAATGATGTATACAACAACCTCTAGCCATAACGTTTTCCATTTGGTTTGGAGGGAAGAAAATTGGGTTAAATTAGGTTGTGGTGGGAATCAAGACATACAGAGGAAAGAAAATATTGAGAACACATGAGGGAAAATACATAAATGGAAAACTAAATTTAACATTTTTTTATGTCTATTATATAAAAGAAAGTAGGGGAAATAAGTACTCCAAATTTTATTTCTTTATAATTAAGAAATAATTAAATGAAATTTATTATATCTTAAAACGCGAGAAAATGAAACTTTAGATCTTTTGTTTATTGATTTTTTTATAAGAGATCCAAACTTTACATTTTTAATTATTTTCTCACATCAATATTCTTAACTTATTTATAAGTTATTCTGTGAGTGTTGGAATTGACCGTATTTAATTTCATTTTGGTCTTACCTTTATCAATAAGTATCTAGGTTACAAACCAATTCTAAGAGTAATAGCAAAAACATATGGTTACGAATATTTTACTCATACACCATAGAAATGTTTCTTGCAAGCTAGCAAGATGTTTACAAATAATGTATACAACAGCCTCTAGCCATCACCTTTTCCATTTGGTTTGGGGGGACCAAAATTGGGATAAATTAGGTTGTGCTGGGAATCAAGACATACAGAGGAAAGAAAATGTCGAGAACACATGAGGGAAAATACATAAATGGAAAACTAAATTTAACATTTTTTATGTCTATTATATAAAAGAAAGTAGGGCAAATAAATACTCCAAATTTTATTTCTTTATAATTAAGAAATAATTAAATGAAATTTATTATATCTTAAAACGCGAGAAAATCAAACTTTAGATCTTTTGTTTATTGATTTTTTTATAAGAGATCCAAACTTTACATTTTTAATTATTTTCTCACATCAATATTCTTACCTTATTTATAAGTTATTCTGTGAGTGTTGGAATTGACCGTATTTAATTTAATTTTGGTCTTACATTTATCAATAAGTATCTAGGTTACAAACCAATTCTAAGAGTAATTGCAAAAACATATGGTTACAAATATTGTACTCATACACCATAGAAATATTTCTTGCAAGCTAACAAGTTGTTTACAAATGATGTATACAACAACCTCTAACCATTACCTTTTCCATTTGGTAGGGAGGGAAAAATAATTGGGTTAAATTAGGGTGTGGTGGGAATCAAGGCGTAAAAAGGAAAGAAAATATTGAGAAGACATGAGGAAAAATAAATAAATGAAAAAAAAACTTCAACGTCTTTTCTTTCTATTTTACAATAGAATGTGAAGGGCAAAAAAATACTGTAAATTTTATTTTTTTATAATAACAAAATATTTAAATGGAATTTATTATATCTTAAAACGCCAAAAAATCAAACTTTAGATATTTTGTTATTAATTTTTTTATAAGAGATCAATACTTTTCATTTTTCATTATTTTCTCACATCACTATTCTTAACTCATTTTAAGTTATTCTATTAGTTTTGGAATTAACCATATTTAATTTAACGTTTTTATACATGTATCAATAAGAATCTAGGTTCCAAACAATTCTAAGAGTAAGAAACGTAGAAATTTGATTACCAATATTGTGCTCATACACCATAGAAATATTTCTTGCAAGCTAATAAGATGTTTACAAATGATGTATACAACAACCTCTAGCCATCACCTTTTCCATTTGGTTTGGAGGGAACAAATTTGGGTTAAATTAGGTTGTACTCGGAATCAAGACATACAGAGGAATGCAAATATTGAGAACACATGAGGGAAAATACATAAATGGAAAAGTAAACTTAAACATTTTTTTAGGTTTATTATATAAAAGAAAGTAGGGGATATAAGTACTCCAAATTTTATTTCTTTATAATTATGAAATAATTAAATGAAATTTATTATATAATAAAACGTGAGAAAATCAAACTTTAGATCTTTTGTTTATTGATATTTTTATAAGAGATCCAAACTTTACATTTTTAATTATTTTCTCACATCAATATTCTTAACTTATTTATAAGTTATTCTGTGAGTGTTGGAATTGACCATATTTAATTTCATTTTGGTCTTAATTTTATCAATCAGAATCTAGGTTCCAAACTAATTCTAAGAGTAATAGCAAAACCATATGGTTACAAATAATGTATTCATACACCATAGAAATATTTCTTGCAAGCTAACAAGATGTTTACCAATGATGTATACAACAACCTCTAGCCATCACCTTTTCTATTTGGTTTGGGGGGACCAAAATTGGGTTAAATTAGGTTGTGCTGGGAATCAAGACATACAGAGGAAAGCAAATATTGAGAACACATGATGGAAAATACATAAAAGGAAAAGTAAACTTAAACATTTTTTTATGTCTATTATAAAAAAGAAAGTAGGGGAAGTAAGTACTCCAAATTTTATTTCTTTATAATTAAGAAATAATTAAATGAAATTTATTATATCTTAAAACGCGAGAAAATCAAACTTTAGATATTTTGTTTATTGATTTTTTTATAAGAGATCCAAACTTTACATTTTTAATTATTTTCTCACATCAATATTCTTACCTTATTTATAAGTTATTCTGTGAGTGTTGGAATTGACCGTATTTAATTTCATTTTGGTCTTACCTTTATCAATAAGAATCTAGGTTCCAAACTAATTCTAAGAGTAATAGCAAAAACATATGGTCACGAATATTTTACTCATACACCATAGAAATGTTTCTTGCAAGCTAGCAAGATGTTTACAAATAATGTATACAACAACCTCTAGCCATCACCTTTTCCATTTGGTTTGGGGGGACCAAAATTGGGATAAATTAGATTGTGCTAGGAATCAAGACATACAGAGGAAAGAAAATATCGAGAACACATGAGGGAAAATACATAAATGGAAACGTAAATTTAACATTTTTTTATGTCTATTATATAAAAGAAAGTAGGGGAAATAAGTACTCCAAATTTTATTTCTTTATAATTAAGAACTAATTTAATGAAATTTATTATATCTTAAAACGCGAGAAAATCAAACTTTAGATCTTTTGTTTATTGATTTTTTTATAAGAGATCCAAACTTTACATTTTTAATTATTTTCTCACATCAATATTCTTAACTTATTTATAAGTTATTCTGTGAGTGTTGGAATTGACCGTATTTAATTTCATTTTGGTCTTACCTTTATCAATAAGAATCTAGGTTCCAAACTAATTCTAAGAGTAATAGCAAAAACATATGGTTAAGAATTTATACTCATACACAATAGAAATGTTTCTTGCAAGCTAACATGATGTTTACAAATGATGTATACAACAACCTCTAACCATCACCTTTTCCATTTGGTAGGGAGGGAAAACAAATTGGGTTAAATTAGGGTGTGGTGGGAATCAAGGCGTACAAAGGAAAGAAAATATTGAGAAGACATGAGGAAAAATAAATAAATGGAAAAAAAACTTCAACGTTTTTTATATCTATTTTACAATAGAATGTGAAGGGCAAAAAAATACTCTAAATTTTATTTTTTTATAATAACAAAATATTTAAATGGAATTTATTATATCTTAAAACGCCAAAAAATCAAACTTTAGATATTTTGTTTATTAATGTTTTTATAAGAGATCAATACTTTTCATTTTTCATTATTTTCTCACATCACTATTCTTAACTCATTTTAAGTTATTCTATTAGTTTTGGAATTAACCATATTTAATTTAACGTTTTTTATACATGTATCAATAAGAATCTAGGTTCCAAACAATTCTAAGAGTAAGAAACGTAGAAATTTGATTACCAATATTGTGCTCATACACCATAGAAATATTACTTGCAAGCTAACAAGATGTTTAGAAATGATGTATACAACAACCTCTAGCCATCACCTTTTCCATTTGGTTTGGAGGGAACAAATTTGGGTTAAATTAGGTTGTACTCGGAATCAACACATATAGAGGAAAGAAAATATTGAGAACACATGAGGGAAAATACATAAATGGAAAAGTAAACTTAAACATTTTTTTATGTCTATTATATAAAAGAAAGTAGGGGATATAAGTACTCCAAATTTTATTTCTTTATAATTATGAAATAATTAAATGAAATTTATTATATCTTAAAACGCGAGAAAATCAAACTTTAGATCTTTTGTTTATTGATTTTTTTATAAGAGATCCAAACTTTACATTTTTAATTATTTTCTCACATCAATATTCTTAACTTATTTATAAGTTATTCTGTGAGTGTTGGAATTGACCATATTTAATTTAATTTTGGTCTTACCTTTATCAATAAGAATCTAGGTTCCAAACCAATTCTAAGTGTAATAGCAAAAACATATGGTTACAAATATTGTACTCATACACCATAGAAATATTTCTTGCAAGCTAACAAGATGTTTACAAATGATGTATACAACAACCTCTAACCATCACCTTTTCCATTTGGTAGGGAGGGAAAAATAATTGGGTTAAATTAGGCTGTGGTGGGAATCAAGGCGTACAAAGGAAAGAAAATATTGAGAAGACATGAGGAAAAATAAATAAATGGAAAAAAAACTTCAACGTTTTTTATATCTATTTTACAATAGAATGTGAAGGGCAAAAAAATACTGTAAATTTTATTTTTTTATAATAACAAAATATTTAAATGGAATTTATTATATCTTAAAATGCCAAAAAATCAAACATTAGATATTTTGTTTATTAATGTTTTTATAAGAGATCAATACTTTTCATTTTTCATTATTTTCTCACATCACTATTCTTAACTCATTTTAAGTTATTCTATTAGTTTTGGAATTAACCATATTTAATTTAACGTTTTTTATACATGTACAATAAGAATCTAGGTTCCAAACAATTCTAAGAGTAAGAAACGTAGAAATTTGATTACCTATATTGTGCTTATACACCATAGAAATATTACTTGCAAGCTAACAAGATGTTTAGAAATGACGTATACAACAACCTCTAGCCATCAACTTTTCCATTTGGTTTGGAGGGAACAAAATTGGGTTAAATTAGGTTGTACTGGGAATCAACACATATAGAGGAAAGAAAATATTGAGAACACATTAGGGAAAATACATAAATGGAAAAGTAAACTTAAACCTTTTTTTATGTCTATTATATAAAAGAAAGTAGGGGAAATAAGTACTCCAAATTTTATTTCTTTATAATTATGAAATAATTAAATGAAATTTATTATATCTTAAAACGCGAGAAAATCAAACTTTAAATCTTTTGTTTATTGATTTTTTTATAAGAGATCCAAACTTTACATTTTTAATTATTTTCTCACATCAATATTCTTAGCTTATTTATAAGTTATTCTGTGAATGTTGGAATTGAAGATATTTAATTTAATTTTGGTCTTACCTTTATCAATAAGAATCTAGGTTCCAAACCAATTCTAAGAGTAATAGCAAAAACATATGGTTACAAATATTGTGCTCATACACCATAGAAATATTTCTTGCAAGCTAATAAGATGTTTACAAATGATGTATACAACAACCTCTAGCCATCACCTTTTACATTTGGTTTGGAGGGAAGAAAATTGGGTTAAATTAGGTTGTGCTGGGAATCAAGACATACAGAGGAATGCAAATATTGAGAACACATGAGGGAAAATACATAAAAAGAAAAGTAAACTTAAACATTTTTTATGTCTATTATATAAAAGAAAGTAGGGGAAATAAGTACTCCAAATTTTATTTCTTTATAATTATGAAATAATTAAATGAAATTTATTATATATTAAAACGAGAGAAAATCAAACTTTAGATATTTTGTTTATTGATTTTTTTATAAGAGATCCAAACATTACATTTTTAATTATTTTCTCACATCAATATTCTTAACTTATTTATAAGTTATTCTGTGAGTGTTGGAATTGACCGTATTTAATTTAATTTTGGTCTTACCTTTATCAATAATAATCTAGGTTCCAAACTAATTCTAAGAGTAATAGCAAAAACATATGGTTACAAATATTGTACTCATACACCATAGAAATGTTTCTTGCAAGCTAGCAAGATGTTTACAAATAATGTATACAACAACCTCTAACCATCACCTTTTCCATTTGGTTTGGGGGGACCAAAATTGGGTTAAATTAGGTTGTGCTGGGAATCAAGACATACAGAGAAAAGAAAATATTGAGAACACATGAGGGAAAATACATAAATGGAAAAGTAAATTTAACATTTTTTATGTCTATTATATAAAAGAAAGTAGGGGATATAAGTACTCCAAATTTTATTTCTTTATAATTATGAAATAATTAAATAAAATTTATTATATCTTAAAACGCGAGAAAATCAAACTTTAGATCTTTTCTTTATTGATTTTTTTATAAGAGATCCAAACTTTACATTTTTAATTATTTTCTCACATCAATATTCTTAACTTATTTTTAAGTTATTCTGTGAGTGTTGGAATTGACCATATTTAATTTAATTTTGGTCTTACCTTTATCAATAATAATCTAGGTTCCAAACCAATTCTAAGAGTAATAGCAAAAACATATGGTTACAAATATTGTATTCATACACCATAGAAATATTTCTTGCAAGCTAACAAGATGTTTACAAATGATGTATACAACAACCTCTAACCATCACCTTATCCATTTGGTAGGGAGGGAAAAAGAATTGGGTTAAATTAGGGTGTGGTGGGAATCAAGGCGTACAAAGGAAAGAAAATATTGAGAAGACATGAGGAAAAATAAATAAAGGGAAAAAAAACTGCAACGTTTTTTATATCTATTTTACAATAGAATGTGAAGGGCAAAAAAATACTCTAAATTTTATTTTTTTATAATAACAAAATATTTAAATGGAATTTATTATATCTTAAAACGCCAAAAAATCAAAATTTAGATATTTTGTTTATTAATTTTTTTATAAGAGATCAATACTTTTAATTTTTTATTATTTTCTCACATCACTTTTCTTAACTCATTTTAAGTTATTCTATTAGTTTTGGAATTACCAATATTTAATTTAACATTTTTTATACATGTATCAATAAGAATCTAGGTTCCAAACAATTCTAAGAGTAAGAAACGTAGAAATTTGATTACCAATATTGTGCTCATACACCATAGAAATATTTCTTGCAAGCTAATAAGATGTTTACAATTGATGTATACAACAACCTCTAGCCATAACCTTTTCCATTTGGTTTGGTGGGAAGAAAATTGGGTTAAATTAGATTGTGCTGGGAATCAAGACATACAGAGGAAAGCAAATATTGAGAACACATGAGGGAAAATACATAAAAGGAAAAATAAACTTAAACATTTTTTTATGTCTATTATATAAAAGAAAGTAGGGGAAATAGGTACTCCAAATTTTATTTCTTTATAATTATGAAATAATTAAATGAAATTTATTATATCTTAAAACGCGAGAAAATCAAACTTCAGATATTTTGTTTATTGATTTTTTTATAAGAGATCCAAACTTTACATTTTTAATTATTTTCTCACATCAATATTTTTAACTTATTTATAAGTTATTCTGTGAGTGTTGGAATTGACCGTATTTAATTTCATTTTGGTCTTACCTTTAACAATAAGAATCTAGGTTCCAAACTAATTCTAAGAGTAATAGCAAAAACATACGGTGACAAATATTGTACTCTTACACCATAGAAATGTTTCTTGCAAGCTAGCAAGATGTTTACAAATAATGTATATTACAACCTCTAGCCATCACCTTTTCCATTTGGTTTGGGGGGAAAAAAATTGGGTTAAATTAGGTTGTGCTGCGAATCAAGACATACAGAGGAAAGAAAATATTAAGAACACATGAGGGAAAATTCATAAATGGAAAAGTAAACTTAAACATTTTTTTATGTCTATTATATAAAAGAAAGTAGGGGAAATAAGTGCTCCAAATTTTATTTCTTTATAATTAAGAAATAATTAAATGAAATTTATTTTATCTTAAAACGCGAGAAAATCAAAATTTAGATATTTTTTTTATTGATTTTTTTATAAGAGATCCAAACTTTACATTTTTAATTATTTTCTCACTTCAATATTTTTAACTTATTTATAAGTTATTCTGTGAGTGTTGGAATTGACCGTATTTAATTTAATTTTGGTCTTACCTTTATCAATAAGAATCTAGGTTCCAAACTAATTCTAAGAGTAATAGCAAAAACATATGGTTACAAATATTGTACTCATACACCATAGAAATATTACTTGCAAGCTAACAAGATGTTTACAAATGATGTATATAACAACCTCTAGCCATCACCTTTTCCATTTGGTTTTGGGGGAACAAAATTGGGTTAAATTAGGTTGTGCTGGGAATCAAGACATACAGAGGAAAGAAAATATTAAGAACACATGAGGGAAAATACATAAATGGAAAAGTAAACTTAAACATTTTTTATGTCTATTATATAAAAGAAAGTAGGGGAAATAAGTGCTGCAAATTTTATGTCTTTGTAATTATGAAATAATTAAATGAAATTTATTATATCTTAAAACGCGAGAAAATCTAACTTTAGATCTTTTGTTTATTGATTTTTTTATAAGAGATCCAAACTTTACATTTTTAATTATTTTCTCACATCAATATTCTTAACTTATTTATAAGTTATTCTGTGAGTGTTGGAATTGACCATATTTAATTTAATTTTGGTCTTACCTTTATCAATAAGAATCTAGGTTCCAAACCAATTCTAAGAGTAATAGCAAAAACATATGGTTACAAATATTGTACTCATACACCATAGAAATGTTTCTTGCAAGCTAACATGATGTTTACAAATGATGTATACAACAACCTCTAACCATCACCTTTTCCATTTGGTAGGGAGGGAAAACAAATTGGGTTAAATTAGGGTGTGGTGGGAATCAAGGTGTACAAAGGAAAGAAAATATTGAGAAGACATGAGGAAAAATAAATAAATGGAAAACAAACTTCAACGTTTTTTCTATCTATTTTACAATAGAATGTGAAGGGCAAAAAAGTACAATAAATTTAATTTTTTTATAATAACAAAATATTTAAATAGAATTTATTATATCTTAAAACGCCAAAAAATCAAACTTTAGATATTTTGTTTATTAATTTTTTTATAAGAGATCAATACTTTTCATTTTTCATTATTTTCTCACATCACTATTCTTACCTCATTTTAAGTTAATCTATTAGTTTTGGAATTACCCATATTTAGTTTAACATTTTTTATACATGTATCAATAAGAATCTAGGTTCCAAACAATTCTAAGAGTAAGAAACGTAGAAATTTGATTACCAATATTGTGCTCATACACCATAGAAATATTTCTTGCAAGCTAATAAGATGTTTACAAATGATGTATACAACAACCTCTAGCCATAACGTTTTCCATTTGGTTTGGAGGGAAGAAAATTGGGTTAAATTAGGTTGTGGTGGGAATCAAGACATACAGAGGAAAGAAAATATTGAGAACACATGAGGGAAAATACATAAATGGAAAACTAAATTTAACATTTTTTTATGTCTATTATATAAAAGAAAGTAGGGGAAATAAGTACTCCAAATTTTATTTCTTTATAATTAAGAAATAATTAAATGAAATTTATTATATCTTAAAACGCGAGAAAATCAAACTTTAGATATTTTGTTTATTGATTTTTTTATAAGAGATCCAAACTTTACATTTTTAATTATTTTCTCACATCAATATTCTTACCTTATTTATAAGTTATTCTGTGAGTGTTGGAATTGACCGTATTTAATTTCATTTTGGTCTTACCTTTATCAATAAAAATCTAGGTTCTAAACTAATTCTAAGAGTAATAGCAAAAACATATGGTTACGAATATTTTACTCATACACCATAGAAAT
The DNA here is from genome assembly GCA_037013495.1 of Hippophae tibetana. Taxonomy (NCBI): domain Eukaryota; kingdom Viridiplantae; phylum Streptophyta; class Magnoliopsida; order Rosales; family Elaeagnaceae; genus Hippophae; species Hippophae tibetana. The sequence continues at coordinate 12,632,627 of CM072805.1, read as the reverse complement.
GTTTCTTGCAAGCTAGCAAGATGTTTACAAATATTGTATACAACAACCTCTAGCCATCATCTTTTCCATTTGGTTTGGGGGGACCAAAATTGGGATAAATTAGGTTGTGCTAAAAATCAAGACATACAGAGGAAAGAAAATGTCGAGAACACATGAGGGAAAATACATAAATGGAAAAGTAAATTTAATATTTTTTTATGTCTATTATATAAAAGAAAGTAGGGCAAATAAATACTCCAAATTTTATTTCTTTATAATTATGAAATAATTAAATGAACTTTATTATATCTTAAAACGCGAGAAAATCAAACTTTAGATCTTTTGTTTATTGATTTTTTATAAGAGATCCAAACTTTACATTTTTAATTATTTTCTCACATCAATATTCTTAACTTATTTATAAGTTATTCTGTGAGTTATGGAATTGACCATATTTAATTTAATTTTGGTCTTGCCTTTATCAATATGTATCTAGGTTACAAACCAATTCTAAGAGTAATAGCAAAAACATATGGTTACAAATATTGTACTCATACACCATAGAAATATTTCTTGCAAGGTAACAAGATGTTTACAAATGATGTATACAACAACCTCTAACCATCACCTTTTCCTTTTGGTAGGGAGGGAAAAATAATTGGGTTAAATTAGGGTGTGGTGGGAATCAAGGCGTAAAAAGGAAAGAAAATATTGAGAAGACATGAGGAAAAATAAATAAATGGAAACAAAACTTCAACGTTTTTTGTATCTATTTTACAATAGAATGTGAAGGGCAAAAAAATACTGTAAATTTTATTTTTTTATAATAACAAAATATTTAAATGGAATTTATTATATCTAAAAACGCCAAAAAATCAAACTTTAGATATTTTGTTTATTAATTTTTTTATAAGAGATCAATACTTTTCATTTTTCATTATTTTCTCACATCACTATTCTTAACTCATTTTAAGTTATTCTATTAGTTTTGGAATTACCCATATTTAATTTAACATTTTTTATACATGTATCAATAAGAATCTAGGTTCCAAACAATTCTAAGAGTAAGAAACGTAGAAATTTGATTACCAATATTGTGCTCATACACCATAGAAATATTTCTTGCAAGCTAATAAGATGTTTACAAATGATGTATACAACAACCTCTAGCCATCACCTTTTACATTTGGTTTGGAGGGAAGAAAATTGGGTTAAATTAGGTTGTGCTGGGAATCAAGACATACAGAGGAATGCAAATATTGAGAACACATGAGGGAAAATACATAAAAAGAAAAGTAAACTTAAACATTTTTTATGTCTATTATATAAAAGAAAGTAGGGGAAATAAGTACTCCAAATTTTATTTCTTTATAATTATGAAATAATTAAATGAAATTTATTATATCTTAAAACGCGAGAAAATCAAACTTTAGATATTTTGTTTATTGATTTTTTTATAAGAGATCCAAACTTTACATTTTTAATTATTTTCTCACATCAATATTCTTATCTTATTTATAAGTTATTCTGTGAGTGTTGGAATTGACCGTATTTAATTTAATTTTGGTCTTACCTTTATCAATAAGAATCTAGGTTCCAAACTAATTCTAAGAGTAATAGCAAAAACATATGGTTACAAATATTGTACTCATACACCATAGAAATGTTTCTTGCAAGCTAGCAAGATGTTTACAAATAATGTATACAACAACCTCTAACCATCACCTTTTCCATTTGGTTTGGGGGGACCAAAATTGGGTTAAATTAGGTTGTGCTGGGAATCAAGACATACAGAGAAAAGAAAATATTGAGAACACATGAGGGAAAATATATAAATGGAAAAGTAAATTTAACATTTTTTTATGTCTATTATATAAAAGAAAGTAGGGGATATAAGTACTCCAAATTTTATTTCTTTATAATTATGAAATAATTAAATAAAATTTATTATATCTTAAAACGCGAGAAAATCAAACTTTAGATCTTTTCTTTATTGATTTTTTTATAAGAGATCCAAACTTTACATTTTTAATTATTTTCTCACATCAATATTCTTAACTTATTTATAAGTTATTCTGTGAGTGTTGGAATTGACCATATTTAATTTAATTTTGGTCTTACCTTTATCAATAAGAATCTAGGTTCCAAACCAATTCTAAGAGTAATATCAAAAACATATGGTTACAAATATTGTATTCATACACCATAGAAATATTTCTTGCAAGCTAACAAGATGTTTACAAATGATGTATACAACAACCTCTAACCATCACCTTTTCCATTTGGTAGGGAGGGAAAAATAATTAGGTTAAATTAGGGTGTGGTGGGAATCAAGGCGTACAAAGGAAAGAAAATATTGAGAAGACATGAGGAAAAATAAATAAAGGGAAAAAAAACTTCAACGTTTTTTATATCTATTTTACAATAGAATGTGAAGGGCAAAAAAATACTCTAAATTTTATTTTTTTATAATAACAAAATATTTAAATGGAATTTATTATATCTTAAAACGCCAAAAAATCAAAATTTAGATATTTTGTTTATTAATTTTTTTATAAGAGATCAATACTTTTCATTTTTTATTATTTTCTCACATCACTTTTCTTAACTCATTTTAAGTTATTCTATTAGTTTTGGAATTACCAATATTTAATTTAACATTTTTTATACATGTATCAATAAGAATCTAGGTTCCAAACAATTCTAAGAGTAAGAAACGTAGAAATTTGATTACCAATATTGTGCTCATACACCATAGAAATATTTCTTGCAAGCTAATAAGATGTTTACAAATGATGTATACAACAACCTCTAGCCATAACCTTTTCCATTTGGTTTGGTGGGAAGAAAATTGGGTTAAATTAGGTTGTGCTGGGAATCAAGACATACAGAGGAAAGCAAATATTGAGAACACATGAGGGAAAATACATAATAGGAAAAATAAACTTAAACATTTTTTTATGTCTATTATATAAAAGAAAGTAGGGGAAATAGGTACTCCAAATTTTATTTCTTTATAATTATGAAATAATTAAATGAAATTTATTATATCTTAAAACGCGAGAAAATCAAACTTTAGATATTTTGTTTATTGATTTTTTTATAAGAGATCCAAACTTTACATTTTTAATTATTTTCTCACATCACTTTTTTTAACTTATTTATAAGTTATTCTGTGAGTGTTGGAATTGACCGTATTTAATTTCATTTTGGTCTTACCTTTATCAATAAGAATCTAGGTTCCAAACTAATTCTAAGAGTAATAGCAAAAACATACGGTTACAAATATTGTACTCATACACCATAGAAATGTCTCTTGCAAGCTAGCAAGATGTTTACAAATAATGTATATTACAACCTCTAGCCATCACCTTTTCCATTTGGTTTGGGGGGAAAAAATTGGGTTAAATTAGGTTGTGCTGCGAATCAAGACATACAGAGGAAAGAAAATATTAAGAACACATGAGGGAAAATACATAAATGGAAAAGTAAACTTAAACATTTTTTTATGTCTATTATATAAAAGAAAGTAGGGGAAATAAGTGCTCCAAATTTTATTTCTTTATAATTAAGAAATAATTAAATGAAATTTATTATATCTTAAAACGCGAGAAAATCAAAATTTAGATATTTTATTTATTGATTTTTTTATAAGAGATCCAAACTTTACATTTTTAATTATTTTCTCACTTCAATATTTTTAACTTATTTATAAGTTATTCTGTGAGTGTTGGAATTGACCGTATTTAATTTCATTTTGGTCTTACCTTTATCAATAAGAATCTAGGTTCCAAACTAATTCTAAGAGTAATAGGAAAAACATATGGTTACAAATATTGTACTCATACACCATAGAAATATTACTTGCAAGCTAATAAGATGTTTACAAATGATGTATATAACAACCTCTAGCCATCACCTTTTCCATTTGGTTTGGGGGGAACAAAATTGGGTTAAATTAGGTTGTGCTGGGAATCAAGACATACAGAGGAAAGAAAATATTAAGAACACATGAGGGAAAATACATAAATGGAAAAGTAAACTTAAACATTTTTTATGTCTATTATATAAAAGAAAGTAGGGGAAATAAGTGCTCCAAATTTTATGTCTTTATAATTATGAAATAATTAAATGAAATTTATTATATCTTAAAACGCGAGAAAATCTAACTTTAGATCTTTTGTTTATTGATTTTTTTATAAGAGATCCAAACTTTACATTTTTAATTATTTTCTCACATCAATATTCTTAACTTATTTATAAGTTATTCTGTGAGTGTTGCAATTGACCATATTTAATTTAATTTTGGTCTTACCTTTATCAATAAGAATCTAGGTTCCAAACCAATTCTAAGAGTAATAGCAAAAACATATGGTTACAAATATTGTACTCATACACCATAGAAATGTTTCTTGCAAGCTAACATGATGTTTACAAATGATGTATACAACAACCTCTAACCATCACCTTTTCCATTTGGTAGGGACGGAAAACAAATTGGGTTAAATTAGGGTGTGGTGGGAATCAAGGTGTACAAAGGAAAGAAAATATTGAGAAGACATGAGGAAAAATAAATAAATGGAAAACAAACTTCAACGTTTTTTCTATCTATTTTACAATAGAATGTGAAGGGCAAAAAAGTACAATAAATTTAATTTTTTTATAATAACAAAATATTTAAATAGAATTTATTATATCTTAAAACGCCAAAAAATCAAACTTTAGATATTTTGTTTATTAATTTTTTTATTAGAGATCAATACTTTTCATTTTTCATTATTTTCTCACATCACTATTCTTAACTCATTTTAAGTTATTCTATTAGTTTTGGAATTACCCATATTTAGTTTAACATTTTTTATACATGTATCAATAAGAATCTAGGTTCCAAACAATTCTAAGAGTAAGAAACGTAGAAATTTGATTACCAATATTGTGCTCATACACCATAGAAATATTTCTTGCAAGCTAATAAGATGTTTACAAATGATGTATATAACAACCTCTAGCCATAACCTTTTCCATTTGGTTTGGTGGGAAGAAAATTGGGTTAAATTAGGTTGTGCTGGGAATCAAGACATACAGAGGAAAGCAAATATTGAGAACACATGATGGAAAATACATAAAAGGAAAAATAAACTTAAACATTTTTTATGTCAATTATATAAAAGAAAGTAGGGGAAATAAGTACTCCAAATTTTATTTCTTTATAATTAAGAAATATTTAAATGAAATTTATTATATCTTAAAACGCGAGAAAATCAAACTTTAGATATTTAGTTTATTGATTTTTTTATAAGAGATCCAAACTTTACATTTTTAATTATTTTCTCACATCAATATTCTTACCTTATTTATAAGTTATTCTGTGAGTGTTGGAATTGACCGTATTTAATTTCATTTTGGTCTTACCTTTATCAATAAAAATCTAGGTTCTAAACTAATTCTAAGAGTAATAGCAAAAACATATGGTTACGAATATTTTACTCATACACCATAGAAATGTTTCTTGCAAGCTAGCAAGATGTTTACAAATATTGTATACAACAACCTCTAGCCATCATCTTTTCCATTTGGTTTGGGGGGACCAAAATTGGGATAAATTAGGTTGTGCTACGAATCAAGACATACAGAGGAAAGAAAATATCGAGAACACATGAGGGAAAATACATAAATGGAAAAGTAAATTTAACATTTTTTTATGTCTATTATATAAAAGAAAGTAGGGGAAATAAATACCCAAAATTTTTTTTCTTTATAATTATGAAATAATTAAATAAAATTTATTATATCTTAAAACGCGAGAAAATCAAACTTTAGATCTTTTGTTTATTGATTTTTTTATAAGAGATCCAAACTTTACATTTTTAATTATTTTCTCACATCAATATTCTTAACTTATTTATAAGTTATTCTGTGAGTGTTGGAATTGACCATATTTAATTTAATTTTGGTCTTACCTTTATCAATAAGAATCTAGGTTCCAAACTAATTCTAAGAGTAATAGCAAAAACATATGGTTACAAATATTGTACTCATACACCATAGAAATATTACTTGCAAGCTAACAAGATGTTTACAAATGATGTATACAAAAACCTCTAGCCATCACCTTTTCCATTTGGTTTGGGGGGAACAAAATTGGGTTAAATTAGGTTGTGCTGGGAATCAAGACATACAGAGGAAAGAAAATATTAAGAACACATGAGGGAAAATACATAAATGGAAAAGTAAATTTAAACTTTTTTTTATGTCTATTATATTAAAGAAAGTAGGGGAAATAAGTGCTCCAAATTTTATGTCTTTATAATTATGAAATAATTAAATGAAATTTATTATATCTTAAAACGCGAGAAAATCAAACTTTAGATCTTTTGTTTATTGATTTTTTTATAAGAGATCCAAACTTTACATTTTTAATTATTTTCTCACTTCAATATTCTTAACTTATTTATAAGTTATTCTGTGAGTGTTGGAATTGACCATATTTAATTTAATTTTGGTCTTACCTTTATCAATAAGAATATAGGTTCCAAACCAATTCTAAGAGTAATAGCAAAAACATATGGTTACAAATATTGTACTCATACACCATAGAAATATTTCTTGCAAGGTAACAAGATGTTTACAAATTATGTATACAACAACCTCTAACCATCACCTTTTCCATTTGGTAGGGAGGGAAAACAAATTGGGTTAAATTAGGGTGTGGTGGGAATCAAGGTGTACAAAGGAATGAAAATATTGAGAAGACATGAGGAAAAATAAATAAAGGGAAAAAAAACTTCAACGTTTTTTATATCTATTTTACAATAGAATGTGAAGGGCAAAAAATACTCTAAATTTTATTTTTTTATAATAACAAAATATTTAAATGGAATTTATTATATCTTAAAACGCCCAAAAATCAAAATTTAGATATTTTGTTTATTAATTTTTTTATAAGAGAGCAATACTTTTCATTTTTTATTATTTTCTCACATCACTATTCTTAACTCATTTTAAGTTATTCTATTAGTTTTGGAATTACCAATATGTAATTTAACATTTTTTATACATGTATCAATAAGAATCCAGGTTCCAAACAATTCTAAGAGTAAGAAACGTAGAAATTTGATTACCAATATTGTGCTCATACACCATAGAAATATTTCTTGCAAGCTAATAAGATGTTTACAAATGATGTATACAACAACCTCTAGCCATCACCTTTTCCATTTGGTTTGGAGGGAAGAAAATTAGGTTAAATAAGGTTGTGGTGGGAATCAAGACATACAGAGGAAAGCAAATATTGAGAACACATGAGGGAAAATACATAAAAGGAAAAGTAAACTTAAACATTTTTTTATGTCTATTATATAAAAGAAAGTATGGGAAATAAGTACTCCAAATTTTATTTCTTTATAATTATGAAATAATTAAATGAAATTTATTATATCTTAAAACGCGAGAAAATCGAACTTTAGATATTTTGTTTATTGATTTTTTTATAAGAGATCCAAACTTTACATTTTTAATTATTTTCTCACATCAATATTGTTAACTTATTTATAAGTTATTCTGTGAGTGTTGGAATTGACCGTATTTAATTTCATTTTGGTCTTACCTTTATCAATAAGAATCTAGGTTCCAAACTAATTCTAAGAGTAATAGCAAAACATATGGTTACAAATATTGTACTCATACACCATAGAAATGTTTCTTGCAAGCTAGCAAGATGTTTACAAATAATGTATACTACAGCCTCTAGCCATCACCTTTTCCATTTGGTTTGGGGGGAACAAAATTGGGTTAAATTAGGTTGTGCTGGGAATCAAGACATACAGAGGAAAGAAAATATTAAGAACACATGAGGGAAAATACATAAATGGAAAAGTAAATTTAAACTTTTTTTTATGTCTATTATATTAAAGAAAGTAGGGGAAATAAGTGCTCCAAATTTTATGTCTTTATAATTATGAAATAATTAAATGAAATTTATTATATCTTAAAACGCGAGAAAATCAAACTTTAGATCTTTTGTTTATTGATTTTTTTATAAGAGATCCAAACTTTACATTTTTAATTATTTTCTCACTTCAATATTCTTAACTTATTTATAAGTTATTCTGTGAGTGTTGGAATTGACCATATTTAATTTAATTTTGGTCTTACCTTTATCAATAAGAATATAGGTTCCAAACCAATTCTAAGAGTAATAGCAAATACATATGGTTACAAATATTGTACTCATACACCATAGAAATATTTCTTGCAAGGTAACAAGATGTTTACAAATTATGTATACAACAACCTCTAACCATCACCTTTTCCATTTGGTAGGGAGGGAAAACAAATTGGGTTAAATTAGGGTGTGGTGGGAATCAAGGTGTACAAAGGAATGAAAATATTGAGAAGACATGAGGAAAAATAAATAAAGGGAAAAAAAACTTCAACGTTTTTTATATCTATTTTACAATAGAATGTGAAGGGCAAAAAATACTCTAAATTTTATTTTTTTTATAATAACAAAATATTTAAATGGAATTTATTATGTCTTAAAACGCCCAAAAATCAAAATTTAGATATTTTGTTTTTTAATTTTTTTATAAGAGAGCAATACTTTTCATTTTTTATTATTTTCTCACATCACTATTCTTAACTCATTTTAAGTTATTCTATTAGTTTTGGAATTACCAATATTTAATTTAACATTTTTTATACATGTATCAATAAGAATCCAGGTTCCAAACAATTCTAAGAGTAAGAAACGTAGAAATTTGATTACCAATATTGTGCTCATACACCATAGAAATATTTCTTGCAAGCTAATAAGATGTTTACAAATGATGTATACAACAACCTCTAGCCATCACCTTTTCCATTTGGTTTGGAGGGAAGAAAATTAGGTTAAATAAGGTTGTGGTGGGAATCAAGACATACAGAGGAAAGCAAATATTGAGAACACATGAGGGAAAATACATAAAAGGAAAAGTAAACTTAAACATTTTTTTATGTCTATTATATAAAAGAAAGTATGGGAAATAAGTACTCCAAATTTTATTTCTTTATAATTATGAAATAATTAAATGAAATTTATTATATCTTAAAACGCGAGAAAATCGAACTTTAGATATTTTGTTTATTGATTTTTTTATAAGAGATCCAAACTTTACATTTTTAATTATTTTCTCACATCAATATTTTTAACTTATTTATAAGTTATTCTGTGAGTGTTGGAATTGACCGTATTTAATTTCATTTTGGTCTTACCTTTATCAATAAGAATCTAGGTTCCAAACTAATTCTAAGAGTAATAGCAAAACATATGGTTACAAATATTGTACTCATACACCATAGAAATGTTTCTTGCAAGCTAGCAAGATGTTTACAAATAATGTATACTACAGCCTCTAGCCATCACCTTTTCCATTTGGTTTGGGGGGAAAAAATTGGGTTAAATTAGGTTGTACTGGGAATCAACACATATAGAGGAAAGAAAATATTGAGAACACATGAGTGAAAATACATAAATGGAAAAGTAAACTTAAACATTTTTTTATGTCTATTATATAAAAGAAAGTAGGGGAAATAAGTGCTCCAAATTTTATGTCTTTATAATTAGGAAATAATTAATTGAAATTTATTATATCTTAAAACGCGAGAAAATCAAACTTTAGATATTTTGTTTATTGATTTTTTTATAAGACATCCAAACTTTACATTTTTAATTATTTTCTCACTTCAATATTTTTAACTTATTTATAAGTTATTCTGTGAGTGTTGGAATTGACCGTATTTAATTTCATTTTGGTCTTACCTTTATCAATAAGAATCTAGGTTCCAAACTAATTCTAAGAGTAATAGCAAAAACATATGGTTACAAATATTGTACTCATACACCATAGAAATATTACTTGCAAGCTAACAAGATGTTTACAAATGATGTATACAAAAACCTCTAGCCATCACCTTTTCCATTTGGTTTGGGGGGAACAAAATTGGGTTAAATTAGGTTGTGCTGGGAATCAAGACATACAGAGGAAAGAAAATATTAAGAACACATGAGGGAAAATACATAAATGGAAAAGTAAACTTAAACATTTTTTTATGTCTATTATATAAAAGAAAGTAGGGGAAATTAATACTCCAAATTTTATTTCTTTATAATTATGAAATAATTAAATGAAATTTATTATATCTTAAAACGCGAGAAAATCAAACTTTAAATCTTTTGTTTATTGATTTTTTTATAAGAGATCCAAACTTTACATTTTTAATTATTTTCTCACATCAATATTGTTAACTTATTTATAAGTTATTCTGTGAGTGTTGGAATTGACCGTATTTAATTTCATTTTGGTCTTACCTTTATCAATAAGAATCTAGGTTCCAAACTAATTCTAAGAGTAATAGCAAAAACATATGGTTACAAATATTGTACTCATACACCATAGAAATATTACTTGCAAGCTAACAAGATGTTTACAAATGATGTATACAAAAACCTCTAGCCATCACCTTTTCCATTTGGTTTGGGGGGAACAAAATTGGGTTAAATTAGGTTGTGCTGGGAATCAAGACATACAGAGGAAAGAAAATATTAAGAACACATGAGGGAAAATACATAAATGGAAAAGTAAACTTAAACATTTTTTTATGTCTATTATATAAAAGAAAGTATGGGAAATAAGTACTCCAAATTTTATTTCTTTATAATTAAGAAATAATTAAATGAAATTTATTATATCTTACAACGCGAGAAAATCAAACTTTAGATATTTAGTTTATTGATTTTTTTATAAGAGATCCAAACTTTACATTTTTAATTATTTTCTCACATCAATATTCTTACCTTATTTATAAGTTATTCTTTGAGTGTTGGAATTGACCGTATTTAATTTCATTTTGGTCTTACCTTTATCAATAAAAATCTAGGTTCTAAACTAATTCTAAGAGTAATAGCAAAAACATATGGTTACGAATATTTTACTCATACACCATAGAAATGTTTCTTGCAAGCTAGCAAGATGTTTACAAATATTGTATACAACAACCTCTAGCCATCATCTTTTCCATTTGGTTTGGGGGGACCAAAATTGGGATAAATTAGGTTGTGCTACGAATCAAGACATACAGAGGAAAGAAAATATCGAGAACACATGAGGGAAAATACATAAATGGAAAAGTAAATTTAACATTTTTTTATGTCTATTATATAAAAGAAAGTAGGGGAAATAAGTACTCCAAATTTTATTTCTTTATAATTAAGAAATAATTAAATGAAATTTATTATATCTTACAACGCGAGAAAATCAAACTTTAGATATTTTGTTTATTGATTTTTTTATAAGAGATCCAAACTTTACATTTTTAATTATTTTCTCACATCAATATTGTTAACTTATTTATAAGTTATTCTGTGAGTGTTGGAATTGACCGTATTTAATTTCATTTTGGTCTTACCTTTATCAATAAGAATCTAGGTTCCAAACTAATTCTAAGAGTAATAGCAAAAACATATGGTTACGAATATTGTACTCATACACCATAGAAATGTTTCTTGCAAGCTAGCAAGTTGTTTACAAATAATGTATACAACAACCTCTAGCCATCACCTTTTCCATTTGGTTTGGGGGGACCAAAATTGGGATAAATTAGGTTGTGCTAGGAATCAAGACATACAGAGGAAAGAAAATATCGAGAACACATAAGGGAAAATACATAAATGGAAAAGTAAATTTAACATTTTTTTATGTCTATTATATAAACGAAAGTAGGGGAAATAAATACTCCAATTTTTATGTCTTTATAATTATGAAATAATTAAATGAAATTTATTATATATTAAAACGAGAGAAAATCAAACTTTGGATCTTTTGTTTATTGATTTTTTTATAAGAGATCCAAACTTTACATTTTTAATTATTTTGTCACATCAATATTCTTAACTTATTTATAAGTTATTCTGTGAGTTTTGGAATTGACCATATTTAATTTAATTTTGGTCTTGCCTTTATAAATAAGTATCTAGGTTACAAACCAATTCTAAGAGTAATAGCAAAAACATATGGTTACAAATATTGTACTCATACACCATAGAAATGTTTCTTGCAAGCTAACAAGATGTTTACAAATGATGTATACAACAACCTCTAACCATCACCTTTTCCATGTGGTAGGGAGGGAAAAATAATTGGGTTAAATTAGGGTGTGGTGGGAATAAAGGCGTACAAAGGAAAGAAAATATTGAGAAGACATTAGGAAAAATAAATAAATGGAAAAAAAACTTCAACGTTTTTTATATCTATTTTACAATAGAATGTGAAGGGCAAAAAAATACTCGAAATTTTATTTTTTTATAATAACAAAATATTTAAACGGAATTTATTATATCTTAAAACGCCAAAAAATCAAACTTTAGATATTTTGTTTATTAATTTTTTTATAAGAGATCAATACTTTTCATTTTTCATTATTTTCTCGCATCACTATTCTTTACTCATTTTAAGTTATTCTATTAGTTTCGGAATTACCCATATTTAATTTAACATTTTTTATACATGTATCAATAAGAATCTAGGTTCCAAACAATTCTAAGAGTAAGAAACATAGAAATTTGATTACCAATATTGTGCTGATACAGCATAGAAATATTTCTGGCAAGCTAATAAGATGTTTACAAATGATGTATACAACAACCTCTAGCCATCACCTTTTCCATTTGGTTTGGGGGGACCAAAATTGGGTTAAATTAGGTTGTGCTGGGAATCAAGACATACAGAGGAAAGAAAATATTGAGAACACATGAATGAAAATATATAAATGGAAAAGTAAATTTAACATTTTTTTATGTCTATTATATAAAAGAAAGTAGGGGAAATTAATACTCCAAATTTTATTTCTTTATAATTATGAAATAATTAAATGAAATTTATTATATCTTAAAACGCGAGAAAATCAAACTTTAAATCTTTTGTTTATTGATTTTTTTATAAGAGATCCAAACTTTAAATTTTTAATTATTTTCTCACATCAATATTCTTACATTATTTATAAGTTATTTTGTGAGTGTTGGAATTGACCATATAGAATTTAATTTTGGTCTTACCTTTATCAATAAGTATCTAGGTTAAAAACCAATTCTAAGAGTAATAGCAAAAACATATGGTTACAAATATTGTATTCATACACCATAGAAATGTTTCTTACAAGCTAACAAGATGTTTATAAATGATGCATACAACAACCTCTAACCATCACCTTTTCCATTTGGTAGGGAGGGAAAACAAATTGGGTTAAATTAGGGTGTGGTGGGAATCAAGGTGTACAAAGGAAAGAAAATATTGAGAAGACATGAGGAAAAATAAATAAATGGAAAAAAAACTTCAACGTTTTTTATATCTATTTTACAATAGAATGTGAGGGAAACAAATACTCTAAATTTTATTTTTTATAATAACAAAATATTCAAATGGAATTTATTATATCTTAAAACGCCAAAAAATCAAACTTTAGATATTTTGTTTATTAATTTTTTAATAAGAGATCAATACTTTTCATTTTTCATTATTTTCTCACATCACTATTCTTAACTCATTTTAAGTTATTCTATTAGTTTCGGAATTACCCATATTTAATTTAACATTTTTTATACATGTATCAATAAGAATCTAGGTTCCAAACAATTCTAAGAGTAAGAAACGTAGAAATTTGATTACCAATACTGTGCTCATACACCATCGAAATATTTCTTGCAATCTAATAAGATGTTTACAAATGATGTATACAACAACCTCTAGCCATCACCTTTTCCATTTGGTTTGGGGGGACCAAAATTGGGTTAAATTAGGTTGTGCTGGGAATCAAGACATACAGAGGAAAGAAAATATTGAGAACACATGAGGGAAAATACATAAATGGAAAAGTAAATTTATCATTTTTTTATGTCTATTATATAAAAGAAAGTAGGACAAATAAATACTCCAAATTTTATTTCTTTATAATTATGAAATAATTAAATGAAATTTATTATATCTTAAAACGCGAGAAAATCAAACTTTAGATCTTTTGTTTATTGATTTTTTTATAAGAGATCCAAACTTTACATTTTTAATTATTTTCTCACATCAATATTCTTAACTTATTTATAAGTTATTCTGTGAGTTTTGGAATTGTCCATGTTTAATATAATTTTTGTCTTACCTTTATCAATAAGTATCTAGGTTACAAACCAATTCTAAGAGTAATAGCAAAAACATATGGTTACAAATATTGTACTCATACACCATAGAAATGTTTCTTGCAAGCTAACAAGATGTTTACAAATGATGTATACAACAACCTCTAACCATCACCTTTTCCATTTGGTAGGGAGGGAAAAATAATTGGGTTAAATTAGGGTGTGGTGGGAATCAAGGTGTACAAAGGAAAGAAAATATTGAGAAGACATGAGGAAAAATAAATAAATGGAAAAAAAACTTCAACGTTTTTTCTATCTATTTTACAATAGAATGTGAAGGGCAAAAAAATACTCTAAATTTTATTTTTTTTATAATAACAAAATATTTAAATGGAATTTATTATATCTTAAAACGCCAAAAAATCAAACTTTAGATATTTTGTTTATTAAGTTTTTTATAAGAGATCAATTCTTTTCATTTTTCATTATTTTCTCACATCACTATTCTTAACTGATTTTAAGTTATTCTATTAGTTTCGGAATTACCCATATATAATTTAACATTTGTTATACATGTATCAATAAGAATCTCGGTTCCAAACAATTATAAGAGTAAGAAACGTAGAAATTTGATTACCAATATTGTGCTCATACACCATAGAAATATTTCTTGCAAGCTAATAAGATGTTTACAAATGATGTATACAACAACCTCTAGCCATCACCTTTTCCATTTGGTTTGGGGGGACCAAAATTGGGTTAAATTAGGTTGTGCCTGGAATCAAGACATACAGAGGAAAGAAAATATTGAGAACACATGAGGGAAATACATAAATGGAAAAGTAAATTTATCATTTTTTTATGTCTATTATATAAAAGAAAGTAGGGGAAATAAATACTCCAAATTTTATTTCTTTATAATTATGAAATAATTAAATGAAATTTATTATCTCTTAAAACGCGAGAAAATCAAACTTTAGATCTTTTGTTTATTGATTTTTTTTTATAAGAGATCCAAACTTTACATTTTTAATTATTTTCTCACATCAATATTCTTAACTTATTTATAAGTTATTCTGTGAGTTTCGGAATTGTCCATATTTAATTTAATTTTGGTCTTACCTTTATCAATAAGTATCTAGGTTACAAACCAATTCTAAGAGTAATAGCAAAAACATATGGTTACAAATATTGTACTCATACACCATAGAAATGTTTCTTGCAAGCTAACAAGATGTTTACAAATGATGTATACAACAACCTCTAACCATCACCTTTTCCATTTGATAGGGAGGGAAAAATAATTGGGTTAAATTAGGGTGTGGTGGAATCAAGGCGTACAAAGGAAAGAAAATATTGAGAAGACATGAGGAAAAATAAATAAATGGAAAAAAAACTTCAACGTTTTTTCTATCTATTTTACAATAGAATGTGAAGGGCAAAAAGATACTGTAATTTTTATTTTTTATAATAACAAAATATTCAAATGGAATTTATTATATCTTAAAACGCCAAAAAATCAAACTTTAGATATTTTGTTTATTAATTTTTTTATAAGAGATCAATACTTTTCATTTTTCATTATTTTCTCAAATCACTATTCTTAACTCATTTTAATTTATTCTATTAGTTTCGGAATTACCCATATTTAATTTAACATTTTTTATACATGTATCAATAAGATTCTAGGTTCCAAACAATTCTAAGAGTAAGAAACGTAGAAATTTGATTACCAATATTGTGCTCATACACCATAGAAATATTTCTTGCAAGCTAATAAGATGTTTACAAATGATGTATACAACAACCTCTAGCCATCACCTTTTCCATTTGGTTTGGGGGGACCAAAATTGGGTTAAATTAGGTTGTGCCTGGAATCAAGACATACAGAGGAAAGAAAATATTGAGAACACATGAGGGAAAATACATAAATGGAAAAGTTTTATCATTTTTTTATGTCTATTATATAAAAGAAAGTAGGGGAAATAAATACTCCAAATTTTATTTCTTTATAATTATGAAATAATTAAATGAAATTTATTATATCTTAAAACGCGAGAAAATCAAACTTTAGATCTTTTGTTTATTGATTTTTTTATAAGAGATCCAAACTTTACATTTTTAATTATTTTCTCACATCAATATTCTTAACTTATTTATAAGTTATTCTGTGAGTTTTGGAATTGTCCATATTTAATTTAATTTTGGTCTTACCTTTATCAATAAGTATCTAGGTTACAAACCAATTCTAAGAGTAATAGCAAAAACATATGGTTACAAATATTGTACCCATAAACCATAGAAATGTTTCTTGCAAGCTAACAAGATATTTACAAATGATGTATATAACAACCTCTAACCATCACCTTTTCCATTTGGTAGGGAGGGAAAAATAATTGGGTTAAATTAGGGTGTGGTGGAATCAAGGCGTACAAAGGAAAGAAAATATTGAGAAGACATGAGGAAAAATAAATAAATGGAAAAAAAACTTCAACGTTTTTTCTATCTATTTTACAATAGAATGTGAAGGGCAAAAAGATACTGTAAATTTTATTTTTTTTATAATAACAAAATATTTAAATGAAATTTATTATATCTTAAAACGCCAAAAAATCAAACTTTAGATATTTTGTTTATTAATTTTTTTATAAGAGATCAATACTTTTCATTTTTCATTATTTTCTCGCATCACTATTCTTAACTCATTTTAAGTTATTCTATTAGTTTCGGAATTACCCATATTTAATTTAACATTTGTTATACATGTATCAATAAGAATCTCGGTTCCAAACAATTATAAGAGTAAGAAACGTAGAAATTTGATTACCAATATTGTGCTCATACACCATAGAAATATTTCTTGCAAGCTAATAAGATGTTTACAAATGATGTATACAACAACCTCTAGCCATCACCTTTTCCATTTGGTTTGGGGGGACCAAAATTGGGTTAAATTAGGTTGTGCCTGGAATCAAGACATACAGAGGAAAGAAAATATTGAGAACACATGAGGGAAATACATAAATGGAAAAGTAAATTTATCATTTTTTTATGTCTATTATATAAAAGAAAGTAGGGGAAATAAATACTCCAAATTTTATTTCTTTATAATTATGAAATAATTAAATGAAATTTATTATCTCTTAAAACGCGAGAAAATCAAACTTTAGATCTTTTGTTTATTGATTTTTTTTTATAAGAGATCCAAACTTTACATTTTTAATTATTTTCTCACATCAATATTCTTAACTTATTTATAAGTTATTCTATGAGTTTCGGAATTGTCCATATTTAATTTAATTTTGGTCTTACCTTTATCAATAAGTATCTAGGTTACAAACCAATTCTAAGAGTAATAGCAAAAACATATGGTTACAAATATTGTACTCATACACCATAGAAATGTTTCTTGCAAGCTAACAAGATGTTTACAAATGATGTATACAACAACCTCTAACCATCACCTTTTCCATTTGATAGGGAGGGAAAAATAATTGGGTTAAATTAGGGTGTGGTGGAATCAAGGCGTACAAAGGAAAGAAAATATTGAGAAGACATGAGGAAAAATAAATAAATGGAAAAAAAACTTCAACGTTTTTTCTATCTATTTTACAATAGAATGTGAAGGGCAAAAAGATACTGTAATTTTTATTTTTTATAATAACAAAATATTCAAATGGAATTTATTATATCTTAAAACGCCAAAAAATCAAACTTTAGATATTTTGTTTATTAATTTTTTTATAAGAGATCAATACTTTTCATTTTTCATTATTTTCTCAAATCACTATTCTTAACTCATTTTAATTTATTCTATTAGTTTCGGAATTACCCATATTTAATTTAACATTTTTTATACATGTATCAATAAGATTCTAGGTTCCAAACAATTCTAAGAGTAAGAAACGTAGAAATTTGATTACCAATATTGTGCTCATACACCATAGAAATATTTCTTGCAAGCTAATAAGATGTTTACAAATGATGTATACAACAACCTCTAGCCATCACCTTTTCCATTTGGTTTGGGGGGACCAAAATTGGGTTAAATTAGGTTGTGCCTGGAATCAAGACATACAGAGGAAAGAAAATATTGAGAACACATGAGGGAAAATACATAAATGGAAAAGTTTTATCATTTTTTTATGTCTATTATATAAAAGAAAGTAGGGGAAATAAATACTCCAAATTTTATTTCTTTATAATTATGAAATAATTAAATGAAATTTATTATATCTTAAAACGCGAGAAAATCAAACTTTAGATCTTTTGTTTATTGATTTTTTTATAAGAGATCCAAACTTTACATTTTTAATTATTTTCTCACATCAATATTCTTAACTTATTTATAAGTTATTCTGTGAGTTTTGGAATTGTCCATATTTAATTTAATTTTGGTCTTACCTTTATCAATAAGTATCTAGGTTACAAACCAATTCTAAGAGTAATAGCAAAAACATATGGTTACAAATATTGTACCCATAAACCATAGAAATGTTTCTTGCAAGCTAACAAGATATTTACAAATGATGTATATAACAACCTCTAACCATCACCTTTTCCATTTGGTAGGGAGGGAAAAATAATTGGGTTAAATTAGGGTGTGGTGGAATCAAGGCGTACAAAGGAAAGAAAATATTGAGAAGACATGAGGAAAAATAAATAAATGGAAAAAAAACTTCAACGTTTTTTCTATCTATTTTACAATAGAATGTGAAGGGCAAAAAGATACTGTAAATTTTATTTTTTTTATAATAACAAAATATTTAAATGAAATTTATTATATCTTAAAACGCCAAAAAATCAAACTTTAGATATTTTGTTTATTAATTTTTTTATAAGAGATCAATACTTTTCATTTTTCATTATTTTCTCGCATCACTATTCTTAACTCATTTTAAGTTATTCTATTAGTTTCGGAATTACCCATATTTAATTTAACATTTGTTATACATGTATCAATAAGAATCTCGGTTCCAAACAATTCTAATAGTAAGAAACGTAGAAATTTGATTACCAATATTGTGCTCATACACCATAGAAATATTTCTTGCAAGCTAATAAGATGTTTACAAATGATGTATACAACAACCTCTAGCCATCACCTTTTCCATTTGGTTTGGGGGGACCAAAATTGGGTTAAATTAGGTTGTGCCTGGAATCAAGACATACAGAGGAAAGAAAATATTGAGAACACATGAGGGAAATACATAAATGGAAAAGTAAATTTAACATTTTTTTATGTCTATTATATAAAAGAAAGTAGGGGAAATAAATACTCCAAATTTTATTTCTTTATAATTATGAAATAATTAAATGAAATTTATTATCTCTTAAAACGCGAGAAAATCAAACTTTAGATCTTTTGTTTATTGATTTTTTTTTATAAGAGATCCAAACTTTACATTTTTAATTATTTTCTCACATCAATATTCTTAACTTATTTATAAGTTATTCTGTGAGTTTCGGAATTGTCCATATTTAATTTAATTTTGGTCTTACCTTTATCAATAAGTATCTAGGTTACAAACCAATTCTAAGAGTAATAGCAAAAACATATGGTTACAAATATTGTACTCATACACCATAGAAATGTTTCTTGCAAGCTAACAAGATGTTTACAAATGATGTATACAACAACCTCTAACCATCACCTTTTCCATTTGATAGGGAGGGAAAAATAATTGGGTTAAATTAGGGTGTGGTGGAATCAAGGCGTACAAAGGAAAGAAAATATTGAGAAGACATGAGGAAAAATAAATAAATGGAAAAAAAACTTCAACGTTTTTTCTCTCTATTTTACAATAGAATGTGAAGGGCAAAAAGATACTGTAATTTTTATTTTTTATAATAACAAAATATTCAAATGGAATTTATTATATCTTAAAACGCCAAAAAATCAAACTTTAGATATTTTGTTTATTAATTTTTTTATAAGAGATCAATACTTTTCATTTTTCATTATTTTCTCAAATCACTATTCTTAACTCATTTTAATTTATTCTATTAGTTTCGGAATTACCCATATTTAATTTAACATTTTTTATACATGTATCAATAAGATTCTAGGTTCCAAACAATTCTAAGAGTAAGAAACGTAGAAATTTGATTACCAATATTGTGCTCATACACCATAGAAATATTTCTTGCAAGCTAATAAGATGTTTACAAATGATGTATACAACAACCTCTAGCCATCACCTTTTCCATTTGGTTTGGGGGGACCAAAATTGGGTTAAATTAGGTTGTGCCTGGAATCAAGACATACAGAGGAAAGAAAATATTGAGAACACATGAGGGAAAATACATAAATGGAAAAGTTTTATCATTTTTTTATGTCTATTATATAAAAGAAAGTAGGGGAAATAAATACTCCAAATTTTATTTCTTTATAATTATGAAATAATTAAATGAAATTTATTATATCTTAAAACGCGAGAAAATCAAACTTTAGATCTTTTGTTTATTGATTTTTTTATAAGAGATCCAAACTTTACATTTTTAATTATTTTCTCACATCAATATTCTTAACTTATTTATAAGTTATTCTGTGAGTTTTGGAATTGTCCATATTTAATTTAATTTTGGTCTTACCTTTATCAATAAGTATCTAGGTTACAAACCAATTCTAAGAGTAATAGCAAAAACATATGGTTACAAATATTGTACCCATAAACCATAGAAATGTTTCTTGCAAGCTAACAAGATATTTACAAATGATGTATATAACAACCTCT
Organism: Hippophae tibetana; assembly: GCA_037013495.1. Taxonomy (NCBI): domain Eukaryota; kingdom Viridiplantae; phylum Streptophyta; class Magnoliopsida; order Rosales; family Elaeagnaceae; genus Hippophae; species Hippophae tibetana. The sequence continues at coordinate 12,611,750 of CM072805.1, read as the reverse complement.
AACCATCACCTTTTCCATTTGGTAGGGAGGGAAAAATAATTGGGTTAAATTAGGGTGTGGTGGAATCAAGGCGTACAAAGGAAAGAAAATATTGAGAAGACATGAGGAAAAATAAATAAATGGAAAAAAAACTTCAACGTTTTTTCTATCTATTTTACAATAGAATGTGAAGGGCAAAAAGATACTGTAAATTTTATTTTTTTTATAATAACAAAATATTTAAATGAAATTTATTATATCTTAAAACGCCAAAAAATCAAACTTTAGATATTTTGTTTATTAATTTTTTTATAAGAGATCAATACTTTTCATTTTTCATTATTTTCTCGCATCACTATTCTTAACTCATTTTAAGTTATTCTATTAGTTTCGGAATTACCCATATTTAATTTAACATTTTTTATACATGTATCAATAAGAATCTAGGTTCCAAACAATTCTAAGAGTAAGAAACGTAGAAATTTGATTACCAATATTGTGCTGATACACCATAGAAATATTTCTGGCAAGCTAATAAGATGTTTACAAATGATTTATACAACAACCTCTAGCCATCACCTTTTCCATTTGGTTTGGGGGGACCAAAATTGGGTTAAATTAGGTTGTGCTGGGAATCAAGACATATAGAGGAAAGAAAATATTGAGAACACATGAATGAAAATACATAAATGGAAAAGTAAATTTAACATTTTTTTATGTCTATTATATAAAAGAAAGTAGGGGAAATTAATACTCCAAATTTTATTTCTTTATAATTATGAAATAATTAAATGAAATTTAATATATCTTAAAACGCGAGAAAATCAAACTTTAAATCTTTTGTTTATTGATTTTTTTATAAGAGATCCAAACTTTAAATTTTTAATTATTTTCTCACATCAATATTCTTACATTATTTATAAGTTATTTTGTGAGTGTTGGAATTGACCATATAGAATTTAATTTTGGTCTTACCTTTATCAATAAGTATCTAGGTTAAAAACCAATTCTAAGAGTAATAGCAAAAACATATGGTTACAAATATTGTATTCATACACCATAGAAATGTTTCTTACAAGCTAACAAGATGTTTATAAATGATGCATACAACAACCTCTAACCATCACCTTTTCCATTTGGTAGGGAGGGAAAACAAATTGGGTTAAATTAGGGTGTGGTGGGAATCAAGGTGTACAAAGGAAAGAAAATATTGAGAAGACATGAGGAAAAATAAATAAATGGAAAAAAAACTTCAACGTTTTTTTATATCTATTTTACAATAGAATGTGACGGAAACAAATACTCTAAATTTTATTTTTTATAATAACAAAATATTCAAATGGAATTTATTATATCTTAAAACGCCAAAAAATCAAACTTTAGATATTTTGTTTATAAATTTTTTTATAAGAGATCAATACTTTTCATTTTTCATTATTTTCTCACATCACTATTTTTAACTCATTTTAAGTTATTCTATTAGTTTCGGAATTACCCATATTTAATTTAACATTTTTTATACATGTATCAATAAGAATCTAGGTTCCAAACAATTCTAAGAGTAATAGCAAAAATATATGGTTACGAATATTTTACTCATACACCATAGAAATGTTTCTTGTAAGCTAGCAAGATGTTTACAAATATTGTATACAACAACCTCTAGCCATCACCTTTTCCATTTGGTTTGGGGGGACCAAAATTGGGTTAAATTAGGTTGTGCTGGGAATCAAGACATACAGAGGAAAGAAAATATTGAGAACACATGAGGGAAAATACATAAATGGAAAAGTAAATTTATCATTTTTTTATGTCTATTATATAAAAGAAAGTAGGGCAAATAAATACTCCAAATTTTATTTCTTTATAATTATGAAATAATTAAATGAAATTTATTATATCTTAAAACGCGAGAAAATCAAACTTTAGATCTTTTGTTTATTGATTTTTTTATAAGAGATCCAAACTTTACATTTTTAATTATTTTCTCACATCAATATTCTTAACTTATTTATAAGTTATTCTGTGAGTTTTGGAATTGACCATTTTTAATTTAATTTTGGTCTTACCTTTATCAATAAGAATCTAGGTTCCAAACCAATTCTAAGAGTAATAGCAAAAACATATGGTTACAAATATTGTATTCATACACCATAGAAATGTTTCTTGCAAGCTAACAAGATGTTTATAAATGATGCATACAACAACCTCTAACCATCACCTTTTCCATTTGGTAGGGAGGGAAAACAAATTGGGTAAAATTAGGGTATGGTGGGAATCAAGGTGTACAAAGGAAAGAAAATATTGAGAAGACATGAGGAAAAATAAATAAATGGAAAAAAAACTTCAACGTTTTTTATATCTATTTTACAATAGAATGTGAGGAAAACAAATACTCTAAATTTTATTTTTTATAATAACAAAATATTCAAATGGAATTTATTATATCTTAAAACGCCAAAAAATCATACTTTAGATATTTTGTTTATTAATTTTTTTATAAGTGATCAATACTTTTCATTTTTCATTATTTTCTCACATCACTATTCTTAACTCATTTTAAGTTATTCTATTAGTTTTGGAATTACCCATATTTAATTTAACATTTTTATACATGTATCAATAAGAATCTAGGTTCCAAACAATTCTAAGAGTAAGAAACGTAGAAATTTGATTACCAATACTGTGCTCATACACCATAGAAATATTTCTTGCAAGCTAATAAGATGTTTACAAATGATGTATATAACAACCTCTAGCCATCACCTTTTCCATTTGGTTTGGGTGGACCAAAATTGGGTTAAATTAGGTTGTGCTGGGAATCAAGACATATAGAGGAAAGAAAATATTGAGAACACATGAGGGAAAATACATAAATGGAAAAGTAAATTTATCATTTTTTTATGTCTATTATATAAAAGAAAGTAGGACAAATAAATACTCCAAATTTTATTTCTTTATAATTATGAAATAATTAAATGAAATTTATTATATCTTAAAATGCGAGAAAAACTAACTTTAGATCTTTTGTTTATTGATTTTTTTATAAGAGATCCAAACTTTACATTTTTAATTATTTTCTCACATCAATATTCTTAACTTATTTATAAGTTATTCTGTGAGTTTTGGAATTGGCCATATTTAATTTAATTTTGGTCTTACCTTTATTAATAAGAATCTAGTTTCCAAACCAATTCTAGGAGTAATAGCAAAAACATATGGTTACAAATATTGTACTCATACACCATAGAAATGTCTCTTGCAAGGTAATAAGATGTTTACAAATGATGTATATAACAACCTCTAACCATCACCTTTTCCATTTGGTAGGGAGGGAAAAATAATTGGGTTAAATTAGGGTGTTGTGGAATCAAGGCATACAATGGAATGAAAATATTGAGAACACATGAGGAAAAATAAATAAATGGAAAACAAAACTTCAACGTTTTTTGTATCTATTTTACAATAGAATGTGAAGGGCAAAAAAATACTGTAAATTTTATTTTTTTTATAATAACAAAATATTTAAATGGAATTTATTATATCCTAAAACGCCAAAAAATCAAACTTTAGATATTTTGTTTATTACTTTTTTTATAAGAGATCAATACTTTTCATTTTTCATTATTTTCTCACATCACTATTCTTAACTCATTTTAAGTTATTCTATTAGTTTTAGAATTAACCATATTTAATTTAACGTTTTTTATACATGTATCAATAAGTATCTAGGTTCCAAACAATTCTAAGAGTAAGAAACGTAAAAATTTGATTACCAATGTTGTGCTCATACACCATAGAAATATTTCTTGCAAGCTAACAAGATGTTTACAAATGATGTATACAACAACCTCTAGCCATAACCTTTTCCATTTGGTAGGGAGGGAAAAAAATTGTGTAAAATTAGGGTGTGGTGGGAATCAAGGCATACAAAGGAAAGAAAATATTGAGAAGACATGAGGAAAAATAAATAAATGGAAAAAAAGTTCAACGCTTTTTATATCTATTTCACAATAGAATGTAAGGGAAACAAATACTCCAAATTTTATTTCTTTATAATTATGAAATAATTAAATGAAATTTTTTATCTCTTAAAACGTGAGAAAATCAAACTTTAGATCTTTTGTTTATTGATTTTTTTATAAGAGATCCAAACTTGACATTTTTAATTTTTTTCTCACATCAATATTCTTAACTTATTTATTAGTTATTCTGTGAGTGTTGGAATGGACCATATTTAATTTAATTTTGGTCTTACCTTTATCTATAAGAATCTAGGTTCCAAACCAATTCCAAGAGTAATAGCAAAAACATATGGTTACACTTATTGTACTCATACACCATAGAAATGTTTCTTGCAAGCTAACAAGATGTTTACAAATGATGTATACAACAACCACTAACAATCCCCTTTTTCATTCGGTAGGGAGGGAAAAAAATTGGATTAGATTAGGGTGTGGTGGGAATCAAGGCGTACAGAGGAAAGAAAATATTGAGAAGACATGAGGAAAAATAAATAAATGGAAAAAAAACTTCAACGTTTTTTCTATCTATTTTACAATAGAATGTGAGGGAAACAAACACTCTAAATTTAATTTTTTATAATAAAAATATATTTAAAATGAATTTATTATATCTTAAAACGCCAAAAAATCAAACATTAGATATTTTGTTTATTAATTTTTTTATAAGAGATCAATACTTTTCATTTTTCATTATTTTCTCACATCACTATTCTCAACTCATTTTAAGTTATTCTATTAGTTTTGGAATTAACCATATTTAATTTAACGTTTTTATACATGTATCAATAAGAATCTAGGTTCCAAACAATTCTAAGAGTAAGAAACTTAGAAATTTGATTACCAATATTGTGCTCATACACCATAGAAATATCTTGCAAGCTAACAAGATGTTTACAAATGATGTATACCACAACCTCCAGCCATCACCTTTTCCGTTTGGTTTGGAGGGGCCAAAATTGCGTTAAATTAGGTTGTGCTGGGAATCAAGACATACAGAGGAAAGAAAATATTGAGAACACATGAGCGAAAATACATAAATCGAAAAGTAAACTTAAACATTTTTTATGTTTATTATATAAAAGAAAGTAGGGGAAATAAATACTCCAAATTTTATTTCTTTATAATTATGAAATAATTAAATGAAATTTATTATATCATAAAACGCGAGAAAATCAAACTTTAGATCTTTTGTTTATTGATTTTTTATTAGAGATCCATTCTTGACATTTTTAATTATTTTCTCACATCAATTTTCTTAACTTATTTATAAGTTATTCTGTGAGTTTTGGAATTGAACATATTTAATTTAATTTTGGTCTTACCTTTATCAATAAGTATCTAGGTTACAAACCAATTCTAAGAGTAATAGAAAAAACATATGGTTACAAATATTGTACTCATACAGTATAGAAGTGTTTCTTGCAAGCTAACAAGATGTTTACAAATGATGTATACAACAACCTCTAACCATCACCTTTTCCATATGGTAGGGAGGGAAAACAATTGGGTTAAATGAGGGTGTGGTGGGAATCAAGGCGTACAAAGGAAAGAAATTATTGAGAAGACATGAGGAAAAATAAATAAATGGAAAAACAAACTTCAACGTTTTTTCTATCTATTTTACAATAGAATGTGAGGGAAACAAATACTCTAAATTTTATTTTTTTATAATGACAAAATATTTAAATGGAATTGATTATATCTTAAAACGCCAAAAAATCAAACTTTAGATATTTTGTTTATTAATTTTTTGATAAGAGATCAATACTTTTCATTTTTCATTATTTTCTCAAATCACTATTCTTAACTCATTTTAATTTATTCTATTAGTTTTGGAATTAACCATATTTAATTTAACGTTTTTTATACATGTATCAATAAGAATCTAGGTTCCAAACAATTCTAAGAGTAAGAAACGTAGAAATTTGATTACCAATATTGTGCTCATACACCATAGAAATATTTCTTGCAAGCTAACAAGATGTTTACAAATGATGTATACAACAACCTCTAGCCATCACCTTTTCCATTTGGTTTGGAGGGAACAAAATTGGGTTAAATTAGGTTGTGTTGGGAATCAAGACATATAGTGGAAAGAAAATATTGAGAACACATGAGGGAAAATACATAAATGGAAAAGTAAACTTAAACATTTATTTATGTCTATTATATAAAAGAAAGTAGGGGAAATAAGGACTCCAAATTTTATTTCTTTATAATTATGAAATAATTAAATGAAATTTATTATATCTTAAAACGCGAGAAAATCAAACTTTAGATCTTTTGTTTATTGATTTTTTTATAAGAGTTCCAAACTTAACATTTTTAATTATTTTCTCACATCAATATTCTTAACTTATTTATAAGTTATTCTATGAGTGTTGGAATTGACCATATTTAATTTAATTTTGGCTTACCTTTATCAATAAGAATCTAGTTTCAAACCAATTCTAAGAGTAATAGGAAAAACAACAGGTTAGAAATATTGTAGTCATACACCATAGAAATATTTCTTGCAAGCTAACAAGATGTTTACATATGATGTATACAACAACCTCTAACCATCACCTTTTCCATTTAGTAGGGAGGAAAAAATATTGGTTTAAATTAGGGTGTTGTGGGAATCAAGGCGTACAAAGGAAAGAAAATATTGGGAAGACATGAGGAAAAATAAATAAATGGAAAAAAAGTTCAACGTTTTTTATATCTATTTTACAATAGAATGTAAGGGAAACAAATACTCCAAATTTTATTTCTTTATAATTATGAAATAATTAAATGAAATCTATTATATCTTTAAACGCGAGAAAATCTAACTTTAGATCTTTTGTTTATTGATTTTTTTATAAGATATCCAAACTTTACATTTTTAATTATTTTCTCACATCAATATTCTTAACTTATTTATAATTTATTTTGTGAGTGTTTGAATTGACCATATTTAATTTAATTTTGGCCTTACCTTTATCAATAAGAATCTAGGTTACAAACCAATTCTAAGAGTAATAGCAAAAACATATGGTTACAAATATTGTACTCATACACCATATAAATGTTTCTTGCAAGCTAACAAGATGTTTAAAAATGATGTATACAACAACCTCTAACCATCACCTTTTCCTTTTGGTATGGAGGGAAAACAAATGGGGTTAAATTAGGGTGTGGTGGGAATCAAGGCGTACAAAGGAAAGAAAATATTGAGAAGACATGAGGAAAAATAAATAAATGGAAAAAAAACTTCAACGTTTTTTTATATCTATTTTACAATAGAATGTAAGGCAAACAAATACTCCAAATTATATTTTTTTATAATAACAAAATATTTAAATGGAAATTATTATATCTTAAAACGCGAGAAAATAAAACTTTTGATCTTTTGTTTATTGATTTTTTTATAAGAGATCCAAACATGACATTTTTAATTATTTTCTCACATCAATATTCTTAACTTATTTATAAGTTATTCGGTGAGTGGTGGAATTGATCATATTTAATTTAATTTTGGTCTTACCTTTATCAATAAGAATCTAGGTTCCAAACCAATTCTAAGAGTAATAGCAAAAACATATGGTTACAAATATTGTACTCATACACCATTGAAATGTTTCTTGCAAGCTAACAAGATGTTTACAAATGATGTATACAACAACCTCTAGCCATCATCTTTTCCATTTGGTTTGGGGGGACCAAAATTGGATTAAATTAGGTTGTGCTGGGAATCAAGACATAAAGGGGAAAGAAAATATTGAGAACACTTGAGGGAAAATACATAAATGATAAAAAAACTTCAACGTTTTTTCTATCTATTTTACAATAGAATGTGAGGGAAACAAATACTCTAAATTTTATTTTTTTTGTAATAACAAAATATTTAAATGGAATTTATTATATCTTAAAATGCCAAAAAATCAAATTTTAGATATTTTGTTTATTAATTTTTTTATAAGAGATCAATACTTTTAATTTTTCATTATTTTCTCACATCACTATTCTTAACTCATTTTAAGTTATTCTATTAGTTTTAGAATTAACCATATTTAATTTAACGTTTTTTATACATGTATCAATAAGAATCTAGGTTCCAAACCAATTCTAAGAGTAATAGCAAAAACATATGGTTACAAATATTGTACTCATACACCATAGAAATATTTCTTGCAAGCTAACAAGATGTTTACAAATGATGTATACAAGAACCTCTAGCCATCACCTTTTCCATTTGGTAGGGAGGGAAAAAAATTGGGTTAAATTAGGGTGTGGTGGGAATCAAGGCATACAAAGGAAAGAAAATATGGAGAAGACATGAGGAAAAATAAATAAATGGAAAAAAAGTTCAACGTTTTTTATATCTATTTCACAACAGAATGTAAGGGAAACAAATACTCCAAATTTTATTTCTTTATAATTATGAAATAATTAAATGAAATCTATTATATCTTAAAACGTGAGAAAATCAAACTTTAGATCTTTTGCTTATTGATTTTTTTATAAGAGATCCAAACATTACATTTAATTATTTTCTCACATCAATATTCTTAACTTATTAATAAGTTATTCTGTGAGTGTTGGAATTGACCATATTTAATTTAATTTTGGTCATACCTTTATCAATAAGAATCTAGGTTCCAAACCAATTCTAAGAGTAATAGCAAAAACATATGGTTACAAATATTGTACTCATACACCATAGAAATATTTCTTGCAAGCTAACAAGATGTTTACAAATGATGTATACAACAACCTCTCTGCCATCACCATTTCCATTTGGTTTGGAGGGAACAAAATTCGGTTAAATTAGGTTGTGTTGGGAATCAAGACATACATACAAAAGAAAATATTGAGAACACATGAGGGAAAATACATAAATAGAAAAGTAAACTTAAACATTTTTTTTATGTCTATTATATAAAAGAAAGTAGGGGAAACAAGTACTCCAAATTTTATTTCTTTATAATTATGAAATAATTAAATGAAATTTATTATATCTTAAAACGCGAGAAAATCAAACTTTAGATATTTTGTTTATTGATTTTTTTATAAGAGATCCAATCTTGACATTTTTAATTATTTTCTCAGATCGATATTCTTAACTTCTTTATAAGTTATTCTGTGAGTGTTGGAATGGACCATATTTAATTTAATTTTGGTCTTACCTTTATCAATAAGAATCTAGGTTCCAAACCAATTCCAAGAGTAATAGCAAAAACATATGGTTACAATTATTGTACTCATACACCATAGAAATGTTTCTTGCAAGCTAACAAGATGTTTACAAATGATGTATACAACAACCTCTAACAATCACCTTTTTCATTCGGTAGGGAGGGAAAACAATTGGGTTAAATTAGGGTGTGGTGGGAATCAAGGCGTACAGAGGAAAGAAAATATTGAGAAGACATGAGGAAAAATAAATAAATGGAAAAAAAAATTTAACGTTTTTTCTATCTATTTTACAAAAGAATGTGAGGGAAACAAATACTCTAAATTTAATTTTTTATAATAAAAATATATTTAAATGGAATTTATTATATCTTAAAACGCCAAAAAATCAAACATTAGATATTTTGTTTATTAATTTTTTTATAAGAGATCAATACTATTCATTTTTCATTATTTTCTCACATAACTATTCTCAACTCATTTTAAGTTATTCTATTAGTTTTGGAATTAACCATATTTAATTTAACGTTTTTATACATGTATCAGTAAGAATCTAGGTTCCAAACAATTCTAAGAGTAAGAAACTTAGAAATTTGATTACCAATATTGTGCTCATACACCATAGAAATATCTTGCAAGCTAACAAGATGTTTACAAATAATGTATACCACAACCTCCAACCATCACCTTTTCCGTTTGGTTTGGAGGGGCCAAAATTGCACTAAATTAGGTTGTGCTGGGAATCAAGACATACAGAGGAAAGAAAATATTGAGAACACATGAGGGAAAATACATAAATGGAAAAGTAAACTTAAACATTTTTTTATGTCTATTATATAAAAGAAAGTAGGGGAAATAAATACTCCAAATTTTATTTCTTTATAATTATTAAAATATTAAATGAAATTTATTATATCTTAAAACACGAGAAAATCAAACTTTAGATCTTTTGTTTATTGATTTTTTATAAGAGATCCATTCTTGACATTTTTAATTATTTTCTCACATCAATATTCTTAACTTATTTATAAGTTATTCTATGAGTTTTGGAATTGAACATATTTAATTTAATTTTGGTCTTACCTTTATCAATAAGTATCTAGGTTACAAACCAATTCTAAGAGTAATAGAAAAAACATACGGTTACAAATATTGTACTCATATAGTATAGAAATGTTTCTTGCAAGCTACCAAGATGCTTAGAAATGATGTATACAACAACCTCTAACCATCACCTTTTCCATATGGTAGGGAGGGAAAACAATTGGGTTAAATTAGGGTGTGGTGGGAATCAAGGCGTACAAAGGAAAGAAAATATTGAGAAGACATGAGGAAAAATAAATAAATGGAAAAACAAACTTCAACCTTTTTTCTATCTATTTTACAATAGAATGTGAGGGAAACAAATACTCTAAATTTTATTTTTTTAAAATGAAAAAATATTTAAATGGAATTTATTATATCTTAAAACGCCAAAAAATCAAACTTTAGATATTTTGTTTATTAATTTTTTTATAAGAGATCAATACTTTTAATTTTTCATTATTTTCTCACATCACTATTCTTAACTCATTTTAAGTTATTCTATTAGTTTTGGAATTAACCATATTTGATTTAACGTTTTTTATACATGTATCAATAAGAATCTAGGTTCCAAACAATTCTAAGAGTAACAAACGTAGAAATTTGATTACCAATATTGTGCTCATACACCATAGAAATATTTCTTTCAAGCTAACAAGATGTTTACAAATGATGTATACAACAACCTCTAGCCATCACCTTTTCCATTTGGTTTGGAGTGAACAAAATTGGGTTAAATTAGGTTGTGTTGGGAATCAAGACATACAGAGGAAAAAAAATATTGAGAACACATGAGGGAAAATACATAAATGGAAAAGTAAACTTAAAAATTTTCTTATGTCTATTATATAAAAGAAAGTAGGGGAAATAAGGACTCCAAATTTTATTTCTTTATAATTTTGAAATAATTAAATGAAATTTATTATATCTTAAAACGCGAGAAAATCAAACTTTAGATCTTTTGTTTATTGATTTTTTTATAAGGGTTCCAAACTTTACATTTTTAATTATTTTCTAACATCAATATTCTTAACTTATTTATAAGTTATTCTATGAGTGTTGGAATTTACCATATTTAATTTAATTTTGGTCTTACCTTTATCAATAAGAATCTAGGTTCCAAACCAATTCTAAGAGTAATAGAAAAAACATATGGTTACAATTATTGTACTCATACACCATAGAAATGTTTCTTGCAAGCTAACAAGATGCTTAGAAATGATGTATACAACAACCTCTAACCATCACCTTTTCCATATGGTAGGGAGGGAAAACAATTGGGTTAAATTAGGGTGTGGTGGGAATCAAGGCGTACAAAGGAAAGAAATTATTGAGAAGACATGAGGAAAAATAAATAAATGGAAAAACAAACTTCAACCTTTTTTCTATCTATTTTACAATAGAATGTGAGGGAAACAAATACTCTAAATTTTATTTTTTTATAATGAAAAAATATTTAAATGGAATTTATTATATCTTAAAACGCCAAAAAATCAAACTTTAGATATTTTGTTTATTAATTTTTTTATAAGAGATCAATACTTTTCATTTTTCATTATTTTCTCACATCACTATTCTTAACTCATTTTAAGTTATTCTATTAGTTTTGGAATTAACCATATTTGATTTAACGTTTTTTATACATGTATCAATAAGAATCTAGGTTCCAAACAATTCTAAGAGTAAGAAACGTAGAAATTTGATTACCAATATTGTGCTCATACACCATAGAAATATTTCTTTCAAGCTAACAAGATGTTTACAAATGATGTATACAACAACTTCTAGCCATCACCTTTTCCATTTGGTTTGGAGGGAACAAAATTGGGTTAAATTAGGTTGTGTTGGGAATCAAGACATACAGAGGAAAGAAAATATTGACAACACATGAGGGAAAATACATAAATGGAAAAATAAACTTAAACATTTTTTTATGTCTATTATATAAAAGAAAGTAGGGGAAAGAAGGACTCCAAATTTTATTTCTTTATAATTTTGAAATAATTAAATGAAATTTATTATATCTTAAAACGCGAGAAAATCAAACTTTAGATCTTTTGTTTATTGATTTTTTTATAAGGGTTCCAAACTTTACATTTTTAATTATTTTCTCACATCAATATTCTTAACTTATTTATAAGTTATTCTATGAGTGTTGGAATTGACCATATTTAATTTAATTTTGGTCTTACCTTTATCAATAAGAATCTAGGTTCAAACCAATTCTAAGAGTAATAGCAAAAACATATGGTTAGAAATATTGTATTCATACACCATAGAAATATTTCTTGCAAGCTAACAAGATGTTTACATATGATGTATACAACAACCTCTAACCATCACCTTTTCCATTTGGTAGGGAGGAAAAAATATTGGGTTAAATTAGGGTGTTGTGGGAATCAAGGCGTACAAAGGAAAGAAAATATTGGGAAGACAAGAGGAAAAATAAATAAATGGAAAAAAAAATATCAATGTTTTTTATATGTATTTTACAATAGTATGTAAGGGAAACCAATACTCCAAATTTTATTTCTTTATAATTATGAAATAACTAAATGAAATTTATTATATCTTAAAACGCGAGAAAATCAAACTTTAGATCTTTTGTTTATTGATTTTTTTATAAGAGATCCAAACTTTACATTTTTAATTATTTTCTCACATCAATTTTCTTAACTTATTAATAAGTTATTCTGTAAGTGTTGGAATTGACCATATTTAATTTAATTTTGGTCTTACCTTTATCAATAAGAATCTAGGTTCCAAACCAATTCTAAGAGTAATAGCAAAAACATATGGTTACAAATATTGTACTCATACACCATAGAAATGTTTCTTGCAAGCTAACAAGATGTTTAGAAATGATGTATACAACAACCTCTAACCATCACCTTTTCCATTTGGTAGGGAGGAAAAAATATTGGGTTAAATTAGGGTGTTGTGTGAATCAAGGCGTACAAAGGAAAGAAAATATTGGGAAGACATGAGGAAAAATAAATAAATGGAAAAAAAAATTCAACGTTTTTTATATGTATTTTACAATAGAATGTAAGGGAAACAAATACTCCAAATTTTATTTCTTTATAATTATGAAATAATTAAATGAAATTTATTATATCTTAAAACGCGAGAAAATCAAACTTTAGTTCTTTTGTTTATTGATTTTTTTATAAGAAATCCAAACTTTACATTTTTAATTATTTTCTCACATCAATATTCTTAACTTATTAATAAGTTATTCTGTAAGTGTTGGAATTGACCATATTTAATTTAATTTTGGTCTTACCTTTATCAATAAGAATCTAGGTTCCAAACCAATTCTAAGAGTAATAGCAAAAACATATGGTTACAAATATTGTACTCATACACCATAGAAATGTTTCTTTCAAGCTAACAAGATGCTTACAAATAATGTATACAACAACCTCTAACCATCACCTTTTCCATATGGTAGGGAGGGAAAACAATTGGGTTAAATTAGGGTGTGGTGGGAAGCAAGGCGTACAAAGGAAAGAAAATATTGAGAAGACATGAGGAAAAATAAATAAATGGAAAAACAAACTTCAACGTTTTTTCTATCTATTTTACAATAGAATGTGAGGGAAACAAATACTCTAAATTTTATTTTTTTATAATGACAAAATATTTAAATGGAATTTATTACATCTTAAAACGCCAAAAAATCAAACTTTAGATATTTTGTTTATTAATTTTTTTATAAGAGATCAATACTTTTCATTTTTCATTATTTTCTCACATCACTATTCTTAACTCATTTTAATTTATTCTATTAGTTTTGGAATTAACCATATTTAATTTAACATTTTTTATACATGTATCAATAAGAATCTAGGTTCCAAACAATTCTAAGAGTAAGAAACGTAGAAATTTGATTACCAATATTGTGCTCATACACCATAGAAATATTTCTTGCAAGCTAACAAGATGTTTACAAATGATGTATACAACAACCTCTAGCCATCACCTTTTCCATTTGGTTTGGAGGGAACAAAATTGGGTTAAATTAGGTTGTGTTTGGAATCAAGACATACAGAGGAAAGAAAATATTGAGAACACATGAGGGTATATACATAAATGGAAAAGTAAACTTAAACATTTTTTTATGTCTATTATATAAAAGAAAGTAGGGGAAAGAAGGACTCCAAATTTTATTTCTTTATAATTTTGAAATAATTAAATGAAATTTATTATATCTTAAAACGTGAGAAAATCAAACTTTAGATATTTGTTTATTGATTTTTTTATAAGGGTTCCAAACTTTACATTTTTAATTATTTTCTCACATCAATATTCTTAACTTATTTATAAGTTATTCTATAAGTGTTGGAATTGACCGTATTTAATTTAATTTTGGTCTTACCTTTATCAATAAGAATCTAGGTTCAAACCAATTCTAAGAGTAACAGCAAAAACAACAGGTTAGAAATATTGTATTCATACACCATAGAAATATTTCTTGCAAGCTAACAAGATGTTTACATATGATGTATACAACAACCTCTAACCATCACCTTTTCCATTTGGTAGGGAGGAAAAAATATTGGGTTAAATTAGGGTGTTGTGGGAATCAAGGCGTACAAAGGAAAGAAAATATTGGGAAGACAAGAGGAAAAATAAATAAATGGAAAAAAAAATATCAATGTTTTTTATATGTATTTTACAATAGTATGTAAGGGAAACCAATACTCCAAATTTTATTTCTTTATAATTATGAAATAACTAAATGAAATTTATTATATCTTAAAACGCGAGAAAATCAAACTTTAGATCTTTTGTTTATTGATTTTTTTATAAGAGATCCAAACTTTACATTTTTAATTATTTTCTCACATCAATATTCTTAACTTATTAATAAATTATTCTGTAAGTGTTGGAATTGACCATATTTAATTTAATTTTGGTCTTACCTTTATCAATAAGAATCTAGGTTCCAAACCAATTCTAAGAGTAATAGCAAAAACATATGGTTACAAATATTGTACTCATACACCATAGAAATATTTCTTGCAAGCTAACAAGATGTTTACAAATGATGTATACAACAACCTCTCGCCATCACCATTTCCATTTGGTGTGGAGGGAACAAAATTGGGTTAAATTAGGTTGTGTTGGGAATGAAGACATACATAGAAAAGAAAATATTGAGAACACATGAGGGAAAATACATAAATAGAAAAGTATACTTAAACATTTTTTTTATGTCTATTATATAAAAGAAAGTAGGGGAAACAAGTACTCCAAATTTTATTTCTTTATAATTATGAAATAATTAAATGAAATTTATTATATCTTAAAACGCGAGAAAATCAAACTTTAGATATTTTGTTTATTGATTTTTTTATAAGAGATCCAATCTTGACATTTTTAATTATTTTCTCAAATCGATATTTTTAACTTATTTATAAGTTATTCTGTGAGTGTTGGAATTGACCATATTTAATTTAATTTTGGTCTTACCTTTATCAATAAGAATCTAGGTTCCAAACCAATTCAAAGAGTTATAGCAAAAACATATGGTTACAAATATTGTACTCATACACCATAGAAATGTTTCTCGCAAGCTAACAAGATGTTTACAGATGATGTATACAACAACCTCTAACCATCACCTTTTCCATTTGGTTGGGAGGGAAAACAATTAGGTTAAATTAGGGTGTGGTGAGAATCAAGGCGTACAAAGGAAAGAAAATATTGAGAAGACATGAGGAAAAATAAATAAATGGAAAAACAAACTTCAACGTTTTTTCTATCTATTTTACAATAGAATGTGAGGAAAAAAAATAATCTAAATTTTATTTTTTTATAATGACAAAATATTTAAATGGAATATATTAAACCTTAAAACGCCAAAAAATCAAACTTTAGATATTTTTTTTATTAATGTTTTTTATAAGAGATCAATACTTTTCATTTTTCATTATTTTCTCACATCACTATTCTTATCTCATTTTAAGTTATTCTATTAGTTTTGGAATTAACCATATTTAATTTAACGTTTTTTAAACATGTATCAATAAGAATCTAGGTTCCAAACAATTCTAAGAGTAAGAAACGTAGAAATTTGATTACCAATATTGTGCTCATACACCATAGAAATATTTCTTGCAAGCTAACAAGATGTTTACAAATGATGTATAATTCATGATTATGGACTTTTCTCAACCATAAATTGACTTCATATCAATAAATGGTTGAAACATATAAGGTGCATATTTGCATTTGTAATATTTAATTCAATTTTTTAACGTTAGATTTACTTTATCTCAATTATTTAATGTTAAAATTATGGGTATCGATTTTTCTCAACTATAGATAGACTATTTATTTGATAACAATAGAAATTGAGGTGTATATTTACATATACTATATTTATTTGAATTTGAGTCAAATATGAACCATTCAAATGAACTAATATTAACAATACGGTGTATTCAATTTTTTCATATAAGTATTATAAGGTCGAATCTTCCAAATCCCTATTGTGTAATGTTAACTTCATGATTATGGACTTTTCTGAACCATAAATTGACTTCATATCAATCAATGGTTGAAACTTATAATGGGAATATTTGAATTTGTAATATTTAATTCAATTTTTTAATCTTAGGTTTAATTTAACTCAATTACTTAATGTTAAAATTATAGCTATCGAATTTTTTCAAAGACAGATCGACTATTTATTTTATAATAATAGAAACTAACGTTTATATTTACATATAATATATTTATTTGAATTTGAGTCAAATATGGACCATTCAAATGAACTAATATTAACAATACAGTGTATTCAATTTTGTCATATCAGTATGTTAAGGTCGAATCTTCTAAATCCTAATTATGTAATGTTAAATTCATGATTATGGACATTTCTCAACCATAAATTGATTTCATATCAATCAATGGTTGAAACTTATAAGGGGCATACTTTCATTGTACTATTTAATTCAATATTTTAATGTTATATTTACTTTATCTAAATTGTCTGATGTTAAAATTATGGCTATCGATTTTTGTCAACCATAGATAGATTATTTATTTGATAAGAATAGAAATTGAGGTGTATATTTACATATACTATATTTATTTGAATTTGAGTCAAATATGGACCATTCAAATGAACTAATATTAACAATACGGTGTATTCAATTTTGTCATATAAGTATGTTAAGGTCGAATCTTCTAAATCCCAATTGTGTAATGTTAAATTCATGATTATCGACTTTTCTGAACCATAAATTTACTTCATATCAATAAATGGTTGAAACATATAAGGTGCCAATTTGCATATGTATTATTTAATTCAATTTTTTACCCTTACGTTTAATATATCTCAATTATTTAATGTGAAAATTCTGGCTATCGAATTTTTCCAAAAATAGATCGACTATTTATTCGATAATAATAGAAATTGAGGTGTATATTTTCATATAATATATTTATTTGAATTTGAGTCAAATATGGAACATTCAAATGAACTAATATTAACAATACGGTGTATTCCATTTTGTCATATAAGTCTGTTAAGGTCGAATCTTCTAAATCCCAATTGTGTAATGTTAAATTCATAATTATGGAATTTTCTCAACCATAAATTGACTTCATATCAATAAATGGTTGAAACAAATAAGGTCCATATTTGCATTTTTAATATTTAATTCAATTTTTTAACGTTAGATTTACTTTATCTCAATTGTTTAATGTTAAAATTATGGCTATCGATTTTTGCCAACTATAGATAGACTATTTATTTGATAAGAATAGAAATTGAGGTGTATATTTACATATACTATATTTATTTGAATTTGAGTCAAATATGGACCATTCAAATGAACTAATATTAACAATACGGTGTATTCAATTTTGTCATATAAGTATTATAAGGTCGAATCTTCCAAATCCCTATTATGTAATGTTAACTTCATGATTATGGACTTTTCTCAACCATAAATTGACTTCGTATCAATCAATGGTTGAAACTTATAAGGGAAATATTTGAATTTGTAATATTTAATTCAATATTTTAACCTTAGGTTTAATTTAACTCAATTATTTAATGTTAAAATTATAGCTATCGAAGTTTTTCAAAGACAGATTGACTATTTATTTTATAATAATAGAAACAAACGTTTATATTTACATATACTATATTTATTTGAATTTGAGTCAAAAATGTACCATTCAAATGAACTAATATTAACAATACAGTGTATTCAATTTTGTCATATCAGTATGTTAAGGTCGAATCTTCTAAATCCCAATTGTGTAATGTTAAATTCATAATTATGGACTTTTCTCAACCATAAATTGACTTCATATCAATCAATGGTTGAAACTTATATGGGGTATATTTGAATTTGTAATATTTAATTCAATATTTTAACGTTAGATTTTCTTTATCTCAATTGTTTAATGTTAAAATTATGGCTATCGATTTTTGTAAACCATAGATAGACTATTTATTTGAGAAGAATAGAAATTGAGGTGTATATTTACATATACTATATTTATTTGAATTTGAGTCAAATATGGACCATTCAAATGAACTAATATTAACAATACGGTGTATTCAATTTTGTCATATAAGTCTATTAAGGTCGAATCTTCTAAATACCAATTGTGTAATGTTAAATTCACGATTATGGATTTTTCTCAACCATAAATTGACTTCATATCAATAAATGGTTGAAACATATAAGGTGCATATTTGCATTTGTAATATTTAATCAATTTTTTAACGTTAGATTTACTTTATCTCAATTGTTTAATGTTAAAATTATAGCTATCAATTTTTGTCAACCATAGATAGACTATTTATTTGATAAGAATAGAAATTGAGTTGTATATTTACATATACTATATTTATTTTAATTTGAGTCAAATATGGACCATTCAAATGAACTAATATTAACAATATGGTGTATTCAATTTTGTCATATAAGTATTATAAGGTCGAATCTTCCAAATCCCTATTGTGTAATGTTAACTTCATGATTATGGACTTTTCTCAACCATAAATTGACTTCGTATCAATCAATGGTTGAAACTTATAAGGGGAATATTTGAATTTGTAATATTTAATTCAATTTTTTAACCTTAGGTTTATTTTAACTCAATTATTTAATGTTAAAATTATAGCTATCGAAGTTTTTCAAAGACAGATTGACTATTTATTTTATAATAATAGAAACTACCGTTTATATTTACATATACTATATATATTTGAATTTGAGTAAAATATGGAACATTCAAATGAACTAATATTAACAATACGGTGTATTCCATTTTGTCATATCAGTATGTTAAGGTCGAATCTTCTAAATCCCAATTGTGCAATGTTAAATTCATGGTTATGGACTTTTCTTACCCATAAATTGACTTCATATCAATAAATGGTTGAAACATATAAGGTACATATTTGCATTTGTATTATTTAATTCAATTTTTTAACGTTAGATTTACTTTATCTCAATTGTTTAATGTTAAAATTATGGCTATCGATTTTTGTCAACTATAGATAGACTATTTATTTGAGAAGAATAGAAATTGAGGTGTATATTTACATATACTATATTTATTTGAATTTGAGTCAAATATGGACCATTCAAATGAACTAATATTAACAATACGGTGTATTCAATTTTGTCATATAAGTCTATTAAGGTCGAATCTTCTAAATACCAATTGTGTAATGTTAAATTCACGATTATGGATTTTTCTCAACCATAAATTGACTTCATATCAATAAATGGTTGAAACATATAAGGTGCATATTTGCATTTGTAATATTTAATCAATTTTTTAACATTAGATTTACTTTATCTCAATTGTTTAATGTTAAAATTATAGCTATCGATTTTTGTCAACCATAGATAGACTATTTATTTGATAAGAATAGAAATTGAGTTGTATATTTACATATACTATATTTATTTTAATTTGAGTCAAATATGGACCATTCAAATGAACTAATATTAACAATATGGTGTATTCAATTTTGTCATATAAGTATTATAAGGTCGAATCTTCCAAATCCCTATTGTGTAATGTTAACTTCATAATTATGGACTTTTCTCAACCATAAATTGACTTCGTATCAATCAATGGTTGAAACTTATAAGGGGAATATTTGAATTTGTAATATTTAATTCAATTTTTTAACCTTAGGTTTAATTTAACTCAATTATTTAATGTTAAAATTATAGCTATCGAAGTTTTTCAAAGAAAGATTGACTATTTATTTTATAATAATAGAAACTAACGTTTATATTTACATATACTAAATATATTTGAATTTGAGTCAAATATGGAACATTCAAATGAACTAATATTAACAATACGGTGTATTCCATTTTGTCATATTAGTATGTTAAGGTCGAATCTTCTAAATCCCAATTGTGTAATGTTAAATTAATGATTATGGACTTTTCTCAACCATAAATTGACTTCATATCAATAAATGGTTGAAACATATAAGGTGCATATTTGTATTTTTATTATTTAATTCAATTTTTTAACCTTATGTTTAATTTAACTCAATTATTTATTGTTAAAATTATGGCTATCGATTTTTGTCAACCATAGATAGACTATTTATTTTATAGGAATAGAAATTGAGGTGTATATATACATATACTATATTTATTTGAATTTGAGTCAAATATGGACCATTCAAATGAACTAATACTAATAATTCGGTATTCCATTTTGTCATATTAGTATGTTAAGGTCGAATCTTCTAAATCCCAATTGTGTAATGTTAAATTCATGATTATGGACTTTTCTCAACCATAAATTGACTTCATATCAATAAATGCTTGAAACTTATAAGTGGCCTATTTGCATTTGTAATATTTAATTCAATATTTTAACGTTAGATTTACTTTATCTCAATTGTTTAATGTTAAAATTATGGCTATCGATTTTTATCAACCATAGATAAACTATTTATTTGATAAGAATATAAATTGAGGTGTATATTTACATATACTATATTTATTTGAATTTGAGTCAAATATGGACCATTCAAATGAACTAATATTAACAATACGGTGTATTCAATTTTGTCATATAAGTCTGTTAAGGTCGAATCTTCTAAATCTCAATTGTGTAATGTTAAATTCATGATTATGGACTTTTCTCAACCATAAATTGACTTCATATCAATAAATGGTTGAAAAATATAAGGTGCATATTTGCATTTGTAATATTTAATTCAATTTTTTAACCTTAGGATTATTTTAACTCAATTATTTAATGTTAAAATTATAGCTATCGAAGTTTTTCAAAGACAGATTGACTATTTATTTTATAATAATAGAAACTAACGTTTATATTTACATATACTATATTTATTTGAATTTGAGTCAAATATGAACCACTCAAATGACCTAATGTTAACAATACAGTGTATTCAATTTTGTCATATCAGTATGTTAAGGTCGAATCTTCTAAATCCCAATTGTGTAATGTTAAATTCATGATAATGGACTTTTCTCAACCATAAATTGACTTCATATCAATCAATGCTTGAAACTTATAAGGGGCATATTTGCATTGTACTATTTAATTCAATATTTTAATGTAATATTTACTTTATCTAAATTGTTTGATGTTAAAATTATGGCTATCGATTTTTGTCAACCATAGATCGACAATTTATTTGATAACAATAGAAACTGAGATGTATATTTACATATACTATATTTATTTGAATTTGAGTCAAATATGGACCATTCAAATGAACTAATATTAACAATACAGTGTATTCAATTTTGTCATATAAGTATGTTAAAGTCGAATCTTCTAAATCCCAATTGTGTAATGTTAAATTCATGATTATGGAATTTTCTCAACCATAAATTGACTTCATATCAATAAATTGTTGAAACATATAAGGTGCCAATTTGCATTTGTATTATTTAATTCAATTTTTTACCCTTACGTTTAATATATCTCAATTATTTAATGTGAACATTCTGGATATCGAATTTTTTCAAAAATAGATCGACTATTTATTCGATAATTATAGAAATTGAGGTGAATATTTTCATATAATATATTTATTTGAATTTGAGTCAAATATGGAACATTCAAATGAACTAATATTAACAATACGGTGTATTCCATTTTTTCATATAAGTCGGTTAAGGTCGAATCTTCTAAATCCCAATTGTGTAATGTTAAATTCATGATTATGGAATTTTCTCAACCATAAATTGACTTCATATCAATAAATGGTTGAACCATATAAGGTTCATATTTGCATTTTTAATATTTAATTCAATTTTTTAACGTTAGATATACTTTATCTCAATTGTTTAATGTTAAAATTATGGCTATCGATTTTTGTCAACTATAGATAGACTATTTATTTGATAAGAATAGAAATTGAGGTGTATATTTACATATACTATATTTATTTGAATTTGAGTCAAATATGGAGCATTCAAATGAACTAATACTAATAATTCGGTATTCCATTTTGTCATATTAGTATGTTAAGGTCGAATCTTCTAAATCCCAATTGTGTAATGTTAAATTCATGATTATGGACTTTTCTCAACCATAAATTGACTTCATATCAATAAATGCTTGAAACTTATAAGTGGCCTATTTGCATTTGTAATATTTAATTCAATATTTTAACGTTAGATTTACTTTATCTCAATTGTTTAATGTTAAAATTATGGCTATCGATTTTTATCAACCATAGATAAACTATTTATTTGATAAGAATATAAATTGAGGTGTATATTTACATATACTATATTTATTTGAATTTGAGTCAAATATGGACCATTCAAATGAACTAATATTAACAATACGGTGTATTCAATTTTGTCATATAAGTCTGTTAAGGTCGAATCCTCTAAATCTCAATTGTGTAATGTTAAATTCATGATTATGGACTTTTCTTAACCATAAATTGACTTCATATCAATAAATGGTTGAAACATATAAGGTGCATATTTGCATTTGTAATATTTAATTCAATATTTTAACCTTAGGTTTAATTTAACTCAATTATTTAATGTTAAAATTATAGCTATCGAAGTTTTTCAAAGACAGATTGACTATTTATTTTATAATAATAGAAACAAACGTTTATATTTACATATACTATATTTATTTGAATTTGAGTCAAAAATGTACCATTCAAATGAACTAATATTAACAATACAGTGTATTCAATTTTGTCATATCAGTATGTTAAGGTCGAATCTTCTAAATCCCAATTGTGTAATGTTAAATTCATAATTATGGACTTTTCTCAACCATAAATTGACTTCATATCAATCAATGGTTGAAACTTATATGGGGTATATTTGAATTTGTAATATTTAATTCAATATTTTAACGTTAGATTTTCTTTATCTCAATTGTTTAATGTTAAAATTATGGCTATCGATTTTTGTAAACCATAGATAGACTATTTATTTGAGAAGAATAGAAATTGAGGTGTATATTTACATATACTATATTTATTTGAATTTGAGTCAAATATGGACCATTCAAATGAACTAATATTAACAATACAGTGTATTCAATTTTGTCATATAAGTCTATTAAGGTCGAATCTTCTAAATACCAATTGTGTAATGTTAAATTCACGATTATGGATTTTTCTCAACCATAAATTGACTTCATATCAATAAATGGTTGAAACATATAAGGTGCATATTTGCATTTGTAATATTTAATCAATTTTTTAACGTTAGATTTACTTTATCTCAATTGTTTAATGTTAAAATTATAGCTATCAATTTTTGTCAACCATAGATAGACTATTTATTTGATAAGAATAGAAATTGAGTTGTATATTTACATATACTATATTTATTTTAATTTGAGTCAAATATGGACCATTCAAATGAACTAATATTAACAATATGGTGTATTCAATTTTGTCATATAAGTATTATAAGGTCGAATCTTCCAAATCCCTATTGTGTAATGTTAACTTCATGATTATGGACTTTTCTCAACCATAAATTGACTTCGTATCAATCAATGGTTGAAACTTATAAGGGGAATATTTGAATTTGTAATATTTAATTCAATTTTTTAACCTTAGGTTTATTTTAACTCAATTATTTAATGTTAAAATTATAGCTATCGAAGTTTTTCAAAGACAGATTGACTATTTATTTTATAATAATAGAAACTAACGTTTATATTTACATATACTATATATATTTGAATTTGAGTCAAATATGGAACATTCAAATGAACTAATATTAACAATACGGTGTATTCCATTTTGTCATATCAGTATGTTAAGGTCGAATCTTCTAAATCCCAATTGTGCAATGTTAAATTCATGGTTATGGACTTTTCTTACCCATAAATTGACTTCATATCAATAAATGGTTGAAACATATAAGGTACATATTTGCATTTGTATTATTTAATTCAATTTTTTAACGTTAGATTTACTTTATCTCAATTGTTTAATGTTAAAATTATGGCTATCGATTTTTGTCAACTATAGATAGACTATTTATTTGAGAAGAATAGAAATTGAGGTGTATATTTACATATACTATATTTATTTGAATTGGAGTCAAATATGGACCATTCAAATGAACTAATACTAATAATTCGGTATTCCATTTTGTCATATTAGTATGTTAAGGTCGAATCTTCTAAATCCCAATTGTGTAATGTTAAATTCATGATTATGGACTTTTCTCAACCATAAATTCACTTCATATCAATAAATGCTTGAAACTTATAAGTGGCCTATTTGCATTTGTAATATTTAATTCAATATTTTAACGTTAGATTTACTTTATCTCAATTGTTTAATGTTAAAATTATGGCTATCGATTTTTATCAACCATAGATAAACTATTTATTTGATAAGAATATAAATTGAGGTGTATATTTACATATACTATATTTATTTGAATTTGAGTCAAATATGGACCATTCAAATGAACTAATATTAACAATACGGTGTATTCAATTTTGTCATATAAGTCTGTTAAGGTCGAATCTTCTAAATCTCAATTGTGTAATGTTAAATTCATGATTATGGACTTTTCTCAACCATAAATTGACTTCATATCAATAAATGGTTGAAAAATATAAGGTGCATATTTGCATTTGTAATATTTAATTCAATTTTTTAACCTTAGGATTATTTTAACTCAATTATTTAATGTTAAAATTATAGCTATCGAAGTTTTTCAAAGACAGATTGACTATTTATTTTATAATAATAGAAACTAACGTTTATATTTACATATACTATATTTATTTGAATTTGAGTCAAATATGAACCACTCAAATGACCTAATGTTAACAATACAGTGTATTCAATTTTGTCATATCAGTATGTTAAGGTCGAATCTTCTAAATCCTAATTGTGTAATGTTAAATTCATGATAATGGACTTTTCTCAACCATAAATTGACTTCATATCAATCAATGCTTGAAACTTATAAGGGGCATATTTGCATTGTACTATTTAATTCAATATTTTAATGTAATATTTACTTTATCTAAATTGTTTGATGTTAAAATTATGGCTATCGATTTTTGTCAACCATAGATCGACAATTTATTTGATAACAATAGAAACTGAGATGTATATTTACATATACTATATTTATTTGAATTTGAGTCAAATATGGACCATTCAAATGAACTAATATTAACAATACGGTGTATTCCATTTTGTCATATCAGTATGTTAAGGTCGAATCTTCTAAATACTAATTGTGTAATGTTAAATTCATGATTATGGAATTTTCTCAACCATAAATTGACTTCATATCAATAAATGGTTGAAACATATAAGGTCCATATTTGCATTTTTAATATTTAATTCAATTTTTTAACGTTAGATTTACTTTATCTCAATTGTTTAATGTTAAAATTATGGCTATCGATTTTTGTCAACTATAGATAGACTATTTATTTGATAAGAATAGAAATTGAGGTGTATATTTACATATACTATATTTATTTGAATTTGAGTCAAATATGGACCATTCAAATGAACTAATATTAACAATACGCTGTATTCAATTTTGTCATATAAGTATTATAAGGTCGAATCTTCCAAATCCCTATTGTGTAATGTTAACTTCATGATTATGGACTTTTCTCAACCATAAATTGACTTCGTATCAATCAATGGTTGAAAATTATAAGGGGAATATTTGAATTTGTAATATTTAATTCAATTTTTTAACCTTAGGTTTAATTTAACACAATTATTTAATGTTAAAATTATAGCTATCGAAGTTTTTCAAAGACAGATTGATTATTTATTTTATAATAATAGAAACTAACGTTTATATTTACATATACTATATTTATTTGAATTTGAGTCAAATATGGACCATTCAAATGAACTAATATTAACAATACGGTGTACTCAATTTTGTCATATCAGTATGTTAATGCCGAATCTTCTAAATCCCAATTGTGTAATGTTAAATTCATGATTATGGACTTTTCTCAACCATAAATTGACTTCGTATCAATCACTGGTTGAAACTTATAAGGGGAATATTTGAATTTGTAATATTTAATTCAATTTTTTAACCTTAGGTTTAATTTAACTCAATTATTTAATGTTAAAATTATAGCTATCGAAGTTTTTCAAAGAAAGATTGACTATTTATTTTATAATAATAGAAACTAACGTTTATATTTACATATACTAAATATATTTGAATTTGAGTCAAATATGGAACATTCAAATGAACTAATATTAACAATACGGTGTATTCCATTTTGTCATATTAGTATGTTAAGGTCGAATCTTCTAAATCCCAATTGTGTAATGTTAAATTAATGATTATGGACTTTTCTCAACCATAAATTGACTTCATATCAATAAATGGTTGAAACATATAAGGTGCATATTTGTATTTTTATTATTTAATTCAATTTTTTAACCTTATGTTTAATTTAACTCAATTATTTATTGTTAAAATTATGGCTATCGATTTTTGTCAACCATAGATAGACTATTTATTTGATAGGAATAGAAATTGAGGTGTATATATACATATACTATATTTATTTGAATTTGAGTCAAATATGGACCATTCAAATGAACTAATACTAATAATACGGTATTCCATTTTGTCATATTAGTATGTTAAGGTCGAATCTTCTAAATCCCAATTGTGTAATGTTAAATTCATGATTATGGAATTTTCTCAACCATAAATTGACTTCATATCAATAAATGGTTGAAACTTATAAGTGGCCTATTTGCATTTGTAATATTTAATTCAATTTTTTAACGTTAGATTTACTTTATCTCAATTGTTTAATGTTAAAATTATGGCTATCGATTTTTGTCAACCATAGATAAACTATTTATTTGATAAGAATATAAATTGAGGTGTATATTTACATATACTATATTTATTTGAATTTGAGTCAAATATGGACCATTCAAATGAACTAATATTAACAATACGGTGTATTCAATTTTGTCATATAAGTCTGTTAAGGTCGAATCTTCTAAATCTCAATTGTGTAATGTTAAATTCATGATTATGGACTTTTCTCAACCATAAATTGACTTCATATCAATAAATGGTTGAAAAATATAAGGTGCATATTTGCATTTGTAATATTTAATTCAATTTTTTAACCTTAGGATTATTTTAACTCAATTATTTAATGTTAAAATTATAGCTATCGAAGTTTTTCAAAGACAGATTGACTATTTATTTTATAATAATAGAAACTAACGTTTATATTTACATATACTATATTTATTTGAATTTGAGTCAAATATGAACCACTCAAATGACCTAATGTTAACAATACAGTGTATTCAATTTTGTCATATCAGTATGTTAAGGTCGAATCTTCTAAATCCTAATTGTGTAATGTTAAATTCATGATAATGGACTTTTCTCAACCATAAATTGACTTCATATCAATCAATGGTTGAAACTTATAAGGGGCATATTTGCATTGTACTATTTAATTCAATATTTTAATGTTATATTTACTTTATCTAAATTGTTTGATGTTAAAATTATGGCTATCGATTTTTGTCAACCATAGATCGACAATTTATTTGATAACAATAGAAACTGAGATGTATATTTACATATACTATATTTATTTGAATTTGAGTCAAATATGGACCATTCAAATGAACTAATATTAACAATACGGTGTACTCAATTTTGTCATTTCAGTATGCTAATGCCGAATCTTCTAAATCCCAATTGTGTAATGTTAAATTCATGATTATGGACTTTTCTCAACCATAAATTGACTTCATATCAATCAATGGTTAAAACTTATAAGGGGCATATTTCCATTTGTAATATTTAATTCAATATTTTAATGTTAGATTTATTTTATCTCAATTGTTTAATGTTAAAATTATGGCTATCGATTTTTGTCAACTATAGATAGACTATTTATTTGATAAGAATAGAAATTGATGTGTATATTTGCATATACTATATTTATTTGAATTTGAGTCAAATATGGACCATTCAAATGAACTAATATTAACAATATGGTGTATTCAATTTTTTCATATAAGTATTATAAGGTCGAATCTTCCAAATCCCTATTGTGTAATGTTAAATTCATGATTATGAACTTTTCTCAACCATAAATTGACTTCGTATCAATCAATGGTTGAAACTTATAAGGGGCATATTTTCATTTGTAATATTTAATTCAATTTTTTAACGTTAGATTTACTTTATCTCAATTGTTTAATGTTAAAATTATGGCTATCGATTTTTGTCAACCATAGATAGACTATTTATTTGATAAGAATATAAATTGAGGTGTATATTTACATATACTATATTTATTTGAATTCGAGTCAAATATGGACCATTCAAATGAACTAATATTAACAATACGGTGTATTCAATTTTGTCATATAAGTATTATAAGGTCGAATCTTCCAAATCCCTATTGTGTAATGTTAACTTCATGATTATGGACTTTTCTCAACCATAAATTGACTTCGTATCAATCAATGGTTGAAACTTATAAGGGGAATATTTGAATTAGTAATATTTAATTCAATTTTTTAACCTTAGAATTATTTTAACTCAATTATTTAATGTTAAAATTATAGCTATCGAAGTTTTTCAAAGACAGATTGACTATTTATTTTATAATAATAGAAACTAACGTTTATATTTACATATACTATATATATTTGAATTTGAGTCAAATATGGAACATTCAAATGAACTAATATTAACAATACGGTGTATTCCATTTTGTCATATCAGTATGTTAAGGTCGAATCTTCTAAATCCCAATTGTGCAATGTTAAATTCATGGTTATGGACTTTTCTTACCCATAAATTGACTTCATATCAATAAATGGTTGAAAAATATATGGTACATATTTGCATTTGTATTATTTAATTCAATATTTTAACGTTAGATTTACTTTATCTCAACTGTTTAATGTTAAAATTATGGCTATCGATTTTTATCAACCGTAGATAAACTATTTATTTGATAAGAATATAAATTGAGGTGTATATTTACATATACTATATTTATTTGAATTTGAGTCAAATATGGACCATTCAAATGAACTAATATTAACAATACGGTGTATTCAATTTTGTCATATAAGTCTGTTAAGGTCGAATCTTCTAAATCTCAATTGTATAATGTTAAATTCATGATTATGGACTTTTCTCAACCATAAATTGACTTCATATCAATAAATGGTTGAAACATATAAGGTGCATATTTGAATTTGTAATATTTAATTCAATTTTTTAACGTTAGATTTACTTTATCTCAATTGTTTAATGTTAAAATTATGGCTATCTATTTTTGTCAACTATAGATAGACTATTTATTTGATAAGAATAGAAATTGAGGTGTATGTTTACATATACTATATTTATTTGAATTTGAGTCAAATATGGACCATTCAAATGAACTAATATTAACAATACGATGTATTCAATTTTGTCATATAAGTATTATAAGGTCGAATCTTCCAAATCCCTATTGTGTAATGTTAACTTCATGATTATGGACTTTTCTCAACCATAAATTGACTTCGTATCAATCAATGGTTGAAACTTATAAGGGGAATATTTGAATTAGTAATATTTAATTCAATTTTTTAACCTTAGAATTATTTTAACTCAATTATTTAATGTTAAAATTATAGCTATCGAAGTTTTTCAAAGACAGATTGACTATTTATTTTATAATAATAGAAACTAACATTTATATTTACATATACTATATATATTTGAATTTGAGTCAAATATGGAACATTCAAATGAACTAATATTAACAATATGGTGTATTCCATTTTGTCATATCAGTATGTTAAGGTCGAATCTTCCAAATCCCAATTGTGCAATGTTAAATTCATGGTTATGGACTTTTCTTACCCATAAATTGACTTCATATCAATAAATGGTTGAAACATATAAGGTACATATTTGCATTTGTATTATTTAATTCAATTTTTTAACGTTAGATTTACTTTATCTCAATTGTTTAATGTTAAAATTATGGCTATCTATTTTTGTCAACTATAGATAGACTATTTATTTGATAAGAATAGAAATTGAGGTGTATATTTACATATACTATATTTATTTGAATTTGAGTCAAATATGGACCATTCAAATGAACTAATATTAACAATACGGTGTATTCAATTTTGTCATATAAGTCTGTTAAGGTCGAATCTTCTAAATCTCAATTGTATAATGTTAAATTCATGATTATGGACTTTTCTCAACCATAAATTGACTTCATATCAATAAATGGTTGAAACATATAAGGTGCATATTTGCATTTGTAATATTTAATTCAATTTTTTAACGTTAGATTTACTTTATCTCAATTGTTTAATGTTAAAATTATGGCTATCGATTTTTGTCAACTATAGATAGACTATTTATTTGATAAGAATAGAAATTGAGGTGTATATTTACATATACTATATTTATTTGAATTTGAGTCAAATATGGACCATTCAAATGAACTAATATTAACAATACGGTGTATTCAATTTTGTCATATAAGTATTATAAGGTCGAATCTTCCAAATCCCTATTGTGTAATGTTAACTTCATGATTATGGACTTTTCTCAACCATAAATTGACTTCATATCAATAAATGGTTGAAACATATAAGGTGCATATTTGTATTTTTATTATTTAATTCAATTTTTTAACCTTATGTTTAATTTAACTCAATTATTTATTGTTAAAATTATGGCTATCGATTTTTGTCAACCATAGATAGACTATTTATTTGATAGGAATAGAAATTGAGGTGTATATATACATATACTATATTTATTTGAATTTGAGTCAAATATGGACCATTCAAATGAACTAATACTAATAATACGGTATTCCATTTTGTCATATTAGTATGTTAAGGTCGAATCTTCTAAATCCCAATTGTGTAATGTTAAATTCATGATTATGGAATTTTCTCAACCATAAATTGACTTCATATCAATAAATGGTTGAAACTTATAAGTGGCCTATTTGCATTTGTAATATTTAATTCAATTTTTTAACGTTAGATTTACTTTATCTCAATTGTTTAATGTTAAAATTATGGCTATCGATTTTTGTCAACCATAGATAAACTATTTATTTGATAAGAATATAAATTGAGGTGTATATTTACATATACTATATTTCTTTGAATTTGAGTCAAATATGGACCATTCAAATGAACTAATATTAACAATACGGTGTATTCAATTTTGTCATATAAGTCTGTTAAGGTCGAATCTTCTAAATCTCAATTGTGTAATGTTAAATTCATGATTATGGACTTTTCTCAACCATAAATTGACTTCATATCAATAAATGGTTGAAAAATATAAGGTGCATATTTGCATTTGTAATATTTAATTCAATTTTTTAACCTTAGGATTATTTTAACTCAATTATTTAATGTTAAAATTATAGCTATCGAAGTTTTTCAAAGACAGATTGACTATTTATTTTATAATAATAGAAACTAACATTTATATTTACATATACTATATATATTTGAATTTGAGTCAAATATGGAACATTCAAATGAACTAATATTAACAATATGGTGTATTCCATTTTGTCATATCAGTATGTTAAGGTCGAATCTTCTAAATCCCAATTGTGCAATGTTAAATTCATGGTTATGGACTTTTCTTACCCATAAATTGACTTCATATCAATAAATGGTTGAAACATATAAGGTACATATTTGCATTTGTATTATTTAATTCAATTTTTTAACGTTAGATTTACTTTATCTCAATTGTTTAATGTTAAAATTATGGCTATCTATTTTTGTCAACTATAGATAGACTATTTATTTGATAAGAATAGAAATTGAGGTGTATATTTACATATACTATATTTATTTGAATTTGAGTCAAATATGGACCATTCAAATGAACTAATATTAACAATACGGTGTATTCAATTTTGTCATATAAGTCTGTTAAGGTCGAATCTTCTAAATCTCAATTGTATAATGTTAAATTCATGATTATGGACTTTTCTCAACCATAAATTGACTTCATATCAATAAATGGTTGAAACATATAAGGTGCATATTTGCATTTGTAATATTTAATTCAATTTTTTAACGTTAGATTTACTTTATCTCAATTGTTTAATGTTAAAATTATGGCTATCGATTTTTGTCAACTATAGATAGACTATTTATTTGATAAGAATAGAAATTGAGGTGTATATTTACATATACTATATTTATTTGAATTTGAGTCAAATATGGACCATTCAAATGAACTAATATTAACAATACGGTGTATTCAATTTTGTCATATAAGTATTATAAGGTCGAATCTTCCAAATCCCTATTGTGTAATGTTAACTTCATGATTATGGACTTTTCTCAACCATAAATTGACTTCGTATCAATCAATGGTTGAAACATATTAGGGGAATATTTGAATTAGTAATATTTAATTCAATTTTTTAACCTTAGAATTATTTTAACTCAATTATTTAATGTTAAAATTATAGGTATCGAAGTTTTTCAAAGACAGATTGACTATTTATTTTATAATAATAGAAACTAACGTTTATATTTACATATACTATATTTATTTGAATTTGAGTCAAATATGGACCATTCAAATGAACTAATATTAACAATACGGTGTATTGAATTTTGTCATATCAGTATGTTAAGGTCGAATCTTCTAAATCCCAATTGTGTAATGTTAAATTCATGATTATGGACTTTTCTCAACAATAAATTGACTTCATATCAATCAATGGTTGAAACTTATATGGGGTATATTTGAATTTATAATATTTAATTCAATATTTTAACGTTAGATTTTCTTTATCTCAATTGTTTAATGTTAAAATTATGGCTATCGATTTTTGTAAACCATAGATAGACTATTTATTTGAGAAGAATAGAAATTGAGGTGTATATTTACATATACTATATTTATTTGAATTTGAGTCAAATATTGACCATTCAAATGAACTAATATTAACAATACGGTGTATTCAATTTTGTCATATAATTCTGTTATGGTCGAATCTTCTAAATACCAATTGTGTAATGTTAAATTCATGATTATGGACTTTTCTCAACCATAAATTTACTTCATATCAATAAATGGTTGAAACATATAAGGTGCATATTTGCATTTGTAATATTTAATTCAATTTTTTAACGTTAGATTTACTTTATCTCAATTGTTTAATGTTAAAATTATGGCTATCGGTTTTTGTCAACTAGAGATAGACTATTTATTTGATAAGAATAGAAATTGAGGTGTATATTTACATATACTATATATATTTGAATTTGAGTCAAATATGGACCATTCAAATGAACTAATATTAACAATACGGTGTATTCCATTTTGTCATATCAGTATGTTAAGGTCGAATCTTCTAAATACTAATTGTGTAATGTTAAATTCATGATTATGGACTTTTCTCAACCATAAATTGACTTCATATCAATAAATGGTTGAAACATATAAGGTGCTTATTTACATTTGTAATATTTAATTCAATTTTTTAACGTTAGATTTACTTTATCTCAAATGTTTAATGTTAAAATTATAGCTATCGATTTTTGTAAACCATAGATAGACTATTTATTTGAGAAGAATAGAAATTGAGGTGTATATTTACATATACTATATATATTTGAATTTGAGTCAAATATGAACCATTCAAATGAACTAATATTAACAATACGGTGTATTCCATTTTGTCATATCAGTATGTTAAGGTCGAATCTTCTAAATCCCAATTGTGCAATGTTAAATTCATGGTTATGGACTTTTCTTACCAAAAAATTGACTTCATATCAATAAATGGTTGAAACATATAAGGTACATATTTGCATTTGTATTATTTAATTCAATTTTTTAACGTTAGATTTACTTTATCTCAATTGTTTAATGTTAAAATTATGGCTATCGATTTTTGTCAACTATAGATAGACTATTTATTTGATAAGAATAGAAATTGAGGTGTATATTTACATATACTATATTTATTTGAATTTGAGTCAAATATGGACCATTCAAATGAACTAATATTAACAATACGGTGTATTCAATTTTGTCATATAAGTATTATAAGGTCGAATCCTCCAAATCCCTATTGTGTAATGTTAACTTCATGATTATGGACTTTTCTCAACCATAAATTGACTTCGTATCAATCAATGGTTGAAACTTATAAGGGGAATATTTGAATTAGTAATATTTAATTCAATTTTTTAACCTTAGAATTATTTTAACTCAATTATTTAATGTTAAAATTATAGCTATCGAAGTTTTTCAAAGACAGATTGACTATTTATTTTATAATAATAGAAACTAACGTTTATATTTACATATACTATATTTATTTGAATTTGAGTCAAATATGGACCATTCAAATGAACTAATATTAACAATACGGTGTATTCAATTTTGTCATATCAGTATGTTAAGGTCGAATCTTCTAAATCCCAATTGTGTAATGTTAAATTCATGATTATGGACTTTTCTCAACAATAAATTGACTTCATATCAATCAATGGTTGAAACTTATATGGGGTATATTTGAATTTATAATATTTAATTCAATATTTTAACGTTAGACTTTCTTTATCTCAATTGTTTAATGTTAAAATTATGGCTATCGATTTTTGTAAACCATAGATGGACTATTTATTTGAGAAGAATAGAAATTGAGGTGTATATTTACATATACTATATTTATTTGAATTTGAGTCAAATATTGACCATTCAAATGAACTAACATTAACAATACGGTGTATTCAATTTTGTCATATAATTCTGTTAAGGTCGAATCTTCTAAATACCAATTGTGTAATGTTAAATTCATGATTATGGACTTTTCTCAACCATAAATTGACTTCATATCAATAAATGGTTGAAACATATAAGGTGCATATTTGCATTTGTATTATTTAATTCAATTTTTTAACCTTAAGAGTAATTTATATCAATTATTTAATGTTAAAATTATGGCTATCGAATTGTTTCAAAGATAGATCGACTATTTATTTGATAATAATAGAAACTAACGTGTATATTTACATATACTATATATATTTGAATTTTAGTCAAATATGGACAATTCAAATGAACTAATATTAACAATACGGTGTATTCAATTTTGTCATATAATTCTGTTAAGGTCGAATCTTCTAAATACTAATTGTGTAATGTTAAATTCATGATTATGGACTTTTCTCAACAATAAATTGACTTCATATCAATCAATGGTTGAAACTTATATGGGGTATATTTGAATTTATAATATTTAATTCAATATTTTAACGTTAGACTTTCTTTATCTCAATTGTTTAATGTTAAAATTATGGCTATCGATTTTTGTAAACCATAGATAGACTATTTATTTGAGAAGAATAGAAATTGAGGTGTATATTTACATATACTATATTTATTTGAATTTGAGTCAAATATTGACCATTCAAATGAACTAATATTAACAATACGGTGTATTCAATTTTGTCATATAATTCTGTTAAGGTCGAATCTTCTAAATACCAATTGTGTAATGTTAAATTCATGATTATGGACTTTTCTCAACCATAAATTGACTTCATATCAATAAATGGTTGAAACATATAAGGTGCATATTTGCATTTGTATTATTTAATTCAATTTTTTAACCTTAGGTGTAATTTATCTCAATTATTTAATGTTAAAATTATGGCTATCGATTTTTGTCAACTAGAGATAGACTATTTATTTGATAAGAATAGAAATTGAGGTGTATATTTACATATACTATATATATTTGAATTTGAGTCAAATATGGACCATTCAAATGAACTAATATTAACAATACGGTGTATTCCATTTTGTCATATCAGTATGTTAAGGTCGAATCTTCTAAATCCCAATTGTGCAATGTTAACTTCATGATTATGGACTTTTCTCAACCCTAAATTGACTTCATATCAATAAATGGTTGAAACATATAAGGTACATATTTGCATTTGTATTATTTAATTCAATTTTTTAACGTTAGATTTACTTTATCTCAATTGTTTAAAGTTAAAATTATGGCTATCGATTTTTGTCAACTATAGATAGACTATTTATTTGATAAGAATAGAAATTGAGGTGTATATTTACATATACTATATTTATTTGAATTTGAGTCAAATATGGACCATTCAAATGAACTAATATTAACAATACGGTGTATTCAATTTTGTCATATAAGTCTGTTAAGGTCGAATCTTCTAAATCTCAATTGTATAATGTTAAATTCATGATTATGGACTTTTCTCAACCATAAATTGACTTCATATCAATAAATGGTTGAAACATATAAGGTGCATATTTGCATTTGTAATATTTAATTCAATTTTTTAACGTTAGATTTACTTTATCTCAATTGTTTAATATTAAAATTATGGCTATCGATTTTTGTCAAATATAGATAGACTATTTATTTGATAAGAATAGAAATTGAGGTGTATATTTACATATACTATATTTATTTGAATTTGAGTCAAATATGGACCATTCAAATGAACTAATATTAACAATACGGTGTATTCAATTTTGTCATATAAGTCTGTTAAGGTCGAATCTTCTAAATCTCAATTGTATAATGTTAAATTCATGATTATGGACTTTTCTCAACCAAAAATTGACTTCATATCAATAAATGGTTGAAACATATAAGGTGCATATTTGCATTTGTAATATTTAATTCAATTTTTTAACGTTAGATTTACTTTATCTCAATTGTTTAATGTTAAAATTATGGCTATCGATTTTTGTCAACTATAGATAGACTATTTATTTGATAAGAATAGAAATTGAGGTGTATATTTACATATACTATATTTATTTGAATTTGAGTCAAATATGGACCATTCAAATGAACTAATATTAACAATACGGTGTATTCAATTTTGTCATATAAGTATTATAAGGTCGAATCTTCCAAATCCCTATTGTGTAATGTTAACTTCATGATTATGGACTTTTCTCAACCATAAATTGACTTCGTATCAATCAATGGTTGAAACTTATAAGGGGAATATTTGAATTAGTAATATTTAATTCAATTTTTTAACCTTAGATTTACTTTATCTCAATTGTTTAATGTTAAAATTATGGCTATCGATTTTTGTCAACTATAGATAGACTATTTATTTGATAAGAATAGAAATTGAGTTGTATATTTACATATACTATATTTATTTGAATTTGAGTCAAATATGGACCATTCAAATGAACTAATATTAACAATACGGTGTATTCAATTTTGTCATATAAGTATTATAAGGTCGAATCTTCTAAATCTCAATTGTATAATGTTAAATTCATGATTATGGACTTTTCTCAACCATAAATTGACTTCATATCAATAAATGGTTGAAACATATAAGGTGCATATTTGCATTTGTAATATTTAATTCAATTTTTTAACGTTAGATTTACTTTATCTCAATTGTTTAATATTAAAATTATGGCTATCGATTTTTGTCAACTATAGATAGACTATTTATTTGATAAGAATAGAAATTGAGGTGTATATTTACATATACTATATTTATTTGAATTTGAGTCAAATATGGACCATTCAAATGAACTAATATTAACAATACGGTGTATTCAATTTTGTCATATAAGTCTGTTAAGGTCGAATCTTCTAAATCTCAATTGTATAATGTTAAATTCATGATTATGGACTTTTCTCAACCAAAAATTGACTTCATATCAATAAATGGTTGAAACATATAAGTGGCATATTTGCATTTGTAATATTTAATTCAATTTTTTAACGTTAGATTTACTTTATCTCAATTGTTTAATGTTAAAATTATGGCTATTGATTTTTGTAAACCATAGATAGACTATTTATTTGAGAAGAATAGAAATTGAGGTGTATATTTACATATACTATATTTATTTGTATTTGAGTCAAATATTGACCATTCAAATGAACTAATATTAACAATACGGTGTATTCAATTTTGTCATATAAGTTTGTTAAGGTCGAATCTTCTAAATACTAATTGTGTAATGTTAAATTCATGGTTATGGACTTTTCTTACCAAAAAATTGACTTCATATCAATAAATGGTTGAAACATATAAGGTACATATTTGCATTTGTATTATTTAATTCAATTTTTTAACATTAGATTTACTTTATCTCAATTGTTTAATGTTAAAATTATAGCTATCGATTTTTGTAAACCATAGATAGACTATTTGTTTGAGAAGAATAGAAATTGAGGTGTATATTTACATATACTATATATATTTGAATTTGAGTCAAATATGGACCATTCAAATGAACTAATATTAACAATACGGTGTATTCCATTTTGTCATATCAGTATGTTAAGGTCGAATCTTCTAAATCCCAATTGTGCAATGTTAAATTCATGGTTATGGACTTTTCTTACCAAAACATTAACTTCATATCAATAAATGGTTGAAACATATAAGGTACATATTTGCATTTGTATTATTTAATTCAATTTTTTAACATTAGATTTACTTTATCTCAATTGTTTAATGTTAAAATTATGGCTATCGATTTTTGTCAACTATAGATAGACTATTTATTTGATAAGAATAGAAATTGAGGTGTATATTTACATATACTATATTTATTTGAATTTGAGTCAAATATGGACCATTCAAATGAACTAATATTAACAATACGGTGTATTCAATTTTGTCATATAAGTCTGTTAAGGTCGAATCTTCTAAATCTCAATTGTATAATGTTAAATTCATGATTATGGACTTTTCTCAACCAAAAATTGACTTCATATCAATAAATGGTTGAAACATATAAGGTGCATATTTGCATTTGTAATATTTAATTCAATTTTTTAACGTTAGATTTACTTTATCTCAATTGTTTAATGTTAAAATTATGGCTATCGATTTTTGTCAACTATAGATAGACTATTTATTTGATAAGAATAGCAATTGAGGTGTATATTTACATATACTATATTTATTTGAATTTGAGTCAAATATGGACCATTCAAATGAACTAATATTAACAATACGGTGTATTCAATTTTGTCATATAAGTATTATAAGGTCGAATCTTCCAAATCCCTATTGTGTAATGTTAACTTCATGATTATGGACTTTTCTCAACCATAAATTGACTTCGTATCAATCAATGGTTGAAACTTATAAGGGGAATATTTGAATTAGTAATATTTAATTCAATTTTTTAACCTTAGAATTATTTTAACTCAATTATTTAATGTTAAAATTATAGCTATCGAAGTTTTTCAAAGACAGATTGACTATTTATTTT
Organism: Hippophae tibetana; assembly: GCA_037013495.1. Lineage (NCBI taxonomy): Eukaryota > Viridiplantae > Streptophyta > Magnoliopsida > Rosales > Elaeagnaceae > Hippophae > Hippophae tibetana. The sequence continues at coordinate 12,571,675 of CM072805.1, read as the reverse complement.
ATAATAATAGAAACTAACGTTTATATTTACATATACTATATTTATTTGAATTTGAGTCAAATATGGACCATTCAAATGAACTAATATTAACAATACGGTGTATTCAATTTTGTCATATCAGTATGTTAAGGTCGAATCTTCTAAATCCCAATTGTGTAATGTTAAATTCATGATTATGGACTTTTCTCAACAATAAATTGACTTCATATCAATCAATGGTTGAAACTTATATGGGGTATATTTGAATTTATAATATTTAATTCAATATTTTAACATTAGACTTTCTTTATCTCAATTGTTTAATGTTAAAATTATGGCTATCGATTTTTGTAAACCATAGATAGACTATTTATTTGAGAAGAATAGAAATTGAGGTGTATATTTACATATACTATATTTATTTGAATTTGAGTCAAATATTGACCATTCAAATGAACTAATATTAACAATACGGTGTATTCAATTTTGTCATATAATTCTGTTAAGGTCGAATCTTCTAAATATCAATTGTGTAATGTTAAATTCATGATTATGGACTTTTCTCAACCATAAATTGACTTCATATCAATAAATGGTTGAAACATATAAGGTGCATATTTGCATTTGTATTATTTAATTCAATTTTTTAACCTTAGGTGTAATTTATCTCAATTATTTAATGTTAAAATTATGGCTATCGAATTGTTTCAAAGATAGATCGACTATTTATTTGATAATAATAGAAACTAACGTGTATATTTACATATACTATATATATTTGAATTTTAGTCAAATATGGACCATTCAAATGAACTAATATTAACAATACGGTGTATTCCATTTTGTCATATTAGTATGTTAAGGTCGAATCGTCTAAATCCCAATTATGTAATGTTAAATTATTGATTATGGACTTTTTCCCACCATAAATTGACATCATAACAATAAATGGTTGAAACTTATAATTGGCATATTTGCATTTGTAATATTTAATTCAATTTTTTAACGTTAGATTTACTTTATCTCAATTGTTTAATGTTAAAATTATGGCTATTGATTTTTGTAAACCATAGATAGACTATTTATTTGAGAAGAATAGAAATTGAGGTGTATATTTACATATACTATATTTATTTGTATTTGAGTCAAATATTGACCATTCAAATGAACTAATATTAACAATACGGTGTATTCAATTTTGGCATATAAGTTTGTTAAGGTCGAATCTTCTAAATACTAATTGTGTAATGTTAAATTCATGATTATGGACTTTTCTCAACCATAAATTGACTTCATATCAATAAATGGTTGAAACATATAAGGTGCTTATTTACATTTGTAATATTTAATTCAATTTTTTAACGTTAGATTTACTTTATCTCAAATGTTTAATGTTAAAATTATAGCTATCGATTTTTGTAAACCATAGATAGACTATTTATTTGAGAAGAATAGAAATTGAGGTGTATATTTACATATACTATATATATTTGAATTTGAGTAAAATATGGACCATTCAAATGAACTAATATTAACAATACGGTGTATTCCATTTTGTCATATCAGTATGTTAAGGTCGAATCTTCTAAATACCAATTGTGCAATGTTAAATTCATGGTTATGGACTTTTCTTACCAAAAATTTGACTTCATATCAATAAATGGTTGAAACATATAAGGTACATATTTGGATTTGTATTATTTAATTCAATTTTTTAACGTTAGATTTACTTTATCTCAATTGTTTAATGTTAAAATTATGGCTATCGATTTTTGTCAACTAGAGATAGACTATTTATTTGATAAGAATAGAAATTGAGGTGTATATTTACATATACTATATATATTTGAATTTGAGTCAAATATGGACCATTCAAATGAACTAATATTAACAATACGGTGTATTCCATTTTGTCATATCAGTATGTTAAGGTCGAATCTTCTAAATACCAATTGTGCAATGTTAAATTCATGGTTATGGACTTTTCTTACCAAAAATTTGACTTCATATCAATAAATGGTTGAAACATATAAGGTACATATTTGGATTTGTATTATTTAATTCAATTTTTTAACGTTAGATTTACTTTATCTCAATTGTTTAATGTTAAAATTATGGCTATTGATTTTTGTAAACCATAGATAGACTATTTATTTGAGAAGAATAGAAATTGAGGTGTATATTTACATATACTATATATATTTGAATTTGAGTCAAATATGGACCATTCAAATGAACTAATATTAACAATACGGTGTATTCAATTTTGTCATATAAGTCTGTTAAGGTCGAATCTTCTAAATCTCAATTGTATAATGTTAAATTCATGATTATGGACTTTTCTCAACCATAAATTGACTTCATATCAATAAATGGTTGAAACATATAAGGTGCATATTTGCATTTGTAATATTTAATTCAATTTTTTAACGTTAGATTTACTTTATCTCAATTGTTTAATATTAAAATTATGGCTATCGATTTTTGTCAACTATAGATAGACTATTTATTTGATAAGAATAGAAATTGAGGTGTATATTTACATATACTATATTTATTTGAATTTGAGTCAAATATGGACCATTCAAATGAACTAATATTAACAATACGGTGTATTCAATTTTGTCATATAAGTCTGTTAAGGTCGAATCTTCTAAATCTCAATTGTATAATGTTAAATTCATGATTATGGACTTTTCTCAACCAAAAATTGACTTCATATCAATAAATGGTTGAAACATATAAGGTGCATATTTGCATTTGTAATATTTAATTCAATTTTTTAACGTTAGATTTACTTTATCTCAATTGTTTAATGTTAAAATTATGGCTATCGATTTTTGTCAACTATAGATAGACTATTTATTTGATAAGAATAGAAATTGAGGTGTATATTTACATATACTATATTTATTTGAATTTGAGTCAAATATGGACCATTCAAATGAACTAATATTAACAATACGGTGTATTCAATTTTGTCATATAAGTATTATAAGGTCGAATCTTCCAAATCCCTATTGTGTAATGTTAACTTCATGATTATGGACTTTTCTCAACCATAAATTGACTTCGTATCAATCAATGGTTGAAACTTATAAGGGGAATATTTGAATTAGTAATATTTAATTCAATTTTTTAACCTTAGATTTACTTTATCTCAATTGTTTAATGTTAAAATTATGGCTATCGATTTTTGTCAACTATAGATAGACTATTTATTTGATAAGAATAGAAATTGAGGTGTATATTTACATATACTATATTTATTTGAATTTGAGTCAAATATGGACCATTCAAATGAACTAATATTAACAATACGGTGTATTCAATTTTGTCATATAAGTATTATAAGGTCGAATCTTCCAAATCCCTATTGTGTAATGTTAACTTCATGATTATGGACTTTTCTCAACCATAAATTGACTTCGTATCAATCAATGGTTGAAACTTATAAGGGGAATATTTGAATTAGTAATATTTAATTCAATTTTTTAACCTTAGAATTATTTTAACTCAATTATTTAATGTTAAAATTATGGCTATCGAATTGTTTCAAAGATAGATCGACTATTTATTTGATAATAATAGAAACTAACGTGTATATTTACATATACTATATATATTTGAATTTTAGTCAAATATGGACCATTCAAATGAACTAATATTAACAATACGGTGTATTCCATTTTGTCATATTAGTATGTTAAGGTCGAATCGTCTAAATCCCAATTATGTAATGTTAAATTATTGATTATGGACTTTTTCCCACCATAAATTGACATCAAAACAATAAATGGTTGAAACTTATAAGTGGCATATTTGCATTTGTAATATTTAATTCAATTTTTTAACGTTAGATTTACTTTATCTCAATTGTTTAATGTTAAAATTATGGCTATTGATTTTTGTAAACCATAGATAGACTATTTATTTGATAATAATAGAAACTAACGTGTATATTTACATATACTATATATATTTGAATTTTAGTCAAATATGGACCATTCAAATGAACTAATATTAACAATACGGTGTATTCCATTTTGTCATATTAGTATGTTAAGGTCGAATCGTCTAAATCCCAATTATGTAATGTTAAATTATTGATTATGGACTTTTTCCCACCATAAATTGACATCAAAACAATAAATGGTTGAAACTTATAAGTGGCATATTTGCATTTGTAATATTTAATTCAATTTTTTAACGTTAGATTTACTTTATCTCAATTGTTTAATGTTAAAATTATGGCTATTGATTTTTGTAAACCATAGATAGACTATTTATTTGAGAAGAATAGAAATTGAGGTGTATATTTACATATACTATATTTATTTGTATTTGAGTCAAATATTGACCATTCAAATGAACTAATATTAACAATACGGTGTATTCAATTTTGTCATATAAGTTTGTTAAGGTCGAATCTTCTAAATACTAATTGTGTAATGTTAAATTCATGATTATGGACTTTTCTCAACCCTAAATTGACTTCATATCAATAAATGGTTGAAACATATAAGGTACATATTTACATTTGTATTATTTAATTCAATTTTTTAACGTTAGATTTACTTTATCTCAATTGTTTAATGTTAAAATTATGGCTATCGATTTTTGTAAACCATAGATAGACTATTTATTTGAGAAGAATAGAAATTGAGGTGTATATTTACATATACTATATATATTTGAATTTGAGTAAAATATGGACCATTCAAATGAACTAATATTAACAATACGGTGTATTCCATTTTGTCATATCAGTATGTTAAGGTCGAATCTTCTAAATCCCAATTGTGCAATGTTAAATTCATGGTTATGGACTTTTCTTACCAAAAATTTGACTTCATATCAATAAATGGTTGAAACATATAAGGTACATATTTGCATTTGTATTATTTAATTCAATTTTTTAACGTTAGATTTACTTTATCTCAATTGTTTAATGTTAAAATTATGGCTATCGATTTTTGTCAACTAGAGATAGACTATTTATTTGATAAGAATAGACATTGAGGTGTATATTTACATATACTATATATATTTGAATTTGAGTCAAATATGGACCATTCAAATGAACTAATATTAACAATACGGTGTATTCCATTTTGTCATATCAGTATGTTAAGGTCGAATCTTCTAAATCCCAATTGTGCAATGTTAACTTCATGATTATGGACTTTTCTCAACCCTAAATTGACTTCATATCAATAAATGGTTGAAACATATAAGGTACATATTTGCATTTGTATTATTTAATTCAATTTTTTAACGTTAGATTTACTTTATCTCAATTGTTTAATGTTAAAATTATGGCTATCGATTTTTGTCAACTATAGATAGACTATTTATTTGATAAGAATAGAAATTGAGGTGTATATTTACATATACTATATTTATTTGAATTTGAGTCAAATATGGACCATTCAAATGAACTAATATTAACAATACGGTGTATTCAATTTTGTCATATAAGTCTGTTAAGGTCGAATCTTCTAAATCTCAATTGTATAATGTTAAATTCATGATTATGGACTTTTCTCAACCATAAATTGACTTCATATCAATAAATGGTTGAAACATATAAGGTGCATATTTGCATTTGTAATATTTAATTCAATTTTTTAACGTTAGATTTACTTTATCTCAATTGTTTAATGTTAAAATTATGGCTATCGATTTTTGTCAACCATAGATAGACTATTTATTTGATAAGAATAGAAATTGAGGTGTATATTTACATATACTATATTTATTTGAATTTGAGTCAAATATGGACCATTCAAATGAACTAATATTAACAATACGGTGTATTCAATTTTGTCATATAAGTATTATAAGGTCGAATCTTCCAAATCCCTATTGTGTAATGTTAACTTCATGATTATGGACTTTTCTCAACCATAAATTGACTTCGTATCAATCAATGGTTGAAACTTATAAGGGGAATATTTGAATTAGTAATATTTAATTCAATTTTTTAACCTTAGAATTATTTTAACTCAATTATTTAATGTTAAAATTATAGCTATCGAAGTTTTTCAAAGACAGATTGACTATTTATTTTATAATAATAGAAACTAACGTTTATATTTACATATACTATATTTATTTGAATTTGGGTCAAATATGGACCATTCAAATGAACTAATATTAACAATACGGTGTATTCAATTTTGTCATATCAGTATGTTAAGGTCGAATCTTCTAAATCCCAATTGTGTAATGTTAAATTCATGATTATGGAGTTTTCTCAACAATAAATTGACTTCATATCAATCAATGGTTGAAACTTATATGGGGTATATTTGAATTTATAATATTTAATTCAATATTTTAACGTTAGACTTTCTTTATCTCAATTGTTTAATGTTAAAATTATGGCTATCGATTTTTGTAAACCATAGATAGACTATTTATTTGAGAAGAATAGAAATTGAGGTTTATATTTACATATACTATATTTATTTGAATTTGAGTCAAATATTGACCATTCAAATGAACTAATATTAACAATACGGTGTATTCAATTTTGTCATATAATTCTGTTAAGGTCGAATCTTCTAAATACCAATTGTGTAATGTTAAATTCATGATTATGGACTTTTCTCAACCATAAATTGACTTCATATCAATAAATGGTTGAAACATATAAGGTGCATATTTGCATTTGTATTATTTAATTCAATTTTTTAACCTTAGGTGTAATTTATCTCAATTATTTAATGTTAAAATTATGGCTATCGAATTGTTTCAAAGATAGATGGACTATTTATTTGATAATAATAGAAACTAACGTGTATATTTACATATACTATATATATTTGAATTTTAGTCAAATATGGGACCATTCAAATGAACTAATATTAACAATACGGTGTATTCCATTTTGTCATATTAGTATGTTAAGGTCGAATCGTCTAAATCCCAATTATGTAATGTTAAATTATTAATTATGGACTTTTTCCCACCATAAATTGACATCAAAACAATAAATGGTTGAAACTTATAAGTGGCATATTTGCATTTGTAATATTTAATTCAATTTTTTAACGTTAGATTTACTTATCTCAATTGTTTAATGTTAAAATTATGTCTATTGATTTTTGTAAACCATAGATAGACTATTTATTTGAGAAGAATAGAAATTGAGGTGTATATTTACATATACTATATTTATTTGTATTTGAGTCAAATATTGACCATTCAAATGAACTAATATTAACAATACGGTGTATTCAATTTTTGTCATATAAGTTTGTTAAGGTCGAATCTTCTAAATACTAATTGTGTAATGTTAAATTCATGATTATGGACTTTTCTCAACCCTAAATTGACTTCATATCAATAAATGGTTGAAACATATAAGGTACATATTTACATTTGTATTATTTAATTCAATTTTTTAACGTTAGATTTACTTTATCTCAATTGTTTAATGTTAAAATTATGGCTATCGATTTTTGTAAACCATAGATAGACTATTTATTTGAGAAGAATAGAAATTGAGGTGTATATTTACATATACTATATATATTTGAATTTGAGTAAAATATGGACCATTCAAATGAACTAATATTAACAATACGGTGTATTCCATTTTGTCATATCAGTATGTTAAGGTCGAATCTTCTAAATCCCAATTGTGCAATGTTAAATTCATGGTTATGGACTTTTCTTACCAAAAATTTGACTTCATATCAATAAATGGTTGAAACATATAAGGTACATATTTGCATTTGTATTATTTAATTCAATTTTTAACGTTAGATTTACTTTATCTCAATTGTTTAATGTTAAAATTATGGCTATCGATTTTTGTCAACTAGAGATAGACTATTTATTTGATAAGAATAGAAATTGAGGTGTATATTTACATATACTATATATATTTGAATTTGAGTCAAATATGGACCATTCAAATGAACTAATATTAACAATACGGTGTATTCCATTTTGTCATATCAGTATGTTAAGGTCGAATCTTCTAAATCCCAATTGTGCAATGTTAACTTCATGATTATGGACTTTTCTCAACCCTAAATTGACTTCATATCAATAAATGGTTGAAACATATAAGGTACATATTTGCATTTGTATTATTTAATTCAATTTTTTAACGTTAGATTTACTTTATCTCAATTGTTTAATGTTAAAATTATGGCTATCGATTTTTGTCAACTATAGATAGACTATTTATTTGATAAGAATAGAAATTGAGGTGTATATTTACATATACTATATTTATTTGAATTTGAGTCAAATATGGACCATTCAAATGAACTAATATTAACAATACGGTGTATTCAATTTTGTCATATAAGTCTGTTAAGGTCGAATCTTCTAAATCTCAATTGTATAATGTTAAATTCATGATTATGGACTTTTCTCAACCATAAATTGACTTCATATCAATAAATGGTTGAAACATATAAGGTGCATATTTGCATTTGTAATATTTAATTCAATTTTTTAACGTTAGATTTACTTTATCTCAATTGTTTAATGTTAAAATTATGGCTATCGATTTTTGTCAACCATAGATAGACTATTTATTTGATAAGAATAGAAATTGAGGTGTATATTTACATATACTATATTTATTTGAATTTGAGTCAAATATGGACCATTCAAATGAACTAATATTAACAATACGGTGTATTCAATTTTGTCATATAAGTATTATAAGGTCGAATCTTCCAAATCCCTATTGTGTAGTGTTAACTTCATGATTATGGACTTTTCTCAACCATAAATTGACTTCGTATCAATCAATGGTTGAAACTTATAAGGGGAATATTTGAATTAGTAATATTTAATTCAATTTTTTAACCTTAGAATTATCTTAACTCAATTATTTAATGTTAAAATTATGGCTATCGATTTTTGTCGACTAGAGATAGACTATTTATTTGATAAGAATAGAAATTGAGGTGTATATTTACATATACTATATATATTTGAATTTGAGTCAAATATGGACCATTCAAATGAACTAATATTAACAATACGGTGTATTCCATTTTGTCATATCAGTATGTTAAGGTCGAATCTTCTAAATCCCAATTGTGCAATGTTAACTTCATTATTATGGACTTTTCTCAACCATAAATTGACTTCATATCAATAAATGGTTGAAACATATAAGGTACATATTTGCATTTGTATTATTTAATTCAATTTTTTAACGTTAGATTTACTTTATCTAAATTGTTTAATGTTAAAATTATGCCTATCGATTTTTGTCAACTATAGATAGACTATTTATTTGATAAGAATAGAAATTGAGGTGTATATTTACATATACTATATTTATTTGAATTTGAGTCAAATATGGACCATTCAAATGAACTAATATTAACAATACGGTGTATTCAATTTTGTCATATAAGTCTGTTAAGGTCGAATCTTCTAAATCTCAATTGTATAATGTTAAATTCATGATTATGGACTTTTCTCAACCATAAATTGACTTCATATCAATAAATGGTTGAAACATATAAGGTGCATATTTGCATTTGTAATATTTAATTCAATTTTTAACGTTAGATTTACTTTATCTCAATTGTTTAATGTTAAAATTATGGCTATCGATTTTTGTCAACTATAGATAGACTATTTATTTGATAAGAAGAGAAATTGAGGTGTATATTTACATATACTATATTTATTTGAATTTGAGTCAAATATGGACCATTCAAATGAACTAATATTAACAATACGGTGTATTCAATTTTGTCATATAAGTATTATAAGGTCAAATCTTCCAAATCCCTATTGTGTAATGTTAACTTCATGATTATGGACTTTTCTCAACCATAAATTGACTTCGTATCAATCAATGGTTGAAACTTATAAGGGGAATATTTGAATTAGTAATATTTAATTCAATTTTTTAACCTTAGAATTATTTTAACTCAATTACTTAATGTTAAAATTATAGCTATCGAAGTTTTTCAAAGACAGATTGACTATTTATTTTATAATAATAGAAACTAACGTTTATATTTACATATACTATATTTATTTGAATTTGAGTCAAATATGGACCATTCAAATGAACTAATATTAACAATACGGTGTATTCCATTTTGTCATATTAGTATGTTAAGGTCGAATCTTCTAAATCCCAATTATGTAATGTTAAATTATTGATTATGGACTTTTTCCCACCATAAATTGACATCATATCAATAAATGGTTGAAACTTTTAAGTTACATATTTGAATTTGTAATATTTAATTCAATTTTTTAACGTTAGATTTACTTTATCTCAATTGTTTAATGTTAAAATTATGGCTATTGATTTTTGTAAACCATAGATAGACTATTTATTTGATAAGAATAGAAATTGAGGTGTATATTTACATATACTATATATATTTGAATTTGAGTCAAATATGGACCATTCAAATGAACTAATATTAACAATACGGTGTATTCAATTTTGTCATATAAGTCTGTTAAGGTCGAATCTTGTAAATCCCAATTGTATAATGTTAAATTCATGATTATGGACTTTTCTCAACCATAAATTGACTTCATATCAATAAATGGTTGAAACATATAAGGTGCATATTTGCATTTGTAATATTTAATTCAATTTTTTAACGTTAGATTTACTTTATCTCAATTGTTTAATGTTAAAATTATGGCTATCGATTTTTGTCAACTATAGATAGACTATTTATTTGATAAGAATAGAAATTGAGGTGTATATTTACATATACTATATTTATTTGAATTTGAGTCAAATATGGACCATTCAAATGAACTAATATTAACAATACGGTGTATTCAATTTTGTCATATAAGTATTATAAGGTCAAATCTTCCAAATCCCTATTGTGTAATGTTAACTTCATGATTATGGACTTTTCTCAACCATAAATTGACTTCGTATCAATCAATGGTTGAAACTTATAAGGGGAATATTTGAATTAGTAATATTTAATTCAATTTTTTAACCTTAGAATTATTTTAACTCAATTATTTATTGTTAAAATTATGGCTATCGATTTTTGTCGACTAGAGATAGACTATTTATTTGATAAGAATAGAAATTGAGGTGTATATTTACATATACTATATTTATTTGAATTTGAGTCAAATATGGACCATTCAAATGAACTAATATTAACAATACGGTGTATTCAATTTTGTCATATAAGTCTGTTAAGGTCAAATCTTCTAAATCTCAATTGTATAATGTTAAATTCATGATTATGGACTTTTCTCAACCATAAATTGACTTCATATCAATAAATGGTTGAAAAATATAAGGTGCATATTTGCATTTGTAATATTTAATTCAATTTTTTAACGTTAGATTTACATTATCTCAATTGTTTAATGTTAAAATTATGGCTATCGATTTTTGTCAACCATAGATAGACTATTTATTTGATAAGAATAGAAATTGAGGTGTATATTTACATATACTATATTTATTTGAATTTGAGTCAAATATGGACCATTCAAATGAACTAATATTAACAATACGGTGTATTCAATTTTGTCATATAAGTATTATAAGGTCGAATCTTCCAAATCCCTATTGTGTAGTGTTAACTTCATGATTATGGACTTTTCTCAACCATAAATTGACTTCGTATCAATCAATGGTTGAAACTTATAAGGGGAATATTTGAATTAGTAATATTTAATTCAATTTTTTAAAATTAGAATTATTTTAACTCAATTATTTAATGTTAAAATTATGGCTATCGATTTTTGTCGACTAGAGATAGACTATTTATTTGATAAGAATAGAAATTGAGGTGTATATTTACATATACTATATATATTTGAATTTGAGTCAAATATGGACCATTCAAATGAACTAATATTAACAATACGGTGTATTCCATTTTGTCATATCAGTATGTTAAGGTCGAATCTTCTAAATCCCAATTGTGCAATGTTAACTTCATTATTATGGACTTTTCTCAACCATAAATTGACTTCATATCAATAAATGGTTGAAACATATAAGGTACATATTTGCATTTGTATTATTTAATTCAATTTTTTAACGTTAGATTTACTTTATCTCAATTGTTTAATGTTAAAATTATGCCTATCGATTTTTGTCAACTATAGATAGACTATTTATTTGATAAGAATAGAAATTGAGGTGTATATTTACATATACTATATTTATTTGAATTTGAGTCAAATATGGACTATTCAAATGAACTAATATTAACAATACGGTGTATTCAATTTTGTCATATAAGTCTGTTAAGGTCAAATCTTCTAAATCTCAATTGTATAATGTTAAATTCATGATTATGGACTTTTCTCAACCATAAATTGACTTCATATCAATAAATGGTTGAAACATATAAGGTGCATATTTGCATTTGTAATATTTAATTCAATTTTTTAACGTTAGATTTACTTTATCTCAATTGTTTAATGTTAAAATTATGGCTATCGATTTTTGTCAACTATAGATAGACTATTTATTTGATAAGAAGAGAAATTGAGGTGTATATTTACATATACTATATTTATTTGAATTTGAGTCAAATATGGACCATTCAAATGAACTAATATTAACAATACGGTGTATTCAATTTTGTCATATAAGTATTATAAGGTCAAATCTTCCAAATCCCTATTGTGTAATGTTAACTTCATGATTATGGACTTTTCTCAACCATAAATTGACTTCGTATCAATCAATGGTTGAAACTTATAAGGGGAATATTTGAATTAGTAATATTTAATTCAATTTTTTAACCTTAGAATTATTTTAACTCAATTACTTAATGTTAAAATTATAGCTATCGAAGTTTTTCAAAGACAGATTGACTATTTATTTTATAATAATAGAAACTAACGTTTATATTTACATATACTATATTTATTTGAATTTGAGTCAAATATGGACCATTCAAATGAACTAATATTAACAATACGGTGTATTCCATTTTGTCATATTAGTATGTTAAGGTCGAATCTTCTAAATCCCAATTATGTAATGTTAAATTATTGATTATGGACTTTTTCCCACCATAAATTGACATCATATCAATAAATGGTTGAAACTTTTAAGTTACATATTTGCATTTGTAATATTTAATTCAATTTTTTAACGTTAGATTTACTTTATCTCAATTGTTTAATGTTAAAATTATGGCTATTGATTTTTGTAAACCATAGATAGACTATTTATTTGATAAGAATAGAAATTGAGGTGTATATTTACATATACTATATATATTTGAATTGAGTCAAATATGGACCATTCAAATGAACTAATATTAACAATACGGTGTATTCCATTTTGTCATATCAGTATGTTAAGGTCGAATCTTCTAAATCCCAATTGTGCAATGTTAAATTCATGGTTATGGACTTTTCTTACCCATAAATTGACTTCATATCAATAAATGGTTGAAACATATAAGGTACATATTTGCATTTGTATTATTTAATTCAATTTTTTAACGTTAGATTTACTTTATCTCAATTGTTTAATGTTAAAATTATGGCTATCGATTTTTGTCAACTATAGATAGACTATTTATTTGATAAGAATAGAAATTGAGGTGTATATTTACATATACTATATTTATTTGAATTTGAGTCAAATATGGACCATTCAAATGAACTAATATTAACAATACGGTGTATTCAATTTTGTCATATAAGTCTGTTAAGGTCGAATCTTCTAAATCTCAATTGTATAATGTTAAATTCATGATTATGGACTTTTCTCAACCATAAATTGACTTCATATCAATAAATGGTTGAAACATATAAGGTGCATATTTGCATTTGTATTATTTAATTCAATTTTTTAACGTTAGATTTACTTTATCTCAATTGTTTAATGTTAAAATTATGGCTCTCGATTTTTGTCAACTATAGATAGACTATTTATTTGATAAGAATAGAAATTGAGGTGTATATTTACATATACTATATTTATTTGAATTTGAGTCAAATATGGACCATTCAAATGAACTAATATTAACAATACGGTGTATTCAATTTTGTCATATAAGTCTGTTAAGGTCAAATCTTCTAAATCTCAATTGTATAATGTTAAATTCATGATTATGGACTTTTCTCAACCATAAATTGACTTCATATCAATAAATGGTTGAAAAATATAAGGTGCATATTTGCATTTGTATTATTTAATTCAATTTTTAAACGTTAGATTTACTTTATCTCAATTGTTTAATGTTAAAATTATGGCTATCGATTTTTGTCAACTATAGATAGACTATTTATTTGATAAGAATAGAAATTGAGGTGTATATTTACATATACTATATTTATTTGAATTTGAGTCAAATATGGACCATTCAAATGAACTAATATTAACAATACGGTGTATTCAAATTTTGTCATATAAGTATTATAAGGTCGAATCTTCCAAATCCTTATTGTGTAATGTTAACTTCATGATTATGGACTTTTCTCAACCATAAATTGACTACGTATCAATCAATGGTTGAAACTTATAAGGGGAATATTTGAATTAGTAATATTTAATTCAAATTTTTAACCTTAGAATTATTTTAACTCAATTATTTAATGTTAAAATTATAGCTATCGAAGTTTTTCAAAGACAGATTGACTATTTATTTTATAATAATAGAAACTAACGTTTATATTTACATATACTATATTTATTTGAATTTGAGTCAAATATGGACCATTCAAATGAACTAATATTAACAATACGGTGTATTCAGTTTTGTCATATCAGTATGTTAAGGTCGAATCTTCTAAATCCCAATTGTGTAATGTTAAATTCATGATTATGGACTTTTCTCAACAATAAATTGACTTCATATCAATCAATGGTTGAAACTTATATGGGGTATATTTGAATTTATAATATTCAATTCAATATTTTAACGTTAGACTTTCTTTATCTCAATTGTTTAATGTTAAAATTATGGCTATCGATTTTTGTAAACCATAGATAGACTCTTTATTTGAGAAGAATAGAAATTGAGGTGTATATTTACATATACTATATTTATTTGAACTTGAGTCAAATATTGACCATTCAAATGAACTAATATTAACAATACGGTGTATTCCATTTTGTCATATAATTCTGTTAAGGTCGAATCTTCTAAATACCAATTGTGTAATGTTAAATTCATGATTATGGACTTTCTCAACCATAAATTGACTTCATATCAATAAATGGTTAAAACATATAAGGTGCATATTTGCATTTGTAATATTTAATTCAATTTTTTAACGTTAGATTTACTTTATCTCAATTGTTTAATGTTAAAATTATGGCTATTGATTTTTGTAAACCATAGATAGACTATTTATTTGAGAAGAATAGAAATTGAGGTGTATATTTACATATACTATATTTATTTGTATTTGAGTCAAATATTGACCATTCAAATGAACTAATATTAACAATACGGTGTATTCCATTTTGTCATATAAGTCTGTTAAGGTCGAATCTTGTAAATCCCAATTGTGTAATGTTAAATTCATGATTATTTACTTTTCTCAACCATAAATTGACTTCATATCAATAAATGGTTGAAACATATAAGGTGCATATTTGTATTTGTAATATTTAATTCAATTTTTTAACGTTAGATTTACTTTATCTCAATTGTTTAATGTTAAAATTATGGCTATCGATTTTTGTAAACCATAGATAGGCTATTTATTTGAGAAGAATAGAAATTGAGGTGTATATTTACATATACTATATATATTTGAATTTGAGTCAAATATGGACCATTCCAATGAACTAATATTAACAATACGGTGTATTCCATTTTGTCATATCAGTATGTTAAGGTCGAATCTTCTAAATCCCAATTGTGCAATGTTAAATTCATGGTTATGGACTTTTCTTACCCAAAACTTGACTTCATATCAATAAATGGTTGAAACATATAAGGTACATATTTGCATTTGTATTATTTAATTCAATTTTTTAACGTTAGATTTACTTTATCTCAATTGTTTAATGTTAAAATTATGCCTATCGATTTTTGTCAACTATAGATAGACTATTTATTTGATAAGAATAGAAATTGAGGTGTATATTTACATATACTATATTTATTTGAATTTGAGTCAAATATGGACCATTCAAATGAACTAATATTAACAATACGGTGTATTCAATTTTGTCATATAAGTCTGTTAAGGTCGAATCTTCTAAATCTCAATTGTATAATGTTAAATTCATGATTATGGACTTTTCTCAACCATAAATTGACTTCATATCAATAAATGGTTGAAACATATAAGGTGCATATTTGCATTTGTAATATTTAATTCAATTTTTTAACGTTAGATTTACTTTATCTCAATTGTTTAATGTTAAAATTATGGCTATCGATTTTTGTCAACTATAGATAGACTATTTATTTGATAAGAATAGAAATTGAGGTGTATATTTACATATACTATATTTATTTGAATTTGAGTCAAATATGGACCATTCAAATGAACTAATATTAACAATACGGTGTATTCAATTTTGTCATATAAGTATTATAAGGTCAAATCTTCCAAATCCCTATTGTGTAATGTTAACTTCATGATTATGGACTTTTCTCAACCATAAATTGACTTCGTATCAATCAATGGTTGAAACTTATAAGGGGAATATTTGAATTAGTAATATTTAATTCGATTTTTTAACCTTAGAATTATTTTAACTCAATTATTTAATGTTAAAATTATAGCTATCGAAGTTTTTCAAAGACAGATTGACTATTTATTTTATAATAATATAAACTAACGTTTATATTTACATATACTATATTTATTTTAATTTGAGTCAAATATGGACCATTCAAATGAACTAATATTAACAATACGGTGTATTCCATTTTGTCATATTAGTATGTTAAGGTCGAATCTTCTAAATCCCAATTATGTAATGTTAAATTATTGATTATGGACTTTTTCCCACCATAAATTGACATCATATCAATAAATGGTTGAAACTTATAAGTGGCATATTTGCATTTGTAATATTTAATTCAATTTTTTAACGTTAGATTTACTTTATCTCAATTGTTTAATGTTAAAATTATGGCTATTGATTTTTGTAAACCATAGATAGACTATTTATTTGATAAGAATAGAAATTGAGGTGTATATTTACATATACTATATATATTTTAATTTGAGTCAAATATGGACCATTCAAATGAACTAATATTAACAATACGGTGTATTCCATTTTGTCATATCATTATGTTAAGGTCGAATCTTCTAAATCCCAATTGTGCAATGTTAACTTCATGATTATGGACTTTTCTCAACCATAAATTGACTTCATATCAATAAATGGTTGAAACATATAAGGTGCATATTTGCATTTGTAATATTTAATTCAATTTTTTAACGTTAGATTTACTTTATCTCAATTGTTTAATGTTAAAATTATAGCTATCGATTTTTGTAAACCATAGATAGACTATTTATTTTATAATAATAGAAACTAACGTTTATATTTACATATACTATATTTATTTGAATTTGAGTCAAATATGGACCATTCAAATGAACTAATATTAACAATACGGTGTATTCCATTTTGTCATATCAGTATGTTAAGGTCGAATCTTCTAAATCCCAATTGTGTAATGTTAAATTCATGGTTATGGACTTTTCTTACCCATAAATTGACTTCATATCAATAAATGGTTGAAACATATAAGGTACATATTTGCATTTGTATTATTTAATTCAATTTTTTAACGTTAGATTTACTTTATCTCAATTGTTTAATGTTAAAATTATGGCTATCGATTTTTGTCAACTATAGATAGACTATTTATTTGATAAGAATAGAAATTGAGGTGCATATTTACATATACTATATATATTTGAATTTGAGTCAAATATGGACCATTCAAATGAACTAATATTAACAATACGGTGTATTCCATTTTGTCATATCAGTATGTTAAGGTCGAATCTTCTAAATCCCAATTGTGCAATGTTAAATTCATGGTTATGGACTTTTCTTACCCATAAATTGACTTCATATCAATAAATGGTTGAAACATATAAGGTACATATTTGCATTTGTATTATTTAATTCAATTTTTTAACGTTAGATTTACTTTATCTCAATTGTTTAATGTTAAAATTATGGCTATCGATTTTTGTCAACTATAGATAGACTATTTATTTGATAAGAATAGAAATTGAGGTGCATATTTACATATACTATATATATTTGAATTTGAGTCAAATATGGACCATTCAAATGAACTAATATTAACAATACGGTGTATTCCATTTTGTCATATCAGTATGTTAAGGTCGAATCTTCTAAATCCCAATTGTGGAATGTTAAATTCATGGTTATGGACTTTTCTTACCCATCAATTGACTTCATATCAATAAATGGTTGAAACATATAAGGTACATATTTGCATTTGTATTATTTAATTCAATTTTTTAACGTTAGATTTACTTTATCTCAATTGTTTAATGTTAAAATTATGGCTATCGATTTTTGTCAACTATAGATAGACTATTTATTTGATAAGAATAGAAATTGAGGTGTATATTTACATATACTATATTTATTTGAATTTGAGTCAAATATGGACCATTCAAATGAACTAATATTAACAATACGGTGTATTCAATTTTGTCATATAAGTCTGTTAAGGTCGAATCTTCTAAATCTCAATTGTATAATGTTAAATTCATGATTATGGACTTTTCTCAACCATAAATTGACTTCATATCAATAAATGGTTGAAACATATAAGGTGCATATTTGCATTTGTATTATTTAATTCAATTTTTTAACGTTAGATTTACTTTATCTCAATTGTTTAATGTTAAAATTATGGCTATCGATTTTTGTCAACTATAGATAGACTATTTATTTGATAAGAATAGAAATTGAGGTGTATATTTACATATACTATATTTATTTGAATTTGAGTCAAATATGGACCATTCAAATGAACTAATATTAACAATACGGTGTATTCAATTTTGTCATATAAGTCTGTTAAGGTCGAATCTTCTAAATCTCAATTGTATAATGTTAAATTCATGATTATAGACTTTTCTCAACCATAAATTGACTTCATATCAATAAATGGTTGAAACATATAAGGTGCATATTTGCATTTGTAATATTTAATTCAATTTTTTAACGTTAGATTTACTTTATCTCAATTGTTTAATGTTAAAATTATGGCTATCGATTTTTGTCAACTATAGATAGACTATTTATTTGATAAGAATAGAAATTGAGGTGTATATTTACATATACTATATTTATTTGAATTTGAGTCAAATATGGACCATTCAAATGAACTAATATTAACAATACTGTGTATTCCATTTTGTCATATTAGTATGTTAAGGTCGAATCTTCTAAATCCCAATTATTTAATGTTAAATTATTGATTATGGACTTTTTCCCACCATAAATTGACATCATATCAATAAATGGTTGAAACTTATAAGTGGCATATTTGCATTTGTAATATTTAATTCAATTTTTTAACGTTAGATTTACTTTATCTCAATTGTTTAATGTTAAAATTATGGCTATTGATTTTTGTAAACCATAGATAGACTATTTATTTGATAAGAATAAAAATTGAGGTGTATATTTACATATACTATATATATTTGAATTTGAGTCAAATATGGACCATTCAAATGAACTAATATTAACAATACGGTGTATTCCATTTTGTCATATCATTATGTTAAGGTCGAATCTTCTAAATCCCAATTGTGCAATGTTAACTTCATGATTATGGACTTTTCTCAACCATAAATTGACTTCATATCAATAAATGGTTGAAACATATAAGGTGCATATTTGCATTTGTAATATTTAATTCAATTTTTTAACGTTAGATTTACTTTATCTCAATTGTTTAATGTTAAAATTATAGCTATCGATTTTTGTAAACCATAGATAGACTATTTATTTGAGAAGAATAGAAATTGAGGTGTATATTTACATATACTATATATATTTGAATTTGAGTCAAATATGGACCATTCAAATGAACTAATATTAACAATACGGTGTATTCCATTTTGTCATATCAGTATGTTAAGGTCGAATCTTCTAAATCCCAATTGTGCAATGTTAACTTCATGATTATGGACTTTTCTCAACCATAAATTGACTTCATATCAATAAATGGTTGAAACATATAAGGTACATATTTGCATTTGTATTATTTAATTCAATTTTTAACGTTAGATTTACTTTATCTCAATTGTTTAATGTTAAAATTATGGCTATCGATTTTTGTCAACTATAGATAGACTATTTATTTGATAAGAATAGAAATTGAGGTGTATATTTACATATACTATATTTATTTGAATTTGAGTCAAATATGGACCATTCAAATGAACTAATATTAACAATACGGTGTATTCAATTTTGTCATATAAGTATTATAAGGTCGAATCTTCCAAATCCCTATTGTGTAATTTTAACTTCATGATTATGGACTTTTCTCAACCATAAATTGACTTCGTATCAATCAATGGTTGAAACTTATAAGGGGAATATTTGAATTAGTAATATTTAATTCAATTTTTTAACCTTAGAATTATTTTAACTCAATTATTTAATGTTAAAATTATAGCTATCGAAGTTTTTCAAAGACAAATTGACTATTTATTTTATAATAATAGAAACTAACGTTTATATTTACATATACTATATTTATTTGAATTTGAGTCAAATATGGACCATTCAAATGAACTAATATTAACAATACGGTGTATTCAATTTTGTCATATCAGTATGTTAAGGTCGAATCTTCTAAATCCCAATTGTGCAATGTTAACTTCATGATTATGGACTTTTCTCAACCATAAATTGACTTCATATCAATAAATGGTTGAAACATATAAGGTAAATATTTGCATTTGTATTATTTAATTCAATTTTTTAACGTTAGATTTACTTTATCTCAATTGTTTAATGTTAAAATTATGGCTATCGATTTTTGTCAACTATAGATAGACTATTTATTTGATAAGAATAGAAATTGAGGTGTATATTTACATATACTATATTTATTTGAATTTGAGTCAAATATGGACCATTCAAATGAACTAATATTAACAATACGGTGTATTCAATTTTGTCATATAAGTCTGTTAAGGTCGAATCTTCTAAATCTCAATTGTATAATGTTAAATTCATGATTATGGACTTTTCTCAACCATAAATTGACTTCATATCAATAAATGGTTGAAACATATAAGGTGCATATTTGCATTTGTAATATTTAATTCAATTTTTTAACGTTAGATTTACTTTATCTCAATTGTTTAATGTTAAAATTATGGCTATCGATTTTTGTCAACTATAGATAGACTATTTATTTGATAAGAATAGAAATTGAGGTGTATATTTACATATACTATATTTATTTGAATTTGAGTCAAATATGGACCATTCAAATGAACTAATATTAACAATACGGTGTATTCATTTTTGTCATATAAGTATTATAAGGTCGAATCTTCCAAATCCCTATTGTGTAATGTTAACTTCATGATTATGGACTTTTCTCAACCATAAATTGACTTCGTATCAATCAATGGTTGAAACTTATAAGGGGAATATTTGAATTAGTAATATTTAATTCAATTTTTAAACCTTAGAATTATTTTAACTCAATTATTTAATGTTAAAATTATAGCTATCGAAGTTTTTCAAAGACAGATTGACTATTTATTTTATAATAATAGAAACTAACGTTTATATTTACATATACTATATTTATTTGAATTTGAGTCAAATATGGACCATTCAAATGAACTAATATTAACAATACGGTGTATTCCATTTTGTCATATCAGTATGTTAAGGTCGAATCTTCTAAATCCCAATTGTGTAATGTTAAATTCATGGTTATGGACTTTTCTTACCCATAAATTGACTTCATATCAATAAATGGTTGAAACATATAAGGTACATATTTGCATTTGTATTATTTAATTCAATTTTTTAACGTTAGATTTACTTTATCTCAATTGTTTAATGTTAAAATTATGGCTATCGATTTTTGTCAACTATAGATAGACTATTTATTTGATAAGAATAGAAATTGAGGTGCATATTTACATATACTATATATATTTGAATTTGAGTCAAATATGGACCATTCAAATGAACTAATATTAACAATACGGTGTATTCCATTTTGTCATATCAGTATGTTAAGGTCGAATCTTCTAAATCCCAATTGTGCAATGTTAAATTCATGGTTATGGACTTTTCTTACCCATAAATTGACTTCATATCAATAAATGGTTGAAACATATAAGGTACATATTTGCATTTGTATTATTTAATTCAATTTTTTAACGTTAGATTTACTTTATCTCAATTGTTTAATGTTAAAATTATGGCTATCGATTTTTGTCAACTATAGATAGACTATTTATTTGATAAGAATAGAAATTGAGGTGTATATTTACATATACTATATTTATTTGAATTTGAGTCAAATATGGACCATTCAAATGAACTAATATTAACAATACGGTGTATTCAATTTTGTCATATAAGTCTGTTAAGGTCGAATCTTCTAAATCTCAATTGTATAATGTTAAATTCATGATTATGGACTTTTCTCAACCATAAATTGACTTCATATCAATAAATGGTTGAAACATATAAGGTGCATATTTGCATTTGTATTATTTAATTCAATTTTTTAAAGTTAGATTTACTTTATCTCAATTGTTTAATGTTAAAATTATGGCTATCGATTTTTGTCAACTATAGATAGACTATTTATTTGATAAGAATAGAAATTGAGGTGTATATTTACATATACTATATTTATTTGAATTTGAGTCAAATATGGACCATTCAAATGAACTAATATTAACAATACGGTGTATTCAATTTTGTCATATAAGTCTGTTAAGGTCGAATCTTCTAAATCTCAATTGTATAATGTTAAATTCATGATTATGGACTTTTCTCAACCATAAATTGACTTCATATCAATAAATGGTTGAAACATATAAGGTGCATATTTGCATTTGTAATATTTAATTCAATTTTTTAACGTTAGATTTACTTTATCTCAATTGTTTAATGTTAAAATTATGGCTATCGATTTTTGTCAACTATAGATAGACTATTTATTTGATAAGAATAGAAATTGAGGTGTATATTTACATATACTATATTTATTTGAATTTGAGTCAAATATGGACCATTCAAATGAACTAATATTAACAATACTGTGTATTCCATTTTGTCATATTAGTATGTTAAGGTCGAATCTTCTAAATCCCAATTATGTAATGTTAAATTATTGATTATGGACTTTTTCCCACCATAAATTGACATCATATCAATAAATGGTTGAAACTTATAAGTGGCATATTTGCATTTGTAATATTTAATTCAATTTTTTAACGTTAGATTTACTTTATCTCAATTGTTTAATGTTAAAATTATGGCTATTGATTTTTGTAAACCATAGATAGACTATTTATTTGATAAGAATAAAAATTGAGGTGTATATTTACATATACTATATATATTTGAATTTGAGTCAAATATGGACCATTCAAATGAACTAATATTAACAATACGGTGTATTCCATTTTGTCATATCATTATGTTAAGGTCGAATCTTCTAAATCCCAATTGTGCAATGTTAACTTCATGATTATGGACTTTTCTCAACCATAAATTGACTTCATATCAATAAATGGTTGAAACATATAAGGTGCATATTTGCATTTGTAATATTTAATTCAATTTTTTAACGTTAGATTTACTTTATCTCAATTGTTTAATGTTAAAATTATAGCTATCGATTTTTGTAAACCATAGATAGACTATTTATTTGAGAAGAATAGAAATTGAGGTGTATATTTACATATACTATATATATTTGAATTTGAGTCAAATATGGACCATTCAAATGAACTAATATTAACAATACGGTGTATTCCATTTTGTCATATCAGTATGTTAAGGTCGAATCTTCTAAATCCCAATTGTGCAATGTTAACTTCATGATTATGGACTTTTCTCAACCATAAATTGACTTCATATCAATAAATGGTTGAAACATATAAGGTACATATTTGCATTTGTATTATTTAATTCAATTTTTTAACGTTAGATTTACTTTATCTCAATTGTTTAATGTCAAAATTATGGCTATCGATTTTTGTCAACTATAGATAGACTATTTATTTGATAAGAATAGAAATTGAGGTGTATATTTACATATACTATATTTATTTGAATTTGAGTCAAATATGGACCATTCAAATGAACTAATATTAACAATACGGTGTATTCAATTTTGTCATATAAGTCTGTTAAGGTCGAATCTTCTAAATCTCAATTGTATAATGTTAAATTCATGATTATGGACTTTTCTCAACAATAAATTTACTTCATATCAATCAATGGTTGAAACTTATATGGGGTATATTTGAATTTATAATATTTAATTCAATATTTTAACGTTAGATTTTCTTTATCTCAATTGTTTAATGTTAAAATTATGGCTATCGATTTTTGTAAACCATATATAGATTATTTATTTGAGAAGAATAGAAATTGAGGTGTATATTTACATATACTATATTTATTTGTATTTGAGTCAAATATTGACCATTCAAATGAACTAATATTAACAATACGGTGTATTCAATTTTGTCATATAAGTCTGTTAAGGTCGAATCTTCTAAATACTAATTGTGTAATGTTAAATTCATGATTATGGACTTTTCTCAACCATAAATTGACTTCATATCAATAAATGGTTGAAACATATAAGGTGCATATTTGCATTAGTAATATTTAATTCAATTTTTAAACCTTAGAATTATTTTAACTCAATTATTTAATGTTAAAATTATAGCTATCGAAGTTTTTCAAAGACAGATTGACTATTTATTTTATAATAATAGAAACTAACGTTTATATTTACATATACTATATTTATTTGAATTTGAGTCAAATATGGAACATTCAAATGAACTAATATTAACAATACGGTGTATTCCATTTTGTCATATCAGTATGTTAAGGTCGAATCTTCTAAATCCCAATTGTGCAATGTTAAATTCATGGTTATGGACTTTTCTTACCCATAAATTGACTTCATATCAATAAATGGTTGGAACATATAAGGTACATATTTGCATTTGTATTATTTAATTCAATTTTTTAACGTTAGATTTACTTTATCTCAATTGTTTAATGTTAAAATTATGGCTATCGATTTTTGTCAACTATAGATAGACTATTTATTTAATAATAATAGAAATTGAGGTGTATATTTACATATATTATATTTATTTGAATTTGAGTCAAATATGGACCATTCAAATGAACTAATATTAACAATACGGTGTATTCAATTTTGTCATATAAGTCTGTTAAGGTCGAATCTTCTAAATCCCAATTGTGCAATGTTAAATTCATGATTATGGACTTTTCTCAACAATAAATTGACTTCATATCAATCAATGGTTGAAACTTATATGGGGTATATTTGAATTTATAATATTCAATTCAATATTTTAACGTTAGACTTTCTTTATCTCAATTGTTTAATGTTAAAATTATGGGTATCGATTTTTGTAAACCATAGATAGACTATTTATTTGAGAAGAATAGAAATTGAGGTGTATATTTACATATACTATATTTATTTGAATTTGAGTCAAATATTGACCATTCAAATGAACTAATATTAACAATACGGTGTATTCAATTTGTCATATAATTCTGTTAAGGTCGAATCTTCTAAATACCAATTGTGTAATGTTAAATTCATGATTATGGACTTTTCTCAACCATAAATTGACTTCATATCAATAAATGGTTAAACATATAAGGTGCATATTTGCATTTGTAATATTTAATTCAATTTTTTAACGTTAGATTTACTTTATCTCAATTGTTTAATGTTAAAATTATGGCTATTGATTTTTGTAAACCATAGATAGACTATTTATTTGAGAAGAATAGAAATTGAGGTGTATATTTACATATACTATATTTATTTGTATTTGAGTCAAATATTGACCATTCAAATGAACTAATATTAACAATACGGTGTATTCAATTTTGTCATATAAGTCTGTTAAGGTCGAATCTTCTAAATACTAATTGTGTAATGTTAAATTCATGATTATGGACTTTTCTCAACCATAAATTGACTTCATATCAATAAATGGTTGAAACATATAAGGTGCATATTTGCATTTGTAATATTTAATTCAATTTTTTAACGTTAGATTTACTTTATCTCAATTGTTTAATGTTAAAATTATGGCTATCGATTTTTGTAATCCATAGATAGACTATTTATTTGAGAAGAATAGAAATTGAGGTGTATATTTACATATACTATATATATTTGAATTTGAGTCAAATATGGACCATTCAAATGAACTAATATTAACAATACGGTGTATTCCATTTTGTCATATCAGTATGTTAAGGTCGAATCTTCTAAATCCCAATTGTGCAATGTTAAATTCATGGTTATGGACTTTTCTTACCCAAAAATTGACTTCATATCAAAAAATGGTTGAAACATATAAGGTACATATTTGAATTTGTATTATTTAATTCAATTTTTTAACGTTAGATTTACTTTATCTCAATTGTTTAATGTTAAAATTATGGCTATCGATTTTTGTCAACTAGAGATACACTATTTATTTGATAAGAATAGAAATTGAGGTGTATATTTACATATACTATATATATTTGAATTTGAGTCAAATATGGACCATTCAAATGAACTAATATTAACAATACGGTGTATTCCATTTTGTCATATCAGTATGTTAAGGTCGAATCTTCTAAATCCCAATTGTGCAATGTTAACTTCATGATTATGGACTTTTCTCAACCATAAATTGACTTCATATCAATAAATGGTTGAAACATATAAGGTAAATATTTGCATTTGTATTATTTAATTCAATTTTTTAACGTTAGATTTACTTTATCTCAATTGTTTAATGTTAAAATTATGGCTATCAATTTTTGTCAACTATAGATAGACTATTTATTTGATAAGAATAGAAATTGAGGTGTATATTTACATATACTATATTTATTTGAATTTGAGTCAAATATGGACCATTCAAATGAACTAATATTAACAATACGGTGTATTCAATTTTGTCATATAAGTCTGTTAAGGTCGAATCTTTTAAATCTCAATTGTATAATGTTAAATTCATGATTATGGACTTTTCTCAACCATAAATTGACTTCATATCAATAAATGGTTGAAACATATAAGGTGCATATTTGCATTTGTAATATTTAATTCAATTTTTTAACGTTAGATTTACTTTATCTCAATTGTTTAATGTTAAAATTATGGCTATCGATTTTTGTCAACTATAGATAGACTATTTATTTGATAAGAATAGAAATTGAGGTGTATATTTACATATACTATATTTATTTGAATTTGAGTCAAATATGGACCATTCAAATGAACTAATATTAACAATACGGTGTATTCAATTTTGTCATATAAGTATTATAAGGTCGAATCTTCCAAATCCCTATTGTGTAATTTTAACTTCATGATTATGGACTTTTCTCAACCATAAATTGACTTCGTATCAATCAATGGTTGAAACTTATAAGGGGAATATTTGAATTAGTAATATTTAATTCAATTTTTTAACCTTAGAATTATTTTAACTCAATTATTTAATGTTAAAATTATAGCTATCGAAGTTTTTCAAAGACAGATTGACTATTTATTTTATAATAATAGAAACTAACGTTTATATTTACATATACTATATTTATTTGAATTTGAGTCAAATATGGACCATTCAAATGAACTAATATTAACAATACGGTGTATTCAATTTTGTCATATCAGTATGTTAAGGTCGAATCTTCTAAATCCCAATTGTGCAATGTTAACTTCATGATTATGGACTTTTCTCAACCATAAATTGACTTCATATCAATAAATGGTTGAAACATATAAGGTAAATATTTGCATTTGTATTATTTAATTCAATTTTTTAACGTTAGATTTACTTTATCTCAATTGTTTAATTTTAAAATTATGGCTATCGATTTTTGTCAACTATAGATAGACTATTTATTTGATAAGAATAGAAATTGAGGTGTATATTTACATATACTATATTTATTTGAATTTGAGTCAAATATGGACCATTCAAATGAACTAATATTAACAATACGGTGTATTCAATTTTGTCATATAAGTCTGTTAAGGTCGAATCTTCTAAATCTCAATTGTATAATGTTAAATTCATGATTATGGACTTTTCTCAACCATAAATTGACTTCATATCAATAAATGGTTGAAACATATAAGGTGCATATTTGCATTTGTAATATTTAATTCAATTTTTTAACGTTAGATTTACTTT
The DNA here is from genome assembly GCA_037013495.1 of Hippophae tibetana. Lineage (NCBI taxonomy): Eukaryota > Viridiplantae > Streptophyta > Magnoliopsida > Rosales > Elaeagnaceae > Hippophae > Hippophae tibetana. Next base: position 12,543,268 of record CM072805.1, on the reverse strand, counting down.
ATCTCAATTGTTTAATGTTAAAATTATGGCTATCGATTTTTGTCAACTATAGATAGACTATTTATTTGATAAGAATAGAAATTGAGGTGTATATTTACATATACTATATTTATTTGAATTTGAGTCAAATATGGACCATTCAAATGAACTAATATTAACAATACGGTGTATTCAATTTTGTCATATAAGTATTATAAGGTCGAATCTTCCAAATCCCTATTGTGTAATGTTAACTTCATGATTATGGACTTTTCTCAACCATAAATTGACTTCGTATCAATCAATGGTTGAAACTTATAAGGGGAATATTTGAATTAGTAATATTTAATTCAATTTTTAAACCTTAGAATTATTTTAACTCAATTATTTAATGTTAAAATTATAGCTATCGAAGTTTTTCAAAGACAGATTGACTATTTATTTTATAATAATAGAAACTAACGTTTATATTTACATATACTATATTTATTTGAATTTGAGTCAAATATGGAACATTCAAATGAACTAATATTAACAATACGGTGTATTCCATTTTGTCATATCAGTATGTTAAGGTCGAATCTTCTAAATCCCAATTGTGCAATGTTAAATTCATGGTTATGGACTTTTCTTACCCATAAATTGACTTCATATCAATAAATGGTTGAAACATATAAGGTACATATTTGCATTTGTATTATTTAATTCAATTTTTTAACGTTAGATTTACTTTATCTCAATTGTTTAATGTTAAAATTATGGCTATCGATTTTTGTCAACTATAGATAGACTATTTATTTGATAAGAATAGAAATTGAGGTGTATATTTACATATACTATATTTATTTGAATTTGAGTCAAATATGGACCATTCAAATGAACTAATATTAACAATACGGTGTATTCAATTTTGTCATATAAGTCTGTTAAGGTCGAATCTTCTAAATCTCAATTGTATAATGTTAAATTCATGATTATGGACTTTTCTAAACCATAAATTGACTTCATATCAATAAATGGTTGAAAAATATAAGGTGCATATTTGCATTTGTATTATTTAATTCAATTTTTAAACGTTAGATTTACTTTATCTCAATTGTTTAATGTTAAAATTATGGCTATCGATTTTTGTCAACTATAGATAGACTATTTATTTGATAAGAATAGAAATTGAGGTGTATATTTACATATACTATATTTATTTGAATTTGAGTCAAATATGGACCATTCAAATGAACTAATATTAACAATACGGTGTATTCAAATTTTGTCATATAAGTATTATAAGGTCGAATCTTCCAAATCCCTATTGTGTAGTGTTAACTTCATGATTATGGACTTTTCTCAACCATAAATTGACTTCGTATCAATCAATGGTTGAAACTTATAAGGGGAATATTTGAATTAGTAATATTTAATTCAATTTTTTAACCTTAGAATTATTTTAACTCAATTATTTAATGTTAAAATTATAGCTATCGAAGTTTTTCAAAGACAGATTGACTATTTATTTTATAATAATAGAAACTAACGTTTATATTTACATATACTATATTTATTTGAATTTGAGTCAAATATGGAAAATTCAAATGAACTAATATTAACAATACGGTGTATTCCATTTTGTCATATCAGTATGTTAAGGTCGAATCTTCTAAATCCCAATTGTGCAATGTTAAATTCATGGTTATGGACTTTTCTTACCCATAAATTGACTTCATATCAATAAATGGTTGAAACATATAAGGTACATATTTGCATTTGTATTATTTAATTCAATTTTTTAACGTTAGATTTACTTTATCTCAATTGTTTAATGTTAAAATTTTGGCTATCAATTTTTGTCAACTATAGATAGACTATTTATTTGATAAGAATAGAAATTGAGGTGTATATTTACATATACTATATTTATTTGAATTTGAGTCAAATATGGACCATTCAAATGAACTAATATTAACAATACGGTGTATTCCATTTTGTCATATCAGTATGTTAAGGTCGAATCTTCTAAATCCCAATTGTGCAATGTTAACTTCATGATTATGGACTTTTCTCAACCATAAATTGACTTCATATCAATAAATGGTTGAAACATATAAGGTAAATATTTGCATTTGTATTATTTAATTCAATTTTTTAACGTTAGATTTACTTTATCTCAATTGTTTAATGTTAAAATTATGGCTATCGATTTTTGTCAACTCTAGATAGACTATTTATTTGATAAGAATAGAAATTGAGGTGTATATTTACATATACTATATTTATTTGAATTTGAGTCAAATATGGACCATTCAAATGAACTAATATTAACAATACGGTGTATTCCATTTTGTCATATCAGTATATTAAGGTCGAATCTTCTAAATCCCAATTGTGCAATGTTAATTTCATGATGATGGACTTTTCTCAACAATAAATTTACTTCATATCAATCAATGGTTGAAACTTATATGTGGTATATTTGAATTTATAATATTTAATTCAATATTTTAACGTTAGATTTTCTTTATCTCAATTGTTTAATGTTAAAATTATAGCTATCGATTTTTGTAAACCATAGATAGATTATTTATTTGAGAAGAACAGAAATTGAGGTGTATATTTACATATACTATATTTATTTGAATTTGAGTCAAATATTGACCATTCAAATGAACTAATATTAACAATACGGTGTATTCAATTTTGTCATATAAGTCTGTTAAGGTCGAATCTTCTAAATACTAATTGTGTAATGTTAAATTCATGATTATGGACTTTTCTCAACCATAAATTGACTTCATATCAATAAATGGTTGAAACATATAAGGTGCATATTTGCATTTGTAATATTTAATTCAATTTTTTAACGTTAGATTTACTTTATCTCAATTGTTTAATGTTAAAATTATGGCTATCGATTTTTGTAAACCATAGATAGACTATTTATTTGAGAAGAATAGAAATTGAGGTGTATATTTACGTATACTATATATATTTGAATTTGAGTCAAATATGGACCATTCAAATGAACTAATATTAACAATACGGTGTATTCCATTTTGTCATATCAGTATGTTAAGGTCGAATCTTCTAAAACCCAATTGTGCAATGTTAAATTCATGGTTATGGACTTTTCTTAACCAAAAATTGACTTCATATCAATAAATGGTTGAAACATATAAGGTACATATTTGCATTTGTATTATTTAATTAAATTTTTTAACGTTAGATTTACTTTATCTCAATTGTTTAATGTTAAAATTATGGCTATCGATTTTTGTCAACTATAGATAGACTATTTATTTGATAAGAATAGAAATTGAGGTGCATATTTACATATACTATATATATTTGAATTTGAGTCAAATATGGACCATTCAAATGAACTAATATTAACAATACGGTGTATTCAATTTTGTCATATAATTATTATAAGGTCGAATCTTCCAAATCCCTATTGTGTAATGTTAAAATCATGATTATGGACTTTTCTCAACCATAAATTGACTTCGTATCAATCAATGGTTGAAACTTATAAGGGGAATATTTGAATTAGTAATATTTAATTCAATTTTTAAACCTTAGAATTATTTTAACTCAATTATTTAATGTTAAAATTATAGCTATCGAAGTTTTTCAAAGACAGATTGACTATTTATTTTATAATAATAGAAACTAACGTTTATATTTACATATACTATATTTATTTGAATTTGAGTCAAATATGGAACATTCAAATGAACTAATATTAACAATACGGTGTATTCCATTTTGTCATATCAGTATGTTAAGGTCGAATCTTCTAAATCCCAATTGTGCAATGTTAAATTCATGGTTATGGACTTTTCTTACCCATAAATTGACTTCATATCAATAAATGGTTGAAACATATAAGGTACATATTTGCATTTGTATTATTTAATTCAATTTTTTAACGTTAGATTTACTTTATCTCAATTGTTTAATGTTAAAATTATGGCTATCGATTTTTGTCAACTATAGATAGACTATTTATTTGATAAGAATAGAAATTGAGGTGTATATTTACATATACTATATTTATTTGAATTTGAGTCAAATATGGACCATTCAAATGAACTAATATTAACAATACGGTGTATTCAATTTTGTCATATAAGTCTGTTAAGGTCGAATCTTCTAAATCTCAATTGTATAATGTTAAATTCATGATTATGGACTTTTCTCAACCATAAATTGACTTCATATCAATAAATGGTTGAAACATATAAGGTGCATATTTGCATTTGTATTATTTAATTCAATTTTTTAACGTTAGATTTACTTTATCTCAATTGTTTAATGTTAAAATTATGGCTATCGATTTTTGTCAACTATAGATAGACTATTTATTTGATAAGAATAGAAATTGAGGTGTATATTTACATATACTATATTTATTTGAATTTGAGTCAAATATGGACCATTCAAATGAACTAATATTAACAATACGGTGTATTCAAATTTTGTCATATAAGTATTATAAGGTCGAATCTTCCAAATCCCTATTGTGTAGTGTTAACTTCATGATTATGGACTTTTCTCAACCATAAATTGACTTCGTATCAATCAATGGTTGAAACTTATAAGGGGAATATTTGAATTAGTAATATTTAATTCAATTTTTTAACCTTAGAATTATTTTAACTCAATTATTTAATGTTAAAATTATAGCTATCGAAGTTTTTCAAAGACAGATTGACTATTTATTTTATAATAATAGAAACTAACGTTTATATTTACATATACTATATTTATTTGAATTTGAGTCAAATATGGAAAATTCAAATGAACTAATATTAACAATACGGTGTATTCCATTTTGTCATATCAGTATGTTAAGGTCGAATCTTCTAAATCCCAATTGTGCAATGTTAAATTCATGGTTATGGACTTTTCTTACCCATAAATTGACTTCATATCAATAAATGGTTGAAACATATAAGGTACATATTTGCATTTGTATTATTTAATTCAATTTTTTAACGTTAGATTTACTTTATCTCAATTGTTTAATGTTAAAATTATGGCTATCAATTTTTGTCAACTATAGATAGACTATTTATTTGATAAGAATAGAAATTGAGGTGTATATTTACATATACTATATTTATTTGAATTTGAGTCAAATATGGACCATTCAAATGAACTAATATTAACAATACGGTGTATTCCATTTTGTCATATCAGTATGTTAAGGTCGAATCTTCTAAATCCCAATTGTGCAATGTTAACTTCATGATTATGGACTTTTCTCAACCATAAATTGACTTCATATCAATAAATGGTTGAAACATATAAGGTAAATATTTGCATTTGTATTATTTAATTCAATTTTTTAACGTTAGATTTACTTTATCTCAATTGTTTAATGTTAAAATTATGGCTATCGATTTTTGTCAACTCTAGATAGACTATTTATTTGATAAGAATAGAAATTGAGGTGTATATTTACATATACTATATTTATTTGAATTTGAGTCAAATATGGACCATTCAAATGAACTAATATTAACAATACGGTGTATTCCATTTTGTCATATCAGTATATTAAGGTCGAATCTTCTAAATCCCAATTGTGCAATGTTAATTTCATGATGATGGACTTTTCTCAACAATAAATTTACTTCATATCAATCAATGGTTGAAACTTATATGTGGTATATTTGAATTTATAATATTTAATTCAATATTTTAACGTTAGATTTTCTTTATCTCAATTGTTTAATGTTAAAATTATAGCTATCGATTTTTGTAAACCATAGATAGATTATTTATTTGAGAAGAATAGAAATTGAGGTGTATATTTACATATACTATATTTATTTGAATTTGAGTCAAATATTGACCATTCAAATGAACTAATATTAACAATACGGTGTATTCAATTTTGTCATATAAGTCTGTTAAGGTCGAATCTTCTAAATACTAATTGTGTAATGTTAAATTCATGATTATGGACTTTTCTCAACCATAAATTGACTTCATATCAATAAATGGTTGAAACATATAAGGTGCATATTTGCATTTGTAATATTTAATTCAATTTTTTAACGTTAGATTTACTTTATCTCAATTGTTTAATGTTAAAATTATGGCTATCGATTTTTGTAAACCATAGATAGACTATTTATTTGAGAAGAATAGAAATTGAGGTGTATATTTACGTATACTATATATATTTGAATTTGAGTCAAATATGGACCATTCAAATGAACTAATATTAACAATACGGTGTATTCCATTTTGTCATATCAGTATGTTAAGGTCGAATCTTCTAAAACCCAATTGTGCAATGTTAAATTCATGGTTATGGACTTTTCTTAACCAAAAATTGACTTCATATCAATAAATGGTTGAAACATATAAGGTACATATTTGCATTTGTATTATTTAATTCAATTTTTTAACGTTAGATTTACTTTATCTCAATTGTTTAATGTTAAAATTATGGCTATCGATTTTTGTCAACTAGAGATAGACTATTTATTTGATAAGAATAGAAATTGAGGTGTATATTTACATATACTATATATATTTGAATTTGAGTCAAATATGGACCATTCAAATGAACTAATATTAACAATACGGTGTATTCCATTTTGTCATATCAGTATGTTAAGGTCGAATCTTCTAAATCCCAATTGTGCAATGTTAAATTCATGGTTATGGACTTTTCTTACCCAAAAATTGACTTCATATCAATAAATGGTTGAAACATAAAAGGTACATATTTGCATTTGTATTATTTAATTCAATTTTTTAACGTTAGATTTACTTTATCTCAATTGTTTAATGTTAAAATTATGGCTATCGATTTTTGTCAACTAGAGATAGACTATTTATTTGATAAGAATAGAAATTGAGGTGTATATTTACATATACTATATATATTTGAATTTGAGTCAAATATGGACCATTCAAATGAACTAATATTAACAATACGGTGTATTCCATTTTGTCATATCAGTATGTTAAGGTCGAATCTTCTAAATCCCAATTGTGCAATGTTAACTTCATGATTATGGACTTTTCTCAACAATAAATTTACTTCATATCAATCAATGGTTGAAACTTATATGGGGTATATTTGAATTTATAATATTTAATTCAATATTTTAACGTTAGATTTTCTTTATCTCAATTGTTTAATGTTAAAATTATGGCTATCGATTTTTGTAAACCATAGATAGATTATTTATTTGAGAAGAATAGAAATTGAGGTGTATATTTACATATACTATATTTATTTGAATTTGAGTCAAATATGGACCATTCAAATGAACTAATATTAACAATACGGTGTATTCAATTTTGTCATATCAGTATGTTAAGGTCGAATCTTCTAAATCCCAATTGTGCAATGTTAACTTCATGATTATGGACTTTTCTCAACAATAAATTTACTTCATATCAATCAATGGTTGAAACTTATATGGGGTATATTTGAATTTATAATATTTAATTCAATATTTTAACGTTAGATTTTCTTTATCTCAATTGTTTAATGATAAAATTATGGCTATCGATTTTTGTAAACCATAGATAGATTATTTATTTGAGAAGAATAGAAATTGAGGTGTATATTTACATATACTATATTTATTTGTATTTGAGTCAAATATTGACCATTCAAATGAACTAATATTAACAATACGGTGTATTCAATTTTGTCATATAAGTCTGTTAAGGTCGAATCTTCTAAATACTAATTGTGTAATGTTAAATTCATGATTATGGACTTTTCTCAACCATAAATTGACTTCATATCAATAAATGGTTGAAACATATAAGGTGCATATTTGCATTTGTAATATTTAATTCAATTTTTTAACGTTAGATTTACTTTATCTCAATTGTTTAATGTTAAAATTATGGCTATCGATTTTTGTAAACCATAGATAGACTATTTATTTGAGAAGAATAGAAATTGAGGTGTATATTTACATATACTATATATATTTGAATTTGAGTCAAATATGGACCATTCAAATGAACTAATATTAACAATACGGTGTATTCCATTTTGTCATATCATTATGTTAAGGTCGAATCTTCTAAATCCCAATTGTGCAATGTTAACTTCATGATTATGGACTTTTCTCAACCATAAATTGACTTCATATCAATAAATGGTTGAAACATATAGAGTGCATATTTGCATTTGTAATATTTAATTCAATTTTTTAACGTTAGATTTACTTTATCTCAATTGTTTAATGTTAAAATTATGGCTATCGATTTTTGAAAACCATAGATAGACTATTTATTTGAGAAGAATAGAAATTGAGGTGTATATTTACATATACTATATATATTTGAATTTGAGCCAAATATGGACCATTCAAATGAACTAATATTAACAATACGGTGTATTCAATTTTGTCATATCAGTATGTTAAGGTCGAATCTTCTAAATCCCAATTGTGCAATGTTAAATTCATGGTTATGGACTTTTCTTACCCAAAAATTGACTTCATATCAATAAATGGTTGAAACATATACGGTACATATTTGCATTTGTATTATTTAATTCAATTTTTTAACGTTAGATTTACTTTATCTCAATTGTTTAATGTTAAAATTATGGCTATCGATTTTGGTCAACTAGAGATAGACTATTTATTTGATAAGAATAGAAATTGAGGTGTATATTCACATATACTATATATATTTAAATTTTAGTCAAATATGGACCATTCATATGAACTAATATTAACAATACGGTGTATTCCATTTTGTCATATCAGTATGTTAAGGTCGAATCTTCTAAATCCCAATTGTGCAATGTTAACTTCATGATTATGGACTTTTCTCAACCATAAATTGACTTCATATCAATAAATGGTTGAAACATATAAGGTAAATATTTGCATTTGTATTATTTAATTCAATTTTTTAACGTTAGATTTACTTTATCTCAATTGTTTAATGTTAAAATTATGGCTATCGATTTTTGTCAACTATAGATAGACTATTTATTTGATAAGAATAGAAATTGAGGTGTATATTTACATATACTATATTTATTTGAATTTGAGTCAAATATGGACCATTCAAATGAACTAATATTAACAATACGGTGTATTCAATTTTGTCATATAAGTCTGTTAAGGTCGAATCTTCTAAATCTCAATTGTATAATGTTAAATTCATGATTATGGACTTTTCTCAACCATAAATTGACTTCATATCAATAAATGGTTGAAACATATAAGGTGCATATTTGCATTTGTAATATTTAATTCAATTTTTTAACGTTAGATTTACTTTATCTCAATTGTTTAATGTTAAAATTATGGCTATCGATTTTTGTCAACCATAGATAGACTATTTATTTGATAAGAATAGAAATTGAGGTGTATATTTACATATACTATATTTATTTTAATTTGAGTCAAATATTGACCATTCAAATGAACTAATATTAACAATTGGGTGTATTCAATTTTGTCATATAATTCTGTTAAGGTCGAATCTTCTAAATCCCAATTGTGTAATGTTAAATTCATGATTATGGACTTTTCTCAACAATAAATTGACTTTATATCAATCAATGGTTGAAACTTATATGGGGTATATTTGAATTTATAATATTTAATTCAATATTTTAACGTTAGATTTTCTTTATCTCAATTGTTTAATGTTAAAATTATGGCTATCGATTTTTGTAAACCATAGATAGACTATTTATTTGAGAAGAATAGAAATTGAGGTGTATATTTACATATACTATATATATGTGAATTTGAGTCAAATATGGACCATTCAAATGAACTAATATTAACAATACGGTGTATTCCATTTTGTCATATGAGTATGTTAAGGTCGAATCTTCTAAATCCCAATTGTGTAATGTTAAATTCATGGTTATGGACTTTTCTTACCCATAAATTGACTTCATATCAATAAATGGTTGAAACATATAAGGTACATATTTGCATTTGTAATATTTAATTCAATTTTTTAACGTTAGATTTACTTTATATCAATTGTTTAATGTTAAAATTATGGCTATCGATTTTTGTCAACTAGAGATAGACTATTTATTTGATAAGAATAGAAATTGAGGTGTATATTTACATATACTATATTTATTTGAATTTGAGTCAAATATGGACCATTGAAATGAACTAATATTAACAATACGGTGTATTCAATTTTGTCATATAAGTCTGTTAAGGTTGAATCTTCTAAATCTCAATTGTATAATGTTAAATTCATGAGTATGGACTTTTCTCAACCATAAATTGACTTCATATCAATAAATGGTTGAAACATATAAGGTGCATATTTGCATTTGTAATATTTAATTCAATTTTTTAACGTTAGATTTACTTTATCTCAATTGTTTAATGTTAAAATTATGGCTATTGATTTTTGTAAACCATAGATAGACTATTTATTTGAGAAGAATAGAAATTGAGGTGTATATTTACATATACTATATTTATTTTAATTTGAGTCAAATATTGACCATTCAAATGAACTAATATTAACAATACGGTGTATTCAATTTTGTCATATAATTCTGTTAAGGTCGAATCTTCTAAATCCCAATTGTGTAATGTTAAATTCATGATTATGGACTTTTCTCAACCATAAATTGACTTCATATCAATCAATGGTTGAAACTTATAAGGGGAATATTTGAATTAGTAATATTTAATTCAATTTTTTAACCTTAGAATAATTTTAACTCAATTATTTAATGTTAAAATTATAGCTATCGAAGTTTTTCAAAGACAGATTGACTATTTATTTTATAATAATAGAAACTAACGTTTATATTTACATATACTATATTTATTTGAATTTGAGTCAAATATGGACCATTCAAATGAACTAATATTAACAATACGGTGTATTCAATTTTGTCATATCAGTATGTTAAGGTCGAATCTTCTAAATCCCAATTGTGCAATGTTAACTTCATGATTATGGACTTTTCCCAACAATAAATTGACTTTATATCAATCAATGGTTGAAACTTATATGGGGTATATTTGAATTTATAATATTTAATTCAATATTTTAACGTTAGATTTTCTTTATCTCAATTGTTTAATGTTAAAATTATGGCTATCTATTTTTGTAAACCATAGATAGACTATTTATTTGAGAAGAATAGAAATTGAGGTGTATATTTACATATACTATATATATGTGAATTTGAGTCAAATATGGACCATTCAAATGAACTAATATTAACAATACGGTGTATTCCATTTTGTCATATGAGTATGTTAAGGTCGAATCTTCTAAATCCCAATTGTGTAATGCTAAATTCATGTTTATGGACTTTTCTTACCCATAAATTGACTTCATATCAATAAATGGTTGAAACATATAAGGTACATATTTGCATTTGTAATATTTAATTCAATTTTTAAACGTTAGATTTACTTTATCTCAATTGTTTAATTTTAAAATTATGGCTATCGATTTTTGTCAACTAGAGATAGACTATTTATTTGATAAGAATAGAAATTGAGGTGTATATTTACATATACTATATTTATTTGAATTTGAGTCAAATATGGACCATTGAAATGAACTAATATTAACAATACGGTGTATTCCATTTTGTCATATCAGTATGTTAAGGTCGAATCTTCTAAATCCCAATTGTGCAATGTTAACTTCATGATTATGGACTTTTCTCAACCATAAATTGACTTCATATCAATAAATGGTTGAAACATATAAGGTGCATATTTGCATTTGTAATATTTAATTCAATTTTTTAACGTTAGATTTACTTTATCTCAATTGTTTAATGTTAAAATTATGGCTATCGATTTTTGTCAACCATAGATAGACTATTTATTTGATAAGAATAGAAATTGAGTTGTATATTTACATATACTATATTTATTTGAATTTGATTCAAATATGGAACATTCAATTGAACTAATATTAACAATACGGTGTATTCAATTTTGTCATATAAGTCTGTTAAGGTCGAATCTTCTAAATCTCAATTGTATAATGTTAAATTCATGATTATGGACTTTTCTCAACCATAAATTGACTTCATATCAATAAATGGTTGAAACATATAAGGTACATATTTGCATTTGTAATATTTAATTCAATTTTTTAACGTTAGATTTACTTTATATCAATTGTTTAATGTTAAAATTATGGCTATCGATTTTTGTCAACTAGAGATAGACTATTTATTTGATAAGAATAGAAATTGAGGTGTATATTTACATATACTATATTTATTTGAATTTGAGTCAAATATGGACCATTGAAATGAACTAATATTAACAATACGGTGTATTCAATTTTGTCATATAAGTCTGTTAAGGTTGAATCTTCTAAATCTCAATTGTATAATGTTAAATTCATGAGTATGGACTTTTCTCAACCATAAATTGACTTCATATCAATAAATGGTTGAAACATATAAGGTGCATATTTGCATTTGTAATATTTAATTCAATTTTTTAACGTTAGATTTACTTTATCTCAATTGTTTAATGTTAAAATTATGGCTATTGATTTTTGTAAACCATAGATAGACTATTTATTTGAGAAGAATAGAAATTGAGGTGTATATTTACATATACTATATTTATTTTAATTTGAGTCAAATATTGACCATTCAAATGAACTAATATTAACAATACGGTGTATTCAATTTTGTCATATAATTCTGTTAAGGTCGAATCTTCTAAATCCCAATTGTGTAATGTTAAATTCATGATTATGGACTTTTCTCAACCATAAATTGACTTCATATCAATCAATGGTTGAAACTTATAAGGGGAATATTTGAATTAGTAATATTTAATTCAATTTTTTAACCTTAGAATAATTTTAACTCAATTATTTAATGTTAAAATTATAGCTATCGAAGTTTTTCAAAGACAGATTGACTATTTATTTTATAATAATAGAAACTAACGTTTATATTTACATATACTATATTTATTTGAATTTGAGTCAAATATGGACCATTCAAATGAACTAATATTAACAATACGGTGTATTCAATTTTGTCATATCAGTATGTTAAGGTCGAATCTTCTAAATCCCAATTGTGCAATGTTAACTTCATGATTATGGACTTTTCCCAACAATAAATTGACTTTATATCAATCAATGGTTGAAACTTATATGGGGTATATTTGAATTTATAATATTTAATTCAATATTTTAACGTTAGATTTTCTTTATCTCAATTGTTTAATGTTAAAATTATGGCTATCTATTTTTGTAAACCATAGATAGACTATTTATTTGATAAGAATAGAAATTGAGGTGTATATTTACATATACTATATTTATTTGAATTTGAGTGAAATATGGACCATTGAAATGAACTAATATTAACAATACGGTGTATTCCATTTTGTCATATGAGTATGTTAAGGTCGAATCTTCTAAATCCCAATTGTGTAATGCTAAATTCATGTTTATGGACTTTTCTTACCCATAAATTGACTTCATATCAATAAATGGTTGAAACATATAAGGTGCATATTTGCATTTGTAATATTTAATTCAATTTTTTAACGTTAGATTTACTTTATCTCAATTGTTTAATGTTAAAATTATGGCTATCGATTTTTGTCAACTATAGATAGACTATTTATTTGATAAGAATAGAAATTGAGTTGTATATTTACATATACTATATTTATTTGAATTTGAGTCAAATATGGACCATTCAAATGAACTAATATTAACAATACGGTGTATTCAATTTTGTCATATAAGTATTATAAGGTAGAATATTCCAAATCCCTATTGTGTAATGTTAACTTCATGATTATGGACTTTTCTCAACCATAAATTGACTTCGTATCAATAAATGGTTGAAACATATAAGGTGCATATTTGCATTTGTAATATTTAATTCAATGTTTTAACGTTAGATTTACTTTATCTCAATTGTTTAATGTTAAAATTATGGCTATCGATTTTTGTAAACCATAGATAGACTATTTATTTGAGAAGAATAGAAATTGAGGTGTATATTGACATATACTATATATATGTGAATTTGAGTCAAATATGGACCATTCAAATGAACTAATATTAACAATACGGTGTATTCCATTTTGTCATATCAGTATGTTAAGGTCGAATCTTCTAAATCCCAATTGTGCAATGTTAACTTCATGATTATGGACTTTTCTCAACAATAAATTGACTTTATATCAATCAATGGTTGAAACTTATATGGGGTATATTTGAATTTATAATATTTAATTCAATATTTTAACGTTAGATTTTCTTTATCTCAATTGTTTAATGTTAAAATTATGGCTATCGATTTTTGTAAACCATAGATAGACTATTTATTTGAGAAGAATAGAAATTGAGGTGTATATTTACATATACTATATATATGTGAATTTGAGTCAAATATGGACCATTCAAATGAACTAATATTAACAATACGGTGTATTCCATTTTGTCATATGAGTATGTTAAGGTCGAATCTTCTAAATCCCAATTGTGTAATGTTAAATTCATGGTTATGGACTTTTCTTACCCATAAATTGACTTCATATCAATAAATGGTTGAAACATATAAGGTACATATTTGCATTTGTAATATTTAATTCAATTTTTTAACGTTAGATTTACTTTATATCAATTGTTTAATGTTAAAATTATGGCTATCGATTTTTGTCAACTAGAGATAGACTATTTATTTGATAAGAATAGAAATTGAGGTGTATATTTACATATACTATATTTATTTGAATTTGAGTCAAATATGGACCATTGAAATGAACTAATATTAACAATACGGTGTATTCAATTTTGTCATATAAGTCTGTTAAGGTTGAATCTTCTAAATCTCAATTGTATAATGTTAAATTCATGAGTATGGACTTTTCTCAACCATAAATTGACTTCATATCAATAAATGGTTGAAACATATAAGGTGCATATTTGCATTTGTAATATTTAATTCAATTTTTTAACGTTAGATTTACTTTATCTCAATTGTTTAATGTTAAAATTATGGCTATTGATTTTTTGTAAACCATAGATAGACTATTTATTTGAGAAGAATAGAAATTGAGGTGTATATTTACATATACTATATTTATTTTAATTTGAGTCAAATATTGACCATTCAAATGAACTAATATTAACAATACGGTGTATTCAATTTTGTCATATAATTCTGTTAAGGTCGAATCTTCTAAATCCCAATTGTGTAATGTTAAATTCATGATTATGGACTTTTCTCAACCATAAATTGACTTCATATCAATCAATGGTTGAAACTTATAAGGGGAATATTTGAATTAGTAATATTTAATTCAATTTTTTAACCTTAGAATAATTTTAACTCAATTATTTAATGTTAAAATTATAGCTATCGAAGTTTTTCAAAGACAGATTGACTATTTATTTTATAATAATAGAAACTAACGTTTATATTTACATATACTATATTTATTTGAATTTGAGTCAAATATGGACCATTCAAATGAACTAATATTAACAATACGGTGTATTCAATTTTGTCATATCAGTATGTTAAGGTCGAATCTTCTAAATCCCAATTGTGCAATGTTAACTTCATGATTATGGACTTTTCCCAACAATAAATTGACTTTATATCAATCAATGGTTGAAACTTATATGGGGTATATTTGAATTTATAATATTTAATTCAATATTTTAACGTTAGATTTTCTTTATCTCAATTGTTTAATGTTAAAATTATGGCTATCTATTTTTGTAAACCATAGATAGACTATTTATTTGAGAAGAATAGAAATTGAGGTGTATATTTACATATACTATATATATGTGAATTTGAGTCAAATATGGACCATTCAAATGAACTAATATTAACAATACGGTGTATTCCATTTTGTCATATGAGTATGTTAAGGTCGAATCTTCTAAATCCCAATTGTGTAATGCTAAATTCATGTTTATGGACTTTTCTTACCCATAAATTGACTTCATATCAATAAATGGTTGAAACATATAAGGTACATATTTGCATTTGTAATATTTAATTCAATTTTTAAACGTTAGATTTACTTTATCTCAATTGTTTAATTTTAAAATTATGGCTATCGATTTTTGTCAACTAGAGATAGACTATTTATTTGATAAGAATAGAAATTGAGGTGTATATTTACATATACTATATTTATTTGAATTTGAGTCAAATATGGACCATTGAAATGAACTAATATTAACAATACGGTGTATTCAATTTTGTCATATAAGTCTGTTAAGGTCGAATCTTCTAAATCTCAATTGTATAATGTTAAATTCATGAGTATGGACTTTTCTCAACCATAAATTGACTTCATATCAATAAATGGTTGAAACATATAAGGTGCATATTTGCATTTGTAATATTTAATTCAATTTTTTAACGTTAGATTTACTTTATCTCAATTGTTTAATGTTAAAATTATGGCTATTGATTTTTGTAAACCATAGATAGACTATTTATTTGAGAAGAATAGAAATTGAGGTGTATATTTACATATACTATATTTATTTTAATTTGAGTCAAATATTGACCATTCAAATGAATAATATTAACAATACGGTGTATTCAATTTTGTCATATAATTCTGTTAAGGTCGAATCTTCTAAATCCCAATTGTGTAATGTTAAATTCATGATTATGGACTTTTCTCAACCATAAATTGACTTCATATCAATCAATGGTTGAAACTTATATGGGGTATATTTGAATTTATAATATTTAATTTAATATTTTAAAGTTAGATTTTCTTTATCTCAATTGTTTAATGTTAAAATTATGGCTATCCATTTTTGTAAACCATAGACAGACTATTTATTTGAGAAGAATAGAAATTGAGGTGTATATTTACATATACTATATTTATTTGAATTTGTGTCAAATATTGACCATTCAAATGAACTAATATTAACAATACGGTGTATTCAATTTTGTCATATAATTCTGTTAAGGTCGAATCTTCTAAATACCAATTGTGTAATGTTAAATTCATGATTATGGACTTTTCTCAACCATAAATTGACTTCATATCAATAAATGGTTGAAACATATAAGGTGCATATTTGCATTTGTAATATTTAATTCAATTTTTTAACGTTAGATTTACTTTATCTCAATTGTTTAATGTTAAAATTATGGCTATTGATTTTTGTAAACCATAGATAGACTAGTTATTTGAGAAGAATAGAAATTGAGGTGTATATTTACATATACTATATTTATTTGTATTTGAGTCAAATATTGACCATTCAAATGAACTAATATTAACAATACGGTGTATACAATTTTGTCATATAAGTCTGTTAAGGTCGAATCTTCTAAATACTAATTGTGTAATGTTAAATTCATAATTATGGACTTTTCTCAACCATAAATTGACTTCATATCAATAAATGGTTGAAACATATAAGGTGCATATTTGCATTTGTAATATTTAATTCAATTTTTTAACGTTAGATTTTCTTTATCTCAATTGTTTAATGTTAAAATTATGGCTATCGATTTTTGTAAACCATAGATAGACTATTTATTTGGGAAGAATAGAAATTGAGGTGTATATTTACATATACTATATATATGTGAATTTGAGTCAAATATGGACCATTCAAATGAACTAATATTAACAATACGGTGTATTCCATTTTGTCATATCAGTATGTTAAGGTCGAATCTTCTAAATCCCAATTGTGCAATGTTAAATTCATGGTTATGGACTTTTCTTACCCATAAATTGACTTCATATCAATAAATGGTTGAAACATATAAGGTACATATTTGCATTTGTAATATTTAATTCAATTTTTTAACGTTAGATTTACTTTATCTCAATTGTTTAATGTTAAAATTATGGCTATCGATTTTTGTCAACTAGAGATAGACTATTTATTTGATAAGAATAGAAATTGAGGTGTATATTTACATATACTATATTTATTTGAATTTGAGTCAAATATGGACCATTGAAATGAACTAATATTAACAATACGGTGTATTCAATTTTGTCATATAAGTCTGTTAAGGTCGAATCTTCTAAATCTCAATTGTATAATGTTAAATTCATGAGTATGGACTTTTCTCAACCATAAATTGACTTCATATCAATAAATGGTTGAAACATATAAGGTGCATATTTGCATTAGTAATATTTAATTCAATTTTTTAACGTTAGATTTACTTTATCTCAATTGTTTAATGTTAAAATAATGGCTATTGATTTTTGTAAACCATAGATAGACTATTTATTTGAGAAGAATAGAAATTGAGGTGTATATTTACATATACTATATTTATTTTAATTTGAGTCAAATATTGACCATTCAAATGAACTAATATTAACAATACGGTGTATTCAATTTTGTCATATAATTCTGTTAAGGTCGAATCTTCTAAATCTCAATTGTATAATGTTAAATTCATGAGTATGGACTTTTCTCAACCATAAATTGACTTCATATCAATAAATGGTTGAAACATATAAGGTGCATATTTGCATTAGTAATATTTAATTCAATTTTTTAACGTTAGATTTACTTTATCTCAATTGTTTAATGTTAAAATAATGGCTATTGATTTTTGTAAACCATAGATAGACTATTTATTTGAGAAGAATAGAAATTGAGGTGTATATTTACATATACTATATTTATTTTAATTTGAGTCAAATATTGACCATTCAAATGAACTAATATTAACAATACGGTGTATTCAATTTTGTCATATAATTCTGTTAAGGTCGAATCTTCTAAATCCCAATTGTGTAATGTTAAATTCATGATTATGGAATTTTCTCAACCATAAATTGACTTCATATCAATCAATGGTTGAAACTTATATGGGGTATATTTGAATTTATAATATTTAATTTAATATTTTAAAGTTAGATTTTCTTTATCTCAATTGTTTAATGTTAAAATTATGGCTATCGATTTTTGTAAACCATAGATAGACTATTTATTTGAGAAGAATAGAAATTGAGGTGTATATTTACATATACTATATTTATTTGAATTTGAGTCAAATATTGACCATTCAAATGAACTAATATTAACAATACGGTGTATTCCATTTTGTCATATAAGTCTGTTAAGGTCGAATCTTGTAAATCCCAATTGTGTAATGTTAAATTCATGATTATTTACTTTTCTCAACCATAAATTGACTTCATATCAATAAATGGTTGAAACATATAAGGTGCATATTTGCATTTGTAATATTTAATTCAATTTTTTAACGTTAGATTTACTTTATCTCAATTGTTTAATGTTAAAATTATGGCTATCGATTTTTGTCAACTAGAGATAGACTATTTATTTGATAAGAATAGAAATTGAGTTGTATATTTACATATACTATATATATTTGAATTTGAGTCAAATATGGACCATTCAAATGAACTAATATTAACAATACGGTGTATTCCATTTTGTCATATCAGTATGTTAAGGTCGAATCTTCTAAATCCCTATTGTGCAATGTTAACTTCATGATTATGGACTTTTCTCAACCATAAATTGACTTCATATCAATAAATGGTTGAAACATATAAGGTGCATATTTGCATTTGTAATATTTAATTCAATTTTTTAACGTTAGATTTACTTTATCTCAATTGTTTAATGTTAAAATTATGGCTATCGATTTTTGTCAACCATAGATAGACTATTTATTTGATAAGAATAGAAATTGAGTTGTATATTTACATATACTATATTTATTTGAATTTGAGTCAAATATGGAACATTCAATTGAACTAATATTAACAATACGGTGTATTCAATTTTGTCATATAAGTCTGTTAAGGTCGAATCTTCTAAATCTCAATTGTATAATGTTAAATTCATGATTATGGACTTTTCTCAACCATAAATTGACTTCATATCAATAAATGGTTGAAACATATAAGGTGCATATTTGCATTTGTAATATTTAATTCAATTTTTTAACGTTAGATTTACTTTATCTCAATTGTTTAATGTTAAAATTATGGCTATCGATTTTTGTCAACTATAGATAGACTATTTATTTGATAAGAATAGAAATTGAGTTGTATATTTACATATACTATATTTATTTGAATTTGAGTCAAATATGGACCATTCAAATGAACTAATATTAACAATACGGTGTATTCAATTTTGTCATATAAGTATTATAAGGTAGAATATTCCAAATCCCTATTGTGTAATGTTAACTTCACGATTATGGACTTTTCTCAACCATAAATTGACTTCGTATCAATCAATGGTTGAAACTTATAAGGGGAATATTTGAATTAGTAATATTTAATTCAATTTTTTAACCTTAGAATTATTTTAACTCAATTATTTAATGTTAAAATTATAGCTATCGATTTTTTTCAAAGACAGATTGACTATTTATTTTATAATAATAGAAACTAACGTTTATATTTACATATACTATATTTATTTGAATTTGAGTCAAATATGGACCATTCAAATGAACTAATATTAACAATACGGTGTATTCAATTTTGTCATATCAGTATGTTAAGGTCGAATCTTCTAAATCCCAATTGTGTAATGTTAAATTCATGATTTTGGACTTTTCTCAACAATAAATTGACTTCATATCAATCAATGGTTGAAACTTATATGGGGTATATTTGAATTTATAATATTCAATTCAATATTTTAACGTTAGACTTTCTTTATCTCAATTGTTTAATGTTAAAATTATGGCTATCGATTTTTGTAAACCATAGATAGACTATTTATTTAAGAAGAATAGAAATTGAGGTGTATATTTACATATACTATATATATTTGAATTTGAGTCAAATATGGACCATTCAAATGAACTAATATTAACAATATGGTGTATTCCATTTTGTCATATCAGTATGTTAAGGTCGAATCTTCTAAATCCCAATTGTGCAATGTTAAATTCATGGTTATGGACTTTTCTTACCCAAAAATTGACTTCATATCAATAAATGGTTGAAACATATAAGGTACATATTTGCATTTGTATTATTTAATTCAATTTTTTAAGGTTAGGTTTACTTTATCTCAATTGTTTAATGTTAAAATTATGGCTATCGATTTTTGTCAACTAGAGATAGACTATTTATTTGATAAGAATAGAAATTGAGGTGTATATTTACATATACTATATATATTTGAATTTGAGTCAAATATGGACCATTCAAATGAACTAATATTAACAATACGGTGTATTCCATTTTGTCATATCAGTATGTTAAGGTCAAATCTTCTAAATCCCAATTGTGCAATGTTAACTTCATGATTATGGACTTTTCTCAACCATAAATTGACTTCATATCAATAAATGGTTGAAACATATAAGGTACATATTTGCATTTGTATTATTTAATTCAATTTTTTAACGTTAGATTTACTTTATCTCAATTGTTTAATGTTAAAATTATGGCTATCGATTTTTGTCAACTATAGATAGACTATTTATTTGATAAGAATAGAAATTGAGGTGTATATTTACATATACTATATTTATTTGAATTTGAGTCAAATATGGACCATTCAAATGAACTAATATTAACAATACGGTGTATTCAATTTTGTCATATAAGTCTGTTAAGGTCGAATCTTCTAAATCTCAATTGTATAATGTTAAATTCATGATTATGGACTTTTCTCAACCATAAATTGACTTCATATCAATAAATGGTTGAAACATATAAGGTGCATATTTGCATTTTTAATATTTAATTCAATTTTTTAACGTTAGATTTACTTTATCTCAATTGTTTAATGTTAAAATTATGGCTATCGATTTTTGTCAACTATAGATAGACTATTTATTTGATAAGAATAGAAATTGAGGTGTATATTTACATATACTATATTTATTTGAATTTGAGTCAAATATGGACCATTCAAATGAACTAATATTAACAATACGGTGTATTCAATTTTGTCATATAAGTATTATAAGGTCAAATCTTCCAAATCCCTATTGTGTAATGTTAACTTCATGATTATGGACTTTTCTCAACCATAAATTGACTTCGTATCAATCAATGGTTGAAACTTATAAGGGGAATATTTGAATTAGTAATATTTAATTCAATTTTTTAACCTTAGAATTATTTTAACTCAATTATTTATTGTTAAAATTATAGCTATCGAAGTTTTTCAAAGACAGATTGACTATTTATTTTATAATAATAGAAAGTAACGTTTATATTTACATATACTATATTTATTTGAATTTGAGTCAAATATGGACCATTCAAATGAACTAATATTAACAATACGGTGTATTCAATTTTGTCATATCAGTATGTTAAGGTCGAATCTTCTAAATCTCAATTGTGTAATGTTAAATTCATGATTATGGACTTTTCTCAACAATAAATTGACTTCATATCAATCAATGGTTGAAACTTATATGGGGTTATTTGAATTTATAATATTCAATTCAATATTTTAACGTTAGACTTTCTTTATCTCAATTGTTTAATGTTAAAATTATGGCTATCGATTTTTGTAAACCATAGATAGACTATTTATTTGAGAAGAATAGAAATTGAGGTGTATATTTACATATACTATATTTATTTGAATTTGAGTCAAGTATTGACCATTCAAATGAACTAATATTAACAATACGGTGTATTCCATTTTGTCATATCAGTATGTTAAGGTCGAATCTTCTAAATCCCTATTGTGTAATGTTAACTTCATGATTATGGACTTTTCTCAACCATAAATTGACTTCATATCAATAAATGGTTGAAACATATAAGGTGCATATTTGCATTTGTAATATTTAATTCAATTTTTTAACGTTAGATTTACTTTATCTCAATTGTTTAATGTTAAAATTATGGCTATCGATTTTTGTCAACCATAGATTGACTATTTATTTGATAAGAATAGAAATTGAGTTGTATATTTACATATACTATATTTATTTGAATTTGAGTCAAATATGGAACATTCAATTGATCTAATATTAACAATACGGTGTATTCAATTTTGTCATATAAGTCTGTTAAGGTCGAATCTTCTAAATCTCAATTGTATAATGTTAAATTCATGATTATGGACTTTTCTCAACCATAAATTGACTTCATATCAATAAATGGTTGAAACATATAAGGTGCATATTTGCATTTGTAATATTTAATTCAATTTTTTAACGTTAGATTTACTTTATCTCAATTGTTTAATGTTAAAATTATGGCTATCGATTTTTGTCAACTATAGATAGACTATTTATTTGATAAGAATAGAAATTGAGGTGTATATTTACATATACTATATTTATTTGAATTTGAGTCAAATATGGACCATTCAAATGAACTAATATTAACAATACGGTGTATTCAATTTTGTCATATAAGTATTATAAGGTAGAATATTCCAAATCCCTATTGTGTAATGTTAACTTCACGATTATGGACTTTTCTCAACCATAAATTGACTTCGTATCAATCAATGGTTGAAACTTATAAGGGGAATATTGGAATTAGTAATATTTAATTCAGTTTTTTAACCTCAGAATTATTTTAACTCAATTATTTAATGTTAAAATTATAGCTATCGAAGTTTTTCAAAGACAGATTGACTATTTTATTTTATAATAATAGAAACTAACGTTTATATTTACATATACTATATTTATTTGAATTTGAGTCAAATATGGACCATTCAAATGAACTAATATTAACAATACGGTGTATTCAATTTTGTCATATCAGTATGTTAAGGTCGAATCTTCTAAATCCCAATTGTGTAATGTTAAATTCATGATTATGGACTTTTCTCAACAATAAATTGACTTCATATCAATCAATGGTTGAAACTTATATGGGGTATATTTGAATTTATAATATTCAATTCAATATTTTAACGTTAGACTTTCTTTATCTCAATTGTTTAATGTTAAAATTATGGCTATCGATTTTTGTAAACCATAGATAGACTATTTATTTGAGAAGAATAGAAATTGAGGTGTATATTTACATATACTATATATATTTGAATTTGAGTCAAATATGGACCATTCAAATGAACTAATATTAACAATACGGTGTATTCCATTTTGTCATATCAGTATGTTAAGGTCGAATCTTCTAAATTCCAATTGTGCAATGTTAAATTCATGGTTATGGACTTTTCTTACCCAAAAATTGACTTCATATCAATAAATGGTTGAAACATATAAGGTAAATATTTGCATTTGTAATATTTAATTCAATTTTTTAACGTTAGATTTACTTTATCTCAATTGTTTAATGTTAAAATTATGGCTATCGATTTTTGTCAACCATAGATTGACTATTTATTTGATAAGAATAGAAATTGAGTTGTATATTTACATATACTATATTTATTTGAATTTGAGTCAAATATGGAACATTCAATTGAACTAATATTAACAATACGGTGTATTCCATTTTGTCATATAAGTCTGTTAAGGTCGAATCTTCTAAATCTCAATTGTATAATGTTAAATTCATGATTATGGACTTTTCTCAACCATAAATTGACTTCATATCAATAAATGGTTGAAACATATAAGGTGCATATTTGCATTAGTAATATTTAATTCAATTTTTTAACGTTAGATTTACTTTATCTCAATTGTTTAATGTTAAAATAATGGCTATTGATTTTTGTAAACCATAGATAGACTATTTATTTGAGAAGAATAGAAATTGAGGTGTATATTTACATATACTATATTTATTTGAATTTGAGTCAAATATTGACCATTCAAATGAACTAATATTAACAATACGGTGTATTCCATTTTGTCATATAAGTCTGTTAAGGTCGAATCTTGTAAATCCCAATTGTGTAATGTTAAATTCATGATTATTTACTTTTCTCAACCATAAATTGACTTCATATCAATAAATGGTTGAAACATATAAGGTGCATATTTGCATTTGTAATATTTAATTCAATTTTTTAACGTTAGATTTACTTTATCTCAATTGTTTAATGTTAAAATTATGGCTATCGATTTTTGTCAACTAGAGATAGACTATTTATTTGATAAGAATAGAAATTGAGTTGTATATTTACATATACTATATATATTTGAATTTGAGTCAAATATGGACCATTCAAATGAACTAATATTAACAATACGGTGTATTCCATTTTGTCATATCAGTATGTTAAGGTCGAATCTTCTAAATCCCTATTGTGCAATGTTAACTTCATGATTATGGACTTTTCTCAACCATAAATTGACTTCATATCAATAAATGGTTGAAACATATAAGGTGCATATTTGCATTTGTAATATTTAATTCAATTTTTTAACGTTAGATATACTTTATCTCAATTGTTTAATGTTAAAATTATGGCTATCGATTTTTGTCAACCATAGATAGACTATTTATTTGATAAGAATAGAAATTGAGTTGTATATTTACATATACTATATTTATTTGAATTTGAGTCAAATATGGAACATTCAATTGAACTAATATTAACAATACGGTGTATTCAATTTTGTCATATAAGTCTGTTAAGGTCGAATCTTCTAAATCTCAATTGTATAATGTTAAATTCATGAGTATGGACTTTTCTCAACCATAAATTGACTTCATATCAATAAATGGTTGAAACATATAAGGTACATATTTGCATTTGTATTATTTAATTCAATTTTTTAACGTTAGATTTACTTTATCTCAATTGTTTAATGTTAAAATTATGGCTATCGATTTTTGTCAACTATAGATAGACTATTTATTTGATAAGAATAGAAATTGAGTTGTATATTTACATATACTATATTTATTTGAATTCGAGTCAAATATGGACCATTCAAATGAACTAATATTGACAATACGGTGTATTCAATTTTGTCATATCAGTATGTTAAGGTCGAATCTTCCAAATCCCTATTGTGTAATTTTAACTTCATGATTATGGACTTTTCTCAACCATAAATTGACTTCGTATCAATCAATGGTTGAAACTTATAAGGGGAATATTTGAATTAGTAATATTTAATTCAATTTTTTAACCTTAGAATTATTTTAATTCAATTATTTAATGTTAAAATTATAGCTATCGAAGTTTTTCAAAGACAGATTGACTATTTATTTTATAATAATAGAAACTAACGTTTATATTTACATATACTATATTTATTTGAATTTGAGTCAAATATGGACCATTCAAATGAACTAATATTAACAATACGGTGTATTCCATTTTGTCATATCAGTATGTTAAGGTCGAATCTTCTAAATCCCTATTGTGTAATGTTAACTTCATGATTATGGACTTTTCTCAACCATAAATTGACTTCATATCAATAAATGGTTGAAACATATAAGGTGCATATTTGCATTTGTAATATTTAATTCAATTTTTTAACGTTAGATTTACTTTATCTCAATTGTTTAATGTTAAAATTATGGCTATCGATTTTTGTCAACTATAGATAGACTATTTATTTGATAAGAATAGAAATTGAGTTGTATATTTACATATACTATATTTATTTGAATTTGAGTCAAATATGGACCATTCAAATGAACTAATATTAACAATACGGTGTATTCAATTTTGTCATATAAGTATTATAAGGTAGAATATTCCAAATCCCTATTGTGTAATGTTAACTTCACGATTATGTACTTTTCTCAACCATAAATTGACTTCGTATCAATCAATGGTTGAAACTTATAAGGGGAATATTTGAATTAGTAATATTTAATTCAATTTTTTAACCTCAGAATTATTTTAACTCAATTATTTAATGTTAAAATTATAGCTATCGAAGTTTTTCAAAGACAGATTGACTATTTATTTTATAATAATAGAAACTAACGTTTATATTTACATATACTATATTTATTTGAATTTGAGTCAAATATGGACAATTCAAATGAACTAATATTAACAATACGGTGTATTCAATTTTGTCATATCAGTATGTTAAGGTCGAATCTTCTAAATCCCAATTGTGTAATGTTAAATTCATGATTATGGACTTTTCTCAACAATAAATTGACTTCATATCAATCAATGGTTGAAACTTATATGGGGTATATTTGAATTTATAATATTCAATTCAATATTTTAACGTTAGACTTTCTTTATCTCAATTGTTTAATGTTAAAATTATGGCTATCGATTTTTGTAAACCATAGATAGACTATTTATTTGAGAAGAATAGAAATTGAGGTGTATATTTACATATACTATATATATTTGAATTTGAGTCAAATATGGACCATTCAAATGAACTAATATTAACAATACGGTGTATTCCATTTTGTCATATCAGTATGTTAAGGTCGAATCTTCTAAATTCCAATTGTGCAATGTTAAATTCATGGTTATGGACTTTTCTTACCCAAAAATTGACTTCATATCAATAAATGGTTGAAACATATAAGGTAAATATTTGCATTTGTAATATTTAATTCAATTTTTTAACGTTAGATTTACTTTATCTCAATTGTTTAATGTTAAAATTATGGCTATCGATTTTTGTCAACCATAGATTGACTATTTATTTGATAAGAATAGAAATGAGTTGTATATTTACATATACTATATTTATTTGAATTTGAGTCAAATATGGAACATTCAATTGAACTAATATTAACAATACGGTGTATTCCATTTTGTCATATAAGTCTGTTAAGGTCGAATCTTCTAAATCTCAATTGTATAATGTTAAATTCATGATTATGGACTTTTCTCAACCATAAATTGACTTCATATCAATAAATGGTTGAAACATATAAGGTGCATATTTGCATTAGTAATATTTAATTCAATTTTTTAACGTTAGATTTACTTTATCTCAATTGTTTAATGTTAAAATAATGGCTATTGATTTTTGTAAACCATAGATAGACTATTTATTTGAGAAGAATAGAAATTGAGGTGTATATTTACATATACTATATTTATTTTAATTTGAGTCAAATATTGACCATTCAAATGAACTAATATTAACAATACGGTGTATTCAATTTTGTCATATAATTCTGTTAAGGTCGAATCTTCTAAATCCCAATTGTGTAATGTTAAATTCATGATTATGGACTTTTCTCAACCATAAATTGACTTCATATCAATCAATGGTTGAAACTTATATGGGGTATATTTGAATTTATAATATTTAATTTAATATTTTAAAGTTAGATTTTCTTTATCTCAATTGTTTAATGTTAAAATTATGGCTATCGATTTTTGTAAACCATAGATAGACTATTTATTTGAGAAGAATAGAAATTGAGGTGTCTATTTACATATACTATATTTATTTGAATTTGAGTCAAATATTGACCATTCAAATGAACTAATATTAACAATACGGTGTATTCCATTTTGTCATATAAGTCTGTTAAGGTCGAATCTTGTAAATCCCAATTGTGTAATGTTAAATTCATGATTATTTACTTTTCTCAACCATAAATTGACTTCATATCAATAAATGGTTGAAACATATAAGGTGCATATTTGCATTTGTAATATTTAATTCAATTTTTTAACGTTAGATTTACTTTATCTCAATTGTTTAATGTTAAAATTATGGCTATCGATTTTTGTCAACTAGAGATAGACTATTTATTTGATAAGAATAGAAATTGAGTTGTATATTTACATATACTATATATATTTGAATTTGAGTCAAATATGGACCATTCAAATGAACTAATATTAACAATACGGTGTATTCCATTTTGTCATATCAGTATGTTAAGGTCGAATCTTCTAAATCCCTATTGTGCAATGTTAACTTCATGATTATGGACTTTTCTCAACCACAAATTGACTTCATATCAATAAATGGTTGAAACATATAAGGTGCATATTTGCATTTGTAATATTTAATTCAATTTTTTAACGTTAGATTTACTTTATCTCAATTGTTTAATGTTAAAATTATGGCTATCGATTTTTGTCAACCATAGATAGACTATTTATTTGATAAGAATAGAAATTGAGTTGTATATTTACATATACTATATTTATTTGAATTTGAGTCAAATATGGAACATTCAATTGAACTAATATTAACAATACGGTGTATTCAATTTTGTCATATAAGTCTGTTAAGGTCGAATCTTCTAAATCTCAATTGTATAATGTTAAATTCATGATTATGGACTTTTCTCAACCATAAATTGACTTCATATCAATAAATGGTTGAAACATATAAGGTACATATTTGCATTTGTATTATTTAATTCAATTTTTTAACGTTAGATTTACTTTATCTCAATTGTTTAATGTTAAAATTATGGCTATCGATTTTTGTCAACCATAGATAGACTATTTATTTGATAAGAATAGAAATTGAGTTGTATATTTACATATACTATATTTATTTGAATTTGAGTCAAATATGGAACATTCAATTGAACTAATATTAACAATACGGTGTATTCAATTTTGTCATATAAGTCTGTTAAGGTCGAATCTTCTAAATCTCAATTGTATAATGTTAAATTCATGATTATGGACTTTTCTCAACCATAAATTGACTTCATATCAATAAATGGTTGAAACATATAAGGTGCATATTTGCATTTGTAATATTTAATTCAATTTTTTAACGTTAGATTTACTTTATCTCAATTGTTTAATGTTAAAATTATGGCTATCGATTTTTGTCAACTATAGATAGACTATTTATTTGATAAGAATAGAAATTGAGTTGTATATTTACATATACTATATTTATTTGAATTTGAGTCAAATATGGACCATTCAAATGAACTAATATTAACAATACGGTGTATTCAATTTTGTCATATAAGTATTATAAGGTAGAATATTCCAAATCCCTATTGTGTAATGTTAACTTCACGATTATGGACTTTTCTCAACCATAAATTGACTTCGTATCAATCAATGGTTGAAACTTATAAGGGGAATATTTGAATTAGTAATATTTAATTCAATTTTTTAACCTCAGAATTATTTTAACTCAATTATTTAATGTTAAAATTATAGCTATCGAAGTTTTTCAAAGACAGATTGACTATTTATTTTATAATAATAGAAACTAACGTTTATATTTACATATACTATATTTATTTGAATTTGAGTCAAATATGGACCATTCAAATGAACTAATATTAACAATACGGTGTATTCAATTTTGTCATATCAGTATGTTAAGGTCGAATCTTCTAAATCCCAATTGTGTAATGTTAAATTCATGATTATGGACTTTTCTCAACAATAAATTGACTTCATATCAATCAATGGTTGAAACTTATATGGGGTATATTTGAATTTATAATATTCAATTCAATATTTTAACGTTAGACTTTCTTTATCTCAATTGTTTAATGTTAAAATTATGGCTATCGATTTTTGTAAACCATAGATAGACTATTTATTTGAGAAGAATAGAAATTGAGGTGTATATTTACATATACTATATATATTTGAATTTGAGTCAAATATGGACCATTCAAATGAACTAATATTAACAATACGGTGTATTCCATTTTGTCATATCAGTATGTTAAGGTCGAATCTTCTAAATTCCAATTGTGCAATGTTAAATTCATGGTTATGGACTTTTCTTACCCAAAAATTGACTTCATATCAATAAATGGTTGAAACATATAAGGTAAATATTTGCATTTGTAATATTTAATTCAATTTTTTAACGTTAGATTTACTTTATCTCAATTGTTTAATGTTAAAATTATGGCTATCGATTTTTGTCAACCATAGATTGACTATTTATTTGATAAGAATAGAAATTGAGTTGTATATTTACATATACTATATTTATTTGAATTTGAGTCAAATATGGAACATTCAATTGAACTAATATTAACAATACGGTGTATTCCATTTTGTCATATAAGTCTGTTAAGGTCGAATCTTCTAAATCTCAATTGTATAATGTTAAATTCATGATTATGGACTTTTCTCAACCATAAATTGACTTCATATCAATAAATGGTTGAAACATATAAGGTGCATATTTGCATTAGTAATATTTAATTCAATTTTTTAACGTTAGATTTACTTTATCTCAATTGTTTAATGTTAAAATAATGGCTATTGATTTTTGTAAACCATAGATAGACTATTTATTTGAGAAGAATAGAAATTGAGGTGTATATTTACATATACTATATTTATTTTAATTTGAGTCAAATATTGACCATTCAAATGAACTAATATTAACAATACGGTGTATTCAATTTTGTCATATAATTCTGTTAAGGTCGAATCTTCTAAATCCCAATTGTGTAATGTTAAATTCATGATTATGGACTTTTCTCAACCATAAATTGACTTCATATCAATCAATGGTTGAAACTTATATGGGGTATATTTGAATTTATAATATTTAATTTAATATTTTAAAGTTAGATTTTCTTTATCTCAATTGTTTAATGTTAAAATTATGGCTATCGATTTTTGTAAACCATAGATAGACTATTTATTTGAGAAGAATAGAAATTGAGGTGTATATTTACATATACTATATTTATTTGAATTTGAGTCAAATATTGACCATTCAAATGAACTAATATTAACAATACGGTGTATTCCATTTTGTCATATAAGTCTGTTAAGGTCGAATCTTGTAAATCCCAATTGTGTAATGTTAAATTCATGATTATTTACTTTTCTCAACCATAAATTGACTTCATATCAATAAATGGTTGAAACATATAAGGTGCATATTTGCATTTGTAATATTTAATTCAATTTTTTAACGTTAGATTTACTTTATCTCAATTGTTTAATGTTAAAATTATGGCTATCGATTTTTGTCAACTAGAGATAGACTATTTATTTGATAAGAATAGAAATTGAGTTGTATATTTACATATACTATATATATTTGAATTTGAGTCAAATATGGACCATTCAAATGAACTAATATTAACAATACGGTGTATTCCATTTTGTCATATCAGTATGTTAAGGTCGAATCTTCTAAATCCCTATTGTGCAATGTTAACTTCATGATTATGGACTTTTCTCAACCATAAATTGACTTCATATCAATAAATGGTTGAAACATATAAGGTGCATATTTGCATTTGTAATATTTAATTCAATTTTTTAACGTTAGATTTACTTTATCTCAATTGTTTAATGTTAAAATTATGGCTATCGATTTTTGTCAACCATAGATAGACTATTTATTTGAGAAGAATAGAAATTGAGGTGTATATTTACATATACTATATATATTTGAATTTGAGTCAAATATGGACCATTCAAATGAACTAATATTAACAATATGGTGTATTCCATTTTGTCATATCAGTATGTTAAGGTCGAATCTTCTAAATCCCAATTGTGCAATGTTAAATTCATGGTTATGGACTTTTCTTACCCAAAAATTGACTTCATATCAATAAATGGTTGAAACATATAAGGTACATATTTGCATTTGTATTATTTAATTCAATTTTTTAAGGTTAGGTTTACTTTATCTCAATTGTTTAATGTTAAAATTATGGCTATCGATTTTTGTCAACTAGAGATAGACTATTTATTTGATAAGAATAGAAATTGAGGTGTATATTTACATATACTATATATATTTGAATTTGAGTCAAATATGGACCATTCAAATGAACTAATATTAACAATACGGTGTATTCCATTTTGTCATATCAGTATGTTAAGGTCAAATCTTCTAAATCCCAATTGTGCAATGTTAACTTCATGATTATGGACTTTTCTCAACCATAAATTGACTTCATATCAATAAATGGTTGAAAGATATAAGGTACATATTTGCATTTGTATTATTTAATTCAATTTTTTAACGTTAGATTTACTTTATCTCAATTGTTTAATGTTAAAATTATGGCTATCGATTTTTGTCAACTATAGATAGACTATTTATTTGATAAGAATAGAAATTGAGGTGTATATTTACATATACTATATTTATTTGAATTTGAGTCAAATATGGACCATTCAAATGAACTAATATTAACAATACGGTGTATTCAATTTTGTCATATAAGTCTGTTAAGGTCGAATCTTCTAAATCTCAATTGTATAATGTTAAATTCATGATTATGGACTTTTCTCAACCATAAATTGACTTCATATCAATAAATGGTTGAAACATATAAGGTGCATATTTGCATTTTTAATATTTAATTCAATTTTTTAACGTTAGATTTACTTTATCTCAATTGTTTAATGTTAAAATTATGGCTATCGATTTTTGTCAACTATAGATAGACTATTTATTTGATAAGAATAGAAATTGAGGTGTATATTTACATATACTATATTTATTTGAATTTGAGTCAAATATGGACCATTCAAATGAACTAATATTAACAATACGGTGTATTCAATTTTGTCATATAAGTATTATAAGGTCAAATCTTCCAAATCCCTATTGTGTAATGTTAGCTTCATGATTATGGACTTTTCTCAACCATAAATTGACTTCGTATCAATCAATGGTTGAAACTTATAAGGGGAATATTTGAATTAGTAATATTTAATTCAATTTTTTAACCTTAGAATTATTTTAACTCAATTATTTAATGTTAAAATTATAGCTATCGAAGTTTTTCAAAGACAGATTGACTATTTATTTTATAATAATAGAAAGTAACGTTTATATTTACATATACTATATTTATTTGAATTTGAGTCAAATATGGACCATTCAAATGAACTAATATTAACAATACGGTGTATTCAATTTTGTCATATCAGTATGTTAAGGTCGAATCTTCTAAATCTCAATTGTGTAATGTTAAATTCATGATTATGGACTTTTCTCAACAATAAATTGACTTCATATCAATCAATGGTTGAAACTTATATGGGGTATATTTGAATTTATAATATTCAATTCAATATTTTAACGTTAGACTTTCTTTATCTCAATTGTTTAATGTTAAAATTATGGCTATCGATTTTTGTAAACCATAGATAGACTATTTATTTGAGAAGAATAGAAATTGAGGTGTATATTTACATATACTATATTTATTTGAATTTGAGTCAAGTATTGACCATTCAAATGAACTAATATTAACAATACGGTGTATTCCATTTTGTCATATAAGTCTGTTAAGGTCGAATCTTGTAAATCCCAATTGTGTAATGTTAAATTCATGATTATTTACTTTTCTCAACCATAAATTGACTTCATATCAATAAATGGTTGAAACATATAAGGTGCATATTTGCATTTTTAATATTTAATTCAATTTTTTAACGTTAGATTTACTTTATCTCAATTGTTTAATGTTAAAATTATGGCTATCGATTTTTGTCAACTAGAGATAGACTATTTATTTGATAAGAATAGAAATTGAGTTGTATATTTACATATACTATATATATTTGAATTTGAGTCAAATATGGACCATTCAAATGAACTAATATTAACAATACGGTGTATTCCATTTTGTCATATCAGTATGTTAAGGTCGAATCTTCTAAATCCCTATTGTGTAATGTTAACTTCATGATTATGGACTTTTCTCAACCATAAATTGACTTCATATCAATAAATGGTTGAAACATATAAGGTGCATATTTGCATTTGTAATATTTAATTCAATTTTTTAACGTTAGATTTACTTTATCTCAATTGTTTAATGTTAAAATTATGGCTATCGATTTTTGTCAACCATAGATTGACTATTTATTTGATAAGAATAGAAATTGAGTTGTATATTTACATATACTATATTTATTTGAATTTGAGTCAAATATGGAACATTCAATTGAACTAATATTAACAATACGGTGTATTCCATTTTGTCATATAAGTCTGTTAAGGTCGATTCTTCTAAATCTCAATTGTATAATGTTAAATTCATGATTATGGACTTTTCTCAACCATAAATTGACTTCATATCAATAAATGGTTGAAACATATAAGGTACATATTTGCATTAGTAATATTTAATTCAATTTTTTAACGTTAGATTTACTTTATCTCAATTGTTTAATGTTAAAATAATGGCTATTGATTTTTGTAAACCATAGATAGACTATTTATTTGAGAAGAATAGAAATTGAGGTGTATATTTACATATACTATATTTATTTTAATTTGAGTCAAATATTGACCATTCAAATGAACTAATATTAACAATACGGTGTATTCAATTTTGTCATATAATTCTGTTAAGGTCGAATCTTCTAAATCCCAATTGTGTAATGTTAAATTCATGATTATGGACTTTTCTAAACCATAAATTGACTTCATATCAATCAATGGTTGAAACTTATATGGGGTATATTTGAATTTATAATATTTAATTTAATATTTTAAAGTTAGATTTTCTTTATCTCAATTGTTTAATGTTAAAATTATGGCTATCGATTTTTGTAAACCATAGATAGACTATTTATTTGAGAAGAATAGAAATTGAGGTGTATATTTACATATACTATATTTATTTGAATTTGAGTCAAATATTGACCATTCAAATGAACTAATATTAACAATACGGTGTATTCCATTTTGTCATATAAGTCTGTTAAGGTCGAATCTTGTAAATCCCAATTGTGTAATGTTAAATTCATGATTATTTACTTTTCTCAACCATAAATTGACTTCATATCAATAAATGGTTGAAACATATAAGGTGCATATTTGCATTTTTAATATTTAATTCAATTTTTTAACGTTAGATTTACTTTATCTCAATTGTTTAATGTTAAAATTATGGCTATCGATTTTTATCAACTAGAGATAGACTATTTATTTGATAAGAATAGAAATTGAGTTGTATATTTACATATACTATATATATTTGAATTTGAGTCAAATATGGACCATTCAAATGAACTAATATTAACAATACGGTGTATTCCATTTTGTCATAACAGTATGTTAAGGTCGAATCTTCTAAATCCCTATTGTGTAATGTTAACTTCATGATTATGGACTTTTCTCAACCATAAATTGACTTCATATCAATAAATGGTTGAAACATATAAGGTGCATATTTGCATTTGTAATATTTAATTCAATTTTTTAACATTAGATTTACTTTATCTCAATTGTTTAATGTTAAAATTATGGCTATCGATTTTTGTCAACCATAGATTGACTATTTATTTGATAAGAATAGAAATTGAGTTGTATATTTACATATACTATATTTATTTGAATTTGAGTCAAATATGGAACATTCAATTGAACTAATATTAACAATACGGTGTATTCCATTTTGTCATATAAGTCTGTTAAGGTCGAATCTTCTAAATCTCAATTGTATAATGTTAAATTCATGATTATGGACTTTTCTCAACCATAAATTGACTTCATATCAATAAATGGTTGAAACATATAAGGTGCATATTTGCATTTGTAATATTTAATTCAATTTTTTAACGTTAGATTTACTTTATCTCAATTGTTTAATGTTAAAATTATGGCTATTGATTTTTGTAAACCATAGATAGACTATTTATTTGAGAAGAATAGAAATTGAGGTGTATATTTACATATACTATATTTATTTTAATTTGAGTCAAATATTGACCATTCAAATGAACTAATATTAACAATACGGTGTATTCCATTTTGTCATATCAGTATGTTAAGGTCAAATCTTCTAAATCCCAATTGTGCAATGTTAACTTCATGATTATGGACTTTTCTCAACCATAAATTGACTTCATATCAATAAATGGTTGAAACATATAAGGTACATATTTGCATTTGTATTATTTAATTCAATTTTTTAACGTTAGATTTACTTTATCTCAATTGTTTAATGTTAAAATTATGGCTATCGATTTTTGTTAACTATAGATAGACTATTTATTTGATAAGAATAGAAATTGAGTTGTATATTTACATATACTATATTTATTTGAATTTGAGTCAAATATGGACCATTCAAATGAACTAATATTGACAATACGGTGTATTCAATTTTGTCATATCAGTATGTTAAGGTCGAATCTTCCAAATCCCTATTGTGTAATTTTAACTTCATGATTATGGACTTTTCTCAACCATAAATTGACTTCGTATCAATCAATGGTTGAAACTTATAAGGGGAATATTTGAATTAGTAATATTTAATTCAATTTTTTAACCTTAGAATTAATTTAATTCAATTATTTAATGTTAAAATTATAGCTATCGAAGTTTTTCAAAGACAGATTGACTATTTATTTTATAATAATAGAAACTAACGTTTATATTTACATATACTATATTTATTTGAATTTGAGTCAAATATGGACCATTCAAATGAACTAATATTAACAATACGGTGTATTCCATTTTGTCATATCAGTATGTTAAGGTCGAATCTTCTAAATCCCTATTGTGTAATGTTAACTTCATGATTATGGACTTTTCTCAACCATAAATTGACTTCATATCAATAAATGGTTGAAACATATAAGGTGCATATTTGCATTTGTAATATTTAATTCAATTTTTTAACGTTAGATTTACTTTATCTCAATTGTTTAATGTTAAAATTATGGCTATCGATTTTTGTCAACCATAGATAGACTATTTATTTGATAAGAATAGAAATTGAGTTGTATATTTACATATACTATATTTATTTGAATTTGAGTCAAATATGGAACATTCAATTGAACTAATATTAACAATACGGTGTATTCAATTTTGTCATATAAGTCTGTTAAGGTCGAATCTTCTAAATCTCAATTGTATAATGTTAAATTCATGATTATGGACTTTTCTCAACCATAAATTGACTTCATATCAATAAATGGTTGAAACATATAAGGTGCATATTTGCATTTGTAATATTTAATTCAATTTTTTAACGTTAGATTTACTTTATCTCAATTGTTTAATGTTAAAATTATGGCTATCGATTTTTGTCAACTATAGATAGACTATTTATTTGATAAGAATAGAAATTGAGTTGTATATTTACATATACTATATTTATTTGAATTTGAGTCAAATATGGACCATTCAAATGAACTAATATTAACAATACGGTGTATTCAATTTTGTCATATAAGTATTATAAGGTAGAATATTCCAAATCCCTATTGTGTAATGTTAACTTCATGATTATGGACTTTTCTCAACCATAAATTGACTTCGTATCAATAAATGGTTGAAACTTATAAGGGGAATATTTGAATTAGTAATATTTAATTCAATTTTTTAACCTTAGAATTATTTTAACTCAATTATTTAATGTTAAAATTATAGCTATCGAAGTTTTTCAAAGACAGATTGACTATTTATTTTATAATAATAGAAACTAACGTTTATATTTACATATACTATATTTATTTGAATTTGAGTCAAATATGGACCATTCAAATGAACTAATATTAACAATACGGTGTATTCAATTTTGTCATATCAGTATGTTAAGGTCGAATCTTCTAAATCCCAATTGTGTAATGTTAAATTCATGATTATGGACTTTTCTCAACAATAAATTGACTTCATATCAATCAATGGTTGAAAATTATATGGGGTATATTTGAATTTATAATATTTAATTCAATATTTTAACGTTAGATTTTCTTTATCTCAATTGTTTAATGTTAAAATTATGGCTATCGATTTTTGTAAACCATAGATAGACTATTTATTTGAGAAGAATAGAAATCGAGGTGTATATTTACATATACTATATTTATTTGAATTTGAGTCAAATATTGACCATTCAAATGAACTAATATTAACAATACGGTGTATTCAATTTTGTCATATAATTCTGTTAAGGTCGAATCTTCTAAATACCAATTGTGTAATGTTAAATTCATGATTATGGACTTTTCTCAACCATAAATTGACTTCATATCAATAAATGGTTGAAACATATAAGGTGCATATTTGCATTTGTAATATTTAATTCAATTTTTTAACGTTAGATTTACTTTATCTCAATTGTTTAATGTTAAAATTATGGCTATTGATTTTTGTAAACCATAGATAGACTATTTATTTGAGAAGAATAGAAATTGAGGTGTATATTTACATATACTATATTTATTTTAATTTGAGTCAAATATTGACCATTCAAATGAACTAATATTAACAATACGGTGTATTCAATTTTGTCATATAATTCTGTTAAGGTCGAATCTTCTAAATCCCAATTGTGTAATGTTAAATTCATGATTATGGACTTTTCTAAACCATAAATTGACTTCATATCAATCAATGGTTGAAACTTATATGGGGTATATTTGAATTTATAATATTTAATTTAATATTTTAAAGTTAGATTTTCTTTATCTCAATTGTTTAATGTTAAAATTATGGCTATCGATTTTTGTAAACCATAGATAGACTATTTATTTGAGAAGAATAGAAATTGAGGTGTATATTTACATATACTATATTTATTTGAATTTGAGTCAAATATTGACCATTCAAATGAACTAATATTAACAATACGGTGTATTCCATTTTGTCATATAAGTCTGTTAAGGTCGAATCTTGTAAATCCCAATTGTGTAATGTTAAATTCATGATTATTTACTTTTCTCAACCATAAATTGACTTCATATCAATAAATGGTTGAAACATATAAGGTGCATATTTGCATTTTTAATATTTAATTCAATTTTTTAACGTTAGATTTACTTTATCTCAATTGTTTAATGTTAAAATTATGGCTATCGATTTTTATCAACTAGAGATAGACTATTTATTTGATAAGAATAGAAATTGAGTTGTATATTTACATATACTATATATATTTGAATTTGAGTCAAATATGGACCATTCAAATGAACTAATATTAACAATACGGTGTATTCCATTTTGTCATAACAGTATGTTAAGGTCGAATCTTCTAAATCCCTATTGTGTAATGTTAACTTCATGATTATGGACTTTTCTCAACCATAAATTGACTTCATATCAATAAATGGTTGAAACATATAAGGTGCATATTTGCATTTGTAATATTTAATTCAATTTTTTAACATTAGATTTACTTTATCTCAATTGTTTAATGTTAAAATTATGGCTATCGATTTTTGTCAACCATAGATTGACTATTTATTTGATAAGAATAGAAATTGAGTTGTATATTTACATATACTATATTTATTTGAATTTGAGTCAAATATGGAACATTCAATTGAACTAATATTAACAATACGGTGTATTCCATTTTGTCATATAAGTCTGTTAAGGTCGAATCTTCTAAATCTCAATTGTATAATGTTAAATTCATGATTATGGACTTTTCTCAACCATAAATTGACTTCATATCAATAAATGGTTGAAACATATAAGGTGCATATTTGCATTTGTAATATTTAATTCAATTTTTTAACGTTAGATTTACTTTATCTCAATTGTTTAATGTTAAAATTATGGCTATTGATTTTTGTAAACCATAGATAGACTATTTATTTGAGAAGAATAGAAATTGAGGTGTATATTTACATATACTATATTTATTTTAATTTGAGTCAAATATTGACCATTCAAATGAACTAATATTAACAATACGGTGTATTCCATTTTGTCATATCAGTATGTTAAGGTCAAATCTTCTAAATCCCAATTGTGCAATGTTAACTTCATGATTATGGACTTTTCTCAACCATAAATTGACTTCATATCAATAAATGGTTGAAACATATAAGGTACATATTTGCATTTGTATTATTTAATTCAATTTTTTAACGTTAGATTTACTTTATCTCAATTGTTTAATGTTAAAATTATGGCTATCGATTTTTGTCAACTATAGATAGACTATTTATTTGATAAGAATAGAAATTGAGTTGTATATTTACATATACTATATTTATTTGAATTTGAGTCAAATATGGACCATTCAAATGAACTAATATTGACAATACGGTGTATTCAATTTTGTCATATCAGTATGTTAAGGTCGAATCTTCCAAATCCCTATTGTGTAAATTTAACTTCATGATTATGGACTTTTCTCAACCATAAATTGACTTCGTATCAATCAATGGTTGAAACTTATAAGGGGAATATTTGAATTAGTAATATTTAATTCAATTTTTTAACCTTAGAATTATTTTAATTCAATTATTTAATGTTAAAATTA
Organism: Hippophae tibetana; assembly: GCA_037013495.1. Taxonomy (NCBI): domain Eukaryota; kingdom Viridiplantae; phylum Streptophyta; class Magnoliopsida; order Rosales; family Elaeagnaceae; genus Hippophae; species Hippophae tibetana. Next base: position 12,502,301 of record CM072805.1, on the reverse strand, counting down.
TAGCTATCGAAGTTTTTCAAAGACAGATTGACTATTTATTTTATAATAATAGAAACTAACGTTTATATTTACATATACTATATTTATTTGAATTTGAGTCAAATATGGACCATTCAAATGAACTAATATTAACAATACGGTGTATTCCATTTTGTCATATCAGTATGTTAAGGTCGAATCTTCTAAATCCCTATTGTGTAATGTTAACTTCATGATTATGGACTTTTCTCAACCATAAATTGACTTCATATCAATAAATGGTTGAAACATATAAGGTGCATATTTGCATTTGTAATATTTAATTCAATTTTTTAACGTTAGATTTACTTTATCTCAATTGTTTAATGTTAAAATTATGGCTATCGATTTTTGTCAACCATAGATAGACTATTTATTTGATAAGAATAGAAATTGAGTTGTATATTTACATATACTATATTTATTTGAATTTGAGTCAAATATGGAACATTCAATTGAACTAATATTAACAATACGGTGTATTCAATTTTGTCATATAAGTCTGTTAAGGTCGAATCTTCTAAATCTCAATTGTATAATGTTAAATTCATGATTATGGACTTTTCTCAACCATAAATTGACTTCATATCAATAAATGGTTGAAACATATAAGGTGCATATTTGCATTTGTAATATTTAATTCAATTTTTTAACGTTAGATTTACTTTATCTCAATTGTTTAATGTTAAAATTATGGCTATCGATTTTTGTCAACTATAGATAGACTATTTATTTGATAAGAATAGAAATTGAGTTGTATATTTACATATACTATATTTATTTGAATTTGAGTCAAATATGGACCATTCAAATGAACTAATATTAACAATACGGTGTATTCAATTTTGTCATATAAGTATTATAAGGTAGAATATTCCAAATCCCTATTGTGTAATGTTAACTTCATGATTATGGACTTTTCTCAACCATAAATTGACTTCGTATCAATAAATGGTTGAAACTTATAAGGGGAATATTTGAATTAGTAATATTTAATTCAATTTTTTAACCTTAGAATTATTTTAACTCAATTATTTAATGTTAAAATTATAGCTATCGAAGTTTTTCAAAGACAGATTGACTATTTATTTTATAATAATAGAAACTAACGTTTATATTTACATATACTATATTTATTTGAATTTGAGTCAAATATGGACCATTCAAATGAACTAATATTAACAATACGGTGTATTCAATTTTGTCATATCAGTATGTTAAGGTCGAATCTTCTAAATCGCAATTGTGTAATGTTAAATTCATGATTATGGACTTTTCTCAACAATAAATTGACTTCATATCAATCAATGGTTGAAAATTATATGGGGTATATTTGAATTTATAATATTTAATTCAATATTTTAACGTTAGATTTTCTTTATCTCAATTGTTTAATGTTAAAATTATGGCTATCGATTTTTGTAAACCATAGATAGACTATTTATTTGAGAAGAATAGAAATCGAGGTGTATATTTACATATACTATATTTATTTGAATTTGAGTCAAATATTGACCATTCAAATGAACTAATATTAACAATACGGTGTATTCAATTTTGTCATATAATTCTGTTAAGGTCGAATCTTCTAAATACCAATTGTGTAATGTTAAATTCATGATTATGGACTTTTCTCAACCATAAATTGACTTCATATCAATAAATGGTTGAAACATATAAGGTGCATATTTGCATTTGTAATATTTAATTCAATTTTTTAACGTTAGATTTACTTTATCTCAATTGTTTAATGTTAAAATTATGGCTATTGATTTTTGTAAACCATAGATAGACTATTTATTTGAGAAGAATAGAAATTGAGGTGTATATTTACATATACTATATTTATTTGTATTTGAGTCAAATATTGACCATTCAAATGAACTAATATTAACAATACGGTGTATTCAATTTTGTCATATAAGTATTATAAGGTAGAATATTCCAAATCCCTATTGTGTAATGTTAACTTCATGATTATGGACTTTTCTCAACCATAAATTGACTTCGTATCAATCAATGGTTGAAACTTATAAGGGGAATATTTGAATTAGTAATATTTAATTCAATTTTTTAACCTTAGAATTATTTTAACTCAATTATTTAATGTTAAAATTATAGCTATCGAAGTTTTTCAAAGACAGATTGACTATTTATTTTATAATAATAGAAACTAACGTTTATATTTACATATACTATATTTATTTGAATTTGAGTCATATATGGACCATTCAAATGAACTAATATTAACAATACGGTGTATTCAATTTTGTCATATCAGTATGTTAAGGTCGAATCTTCTAAATCCCAATTGTGTAATGTTAAATTCATGATTATGTACTTTTCTCAACAATAAATTGACTTCATATCAATCAATGGTTGAAAATTATATGGGGTATATTTGAATTTATAATATTTAATTCAATATTTTAACGTTAGATTTTCTTTATCTCAATTGTTTAATGTTAAAATTATGGCTATCGATTTTTGTCAACCATAGATAGACTATTTATTTGATAAGAATAGAAATTGAGTTGTATATTTACATATACTATATTTATTTGAATTTGAGTCAAATATGTAACATTCAATTGAACTAATATTAACAATACGGTGTATTCAATTTTGTCATATAAGTCTGTTAAGGTCGAATCTTCTAAATCTCAATTGTATAATGTTAAATTCATGATTATGGACTTTTCTCAACCATAAATTGACTTCATATCAATAAATGGTTGAAACATATAAGGTGCATATTTGCATTTGTAATATTTAATTCAATTTTTTAACGTTAGATTTACTTTATCTCAATTGTTTAATGTTAAAATTATGGCTATCGATTTTTGTCAACTATAGATAGACTATTTATTTGATAAGAATAGAAATTGAGTTGTATATTTACATATACTATATTCATTTGAATTTGAGTCAAATATGGACCATTCAAATGAACTAATATTAACAATACGGTGTATTCAATTTTGTCATATAAGTATTATAAGGTAGAATATTCCAAATCCCTATTGTGTAATGTTAACTTCATGATTATGGACTTTTCTCAACCATAAATTGACTTCGTATCAATCAATGGTTGAAACTTATAAGGGGAATATTTGAATTAGTAATATTTAATTCAATTTTTTAACCTTAGAATTATTTTAACTCAATTATTTAATGTTAAAATTATAGCTATCGAAGTTTTTCAAAGACAGATTGACTATTTATTTTATAATAATAGAAACTAACGTTTATATTTACATATACTATATTTATTTGAATTTGAGTCAAATATGGACCATTCAAATGAACTAATATTAACAATACGGTGTATTCAATTTTGTCATATCATTATGTTAAGGTCGAATCTTCTAAATCCCAATTGTGTAATGTTAAATTCATGATTATGGACTTTTCTCAACAATAAATTGACTTCATATCAATTAATGGTTGAAACTTATATGGGGTATATTTGAATTTATAATATTCAATTCAATATTTTAACGTTAGACTTTCTTTATCTCAATTGTTTAATGTTAAAATTATGGCTATCGATTTTTGTAAACCATAGATAGACTATTTATTTGAGAAGAATAGAAATTGAGGTGTATATTTACATATACTATATATATTTGAATTTGAGTCAAATATGGACCATTCAAATGAACTAATATTAACAATACGGTGTATTCCATTTTGTCATATCAGTATGTTAAGGTCGAATCTTCTAAATCCCAATTGTGCAATGTTAAATTCATGGTTATGGACTTTTCTTACCCAAAAATTGACTTCATATCAATAAATGGTTGAAACATATAAGGTACATATTTGCATTTGTATTATTTAATTCAATTTTTTAAGGTTAGATTTACTTTATCTCAATTGTTTAATGTTAAAATTATGGCTATCGATTTTTGTCAACTAGAGATAGACTATTTATTTGATAAGAATAGAAATTGAGGTGTATATTTACATATACTATATTTATTTGAATTTGAGTCAAATATGGACCATTGAAATGAACTAATATTAACAATACGGTGTATTCAATTTTGTCATATAAGTCTGTTAAGGTCGAATCTTCTAAATCTCAATTGTATAATGTTAAATTCATGAGTATGGACTTTTCTCAACCATAAATTGACTTCATATCAATAAATGGTTGAAACATATAAGGTGCATATTTGCATTTGTAATATTTAATTCAATTTTTTAACGTTAAATTTACATTATCTCAATTGTTTAATGTTAAAATTATGGCTATCGATTTTTGTCAACCATAGATAGACTATTTATTTGATAAGAATAGAAATTGAGTTGTATATTTACATATACTATATTTATTTGAATTTGAGTCAAATATGGAACATTCAATTGAACTAATATTAACAATACGGTGTATTCAATTTTGTCATATAAGTCTGTTAAGGTCGAATCTTCTAAATCTCAATTGTATAATGTTAAATTCATGAGTATGGACTTTTCTCAACCATAAATTGACTTCATATCAATAAATGGTTGAAACATATAAGGTGCATATTTGCATTTGTAATATTTAATTCAATTTTTTAACCTTAGAATGATTTTAACTCAATTATTTAATGTTAAAATTATAGCTATCGAAGTTTTTCAAAGACAGATTGACTATTTATTTTATAATAATAGAAACTAACGTTTATATTTACATATACTATATTTATTTGAATTTGAGTCAAATATGGACCATTCAAATGAACTAATATTAACAATACGGTGTATTCCATTTTGTCATATCAGTATGTTAAGGTCGAATCTTCTAAATCCCTATTGTGTAATGTTAACTTCATGATTATGGACTTTTCTCAACCATAAATTGACTTCATATCAATAAATGGTTGAAACATATAAGGTGCATATTTGGATTTGTAATATTTAATTCAATTTTTAACGTTAGATTTACTTTATCTCAATTGTTTAATGTTAAAATTATGGCTATCGATTTTTGTCAACCATAGATAGACTATTTATTTGATAAGAATAGAAATTGAGTTGTATATTTACATATACTATATTTATTTGAATTTGAGTCAAATATGGAACATTCAATTGAACTAATATTAACAATACGGTGTATTCAATTTTGTCATATAAGTCTGTTAAGGTCGAATCTTCTAAATCTCAATTGTATAATGTTAAATTCATGATTATGGACTTTTCTCAACCATAAATTGACTTCATATCAATAAATGGTTGAAACATATAAGGTGCATATTTGCATTTGTAATATTTAATTCAATTTTTTAACGTTAGATTTACTTTATCTCAATTGTTTAATGTTAAAATTATGGCTATCGATTTTTGTCAACTATAGATAGACTATTTATTTGATAAGAATAGAAATTGAGTTGTATATTTACATATACTATATTTATTTGAATTTGAGTCAAATATGGACCATTCAAATGAACTAATATTAACAATACGGTGTATTCAATTTTGTCATATAAGTATTATAAGGTAGAATATTCCAAATCCCTATTGTGTAATGTTAACTTCATGATTATGGACTTTTCTCAACCATAAATTGACTTCGTATCAATTAATGGTTGAAACTTATAAGGGGAATATTTGAATTAGTAATATTTAATTCAATTTTTTAACCTTAGAATTATTTTAACTCAATTATTTAATGTTAAAATTATAGCTATCGAAGTTTTTCAAAGACAGATTGACTATTCATTTTATATTAATAGAAACTAACGTTTATATTTACATATACTATATTTATTTGAATTTGAGTCAAATATGGACCATTCAAATGAACTAATATTAACAATACGGTGTATTCAATTTTGTCATATCAGTATGTTAAGGTCGAATCTTCTAAATCCCAATTGTGTAATGTTAAATTCATGATTATGGACTTTTCTCAACAATAAATTGACTTCATATCAATCAATGGTTGAAACTTATATGTGGTATATTTGAATTCATAATATTCAATTCAATATTTTAACGTTAGACTTTCTTTATCTCAATTGTTTAATGTTAAAATTATGGCTATCGATTTTTGTAAACCATAGATAGACTATTTATTTGAGAAGAATAGAAATTGAGGTGTATATTTACATATACTATATATATTTGAATTTGAGTCAAATATGGACCATTCAAATGAACTAATATTAACAATACGGTGTATTCCATTTTGTCATATCAGTATGTTAAGGTCGAATCTTCTAAATCCCAATTGTGCAATGTTAAATTCATGGTTATGGACTTTTCTTACCCAAAAATTGACTTCATATCAATAAATGGTTGAAACATATAAGGTACATATTTGCATTTGTATTATTTAATTCAATTTTTTAAGGTTAGATTTACTTTATCTCAATTGTTTAATGTTAAAATTATGGCTATCGATTTTTGTCAACTAGAGATAGACTATTTATTTGATAAGAATAGAAATTGAGGTGTATATTTACATATACTATATTTATTTGAATTTGAGTCAAATATGGACCATTGAAATGAACTAATATTAACAATACGGTGTATTCAATTTTGTCATATAAGTCTGTTAAGGTCGAATCTTCTAAATCTCAATTGTATAATGTTAAATTCATGAGTATGGACTTTTCTCAACCATAAATTGACTTCATATCAATAAATGGTTGAAACATATAAGGTGCATATTTGCATTTGTAATATTTAATTCAATTTTTTAACGTTAAATTTACTTTATCTCAATTGTTTAATGTTAAAATTATGGCTATCGATTTTTGTCAACCATAGATAGACTATTTATTTGATAAGAATAGAAATTGAGTTGTATATTTACATATACTATATTTATTTGAATTTGAGTCAAATATGGAACATTCAATTGAACTAATATTAACAATACGGTGTATTCAATTTTGTCATATAAGTCTGTTAAGGTCGAATCTTCTAAATCTCAATTGTATAATGTTAAATTCATGAGTATGGACTTTTCTCAACCATAAATTGACTTCATATCAATAAATGGTTGAAACATATAAGGTGCATATTTGCATTTGTAATATTTAATTCAATTTTTTAACCTTAGAATGATTTTAACTCAATTATTTAATGTTAAAATTATAGCTATCGAAGTTTTTCAAAGACAGATTGACTATTTATTTTATAATAATAGAAACTAACGTTTATATTTACATATACTATATTTATTTGAATTTGAGTCAAATATGGACCATTCAAATGAACTAATATTAACAATGCGGTGTATTCCATTTTGTCATATCAGTATGTTAAGGTCGAATCTTCTAAATCCCTATTGTGTAATGTTAACTTCATGATTATGGACTTTTCTCAACCATAAATTGACTTCATATCAATAAATGGTTGAAACATATAAGGTGCATATTTGCATTTGTAATATTTAATTCAATTTTTAACGTTAGATTTACTTTATCTCAATTGTTTAATGTTAAAATTATGGCTATCGATTTTTGTCAACCATAGATAGACTATTTATTTGATAAGAATAGAAATTGAGTTGTATATTAACATATACTATATTTATTTGAATTTGAGTCAAATATGGAACATTCAATTGAACTAATATTAACAATACGGTGTATTCAATTTTGTCATATAAGTCTGTTAAGGTCGAATCTTCTAAATCTCAATTGTATAATGTTAAATTCATGATTATGGACTTTTCTCAACCATAAATTGACTTCATATCAATAAATGGTTGAAACATATAAGGTGCATATTTGCATTTGTAATATTTAATTCAATTTTTTAACGTTAGATTTACTTTATCTCAATTGTTTAATGTTAAAATTATGGCTATCGATTTTTGTCAACTATAGATAGACTATTTATTTGATAAGAATAGAAATTGAGTTGTATATTTACATATACTATATTTATTTGAATTTGAGTCAAATATGGACCATTCAAATGAACTAATATTAACAATACGGTGTATTCAATTTTGTCATATAAGTATTATAAGGTAGAATATTCCAAATCCCTATTGTGTAATGTTAACTTCATGATTATGGACTTTTCTCAACCATAAATTGACTTCGTATCAATTAATGGTTGAAACTTATAAGGGGAATATTTGAATTAGTAATATTTAATTCAATTTTTTAACCTTAGAATTATTTTAACTCAATTATTTAATGTTAAAATTATAGCTATCGAAGTTTTTCAAAGACAGATTGACTATTTATTTTATAATAATAGAAACTAACGTTTATATTTACATATACTATATTTATTTGAATTTGAGTCAAATATGGACCATTCAAATGAACTAATATTAACAATACGGTGTATTCAATTTTGTCATATAAGTATGTTAAGGTCGAATCTTCTAAATCCCAATTGTGTAATGTTAAATTCATGATTATGGACTTTTCTCAACAATAAATTGACTTCATATCAATCAATGGTTGAAACTTATATGTGGTATATTTGAATTCATAATATTCAATTCAATATTTTAACGTTAGACTTTCTTTATCTCAATTGTTTAATGTTAAAATTATGGCTATCGATTTTTGTAAACCATAGATAGACTATTTATTTGAGAAGAATAGAAATTGAGGTGTATATTTACATATACTATATATATTTGAATTTGAGTCAAATATGGACCATTCAAATGAACTAATATTAACAATACGGTGTATTCCATTTGGTCATATCAGTATGTTAAGGTCGAATCTTCTAAATCCCAATTGTGCAATGTTAAATTCATGGTTATGGACTTTTCTTACCCAAAAATTGACTTCATATCAATAAATGGTTGAAACATATAAGGTACATATTTGCATTTGTATTATTTAATTCAATTTTTTAAGGTTAGATTTACTTTATCTCAATTGTTTAATGTTAAAATTATGGCTATCGATTTTTGTCAACTAGAGATAGACTATTTATTTGATAAGAATAGAAATTGAGGTGTATATTTACATATACTATATTTATTTGAATTTGAGTCAAATATGGACCATTGAAATGAACTAATATTAACAATACGGTGTATTCAATTTTGTCATATAAGTCTGTTAAGGTCGAATCTTCTAAATCTCAATTGTATAATGTTAAATTCATGAGTATGGACTTTTCTCAACCATAAATTGACTTCATATCAATAAATGGTTGAAACATATAAGGTGCATATTTGCATTTGTAATATTTAATTCAATTTTTTAACGTTAAATTTACTTTATCTCAATTGTTTAATGTTAAAATTATGGCTATCGATTTTTGTCAACCATAGATAGACTATTTATTTGATAAGAATAGAAATTGAGTTGTATATTTACATATACTATATTTATTTGAATTTGAGTCAAATATGGAACATTCAATTGAACTAATATTAACAATACGGTGTATTCAATTTTGTCATATAAGTCTGTTAAGGTCGAATCTTCTAAATCTCAATTGTATAATGTTAAATTCATGAGTATGGACTTTTCTCAACCATAAATTGACTTCATATCAATAAATGGTTGAAACATATAAGGTGCATATTTGCATTTGTAATATTTAATTCAATTTTTTAACCTTAGAATGATTTTAACTCAATTATTTAATGTTAAAATTATAGCTATCGAAGTTTTTCAAAGACAGATTGACTATTTATTTTATAATAATAGAAACTAACGTTTATATTTACATATACTATATTTATTTGAATTTGAGTCAAATATGGACCATTCAAATGAACTAATATTAACAATGCGGTGTATTCCATTTTGTCATATCAGTATGTTAAGGTCGAATCTTCTAAATCCCTATTGTGTAATGTTAACTTCATGATTATGGACTTTTCTCAACCATAAATTGACTTCATATCAATAAATGGTTGAAACATATAAGGTGCATATTTGCATTTGTAATATTTAATTCAATTTTTAACGTTAGATTTACTTTATCTCAATTGTTTAATGTTAAAATTATGGCTATCGATTTTTGTCAACCATAGATAGACTATTTATTTGATAAGAATAGAAATTGAGTTGTATATTAACATATACTATATTTATTTGAATTTGAGTCAAATATGGAACATTCAATTGAACTAATATTAACAATACGGTGTATTCAATTTTGTCATATAAGTCTGTTAAGGTCGAATCTTCTAAATCTCAATTGTATAATGTTAAATTCATGATTATGGACTTTTCTCAACCATAAATTGACTTCATATCAATAAATGGTTGAAACATATAAGGTGCATATTTGCATTTGTAATATTTAATTCAATTTTTTAACGTTAGATTTACTTTATCTCAATTGTTTAATGTTAAAATTATGGCTATCGATTTTTGTCAACTATAGATAGACTATTTATTTGATAAGAATAGAAATTGAGTTGTATATTTACATATACTATATTTATTTGAATTTGAGTCAAATATGGACCATTCAAATGAACTAATATTAACAATACGGTGTATTCAATTTTGTCATATAAGTATTATAAGGTAGAATATTCCAAATCCCTATTGTGTAATGTTAACTTCATGATTATGGACTTTTCTCAACCATAAATTGACTTCGTATCAATTAATGGTTGAAACTTATAAGGGGAATATTTGAATTAGTAATATTTAATTCAATTTTTTAACCTTAGAATTATTTTAACTCAATTATTTAATGTTAAAATTATAGCTATCGAAGTTTTTCAAAGACAGATTGACTATTTATTTTATAATAATAGAAACTAACGTTTATATTTACATATACTATATTTATTTGAATTTGAGTCAAATATGGACCATTCAAATGAACTAATATTAACAATACGGTGTATTCAATTTTGTCATATCAGTATGTTAAGGTCGAATCTTCTAAATCCCAATTGTGTAATGTTAAATTCATGATTATGGACTTTTCTCAACAATAAATTGACTTCATATCAATCAATGGTTGAAACTTATATGTGGTATATTTGAATTCATAATATTCAATTCAATATTTTAACGTTAGACTTTCTTTATCTCAATTGTTTAATGTTAAAATTATGGCTATCGATTTTTGTAAACCATAGATAGACTATTTATTTGAGAAGAATAGAAATTGAGGTGTATATTTACATATACTATATATATTTGAATTTGAGTCAAATATGGACCATTCAAATGAACTAATATTAACAATACGGTGTATTCCATTTTGTCATATCAGTATGTTAAGGTCGAATCTTCTAAATCCCAATTGTGCAATGTTAAATTCATGGTTATGGACTTTTCTTACCCAAAAATTGACTTCATATCAATAAATGGTTGAAACATATAAGGTACATATTTGCATTTGTATTATTTAATTAAATTTTTTAAGGTTAGATTTACTTTATCTCAATTTTTTAATGTTAAAATTATGGCTATCGATTTTTGTCAACTAGAGATAGACTACTTATTTGATAAGAATAGAAATTGAGGTGTATATTTACATATACTATATTTATTTGAATTTGAGTCAAATATGGACCATTGAAATGAACTAATATTAACAATACGGTGTATTCAATTTTGTCATATAAGTCTGTTAAGGTCGAATCTTCTAAATCTCAATTGTATAATGTTAAATTCATGAGTATGGACTTTTCTCAACCATAAATTGACTTCATATCAATAAATGGTTGAAACATATAAGGTGCATATATGCATTTGTAATATTTAATTCAATTTTTTAACCTTAGAATTATTTTAACTCAATTATTTAATGTTAAAATTATAGCTATCGAAGTTTTTCAAAGACAGATTGACTATTTATTTTATAATAATAGAAACTAACGTTTATATTTACATATACTATATTTATTTGAATTTGAGTCAAATATGGACCATTCAAATGAACTAATATTAACAATACGGTGTATTCCATTTTGTCATATCAGTATGTTAAGGTCGAATCTTCTAAATCCCTATTGTGTAATGTTAACTTCATGATTATGGACTTTTCTCAACCATAAATTGACTTCATATCAATAAATGGTTGAAACATATAAGGTGCATATTTGCATTTGTAATATTTAATTCAATTTTTTAACGTTAGATTTACTTTATCTCAATTGTTTAATGTTAAAATTATGGCTATCGATTTTTGTCAACCATAGATAGACTATTTATTTGATAAGAATAGAAATTGAGTTGTATATTTACATATACTATATTTATTTGAATTTGAGTCAAATATGGAACATTCAATTGAACTAATATTAACAATACGGTGTATTCAATTTTGTCATATAAGTCTGTTAAGGTCGAATCTTCTAAATCTCAATTGTATAATGTTAAATTCATGATTATGGACTTTTCTCAACCATAAATTGACTTCATATCAATAAATGGTTGAAACATATAAGGTGCATATTTGCATTTGTAATATTTAATTCAATTTTTTAACGTTAGATTTACTTTATCTCAATTGTTTAATGTTAAAATTATGGCTATCGATTTTTGTCAACTATAGATAGACTATTTATTTGATAAGAATAGAAATTGAGTTGTATATTTACATATACTATATTTATTTGAATTTGAGTCAAATATGGACCATTCAAATGAACTAATATTAACAATACGGTGTATTCAATTTTGTCATATAAGTATTATAAGGTAGAATATTCCAAATCCCTATTGTGTAATGTTAACTTCATGATTATGGACTTTTCTTAACCATAAATTGACTTCGTATCAATCAATGGTTGAAACTTATAAGGGGAATATTTGAATTAGTAATATTTAATTCAATTTTTTAACCTTAGAATTATTTTAACTCAATTATTTAATGTTAAAATTATAGCTATCGAAGTTTTTCAAAGACAGATTGACTATTTATTTTATAATAATAGAAACTAACGTTTATATTTACATATACTATATTTATTTGAATTTGAGTCAAATATGGACCATTCAAATGAACTAATATTAACAATACGGTGTATTCAATTTTGTCATATCAGTATATTAAGGTCGAATCTTCTAAATCCCAATTGTGTAATGTTAAATTCATGATTATGGACTTTTCTCAACAATAAATTGACTTCATATCAATCAATGGTTGAAACTTATATGTGGTATATTTGAATTCATAATATTCAATTCAATATTTTAACGTTAGACTTTCTTTATCTCAATTGTTTAATGTTAAAATTATGGCTATCGATTTTTGTAAACCATAGATAGACTATTTATTTGAGAAGAATAGAAATTGAGGTGTATATTTACATATACTATATATATTTGAATTTGAGTCAAATATGGACCATTCAAATGAACTAATATTAACAATACGGTGTATTCCATTTTGTCATATCAGTATGTTAAGGTCGAATCTTCTAAATCCCAATTGTGCAATGTTAAATTCATGGTTATGGACTTTTCTTACCCAAAAATTGACTTCATATCAATAAATGGTTGAAACATATAAGGTACATATTTGCATTTGTATTATTTAATTAAATTTTTTAAGGTTAGATTTACTTTATCTCAATTTTTTAATGTTAAAATTATGGCTATCGATTTTTGTCAACTAGAGATAGACTACTTATTTGATAAGAATAGAAATTGAGGTGTATATTTACATATACTATATTTATTTGAATTTGAGTCAAATATGGACCATTGAAATGAACTAATATTAACAATACGGTGTATTCAATTTTGTCATATAAGTCTGTTAAGGTCGAATCTTCTAAATCTCAATTGTATAATGTTAAATTCATGAGTATGGACTTTTCTCAACCATAAATTGACTTCATATCAATAAATGGTTGAAACATATAAGGTGCATATATGCATTTGTAATATTTAATTCAATTTTTTAACCTTAGAATTATTTTAACTCAATTATTTAATGTTAAAATTATAGCTATCGAAGTTTTTCAAAGACAGATTGACTATTTATTTTATAATAATAGAAACTAACGTTTATATTTACATATACTATATTTATTTGAATTTGAGTCAAATATGGACCATTCAAATGAACTAATATTAACAATACGGTGTATTCCATTTTGTCATATCAGTATGTTAAGGTCGAATCTTCTAAATCCCTATTGTGTAATGTTAACTTCATGATTATGGACTTTTCTCAACCATAAATTGACTTCATATCAATAAATGGTTGAAACATATAAGGTGCATATTTGCATTTGTAATATTTAATTCAATTTTTTAACGTTAGATTTACTTTATCTCAATTGTTTAATGTTAAAATTATTGCTATCGATTTTTGTCAACCATAGATAGACTATTTATTTGATAAGAATAGAAATTAAGTTGTATATTTACATATACTATATTTATTTGAATTTGAGTCAAATATGGAACATTCAATTGAACTAATATTAACAATGCGGTGTATTCAATTTTGTCATATAAGTCTGTTAAGGTTGAATCTTCTAAATCTCAATTGTATAATGTTAAATTCATGATTATGGACTTTTCTCAACCATAAATTGACTTCATATCAATAAATGGTTGAAACATATAAGGTGCATATTTGCATTTGTAATATTTAATTCAATTTTTTAACGTTAGATTTACTTTATCTCAATTGTTTAATGTTAAAATTATGGCTATCGATTTTTGTCAACTATAGATAGACTATTTATTTGATAAGAATAGAAATTGAGTTGTATATTTACATATACTATATTTATTTGAATTTGAGTCAAATATGGACCATTCAAATGAACTAATATTAACAATACGGTGTATTCAATTTTGTCATATAAGTATTATAAGGTAGAATATTCCAAATCCCTATTGTGTAATGTTAACTTCATGATTATGGACTTTTCTTAACCATAAATTGACTTCGTATCAATCAATGGTTGAAACTTATAAGGGGAATATTTGAATTAGTAATATTTAATTCAATTTTTTAACCTTAGAATTATTTTAACTCAATTATTTAATGTTAAAATTATAGCTATCGAAGTTTTTCAAAGACAGATTGACTATTTATTTTATAATAATAGAAACTAACGTTTATATTTACATATACTATATTTATTTGAATTTGAGTCAAATATGGACCATTCAAATGAACTAATATTAACAATACGGTGTATTCAATTTTGTCATATCAGTATATTAAGGTCGAATCTTCTAAATCCCAATTGTGTAATGTTAAATTCATGATTATGGACTTTTCTCAACAATAAATTGACTTCATATCAATCAATGGTTGAAACTTATATGGGGTATATTTGAATTTATAATATTCAATTCAATATTTTAACGTTAGACTTTCTTTATCTCAATTGTTTAATGTTAAAATTATGGCTATCGATTTTTGTAAACCATAGATAGACTATTTATTTGAGAAGAATAGAAATTGAGGTGTATATTTACATATACTATATATATTTGAATTTGAGTCAAATATGGACCATTCAAATGAACTAATATTAACAATACGGTGTATTCCATTTTGTCATATCAGTATGTTAAGGTCGAATCTTCTAAATCCCAATTGTGCAATGTTAAATACATGGTTATGGACTTTTCTTACCCAAAAATTGACTTCATATCAATAAATGGTTGAAACATATAAGGTACATATTTGCATTTGTATTATTTAATTCAATTTTTTAAGGTTAGATTTACTTTATCTCAATTGTTTAATGTTAAAATTATGGCTATCGATTTTTGTCAACTAGAGATAGACTATTTATTTGATAAGAATAGAAATTGAGGTGTATATTTACATATACTATATATATTTGAATTTGAGTCAAATATGGACCATTCAAATGAACTAATATTAACAATACGGTGTATTCCATTTTGTCATATCAGTATGTTAAGGTCAAATCTTCTAAATCCCAATTGTGCAATGTTAACTTCATGATTATGGACTTTTCTCAACCATAAATTGACTTCATATCAATAAATGGTTGAAACATATAAGGTGCATATTTGCATTTGTAATATTTAATTCAATTTTTTAACGTTAGATTTACTTTATCTCAATTGTTTAATGTTAAAATTATGGCTATCGATTTTTGTCAACCATAGATAGACTATTTATTTGATAAGAAAAGAAATTGAGTTGTATATTTACATATACTATATTTATTTGAATTTGAGTCAAATATGGAACATTCAATTGAACTAATATTAACAATACGGTGTATGCAATTTTGTCATATAAGTCTGTTAAGGTCGAATCTTCTAAATCTCAATTGTATAATGTTAAATTCATGATTATGGACTTTTCTCAACCATAAATTGACTTCATATCAATAAATGGTTGAAACATATAAGGTGCATATTTGCATTTGTAATATTTAATTCAATTTTTTAACGTTAGATTTACTTTATCTCAATTGTTTAATGTTAAAATTATGGCTATCGATTTTTGTCAACTATAGATAGACTATTTATTTGATAAGAATAGAAATTGAGTTGTATATTTACATATACTATATTTATTTGAATTTGAGTCAAATATGGACCATTCAAATGAACTAATATTAACAATACGGTGTATTCAATTTTGTCATATAAGTATTATAAGGTAGAATATTCCAAATCCCTATTGTGTAATGTTAACTTCACGATTATGGACTTTTCTCAACCATAAATTGACTTCGTATCAATAAATGGTTGAAACATATAAGGTGCATATTTGCATTTGTAATATTTAATTCAATTTTTTAACCTTAGAATTATTTTAACTCAATTATTTAATGTTAAAATTATAGCTATCGAAGTTTTTCAAAGACAGATTGACTATTTATTTTATAATAATAGAAACTAACGTTTATATTTACATATACTATATTTATTTGAATTTGAGTCAAATATGGACCATTCAAATGAACTAATATTAACAATACGGTGTATTCCATTTTGTCATATCAGTATGTTAAGGTCGAATCTTCTAAATCCCAATTGTGCAATGTTAACTTCATGATTATGGACTTTTCTCAACCATAAATTGACTTCATATCAATAAATGGTTGAAACATATAAGGTGCATATTTGCATTTGTAATATAATTCAATTTTTTAACGTTAGATTTACTTTATCTCAATTGTTTAATGTTAAAATTATGGCTATCGATTTTTGTCAACCATAGATAGACTATTTATTTGATAAGAATAGAAATTGAGTTGTATATTTACATATACTATATTTATTTGAATTTGAGTCAAATATGGAACATTCAATTGAACTAATATTAACAATACGGTGTATTCAATTTTTGTCATATAAGTCTGTTAAGGTCGAATCTTCTAAATCTCAATTGTATAATGTTAAATTCATGATTATGGACTTTTCTCAACCATAAATTGACTTCATATCAATAAATGGTTGAAACATATAAGGTGCATATTTGCATTTGTAATATTTAATTCAATTTTTTAACGTTAGATTTGCTTTATCTCAATTGTTTAATGTTAAAATTATGGCTATCGATTTTTGTCAACTATAGATAGACTATTTATTTGATAAGAATAGAAATTGAGTTGTATATTTACATATACTATATTTATTTGAATTTGAGTCAAATATGGACCATTCAAATGAACTAATATTAACAATACGGTGTATTCAATTTTGTCATATAAGTCTGTTAAGGTCGAATCTTCTAAATCTCAATTGTATAATGTTAAATTCATGAGTATGGACTTTTCTCAACCATAAATTGACTTCATATCAATAAATGGTTGAAACATATAAGGTGCATATTTGCATTTGTAATATTTAATTCAATTTTTTAACCTTAGAATTATTTTAACTCAATTATTTAATGTTAAAATTATAGCTATCGAAGTTTTTCAAAGACAGATTGACTATTTATTTTATAATAATAGAAACTAACGTTTATATTTACATATACTATATTTATTTGAATTTGAGTCAAATATGGACCATTCAAATGAAACTAATATTAACAATACGGTGTATTCCATTTTGTCATATCAGTATGTTAAGGTCGAATCTTCTAAATCCCTATTGTGTAATGTTAACTTCATGATTATGGACTTTTCTCAACCATAAATTGACTTCATATCAATAAATGGTTGAAACATATAAGGTGCATATTTGCATTTGTAATATTTAATTCAATGTTTTAACGTTAGATTTACTTTATCTCAATTGTTTAATGTTAAAATTATGGCTATCGATTTTTGTCAACCATAGATAGACTATTTATTTGATAAGAATAGAAATTGAGTTGTATATTTACATATACTATATTTATTTGAATTTGAGTCAAATATGGAACATTCAATTGAACTAATATTAACAATACGGTGTATTCAATTTTGTCATATAAGTCTGTTAAGGTCGAATCTTCTAAATCTCAATTGTATAATGTTAAATTCATGATTATGGACTTTTCTCAACCATAAATTGACTTCATATCAATAAATGGTTGAAACATATAAGGTGCATATTTGCATTTGTAATATTTAATTCAATTTTTTAACGTTAGATTTACTTTATCTCAATTGTTTAATGTTAAAATTATGGCTATCGATTTTTGTCAACTATAGATAGACTATTTATTTGATAAGAATAGAAATTGAGTTGTATATTTACATATACTATATTTATTTGAATTTGAGTTAAATATGGACCATTCAAATGAACTAATATTAACAATATGGTGTATTCAATTTTGTCATATAAGTCTGTTAAGGTCGAATCTTCTAAATCTCAATTGTATAATGTTAAATTCATGAGTATGGACTTTTCTCAACCATAAATTGACTTCATATCAATAAATGTTTGAAACATATAAGGTGCATATTTGCATTTGTAATATTTAATTCAATTTTTTAACCTTAGAATTATTTTAACTCAATTATTTAATGTTAAAATTATGGCTATCGATTTTTGTCAACTATAGATAGACTATTTATTTGATAAGAATAGAAATTGAGTTGTATATTTACATATACTATATTTATTTGAATTTGAGTCAAATATGGACCATTCAAATGAACTAATATTAACAATACGGTGTATTCAATTTTGTCATATAAGTATTATAAGGTAGAATATTCCAAATCCCTATTGTGTAATGTTAACTTCATGATTATGGACTTTTCTTAACCATAAATTGACTTCGTATCAATCAATGGTTGAAACTTATAAGGGGAATATTTGAATTAGTAATATTTAATTCAATTTTTTAACCTTAGAATTATTTTAACTCAATTATTTAATGTTAAAATTATAGCTATCGAAGTTTTCAAAGACAGATTGACTATTTATTTTATAATAATAGAAACTAACGTTTATATTTACATATACTATATTTATTTGAATTTGAGTCAAATATGGACCATTCAAATGAACTAATATTAACAATACGGTGTATTCAATTTTGTCATATCAGTATATTAAGGTCGAATCTTCTAAATCCCAATTGTGTAATGTTAAATTCATGATTATGGACTTTTCTCAACAATAAATTGACTTCATATCAATCAATGGTTGAAACTTATATGGGGTATATTTGAATTTATAATATTCAATTCAATATTTTAACGTTAGACTTTCTTTATCTCAATTGTTTAATGTTAAAATTATGGCTATCGATTTTTGTAAACCATAGATAGACTATTTATTTGAGAAGAATAGAAATTGAGGTGTATATTTACATATACTATATATATTTGAATTTGAGTCAAATATGGACCATTCAAATGAACTAATATTAACAATACGGTGTATTCCATTTTGTCATATCAGTATGTTAAGGTCGAATCTTCTAAATCTCAATTGTATAATGTTAAATTCATGATTATGGACTTTTCTCAACCATAAATTGACTTCATATCAATAAATGGTTGAAACATATAAGGTGCATATTTGCATTTGTAATATTTAATTCAATTTTTTAACGTTAGATTTACTTTATCTCAATTGTTTAATGTTAAAATTATGGCTATCGATTTTTGTCAACCATAGATAGACTATTTATTTGATAAGAATAGAAATTGAGTTGTATATTTACATATACTATATTTATTTGAATTTGAGTCAAATATGGAACATTCAATTGAACTAATATTAACAATACGGTGTATTCAATTTTGTCATATAAGTCTGTTAAGGTCGAATCTTCTAAATCTCAATTGTATAATGTTAAATTCATGATTATGGACTTTTCTCAACCATAAATTGACTTCATATCAATAAATGGTTGAAACATATAAGGTGCATATTTGCATTTGTAATATTTAATTCAATTTTTTAACGTTAGATTTGCTTTATCTCAATTGTTTAATGTTAAAATTATGGCTATCGATTTTTGTCAACTATAGATAGACTATTTATTTGATAAGAATAGAAATTGAGTTGTATATTTACATATACTATATTTATTTGAATTTGAGTCAAATATGGACCATTCAAATGAACTAATATTAACAATACGGTGTATTCAATTTTGTCATATAAGTCTGTTAAGGTCGAATCTTCTAAATCTCAATTGTATAATGTTAAATTCATGAGTATGGACTTTTCTCAACCATAAATTGACTTCATATCAATAAATGGTTGAAACATATAAGGTGCATATTTGCATTTGTAATATTTAATTCAATTTTTTAACCTTAGAATTATTTTAACTCAATTATTTAATGTTAAAATTATAGCTATCGAAGTTTTTCAAAGACAGATTGACTATTTATTTTATAATAATAGAAACTAACGTTTATATTTACATATACTATATTTATTTGAATTTGAGTCAAATATGGACCATTCAAATGAACTAATATTAACAATACGGTGTATTCCATTTTGTCATATCAGTATGTTAAGGTCGAATCTTCTAAATCCCTATTGTGTAATGTTAACTTCATGATTATGGACTTTTCTCAACCATAAATTGACTTCATATCAATAAATGGTTGAAACATATAAGGTGCATATTTGCATTTGTAATATTTAATTCAATGTTTTAACGTTAGATTTACTTTATCTCAATTGTTTAATGTTAAAATTATGGCTATCGATTTTTGTCAACCATAGATAGACTATTTATTTGATAAGAATAGAAATTGAGTTGTATATTTACATATACTATATTTATTTGAATTTGAGTCAAATATGGAACATTCAATTGAACTAATATTAACAATACGGTGTATTCAATTTTGTCATATAAGTCTGTTAAGGTCGAATCTTCTAAATCTCAATTGTATAATGTTAAATTCATGATTATGGACTTTTCTCAACCATAAATTGACTTCATATCAATAAATGGTTGAAACATATAAGGTGCATATTTGCATTTGTAATATTTAATTCAATTTTTTAACGTTAGATTTACTTTATCTCAATTGTTTAATGTTAAAATTATGGCTATCGATTTTTGTCAACTATAGATAGACTATTTATTTGATAAGAATAGAAATTGAGTTGTATATTTACATATACTATATTTATTTGAATTTGAGTTAAATATGGACCATTCAAATGAACTAATATTAACAATATGGTGTATTCAATTTTGTCATATAAGTCTGTTAAGGTCGAATCTTCTAAATCTCAATTGTATAATGTTAAATTCATGAGTATGGACTTTTCTCAACCATAAATTGACTTCATATCAATAAATGTTTGAAACATATAAGGTGCATATTTGCATTTGTAATATTTAATTCAATTTTTTAACCTTAGAATTATTTTAACTCAATTATTTAATGTTAAAATTATGGCTATCGATTTTTGTCAACTATAGATAGACTATTTATTTGATAAGAATAGAAATTGAGTTGTATATTTACATATACTATATTTATTTGAATTTGAGTCAAATATGGACCATTCAAATGAACTAATATTAACAATACGGTGTATTCAATTTTGTCATATAAGTATTATAAGGTAGAATATTCCAAATCCCTATTGTGTAATGTTAACTTCATGATTATGGACTTTTCTTAACCATAAATTGACTTCGTATCAATCAATGGTTGAAACTTATAAGGGGAATATTTGAATTAGTAATATTTAATTCAATTTTTTAACCTTAGAATTATTTTAACTCAATTATTTAATGTTAAAATTATAGCTATCGAAGTTTTTCAAAGACAGATTGACTATTTATTTTATAATAATAGAAACTAACGTTTATATTTACATATACTATATTTATTTGAATTTGAGTCAAATATGGACCATTCAAATGAACTAATATTAACAATACGGTGTATTCAATTTTGTCATATCAGTATATTAAGGTCGAATCTTCTAATCCCAATTGTGTAATGTTAAATTCATGATTATGGACTTTTCTCAACAATAAATTGACTTCATATCAATCAATGGTTGAAACTTATATGGGGTATATTTGAATTTATAATATTCAATTCAATATTTTAACGTTAGACTTTCTTTATCTCAATTGTTTAATGTTAAAATTATGGCTATCGATTTTTGTAAACCATAGATAGACTATTTATTTGAGAAGAATAGAAATTGAGGTGTATATTTACATATACTATATATATTTGAATTTGAGTCAAATATGGACCATTCAAATGAACTAATATTAACAATACGGTGTATTCCATTTTGTCATATCAGTATGTTAAGGTCGAATCTTCTAAATCCCAATTGTGCAATGTTAAATACATGGTTATGGACTTTTCTTACCCAAAAATTGACTTCATATCAATAAATGGTTGAAACATATAAGGTACATATTTGCATTTGTATTATTTAATTCAATTTTTTAAGGTTAGATTTACTTTATCTCAATTGTTTAATGTTAAAATTATGGCTATCGATTTTTGTCAACTAGAGATAGACTATTTATTTGATAAGAATAGAAATTGAGGTGTATATTTACATATACTATATATATTTGAATTTGAGTCAAATATGGACCATTCAAATGAACTAATATTAACAATACGGTGTATTCCATTTTGTCATATCAGTATGTTAAGGTCAAATCTTCTAAATCCCAATTGTGCAATGTTAACTTCATGATTATGGACTTTTCTCAACCATAAATTGACTTCATATCAATAAATGGTTGAAACATATAAGGTGCATATTTGCATTTGTAATATTTAATTCAATTTTTTAACGTTAGATTTACTTTATCTCAATTGTTTAATGTTAAAATTATGGCTATCGATTTTTGTCAACCATAGATAGACTATTTATTTGATAAGAAAAGAAATTGAGTTGTATATTTACATATACTATATTTATTTGAATTTGAGTCAAATATGGAACATTCAATTGAACTAATATTAACAATACGGTGTATGCAATTTTGTCATATAAGTCTGTTAAGGTCGAATCTTCTAAATCTCAATTGTATAATGTTAAATTCATGATTATGGACTTTTCTCAACCATAAATTGACTTCATATCAATAAATGGTTGAAACATATAAGGTGCATATTTGCATTTGTAATATTTAATTCAATTTTTTAACGTTAGATTTACTTTATCTCAATTGTTTAATGTTAAAATTATGGCTATCGATTTTTGTCAACTATAGATAGACTATTTATTTGATAAGAATAGAAATTGAGTTGTATATTTACATATACTATATTTATTTGAATTTGAGTCAAATATGGACCATTCAAATGAACTAATATTAACAATACGGTGTATTCAATTTTGTCATATAAGTATTATAAGGTAGAATATTCCAAATCCCTATTGTGTAATGTTAACTTCACGATTATGGACTTTTCTCAACCATAAATTGACTTCGTATCAATAAATGGTTGAAACATATAAGGTGCATATTTGCATTTGTAATATTTAATTCAATTTTTTAACCTTAGAATTATTTTAACTCAATTATTTAATGTTAAAATTATAGCTATCGAAGTTTTTCAAAGACAGATTGACTATTTATTTTATAATAATAGAAACTAACGTTTATATTTACATATACTATATTTATTTGAATTTGAGTCAAATATGGACCATTCAAATGAACTAATATTAACAATACGGTGTATTCCATTTTGTCATATCAGTATGTTAAGGTCGAATCTTCTAAATCCCAATTGTGCAATGTTAACTTCATGATTATGGACTTTTCTCAACCATAAATTGACTTCATATCAATAAATGGTTGAAACATATAAGGTGCATATTTGCATTTGTAATATTTAATTCAATTTTTTAACGTTAGATTTACTTTATCTCAATTGTTTAATGTTAAAATTATGGCTATCGATTTTTGTCAACCATAGATAGACTATTTATTTGATAAGAATAGAAATTGAGTTGTATATTTACATATACTATATTTATTTGAATTTGAGTCAAATATGGAACATTCAATTGAACTAATACTAACAATACGGTGTATTCCATTTTGTCATATAAGTCTGTTAAGGTCGAATCTTCTAAATCTCAATTGTATAATGTTAAATTCATGATTATGGACTTTTCTCAACCATAAATTGACTTCATATCAATAAATGGTTGAAACATATAAGGTGCATATTTGCATTTGTAATATTTAATTCAATTTTTTAACCTTAGAATTATTTTAACTCAATTATTTAATGTTAAAATTATAGCTATCGAAGTTTTTCAAAGACAGATTGACTATTTATTTTATAATAATAGAAACTAACGTTTATATTTACATATACTATATTTATTTGAATTTGAGTCAAATATGGACCATTCAAATGAACTAATATTAACAATACGGTGTATTCCATTTTGTCATATCAGTATGTTAAGGTCGAATCTTCTAAATCCCTATTGTGTAATGTTAACTTCATGATTATGGACTTTTCTCAACCATAAATTGACTTCATATCAATAAATGGTTGAAACATATAAGGTGCATATTTGCATTTGTAATATTTAATTCAATGTTTTAACGTTAGATTTACTTTATCTCAATTGTTTAATGTTAAAATTATGGCTATCGATTTTTGTCAACCATAGATAGACTATTTATTTGATAAGAATAGAAATTGAGTTGTATATTTACATATACTATATTTATTTGAATTTGAGTCAAATATGGAACATTCAATTGAACTAATATTAACAATACGGTGTATTCAATTTTGTCATATAAGTCTGTTAAGGTCGAATCTTCTAAATCTCAATTGTATAATGTTAAATTCATGATTATGGACTTTTCTCAACCATAAATTGACTTCATATCAATAAATGGTTGAAACATATAAGGTGCATATTTGCATTTGTAATATTTAATTCAATTTTTTAACGTTAGATTTACTTTATCTCAATTGTTTAATGTTAAAATTATGGCTATCGATTTTTGTCAACTATAGATAGACTATTTATTTGATAAGAATAGAAATTGAGTTGTATATTTACATATACTATATTTATTTGAATTTGAGTTAAATATGGACCATTCAAATGAACTAATATTAACAATACGGTGTATTCAATTTTGTCATATAAGTCTGTTAAGGTCGAATCTTCTAAATCTCAATTGTATAATGTTAAATTCATGAGTATGGACTTTTCTCAACCATAAATTGACTTCATATCAATAAATGTTTGAAACATATAAGGTGCATATTTGCATTTGTAATATTTAATTCAATTTTTTAACCTTAGAATTATTTTAACTCAATTATTTAATGTTAAAATTATGGCTATCGATTTTTGTCAACTATAGATAGACTATTTATTTGATAAGAATAGAAATTGAGTTGTATATTTACATATACTATATTTATTTGAATTTGAGTCAAATATGGACCATTCAAATGAACTAATATTAACAATACGGTGTATTCCATTTTGTCATATCAGTATGTTATGGTCGAATCTTCTAAATCCCTATTGTGTAATGTTAACTTCATGATTATGGACTTTTCTCAACCATAAATTGACTTCATATCAATAAATGGTTGAAACATATAAGGTGCATATTTGCATTTGTAATATTTAATTCAATTTTTTAACGTTAGATTTACTTTATCTCAATTGTTTAATGTTAAAATTATGGCTATCGATTTTTGTCAACCATAGATAGACTATTTATTTGATAAGAATAGAAATTGAGTTGTATATTTACATATACTATATTTATTTGAATTTGAGTCAAATATAGAACATTCAATTGAACTAATATTAACAATACGGTGTATTCAATTTTGTCATATAAGTCTGTTAAGGTCGAATCTTCTAAATCTCAATTGTATAATGTTAAATTCATGATTATGGACTTTTCTCAACCATAAATTGACTTCATATCAATAAATGGTTGAAACATATAAGGTGCATATTTGCATTTGTAATATTTAATTCAATTTTTTAACGTTAGATTTACTTTATCTCAATTGTTTAATGTTAAAATTATGGCTATCGATTTTTGTCAACTATAGATAGACTATTTATTTGATAAGAATAGAAATTGAGTTGTATATTTACATATACTATATTTATTTGAATTTGAGTCAAATATGAACTATTCAAATGAACTAATATTAACAATACGGTGTATTCAATTTTGTCATATAAGTATTATAAGGTAGAATATTCCAAATCCCTATTGTGTAATGTTAACTTCATGATTATGGACTTTTCTTAACCATAAATTGACTTCGTATCAATCAATGGTTGAAACTTATAAGGGGAATATTTGAATTAGTAATATTTAATTCAATTTTTTAACCTTAGAATTATTTTAACTCAATTATTTAATGTTAGAATTATAGCTATCGAAGTTTTTCAAAGACAGATTGACTATTTATTTTATAATAATAGAAACTAACGTTTATATTTACATATACTATATTTATTTGAATTTGAGTCAAATATGGACCATTCAAATGAACTAATATTAACAATACGGTGTATTCAATTTTGTCATATCAGTATATTAAGGTCGAATCTTCTAAATCCCAATTGTGTAATGTTAAATTCATGATTATGGACTTTTCTCAACAATAAATTGACTTCATATCAATCAATGGTTGAAACTTATATGGGGTATATTTGAATTTATAATATTCAATTCAATATTTTAACGTTAGACTTTCTTTATCTCAATTGTTTAATGTTAAAATTATGGCTATCGATTTTTGTAAACCATAGATAGACTATTTATTTGAGAAGAATAGAAATTGAGGTGTATATTTACATATACTATATATATTTGAATTTGAGTCAAATATGGACCATTCAAATGAACTAATATTAACAATACGGTGTATTCCATTTTGTCATATCAGTATGTTAAGGTCGAATCTTCTAAATCCCAATTGTGCAATGTTAAATACATGGTTATGGACTTTTCTTACCCAAAAATTGACTTCATATCAATAAATGGTTGAAACATATAAGGTACATATTTGCATTTGTATTATTTAATTCAATTTTTTAAGGTTAGATTTACTTTATCTCAATTGTTTAATGTTAAAATTATGGCTATCGATTTTTGTCAACTAGAGATAGACTATTTATTTGATAAGAATAGAAATTGAGGTGTATATTTACATATACTATATATATTTGAATTTGAGTCAAATATGGACCATTCAAATGAACTAATATTAACAATACGGTGTATTCCATTTTGTCATATCAGTATGTTAAGGTCAAATCTTCTAAATCCCAATTGTGCAATGTTAACTTCATGATTATGGACTTTTCTCAACCATAAATTGACTTCATATCAATAAATGGTTGAAACATATAAGGTGCATATTTGCATTTGTAATATTTAATTCAATTTTTTAACGTTAGATTTACTTTATCTCAATTGTTTAATGTTAAAATTATGGCTATCGATTTTTGTCAACCATAGATAGACTATTTATTTGATAAGAAAAGAAATTGAGTTGTATATTTACATATACTATATTTATTTGAATTTGAGTCAAATATGGACCATTCAAATGAACTAATATTAACAATACGGTGTATTCCATTTTGTCATATCAGTATGTTATGGTCGAATCTTCTAAATCCCTATTGTGTAATGTTAACTTCATGATTATGGACTTTTCTCAACCATAAATTGACTTCATATCAATAAATGGTTGAAACATATAAGGTGCATATTTGCATTTGTAATATTTAATTCAATTTTTTAACGTTAGATTTACTTTATCTCAATTGTTTAATGTTAAAATTATGGCTATCGATTTTTGTCAACCATAGATAGACTATTTATTTGATAAGAATAGAAATTGAGTTGTATATTTACATATACTATATTTATTTGAATTTGAGTCAAATATAGAACATTCAATTGAACTAATATTAACAATACGGTGTATTCAATTTTGTCATATAAGTCTGTTAAGGTCGAATCTTCTAAATCTCAATTGTATAATGTTAAATTCATGATTATGGACTTTTCTCAACCATAAATTGACTTCATATCAATAAATGGTTGAAACATATAAGGTGCATATTTGCATTTGTAATATTTAATTCAATTTTTTAACGTTAGATTTACTTTATCTCAATTGTTTAATGTTAAAATTATGGCTATCGATTTTTGTCAACTATAGATAGACTATTTATTTGATAAGAATAGAAATTGAGTTGTATATTTACATATACTATATTTATTTGAATTTGAGTCAAATATGAACTATTCAAATGAACTAATATTAACAATACGGTGTATTCAATTTTGTCATATAAGTATTATAAGGTAGAATATTCCAAATCCCTATTGTGTAATGTTAACTTCATGATTATGGACTTTTCTTAACCATAAATTGACTTCGTATCAATCAATGGTTGAAACTTATAAGGGGAATATTTGAATTAGTAATATTTAATTCAATTTTTTAACCTTAGAATTATTTTAACTCAATTATTTAATGTTAGAATTATAGCTATCGAAGTTTTTCAAAGACAGATTGACTATTTATTTTATAATAATAGAAACTAACGTTTATATTTACATATACTATATTTATTTGAATTTGAGTCAAATATGGACCATTCAAATGAACTAATATTAACAATACGGTGTATTCAATTTTGTCATATCAGTATATTAAGGTCGAATCTTCTAAATCCCAATTGTGTAATGTTAAATTCATGATTATGGACTTTTCTCAACAATAAATTGACTTCATATCAATCAATGGTTGAAACTTATATGGGGTATATTTGAATTTATAATATTCAATTCAATATTTTAACGTTAGACTTTCTTTATCTCAATTGTTTAATGTTAAAATTATGGCTATCGATTTTTGTAAACCATAGATAGACTATTTATTTGAGAAGAATAGAAATTGAGGTGTATATTTACATATACTATATATATTTGAATTTGAGTCAAATATGGACCATTCAAATGAACTAATATTAACAATACGGTGTATTCCATTTTGTCATATCAGTATGTTAAGGTCGAATCTTCTAAATCCCAATTGTGCAATGTTAAATACATGGTTATGGACTTTTCTTACCCAAAAATTGACTTCATATCAATAAATGGTTGAAACATATAAGGTACATATTTGCATTTGTATTATTTAATTCAATTTTTTAAGGTTAGATTTACTTTATCTCAATTGTTTAATGTTAAAATTATGGCTATCGATTTTTGTCAACTAGAGATAGACTATTTATTTGATAAGAATAGAAATTGAGGTGTATATTTACATATACTATATATATTTGAATTTGAGTCAAATATGGACCATTCAAATGAACTAATATTAACAATACGGTGTATTCCATTTTGTCATATCAGTATGTTAAGGTCAAATCTTCTAAATCCCAATTGTGCAATGTTAACTTCATGATTATGGACTTTTCTCAACCATAAATTGACTTCATATCAATAAATGGTTGAAACATATAAGGTGCATATTTGCATTTGTAATATTTAATTCAATTTTTTAACGTTAGATTTACTTTATCTCAATTGTTTAATGTTAAAATTATGGCTATCGATTTTTGTCAACCATAGATAGACTATTTATTTGATAAGAAAAGAAATTGAGTTGTATATTTACATATACTATATTTATTTGAATTTGAGTCAAATATGGAACATTCAATTGAACTAATATTAACAATACGGTGTATTCAATTTTGTCATATAAGTCTGTTAAGGTCGAATCTTCTAAATCTCAATTGTATAATGTTAAATTCATGATTATGGACTTTTCTCAACCATAAATTGACTTCATATCAATAAATGGTTGAAACATATAAGGTGCATATTTGCATTTGTAATATTTAATTCAATTTTTTAACGTTAGATTTACTTTATCTCAATAGTTTAATGTTAAAATTATGGCTATCGATTTTTGTCAACTATAGATAGACTATTTATTTGATAAGAATAGAAATTGAGTTGTATATTTACATATACTATATTTATTTGAATTTAAGTCAAATATGGACCATTCAAATGAACTAATATTAACAATACGGTGTATTCAATTTTGTCATATAAGTCTGTTAAGGTCGAATCTTCTAAATCTCAATTGTATAATGTTAAATTCATGAGTATGGACTTTTCTCAACCATAAATTGACTTCATATCAATAAATGGTTGAAACATATAAGGTGCATATTTGCATTTGTAATATTTAATTCAATTGTTTAACCTTAGAATTATTTTAACTCAATTATTTAATGTTAAAATTATAGCTATCGAAGTTTTTCAAAGACAGATTGACTATTTATTTTATAATAATAGAAACTAACGTTTATATTTACATATACTATATTTATTTGAATTTGAGTCAAATATGGACCATTCAAATGAACTAATATTAACAATACGGTGTATTCCATTTTGTCATATCAGTATGTTAAGGTCGAATCTTCTAAATCCCAATTGTGCAATGTTAACTTCATGATTATGGACTTTTCTCAACCATAAATTGACTTCATATCAATAAATGGTTGAAACATATAAGGTGCATATTTGCATTTGTAATATTTAATTCAATTTTTTAACGTTAGATTTACTTTATCTCAATTGTTTAATGTTAAAATTATGGCTATCGATTTTTGTCAACCATAGATAGACTATTTATTTGATAAGAATAGAAATTGAGTTGTATATTTACATATACTATATTTATTTGAATTTGAGTCAAATATGGAACATTCAATTGAACTAATATTAACAATACGGTGTATTCAATTTTGTCATATAAGTCTGTTAAGGTCGAATCTTCTAAATCTCAATTGTATAATGTTAAATTCATGATTATGGACTTTTCTCAACCATAAATTGACTTCATATCAATAAATGGTTGAAACATATAAGGTGCATATTTGCATTTGTAATATTTAATTCAATTTTTTAACGTTAGATTTACTTTATCTCAATTGTTTAATGTTAAAATTATGGCTATCGATTTTTGTCAACTATAGATAGACTATTTATTTGATAAGAATAGAAATTGAGTTGTATATTTACATATACTATATTTATTTGAATTTGAGTCAAATATGGACCATTCAAATGAACTAATATTAACAATACGGTGTATTCAATTTTGTCATATAAGTCTGTTAAGGTCGAATCTTCTAAATCTCAATTGTATAATGTTAAATTCAAGAGTATGGACTTTTCTCAACCATAAATTGACTTCATATCAATAAATGGTTGAAACATATAAGGTGCATATTTGCATTTGTAATATTTAATTCAATTTTTTAACCTTAGAATTATTTTAACTCAATTATTTAATGTTAAAATTATAGCTATCGAAGTTTTTCAAAGACAGATTGACTATTTATTTTATAATAATAGAAACTAACGTTTATATTTACATATACTATATTTATTTGAATTTGAGTCAAATATGGACCATTCAAATGAACTAATATTAACAATACGGTGTATTCCATTTTGTCATATCAGTATGTTAAGGTCGAATCTTCTAAATCCCTATTGTGTAATGTTAACTTCATGATTATGGACTTTTCTCAACCATAAATTGACTTCATATCAATAAATGGTTGAAACATATAAGGTGCATATTTGCATTTGTAATATTTAATTCAATGTTTTAACGTTAGATTTACTTTATCTCAATTGTTTAATGTTAAAATTATGGCTATCGATTTTTGTCAACCATAGATAGACAATTTATTTGATAAGAATAGAAATTGAGTTGTATATTTACATATACTATATTTATTTGAATTTGAGTCAAATATGGAACATTCAATTGAACTAATATTAACAATACGGTGTATTCAATTTTGTCATATAAGTCTGTTAAGGTCGAATCTTCTAAATCTCAATTGTATAATGTTAAATTCATGATTATGGACTTTTCTCAACCATAAATTGACTTCATATCAATAAATGGTTGAAACATATAAGGTGCATATTTGCATTTGTAATATTTAATTCAATTTTTTAACGTTAGATTTACTTTATCTCAATTGTTTAATGTTAAAATTATGGCTATCGATTTTTGTCAACTATAGATAGACTATTTATTTGATAAGAATAGAAATTGAGTTGTATATTTACATATACTATATTTATTTGAATTTGAGTTAAATATGGACCATTCAAATGAACTAATATTAACAATACGGTGTATTCAATTTTGTCATATAAGTCTGTTAAGGTCGAATCTTCTAAATCTCAATTGTATAATGTTAAATTCATGAGTATGGACTTTTCTCAACCATAAATTGACTTCATATCAATAAATGGTTGAAACATATAAGGTGCATATTTGCATTTGTAATATTTAATTCAATTTTTTAACCTTAGAATTATTTTAACTCAATTATTTAATGTTAAAATTATGGCTATCGATTTTTGTCAACTATAGATAGACTATTTATTTGATAAGAATAGAAATTGAGTTGTATATTTACATATACTATATTAATTTGAATTTGAGTCAAATATGGACCATTCAAATGAACTAATATTAACAATACGGTGTATTCCATTTTGTCATATCAGTATGTTAAGGTCGAATCTTCTAAATCCCTATTGTGTAATGTTAACTTCATGATTATGGACTTTTCTCAACCATAAATTGACTTCATATCAATAAATGGTTGAAACATATAAGGTGCATATTTGCATTTGTAATATTTAATTCAATTTTTTAACGTTAGATTTACTTTATCTCAATTGTTTAATGTTAAAATTATGGCTATCGATTTTTGTCAACCATAGATAGACTATTTATTTGATAAGAATAGAAATTGAGTTGTATATTTACATATACTATATTTATTTGAATTTGAGTCAAATATAGAACATTCAATTGAACTAATATTAACAATACGGTGTATTCAATTTTGTCATATAAGTCTGTTAAGGTCGAATCTTCTAAATCTCAATTGTATAATGTTAAATTCATGATTATGGACTTTTCTAAACCATAAATTGACTTCATATCAATAAATGGTTGAAACATATAAGGTGAATATTTGCATTTGTAATATTTAATTCAATTTTTTAACGTTAGATTTACTTTATCTCAATTGTTTAATGTTAAAATTATGGCTATCGATTTTTGTCAACTATAGATAGACTATTTATTTGATAAGAATAGAAATTGAGTTGTATATTTACATATACTATATTTATTTGAATTTGAGTCAAATATGGACCATTCAAATGAACTAATATTAACAATACGGTGTATTCAATTTTGTCATATAAGTATTATAAGGTAGAATATTCCAAATCCCTATTGTGTAATGTTAACTTCATGATTATGGACTTTTCTTAACCATAAATTGACTTCGTATTAATCAATGGTTGAAACTTATAAGGGGAATATTTGAATTAGTAATATTTAATTCAATTTTTTAACCTTAGAATTATTTTAACTCAATTATTTAATGTTAAAATTATAGCTATCGAAGTTTTTCAAAGACAGATTGACTATTTATTTTATAATAATAGAAACTAACGTTTATATTTACATATACTATATTTATTTGAATTTGAGTCAAATATGGACCATTCAAATGAACTAATATTAACAATACGGTGTATTCAATTTTGTCATATCAGTATATTAAGGTCGAATCTTCTAAATCCCAATTGTGTAATGTTAAATTCATGATTATGGACTTTTCTCAACAATAAATTGACTTCATATCAATCAATGGTTGAAACTTATATGGGGTATATTTGAATTTATAATATTCAATTCAATATTTTAACGTTAGACTTTCTTTATCTCAATTGTTTAATGTTAAAATTATGGCTATCGATTTTTGTAAACCATAGATAGACTATTTATTTGAGAAGAATAGAAATTGAGGTGTATATTTACATATACTATATATATTTGAATTTGAGTCAAATATGGACCATTCAAATGAACTAATATTAACAATACGGTGTATTCAATTTTGTCATATAAGTCTGTTAAGGTCGAATCTTCTAAATCTCAATTGTATAATGTTAAATTCATGATTATGGACTTTTCTCAACCATAAATTGACTTCATATCAATAAATGGTTGAAACATATAAGGTACATATTTGCATTTGTAATATTTAATTCAATTTTTTAACGTTAGATTTACTTTATCTCAATTGTTTAATGTTAAAATTATGGCTATCGATTTTTGTCAACTATAGATAGACTATTTATTTGATAAGAATAGAAATTGAGTTGTATATTTACATATACTATATATATTTGAATTTGAGTCAAATATGGACCATTCAAATGAACTAATATTAACAATACGGTGTATTCCATTTTGTCATATCAGTATGTTAAGGTCAAATCTTCTAAATCCCAATTGTGCAATGTTAACTTCATGATTATGGACTTTTCTCAACCATAAATTGACTTCATATCAATAAATGTTTGAAACATATAAGGTGCATATTTGCATTTGTAATATTTAATTCAATTTTTTAACGTTAGATTTACTTTATCTCAATTGTTTAATGTTAAAATTATGGCTATCGATTTTTGTCAACCATAGATAGACTATTTATTTGATAAGAATAGAAATTGAGTTGTATATTTACATATACTATATTTATTTGAATTTGAGTCAAATATGGAACATTCAATTGAACTAATATTAACAATACGGTGTATTCAATTTTGTCATATAAGTCTGTTAAGGTCGAATCTTCTAAATCTCAATTGTATAATGTTAAATTCATGATTATGGACTTTTCTCAACCATAAATTGACTTCATATCAATAAATGGTTGAAACATATAAGATGCATATTTGCATTTGTAATATTTAATTCAATTTTTTAACGTTAGATTTACTTTATCTCAATTGTTTAATGTTAAAATTATGGCTATCGATTTTTGTCAACAATAGATAGACTATTTATTTGATAAGAATAGAAATTGAGTTGTATATTTACATATACTATATTTATTTGAATTTGAGTCAAATATGGAACATTCAAATGAACTAATATTAACAATACGGTGTATTCAATTTTGTCATATAAGTATTATAAGGTAGAATATTCCAAATCCCTATTGTGTAATGTTAACTTCATGATTATGGACTTTTCTTAACCATAAATTGACTTCGTATCAATCAATGGTTGAAACTTATAAGGGGAATATTTGAATTAGTAATATTTAATTCAATTTTTTTAACCTTAGAATTATTTTAACTCAATTATTTAATGTTAAAATTATAGCTATCGAAGTTTTTCAAAGACAGATTGACTATTTATTTTATAATAATAGAAACTAACGTTTATATTTACATATACTATATTTATTTGAATTTGAGTCAAATATGGACCATTCAAATGAACTAATATTAACAATACGGTGTATTCAATTTTGTCATATCAGTATGTTAAGGTCGAATCTTCTAAATCCCGATTGTGTAATGTTAAATTCATGATTATGGACTTTTCTCAACAATAAATTGACTTCATATCAATCAATGGTTGAAACTTATATGGGGTATATTTGAATTTATAATATTCAATTCAATATTTTAACGTTAGACTTTCTTTATCTCAATTGTTTAATGTTAAAATTATGGCTATCGATTTTTGTAAACCATAGATAGACTATTTATTTGAGAAGAATAGAAATTGAGGTGTATATTTACATATACTATATATATTTGAATTTGAGTCAAATATGGACCATTCAAATGAACTAATATTAACAATACGGTGTATTCCATTTTGTCATATCAGTATGTTAAGGTCGAATCTTCTAAATCCCAATTGTGCAATGTTAAATTCATGGTTATGGACTTTTCTTACCCAAAAATTGACTTCATATCAATAAATGGTTGAAACATATAAGGTACATATTTGCATTTGTATTATTTAATTCAATTTTTTAAGGTTAGATTTACTTTATCTCAATTTTTTAATGTTAAAATTATGGCTATCGATTTTTGTCAACTAGAGATAGACTATTTATTTGATAACAATAGAAATTGAGGTGTATATTTACATATACTATATATATTTGAATTTGAGTCAAATATGGACCATTCAAATGAACTAATATTAACAATACGGTGTATTCCATTTTGTCATATCAGTATGTTAAGGTCAAATCTTCTAAATCCCAATTGTGCAATGTTAACTTCATGATTATGGACTTTTCTCAACCATAAATTGATTTCATATCAATAAATGGTTGAAACATATAAGGTACATATTTGCATTTGTATTATTTAATTCAATTTTTTAACGTTAGATTTACTTTATCTCAATTGTTTAATGTTAAAATTATGGCTATCGATTTTTGTCAACTATAGATAGACTATTTATTTGATAAGAATAGAAATTGAGGTGTATATTTACATATACTGTATTTATTTGAATTTGAGTCAAATATGGACCATTCAAATGAACTAATATTAACAATACGGTGTATTCAATTTTGTCATATAAGTCTGTTAAGGTCGAATCTTCTAAATCTCAATTGTATAATGTTAAATTTTTGATTATGGACTTTTCTCAACCATAAATTGACTTCATATCAATAAATGGTTGAAACATATAAGGTGCATATTTGCATTTGTAATATTTAATTCAATTTTTTAACGTTAGATTTACCTTATCTCAATTGTTTAATGTTAAAATTATGGCTATCGATATTTGTCAACGATAGATAGACTATTTATTTGATAAGAATAGAAATTGAGGTGTATATTTACATATACTATATTTATTTGAATTTGAGTCAAATATGGACCATTCAAATGAACTAATATTAACAATACGGTGTATTCAATTTTGTCATATAAGTATTATAAGGTCGAATCTTCCAAATCCCTATTGTGTAATTTTAACTTCATGATTATGGACTTTTCTCAACCATAAATTGACTTCGTATCAGTCAATGGTTGAAACTTATAAGGGGAATATTTGAATTAGTAATATTTAATTCCATTTTTTAACCTTAGAATTATTTTAACTCAATTATTTAATGTTAAAATTATAGCTATCGAAGTTTTTCAAAGACAGATTGACTATTTATTTTATAATAATAGAAACTAACGTTTATATTTACATATACTATATTTATTTGAATTTGAGTCAAATATGGACCATTCAAATGAACTAATATTAACAATACGGTGTATTCAATTTTGTCATATCAGTATGTTAAGGTCGAATCTTCTAAATCCCAATTGTGTAATGTTAAATTCATGATTATGGACTTTTCTCAACAATAAATTGACTTCATATCAATCAATGGTTGAAACTTATATGGGGTATATTTGAATTTATAATATTCAATTCAATATTTTAACGTTAGACTTTCTTTATCTCAATTGTTTAATGTTAAAATTATGGCTATCGATTTTTGTAAACCATAGATAGACTATTTATTTGAGAAGAATAGAAATTGAGGTGTATATTTACATATACTATATTTATTTGAATTTGAGTCAAATATTGACCATTCAAATGAACTAATATTAACAATACGGTGTATTCAATTTTGTCATATAATTCTGTTAAGGTCGAATCTTCTAAATACCAATTGTGTAATGTTAAATTCATGATTATGGACTTTTCTCAACCATAAATTGACTTCATATCAATAAATGGTTGAAACATATAAAGTGCATATTTGCATTTGTAATATTTAATTCAATTTTTTAACGTTAGATTTACTTTATCTCAATTGTTTAATGTTAAAATTATGGCTATCGATTTTTGTAAACCATAGATAGACTATTTATTTGAGAAGAATAGAAATTGAGGTGTATATTTACATATACTATATATATTTGAATTTGAGTCAAATATGGACCATTCAAATGAACTAATATTAACAATACGGTGTATTCCATTTTGTCATATCAGTATGTTAAGGTCGAATCTTCTAAATCCCAATTGTGCAATGTTAAATTCATGGTTATAGACTTTTCTTACCCAAAAATTGACTTCATATCAATAAATGGTTGAAACATATAAGGTACATATTTGCATTTGTATTATTTAATTCAATTTTTTAACGTTAGATTTACTTTATCTCAATTGTTTAATGTTAAAATTATGGCTATCGATTTTTGTCAACTAGAGATAGACTATTTATTTGATAAGAATAGAAATTGAGGTGTATATTTACATATACTATATATATTTGAATTTGAGTCAAATATGGACTATTCAAATGAACTAATATTAACAATACGGTGTATTCCATTTTGTAATATCAGATGTTAAGGTCGAATCTTCTAAATCCCAATTGTGCAATGTTAACTCATGATTATGGACTTTTCTCAACCATAAATTGACTTCATATCAATAAATGGTTGAAACATATAAGGTAAATATTTGCATTTGTATTATTTATTCAATTTTTTAACGTTAGATTTACTTTATATCAATTGTTTAATGTTAAAATTATGGCTATCGATTTTTGTCAACTATAGATAGACTATTTATTTGATAAGAATAGAAAATGAGGTGTATATTTACATATACTATATTTATTTGAATTTGAGTCAAATATGGACCATTCAAATGAACTAATATTAACAATACGGTGGTATTCAATTTTGTCATATAAGTCTGTTAAGGTCGAATCTTCTAAATCTCAATTGTATAATGTTAAATTCATGATTATGGACTTTTCTCACCATAAATGGACTTCATATCAATAAATGGTTGAAACATATAAGGTGCATATTTGCATTTGTAATATTTAATTCAATTTTTTAACGTTAGATTTACTTTATCTCAATTGTTTAATGTTAAAATTATGGCTATCGATTTTTGTCAACTATAGATAGACTATTTATTTGATAAGAATAGAAATTGAGGTGTATATTTACATATACTATATTTATTTGAATTTGAGTCAAATATGGACCATTCAAATGAACTAATATTAACAATACGGTGTATTCAATTTTGTCATATAAGTATTATAAGGTCGAATCTTCCAAATCCCTATTGTGTAATTTTAACTTCATGATTATGGACTTTTCTCAACCATAAATTGACTTCGTATCAATCAATGGTTGAAACTTATAAGGGGAATATATGAATTAGTAATATTTAATTCAATTTTTTAACCTTAGAATTATTTTAACTATATTATTTTAATGTTAAAATTATAGCTATCGAAGTTTTTCAAAGACAGATTGACTATTTATTTTATAATAATAGAAACTAACGTTTATATTTACATATACTATATTTATTTGAATTTGAGTCAAATATGAACAATTCAAATGAACTAATATTAACAATACGGTGTATTCAGTTTTGTCATATCAGTATGTTAAGGTCGAAGGTCGAATCTTCTAAATCCCAATTGTGTAATGTAAATTCATGATTATGGACTTTTCTCAACAATAAATTGACTTCATATCAATCAATGGTTTGAAAATTATATGGGGTATATTTGATTTTATAATATTTATTGAATATTTTAACGTTAGATTTTCTTTATCTTAATTGTTTAATGTTAAAATTATGGCTATCGATTTTTGTAAACCATAGATAGACTATTTATTTGTGAAGAATAGAAATCGAGGTGTATATTTACATATACTATATTTATTTGAATTTGAGTCAAATATTGACCATTCAAATGAACTAATATTAACAATACGGTGTATTCAATTTTGTCATATAATTCTGTTAAGGTCGAATCTTCTAAATACCAATTGTGTAATGTTAAATTCATGATTATGGACTTTTCTCAACCATAAATTGACTTCATATCAATAAATGGTTGAAACATATAGGTGCATATTTGCATTTGTAATATTTAATTCAATTTTTTAACGTAGATTTACTTTATCTCAATTGTTTAATGTTAAAATTATGGCTATTGATTTTTGTAAACCATAGATAGACTTTTTATTGAGAAGAATAGAAATTGAGGTGTATATTACATATACTATATTTATTTGTATTTGAGTGAAATATTGACCATTCAAATGAACTAATATTAACAATACGGTGTATACAATTTTGTCATATAAGTTTGTTAAGGTCGAATCTTCTAAATACTAATTGTGTAATGTTAAATTCATGATTATGG
The DNA here is from genome assembly GCA_037013495.1 of Hippophae tibetana. NCBI lineage: Eukaryota > Viridiplantae > Streptophyta > Magnoliopsida > Rosales > Elaeagnaceae > Hippophae > Hippophae tibetana. The sequence goes on along the minus strand of CM072805.1, from coordinate 12,461,856 downwards.
ACTTTCTCCAACCATAAATTGACTTCATATCAATAAATGGTTGAAACATATAAGGTGCATATTGCATTTGTAATTTAATTCAATTTTTTAACGTTAGATTTACTTTATCTCAATTGTTTAATGTTAAAATTATGCTAATCGATTTTGTAAACCATAGATAGACTATTTATTTGAGAAGAATAGAAATTGAGGTGTATATTTACATATACTATATATATATGTGAATTTGAGTCAAATATGGACCATTCAAATGAACTAATATTAACCAATACGGTGTATTCCATTTTGTCATATCAGTATGTTAAGGTCGAATCTTCCTAAATCCCAATTGTGCAATGTTAAATTCATGGTTATGGACTTTTCTTACCCATAAATTGACTTCATATCAATAAATGGTTGAAACATATAAGGTACATATTTGCATTTGTAATATTTAATTCAATTTTTAACGTTAGATTTACTTTATCTCAATTGTTTAATGTTAAAATTATGGCTAACGATTTTTGTCAACTAGAGATAGACTATTTATTTGATAAGAATAGAAATTGAGGTGTATATTTACATATACTATATTATATTTGAATTTGAGTCAATTTGGACCATTCAAATAAACTAATATTAACAATACGGTGTATTCCATTTTGTCATATCAGTATGTTAAGGTCGAATCTTCTAAATCCCAATTGTGCAATGTTAACTTCATGATTATGGACTTTTCTCACCATAAATTGACATCATATCAATAAATGGTTGAAACATATAAGGTAAATATTTGCATTTGTATTATTTAATTCAATTTTTTAACGTTAGATTTACTTTATCTCAATTGTTTAATGTTAAAATTATGGCTATCGATTTTTGTCAACTATAGATAGACTATTTAATTTGATAAGAATAGAAATTGAGGTGTATATTTACATATACTATATTTATTTGAATTTGAGTCAAATATGGACCATTCAAATGAACTAATATTAACAATACGGTGTATTCAATTTTGTCATATAAGTCTGTTAAGGTCGAATCTTCTAAATCTCAATTGTATAATGTTAAATTCATGAGTATGGACTTTTCTCAACCATAAATTGACTCATATCAATAAATGGTTGAAACATATAAGGTGCATATTTGCATTTGTAATATTTAATTCAATTTTTTAACGTTAGATTTACTTTATCTCAATTGTTTAATGTTAAAATTATGGCTATCGATATTTGTCAACTATAGATAGACTATTTATTTGATAAGAATAGAAATTTAGGTGTATATTTACATATACTATATTTATTTGAATTTGAGTCAAATAGGGACCATTCAAATGAACTAATATTAACAATACGGTGTATTCAATTTTGTCATATAAGTATTATAAGGTCGAATCTTCCAAATCCCTATTGTGTAATTTTAACTTCATGATTATGGTCTTTTCTCAACCATAAATTGACTTCGTATCAATCAATGGTTGAAACTTATAAGGGGAATATTTTGAATTAGTAATATTTAATTTTCAATTTTTTTAACCTTAGAATTATTTAACTCAATTATTTAATGTTAAAATTATAGCTATCGAAGTTTTTCAAAGACAGATTGACTATTTATTTTATAATAATAGAAACTAACGTTTATATTTACATATACTATATTTATTTGAATTTGAGTCAAATATGGACCATTCAAATGAACTAATATTAACAATACGGTGTATTCAATTTGTCTATATCAGGTATGTTAAGGTCGAATCTTCTAAATCCCAATTGTGTAATGTTAAATTCATGATTATGACTTTCTCAACATAAATTGACTTCATATCAATCAATGGTTGGAAACTTATATGGGGTATATTTGAATTTATAATATTTAATTCAATATTTTAACGTTAGATTTTCTTTATCTCAATTGTTTAATGTTAAAATTATGGCTATCGATTTTTGTAACCATAGATAGACTATTTATTGAGAAGAATAGAAATTGAGGTGTATATTTACATATACTATATTTATTTGAATTTGAGTCAAATATTGACCATTCAAATGAACTAATATTAACAATACGGTGTATTCAATTTTGTCATATAATTCTGTTATGGTCGAATCTTCTAAATACCAATTGTGTAATGTTAAATTCATGATTATGGACTTTTCTCAACCATAAATTTACTTCATATCAATAAATGGTTGAAACATATAAGGTGCATATTTGCATTTGTAATATTTAATTCAATTTTTTAACGTTAGATTTACTTTATCTCAATTGTTTAATGTTAAAATTATGGCTATCGATTTTTGTCAACTATAGATAGACTATTTATTTGAGAAGAATAGAAATTGAGGTGTATATTTACATATACTATATTTATTTGTATTTGAGTCAAATATTGACCATTCAAATGAACTAATATTAACAATACGGTGTATACAAATTTGTCATATAAGTCTGTTAAGTCGAATCTTCTAAATACTAATTGTGTAATGTTAACTCATGATTATGGACTTTTCTCAACAATAAATTGACTTCATATCAATAAATGGTTGAAACATATAAGGTGCATATTTGCATTTGTAATATTTAATTCAATTTTTTAACGTTAGATTTACTTTATCTCAATTGTTTAATGTTAAAATTATGGCTATCGATTTTGTAAACCATAGATAGACTATTTATTTGAGAAGAATAGAAATTGAGGTGTATATTTACATATACTATATATATGTGAATTTGAGTCAAATATGGACCATTCAAATGAACTAATATTAACAATACGGTGTATTCCATTTTGTCATATCAGTATGTTAAGGTCGAATCTTCTAAATCCCAATTGTGCAATGTTAAATTCATGGTTATGGACTTTTCTTACCCATAAATTGACTTCATATCAATAAATGGTTGAAACATATAAGGTACATATTTGCATTTGTAATATTTAATTCAATTTTTTAACGTTAGATTTACTTTATCTCAATTGTTTAATGTTAAAATTATGGCTATCGATTTTTTTTCAACTAGAGATAGACTTTTTATTTGATAAGAATAGAAATTGAGGTGTATATTTACATATACTATATTATTTGAATTTGAGTCAAATATGGACCATTGAAATGAACAAATATTAACAATACGGTGTATTCAATTTTGTCATATAAGTCTGTTAAGGTCGAATCTTCTAATCTCAATTGTATAATGTTAAATTCATGAGTATGGACTTTTCTCAACCATAAATTGACTTCATATCAATAAATGGTTGAAACATATAAGGTGCATATTTGCATTTGTAATATTTAATTCAATTTTTTAACGTTAGAGTTACTTTATCTCAATTGTTTAATGTTAAAATTATGGCTATTGATTTTTGTAAACCATAGATAGACTATTTATTTGAGAAGAATAGAAATTGAGGTGTATATTTACATATACTATAGTTATTTGAATTTGAGTCAAATATTGACCATTCAAATGAACTAATATTAACAATACAGTGTATTCAATTTTGTCATATAATTCTGTTAAGGTCGAATCTTCTAAATCCCAATTGTGTAATGTTAAATTCATGATTATGGAGTTTTCTCAACCATAAATTGACTTCATATCAATCAATGGTTGAAACTTATATGGGGTATATTTGAATTTATAATATTTAATTTAATATTTTAAAGTTAGATTTTCTTTATCTCAATTGTTTAATGTTAAAATTATGGCTATCGATTTTTGTAAACCATAGATAGACTATTTATTTGAGAAGAATAGAAATTGAGGTGTATATTTACATATACTATATTTATTTGAATTTGAGTCAAATATTGACCATTCAAATGAACTAATATTAACAATACGGTGTATTCCATTTGTCATATAAGTCTGTTAAGGTCGAATCTTGTAAATCCCAATTGTGTAATGTTAAATTCATGATTATTTACTTTTCTCAACCATAAATTGACTTCATATCAATAAATGGTTGAAACATATAAGGTGCATATTTGAATTTGTAATATTTAATTCAATTTTTTAGCGTTAGATTTACTTTATCTCAATTTTTAATGTTAAAATTATGGCTATCGATTTTTGTCAACCATAGATAGACTATTTATTTGATAAGAATAGAAATTGAGTTGTATATTTACATATACTATATTTATTTGAATTTGAGGTCAAATATGGACCATTCAAATGAACTAATATTAACAATACGTGTATTCAATTTTGTCATATAAGTATTATAAGGTAGAATATTCCAAATCCCTATTGTGTAATGTTAACTTCATGATTATGGACTTTTCTCAACCATAAATTGACTTCTTATCAATAAATGGTTGAAACATATAAGGTGCATATTTGCATTTGTATTATTTAATTCAATTTTTTAACGTTAGATTTACTTTATCTCAATTGTTTAATGTTAAAATTAAGGCTATCGATTTTTGTCAACCATAAATAGACTATTTATTTGATAAGAATAGAAACTAACATTTATATTTACATATACTATATTTATTTGAATTTGAGTCAAATATGGACCTTTCAAATGAACTAATATTAACAATACGGTGTATTCAATTTTGTCATATCAGTATGTTAAGGTCGAATGTTCTAAATCCTAATTGTGTAATGTTAAATTCATGATTATAGACTTTTCTCAACCATAAATTGACTTCATATCAATCAAGGGTTGAAACTTATAAGGGGCATATTTCCATTTGTAATATTTAATTCAATATTTTAATGTTAGATTTACTTTATCTCAATTGTTTAATGTTAAAATTATGGCTATCGATTTTTGTCAACCATAGATAGACTATTTATTTGATAGGAATAGAAATTGAGGTGTATATTTACATATACTATATTTATTTGAATTTGAGTCAAATATGGACCATTCAAATGAACTAATACTAATAATACGGTATTCCATTTTTTCATATTAGTATGTTAAGGTCGAATCTTCAAAATCCCAATTGTGTAATGTTAAATTCATGATTATGGACTTTTTCTCAACCATAAATTGACTTCATATCAATAAATGCTTGAAACTTATAAGTGGCCTATTTGCATTTGTAAGATTTAATTCAATATTTTAACGTTAGATTTACTTTATCTCAATTGTTTAATGTTAAAATTATGGTTATCGATTTTTGTCAACTATAGATAGACTATTTATTTGATAAGAATAGAAATTGAGGTGTATATTTACATATACTATATTTATTTGAATTTGAGTCAAATATGACCATTCAAATGAACTAATAGAAACAATACGGTGTATTCAATTTTGTCATATAAGTATTATAAGGTCGAATCTTCCAAATCCCTATTGTGTAATGTTAACTTCATGATTATGAACTTTTCTCAACCATAAATTGACTTCGTATCAATCAATGGATAAACTTATAAGGGGCATATTTTCATTTGTAATATTTAATTCAATTTTTTAACGTTAGATTTACTTTATCTCAATTGTTTAATGTTAAAATTATGGCTATGGATTTTTGTCAACCATAGATAAAACTATTTATTTGATAAGAATATATATTGAGGTGTATATTTACATATACTATATTTATTTTAATTTGAGTCAAATATGGACCATTCAAATGAACTAATATTAACAATACGGTGTATTCAATTTTGTCATATAAGTCTGTTAAGGTCGAATCTTCTAAATCTCAATTGTGTAATGTTAAATTCATGATTATGGACTTTTCTAAACCATAAATTGACTTCATATCAATAAATGGTTGAAACATATAAGGTGCATATTTGCCATTTGTAATATTTAATTCAATTTTTTAACGTTAGATTTACTTTATCTCAATTGTTTAATGTTAAAATTATGGCTATCGATTTTTGTCAACTATAGATAGACTATTTATTTGATAAGAATAGAAATTGAGGTGTATATTTACATATACTATATTTATTTGAATTTGAGTCAAATATGGACCATTCAAATGAACTAATATTAACAATACGGTGTATTCAATTTTGTCATATAAGTATTATAAGGTCGAATCTTCCAAATCCCTATTGTGTAATGTTAACTTCATGATTATGAACTTTTCTCAACCATAAATTGACTTCGTATCAATCAATGGTTGAAACTTATAAGGGGAATATTTGAATTTGTAATATTTAATTCAATTTTTTAACCTTAGGATTATTTTAACTCAATTATTTAATGTTAAAATTATTGCTATCGAAGTTTTTCAAAGACAGATTGATTATTTATTTTATAATAATAGAAACTAACGTTTATATTTACATATACTATATTTATTTGAATTTGAGTCAAATATGGACCTTTCAAATGAACTAATATTAACAATACGGTGTATTCAATTTTGTCATATCAGTATGTTAAGGTCGAATGTTCTAAATCCTAATTATGTAATGTTAAATTCATGATTATGGACTTTTCTCAACCATAAATTGACTTCATATCAATCAAGGGTTGAAACTTATAAGGTGCATATTTGCATTTGTAATATTTAATTCAATATTTTAATATTAGATTTACTTTATCTCAATTTTTTAAGGTTAAAATTATGGCTATCGATTTTTGTCCAACCATAGATAGACTATGTATTTGATAGGAATAGAAATTGAGGTGTATATTTACATATACTATATTTATTTGAATTTGAGTCAAATATGGACCTTTCAAATGAACTAATATTAACAATACGGTGTATTCAATTTTGTCATATCAGTATGTTAAGGTCGAATGTTCTAATCCCAATTGTGTAATGTTAAATTCATGATTATTGACTTTTCTCAACCATAAATTGACTTCATATCAATCAAGGGTTGAAACTTATAAGGGGCATATTTCCATTTGTAATATTTAATTCAATATTTTAATGTTAGATTTACTTTATATCAATTGTTTAATGTTAAAATTAGGGCTATCGATTTTTGTCAACCATAGATAGACTATTTATTTGATAGGAATAGAAATTGAGGTGTATATTTACATATACTATATTTATTTGAATTTGAGTCAAATATGGACCTTTCAAATGAACTAATATTAACAATACGGTGTATTCAATTTTGTCATATCAGTATGTTAAGGTCGAATGTTCTAAATCCCAATTGTGTAATGTTAAATTCATGATTATGGACTTTTCTCAACCATAAATTGACTTCATATCAATAAATGGTTGAAACATATAAGGTGCATATTTGCATTTGGTAATATTTAATTCAATTTTTCAACGTTAGATTTACTTTATCTCAATTGTTTAATGTTAAAATTATGGCTATCGATTTTTGTCAACCATAGATAGACTATGTATTTGATAGGAATAGAAATTGAGGTGTATATTTACATATACTATATTTATTTGAATTTGAGTCAAATATGGACCATTCAAATGAACTAATATTAACAATACGGTGTATTCAATTTTGTCATATAAGTCTGTTAAGGTCGAATCTTCTAAATCTCAATTGTGTAATGTTAAATTCATGATTATAGACTTTTCTCAACCATAAATTGACTTCATATCAATAAATGGTTGAAACATATAAGGTGCATATTTGCATTTGTAATATTTAATTCAATTTTTTAACGTTAGATTTACTTTATCTCAATTGTTTAATGTTAAAATTATGGCTATCGATTTTTGTCAACTATAGATAGACTATATATTTGATAAGAATAGAAATTGAGGTGTATATTTACATATACTATATTTATTTGAATTTGAGTCAAATATGGACCATTCAAATGAACTAATATTAACAATACGGTGTATTTAATTTTTTCATATAAGTATTATAAGGTCGAATCTTCCAAATCCCTATTGTGTAATGTTAACTTCATGATTATGAACTTTTCTCAACCATAAATTGAATTCGTATCAAACAATGGTTGAAACTTATAAGGGGAATATTTGAATTTGTAATATTTAATTCAATTTTTTAACCTTAGGATTATTTTAACTCAATTATTTAAAGTTAATATTATAGCTATCGAAGTTTTTCAAAGACAGATTGACTATTTATTTTATAATAATAGAAACTAACGTTTATATTTACATATACTATATTATTTGAATTTGATTCAAATATGGACCATTCAAATGAACTAATATTAACAATTCGGTGTATTCAATTTTGTCATATTAGTATGTTAAGGTCGAATCTTCTAAATCCCAATTGTGCAATGTTAAATTCATGATAATGGACTTTTCTCAACAATAAATTGACTTCATATCAATCAATGGTTGAAACTTATATGTGGTATATTTGAATTTATAATATTTAATTCAATATTTTAACGTTAGATTTTCTTTATCTCAATTGTTTAATGTTAAAATTATGGCTATCGATTTTTGTAAATCATAGATAGACTATTTATTTCAGAAGAATAGAAATTGAGGTGTATATTTACATATACTATATTTATTTGAATTGGAGTCAAAATATTGACCATTCAAATGAACTAATATTAACAATACGGTGTATTCAATTTTGTCATATAAGTCTGTTAAGGTCGAATCTTCTAAATACCAATTGTGTAATGTTAAATTCATGATTATGGACTTTTCTCAAAATAAATTGACTTCATATCAATAAATGGTTGAAACATATAAGGTGCATATTTGCATTTGTAATATTTAATTCAATTTTTTAACGTAAGATTTACTTTATCTCAATTGTTTAATGTTAAAATTATGGCTATCGATGTTTTGTCAACAATAGATACACAATTTATTTGATAAGAATAGAAATTGAGTTGTATATTTACATACACTATATTTATTTGAATTTGAGTCAAATATGGACCATTCAAATGAACTAATATTAACAATACGATGTATTCAATTTTGTCATATAAGTATTATAAGGTAGAATCTTCCAAATCCGTATTGTGTAATGTTAACTTCATGATTATGGACTTTTCTCAACCATAAATTGACTTCTTCTCAATAAATGGTTGAAACATATAAGGTGCATATTTGCATTTGTAATATTTAATTCAATTTTTTAACGTTAGATTTACTTTATCTCAATTGTTTAATGTTAAAATTATGGCTATCGATTTTTGTCAACCATAAATAGGACTATTTATTTGATAAGAATAGAAACTAATGTTTATATTTACATATAATATATTTATTTGAATTTGAGTCAAATATGGACCTTTCAAATGAACTAATATTAACAATACGGTGTATTCAATTTTGTCATATTAGTATGTTAAGGTCGAATGTTCTAAATCCTAATTGTGTAATGTTAAATTCATGATTATGGACTTTTCTCAACCATAAATTGACTTCATATCAATCAAGGGTTGAAACTTATAAGGTGCATATTTGCATTTGTAATATTTAATTCAATATTTTAATGTTAGATTTACTTTATCTCAATTGTTTAATGTTAAAATTATGGCTATCGATTTTGTCAACCATAGATAGACTATTTATTTGAGAAGAATAGAAATTGAGGTGTATATTTACATATACTATATTTATTTGAATTTGAGTCAAATATGGACCATTCAAATGAACTAATATTAACAATACGGTGTATTCAATTTTGTCATATAAGTCTGTTAAGGTCGAATCTTCTAAATACCCAATTGTGTAATGTTAAATTCATGATTATGGACTTTTCTCAACCATAAATTGACTTCATATCAATAAATGGTTGAAACATATAAGGTGCATATTTGCATTTGTAATATTTAATTCAATTTTTTTAACGTTAGATTTACTTTATCTCAATTGTTTAATGGTAAAATTATGGCTATCGATTTTTGTCAACCATAGATAGACAATTTATTTGATAAGAATAGAAATTGAGTTGGATATTTAAATATACTATATTTATTTGAATTTGAGTCAAATATGGACCATTCAAATGAACTAATATTAACAATACGATGTATTCAATTTTGTCATATAAGTATTATAAGGTAGAATCTTCAAATCCCTATTGTGTAATGTTAACTTCATGATTATGGACTTTTCTCAACCATAAATTGACTTCTTATCAATAAATGGTTGAAACATATAAGGTGCATATTTGCATTTGTAATATTTAATTCAATATTTTAAGGTTAGATTTTCTTTATCTCAATTGTTTAATGTTAAAATTATGGCTATCGATTTTGGTCAACCATAAATAGACTATTTATTTGAGAAGAATAGAAACTAACGTTTATATTTACATATAATATATTTATTTGAATTGAGTCAAATATGGACCATTCAAATGAACTAATATTAACAATACGATGTATTCAATTTTGTCATATAAGTATTATAAGGTAAAATCTTCCAAATCCTATTGTGTAATGTTAACTTCATGATTATGGACTTTTCTCAACCATAAATTGAGTTCTTATCAATAAATGGTTGAAACATATAAGGTGCATATTTGCATTTGTATTATTTAATTCGATTTTTTACCTTAGGTTTAATTATCTCAATTGTTTAATGTTAAAATTGTGGCTATCGATTTTTGTCAACCATAGATAGCTTATTTATTTGATAAGAATAGAAATTGAGGTGTATATTTTTACATATACTATATTTATTTGAATTTGAGTCAAATATGGATCATTCAAATGAACTAATACTAACAATACGGTTGTATTCCATTTTTTCATATTAGTATGTTAAGGTCGAATCTTCTAAATCCCTATTGTGTAATGTTAAATTCATGATTATGGACTTTTCTCAACCATAAATTGACTTTATATTCATAAATTGTTGAAACATATAAGGTGCATATTTGCATTTGTATTATTTAATTCGATTTTTTAACCTTAGGTTTAATTTATCTCAATTATTTAATGTTAAAATTATGCCTATCGAATTTTTTCAAAGATAGATCGACTATTTATTTGATAATAATAGAAATTGAGTTGTATATTTACATATTACTATATTTATTTTGAATTTGAGTCAAATTTGGACTATTCAAATGAACTAATACTAACAATACGGTGTATTCCATTTTGTCATATTAGTATGTTAAGGTCGAATCTTCTAAATCCCAATTGTGCAATGTTAAATTCATGATAATGGACTTTTCTCAACAATAAATTGACTTCATATCAATCAATGGTTGAAACTTATATGTGGTATATTTGAATTTATAATATTTAATTCAATATTTTAACGTTAGATTTTCTTTATCTCAATTGTTTAATGTTAAAATTATGGCTATCGATTTTTGTAAATCATAGATAGACTATTTATTTGAGAAGAATAAAAATTGAGGTGTATATTTACATATACTATATTTATTTGAATTTGAGTCAAATATGGACGATTCAAATGAACTAATACTAATAATACGGTATTCCGTTTTGTCATATGAGTATGTTAAGGTCGAATCTTCTAAATACCAATTGTGTAATGTTAAATTCATGATTATGGGACTTTTCTCAACAATAAATTGACTTCATATCAATAAATGGTTGAAACATATAAGGTGCATATTTGCATTTGTAATATTTAATTCAATTTTTTAACGTAAGATTTACTTTATCTCAATTGTTTAATGTTAAAATTATGGCTATCGATTTTTGTCAACAATAGATACACAATTTATTTGATAAGAATAGAAATTGAGTTGTATATTTACATACACTATATTTATTTGAATTTGAGTCAAATATGGACCATTCAAATGAACTAATATTAACAATACGATGTATTCAATTTTGTCATATAAGTATTATAAGGTAGAATCTTCCAAATCCGTATTGTGTAATGTTAACTTCATGATTATGGACTTTTCTCAACCATAAATTGACTTCTTCTCAATAAATGGTTGAAACATATAAGGTGCATATTTGCATTTGTAATATTTAATTCAATTTTTTAACGTTAGATTTACTTTATCTCAATTGTTTAATGTTAAAATTATGGCTATCGATTTTTGTCAACCATAAATAGACTATTTATTTGATAAGAATAGAAACTAATGTTTATATTTACATATAATATATTTATTTGAATTTGAGTCAAATATGGACCTTTCAAATGAACTAATATTAACAATACGGTGTATTCAATTTTGTCATATTAGTATGTTAAGGTCGAATGTTCTAAATCCTAATTGTGTAATGTTAAATTCATGATTATGGACTTTTCTCAACCATAAATTGACTTCATATCAATCAAGGGGTTGAAACTTATAAGGTGCATATTTGCATTTGTAATATTTAATTCAATATTTTAATGTTAGATTTACTTTATCTCAATTGTTTAATGTTAAAATTATGGCTATCGATTTTTGTCAACCATAGATAGACTATTTATTTGAGAAGAATAGAAATTGAGTGTATATTTACATATACTATATTTATTTGAATTTGAGTCAAATATGGACCATTCAAATGAACTAATATTAACAATACGATGTATTCAATTTTTGTCATATAAGTATTATAAGGTAGAATCTTCCAAATCCGTATTGTGTAATGTTAACTTCATGATTATGGACTTTTCTCAACCATAAATTGACTTCTTCTCAATAAATGGTTGAAACATATAAGGTGCATATTTGCATTTGTAATATTTAATTCAATTTTTTAACGTTAGATTTACTTTATCTCAATTGTTTAATGTTAAAATTATGGCTATCGATTTTTGTCAACCATAAATAGACTATTTATTTGATAAGAATAGAAACTAATGTTTATATTTACATATAATATATTTATTTGAATTTGAGTCAAATATGGACCTTTCAAATGAACTAATATTAACAATACGGTGTATTCAATTTTGTCATATTAGTATGTTAAGGTCGAATGTTCTAAATCCTAATTGTGTAATGTTAAATTCATGATTATGGACTTTTCTCAACCATAAATTGACTTCATATCAATCAAGGGTTGAAACTTATAAGGTGCATATTTGCATTTGTAATATTTAATTCAATATTTTAATGTTAGATTTACTTTATCTCAATTGTTTAATGTTAAAATTATGGCTATCGATTTTTGTCAACCATAGATAGACTATTTATTTGAGAAGAATAGAAATTGAGGTGTATATTTACATATACTATATTTATTTGAATTTGAGTCAAATATGGACATTCAAATGAACTAATATTAACAATACGGTGTATTCAATTTTGTCATATAAGTCTGTTAAGGTCGAATCTTCTAAATACCAATTGTGTAATGTTAAATTCATGATTATGGACTTTTCTCAACCATAAATTGACTTCATATCAATAAATGGTTGAAACATATAAGGTGCATATTTGCATTTGTAATATTTAATTCAATTTTTTAACGTTAGATTTACTTTATCTCAATTGTTTAATGGTAAAATTATGGCTATCGATTTTTGTCAACCATAGATAGACAATTTATTTGATAAGAATAGAAATTGAGTTGGATATTTAAATATACTATATTTATTTGAATTTGAGTCAAATATGGACCATTCAAATGAACTAATATTAACAATACGATGTATTCAATTTTGTCATATAAGTATTATAAGGTAGAATCTTCCAAATCCCTATTGTGTAATGTTAACTTCATGATTATGGACTTTTCTCAACCATAAATTGACTTCTTATCAATAAATGGTTGAAACATATAAGGTGCATATTTGCATTTGTAATATTTAATTCAATATTTTAACGTTAGATTTTCTTTATCTCAATTGTTTAATGTTAAAATTATGGCTATCGATTTTGGTCAACCATAAATAGACTATTTATTTGAGAAGAATAGAAACTAACGTTTATATTTACATATAATATATTTATTTGAATTTGAGTCAAATATGGACCATTCAAATGAACTAATATTAACAATACGATGTATTCAATTTTGTCATATAAGTATTATAAGGTAGAATCTTCCAAATCCCTATTGTGTAATGTTAACTTCATGATTATGGACTTTTCTCAACCATAAATTGAGTTCTTATCAATAAATGGTTGAAACATATAAGGTGCATATTTGCATTTGTATTATTTAATTCGATTTTTTAACCTTAGGTTTAATTTATCTCAATTGTTTAATGTTAAAATTGTGGCTATCGATTTTTGTCAACCATAGATAGCTTATTTATTTGATAAGAATAGAAATTGAGGTGTATATTTTTACATATACTATATTTATTTGAATTTGAGTCAAATATGGATCATTCAAATGAACTAATACTAACAATACGGTGTATTCCATTTTTTCATATTAGTATGTTAAGGTCGAATCTTCTAAATCCCTATTGTGTAATGTTAAATTCATGATTATGGACTTTTCTCAACCATAAATTGACTTTATATTCATAAATGGTTGAAACATATAAGGTGCATATTTGCATTTGTATTATTTAATTCGATTTTTTAACCTTAGGTTTAATTTATCTCAATTATTTAATGTTAAAATTATGCCTATCGAATTTTTTCAAAGATAGATCGACTATTTATTTGATAATAATAGAAATTGAGTTGTATATTTACATATACTATATTTATTTGAATTTGAGTCAAATTTGGACTATTCAAATGAACTAATACTAACAATACGGTGTATTCCATTTTGTCATATTAGTATGTTAAGGTCGAATCTTCTAAATCCCAATTGTGCAATGTTAAATTCATGATAATGGACTTTTCTCAACAATAAATTGACTTCATATCAATCAATGGTTGAAACTTATATGTGGTATATTTGAATTTATAATATTTAATTCAATATTTTAACGTTAGATTTTCTTTATCTCAATTGTTTAATGTTAAAATTATGGCTATCGATTTTTGTAAATCATAGATAGACTATTTATTTGAGAAGAATAAAAATTGAGGTGTATATTTACATATACTATATTTATTTGAATTTGAGTCAAATATGGACGATTCAAATGAACTAATACTAATAATACGGTATTCCGTTTTGTCATATGAGTATGTTAAGGTCGAATCTTCTAAATACCAATTGTGTAATGTTAAATTCATGATTATGGACTTTTCTCAACAATAAATTGACTTCATATCAATAAATGGTTGAAACATATAAGGTGCATATTTGCATTTGTACTATTTAATTCAATTTTTTAACGTTAGATTTACTTTATCTCAATTGTTTAATGTTAAAATTATGGCTATCGATTTTTGTCAACAATAGATACACAATTTATTTGATAAGAATAGAAATTGAGTTGTATATTTACATACACTATATTTATTTCAATTTGAGTCAAATATGAACCATTCAAATGAACTAATATTAACAATACGGTGTATTCAATTTTGTCATATAAGTATTATAAGGTAGAATCTTCCAAATCCCTATTGTGTAATGTTAACTTCATGATTATGGACTTTTCTCAACCATAAATTGACTTCTTCTCAATAAATGGTTGAAAAATATAAGGTGCATATTTGCATTTGTAATATTTAATTCAATTTTTTAACGTTAGATTTACTTTATCTCAATTGTTTAATGTTAAAATTATGGCTATCGATTTTTGTCAACCATAAATAGACTATTTATTTGATAAGAATAGAAACTAACGTTTATATTTACATATACTATATTTATTTGAATTTGAGTCAAATATGGACCTTTCAAATGAACTAATATTAACAATACGGTGTATTCAATTTTGTCATATTAGTATGTTAAGGTCGAATGTTCTAAATCCTAATTGTGTAATGTTAAATTCATGATTATGGACTTTTCTCAACCATAAATTGACTTCATATCAATCAAGGGTTGAAACTTATAAGGTGAATATTTGCATTTGTAATATTTAATTCAATATTTTAATGTTAGATTTACTTTATCTCAATTGTTTAATGTTAAAATTATGGCTATCGATTTTTGTCAACCATAGATAGACTATTTATTTGATAGGAATAGAAATTGAGGTGTATATTTACATATACTATATTTATTTGAATTTGAGTCAAATATGGACCATTCAAATGAACTAATACTAATAATACGGTATTCCATTTTGTCATATTAGTATGTTAAGGTCGAATCTTCTAAATCCCAATTGTGTAATGTTAAATTCATGATTATGGACTTTTCTCAACCATAAATTGACTTCATATCAATAAATGCTTGAAACTTATAAGTGGCCTATTTGCATTTGTAATATTTAATTCAATATTTTAACGTTATATTTACTTTATCTCAATTGTTTAATGTTAAAATTATGACTATCGATTTTTGTCAACCATAGAAAAACTATTTATTTGATAAGATTATAAATTGAGGTGTATATTTACATATAGTATATTTATTTGAATTTGATTCAAATATGGACCATTCAAGTGAACTAATATTAACAATGCGGTGTATTCAATTTTGTCATATCAGTATGTTAAGTTCGAATCTTCTAAATCCCAATTGTGGAATGTTAAATTCATGATAATGGACTTTTCTCAACAATAAATTGACTTCATATCAGTCAATGGTTGAAACTTATATGTGGTATATTTGAATTTATAATATTTAATTCAATATTTTAACGTTAGATTTTCTTTATCTCAATTGTTTAATGTTAAAATTATGGCTATCGATTTTTGTAAATCATAGATAGACTATTTATTTGAGAAGAATAGAAATTGAGGTGTATATTTACATATACTATATTTATTTGAATTTGAGTCAAATATGGACCATTCAAATGAACTAATATTAACAATACGGTGTATTCAATTTTGTCATATAAGTCTGTTAAGGTCGAATCTTCTAAATACCAATTGTGTAATGTTAAATTCATGATTATGGACTTTTCTCAACCATAAATTGACTTCATATCAATAAATGGTTGAAACATATAAGGTGCATATTTGCATTTGTAATATTTAATTCAATTTTTTAACGTTAGATTTACTTTATCTCAATTGTTTAATGGTAAAATTATGGCTATCGATTTTTGTCAACCATAGATAGACAATTTATTTGATAAGAATAGAAATTGAGTTGTATATTTAAATATACTATATTTATTTGAATTTGAGTCAAATATGGACCATTCAATGAACTAATATTAACAATACGATGTATTCAATTTTGTCATATAAGTATTATAAGGTAGAATCTTCCAAATCCCTTTGTGTAATGTTAACTTCATGATTATGGACTTTTCTCAACCATAAATTGATTTCTTATCAATAAATGGTTGAAACATATAAGGTGCATATTTGCATTTGTAATATTTAATTCAATTTTTTAACGTTAGATTTTCTTTATCTCAATTGTTTAATGTTAAAATTATGGCTATCGATTTTGGTCAACCATAAATAGATTATTTATTTGAGAAGAATAGAAACTAACGTTTATATTTACATATAATATATTTATTTGAATTTGAGTCAAATATGGACCTTTCAAATGAACTAATATTAACAATACGGTGTATTCAATTTTGTCATATAAGTCTGTTAAGGTCGAATCTTCTAAATCCCAATTGTGTAATGTTAAATTAATGATTATGGACTTTTCTCAACCAAAAATTGACTTCATATCAATCAAGGGTTGAAACTTATAAGGGGCATATTTCCATTTGTAATATTTAATTCAATATTTTAATGTTAGATTTACTTTATCTCAATTGTTTAATGTTAAAATTATGGCTATCGATTTTTGTCAACCATAGATAGACTATTTATTTGGTAAGAATAGATATTGATGTGTATATTTACATATACTATATTTATTTGAATTTGATTCAAATATGGACCATTCAAATGAACTAATATTAACAATGCGGTGTATTCAATTTTTTCATATCAGTATGTTAAGGTCGAATCTTCTAAATCCCAATTGTGTAATGTTAAATTCATGATTATGGACTTTTCTCAACCATAAATTGACTTCATATCAATCAATGGTTGATACTTATATGGGGTATATTTGAATTTATAATATTTAATTCAATATTTTAACGTTAGATTTTATTTATCTCAATTGTTTAATGTTAAAATTATGGCTATCGATTTTTGTAAACCATAGATAGACTATTTATTTGAGAAGAATAGAAATTGAGGTGTATATTTACATATACTATATTTATTTGAATTTGAGTCAAATATGGACCATTCAAATGAACTAATACTAATAATACGGTATTCCATTTTGTCATATTAGTATGTTAAGGTCGAATCCCAATTGTGTAATGTTAAATTCATGATTATGGACTTTTCTCAACCATAAATTGACTTCTTATCAATAAATGCTTGAAACTTATAAGTGGCCTATTTGCATTTGTAATATTTAATTCAATATTTTAACGTTAGATTTACTTTATCTCAATTGTTTAATGTTAAAATTATGGCTATCGATTTTTGTCAACCATAGATAGACTATTTATTTGATAGGAATAGAAATTGAGGTGTATATTTACATATACTATATTTATTTGAATTTGAGTCAAATATGGACCTTTCAAATGAACTAATACTAATAATACGGTATTCCATTTTGTCATATGAGTATGTTAAGGTGGAATCTTCTAAATCCCAATTGTGCAATGTTAAATTCATGATAATGGACTTTTCTTAACCATAAATTGACTTCATATCAATAAATGGTTGAAACATATAAGGTGCATATTTGCATTTGTAATATTTAATTCAATTTTTTAACGTTAGATTTACTTTATCTCAATTGTTTAATGTTAAAATTATGGCTATCGATTTTTGTCAACTATAGATAGACTATTTATTTAATAATAATAGAAATTGAGGTGTATATTTACATATACTATATTTATTTGAATTTGAGTCAAATATGGACCATTCAAATGAACTAATATTAACAATACGGTGTATTCAATTTTGTAATATAAGGCTGTTAAGGTCGAATCTTCTAAATCTCAATTGTGTAATGTTAAATTCATGATTATGGACTTTCCTCAACCATAAATTGACTTCATATCAATAAATGGTTGAAACATATAAGGTGCATATTTGCATTTGTAATATTTAATTCAATTTTTTAACGTTAGATTTACTTTATCTCAATTGTTTAATGTTAAAATTATGGCTATCGATTTTTGTCAACTATAGATAGACTATATATTTGATAAGAATAGAAATTGAGGTGTATATTTAAATATACTATATTTATTTGAATTTGAGTCAAATATGGACCATTCAAATTAACTAATATTAACAATACGGTGTATTCAATTTTTTCATATAAGTATTATAAGGTCGAATCTTCCAAATCCCTATTGTGTAATGTTAACTTCATGATTATGGACTTTTCTCAACCATAAATTGACTTCGTATCAAACAATGGTTGAAACTTATAAGGGGAATATTTGAATTTGTAATATTTAATTCAATTTTTTAACCTTAGGATTATTTTAACTCAATTATTTAAAGTTAATATTATAGCTATCGAAGTTTTTCAAAGACAGATTGACTATTTATTTTATAATAAAAGAAACTAACGTTTATATTTACATATACTATATTTATTTGAATTTGATTCAAATATGGACTATTCAAATGAACTAATATTAACAATGCAGTGTATTCAATTTTGTCATATCAGTATGTTAAGGTCGAATCTTCTAAATCCCAATTGTGTAATGTTAAATTCATGATTATGGACTTTTCTCAACCATAAATTGACTTAATATCAATCAATGGTTGAAACTTATATGGGGTATATTTGAATTTATAATATTTAATTCAATATTTTAACGTTAGATTTTCTTTATCTCAATTGTTTAATGTTAAAATTATGGCTATCGATTTTTGTAAACCATAGATAGACTATTTATTTGAGAAGAATAGAAATTGAGGTGTATATTTACATATTACTATATTTATTTGAATTTGAGTCAAACATGAACCATTCAAATGAACTAATACTAATAATACGGTATTCCATTTTGTCATATTAGTATGTTAAGGTCGAATCTTCTAAATCCCAATTGTGTAATGTTAAATTCATGATTATGGACTTTTCTCAACCATAAATTGACTTCATATCAATAAATGCTTGAAACTTATAAGTGGTCTATTTGCATTTGTAATATTTAATTCAATATTTTAACGTTAGATTTACTTTATCTCAATTGTTTAATGTTAAAATTATGGCTATCGATTTTTGTCAACCATAGATAGACTATTTATTTGATAGGAATATAAATTGAGGTGTATATTTACATATACTATATTTATTTTAATTTGAGTCAAATATAGACCATTCAAATGAACTAATACTAACAATACAGTATTCCATTTTGTCATATCAGTATGTTAAGGTCGAATCTTCTAAATCCCAATTGTGCAATGTTAAATTCATGATAATGGACTTTTCTTAACCATAAATTGACTTCATATCAATAAATGGTTGAAACATATAAGGTGCATATTTGCATTTGTAATATTTAATTCAATTTTTTAACGTTAGATTTACTTTATCTCAATTGTTTAACGTTAAAATTATGGCTATCGATTTTTGTCAACTATAGATAGACTATTTATTTGATAAGAATAGAAATTGAGGTGTATATTTACATATACTATATTTATTTGAATTTGAGTCAAATATGGACCATTCAAATGAACTAATATTAACAATATGGTGTATTCTATTTTGTCATATAAGTCTGTTAAGGTCGAATCTTCTAAATCTCAATTGTGTAATGTTAAATTCATGATTATGGACTTTTCTCAACCATAAATTGACTTCATATCAATAAATGGTTGAAACATATAAGGTGCATATTTGCATTTATAATATTTAATTCAATTTTTTAACGTTAGATTTACTTTATGTAAATTGTTTAATGTTAAAATTATGGCTATCGATTTTTGTCAACTATAGATAGACTATATATTTGATAAGAATAGAAATTGAGGTGTATATTTACATATACTATATTTATTTGAATTTGAGTCAAATATCGACCATTCAAATGAACTAATATTAACAATACGGTGTATTCAATTTTTTCATATAAGTATTATAAGGTCGAATCTTCCAAATCCCTATTGTGTAATGTTAACTTCATGATTATGGACTTTTCTCAACCATAAATTGACTTCGTATCAAACAATGGTTGAAACTTATAAGGGGAATATTTGAATTTGTAATATTTAATTCAATTTTTTAACCTTAGGATTATTTTAACTCAATTATTTAAAGTTAATATTATAGCTATCGAAGTTTTTCAAAGACAGATTGACTATTTATTTTATAATAATAGAAACTAACGTTTATATTTACATATACTATATTTATTTGAATTTGATTCAAATATGGACCTTTCAAATGAACTAATATTAACAATACGGTGTATTCAATTTTGTCATATAAGTCTGTTAAGGTCGAATCTTCTAAATCCCAATTGTGTAATGTTAAATTAATGATTATGGACTTTTCTCAACCAAAAATTGACTTCATATCAATCAAGGGTTGAAACTTATAAGGGGCATATTTCCATTTGTAATATTTAATTCAATATTTTAATGTTAGATTTACTTTATCTCAATTGTTTAATGTTAAAATTATGGCTATCGATTTTTGTCAACCATAGATAGACTATTTATTTGGTAAGAATAGATATTGATGTGTATATTTACATATACTATATTTATTTGAATTTGATTCAAATATGGACCATTCAAATGAACTAATATTAACAATGCGGTGTATTCAATTTTTTCATATCAGTATGTTAAGGTCGAATCTTCTAAATCCCAATTGTGTAATGTTAAATTCATGATTATGGACTTTTCTCAACCATAAATTGACTTCATATCAATCAATGGTTGATACTTATATGGGGTATATTTGAATTTATAATATTTAATTCAATATTTTAACGTTAGATTTTATTTATCTCAATTGTTTAATGTTAAAATTATGGCTATCGATTTTTGTAAACCATAGATAGACTATTTATTTGAGAAGAATAGAAATTGAGGTGTATATTTACATATACTATATTTATTTGAATTTGAGTCAAATATGGACCATTCAAATGAACTAATACTAATAATACGGTATTCCATTTTGTCATATTAGTATGTTAAGGTCGAATCCCAATTGTGTAATGTTAAATTCATGATTATGGACTTTTCTCAACCATAAATTGACTTCTTATCAATAAATGCTTGAAACATATAAGGTGCATACTTGCATTTGTAATATTTAATTCAATATTTTAACGTTAGATTTACTTTATCTCAATTGTTTAATGTTAAAATTATGGCTATCGATTTTTGTCAACCATAGATAGACTATTTATTTGATAGGAATAGAAATTGAGGTGTATATTTACATATACTATATTTATTTGAATTTGAGTCAAATATGGACCATTCAAATGAACTAATACTAATAATACGGTATTCCATTTTGTCATATGAGTATGTTAAGGTCGAATCTTCTAAATCCCAATTGTGCAATGTTAAATTCATGATAATTGACTTTTCTTAACCATAAATTGACTTCATATCAATAAATGGTTGAAACATATAAGGTGCATATTTGCATTTGTAATATTTAATTCAATTTTTTAACGTTAGATTTACTTTATCTCAATTGTTTAATGTTAAAATTATGGCTATCGATTTTTGTCAACCATAGATAGACTATTTATTTGATAGGAATAGAAATTGAGGTGTATATTTACATATACTATATTTATTTGAATTTGAGTCAAATATGGACCATTCAAATGAACTAATACTAATAATACGGTATTCCATTTTGTCATATGAGTATGTTAAGGTCGAATCTTCTAAATCCCAATTGTGCAATGTTAAATTCATGATTATGGACTTTTCTCAACCATAAATTGACTTCATATCAATAAATGGTTGAAACATATAAGGTGCATATTTGCATTTGTAATATTTAATTCAATTTTTTAACGTTAGATTTACTTTATCTCAATTGTTTAATGTTAAAATTATGGCTATCGATTTTTGTCAACTATAGATAGACTATATATTTGATAAGAATAGAAATTGAGGTGTATATTTACATATACTATATTTATTTGAATTTGAGTCAAATATGGACCATTCAAATGAACTAATATTAACAATACGGTGTATTCAATTTTTTCATATAAGTATTATAAGGTCGAATCTTCCAAATCCCTATTGTGTAATGTTAACTTCATGATTATGGACTTTTCTCAACCATAAATTGACTTCGTATCAAACAATGGTTGAAACTTATAAGGGGAATATTTGAATTTATAATATTTAATTCAATTTTTTAACCTTAGGATTATTTTAACTCAATTATTTAAAGGTAATATTATAGCTATCGAAGTTTTTCAAAGACAGATTGACTATTTATTTTATAATAATAGAAACTAACGTTTATATTTATATATACTATATTTATTTGAATTTGATTCAAATATGGACCATTCAAATGAACTAATATTAACAATGCGGTGTATTCAATTTTGTCATATCAGTATGTTAAGGTCGAATCTTCTAAATCCCAATTGTGTAATGTTAAATTCATGATTATGGACTTTTCTCAACCATAAATTGACTTCATATCAATCAATGGTTGAAACTTATATGGGGTATATTTGAATTTATAATATTTAATTCAATATTTTAACGTTAGATTTTCTTTATCTCAATTGTTTAATGTTAAAATTATGGCTATCGATTTTTGTAAACCATAGATAGACTATTTATTTGAGAAGAATAGAAATTGAGGTCTATATTTACATATACTATATTTATTTGAATTTGAGTCAAATATGGACCATTCAAATGAACTAATACTAATAATACGGTAATTCCATTTTGTCATATTAGTATGTTAAGGTCGAATCTTCTAAATCCCAATTGTGTAATGTTAAATTCATGATTATGGACTTTTCTCAACCATAAATTGACTTCATATCAATAAATGCTTGAAACTTATAAGTGGTCTATTTGCATTTGTAATATTTAATTCAATATTTTAACGTTAGATTTACTTTATCTCAATTGTTTAATGTTAAAATTATGGCTATCGATTTTTGTCAACCATAGATAGACTATTTATTTGATAAGAATATAAATTGAGGTGTATATTTACATATACTATATTTATTTTAATTTGAGTCAAATATGGACCATTCAAATGAACTAATATTAACAATAGAGTGTATTCCATTTTGTCATATCAGTATGTTAAGGTCAAATCTTCTAAATCCCAATTGTGCAATGTTAAATTCATGATAATGGACTTTTCTGAACCATAAATTGACTTCATATCAATAAATGGTTGAAACATATAAGGTGCATATTTGCATTTGTAATATTTAATTCAATTTTTTAACGTTAGATTTACTTTATCTCAATTGTTTAATGTTAAAATTATGGCTATCGATTTTTGTCAACTATAGATAGACTATTTATTTGATAAGAATAGAAATTGAGGTGTATATTTACATATACTATATTTATTTGAATTTGAGTCAAATATGGACCATTCAAATGAACTAATATTAACAATATGGTGTATTCAATTTTGTCATATAAATCTGTTAAGGTCGAATCTTCTAAATCTCAATTGTGTAATGTTAAATTCATGATTATGGACTTTTCTCAACCATAAATTGACTTTATATCAATAAATGGTTGAAACATATAAGGTGCATATTTGCATTTATAATATTTAATTCAATTTTTTAACGTTAGATTTACTTTATGTAAATTGTTTAATGTTAAAATTATGGCTATCGATTTTTGTCAACTATAGATAGACTATATATTTGATAAGAATAGAAATTGAGGTGTATATTTACATATACTATATTTATTTGAATTTGAGTCAAATATCGACCATTCAAATGAACTAATATTAACAATACGGTGTATTCAATTTTTTTCATATAAGTATTATAAGGTCGAATCTTCCAAATCCCTATTGTGTAATGTTAACTTCATGATTATGGACTTTTCTCAACCATAAATTGACTTCTTATCAAAAAATGCTTGAAACTTATAAGTGGCCTATTTGAATTTGTAATATTTAATTCAATTTTTTAACCTTAGGATTATTTTAACTCAATTATTTAAAGTTAATATTATAGCTATCGAAGTTTTTCAAAGACAGATTGACTATTTATTTTATAATAATAGAAACTAACGTTTATACATGAATTTTACATTACACAATAGGGATTTAGAAGATTCGACCTTAACATACTAATATGACAAAATGGAATACACCGTATTGTTAGTATTAGTTTATTTGAATGGTCCATATTTGACTCAAATTCAAATAAATATAGTATATGTAAATATACACCTCAATTTCTATTCTTATCAAATAAATAGTCTATCTATGGTTAACAAAAATTGATTGCCATAATTTTAACATTAAACAATTGAGATAAAGTAAATCTAAAATTAAAAAATTGAATTAAATATTACAAATGCAAATATACGCTTTATAAGTTTCAACCATTGATTGATATAAAGTAAATTTATGGTTGAGAAAAGTATATAATCATGAATTTAACATTACACAATTGGGATTTAGAAGATTCGCCTTAACATACTAATATGACAAAATGGAATACACCGTATTGTTAGTATTAGTTCATTTGAATGATCCATATTTGACTCAAATTCAAATAAATTTAGTATATGTAAATATACACCTCAATTTCTATTCTTATCAAATAAATAGTCTATCTATGGTTAACAAAAATCGATTGCCATAATTTTAACATTAAACAATTGAGATAAAGTAAATCTAAAATTAAAAAATTGAATTAAATATTACAAATGCAAATATACGCTTTATAAGTTTCAACCATTGATTGATATAAAGTAAATTTATGGTTGAGAAAAGTATATAATCATGAATTTAACATTACACAATTGAGATTTAGAAGATTCGACCTTAACATACTAATATGACAAAATGGAATACACCGTATTGTTAGTATTAGTTCATTTGAATGATCCATATTTGACTCAAATTCAAATAAATATATTATATGTAAATATACACCTCAATTTCTATTCTTATCAAATAAATAGTCTATCTATGGTTGACAAAAATCGATAGCCATAATTTTAACATTAAACAATTGAGATAAAGTAAATCTAACGTTAAAATATTGAATTAAATATTACAAATGCAAATATGGCACTTATAAGTTAAAACCATTTATTGATATGAAGTCAATTTATGGTTGAGAAAAGTCCATAATCATGAATTTAACATTTTACAATTGGGATTTAGAAGATTCGACCTAAACATACTAATATGACAAAATGGAATACACCGTATTGTTAGTATTAGTTCATTTGAATGATCCATATTTGACTCAAATTCAAATAAATATAGTATATGTAAATATACACCTCAATTTCTATTCTTATCAAATAAATAGTCTATCTATAGTTGACAAAAATCGATAGCCATAATTTTAACATTAAACAATTGAGATAAAGTAAATCTAACGTTAAAATATTGAATTAAATATTACAAATGCAAATATGGCACTTATAAGTTTCAACCATTTATTGATATAAAGTCAATTTATGGTTGAGAAAAGTCCATAATCATGAATTTTACATTACACAATAGGGATTTAGAAGATTGCACCTTAACATACTAATATGACAAAATGGAATACACCGTATTGTTAGTATTAGTTCATTTGAATGATCCATATTTGACTCAAATTCAAATAAATATAGTATAAGTAAATATACACCTCAATTTGTATTCTTATCAAATAAATAGTCTATCTATGGTTGACAAAAATCGATAGCCATAATTTTAACATTAAACAATTGAGATAAATTAAACCTAAGGTTAAAAAATCGAATTAAATAATACAAATGCAAATATGCACCTTATATGTTTCAACCATTTATTGATATAAAGTCAATTTATGGTTGAGAAAAGTCCATAATCATGAATTTAACATTACACAATAGGGATTTAGAAGATTCGACCTTAACATACTAATATGAAAAAATGGAATACACCGTATTGTTAGTATTAGTTCATTTGAATGATCCATATTTGACTCAAATTCAAATAAATATAGTATATGTAAAAATATACACCTCAATTTCTATTCTTATCAAATAAATAGTCTATCTATGTTTGACAAAAATGGATAGCCATAATTTTAACATTAAACAATTGAGATAAATTAAACCTAAGGTTAAAAAATCGAATTAAATAATACAAATGCAAATATGCACCTTATATGTTTCAACCATTTATTGATATGATGTCAATTTATGGTTGAGAAAAGTCCATAATCAAGAATTTAACATTACACAATTGGGATTTAGAAGATTCGACCTTAACATACTAATAAGAAAAAATGGAATACACCGTATTGTTAGTATTAGTTCATTTGAATGGTCCATATTTGACTCAAATTCAAATAAATATAGTATATGTAAAAATATACACCACAATTTCTATTCTTATCAAATAAATAGTCTATCTATGGTTGACAAAAATCGATAGCCATAATTTTAACATTAAACAATTGAGATAAAGTAAATCTAACGTTAAAATATTGAATTAAACATTACAAATGCAAATATGGCACTTATAAGTTTCAACCATTTATTGATATAAAGTCAATTTATGGTTGAGAAAAGTCCATAATCAAGAATTTTACATTACACAAAAGGGATTTAGAAGATTCGACCTTAACATACTAATATGACAAAATGGAATACATCGTATTGTTAGTATTAGTTTATTTGAATGGTTCATTTTTGACTCAAATTCAAATAAATATAGTATATGTAAATATACACCTCAATTTCTATTCTTATCAAATAAATAGTCTATCTATGGTTGACAAAAATCGATAGGCATAATTTTAACATTAAACAATTGAGATAAAGTAAATCTAACGTTAAAAAATTGAATTAAATATTACAAATTCAAATATACACCTTATATGTTTCAACCATTTATTGATATGAAGTCAATTTATGGTTGAGAAAAGTCCATAATTATGAATTTAACATTACACAATTGGGATTTAGAAGATTCGACCTTAACATACTAATATGACAAAATGGAATACACCGTATTGTTAGTATTAGTTCATTTGAATGATCCATATTTGACTCAAATTCAAATAAATATAGTATATGTAAATATACACCTCAATTTCTATTCTTATCTAATAAATAGTCTATCTATGGTGGACAAAAATCGATAGCCATAATTTTAACATTAAACAATTGAGATAAAGTAAATCTAACGTTAAAAAATTGAATTAAATATTACAAATTCAAATATGCGCCTTATATGTTTCAACCATTTATTGATATGAAATCAATTTATGGTTGAGAAAAGTCCATAATTATGAATTTAACATTACACAATTGGGATTTAGAAGATTCGCCTTAACATACTAATATGACAAAATGGAATACACCGTATTGTTAGTATTAGTTCATTTGAATGATCCATATTTGACTCAAATTCAAATAAATATAGTATATGTAAATATACACCTCAATTTCTATTCTTATCAAATAAATAGTCTATCTATGGTTAACAAAAATCGATTGCCATAATTTTAACATTAAACAATTGAGATAAAGTAAATCTAAAATTAAAAAATTGAATTAAATATTACAAATGCAAATATACGCCTTATAAGTTTCAACCATTGATTGATATAAAGTAAATTTATGGTTGAGAAAAGTATATAATCATGAATTTAACATTACACAATTGGGATTTAGAAGATTCGACCTTAACATACTAATATGACAAAATGGAATACACCGTATTGTTAGTATTAGTTCATTTGAATGATCCATATTTGACTCAAATTCAAATAAATATAGTATATGTAAATATACAACTCAATTTCTATTATTATCAAATAAATAGTCGATCTATCTTTGAAAAAATTTGATAGGCATAATTTTAACATTAAATAATTGAGATAAATTAAACCTAAGGTTAAAAAATCGAATTAAATAATACAAATGCAAATATGCACCTTATATGTTTCAACCATTTATTGATATGATGTCAATTTATGGTTGAGAAAAGTCCATAATCATGAATTTAACATTACACAATTGAGATTTAGAAGATTCGACCTTAACATACTAATATGACAAAATGGAATACACCGTATTGTTAGTATTAGTTCATTTGAATGATCCATATTTGACTCAAATTCAAATAAATATATTATATGTAAAAATATACACGTCAATTTCTATTCTTATCAAATAAATAGTCTATCTATGGTTGACAAAAATCGATAGCCATAATTTTAACATTAAACAATTGAGATAAAGTAAATCTAACGTTAAAATATTGAATTAAATATTACAAATGCAAATATGGCACTTATAAGTTAAAACCATTTATTGATATGAAGTCAATTTATGGTTGAGAAAAGTCCATAATCATGAATTTAACATTATACAATTGGGATTTAGAAGATTCGACCTTAACATACTAATATGACAAAATGGAATACACCGTATTGTTAGTATTAGTTCATTTGAATGATCCATATTTGACTCAAATTCAAATAAATATAGTATATGTAAATATACTCCTCAATTTCTATTCTTATCAAATAAATAGTCTATCTATGGTTGACAAAAATCGGTAGCCATAATTTTAACATTAAACAATTGAGATAAAGTAAATCTAACGTTAAAAAATTGAATTAAATATTACAAATTCAAATATGCCCCTTATAAGTTTCAACCATTGATTAATACGAAGTCAATTTATGGTTGAGAAAAGTCCATAATCATGAATTTAAAATTACACAATTGATATTTAGAAGATTCGACCTTAACATACTAATATGACAAAATGGAATACACTGTATTGTTAGTATTAGTTCATTTGAATAGTCCATATTTGACTCAAATTCAAATAAATATAGTATATGTAAATATACAACTCAATTTCTATTATTATCAAATAAATAGTCGATCTATCTTTGAAAAAATTCGATAGGCATAATTTTAACATTAAATAATTGAGATAAATTAAACCTAAGGTTAAAAAATCGAATTAAATAATACAAATGCAAATATGCACCTTATATGTTTCAACCATTTATTGATATAAAGTCAATTTATGGTTGAGAAAAGTCCATAATCATGAATTTAACATTACACAATAGGGATTTAGAAGATTCGACCTTAACATACTAATATGAAAAAATGGAATACACCGTATTGTTAGTATTAGTTCATTTGAATGATCCATATTTGACTCAAATTCAAATAAATATAGTATATGTAAAAATATACACCTCAATTTCTATTCTTATCAAATAAATAAGCTATCTATGTTTGACAAAAATCGATAGCCATAATTTTAACATTAAACAATTGAGATAAATTAAACCTAAGGTTAAAAAATCGAATTAAATAATACAAATGCAAATATGCACCTTATATGTTTCAACCATTTATTGATATGATGTCAATTTATGGTTGAGAAAAGTCCATAATCAAGAATTTAACATTACACAATTGGGATTTAGAAGATTCGACCTTAAAATACTAATAAGAAAAAATGGAATACACCGTATTGTTAGTATTAGTTCATTTGAATGGTCCATATTTGACTCAAATTCAAATAAATATAGTATATGTAAAAATATACACCACAATTTCTATTCTTATCAAATAAATAGTCTATCTATGGTTGACAAAAATCGATAGCCATAATTTTAACATTAAACAATTGAGATAAAGTAAATCTAATGTTAAAATATTGAATTAAACATTACAAATGCAAATATGGCACTTATAAGTTTCAACCATTTATTGATATAAAGTCAATTTATGGTTGAGAAAAGTCCATAATCAAGAATTTTACATTACACAAAAGGGATTTAGAAGATTCGACCTTAACATACTAATATGACAAAATGGAATACACCGTATTGTTAGTATTAGTTTATTTGAATGGTTCATATTTGACTCAAATTCAAATAAATATAGTATATGTAAATATACACCTCAATTTCTATTCTTATCAAATAAATAGTCTATCTATGGTTGACAAAAATCGATAGGCATAATTTTAACATTAAACAATTGAGATAAAGTAAATCTAACGTTAAAAAATTGAATTAAATATTACAAATTCAAATATACGCCTTATATGTTTCAACCATTTATTGATATGAAGTCAATTTATGGTTGAGAAAAGTCCATAATTATGAATTTAACATTACACAATTGGGATTTAGAAGATTCGACCTTAAAACACTAATATGACAAAATGGAATACACCGTATTGTTAGTATTAGTTCATTTGAATGATCCATATTTGACTCAAATTCAAATAAATATAGTATATGTAAATATACACCTCAATTTCTATTCTTATCAAATAAATAGTCTATCTATGGTTAACAAAAATCGATTGCCATAATTTTAACATTAAACAATTGAGATAAAGTAAATCTAAAATTAAAAAATTGAATTAAATATTACAAATGCAAATATACGCCTTATAAGTTTCAACCATTGATTGATATAAAGTCAATTTATGGTTGAGAAAAGTATATAATCATGAATTTAACATTACACAATTGGGATTTAGAAGATTCGACCTTAACATACTAATATGACAAAATGGAATACACCGTATTGTTAGTATTAGTTCATTTGAATGATCCATATTTGACTCAAATTCAAATAAATATAGTATATATAAATATACAACTCAATTTCTATTATTATCAAATAATTAGTCGATCTATCTTTGAAAAAATTCGATAGGCATAATTTTAACATTAAATAATTGAGATAAATTAAACCTAAGGTTAAAAAATCGAATTAAATAATACAAATGCAAATATGCACCTTATATGTTTCAACCATTTATTGATATGATGTCAATTTATGGTTGAGAAAAGTCCATAATCATGAATTTAACATTACACAATTGAGATTTAGAAGATTCGATCTTAACATACTAATATGACAAAATGGAATACACCGTATTGTTAGTATTAGTTCATTTGAATGATCCATATTTGACTCAAATTCAAATAAATATATTATATGTAAAAATATACACGTCAATTTCTATTCTTATCAAATAAATAGTCTATCTATGGTTGACAAAAATCGATAGCCATAATTTTAACATTAAACAATTGAGATAAAGTAAATCTAACGTTAAAATATTGAATTAAATATTACAAATGCAAATATGGCACTTATAAGTTAAAACCATTTATTGATATGAAGTCAATTTATGGTTGAGAAAAGTCCATAATCATGAATTTAACATTATACAATTGGGATTTAGAAGATTCGACCTTAACATACTAATATGACAAAATGGAATACACCGTATTGTTAGTATTAGTTCATTTGAATGATCCATATTTGACTCAAATTCAAATAAATATATTATATGTAAATATACTCCTCAATTTCTATTCTTATCAAATAAATAGTCTATCTATGGTTGACAAAAAAATCGATAGCCATAATTTTAACATTAAACAATTGAGATAAAGTAAATTTAACGTTTAAAAAATTGAATTAAATATTACAAATTCAAATATACCCCTTATAAGTTTTCAACCATTGATTAATACGAAGTCAATTTATGGTTGAGAAAAGTCCATAATCATGAATTTAAAATTACACAATTGATATTTAGAAGAATCGACCTTAACATACTTATATGACCAAAATTGAATACACCGTATTGTAAATATTAGTTCATTTGAATAGTCCCATATTTGACTCAAATTCAAATAAATATATTATATGTAAACATACAACTTCAATTTCTATTATTATCAAATAAATAGTCGATCTATCTTTGAAAAAATTTCGATAGGCATAATTTTAACATTAAATAATTGAGATAAATTAAACCTAAGGTTAAAATATCGAATTAAATAATACAAATGCAAATATGCACCTTATATGTTTCAACCATTTATGATATGATGTCAATTTATGGTTGAGAAAAGTACATAATCATGAATTTAACATTACACAATTGGGATTTAGAAGATTCGACCTTAAACATACTAATATGACAAAATGGAATACACCGTATTGTTAGTATTAGTTCATTTGAATGATCCATATTTGACTCAAATTCAAATAAATATTGTATATGTAAATATACACCTCAATTTCTATTCCTTATCAAATAAATAGTCTATCTATGGTTACAAAAATCGATAGCCATAATTTTAACATTTAACAATTGAGATAAAGTAAATCTAACGTTAAAATATTGAATTAAATATTACAAATGCAAATATGGCACTTATAAGTTTCAACCATTTATTGATATGATGTCAATTTATGGTTGAGAAATGACCATAATCATGAATTTAACATTACACAATTGCGATTTAGAAGATTCGACCTTAACATACTAATATGACAATTGGAATACACCGTATTGTTAGTATTAGTTCATTGAATGATCTATATTTGACTCAAATTCAAATAAATATATTATATGTAAAAATATACACCTCCAATTTCTATTCTTATCAAATAAATAGTCTATCTATGGTTGACAAAAATCGATAGCCATAATTTTAACATTAAACAATTGAGATAAAGTAAATCTAACGTTAAAATATTGAATTAAATATTACAAATGAAAATATGGCACTTATAAGTTTCAACCATTTATTGATATAAAGTCAATTTATGGTTGAGAAAAGTCCATAATCATGAATTTTACATTACACAATAGGGATTTAGAAGATTCGACCTTAACATACTAATATGACAAAATGGAATACACCGTATTGTTAGTATTAGTTCATTTGAATGATCCATATTTGACTCAAAGTCAAATAAATATAGTATATGTAAATATACAACTCAATTTCTATTATTATCAAATAAATAGTCGATCTATCTTTGAAAAAATTCGATAGGCATAATTTTAACATTAAATAATTGAGATAAATTAAACCTAAGGTTAAAAAATCGAATTAAATAATACAAATGCAAATATGCACCTTATATGTTTCAACCATTTATTGATATGAAGTCAATTTATGGTTGAGAAAAGTCCATAATCATGAATTTAACATTATACAATTGGGATTTAGAAGATTCGACCTTAACATACTAATATGACAAAATGGAATACACCGTATTGTTAGTATTAGTTCATTTGAATGATCCATATTTGACTCAAATTAAAATAAATATATTATATGTAAATATACTCCTCAATTTCTATTCTTATCAAATAAATAGTCTATCAATGGTTGACAAAAATCGATAGCCATAATTTTAACATTAAACAATTGAGATAAAGTAAATCTAACGTTAAAAAATTGAATTAAATATTACAAATTCAAATATGCCCCTTATAAGTTTCAACCATTGATTAATACGAAGTCAATTTATGGTTGAGAAAAGTCCATAATCATGAATTTAAAATTACACAATTGATATTTAGAAGATTCGACCTTAACATACTTATATGACAAAATGGAATACACCGTATTGTTAATATTAGTTCATTTGAATAGTCCATATTTGACTCAAATTCAAATAAATATATTATATGTAAATATACAACTCAATTTCTATTATTATCAAATAAATAGTCGATCTATCTTTGAAAAAATTCGATAGGCATAATTTTAACATTAAATAATTGAGATAAATTAAACCTAAGGTTAAAATATCGAATTAAATAATACAAATGCAAATATGCACCTTATATGTTTCAACCATTTATTGATATGATGTCAATTTATGGTTGAGAAAAGACCATAATCATGAATTTAACATTACACAATTGAGATTTAGAAGATTCGACCTTAACATACTAATATGACAAATTGGAATACACCGTATTGTTAGTATTAGTTCATTTGAGTGATCCATATTTGACTCAAATTCAAATAAATATATTATATGTAAAAATATACACCTCAATTTCTATTCTTATCAAATAAATAGTCTATCTATTGTTGACAAAAATCGATAGCCATAATTTTAACATTAAACAATTGAGATAAAGTAAATCTAACGTTTAAAATATTGAATTAAATATTACAAATGCAAATATGGCACTTATAACTTAAAACCATTTATTGATATGAAGTCAACATATGGTTGAGAAAAGTCCATAATCATGAATTTAACATTATACAATTGGGATTTAGAAGATTCGACCTAAACATACTAATATGACAAAATGGAATACACCGTATTGTTAGTATTAGTTCATTTGAATGATCCATATTTGACTCAAATTCAAATAAATATAGTATATGTAAATATACACCTCAATTTCTATTCTTATCAAATAAATAGTCTATCTATAGTTGACAAAAATCGATAGCCATAATTTTAACATTAAACAATTGAGATAAAGTAAATCTAACGTTAAAATATTGAATTAAATATTACAAATGCAAATATGGCACTTATAAGTTTCAACCATTTATTGATATAAAGTCAATTTATGGTTGAGAAAAGTCCATAATCATGAATTTTACATTACACAATAGGGATTTAGAAGATTGCACCTTAACATACTAATATGACAAAATGGAATACACCGTATTGTTAGTATTAGTTCATTTGAATGATCCATATTTGACTCAAATTCAAATAAATATAGTATAAGTAAATATACACCTCAATTTGTATTCTTATCAAATAAATAGTCTATCTATGGTTGACAAAAATCGATAGCCATAATTTTAACATTAAAGAATTGAGATAAAGTAAATCTAACGCTAAAAAATTGAATTAAATATTACAAATTCAAATATGCCCCTTATAAGTTTCAACCATTGATTAATACGAAGTCAATTTATGGTTGACAAAAGTCCATAATCATGAATTTAACATTACACAATTGGGATTTAGAACATTCGACCTTAACATACTAATATGACAAAATGGAATACACCGTATTGTTAGTATTAGTTCATTTGAATGATCCATATTTGACTCAAATTCAAATAAATATAGTATATGTAAATATACAACTCAATTTCTATTATTATCAAATAAATAGTCGATCTATCTTTGAAAATATTCGATAGGCATAATTTTAACATTAAATAATTGAGATAAATTAAACCTAAGGTTAAAAAATCGAATTAAATAATACAAATGCAAATATGCACCTTATATGTTTCAACCATTTATTGATATCATATCAATTTATGGTTGACAAAAGTCCATAATCATGAAGTTAACATTACACAATTGGGATTTAGAAGATTCGACCTTAACATACTAATATGACAAAATGGAATACACCGTATTGTTAGTATTAGTAAATTTTGAATGATCCATATTTGACTCAAATTCAAATAAATATAGTATATGTAAAAATATACACCTCAATTTCTATTCTTATCAAATAAATAGTCTATCTATGGTTGACAAAAATCGATACCCATAATTTTAACATTAAACAATTGAGATAAAGTAAATCTAACGTTAAAATATTGAATTAAATATTACAAATGCAAATATGGCACTTATAAGTTTCAACCATTTATTGATACGAAGTCAATTTATGGTTGAGAAAAGTCCATAATCATGAATTTAACATTATACAATTGGGATTTAGAAGATTCGACCTTAACATACTAATATGACAAAATGGAATACACCGTATTGTTAGTATTAGTTCATTTGAATGATCCATATTTGACTCAAATTCAAATAAATATAGTATATATAAATATACAACTCAATTTCTATTATTATCAAATAATTAGTCGATCTATCTTTGAAAAAATTCGATAGGCATAATTTTAACATTAAATAATTGAGATAAATTAAACCTAAGGTTAAAAAATCGAATTAAATAATACAAATGCAAATATGCACCTTATATGTTTCAACCATTTATTGATATCATATCAATTTATGGTTGACAAAAGTCCATAATCATGAAGTTAACATTACACAATTGGGATTTAGAAGATTCGACCTTAACATACTAATATGACAAAATGGAATACACCGTATTGTTAGTATTAGTAAATTTTGAATGATCCATATTTGACTCAAATTCAAATAAATATAGTATATGTAAAAATATACACCTCAATTTCTATTCTTATCAAATAAATAGTCTATCTATGGTTGACAAAAATCGATACCCATAATTTTAACATTAAACAATTGAGATAAAGTAAATCTAACGTTAAAATATTGAATTAAATATTACAAATGCAAATATGGCACTTATAAGTTTCAACCATTTATTGATACGAAGTCAATTTATGGTTGAGAAAAGTCCATAATCATGAATTTAACATTATACAATTGGGATTTAGAAGATTCGACCTTAACATACTAATATGACAAAATGGAATACACCGTATTGTTAGTATTAGTTCATTTGAATGATCCATATTTGACTCAAATTCAAATAAATATAGTATATATAAATATACAACTCAATTTCTATTATTATCAAATAATTAGTCGATCTATCTTTGAAAAAATTCGATAGGCATAATTTTAACATTAAATAATTGAGATAAATTAAACCTAAGGTTAAAAAATGGAATTAAATAATACAAATGCAAATATGCACCTTATATGTTTCAACCATTTATTGATATGATGTCAATTTATGGTTGAGAAAAGTACATAATCATGAATTTAACATTACACAATTGGGATTTAGAAGATTCGACCTTAACATACTAATATGACAAAATGGAATACACCGTATTGTTAGTATTAGTTCATTTGAATGATCCATATTTGACTCAAATTCAAATAAATATAGTATATGTAAATATACACCTCAATTTCTATTCTTATCAAATAAATAGTCTATCTATGGTTGACAAAAATCGATAGCCATAATTTTAACATTAAACAATTGAGATAAAGTAAATCTAACGTTAAAATATTGAATTAAATATTACAAATGCAAATATGGCACTTATAAGTTTCAACCATTTATTGATATAAAGTCAATTTATGGTTGAGAAAAGTCCATAACCATGAATTTTACATTACACAATAGGGATTTAGAAGATTCGACCTTAACATACTAATATGACAAAATGGAATACACCGTATTGTTAGTATTAGTTCATTTGAATGATCCATATTTGACTCAAAGTCAAATAAATATAGTATATGTAAATATACAACTCAATTTCTATTATTATCAAATAAATAGTCGATCTATCTTTGAAAAAATTCGATAGGCATAATTTTAACATTAAATAATTGAGATAAATTAAACCTAAGGTTAAAAAATCGAATTAAATAATACAAATGCAAATATGCACCTTATATGTTTCAACCATTTATTGATATGATGTCAATTTATGGTTGAGAAAAGTCCATAATCATGAATTTAACATTACACAATTGAGATTTAGAAGATTCGACCTTAACATACTAATATGACAAAATGGAATACACCGTATTGTTAGTATTAGTTCATTAGAATGATCCATATTTGACTCAAATTCAAATAAATATATTATATGTAAAAATATACACGTCAATTTCTATTCTTATCAAATAAATAGTCTATCTATGGTTGACAAAAATCGATAGCCATAATTTTAACATTAAACAATTGAGATAAAGTAAATCTAACGTGAAAATATTGAATTAAATATTACAAATGCAAATATGGCACTTATAAGTTAAAACCATTTATTGATATGAAGTCAATTTATGGTTGAGAAAAGTCCATAATCATGAATTTAACATTATACAATTGGGATTTAGAAGATTCGACCTTAACATACTAATATGACAAAATGGAATACACCGTATTATTAGTATTAGTTCATTTGAATGATCCATATTTGACTCAAATTAAAATAAATATATTATATGTAAATATACTCCTCAATTTCTATTCTTATCAAATAAATAGTCTATCAATGGTTGACAAAAATCGATAGCCATAATTTTAACATTAAACAATTGAGATAAAGTAAATCTAACGTTAAAAAATTGAATTAAATATTACAAATTCAAATATGCCCCTTATAAGTTTCAACCATTGATTAATACGAAGTCAATTTATGGTTGAGAAAAGTCCATAATCATGAATTTAAAATTACACAATTGATATTTAGAAGATTCGACCTTAACATACTTATATGACAAAATGGAATACACCGTATTGTTAATATTAGTTCATTTGAATAGTCCATATTTGACTCAAATTCAAATAAATATATTATATGTAAATATACAACTCAATTTCTATTATTATCAAATAAATAGTCGATCTATCTTTGAAAAAATTCGATAGGCATAATTTTAACATTAAATAATTGAGATAAATTAAACCTAAGGTTAAAATATCGAATTAAATAATACAAATGCAAATATGCACCTTATATGTTTCAACCATTTATTGATATGATGTCAATTTATGGTTGAGAAAAGTCCATAATCATGAATTTAACATTACACAATTGAGAATTAGAAGATTCGACCTTAACATACTAATATGACAAATTGGAATACACCGTATTGTTAGTATTAGTTCATTTGAATGATCCATATTTGACTCAAATTCAAATAAATATATTATATGTAAAAATATACACCTCAATTTCTATTCTTATCAAATAAATAGTCTATCTATGGTTGACAAAAATCGATAGCCATAATTTTAACATTAAACAATTGAGATAAAGTAAATCTAACGTTAAAATATTGAATTAAATATTACAAATGCAAATATGGCACTTATAAGTTAAAACCATTTATTGATATGAAGTCAATTTATGGTTGAGAAAAGTCCATAATCATGAATTTAACATTTTACAATTGGGATTTAGAAGATTCGACCTAAACATACTAATATGACAAAATGGAATACACCGTATTGTTAGTATTAGTTCATTTGAATGATCCATATTTGACTCAAATTCAAATAAATATAGTATATGTAAATATACACCTCAATTTCTATTCTTATCAAATAAATAGTCTATCTATAGTTGACAAAAATCGATAGCCATAATTTTAACATTAAACAATTGAGATAAAGTAAATCTAACGTTAAAATATTGAATTAAATATTACAAATGCAAATATGGCACTTATAAGTTTCAACCATTTATTGATATAAAGTCAATTTATGGTTGAGAAAAGTCCATAATCATGAATTTTACATTACACAATAGGGATTTAGAAGATTGCACCTTAACATACTAATATGACAAAATGGAATACACCGTATTGTTAGTATTAGTTCATTTGCATGATCCATATTTGACTCAAATTCAAATAAATATAGTATAAGTAAATATACACCTCAATTTGTATTCTTATCAAATAAATAGTCTATCTATGGTTGACAAAAATCGATAGCCATAATTTTAACATTAAAGAATTGAGATAAAGTAAATCTAACGCTAAAAAATTGAATTAAATATTACAAATTCAAATATGCCCCTTATAAGTTTCAACCATTGATTAATACGAAGTCAATTTATGGTTGACAAAAGTTCATAATCATGAATTTAACATTACACAATTGGGATTTAGAAGATTCGACCTTAACATACTAATATGACAAAATGGAATACACCGTATTGTTAGTATTAGTTCATTTGAATGATCCATATTTGACTCAAAGTCAAATAAATATAGTATATGTAAATATACAACTCAATTTCTATTATTATCAAATAAATAGTCGATCTATCTTTGAAAAAATTCGATAGGCATAATTTTAACATTAAATAATTGAGATAAATTAAACCTAAGGTTAAAAAATCGAATTAAATAATACAAATGCAAATATGCACCTTATATGTTTCAACCATTTATTGATATGATGTCAATTTATGGTTGAGAAAAGTACATAATCATGAATTTAACATTACACAATTGGGATTTAGAAGATTCGACCTTAACATACTAATATGACAAAATGGAATACACCGTATTGTTAGTATTAGTTCATTTGAATGATCCATATTTGACTCAAATTCAAATAAATATAGTATATGTAAATATACACCTCAATTTCTATTCTTATCAAATAAATAGTCTATCTATGGTTGACAAAAATCGATAGCCATAATTTTAACATTAAACAATTGAGATAAAGTAAATCTAACGTTAAAATATTGAATTAAATATTACAAATGCAAATATGGCACTTATAAGTTTCAACCATTTATTGATATAAAGTCAATTTATGGTTGAGAAAAGTCCATAACCATGAATTTTACATTACACAATAGGGATTTAGAAGATTCGACCTTAACATACTAATATGACAAAATGGAATACACCGTATTGTTAGTATTAGTTCATTTGAATGATCCATATTTGACTCAAAGTCAAATAAATATAGTATATGTAAATATACAACTCAATTTCTATTATTATCAAATAAATAGTCGATCTATCTTTGAAAAAATTCGATAGGCATAATTTTAACATTAAATAATTGAGATAAATTAAACCTAAGGTTAAAAAATCGAATTAAATAATACAAATGCAAATATGCACCTTATATGTTTCAACCATTTATTGATATGATGTCAATTTATGGTTGAGAAAAGTCCATAATCATGAATTTAACATTACACAATTGAGATTTAGAAGATTCGACCTTAACATACTAATATGACAAAATGGAATACACCGTATTGTTAGTATTAGTTCATTAGAATGATCCATATTTGACTCAAATTCAAATAAATATATTATATGTAAAAATATACACGTCAATTTCTATTCTTATCAAATAAATAGTCTATCTATGGTTGACAAAAATCGATAGCCATAATTTTAACATTAAACAATTGAGATAAAGTAAATCTAACGTGAAAATATTGAATTAAATATTACAAATGCAAATATGGCACTTATAAGTTAAAACCATTTATTGATATGAAGTCAATTTATGGTTGAGAAAAGTCCATAATCATGAATTTAACATTATACAATTGGGATTTAGAAGATTCGACCTTAACATACTAATATGACAAAATGGAATACACCGTATTATTAGTATTAGTTCATTTGAATGATCCATATTTGACTCAAATTAAAATAAATATATTATATGTAAATATACTCCTCAATTTCTATTCTTATCAAATAAATAGTCTATCAATGGTTGACAAAAATCGATAGCCATAATTTTAACATTAAACAATTGAGATAAAGTAAATCTAACGTTAAAAAATTGAATTAAATATTACAAATTCAAATATGCCCCTTATAAGTTTCAACCATTGATTAATACGAAGTCAATTTATGGTTGAGAAAAGTCCATAATCATGAATTTAAAATTACACAATTGATATTTAGAAGATTCGACCTTAACATACTTATATGACAAAATGGAATACACCGTATTGTTAATATTAGTTCATTTGAATAGTCCATATTTGACTCAAATTCAAATAAATATATTATATGTAAATATACAACTCAATTTCTATTATTATCAAATAAATAGTCGATCTATCTTTGAAAAAATTCGATAGGCATAATTTTAACATTAAATAATTGAGATAAATTAAACCTAAGGTTAAAATATCGAATTAAATAATACAAATGCAAATATGCACCTTATATGTTTCAACCATTTATTGATATGATGTCAATTTATGGTTGAGAAAAGTCCATAATCATGAATTTAACATTACACAATTGAGAATTAGAAGATTCGACCTTAACATACTAATATGACAAATTGGAATACACCGTATTGTTAGTATTAGTTCATTTGAATGATCCATATTTGAC
Organism: Hippophae tibetana; assembly: GCA_037013495.1. Lineage (NCBI taxonomy): Eukaryota > Viridiplantae > Streptophyta > Magnoliopsida > Rosales > Elaeagnaceae > Hippophae > Hippophae tibetana. The sequence goes on along the minus strand of CM072805.1, from coordinate 12,419,181 downwards.
TCAAATTCAAATAAATATATTATATGTAAAAATATACACCTCAATTTCTATTCTTATCAAATAAATAGTCTATCTATGGTTGACAAAAATCGATAGCCATAATTTTAACATTAAACAATTGAGATAAAGTAAATCTAACGTTAAAATATTGAATTAAATATTACAAATGCAAATATGGCACTTATAAGTTAAAACCATTTATTGATATGAAGTCAATTTATGGTTGAGAAAAGTCCATAATCATGAATTTAACATTTTACAATTGGGATTTAGAAGATTCGACCTAAACATACTAATATGACAAAATGGAATACACCGTATTGTTAGTATTAGTTCATTTGAATGATCCATATTTGACTCAAATTCAAATAAATATAGTATATGTAAATATACACCTCAATTTCTATTCTTATCAAATAAATAGTCTATCTATAGTTGACAAAAATCGATAGCCATAATTTTAACATTAAACAATTGAGATAAAGTAAATCTAACGTTAAAATATTGAATTAAATATTACAAATGCAAATATGGCACTTATAAGTTTCAACCATTTATTGATATAAAGTCAATTTATGGTTGAGAAAAGTCCATAATCATGAATTTTACATTACACAATAGGGATTTAGAAGATTGCACCTTAACATACTAATATGACAAAATGGAATACACCGTATTGTTAGTATTAGTTCATTTGAATGATCCATATTTGACTCAAATTCAAATAAATATAGTATAAGTAAATATACACCTCAATTTGTATTCTTATCAAATAAATAGTCTATCTATGGTTGACAAAAATCGATAGCCATAATTTTAACATTAAAGAATTGAGATAAAGTAAATCTAACGCTAAAAAATTGAATTAAATATTACAAATTCAAATATGCCCCTTATAAGTTTCAACCATTGATTAATACGAAGTCAATTTATGGTTGACAAAAGTTCATAATCATGAATTTAACATTACACAATTGGGATTTAGAACATTCGACCTTAACATACTAATATGACAAAATGGAATACACCGTATTGTTAGTATTAGTTCATTTGAATGATCCATATTTGACTCAAATTCAAATAAATATAGTATATGTAAAAATATACACCTCAATTTCTATTCTTATCAAATAAATAGTCTATCTATGGTTGACAAAAATCGATACCCATAATTTTAACATTAAACAATTGAGATAAAGTAAATCTAACGTGAAAATATTGAATTAAATATTACAAATGCAAATATGGCACTTATAAGTTAAAACCATTTATTGATATGAAGTCAATTTATGGTTGAGAAAAGTCCATAATCATGAATTTAACATTATACAATTGGGATTTAGAAGATTCGACCTTAACATACTAATATGACAAAATGGAATACACCGTATTATTAGTATTAGTTCATTTGAATGATCCATATTTGACTCAAATTAAAATAAATATATTATATGTAAATATACTCCTCAATTTCTATTCTTATCAAATAAATAGTCTATCAATGGTTGACAAAAATCGATAGCCATAATTTTAACATTAAACAATTGAGATAAAGTAAATCTAACGTTAAAAAATTGAATTAAATATTACAAATTCAAATATGCCCCTTATAAGTTTCAACCATTGATTAATACGAAGTCAATTTATGGTTGAGAAAAGTCCATAATCATGAATTTAAAATTACACAATTGATATTTAGAAGATTCGACCTTAACATACTTATATGACAAAATGGAATACACCGTATTGTTAATATTAGTTCATTTGAATAGTCCATATTTGACTCAAATTCAAATAAATATATTATATGTAAATATACAACTCAATTTCTATTATTATCAAATAAATAGTCGATCTATCTTTGAAAAAATTCGATAGGCATAATTTTAACATTAAATAATTGAGATAAATTAAACATAAGGTTAAAATATCGAATTAAATAATACAAATGCAAATATGCACCTTATATGTTTCAACCATTTATTGATATGATGTCAATTTATGGTTGAGAAAAGTCCATAATCATGAATTTAACATTACACAATTGAGAATTAGAAGATTCGACCTTAACATACTAATATGACAAATTGGAATACACCGTATTGTTAGTATTAGTTCATTTGAATGATCCATATTTGACTCAAATTCAAATAAATATATTATATGTAAAAATATACACCTCAATTTCTATTCTTATCAAATAAATAGTCTATCTATGGTTGACAAAAATCGATAGCCATAATTTTAACATTAAACAATTGAGATAAAGTAAATCTAACGTTAAAATATTGAATTAAATATTACAAATGCAAATATGGCACTTATAAGTTAAAACCATTTATTGATATGAAGTCAATTTATGGTTGAGAAAAGTCCATAATCATGAATTTAACATTTTACAATTGGGATTTAGAAGATTCGACCTAAACATACTAATATGACAAAATGGAATACACCGTATTGTTAGTATTAGTTCATTTGAATGATCCATATTTGACTCAAATTCAAATAAATATAGTATATGTAAATATACACCTCAATTTCTATTCTTATCAAATAAATAGTCTATCTATAGTTGACAAAAATCGATAGCCATAATTTTAACATTAAACAATTGAGATAAAGTAAATCTAACGTTAAAATATTGAATTAAATATTACAAATGCAAATATGGCACTTATAAGTTTCAACCATTTATTGATATAAAGTCAATTTATGGTTGAGAAAAGTCCATAATCATGAATTTTACATTACACAATAGGGATTTAGAAGATTGCACCTTAACATACTAATATGACAAAATGGAATACACCGTATTGTTAGTATTAGTTCATTTGAATGATCCATATTTGACTCAAATTCAAATAAATATAGTATAAGTAAATATACACCTCAATTTGTATTCTTATCAAATAAATAGTCTATCTATGGTTGACAAAAATCGATAGCCATAATTTTAACATTAAAGAATTGAGATAAAGTAAATCTAACGCTAAAAAATTGAATTAAATATTACAAATTCAAATATTCCCCTTATAAGTTTCAACCATTGATTAATACGAAGTCAATTTATGGTTGACAAAAGTTCATAATCATGAATTTAACATTACACAATTGGGATTTAGAACATTCGACCTTAACATACTAATATGACAAAATGGAATACACCGTATTGTTAGTATTAGTTCATTTGAATGATCCATATTTGACTCAAATTCAAATAAATATAGTATATGTAAAAATATACACCTCAATTTCTATTCTTATCAAATAAATAGTCTATCTATGGTTGACAAAAATCGATACCCATAATTTTAACATTAAACAATTGAGATAAAGTAAATCTAACGTTAAAATATTGAATTAAATATTACAAATGCAAATATGGCACTTATAAGTTTCAACCATTTATTGATACGAAGTCAATTTATGGTTGAGAAAAGTCCATAATCATGAATTTAACATTATACAATTGGGATTTAGAAGATTTGACCTTAACATACTAATATGACAAAATGGAATACACCGTATTGTTAGTATTAGTTCATTTGAATGATCCATATTTGACTCAAATTCAAATAAATATAGTATATATAAATATACAACTCAATTTCTATTATTATCAAATAATTAGTCGATCTATCTTTGAAAAAATTCGATAGGCATAATTTTAACATTAAATAATTGAGATAAATTAAACCTAAGGTTAAAAAATGGAATTAAATAATACAAATGCAAATATGCACCTTATATGTTTCAACCATTTATTGATATGATGTCAATTTATGGTTGAGAAAAGTACATAATCATGAATTTAACATTACACAATTGGGATTTAGAAGATTCGACCTTAACATACTAATATGACAAAATGGAATACACCGTATTGTTAGTATTAGTTCATTTGAATGATCCATATTTGACTCAAATTCAAATAAATATAGTATATGTAAATATACACCTCAATTTCTATTCTTATCAAATAAATAGTCTATCTATGGTTGACAAAAATCGATAGCCATAATTTTAACATTAAACAATTGAGATAAAGTAAATCTAACGTTAAAATATTGAATTAAATATTACAAATGCAAATATGGCACTTATAAGTTTCAACCATTTATTGATATAAAGTCAATTTATGGTTGAGAAAAGTCCATAATCATGAATTTTACATTACACAATAGGGATTTAGAAGATTCGACCTTAACATACTAATATGACAAAATGGAATACACCGTATTGTTAGTATTAGTTCATTTGAATGATCCATATTTGACTCAAAGTCAAATAAATATAGTATATGTAAATATACAACTCAATTTCTATTATTATCAAATAAATAGTCGATCTATCTTTGAAAAAATTCGATAGGCATAATTTTAACATTAAATAATTGAGATAAATTAAACCTAAGGTTAAAAAATCGAATTAAATAATACAAATGCAAATATGCACCTTATATGTTTCAACCATTTATTGATATGATGTCAATTTATGGTTGAGAAAAGTCCATAATCATGAATTTAACATTACACAATTGAGATTTAGAAGATTCGACCTTAACATACTAATATGACAAAATGGAATACACCGTATTGTTAGTATTAGTTCATTAGAATGATCCATATTTGACTCAAATTCAAATAAATATATTATATGTAAAAATATACACGTCAATTTCTATTCTTATCAAATAAATAGTCTATCTATGGTTGACAAAAATCGATAGCCATAATTTTAACATTAAACAATTGAGATAAAGTAAATCTAACGTGAAAATATTGAATTAAATATTACAAATGCAAATATGGCACTTATAAGTTAAAACCATTTATTGATATGAAGTCAATTTATGGTTGAGAAAAGTCCATAATCATGAATTTAACATTATACAATTGGGATTTAGAAGATTCGACCTTAACATACTAATATGACAAAATGGAATACACCGTATTATTAGTATTAGTTCATTTGAATGATCCATATTTGACTCAAATTAAAATAAATATATTATATGTAAATATACTCCTCAATTTCTATTCTTATCAAATAAATAGTCTATCAATGGTTGACAAAAATCGATAGCCATAATTTTAACATTAAACAATTGAGATAAAGTAAATCTAACGTTAAAAAATTGAATTAAATATTACAAATTCAAATATGCCCCTTATAAGTTTCAACCATTGATTAATACGAAGTCAATTTATGGTTGAGAAAAGTCCATAATCATGAATTTAAAATTACACAATTGATATTTAGAAGATTCGACCTTAACATACTTATATGACAAAATGGAATACACCGTATTGTTAATATTAGTTCATTTGAATGATCCATATTTGACTCAAATTCAAATAAATATATTATATGTAAAAATATACACCTCAATTTCTATTCTTATCAAATAAATAGTCTATCTATGGTTGACAAAAATCGATAGCCATAATTTTAACATTAAACAATTGAGATAAAGTAAATCTAACGTTAAAATATTGAATTAAATATTACAAATGCAAATATGGCACTTATAGGTTAAAACCATTTATTGATATGAAGTCAATTTATGGTTGAGAAAAGTCCATAATCATGAATTTAACATTTTACAATTGGGATTTAGAAGATTCGACCTAAACATACTAATATGACAAAATGGAATACACCGTATTGTTAGTATTAGTTCATTTGAATGATCCATATTTGACTCAAATTCAAATAAATATAGTATATGTAAATATACACCTCAATTTCTATTCTTATCAAATAAATAGTCTATCTATAGTTGACAAAAATCGATAGCCATAATTTTAACATTAAACAATTGAGATAAAGTAAATCTAACGTTAAAATATTGAATTAAATATTACAAATGCAAATATGGCACTTATAAGTTTCAACCATTTATTGATATAAAGTCAATTTATGGTTGAGAAAAGTCCATAATCATGAATTTTACATTACACAATAGGGATTTAGAAGATTGCACCTTAACATACTAATATGACAAAATGGAATACACCGTATTGTTAGTATTAGTTCATTTGAATGATCCATATTTGACTCAAATTCAAATAAATATAGTATAAGTAAATATACACCTCAATTTGTATTCTTATCAAATAAATAGTCTATCTATGGTTGACAAAAATCGATAGCCATAATTTTAACATTAAAGAATTGAGATAAAGTAAATCTAACGCTAAAAAATTGAATTAAATATTACAAATTCAAATATGCCCCTTATAAGTTTCAACCATTGATTAATACGAAGTCAATTTATGGTTGACAAAAGTTCATAATCATGAATTTAACATTACACAATTGGGATTTAGAACATTCGACCTTAACATACTAATATGACAAAATGGAATACACCGTATTGTTAGTATTAGTTCATTTGAATGATCCATATTTGACTCAAATTCAAATAAATATAGTATATGTAAATATACAACTCAATTTCTATTATTATCAAATAAATAGTCGATCTATCTTTGAAAATATTCGATAGGCATAATTTTAACATTAAATAATTGAGATAAATTAAACCTAAGGTTAAAAAATCGAATTAAATAATACAAATGCAAATATGCACCTTATATGTTTCAACCATTTATTGATATCATATCAATTTATGGTTGACAAAAGTCCATAATCATGAAGTTAACATTACACAATTGGGATTTAGAAGATTCGACCTTAACATACTAATATGACAAAATGGAATACACCGTATTGTTAGTATTAGTAAATTTTGAATGATCCATATTTGACTCAAATTCAAATAAATATAGTATATGTAAAAATATACAACTCAATTTCTATTATTATCAAATAAATAGTCTATCTATGGTTGACAAAAATCGATAACCATAATTTTAACATTAAACAATTGAGATAAAGTAAATCTAACGTTAAAATATTGAATTAAATATTACAAATGCAAATATGGCACTTATAAGTTTCAACCATTTATTGATATGAAGTCAATTTATGGTTGAGAAAAGTCCATAATCATGAATTTAACATTATACAATTGGGATTTAGAAGATTCGACCTTAACATACTAATATGACAAAATGGAATACACCGTATTGTTAGTATTAGTTCATTTGAATGATCCATATTTGACTCAAATTCAAATAAATATAGTATATATAAATATACAACTCAATTTCTTTTATTATCAAATAAATAGTCTATCTATCTTTGAAAAAATTCGATAGGCATAATTTTAACATTAAACAATTGAGATAAATTAAATCTAACGTTAAAAAATGGAATTAAATAATACAAATGCAAATATGCACCTTATATGTTTCAACCATTTATTGATATCAAGTCAATTTATGGTTGAGAAAAGTCCATAATCATGAATTTAACATTACACAATAGGGATTTAGAAGATTCGACCTTAACATACTAATATGACAAAATGGAATACACCGTATTGTTAGTATTAGTTCATTTGAATGATCCATATTTGACTCAAAGTCAAATAAATATAGTATATGTAAATATACACCTCAATTTCTATTCTTATCAAATAAATAGTCTATCTATGGTTGACAAAAATCGATAGCCATAATTTTAACATTAAACAATTGAGATAAAGTAAATCTAACGTTAAAAAATCGAATTAAATATTACAAATGCAAATATGGCACTTATAAGTTTCAACCATTTATTGATATGATGTCAATTTATGGTTGAGAAAAGTCCATAATCATGAATTTTACATTACACAATTGAGATTTAGAAGATTCGACCTTAACATACTAATATGACAAAATGGAATACACCGTATTGTTAGTATTAGTTCATTTGAATGATCCATATTTGACTCAAAGTCAAATAAATATAGTATATGTAAATATACAACTCAATTTCTATTATTATCAAATAAATAGTCGATCTATCTTTGAAAAAATTCGATACGCATAATTTTAACATTAAATAATTGAGATAAATTAAACCTAAGGTTAAAAAATCGAATTAAATAATACAAATGCAAATATGCACCTTATAAGTTAAAACCATTTATTGATATGATGTCAATTTATGGTTGAGAAAAGTCCATAATCATGAATTTAACATTATACAATTGGGATTTAGAAGATTCGACCTTAACATACTAATATGACAAAATGGAATACACCGTATTGTTAGTATTAGTTCATTTGAATGATCCATATTTGACTCAAATTAAAATAAATATATTATATGTAAATATACTCCTCAATTTCTATTCTTATCAAATAAATAGTCTATCAATGGTTGACAAAAATCGATAGCCATAATTTTAACATTAAACAATTGAGATAAAGTAAATCTAACGTTAAAAAATTGAATTAAATATTACAAATTCAAATATGCCCCTTATAAGTTAAAACCATTTATTGATATGATGTCAATTTATGGTTGAGAAAAGTCCATAATCATGAATTTAACATTTTACAATTGGGATTTAGAAGATTCGACCTAAACATACTAATATGACAAAATGGAATACACCGTATTGTTAGTATTAGTTCATTTGAATGATCCATATTTGACTCAAATTCAAATAAATATATTATATGTAAAAATATACACCTCAATTTCTATTCTTATCAAATAAATAGTCTATCTATGGTTGACAAAAATCGATAGCCATAATTTTAACATTAAACAATTGAGATAAAGTAAATCTAACGTTAAAATATTGAATTAAATATTACAAATGCAAATATGGCACTTATAAGTTAAAACCATTTATTGATATGAAGTCAATTTATGGTTGAGAAAAGTCCATAATCATGAATTTAACATTTTACAATTGGGATTTAGAAGATTCGACCTAAACATACTAATATGACAAAATGGAATACACCGTATTGTTAGTATTAGTTCATTTGAATGATCCATATTTGACTCAAATTCAAATAAATATAGTATATGTAAATATACACCTCAATTTCTATTCTTATCAAATAAATAGTCTATCTATAGTTGACAAAAATCGATAGCCATAATTTTAACATTAAACAATTGAGATAAAGTAAATCTAACGTTAAAATATTGAATTAAATATTACAAATGCAAATATGGCACTTATAAGTTTCAACCATTTATTGATATAAAGTCAATTTATGGTTGAGAAAAGTCCATAATCATGAATTTTACATTACACAATAGGGATTTAGAAGATTGCACCTTAACATACTAATATGACAAAATGGAATACACCGTATTGTTAGTATTAGTTCATTTGAATGATCCATATTTGACTCAAATTCAAATAAATATAGTATAAGTAAATATACACCTCAATTTGTATTCTTATCAAATAAATAGTCTATCTATGGTTGACAAAAATCGATAGCCATAATTTTAACATTAAAGAATTGAGATAAAGTAAATCTAACGCTAAAAAATTGAATTAAATATTACAAATTCAAATATGCCCCTTATAAGTTTCAACCATTGATTAATACGAAGTCAATTTATGGTTGACAAAAGTTCATAATCATGAATTTAACATTACACAATTGGGATTTAGAACATTCGACCTTAACATACTAATATGACAAAATGGAATACACCGTATTGTTAGTATTAGTTCATTTGAATGATCCATATTTGACTCAAATTCAAATAAATATAGTATATGTAATTATACAACTCAATTTCTATTATTATCAAATAAATAGTCGATCTATCTTTGAAAATATTCGATAGGCATAATTTTAACATTAAATAATTGAGATAAATTAAACCTAAGGTTAAAAAATCGAATTAAATAATACAAATGCAAATATGCACCTTATATGTTTCAACCATTTATTGATATCATATCAATTTATGGTTGACAAAAGTCCATAATCATGAAGTTAACATTACACAATTGGGATTTAGAAGATTCGACCTTAACATACTAATATGACAAAATGGAATACACCGTATTGTTAGTATTAGTAAATTTTGAATGATCCATATTTGACTCAAATTCAAATAAATATAGTATATGTAAAAATATACAACTCAATTTCTATTATTATCAAATAAATAGTCTATCTATGGTTGACAAAAATCGATACCCATAATTTTAACATTAAACAATTTAGATAAAGTAAATCTAACGTTAAAATATTGAATTAAATATTACAAATGCAAATATGGCACTTATAAGTTTCAACCATTTATTGATATGAAGTCAATTTATGGTTGAGAAAAGTCCATAATCATGAATTTAACATTATACAATTGGGATTTAGAAGATTCGACCTTAACATACTAATATGACAAAATGGAATACACCGTATTGTTAGTATTAGTTCATTTGAATGATCCATATTTGACTCAAATTCAAATAAATATAGTATATATAAATATACAACTCAATTTCTATTATTATCAAATAAATAGTCTATCTATCTTTGAAAAAATTCGATAGGAATAATTTTAACATTAAACAATTGAGATAAATTAAATCTAACGTTAAAAAATGGAATTAAATAATACAAATGCAAATATGCACCTTATATGTTTCAACCATTTATTGATATCAAGTCAATTTATGGTTGAGAAAAGTCCATAATCATGAATTTAACATTACACAATAGGGATTTAGAAGATTCGACCTTAACATACTAATATGACAAAATGGAATACACCGTATTGTTAGTATTAGTTCATTTGAATGATCCATATTTGACTCAAAGTCAAATAAATATAGTATATATAAATATACACCTCAATTTCTATTCTTATCAAATAAATAGTCTATCTATGGTTGACAAAAATCGATAGCCATAATTTTAACATTAAACAATTGAGATAAAGTAAATCTAACGTTAAAAAATCGAATTAAATATTACAAATGCAAATATGGCACTTATAAATTTCAACCATTTATTGATATGATGTCAATTTATGGTTGAGAAAAGTCCATAATCATGAATTTTACATTACACAATTGAGATTTAGAAGATTCGACCTTAACATACTAATATGACAAAATGGAATACACCGTATTGTTAGTATTAGTTCATTTGAATGATCCATATTTGACTCAAAGTCAAATAAATATAGTATATGTAAATATACAACTCAATTTCTATTATTATCAAATAAATAGTCGATCTATCTTTGAAAAAATTCGATACGCATAATTTTAACATTAAATAATTGAGATAAATTAAACCTAAGGTTAAAAAATCGAATTAAATAATACAAATGCAAATATGCACCTTATAAGTTAAAACCATTTATTGATATGATGTCAATTTATGGTTGAGAAAAGTCCATAATCATGAATTTAACATTATACAATTGGGATTTAGAAGATTCGACCTTAACATACTAATATGACAAAATGGAATACACCGTATTGTTAGTATTAGTTCATTTGAATGATCCATATTTGACTCAAATTAAAATAAATATATTATATGTAAATATACTCCTCAATTTCTATTCTTATCAAATAAATAGTCTATCAATGGTTGACAAAAATCGATAGCCATAATTTTAACATTAAACAATTGAGATAAAGTAAATCTAACGTTAAAAAATTGAATTAAATATTACAAATTCAAATATGCCCCTTATAAGTTTCAACCATTGATTAATACGAAGTCAATTTATGGTTGAGAAAAGTCCATAATCATGAATTTAAAATTACACAATTGATATTTAGAAGATTCGACCTTAACATACTTATATGACAAAATGGAATACACCGTATTGTTAATATTAGTTCATTTGAATAGTCCATATTTGACTCAAATTCAAATAAATATATTATATGTAAATATACAACTCAATTTCTATTATTATCAAATAAATAGTCGATCTATCTTTGAAAAAATTCGATAGGCATAATTTTAACATTAAATAATTGAGATAAATTAAACCTAAGGTTAAAATATCGAATTAAATAATACAAATGCAAATATGCACCTTATATGTTTCAACCATTTATTGATATGATGTCAATTTATGGTTGAGAAAAGTCCATAATCATGAATTTAACATTACACAATTGAGAATTAGAAGATTCGACCTTAACATACTAATATGACAAATTGGAATACACCGTATTGTTAGTATTAGTTCATTTGAATGATCCATATTTGACTCAAATTCAAATAAATATATTATATGTAAAAATATACACCTCAATTTCTATTCTTATCAAATAAATAGTCTATCTATGGTTGACAAAAATCGATAGCCATAATTTTAACATTAAACAATTGAGATAAAGTAAATCTAACGTTAAAATATTGAATTAAATATTACAAATGCAAATATGGCACTTATAAGTTAAAACCATTTATTGATATGAAGTCAATTTATGGTTGAGAAAAGTCTATAATCATGAATTTAACATTATACAATTGGGATTTAGAAGATTCGACCTAAACATACTAATATGACAAAATGGAATACACCGTATTGTTAGTATTAGTTCATTTGAATGATCCATATTTGACTCAAATTCAAATAAATATAGTATATGTAAATATACACCTCAATTTCTATTCTTATCAAATAAATAGTCTATCTATAGTTGACAAAAATCGATAGCCATAATTTTAACATTAAACAATTGAGATAAAGTAAATCTAACGTTAAAATATTGAATTAAATATTACAAATGCAAATATGGCACTTATAAGTTTCAACCATTTATTGATATAAAGTCAATTTATGGTTGAGAAAAGTCCATAATCATGAATTTTACATTACACAATAGGGATTTAGAAGATTGCACCTTAACATACTAATATGACAAAATGGAATACACCGTATTGTTAGTATTAGTAAATTTTGAATGATCCATATTTGACTCAAATTCAAATAAATATAGTATATGTAAAAATATACACCTCAATTTCTATTCTTATCAAATAAATAGTCTATCTATGGTTGACAAAAATCGATACCCATAATTTTAACATTAAACAATTGAGATAAAGTAAATCTAACGTTAAAATATTGAATTAAATATTACAAATGCAAATATGGCACTTATAAGTTTCAACCATTTATTGATATGAAGTCAATTTATGGTTGAGAAAAGTCCATAATCATGAATTTAACATTATACAATTGGGATTTAGAAGATTCGACCTTAACATACTAATATGACAAAATGGAATACACCGTATTGTTAGTATTAGTTCATTTGAATGATCCATATTTGACTCAAATTCAAATAAATATAGTATATATAAATATACAACTCAATTTCTATTATTATCAAATAATTAGTCGATCTATCTTTGAAAAAATTCGATAGGCATAATTTTAACATTAAATAATTGAGATAAATTAAACCTAAGGTTAAAAAATGGAATTAAATAATACAAATGCAAATATGCACCTTATATGTTTCAACCATTTATTGATATGATGTCAATTTATGGTTGAGAAAAGTACATAATCATGAATTTAACATTACACAATTGGGATTTAGAAGATTCGACCTTAACATACTAATATGACAAAATGGAATACACCGTATTGTTAGTATTAGTTCATTTGAATGATCCATATTTGACTCAAATTCAAATAAATATAGTATATGTAAATATACACCTCAATTTCTATTCTTATCAAATAAATCGTCTATCTATGGTTGACAAAAATCGATAGCCATAATTTTAACATTAAACAATTGAGATAAAGTAAATCTAACGTTAAAATATTGAATTAAATATTACAAATGCAAATATGGCACTTATAAGTTTCAACCATTTATTGATATAAAGTCAATTTATGGTTGAGAAAAGTCCATAATCATGAATTTTACATTACACAATAGGGATTTAGAAGATTCGACCTTAACATACTAATATGACAAAATGGAATACACCGTATTGTTAGTATTAGTTCATTTGAATGATCCATATTTGACTCAAAGTCAAATAAATATAGTATATGTAAATATACAACTCAATTTCTATTATTATCAAATAAATAGTCGATCTATCTTTGAAAAAATTCGATAGGCATAATTTTAACATTAAATAATTGAGATAAATTAAACCTAAGGTTAAAAAATCGAATTAAATAATACAAATGCAAATATGCACCTTATATGTTTCAACCATTTATTGATATGATGTCAATTTATGGTTGAGAAAAGTCCATAATCATGAATTTAACATTATACAATTGGGATTTAGAAGATTCGACCTTAACATACTAATATGACAAAATGGAATACACCGTATTGTTAGTATTAGTTCATTTGAATGATCCATATTTGACTCAAATTAAAATAAATATATTATATGTAAATATACTCCTCAATTTCTATTCTTATCAAATAAATAGTCTATCAATGGTTGACAAAAATCGATAGCCATAATTTTAACATTAAACAATTGAGATAAAGTAAATCTAACGTTAAAAAATTGAATTAAATATTACAAATTCAAATATGCCCCTTATAAGTTTCAACCATTGATTAATACGAAGTCAATTTATGGTTGAGAAAAGTCCATAATCATGAATTTAAAATTACACAATTGATATTTAGAAGATTCGACCTTAACATACTTATATGACAAAATGGAATACACCGTATTGTTAATATTAGTTAATTTGAATAGTCCATATTTGACTCAAATTCAAATAAATATATTATATGTAAATATACAACTCAATTTCTATTATTATCAAATAAATAGTCGATCTATCTTTGAAAAAATTCGATAGGCATAATTTTAACATTAAATAATTTAGATAAATTAAACCTAAGGTTAAAATATCGAATTAAATAATACAAATGCAAATATGCACCTTATATGTTTCAACCATTTATTGATATGATGTCAATTTATGGTTGAGAAAAGTACATAATCATGAATTTAACATTACACAATTGGGATTTAGAAGATTCGACCTTAACATACTAATATGACAAAATGGAATACACCGTATTGTTAGTATTAGTTCATTTGAATGATCCATATTTGACTCAAATTCAAATAAATATAGTATATGTAAATATACACCTCAATTTCTATTCTTATCAAATAAATAGTCTATCTATGGTTAACAAAAATCGATTGCCATAATTTTAACATTAAACAATTGAGATAAAGTAAATCTAAAATTAAAAAATTGAATTAAATATTACAAATGCAAATATATGCCTTATAAGTTTCAACCATTGATTGATATGAAGTCAATTTATGGTTGAGAAAAGTATATAATCATGAATTTAACATTACACAATTGGGATTTAGAAGATTCGACCTTAACATACTAATATGACAAAATGGAATACACCGTATTGTTAGTATTAGTTAATTTGAATGATCCATATTTGACTCAAATTCAAATAAATATAGTATATGTAAATATACAACTCAATTTCTATTATTATCAAATAAATAGTCGATCTATCTTTGAAAAAATTCGATAGGCATAATTTTAACATTAAATAATTGAAATAAATTAAACCTAAGGTTAAAAAATGGAATTAAATAATACAAATGCAAATATGCACCTTATATGTTTCAACCATTTATTGATATGATGTCAATTTATGGTTGAGAAAAGTCCATAATCATGAATTTAACATTACACAATTGAGATTTAGAAGATTCGACCTTAACATACTAATATGACAAATTGGAATACACCGTATTGTTAGTATTAGTTCATTTGAATGATCCATATTTGAATCAAATTCAAATAAATATAGTATATGTAAATATACACCTCAATTTCTATTCTTATCAAATAAATAGTCTATCTATGGTTGACAAAAATCGATAGCCATAATTTTAACATTAAACAATTGAGATAGAGTAAATCTAACGTTAAAATATTGAAT
Organism: Hippophae tibetana; assembly: GCA_037013495.1. NCBI lineage: Eukaryota > Viridiplantae > Streptophyta > Magnoliopsida > Rosales > Elaeagnaceae > Hippophae > Hippophae tibetana. Next base: position 12,403,340 of record CM072805.1, on the reverse strand, counting down.
TAAATATTACAAATGCAAATATGGCAATTATAAGTTAAAACCATTTATTGATATGAAGTCAATTTATGGTTTAGAAAAGTCCATAATCATGAATTTTACATTACACAATAGGGATTTAGAAGATTCGACCTTAACATACTAATATGACAAAATGGAATACACCGTATTGTTAGTATTAGTTCATTTGAATGATCCATATTTGACTCAAATTCAAATAAATATAGTATATGTAAATATACAACTCAATTTCTATTATTATCAAATAAATAGTCGATCTATCTTTGAAAAAATTCGATAGGCACAATTTTAACATTAAATAATTGAGATAAATTAAACCTAAGGTTAAAAAATCGAATTAAATAATACAAATGCAAATATGCACCTTATATGTTTCAACCATTTATTGATATAAAGTGAATTTATGGTTGAGAAAAGTCCATAATCTTGAATTTAACATTACACAATAGGGATTTAGAAGATTCGACCTTAACATACTAATATGAAAAAATGGAATACACCGTATTGTTAGTATTAGTTCATTTGAATGATCCATATTTGACTCAAATTCAAATAAATATAGTATATGTAAAAATATACACCTCAATTTCTATTCTTATCAAATAAATAGTCTATCTATGGTTGACAAAAATCGATAGCCATAATTTTAACATTAAACAATTGAGATAAATTAAACCTAAGGTTAAAAAATCGAATTAAATAATACAAATGCAAATATGCACCTTATATGTTTCAACCATTTATTGATATGATGTCAATTTATTGTTGAGAAAAGTCCATAATCAAGAATTTAACATTACACAATTGGGATTTAGAAGATTCGACCTTAACATACTAATATGAAAAAATGGAATACACCGTATTGTTAGTATTAGTTCATTTGAATGATCCATATTTGACTCAAATTCAAATAAATATAGTATATGTAAAAATATACACCACAATTTCTATTCTTATCAAATAAATAGTCTATCTATGGTTGACAAAAATCGATAGCCATAATTTTAACATTAAACAATTGAGATAAAGTAAATCTAACATTAAAATATTGAATTAAATATTACAAATGCAAATATGGCACTTATAAGTTTCAACCATTTATTGATATAAAGTCAATTTATGGTTGAGAAAAGTCCATAATCATGAATTTTACATTACACAATAGGGATTTAGAAGATTCGACCTTAACATACTAATATGACAAAATGGAATACACCGTATTGTTAGTATTAGTTTATTTGAATGGTCCATATTTGACTCAAATTCAAATAAATATAGTATATGTAAATATACACCTCAATTTCTATTCTTATCAAATAAATAGTCTATCTATGGTTGACAAAAATCGATAGCCATAATTTTAACATTAAACAATTGAGATAAAGTAAATCTAACGTTAAAATATTGAATTAAATATTACAAATTCAAATATACGCCTTATATGTTTCAACCATTTATTGATATGAAGTCAATTTATGGTTGAGAAAAGTCCATAATTATGAATTTAACATTACACAATTGGGATTTAGAAGATTCGACCTTAACATACTAATATGACAAAATGGAATACACCGTATTGTTAGTATTAGTTCATTTGAATGATCCATATTTGACTCAAATTCAAATAAATATAGTATATGTAAATATACACCTCAATTTCTATTCTTATCAAATAAATAGTCTATCTATGGTTAACAAAAATCGATTGCCATAATTTTAACATTAAACAATTGAGATAAAGTAAATCTAAAATTAAAAAATTGAATTAAATATTACAAATGCAAATATACGCCTTATAAGTTTCAACCATTGATTGATATGAAGTCAATTTATGGTTGAGAAAAGTATATAATCATGAATTTAACATTACACAATTGGGATTTAGAAGATTCGACCTTAACATACTAATATGACAAAATGGAATACACCGTATTGTTAGTATTAGTTCATTTGAATGATCCATATTTGACTCAAAGTCAAATAAATATAGTATATGTAAATATACAACTCAATTTCTATTATTATCAAATAAATAGTCGATCTATCTTTGAAAAAATTCGATAGGCATAATTTTAACATTAAATAATTGAGATAAATTAAACCTAAGGTTGAAAAATCGAATTAAATAATACAAATGCAAATATGCACCTTATATGTTTCAACCATTTATTGATATGATGTCAATTTATGGTTGAGAAAAGTCCATAATCATGAATTTAACATTACACAATTGAGATTTAGAAGATTCGACCTTAACATACTAATATGATAAAATGGAATACACCGTATTGTTAGTATTAGTTCATTTGAATGATCCATATTTGACTCAAATTCAAATAAATATATTATATGTAAAAATATACACGTCAATTTCTATTCTTATCAAATAAATAGTCTATCTATGGTTGACAAAAATCGATAGCCATAATTTTAACATTAAACAATTGAGATAAAGTAAATCTAACGTTAAAAAATTGAATTAAATATTACAAATTCAAATATGCCCCTTATAAGTTTCAACCATTGATTAATACGAAGTCAATTTATGGTTGAGAAAAGTCCATAATCATGAATTTAACATTACACAATTCGGATTTAGAAGATTCGAACTTAATATACTAATATGACAAAATAGAATACACCGTATTGTTAGTATTAGTTCATTTGAATGGTCCATATTTGACTATAATTCAAATAAATATAGTATATGTAAATATACACCTCAATTTCTATTCTTATCAAATAAATAGTCTATCTATGGTTGACAAAAATCGATAGCCATAATTTTAACATTAAACAATTGAGATAAAGTAAATCTAACATTAAAATATTGAATTAAATATTACAAATGCAAATATGGCACTTATAAGTTTCAACCATTTATTGATATAAAGTCAATTTATGGTTGAGAAAAGTCCATAATCTTGAATTTAACATTACACAATAGGGATTTAGAAGATTCGACCTTAACATACTAATATGAAAAAATGGAATACACCGTATTGTTAGTATTAGTTCATTTGAATGATCCATATTTGACTCAAATTCAAATAAATATAGTATATGTAAAAATATACACCTCAATTTCTATTCTTATCAAATAAATAGTCTATCTATGGTTGACAAAAATCGATAGCCATAATTTTAACATTAAACAATTGAGATAAATTAAACCTAAGGTTAAAAAATCGAATTAAATAATACAAATGCAAATATGCACCTTATATGTTTCAACCATTTATTGATATGATGTCAATTTATTGTTGAGAAAAGTCCATAATCAAGAATTTAACATTACACAATTGGGATTTAGAAGATTCGACCTTAACATACTAATATGAAAAAATGGAATACACCGTATTGTTAGTATTAGTTCATTTGAATGATCCATATTTGACTCAAATTCAAATAAATATAGTATATGTAAAAATATACACCACAATTTCTATTCTTATCAAATAAATAGTCTATCTATGGATGACAAAAAACGATAGCCATAATTTTAACATTAAACAATTGAGATAAAGTAAATCTAACATTAAAATATTGAATTAAATATTACAAATGCAAATATGGCACTTATAAGTTTCAACCATTTATTGATATAAAGTCAATTTATGGTTGAGAAAAGTCCATAATCATGAATTTTACATTACACAATAGGGATTTAGAAGATTCGACCTTAACATACTAATATGACAAAATGGAATACACCGTATTGTTAGTATTAGTTTATTTGAATGGTCCATATTTGACTCAAATTCAAATAAATATAGTATATGTAAATATACACCTCAATTTCTATTCTTATCAAATAAATAGTCTATCTATGGTTGACAAAAATCGATAGCCATAATTTTAACATTAAACAATTGAGATAAAGTAAATCTAACGTTAAAATATTGAATTAAATATTAAAAATTCAAATATACGCCTTATATGTTTCAACCATTTATTGATATGAAGTCAATTTATGGTTGAGAAAAGTCCATAATTATGAATTTAACATTACACAATTGGGATTTAGAAGATTCGACCTTAACATACTAATATGACAAAATGGAATACACCGTATTGTTAGTATTAGTTCATTTGAATGATCCATATTTGACTCAAATTCAAATAAATATAGTATATGTAAATATACACCTCAATTTCTATTCTTATCAAATAAATAGTCTATCTATGGTTAACAAAAATCGATTGCCATAATTTTAACATTAAACAATTGAGATAAAGTAAATCTAAAATTAAAAAATTGAATTAAATATTACAAATGCAAATATGCACCTTATATGTTTCAACCATTTATTGATATAAAGTGAATTTATGGTTGAGAAAAGTCCATAATCTTGAATTTAACATTACACAATAGGGATTTAGAAGATCCGACCTTAACATACTAATATGAAAAAATGGAATACACCGTATTGTTAGTATTAGTTCATTTGAATGATCCATATTTGACTCAAATTCAAATAAATATAGTATATGTAAAAATATACACCTCAATTTCTATTCTTATCAAATAAATAGTCTATCTATGGTTGACAAAAATCGATAGCCATAATTTTAACATTAAACAATTGAGATAAATTAAACCTAAGGTTAAAAAATCGAATTAAATAATACAAATGCAAATATGCCCCTTATATGTTTCAACCATTTATTGATATGATGTCAATTTATTGTTGAGAAAAGTCCATAATCAAGAATTTAACATTACACAATTGGGATTTAGAAGATTCTACCTTAACATACTAATATGACAAAATGGAATACACCGTATTGTTAGTATTAGTTCATTTGAATGATCCATATTTGACTCAAATTCAAATAAATATAGTATATGTAAAAATATACACCTCAATTTCTATTCTTATCAAATAAATAGTCTATCTATGGTTGACAAAAATCGATAGCCATAATTTTAACATTTAACAATTGAGATAAAGTAAATCTAACATTAAAATATTGAATTAAATATTACAAATGCAAATATGGCACTTATAAGTTTCAACCATTTATTGATATAAATTCAATTTATGGTTGAGAAAAGTCCATAATCATGAATTTTACATTACACAATAGGGATTTAGAAGATTCGACCTTAACATACTAATATGACAAAATGGAATACACCGTATTGTTAGTATTAGTTCATTTGAATGATCCATATTTGACTCAAATTCAAATAAATATAGTATATGTAAATATACACCTCAATTTCTATTCTTATCAAATAAATAGTCTATCTATGGTTGACAAAAATCGATAGCCATAATTTTAACATTAAAGAATTGAGATAAAGTAAATCTAACGTTAAAATATTGAATTAAATATTACAAATTCAAATATACGCCTTATATGTTTCAACCATTTATTGATATGAAGTCAATTTATGGTTGAGAAAAGTCCATAATTATGAATTTAACATTACACAATTGGGATTTAGAAGATTCGACCTTAACATACTAATATGACAAAATGGAATACACCGTATTGTTAGTATTAGTTCATTTGAATGATCCATATTTGACTCAAATTCAAATAAATATAGTATATGTAAATATACACCTCAATTTCTATTCTTATCAAATAAATAGTCTATCTATGGTTAACAAAAATCGATTGCCATAATTTTAACATTAAACAATTGAGATAAAGTAAATCTAAAATTAAAAAATTGAATTAAATATTACAAATGCAAATATACGCCTTATAAGTTTCAACCATTGATTGATATGAAGTCAATTTATGGTTGAGAAAAGTATATAATCATGAATTTAACATTACACAATTGGGATTTAGAAGATTCGACCTTAACATACTAATATGACAAAATGGAATACACCGTATTGTTAGTATTAGTTCATTTGAATGATCCATATTTGACTCAAAGTCAAATAAATATAGTATATGTAAATATACAACTCAATTTCTATTATTATCAAATAAATAGTCGATCTATCTTTGAAAAAATTCGATAGGCATAATTTTAACATTAAATAATTGAGATAAATTAAACCTAAGGTTGAAAAATCGAATTAAATAATACAAATGCAAATATGCACCTTATATGTTTCAACCATTTATTGATACGATGTCAATTTATGGTTGAGAAAAGTCCATAATCATGAATTTAACATTACACAATTGAGATTTAGAAGATTCGACCTTAACATACTAATATGATAAAATGGAATACACCGTATTGTTAGTATTAGTTCATTTGAATGATCCATATTTGACTCAAATTCAAATAAATATATTATATGTAAAAATATACACGTCAATTTCTATTCTTATCAAATAAATAGTCTATCTATGGTTGACAAAAATCAATAGCCATAATTTTAACATTAAACAATTGAGATAAAGTAAATCTAACGTTAAAAAATTGAATTAAATATTACAAATTCAAATATGCCCCTTATAAGTTTCAACCATTGATTAATACGAAGTCAATTTATGGTTGAGAAAAGTCCATAATCATGAATTTAAAATTACACAATTGATATTTAGAAGATTCGACCTTAACATACTTATATGACAAAATTGAATACACCGTATTGTTAATATTAGTTCATTTGAATAGTCCATATTTGACTCAAATTCAAATAAATATATTATATGTAAATATACAACTCAATTTCTATTATTATCAAATAAATAGTCGATCTATCTTTGAAAAATTTCGATAGGCATAATTTTAACATTAAATAATTGAGATAAATTAAACCTAAGGTTAAAATATCGAATTAAATAATACAAATGCAAATATGCACCTTATATGTTTCAACCATTTATTGATATCATGTCAATTTATGGTTGAGAAAAGTACATAATCATGAATTTAACATTACACAATTGGGATTTAGAAGATTCGACCTTAACATACTAATATGACAAAATGGAATACACCGTATTGTTAGTATTAGTTCATTTGAATGATCCATATTTGACTCAAATTCAAATAAATATAGTATATGTAAATATACACCTCAATTTCTATTCTTATCAAATAAATAGTCTATCTGTGGTTAACAAAAATCGATTGCCATAATTTTAACATTAAATAATTGACATAAAGTAAATCTAAAATTAAAAAATTGAATTAAATATTACAAATGCAAATATACGCCTTATAAGTTTCAACCATTGATTGATATGAAGTCAATTTATGGTTGAGAAAAGTATATAATCATGAATTTAACATTACACAATTGGGATTTAGAAGATTCGACCTTAACATACTAATATGACAAAATGGAATACACCGTATTGTTAGTATTAGTTCATTTGAATGATCCATATTTGACTCAAATTCAAATAAATATAGTATATGTAAATATACAACTCAATTTCTATTATTATCAAATAAATAGTCGATCTATCTTTGAAAAAATTCGATAGGCATAATTTTAACATTAAATAATTGAGATAAATTAAACCTAATGTTAAAAAATGGAATTAAATAATACAAATGCAAATATCCACCTTATATGTTTCAACCATTTATTGATATGATGTCAATTTATGGTTGAGAAAAGTCCATAATCATGAATTTAACATTACACAATTGAGATTTAGAAGATTCGACCTTAACATACTAATATGACAAATTGGAATACACTGTATTGTTAGTATTAGTTCATTTAAATGATCCATATTTGACTCAAATTCAAATAAATATATTATATGTAAAAATATACACCTCAATTTCTATTCTTATCAAATAAATAGTCTATCTATGGTTGACAAAAATCGATAGCCATAATTTTAACATTAAACAATTGAGATAAAGTAAATCTCACATTAAAAAATTGAATTAAATATTACAAATGCAAATAGACCCCTTATAAGTTTCAATCATTGATGGATATGAAGTCAATTTATGGTTGAGAAAAGTCCATAATCATGAATTTAACATTATACAATTGGGATTTAGAAGATTGGACCTTAACATACTAATATGACAAAATGGAATACAGTGTATTGTTAATATTAGTTCATTTGAATGATCCATATTTGACTCAAATTCAAATAAATATAGTATATGTAAATATACACCTCAATTTCTATTCTTATCAAATAAATAGTCTATCTATGGTTGACAAAAATCGATAGCCATAATTTTAACATTAAACAATTGAGATAAAGTAAATCTAACGTTAAAATATTGAATTAAATATTACAAATGCAAATATGGCACTTATAAGTTTCAACCATTTATTGATATAAAGTGAATTTATGGTTGAGAAAAGTCCATAATCATGAATTTTACATTACACAATAGGGATTTAGAAGATTCGACCTTAACATACTAATATGACAAAATGGAATACACCGTATTGTTAGTATTAGTTCATTTTGAATGATCCATATTTGACTCAAATTCAAATAAATATAGTATATGTAAATATACATCTCAATTTCTATTATTATCAAATAAATAGTCGATCTATCTTTGAAAAAATTCGATAGGCATAATTTTAACATTAAATAATTGAGATAAATTAAACCTAAGGTTAAAATATCGAATTAAATAATACAAATGCAAATATGCACCTTATATGTTTCAACCATTTATTGATATGATGTCAATTTATGGTTGAGAAAAGTACATAATCATGAATTTAACATTACACAATTGGGATTTAGAAGATTCGACCTTAACATACTAATATGACAAAATGGAATACACCGTATTGTTAGTATTAGTTCATTTGAATGATCCATATTTGACTCAAATTCAAATAAATATAGTATATGTAAATATACACCTCAATTTCTATTCTTATCAAATAAATAGTCTATCTATGGTTAACAAAAATCGATTGCCATAATTTTAACATTAAACAATTGAGATAAAGTAAATCTAAAATTAAAAAATTGAATTAAATATTACAAATGCAAATATATGCCTTATAAGTTTCAACCATTGATTGATATGAAGTCAATTTTTGGTTGAGAAAAGTATATAATCATGAATTTAATATTACACAATTGGGATTTAGAAGATTCGACCTTAACATACTAATATGACAAAATGGAATACACCGTATTGTTAGTATTTGTTCATTTGAATGATCCATATTTGACTCAAATTCAAATAAATATAGTATATGTAAATATACACCTCAATTTCTATTCTTATCAAATAAATAGGCTATCTATCTTTGAAAAAACTCGATAGCCATAATTTTAACATTAAACAATTGAGATTAAGTAAATCTAACGTTAAAAAATTGAATTAAATATTACAAATTCAAATATGCGCCTTATAAGTTTCAACCATTGATTAATACGAAGTCAATTTATGGTTGAGAAAAGTCCATAATCATGAATTTAACATTACACAATTGGGATTTAGAAGATTCGACCTTAACATACTAATATGACAAAATGGAATACACCGTATTGTTAGTATTAGTTCATTTGGATGATCCATATTTGACTCAAATTCAAATAAATATAGTATATGTAAATATACACCTCAATTTCTATTCTTATCAAATAAATAGTCTATCTATTGGTGACAAAAATCGATAGCCATAATTTTAACATTAAACAATTGAGATTAAGTAAATCTTACGTTGAAAAATTGAATTAAATAACACAAATGCAAATATGCGCCTTATAAGTTTCAACCATTGATTGATATCAAGTCAATTTATGGTTGAGAAAAGTATATAATCATGAATTTAACATTACACAATTGGGATTTAGAAGATTCGACCTTAACATACGAATATGACAAAATGGAATACACCGTATTGTTAGTATTAGTAAATTTTGAATGATCCATATTTGACTCAAATTCAAATAAATATAGTATATGTAAAAATATACACCTCAATTTCTATTCTTATAAAATAAATAGTCTATCTATGGTTACAAAAATCGATAGCCATAATTTTAACATTTAACAATTGAGATAAAGTAAATCTAACGTTAAAATATTGAATTAAATATTACAAATGCAAATATGGCACTTATAAGTTTCAACCATTTATTGATATAAAGTCAATTTATGGTTTAGAAAAGTCCATAATCATGAATTTTACATTACACAATAGGGATTTAGAAGATTCGACCTTAACATACTAATATGACAAAATGGAATACACCGTATTGTTAGTATTAGTTCATTTGAATGATCCATATTTGACTCAAATTCAAATAAATATAGTATATGTAAATAGACAACTCAATTTCTATTATTATCAAATAAATAGTCGATCTATCTTTGAAAAAATTCGATAGGCATAATTTTAACATTAAATAATTGAGATAAATTAAACCTAAGGTTAAAAAATCGAATTAAATAATACAAATGCAAATATGCACCTTATATGTTTCAACCATTTATTGATATGATGTGAATTTATGGTTGAGAAAAGTCCATAATCATGAATTTAACATTACACAAGTGGGATTTAGAAGATTTGACCTTAACATACTAATATGACAAAATGGAATACACCGTATTGTTAGTATTAGTAAATTTTGAATGATCCATATTTGACTCAAATTCAAATAAATATAGTATATGTAAAAATATACACCTTAATTTCTATTCTTATGAAATAAATAGTCTATCTATGGTTGACAAAAATCGATAGCCATAATTTTAACATTAAACAATTGAGATAAAGTAAATCTAACGTTAAAATATTGAATTAAATATTACAAATGCAAATATGGCACTTATAAGTTTCAACCATTTATTGATATGAAGTCAATTTATGGTTGAGAAAAGTCCATAATCATGAATTTAACATTATACAATTGGGATTTAGAAGATTCGACCTTAACATACTAATATGACAAAATGGAATACACCGTATTGTTAGTATTTGTTCATTTGAATGATCCATATTTGACTCAAATTCGAATAAATATAGTATATGTAAATATACACCTCAATTTCTATTCTTATCAAATAAATAGGCTATCTATCTTTGAAAAAACTCGATAGCCATAATTTTAACATTAAACAATTGAGATTAAGTAAATCTAACGTTAAAAAATTGAATTAAATAACACAAATGCAAATATGCGCCTTATAAGTTTCAACCATTGATTGATATGAAGTCAATTTATGGTTGAGAAAAGTATATAATCATGAATTTAACATTACACAATTGGGATTTAGAAGATTCAACCTTAACATACTAATATGACAAAATGGAATACACCGTATTGTTAGTATTAGTTCATTTGAATGATCCATATTTGACTCAAATTCAAATAAATATAGTATATCTAAATATACAACTCAATTTCTATTATTATCAAATAAATAGTCGATCTATCTTTGAAAAAATTCGATAGACATAATTTTAACATTAAATAATTGAGATAAATTAAACCTAAGGTTAAAAAATAGAATTAAATAATACAAATGCAAATATGCACCTTATATGTTTCAACCATTTATTGATATGATGTCAATTTATGGTTGAGAAAAGTACATAATCATGAATTTAACATTACACAATTGGGATTTAGAAGATTCGACCTTAACATACTAATATGACAAAATGGAATACACCGTATTGTTAGTATTAGTTCATTTGAATGATCCATATTTGACTCAAATTCAAATAAATATAGTATATGTAAATATACACCTCAATTTCTATTCTTATCAAATAAATAGTCTATCTATGGTTGACAAAAATCGATAGCCATAATTTTAACATTAAACAATTGAGATAAAGTAAATCTAACGTTAAAATATTGAATTAAATATTACAAATGCAAATATGGCACTTATAAGTTTCAACCATTTATTGATATGAAGTCAATTTATGGTTGAGAAAAGTCCATAATCATGAATTTAACATTATACAATTGGGATTTAGAAGATTCGACCTTAACATACTAATATGACAAAATGGAATACACCGTATTGTTAGTATTAGTTCATTTGAATGATCCATATTTGACTCAAATTCAAATAAATATAGTATATGTAAATATACACCTCAATTTCTATTCTTATCAAATAAATAGTCTCTCTATCTTTGAAAAAACTCGATAGCCATAATTTTATCATTAAACAATTGAGATTAAGTAAATCTAACGTTAAAAATTTGAATTAAATAACACAAATGCAAATATGCGCCTTATAAGTTTCAACCATTGATTGATATGAAGTCAATTTATGGTTGAGAAAAGTATATAATCATGAATTTAACATTACACAATTGGGATTTAGAAGATTCGACCTTAACATACTAATATGACAAAATCGAATACACCGTATTGTTAGTATTAGTTCATTTGAATGATCCATATTTGACTCAAATTCAAATAAATATATTATATGTAAATATACTCCTCAATTAATATTCTTATCAAATAAATAGTCTATCTAAGGGTGACAAAAATCGATAGCCATAATTTTAACATTAAACAATTGAGATAAAGTAAATCTAACATTAAAATATTGAATTAAATATTACAAATGCAAATATGGCACTTATAAGTTTCAACCATTTATTGATATGAAGTCAATTTATGGTTGAGAAAAGTACATAATCATGAATTTAACATTACACAATTGGGATTTAGAAGATTCGACCTTAACATACTAATATGACAAAATGGAATACACCGTATTGTTAGTATTAGTTCATTTGAATGATCCATATTTGACTCAAATTCAAATAAATATAGTATATGTAAATATACACCTCAATTTCTATTCTTATCAAATAAATAGTCTATCTAAGGTTGACAAAAATCGATAGCCATAATTTTAACATTAAACAATTGAGATAAAGTAAATCTAACATTAAAATATTGAATTAAATATTACAAATGCAAATATGGCACTTATAAGTTTCAACCATTTATTGATATGATGTCAATTTATGGTTGAGAAAAGTACATAATCATGAATTTAACATTACACAATTGGGATTTAGAAGATTCGACCTTAACATACTAATATGACAAAATGGAATACACCGTATTGTTAGTATTAGTTCATTTGAATGATCCATATTTGACTCAAATTCAAATAAATATAGTATATGTAAATATACACCTCAATTTCTATTCTTATCAAATAAATAGTCTATGTATGGTTAACAAAAATCGATTGCCATAATTTTAACATTAAACAATTGAGATAAAGTAAATCTAAAATTAAAAAATTGAATTAAATATTACAAATGCAAATATATGCCTTATAAGTTTCAACCATTGATTGATATGAAGTCAATTTATGGTTGAGAAAAGTATATAATCATGAATTTAACATTACACAATTGGGATTTAGAAGATTCGACCTTAACATACTAATATGACAAAATGGAATACACCGTATTGTTAGTATTAGTTCATTTGAATGATCCATATTTGACTCAAATTCAAATAAATATAGTATATGTAAATATACACCTCAATTTCTATTCTTATCAAATAAATAGTCTATCTATCTTTGAAAAAACTCGATAGCCATAATTTTAACATTAAACAATTGAGATTAAGTAAATCTAACGTTGAAAAATTGAATTAAATAACACAAATGCAAATATGCGCCTTATAAGTTTCAACCATTGATTGATATGAAGTCAATTTATGGTTGAGAAAAGTATATAATCTTGAATTTAACATTACACAATTGGGATTTAGAAGATTCTACCTTAACATACTAATATGACAAAATGGAATACACCGTATTGTTAGTATTAGTAAATTTTGAATGATCCATATTTGACTCAAATTCAAATAAATATAGTATATGTAAAAATATACACCTCAATTTCTATTCTTATCAAATAAATAGTCTATCTATGGTTAAAAAAATGGATAGCCATAATTTTAACATTTAACAATTGAGATAAAGTAAATCTAACATTAAAATATTGAATTAAATATTACAAATGCAAATATGGCACTTATAAGTTTCAACCATTTATTGATATAAAGTCAATTTATGGTTGAGAAAAGTCCATAATCATGAATTTTACATTACACAATAGGGATTTAGAAGATTCGACCTTAACATACTAATATGACAAAATGGAATACACCGTATTGTTAGTATTAGTTCATTTGAATGATCCATATTTGACTCAAATTCAAATAAATATAGTATATGTAAATATACACCTCAATTTGTATTCTTATCAAATAAATAGTCTATCTATGGTTGACAAAAATCGATAGCCATAATTTTAACATTAAAGAATTGAGATAAAGTAAATCTAACTCTAAAAAATTGAATTAAATATTACAAATTCAAATATGCGCCTTATAAGTTTCAACCATTGATTAATACGAAGTCAATTTATGCTTGAGAAAAGTCCATAATCATGAATTTAACATTACACAATTGGGATTTAGAAGATTCGACCTTAACATACTAATATGACAAAATGGAATACACCGTATTGTTAGTATTAGTTCATTTGGATGATCCATATTTGACTCAAATTCAAATAAATATAGTATATGTAAATATACACCTCAATTTCTATTCTTATCAAATAAATAGGCTATCTATCTTTGAAAAAACTCGATAGCCATAATTTTAACATTAAACAATTGAGATTAAGTAAATCTAACTCTAAAAAATTGAATTAAATATTACAAATTCAAATATGCCCCTTATAAGTTTCAACCATTGATTAATACGAAGTCAATTTATGGTTGAGAAAAGTCCATAATCATGAATTTAACATTACACAATTGGGATTTAGAAGATTCGACCTTAACATACTAATATGACAAAATGGAATACACCGTATTGTTAGTATTAGTTCATTTGGATGATCCATATTTGACTCAAATTCAAATAAATATAGTATATGTAAATATACACCTCAATTTCTATTCTTATCAAATAAATAGGCTATCTATCTTTGAAAAAACTCGATAGCCATAATTTTAATATTAAACAATTGAGATTAAGTAAATCTAACGTTGAAAAATTGAATTAAATAACACAAATGCAAATATGCGCCTTATAAGTTTCAACCATTGATTGATATGAAGTCAATTTATGGTTGAGAAAAGTATATAATCTTGAATTTAACATTACAAAATTGGGATTTAGAAGATTCGACCTTAACATACTAATATGACAAAATGGAATACACCGTATTGTTAGTATTAGTAAATTTTGAATGATCCATATTTGACTCAAATTCAAATAAATATAGTATATGTAAAAATATACACCTCAATTTCTATTCTTATCAAATAAATAGTCTATCTATGGTTAAAAAAATCGATAGCCATAATTTTAACATTTAACAATTAAGATAAAGTAAATCTAACGTTAAAATATTGAATTAAATATTACAAATGCAAATATGGGACTTATAAGTTTCAACCATTTATTGATATAAAGTCAATTTATGGTTTAGAAAAGTCCATAATCATGAATTTTACATTACACAATAGGGATTTAGAAGATTCGACCTTAACATACTAATATGACAAAATGGAATACACCGTATTGTTAGTATTAGTTCATTTGAATGATCCATATTTGACTCAAATTCAAATAAATATAGTATATGTAAATAGACAACTCAATTTCTATTATTATCAAATAAATAGTCGATCTATCTTTGAAAAAATTCGATAGGCATAATTTTAACATTAAATAATTGAGATGAATTAAACCTAAGGTTAAAAAATCGAATTAAATAATACAAATGCAAATATGCACCTTATATGTTTCAACCATTTATTGATATGATGTCAATTTATGGTTGAGAAAAGTCCATAATCATGAATTTTACATTACACAATTGGGATTTAGAAGATTCGACCTTAACATACTAATATGACAAAATGGAATACACCGTATTGTTAGTATTTGTTCATTTGAATGATCCATATTTGACTCAAATTCAAATAAATATAGTATATGTAAATATACACCTCAATTTCTATTCTTATCAAATAAATAGGCTATCTATCTTTGAAAAAACTCGATAGCCATAATTTTAACATTAAACAATTGAGATTAAGTAAATCTAACGTTAAAAAATTGAATTAAATAACACAAATGCAAATATGCGCCTTATAAGTTTCAACCATTGATTGATATGAAGTCAATTTATGGTTGAGAAAAGTATATAATCATGAATTTAACATTACACAATTGGGATTTAGAAGATTCGACCTTAACATACTAATATGACAAAATGGAATACACCGTATTGTTAGTATTAGTTCATTTGAATGATCCATATTTGACTCAAATTCAAATAAATATAGTATATATAAATATACAACTCAATATCTATTATTACCAAATAAATAGTCGATCTATCTCTGAAAAAATTCGATAGACATAATTTTAACATTAAATAATTGAGATAAATTAAACCTAAGGTTAAAAAATAGAATTAAATAATACAAATGCAAATATGCACCTTATATGTTTCAACCATTTATTGATATGATGTCAATTTATGGTTTAGAAAAGTACATAATCATGAATTTAACATTACACAATTGGGATTTAGAAGATTCGACCTTAACATACTAATATGACAAAATGGAATACACCGTATTGTTAGTATTAGTTCATTTGAATGATCCATATTTGACTCAAATTCAAATAAATATAGTATATGTAAATATACACCTCAATTTCTATTCTTATCAAATAAATAGTCTATCTATGGTTCACAAAAATCGATAGCCATAATTTTAACATTAAACAATTGAGATAAAGTAAATCTAACGTTAAAATATTGAATTAAATATTACAAATGCAAATATGGCACTTATAAGTTTCAACCATTTATTGATATAAAGTCAATTTATGGTTGAGAAAAGTCCATAATCATGAATTTTACATTACACAATAGGGATTTAGAAGATTCGACCTTAACATACTAATATGACAAAATGGAATACACCGTATTGTTAGTATTAGTTCATTTGAATGATCCATATTTGACTCAAATTCAAATAAATATAGTATATGTAAATATACACCTCAATTTGTATTCTTATCAAATAAATAGTCTATCTATGGTTGACAAAAATCGATAGCCATAATTTTAATATTAAAGAATTGAGATAAAGTAAATCTAACGCTAAAAAATTGAATTAAATATTACAAATTCAAATATGCGCCTTATAAGTTTCAACCATTGATTAATACGAAGTCAATTTATGGTTGAGAAAAGTCCATAATCATGAATTTAACATTACACAATTGGGATTTAGAAGATTCGACCTTAACATACTAATATGACAAAATGGAATACACCGTATTGTTAGTATTAGTTCATTTGGATGATCCATATTTGACTCAAATTCAAATAAATATAGTATATGTAAATATACACCTCAATTTCTATTCTTATCAAATAAATAGGCTATCTATCTTTGAAAAAACTCGATAGCCATAATTTTAACATTAAACAATTGAGATTAAGTAAATCTAACGTTGAAAAATTGAATTAAATAACACAAATGCAAATATGCGCCTTATAAGTTTCAACCATTGATTGATATGAAGTCAATTTATGGTTGAGAAAAGTATATAATCTTGAATTTAACATTACACAATTGGGATTTAGAAGATTCGACCTTAACATACTAATATGACAAAATGGAATACACCGTATTGTTAGTATTAGTAAATTTTGAATGATCCATATTTGACTCAAATTCAAATAAATATAGTATATGTAAAAATATACACCTCAATTTCTATTCTTATCAAATAAATAGTCTATCTATGGTTAAAAAAATCGATAGCCATAATTTTAACATTTAACAATTGAGATAAAGTAAATCTAACATTAAAATATTGAATTAAATATTACAAATGCAAATATGGCACTTATAAGTTTCAACCATTTATTGATATAAAGTCAATTTATGGTTTAGAAAAGTCCATAATCATGAATTTTACATTACACAATAGGGATTTAGAAGATTCGACCTTAACATACTAATATGACAAAATGGAATACACCGTATTGTTAGTATTTGTTCATTTGAATGATCCATATTTGACTCAAATTCAAATAAATATAGTATATGTAAATAGACAACTCAATTTCTATTATTATCAAATAAATAGTCGATCTATCTTTGAAAAAATTCGATAGGCATAATTTTAACATTAAATAATTGAGATGAATTAGACCTAAGGTTAAACAATCGAATTAAATAATACAAATGCAAATATGCACCTTATATGTTTCAACCATTTATTGATATGATGTCAATTTATGGTTGAGAAAAGTCCATAATCATGAATTTAACATTACACAATTGGGATTTAGAAGATTTGACCTTAACATACTAATATGAAAAAATGGAATACACCGTATTGTTAGTATTAGTTCATTTGAATGATCCATATTTGACTCAAATTCAAATAAATATAGTATATGTAAAAATATACACCTCAATTTCTATTCATATCAAATAAATAGTCTATCTATGGTTGACAAAAATCGATAGCCATAATTTTAACATTAAACAATTGAGATAAAGTAAATCTAACGTTAAAATATTGAATTAAATATTACAAATGCAAATATGGCACTTATAAGTTTCAACCATTTATTGATATGAAGTCAATTTATGGTTGAGAAAAGTCCATAATCATGAATTTAACATTATACAATTGGGATTTAGAAGATTCGACCTTAACATACTAATATGACAAAATGGAATACACCGTATTGTTAGTATTTGTTCATTTGAATGATCCATATTTGACTCAAATTCAAATAAATATAGTATATGTAAATATACACCTCAATTTCTATTCTTATCAAATAAATAGGCTATCTATCTTTGAAAAAACTCGATAGCCATAATTTTAACATTAAACAATTGAGATTAAGTAAATCTAACGTTAAAAAATTGAATTAAATAACACAAATGCAAATATGCGCCTTATAAGTTTCAACCATTGATTGATATGAAGTCAATTTATGGTT
Organism: Hippophae tibetana; assembly: GCA_037013495.1. NCBI lineage: Eukaryota > Viridiplantae > Streptophyta > Magnoliopsida > Rosales > Elaeagnaceae > Hippophae > Hippophae tibetana. Next base: position 12,384,369 of record CM072805.1, on the reverse strand, counting down.
GAGAAAAGTATATAATCATGAATTTAACATTACACAATTGGGATTTAGAAGATTCGACCTTAACATACTAATATGACAAAATGGAATACACCGTATTGTTAGTATTAGTTCATTTGAATGATCCATATTTGACTCAAATTCAAATAAATATAGTATATATAAATATACAACTCAATTTCTATTATTATCAAATAAATAGTCGATCTATCTCTGAAAAAATTCGATAGACATAATTTTAACATTAAATAATTCAGATAAATTAAACCTAAGGTTAAAAAATAGAATTAAATAATACAAATGCAAATATGCACCTTATATGTTTCAACCATTTATTGATATGATGTCAATTTATGGTTGAGAAAAGTACATAATCATGAATTTAACATTACACAATTGGGATTTAGAAGATTCGACCTTAACATACTAATATGCAAAATGGAATACACCGTATTGTTAGTATTAGTTCATTTGAATGATCCATATTTGACTCAAATTCAAATAAATATAGTATATGTAAATATACACCTCAATTTCTATTCTTATCAAATAAATAGTCTATCTATGGTTGACAAAAATCGATAGCCATAATTTTAACATTAAACAATTGAGATAAAGTAAATCTAACGTTAAAATATTGAATTAAATATTACAAATGCAAATATGGCACTTATAAGTTTCAACCATTTATTGATATAAAGTAAATTTATGGTTGAGAAAAGTCCATAATCATGAATTTTACATTACACAATAGGGATTTAGAATATTCGACCTTAACATACTAATATGACAAAATGGAATACACCGTATTGTTAGTATTAGTTCATTTGAATGATCCATATTTGACTCAAATTCAAATAAATATAGTATATGTACATATACACCTCAATTTCTATTCTTATCAAATAAATAGTCTATCTATCTTTGAAAAAACTCGATAGCCATAATTTTATCATTAAACAATTGAGATTAAGTAAATCTAACGTTAAAAATTTGAATTAAATAACACAAATGCAAATATGCGCCTTATAAGTTTCAACCATTGATTGATATGAAGTCAATTTATGGTTGAGAAAAGTATATAATCATGAATTTAACATTACACAATTGGGATTTAGAAGATTTGACCTTAACATACTAATATGACAAAATGGAATACACCGTATTGTTAGTATTAGTTCATTTGAATGATCCATATTTGACTCAAATTCAAATAAATATAGTATATGTAAATATACACCTCAATTTCTATTCTTATCAAATAAATAGTCTATCTATGGTTGACAAAAATCGATAGCCATAATTTTAACATTAAACAATTGAGATAAAGTAAATCTAACGTTAAAATATTAAATTAAATATTACAAATGCAAATATGGCACTTATAAGTTTCAACCATTTATTGATATAAAGTCAATTTATGGTTGAGAAAAGTCCATAATCATGAATTTTACATTACACAATAGGGATTTAGAAGATTCGACCTTAACATACTAATATGACAAAATGGAATACACCGTATTGTTAGTATTAGTTCATTTGAATGATCCATATTTGACTCAAATTCAAATAAATATAGTATATGTAAATATACAACTGAATTTCTATTATTATCAAATAAATAGTCGATCTATCTTTGAAAAAATTCGATAGGCATAATTTTAACATTAAATAATTGAGATAAATTAAACCTAAGGTTAAAATATCGAATTAAATACTACAAATGCAAATATGCACCTTATATGTTTCAACCATTTATTGATATGATGTCAATTTATGGTTGAGAAAAGTACATAATCATCAATTTAACATTACACAATTGGGATTTAGAAGATTCGACCTTAACATACTAATATGACAAAATGGAATACACCGTATTGTTAGTATTAGTTCATTTTGATGATCCATATTTGACTCAAATTCAAATAAATATAGTATATGTAAATATACACCTCAATTTCTATTCTTATCAAATAAATAGTCTATCTATCTTTGAAAAAACTCGATAGCCATAATTTTAACATTAAACAATTGAGATTAAGTAAATCTAACGTTGAAAAATTGAATTAAATAACACAAATGCAAATATGCGCCTTATAAGTTTCAACCATTGATTGATATGAAGTCAATTTATGGTTGAGAAAAGTATATAATCTTGAATTTAACATTACACAATTGGGATTTAGAAGATTCGACCTTAACATACTAATATGACAAAATGGAATACACCGTATTGTTAGTATTAGTAAATTTTGAATGATCCATATTTGACTCAAATTCAAATAAATATAGTATATGTAAAAATATACACCTCAATTTCTATTCTTATCAAATAAATAGTCTATCTATGGTTAAAAAAATCGATAGCCATAATTTTAAAATTTAACAATTGAGATAAAGTAAATCTAACATTAAAATATTGAATTAAATATTACAAATGCAAATATGGCACTTATAAGTTTCAACCATTTATTGATATAAAGTCAATTTATGGTTTAGAAAAGTCCATAATCATGAATTTTACATTACACAATAGGGATTTAGAAGATTCGACCTTAACATACTAATATGACAAAATGGAATACACCGTATTGTTAGTATTAGTTCATTTGAATGATCCATATTTGACTCAAATTCAAATAAATATAGTATATGTAAATAGACAACTCAATTTCTATTATTATCAAATAAATAGTCGATCTATCTTTGAAAAAATTCGATAGGCATAATTTTAACATTAAATAATTGAGATGAATTAAACCTAAGGTTAAAAAATCGAATTAAATAATACAAATGCAAATATGCACCTTATATGTTTCAACCATTTATTGATATGAAGTCAATTTATGGTTGAGAAAAGTATATAATCATGAATTTAACATTACACAATTGGGATTTAGAAGATTTGACCTTAACATACTAATATGACAAAATGGAATACACCGTATTGTTAGTATTAGTAAATTTTGAATGATCCATATTTGACTCAAATTCAAATAAATATAGTATATGTAAAAATATACACCTTAATTTCTATTCTTATCAAATAAATAGACTATCTATGGTTGACAAAAATCGATAGCCATAATTTTAACATTAAACAATTGAGATAAAGTAAATCTAACGTTAAAATATTGAATTAAATATTACAAATGCAAATATGGTACTTATAAGTTTCAACCATTTATTGATATAAAGTCAATTTATGGTTTAGAAAAGTCCATAATCATGAATTTTACATTACACAATAGGGATTTAGAAGATTCGACCTTAACATACTAATATGAAAAAATGGAATACACCGTATTGTTAGTATTAGTTCATTTGAATGATCCATATTTGACTCAAATTCAAATAAATATAGTATATGTAAATAGACAACTCAATTTCTATTATTATCAAATAAATAGTCGATCTATCTTTGAAAAAATTCGATAGGCATAATTTTAACATTAAATAATTGAGATGAATTAAACCTAAGGTTAAAAAATCGAATTAAATAATACAAATGCAAATATGCACCTTATATGTTTCAACCATTTATTGATATGAAGTCAATTTATGGTTGAGAAAAGTATATAATCATGAATTTAACATTACACAATTGGGATTTAGAAGATTCGACCTTAACATACTAATATGACAAAATGGAATACACCGTATTGTTAGTATTAGTAAATTTTGAATGATCCATATTTGACTCAAATTCAAATAAATATAGTATATGTAAAAATATACACCTCAATTTCTATTCTTATCAAATAAATAGTCTATCTATGGTTACAAAAATCGATAGCCATAATTTTAACATTTAACAATTGAGATAAAGTAAATCTAACGTTAAAATATTGAATTAAATATTACAAATGCAAATATGGCACTTATAAGTTTCAACCATTTATTGATATAAAGTCAATTTATGGTTTAGAAAAGTCCATAATCATGAATTTTACATTACACAATAGGGATTTAGAAGATTCGACCTTAACATACTAATATGACAAAATGGAATACACCGTATTGTTAGTATTAGTTCATTTGAATGATCCATATTTGACTCAAATTCAAATAAATATAGTATATGTAAAAATATACACCTCAATTTCTATTCATATCAAATAAATAGTCTATCTATGGTTGACAAAAATCGATAGCCATAATTTTAACATTAAAAAATTGAGATAAAGTAAATCTAACGTTAAAATATTGAATTAAATATTACAAATGCAAATATGGCACTTATAAGTTTCAACCATTTATTGATATGAAGTCAATTTATGGTTGAGAAAAGTCCATAATCATGAATTTAACATTATACAATTGGGATTTAGAAGATTCGACCTTAACATACTAATATGACAAAATGGAATACACCGTATTGTTAGTATTAGTTCATTTGAATGATCCATATTTGACTCAAATTCAAATAAATATAGTATATGTAAATATACACCTCAATTTCTATTCTTATCAAATAAATAGTCTATCTATCTTTGAAAAAACTAGATAGCCATAATTTTAACATTAAACAATTGAGATTAAGTAAATCTAACGTTAAAAAATTGAATTAAATAACACAAATGCAAATATGCGCCTTATAAGTTTCAACCATTGATTGATATGAAGTCAATTTATGGTTGAGAAAAGTATATAATCATGAATTTAACATTACACAATTGGGATTTAGAAGATTCGTCCTTAACATACTAATATGACAAAATCGAATACACCGTATTGTTAGTATTAGTTCATTTGAATGATCCATATTTGACTCAAATTCAAATAAATATATTATATGTAAATATACTCCTCAATTTCTATTCTTATCAAATAAATAGTCTATCTATGGTTGACAAAAATCGATAGCCATAATTTTAACATTAAACAATTGAGATAAAGTAAATCTAACGTTAAAATATTGAATTAAATATTACAAATGCAAATATGGCACTTATAAGTTTCAACCATTTATTCATATGAAGTCAATTTATGGTTGAGAAAAGTACATAATCATGAATTTAACATTACACAATTGGGATTTAGAAGATTCGACCTTAACATACTAATATGACAAAATGGAATACACCGTATTGTTAGTATTAGTTCATTTGAATGGTCCATATTTGACTCAAATTCAAATAAATATAGTATATGTAAATATACACCTCAATTTCTATTCTTATCAAATAACTAGTCTATCTATGGTTGACAAAAATCGATAGCCATAATTTTAACATTAAACAATTGAGATAAAGTAAATCTAACGTTAAAAAATTGAATTAAATATTACAAATTCAAATATGCCCCTTATAAGTTTCAACCATTGATTAATACGAAGTCAATTTATGGTTGAGAAAAGTCCATAATCATGAATTTAAAATTACACAATTGATATTTAGAAGATTCGACCTTAACATACTTATATGACAAAATTGAATACACCGTATTGTTAATATTAGTTCATTTGAATAGTCCATATTTGACTCAAATTCAAATAAATATATTATATGTAAATATACAACTCAATTTCTATTATAATCAAATAAATAGTCGATCTATCTTTGAAAAATTTCGATAGGCATAATTTTAACATTAAATAATTGAGATAAATTAAACCTAAGGTTAAAATATCGAATTAAATAATACAAATGCAAATATGCACCTTATATGTTTCAACCATTTATTGATATGATGTCAATTTATGGTTGAGAAAAGTACATAATCATGAATTTAACATTACACAATTGGGATTTAGAAGATTCGACCTTAACATACTAATATGACAAAATGGAATACACCGTATTGTTAGTATTAGTTCATTTGAATGATCCATATTTGACTCAAATTCAAATAAATATAGTATATGTAAATAGACAACTCAATTTCTATTATTATCAAATAAATAGTCGATCTATCTTTGAAAAAATTCGATAGGCATAATTTTAACATTAAATAATTGAGATAAATTAAACCTAAGGTTAAAAAATGGAATTAAATAATACAAATGCAAATATGCACCTTATATGTTTCAACCATTTATTGATATGATGTCAATTTATGGTTGAGAAAAGTCCATAATCATGAATTTAACATTACACAATTGAGATTTAGAAGATTCGACCTTAACATACTAATATGACAAATTGGAATACACCGTATTGTTAGTATTAGTTCGTTTGAATGATCCATATTTGACTCAAATTCAAATAAATATAGTTTATGTAAATATACACCTCAATTTCTATTCTTATCAAATAAATAGTCTATCTGTGGTTAACAAAAATCGATTGCCATAATTTTAACATTAAACAATTGTAATAAAGTAAATCTAAAATTAAAAAATTGAATTAAATATTACAAATGCAAATATACGCCTTATAAGTTTCAACCATTGATTGATATGAAGTCAATTTATGGTTGAGAAAAGTATATAATCATGAATTTAACATTACACAATTGGGATTTAGAAGATTCGACCTTAACATACTAATATGACAAAATGGAATACACCGTATTGTTAGTATTAGTTCATTTGAATGATCCATATTTGACTGAAATTCAAATAAATATAGTATATGTAAATATACAACTCAATTTCTATTATTATCAAATAAATAGTCGATCTATCTTTGAAAAAATTCGATAGGCATAATTTTAACATTAAATAATTGAGATAAATTAAACCTAAGGTTAAAAAATGGAATTAAATAATACAAATGCAAATATGCACCTTATATGTTTCAACCATTTATTGATATGATGTCAATTTATGGTTGAGAAAAGTCCATAATCATGAATTTAACATTACACAATTGAGATTTAGAAGATTCGACCTTAACATACTAATATGACAAATTGGAATACACCGTATTGTTAGTATTAGTTCATTTAAATGATCCATATTTGACTCAAATTCAAATAAATATATTATATGTAAAAATATACACCTCAATTTCTATTCTTATCAAATAAATAGTCTATCTATGGTTGACAAAAATCGATAGCCATAATTTTAACATTAAACAATTGAGATAAAGTAAATCTCACATTAAAAAATTGAATTAAATATTACAAATGCAAATAGACCCCTTATAAGTTTCAATCATTGATGGATATGAAGTCAATTTATGGTTGAGAAAAGTCCATAATCATGAATTTAACATTATACAATTGAGATTTAGAAGATTCGACCTTAACATACTAATATGACAAAATGGAATACACCGTATTGTTAGTATTAGTTCATTTGAATGGTACATATTTGACTCAAATTCAAATAAATATTGTATATGTAAATATACACCTCAATTTCTATTCTTATCAAATAAATAGTCTATCTATGGTTGACAAAAATCGATAGCCATAATTTTAACATTAAATAATTGAGATAAATTAAACCTAAGGTTAAAAAATGGAATTAAATAACACAAATGCAAATATGCACCAAATATGTTTCAACCATTTATTGATATGAAGTCAATTTATGGTTGAGAAAAGTACATAATCATGAATTTAACATTACACAATTGGGATTTAGAAGATTCGAAATTAACATACTAATATGACAAAATGGAATACACCGTATTGTTAGTATTAGTTCATTTGAATGATCCATATTTGACTCAAATTCAAATAAATATAGTATATGTAAATATACACCTCAATTTCTATTCTTATCAAATAAATAGTCTATCTATGGTTGACAAAAATCGATAGCCATAATTTTAACATTAAACAATTGAGATAAAGTAAATCTAACGTTAAAATATTGAATTAAATATTACAAATGCAAATATGGCACTTATAAGTTTCAACCATTTATTGATATAAAGTCAATTTATGGTTGAGAAAAGTCCATAATCATGAATTTTACATTACACAATAGGGATTTAGAATATTCGACCTTAACATACTAATATGACAAAATGGAATACACCGTATTGTTAGTATTAGTTCATTTGAATGATCCATATTTGACTCAAATTCAAATAAATATAGTATATGTAAATATACACCTCAATTTCTATTCTTATCAAATAAATAGTCTATCTATGGTTAACAAAAATCGATTGCCATAATTTTAACATTAAACAATTGAGATAAAGTAAATCTAAAATTAAAAAATTGAATTAAATATTACAAATGCAAATATGGCACTTATAAGTTTCAACCATTTATTGATTGATGAGTGCTCAAAAAGCACTAAAATAACCATGATTTTATGTACCTTAATTGATTAAAAATACATATATTTATATGTTTTATCATATATTTATATAAATTTGTCTTTTTCGGAATCACGGGTATTTTTATTGTTTTTCAGGTATTTTGGCTTAAAAACGCAATGTAAAGACTCAAAGAGGAATATTTGAAGCAATACATCACAAATATATCAATAAATAAGTGAGAAAAGGTCAACAAACATGGAAAAATCGGACGAAATGGGTCGAAAAGGTCAAAAATGTCAAAAGGACGGAAATCGCGCGTCGCAGCCCGGCCGTGCGCGCAGCCCAGCGCCCCAGCGCCCAGCCGCGCGCGCCCCAGCGCGCCCCAGCGCCCCATCCCGCGCGCGCTGGCATGCCCAGCTGCGCGCAACGCAGCGCGCTGGCACTGTTCACGCGCGCCGAGCTGCGCGCAGCGACAGCCCCAGCGCGCGCGCGCAGCGCCCAGCAGCCGCCCATCCGCGCGCCCAACGCGTTTTCGCCCCATTTTTCACGTGCAGCCGCCCTTGTGACGTCATGCTGACGTCATTGATGACATCAGCAAGTCCAATACGCGTTTTTACATTTTTTAATATTTTTTTAACATTTTTTTACTCATTTTTTCTCTCCATCCTCACCTATAAATACCCCCCTTCCATTCACTTCAAAATACACCTTCAAAACTCACTTCTCTCTTCTTTCTTTCTCTCATTTCTTAGTTTTTAGTTTCTCTTAGTTTCTTTCTAAGTTTCTAAGCTTTTCTTAGTTTTTCTCTTAGTTTTTAGTTCAATTCTCTTAGGTTTAGTGTTCTTCTCTTTTTGAGAGGAACTTGTAATGTTTTTGTAATAATTTAGATTTTTGATTCAATATATGGAAGTGCAAATTCCGCTCGGAGGTTTTCTAGCAACGGGAATAGCGTCGAAGTTCTGTAAGGATTTTATTTTCTTTACAGTTATTTTTATGCTTTATTCTTACATGTTATATTCAACTTGTCTGTGGTTAAATTTAACTATGCTAGCTGTTTAGTAAATATGATGTAATAACGACGTTGTTATGCTTGCGAAATATTAAATAGGTGAAAATTTCTAAAATGAATTGATTTTGTTTTTATTCAAGATTTTATATTAAGAATGTTAGAGAGAAATATATTATTTTTCATTACAAACTTAAACCCGAAAATTAGATTTTAAGGTTTAGTTATCCGGTCTAATTTAGAGTAGTGCTCTTTTATTTGTTGGTACAATCGCCCGGTAGTTAGAGTGAAACTCTATTTCAAAAGTTTTTATAAGAATTATTACGTGAAAATGTATTGACAACATGTTTTCAATAGTGGTTTTAAAACTTGAAAGTTAGTACTCGGATAATTAAATTCTTAAGTTTAATTTGGACACCTTGAATAATGTTTAAATTGTCTAACCCCACCAAAGGTGGCATTTAAATGGTTCATTTTCAATCTCTTAGAAAAAGGAATTAATTTAATTAAGCATATTAGTTATCAACCCCACCCATAGGTGTTAATTGATTTGTTTAGTTAACAAAGAATATCTAACCCCACCAAAGGTGGTATTTATATAAAAAAGAGAGAATCAATAAAATATCAATTTATATCTTTAATAACCTAGTTAATATGAGCAAGCATAATTAATTTAGTTATTATATCCATAAATACTCCGCTAATATAAATGATAAAAATTTGCATGAATATTTATTGAATCCGTATATATGTTTATTTTTAGATAATTATTTATTGAATTTGTATCTATGTTTATTTTTATGTTATTAGACTATATTTAATTAATTTGTATATATGTTTATTTTATGTTATTAGATTAGGAACACAAAAACCAAACTATCGTGACAGGATGTTTAGGATTTAATTTCGTTTTTAAAAGTTTGAATAATAAATTAAAAACCACATACATTCCTTCCTTAGATCGACCTTGGGAGTATACTTATCATTTTCTTCGAAATGATTCGTGCACTTGCGAGAGTTTTATAAATATTAAAACCAAAGTATTTGCGGGAATCGGCGATGCCGGTTTTCGTTCATCAAGTTTTTGGCGCCGTTGCCGGGGAAGGAATAGCGTTTTTAAATTATTTATCAAAATTTTAAAAACATTTTTGTGCTGTAAATAATTGTGATATTTTAATAATAATCAAATTTCAAAATTCATAATAAATAAAAATAAATAAATAAATAAATAAATAAATAAAAAATAAAAAAATAAAAAAATAAAAAAATAATTTTTTTTAATTGTAAAATAATTTAGAAATTTGAAATTTGAAGTAAAAAAATTTTTTACCGTTCATGAATAGTAAAAAAAAAAAAAAAAAAAAAAAAAAAAACATTACTTAAATTTATACTTAATTAACTAAATAACATGAAAAGTAAAAATCTAAGGGAGTTCTGTCTAGGAGACTAGTTCTTGGAAGCCTTTGTGCCACTAGTCTTTCCTGGGAACGTTGCTCTGGCTAGGAGAATGGTATTTAAGGTGCCGTTTGCACTACCATTCTTTCCTGGGAGCACTCTTGGTTAATACTAATTATGTTACAAAAAAATATAAAAAAAAATATAAAAAAAATAAAAAAAAAAATTTCTTTTTTTTAGGGTTTAACTAGTTTTGTTTAGTGTTTTGTATAAAATAACATGTAAATTTTATCTAATTTTTTTTATTTTGTTGACAGGAGTTTTAAATTTACGTTTACAATAGTCTATGCGTGGTAGGAGATCCCTAGGAAATCCCCTTACACCATATGTAAATAAATTTCATAAATTTAAACAAGTGTCAACAAAACTGGATTCTACCCATCAACCTGTTTTTGAGCCAAACATAGAACCAAGTCTTAATCCTTTACTAGAACCAAAAGAAATGGAGGAAAACCAACATATTAGGGAAACCACAATGAAAGAGTTTGCAAGACCGGTAATAGGCACGGCAACTGCCGCTATCCAGTTGGGGGAGGCTGCTCGGAATTACGACCTTAAAAATATTCATTTTTCTATGCTTCCTTCCTTTTATGGGTTACCTAATGAAGATTCTCTTTCCTTTATGAGAGATTTCTATGCTACGGTCCAAACATTCCCCCTCGGTATTCTAAACGAGGATCAACTTAGGATGAGATGTTTTCCCTACACTCTAAAGGATAAGGCCAAAGCTTGGTTGATGTCACTTCCCCCAGGTTCTCTGATGACATGGGGTAACATTTACAACAAATTCATGGGAAAATTCTATTCCCATCAAAAAACATCAGAGTTGAGAGGAAAGATTGCTACTTTCTCTCAGATGGATGGAGAACCATTCCATGAAGCTTGGGATAGGTTCAAGATGTTTCTCACTCAGTGTCCCCATCATAGCTTTCCCCTGCAGTTGCAGAACCAATTCTTTTACGATGGACTTACACAACAATGTCAGTTCATTGTCGACAACGCTGCAGGAGGAGCAATAGGAGAAAAAACTGCCTCAGAGACGTATAACCTCTTTGAGATGTTGGGTGCTAATTCCCAACAGAAAAGCTCCCGAGTGAGAAAAGCTGGAGTTCATGAAATCGACTCCAGTAATGAAGTTCAACAACAACTTGTTCAACTGACTAAGCAAGTTGCCCTTCTCGCTACACAAACCAACACCAATAATGATCAATATGGTTTGTATAGCAACATGGGACATGGTACTGAAGCCTGTCCATATCAAGGAGAAACAACTGGACCTGAACAGGTCAATGTGTTGGGAGCATATCAACAGAGACCAAGGTTTGATCCCAACTCAAATACCTATAATCCTGGATGGAGAAGTCATCCAAATTTCTCTTGGAGGCAAAACAACCCTCCTTTCACTCAAGGCTCAAACCAGGCAGGTCAGCAATTCCACCCACCTATTCCAAGAAGCATTCCCAATAAACCAACCTTGGAGGACAACTTGAATTCTTTTATTCAAGTCTGTAGGGATAACCAATCTAAAACCAATCAACGGTTGGACTCTGTGGAAGCTTCTATCAAAAAGGTGGAAGTTCAAGTTGAACAGTTAGTTGAACATTTGCAAAAAGGCAAAGACTAATTTGATACTTAAATGAATTCAATGAAGAGGAGACATTGAGTTTTTCATTCTGCAATCTCCAAGCAACGTCTTACTAGAAGACGATAAATTTTAGTCCTGTATGGGAGGTCACCCATTATTGTATTTTCCTTTGTTTTAGTTTGCGTGTAATAAAAATTCAGATGAAATAAAATTCGTTTGTTTCAAAAAAAAATTCTGTCCATTCACTTAAATTTAAAAAAAAAAAAAAAAAAAAAAAAAAATTAGGTTCCTTGCACTTTTTGCTTTTACGTTTTATCAAGTTATAAATATTTCTTAGAGATATCTACTAAAAGCAAAATGTTGATACACAATAGGAGGAGGATCATTTTCAACTACAAACAACCATGGGAGATGCTGAAGATAGGCGGAAAAAGATGAAAGAATATACAATGCCAATCATTGGCAATGTAACTTCCGGTATCCAATTACAAGAGGCTGCAAGGAATTATGAATTGAAAAAAATTCATTATTCTTTGTTGCCTTCCTTTTACGGTATCCCTAATGAAGACCCTTTGCATTTCATTCGAGAATTCTATGCTATTGTCCAAACCTTTCCACTACATGCAATTAATGAAGATCAACTTAGGATGAGGTGTTTTCCTTACACTCTCAAAGATAAAGCTTGGTCATGGTTCATTACTCTACAGTCAGGTTCTCTTAAAACTTGGGAGGCAGTCTATGAAATTTTTATGGGTAGGTTCTATTCCCATCAAAAGACTGTTGATCTAAGAACAAAGATAGCAACATTTTCTCAAATGAATGAAGAGCCCTTTCATGAAGCTTGGGAACGATTCAAACTCCTTTTCATTCAATATCAAAATCATAGCTTTCCCTTACAGCTACAAAACCAATTCTTTTATGATGGATTGACACTACAGAGTCAATACATGGTTGATAATGCTGCTGGAGGTGCTGTAGGAGAAAAGACCGCAGAGGAAACCTATAATCTTTATGAGCTGTTGGGTTCTAATTCCCAACAAAGAGGTGGTAGAAGGAAAGCAAAGGTCAATGAAGTCGGCTCTGATAATGAGATAACCTTGCAACTTGCTGAATTGACTAAACAAGTGAAATTCCTCACTTCCCACCAAATTTCAAATCAAGAGGTATGTGAAGTGTGTTGTTCAATTGGGCATGGTACTCATAATTGTTCAAATACTTGTGATTCTAGTGTCGATGCCATAGAGGAAGTTCAATCTTTTCAAAGATATCATCCAAACACCTATAATCACCCAGCCTACACCCAATATCCAACACTAAGGTCAGATAACAACCACCCTTACCCACCAAGCCAATCTTTTAAGCCAACCTTAGAAGATAGCTTGAATGCTTTTATTCAAGTTAGTCGTGACAACCAATTGATGACTAATCAAAGGTTGAACACCATGGAGGCTTCAGTTAAAAGGATTGAATCTAAAGTTGGGCAACTGGCTGAACAAATGCAAAAGAAAGAACCAGGAAAGTTGCCCAGTCAACCAGAACAAGCAAAGGATGTTAGAACCCTTCGAAGTGGTAAGGTAGTCAATACTAGTTTACCTGAAATCTCTAACAATCTACCTTGTAGTTCAGGTAACAAAGAAGGCGATACTCTAATCTCGCAAAAAGGAGACACAAGTGTTAAACTTAACAAGCCTTCTGAAAAACTCATTGGGGGGTCATCTGACACCCCCAAAATTCAAAAGACAACAGAACCACACCAGATACAAGTACCTTTTCCCCACCGGTTGAAAGAATCCAAACAAGATAAGCAATTCACTGATCTTTTTAATATGCTCTCTAAAGTAAATATCAATTTACCATTATTAGAAGTGATCATGAATGTGCCCTCATATGCCAAATTTTTCAAAGAGTTGAACACTAAGAAAAGGAGGTATGAACTGAATGAACGAGTAGTAGTATCAGAAATTTCTAGCGCTGTACTTCAGCACAAACTACCCCCTAAGTTGAAAGACCCTGGAAGTTTTATTATAAACATAACTATGGGGGATAGGAAGGTTGCTAAAGCAATGCTTGATTTAGGTGCTAGTATAAATTTGATGCCCTACTCTATATTCTTACAACTCAATCTAGGGGATTTAAAACCCACAACTATGTCCCTTCAACTTGCAGATAGATCTCTTAAATATCCAGAGGGAATAGTTGAGGATGTTTTGGTACAGGTAGACAAACTGATAATACCTGTTGACTTTGTGGTTCTGGATATGCAAGAAAATCCAGCATTGGACAGAGAGCACACAATACTGCTTGGTAGACCATTTATGGCAACTACTAAAACTATTATTGATGTCCAAGATGGAAATTTGACAATGACAGTCTTAGGAGAGACTGTTCATTTTAAAGTTTTTGATTCTTCACCTTTCCCTTCTATTTCTGCCATCGATGAAATATTCGATGTTGATCCTTTGGATAATCTTGTCCAAAACACCTTTTTCCGAACCAGAATAGAAGACAAGCTTGAAACCGTTCTTACACTTGAAAAGGTTGAAGAAGATTTAGATGAGGAAATAAAGGGGTACCTTGAACAACTAGACAATAATGAAGTGATGACAAAATCTAGTACACTTTTAAATCTACCCAGTTCTTCATCTATTAAAGAGGCCAATCCACCTGAACTTGAACTCAAAGACTTACCTGAGCACTTAAAATATGTGTTTTTGGGAGAAGGGGAAACTTATCCAGTGATAATTTCTTCAACCTTGACCAAACCACAAGAAAAGGAACTCATCAAAGTGCTTAAACAGTTTAAGAAATCTATAGGTTGGAGTATAGGGGATATAAGAGGCATTAGTCCAACAATGTGTATGCACAAGATCAACTTGGAGGACGGTGCTAAACCTGTACGAGAGGCCCAAAGAAGACTAAACCCAAACATGCAAGAGGTAGTTAAGAAGGAAATTCTTAAATTATTAGAAGAAGGGATTATCTACCCTATTGCAGATAGTAAGTGGGTTAGTCCAGTGCATGTGGTACCAAAGAAATCTGGGATAACAGTTGTTAAGAATGACAAAAGTGAATTAGTGCCCACTAGAATAATCACTGGATGGAGAATGTGTATAGATTTTAGGAAACTAAATTTATATACGAAAAAGGATCACTTTCCTCTTCCATTCATTGATCAAATGTTGGAAAGATTAGCTGGGCACGAATTTTACTGTTTTTTGGATGGACTGTCTGGATATTATCAAGTACCCATAGCACCAGAAGATCAGGAAAAGACCACATTTACATGTCCTTTTGGGACATTTGCTTTTCGCAGAATGCCATTTGGGTTATGCAATGCCCCTGCCACGTTCCAGAGATGCATGATATCCATTTTCTCGGACATGGTGGAAAAATTCATTGAGATTTTCATGGACGATTTCTCTGTCTTTGGGAACTCATTTGATGATTGCTTACATAAATTGACTTTGGTTTTAGAAAGATGCATTGAATGCAATCTAACCCTTAGTTGGGAGAAAAGTCATTTTATGGTTCAACAAGGGATAGTTTTAGGACATATAATTTCAAACAAGGGTATTGAAGTTGATAAGGCAAAAGTTGAATTGATATCCAAACTACCTCCCCCTACATCTGTGAAGGGGATAAGAAGCTTCTTGGGACATGCAGGATTCTACAGACGATTTATTAAAGATTTCTCTAAAATAAGTCGTCCATTATGTAACTTGCTATCCAAAGATGCTGATTTTGATTTCAACAATGACTGCCTTACTTCCTTTAATACCTTGAAAGATAAACTCACATCTACCCCTGTTATAATGGCACCAAACTGGTCTTTACCCTTTGAAATAATGTGTGACGCTTCTGATTATGCAATAGGAGCAGTCCTGGGACAAAGAGTGGATAAGCGTTTACATGTCATCTACTATGCTAGCAAAACACTCAATGATGCCCAGATGAATTACACCACCACTGAAAAGGAATTCTTGGCTATAGTATTCTCTTTAGACAAATTTCGGTCTTATTTAGTAGGATCTAAAGTGATTGTGCATTCTGATCATGCCGCTTTAAGATACCTATTAAGTAAACCAAATGCCAAGCCAAGATTAATCAGGTGGGTCTTACTCTTACAAGAATTTGACCTAGAAATCAAGGATAAGAAAGGCAGTGAAAACTTAGTAGCTGACCATTTGTCTAGGTTAATTTCTGACTTTAATTCTCTTAAAGATGAGAGTAATGACGATATAGTTGAAACCTTTCCTGATGAACAGTTATTTTTCATAGGTCCGAACCCATGGTACGCTGATATTGTAAACTATCTTGCCACTGGTGTTTTGCGACCTAACACTTCATATCAGGAGAAGAAAAGGTTTTTTAAAACTATTAAGGACTATTTCTGGGATGACCCTTATTTATACAAGATTGGTCAAGATCAAGTCATCCGGAGATGTGTACCTGAAGAAGAACATAAGAGCATTCTGACTTTTTGTCATGAACTTCATTGTGGGGGTCATTTTGGAGGAGAAAAGACAGCCCGTAAGATATTACAGTCTGGATTCTTTTGGCCCACTCTTTTTAAAGATGCTCATATGTTTTGTGCACAATGTGATAGATGTCAAAGAATAGGAAACATAAGCAAAAGAGATGAAATGCCTTTGACATCTAATTTAGTTGTTGAACTCTTTGACGTATGGGGGATTGACTTTATGGGTCCTTTTCCCCCATCTAATGGTTTTCAATACATTTTGGTTGCTGTGGATTATGTGTCCAAGTGGGTAGAAGCTATCCCCACCAAAACCAATGATGCTAATGTTGTTGTGAAATTCTTGAAAGATTTCATATTCAGTAGGTTCGGAACGCCTAGAGCTATAATAAGTGATGGAGGTAGCCATTTTTGTAACAAACTCTTTGATGGAGTACTAAACAAGTACAACATCACACATAAGGTAGCTACTCCATATCATCCTCAAACTTCCGGATTAGTGGAAGTAAGTAATAGGCAAATCAAGGGAATACTGGAACGCACTGTGCGTCCTTCAAGGAAGGATTGGGCATTTAAGTTAAATGATGCCTTATGGGCATACCGCACCGCTTACAAAACACCTATTGGGATGAGCCCTTACCGGTTAATCTTTGGGAAAGCGTGCCACCTTCCAGTTGAACTTGAACACAAGGCTTATTGGGCAATTAAAGAGCTAAACATGGATTTAGATAAAGCAGGTGAAAAACGAGTACTCCAGCTTCATGAGTTGGAAGAAATTAGGAATGAAGCCTATGAGAATGCCAAATTATACAAGGAGCGTACTAAGCGCTATCATGACAAGAGGCTAGTTCCTAAGACTCTTCACCCTGGAATGAAAGTTCTTTTATTTAACTCTCGTTTGAGATTGTTTCCAGGAAAGCTAAGATCAAGATGGGATGGACCATTCAAAATAGTTCAGGTATCTGAACATGGAGTAGTAGAACTATTGGACTCCAAGACACAAAAAACGTTCAAAGTTAATGGCCATCGTGTCAAGCCTTATGTGGAAGAACCAAACAACATTGCTGAAATGGATTGCATTTGGCTGAGTAACCCTTAGCACCAAAAAGATACGTCTTGCTAAGACGTTAAACTAAGCGCTGGATGGGAGGCAACCCATCATGTTAGGTAATTTTTTTTGTTATTTGTTTTATTTACTTAATTTTATTGTTTATTTTAGTTTACTTGTATGTGAATAATTTTTAAAATTGTTAAAACTAAAATATTTGTTGAGATGTTAGAAGTTCACAGCGATCTGTCTGTATACACTTTAATGATGAATATGATGGATGCACCTGCATTTCTTCATTACTACTTACACATTCTCAAGAAATAGGTAATCTTTCTCCTCTTTTCTCTTTATCTTTAATTTGCAGTTGTTACATTGAGGACAATGTAAGTTCTAGGTTGGGGGTGGTGAAAAGTTACCATGCTATATATAAAAAAAAAAAAAAAAAAAATTATCACAAAAATGTATCATATCTTTAAATCAAATTTAAGTAAATAGTTAAAGTCTTTGGTACTGTTAGATTAATTTTTGAAAACATATCATGAAATATTTTGTAATTATTTTTGATAATTAGTTAGTTTTTGTCATAACTAGTATTTCTTGATAAAATGTGGAAATTATATTAAACCCAAAATCGGTGTTTATGAATTTTTTTTAGTGGAGACTACCCTTGTGAGATATAATTTGAGCCTAATTTCTTTTATTCAGAGTGAAATATATATTTTTTCTACTCCAAACACATTTCTTATTTATTCAAAAAGTTTAGATGATCTCTATAGGTATTAGCATTGAATGTATGAATTTTTTCTCATCTTAATAGAGTATCATATATTTTTGATTATTATTTTTGCTTAGATTAAATGATTTGAGTAGAAATTGATAGTATATGCTTATATCTCATTTATGCATGACTGTTACAAAAACAAAAAGACATATCTGGGGTTACCTAAACCAAGATCAAACAGAAAAGCCAAAAAAAAAAAAATTAACCACTCACCAAAATCCAAAAAATGTACAATCTGTACATGGGTTGACTCTCTAAAAAAAAAAAAAAAACATATAAAAAAAAAAAAAAAAAAAAAATAGAGAGATAAAAAAATAGTATCATCTACATACTATGACCCACATTGCCTACAAAGTTGTGAGTAAAGGCTAATTACAAAAGAAAGATATAGGAAGTAATTCCCTAAAAAGTCATTGCAATTTCTTCATTTGTTAAAGCATATATCTTGAAATTCTTTCTTAATGAGTTTGATTTATGCATGAAAATAATTTTTGTATATGATATCTTTATAATTTATACATTCGATTCCTTTCATGAGATCAATGTTAAAATAACACTTTGAGCCTTTATTCTTTATACATATGCGAACATATTAGTTCATTTCTATACATCAACTCTTTCGCATATAAATTAGTATGAGTGTTTGAACCCATAGGATTCAGTGCTTTGAGAGTATTGACTTGTGAGGAATAGAGTCGAAGCGAATACTGATTCATGACACTGAAATTGGGTAAAATTAAATTGATACATTTTTGAAATGAAATATGAAAATGATTTTCGACTAATTATTGTAATAAAATCATGATTGTTTAAAGAGATTAAAATAACTTATGCTTGAGATTTTAATTATGATCTTAAAGGAGATTAAAAAGTATGAGATATTTTTGTGATATGTTGTGTTCTTTTACTCTTAAATTAATTTTTGATTGTGTTGTAATTTTAATTTTTGATTTGATTGTTTTTATCTTTACATTTAGTTCAATGTTTGTGGGTATCATTACTGAAAACCCTCACGAGACTCAAACTCGTCCACTAGGGCAACCTAGGGGTTTAACGGCTTGTTGCATAGGCTAAATGCAACCGTTTCAATCCACGAAAGTGATTTAGGATAGTTTAATTTTTAGCTTTTATCGCTTCTCTTGCTAAGAGACTAGCAAGAAGCTGGTTGGGGGTTGTGATGAGTGCTCAAAAAGCACTAAAATAACCATGATTTTATGTACCTTAATTGATTAAAAATACATATATTTATATGTTTTATCATATATTTATATAAATTTGTCTTTTTCGGAATCACGGGTATTTTTATTGTTTTTCAGGTATTTTGGCTTAAAAACGCAATGTAAAGACTCAAAGAGGAATATTTGAAGCAATACATCACAAATATATCAATAAATAAGTGAGAAAAGGTCAACAAACATGGAAAAATCGGACGAAATGGGTCGAAAAGGTCAAAAATGTCAAAAGGACGGAAATCGCGTGTCGCAGCCCGGCCGTGCGCGCAGCCCAGCGCCCAGCCGCGCGCGCCCCAGCGCGCCCCAGCGCCCCATCCCGCGCGCGCTGGCATGTCCAGCTGCGCGCAACGCAGCGCGCTGGCACTGTTCACGCGCGCCGAGCTGCGCGCAGCGACAGCCCCAGCGCGCGCGCGCAGCGCCCAGCAGCCGCCCATCCGCGCGCCCAACGCGTTTTCGCCCCATTTTTCACGTGCAGCCGCCCCTGTGACGTCATGCTGACGTCATTGATGACATCAGCAAGTCCAATACGCGTTTTTACATTTTTTAATATTTTTTTAACATTTTTTTACTCATTTTTTCTCTCCATCCTCACCTATAAATACCCCCCTTCCATTCACTTCAAAACTCACTTCTCTCTTCTTTCTTTCTCTCATTTCTTAGTTTTTAGTTTCTCTTAGTTTCTTTCTAAGTTTCTAAGCTTTTCTTAGTTTTTCTCTTAGTTTTTAGTTCAATTCTCTTAGGTTTAGTGTTCTTCTCTTTTTGAGAGGAACTTGTAATGTTTTTGTAATAATTTAGATTTTTGATTCAATATATGGAAGTGCAAATTCCGCTCGGAGGTTTTCTAGCAACGGGAATAGCGTCGAAGTTCTGTAAGGATTTTATTTTCTTTACAGTTATTTTTATGCTTTATTCTTACATGTTATATTCAACTTGTCTGTGGTTAAATTTAACTATGCTAGCTGTTTAGTAAATATGATGTAATAACGACGTTGTTATGCTTGCGAAATATTAAATAGGTGAAAATTTCTAAAATGAATTGATTTTGTTTTTATTCAAGATTTTATATTAAGAATGTTAGAGAGAAATATATTATTTTTCATTACAAACTTAAACCCGAAAATTAGATTTTAAGGTTTAGTTATCCGGTCTAATTTAGAGTAGTGCTCTTTTATTTGTTGGTACAATCGCCCGGTAGTTAGAGTGAAACTCTATTTCAAAAGTTTTTATAAGAATTATTACGTGAAAATGTATTGACAACATGTTTTCAATAGTGGTTTTAAAACTTGAAAGTTAGTACTCGGATAATTAAATTCTTAAGTTTAATTTGGACACCTTGAATAATGTTTAAATTGTCTAACCCCACCAAAGGTGGCATTTAAATGGTTCATTTTCAATCTCTTAGAAAAAGGAATTAATTTAATTAAGCATATTAGTTATCAACCCCACCCATAGGTGTTAATTGATTTGTTTAGTTAACAAAGAATATCTAACCCCACCAAAGGTGGTATTTATATAAAAAAGAGAGAATCAATAAAATATCAATTTATATCTTTAATAACCTAGTTAATATGAGCAAGCATAATTAATTTAGTTATTATATCCATAAATACTCCGCTAATATAAATGATAAAAATTTGCATGAATATTTATTGAATCCGTATATATGTTTATTTTTAGATAATTATTTATTGAATTTGTATCTATGTTTATTTTTATGTTATTAGACTATATTTAATTAATTTGTATATATGTTTATTTTATGTTATTAGATTAGGAACACAAAAACCAAACTATCGTGACAGGATGTTTAGGATTTAATTTCGTTTTTAAAAGTTTGAATAATAAATTAAAAACCACATACATTCCTTCCTTAGATCGACCTTGGGAGTATACTTATCATTTTCTTCGAAATGATTCGTGCACTTGCGAGAGTTTTATAAATATTAAAACCAAAGTATTTGCGGGAATCGGCGATGCCGGTTTTCGTTCATCATTGATATAAAGTCAATTTATGGTTGAGAAAAGTCCATAATCATGAATTTTACATTACACAATAGGGATTTAGAAGATTCGACCTTAACATACTAATATGACAAAATGGAATACACCGTATTGTTAGTATTAGTTCCATTGAATGATCCATATTTGACTTAAATTCAAATAAATATAGTATATGTAAATATACAACTCAATTTCTATTATTATCAAATAAATAGTCGATATATCTTTGAAAAAATTCGATAGGCATAATTTTTACATTAAATAATTGAGATAAATTAAACCTAAGGTTAAAAAATCTAATTAAATAATACAAATGCAAATATGCACCTTATATGTTTCAACCATTTATTGATATGATGTCAATTTATGGTTGAGAAAAGTCCATAATCATGAATTTAACATTACACAATTGGGATTTAGAAGATTCCACCTTAACATACTAATATGAAAAAATGGAATACACCGTATTGTTAGTATTAGTTCATTTGAATGATCCATATTTGACTCAAATTCAAATAAATATAGTATATGTAAAAATATACACCTCAATTTCTATTCATATCAAATAAATAGTCTATCTATGGTTGACAAAAATCGATAGCCATAATTTTAACATTAAAAAATTGAGATAAAGTAAATCTAACATTAAAATATTGAATTAAATATTACAAATGCAAATATGGCACTTATAAGTTTCAACCATTTATTGATATGAAGTCAATTTATGGTTGAGAAAAGTCCATAATCATGAATTTAACATTATACAATTGGGATTTAGAAGATTCGACCTTAACATACTAATATGAAAAAATGGAATACACCGTATTGTTAGTATTAGTTCATTTGAATGATCCATATTTGACTCAAATTCAAATAAATATAGTATATGTAAATATACACCTCAATTACTATTCTTATCAAATAAATAGTCTATCTATCTTTGAAAAAACTCGATAGCCATAATTTTATCATTAAACAATTGAGATTAAGTAAATCTAACGTTAAAAAATTGAATTAAATAACACAAATGCAAATATGCGCCTTATAAGTTTCAACCATTGATTGATATGAAGTCAATTTATGGTTGAGAAAAGTATATAATCATGAATTTAACATTACACAATTAAGATTTAGATGATTCGACTTAACATACTAATATGACAAAATTGAATATCGTATTGTTAGTATTAGTTCATTTGAATGGTCCATATTTGACTCAAATTCAAATAAATATAGTATATGTAAATATACACCTCAATTTCTATTCTTATCAAATAAATAGTCTATCTATGGTTGACAAAAATCGATAGCCATAATTTTAACATTAAACAATTGAGATAAAGTAAATCTAACGTTAAAATATTGAATTAAATATTACAAATGCAAATATGACACTTATAAGTTTCAACCATTTATTGATATGAAGTCAATTTATGGTTAAGAAAAGTACATAATCATGAATTTAACATTACACAATTGGGATTTAGAAGATTCGACCTTAACATACTAATATGACAAAATGGAATACACCGTATTGTTAGTATTAGTTCATTTGAATGGTCCATATTTGACTCAAATTCAAATAAATATAGTATATGTAAATATACACCTCAATTTCTATTCTTATCAAATAAATAGTCTATCTATGGTTGACAAAAATCGATAGCCATAATTTTAACATTAAACAATTGAGATAAAGTAAATCTAACGTTAAAAAATTGAATTAAATATTACAAATTCAAATATGCCCCTTATAAGTTTCAACCATTGATTAATACGAAGTCAATTTATGGTTGAGAAAAGTCCATAATCATGAATTTAAAATTACACAATTGATATTTAGAAGATTCGACCTTAACATACTTATATGACAAAATTGAATACACCGTATTGTTAATATTAGTTCATTTGAATAGTCCATATTTGACTCAAATTCAAATAAATATATTATATGTAAATATACAACTCAATTTCTATTATTATCAAATAAATAGTCGATCTATCTTTGAAAAATTTCGATAGGCATAATTTTAACATTAAATAATTGAGATAAATTAAACCTAAGGTTAAAATATCGAATTAAATAATACAAATGCAAATATGCACCTTATATGTTTCAACCATTTATTGATATCATGTCAATTTATGGTTGAGAAAAGTACATAATCATGAATTTAACATTACACAATTGGGATTTAGAAGATTCGACCTTAACATACTAATATGACAAAATGGAATACACCGTATTGTTAGTAGTAGTTCATTTGAATGATCCATATTTGACTCAAATTCAAATAAATATAGTATATGTAAATAGACAACTCAATTTCTATTATTATCAAATAAATAGTCGATCTATCTTTGAAAAAATTCGATAGGCATAATTTTAACATTAAATAATTGAGATAAATTAAACCTAAGGTTAAAAAATGGAATTAAATAATACAAATGCAAATATGCACCTTGTATGTTTCAACCATTTATTGATATGATGTCAATTTATGGTTGAGAAAAGTCGATAATCATGAATTTAACATTACACAATTGAGATTTAGAAGATTGGACCTTAACATACTAATATGACAAATTGGAATACACCGTATTGTTAGTATTAGTTCGTTTGAATGATCCATATTTGACTCAAATTCAAATAAATATAGTATATGTAAATATACACCTCAATTTCTATTCTTATCAAATAAATAGTTTATCTGTGGTTAACAAAAATCGATTGCCATAATTTTAACATTAAACAATTGTAATAAAGTAAATCTAAAATTAAAACATTGAATTAAATATTACAAATGCAAATATACGCCTTATAAGTTTCAACCATTGATTGATATGAAGTCAATTTATGGTTGAGAAAAGTATATAATCATGAATTTAACATTACACAATTGGGATTTAGAAGATTCGACCTTAACATACTAATATGACAAAATGGAATACACCGTATTGTTAGTATTAGTTCATTTGAATGATCCATATTTGACTGAAATTCAAATAAATATAGTATATGTAAATATACAACTCAATTTCTATTATTATCAAATAAATAGTCGATCTATCTTTGAAAAAATTCGATAGGCATAATTTTAACATTAAATAATTGAGATAAATTAAACCTAAGGTTAAAAAATGGAATTAAATAATACAAATGCAAATATGCACCTTATATGTTTCAACCATTTATTGATATGATGTCAATTTATGGTTGAGAAAAGTCCATAATCATGAATTTAACATTACACAATTGAGATTTAGAAGATTCGACCTTAACATACTAATATGACAAATTGGAATACACCGTATTGTTAGTATTAGTTCATTTAAATGATCCATATTTGACTCAAATTCAAATAAATATATTATATGTA
Source organism: Hippophae tibetana (assembly GCA_037013495.1). Lineage (NCBI taxonomy): Eukaryota > Viridiplantae > Streptophyta > Magnoliopsida > Rosales > Elaeagnaceae > Hippophae > Hippophae tibetana. The sequence goes on along the minus strand of CM072805.1, from coordinate 12,359,236 downwards.
AAAATATACACCTCAATTTCTATTCTTATCAAATAAATAGTCTATCTATGGTTGACAAAAATCGATAGCCATAATTTTAACATTAAACAATTGTGATAAAGTAAATCTCACATTAAAAAATTGAATTAAATATTACAAATGCAAATAGACCCCTTATAAGTTTCAATCATTGATGGATATGAAGTCAATTTATGGTTGAGAAAAGTCCATAATCATGAATTTAACATTATACAATTGACATTTAGAAGATTCGACCTTAACATACTAATATGACAAAATGGAATACACCGTATTGTTAGTATTAGTTCATTTGAATGGTACATATTTGACTCAAATTCAAATAAATATTGTATATGTAAATATACACCTCAATTTCTATTCTTATCAAATAAATAGTCTATCTATGGTTGACAAAAATCGATAGCCATAATTTTAACATTAAATAATTGAGATAAATTAAACCTAATGTTAAAAAATGGAATTAAATAACACAAATGCAAATATGCACCAAATATGTTTCAACCATTTATTGATATGAAGTCAATTTATGGTTGAGAAAAGTACATAATCATGAATTTAACATTACACAATTGGGATTTAGAAGATTCGAAATTAAGATACTAATATGACAAAATGGAATACACCGTATTGTTAGTATTAGTTCATTTGAATGATCCATATTTGACTCAAATTCAAATAAATATAGTATATGTAAATATACACCTCAATTTCTATTCTTATCAAATAAATAGTCTATCTATGGTTGACAAAAATCGATAGCCATAATTTTAACATTAAACAATTGAGATAAAGTAAATCTAACGTTAAAATATTGAATTAAAAATTACAAATGCAAATATGGCACTTATAAGTTTCAACCATTTATTGATATAAAGTCAATTTATGGTTGAGAAAAGTCCATAATCATGAATTTTACATTACACAATAGGGATTTAGAATATTCGACCTTAACATACTAATATGACAAAATGGAATACACCGTATTGTTAGTATTAGTTCATTTGAATGATCCATATTTGACTCAAATTCAAATAAATATAGTATATGTAAATATACACCTCAATTTCTATTCTTATCAAATAAATAGTCTATCTATGGTTAACAAAAATCGATTGCCATAATTTTAACATTAAACAATTGAGATAAAGTAAATCTAAAATTAAAAAATTGAATTAAATATTACAAATGCAAATATGGCACTTATAAGTTTCAACCATTTATTGATATAAAGTCAATTTATGGTTGAGAAAAGTCCATAATCATGAATTTTACATTACACAATAGGGATTTAGAAGATTCGACCTTAACATACTAATATGACAAAATGGAATACACCGTATTGTTAGTATTAGTTCCATTGAATGATCCATATTTGACTTAAATTCAAATAAATATAGTATATGTAAATATACAACTCAATTTCTATTATTATCAAATAAATAGTCGATATATCTTTGAAAAAGTTCGATAGGCATAATTTTTACATTAAATAATTGAGATAAATTAAACCTAAGGTTAAAAAATCGAATTAAATAATACAAATGCAAATATGCACCTTATATGTTTCAACCATTTATTGATATGATGTCAATTTATGGTTGAGAAAAGTCCATAATCATGAATTTAACATTACACAATTGGGATTTAGAAGATTCCACCTTAACATACTAATATGAAAAAATGGAATACACCGTATTGTTAGTATTATTTCATTTGAATGATCCATATTTGACTCAAATTCAAATAAATATAGTATATGTAAATATACAACTCAATTTCTATTATTATCAAATAAATAGTCGATCTATCTTTGAAAAAATTCGATAGGCATAATTTTAACATTAAATAATTGAGATAAATTAAACCTAAGGTTAAAAAATGGAATTAAATAATACAAATGCAAATATGCACCTTATATGTTTCAACCATTTATTGATATGATGTCAATTTATGGTTGAGAAAAGTCCATAATCATGAATTTAACATTACACAATTGAGATTTAGAAGATTCGAACTTAACATACTAATATGACAAATTGGAATACACCGTATTGTTAGTATTAGTTCATTTAAATGATCCATATTTGACTCAAATTCAAATAAATATATTATATGTAAAAATATACACCTCAATTTCTATTCTTATCAAATAAATAGTCTATCTATGGTTGACAAAAATCGATAGCCATAATTTTAACATTAAACAATTGAGATAAAGTAAATCTCACATTAAAAAATTGAATTAAATATTACAAATGCAAATAGACCCCTTATAAGTTTCAATCATTGATGGATATGAAGTCAATTTATGGTTGAGAAAAGTCCATAATCATGAATTTAACATTATACAATTGGGATTTAGAAGATTTGACCTTAACATACTAATATGACAAAATGGAATACAGTGTATTGTTAATATTAGTTCATTTGAATGATCCATATTTGACTCAAATTCAAATAAATATAGTATATGTAAATATACACCTCAATTTCTATTCTTATCAAATAAATAGTCTATCTATGGTTGACAAAAATCGATAGCCATAATTTTAACATTAAACAATTGAGATAAAGTAAATCTAACGTTAAAATATTGAATTAAATATTACAAATACAAATATGGCACTTATAAGTTTCAACCATTTATTGATATAAAGTCAATTTATGGTTGAGAAAAGTACATAATCATGAATTTAACATTACACAATTGGGATTTAGAAGATTCGACCTTAACATACTAATATGACAAAATGGAATACACCGTATTGTTAGTATTAGTTCATTTGAATGGTCCATATTTGACTCAAATTCAAATAAATATAGTATATGTAAATATACACCTCAATTTCTATTCTTATCAAATAAATAGTCTATCTATGGTTGACAAAAATCGATAGCTATAATTTTAACATTAAACAATTGAGATAAAGTAAATCTAACGTTAAAAAATTGAATTAAATATTACAAATTCAAATATGCCCCTTATAAGTTTCAACCATTGATTAATACGAAGTCAATTTATGGTTGAGAAAAGTCCATAATCATGAATTTAAAATTACACAATTGATATTTAGAAGATTCGACCTTAACATACTTATATGACAAAATTGAATACACCGTATTGTTAATATTAGTTCATTTGAATAGTCCATATTTGACTCAAATTCAAATAAATATATTATATGTAAATATACAACTCAATTTCTATTATTATCAAATAAATAGTCGATCTATCTTTGAAAAATTTCGATAGGCATAATTTTAACATTAAATAATTGAGATAAATTAAACCTAAGGTTAAAATATCGAATTAAATAATACAAATGCAAATATGCACCTTATATGTTTCAACCATTTATTGATATCATGTCAATTTATGGTTGAGAAAAGTACATAATCATGAATTTAACATTACACAATTGGGATTTAGAAGATTCGACCTTAACATACTAATACGACAAAATGGAATACACCGTATTGTTAGTATTAGTTCATTTGAATGATCCATATTTGACTCAAATTCAAATAAATATAGTATATGTAAATAGACAACTCAATTTCTATTATTATCAAATAAATAGTCGATCTATCTTTGAAAAAATTCGATAGGCATAATTTTAACATTAAATAATTGAGATAAATTAAACCTAAGGTTAAAAAATGGAATTAAATAATACAAATGCAAATATGCACCTTATATGTTTCAACCATTTATTGATATGATGTCAATTTATGGTTGAGAAAAGTCGATAATCATGAATTTAACATTACACAATTGAGATTTAGAAGATTCGACCTTAACATACTAATATGACAAATTGGAATACACCGTATTGTTAGTATTAGTTCGTTTGAATGATCCATATTTGACTCAAATTCAAATAAATATAGTATATGTAAATATACACCTCAATTTCTATTCTTATCAAATAAATAGTCTATCTGTGGTTAACAAAAATCGATTGCCATAATTTTAACATTAAACAATTGTAATAAAGTAAATCTAAAATTAAAAAATTGAATTAAATATTACAAATGCAAATATACGCCTTATAAGTTTCAACCATTGATTGATATGAAGTCAATTTATGGTTGAGAAAAGTATATAATCATGAATTTAACATTACACAATTGGGATTTAGAAGATTCGACCTTAACATACTAATATGACAAAATGGAATACACCGTATTGTTAGTATTAGTTCATTTGAATGATCCATATTTGACTCAAATTCAAATAAATATAGTATATGTAAATATACAACTCAATTTCTATTATTATCAAATAAATAGTCGATCTATCTTTGAAAAAATTCGATAGGCATAATTTTAACATTAAATAATTGAGATAAATTAAACCTAAGGTTAAAAAATGGAATTAAATAATACAAATGCAAATATGCACCTTATATGTTTCAACCATTTATTGATATGATGTCAATTTATGGTTGAGAAAAGTCCATAATCATGAATTTAACATTACACAATTGAGATTTAGAAGATTCGAACTTAACATACTAATATGACAAATTGGAATACACCGTATTGTTAGTATTAGTTCATTTAAATGATCCATATTTGACTCAAATTCAAATAAATATATTATATGTAAAAATATACACCTCAATTTCTATTCTTATCAAATAAATAGTCTATCTATGGTTGACAAAAATCGATAGCCATAATTTTAACATTAAACAATTGAGATAAAGTAAATCTCACATTAAAAAATTGAATTAAATATTACAAATGCAAATAGACCCCTTATAAGTTTCAATCATTGATGGATATGAAGTCAATTTATGGTTGAGAAAAGTCCATAATCATGAATTTAACATTATACAATTGGGATTTAGAAGATTTGACCTTAACATACTAATATGACAAAATGGAATACAGTGTATTGTTAATATTAGTTCATTTGAATGATCCATATTTGACTCAAATTCAAATAAATATAGTATATGTAAATATACACCTCAATTTCTATTCTTATCAAATAAATAGTCTATCTATGGTTGACAAAAATCGATAGCCATAATTTTAACATTAAACAATTGAGATAAAGTAAATCTAACGTTAAAATATTGAATTAAATATTACAAATACAAATATGGCACTTATAAGTTTCAACCATTTATTGATATAAAGTCAATTTATGGTTGAGAAAAGTCCATAATCATGAATTTTACATTACACAATAGGGATTTAGAAGATTCGACCTTAACATACTAATATGACAAAATGGAATACACCGTATTGTTAGTATTAGTTCATTTGAATGATCCATATTTGACTCAAATTCAAATAAATATAGTATATGTAAATATACACCTCAATTTCTATTCTTATCAAATAAATAGTGTATCTATCTTTGAAAAAACTCGATAGCCATAATTTTATCATTAAACAATTGAGATTAAGTAAATCTAACGTTAAAAAATTGAATTAAATAACACAAATGCAAATATGCGCCTTATAAGTTTCAACCATTGATTGATATGAAGTCAATTTATGGTTGAGAAAAGTATATAATCATGAATTTAACATTACACAATTGGGATTTAGAAGATTCGACCTTAACATACTAATATGACAAAATCGAATACACCGTATTGTTAGTATTAGTTCATTTGAATGATCCATATTTGACTCAAATTCAAATAAATATATTATATGTAAATATACTCCTCAATTTCTATTCTTATCAAATAAATAGTCTATCTATGGTTGACAAAAATCGATAGCCATAATTTTAACATTAAACAATTGAGATAAAGTAAATCTAACGTTAAAATATTGAATTAAATATTACAAATGCAAATATGGCACTTATAAGTTTCAACCATTTATTGATATGAAGTCAATTTATGGTTGAGAAAAGTACATAATCATGAATTTAACATTACACAATTGGGATTTAGAAGATTCGACCTTAACATACTAATATGACAAAATGGAATACACCGTATTGTTAGTATTAGTTCATTTGAATGGTCCATATTTGACTCAAATTCAAATAAATATAGTATATGTAAATATACACCTCAATTTCTATTCTTACCAAATAAATAGTCTATCTATGGTTGACAAAAATCGATAGCCATAATTTTAACATTAAACAATTGAGATAAAGTAAATCTAACGTTAAAAAATTGAATTAAATATTACAAATTCAAATATGCCCCTTATAAGTTTCAACCATTGATTAATACGAAGTCAATTTATGGTTGAGAAAAGTCCATAATCATGAATTTAAAATTACACAATTGATATTTAGAAGATTCGACCTTAACATACTTATATGACAAAATTGAATACACCGTATTGTTAATATTAGTTCATTTGAATAGTCCATATTTGACTCAAATTCAAATAAATATATTATATGTAAATATACAACTCAATTTCTATTATTATCAAATAAATAGTCGATCTATCTTTGAAAAATTTCGATAGGCATAATTTTAACATTAAATAATTGAGATAAATTAAACCTAAGGTTAAAATATCGAATTAAATATTACAAATGCAAATATGCACCTTATATGCTTCAACCATTTATTGATATCATGTCAATTTATGGTTGAGAAAAGTACATAATCATGAATTTAACATTACACAATTGGGATTTAGAAGATTCGACCTTAACATACTAATATGACAAAATGGAATACACCGTATTGATAGTATTAGTTCATTTGAATGATCCATATTTGACTCAAATTCAAATAAATATAGTATATGTAAATAGACAACTCAATTTCTATTATTATCAAATAAATAGTCGATCTGTCTTTGAAAAAATTCGATAGGCATAATTTTAACATTAAATAATTGAGATAAATTAAACCTAAGGTTAAAAAATGGAATTAAATAATACAAATGCAAATATGCACCTTATATGTTTCAACCATTTATTGATATGATGTCAATTTATGGTTGAGAAAAGTCCATAATCATGAATTTAACATTACACAATTGAGATTTAGAAGATTCGACCTTAACATACTAATATGACAAATTGGAATACACCGTATTGTTAGTATTAGTTCGTTTGAATGATCCATATTTGACTCAAATTCAAATAAATATAGTTTATGTAAATATACACCTCAATTTCTATTCTTATCAAATAAATAGTCTATCTGTGGTTAACAAAAATCGATTGCCATAATTTTAACATTAAACAATTGTAATAAAGTAAATATAAAATTAAAAAATTGAATTAAATATTACAAATGCAAATATACGCCTTATAAGTTTCAACCATTGATTGATATGAAGTCAATTTATGGTTGAGAAAAGTATATAATCATGAATTTAACATTACACAATTGGGATTTAGAAGATTCGACCTTAACATACTAATATGACAAAATGGAATACACCGTATTGTTAGTATTAGTTCATTTGAATGATCCATATTTGACTCAAATTCAAATAAATATAGTATATGTAAATATACAACTCAATTTCTATTATTATCAAATAAATAGTCGATTAATCTTTGAAAAAATTCGATAGGCATAATTTTAACATTAAATAATTGAGATAAATTAAACCTAAGGTTAAAAAATGGAATTAAATAATACAAATGCAAATATGCACCTTATATGTTTCAAGCATTTATTGATATGATGTCAATTTATGGTTGAGAAAAGTCCATAATCATGAATTTAACATTACACAATTGAGATTTAGAAGATTCGACCTTAACATACTAATATGACAAATTGGAATACACCGTATTGTTAGTATTAGTTCATTTAAATGATCCATATTTGACTCAAATTCAAATAAATATATTATATGTAAAAATATACACCTCAATTTCTATTCTTATCAAATAAATAGTCTATCTATGGTTGACAAAAATCGATAGCCATAATTTTAACATTAAACAATTGAGATAAAGTAAATCTCACATTAAAAAATTGAATTAAATATTACAAATGCAAATAGACCCCTTATAAGTTTCAATCATTGATGGATATGAAGTCAATTTATGGTTGAGAAAAGTCCATAATCATGAATTTAACATTATACAATTGGGATTTAGAAGATTTGACCTTAACATACTAATATGACAAAATGGAATACAGTGTATTGTTAATATTAGTTCATTTGAATGATCCATATTTGACTCAAATTCAAATAAATATAGTATATGTAAATATACACCTCAATTTCTATTCTTATCAAATAAATAGTCTATCTATGGTTGACAAAAATCGATAGCCATAATTTTAACATTAAACAATTTAGATAAAGTAAATCTAACGTTAAAATATTGAATTAAATATTACAAATGCAAATATGGCACTTATAAGTTTCAACCATTTATTGATATAAAGTCAATTTATGGTTGAGAAAAGTCCATAATCATGAATTTTACATTACACAATAGGGATTTAGAAGATTCGACCTTAACATACTAATATGACAAAATGGAATACACCGTATTGTTAGTATTAGTTCATTTGAATGATCCATATTTGACTCAAATTCAAATAAATATAGTATATGTAAATATACACCTCAATTTCTATTATTATCAAATAAATAGTCGATCTATCTTTGAAAAAATTCGATAGGCATAATTTTAACATTAAATAATTGAGATAAATTAAACCTAATGTTAAAATATCGAATTAAATAATACAAATGCAAATATGCACCTTATATGTTTCAACCATTTATTGATATGATGTCAATTTATGGTTGAGAAAAGTACATAATCATGAATTTAACATTACACAATTGGGATTTAGAAGATTCGACCTTAACATACTAATATGACAAAATGGAATACACCGTATTGATAGTATTAGTTCATTTGAATGATCCGTATTTGACTCAAATTCAAATAAATATAGTATATGTAAATAGACAACTCAATTTCTATTATTATCAAATAAATAGTCGATCTATCTTTGAAAAAATTCGATAGGCATAATTTTAACATTAAATAATTGATATAAATTAAACCTAAGGTTAAAAAATGGAATTAAATAATACAAATGCAAATATGCACCTTATATGTTTCAACCATTTATTGATATGATGTCAATTTATGGTTGAGAAAAGTCCATAATCATGAATTTAACATTACACAATTGAGATTTAGAAGATTCGACCTTAACTTACTAATATGACAAATTGGAATACACCGTATTGTTAGTATTAGTTCGTTTGAATGATCCATATTTGACTCAAATTCAAATAAATATAGTATATGTAAATATACACCTCAATTTCTATTCTTATCAAATAAATAGTCTATCTGTGGTTAACAAAAATCGATTGCCATAATTTTAACATTAAACAATTGTAATAAAGTAAATCTAAAATTAAAAAATTGAATTAAATATTACAAATGCAAATATACGCCTTATAAGTTTCAACCATTGATTGATATGAAGTCAATTTATGGTTGAGAAAAGTATATAATCATGAATTTAACATTACACAATTGGGATTTAGAAGATTCGACCTTAACATACTAATATGACAAAATGGAATACACCGTATTGTTAGTATTAGTTCATTTGAATGATCCATATTTGACTCAAATTCAAATAAATATAGTATATGTAAATATACAACTCAATTTCTATTATTATCAAATAAATAGTCGATCTATCTTTGAAAAAATTCGATAGGCATAATTTTAACATTAAATAATTGAGATAAATTAAACCTAAGGTTAAAATATCGAATTAAATAATACAAATGCAAATATGCACCTTATATGTTTCAACCATTTATTGATATGATGTCAATTTATGGTTGAGAAAAGTACATAATCATGAATTTAACATTACACAATTGGGATTTAGAAGATTCGACCTTAACATACTAATATGACAAAATGGAATACACCGTATTGTTAGTATTAGTTCATTTGAATGATCCATATTTGACTCAAATTCAAATAAATATAGTATATGTAAATATACACCTCAATTACTATTCTTATCAAATAAATAGGCTATCTATCTTTGAAAAAACTCGATAGCCATAATTTTAACATTAAACAATTGAGATTAAGTAAATCTAACGTTAAAAAATTGAATTAAATAACACAAATGCAAATATGCGCCTTATAAGTTTCAACCATTGATTGATATGAAGTCAATTTATGGTTGAGAAAAGTATATAATCATGAATTTTACATTACACAATAGGGATTTAGAAGATTCGACCTTAACATACTAATATGACAAAATGGAATACACCGTATTGTTAGTATTAGTTCATTTGAATGATCCATATTTGACTCAAATTCAAATAAATATAGTATATGTAAATATACACCTCAATTTCTATTCTTATCAAATAAATAGGCTATCTATCTTTGAAAAAACTCGATAGCCATAATTTTAACATTAAACAATTGAGATAAAGTAAATCTAACGTTAAAAAATTGAATTAAATATTACAAATTCAAATATGCGCCTTATAAGTTTCAACCATTGATTAATACGAAGTCAATTTATGGTTGAGAAAAGTCCATAATCATGAATTTAACATTACACAATTGAGATTTAGAAGATTCGACCTTAACATACTCATATGACAAAATGGAATACACCGTATTGTTAGTATTAGTTCATTTGGATGATCCATATTTGACTCAAATTCAAATAAATATAGTATATGTAAATATACACCTCAATTTCTATTCTTATCAAATAAATAGGCTATCTATCTTTGAAAAAACTCGATGGCCATAATTTTAACATTAAACAATTGAGATTAAGTAAATCTAACGTTGAAAAATTCAATTAAATAACACAAATGCAAATATGCGCCTTATAAGTTTCAACCATTGATTGATATGAAGTCAATTTATGGTTGAGAAAAGTATATAATCATGAATTTAACATTACACAATTGGGATTTAGAAGATTCGACCTTAACATACTAATATGACAAAATGGAATACACCGTATTGTTAGTATTAGTAAATTTTGAATGATCCATATTTGACTCAAATTCAAATAAATATAGTATATGTAAAAATATACACCTCAATTTCTATTCTTATCAAATAAATAGTCTATCTATGGTTACAAAAATCGATAGCCATAATTTTAACATTTAACAATTGAGATAAAGTAAATCTAACGTTAAAATATTGAATTAAATATTACAAATGCAAATATGGCACTTATAAGTTTCAACCATTTATTGATATGAAGTCAATTTATGGTTGAGAAAAGTCCATAATCATGAATTTAACATTATACAATTGGGATTTAGAAGATTCGACCTTAACATACTAATATGACAAAATGGAATACACCGTATTGTTTGTATTTGTTCATTTGAATGATCCATATTTGACTCAAATTCAAATAAATATAGTATATGTAAATATACACCTCAATTTCTATTCTTATCAAATAAATAGGCTATCTATCTTTGAAAAAACTCGATAGCCATAATTTTAACATTAAACAATTGAGATTAAGTAAATCTAACGTTAAAAAATTGAATTAAATAACACAAATGCAAATATGCGCCTTATAAGTTTCAACCATTGATTGATATGAAGTCAATTTATGGTTGAGAAAAGTATATAATCATGAATTTAACATTACACAATTGGGATTTAGAAGATTCGACCTTAACATACTAATATGACAAAATGGAATACACCGTATTGTTAGTATTAGTAAATTTTGAATGATCCATATTTGACTCAAATTCAAATAAATATAGTATATGTAAATAGACAACTCAATTTCTATTATTATCAAATAAATAGTCGATCTATCTTTGAAAAAATTCGATAGGCATAATTTTAACATTAAATAATTGAGATAAATTAAACCTAAGGTTAAAAAATCGAATTAAATAATACAAATGCAAATATGCACCTTATATGTTTCAACCATTTATTGATATGATGTCAATTTATGGTTGAGAAAAGTCCATAATCATGAATTTAACATTACACAATTGGGATTTACAAGATTCCACCTTAACATACTAATATGAAAAAATGGAATACACCGTATTGTTAGTATTAGTTCATTTGAATGATCCATATTTGACTCAAATTCAAATAAATATAGTATATGTAAAAATATACACCTCAATTTCTATTCATATCAAATAAATAGTCTATCTATGGTTGACAAAAATCGATAGCCATAATTTTAACATTAAACAATTGAGATAAAGTAAATCTAACGTTAAAATATTGAATTAAATATTACAAATGCAAATATGGCACTTATAAGTTTCAACCATTTATTGATATGAAGTCAATTTATGGTTGAGAAAAGTCCATAATCATGAATTTAACATTATACAATTGGGATTTAGAAGATTCGACCTTAACATACTAATATGACAAAATGGAATACACCGTATTGTTAGTATTTGTTCATTTGAATGATCCATATTTGACTCAAATTCAAATAAATATAGTATATGTAAATATACACCTCAATTTCTATTCTTATCAAATAAATAGGCTATCTATCTTTGAAAAAACTCGATAGCCATAATTTTAACATTAAACAATTGAGATTAAGTAAATCTAACGTTAAAAAATTGAATTAAATAACACAAATGCAAATATGCGCCTTATAAGTTTCAACCATTGATTGATATGAAGTCAATTTATGGTTGAGAAAACTATATAATCATGAATTTAACATTACACAATTGGGATTTAGAAGATTCGACCTTAACATACTAATATGACAAAATGGAATACACCGTATTGTTAGTATTAGTTCATTTGAATGGTACATATTTGACTCAAATTCAAATAAATATAGTATATATTAATATACACCTCAATTTCTATTCTTATCAAATAAATAGTCGATCTATCTCTGAAAAAATTCGATAGACATAATTTTAACATTAAATAATTGAGATAAATTAAACCTAAGGTTAAAAAATAGAATTAAATAATACAAACGCAAATATGCACCTTATATGTTTCAACCATTTATTGATATGATGTCAATTTATGGTTGAGAAAAGTACATAATCATGAATTTAACATTACACAATTGGGATTTAGAAGATTCGACCTTAACAAACTAATATGAGAAATGGAATACACCGTATTGTTAGTATTAGTTCATTTGAATGATCCATATTTGACTCAAATTCAAATAAATATAGTATATGTAAATATACACCTCAATTTCTATTGTTATCAAATAAATAGTCTATCTATGGTTGACAAAAATCGATAGCCATAATTTTAACATTAAACAATTGAGATAAAGTAAATCTAACGTTAAAATATTGAATTAAATATTACAAATGCAAATATGGCACTTATAAGTTTCAACCATTTATTGATATAAAGTCAATTTATGGTTGAGAAAAGTCCATAATCATGAATTTTACATTACACAATAGGGATTTAGAATATTCGACCTTAACATACTAATATGACAAAATGGAATACACCGTATTGTTAGTATTAGTTCATTTGAATGATCCATATTTGACTCAAATTCAAATAAATATAGTATATGTAAATATACACCTCAATTTCTATTCTTATCAAATAAATAGTCTATCTATGGTTAAAAAAAATCGATTGCCATAATTTTAACATTAAACAATTGAGATAAAGTAAATCTAAAATTAAAAAATTGAATTAAATATTACAAATGCAAATATGGCACTTATAAGTTTCAACCATTTATTGATATAAAGTCAATTTATGGTTGAGAAAAGTCCATAATCATGAATTTTACATTACACAATAGGGATTTAGAAGATTCGACCTTAACATACTAATATGACAAAATGGAATACACCGTATTGTTAGTATTAGTTCATTTGAATGATCCATATTTGACTCAAATTCAAATAAATATAGTATATGTAAATATACAACTCAATTTCTATTATTATCAAATAAATAGTCGATATATCTTTGAAAAAATTCGATAGGCATAATTTTTACATTAAATAATTGAGATAAATTAAACCTAAGGTTAAAAAATCGAATTAAATAATACAAATGCAAATATGCACCTTATATGTTTCAACCATTTATTGATATGATGTCAATTTATGGTTGAGAAAAGTCCATAATCATGAATTTAACATTACACAATTGGGATTTAGAAGATTCCACCTTAACATACTAATATGAAAAAATGGAATACACCGTATTGTTAGTATTAGTTCATTTGAATGATCCATATTTGACTCAAATTCAAATAAATATAGTATATGTAAAAATATACACCTCAATTTCTATTCATATCAAATAAATAGTCTATCTATGGTTGACAAAAATCGATATCCATAATTTTAACATTAAAAAATTGAGATAAAGTAAATCTAACGTTAAAATATTGAATTAAATATTACAAATGCAAATATGGCACTTATAAGTTTCAACCATTTATTGATATGAAGTCAATTTATGGTTGAGAAAAGTCAATAATCATGAATTTAACATTATACAATTGGGATTTAGAAGATTCGACCTTAACATACTAATATGACAAAATGGAATACACCGTATTGTTAGTATTAGTTCATTTGAATGATCCATATTTGACTCAAATTCAAATAAATATAGTATATGTAAATATACCCCTCAATTTCTATTCTTATCAAATAAATAGTCTATCTATCTTTGAAAAAACTCGATAGCCATAATTTTATCATTAAACAATTGAGATTAAGTAAATCTAACGTTAAAAAATTGAATTAAATAACACAAATGCAAATATGCGCCTTATAAGTTTCAACCATTGATTGATATGAAGTCAATTTATGGTTGAGAAAAGTATATAATCATGAATTTAACATTACACAATTGGGATTTAGAAGATTCGACCTTAACATACTAATATGACAAAATCGAATACACCGTATTGTTAGTATTAGTTCATTTGAATGATCCATATTTGACTCAAATTCAAATAAATATATTATATGTAAATATACTCCTCAATTTCTATTCTTATCAAATAAATAGTCTATCTATGGTTGAAAAAAATCGATAGCCATAATTTTAACATTAAACAATTGAGATAAAGTAAATCTAACGTTAAAATATTGAATTAAATATTACAAATGCAAATATGGCACTTATAAGTTTCAACCATTTATTGATATGAAGTCAATTTATGGTTGAGAAAAGTCCATAATCATGAATTTAACATTACACAATTGGAATTTAGAAGATTCGACCTTAACATACTAATATGACAAAATGGAATACACCGTATTGTTAGTATTTGTTCATTTGAATGATCCATATTTGACTCAAATTCAAATAAATATAGTATATGTAAATATACACCTCAATTTCTATTCTTATCAAATAAATAGGCTATCTATCTTTGAAAAAACTCGATAGCCATAATTTTAACATTAAACAATTGAGATTAAGTAAATCTAACGTTAAAAAATTGAATTAAATAACACAAATGCAAATATGCGCCTTATAAGTTTCAACCATTGATTGATATGAAGTCAATTTATGGTTGAGAAAACTATATAATCATGAATTTAACATTACACAATTGGGATTTAGAAGATTCGACCTTAACATACTAATATGACAAAATGGAATACACCGTATTGTTAGTATTAGTTCATTTGAATGGTACATATTTGACTCAAATTCAAATAAATATAGTATATATTAATATACACCTCAATTTCTATTCTTATCAAATAAATAGTCGATCTATCTCTGAAAAAATTCGATAGACATAATTTTAACATTAAATAATTGAGATAAATTAAACCTAAGGTTAAAAAATAGAATTAAATAATACAAATGCAAATATGCACCTTATATGTTTCAACCATTTATTGATATAATGTCAATTTATGGTTGAGAAAAGTACATAATCATGAATTTAACATTACACAATTGGGATTTAGAAGATTCGACCTTAACAAACTAATATGAGAAATGGAATACACCGTATTGTTAGTATTAGTTCATTTGAATGATCCATATTTGACTCAAATTCAAATAAATATAGTATATGTAAATATACACCTCAATTTCTATTCTTATCAAATAAATAGTCTATCTATGGTTTACAAAAATCGATAGCCATAATTTTAACATTAAACAATTGAGATAAAGTAAATCTAACGTTAAAATATTGAATTAAATATTACAAATGCAAATATGGCACTTATAAGTTTCAACCATTTATTGATATAAAGTCAATTTATGGTTGAGAAAAGTCCATAATCATGAATTTTACATTACACAATAGGGATTTAGAAGATTCGACCTTAACATACTAATATGACAAAATGGAATACACCGTATTGTTAGTATTAGTTCATTTGAATGATCCATATTTGACTCAAATTCAAATAAATATAGTATATGTAAATATACACCTCAATTTCTATTCTTATCAAATAAATAGTCTATCTATGGTTAACAAAAATCGATTGCCATAATTTTAACATTAAACAATTGAGATAAAGTAAATCTAAAATTAAAAAATTGAATTAAATATTACAAATGCAAATATGGCACTTATAAGTTTCAACCATTTATTGATATAAAGTCAATTTATGGTTGAGAAAAGTCCATAATCATGAATTTTACATTACACAATAGGGATTTAGAAGATTCGACCTTAACATAATAATATGACAAAATGGAATACACCGTATTGTTAGTATTAGTTCATTTGAATGATCGATATTTGACTCAAATTCAAATAAATATAGTATATGTAAATATACAACTCAATTTCTATTATTATCAAATAAATAGTCGATCTATCTTTGAAAAAATTCGATAGGCATAATTTTAACATTAAATAATTGAGATAAATTAAACCTAAGGTTAAAAAATCGAATTAAATAATACAAATGCAAATATGCACCTTATATGTTTTGAACCATTTATTGATATGATGTCAATTTATGGTTGAGAAAAGTCCATAATCATGAATTTAACATTACACAATTGGGATTTAGAAGATTCGACCTTAACATACTAATATGACAAAATGGAATACACCGTATTGTTAGTATTAGTAAATTTTGAATGATCCATATTTGACTCAAATTCAAATAAATATAGTATATGTAAAAAAATACACCTCAATTTCTATTCTTATCAAATAAATAGTCTATCTATAGTTGACAAAAATCGATAGCCATAATTTTAACATTAAACAATTGAGATAAAGTAAATCTAACGTTAAAATATTGAATTAAATATTACAAATGCAAATATGGCACTTATAAGTTTCAACCATTTATTGATATGAAGTCAATTTATGGTTGAGAAAAGTCCATAATCATGAATTTAACATTATACAATTGGGATTTAGAAGATTCGACCTTAACATACTAATATGACAAAATGGAATACACCGTATTGTTAGTATTAGTTCATTTGAATGATCCATATTTGACTCAAATTCAAATAAATATAGTATATATAAATATACAACTCAATTTCTATTATTATCAAATAAATAGTCGATCTATCTTTGAAAAAATTCGATAGGCATAATTTTAACATTAAATAATTGAGATAAATTAAACCTAAGGTTAAAAAATCGAACTAAATAATACAAATGCAAATATGCACCTTATATGTTTCAACCATTTATTGATATAAAGTCAATTTATGGTTGAGAAAAGTCCATAATCATGAATTTAACATTACACAATTGGGATTTAGAAGATTCGACCTTAACATACTAATATGACAAAATGGAATACACCGTATTGTTAGTATTAGTTCATTTGAATGATCCATATTTGACTCAAATTCAAATAAATATATTATATGTAAATATACTCCTCAATTTCTATTCTTATCAAATAAATAGTCTATCTATGGTTGACAAAAATCGATAGCCATAATTTTAACATTAAACAATTGTGATAAAGTAAATCTAACGTTAAAATATTGAATTAAATATTACAAATGCAAATATGGCACTTATAAGTTTCAACCATTTATTGATATGAAGTCAATTTATGGTTGAGAAAAGTACATAATCATGAATTTAACATTACACAATTGGGATTTAGAAGATTCGACCTTAACATACTAATATGACAAAATGGAATACACCGTATTGTTAGTATTAGTTCATTTGAATGATCCATATTTGACTCAAATTCAAATAAATATAGTATATGTAAATATACAACTCAATTTCTATTATTATCAAATAAATAGTCGATCTATCTTTGAAAAAATTCGATAGGCATAATTTTAACATTAAATAATTGAGATAAATTAAACCTAAGGTTAAAAAATCGAATTAAATAATACAAATGCAAATATGCACCTTATATGTTTTGAACCATTTATTGATATGATGTCAATTTATGGTTGAGAAAAGTCCATAATCATGAATTTAACATTACACAATTGGGATTTAGAAGATTCGACCTTAACATACTAATATGACAAAATGGAATACACCGTATTGTTAGTATTAGTAAATTTTGAATGATCCATATTTGACTCAAATTCAAATAAATATAGTATATGTAAAAATATACACCTCAATTTCTATTCTTATCAAATAAATAGTCTATCTATAGTTGACAAAAATCGATAGCCATAATTTTAACATTAAACAATTGAGATAAAGTAAATCTAACGTTAAAATATTGAATTAAATATTACAAATGCAAATATGGCACTTATAAGTTTCAACCATTTATTGATATGATGTCAATTTATGGTTGAGAAAAGTCCATAATCATGAATTTAACATTATACAATTGGGATTTAGAAGATTCGACCTTAACATACTAATATGACAAAATGGAATACACCGTATTGTTAGTATTAGTTCATTTGAATGATCCATATTTGACTCAAATTCAAATAAATATAGTATATATAAATATACAACTCAATTTCTATTATTATCAAATAAATAGTCGATCTATCTTTGAAAAACTTCGATAGGCATAATTTTAACATTAAATAATTGAGATAAATTAAACCTAAGGTTAAAAAATCGAATTAAATAATACAAATGCAAATATGCACCTTATATGTTTCAACCATTTATTGATATAAAGTCAATTTATGGTTGAGAAAAGTCCATAATCATGAATTTAACATTACACAATTGGGATTTAGAAGATTCGACCTTAACATACTAATATGACAAAATGGAATACACCGTATTGTTAGTATTAGTTCATTTGAATGATCCATATTTGACTCAAATTCAAATAAATATATTATATGTAAATATACTCCTCAATTTCTATTCTTATCAAATAAATAGTCTATCTATGGTTGACAAAAATCGATAGCCATAATTTTAACATTAAACAATTGAGATAAAGTAAATCTAACGTTAAAATATTGAATTAAATATTACAAATGCAAATATGGCACTTATAAGTTTCAACCATTTATTGATATGAAGTCAATTTATGGTTGAGAAAAGTACATAATCATGAATTTAACATTACACAATTGGGATTTAGAAGATTCGACCTTAACATACTAATATGACAAAATGGAATACACCGTATTGTTAGTATTAGTTCATTTGAATGATCCATATTTGACTCAAATTCAAATAAATATAGTATATGTAAATATACACCTCAATTTCTATTCTTATCAAATAAATAGTCTATCTATGGTTGACAAAAATCGATAGCCATAATTTTAACATTAAACAATTGAGATAAAGTAAATCTAACGTTAAAATATTGAATTAAATATTACAAATGCAAATATGGCACTTATAAGTTTCAACCATTTATTGATATGAAGTCAATTTATGGTTGAGAAAAGTACATAATCATGAATTTAACATTACACAATTGGGATTTAGAAGATTCGACCTTAACATACTAATATGACAAAATGGAATACACCGTATTGTTAGTATTAGTTCATTTGAATGATCCATATTTGACTCAAATTCAAATAAATATAGTATATGTAAATATACACCTCAATTTCTATTCTTATCAAATAAATAGTCTATCTATGGTTAACAAAAATCGATTGCCATAATTTTAACATTAAACAATTGAGATAAAGTAAATCTAAAATTAAAAAATTGAATTAAATATTACAAATGCAAATATGGCACTTATAAGTTTCAACCATTTATTGATATAAAGTCAATTTATGGTTGAGAAAAGTCCATAATCATGAATTTTACATTACACAATAGGGATTTAGAAGATTCGACCTGAACATACTAATATGACAAAATGGAATACACCGTATTGTTAGTATTAGTTCATTTGAATGATCCATATTTGACTCAAATTCAAATAAATATAGTATATGTAAATATACAACTCAATTTCTATTATTATCAAATAAATAGTCGATATATCTTTGAAAAAATTCGATAGGCATAATTTTTACATTAAATAATTGAGATAAATTAAACCTAAGGTTAAAAAATCGAATTAAATAATACAAATGCAAATATGCACCTTATATGTTTCAACCATTTATTGATATGATGTCAATTTATGGTTAAGAAAAGTCCATAATCATGAATTTAACATTACACAATTGGGATTTAGAAGATTCCACCTTAACATACTAATATGAAAAAATGGAATACACCGTATTGTTAGTATTAGTTCATTTGAATGATCCATATTTGACTCAAATTCAAATAAATATAGTATATGTAAAAATATACACCTCAATTTCTATTCATATCAAATAAATAGTCTATCTATGGTTGACAAAAATCGATAGCCATAATTTTAACATTAAACAATTGAGATAAAGTAAATCTAACGTTAAAATATTGAATTAAATATTACAAATGCAAATATGGCACTTATAAGTTTCAACCATTTATTGATATGAAGTCAATTTATGGTTGAGAAAAGTCCATAATCATGAATTTAACATTATACAATTGGGATTTAGAAGATTCGACCTTAACATACTAATATGACAAAATGGAATACACCGTATTGTTAGTATTAGTTCATTTGAATGATCCATATTTGACTCAAATTCAAATAAATGTAGTATATATAAATATACAACTCAATTTCTATTATTATCAAATAAATAGTCGATCTATCTTTGAAAAAATTCGATAGGCATAATTTTAACATTAAATAATTGAGATAAATTAAACCTAAGGTTAAAAAATCGAATTAAATAATACAAATGCAAATATGCACCTTATATGTTTCAACCATTTATTGATATAAAGTCAATTTATGGTTGAGAAAAGTCCATAATCATGAATTTAACATTACACAATTGGGATTTAGAAGATTCGACCTTAACATACTAATATGACAAAATGGAATACACCGTATTGTTAGTATTAGTTCATTTGAATGATCCATATTTGACTCAAATTCAAGTAAATATATTATATGTAAATATACTCCTCAATTTCTATTCTTATCAAATAAATAGTCTATCTATGGTTGACAAAAATCGATAGCCATAATTTTAACATTAAACAATTGAGATAAAGTAAATCTAACGTTAAAATATTGAATTAAATATTACAAATGCAAATATGGCACTTATAAGTTTCAACCATTTATTGATATGAAGTCAATTTATGGTTGAGAAAAGTACATAATCATGAATTTAACATTACACAATTGGGATTTAGAAGATTCGACCTTAACATACTAATATGACAAAATGGAATACACCGTATTGTTAGTATTAGTTCATTTGAATGATCCATATTTGACTCAAATTCAAATAAATATAGTATATGTAAATATACACCTCAATTTCTATTCTTATCAAATAAATAGTCTATCTATGGTTGACAAAAATCGATAGCCATAATTTTAACATTAAACAATTGAGATAAAGTAAATCTAACGTTAAAATATTGAATTAAATATTACAAATGCAAATATGGCACTTATAAGTTTCAACCATTTATTGATATAAAGTCAATTTATGGTTGAGAAAAGTCCATAATCATGAATTTTACATTACACAATAGGGATTTAGAAGATTCGACCTGAACATACTAATATGACAAAATGGAATACACCGTATTGTTAGTATTAGTTCATTTGAATGATCCATATTTGACTCAAATTCAAATAAATATAGTATATGTAAATATACAACTCAATTTCTATTATTATCAAATAAATAGTCGATATATCTTTGAAAAAATTCGATAGGCATAATTTTTACATTAAATAATTGAGATAAATTAAACCTAAGGTTAAAAAATCGAATTAAATAATACAAATGCAAATATGCACCTTATATGTTTCAACCATTTATTGATATGATGTCAATTTATGGTTAAGAAAAGTCCATAATCATGAATTTAACATTACACAATTGGGATTTAGAAGATTCCACCTTAACATACTAATATGAAAAAATGGAATACACCGTATTGTTAGTATTAGTTCATTTGAATGATCCATATTTGACTCAAATTCAAATAAATATAGTATATGTAAAAATATACACCTCAATTTCTATTCATATCAAATAAATAGTCTATCTATGGTTGACAAAAATCGATAGCCATAATTTTAACATTAAACAATTGAGATAAAGTAAATCTAACGTTAAAATATTGAATTAAATATTACAAATGCAAATATGGCACTTATAAGTTTCAACCATTTATTGATATGAAGTCAATTTATGGTTGAGAAAAGTCCATAATCATGAATTTAACATTATACAATTGGGATTTAGAAGATTCGACCTTAACATACTAATATGACAAAATGGAATACACCGTATTGTTAGTATTAGTTCATTTGAATGATCCATATTTGACTCAAATTCAAATAAATGTAGTATATATAAATATACAACTCAATTTCTATTATTATCAAATAAGTAGTCGATCTATCTTTGAAAAAATTCGATAGGCATAATTTTAACATTAAATAATTGAGATAAATTAAACCTAAGGTTAAAAAATCGAATTAAATAATACAAATGCAAATATGCACCTTATATGTTTCAACCATTTATTGATATAAAGTCAATTTATGGTTGAGAAAAGTCCATAATCATGAATTTAACATTACACAATTGGGATTTAGAAGATTCGACCTTAACATACTAATATGACAAAATGGAATACACCGTATTGTTAGTATTAGTTCATTTGAATGATCCATATTTGACTCAAATTCAAATAAATATATTATATGTAAATATACTCCTCAATTTCTATTCTTATCAAATAAATAGTCTATCTATGGTTGACAAAAATCGATAGCCATAATTTTAACATTAAACAATTGAGATAAAGTAAATCTAACGTTAAAATATTGAATTAAATATTACAAATGCAAATATGGCACTTATAAGTTTCAACCATTTATTGATATGAAGTCAATTTATGGTTGAGAAAAGTACATAATCATGAATTTAACATTACACAATTGGGATTTAGAAGATTCGACCTTAACATACTAATATGACAAAATGGAATACACCGTATTGTTAGTATTAGTTCATTTGAATGATCCATATTTGACTCAAATTCAAATAAATATAGTATATGTAAATATACAACTCAATTTCTATTATTATCAAATAAATAGTCGATCTATCTTTGAAAAAATTCGATAGGCATAATTTTAACATTAAATAATTGAGATAAATTAAACCTAAGGTTAAAAAATCGAATTAAATAATACAAATGCAAATATGCACCTTATATGTTTTGAACCATTTATTGATATGATGTCAATTTATGGTTGAGAAAAGTCCATAATCATGAATTTAACATTACACAATTGGGATTTAGAAGATTCGACCTTAACATACTAATATGACAAAATGGAATACACCGTATTGTTAGTATTAGAAAAATTTTGAATGATCCATATTTGACTCAAATTCAAATAAATATAGTATATGTAAAAATATACACCTCAATTTCTATTCTTATCAAATAAATAGTCTATCTATAGTTGACAAAAATCGATAGCCATAATTTTAACATTAAACAATTGAGATAAAGTAAATCTAACGTTAAAATATTGAATTAAATATTACAAATGCAAATATGGCACTTATAAGTTTCAACCATTTATTGATATGAAGTCAATTTATGGTTGAGAAAAGTCCATAATCATGAATTTAACATTACACAATTGGGATTTAGAAGATTCGACCTTAACATACTAATATGACAAAATGGAATACACCGTATTGTTAGTATTTGTTCATTTGAATGATCCATATTTGACTCAAATTCAAATAAATATAGTATATGTAAATATACACCTCAATTTCTATTCTTATGAAATAAATAGGCTATCTATCTTTGAAAAAACTCGATAGCCATAATTTTAACATTAAACAATTGAGATTAAGTAAATCTAACGTTAAAAAATTGAATTAAATAACACAAATGCAAATATGCGCCTTATAAGTTTCAACCATTGATTGATATGAAGTCAATTTATGGTTGAGAAAACTATATAATCATGAATTTAACATTACACAATTGGGATTTAGAAGATTCGACCTTAACATACTAATATGACAAAATGGAATACACCGTATTGTTAGTATTAGTTCATTTGAATGGTACATATTTGACTCAAATTCAAATAAATATAGTATATATTAATATACACCTCAATTTCTATTCTTATCAAATAAATAGTCGATCTATCTCTGAAAAAATTCGATAGACATAATTTTAACATTAAATAATTGAGATAAATTAAACCTAAGGTTAAAAAAAAGAATTAAATAATACAAATGCAAATATGCACCTTATATGTTTCAACCATTTATTGATATGATGTCAATTTATGGTTGAGAAAAGTACATAATCATGAATTTAACATTACACAATTGGGATTTAGAAGATTCGACCTTAACAAACTAATATTAGAAATGGAATACACCGTATTGTTAGTATTAGTTCATTTGAATGATCCATATTTGACTCAAATTCAAATAAATATAGTATATGTAAATATACACCTCAATTTCTATTCTTATCAAATAAATAGTCTATCTATGGTTGACAAAAATCGATAGCCATAATTTTAACATTAAACAATTGAGATAAAGTAAATCTAACGTTAAAATATTGAATTAAATATTACAAATGCAAATATGGCACTTATAAGTTTCAACCATTTATTGATATAAAGTCAATTTATGGTTGAGAAAAGTCCATAATCATGAATTTTACATTACACAATAGGGATTTAGAAGATTCGACCTTAACATACTAATATGACAAAATGGAATACACCGTATTGTTAGTATTAGTTCATTTGAATGATCCATATTTGACTCAAATTCAAATAAATATAGTATATGTAAATATACACCTCAATTTCTATTCTTATCAAATAAATAGTCTATCTATGGTTAACAAAAATCGATTGCCATAATTTTAACATTAAACAATTGAGATAAAGTAAATCTAAAATTAAAAAATTGAATTAAATATTACAAATGCAAATATGGCACTTATAAGTTTCAACCATTTATTGATATAAAGTCAATTTATGGTTGAGAAAAGTCCATAATCATGAATTTTACATTACACAATAGGGATTTAGAAGATTCGACCTTAACATAATAATATGACAAAATGGAATACACCGTATTGTTAGTATTAGTTCATTTGAATGATCGATATTTGACTCAAATTCAAATAAATATAGTATATGTAAATATACAACTCAATTTCTATTATTATCAAATAAATAGTCGATCTATCTTTGAAAAAATTCGATAGGCATAATTTTTACATTAAATAATTGAGATAAATTAAACCTAAGGTTAAAAAATCGAATTAAATAATACAAATGCAAATATGCACCTTATATGTTTCAACCATTTATTGATATGATGTCAATTTATGGTTGAGAAAAGTCCATAATCATGAATTTAACATTACACAATTGGGATTTAGAAGATTCCACCTTAACATACTAATATGAAAAAATGGAATACACCGTATTGTTAGTATTAGTTCATTTGAATGATCCATATTTGACTCAAATTCAAATAAATATAGTATATGTAAAAATATACACCTCAATTTCTATTCATATCAAATAAATAGTCTATCTATGGTTGACAAAAATCGATAGCCATAATTTTAACATTAAAAAATTGAGATAAAGTAAATCTAACATTAAAATATTGAATTAAATATTACAAATGCAAATATGGCACTTATAAGTTTCAACCATTTATTGATATGAAGTCAATTTATGGTTGAGAAAAGTCCATAATCATGAATTTAACATTATACAATTGGGATTTAGAAGATTCGACCTTAACATACTAATATGACAAAATGGAATACACCGTATTGTTAGTATTAGTTCATTTGAATGATCCATATTTGACTCAAATTCAAATAAATATAGTATATATAAATATACAACTCAATTTCTATTATTATCAAATAAATAGTCGATCTATCTTTGAAAAAATTCGATAGGCATAATTTTAACATTAAATGATTGAGATAAATTAAACCTAAGGTTAAAAAATCGAATTAAATAATACAAATGCAAATATGCACCTTATAGGTTTCAACCATTGATTGATATGAAGTCAATTTATGGTTGAGAAAAGTATATAATCATGAATTTAACATTACACAATTGGGATTTAGAAGATTCGACCTTAACATACTAATATGACAAAATGGAATACACCGTATTGTTAGTATTAGTTCATTTGAATGATCCATATTTGACTCAAATTCAAATAAATATAGTATATGTAAATATACACCTCAATTTCTATTCTTATCAAATAAATAGTCTATCTATGGTTAACAAAAATCGATTGCCATAATTTTAACATTAAACAATTGAGATAAAGTAAATCTAAAATTAAAAAATTGAATTAAATATTACAAATGCAAATATGGCACTTATAAGTTTCAACCATTTATTGATATAAAGTCAATTTATGGTTGAGAAAAGTCCATAATCATGAATTTTACATTACACAATAGGGATTTAGAAGATTCGACCTTAACATACTAATATGACAAAATGGAATACACCGTATTGTTAGTATTAGTTCATTTGAATGATCCATATTTGACTCAAATTCAAATAAATATAGTATATGTAAATATACACCTCAATTTCTATTCTTATCAAATAAATAGTCTATCTATGGTTGACAAAAATCGATAGCCATAATTTTAACATTAAACAATTGAGATAAAGTAAATCTAACGTTAAAATATTGAATTAAATATTACAAATGCAAATATGGCACTTATAAGTTTCAACCATTTATTGATATAAAGTCAATTTATGGTTGAGAAAAGTCCATAATCATGAATTTTACATTACACAATAGGGATTTAGAAGATTCGACCTTAACATATTAATATGACAAAATGGAATACACCGTATTGTTAGTATTAGTTCATTTGAATGATCCATATTTGACTCAAATTCAAATAAATATAGTATATGTAAATATACACCTCAATTTCTATTCTTATCAAATAAATAGTCTATCTATGGTTAACAAAAATCGATTGCCATAATTTTAACATTAAACAATTGAGATAAAGTAAATCTAAAATTAAAAAATTGAATTAAATATTACAAATGCAAATATGGCACTTATAAGTTTCAACCATTTATTGATATAAAGTCAATTTATGGTTGAGAAAAGTCCATAATCATGAATTTTACGTTACACAATAGGGATTTAGAAGATTCGACCTTAACATACTAATATGACAAAATGGAATACACCGTATTGTTAGTATTAGTTCATTTGAATGATCCATATTTGACTCAAATTCAAATAAATATAGTATATGTAAATATACAACTCAATTTCTATTATTATCAAATAAATAGTCGATCTATCTTTGAAAAAATTCGATAGGCATAATTTTAACATTAAATAATTGAGATAAATTAAACCTAAGGTTAAAAAATCGAATTAAATAATACAAATGCAAATATGCACCTTATATGTTTTGAACCATTTATTGATATGATGTCAATTTATGGTTGAGAAAAGTCCATAATCATGAATTTAACATTACACAATTGGGATTTAGAAGATTCGACCTTAACATACTAATATGACAAAATGGAATACACCGTATTGTTAGTATTAGTAAATTTTGAATGATCCATATTTGACTCAAATTCAAATAAATATAGTATATGTAAAAATATACACCTCAATTTCTATTCTTATCAAATAAATAGTCTATCTATAGTTGACAAAAATCGATAGCCATAATTTTAACATTAAACAATTGAGATAAAGTAAATCTAACGTTAAAATATTGAATTAAATATTACAAATGCAAATATGGCACTTATAAGTTTCAACCATTTATTGATATGAAGTCAATTTATGGTTGAGAAAAGTCCATAATCATGAATTTAACATTATACAATTGGGATTTAGAAGATTCGACCTTAACATACTAATATGACAAAATGGAATACACCGTATTGTTAGTATTAGTTCATTTGAATGATCCATATTTGACTCAAATTCAAATAAATATAGTATATATAAATATACAACTAAATTTCTATTATTATCAAATAAATAGTCGATCTATCTTTGAAAAAATTCGATAGGCATAATTTTAACATTAAATAATTGAGATAAATTAAACCTAAGGTTAAAAAATCGAATTAAATAATACAAATACAAATATGCACCTTATAGGTTTCAACCATTGATTGATATGAAGTCAATTTATGGTTGAGAAAAGTATATAATCATGAATTTAACATTACACAATTGGGATTTAGAAGATTCGACCTTAACATACTAATATGACAAAATGGAATACACCGTATTGTTAGTATTAGTTCATTTGAATGATCCATATTTGACTCAAATTCAAATAAATATAGTATATGTAAATATACACCTCAATTTCTATTCTTATCAAATAAATAGTCTATCTATGGTTAACAAAAATCGATTGCCATAATTTTAACATTAAACAATTGAGATAAAGTAAATCTAAAATTAAAAAATTGAATTAAATATTACAAATGCAAATATGGCACTTATAAGTTTCAACCATTTATTGATATAAAGTCAATTTATGGTTGAGAAAAGTCCATAATCATGAATTTTACATTACACAATAGGGATTTAGAAGATTCGACCTTAACATACTAATATGACAAAATGGAATACACCGTATTGTTAGTATTAGTTCATTTGAATGATCCATATTTGACTCAAATTCAAATAAATATAGTATATGTAAATATACACCTCAATTTCTATTCTTATCAAATAAATAGTCTATCTATGGTTGACAAAAATCGATAGCCATAATTTTAACATTAAACAATTGAGATAAAGTAAATCTAACATTAAAATATTGAATTAAATATTACAAATGCAAATATGGCACTTATAAGTTTCAACCATTTATTGATATAAAGTCAATTTATGGTTGAGAAAAGTCCATAATCATGAATTTTACATTACACAATAGGGATTTAGAAGATTCGACCTTAACATATTAATATGACAAAATGGAATACACCGTATTGTTAGTATTAGTTCATTTGAATGATCCATATTTGACTCAAATTCAAATAAATATAGTATATGTAAATATACACCTCAATTTCTATTCTTATCAAATAAATAGTCTATCTATGGTTAACAAAAATCGATTGCCATAATTTTAACATTAAACAATTGAGATAAAGTAAATCTAAAATTAAAAAATTGAATTAAATATTACAAATGCAAATATGGCACTTATAAGTTTCAACCATTTATTGATATAAAGTCAATTTATGGTTGAGAAAAGTCCATAATCATGAATTTTACGTTACACAATAGGGATTTAGAAGATTCGACCTTAACATACTAATATGACAAAATGGAATACACCGTATTGTTAGTATTAGTAAATTTTGAATGATCCATATTTGACTCAAATTCAAATAAATATAGTATATGTAAAAATATACACCTCAATTTCTATTCTTATCAAATAAATAGTCTATCTATAGTTGACAAAAATCGATAGCCATAATTTTAACATTAAACAATTGAGATAAAGTAAATCTAACGTTAAAATATTGAATTAAATATTACAAATGCAAATATGGCACTTATAAGTTTCAACCATTTATTGATATGAAGTCAATTTATGGTTGAGAAAAGTCCATAATCATGAATTTAACATTATACAATTGGGATTTAGAAGATTCGACCTTAACATACTAATATGACAAAATGGAATACACCGTATTGTTAGTATTAGTTCATTTGAATGATCCATATTTGACTCAAATTCAAATAAATATAGTATATATAAATATACAACTCAATTTCTATTATTATCAAATAAATAGTCGATCTATCTTTGAAAAAATTCGATAGGCATAATTTTTACATTAAATAATTGAGATAAATTAAACCTAAGGTTAAAAAATCGAATTAAATAATACAAATGCAAATATGCACCTTATATGTTTCAACCATTTATTGATATGATGTCAATTTATGGTTAAGAAAAGTCCATAATCATGAATTTAACATTACACAATTGGGATTTAGAAGATTCCACCTTAACATACTAATATGAAAAAATGGAATACACCGTATTGTTAGTATTAGTTCATTTGAATGATCCATATTTGACTCAAATTCAAATAAATATAGTATATGTAAAAATATACACCTCAATTTCTATTCATATCAAATAAATAGTCTATCTATGGTTGACAAAAATCGATAGCCATAATTTTAACATTAAACAATTGAGATAAAGTAAATCTAACGTTAAAATATTGAATTAAATATTACAAATGCAAATATGGCACTTATAAGTTTCAACCATTTATTGATATGAAGTCAATTTATGGTTGAGAAAAGTCCATAATCATGAATTTAACATTATACAATTGGGATTTAGAAGATTCGACCTTAACATACTAATATGACAAAATGGAATACACCGTATTGTTAGTATTAGTTCATTTGAATGATCCATATTTGACTCAATTTCAAATAAATGTAGTATATATAAATATACAACTCAATTTCTATTATTATCAAATAAATAGTCGATCTATCTTTGAAAAAATTCGATAGGCATAATTTTAACATTAAATAATTGCGATAAATTAAACCTAAGGTTAAAAAATCGAATTAAATAATACAAATGCAAATATGCACCTTATATGTTTCAACCATTTATTGATATAAAGTCAATTTATGGTTGAGAAAAGTCCATAATCATGAATTTAACATTACACAATTGGGATTTAGAAGATTCGACCTTAACATACTAATATGACAAAATGGAATACACCGTATTGTTAGTATTAGTTCATTTGAATGATCCATATTTGACTCAAATTCAAGTAAATATATTATATGTAAATATACTCCTCAATTTCTATTCTTATCAAATAAATAGTCTATCTATGGTTGACAAAAATCGATAGCCATAATTTTAACATTAAACAATTGAGATAAAGTAAATCTAACGTTAAAATATTGAATTAAATATTACAAATGCAAATATGGCACTTATAAGTTTCAACCATTTATTGATATGAAGTCAATTTATGGTTGAGAAAAGTACATAATCATGAATTTAACATTACACAATTGGGATTTAGAAGATTCGACCTTAACATACTAATATGACAAAATGGAATACACCGTATTGTTAGTATTAGTTCATTTGAATGATCCATATTTGACTCAAATTCAAATAAATATAGTATATGTAAATATACACCTCAATTTCTATTCTTATCAAATAAATAGTCTATCTATGGTTGACAAAAATCGATAGCCATAATTTTAACATTAAACAATTGAGATAAAGTAAATCTAACGTTAAAATATTGAATTAAATATTACAAATGCAAATATGGCACTTATAAGTTTCAACCATTTATTGATATAAAGTCAATTTATGGTTGAGAAAAGTCCATAATCATGAATTTTACATTACACAATAGGGATTTAGAAGATTCGACCTGAACATACTAATATGACAAAATGGAATACACCGTATTGTTAGTATTAGTTCATTTGAATGATCCATATTTGACTCAAATTCAAATAAATATAGTATATGTAAATATACAACTCAATTTCTATTATTATCAAATAAATAGTCGATATATCTTTGAAAAAATTCGATAGGCATAATTTTTACATTAAATAATTGAGATAAATTAAACCTAAGGTTAAAAAATCGAATTAAATAATACAAATGCAAATATGCACCTTATATGTTTCAACCATTTATTGATATGATGTCAATTTATGGTTAAGAAAAGTCCATAATCATGAATTTAACATTACACAATTGGGATTTAGAAGATTCGACCTTAACATACTAATATGACAAAATGGAATACACCGTATTGTTAGTATTAGTTCATTTGAATGATCCATATTTGACTCAAATTCAAATAAATATATTATATGTAAATATACTCCTCAATTTCTATTCTTATCAAATAAATAGTCTATCTATGGTTGACAAAAATCGATAGCCATAATTTTAACATTAAACAATTGAGATAAAGTAAATCTAACGTTAAAATATTGAATTAAATATTACAAATGCAAATATGGCACTTATAAGTTTCAACCATTTATTGATATGAAGTCAATTTATGGTTGAGAAAAGTACATAATCATGAATTTAACATTACACAATTGGGATTTAGAAGATTCGACCTTAACATACTAATATGACAAAATGGAATACACCGTATTGTTAGTATTAGTTCATTTGAATGATCGATATTTGACTCAAATTCAAATAAATATAGTATATGTAAATATACAACTCAATTTCTATTATTATCAAATAAATAGTCGATCTATCTTTGAAAAAATTCGATAGGCATAATTTTTACATTAAATAATTGAGATAAATTAAACCTAAGGTTAAAAAATCGAATTAAATAATACAAATGCAAATATGCACCTTATATGTTTCAACCATTTATTGATATGATGTCAATTTATGGTTGAGAAAAGTCCATAATCATGAATTTAACATTACACAATTGGGATTTAGAAGATTCCACCTTAACATACTAATATGAAAAAATGGAATACACCGTATTGTTAGTATTAGTTCATTTGAATGATCCATATTTGACTCAAATTCAAATAAATATAGTATATGTAAAAATATACACCTCAATTTCTATTCATATCAAATAAATAGTCTATCTATGGTTGACAAAAATCGATAGCCATAATTTTAACATTAAAAAATTGAGATAAAGTAAATCTAACATTAAAATATTGAATTAAATATTACAAATGCAAATATGGCACTTATAAGTTTCAACCATTTATTGATATGAAGTCAATTTATGGTTGAGAAAAGTCCATAATCATGAATTTAACATTATACAATTGGGATTTAGAAGATTCGACCTTAACATACTAATATGACAAAATGGAATACACCGTATTGTTAGTATTAGTTCATTTGAATGATCCATATTTGACTCAAATTCAAATAAATATAGTATATATAAATATACAACTCAATTTCTATTATTATCAAATAAATAGTCGATCTATCTTTGAAAAAATTCGATAGGCATAATTTTAACATTAAATGATTGAGATAAATTAAACCTAAGGTTAAAAAATCGAATTAAATAATACAAATGCAAATATGCACCTTATAGGTTTCAACCATTGATTGATATGAAGTCAATTTATGGTTGAGAAAAGTATATAATCATGAATTTAACATTACACAATTGGGATTTAGAAGATTCGACCTTAACATACTAATATGACAAAATGGAATACACCGTATTGTTAGTATTAGTTCATTTGAATGATCCATATTTGACTCAAATTCAAATAAATATAGTATATGTAAATATACACCTCAATTTCTATTCTTATCAAATAAATAGTCTATCTATGGTTAACAAAAATCGATTGCCATAATTTTAACATTAAACAATTGAGATAAAGTAAATCTAAAATTAAAAAATTGAATTAAATATTACAAATGCAAATATGGCACTTATAAGTTTCAACCATTTATTGATATAAAGTCAATTTATGGTTGAGAAAAGTCCATAATCATGAATTTTACATTACACAATAGGGATTTAGAAGATTCGACCTTAACATACTAATATGACAAAATGGAATACACCGTATTGTTAGTATTAGTTCATTTGAATGATCCATATTTGACTCAAATTCAAATAAATATAGTATATGTAAATATACACCTCAATTTCTATTCTTATCAAATAAATAGTCTATCTATGGTTGACAAAAATCGATAGCCATAATTTTAACATTAAACAATTGAGATAAAGTAAATCTAACGTTAAAATATTGAATTAAATATTACAAATGCAAATATGGCACTTATAAGTTTCAACCATTTATTGATATAAAGTCAATTTATGGTTGAGAAAAGTCCATAATCATGAATTTTACATTACACAATAGGGATTTAGAAGATTCGACCTTAACATATTAATATGACAAAATGGAATACACCGTATTGTTAGTATTAGTTCATTTGAATGATCCATATTTGACTCAAATTCAAATAAATATAGTATATGTAAATATACACCTCAATTTCTATTCTTATCAAATAAATAGTCTATCTATGGTTAACAAAAATCGATTGCCATAATTTTAACATTAAACAATTGAGATAAAGTAAATCTAAAATTAAAAAATTGAATTAAATATTACAAATGCAAATATGGCACTTATAAGTTTCAACCATTTATTGATATAAAGTCAATTTATGGTTGAGAAAAGTCCATAATCATGAATTTTACGTTACACAATAGGGATTTAGAAGATTCGACCTTAACATACTAATATGACAAAATGGAATACACCGTATTGTTAGTATTAGTTCATTTGAATGATCCATATTTGACTCAAATTCAAATAAATATAGTATATGTAAATATACAACTCAATTTCTATTATTATCAAATAAATAGTCGATCTATCTTTGAAAAAATTCGATAGGCATAATTTTAACATTAAATAATTGAGATAAATTAAACCTAAGGTTAAAAAATCGAATTAAATAATACAAATGCAAATATGCACCTTATATGTTTTGAACCATTTATTGATATGATGTCAATTTATGGTTGAGAAAAGTCCATAATCATGAATTTAACATTACACAATTGGGATTTAGAAGATTCGACCTTAACATACTAATATGACAAAATGGAATACACCGTATTGTTAGTATTAGTAAATTTTGAATGATCCATATTTGACTCAAATTCAAATAAATATAGTATATGTAAAAATATACACCTCAATTTCTATTCTTATCAAATAAATAGTCTATCTATAGTTGACAAAAATCGATAGCCATAATTTTAACATTAAACAATTGAGATAAAGTAAATCTAACGTTAAAATATTGAATTAAATATTACAAATGCAAATATGGCACTTATAAGTTTCAACCATTTATTGATATGAAGTCAATTTATGGTTGAGAAAAGTCCATAATCATGAATTTAACATTATACAATTGGGATTTAGAAGATTCGACCTTAACATACTAATATGACAAAATGGAATACACCGTATTGTTAGTATTAGTTCATTTGAATGATCCATATTTGACTCAAATTCAAATAAATATAGTATATATAAATATACAACTCAATTTCTATTATTATCAAATAAATAGTCGATCTATCTTTGAAAAAATTCGATAGGCATAATTTTAACATTAAATAATTGAGATAAATTAAACCTAAGGTTAAAAAATCGAATTAAATAATACAAATACAAATATGCACCTTATAGGTTTCAACCATTGATTGATATGAAGTCAATTTATGGTTGAGAAAAGTATATAATCATGAATTTAACATTACACAATTGGGATTTAGAAGATTCGACCTTAACATACTAATATGACAAAATGGAATACACCGTATTGTTAGTATTAGTTCATTTGAATGATCCATATTTGACTCAAATTCAAATAAATATAGTATATGTAAATATACACCTCAATTTCTATTCTTATCAAATAAATAGTCTATCTATGGTTAACAAAAATCGATTGCCATAATTTTAACATTAAACAATTGAGATAAAGTAAATCTAAAATTAAAAAATTGAATTAAATATTACAAATGCAAATATGGCACTTATAAGTTTCAACCATTTATTGATATAAAGTCAATTTATGGTTGAGAAAAGTCCATAATCATGAATTTTACATTACACAATAGGGATTTAGAAGATTCGACCTTAACATACTAATATGACAAAATGGAATACACCGTATTGTTAGTATTAGTTCATTTGAATGATCCATATTTGACTCAAATTCAAATAAATATAGTATATGTAAATATACACCTCAATTTCTATTCTTATCAAATAAATAGTCTATCTATGGTTGACAAAAATCGATAGCCATAATTTTAACATTAAACAATTGAGATAAAGTAAATCTAACATTAAAATATTGAATTAAATATTACAAATGCAAATATGGCACTTATAAGTTTCAACCATTTATTGATATAAAGTCAATTTATGGTTGAGAAAAGTCCATAATCATGAATTTTACATTACACAATAGGGATTTAGAAGATTCGACCTTAACATATTAATATGACAAAATGGAATACACCGTATTGTTAGTATTAGTTCATTTGAATGATCCATATTTGACTCAAATTCAAATAAATATAGTATATGTAAATATACACCTCAATTTCTATTCTTATCAAATAAATAGTCTATCTATGGTTAACAAAAATCGATTGCCATAATTTTAACATTAAACAATTGAGATAAAGTAAATCTAAAATTAAAAAATTGAATTAAATATTACAAATGCAAATATGGCACTTATAAGTTTCAACCATTTATTGATATAAAGTCAATTTATGGTTGAGAAAAGTCCATAATCATGAATTTTACGTTACACAATAGGGATTTAGAAGATTCGACCTTAACATACTAATATGACAAAATGGAATACACCGTATTGTTAGTATTAGTAAATTTTGAATGATCCATATTTGACTCAAATTCAAATAAATATAGTATATGTAAAAATATACACCTCAATTTCTATTCTTATCAAATAAATAGTCTATCTATAGTTGACAAAAATCGATAGCCATAATTTTAACATTAAACAATTGAGATAAAGTAAATCTAACGTTAAAATATTGAATTAAATATTACAAATGCAAATATGGCACTTATAAGTTTCAACCATTTATTGATATGAAGTCAATTTATGGTTGAGAAAAGTCCATAATCATGAATTTAACATTATACAATTGGGATTTAGAAGATTCGACCTTAACATACTAATATGACAAAATGGAATACACCGTATTGTTAGTATTAGTTCATTTGAATGATCCATATTTGACTCAAATTCAAATAAATATAGTATATATAAATATACAACTCAATTTCTATTATTATCAAATAAATAGTCGATCTATCTTTGAAAAAATTCGATAGGCATAATTTTTACATTAAATAATTGAGATAAATTAAACCTAAGGTTAAAAAATCGAATTAAATAATACAAATGCAAATATGCACCTTATATGTTTCAACCATTTATTGATATGATGTCAATTTATGGTTAAGAAAAGTCCATAATCATGAATTTAACATTACACAATTGGGATTTAGAAGATTCCACCTTAACATACTAATATGAAAAAATGGAATACACCGTATTGTTAGTATTAGTTCATTTGAATGATCCATATTTGACTCAAATTCAAATAAATATAGTATATGTAAAAATATACACCTCAATTTCTATTCATATCAAATAAATAGTCTATCTATGGTTGACAAAAATCGATAGCCATAATTTTAACATTAAACAATTGAGATAAAGTAAATCTAACGTTAAAATATTGAATTAAATATTACAAATGCAAATATGGCACTTATAAGTTTCAACCATTTATTGATATGAAGTCAATTTATGGTTGAGAAAAGTCCATAATCATGAATTTAACATTATACAATTGGGATTTAGAAGATTCGACCTTAACATACTAATATGACAAAATGGAATACACCGTATTGTTAGTATTAGTTCATTTGAATGATCCATATTTGACTCAATTTCAAATAAATGTAGTATATATAAATATACAACTCAATTTCTATTATTATCAAATAAATAGTCGATCTATCTTTGAAAAAATTCGATAGGCATAATTTTAACATTAAATAATTGCGATAAATTAAACCTAAGGTTAAAAAATCGAATTAAATAATACAAATGCAAATATGCACCTTATATGTTTCAACCATTTATTGATATAAAGTCAATTTATGGTTGAGAAAAGTCCATAATCATGAATTTAACATTACACAATTGGGATTTAGAAGATTCGACCTTAACATACTAATATGACAAAATGGAATACACCGTATTGTTAGTATTAGTTCATTTGAATGATCCATATTTGACTCAAATTCAAGTAAATATATTATATGTAAATATACTCCTCAATTTCTATTCTTATCAAATAAATAGTCTATCTATGGTTGACAAAAATCGATAGCCATAATTTTAACATTAAACAATTGAGATAAAGTAAATCTAACGTTAAAATATTGAATTAAATATTACAAATGCAAATATGGCACTTATAAGTTTCAACCATTTATTGATATGAAGTCAATTTATGGTTGAGAAAAGTACATAATCATGAATTTAACATTACACAATTGGGATTTAGAAGATTCGACCTTAACATACTAATATGACAAAATGGAATACACCGTATTGTTAGTATTAGTTCATTTGAATGATCCATATTTGACTCAAATTCAAATAAATATAGTATATGTAAATATACACCTCAATTTCTATTCTTATCAAATAAATAGTCTATCTATGGTTAACAAAAATCGATTGCCATAATTTTAACATTAAACAATTGAGATAAAGTAAATCTAAAATTAAAAAATTGAATTAAATATTACAAATGCAAATATGGCACTTATAAGTTTCAACCATTTATTGATATAAAGTCAATTTATGGTTGAGAAAAGTCCATAATCATGAATTTTACATTACACAATAGGGATTTAGAAGATTCGACCTGAACATACTAATATGACAAAATGGAATACACCGTATTGTTAGTATTAGTTCATTTGAATGATCCATATTTGACTCAAATTCAAATAAATATAGTATATGTAAATATACAACTCAATTTCTATTATTATCAAATAAATAGTCGATATATCTTTGAAAAAATTCGATAGGCATAATTTTTACATTAAATAATTGAGATAAATTAAACCTAAGGTTAAAAAATCGAATTAAATAATACAAATGCAAATATGCACCTTATATGTTTCAACCATTTATTGATATGATGTCAATTTATGGTTAAGAAAAGTCCATAATCATGAATTTAACATTACACAATTGGGATTTAGAAGATTCCACCTTAACATACTAATATGAAAAAATGGAATACACCGTATTGTTAGTATTAGTTCATTTGAATGATCCATATTTGACTCAAATTCAAATAAATATAGTATATGTAAAAATATACACCTCAATTTCTATTCATATCAAATAAATAGTCTATCTATGGTTGACAAAAATCGATAGCCATAATTTTAACATTAAACAATTGAGATAAAGTAAATCTAACGTTAAAATATTGAATTAAATATTACAAATGCAAATATGGCACTTATAAGTTTCAACCATTTATTGATATGAAGTCAATTTATGGTTGAGAAAAGTCCATAATCATGAATTTAACATTATACAATTGGGATTTAGAAGATTCGACCTTAACATACTAATATGACAAAATGGAATACACCGTATTGTTAGTATTAGTTCATTTGAATGATCCATATTTGACTCAAATTCAAATAAATGTAGTATATATAAATATACAACTCAATTTCTATTATTATCAAATAAATAGTCGATCTATCTTTGAAAAAATTCGATAGGCATAATTTTAACATTAAATAATTGAGATAAATTAAACCTAAGGTTAAAAAATCGAATTAAATAATACAAATGCAAATATGCACCTTATATGTTTCAACCATTTATTGATATAAAGTCAATTTATGGTTGAGAAAAGTCCATAATCATGAATTTAACATTACACAATTGGGATTTAGAAGATTCGACCTTAACATACTAATATGACAAAATGGAATACACCGTATTGTTAGTATTAGTTCATTTGAATGATCCATATTTGACTCAAATTCAAGTAAATATATTATATGTAAATATACTCCTCAATTTCTATTCTTATCAAATAAATAGTCTATCTATGGTTGACAAAAATCGATAGCCATAATTTTAACATTAAACAATTGAGATAAAGTAAATCTAACGTTAAAATATTGAATTAAATATTACAAATGCAAATATGGCACTTATAAGTTTCAACCATTTATTGATATGAAGTCAATTTATGGTTGAGAAAAGTACATAATCATGAATTTAACATTACACAATTGGGATTTAGAAGATTCGACCTTAACATACTAATATGACAAAATGGAATACACCGTATTGTTAGTATTAGTTCATTTGAATGATCCATATTTGACTC
Source organism: Hippophae tibetana (assembly GCA_037013495.1). Lineage (NCBI taxonomy): Eukaryota > Viridiplantae > Streptophyta > Magnoliopsida > Rosales > Elaeagnaceae > Hippophae > Hippophae tibetana. The sequence goes on along the minus strand of CM072805.1, from coordinate 12,318,625 downwards.
AAATTCAAATAAATATAGTATATGTAAATATACACCTCAATTTCTATTCTTATCAAATAAATAGTCTATCTATGGTTGACAAAAATCGATAGCCATAATTTTAACATTAAACAATTGAGATAAAGTAAATCTAACGTTAAAATATTGAATTAAATATTACAAATGCAAATATGGCACTTATAAGTTTCAACCATTTATTGATATAAAGTCAATTTATGGTTGAGAAAAGTCCATAATCATGAATTTTACATTACACAATAGGGATTTAGAAGATTCGACCTGAACATACTAATATGACAAAATGGAATACACCGTATTGTTAGTATTAGTTCATTTGAATGATCCATATTTGACTCAAATTCAAATAAATATAGTATATGTAAATATACAACTCAATTTCTATTATTATCAAATAAATAGTCGATATATCTTTGAAAAAATTCGATAGGCATAATTTTTACATTAAATAATTGAGATAAATTAAACCTAAGGTTAAAAAATCGAATTAAATAATACAAATGCAAATATGCACCTTATATGTTTCAACCATTTATTGATATGATGTCAATTTATGGTTAAGAAAAGTCCATAATCATGAATTTAACATTACACAATTGGGATTTAGAAGATTCCACCTTAACATACTAATATGAAAAAATGGAATACACCGTATTGTTAGTATTAGTTCATTTGAATGATCCATATTTGACTCAAATTCAAATAAATATAGTATATGTAAAAATATACACCTCAATTTCTATTCATATCAAATAAATAGTCTATCTATGGTTGACAAAAATCGATAGCCATAATTTTAACATTAAACAATTGAGATAAAGTAAATCTAACGTTAAAATATTGAATTAAATATTACAAATGCAAATATGGCACTTATAAGTTTCAACCATTTATTGATATGAAGTCAATTTATGGTTGAGAAAAGTCCATAATCATGAATTTAACATTATACAATTGGGATTTAGAAGATTCGACCTTAACATACTAATATGACAAAATGGAATACACCATATTGTTAGTATTAGTTCATTTGAATGATCCATATTTGACTCAAATTCAAATAAATGTAGTATATATAAATATACAACTCAATTTCTATTATTATCAAATAAGTAGTCGATCTATCTTTGAAAAAATTCGATAGGCATAATTTTAACATTAAATAATTGAGATAAATTAAACCTAAGGTTAAAAAATCGAATTAAATAATACAAATGCAAATATGCACCTTATATGTTTCAACCATTTATTGATATAAAGTCAATTTATGGTTGAGAAAAGTCCATAATCATGAATTTAACATTACACAATTGGGATTTAGAAGATTCGACCTTAACATACTAATATGACAAAATGGAATACACCGTATTGTTAGTATTAGTTCATTTGAATGATCCATATTTGACTCAAATTCAAATAAATATATTATATGTAAATATACTCCTCAATTTCTATTCTTATCAAATAAATAGTCTATCTATGGTTGACAAAAATCGATAGCCATAATTTTAACATTAAACAATTGAGATAAAGTAAATCTAACGTTAAAATATTGAATTAAATATTACAAATGCAAATATGGCACTTATAAGTTTCAACCATTTATTGATATGAAGTCAATTTATGGTTGAGAAAAGTACATAATCATGAATTTAACATTACACAATTGGGATTTAGAAGATTCGACCTTAACATACTAATATGACAAAATGGAATACACCGTATTGTTAGTATTAGTTCATTTGAATGATCCATATTTGACTCAAATTCAAATAAATATAGTATATGTAAATATACAACTCAATTTCTATTATTATCAAATAAATAGTCGATCTATCTTTGAAAAAATTCGATAGGCATAATTTTAACATTAAATAATTGAGATAAATTAAACCTAAGGTTAAAAAATCGAATTAAATAATACAAATGCAAATATGCACCTTATATGTTTTGAACCATTTATTGATATGATGTCAATTTATGGTTGAGAAAAGTCCATAATCATGAATTTAACATTACACAATTGGGATTTAGAAGATTCGACCTTAACATACTAATATGACAAAATGGAATACACCGTATTGTTAGTATTAGAAAAATTTTGAATGATCCATATTTGACTCAAATTCAAATAAATATAGTATATGTAAAAATATACACCTCAATTTCTATTCTTATCAAATAAATAGTCTATCTATAGTTGACAAAAATCGATAGCCATAATTTTAACATTAAACAATTGAGATAAAGTAAATCTAACGTTAAAATATTGAATTAAATATTACAAATGCAAATATGGCACTTATAAGTTTCAACCATTTATTGATATGAAGTCAATTTATGGTTGAGAAAAGTCCATAATCATGAATTTAACATTACACAATTGGGATTTAGAAGATTCGACCTTAACATACTAATATGACAAAATGGAATACACCGTATTGTTAGTATTTGTTCATTTGAATGATCCATATTTGACTCAAATTCAAATAAATATAGTATATGTAAATATACACCTCAATTTCTATTCTTATGAAATAAATAGGCTATCTATCTTTGAAAAAACTCGATAGCCATAATTTTAACATTAAACAATTGAGATTAAGTAAATCTAACGTTAAAAAATTGAATTAAATAACACAAATGCAAATATGCGCCTTATAAGTTTCAACCATTGATTGATATGAAGTCAATTTATGGTTGAGAAAACTATATAATCATGAATTTAACATTACACAATTGGGATTTAGAAGATTCGACCTTAACATACTAATATGACAAAATGGAATACACCGTATTGTTAGTATTAGTTCATTTGAATGGTACATATTTGACTCAAATTCAAATAAATATAGTATATATTAATATACACCTCAATTTCTATTCTTATCAAATAAATAGTCGATCTATCTCTGAAAAAATTCGATAGACATAATTTTAACATTAAATAATTGAGATAAATTAAACCTAAGGTTAAAAAAAAGAATTAAATAATACAAATGCAAATATGCACCTTATATGTTTCAACCATTTATTGATATGATGTCAATTTATGGTTGAGAAAAGTACATAATCATGAATTTAACATTACACAATTGGGATTTAGAAGATTCGACCTTAACAAACTAATATTAGAAATGGAATACACCGTATTGTTAGTATTAGTTCATTTGAATGATCCATATTTGACTCAAATTCAAATAAATATAGTATATGTAAATATACACCTCAATTTCTATTCTTATCAAATAAATAGTCTATCTATGGTTGACAAAAATCGATAGCCATAATTTTAACATTAAACAATTGAGATAAAGTAAATCTAACGTTAAAATATTGAATTAAATATTACAAATGCAAATATGGCACTTATAAGTTTCAACCATTTATTGATATAAAGTCAATTTATGGTTGAGAAAAGTCCATAATCATGAATTTTACATTACACAATAGGGATTTAGAAGATTCGACCTTAACATACTAATATGACAAAATGGAATACACCGTATTGTTAGTATTAGTTCATTTGAATGATCCATATTTGACTCAAATTCAAATAAATATAGTATATGTAAATATACACCTCAATTTCTATTCTTATCAAATAAATAGTCTATCTATGGTTAACAAAAATCGATTGCCATAATTTTAACATTAAACAATTGAGATAAAGTAAATCTAAAATTAAAAAATTGAATTAAATATTACAAATGCAAATATGGCACTTATAAGTTTCAACCATTTATTGATATAAAGTCAATTTATGGTTGAGAAAAGTCCATAATCATGAATTTTACATTACACAATAGGGATTTAGAAGATTCGACCTTAACATAATAATATGACAAAATGGAATACACCGTATTGTTAGTATTAGTTCATTTGAATGATCGATATTTGACTCAAATTCAAATAAATATAGTATATGTAAATATACAACTCAATTTCTATTATTATCAAATAAATAGTCGATCTATCTTTGAAAAAATTCGATAGGCATAATTTTTACATTAAATAATTGAGATAAATTAAACCTAAGGTTAAAAAATCGAATTAAATAATACAAATGCAAATATGCACCTTATATGTTTCAACCATTTATTGATATGATGTCAATTTATGGTTGAGAAAAGTCCATAATCATGAATTTAACATTACACAATTGGGATTTAGAAGATTCCACCTTAACATACTAATATGAAAAAATGGAATACACCGTATTGTTAGTATTAGTTCATTTGAATGATCCATATTTGACTCAAATTCAAATAAATATAGTATATGTAAAAATATACACCTCAATTTCTATTCATATCAAATAAATAGTCTATCTATGGTTGACAAAAATCGATAGCCATAATTTTAACATTAAAAAATTGAGATAAAGTAAATCTAACATTAAAATATTGAATTAAATATTACAAATGCAAATATGGCACTTATAAGTTTCAACCATTTATTGATATGAAGTCAATTTATGGTTGAGAAAAGTCCATAATCATGAATTTAACATTATACAATTGGGATTTAGAAGATTCGACCTTAACATACTAATATGACAAAATGGAATACACCGTATTGTTAGTATTAGTTCATTTGAATGATCCATATTTGACTCAAATTCAAATAAATATAGTATATATAAATATACAACTCAATTTCTATTATTATCAAATAAATAGTCGATCTATCTTTGAAAAAATTCGATAGGCATAATTTTAACATTAAATGATTGAGATAAATTAAACCTAAGGTTAAAAAATCGAATTAAATAATACAAATGCAAATATGCACCTTATAGGTTTCAACCATTGATTGATATGAAGTCAATTTATGGTTGAGAAAAGTATATAATCATGAATTTAACATTACACAATTGGGATTTAGAAGATTCGACCTTAACATACTAATATGACAAAATGGAATACACCGTATTGTTAGTATTAGTTCATTTGAATGATCCATATTTGACTCAAATTCAAATAAATATAGTATATGTAAATATACACCTCAATTTCTATTCTTATCAAATAAATAGTCTATCTATGGTTAACAAAAATCGATTGCCATAATTTTAACATTAAACAATTGAGATAAAGTAAATCTAAAATTAAAAAATTGAATTAAATATTACAAATGCAAATATGGCACTTATAAGTTTCAACCATTTATTGATATAAAGTCAATTTATGGTTGAGAAAAGTCCATAATCATGAATTTTACATTACACAATAGGGATTTAGAAGATTCGACCTTAACATACTAATATGACAAAATGGAATACACCGTATTGTTAGTATTAGTTCATTTGAATGATCCATATTTGACTCAAATTCAAATAAATATAGTATATGTAAATATACACCTCAATTTCTATTCTTATCAAATAAATAGTCTATCTATGGTTGACAAAAATCGATAGCCATAATTTTAACATTAAACAATTGAGATAAAGTAAATCTAACGTTAAAATATTGAATTAAATATTACAAATGCAAATATGGCACTTATAAGTTTCAACCATTTATTGATATAAAGTCAATTTATGGTTGAGAAAAGTCCATAATCATGAATTTTACATTACACAATAGGGATTTAGAAGATTCGACCTTAACATATTAATATGACAAAATGGAATACACCGTATTGTTAGTATTAGTTCATTTGAATGATCCATATTTGACTCAAATTCAAATAAATATAGTATATGTAAATATACACCTCAATTTCTATTCTTATCAAATAAATAGTCTATCTATGGTTAACAAAAATCGATTGCCATAATTTTAACATTAAACAATTGAGATAAAGTAAATCTAAAATTAAAAAATTGAATTAAATATTACAAATGCAAATATGGCACTTATAAGTTTCAACCATTTATTGATATAAAGTCAATTTATGGTTGAGAAAAGTCCATAATCATGAATTTTACGTTACACAATAGGGATTTAGAAGATTCGACCTTAACATACTAATATGACAAAATGGAATACACCGTATTGTTAGTATTAGTTCATTTGAATGATCCATATTTGACTCAAATTCAAATAAATATAGTATATGTAAATATACAACTCAATTTCTATTATTATCAAATAAATAGTCGATCTATCTTTGAAAAAATTCGATAGGCATAATTTTAACATTAAATAATTGAGATAAATTAAACCTAAGGTTAAAAAATCGAATTAAATAATACAAATGCAAATATGCACCTTATATGTTTTGAACCATTTATTGATATGATGTCAATTTATGGTTGAGAAAAGTCCATAATCATGAATTTAACATTACACAATTGGGATTTAGAAGATTCGACCTTAACATACTAATATGACAAAATGGAATACACCGTATTGTTAGTATTAGTAAATTTTGAATGATCCATATTTGACTCAAATTCAAATAAATATAGTATATGTAAAAATATACACCTCAATTTCTATTCTTATCAAATAAATAGTCTATCTATAGTTGACAAAAATCGATAGCCATAATTTTAACATTAAACAATTGAGATAAAGTAAATCTAACGTTAAAATATTGAATTAAATATTACAAATGCAAATATGGCACTTATAAGTTTCAACCATTTATTGATATGAAGTCAATTTATGGTTGAGAAAAGTCCATAATCATGAATTTAACATTATACAATTGGGATTTAGAAGATTCGACCTTAACATACTAATATGACAAAATGGAATACACCGTATTGTTAGTATTAGTTCATTTGAATGATCCATATTTGACTCAAATTCAAATAAATATAGTATATATAAATATACAACTCAATTTCTATTATTATCAAATAAATAGTCGATCTATCTTTGAAAAAATTCGATAGGCATAATTTTAACATTAAATAATTGAGATAAATTAAACCTAAGGTTAAAAAATCGAATTAAATAATACAAATACAAATATGCACCTTATAGGTTTCAACCATTGATTGATATGAAGTCAATTTATGGTTGAGAAAAGTATATAATCATGAATTTAACATTACACAATTGGGATTTAGAAGATTCGACCTTAACATACTAATATGACAAAATGGAATACACCGTATTGTTAGTATTAGTTCATTTGAATGATCCATATTTGACTCAAATTCAAATAAATATAGTATATGTAAATATACACCTCAATTTCTATTCTTATCAAATAAATAGTCTATCTATGGTTAACAAAAATCGATTGCCATAATTTTAACATTAAACAATTGAGATAAAGTAAATCTAAAATTAAAAAATTGAATTAAATATTACAAATGCAAATATGGCACTTATAAGTTTCAACCATTTATTGATATAAAGTCAATTTATGGTTGAGAAAAGTCCATAATCATGAATTTTACATTACACAATAGGGATTTAGAAGATTCGACCTTAACATACTAATATGACAAAATGGAATACACCGTATTGTTAGTATTAGTTCATTTGAATGATCCATATTTGACTCAAATTCAAATAAATATAGTATATGTAAATATACACCTCAATTTCTATTCTTATCAAATAAATAGTCTATCTATGGTTGACAAAAATCGATAGCCATAATTTTAACATTAAACAATTGAGATAAAGTAAATCTAACATTAAAATATTGAATTAAATATTACAAATGCAAATATGGCACTTATAAGTTTCAACCATTTATTGATATAAAGTCAATTTATGGTTGAGAAAAGTCCATAATCATGAATTTTACATTACACAATAGGGATTTAGAAGATTCGACCTTAACATATTAATATGACAAAATGGAATACACCGTATTGTTAGTATTAGTTCATTTGAATGATCCATATTTGACTCAAATTCAAATAAATATAGTATATGTAAATATACACCTCAATTTCTATTCTTATCAAATAAATAGTCTATCTATGGTTAACAAAAATCGATTGCCATAATTTTAACATTAAACAATTGAGATAAAGTAAATCTAAAATTAAAAAATTGAATTAAATATTACAAATGCAAATATGGCACTTATAAGTTTCAACCATTTATTGATATAAAGTCAATTTATGGTTGAGAAAAGTCCATAATCATGAATTTTACGTTACACAATAGGGATTTAGAAGATTCGACCTTAACATACTAATATGACAAAATGGAATACACCGTATTGTTAGTATTAGTAAATTTTGAATGATCCATATTTGACTCAAATTCAAATAAATATAGTATATGTAAAAATATACACCTCAATTTCTATTCTTATCAAATAAATAGTCTATCTATAGTTGACAAAAATCGATAGCCATAATTTTAACATTAAACAATTGAGATAAAGTAAATCTAACGTTAAAATATTGAATTAAATATTACAAATGCAAATATGGCACTTATAAGTTTCAACCATTTATTGATATGAAGTCAATTTATGGTTGAGAAAAGTCCATAATCATGAATTTAACATTATACAATTGGGATTTAGAAGATTCGACCTTAACATACTAATATGACAAAATGGAATACACCGTATTGTTAGTATTAGTTCATTTGAATGATCCATATTTGACTCAAATTCAAATAAATATAGTATATATAAATATACAACTCAATTTCTATTATTATCAAATAAATAGTCGATCTATCTTTGAAAAAATTCGATAGGCATAATTTTTACATTAAATAATTGAGATAAATTAAACCTAAGGTTAAAAAATCGAATTAAATAATACAAATGCAAATATGCACCTTATATGTTTCAACCATTTATTGATATGATGTCAATTTATGGTTAAGAAAAGTCCATAATCATGAATTTAACATTACACAATTGGGATTTAGAAGATTCCACCTTAACATACTAATATGAAAAAATGGAATACACCGTATTGTTAGTATTAGTTCATTTGAATGATCCATATTTGACTCAAATTCAAATAAATATAGTATATGTAAAAATATACACCTCAATTTCTATTCATATCAAATAAATAGTCTATCTATGGTTGACAAAAATCGATAGCCATAATTTTAACATTAAACAATTGAGATAAAGTAAATCTAACGTTAAAATATTGAATTAAATATTACAAATGCAAATATGGCACTTATAAGTTTCAACCATTTATTGATATGAAGTCAATTTATGGTTGAGAAAAGTCCATAATCATGAATTTAACATTATACAATTGGGATTTAGAAGATTCGACCTTAACATACTAATATGACAAAATGGAATACACCGTATTGTTAGTATTAGTTCATTTGAATGATCCATATTTGACTCAATTTCAAATAAATGTAGTATATATAAATATACAACTCAATTTCTATTATTATCAAATAAATAGTCGATCTATCTTTGAAAAAATTCGATAGGCATAATTTTAACATTAAATAATTGCGATAAATTAAACCTAAGGTTAAAAAATCGAATTAAATAATACAAATGCAAATATGCACCTTATATGTTTCAACCATTTATTGATATAAAGTCAATTTATGGTTGAGAAAAGTCCATAATCATGAATTTAACATTACACAATTGGGATTTAGAAGATTCGACCTTAACATACTAATATGACAAAATGGAATACACCGTATTGTTAGTATTAGTTCATTTGAATGATCCATATTTGACTCAAATTCAAGTAAATATATTATATGTAAATATACTCCTCAATTTCTATTCTTATCAAATAAATAGTCTATCTATGGTTGACAAAAATCGATAGCCATAATTTTAACATTAAACAATTGAGATAAAGTAAATCTAACGTTAAAATATTGAATTAAATATTACAAATGCAAATATGGCACTTATAAGTTTCAACCATTTATTGATATGAAGTCAATTTATGGTTGAGAAAAGTACATAATCATGAATTTAACATTACACAATTGGGATTTAGAAGATTCGACCTTAACATACTAATATGACAAAATGGAATACACCGTATTGTTAGTATTAGTTCATTTGAATGATCCATATTTGACTCAAATTCAAATAAATATAGTATATGTAAATATACACCTCAATTTCTATTCTTATCAAATAAATAGTCTATCTATGGTTGACAAAAATCGATAGCCATAATTTTAACATTAAACAATTGAGATAAAGTAAATCTAACGTTAAAATATTGAATTAAATATTACAAATGCAAATATGGCACTTATAAGTTTCAACCATTTATTGATATAAAGTCAATTTATGGTTGAGAAAAGTCCATAATCATGAATTTTACATTACACAATAGGGATTTAGAAGATTCGACCTGAACATACTAATATGACAAAATGGAATACACCGTATTGTTAGTATTAGTTCATTTGAATGATCCATATTTGACTCAAATTCAAATAAATATAGTATATGTAAATATACAACTCAATTTCTATTATTATCAAATAAATAGTCGATATATCTTTGAAAAAATTCGATAGGCATAATTTTTACATTAAATAATTGAGATAAATTAAACCTAAGGTTAAAAAATCGAATTAAATAATACAAATGCAAATATGCACCTTATATGTTTCAACCATTTATTGATATGATGTCAATTTATGGTTAAGAAAAGTCCATAATCATGAATTTAACATTACACAATTGGGATTTAGAAGATTCCACCTTAACATACTAATATGAAAAAATGGAATACACCGTATTGTTAGTATTAGTTCATTTGAATGATCCATATTTGACTCAAATTCAAATAAATATAGTATATGTAAAAATATACACCTCAATTTCTATTCATATCAAATAAATAGTCTATCTATGGTTGACAAAAATCGATAGCCATAATTTTAACATTAAACAATTGAGATAAAGTAAATCTAACGTTAAAATATTGAATTAAATATTACAAATGCAAATATGGCACTTATAAGTTTCAACCATTTATTGATATGAAGTCAATTTATGGTTGAGAAAAGTCCATAATCATGAATTTAACATTATACAATTGGGATTTAGAAGATTCGACCTTAACATACTAATATGACAAAATGGAATACACCGTATTGTTAGTATTAGTTCATTTGAATGATCCATATTTGACTCAAATTCAAATAAATGTAGTATATATAAATATACAACTCAATTTCTATTATTATCAAATAAATAGTCGATCTATCTTTGAAAAAATTCGATAGGCATAATTTTAACATTAAATAATTGAGATAAATTAAACCTAAGGTTAAAAAATCGAATTAAATAATACAAATGCAAATATGCACCTTATATGTTTCAACCATTTATTGATATAAAGTCAATTTATGGTTGAGAAAAGTCCATAATCATGAATTTAACATTACACAATTGGGATTTAGAAGATTCGACCTTAACATACTAATATGACAAAATGGAATACACCGTATTGTTAGTATTAGTTCATTTGAATGATCCATATTTGACTCAAATTCAAATAAATATAGTATATGTAAAAATATACACCTCAATTTCTATTCATATCAAATAAATAGTCTATCTATGGTTGACAAAAATCGATAGCCATAATTTTAACATTAAACAATTGAGATAAAGTAAATCTAACGTTAAAATATTGAATTAAATATTACAAATGCAAATATGGCACTTATAAGTTTCAACCATTTATTGATATGAAGTCAATTTATGGTTGAGAAAAGTCCATAATCATGAATTTAACATTATACAATTGGGATTTAGAAGATTCGACCTTAACATACTAATATGACAAAATGGAATACACCGTATTGTTAGTATTAGTTCATTTGAATGATCCATATTTGACTCAAATTCAAATAAATGTAGTATATATAAATATACAACTCAATTTCTATTATTATCAAATAAATAGTCGATCTATCTTTGAAAAAATTCGATAGGCATAATTTTAACATTAAATAATTGAGATAAATTAAACCTAAGGTTAAAAAATCGAATTAAATAATACAAATGCAAATATGCACCTTATATGTTTCAACCATTTATTGATATAAAGTCAATTTATGGTTGAGAAAAGTCCATAATCATGAATTTAACATTACACAATTGGGATTTAGAAGATTCGACCTTAACATACTAATATGACAAAATGGAATACACCGTATTGTTAGTATTAGTTCATTTGAATGATCCATATTTGACTCAAATTCAAATAAATATATTATATGTAAATATACTCCTCAATTTCTATTCTTATCAAATAAATAGTCTATCTATGGTTGACAAAAATCGATAGCCATAATTTTAACATTAAACAATTGAGATAAAGTAAATCTAACGTTAAAATATTGAATTAAATATTACAAATGCAAATATGGCACTTATAAGTTTCAACCATTTATTGATATGAAGTCAATTTATGGTTGAGAAAAGTACATAATCATGAATTTAACATTACACAATTGGGATTTAGAAGATTCGACCTTAACATACTAATATGACAAAATGGAATACACCGTATTGTTAGTATTAGTTCATTTGAATGATCCATATTTGACTCAAATTCAAATAAATATAGTATATGTAAATATACAACTCAATTTCTATTATTATCAAATAAATAGTCGATCTATCTTTGAAAAAATTCGATAGGCATAATTTTAACATTAAATAATTGAGATAAATTAAACCTAAGGTTAAAAAATCGAATTAAATAATACAAATGCAAATATGCACCTTATATGTTTTGAACCATTTATTGATATGATGTCAATTTATGGTTGAGAAAAGTCTATAATCATGAATTTAACATTACACAATTGGGATTTAGAAGATTCGACCTTAACATACTAATATGACAAAATGGAATACACCGTATTGTTAGTATTAGAAAAATTTTGAATGATCCATATTTGACTCAAATTCAAATAAATATAGTATATGTAAAAATATACACCTCAATTTCTATTCTTATCAAATAAATAGTCTATCTATAGTTGACAAAAATCGATAGCCATAATTTTAACATTAAACAATTGAGATAAAGTAAATCTAACGTTAAAATATTGAATTAAATATTACAAATGCAAATATGGCACTTATAAGTTTCAACCATTTATTGATATGAAGTCAATTTATGGTTGAGAAAAGTCCATAATCATGAATTTAACATTACACAATTGGGATTTAGAAGATTCGACCTTAACATACTAATATGACAAAATGGAATACACCGTATTGTTAGTATTTGTTCATTTGAATGATCCATATTTGACTCAAATTCAAATAAATATAGTATATGTAAATATACACCTCAATTTCTATTCTTATGAAATAAATAGGCTATCTATCTTTGAAAAAACTCGATAGCCATAATTTTAACATTAAACAATTGAGATTAAGTAAATCTAACGTTAAAAAATTGAATTAAATAACACAAATGCAAATATGCGCCTTATAAGTTTCAACCATTGATTGATATGAAGTCAATTTATGGTTGAGAAAACTATATAATCATGAATTTAACATTACACAATTGGGATTTAGAAGATTCGACCTTAACATACTAATATGAAAAAATGGAATACACCGTATTGTTAGTATTAGTTCATTTGAATGGTACATATTTGACTCAAATTCAAATAAATATAGTATATATTAATATACACCTCAATTTCTATTCTTATCAAATAAATAGTCGATCTATCTCTGAAAAAATTCGATAGACATAATTTTAACATTAAATAATTGAGATAAATTAAACCTAAGGTTAAAAAATAGAATTAAATAATACAAATGCAAATATGCACCTTATATGTTTCAACCATTTATTGATATGATGTCAATTTATGGTTGAGAAAAGTACATAATCATGAATTTAACATTACACAATTGGGATTTAGAAGATTCGACCTTAACAAACTAATATTAGAAATGGAATACACCGTATTGTTAGTATTAGTTCATTTGAATGATCCATATTTGACTCAAATTCAAATAAATATAGTATATGTAAATATACACCTCAATTTCTATTCTTATCAAATAAATAGTCTATCTATGGTTTACAAAAATATATAGCCATAATTTTAACATTAAACAATTGAGATAAAGTAAATCTAACGTTAAAATATTGAATTAAATATTACAAATGCAAATATGGCACTTATAAGTTTCAACCATTTATTGATATAAAGTCAATTTATGGTTGAGAAAAGTCCATAATCATGAATTTTACATTACACAATAGGGATTTAGAAGATTCGACCTTAACATACTAATATGACAAAATGGAATACACCGTATTGTTAGTATTAGTTCATTTGAATGATCCATATTTGACTCAAATTCAAATAAATATAGTATATGTAAATATACACCTCAATTTCTATTCTTATCAAATAAATAGTCTATCTATGGTTAACAAAAATCGATTGCCATAATTTTAACATTAAACAATTGAGATAAAGTAAATCTAAAATTAAAAAATTGAATTAAATATTACAAATGCAAATATGGCACTTATAAGTTTCAACCATTTATTGATATAAAGTCAATTTATGGTTGAGAAAAGTCCATAATCATGAATTTTACATTACACAATAGGGATTTAGAAGATTCGACCTTAACATAATAATATGACAAAATGGAATACACCGTATTGTTAGTATTAGTTCATTTGAATGATCGATATTTGACTCAAATTCAAATAAATATAGTATATGTAAATATACAACTCAATTTCTATTATTATCAAATAAATAGTCGATCTATCTTTGAAAAAATTCGATAGGCATAATTTTTACATTAAATAATTGAGATAAATTAAACCTAAGGTTAAAAAATCGAATTAAATAATACAAATGCAAATATGCACCTTATATGTTTCAACCATTTATTGATATGATGTCAATTTATGGTTGAGAAAAGTCCATAATCATGAATTTAACATTACACAATTGGGATTTAGAAGATTCCACCTTAACATACTAATATGAAAAAATGGAATACACCGTATTGTTAGTATTAGTTCATTTGAATGATCCATATTTGACTCAAATTCAAATAAATATAGTATATGTAAAAATATACACCTCAATTTCTATTCATATCAAATAAATAGTCTATCTATGGTTGACAAAAATCGATAGCCATAATTTTAACATTAAAAAATTGAGATAAAGTAAATCTAACATTAAAATATTGAATTAAATATTACAAATGCAAATATGGCACTTATAAGTTTCAACCATTTATTGATATGAAGTCAATTTATGGTTGAGAAAAGTCCATAATCATGAATTTTACATTATACAATTGGGATTTAGAAGATTCGACCTTAACATACTAATATGACAAAATGGAATACACCGTATTGTTAGTATTAGTTCATTTGAATGATCCATATTTGACTCAAATTCAAATAAATATAGTATATATAAATATACAACTCAATTTCTATTATTATCAAATAAATAGTCGATCTATCTTTGAAAAAATTCGATAGGCATAATTTTAACATTAAATAATTGAGATAAATTAAACCTAAGGTTAAAAAATCGAACTAAATAATACAAATGCAAATATGCACCTTATATGTTTCAACCATTTATTGATATAAAGTCAATTTATGGTTGAGAAAAGTCCATAATCATGAATTTAACATTACACAATTGGGATTTAGAAGATTCGACCTTAACATACTAATATGACAAAATGGAATACACCGTATTGTTAGTATTAGTTCATTTGAATGATCCATATTTGACTCAAATTCAAATAAATATATTATATGTAAATATACTCCTCAATTTCTATTCTTATCAAATAAATAGTCTATCTATGGTTGACAAAAATCGATAGCCATAATTTTAACATTAAACAATTGAGATAAAGTAAATCTAACGTTAAAATATTGAATTAAATATTACAAATGCAAATATGGCACTTATAAGTTTCAACCATTTATTGATATGAAGTCAATTTATGGTTGAGAAAAGTACATAATCATGAATTTAACATTACACAATTGGGATTTAGAAGATTCGACCTTAACATACTAATATGACAAAATGGAATACACCGTATTGTTAGTATTAGTTCATTTGAATGATCCATATTTGACTCAAATTCAAATAAATATAGTATATGTAAATATACAACTCAATTTCTATTATTATCAAATAAATAGTCGATCTATCTTTGAAAAAATTCGATAGGCATAATTTTAACATTAAATAATTGAGATAAATTAAACCTAAGGTTAAAAAATCGAATTAAATAATACAAATGCAAATATGCACCTTATATGTTTTGAACCATTTATTGATATGATGTCAATTTATGGTTGAGAAAAGTCCATAATCATGAATTTAACATTACACAATTGGGATTTAGAAGATTCGACCTTAACATACTAATATGACAAAATGGAATACACCGTATTGTTAGTATTAGTAAATTTTGAATGATCCATATTTGACTCAAATTCAAATAAATATAGTATATGTAAAAATATACACCTCAATTTCTATTCTTATCAAATAAATAGTCTATCTATAGTTGACAAAAATCGATAGCCATAATTTTAACATTAAACAATTGAGATAAAGTAAATCTAACGTTAAAATATTGAATTAAATATTACAAATGCAAATATGGCACTTATAAGTTTCAACCATTTATTGATATGAAGTCAATTTATGGTTGAGAAAAGTCCATAATCATGAATTTAACATTATACAATTGGGATTTAGAAGATTCGACCTTAACATACTAATATGACAAAATGGAATACACCGTATTGTTAGTATTAGTTCATTTGAATGATCCATATTTGACTCAAATTCAAATAAATATAGTATATATAAATATACAACTCAATTTCTATTATTATCAAATAAATAGTCGATCTATCTTTGAAAAAATTCGATAGGCATAATTTTAACATTAAATAATTGAGATAAATTAAACCTAAGGTTAAAAAATCGAATTAAATAATACAAATGCAAATATGCACCTTATAGGTTTCAACCATTGATTGATATGAAGTCAATTTATGGTTGAGAAAAGTATATAATCATGAATTTAACATTACACAATTGGGATTTAGAAGATTCGACCTTAACATACTAATATGACAAAATGGAATACACCGTATTGTTAGTATTAGTTCATTTGAATGATCCATATTTGACTCAAATTCAAATAAATATAGTATATGTAAATATACACCTCAATTTCTATTCTTATCAAATAAATAGTCTATCTATGGTTGACAAAAATCGATAGCCATAATTTTAACATTAAACAATTGAGATAAAGTAAATCTAACGTTAAAATATTGAATTAAATATTACAAATGCAAATATGGCACTTATAAGTTTCAACCATTTATTGATATGAAGTCAATTTATGGTTGAGAAAAGTACATAATCATGAATTTAACATTACACAATTGGGATTTAGAAGATTCGACCTTAACATACTAATATGACAAAATGGAATACACCGTATTGTTAGTATTAGTTCATTTGAATGATCCATATTTGACTCAAATTCAAATAAATATAGTATATGTAAATATACAACTCAATTTCTATTATTATCAAATAAATAGTCGATCTATCTTTGAAAAAATTCGATAGGCATAATTTTAACATTAAATAATTGAGATAAATTAAACCTAAGGTTAAAAAATCGAATTAAATAATACAAATGCAAATATGCACCTTATATGTTTTGAACCATTTATTGATATGATGTCAATTTATGGTTGAGAAAAGTCCATAATCATGAATTTAACATTACACAATTGGGATTTAGAAGATTCGACCTTAACATACTAATATG
The DNA here is from genome assembly GCA_037013495.1 of Hippophae tibetana. Classification (NCBI taxonomy): domain Eukaryota; kingdom Viridiplantae; phylum Streptophyta; class Magnoliopsida; order Rosales; family Elaeagnaceae; genus Hippophae; species Hippophae tibetana. The sequence continues at coordinate 12,300,853 of CM072805.1, read as the reverse complement.
ACAAAATGGAATACACCGTATTGTTAGTATTAGTAAATTTTGAATGATCCATATTTGACTCAAATTCTAATAAATATAGTATATGTAAAAATATACACCTCAATTTCTATTCTTATCAAATAAATAGTCTATCTATGGTTGACAAAAATCGATAGCCATAATTTTAACATTAAACAATTGAGATAAAGTAAATCTAACGTTAAAATATTGAATTAAATATTACAAATGCAAATATGGAACTTATAAGTTTCAACCATTTATTCATATAAAGTCAATTTATGGTTGAGAAAAGTCCATAATCATGAATTTTACATTACACAATAGGGATTTAGAAGATTCGACCTTAACATACTAATATGACAAAATGGAATACACCGTATTGTTAGTATTTGTTCATTTGAATGATCCATATTTGACTCAAATTCAAATAAATATAGTATATGTAAATATACACCTCAATTTCTATTCTTATCAAATAAATAGGCTATCTATCTTTGAAAAAACTCGATAGCCATAATTTTAACATTAAACAATTGAGATTAAGTAAATCTAACGTTAAAAAATTGAATTAAATAACACAAATGCAAATATGCGCCTTATAAGTTTCAACCATTGATTGATATAAAGTCAATTTATGGTTGAGAAAAGTCCATAATCATGAATTTTACATTACACAATAGGGATTTAGAAGATTCGACCTTAACATACTAATATGACAAAATGGAATACATTGTATTGTTAGTATTAGTTCATTTGAATGATCCATATTTGACTCAAATTCAAATAAATATAGTATATGTAAATATACAACTCAATTTCTATTATTATCAAATAAATAGTCGATCTATCTTTGAAAAAATTCGATAGGCATAATTTTAACATTAAATAATTGAGATAAATTAAACCTAAGGTTAAAAAATCGAATTAAATAATACAAATGCAAATATGCACCTTATATGTTTTGAACCATTTATTGATATGATGTCAATTTATGGTTGAGAAAAGTCCATAATCATGAATTTAACATTACACAATTGGGATTTAGAAGATTCGACCTTAACATACTAATATGACAAAATGGAATACACCGTATTGTTAGTATTAGTAAATTTTGAATGATCCATATTTGACTCAAATTCAAATAAATATAGTATATGTAAAAATATACAGCTCAATTTCTATTCTAATCAAATAAATAGTCTATCTATAGTTGACAAAAATCGATAGCCATAATTTTAACATTAAACAATTGAGATCAAGTAAATCTAACGTTAAAATATTGAATTAAATATTACAAATGCAAATATGGCACTTATAAGTTTCAACCATTTATTGATATGAAGTCAATTTATGGTTGAGAAAAGTCCATAATCATGAATTTAACATTATATAATTGGGATTTAGAAGATTCGACCTTAACATACAAATATGACAAAATGGAATACACCGTATTGTTAGTATTAGTTCATTTGAATGATCCATATTTGACTCAAATTCAAATAAATATAGTATATATAAATATACAACTCAATTTCTATTATTATCAAATAAATAGTCGATCTATCTTTGAAAAAATTCGATAGGCATAATTTTAACATTAAATAATTGAGATAAATTAAACCTAAGGTTAAAAAATCGAATTAAATAATACAAATGCAAATATGCACCTTATATGTTTCAACCATTTATTGATATAAAGTCAATTTATGGTTGAGAAAAGTCCATAATCATGAATTTAACATTACACATATGGGAATTAGAAGATTCGACCTTAACATACTAATATGACAAAATGGAATACACCATATTGTTTGTATTATTTCAATTGAATGATCCATATTTGACTCAAATTCAAATAAATATATTATATGTAAAAATATACACCTCAATTTCTATTCTTATGAAATAAATAGTCTATCTATGGTTGACAAAAATCGATAGCCATAATTTTAACATTAAACAATTGAGATTAAGTAAATCTAAGGTTAAAAAATTGAATTAAATAACACAAATGCAAATATGCGCCGTATAAGTTTCAACCATTGATTGATATGAAGTCAATTTATGGTTGAGAAAAGTATATAATCATGAATTTAACATTACACAATTGGGATTTAGAAGATTCGACCTTAACATACTAATATGACAAAATGGAATACACCGTATTGTTAGTATTAGTTCATTTGAATGATCCATATTTGACTCAAATTCAAATAAATGTAGTATATATAAATATACAACTCAATTTCTATTATTATCAAATAAATAGTCGATCTATCTTTGAAAAAATTCGATAGGCATAATTTTAACATTAAATAATTGAGATAAATTAAACCTAAGGTTAAAAAATCGAATTAAATAATACAAATGCAAATATGCACCTTATATGTTTCAACCATTTATTGATATAAAGTCAATTTATGGTTGAGAAAAGTCCATAATCATGAATTTAACATTACACATATGGGATTTAGAAGATTCGACCTTAACATACTAATATGACAAAATGGAATACACCGTATTGTTTGTATTAGTTCAATTGAATGATCCATATTTGACACAAATTCAAATAAATATAGTATATGTAAATATACACCTCAATTTCTATTCTTATCAAATAAATAGTCTATCTATGGTTAACAAAAATCGATTGCCATAATTTTAAAATTAAACAATTGAGATAAAGTAAATCTAAAATTAAAAAATTGAATTAAATATTACAAATGCAAATATGGCACTTATAAGTTTCAACCATTTATTGATATAAAGTCAATTTATGGTTGAGAAAAGTCCATAATCATGAATTTTACATTACACAATAGGGATTTAGAAGATTCGACCTTAACATACTAATATGACAAAATGGAATACACCGTATTGTTAGTATTAGTTCATTTGAATGATCCATATTTGACTCAAATTCAAATAAATATAGTATATGTAAATATACAACTCAATTTCTATTATTATCAAATAAATAGTCGATATATCTTTGAAAAAATTCGATAGGCATAATTTTTACATTAAATAATTGAGATAAATTAAACCTAAGGTTAAAAAATCGAATTAAATAATACAAATGCAAATATGCACCTTATATGTTTCAACCATTTATTGATATGATGTCAATTTATTGTTGAGAAAAGTCCATAATCATGAATTTAACATTACACAATTGGGATTTAGAAGATTCGACCGTAACATACTAATGTGACAAAATGGAATACACCGTATTGTTAGTATTAGTTCATTTGAATGATCCATATTTGACTCAAATTCAAATAAATATAGTATATGTAAATATACAACTCAATTTCTATTATTATCAAATAAATAGTCGATATATCTATGAAAAAATTCGATAGGCATAATTTTTACATTAAATAATTGAGATAAATTAAACCTAAGGTTAAAAAATCTAATTAAATAATACAAATGCAAATATGCACCTTATATGTTTCAACCATTTATTGATATGATGTCAATTTATGGTTGAGAAAAGTCCATAATCATGAATTTAACATTACACAATTGGGATTTAGAAGATTCCACCTTAACATACTAATATGAAAAAATGGAATACACCGTATTGTTAGTATTAGTTCATTTGAATGATCCATATTTGACTCAAATTCAAATAAATATAGTATATGTAAAAATATACACCTCAATTTCTATTCATATCAAATAAATAGTCTATCTATGGTTGACAAAAATCGATAGCCATAAGTTTAACATTAAACAATTGAGATAAATTAAATCTAACGTTAAAATATTGAATTAAATATTACAAATGCAAATATGGCACTTATAAGTTTCAACCATTTATTGATATAAAGTCAATTTATGGTTGAGAAAACTCCATAATCATGAATTTTACATTACACAATAGGGATTTAGAAGATTCGACCTTAACATACTAATATGACAAAATGGAATACACCGTATTGTTAGTATTAGTTCATTTGAATGATCCATATTTGACTCAAATTCAAATAAATATAGTATATGTAAATATACACCACAATTTCTATTGTTATCAAATAAATAGTCTATCTATGGTTACAAAAATCGATAGCCATAATTTTAACATTTAACAATTGAGATAAAGTAAATCTAACGTTAAAATATTGAATTAATTATTACAAATGCAAATATGGCACTTATAAGTTTCAACCATTTATTGATATAAAGTCAATTTATGGTTGAGAAAAGTCCATAATCATGAATTTTACATTACACAATAGGGATTTAGAAGATTCGACCTTAACATACTAATATGACAAAATGGAATACATTGTATTGTTAGTATTAGTTCATTTGAATGATCCATATTTGACTCAAATTCAAATAAATATAGTATATGTAAATATACAACTCAATTTCTATTATTATCAAATAAATAGTCGATCTATCTTTGAAAAAATTCGATAGGCATAATTTTAACATTAAATAATTGAGATAAATTAAACCTAAGGTTAAAAAATCGAATTAAATAATACAAATGCAAATATGCACCTTATATATTTTGAACCATTTATTGATATGATGTCAATTTATGGTTGAGAAAAGTCCATAATCATGAATTTAACATTACACAATTGGGATTTAGAAGATTCGACCTTAACATACTAATATGACAAAATGGAATACACCGTATTGTTAGTATTAGTAAATTTTGAATGATCCATATTTGACTCAAATTCAAATAAATATAGTATATGTAAAAATATACACCTCAATTTCTATTCTTATCAAATAAATAGTCTATCTATAGTTGACAAAAATCGATAGCCATAATTTTAACATTAAACAATTGAGATAAAGTAAATCTAACGTTAAAATATTGAATTAAATATTAAAAATGCAAATATGGCACTTATAAGTTTCAACCATTTATTGATATGAAGTCAATTTATGGTTGAGAAAAGTCCATAATCATGAATTTAACATTATATAATTGGGATTTAGAAGATTCGACCTTAACATACAAATATGACAAAATGGAATACACCGTATTGTTAGTATTAGTTCATTTGAATGATCCATATTTGACTCAAATTCAAATAAATATAGTATATATAAATATACAACTCAATTTCTATTATTATCAAATAAATAGTCGATCTATCTTTGAAAAAATTCGATAGGCATAATTTTAACATTAAATAATTGAGATAAATTAAACCTAAGGTTAAAAAATCGAATTAAATAATACAAATGCAAATATGCACCTTATATGTTTCAACCATTTATTGATATAAAGTCAATTTATGGTGGAGAAATGTCCATAATCATGAATTTAACATTACACATATGGGATTTAGAAGATTCGACCTTAACATACTAATATGACAAAATGGAATACACCGTATTGTTTGTATTAGTTCAATTAAATGATCCATATTTGACTCAAATTCAAATAAATATATTATATGTAAAAATATACACCTCAATTTCTATTCTTATCAAATAAATAGTCTATCTATGGTTGACAAAAATCGATAGCCATAATTTTAACATTAAACAATTGAGATTAAGTAAATCTAACGTTAAAAAATTGAATTAAATAACACAAATGCAAATATGCGCCTTATAAGTTTCAACCATTGATTGATATGAAGTCAATTTATGGTTGAGAAAAGTATATAATCATGAATTTAACATTACACAATTGGGATTTAGAAGATTCGACCTTAACATACTAATATGACAAAATGGAATACACCGTATTGTTAGTATTAGCTCATTTGAATGATCCATATTTGACTCAAATTCAAATAAATATAGTATATGTAAAAATATACACCTCAATTTCTATTCTTATCAAATAAATAGTCTATCTATGGTTACAAAAATCGATAGCCATAATTTTAACATTTAACAATTGAGATAAAGTAAATCTAACGTTAAAATATTGAATTAAATATTACAAATGCAAATATGGCACTTTTAAGTTTCAACCATTTATTGATATAAAGTCAATTTATGGTTGAGAAAAGTCCATAATCATGAATTTTACATTACACAATAGGGATTTAGAATATTCGACCTTAACATACTAATATGACAAAATGGAATACACCGTATTGTTAGTATTAGTTCATTTGAATGATCCATAATTGACTCAAATTCAAATAAATATAGTATATGTAAATATACAACTCAATTTCTATTATTATCAAATAAATAGTCGATATATCTTTGAAAAAATTCGATAGGCATAATTTTTACATTAAATAATTGAGATAAATTAAACCTAAGGTTAAAAAATCGAATTAAATAATACAAATGCAAATATGCACCTTATATGTTTCAACCATTTATTGATATGATGTCAATTTATGGTTGAGAAAATTCCATAATCATGAATTTAACATTACACAATTGGGATTTAGAAGATTCGACCTTAACATACTAATATGACAAAATGGAATACACCGTATTGTTAGTATTAGTAAATTTTGAATGATCCATATTTGACTCAAATTCAAATAAATATAGTATATGTAAAAATATACACCTCAATTTCTATTCTTATCAAATAAATAGTCTATCTATGGTTGACAAAAATCGATAGCCATAATTTTAACATTAAACAATTGAGATAAAGTAAATCTAACGTTAAAATATTGAATTAAATATTACAAATGCAAATATGGCACTTATAAGTTTCAACCATTTATTGATATAAAGTCAATTTATGGTTGAGAAAACTCCATAATCATGAATTTTACATTACACAATAGGGATTTAGAAGATTCGACCTTAACATACTAATATGACAAAATGGAATACACCGTATTGGTAGTATTAGTTCATTTGAATGATCCATATTTGACTCAAATTCAAATAAATATAGTATATGTAAATATACACCTCAATTTCTATTCTTATCAAATAAATAGTCTATCTATGGTTACAAAAATCGATAGCCATAATTTTAACATTTAACAATTGAGATAAAGTAAATCTAACGTTAAAATATTGAATTAATTATTACAAATGCAAATATGGCACTTATAAGTTTCAACCATTTATTGATATAAAGTCAATTTATGGCTGAGAAAAGTCCATAATCATGAATTTTACATTACACAATAGGGATTTAAAAGATTCGACCTTAACATACTAATATGACAAAATGGAATACATTGTATTGTTAGTATTAGTTCATTTGAATGATCCATATTTGACTCAAATTCAAATAAATATAGTATATGTAAATATACAACTCAATTTCTATTATTATCAAATAAATAGTCGATCTATCTTTGAAAAAATTCGATAGGCATAATTTTAACATTAAATAATTGAGATAAATTAAACCTAAGGTTAAAAAATCGAATTAAATAATACAAATGCAAATATGCACCTTATATGTTTTGAACCATTTATTGATATGATGTCAATTTATGGTTGAGAAAAGTCCATAATCATGAATTTAACATTACACAATTGGGATTTAGAAGATTCGACCTTAACATACTAATATGACAAAATGGAATACACCGTATTGTTAGTATTAGTAAATTTTGAATGATCCATATTTGACTCAAATTCAAATAAATATAGTATATGTAAAAATATACACCTCAATTTCTATTCTTATCAAATAAATAGTCTATCTATAGTTGACAAAAATCGATAGCCATAATTTTAACATTAAACAATTGAGATAAAGTAAATCTAACGTTAAAATATTGAATTAAATATTACAAATGCAAATATGGCACTTATAAGTTTCAACCATTTATTGATATGAAGTCAATTTATGGTTGAGAAAAGTCCATAATCATGAATTTAACATTATATAATTGGGATTTAGAAGATTCGACCTTAACATACAAATATGACAAAATGGAATACACCGTATTGTTAGTATTAGTTCATTTGAATGATCCATATTTGACTCAAATTCAAATAAATATAGTATATATAAATATACAACTCAATTTCTATTATTATCAAATAAATAGTCGATCTATCTTTGAAAATATTCGATAGGCATAATTTTAACATTAAATAATTGAGATAAATTAAACCTAAGGTTAAAAAATCGAATTAAATAATACAAATGCAAATATGCACCTTATATGTTTCAACCATTTATTGATATAAAGTCAATTTATGGTTGAGAAAAGTCCATAATCATGAATTTAACATTACACATATGGGATTTAGAAGATTCGACCTTAACATACTAATATGACAAAATGGAATACACCGTATTGTTTGTATTAGTTCAATTGAATGATCCATATTTGACTCAAATTCAAATAAATATATTATATGTAAAAATATACACCTCAATTTCTATTCTTATCAAATAAATAGTCTATCTATGGTTGACAAAAATCGATAGCCATAATTTTAACATTAAACAATTGAGATTAAGTAAATCTAACGTTAAAAAATTGAATTAAATAACACAAATGCAAATATGCGCCTTATAAGTTTCAACCATTGATTGATATGAAGTCAATTTATGGTTGAGAAAAGTATATAATCATGAATTTAACATTACACAATTGGGATTTAGAAGATTCGACCTTAACATACTAATATGACAAAATGGAATACACCGTATTGTTAGTATTAGCTCATTTGAATGATCCATATTTGACTCAAATTCAAATAAATATAGTATATGTAAAAATATACACCTCAATTTCTATTCTTATCAAATAAATAGTCTATCTATGGTTACAAAAATCGATAGCCATAATTTTAACATTTAACAATTGAGATAAAGTAAATCTAACGTTAAAATATTGAATTAAATATTACAAATGCAAATATGGCACTTATATGTTTCAACCATTTATTGATATGAAGTCAATTTATGGTTGAGAAAAGTATATAATCATGAATTTAACATTACACAATTGGGATTTAGAAGATTCGACCTTAACATACTAATATGACAAAATGGAATACACCGTATTGTTAGTATTAGCTCATTTGAATGATCCATATTTGACTCAAATTCAAATAAATATAGTATATGTAAAAATATACACCTCAATTTCTATTCTTATCAAATAAATAGTCTATCTATGGTTACAAAAATCGATAGCCATAATTTTAACATTAAAAAATTGAGATAAAGTAAATCTAACGTTAAAATATTGAATTAAATATTACAAATGCAAATATGGCACTTATAAGTTTCAACCATTTATTGATATGAAGTCAATTTATGGTTGAGAAAAGTCCATAATCATGAATTTAACATTACACAATTGGGATTTAGAAGATTCCACCTTAACATACTAATATGAAAAAATGGAATACACCGTATTGTTAGTATTAGTTCATTTGAATGATCCATATTTGAGTCAAATTCAAATAAATATAGTATATGTAAAAATATACACCTCAATTTCTATTCATATCAAATAAATAGTCTATCTATGGTTGACAAAAATCGATAGCCATAATTTTAACATTAAAAAATTGAGATAAAGTAAATCTAACGTTAAAATATTGAATTAAATATTACAAATGCAAATATGGAACTTATAAGTTTCAACCACTTATTGATATAAAGTCAATTTATGGTTGAGAAAAGTCCATAATCATGAATTTTACATTACACAATAGGGATTTAGAAGATTCGACCTTAACATACTAATATGACAAAATGGAATACACCGTATTGTTAGTATTAGTTCAGTTGAATGATCCATATTTGACTCAAATTCAAATAAATATAGTATATGTAAATATACACCTCAATTTCTATTCTTATCAAATAAATAGTCTATCTATGGTTAGAAAAATAGATAGCCATAATTTTAACATTTAACAATTGAGATAAAGTAAATCTAACGTTAAAATATTGAATTAAATATTACAAATGCAAATATGGCACTTATAAGTTTCAACCATTTATTGATATAAAGTCAATTTATGGTTGAGAAAAGTCCATAATCATGAATTTTACATTACACAATAGGGATTTAGAAGATTCGACCTTAACATACTAATATGACAAAATGGAATACACCGTATTGTTAGTATTAGTTCATTTGAATGATCCATATTTGACTCAAATTCAAATAAATATAGTATATGTAAATATACAACTCAATTTCTATTATTATCAAATAAATAGTCGATCTATCTTTGAAAAAATTCGATAGGCATAATTTTAACATTAAATAATTGAGATAAATTAAACCTAAGGTTAAAAAATCGAATTAAATAATACAAATGCAAATATGCACCTTATATGTTTTGAACCATTTATTGATATGATGTCAATTTATGGTTGAGAAAAGTCCATAATCATGAATTTAACATTAAACAATTGGGATTTATAAGATTCGACCTTAACATACTAATATGACAAAATGGAATACACCATATTGTTAGTATTAGTAAATTTTGAATGATCCATATTTGACTCAAATTCAAATAAATATAGTATATGTAAAAATATACACCTCAATTTCTATTCTTATCAAATAAATAGTCTATCTATAGTTGACAAAAATAGATAGCCATAATTTTAACATAAAACAATTGAGATAAAGTAAATCTAACGTTAAAATATTGAATTAAATATTACAAATGCAAATATGGCACTTATAAGTTTCAACCATTTATTGATATGAAGTCAATTTATGGTTGAGAAAAGTCCATAATCATGAATTTAACATTATACAATTGGGATTTAGAAGATTCGACCTTAACATACTAATATGACAAAATGGAATACACCGTATTGTTAGTATTAGTTCATTTGAATGATCCATATTTGACTCAAATTCAAATAAATATAGTATATGTAAATATACAACTCAATTTCTATTATTATCAAATAAATAGTCGATCTATCTTTGAAAAAATTCGATAGGCACAATTTTAACATTAAATAATTGAGATAAATTAAACCTAAGGTTAAAAAATCGAATTAAATAATACAAATGCAAATATGCACCTTATATGTTTCAACCATTTATTGATATAAAGTGAATTTATGGTTGAGAAAAGTCCATAATCATGAATTTAACATTACACAATAGGGATTTAGAAGATTCGACCTTAACATACTTATATGACAAAATGGAATACACCGTATTGTTAGTATTAGTTCATTTGAATGATCCATATTTGACTCAAATTCAAATAAATATAGTATATGTAAATATACACCTCAATTTCTATTCTTATCAAATAAATAGTCTATCTATGGTTGACAAAAATCGATAGCCATAATTTTAACATTAAACAATTGAGATAAATTAAACCTAAGGTTAAAAAATCGAATTAAATATTACAAATGCAAATATGGTACTTATAAGTTTCAACCATTTATTGATATGAAGTCAATTTATGGTTGAGAAAAGTCCATAATCATGAATTTAACATTACACATATGGGATTTAGAAGATTCGACCTTAACATACTAATATGACAAAATGGAATACACCGTATTGTTTGTATTAGTTCAATTGAATGATCCATATTTGACTCAAATTCAAATAAATATATTATATGTAAAAATATACACCTCAATTTCTATTCTTATCAAATAAATAGTCTATCTATGGTTGACAAAAATCGATAGGCATAATTTTAACATTAAACAATTGAGATAAATTAAACCTAAGGTTAAAAAATCGAATTAAATATTACAAATGCAAATATGGCACTTATATGTTTCAACCATTTATTGATATGAAGTCAATTTATGGTTGAGAAAAGTCCATAATCATGAATTTAACATTATACAATTGGGATTTAGAAGATTCGACCTTAACATACTAATATGACAAAATGGAAAACACCGTATTGTTAGTATTTGTTCATTTGAATGATCCATATTTGACTCAAATTCAAATAAATATAGTATATGTAAATATACACCTAAATTTCTATTCTTATCAAATAAATAGGCTATCTGTCTTTGAAAAAACTCGATAGCCATAATTTTAACATTAAACAATTGAGATTAATTAAATCTAACGTTAAAAAATTGAATTAAATAACACAAATGCAAATATGCGCCTTATAAGTTTCAACCATTGATTGATATGAAGTCAATTTATGGTTGAGAAAAGTATATAATCATGAATTTAACATTACACAATTGGGATTTAGAAGATTCGACCTTAACATACTAATATGACAAAATGGAATACACCGTATTGTTAGTATTAGTTCATTTGAATGATCCATATTTGACTCAAATTCAAATAAATATAGTATATGTAAAAATATACACCTCAATTTCTATTCTTATCAAATAAATAGTCTATCTATGGTTACAAAAATCGATAGCCATAATTTTAACATTTAACAATTGAGATAAAGTAAATCTAACGTTAAAATATTGAATTAAATATTACAAATGCAAATATGTCACTTATAAGTTTCAACCATTTATTGATATGAAGTCAATTTATGGTTGAGAAAAGTCCATAATCATGAATTTAACATTACACAATTGGGATTTAGAAGATTCCACCTTAACATACTAATATGAAAAAATGGAATACACCGTATTGTTAGTATTAGTTCATTTGAATGATCCATATTTGACTCAAATTCAAATAAATATAGTATATGTAAAAATATACACCTCAATTTCTATTCATATCAAATAAATAGTCTATCTATGGTTGACAAAAATCGATAGCCATAATTTTAACATTTAACAATTGAGATAAAGTAAATCTAACGTTAAAATATTGAATTAAATATTACAAATGCAAATGTGGCACTTATAAGTTTCAACCACTTATTGATATAAAGTCAATTTATGGTTGAGAAAAGTCCATAATCATGAATTTTACATTACACAATAGGTATTTAGAAGATTCGACCTTAACATACTAATATGACACAATGGAATACACCGTATTGTTAGTATTAGTTCATTTGAATGATCCATATTTGACTGAAATTCAAATAACTATAGTATATGTAAATATACACCTCAATTTCTATTCTTATCAAATAAATAGTCTATCTATGGTTAGAAAAATCGATAGCCATAATTTTAACATGTAACAATTGAGATAAAGTAAATCTAACGTTAAAATATTGAATTAAATATTACAAATGCAAATATGGCACTTATAAGTTTCAACCATTTATTGATATAAAGTCAATTTATGGTTGAGAAAAGTCCATAATCATGAATTTTACATTACACAATAGGGATTTAGAAGATTCGACCTTAACATACTAATATGACAAAATGGAATACACCGTATTGTTAGTATTAGTTCATTTGAATGATCCATATTTGACTCAAATTCAAATAAATATAGTATATGTAAATATACAACTCAATTTCTATTATTATCAAATAAATAGTCGATCTATCTTTGAAAAAATTCGATAGGTGATGAACGAAAACCGGCATCGCCGATCTTCGCAAATACTTTGGTTTTAATATTTATAAAACTCTCGCAAGTGCACGAATCATTTCGTAGAAAAGGATAAGTATACTCCCAAGGTCGATCTAAGGAAGTAATGTGTGTGGTTTTTAATTTATTATTCAAAATTTTAAAAACAAAATTAAATCCTAAACATCCTGTCACGATATTTTGGGGTTTTTGTGTTTTTAATCTACTTACATAAAAATAAACATAGATTCAATAAACATTCATGCAAATTTTATCATTTATAATGACGGAGTATTTATGGATATAATAACTAAGTTAATTATGCTTGCTCATATTATCTAGGTTATTAAAGATATGAATTGATATTTATTGATTCTCCCTTTTTTGTATGAATACCACCTTTGGTGTGGTTAGATATTCTTTGTTAACTAAACAAATCAATTTACACCTATGGGTGGGGTTGATAACTAATTTGCCTAATTAAATTAATTCCTTTTTCTAAGAGATTGAAAATGAACCATTTAAATGCCACCTTTGGTGGGGTTAGACAGTTTAAACTTTATTCAAGGTGTCCAAATTAAACCTAAGAATTTAGTTATCCGAGTACTAACTTTCAAGTTTTAAAACCACTACTGAAAACATGTCGTCAATACATTTTCAGATAATAATTCTTATAAAAACTTTTGAAATAGAGCTTCACTCTAACTACCGGGCGATTGTACCATCAAATAAAAGAGCACTACTCTAAATCAGACCGGATAACTAAACCTTAAAATCTAATTTTCGGGTTTAAGTTTGGAATGAAAAATAATATATTTCTCTCTAACATTCTTAATATAAAATCATGAATAAAAACAAAATCAATTCATTTTAGAGATTTTTACCTATTTAATATTTCGCAAGCATAACAACGTCATTATTACATCATGTTTACTAAACAGCCAGCACAGTTAAATTTAACCACAGACAAATTAAATATAACATGTAAGAATAAAGCATAAAAATAACTGTAAAGAAAATAAAATCCTTACAGAACTTCGACGCTATTCCCGTTGCTGGAAAAACTCCGAGCGGAATTTGCACTCCCATTTATTGAATCAAAGAGCTAAAATATTACAAAAACATAACTAGTTCTTCCCAAAAAGGGAAGAACTCTAAATCTAAGAGAAATTAACTAAGAAAAGCTAAAAACTAAGAAAACATAAGAAAAACTAAGAAAAACTAAAGAATCCTAAAAATCTAAGAAAAGAGAGAAAAGAATGTATTTGGAGGTGTTTTTAGGTGTGTTTTGAAGTGAAGGGAAGGGGGGTATTTATAGGTGAGGATGGAGAGAAAAAGTAGAGAAAAAAATGTTAAAAAAATGTAAAAACGCGGATTATTGATTGCTGACGTCATTTGATGACGTCAGCATGACATGGGGCGGCTGCACAGTACCGAGTATGAACAGTGCCGAGTCTGATGAACAGTACCGGGGTATGAACAGTGCCGAGTCTGATGAACAGTACCCGCGGATGAACAGTACCGAGTCTGATGAACAGTACCGGGGTATGAACAGTGCCGAGTCTGATGAACAGTAACCGCGGATGAACAGTGCCGCGCGCTGCTGCCTGGGGCGGTGCCGGGCGGTGGGGCGCGGCGGCCGGGCGGCGCGGCGGCGCGTTTTTCTCCTTTTTGACATTTTTGACCTTTTTGACCCATTTTGTCCAATTTTTCCATATTTGTCGACCTTTCCGCATTTATTTATTAATATATTTGTGATGTATTGCTTCCAGTATTCCTCTTTGAGTTTTTAAGTTGCGTTTTTAAGCCAAAATACCTGAAAAACAATAAAAATACCCGTGATTCCGAAAAAGACAAATTTATATAAATATATGATAAAACATATAAATATATATATTTTTAATCAATATATGTGCATAAAATCATGGTTATTTTAGTGCTTTTTGAGCACTCATCACAACCCCCAACCAGCTTCTTGCTAGTCCCTTAGCAAGAGAAGCGATAAAAACTAAAAATTAAACTATCCTAAATCACTTTCGTGGATTGAAACGGTTACATTTAGCCTATGCAACAAGCCGTTAAACCCCTAGGTTGCCCTAGTGGACGAGTTTGAGTCTCGTGAGGGTTTTCAGTAATGATACCCACAAACATTGAACTAACTGTAAAAATCAAAAGAAACTATAAAAACAATCAAATCAAAAACTACAATTACAACACAATCAATAATTAATTTAAGAATAAAAGAAAACAACATATCAGAAAAATATCTCATACTTTTTAATCTCCTTTAAGATCATAATTAAAATCTCAAGCATAAGTTATTTTAATCTCTTTAAACAATCATGATTTTATTATAATAATTAGTCGAAAATCATTTTCATATTTCATTTCAAAAATGTATCAATTTAATTTTACCCAATTTCAGTGTCATGAATCAGAATTCGCTTCGACTCTATTCCTCACAAGTCAATACTCTCAAAGCACTGAATCCTATGGGTTCAAACACTCATACTAATTTATATGCGAAAGAGTTGATGTATAGAAATGAACTAATAGGTTCGCATATGTATAAAGAATAAAGGCTCAAAGTGTTATTTTAACATTGATCTCATGAAAGGAATCGAATGTATAAATTATAAAGATATCATATATAAAAATTATTTTAATGCATAAATCCAACTCATTAAGAAAGAATTTCAAGATATATGCTTTTTACAAATGAAGAAATTGCAATGACTTTTTAGGGAATTACTTCCTATATATTTCTTTTGTAATTAGCCTTTACTCACAACTTTGTAGGCAATGTGGGTCATAGTATGTAGATGATACTATATATATTTTTTTATCTCTCTATTTTTTTTATGAAGATATTTTTCAATATATGTATTTTTTTAGAGAGTCAACCCATGTACAGATTGTACATTTTTTTGGATTTTGGTGAGTGGTTAATTTTGTGGCTTTTCTGTTTGATCTTGGTTTAGGTAACCCCAGATATGTCTTTTTGTTTTTGTAGCAGTCATGCATAAATGAGATATAAGCATATACTATCAATTTCTACTCAAATCATTTAATCTAAGCAAAAATAATAATCAAAAATATATGATACTCTATTAAGATGAGAAAAAATTCATACATTCAATGCTAATACCTATAGAGATCATCTAAACTTTTTGAATAAATAAGAAATGTGTTTGGAGTAGAAAAAATATATATATTTCACTCTGAATAAAAGAAATTAGGCTCAAATTATATCTCACAAGGGTAGTCTCCACTAAAAAAAAAATTCATAAACGCCGATTTTGGGTTTAATATAATTTCCACATTCTATCAAGAAATACTAGTTATGACAAAAACTAACTAATTATCAAAAATAATTACAAAATATTTCATGATATGTTTTCAAAAATTAATCTAACAGTACAAAAGACTTAATTATTTACTTAAATTTGATTTAAAGAAATGATAAATTTTTGTGAGAAAATATTTAATTTTTTTTTTTTTTTTAATTTTTAAATTGTTAAATCTTTTTTTTTTCTTTCTAATTAAGCATGGTAACTTTTCACCACCCCCAACCTAGAACTTACATTGTCCTCAATGTAACAACTGTAAATTAAAGATAAAGAGAAAAGAGAAGAAATATTACCTATTTTCTGAGAATGTGTAAGTAGTAATGGAGAAATGCAGGTGCATCCATCATATTCATTATTAAAGTGTATACAGACAGATTGCTGTAAACTTCTAACATCTCAACAAATATTTTTAGTTTTAACAATTTAAAAATTATTAAACTAAAATGAACAATCAAATTAAGTAAATAAAATAAATAACAGAAAATTACCTAAAATGATGGGTTGCCTCCCATCCAGCGCTTAGTTTAACGTCTTAGCAAGACGTAACTTGGGGATTGCCTCTTAAGTAAACTCAATGTCCCCTCATCATTGAGTCAATCATACCTACAAGTAAGACAATGTTGTCTACCTATACTGTTTCAAACATGCCCTATTGACTTTTAAATTTTTCTGTACCAAAAACTAAGGGCATGCTTGAGGGTTTTAGATAACCCACATCTAGGTGCAAATCAAATAATTAAGGCTTCATAACACAATTGTACCTAGATCAAGCAAAGAAACTAACTCTTGAGATTAAAACTTTAAAATTTTTGAGATAGTTTCAAAATTTTTTTTTTTTTTTTTAAGGTTTAAAATAACATAATTAGTATTAACCAAGAGTGCTCCCAGGAAAGAATGGTGGGGCAAAGGCTCCTTAAATACCATCCTCCTAGACAGAGCAACGTTCCCAGGAAAGACTAGTGGCACAAAGGCTTCCAAGAACTAGTCTCCTAGACAGAACTCCCTTAGATCTTTACTTTTCATGCTATTAAAATTAAGTTAATTAAGTTCAGTTAAGTAAAAATCTAAGTTAATTAAGTTAATGAAAATCTAATTTAATTAAAAAGCTAAGTTGGTTAAGTAAAAAATATCTAAATTAATTAAAAAAAAAAAAAAAACTAAGTTAATCAAAGTTAATTAAAAAGTTCAAGTTAATTAAGTTAAGTTAATTAAAAAGCTAAGTTAAAAATCTAAGTTAGTTAAGTTAAAAAAAATCTAAGTTAATTAAGTTAAATAAAAATTAAGAAAAAAAAATAGTTAAAGAAAAAAAATAATAATAATAAAATAAAAATAAATTAAAATAAAATTAAAAATAAATAAAATTAAAATTGAAATAAAATAAAATAAAATAAAATAAAGTTAAGATTTTAAATAAAAACTTAAAATTAAATGAAAATTAAAAATTAAGTTTTTTTTATTTATTATATTTTTTTTCAATTTTTTTTTTTTACTATTCATGAATTGTAATTTTATTTTGCTATCTACACTATAAATTTTATTTATTTATTTCAATTTAAATTTTTGAAATGTTTTTTTTTTTTTACTTTTTATTTTTTTACTATTCATGAACGGTAATTTTATTTTACTATTCACGCTATATTATTTCTTATTAACTTAAATTTTTGTTTTTGTTTTTGTTTTTGTTTTTTTTTTTTTTTTACTATTAATGAACGGTAATTTTATTTTACTATTCACGCTATCTTATTTCTTATTAACTTAGAATTTTTTTTTTTTTAAAAAAAATAATTTTTTTTTTTTTTTTACTATTCATGAACGGTAATTTTATTTTACTATCTACGCTATATTAAAAAAAAATTTAAGTTTTTAATTTTTAATTTTTTTTTTACTATTCATGAACGGTAATTTTATTTTACTATTTACATTAGATTATTTATTTATTTTTATTTTAAAATTTTAAAATTTTAATTTTTTTTTTTTTACTATTCATGAACGGTAATTTTATTTTACTATTTACACTATACTATTTTTTTATCTTAAAATTTTTTATGTTTTTAAGTTTTAAATTTTTTTTTTTACTATTCATGAACGGTAAAATTTTTTACTTCAAATTTCAAATTTCTAATTATTTTACAATTAATAAAAAATATTTATTTTTTAATTTTTTTTTAATTTTTTAATTTTTAATTTTTTAATTTTTTTTTATTTCTTATGAAATTTGAAATTTGATTATTATATTGTTTTTTATCCAAAAAAAAAATCACAATTATTTACACCACAAAAATGTTTTTAAAATTTTGATAAATAATTTAAAAAACCGTTATTCCTTCCCCGGCAGCGGCGCCAAAAACTTGATGAACGAAAACCGGCATCGCCGATCTTCGCAAATACTTTGGTTTTAATATTTATAAAACTCTCGCAAGTGCACGAATCATTTCGTAGAAAAGGATAAGTATACTCCCAAGGTCGATCTAAGGAAGGAATGTGTGTGGTTTTTAATTTATTATTCAAAATTTTAAAAACAAAATTAAATCCTAAACATCCTGTCACGATATTTTGGGGTTTTTGTGTTTTTAATCTACTTACATAAAAATAAACATAGATTCAATAAACATTCATGCAAATTTTATCATTTATAATGACGGAGTATTTATGGATATAATAACTAAGTTAATTATGCTTGCTCATATTATCTAGGTTATTAAAGATATGAATTGATATTTATTGATTCTCCCTTTTTTGTATGAATACCACCTTTGGTGGGGTTAGATATTCTTTGTTAACTAAACAAATCAATTTACACCTATGGGTGGGGTTGATAACTAATTTGCCTAATTAAATTAATTCCTTTTTCTAAGAGATTGAAAATGAACCATTTAAATGCCACCTTTGGTGGGGTTAGACAGTTTAAACTTTATTCAAGGTGTCCAAATTAAACCTAAGAATTTAGTTATCCGAGTACTAACTTTCAAGTTTTAAAACCACTACTGAAAACATGTCGTCAATACATTTTCAGATAATAATTCTTATAAAAACTTTTGAAATAGAGCTTCACTCTAACTACCGGGCGATTGTACCATCAAATAAAAGAGCACTACTCTAAATCAGACCGGATAACTAAACCTTAAAATCTAATTTTCGGGTTTAAGTTTGGAATGAAAAATAATATATTTCTCTCTAACATTCTTAATATAAAATCATGAATAAAAACAAAATCAATTCATTTTAGAGATTTTTACCTATTTAATATTTCGCAAGCATAACAACGTCATTATTACATCATGTTTACTAAACAGCCAGCACAGTTAAATTTAACCACAGACAAATTAAATATAACATGTAAGAATAAAGCATAAAAATAACTGTAAAGAAAATAAAATCCTTACAGAACTTCGACGCTATTCCCGTTGCTGGAAAAACTCCGAGCGGAATTTGCACTCCCATTTATTGAATCAAAGAGCTAAAATATTACAAAAACATAACTAGTTCTTCCCAAAAAGGGAAGAACTCTAAATCTAAGAGAAATTAACTAAGAAAAGCTAAAAACTAAGAAAACATAAGAAAAACTAAGAAAAACTAAAGAATCCTAAAAATCTAAGAAAAGAGAGAAAAGAATGTATTTGGAGGTGTTTTTAGGTGTGTTTTGAAGTGAAGGGAAGGGGGGTATTTATAGGTGAGGATGGAGAGAAAAAGTAGAGAAAAAAATGTTAAAAAAATGTAAAAACGCGGATTATTGATTGCTGACGTCATTTGATGACGTCAGCATGACATGGGGCGGCTGCACAGTACCGAGTATGAACAGTGCCGAGTCTGATGAACAGTACCGGGGTATGAACAGTGCCGAGTCTGATGAACAGTACCCGCGGATGAACAGTATCGAGTCTGATGAACAGTACCGGGGTATGAACAGTGCCGAGTCTGATGAACAGTAACCGCGGATGAACAGTGCCGCGCGCTGCTGCCTGGGGCGGTGCCGGGCGGTGGGGCGCGGCGGCCGGGCGGCGCGGCGGCGCGTTTTTCTCCTTTTTGACATTTTTGACCTTTTTGACCCATTTTGTCCAATTTTTCCATATTTGTCGACCTTTCCGCATTTATTTATTAATATATTTGTGATGTATTGCTTCCAGTATTCCTCTTTGAGTTTTTAAGTTGCGTTTTTAAGCCAAAATACCTGAAAAACAATAAAAATACCCGTGATTCCGAAAAAGACAAATTTATATAAATATATGATAAAACATATAAATATATATATTTTTAATCAATTAATGTGCATAAAATCATGGTTATTTTAGTGCTTTTTGAGCACTCATCAATAGGCATAATTTTAACATTAAATAATTGAGATAAATTAAACCTAAGGTTAAAAAATCGAATTAAATAATACAAATGCAAATATGCACCTTATATGTTTTGAACCATTTATTGATATGATGTCAATTTATGGTTGAGAAAAGTCAATAATCATGAATTTAACATTAAACAATTGGGATTTATAAGATTCGACCTTAACATACTAATATGAAAAAATGGAATACACCGTATTGTTAGTATTAGTAAATTTTGAATGATCCATATTTGACTCAAATTCAAATAAATATAGTCTATGTAAAAATATACACCTCAATTTCTATTCTTATCAAATAAATAGTCTATCTATAGTTGACAAAAATCGATAGCCATAATTTTAACATTAAACAATTGAGATAAAGTAAATCTAACGTTAAAATATTGAATTAAATATTACAAATGCAAATATGGCACTTATAAGTTTCAACCATTTATTGATATGAAGTCAATTTATGGTTGAGAAAAGTCCATAATAATGAATTTAACGTTATACAATTGGGATTTAGAAGATTCGACCTTAACATACTAATATGACAAAATGGAATACACCGTATTGTTAGTATTAGTTCATTTGAATGATCCATATTTGACTCAAATTCAAATAAATATAGTATATATAAATATACAACTCAATTTCTATTATTATCAAATAAATACTCGATCTATCTTTGAAAAAATTCGATAGGCATAATTTTAACATTAAATAATTGAGATAAATTAAACCTAAGGTTAAAAAATCGAATTAAATAATACAAATGCAAATATGCACCTTATATGTTTCAACCATTTATTGATATAAAGTCAATTTATGGTTGAGAAAAGTCCATAATCATGAATTTAACATTACACATATGGGATTTAGAAGATTCGACCTTAACATACTAATATGACAAAATGGAATACACCGTATTGTTTGTATTAGTTCAATTGAATGATCCATATTTGACTCAAATTCAAATAAATATATTATATGTAAAAATATACACCTCAATTTCTATTCTTATCAAATAAATAGTCTATCTATGGTTGACAAAAATCGATAGCCATAATTTTAACATTAAACAATTGAGATAAATTAAACCTAAGGTTAAAAAATCGAATTAAATATTACAAATGCAAATATGGCACTTATAAGTTTCAACCATTTATTGATATGAAGTCAATTTATGGTTGAGAAATGTCCATAATCATGAATTTAACATTACACATATGGGATTTAGAAGATTCGACCTTAACATACTAATATGACAAAATGGAATACACCGTATTGTTTGTATTAGTAAATTTTGAATGATCCATATTTGACTCAAATTCAAATAAATATATTATATGTAAAAATATACACCTCAATTTCTATTCTTATCAAATAAATAGTCTATCTATGGTTGACAAAAATCGATAGCCATAATTTTAACATTAAACAATTTAGATAAATTAAACCTAAGGTTAAAAAATCGAATTAAATATTACAAATGCAAATATGGCACTTATAAGTTTCAACCATTTATTGATATGAAGTCAATTTATGGTTGAGAAAAGTCCATAATCATGAATTTAACATTATACAATTGGGATTTAGAAGATTCGACCTTAACATATTAATATGACAAAATGGAATACACCGTATTGTTAGTATTTGTTCATTTGAATGATCCATATTTGACTCAAATTCAAATAAATATAGTATATGTAAATATACACCTCAATTTCTATTCTTATCAAATAAATAGGCTATCTATCTTTGAAAAAACTCGATAGCCATAATTTTAACATTAAACAATTGAGATTAAGTAAATCTAACGTTAAAAAATTGAATTAAATAACACAAATGCAAATATGCACCTTATAAGTTTCAACCATTGATTGATATGAAGTCAATTTATGGTTGAGAAAAGTATATAATCATGAATTTAACATTACACAATTGGGATTTAGAAGATTCGACCTTAACATACTAATATGACAAAATGGAATACACCGTATTGTTAGTATTAGTTCATTTGAATGATCCATATTTGACTCAAATTCAAATAAATATAGTATATATAAATATACAACTCAATTTCTATTATTATCAAATAAATAGTCGATCTATCTTTGAAAAAATTCGATAGGCATAATTTTAACATTAAATAATTGAGATAAATTAAACCTAAGGTTAAAAAATCGAATTAAATAATACAAATGCAAATATGCACCTTATATATTTCAACCATTTATTGATATAAAGTCAATTTATGGTTGAGAAAAGTCCATAATCATGAATTTAACATTACACATATGGGATTTAGAAGATTCGACCTTAACATACTAATATGACAAAATGGAATACACCGTATTGTTTGTATTAGTTCAATTGAATGATCCATATTTGACTCAAATTCAAATAAATATATTATATGTAAAAATATACACCTCAATTTCTATTCTTATCAAATAAATAGTCTATCTATGGTTGACAAAAATCGATAGCCATAATTTTAACATTAAACAATTGAGATAAATTAAACCTAAGGTTAAAAAATCGAATTAAATATTACAAATGCAAATATGGCACTTATAAGTTTCAACCATTTATTGATATGAAGTCAATTTATGGTTGAGAAATGTCCATAATCATGAATTTAACATTACACATATGGGATTTAGAAGATTCGACCTTAACATACTAATATGACAAAATGGAATACACCGTATTGTTTGTATTAGTTCAATTGAATGATCCATATTTGACTCAAATTCAAATAAATATATTATATGTAAAAATATACACCTCAATTTCTATTCTTATCAAATAAATAGTCTATCTATGGTTGACAAAAATCGATAGCCATAATTTTAACATTAAACAATTGAGATAAATTAAACCTAAGGTTAAAAAATCGAATTAAATATTACAAATGCAAATATGGCACTTATAAGTTTCAACCATTTATTGATATGAAGTCAATTCATGGTTGAGAAAAGTCCATAATCATGAATTTAACATTATACAATTGGGATTTAGAAGATTCGACCTTAACATACTAATATGACAAAATGGAATACACCGTATTGTTAGTATTTGTTCATTTGAATGATCCATATTTGACTCAAATTCAAATAAATATAGTATATGTAAATATACACCTCAATTTCTATTCTTATCAAATAAATAGGCTATCTATCTTTGAAAAAACTCGATAGCCATAATTTTAACATTAAACAATTGAGATTAAGTAAATCTAACGTTAAAAAATTGAATTAAATAACACAAATGCAAATATGCGCCTTATAAGTTTCAACCATTGATTGATATGAAGTCCATTTATGGTTGAGAAAAGTATATAATCATGAATTTAACATTACACAATTGGGATTTAGAAGATTCGACCTTAACATACTAATATGACAAAATGGAATACACCGTATTGTTAGTATTAGTTCATTTGAATGATCCATATTTGACTCAAATTCAAATAAATATAGTATATATAAATATACAACTCAATTTCTATTATTATCAAATAAATAGTCGATCTATCTTTGAAAAAATTCGATAGGCATAATTTTAACATTAAATAATTGAGATAAATTAAACCTAAGGTTAAAAAATCGAATTAAATAATACAAATGCAAATATGCACCTTATATGTTTCAACCATTTATTGATATAAAGTCAATTTATGGTTGAGAAAAGTCCATAATCATGAATTTAACATTACACATATGGGATTTAGAAGATTCGACCTTAACATACTAATATGACAAAATGGAATACACCGTATTGTTTGTATTAGTTCAATTGAATGATCCATATTTGACTCAAATTCAAATAAATATATTATATGTAAAAATATACACCTCAATTTCTATTCTTATCAAATAAATAGTCTATCTATGGTTGACAAAAATCGATAGCCATAATTTTAACATTAAACAATTGAGATAAATTAAACCTAAGGTTAAAAAATCGAATTAAATATTACAAATGCAAATATGGCACTTATAAGTTTCAACCATTTATTGATATGAAGTCAATTTATGGTTGAGAAAAGTCCATAATCATGAATTTAACATTATACAATTGGGATTTAGAAGATTCGACCTTAACATACTAATATGACAAAATGGAATACACCATATTGTTAGTATTTGTTCATTTGAATGATCCATATTTGACTCAAATTCAAATAAATATAGTATATGTAAATATACACCTCAATTTCTATTCTTATCAAATAAATAGGCTATCTATCTTTGAAAAAACTCGATAGCCATAATTTTAACATTAAACAATTGAGATTAAGTAAATCTAACGTTAAAAAATTGAATTAAATAACACAAATGCAAATATGCGCCTTATAAGTTTCAACCATTGATTGATATGAAGTCAATTTATGGTTGAGAAAAGTATATAATCATGAATTTAACATTACACAATTGGGATTTAGAAGATTCGACCTTAACATACTAATATGAAAAAATGGAATACACCGTATTGTTAGTATTAGTTCATTTGAATGATCCATATTTGACTCAAATTCAAATAAATATAGTATATATAAATATACAACTCAATTTCTATTATTATCAAATAAATAGTCGATCTATCTTTGAAAAAATTCGATAGACATAATTTTAACATTAAATAATTGAGATAAATTAAACCTAAGGTTAAAAAATAGAATTAAATAATACAAATGCAAATATGCACCTTATATGTTTCAACCATTTATTGATATGATGTCAATTTTTGGTTGAGAAAAGTACATAATCATGAATTTAACATTACACAATTGGGATTTAGAAGATTCGACCTTAACATACTAATATGACAAAATGGAATACACCGTATTGTTAGTATTAGTTCATTTGAATGATCCATATTTGACTCAAATTCAAATAAATATAGTATATGTAAATATACACCTCAATTTCTATTCTTATCAAATAAATAGTCTATCTATGGTTACAAAAATCGATAGCCATAATTTTAACATTAAACAATTGAGATAAAGTAAATCTAACGTTAAAATATTGAATTAAATATTACAAATGCAAATATGGCACTTATAAGTTTCAACCATTTATTGATATGAAGTCAATTTATGGTTGAGAAAAGTCCATAATCATGAATTTTACATTACACAATTGGGATTTAGAAGATTCGGCCTTAACATACTAATATGACAAAATGGAATACACCGTATTGTTAGTATTAGTTCATTTGAATGATCCATATTTGACTCAAATTCAAATAAATATAGTATATATAAATATACACCTCAATTTCTATTCTTATCAAATAAATAGTCTATCTATGGTTAACAAAAATCGATTGCCATAATTTTAACATTAAACAATTGAGAGAAAGTAAATCTAAAATTAAAAAATTGAATTAAATATTACAAATGCAAATATGGCACTTATAAGTTTCAACCATTTATTGATATAAAGTCTATTTATGGTTGAGAAAAGTCCATAATCATGAATTTTACATTACACAATAGGGATTTAGAAGATTCGACCTTAACATACTAATATGACAAAATGGAATACACCGTATTGTTAGTATTAGTTCATTTGAATGATCCATATTTGACTCAAATTCAAATAAATATAGTATATGTAAATATACAACTCAGTTTCTATTATTATCAAATAAATAGTCGATATATCTTTGAAAAAATTCGATAGGCATAATTTTTACATTAAATGATTGAGATAAATTAAACCTAAGGTTAAAAAATCGAATTAAATAATACAAATGCAAATATGCACCTTATATGTTTCAACCATTTATTGATATGATGTCAATTTATGGTTGAGAAAAGTCCATAATCATGAATTTAACATTACACAATTGGGATTTAGAAGACTCGACCTTAACATACTAATATGAAAAATGGAATACACCGTATTGTTAGTATTAGTTCATTTGAATGATACATATTTGACTCAAATTCAAATAAATATAGTATATGTAAAAATATACACCTCAATTTCTATTCATATCAAATAAATAGTCTATCTATGGTTGACAAAAATCGATAGCCATAATTTTAACATTAAACAATTGAGATAAAGTAAATCTAACGTTAAAATATTGAATTAAATATTACAAATGCAAATATGGCACTTATAAGTTTCAACCATTTATTGATATAAAGTCAATTTATGGTTGAGAAAAGTCCATAATCATGAATTTTACATTACACAATAGGGATTTAGAAGATTCGACCTTAACATACTAATATGACAAAATGGAATACACCGTATTGTTTGTATTAGTTCATTTGAATGATCCATATTTGACTCAAATTCAAATAAATATATTATATGTAAATATACACCTCAATTTCTATTCTTATCAAATAAATAGTCTATCTATGGTTACAAAAATCGATAGCCATAATTTTAACATTTAACAATTGAGATAAAGTAAATCTAACGTTAAAATATTGAATTAAATATTACAAATGCAAATATGGCACTTATAAGTTTCAACCATTTATTGATATGAAGTCAATTTATGGTTGAGAAAAGTCCATTATCATGAATTTAACATTACACAATTGGGATTTAGAAGACTCGACCTTAACATACTAATATGAAAAAATGGAATACACCATATTGTTAGTATTAGTTCATTTGAATGATCCATATTTGACTCAAATTCAAATAAATATAGTATATGTAAAAATATACACCTCAATTTCTATTCATATGAAATAAATAGTCTATCTATGGTTGACAAAAATCGATAGCCATAATTTTAACATTAAACAATTGAGATAAAGTAAATCTAACGTTAAAATATTGAATTAAATATTACAAATGCAAATATGGCACTTATAAGTTTCAACCATTTATTGATATGAAGTCAATTTATGGTTGAGAAAAGTCCATAATCATGAATTTTACATTACACAATTGGGATTTAGAAGATTCGACCTTAACATACTAATATGACAAAATGGAATACACCGTATTGTTTGTATTAGTTCAATTGAATGATCCATATTTGACTCAAATTCAAATAAATATATTATATGTAAAAATATACTCCTCAATTTCTATTCTTATCAAATAAATAGTCTATCTATGGTTGACAAAAATCGATAGCCATAATTTTAACATTAAACAATTGAGATAAATTAAACCTAAGGTTAAAAAATCGAATTAAATATTACAAATGCAAATATGGCACTTATAAGTTTCAACCATTTATTGATATGAAGTCAATTTATGGTTGAGAAAAGTCCATAATCATGAATTTAACATTACACATATGGGATTTAGAAGATTTGACCTTAACATACTAATATGACAAAATGGAATACACCGTATTGTTTGTATTAGTTCAATTGAATGATCCATATTTGACTCAAATTCAAATAAATATATTATATGTAAAAATATACACCTCAATTTCTATTCTTATCAAATAAATAGTCTATCTATGGTTGACAAAAATCGATAGCCATAATTTTAACATTAAACAATTGAGATAAATTAAACCTAAGGTTAAAAAATCGAATTAAATATTACAAATGCAAATATGGCACTTATAAGTTTCAACCATTTATTGATATGAAGTCAATTTATGGTTGAGAAAAGTCCATAATCATGAATTTAACATTATACAATTGGGATTTAGAAGATTCGACCTTAACATACTAATATGACAAAATGGAATACACCGTATTGTTAGTATTTGTTCATTTGAATGATCCATATTTGACTCAAATTCAAATAAATATAGTATATGTAAATATACACCTCAATTTCTATTTTTATCAAATAAATAGGCTATCTATCTTTGAAAAAACTCGATAGCCATAATTTTAACATTAAACAATTGAGATTAAGTAAATCTAACGTTAAAAAATTGAATTAAATAACACAAATGCAAATATGCGCCCTATAAGTATCAACCATTGATTGATATGAAGTCAATTTATGGTTGAGAAAAGTATATAATCATGAATTTAACATTACACAATTGGGATTTAGAAGATTCGACCTTAACATACTAATATGACAAAATTTAATTCACCGTATTGTTAGTATTAGTTCATTTGAATGATCCATATTTGACTCAAATTCAAATAAATATAGTATATATAAATATACAACTCAATTTCTATCATTATCAAATAAATAGTCGATCTATCTTTGAAAAAATTCGATAGACATAATTTTAACATTAAATAATTGAGATAAATTAAACCTAAGGTTAAAAAATAGAATTAAATAATACAAATGCAAATATGCACCTTATATGTTTCAACCATTTATTGATATGATGTCAATTTATGGTTGAGAAAAGTACATAATCATGAATTTAACATTACACAATTGGGATTTAGAAGATTCGACCTTAACATACTTATATTACAAAATTGAATACACCGTATTGTTAATATTAGTTCATTTGAATGGTCCATATTTGACTCAAATTTAAATAAATATAGTATATGTAAATATACACCTCAATTTCTATTCTTATCAAATAAATAGTCTATCTATGGTTGACAAATATCGATAGCCATAATTTTAACATTAAACAATTGAGATAAAGTAAATCTAACGTTAAAATATTGAATTAAATATTACAAATGAAAATATGCCACTTATAAGTTTGAACCATTTATTGATATAAAGTCAATTTATGGTTGAGAAAAGTCCATAATCATGAATTTCACATTGCACAATAGGGATTTAGAATATTTGACCTTAACATACTAATATGACAAAATGGAATACACCGTATTGTTAGTATTAGTTCATTTGAATGATCCATATTTGACTCAAATTCAAATAAATATAGTATATGTAAATATACACCTCAATTTCTATTCTTATCAAATAAATAGTCTATCTATGGTTGACAAAAATCGATAGCCATAATTTTAACATTAAACAATTGAGATAAATTAAATCTAACGTTAAAATATTCAATTAAATATTACAAATGCAAATATGGCACTTATAAGTTTCAACCATTTATTGATATAAAGTCAATTTATGGTTGAGAAAAGTCCATAATCATGAATTTTACATTACACATTAGGGATTTAGAAGATTCGACCTTAACATACTAATATGACAAAATGGAATACACCGTATTGTTAGTATTAGTTCATTTGAATGATCCATATTTGACTCAAATTCAAATAAATATAGTATATGTAAATATACACCTCAATTTCTATTCTTATCAAATAAATAGTCTATCTATGGTTAACAAAAATTGATTGCCATAATTTTAACATTAAACAATTGAGATAAAGTAAATCTAAAATTAAAAAATTGAATTAAATATTACAAATGCAAATATGGCACTTATAAGTTTCAACCATTTATTGATATAAAGTCAATTTATGGTTGAGAAATGTCCATAATCATGAATTTTACATTACACAATAGGGATTTAGAAGATTCGACCTTAACATACTAATATGACAAAATGGAATACACCGTATTGTTAGTATTAGTTCATTTGAATGATCCATATTTGACTCAAATTCAAATAAATATAGTATATGTCAATATACAACTCAATTTCTATTATTATCAAATAAATAGTCGATCTATCTTTGAAAAAATTCGATAGGCATAATTTTAACATTAAATAATTGAGATAAATTAAACCTAAGGTTAAAAAATCGAATTAAATAATACAAATGCAAATATGCATCTTATATGTTTTGAACCATTTATTGATATGATGTCAATTTATGGTTGAGAAAAGTCTATAATCATGAATTTAAGATTACACAATTGGGATTTAGAAGATTCGACCTTAACATACTAATATGACAAAATGGAATACACCGTATTGTTAGTATTAGTAAATTTTGAATGATCCATATTTGACTCAAATTCAAATAAATATAGTATATGTAAAAATATACACCTCAATTTCTATTCTTTTCAAATAAATAGTCTATCTATGGTTGACAAAAATCGTTAGCCATAATTTTAACATTAAATAATTGAGATAAATTAAACCTAAGGTTAAAAAATTCAATTAAACAATACAAATGCAAATATGCCACTTATATGTTTCAACCATTTACTGATATGAAGTCAATTTATGGTTGAGAAAAGTCCATAATCATAAATTTAACATTACACAATTGGGATTTAGAAGATTCGACCTTAACATACTTATATTACAAAATTGAATACACCGTATTGTTAATATTAGTTCATTTGAATGGTCCATATTTGACTTAAATTCAAATAAATATAGTATATGTAAATATACACCTCAATTTCTATTCTTATCAAATAAATAGTCTATCTATGGTTGACAAATATCGATAGCCATAATTTTAACATTAAACAATTGAGATAAAGTAAATCTAACGTTAAAATATTGAATTAAATATTACAAATGCAAATATGCCACTTATAAGTTTGAACCATTTATTGATATGAAGTCAATTAAAGGATGAGAAAAGTCCATAATCATGAATTTAACATTACACAATTCGGATTTAGAAGATTCGACCTTAACATACTTATATGACAAAATGGAATACACCCTATTGTTAATATTAGTTCATTTGAATTTTCCGTATTTGACTCAAATTCAAATAAATATAGTATATGTAAAATTATACACCTCAATTTCTATTCTTATCAAATAAATAGTGTATCTATGGTTGACAAAAATCGATAGCCATAATTTTAACATTAAACAATTGAGATAAAGTAAATCTAACGTTAAAATATTGAATTAAATATTACAAATGCAAATATGGCACTTATAAGTTTCAACCATTTATTCATATGAAGTCAATTTATGGTTGAGAAAAGTCCATAATCATGAATTTAACATTATACAATTGGGATTTAGAATATTCGACCTTAACATACTAATATGAAAAAATGGAATACACCGTATTATTAGTATTAGTTCATTTGAATGATCCATATTTGACTCAAATTCAAATAAATATAGTATATGTAAATATACACCTCAATTTCTATTCTTATCAAATAAATAGGATATCTATCTTTGAAAAAACTCGATAGGCATAATTTTAACATTAAATAATTGAGATAAATTAAACCTAAGGTCAAAAAATCGAATTAAATAATACAAATGCAAATATGCACCTTATATGTTTCAACCATTTATTGATATGATGTCAATTTATGGTTGAGAAAAGTCCATAATCATGAATTTAACATTACACAATTGGGATTTAGAAGACTCGACCTTAACATACTAATATGAAAAAATGGAATACACCGTATTGTTAGTATTAGTTCATTGGAATGATCCATATTTGAATCAAATTCAAATAAATATAGTATATGTAAAATTATACACCTCAATTTCTATTCTTATCAAATAAATAGTCTATCTATGGTTGACAAAAATCGATAGCCATAATTTTAACATTAAACAATTGAGATAAAGTAAATCTAACGTTAAAATATTGAATTAAATATTACAAATGCAAAATGGCACTTATAAGTTTCAACCATTTATTGATATAAAGTCAATTTATGGTTGAGAAAAGTCCATAATCATGAATTTCACATTACACAATAGGGATTTAGAAGATTCGACCTTAACATACTAATATGACAAAATGGAATACACCGTATTGTTAGTATTAGTTCATTTGAATGATCCATATTTGACTCAAATTCAAATAAATATAGTATATGTAAATATACAACTCAATTTCTATTATTATCAAATAAATAGTCGATATATCTTTGAAAAAATTCGATAGGCATAATTTTTACATTAAATAATTGAGATAAATTAAACCTAAGGTTAAAAAATCGAATTAAATAATACAAATGCAAATATGCACCTTATATGTTTCAACCATTTATTGATATGATGTCAATTTATGGTTGAGAAAAGTCCATAATCATGAATTTAACATTACACAATTGGGATTTAGAAGATTCCACCTTAACATACTAATATGAAAAAATGGAATACACCGTATTGTTAGTATTAGTTCATTTGAATGATCCATATTTGACTCAAATTCAAATAAATATAGTATATGTAAAAATATACACCTCAATTTCTATTCATATCAAATAAATAGTCTATCTATGGTTGACAAAAATCGATAGCCATAAGTTTAACATTAAACAATTGAGATAAAGTAAATCTAACGTTAAAATATTGAATTAAATATTACAAATGCAAATATGGCACTTATAAGTTTCAACCATTTATTTATATGAAGTCAATTTATGGTTGAGAAAAGTCCATAATCATGAATTTAACATTATACAATTGGGATTTAGAAGATTCGACCTTAACATACTAATATGACAAAATGGAATACACCGTATTGTTAGTATTAGTTCATTTGAATGATCCATATTTGACTCAAATTCAAATAAAAATAGTATATGTAAATATACACCTCAATTTCTATTCTTATCAAATAAATAGTCTATCTATCTTTGAAAAAACTCGATAGCCATAATTTTATCATTAAACAATTGAGATTAAGTAAATCTAACGTTAAAAAATTGAATTAAATAACACAAATGCAAATATGCGCCTTATAAGTTTCAACCATTGATTGATATGAAGTCAATTTATGGTTGAGAAAAGTATATAATCATGAATTTAACATTACACAATTGGGATTTAGAAGATTCGACCTTAACATACTAATATGACAAAATGGAATACACCGTATTGTTAGTATTAGTTCATTTGAATGATCCATATTTGACTCAAATTCAAATAAATATATTATATGTAAATATACTCCTCAATTTCTATTCTTATCAAATAAATAGTCTATCTATGGTTGACAAAAATCGATAGCCATAATTTTAACATTAAACAATTGAGATAAAGTAAATCTAACGTTAAAATATTGAATTAAATATTACAAATGCAAATATGGCACTTATAAGTTTCAACCATTTATTGATATGAAGTCAATTTATGGTTGAGAAAAGTACATAATCATGAATTTAACATTACACAATTGGGATTTAGAAGATTCGACCTTAACATACTAATATGACAAAATGGAATACACCGTATTGTTAGTATTAGTTCATTTGAATGATCCATATTTGACTCAAATTCAAATAAATATAGTATATGTAAATATACACCTCAATTTCTATTCTTATCAAATAAATAATCTATCTATGGTTGACAAAAATCGATAGCCATAATTTTAACATTAAACAATTGAGATAAAGTAAATCTAACGTTAAAATATTCAATTAAATATTACAAATGCAAATATGGCACTTATAAGTTTCAACCATTTATTGATATAAAGTCAATTTATGGTTGAGAAAAGTCCATAATCATGAATTTTACATTACACAATAGGGATTTAGAAGATTCGACCTTAACATACTAAAATGACAAAATGGAATACACCGTATTGTTAGTATTAGTTCATTTGAATGATCCATATTTGACTCAAATTCAAATAAATATAGTATATGTAAATATACACCTCAATTTCTATTCTTATCAAATAAATAGTCTATCTATGGTTAACAAAAATTGATTGCCATAATTTTAACATTAAACAATTGAGATAAAGTAAATCTAAAATTAAAAAATTGAATTAAATATTACAAATGCAAATATGGCACTTATAAGTTTCAACCATTTATTGATATAAAGTCAATTTATGGTTGAGAAAAGTCCATAATCATGAATTTTACATTACACAATAGGGATTTAGAAGATTCGACCTTAACATACTAATATGACAAAATGGAATACACCGTATTGTTAGTATTAGTTCATTTGAATGATCCATATTTGACTCAAATTCAAATAAATATAGTATATGTCAATATACAACTCAATTTCTATTATTATCAAATAAATAGTCGATCTATCTTTGAAAAAATTCGATAGGCATAATTTTAACATTAAATAATTGAGATAAATTAAACCTAAGGTTAAAAAATCGAATTATATAATACAAATGCAAATATGCACCTTATATGTTTCAACCATTTATTGATATAAAGTCAATTTATGGTTGAGAAAAGTCCATAATCATGAATTTAACATTACACAATTGGGATTTAGAAGATTCCACCTTAACATACTAATATGAAAAAATGGAATACACCGTATTGTTAGTATTAGTTCATTTGAATGATCCATATTTGACTCAAATTCAAATAAATATAGTATATGTAAAAATATACACCTCAATTTCTATTCATATCAAATAAATAGTCTATCTATGGTTGACAAAAATCGATAGCCATAAGTTTAACATTAAACAATTGAGATAAAGTAAATCTAACGTTAAAATATTGAATTAAATATTACAAATGCAAATATGGCACTTATAAGTTTCAACCATTTATTTATATGAAGTCAATTTATGGTTGAGAAAAGTCCATAATCATGAATTTAACATTATACAATTGGGATTTAGAAGATTCGACCTTAACATACTAATATGACAAAATGGAATACACCGTATTGTTAGTATTAGTTCATTTGAATGATCCATATTTGACTCAAATTCAAATAAAAATAGTATATGTAAATATACACCTCAATTTCTATTCTTATCAAATAAATAGTCTATCTATCTTTGAAAAAACTCGATAGCCATAATTTTATCATTAAACAATTGAGATTAAGTAAATCTAACGTTAAAAAATTGAATTAAATAACACAAATGCAAATATGCGCCTTATAAGTTTCAACCATTGATTGATATGAAGTCAATTTATGGTTGAGAAAAGTATATAATCATGAATTTAACATTACACAATTGGGATTTAGAAGATTCGACCTTAACATACTAATATGACAAAATGGAATACACCGTATTGTTAGTATTAGTTCATTTGAATGATCCATATTTGACTCAAATTCAAATAAATATATTATATGTAAATATACTCCTCAATTTCTATTCTTATCAAATAAATAGTCTATCTATGGTTGACAAAAATCGATAGCCATAATTTTAACATTAAACAATTGAGATAAAGTAAATCTAACGTTAAAATATTGAATTAAATATTACAAATGCAAATATGGCACTTATAAGTTTCAACCATTTATTGATATGAAGTCAATTTATGGTTGAGAAAAGTACATAATCATGAATTTAACATTACACAATTGGGATTTAGAAGATTCGACCTTAACATACTAATATGACAAAATGGAATACACCGTATTGTTAGTATTAGTTCATTTGAATGATCCATATTTGACTCAAATTCAAATAAATATAGTATATGTAAATATACACCTCAATTTCTATTCTTATCAAATAAATAATCTATCTATGGTTGACAAAAATCGATAGCCATAATTTTAACATTAAACAATTGAGATAAAGTAAATCTAACGTTAAAATATTCAATTAAATATTACAAATGCAAATATGGCACTTATAAGTTTCAACCATTTATTGATATAAAGTCAATTTATGGTTGAGAAAAGTCCATAATCATGAATTTTACATTACACAATAGGGATTTAGAAGATTCGACCTTAACATACTAAAATGACAAAATGGAATACACCGTATTGTTAGTATTAGTTCATTTGAATGATCCATATTTGACTCAAATTCAAATAAATATAGTATATGTAAATATACACCTCAATTTCTATTCTTATCAAATAAATAGTCTATCTATGGTTAACAAAAATTGATTGCCATAATTTTAACATTAAACAATTGAGATAAAGTAAATCTAAAATTAAAAAATTGAATTAAATATTACAAATGCAAATATGGCACTTATAATTTTCAACCATTTATTGATATAAAGTCAATTTATGGTTGAGAAAAGTCCATAATCATGAATTTTACATTACACAATAGGGATTTAGAAGATTCGACCTTAACATACTAATATGACAAAATGGAATACACCGTATTGTTAGTATTAGTTCATTTGAATGATCCATATTTGACTCAAATTCAAATAAATATAGTATATGTCAATATACAACTCAATTTCTATTATAATCAAATAAATAGTCGATCTATCTTTGAAAAAATTCGATAGGCATAATTTTAACATTAAATAATTGAGATAAATTAAACCTAAGGTTAAAAAATCGAATTAAATAATACAAATGCAAATATGCATCTTATATGTTTTGAACCATTTATTGATATGATGTCAATTTATGGTTGAGAAAAGTCTATAATCATGAATTTAACATTACACAATTGGGATTTAGAAGATTCGACCTTAACATACTAATATGACAAAATGGAATACACCGTATTGTTAGTATTAGTAAATTTTGAATGATCCATATTTGACTCAAATTCAAATAAATATAGTATATGTAAAAATATACACCTCAATTTCTATTCTTTTCAAATAAATAGTCTATCTATGGTTGACAAAAATCGTTAGCCATAATTTTAACATTAAATAATTGAGATAAATTAAACCTAAGGTTAAAAAATTCAATTAAACAATACAAATGCAAATATGCCACTTATATGTTTCAACCATTTACTGATATGAAGTCAATTTATGGTTGAGAAAAGTCCATAATCATAAATTTAACATTACACAATTGGGATTTAGAAGATTCGACCTTAACATACTTATATTACAAAATTGAATACACCGTATTGTTAATATTAGTTCATTTGAATGGTCCATATTTGACTCAAATTTAAATAAATATAGTATATGTAAATATACACCTCAATTTCTATTCTTATCAAATAAATAGTCTATCTATGGTTGACAAATATCGATAGCCATAATTTTAACATTAAACAATTGAGATAAAGTAAATCTAACGTTAAAATATTGAATTAAATATTACAAATGAAAATATGCCACTTATAAGTTTGAACCATTTATTGATATGAAGTCAATTAAAGGATGAGAAAAGTCCATAATCATGAATTTAACATTACACAATTCGGATTTAGAAGATTCGACCTTAACATACTTATATGACAAAATGGAATACACCCTATTGTTAATATTAGTTCATTTGAATTTTCCGTATTTGACTCAAATTCAAATAAATATAGTATATGTAAAATTATACACCTCAATTTCTATTCTTATCAAATAAATAGTCTATCTATGGTTGACAAAAATCGATAGCCATAATTTTAACATTAAACAATTGAGATAAAGTAAATCTAACGTTAAAATATTGAATTAAATATTACAAATGCAAATATGGCACTTATAAGTTTCAACCATTTATTGATATGAAGTCAATTTATGGTTGAGAAAAGTCCATAATCATGAATTTAACATTATACAATTGGGATTTAGAAGATTCGACCTTAACATACTAATATGACAAAATGGAATACACCGTATTATTAGTATTAGTTCATTTGAATGATCCATATTTGACTCAAATTCAAATAAATATAGTATATGTAAATATACACCTCAATTTCTATTCTTATCAAATAAATAGGATATCTATCTTTGAAAAAACTCGATAGGCATAATTTTAACATTAAATAATTGAGATAAATTAAACCTAAGGTCAAAAAATCGAATTAAATAATACAAATGCAAATATGCACCTTATATGTTTCAACCATTTATTGATATGATGTCAATTTATGGTTGAGAAAAGTCCATAATCATGAATTTAACATTACACAATTGGGATTTAGAAGACTCGACCTTAACATACTAATATGAAAAAATGGAATACACCGTATTTTTAGTATTAGTTCATTTGAATGATCCATATTTGAATCAAATTCAAATAAATATAGTATATGTAAAATTATACACCTCAATTTCTACTCTTATCAAATAAATAGTCTATCTATGGTTGACAAAAATCGATAGCCATAATTTTAACATTAAACAATTGAGATAAAGTAAATCTAACGTTAAAATATTGAATTAAATATTACAAATGCAAATATGGCACTTATAAGTTTCAACCATTTATTGATATGAAGTCAATCTATGGTTGAGAAAAGTCCATAATCATGAATTTAACATTATACAATTGGGATTTAGAAGATTCGACCTTAACATACTAATATGACAAAATGGAATACACCGTATTATTAGTATTAGTTCATTTGAATGATCCATATTTGACTCAAATTCAAATAAATATAGTATATGTAAATATACACCTCAATTTCTATTCTTATCAAATAAATAGGATATCTATCTTTGAAAAAACTCGATAGCCATAATTTTAACATTAAACAATTGAGATTAAGTAAATCTAACGTTAAAAAATTGAATTAAATAACACAAATGCAAATATGCGCCTTATAAGTTTCAACCATTGATTGATATGAAGTCAATTTGTGGTTGAGAAAAGTATATAATCATGATTTTAACATTACACCTATGGGATTTAGAAGATTCGACCTTAACATACTAATATGACAAAATGGAATACACCGTATTGTTTGTATTAGTTCAATTGAATGATCCATATTTGACTCAAATTCAAATAAATATATTATATGTAAAAATATACACCTCAATTTCTATTCTTATCAAATAAATAGTCTATCTATGGTTGACAAAAATCGATAGCCATAATTTTAACATTAAACAATTGAGATAAATTAAACCTAAGGTTAAAAAATCGAATTAAATATTACAAATGCAAATATGGCACTTATAAGTTTCAACCATTTATTGATATGAAGTCAATTTATGGTTGAGAAAAGTCCATAATCATGAATTTAACATTATACAATTGGGATTTAGAAGATTCGACCTTAACATACTAATATGACAAAATGGAATACACCGTATTGTTAGTATTAGTTCATTTGAATGATCCATATTTGACTCAAATTCAAATAAAAATAGTATATGTAAATATACACCTCAATTTCTATTCTTATCAAATAAATAGTCTATCTATCTTTGAAAAAACTCGATAGCCATAATTTTATCATTAAACAATTGAGATTAAGTAAATCTAACGTTAAAAAATTGAATTAAATAACACAAATGCAAATATGCGCCTTATAAGTTTCAACCATTGATTGATATGAAGTCAATTTATGGTTGAGAAAAGTATATAATCATGAATTTAACATTACACAATTGGGATTTAGAAGATTCGACCTTAACATACTAATATGACAAAATGGAATACACCGTATTGTTAGTATTAGTTCATTTGAATGATCCATATTTGACTCAAATTCAAATAAATATATTATATGTAAATATACTCCTCAATTTCTATTCTTATCAAATAAATAGTCTATCTATGGTTGACAAAAATCGATAGCCATAATTTTAACATTAAACAATTGAGATAAAGTAAATCTAACGTTAAAATATTGAATTAAATATTACAAATGCAAATATGGCACTTATAAGTTTCAACCATTTATTGATATGAAGTCAATTTATGGTTGAGAAAAGTACATAATCATGAATTTAACATTACACAATTGGGATTTAGAAGATTCGTCCTTAACATACTAATATGACAAAATGGAATACACCGTATTGTTAGTATTAGTTCATTTGAATGATCCATATTTGACTCAAATTCAAATAAATATAGTATATGTAAATATACACCTCAATTTCTATTCTTATCAAATAAATAATCTATCTATGGTTGACAAAAATCGATAGCCATAATTTTAACATTAAACAATTGAGATAAAGTAAATCTAACGTTAAAATATTCAATTAAATATTACAAATGCAAATATGGCACTTATAAGTTTCAACCATTTATTGATATAAAGTCAATTTATGGTTGAGAAAAGTCCATAATCATGAATTTTACATTACACAATAGGGATTTAGAAGATTCGACCTTAACATACTAATATGACAAAATGGAATACACCGTATTGTTAGTATTAGTTCATTTGAATGATCCATATTTGACTCAAATTCAAATAAATATAGTATATGTAAATATACACCTCAATTTCTATTCTTATCAAATAAATAGTCTATCTATGGTTAACAAAAATTGATTGCCATAATTTTAACATTAAACAATTGAGATAAAGTAAATCTAAAATTAAAAAATTGAATTAAATATTACAAATGCAAATATGGCACTTATAAGTTTCAACCATTTATTGATATAAAGTCAATTTATGGTTGAGAAAAGTCCATAATCATGAATTTTACATTACACAATAGGGATTTAGAAGATTCGACCTTAACATACTAATATGACAAAATGGAATACACCGTATTGTTAGTATTAGTTCATTTGAATGATCCATATTTGACTCAAATTCAAATAAATATAGTATATGTCAATATACAACTCAATTTCTATTATTATCAAATAAATAGTCGATCTATCTTTGAAAAAATTCGATAGGCATAATTTTAACATTAAATAATTGAGATAAATTAAACCTAAGGTTAAAAAATCGAATTAAATAATACAAATGCAAATATGCATCTTATATGTTTTGAACCATTTATTGATATGATGTCAATTTATGGTTGAGAAAAGTCTATAATCATGAATTTAACATTACACAATTAGGATTTAGAAGATTCGACCTTAACATACTAATATGACAAAATGGAATACACCGTATTGTTAGTATTAGTAAATTTTGAATGATCCATATTTGACTCAAATTCAAATAAATATAGTATATGTAAAAATATACACCTCAATTTCTATTCTTTTCAAATAAATAGTCTATCTATGGTTGACAAAAATCGTTAGCCATAATTTTAACATTAAATAATTGAGATAAATTAAACCTAAGGTTAAAAAATTCAATTAAACAATACAAATGCAAATATGCCACTTATATGTTTCAACCATTTACTGATATGAAGTCAATTTATGGTTGAGAAAAGTCCATAATCATAAATTTAACATTACACAATTGGGATTTAGAAGATTCGACCTTAACATACTTATATTACAAAATTGAATACACCGTATTGTTAATATTAGTTCATTTGAATGGTCCATATTTGACTCAAATTCAAATAAATATAGTATATGTAAATATACACCTCAATTTCTATTCTTATCAAATAAATAGTCTATCTATGGTTGACAAATATCGATAGCCATAATTTTAACATTAAACAATTGAGATAAAGTAAATCTAACGTTAAAATATTGAATTAAATATTACAAATGAAAATATGCCACTTATAAGTTTGAACCATTTATTGATATGAAGTCAATTAAAGGATGAGAAAAGTCCATAATCATGAATTTAACATTACACAATTCGGATTTAGAAGATTCGACCTTAACATACTTATATGACAAAATGGAATACACCCTATTGTTAATATTAGTTCATTTGAATTTTCCGTATTTGACTCAAATTCAAATAAATATAGTATATGTAAAATTATACACCTCAATTTCTATTCTTATCAAATAAATAGTCTATCTATGGTTGACAAAAATCGATAGCCATAATTTTAACATTAAACAATTGAGATAAAGTAAATCTAACGTTAAAATATTGAATTAAATATTACAAATGCAAATATGGCACTTATAAGTTTCAACCATTTATTGATATGAAGTCAATTTATGGTTGAGAAAAGTCCATAATCATGAATTTAACATTATACAATTGGGATTTAGAAGATTCGACCTTAACATACTAATATGACAAAATGGAATACACCGTATTATTAGTATTAGTTCATTTGAATGATCCATATTTGACTCAAATTCAAATAAATATAGTATATGTAAATATACACCTCAATTTCTATTCTTATCAAACAAATAGGATATCTATCTTTGAAAAAACTCGATAGGCATAATTTTAACATTAAATAATTGAGATAAATTAAACCTAAGGTCAAAAAATCGAATTAAATAATACAAATGCAAATATGCACCTTATATGTTTCAACCATTTATTGATATGATGTCAATTTATGGTTGAGAAAAGTCCATAATCATGAATTTAACATTACACAATTGGGATTTAGAAGACTCGACCTTAACATACTAATATGAAAAAATGGAATACACCGTATTGTTAGTATTAGTTCATTTGAATGATCCATATTTGAATCAAATTCAAATAAATATAGTATATGTAAAATTATACACCTCAATTTCTATTCTTATCAAATAAATAGCCTATCTATCTTTGAAAAAACTCGATAGCCATAATTTTAACATTAAACAATTGAGATAAAGTAAATCTAACGTTAAAATATTGAATTAAATATTACAAATGCAAATATGGCACTTATAAGTTTCAACCATTTATTGATATGAAGTCAATTTATGGTTGAGAAAAGTCCATAATCATGAATTTAAAATTATACAATTGGGATTTAGAAGATTCGACCTTAACATACTAATATGACAAAATGGAATACACCGTATTATTAGTATTAGTTCATTTGAATGATCCATATTTGACTCAAATTCAAATAAATATAGTATATGTAAATATACACCTCAATTTCTATTCTTATCAAATAAATAGGATATCTATCTTTGAAAAAACTCGATAGCCATAATTTTAACATTAAACAATTGAGATTAAGTAAATCTAACGTTAAAAAATTGAATTAAATAACACAAATGCAAATATGCGCCTTATAAGTTTCAACCATTGATTGATATGAAGTCAATTTATGGTTGAGAAAAGTATATAATCATGATTTTAACATTACACATATGGGATTTAGAAGATTCGACCTTAACATACTAATATGACAAAATGGAATACACCGTATTGTTTGTATTAGTTCAATTGAATGATCCATATTTGACTCAAATTCAAA
The DNA here is from genome assembly GCA_037013495.1 of Hippophae tibetana. NCBI lineage: Eukaryota > Viridiplantae > Streptophyta > Magnoliopsida > Rosales > Elaeagnaceae > Hippophae > Hippophae tibetana. The sequence goes on along the minus strand of CM072805.1, from coordinate 12,257,076 downwards.
TAAATATATTATATGTAAAAATATACACCTCAATTTCTATTCTTATCAAATAAATAGTCTATCTATGGTTGACAAAAATCGATAGCCATAATTTTAACATTAAACAATTGAGATAAATTAAACCTAAGGTTAAAAAATCGAATTAAATATTACAAATGCAAATATGGCACTTATAAGTTTCAACCATTTATTTATATGAAGTCAATTTGTGGTTGAGAAAAGTATATAATCATGATTTTAACATTACACATATGGGATTTAGAAGATTCGACCTTAACATACTAATATGACAAAATGGAATACACCGTATTGTTTGTATTAGTTCAATTGAATGATCCATATTTGACTCAAATTCAAATAAATATATTATATGTAAAAATATACACCTCAATTTCTATTCTTATCAAATAAATAGTCTATCTATGGTTGACAAAAATCGATAGCCATAATTTTAACATTAAACAATTGAGATAAATTAAACCTAAGGTTAAAAAATCGAATTAAATATTACAAATGCAAATATGGCACTTATAAGTTTCAACCATTTATTTATATGAAGTCAATTTATGGTTGAGAAAAGTCCATAATCATGAATTTAACATTATACAATTGGGATTTAGAAGATTCGACCTTAACATACTAATATGACAAAATGGAATACACCGTATTGTTAGTATTAGTTCATTTGAATGATCCATATTTGACTCAAATTCAAATAAATATAGTATATGTAAATATACACCTCAATTTCTATTCTTATCAAATAAATAGTCTATCTATCTTTGAAAAAACTCGATAGCCATAATTTTATCATTAAACAATTAAGATTAAGTAAATCTAACGTTAAAAAATTGAATTAAATAACACAAATGCAAATATGCGCCTTATAAGTTTCAACCATTGATTGATATGAAGTCAATTTATGGTTGAGAAAAGTATATAATCATGAATTTAACATTACACAATTGGGATTTAGAAGATTCGACCTTAACATACTAATATGACAAAATGGAATACACCGTATTGTTAGTATTAGTTCATTTGAATGATCCATATTTGACTCAAATTCAAATAAATATATTATATGTAAATATACTCCTCAATTTCTATTCTTATCAAATAAATAGTCTGTCTATGGTTGACAAAAATCGATAGCCATAATTTTAACATTAAACAATTGAGATAAAGTAAATCTAACGTTAAAATATTGAATTAAATATTACAAATCCAAATATGGCACTTATAAGTTTCAACCATTTATTGATATGAAGTCAATTTATGGTTGAGAAAAGTACATAATCATGAATTTAACATTACACAATTGGGATTTAGAAGATTCGACCTTAACATACTAATATGACAAAATGGAATACACCGTATTGTTAGTATTAGTTCATTTGAATGATCCATATTTGACTCAAATTCAAATAAATATAGTATATGTAAATATACACCTCAATTTCTATTCTTATCAAATAAATAGTCTATCTATGGTTGACAAAAATGGATAGCCATAATTTTAACATTAAACAATTGAGATAAAGTAAATCTAACGTTAAAATATTCAATTAAATATTACAAATGCAAATATGGCACTTATAAGTTTCAACCATTTATTGATATAAAGTCAATTTATGGTTGAGAAAAGTCCATAATCATGAATTTTACATTACACATTAGGGATTTAGAAGATTCGACCTTAACATACTAATATGACAAAATGGAATACACCGTATTGTTAGTATTAGTTCATTTGAATGATCCATATTTGACTCAAATTCAAATAAATATAGTATATGTAAAAATATACACCTCAATTTCTATTCATATCAAATAAATAGTCTATCTATGGTTGACAAAAATCGATAGCCATAAGTTTAACATTAAACAATTGAGATAAAGTAAATCTAACGTTAAAATATTGAATTAAATATTACAAATGCAAATATGGCACTTATAAGTTTCAACCATTTATTTATATGAAGTCAATTTATGGTTGAGAAAAGTCCATAATCATGAATTTAACATTATACAATTGGGATTTAGAAGATTCGACCTTAACATACTAATATGACAAAATGGAATACACCGTATTGTTAGTATTAGTTCATTTGAATGATCCATATTTGACTCAAATTCAAATAAATATAGTATATGTAAATATACACCTCAATTTCTATTCTTATCAAATAAATAGTCTATCTATCTTTGAAAAAACTCGATAGCCATAATTTTATCATTAAACAATTGAGATTAAGTAAATCTAACGTTAAAAAATTGAATTAAATAACACAAATGCAAATATGCGCCTTATAAGTTTCAACCATTGATTGATATGAAGTCAATTTATGGTTGAGAAAAGTATATAATCATGAATTTAACATTACACAATTGGGATTTAGAAGATTCGACCTTAACATACTAATATGACAAAATGGAATACACCGTATTGTTAGTATTAGTTCATTTGAATGATCCATATTTGACTCAAATTCAAATAAATATATTATATGTAAATATACTCCTCAATTTCTATTCTTATCAAATAAATAGTCTGTCTATGGTTGACAAAAATCGATAGCCATAATTTTAACATTAAACAATTGAGATAAAGTAAATCTAACGTTAAAATATTGAATTAAATATTACAAATGCAAATATGGCACTTATAAGTTTCAACCATTTATTGATATGAAGTCAATTTATGGTTGAGAAAAGTCCATAATCATGAATTTAACATTATACAATTGGGATTTAGAAGATTCGACCTTAACATACTAATATGACAAAATGGAATACACCGTATTGTTAGTATTAGTTCATTTGAATGATCCATATTTGACTCAAATTCAAATAAAAATAGTATATGTAAATATACACCTCAATTTCTATTCTTATCAAATAAATAGTCTATCTATCTTTGAAAAAACTCGATAGCCATAATTTTATCATTAAACAATTGAGATTAAGTAAATCTAACGTTAAAAAATTGAATTAAATATTACAAATGCAAATATGGCACTTATAAGTTTCAACCATTTATTGATATGAAGTCAATTTATGGTTGAGAAAAGTCCATAATCATGAATTTAACATTATACAATTGGGATTTAGAAGATTCGACCTTAACATACTAATATGACAAAATGGAATACACCGTATTGTTAGTATTAGTTCATTTGAATGATCCATATTTGACTCAAATTCAAATAAAAATAGTATATGTAAATATACACCTCAATTTCTATTCTTATCAAATAAATAGTCTATCTATCTTTGAAAAAACTCGATAGCCATAATTTTATCATTAAACAATTGAGATTAAGTAAATCTAACGTTAAAAAATTGAATTAAATATTACAAATCCAAATATGGCACTTATAAGTTTCAACCATTTATTGATATGAAGTCAATTTATGGTTGAGAAAAGTACATAATCATGAATTTAACATTACACAATTGGGATTTAGAAGATTCGACCTTAACATACTAATATGACAAAATGGAATACACCGTATTGTTAGTATTAGTTCATTTGAATGATCCATATTTGACTCAAATTCAAATAAATATATTATATGTAAATATACTCCTCAATTTCTATTCTTATCAAATAAATAGTCTGTCTATGGTTGACAAAAATCGATAGCCATAATTTTAACATTAAACAATTGAGATAAAGTAAATCTAACGTTAAAATATTGAATTAAATATTACAAATCCAAATATGGCACTTATAAGTTTCAACCATTTATTGATATGAAGTCAATTTATGGTTGAGAAAAGTACATAATCATGAATTTAACATTACACAATTGGGATTTAGAAGATTCGACCTTAACATACTAATATGACAAAATGGAATACACCGTATTGTTAGTATTAGTTCATTTGAATGATCCATATTTGACTCAAATTCAAATAAATATAGTATATGTAAATATACACCTCAATTTCTATTCTTATCAAATAAATAGTCTATCTATGGTTGACAAAAATGGATAGCCATAATTTTAACATTAAACAATTGAGATAAAGTAAATCTAACGTTAAAATATTCAATTAAATATTACAAATGCAAATATGGCACTTATAAGTTTCAACCATTTATTGATATAAAGTCAATTTATGGTTGAGAAAAGTCCATAATCATGAATTTTACATTACACATTAGGGATTTAGAAGATTCGACCTTAACATACTAATATGACAAAATGGAATACACCGTATTGTTAGTATTAGTTCATTTGAATGATCCATATTTGACTCAAATTCAAATAAATATAGTATATGTAAAAATATACACCTCAATTTCTATTCATATCAAATAAATAGTCTATCTATGGTTGACAAAAATCGATAGCCATAAGTTTAACATTAAACAATTGAGATAAAGTAAATCTAACGTTAAAATATTGAATTAAATATTACAAATGCAAATATGGCACTTATAAGTTTCAACCATTTATTTATATGAAGTCAATTTATGGTTGAGAAAAGTCCATAATCATGAATTTAACATTATACAATTGGGATTTAGAAGATTCGACCTTAACATACTAATATGACAAAATGGAATACACCGTATTGTTAGTATTAGTTCATTTGAATGATCCATATTTGACTCAAATTCAAATAAATATAGTATATGTAAATATACACCTCAATTTCTATTCTTATCAAATAAATAGTCTATCTATCTTTGAAAAAACTCGATAGCCATAATTTTATCATTAAACAATTGAGATTAAGTAAATCTAACGTTAAAAAATTGAATTAAATAACACAAATGCAAATATGCGCCTTATAAGTTTCAACCATTGATTGATATGAAGTCAATTTATGGTTGAGAAAAGTATATAATCATGAATTTAACATTACACAATTGGGATTTAGAAGATTCGACCTTAACATACTAATATGACAAAATGGAATACACCGTATTGTTAGTATTAGTTCATTTGAATGATCCATATTTGACTCAAATTCAAATAAATATATTATATGTAAATATACTCCTCAATTTCTATTCTTATCAAATAAATAGTCTGTCTATGGTTGACAAAAATCGATAGCCATAATTTTAACATTAAACAATTGAGATAAAGTAAATCTAACGTTAAAATATTGAATTAAATATTACAAATGCAAATATGGCACTTATAAGTTTCAACCATTTATTGATATGAAGTCAATTTATGGTTGAGAAAAGTCCATAATCATGAATTTAACATTATACAATTGGGATTTAGAAGATTCGACCTTAACATACTAATATGACAAAATGGAATACACCGTATTGTTAGTATTAGTTCATTTGAATGATCCATATTTGACTCAAATTCAAATAAAAATAGTATATGTAAATATACACCTCAATTTCTATTCTTATCAAATAAATAGTCTATCTATCTTTGAAAAAACTCGATAGCCATAATTTTATCATTAAACAATTGAGATTAAGTAAATCTAACGTTAAAAAATTGAATTAAATAACACAAATGCAAATATGCGCCTTATAAGTTTCAACCATTGATTGATATGAAGTCAATTTATGGTTGAGAAAAGTATATAATCATGAATTTAACATTACACAATTGGGATTTAGAAGATTCGACCTTAACATACTAATATGACAAAATGGAATACACCGTATTGTTAGTATTAGTTCATTTGAATGATCCATATTTGACTCAAATTCAAATAAATATATTATATGTAAATATACTCCTCAATTTCTATTCTTATCAAATAAATAGTCTATCTATGGTTGACAAAAATCGATAGCCATAATTTTAACATTAAACAATTGAGATAAAGTAAATCTAACGTTAAAATATTGAATTAAATATTACAAATGCAAATATGGCACTTATAAGTTTCAACCATTTATTGATATGAAGTCAATTTATGGTTGAGAAAAGTACATAATCATGAATTTAACATTACACAATTGGGATTTAGAAGATTCGTCCTTAACATACTAATATGACAAAATGGAATACACCGTATTGTTAGTATTAGTTCATTTGAATGATCCATATTTGACTCAAATTCAAATAAATATAGTATATGTAAATATACACCTCAATTTCTATTCTTATCAAATAAATAATCTATCTATGCATGACAAAAATCGATAGCCATAATTTTAACATTAAACAATTGAGATAAAGTAAATCTAACGTTAAAATATTCAATTAAATATTACAAATGCAAATATGGCACTTATAAGTTTCAACCATTTATTGATATAAAGTCAATTTATGGTTGAGAAAAGTCCATAATCATGAATTTTACATTACACAATAGGGATTTAGAAGATTCGACCTTAACATACTAATATGACAAAATGGAATACACCGTATTGTTAGTATTAGTTCATTTGAATGATCCATATTTGACTCAAATTCAAATAAATATAGTATATGTAAATATACACCTCAATTTCTATTCTTATCAAATAAATAGTCTATCTATGGTTAACAAAAATTGATTGCCATAATTTTAACATTAAACAATTGAGATAAAGTAAATCTAAAATTAAAAAATTGAATTAAATATTACAAATGCAAATATGGCACTTATAAGTTTCAACCATTTATTGATATAAAGTCAATTTATGGTTGAGAAAAGTCCATAATCATGAATTTTACATTACACAATAGGGATTTAGAAGATTCGACCTTAACATACTAATATGACAAAATGGAATACACCGTATTGTTAGTATTAGTTCATTTGAATGATCCATATTTGACTCAAATTCAAATAAATATAGTATATGTCAATATACAACTCAATTTCTATTATTATCAAATAAATAGTCGATCTATCTTTGAAAAAATTCGATAGGCATAATTTTAACATTAAATAATTGAGATAAATTAAACCTAAGGTTAAAAAATCGAATTAAATAATACAAATGCAAATATGCATCTTATATGTTTTGAACCATTTATTGATATGATGTCAATTTATGGTTGAGAAAAGTCTATAATCATGAATTTAACATTACACAATTAGGATTTAGAAGATTCGACCTTAACATACTAATATGACAAAATGGAATACACCGTATTGTTAGTATTAGTAAATTTTGAATGATCCATATTTGACTCAAATTCAAATAAATATAGTATATGTAAAAATATACACCTCAATTTCTATTCTTTTCAAATAAATAGTCTATCTATGGTTGACAAAAATCGTTAGCCATAATTTTAACATTAAATAATTGAGATAAATTAAACCTAAGGTTAAAAAATTCAATTAAACAATACAAATGCAAATATGCCACTTATATGTTTCAACCATTTACTGATATGAAGTCAATTTATGGTTGAGAAAAGTCCATAATCATAAATTTAACATTACACAATTGGGATTTAGAAGATTCGACCTTAACATACTTATATTACAAAATTGAATACACCGTATTGTTAATATTAGTTCATTTGAATGGTCCATATTTGACTCAAATTCAAATAAATATAGTATATGTAAATATACACCTCAATTTCTATTCTTATCAAATAAATAGTCTATCTATGGTTGACAAATATCGATAGCCATAATTTTAACATTAAACAATTGAGATAAAGTAAATCTAACGTTAAAATATTGAATTAAATATTACAAATGAAAATATGCCACTTATAAGTTTGAACCATTTATTGATATGAAGTCAATTAAAGGATGAGAAAAGTCCATAATCATGAATTTAACATTACACAATTCGGATTTAGAAGATTCGACCTTAACATACTTATATGACAAAATGGAATACACCCTATTGTTAATATTAGTTCATTTGAATTTTCCGTATTTGACTCAAATTCAAATAAATATAGTATATGTAAAATTATACACCTCAATTTCTATTCTTATCAAATAAATAGTCTATCTATGGTTGACAAAAATCGATAGCCATAATTTTAACATTAAACAATTGAGATAAAGTAAATCTAACGTTAAAATATTGAATTAAATATTACAAATGCAAATATGGCACTTATAAGTTTCAACCATTTATTGATATGAAGTCAATTTATGGTTGAGAAAAGTCCATAATCATGAATTTAACATTATACAATTGGGATTTAGAAGATTCGACCTTAACATACTAATATGACAAAATGGAATACACCGTATTATTAGTATTAGTTCATTTGAATGATCCATATTTGACTCAAATTCAAATAAATATAGTATATGTAAATATACACCTCAATTTCTATTCTTATCAAACAAATAGGATATCTATCTTTGAAAAAACTCGATAGGCATAATTTTAACATTAAATAATTGAGATAAATTAAACCTAAGGTCAAAAAATCGAATTAAATAATACAAATGCAAATATGCACCTTATATGTTTCAACCATTTATTGATATGATGTCAATTTATGGTTGAGAAAAGTCCATAATCATGAATTTAACATTACACAATTGGGATTTAGAAGACTCGACCTTAACATACTAATATGAAAAAATGGAATACACCGTATTGTTAGTATTAGTTCATTTGAATGATCCATATTTGAATCAAATTCAAATAAATATAGTATATGTAAAATTATACACCTCAATTTCTATTCTTATCAAATAAATAGCCTATCTATCTTTGAAAAAACTCGATAGCCATAATTTTAACATTAAACAATTGAGATAAAGTAAATCTAACGTTAAAATATTGAATTAAATATTACAAATGCAAATATGGCACTTATAAGTTTCAACCATTTATTGATATGAAGTCAATTTATGGTTGAGAAAAGTCCATAATCATGAATTTAACATTATACAATTGGGATTTAGAAGATTCGACCTTAACATACTAATATGACAAAATGGAATACACCGTATTATTAGTATTAGTTCATTTGAATGATCCATATTTGACTCAAATTCAAATAAATATAGTATATGTAAATATACACCTCAATTTCTATTCTTATCAAATAAATAGGATATCTATCTTTGAAAAAACTCGATAGCCATAATTTTAACATTAAACAATTGAGATTAAGTAAATCTAACGTTAAAAAATTGAATTAAATAACACAAATGCAAATATGCGCCTTATAAGTTTCAACCATTGATTGATATGAAGTCAATTTGTGGTTGAGAAAAGTATATAATCATGATTTTAACATTACACATATGGGATTTAGAAGATTCGACCTTAACATACTAATATGACAAAATGGAATACACCGTATTGTTTGTATTAGTTCAATTGAATGATCCATATTTGACTCAAATTCAAATAAATATATTATATGTAAAAATATACACCTCAATTTCTATTCTTATCAAATAAATAGTCTATCTATGGTTGACAAAAATCGATAGCCATAATTTTAACATTAAACAATTGAGATAAATTAAACCTAAGGTTAAAAAATCGAATTAAATATTACAAATGCAAATATGGCACTTATAAGTTTCAACCATTTATTTATATGAAGTCAATTTATGGTTGAGAAAAGTCCATAATCATGAATTTAACATTATACAATTGGGATTTAGAAGATTCGACCTTAACATACTAATATGACAAAATGGAATACACCGTATTGTTAGTATTAGTTCATTTGAATGATCCATATTTGACTCAAATTCAAATAAATATAGTATATGTAAATATACACCTCAATTTCTATTCTTATCAAATAAATAGTCTATCTATCTTTGAAAAAACTCGATAGCCATAATTTTATCATTAAACAATTAAGATTAAGTAAATCTAACGTTAAAAAATTGAATTAAATAACACAAATGCAAATATGCGCCTTATAAGTTTCAACCATTGATTGATATGAAGTCAATTTATGGTTGAGAAAAGTATATAATCATGAATTTAACATTACACAATTGGGATTTAGAAGATTCGACCTTAACATACTAATATGACAAAATGGAATACACCGTATTGTTAGTATTAGTTCATTTGAATGATCCATATTTGACTCAAATTCAAATAAATATATTATATGTAAATATACTCCTCAATTTCTATTCTTATCAAATAAATAGTCTGTCTATGGTTGACAAAAATCGATAGCCATAATTTTAACATTAAACAATTGAGATAAAGTAAATCTAACGTTAAAATATTGAATTAAATATTACAAATCCAAATATGGCACTTATAAGTTTCAACCATTTATTGATATGAAGTCAATTTATGGTTGAGAAAAGTACATAATCATGAATTTAACATTACACAATTGGGATTTAGAAGATTCGACCTTAACATACTAATATGACAAAATGGAATACACCGTATTGTTAGTATTAGTTCATTTGAATGATCCATATTTGACTCAAATTCAAATAAATATAGTATATGTAAATATACACCTCAATTTCTATTCTTATCAAATAAATAGTCTATCTATGGTTGACAAAAATGGATAGCCATAATTTTAACATTAAACAATTGAGATAAAGTAAATCTAACGTTAAAATATTCAATTAAATATTACAAATGCAAATATGGCACTTATAAGTTTCAACCATTTATTGATATAAAGTCAATTTATGGTTGAGAAAAGTCCATAATCATGAATTTTACATTACACATTAGGGATTTAGAAGATTCGACCTTAACATACTAATATGACAAAATGGAATACACCGTATTGTTAGTATTAGTTCATTTGAATGATCCATATTTGACTCAAATTCAAATAAATATAGTATATGTAAAAATATACACCTCAATTTCTATTCATATCAAATAAATAGTCTATCTATGGTTGACAAAAATCGATAGCCATAAGTTTAACATTAAACAATTGAGATAAAGTAAATCTAACGTTAAAATATTGAATTAAATATTACAAATGCAAATATGGCACTTATAAGTTTCAACCATTTATTTATATGAAGTCAATTTATGGTTGAGAAAAGTCCATAATCATGAATTTAAAATTATACAATTGGGATTTAGAAGATTCGACCTTAACATACTAATATGACAAAATGGAATACACCGTATTGTTAGTATTAGTTCATTTGAATGATCCATATTTGACTCAAATTCAAATAAATATAGTATATGTAAATATACACCTCAATTTCTATTCTTATCAAATAAATAGTCTATCTATCTTTGAAAAAACTCGATAGCCATAATTTTATCATTAAACAATTGAGATTAAGTAAATCTAACGTTAAAAAATTGAATTAAATAACACAAATGCAAATATGCGCCTTATAAGTTTCAACCATTGATTGATATGAAGTCAATTTATGGTTGAGAAAAGTATATAATCATGAATTTAACATTACACAATTGGGATTTAGAAGATTCGACCTTAACATACTAATATGACAAAATGGAATACACCGTATTGTTAGTATTAGTTCATTTGAATGATCCATATTTGACTCAAATTCAAATAAATATAGTATATATAAATATACAACTCAATTTCTATTATTATCAAATAAATAGTCGATCTATCTTTGAAAAAACTCGATAGCCATAATTTTAACATTAAACAATTGAGATTAAGTAAATCTAACGTTAAAAAATTGAATTAAATAACACAAATGCAAATATGGCACTTATAAGTTTCAACCATTTATTGATATGAAGTCAATTTATGGTTGAGAAAAGTCCATAATCATGAATTTAACATTACACAATTGGGATTTAGAAGATTCGACCTTAACATACTAATATGAAAAAATGGAATACACCGTATTTTAGTATTAGTTCAATTGAATAATCCATATTTGACTCAAATTCAAATAAATATAGTATATGTAAAAATATACACCTCAATTTCTATTCTTATCAAATAAATAGTCTATCTATGGTTGACAAAAATCGATAGCCATAATTTTAACATTAAACAATTGAGATAAATTAAACCTAAGGTTAAAAAATCGAATTAAATATTACAAATGCAAATATGGCACTTATAAGTTTCAACCATTTATTGATATGAAGTCAATTTATGGTTGAGAAAAGTCCATAATCATGAATTTAACATTATACAATTGGGATTTAGAAGATTCGACCTTAACATACTAATATGACAAAATGGAATACACCGTATTGTTTGTATTAGTTCAATTGAATGATCCATATTTGACTCAAATTCAAATAAATATATTATATGTAAAAATATACACCTCAATTTCTATTCATATCAAATAAATAGTCTATCTATGGTTGACAAAAATCGATAGCCATAAGTTTAACATTAAACAATTGAGATAAAGTAAATCTAACGTTAAAATATTGAATTAAATATTACAAATGCAAATATGGCACTTATAAGTTTCAACCATTTATTTATATGAAGTCAATTTATGGTTGAGAAAAGTCCATAATCATGAATTTAACATTATACAATTGGGATTTAGAAGATTTGACCTTAACATACTAATATGACAAAATGGAATACACCGTATTGTTAGTATTAGTTCATTTGAATGATCCATATTTGACTCAAATTCAAATAAATATAGTATATGTAAATATACACCTCAATTTCTATTCTTATCAAATAAATAGTCTATCTATCTTTGAAAAAACTCGATAGCCATAATTTTATCATTAAACAATTGAGATTAAGTAAATCTAACGTTAAAAAATTGAATTAAATAACACAAATGCAAATATGCGCCTTATAAGTTTCAACCATTGATTGATATGAAGTCAATTTATGGTTGAGAAAAGTATATAATCATGAATTTAACATTACACAATTGGGATTTAGAAGATTCGACCTTAACATACTAATATGACAAAATGGAATACACCGTATTGTTAGTATTAGTTCATTTGAATGATCCATATTTGACTCAAATTCAAATAAATATAGTATATATAAATATACAACTCAATTTCTATTATTATCAAATAAATAGTCGATCTATCTTTGAAAAAACTCGATAGCCATAATTTTAACATTAAACAATTGAGATTAAGTAAATCTAACGTTAAAAAATTGAATTAAATAACACAAATGCAAATATGGCACTTATAAGTTTCAACCATTTATTGATATGAAGTCAATTTATGGTTGAGAAAAGTCCATAATCATGAATTTAACATTACACAATTGGGATTTAGAAGATTCGACCTTAACATACTAATATGAAAAAATGGAATACACCGTATTTTAGTATTAGTTCAATTGAATAATCCATATTTGACTCAAATTCAAATAAATATAGTATATGTAAAAATATACACCTCAATTTCTATTCTTATCAAATAAATAGTCTATCTATGGTTGACAAAAATCGATAGCCATAATTTTAACATTAAACAATTGAGATAAATTAAACCTAAGGTTAAAAAATCGAATTAAATATTACAAATGCAAATATGGCACTTATAAGTTTCAACCATTTATTGATATGAAGTCAATTTATGGTTGAGAAAAGTCCATAATCATGAATTTAACATTATACAATTGGGATTTAGAAGATTCGACCTTAACATACTAATATGACAAAATGGAATACACCGTATTGTTTGTATTAGTTCAATTGAATGATCCATATTTGACTCAAATTCAAATAAATATATTATATGTAAAAATATACACCTCAATTTCTATTCATATCAAATAAATAGTCTATCTATGGTTGACAAAAATCGATAGCCATAAGTTTAACATTAAACAATTGAGATAAAGTAAATCTAACGTTAAAATATTGAATTAAATATTACAAATGCAAATATGGCACTTATAAGTTTCAACCATTTATTTATATGAAGTCAATTTATGGTTGAGAAAAGTCCATAATCATGAATTTAACATTATACAATTGGGATTTAGAAGATTCGACCTTAACATACTAATATGACAAAATGGAATACACCGTATTGTTAGTATTAGTTCATTTGAATGATCCATATTTGACTCAAATTCAAATAAATATAGTATATGTAAATATACACCTCAATTTCTATTCTTATCAAATAAATAGTCTATCTATCTTTGAAAAAACTCGATAGCCATAATTTTATCATTAAACAATTGAGATTAAGTAAATCTAACGTTAAAAAATTGAATTAAATAACACAAATGCAAATATGCGCCTTATAAGTTTCAACCATTGATTGATATGAAGTCAATTTATGGTTGAGAAAAGTATATAATCATGAATTTAACATTACACAATTGGGATTTAGAAGATTCGACCTTAACATACTAATATGACAAAATGGAATACACCGTATTGTTAGTATTAGTTCATTTGAATGATCCATATTTGACTCAAATTCAAATAAATATAGTATATATAAATATACAACTCAATTTCTATTATTATCAAATAAATAGTCGATCTATCTTTGAAAAAACTCGATAGCCATAATTTTAACATTAAACAATTGAGATTAAGTAAATCTAACGTTAAAAAATTGAATTAAATAACACAAATGCAAATATGGCACTTATAAGTTTCAACCATTTATTGATATGAAGTCAATTTATGGTTGAGAAAAGTCCATAATCATGAATTTAACATTACACAATTGGGATTTAGAAGATTCGACCTTAACATACTAATATGAAAAAATGGAATACACCGTATTTTAGTATTAGTTCAATTGAATAATCCATATTTGACTCAAATTCAAATAAATATAGTATATGTAAAAATATACACCTCAATTTCTATTCTTATCAAATAAATAGTCTATCTATGGTTGACAAAAATCGATAGCCATAATTTTAACATTAAACAATTGAGATAAATTAAACCTAAGGTTAAAAAATCGAATTAAATATTACAAATGCAAATATGGCACTTATAAGTTTCAACCATTTATTGATATGAAGTCAATTTATGGTTGAGAAATGTCCATAATCATGAATTTAACATTATACAATTGGGATTTAGAAGATTCGACCTTAACATACTAATATGACAAAATGGAATACACCGTATTGTTTGTATTAGTTCAATTGAATGATCCATATTTGACTCAAATTCAAATAAATATATTATATGTAAAAATATACACCTCAATTTCTATTCATATCAAATAAATAGTCTATCTATGGTTGACAAAAATCGATAGCCATAAGTTTAACATTAAACAATTGAGATAAAGTAAATCTAACGTTAAAATATTGAATTAAATATTACAAATGCAAATATGGCACTTATAAGTTTCAACCATTTATTTATATGAAGTCAATTTATGGTTGAGAAAAGTCCATAATCATGAATTTAACATTATACAATTGGGATTTAGAAGATTCGACCTTAACATACTAATATGACAAAATGGAATACACCGTATTGTTAGTATTAGTTCATTTGAATGATACATATTTGACTCAAATTCAAATAAATATATTATATGTAAAAATATACACCTCAATTTCTATTCATATCAAATAAATAGTCTATCTATGGTTGACAAAAATCGATAGCCATAAGTTTAACATTAAACAATTGAGATAAAGTAAATCTAACGTTAAAATATTGAATTAAATATTACAAATGCAAATATGGCACTTATAAGTTTCAACCATTTATTTATATGAAGTCAATTTATGGTTGAGAAAAGTCCATAATCATGAATTTAACATTATACAATTGGGATTTAGAAGATTCGACCTTAACATACTAATATGACAAAATGGAATACACCGTATTGTTAGTATTAGTTCATTTGAATGATCCATATTTGACTCAAATTCAAATAAATATAGTATATGTAAATATACACCTCAATTTCTATTCTTATCAAATAAATAGTCTATCTATCTTTGAAAAAACTCGATAGCCATAATTTTATCATTAAACAATTGAGATTAAGTAAATCTAACGTTAAAAAATTGAATTAAATAACACAAATGCAAATATGCGCCTTATAAGTTTCAACCATTGATTGATATGAAGTCAATTTATGGTTGAGAAAAGTATATAATCATGAATTTAACATTACACAATTGGGATTTAGAAGATTCGACCTTAACATACTAATATGACAAAATGGAATACACCGTATTGTTAGTATTAGTTCATTTGAATGATCCATATTTGACTCAAATTCAAATAAATATAGTATATATAAATATACAACTCAATTTCTATTATTATCAAATAAATAGTCGATCTATCTTTGAAAAAACTCGATAGCCATAATTTTAACATTAAACAATTGAGATTAAGTAAATCTAACGTTAAAAAATTGAATTAAATAACACAAATGCAAATATGGCACTTATAAGTTTCAACCATTTATTGATATGAAGTCAATTTATGGTTGAGAAAAGTCCATAATCATGAATTTAACATTACACAATTGGGATTTAGAAGATTCGACCTTAACATACTAATATGAAAAAATGGAATACACCGTATTTTAGTATTAGTTCAATTGAATAATCCATATTTGACTCAAATTCAAATAAATATAGTATATGTAAAAATATACACCTCAATTTCTATTCTTATCAAATAAATAGTCTATCTATGGTTGACAAAAATCGATAGCCATAATTTTAACATTAAACAATTGAGATAAATTAAACCTAAGGTTAAAAAATCGAATTAAATATTACAAATGCAAATATGGCACTTATAAGTTTCAACCATTTATTGATATGAAGTCAATTTATGGTTGAGAAAAGTCCATAATCATGAATTTAACATTATACAATTGGGATTTAGAAGATTCGACCTTAACATACTAATATGACAAAATGGAATACACCGTATTGTTTGTATTAGTTCAATTGAATGATCCATATTTGACTCAAATTCAAATAAATATATTATATGTAAAAATATACACCTCAATTTCTATTCATATCAAATAAATAGTCTATCTATGGTTGACAAAAATCGATAGCCATAAGTTTAACATTAAACAATTGAGATAAAGTAAATCTAACGTTAAAATATTGAATTAAATATTACAAATGCAAATATGGCACTTATAAGTTTCAACCATTTATTTATATGAAGTCAATTTATGGTTGAGAAAAGTCCATAATCATGAATTTAACATTATACAATTGGGATTTAGAAGATTCGACCTTAACATACTAATATGACAAAATGGAATACACCGTATTGTTAGTATTAGTTCATTTGAATGATCCATATTTGACTCAAATTCAAATAAATATAGTATATGTAAATATACACCTCAATTTCTATTCTTATCAAATAAATAGTCTATCTATCTTTGAAAAAACTCGATAGCCATAATTTTATCATTAAACAATTGAGATTAAGTAAATCTAACGTTAAAAAATTGAATTAAATAACACAAATGCAAATATGCGCCTTATAAGTTTCAACCATTGATTGATATGAAGTCAATTTATGGTTGAGAAAAGTATATAATCATGAATTTAACATTACACAATTGGGATTTAGAAGATTCGACCTTAACATACTAATATGACAAAATGGAATACACCGTATTGTTAGTATTAGTTCATTTGAATGATCCATATTTGACTCAAATTCAAATAAATATAGTATATATAAATATACAACTCAATTTCTATTATTATCAAATAAATAGTCGATCTATCTTTGAAAAAACTCGATAGCCATAATTTTAACATTAAACAATTGAGATTAAGTAAATCTAACGTTAAAAAATTGAATTAAATAACACAAATGCAAATATGGCACTTATAAGTTTCAACCATTTATTGATATGAAGTCAATTTATGGTTGAGAAAAGTCCATAATCATGAATTTAACATTACACAATTGGGATTTAGAAGATTCGACCTTAACATACTAATATGAAAAAATGGAATACACCGTATTTTAGTATTAGTTCAATTGAATAATCCATATTTGACTCAAATTCAAATAAATATAGTATATGTAAAAATATACACCTCAATTTCTATTCTTATCAAATAAATAGTCTATCTATGGTTGACAAAAATCGATAGCCATAATTTTAACATTAAACAATTGAGATAAATTAAACCTAAGGTTAAAAAATCGAATTAAATATTACAAATGCAAATATGGCACTTATAAGTTTCAACCATTTATTGATATGAAGTCAATTTATGGTTGAGAAAAGTCCATAATCATGAATTTAACATTATACAATTGGGATTTAGAAGATTCGACCTTAACATACTAATATGACAAAATGGAATACACCGTATTGTTTGTATTAGTTCAATTGAATGATCCATATTTGACTCAAATTCAAATAAATATATTATATGTAAAAATATACACCTCAATTTCTATTCATATCAAATAAATAGTCTATCTATGGTTGACAAAAATCGATAGCCATAAGTTTAACATTAAACAATTGAGATAAAGTAAATCTAACGTTAAAATATTGAATTAAATATTACAAATGCAAATATGGCACTTATAAGTTTCAACCATTTATTTATATGAAGTCAATTTATGGTTGAGAAAAGTCCATAATCATGAATTTAACATTATACAATTGGGATTTAGAAGATTCGACCTTAACATACTAATATGACAAAATGGAATACACCGTATTGTTAGTATTAGTTCATTTGAATGATCCATATTTGACTCAAATTCAAATAAATATAGTATATGTAAATATACACCTCAATTTCTATTCTTATCAAATAAATAGTCTATCTATCTTTGAAAAAACTCGATAGCCATAATTTTATCATTAAACAATTGAGATTAAGTAAATCTAACGTTAAAAAATTGAATTAAATAACACAAATGCAAATATGCGCCTTATAAGTTTCAACCATTGATTGATATGAAGTCAATTTATGGTTGAGAAAAGTATATAATCATGAATTTAACATTACACAATTGGGATTTAGAAGATTCGACCTTAACATACTAATATGACAAAATGGAATACACCGTATTGTTAGTATTAGTTCATTTGAATGATCCATATTTGACTCAAATTCAAATAAATATAGTATATATAAATATACAACTCAATTTCTATTATTATCAAATAAATAGTCGATCTATCTTTGAAAAAACTCGATAGCCATAATTTTAACATTAAACAATTGAGATTAAGTAAATCTAACGTTAAAAAATTGAATTAAATAACACAAATGCAAATATGGCACTTATAAGTTTCAACCATTTATTGATATGAAGTCAATTTATGGTTGAGAAAAGTCCATAATCATGAATTTAACATTACACAATTGGGATTTAGAAGATTCGACCTTAACATACTAATATGAAAAAATGGAATACACCGTATTTTAGTATTAGTTCAATTGAATAATCCATATTTGACTCAAATTCAAATAAATATAGTATATGTAAAAATATACACCTCAATTTCTATTCTTATCAAATAAATAGTCTATCTATGGTTGACAAAAATCGATAGCCATAATTTTAACATTAAACAATTGAGATAAATTAAACCTAAGGTTAAAAAATCGAATTAAATATTACAAATGCAAATATGGCACTTATAAGTTTCAACCATTTATTGATATGAAGTCAATTTATGGTTGAGAAAAGTCCATAATCATGAATTTAACATTATACAATTGGGATTTAGAAGATTCGACCTTAACATACTAATATGACAAAATGGAATACACCGTATTGTTTGTATTAGTTCAATTGAATGATCCATATTTGACTCAAATTCAAATAAATATATTATATGTAAAAATATACACCTCAATTTCTATTCATATCAAATAAATAGTCTATCTATGGTTGACAAAAATCGATAGCCATAAGTTTAACATTAAACAATTGAGATAAAGTAAATCTAACGTTAAAATATTGAATTAAATATTACAAATGCAAATATGGCACTTATAAGTTTCAACCATTTATTTATATGAAGTCAATTTATGGTTGAGAAAAGTCCATAATCATGAATTTAACATTATACAATTGGGATTTAGAAGATTCGACCTTAACATACTAATATGACAAAATGGAATACACCGTATTGTTAGTATTAGTTCATTTGAATGATCCATATTTGACTCAAATTCAAATAAATATAGTATATGTAAATATACACCTCAATTTCTATTCTTATCAAATAAATAGTCTATCTATCTTTGAAAAAACTCGATAGCCATAATTTTATCATTAAACAATTGAGATTAAGTAAATCTAACGTTAAAAAATTGAATTAAATAACACAAATGCAAATATGCGCCTTATAAGTTTCAACCATTGATTGATATGAAGTCAATTTATGGTTGAGAAAAGTATATAATCATGAATTTAACATTACACAATTGGGATTTAGAAGATTCGACCTTAACATACTAATATGACAAAATGGAATACACCGTATTGTTAGTATTAGTTCATTTGAATGATCCATATTTGACTCAAATTCAAATAAATATATTATATGTAAATATACTCCTCAATTTCTATTCTTATCAAATAAATAGTCTATCTATGGTTGACAAAAATCGATAGCCATAATTTTAACATTAAACAATTGAGATAAAGTAAATCTAACGTTAAAATATTGAATTAAATATTACAAATCCAAATATGGCACTTATAAGTTTCAACCATTTATTGATATGAAGTCAATTTATGGTTGAGAAAAGTACATAATCATGAATTTAACATTACACAATTGGGATTTAGAAGATTCGACCTTAACATACTAATATGACAAAATGGAATACACCGTATTGTTAGTATTAGTTCATTTGAATGATCCATATTTGACTCAAATTCAAATAAATATAGTATATGTAAATATACACCTCAATTTCTATTCTTATCAAATAAATAGTCTATCTATGGTTGACAAAAATCGATAGCCATAATTTTAACATTAAACAATTGAGATAAAGTAAATCTAACGTTAAAATATTCAATTAAATATTACAAATGCAAATATGGCACTTATAAGTTTCAACCATTTATTGATATAAAGTCAATTTATGGTTGAGAAAAGTCCATAATCATGAATTTTACATTACACATTAGGGATTTAGAAGATTCGACCTTAACATACTAATATGACAAAATGGAATACACCGTATTGTTAGTATTAGTTCATTTGAATGATCCATATTTGACTCAAATTCAAATAAATATAGTATATGTAAAAATATACACCTCAATTTCTATTCATATCAAATAAATAGTCTATCTATGGTTGACAAAAATCGATAGCCATAAGTTTAACATTAAACAATTGAGATAAAGTAAATCTAACGTTAAAATATTGAATTAAATATTACAAATGCAAATATGGCACTTATAAGTTTCAACCATTTATTTATATGAAGTCAATTTATGGTTGAGAAAAGTCCATAATCATGAATTTAACATTATACAATTGGGATTTAGAAGATTCGACCTTAACATACTAATATGACAAAATGGAATACACCGTATTGTTAGTATTAGTTCATTTGAATGATCCATATTTGACTCAAATTCAAATAAATATAGTATATGTAAATATACACCTCAATTTCTATTCTTATCAAATAAATAGTCTATCTATCTTTGAAAAAACTCGATAGCCATAATTTTATAATTAAACAATTGAGATTAAGTAAATCTAACGTTAAAAAATTGAATTAAATAACACAAATGCAAATATGCGCCTTATAAGTTTCAACCATTGATTGATATGAAGTCAATTTATGGTTGAGAAAAGTATATAATCATGAATTTAACATTACACAATTGGGATTTAGAAGATTCGACCTTAACATACTAATATGACAAAATGGAATACACCGTATTGTTAGTATTAGTTCATTTGAATGATCCATATTTGACTCAAATTCAAATAAATATATTATATGTAAATATACTCCTCAATTTCTATTCTTATCAAATAAATAGTCTATCTATGGTTGACAAAAATCGATAGCCATAATTTTAACATTAAACAATTGAGATAAAGTAAATCTAACGTTAAAATATTGAATTAAATATTACAAATCCAAATATGGCACTTATAAGTTTCAACCATTTATTGATATGAAGTCAATTTATGGTTGAGAAAAGTACATAATCATGAATTTAACATTACACAATTGGGATTTAGAAGATTCGACCTTAACATACTAATATGACAAAATGGAATACACCGTATTGTTAGTATTAGTTCATTTGAATGATCCATATTTGACTCAAATTCAAATAAATATAGTATATGTAAATATACACCTCAATTTCTATTCTTATCAAATAAATAGTCTATCTATGGTTGACAAAAATCGATAGCCATAATTTTAACATTAAACAATTGAGATAAAGTAAATCTAACGTTAAAATATTCAATTAAATATTACAAATGCAAATATGGCACTTATAAGTTTCAACCATTTATTGATATAAAGTCAATTTATGGTTGAGAAAAGTCCATAATCATGAATTTTACATTACACATTAGGGATTTAGAAGATTCGACCTTAACATACTAATATGACAAAATGGAATACACCGTATTGTTAGTATTAGTTCATTTGAATGATCCATATTTGACTAAAATTCAAATAAATATAGTATATGTAAATATACACCTCAATTTCTATTCTTATCAAATAAATAGTCTATCTATGGTTAACAAAAATTGATTGCCATAATTTTAACATTAAACAATTGAGATAAAGTAAATCTAAAATTAAAAAATTGAATTAAATATTACAAATGCAAATATGGCACTTATAAGTTTCAACCATTTATTGATATAAAGTCAATTTATGGTTGAGAAAAGTCCATAATCATGAATTTTACATTACACAATAGGGATTTAGAAGATTCGACCGTAACATACTAATATGACAAAATGGAATACACCGTATTGTTAGTATTAGTTCATTTGAATGATCCATATTTGACTCAAATTCAAATAAATATAGTATATGTCAATATACAACTCAATTTCTATTATTATCAAATAAATAGTCGATCTATCTTTGAAAAAATTCGATAGGCATAATTTTAACATTAAATAATTGAGATAAATTAAACCTAAGGTTAAAAAATCGAATTAAATAATACAAATGCAAATATGCATCTTATATGTTTTGAACCATTTATTGATATGATGTCAATTTATGGTTGAGAAAAGTCTATAATCATGAATTTAACATTACACAATTGGGATTTAGAAGATTCGACCTTAACATACTAATATGACAAAATGGAATACACCGTATTGTTAGTATTAGTAAATTTTGAATGATCCATATTTGACTCAAATTCAAATAAATATAGTATATGTAAAAATATACACCTCAATTTCTATTCTTATCAAATAAATAGTCTACCTATGGTTGACAAAAATCGTTAGCCATAATTTTAACATTAAATAATTGAGATAAATTAAACCTAAGGTTAAAAAATTCAATTAAACAATACAAATGCAAATATGCACCTTATATGTTTCAACCATTTACTGATATGAAGTCAATTTATGGTTGAGAAAAGTCCATAATCATAAATTTAACATTACACAATTGGGATTTAGAAGATTCGACCTTAACATACTTATATTACAAAATTGAATACACCGTATTGTTAATATTAGTTCATTTTAATGGTCCATATTTGACTCAAATTCAAATAAATATAGTATATGTAAATATACACCTCAATTTCAATTCTTATCAAATAAATAGTCTATCAATGATTGACAAATATCGATAGCCATAATTTTAACATTAAACAATTGAGATAAAGTAAATCTAACGTTAAAATATTGAATTAAATATTACAAATACAAATATGCCACTTATAAGTTTGAACCATTTATTGATATGAAGTCAATTAAAGGATGAGAAAAGTCCATAATCATGAATTTAACATTACACAATTCGGATTTAGAAGATTCGACCTTAACATACTTATATGACAAAATGGAATACACCCTATTGTTAATATTAGTTCATTTGAATTTTCCGTATTTGACTCAAATTCAAATAAATATAGTATATGTAAAATTATACACCTCAATTTCTATTCTTATCAAATAAATAGTCTATCTATGGTTGACAAAAATCGATAGCCATAATTTTAACATTAAACAATTGAGATAAAGTAAATCTAACGTTAAAATATTGAATTAAATATTACAAATGCAAATATGGCACTTATAAGTTTCAACCATTTATTGATATGAAGTCAATTTATGGTTGAGAAAAGTCCATAATCATGAATTTAACATTATACAATTGCGATTTAGAAGATTCGACCTTAACATACTAATATGACAAAATGGAATACACCGTATTATTAGTATTAGTTCATTTGAATGATCCATATTTGACTCAAATTCAAATAAATATAGTATATGTAAATATACACCTCAATTTCTATTCTTATCAAATAAATAGGATATCTATCTTTGAAAAAACTCGATAGGCATAATTTTAACATTAAATAATTGAGATAAATTAAACCTAAGGTTAAAAAATCGAATTAAATAATACAAATGCAAATATGCACCTTATATGTTTCAACCATTTATTGATATGATGTCAATTTATGGTTGAGAAAAGTCCATAATCATGAATTTAACATTACACAATTGGGATTTAGAAGACTCGAACTTAACATACTAATATGAAAAAATGGAATGCACCGTATTGTTAGTATTAGTTCATTTGAATGATCCATATTTGAATCAAATTCAAATAAATATAGTATATGTAAAATTATACACCTCAATTTCTATTCTTATCAAATAAATAGTCTATCTATGGTTGACAAAAATCGATAGCCATAATTTTAACATTAAACAATTGAGATAAAGTAAATCTAACGTTAAAATATTGAATTAAATATTACAAATGCAAATATGGCACTTATAAGTTTCAACCATTTATTGATATGAAGTCAATTTATGGTTGAGAAAAGTACATAATCATGAATTTAACATTTTACAATTGGGATTTAGAAGATTCGACCTTAACATACTAATATGACAAAATGGAATACACCGTATTATTAGTATTAGTTCATTTGAATGATCCATATTTGACTCAAATTCAAATAAATATAGTATATGTAAATATACACCTCAATTTCTATTCTTATCAAATAAATAGGATATCTATCTTTGAAAAAACTCGATAGCCATAATTTTAACATTAAACAATTGAGATTAAGTAAATCTAACGTTAAAAAATTGAATTAAATAACACAAATGCAAATATGCGCCTTATAAGTTTCAACCATTGATTGATATGAAGTCAATTTGTGGTTGAGAAAAGTATATAATCATGATTTTAACATTACACATATGGGATTTAGAAGATTCGACCTTAACATACTAATATGACAAAATGGAATACACCGTATTGTTTGTATTAGTTCAATTGAATGATCCATATTTGACTCAAATTCAAATAAATATATTATATGTAAAAATATACACCTCAATTTCTATTCTTATCAAATAAATAGTCTATCTATGGTTGACAAAAATCGATAGCCATAATTTTAACATTAAACAATTGAGATAAATTAAACCTAAGGTTAAAAAATCGAATTAAATATTACAAATGCAAATATGGCACTTATAAGTTTCAACCATTTATTGATATGAAGTCAATTTATGGTTGAGAAAAGTCCATAATCATGAATTTAACATTATACAATTGGGATTTAGAAGATTCGACCTTAACATACTAATATGACAAAATGGAATACACCGTATTGTTAGTATTAGTTCATTTGAATGATCCATATTTGACTCAAATTCAAATAAATATAGTATATGTAAATATACACCTCAATTTCTATTCTTATCAATTAAATAGTCTATCTATCTTTGAAAAAACTCGATAGCCATAATTTTAACATTAAACAATTGAGATAAAGTAAATATAACGTTAAAAAATTGAATTAAATAACACAAATGCAAATATGCACCTTATATGCTTCAACCATTTATTGATATGAAGTCAATTTATGGTTGAGAAAAGTATATAATCATGAATTTAACATTACACAATTCGGATTTAGAAGATTCGACCTTAACATACTAATATGACAAAATGGAATACACCTATTGTTAGTATTAGTTCATTTTTGAATGATCCATATTTGACTCAAATTCAAATAAATATAGTATATGTAAATATACAACTCAATTTCTATTATTATCAAATAAATAGTCGATCTATCTTTGAAAAACTTCGATAGGCATAATTTTAACATTAAATAATTGAGATAAATTAAACCTAAGGTTAAAAAATCGAATTATATAATACAAATGCAAATATGCACCTTATATGTTTCAACCATTTATTGATATAAAGTCAATTTATGGTTGAGAAAAGTCCATAATCATGAATTTAACATTACACAATAGGGATTTAGAAGATTCGACCTTAACATACTAATATGACAAAATGGAATACACCGTATTGTTAGTATTAGTTCATTTGAATGATCCATATTTGACTCAAATTCAAATAAATATAGTATATATAAATATACAACTCAATTTCTATTAGTATCAAATAAATAGTCGATCTATCTTTGAAAAAACTCGATAGCCATAATTTTAACATTAAACAATTGAGATAAAGTAAATCTAACGTTAAAATATCGAATTAAATATTACAAATGCAAATATGGCACTTATATGTTTCAACCATTTATTGATATGATGTCAATTTATGGTTGAGAAAAGTCCATAATCATGAATTTAACATTATACAATTGGGATTTAGAAGATTCGACCTTAACATACTAATATGACAAAATGGAATACACCGTATTGTTAGTATTAGTTCATTTGAATGATCCATATTTGACTCAAATTCAAATAAATATAGTATATGTAAATATACACCTCAATTTCTATTCTTATCTGGTTGAGAAAAATCGATAGCCATAATTTTAACATTAAACAATTGAGATAAAGTAAATCTAACGTTAAAATATTGAATTAAATATTACAAATGCAAATATGGCACTTATAAGTTTCAACCATTTATTGATATAAAGTCAATTTATGGTTGAGACAAGTCCATAATCATGAATTTTACATTACACAATAGGGATTTAGAAGATTCGACCTTAACATACTAATATGACAAAATGGAATACACCGTATTGTTAGTATTAGTTCATTTGAATGATCGATATTTGACTCAAATTCAAATAAATATAGTATATGTAAATATTCACCTCAATTTGTATTCTTATCAAATAAATAGTCTATCTACGGTTGACAAAAATCGATAGCCATAATTTTAACATTAAAGAATTGAGATAAAGTAAATCTAACGCTAAAAAATTGAATTAAATATTACAAATTCAAATATGCCCCTTATAAGTTTCAACCATTGATTAATACGAAGTCAATTTATGGTTGAGAAAAGTCCATAATCATGAATTTAACATTACACAATTGGGATTTAGAAGATTCGACCTTAACATACTAATATGACATAATGGAATACACCGTATTGTTAGTATTAGTTCATTTGAATGATCCATATTTGACTCAAATTCAAATAAATATAGTATATGTAAATATACAACTCAATTTCTATTATTATCAAATAAATAGTCGATCTATCTTTGAAAAAATTCGATAGGCATAATTTTAACAATAAATAATTGAGATAAATTAAACCTAAGGTTAAAAAATCGAATTAAATAATACAAATGCAAATATGCACCTTATATGTTTCAACCATTTATTGATATGATGTCAATTTATGGTTGAGAAAAGTCCATAATCATGAATTTAACATTACACAATTGGGATTTAGAAGACTCGACCTTAACATACTAATATGAAAAAATGGAATACACCGTATTGTTAGTATTAGTTCATTTGAATGATCCATATTTGAATCAAATTCCAATAAATATAGTATATGTAAAATTATACACCTCAATTTCTATTCTTATCAAATAAATAGTCTATCTATGGTTGACAAAAATCGATAGCCATAATTTTAACATTAAACAATTGAGATAAAGTAAATCTAACGTTAAAATATCGAATTAAATATTACAAATGCAAATATGGCACTTATATGTTTCAACCATTTATTGATATGATGTCAATTTATGGTTGAGAAAAGTCCATAATCATGAATTTAACATTATACAATTGGGATTTAGAAGATTCGACCTTAACATACTAATATGACAAAATGGAATACACCGTATTGTTAGTATTAGTTCATTTGAATGATCCATATTTGACTCAAATTCAAATAAATATAGTATATGTAAATATACACCTCAATTTCTATTCTTATCAAATCAATAGTCTATCTATATTTGAAAAAACTCGATAGCCATAATTTTAACATTAAACAATTGAGATAAAGTAAATCTAACGTTAAAATATTCAATTAAATATTACAAATGCAAATATGGCACTTATAAGTTTCAACCATTTATTGATATAAAGTCAATTTATGGTTGAGAAAAGTCCATAATCATGAATTTTACATTACACAATTGGGATTTAGAAGATTCGACCTTAACATACTAATATGACAAAATGGAATACACCGTATTGTTAGTATTAGTTCATTTGAATGATCCATATTTGACTCAAATTCAAATAAATATATTATATGTAAATATACTCCTCAATTTCTATTCTTATCAAATAAATAGTCTATCTATGGTTGACAAAAATCGATAGCCATAATTTTAACATTAAACAATTGAGATAAAGTAAATCTAACGTTAAAATATTGAATTAAATATTATAAATGCAAATATGGCACTTATAAGTTTCAACCATTTATTGATATGAAGTCAATTTATGGTTGAGAAAAGTCCATAATCATGAATTTAACATTATACAATTGGGATTTAGAAGATTCGACCTTAACATACTAATATGACAAAATGGAATACACCGTATTGTTAGTATTAGTTCATTTGAATGATCCATATTTGACTCAAATTCAAATAAATATAGTATATGTAAATATAGACCTCAATTTCTATTCTTATCAAATCAATAGTCTATCTATCTTTGAATAAACTCGATAGCCATAATTTTAACATTAAACAATTGAGATTAAGTAAATCTAATGTTAAAAAATAGAATTAAATAATACAAATGCAAATATGCACCTTATATGTTTCAACCATTTATTGATATGATGTCAATTTATGGTTGAGAAAAGTACATAATCATGAATTTAACATTACACAATTGGGATTTAGAAGATTCGACCTTAACATACTAATATGACAAAATGGAATACACCGTATTGTTAGTATTAGTTCATTTGAATGATCCATATTTGACTCAAATTCAAATAAATATAGTATATGTAAATATACACCTCAATTTCTATTCTTATCAAATAAATAGTCTATCTATGGTTGACAAAAATCGATAGCCATAATTTTAACATTAAACAATTGATATAAAGTAAATCTAACGTTAAAATATTGAATTAAATATTATAAATGCAAATATGGCACTTATAAGTTTCAACCATTTATTGATATGAAGTCAATTTATGGTTGAGAAAAGTCCATAATCATGAATTTAACATTACACAATTGGGATTTAGAAGATTCGACCTTAACATACTAATATGAAAAAATGGAATACACCGTATTTTAGTATTAGTTCAATTGAATAATCCATATTTGACTCAAATTCAAATAAATATAGTATATGTAAATATACACCTCAATTTCTAATCTTATCAAATAAATAGTCTATCTATGGTTGACAAAAAGCGATAGCCATAATTTTAACATTAAACAATTGAGATAAAGTAAATATAACGTTAAAATATTGAATTAAATATTACAAATGCAAATATGGCACTAATAAGTTTCAACCATTTATTGATATAAAGTCAATTTATGGTTGAGAAAAGTCCATAATCATTAATTTAAAATTACAAAATTGGGATTTAGAAGATTCGACCTTAACATACTAATATGAAAAAATTGAATACACCGTATTGTTAATATTAGTTCATTTGAATGGTCCATATTTGACTCAAATTCAAATAAATATAGTATTTGTAAATATACACCTCAATTTCTATTCTTATCAAATAAATAGTCTATCTATGGTTAACAAAAATCGATTGCCATAATTTTAACATTAAACAATTGAGATAAAGTAAATCTAACATTAAAAAATTGAATTAAATATTACAAATGCAAATATACGCCTTATAAGTTTCAACCATTTATTGATATGAAGTCAATTTATGGTTGAGAAAAGTATATAATCATGAATTTAACATTACACAATTGGGATTTAGAAGATTCGACCTTAACATACTAATATGACAAAATGGAATACACCGTATTGTTAGTATTAGTTCATTTGAATGATCCATATTTGACTCAAATTCAAATAAATATAGTATATGTAAATATACACCTCAATTTCTATTCTTATCAAATAAATAGTCGATCTATCTTGGAAAAAATTCGATAGGCATAATTTTAACATTAAATAATTGAGATAAATTAAACCTAAGGTTAAAAAATCGAATTAAATAATACAAATGCAAATATGCACCTTATATGTTTCAACCATTTATTGATATAAAGTCAATTTATGGTTGAGAAAAGTCCATAATCATGAATTTAACATTACACAATTGGGATTTAGAAGATTCGACCTTAACATACTAATATGAAAATATGGAATACACCGTATTGTTAGTATTAGTTCAATTGAATAATCCATATTTGACTCAAATTCAAATAAATATAGTATATGTAAATATACACCTCAATTTCTAATCTTATCAAATAAATAGTCTATCTATGGTTGACAAAAAGCGATAGCCATAATTTTAACATTAAACAATTGAGATAAAGTAAATATAACGTTAAAATATTGAATTAAATATTACAAATGCAAATATGGCACTAATAAGTTTCAACCATTTATTGATATAAAGTCAATTTATGGTTGAGAAAAGTCCATAATCATGAATTTAAAATTACAAAATTGGGATTTAGAAGATTCGACCTTAACATACTTATATGAAAAAATTGAATACACCGTATTGTTATATTAGTTCATTTGAATGGTCCATATTTGACTCAAATTCAAATAAATATAGTATTTGTAAATATACACCTCAATTTCTATTCTTATCAAATAAATAGTCTATCTATGGTTAACAAAAATCGATTGCCATAATTTTAACATTAAACAATTGAGATAAAGTAAATCTAACATTAAAAAATTGAATTAAATATTACAAATGCAAATATACGCCTTATAAGTTTCAACCATTGATTGATATGAAGTCAATTTATGGTTGAGAAAAGTATATAATCATGAATTTAACATTAAACAATTGGGATTTAGAAGATTCGACCTTAACATACTAATATGACAAAATGGAATACACCGTATTGTTAGTATTAGTTCATTTGAATGATCCATATTTGGATCAAATTCAAATAATTATAGTATATATAAATATACAACTCAATTTCTATTATTATCAAATAAATAGTCGATCTATCTTTGAAAAAATTCGATAGGCATAATTTTAACATTAAATAATTGAGATAAATTAAACCTAAGGTTAAAAAATCGAATTAAATAATACAAATGCAAATATGCACCTTATATGTTTCAACCATTTATTGATATGATGTCAATTTATGG
Source organism: Hippophae tibetana (assembly GCA_037013495.1). NCBI lineage: Eukaryota > Viridiplantae > Streptophyta > Magnoliopsida > Rosales > Elaeagnaceae > Hippophae > Hippophae tibetana. The sequence goes on along the minus strand of CM072805.1, from coordinate 12,225,503 downwards.
TTGAGAAAAGTCCATAATCATGAATTTAACATTACACAATTGAGATTTAGAAGATTCGACCTTAACATACTAATATGACAAAATGGAATACACCGTATTATTAGTATTAGTTCATTTGAATGATCCATATTTGACTCAAATTCAAATAAATATAGTATATATAAATATACAACTCAATTTCTATTATTATCAAATAAATAGTCGATCTATCTTTGAAAAAACTCGATAGCCATAATTTTAACATTAAACAATTGAGATTAAGTAAATCTAACGTTAAAAAATTGAATTAAATAACACAAATGCAAATATGGCACTTATAAGTTTCAACCATTTATTGATATGAAGTCAATTTATGGTTGAGAAAAGTCCATAATCATGAATTTAACATTACACATATGGAATTTAGAAGATTCGACCTTAACATACTAATATGACAAAATGGAATACACCGTATTGTTTGTATTAGTTCAATTGAATGATCCATATTTGACTCAAATTCAAATAAATATATTATATGTAAAAATATACACCTCAATTTCTATTCTTATCAAATAAATAGTCTATCTATGGTTGACAAAAATCGATAGCCATAATTTTTACATTAAACAATTGAGATAAATTAAACCTAAGGTTAAAAAATCGAAATAAATAATACAAATGCAAATATGCACCTTATATGTTTCAACCATTTATTGATATGAAGTCAATTTATGGTTGAGAAAAGTCCATAATCATGAATTTAACATTATACAATTGGGATTTAGAAGATTCGACCTTAACATACTAATATGACAAAATGGAATACACCGTATTGTTAGTATTTGTTCATTTGAATGATCCATATTTGACTCAAATTCAAATAAATATAGTATATGTAAATATACACCTCAATTTCTATTCTTATCAAATAAATAGGCTATCTATCTTTGAAAAAACTCGATAGCCATAATTTTAACATTAAACAATTGAGATTAAGTAAATCTAACGTTAAAAAATTGAATTAAATAACACAAATGCAAATATGCGCCCTATAAGTTTCAACCATTGATTGATATGAAGTCAATTTATGGTTGAGAAAAGTATATAATCATGAATTTAACATTACACAATTGGGATTTAGAAGATTCGACCTTAACATACTAATATGACAAAATTTAATACACCGTATTGTTAGTATTAGTTCATTTGAATGATCCATATTTGACTCAAATTCAAATAAATATAGTATATATAAATATACAACTCAATTTCTATCATTATCAAATAAATAGTCGATCTATCTTTGAAAAAATTCGATAGACATAATTTTAACATTAAATAATTGAGATAAATTAAACCTAAGGTTAAAAAATAGAATTAAATAATACAAATGCAAATATGCACCTTATATGTTTCAACCATTTATTGATATGATGTCAATTTATGGTTGAGAAAAGTACATAATCATGAATTTAACATTACACAATTGGGATTTAGAAGATTCGACCTTAGCATACTAATATGACAAAATGGAATACACCGTATTGTTAGTATTAGTTCATTTTAATGATCCATATTTGACTCAAATTCAAATAAATATAGTATATGTAAATATACACCTCAATTTCTATTCTTATCAAATAAATAGTCTATCTATGGTTGACAAAAATCGATAGCCATAATTTTAACATTAAACAATTGAGATAAAGTAAATCTAACGTTAAAATATTGAATTAAATATTACAAATGCAAATATGGCACTTATAAGTTTCAACCATTTATTGATATAAAGTCAATTTATGGTTGAGAAAAGTCCATAATCATGAATTTTACATTACACAATAGGGATTTAGAAGATTCGACCTTAACATACTAATATGAAAAAATGGAATACACCGTATTGTTAGTATTAGTTCATTTGAATGATCCATATTTGACTCAAATTCAAATAAATATAGTATATGTAAATATACAACTCAATTTCTATTATTATCAAATAAATAGTCGATATATCTTTGAAAAATTCGATAGGCATAATTTTTACATTAAATAATTGAGATAAATTAAACCTAAGGTTAAAAAATCGAATTAAATAATACAAATGCAAATATGCACCTTATATGTTTCAACCATTTATTGATATGATGTCAATTTATGGTTGAGAAAAGTCCATAATCATGAATTTAACATTACACAATTGGGATTTAGAAGATTCCACCTTAACATACTAATATGAAAAAATGGAATACACCGTATTGTTAGTATTAGTTCATTTGAATGATCCATATTTGACTCAAATTCAAATAAATATAGTATATGTAAAAATATACACCTCAATTTCTATTCATATCAAATAAATAGTCTATCTATGGTTGACAAAAATCGATAGCCATAAGTTTAACATTAAACAATTGAGATAAAGTAAATCTAACGTTAAAATATTGAATTAAATATTACAAATGCAAATATGGCACTTATAAGTTTCAACCATTTATTTATATGAAGTCAATTTATGGTTGAGAAAAGTCCATAATCATGAATTTAACATTATACAATTGGGATTTAGAAGATTCGACCTTAACATACTAATATGACAAAATGGAATACACCGTATTGTTAGTATTAGTTCATTTGAATGATCCATATTTGACTCAAATTCAAATAAATATAGTATATGTAAATATACACCTCAATTTCTATTCTTATCAAATAAATAGTCTATCTATCTTTGAAAAAACTCGATAGCCATAATTTTATCATTAAACAATTGAGATTAAGTAAATCTAATGTTAAAAAATTGAATTAAATAACACAAATGCAAATATGCGCCTTATAAGTTTCAACCATTGATTGATATGAAGTCAATTTATGGTTGAGAAAAGTATATAATCATGAATTTAACATTACACAATTGGGATTTAGAAGATTCGACCTTAACATACTTATATGACAAAATGGAATACACCGTATTGTTAGTATTAGTTCAATTGAATAATCCATATTTGACTCAAATTCAAATAAATATAGTATATGTAAATATACACCTCAATTTCTAATCTTATCAAATAAATAGTCTATCTATGGTTGACAAAAAGCGATAGCCATAATTTTAACATTAAACAATTGAGATAAAGTAAATATAACGTTAAAATATTGAATTAAATATTACAAATGCAAATATGGCACTTATAAGTTTCAACCATTTATTGATATAAAGTCAATTTATGGTTGAGAAAAGTCCATAATCATGAATTTTACATTACACAATAGGGATTTAGAAGATTCGACCTTAACATACTAATATGAAAAAATGGAATACACCGTATTGTTAGTATTAGTTCATTTGAATGATCCATATTTGACTCAAATTCAAATAAATATAGTATATGTAAATATACAACTCAATTTCTATTATTATCAAATAAATAGTCGATATATCTTTGAAAAATTCGATAGGCATAATTTTTACATTAAATAATTGAGATAAATTAAACCTAAGGTTAAAAAATCGAATTAAATAATACAAATGCAAATATGCACCTTATATGTTTCAACCATTTATTGATATGATGTCAATTTATGGTTGAGAAAAGTCCATAATCATGAATTTAACATTACACAATTGGGATTTAGAAGATTCCACCTTAACATACTAATATGAAAAAATGGAATACACCGTATTGTTAATATTAGTTCATTTGAATGGTCCATATTTGACTCAAATTCAAATAGGTATAGTATATGTAAATATACACCTCAATTTCTATTCTTATCAAATAAATAGTCTATCTATGATTGACAAAAATCGATAGCCATAATTTTAACATTAAACAATTGAGATAAAGTAAATCTAACGTTAAAATATTGAATTAAATATTACAAATGCAAATATGACACATATAAGTTTCAACCATTTATTGATATAAAGTCAATTTATGGTTGAGAAAAGGACATAATCATGAATTTAACATTACACAATTGGGATTTAGAAGATTCGACCTTAACATACTAATATGACAAAATGGAATACACCGTATTGTTAGTATTAGTTCATTTGAATGATCCATATTTGACTCAAATTCAAATAAATATAGTATATGTAAATATACACCTCAATTTCTATTCTTATCAAATAAATAGTCTATCTATGGTTGACAAAAATCGATAGCCATAATTTTAACATTAAACAATTGAGATAAAGTAAATCTAACGTTAAAATATTCAATTAAATATTACAAATGCAAATATGGCACTTATAAGTTTCAACCATTTATTGATATAAAGTCAATTTATGGTTGAGAAAAGTCCATAATCATGAATTTTACATTACACAATAGGGATTTAGAAGATTCGACCTTAACATACTTATATGACAAAATGGAATACACCGTATTGTTAGTATTAGTTCAATTGAATAATCCATATTTGACTCAAATTCAAATAAATATAGTATATGTAAATATACACCTCAATTTCTAATCTTATCAAATAAATAGTCTATCTATGGTTGACAAAAAGCGATAGCCATAATTTTAACATTAAACAATTGAGATAAAGTAAATATAACGTTAAAATATTGAATTAAATATTACAAATGCAAATATGGCACTAATAAGTTTCAACCATTTATTGATATAAAGTCAATTTATGGTTGAGAAAAGTCCATAATCATTAATTTAAAATTACAAAATTGGGATTTAGAAGATTCGACCTTAACATACTTATATGAAAAAATTGAATACACCGTATTGTTAATATTAGTTCATTTGAATGGTCCATATTTGACTCAAATTCAAATAAATATAGTATTTGTAAATATACACCTCAATTTCTATTCTTATCAAATAAATAGTCTATCTATGGTTAACAAAAATCGATTGCCATAATTTTAACATTAAACAATTGAGATAAAGTAAATCTAACATTAAAAAATTGAATTAAATATTACAAATGCAAATATACGCCTTATAAGTTTCAACCATTTATTGATATGAAGTCAATTTATGGTTGAGAAAAGTATATAATCATGAATTTAACATTACACAATTGGGATTTAGAAGATTCGACCTTAACATACTAATATGACAAAATGGAATACACCGTATGTTTAGTATTAGTTCATTTGAATGATCCATATTTGACTCAAATTCAAATAAATATAGTATATGTAAATATACACCTCAATTTCTATTCTTATGAAATAAATAGTCGATCTATCTTGGAAAAAATTCGATAGGCATAATTTTAACATTAAATAATTGAGATAAATTAAACCTAAGTTTAAAAAATCGAATTAAATAATACAAATGCAAATATGCACCTTATATGTTTCAACCATTTATTGATATAAAGTCAATTTATGGTTGAGAAAAGTCCATAATCATGAATTTAACATTACACAATTGGGATTTAGAAGATTCGACCTTAACATACTAATATGAAAATATGGAATACACCGTATTGTTAGTATTAGTTCAATTGAATAATCCATATTTGACTCAAATTCAAATAAATATATTATATGTAAATATACACCTCAATTTCTAATCTTATCAAATAAATAGTCTATCTATGGTTGACAAAAAGCGATAGCCATAATTTTAACATTAAACAATTGAGATAAAGTAAATATAACGTTAAAATATTGAATTAAATATTACAAATGCAAATATGGCACTAATAAGTTTCAACCATTTATTGATATAAAGTCAATTTATGGTTGAGAAAAGTCCATAATCATGAATTTAAAATTACAAAATTGGGAGTTAGAAGATTCGACCTTAACATACTTATATGAAAAAATTGAATACACCGTATTGTTATATTAGTTCATTTGAATGGTCCATATTTGACTCAAATTCAAATAAATATAGTATTTGTAAATATACACCTCAATTTCTATTCTTATCAAATAAATAGTCTATCTATGGTTAACAAAAATCGATTGCCATAATTTTAACATTAAACAATTGAGATAAAGTAAATCTAACATTAAAAAATTGAATTAAATATTACAAATGCAAATATACGCCTTATAAGTTTCAACCATTGATTGATATGAAGTCAATTTATGGTTGAGAAAAGTATATAATCATGAATTTAACATTACACAATTGGGATTTAGAAGATTCGACCTTAACATACTAATATGACAAAATGGAATACACCGTATTGTTAGTATTAGTTCATTTGAATGATCCATATTTGGATCAAATTCAAATAATTATAGTATATATAAATATACAACTCAATTTCTATTATTATCAAATAAATAGTCGATCTATCTTTGAAAAAATTCGATAGGCATAATTTTAACATTAAATAATTGAGATAAATTAAACCTAAGGTTAAAAAATCGAATTAAATAATACAAATGCAAATATGCACCTTATATGTTTCAACCATTTATTGATATGATGTCAATTTATGGTTGAGAAAAGTCCATAATCATGAATTTAACATTACACAATTGAGATTTAGAAGATTCGACCTTAACATACTAATATGACAAAATGGAATACACCGTATTATTAGTATTAGTTCATTTGAATGATCCATATTTGACTCAAATTCAAATAAATATAGTATATATAAATATACAACTCAATTTCTATTATTATCAAATAAATAGTCGATCTATCTTTGAAAAAACTCGATAGCCATAATTTTAACATTAAACAATTGATATTAAGTAAATCTAACGTTAAAAAATTGAATTAAATAACACAAATGCAAATATGGCACTTATAAGTTTCAACCATTAATTGATATGAAGTCAATTTATGGTTGAGAAAAGTCCATAATCATGAATTTAACATTACACATATGGAATTTAGAAGATTCGACCTTAACATACTAATATGACAAAATGGAATACACCGTATTGTTTGTATTAGTTCAATTGAATGATCCATATTTGACTCAAATTCAAATAAATATATTATATGTAAAAATATACACCTCAATTTCTATTCTTATCAAATAAATAGTCTATCTATGGTTGACAAAAATCGATAGCCATAATTTTTACATTAAACAATTGAGATAAATTAAACCTAAGGTTAAAAAATCGAATTAAATATTACAAATGCAAATATGGCACTTATAAGTTTCAACCATTTATTGATATGAAGTCAATTTATGGTTGAGAAAAGTCCATAATCATGAATTTAACATTATACAATTGGGATTTAGAAGATTCGACCTTAACATACTAATATGACAAAATGGAATACACCGTATTGTTAGTATTTGTTCATTTGAATGATCCATATTTGACTCAAATTCAAATAAATATAGTATATGTAAATATACACCTCAATTTCTATTCTTATCAAATAAATAGGCTATCTATCTTTGAAAAAACTCGATAGCCATAATTTTAACATTAAACAATTGAGATTAAGTAAATCTAACGTTAAAAAATTGAATTAAATAACACAAATGCAAATATGCGCCCTATAAGTTTCAACCATTGATTGATATGAAGTCAATTTATGGTTGAGAAAAGTATATAATCATGAATTTAACATTACACAATTGGGATTTAGAAGATTCGACCTTAACATACTAATATGACAAAATTTAATACACCGTATTGTTAGTATTAGTTCATTTGAATGATCCATATTTGACTCAAATTCAAATAAATATAGTATATATAAATATACAACTCAATTTCTATCATTATCAAATAAATAGTCGATCTATCTTTGAAAAAATTCGATAGACATAATTTTAACATTAAATAATTGAGATAAATTAAACCTAAGGTTAAAAAATAGAATTAAATAATACAAATGCAAATATGCACCTTATATGTTTCAACCATTTATTGATATGATGTAAATTTATGGTTGAGAAAAGTACATAATCATGAATTTAACATTACACAATTGGGATTTAGAAGATTCGACCTTAGCATACTAATATGACAAAATGGAATACACCGTATTGTTAGTATTAGTTCATTTTAATGATCCATATTTGACTCAAATTCAAATAAATATAGTATATGTAAATATACACCTCAATTTCTATTCTTATCAAATAAATAGTCTATCTATGGTTGACAAAAATCGATAGCCATAATTTTAACATTAAACAATTGAGATAAAGTAAATCTAACGTTAAAATATTGAATTAAATATTACAAATGCAAATATGGCACTTATAAGTTTCAACCATTTATTGATATAAAGTCAATTTATGGTTGAGAAAAGTCCATAATCATGAATTTTACATTACACAATAGGGATTTAGAAGATTCGACCTTAACATACTAATATGAAAAAATGGAATACACCGTATTGTTAGTATTAGTTCATTTGAATGATCCATATTTGACTCAAATTCAAATAAATATAGTATATGTAAATATACAACTCAATTTCTATTATTATCAAATAAATAGTCGATATATCTTTGAAAAAATTCGATAGGCATAATTTTTACATTAAATAATTGAGATAAATTAAACCTAAGGTTAAAAAATCGAATTAAATAATACAAATGCAAATATGCACCTTATATGTTTCAACCATTTATTGATATGATGTCAATTTATGGTTGAGAAAAGTCCATAATCATGAATTTAACATTACACAATTGGGATTTAGAAGATTCCACCTTAACATAACAATATGAAAAAATGGAATACACCGTATTGTTAGTATTAGTTCATTTGAATGATCCATATTTGACTCAAATTCAAATAAATATAGTATATGTAAAAATATACACCTCAATTTCTATTCATATCAAATAAATAGTCTATCTATGGTTGACAAAAATCGATAGCCATAAGTTTAACATTAAACAATTGAGATAAAGTAAATCTAACGTTAAAATATTGAATTAAATATTACAAATGCAAATATGGCACTTATAAGTTTCAACCATTTATTTATATGAAGTCAATTTATGGTTGAGAAAAATCCATAATCATGAATTTAACATTATACAATTGGGATTTAGAAGATTCGACCTTAACATACTAATATGACAAAATGGAATACACCGTATTGTTAGTATTAGTTCATTTGAATGATCCATATTTGACTCAAATTCAAATAAATATAGTATATGTAAATATACACCTCAATTTCTATTCTTATCAAATAAATAGTCTATCTATCTTTGAAAAAACTCGATAGCCATAATTTTATCATTAAACAATTGAGATTACGTAAATCTAACGTTAAAAAATTGAATTAAATAACACAAATGCAAATATGCGCCTTATAAGTTTCAACCATTGATTGATATGAAGTCAATTTATGGTTGAGAAAAGTATATAATCATGAATTTAACATTACACAATTGGGATTTAGAAGATTCGACCTTAACATACTAATATGACAAAATGGAATACACCATATTGTTAGTATTAGTTCATTTGAATGATCCATATTTGACTCAAATTCAAATAAATATATTATATGTAAATATACTCCTCAATTTCTATTCTTATCAAATAAATAGTCTATCTATGATTGACAAAAATCGATAGCCATAATTTTAACATTAAACAATTGAGATAAAGTAAATCTAACGTTAAAATATTGAATTAAATATTACAAATGCAAATATGACACTTATAAGTTTCAACCATTTATTGATATGAAGTCAATTTATGGTTGAGAAAAGTACATAATCATGAATTTAACATTACACAATTGGGATTTAGAAGATTCGACCTTAACATACTAATATGACAAAATGGAATACACCGTATTGTTAGTATTAGTTCATTTGAATGATCCATATTTGACTCAAATTCAAATAAATATAGTATATGTAAATATACACCTCAATTTCTATTCTTATCAAATAAATAGTCTATCTATGGTTGACAAAAATCGATAGCCATAATTTTAACATTAAACAATTGAGATAAAGTAAATCTAACGTTAAAATATTCAATTAAATATTACAAATGCAAATATGGCACTTATAAGTTTCAACCATTTATTGATATAAAGTCAATTTATGGTTGAGAAAAGTCCATAATCATGAATTTTACATTACACAATAGGGATTTAGAAGATTCGACCTTAACATACTAATATGACAAAATGGAATACACCGTATTGTTAGTATTAGTTCATTTGAATGATCCATATTTGACTCAAATTCAAATAAATATAGTATATGTAAATATACACCTCAATTTCTATTCTTATCAAATAAATAGTCTATCTATGGTTAACAAAAATCGATTGCCATAATTTTAACATTAAACAATTGAGATAAAGTAAATCTAAAATTAAAAAATTGAATTAAATATTAAAAATGCAAATATGGCACTTATAAGTTTCAACCATTTATTGATATAAAGTCAATTTATGGTTGAGAAAAGTCCATAATCATGAATTTTACATTACACAATAGGGATTTAGAAGATTCGACCTTAACATACTAATATGACAAAATGGAATACACCGTATTGTTAGTATTAGTTCATTTGAATGATCCATATTTGACTCAAATTCAAATAAATATAGTATATGTCAATATACAACTCAATTTCTATTATTATCAAATAAATAGTCGATCTATCTTTGAAAAAATTCGATAGGCATAATTTTAACATTAAATAATTGAGATAAATTAAACCTAAGGTTAAAAAATCGAATTAAATAATACAAATGCAAATATGCATCTTATATGTTTTGAACCATTTATTGATATGATGTCAATTTATGGTTGAGAAAAGTCTATAATCATGAATTTAACATTACACAATTGGGATTTAGAAGATTCGACCTTAACATACTAATATGATAAAATGGAATACACCGTATTGTTAGTATTAGTAAATTTTGAATGATCCATATTTGACTCAAATTCAAATAAATATAGTATATGTAAAAATATACACCTCAATTTCTATTCTTATCAAATAAATAGTCTATCTATGGTTGACAAAAATCGATAGCCATAATTTTAACATTAAACAATTGAGATAAAGTAAATCTAACGTTAAAATATTGAATTAAATATTACAAATGCAAATATGGCACTTATAAGTTTCAACCATTTATTGATATGAAGTCAATTTATGGTTGAGAAAAGTCCATAATCATGAATTTACCATTATACAATTGGGATTTAGAAGATTCGACCTTAACATACTAATATGACAAAATGGAATACACCATATTATTAGTATTAGTTCATTTGAATGATCCATATTTGAATCAAATTCAAATAAATATAGTATATGTAAATATACACCTCAATTTCTATTCTTATCAAATAAATAGGATATCTATCTTTGAAAAAACTCGATAGCCATAATTTTAACATTAAACAATTGAGATTAAGTAAATCTAACGTTAAAAAATTGAATTAAATAACACAAATGCAAATATGCGCCTTATAAGTTTCAACCATTGATTGATATGAAGTCAATTTGTGGTTGAGAAAAGTATATAATCATGATTTTAACATTACACATATGGGATTTAGAAGATTCGACCTTAACATACTAATATGACAAAATGGAATACACCGTATTGTTTGTATTAGTTCAATTGAATGATCCATATTTGACTCAAATTCAAATAAATATATTATATGTAAAAATATACACCTCAATTTCTATTCTTATCAAATAAATAGTCTATCTATGGTTGACAAAAATCGATAGCCATAATTTTAACATTAAACAATTGAGATAAATTAAACCTAAGGTTAAAAAATCGAATTAAATATTACAAATGCAAATATGGCACTTATAAGTTTCAACCATTTATTGATATGAAGTCAATTTATGGTTGAGAAAAGTCCATAATCATGAATTTAACATTATACAATTGGGATTTAGAAGATTCGACCTTAACATACTAATATGACAAAATAGAATACACCGTATTGTTAGTATTAGTTCATTTGAATGATCCATATTTGACTCAAATTCAAATAAATATAGTATATGTAAATATACACCTCAATTTCTATTCTTATCAATTAAATAGTCTATCTATCTTTGAAAAAACTCGATAGCCATAATTTTAACATTAAACAATTGAGATAAAGTAAATCTAACGTTAAAAAATTGAATTAAATAACACAAATGCAAATATGCACCTTATATGCTTCAACCATTTATTGATATGAAGTCAATTTATGGTTGAGAAAAGTATATAATCATGAATTTAACATTACACAATTCGGATTTAGAAGATTCGACCTTAACATACTAATATGACAAAATGGAATACACCGTATTGTTAGTATTAGTTCATTTTTGAATGATCTATATTTGACTCAAATTCAAATAAATATAGTATATGTAAATATACAACTCAATTTCTATTATTATCAAATAAATAGTCGATCTATCTTTGAAAAACTTCGATATGCATAATTTTAACATTAAATAATTGAGATAAATTAAACCTAAGGTTAAAAAATCGAATTATATAATACAAATGCAAATATGCACCTTATATGTTTCAACCATTTATTGATATAAAGTCAATTTATGGTTGAGAAAAGTCCATAATCATGAATTTAACATTACACAATAGGGATTTAGAAGATTCGACCTTAACATACTAATATGACAAAATGGAATACACCGTATTGTTAGTATTAGTTCATTTGAATGATGCATATTTGACTCAAATTCAAATAAATATAGTATATATAAATATACAACTCAATTTCTATTATTATCAAATAAATAGTCGATCTATCTTTGAAAAAACTCGATAGCCATAATTTTAATATTAAACAATTGAGATTAAGTAAATCTAACGTTAAAAAATTGAATTAAATAACACAAATGCAAATATGCGCCTTATAAGTTTCAACCATTGATTGATATGAAGTCAATTTATGGTTGAGAAAAGTATATAATCATGAATTTAACATTACACAATTGGGATTTAGAAGATTCGACCTTAACATACTAATATGACAAAATGGAATACACCGTATTGTTAGTATTAGTTCATTTGAATGATCCATATTTGACTCAAATTCAAATAAATATAGTATATGTAAATATACACTTCAATTTCTATTCTTATCTGGTTGACAAAAATCGATAGCCATAATTTTAACATTAAACAATTGAGATAAAGTAAATCTAACGTTAAAATATTGAATTAAATATTACAAATGCAAATATGGCACTTATAAGTTTCAACCATTTATGGATATAAAGTCAATTTATGGTTGAGACAAGTCCATAATCATGAATTTTACATTACACAATAGGGATTTAGAAGATTCGACCTTAACATACTAATATGACAAAATGGAATACACCGTATTGTTAGTATTAGTTCATTTAAATGATCGATATTTGACTCAAATTCAAATAAATATAGTATATGTAAATATTCACCTCAATTTGTATTCTTATCAAATAAATAGTCTATCTACGGTTGACAAAAATCGATAGCCATAATTTTAACATTAAAGAATTGAGATAAAGTAAATCTAACGCTAAAAAATTGAATTAAATATTACAAATTCAAATATGCCCCTTATAAGTTTCAACCATTGATTAATACGAAGTCAATTTATGGTTGAGAAAAGTCCATAATCATGAATTTAACATTACACAATTGGGATTTAGAAGATTCGACCTTAACATACTAATATGACAAAATGGAATACACCGTATTGTTAGTATTAGTTCATTTGAATGATCCATATTTGACTCAAATTCAAATAAATATAGTATATGTAAATATACAACTCAATTTCTATTATTATCAAATAAATAGTCGATCTATCTTTGAAAAAATTCGATAGGCATAATTTTAACATTAAATAATTGAGATAAATTAAACCTAAGGTTAAAAAATCGAATTAAATAATACAAATACAAATATGCACCTTATATGTTTCAACCATTTATTGATATGATGTCAATTTATGGTTGAGAAAAGTCCATAATCATGAATTTAACATTACACAATTGGGATTTAGAAGACTCGACCTTAACATACTAATATGAAAAAATGGAATACACCGTATTGTTAGTATTAGTTCATTTGAATGATCCATATTTGAATCAAATTCAAATAAATATAGTATATGTAAAATTATACACCTCAATTTCTATTCTTATCAAATAAATAGTCTATCTATGGTTGACAAAAATCGATAGCCATAATTTTAACATTAAACAATTGAGATAAAGTAAATCTAACGTTAAAATATTGAATTAAATATTACAAATGCAAATATGGCACTTATAAGTTTCAACCATTTATTGATATGAAGTCAATTTATGGTTGAGAAAAGTCCATAATCATGAATTTAACATTATACAATTGGGATTTAGAAGATTCGACCTTAACATACTAATATCACAAAATGGAATACACCGTATTGTTAGTATTAGTTCATTTGAATGATCCATATTTGACTCAAATTCAAATAAATATAGTATATGTAAATATACACCTCAATTTCTATTCTTATCAAATCAATAGTCTATCTATCTTTGAAAAAACTCGATAGCCATAATTTTAACATTAAACAATTGAGATTAAGTAAATCTAACGTTAAAAAATTGAATTAAATAACACAAATGCAAATACACACCTTATATGTTTCAACCATTTATTGATATGAAGTCAATTTATGGTTGAGAAAAGTCCATAATCATGAATTTAAAATTACAAAATTGGGATTTAGAATATTCGACCTTAACATACTAATATGACAAAATGGAATACACCGTATTGTTAGTATTAGTTCATTTGAATGTTCCATATTTGACTCAAATTCAAATAAATATAGTATATGTAAATATACACCTCAATTTATATTCTTATCAAATAAATAGTCTATCTATCTTTGAAAAAACTCGATAGCCATAATTTTAACATTAAACAATTGAGATAAAGTAAATCTAACGTTAAAATATTGAATTAAATAACACAAATGAAAATATGCACCTTATATGTTTCAACCATTTATTGATATGAAGTCAATTTATGGTTGAGAAAAGTATATAATCATGAATTTAACATTACACAATTGGGATTTAGAAGATTCGACCTTAACATACTAATATGACAAAATGGAATACACCGTATTGTTAGTATTAGTTCATTTGAATGATCCATATTTGACTCAAATTCAAATAAATATAGTATATGTAAATATACACCTCAATTTCTATTCTTATCAAATAAATAGTCGATCTATCTTGGAAAAAATTCGATAGGCATAATTTTAACATTAAATAATTGAGATAAATTAAACCTAAGGTTAAAAAATCGAATTAAATAATACAAATGCAAATATGCACCTTATATGTTTCAACCATTTATTGATATAAAGTCAATTTATGGTTGAGAAAAGTCCATAATCATGAATTTTACATTACACAATTGGGATTTAGAAGATTCGACCTTAACATACTTATATTACAAAATTGAATACACCGTATTGTTAATATTAGTTCATTTGAATGGTCCATATTTGACTCAAATTTAAATAAATATAGTATATGTAAATATACACCTCAATTTCTAATCTTATCAAATAAATAGTCTATCTATGGTTGACAAAAAGCGATAGCCATAATTTTAACATTAAACAATTGAGATAAAGTAAATATAACGTTAAAATATTGAATTAAATATTACAAATGCAAATATGGCACTAATAAGTTTCAACCATTTATTGATATAAAGTCAATTTATGGTTGAGAAAAGTCCATAATCATGAATTTAAAATTACAAAATTGGGATTTAGAAGATTCGACCTTAACATACTTATATGAAAAAATTGAATACACCGTATTGTTAATATTAGTTCATTTGAATGGTCCATATTTGACTCAAATTCAAATAAATATAGTATTTGTAAATATACACCTCAATTTCTATTCTTATCAAATAAATAGTCTATCTATGGTTAACAAAAATCGATTGCCATAATTTTAACATTAAACAATTGAGATAAAGTAAATCTAACATTAAAAAATTGAATTAAATATTACAAATGCAAATATACGCCTTATAAGTTTCAACCATTGATTGATATGAAGTCAATTTATGGTTGAGAAAAGTATATAATCATGAATTTAACATTACACAATTGGGATTTAGAAGATTCGACCTTAACATACTAATATGACAAAATGGAATACACCGTATTGTTAGTATTAGTTCATTTGAATGATCCATATTTGACTCAAATTCAAATAAATATAGTATATATAAATATACAACTCAATTTCTATTATTATCAAATAAATAGTCGATCTATCTTTGAAAAAATTCGATAGGCATAATTTTAACATTAAATAATTGAGATAAATTAAACCTAAGGTTAAAAAATCGAATTAAATAATACAAATGCAAATATGCACCTTATATGTTTCAACCATTTATTGATATGATGTCAATTTATGGTTGAGAAAAGTCCATAATCATGAATTTAACATTACACAATTGAGATTTAGAAGATTCGACCTTAATATACTAATATGACAAAATGGAATACACCGTATTGTTAGTATTAGTTCATTTGAATGATCCATATTTGACTCAAATTCAAATAAATATAGTATATATAAATATACAACTCAATTTCTATTATTATCAAATAAATAGTCGATCTATCTTTGAAAAAACTCGATAGCCATAATTTTAACATTAAACAATTGAGATTAAGTAAATCTAACGTTAAAAAATTGAATTAAATAACACAAATGCAAATATGCGCCTTATAAGTTTCAACCATTGATTGATATGAAGTCAATTTATGGTTGAGTAAAGTATATAATCATGAATTTAACATTACACAATTCAGATTTAGAAGATTCGACCTTAACATACTAATATGACAAAATGGAATACACCGTATTGTTAGTATTAGTTTATTTGAATGATCCATATTTGACTCAAATTCAAATAAATATAGTATATATAAATATACAACTCAATTTCTATTATTATCAAATAAATAGTCGATCTATCTTTGAAAAAATTCGATAGGCATAATTTTAACATTAAATAATTGAGATAAATTAAACCTAAGGTTAAAAATTGAATTAAATAATACAAATGCAAATATGCACCTCATATGTTTCAACCATTTATTGATATGATGTCAATTTATGGTTGAGAAAAGTACATAATCAAGAATTTAACATTACACAATTGGGATTTAGAAGATTCGACTTTAACATACTAATATGACAAAATGGAATACACCGTATTGTTAGTATTAGTTCATTTGAATGATCCATATTTGACTCAAATTCAAATAAATATAGTATATGTAAATATACACCTCAATTTCTATTCTTATCTGGTTGACAAAAATCGATAGCCATAATTTTAACATTAAACAATTGAGATAAAGTAAATCTAACGTTAAAATATTGAATTAAATATTACAAATGCAAATATGGCACTTATAAGTTTCAACCATTTATTGATATAAAGTCAATTTATGGTTGAGACAAGTCCATAATCATGAATTTTACATTACACAATACGGATTTAGAAGATTCGACCTTAACATACTAATATGACAAAATGGAATACACCGTATTGTTAGTATTAGTTCATTTGAATGATCCATATTTGACTCAAATTCAAATAAATATAGTATATGTAAATATACACCTCAATTTCTATTCTTATCAAATCAATAGTCTATCTATCTTTGAAAAAACTCGATAGCCATAATTTTAACATTAAACAATTGAGATTAAGTAAATATAACGTTAAAAAATTGAATTAAATAACACAAATGCAAATACACACCTTATATGTTTCAACCATTTATTGATATGAAGTCAATTTATGGTTGAGAAAAGTCCATAATCATGAATTTAAAATTACACAATTGGGATTTAGAATATTCGACCTTAACATACTAATATGACAAAATGGAATACACCGTATTGTTAGTATTAGTTCATTTGAATGTTCCATATTTGACTCAAATTCAAATAAATATAGTATATGTAAATATACACCACAATTTATATTCTTATCAAATAAATAGTCTATCTATCTTTGAAAAAACTCGATAGCCATAATTTTAACATTAAACAATTGAGATAAAGTAAATCTAACGTTAAAATATTGAATTAAATAACACAAATGAAAATATTCACCTTATATGTTTCAACCATTTATTGATATGAAGTCAATTTATGGTTGAGAAAAGTATATAATCATGAATTTAACATTACACAATTGGGATTTAGAAGATTCGACCTTAACATACTAATATGACAAAATGGAATACACCGTATTGTTAGTATTAGTTCATTTGAATGATCCATATTTGACTCAAATTCAAATAAATATAGTATATGTAAATATACAACTCAATTTCTATTCTTATCAAATAAATAGTCGATCTATCTTGGAAAAAATTCGATAGGCATAATTTTAACATTAAATAATTGAGATAAATTAAACCTAAGGTTAAAAAATCGAATTAAATAATACAAATGCAAATATGCACCTTATATGTTTCAACCATTTATTGATATAAAGTCAATTTATGGTTGAGAAAAGTCCATAATCATGAATTTAACATTACACAATTGGGATTTAGAAGATTCGACCTTAACATACTAATATGAAAAAATGGAATACACCGTATTGTTAGTATTAGTTCAATTGAATAATCCATATTTGACTCAAATTCAAATAAATATAGTATATGTAAATATACACCTCAATTTCTAATCTTATCAAATAAATAGTCTATCTATGGTTGACAAAAAGCGATAGCCATAATTTTAACATTAAACAATTGAGATAAAGTAAATATAACGTTAAAATATTGAATTAAATATTACAAATGCAAATATGTCACTAATAAGTTTCAACCATTTATTGATATAAAGTCAATTTATGGTTGAGAAAAGTCCATAATCATGAATTTAAAATTACAAAATTGGGATTTAGAAGATTCGACCTTAACATACTTATATGAAAAAATTGAATACACCGTATTGTTAATATTAGTTCATTTGAATGGTCCATATTTGACTCAAATTCAAATAAATATAGTATTTGTAAATATACACCTCAATTTCTATTCTTATCAAATAAATAGTCTATCTATGGTTAACAAAAATCGATTGCCATAATTTTAACATTAAACAATTGAGATAAAGTAAATCTAACATTAAAAAATTGAATTAAATATTACAAATGCAAATATACGCCTTATAAGTTTCAACCATTGATTGATATGAAGTCAATTTATGGTTGAGAAAAGTATATAATCATGAATTTAACATTACACAATTGGGATTTAGAAGATTCGACCTTAACATACTAATATGACAAAATGGAATACACCGTATTGTTAGTATTAGTTCATTTGAATGATCCATATTTGACTCAAATTCAAATAAATATAGTATATATAAATATACAACTCAATTTCTATTATTATCAAATAAATAGTCGATCTATCTTTGAAAAAATTCGATAGGCATAATTTTAACATTAAATAATTGAGATAAATTAAACCTAAGGTTAAAAAATCGAATTAAATAATACAAATGCAAATATGCACCTTATATGTTTCAACCATTTATTGATATGATGTCAATTTATGGTTGAGAAAAGTCCATAATCATGAATTTAACATTACACAATTGAGATTTAGAAGATTCGACCTTAACATACTAATATGACAAAATGGAATACACCGTATTGTTAGTATTAGTTCATTTGAATGATCCATATTTGACTCAAATTCAAATAAATATAGTATATATAAATATACAACTCAATTTCTATTATTATCAAATAAATAGTCGATCTATCTTTGAAAAAACTCGATAGCCATAATTTTAACATTAAACAATTGAGATTAAGTAAATCTAACGTTAAAAAATTGAATTAAATAACACAAATGCAAATATGCGCCTTATAACTTTCAACCATTGATTGATATGAAGTCAATTTATGGTTGAGAAAAGTATATAATCATGAATTTAACATTACACAATTCAGATTTAGAAGATTCGACCTTAACATACTAATATGACAAAATGGAATACACCGTATTGTTAGTATTAGTTTATTTGAATGATCCATATTTGACTCAAATTCAAATAAATATAGTATATATAAATATACAACTCAATTTCTATTATTATCAAATAAATAGTCGATCTATCTTTGAAAAAATTCGATAGGCATAATTTTAACATTAAACAATTGAGATAAATTAAACCTAAGGTTAAAAAATTGAATTAAATAATACAAATGCAAATATGCACCTCATATGTTTCAACCATTTATTGATATGATGTCAATTTATGGTTGAGAAAAGTACATAATCATGAATTTAACATTACACAATTGGGATTTAGAAGATTCGACCTTAACATACTAATATGACAAAATGGAATACACCGTATTGTTAGTATTAGTTCATTTGAATGATCCATATTTGACTCAAATTCAAATAAATATAGTATATGTAAATATACACCTCAATTTCTATTCTTATCTGGTTGACAAAAATCGATAGCCATAATTTTAACAATAAACAATTGAGATAAAGTAAATCTAACGTTAAAATATTGAATTAAATATTACAAATGCAAATATGGCACTTATAAGTTTCAACCATTTATTGATATAAAGTCAATTTATGGTTGAGACAAGTCCATAATCATGAATTTTACATTACACAATAGGGATTTAGAAGATTCGACCTTAACATACTAATATGACAAAATGGAATACACCGTATTGTTAGTATTAGTTAATTTGAATGATCGATATTTGACTCAAATTCAAATAAATATAGTATATGTAAATATTCACCTCAATTTGTATTCTTATCAAATAAATAGTCTATCTACGGTTGACAAAAATCGATAGCCATAATTTTAACATTAAACAATTGAGATAAAGTAAATCTAACGTTAAAATATTGAATTAAATAACACAAATGAAAATATGCACCTTATATGTTTCAACCATTTATTGATATGAAGTCAATTTATGGTTGAGAAAAGTATATAATCATGAATTTAACATTACACAATTGGGATTTAGAAGATTCGACCTTAACATACTAATATGACAAAATGGAATACACCGTATTGTTAGTATTAGTTCATTTGAATGATCCATATTTGACTCAAATTCAAATAAATATAGTATATGTAAATATACACCTCAATTTCTATTCTTATCAAATAAATAGTCGATCTATCTTGGAAAAAATTCGATAGGCATAATTTTAACATTAAATAATTGAGATAAATTAAACCTAAGGTTAAAAAATCGAATTAAATAATACAAATGCAAATATGCACCTTATATGTTTCAACCATTTATTGATATAAAGTCAATTTATGGTTGAGAAAAGTCCATAATCATGAATTTAACATTACACAATTGGGATTTAGAAGATTCGACCTTAACATACTAATATGACAAAATGGAATACACCGTATTGTTAGTATTAGTTCAATTGAATAATCCATATTTGACTCAAATTCAAATAAATATAGTATATGTAAATATACACCTCAATTTCTAATCTTATCAAATAAATAGTCTATCTATGGTTGACAAAAAGCGATAGCCATAATTTTAACATTAAACAATTGAGATAAAGTAAATATAACGTTAAAATATTGAATTAAATATTACAAATGCAAATATGGCACTAATAAGTTTCAACCATTTATTGATATAAAGTCAATTTATGGTTGAGAAAAGTCCATAATCATGAATTTAAAATTACAAAATTGGGATTTAGAAGATTCGACCTTAACATACTTATATGAAAAAATTGAATACACCGTATTGTTAATATTAGTTCATTTGAATTTTCCATATTTGACTCAAATTCAAATAAATATAGTATTTGTAAATATACACCTCAATTTCTATTCTTATCAAATAAATAGTCTATCTATGGTTAACAAAAATCGATTGCCATAATTTTAACATTAAACAATTGAGATAAAGTAAATCTAACATTAAAAAATTGAATTAAATATTACAAATGCAAATATAGGCCTTATAAGTTTCAACCATTGATTGATATGAAGTCAATTTATGGTTGAGAAAAGTATATAATCATGAATTTAACATTACACAATTGGGATTTAGAAGATTCGACCTTAACATACTAATATGACAAAATGGAATACACCGTATTGTTAGTATTAGTTCATTTGAATGATCCATATTTGACTCAAATTCAAATAAATATAGTATATATAAATATACAACTCAATTTCTATTATTATCAAATAAATAGTCGATCTATCTTTGAAAAAATTCGATAGGCATAATTTTAACATTAAATAATTGAGATAAATTAAACCTAAGGTTAAAAAATCGAATTAAATAATACAAATGCAAATATGCACCTTATATGTTTCAACCATTTATTGATATGATGTCAATTTATGGTTGAGAAAAGTCCATAATCATGAATTTAACATTACACAATTGCGATTTAGAAGATTCGACCTTAACATACTAATATGACAAAATGGAATACACCGTATTGTTAGTATTAGTTCATTTGAATGATCCATATTTGACTCAAATTCAAATAAATATAGTATATGTAAATATACAACTCAATTTATATTCTTATCAAATAAATAGTCTATCTATGGTTGACAAAAATCGATAGCCATAATTTTACCATTAAACAATTGAGATAAAGTAAATCTAACGTTAAAATATTGAATTAAATATTACAAATGCAAATATGACACTTATAAGTTTCAACCATTTATTGATATAAAGTCAATTTATGGTTGAGAAAAGTCCATAATCATGAATTTAACATTACAAAATTGGGATTTAGAAGATTCGACCTTAACATACTGATATGACAAAATTGAATACACTGTATTGTTAACATTAGTTCATTTGAATGGTTCATATTTGACTCAAATTCAAATAAATATAGTATATGTAAATATAAACGTTAGTTTCTATTATTCTCAAATAAATAGTCGATCTATCTTTGAAACAATTCGATAACCATAATTTTAACATTAAATAATTGAGATAAATTAAACCTAAGGTTAAAAAATTGAATTAAATAACACAAATGCAAATATGCACCTTATATGTTTCAACCATTTATTGATATGAAGTCAATTTATGGTTGAAAAAAGTCCATAATCATGAATTTTACATTAGACAATTGGGATTTATAATATTCGACCTTAACATACTAATATGACAAAATTGAATACACCGTATTGTTAGTATTAGTTCATTTGAATGGTCCATATTTGACTCAAATTCAAATAAATATAGTATATGTAAATATACACCTCAATTTATATTCTTATCAAATAAACAGTCTATCTATGGTTGACAAAAATCGATATCCATAATTTTAACATTAAATAATTGAGAAAAAGTAAATCTAACGCTAAAAAATTGAATTAAAGATTACAAATTCAAATATGCCCCTTATAAGTTTCAACCATTGATTAATACGAAGTCAATTTATGGTTGAGAAAAGTCCATAATCATGAATTTAACATTACACAATTGGGATTTAGAAGATTCGACCTTAACATACTTATATGACAAAATTTAATACACCGTATTGTTAATATTAGTTCATTTGAATGGTCCATATTTGACTCAAATTCAAATAAATATAGTATATGTAAATATAAACGTTAGTTTCTATTATTATCAAATAAATAGTCGATCTATATTTGAAAAAATTCAATAGCCACAATTTTAACATTAAATAATTGAGATAAATTAAACCTAAGGTTAAAAAATTGAATTAAACAATACAAATGCAAATATGCACCTTATATGTTTCAACCATTTATTGATATGAAGTCAATTTATGGTTGAGAAAAGTCCATAATCATGAATTTAACATTACACAATAGGGATTTGGAAGATTCTACCTTATAATACTTATATGACAAAATTGAATACACCGTATTGTTAATATTAGTTCATTTGAATGGTTCATATTTGACTCAAATTCAAATAAATATAGTATATGTAAATATACAACTCAATTTATATTGTTATCAAATAAATAGTCTATCTATGGTTGACAAAAATCGATTGCCATAATTTTAACATAAAACAATTGAGATAAAGTAAATCTAACGTTAAAATATTGAATTTAATATTACAAATGCAAATATACGCCTTATAAGTTTCAACCATTGATTGATTTGAAGTCAATTTATGGTTGAGAAAAGTATATAATCATGAATTTAACATTACACAATTGGGATTTAGAAGATTCGACCTTAACATACTAATATGAAAAAATGGAATACACCGTATTGTTAGTATTAGTTCATTTGAATGGTCCATATTTGACTCAAATTCAAATAAATATAGTATATGTAAATATACACCTCAATTTCTATTCTTATCAAATAAATAGTCTATCTATCTTTGAAAAAACTCGATAGCCATAATTTTAACATTAAACAATTGAGATAAAGTAAATCTAACGTTAAAAAATTGAATTAAATAACACAAATGCAAATATGCACCTTATATGTTTCAACCATTTATTGATATGAAGTCAATTTATGGTTGAGAAAAGTATATAATCATGAATTTAATATTACACAATTGGGATTTAGAAGATTCGACCTTAACATACTAATATGACAAAATGGAATACACCGTATTGTTAGTATTAGTTCATTTGAATGATCCATATTTGACTCAAATTTAAATAAATATAGTATATGTAAATATACACCTCAATTTCTAGTCTTATCAAATAAATAGTCTATCTATGCTTAACAAAAATCGATTGCCATAATTTTAACATTAAACAATTGAGATAAAGTAAATCTAAAATTAAAAAATTCAATTAAATATTACAAATGCAAATATATGCCTTATAAGTTTCAACCATTTATTGATATGAAGTCAATTTATGGTTGAGAAAAGTATATAATCATGAATTTAACATTACACAATTGGGATTTAGAAGATTCGACCTTAACATACTAATATGACAAAATGGAATACACCGTATTGTTAGTATTAGTTCATTTGAATGATCCATATTTGACTCAAATTCAAATAAATATAGTATATGTAAATATACACCTCAATTTCTATTCTTATCAAATAAATAGTCGATCTATCTTGGAAAAACTTCGATAGGCATAATTTTAACATTAAATAATTGAGATAAATTAAACCTAAGGTTAAAAAATCGAATTAAATAATACAAATGCAAATATGCACCTTATATGTTTCAACCATTTATTGATATAAAGTCAATTTATGGTTGAGAAAAGTCCATAATCATGAATTTAACATTACACAATTGGGATTTAGAAGATTCGACCTTAACATACTAATATGAAAAAATGGAATACACCGTATTGTTAGTATTAGTTCAATTGAATAATCCATATTTGACTCAAATTCAAATAAATATAGTATATGTAAATATACACCTCAATTTCTAATCTTATCAAATAAATAGTCTATCTATGGTTGAAAAAAAGCGATAGCCATAATTTTAACATTAAACAATTGAGATAAAGTAAATATAACGTTAAAATATTGAATTAAATATTACAAATGCAAATATGGCACTAATAAGTTTCAACCATTTATTGATATAAAGTCAATTTATGGTTGAGAAAAGTCCATAATCATGAATTTAAAATTACAAAATTGGGATTTAGAAGATTCGACCTTAACATACTTATATGAAAAAATTGAATACACCGTATTGTTAATATTAGTTCATTTGAATGGTCCATATTTGACTCAAATTCAAATAAATATAGTATTTGTAAATATACACCTCAATTTCTATTCTTATCAAATAAATAGTCTATCTATGGTTAACAAAAATCGATTGCCATAATTTTAACATTAAACAATTGAGATAAAGTAAATCTAACATTAAAAAATTGAATTAAATATTACAAATGCAAATATACGCCTTATAAGTTTCAACCATTGATTGATATGAAGTCAATTTATGGTTGAGAAAAGTATATAATCATGAATTTAACATTACACAATTGGGATTTAGAAGATTCGACCTTAACATACTAATATGACAAAATGGAATACACCGTATTGTTAGTATTAGTTCATTTGAATGATCCATATTTGACTCAAATTCAAATAAATATAGTATATATAAATATACAACTCAATTTCTATTATTATCAAATAAATAGTCGATCTATCTTTGAAAAAATTCGATAGGCATAATTTTAACATTAAATAATTGAGATAAATTAAACCTAAGGTTAAAAAATCGAATTAAATAATACAAATGCAAATATGCACCTTATATGTTTCAACCATTTATTGATATGATGTCAATTTATGGTTGAGAAAAGTCCATAATCATGAATTTAACATTACACAATTGCGATTTAGAAGATTCGACCTTAACATACTAATATGACAAAATGGAATACACCGTATTGTTAGTATTAGTTCATTTGAATGATCCATATTTGACTCAAATTCAAATAAATATAGTATATGTAAATATACAACTCAATTTATATTCTTATCAAATAAATAGTCTATCTATGGTTGACAAAAATCGATAGCCATAATTTTACCATTAAACAATTGAGATAAAGTAAATCTAACGTTAAAATATTGAATTAAATATTACAAATGCAAATATGGCACTTATAAGTTTCAACCATTTATTGATATAAAGTCAATTTATGGTTGAGAAAAGTCCATAATCATGAATTTAACATTACACAATTGGGATTTAGAAGATTCGACCTTAACATACTGATATGACAAAATTGAATACACTGTATTGTTAACATTAGTTCATTTGAATGGTTCATATTTGACTCAAATTCAAATAAATATAGTATATGTAAATATAAACGTTAGTTTCTATTATTCTAAAATAAATAGTCGATCTATCTTTGAAACAATTCGATAACCATAATTTTAACATTAAATAATTGAGATAAATTAAACCTAAGGTTAAAAAATTGAATTAAATAACACAAATGCAAATATGCACCTTATATGTTTCAACCATTTATTGATATGAAGTCAATTTATGGTTGAAAAAAGTCCATAATCATGAATTTTACATTAGACAATTGGGATTTATAATATTCGACCTTAACATACTAATATGACAAAATTGAATACACCGTATTGTTAGTATTAGTTCATTTGAATGGTCCATATTTGACTCAAATTCAAATAAATATAGTATATGTAAATATACACCTCAATTTATATTCTTATCAAATAAACAGTCTATCTATGGTTGACAAAAATCGATATCCATAATTTTAACATTAAATAATTGAGAAAAAGTAAATCTAACGCTAAAAAATTGAATTAAAGATTACAAATTCAAATATGCCCCTTATAAGTTTCAACCATTGATTAATACGAAGTCAATTTATGGTTGAGAAAAGTCCATAATCATGAATTTAACATTACACAATTGGGATTTAGAAGATTCGACCTTAACATACTTATATGACAAAATTTAATACACCGTATTGTTAATATTAGTTCATTTGAATGGTCCATATTTGACTCAAATTCAAATAAATATAGTATATGTAAATATAAACGTTAGTTTCTATTATTATCAAATAAATAGTCGATCTATATTTGAAAAAATTCAATAGCCACAATTTTAACATTAAATAATTGAGATAAATTAAACCTAAGGTTAAAAAATTGAATTAAACAATACAAATGCAAATATGCACCTTATATGTTTCAACCATTTATTGATATGAAGTCAATTTATGGTTGAGAAAAGTCCATAATCATGAATTTAACATTACACAATAGGGATTTGGAAGATTCTACCTTATAATACTTATATGACAAAATTGAATACACCGTATTGTTAATATTAGTTCATTTGAATGGTTCATATTTGACTCAAATTCAAATAAATATAGTATATGTAAATATACAACTCAATTTATATTGTTATCAAATAAATAGTCTATCTATGGTTGACAAAAATCGATTGCCATAATTTTAACATAAAACAATTGAGATAAAGTAAATCTAACGTTAAAATATTGAATTTAATATTACAAATGCAAATATACGCCTTATAAGTTTCAACCATTGATTGATTTGAAGTCAATTTATGGTTGAGAAAAGTATATAATCATGAATTTAACATTACACAATTGGGATTTAGAAGATTCGACCTTAACATACTAATATGAAAAAATGGAATACACCGTATTGTTAGTATTAGTTCATTTGAATGGTCCATATTTGACTCAAATTCAAATAAATATAGTATATGTAAATATACACCTCAATTTCTATTCTTATCAAATAAATAGTCTATCTATGGTTAACAAAAATCGATTGCCATAATTTTAACATTAAACAATTGAGATAAAGTAAATCTAACATTAAAAAATTGAATTAAATATTACAAATGCAAATATACGCCTTATAAGTTTCAACCATTGATTGATATGAAGTCAATTTATGGTTGAGAAAAGTATATAATCATGAATTTAACATTACACAATTGGGATTTAGAAGATTCGACCTTAACATACTAATATGACAAAATGGAATACACCGTATTGTTAGTATTAGTTAATTTGAATGATCCATATTTGACTCAAATTCAAATAAATATAGTATATATAAATATACAACTCAATTTCTATTATTATCAAATAAATAGTCTATCTATGGTTAACAAAAATCGATTGCCATAATTTTAATATTAAACAATTGAGATAAAGTAAATCTAACATTAAAAAATTGAATTAAATATTACAAATGCAAATATACGCCTTATAAGTTTCAACCATTGATTGATATGAAGTCAATTTATGGTTGAGAAAAGTATATAATCATGAATTTAACATTACACAATTGGGATTTAGAAGATTCGACCTTAACATACTATTATGACAAAATGGAATACACCGTATTGTTAGTATTAGTTCATTTGAATGATCCATATTTGACTCAAATTCAAATAAATATAGTATATATAAATATACAACTCAATTTCTATTATTATCAAATAAATAGTCGATCTATCTTTGAAAAAATTCGATAGGCATAATTTTAACATTAAATAATTGAGATAAATTAAACCTAAATTTAAAAAATCGAATTAAATAATACAAATGCAAATATGCACCTTATATGTTTCAACCATTTATTGATATGATGTCAATTTATGGTTGAGAAAAGTCCATAATCATGAATTTAACATTACACAATTGAGATTTAGAAGATTCGACCTTAACATACTAATATGATAAAATGGAATACACCGTATTGTTAGTATTAGTTCATTTGAATGATCCATATTTGACTCAAATTCAAATAAATATAGTATATGTAAATATAAACTCAATTTATATTCTTATCAAATAAATAGTCTATCTATGGTTGACAAAAATCGATTGCCATAATTTTAACATTAAACAATTGAGATAAAGTAAATCTAACGTTAAAAAATTGAATTAAATAACACAAATGCAAATATGCACCTTATATGTTTAAACCATTTATTGATATGAAGTCAATTTATGGTTGAGAAAAGTCCATAATCATGAATTTTACATTACACAATTGGGATTTAAAATATTCTACCTTAACATACTAATATGAAAAAATGGAATACACCGTATTGTTAGTATTAGTTCATTTGAATGGTCCATATTTGACTCAAATTTAAATAAATATAGTATATGTAAATATACACCACAATTTATATTCTTATCAAATAAATAGTCTATCTATGGTTGACAAAAATCGATAGCCATAATTTTAACATTAAACAATTGAGATAAAGTAAATCTAACGTTAAAATATTGAATTAAATATTACAAATGCAAATATGGCACTTATAAGTTTCAACCATTTATTGATATGAAGTCAATTTATGGTTGAGAAAAGTCCATAATCATGAATTTAAAATTACACAATTGGGATTTAGAAGATTCGACCTTAACATACTTATATTACAAAATTGAATACACCATATTGTTAATATTAGTTCATTTGAATGGTCCATATTTGACTCAAATTCAAATAAATATAGTATATGTAAATATACAACTCAATTTATATTCTTATCAAATAAATAGTCTATCTATGGTTGGAAAAAATCGATTGCCATAATTTGAACATTAAACAATTGAGATAAAGTAAATCTAACGTTAAAATATTGAATTTAATATTACTAATGCAAATATGCTACTTATAAGTTTCAAACATTTATTGATATGAAGTCAATTTATGGTTGAGAAAAGTCCATAATCATGAATTTAACATTACACAATTGGGATTTAGAAGATTCGACCTTAACATACTGATATGACAAAATTGAATACACTGTATTGTTAACATTAGTTCATTTGAATGGTTCATATTTGACTCAAATTCAAATAAATATAGTATATGTAAATATAAACGTTAGTTTCTATTATTCTCAAATAAAAGTCGATCTATCTTTGAAACAATTCGATAACCATAATTTTAACATTAAATAATTGAGATAAATTAAACCTAAGGTTAAAAAATTGAATTAAATAACACAAATGCAAATATGCACCTTATATGTTTCAACCATTTATTGATATGAAGTCAATTTATGGTTGAGAAAAGTCCAGAATCATGAATTTTACATTAGACAATTGGGATTTATAATATTCGACCTTAACATACTAATATGACAAAATTGAATACACCGTATTGTTAGTATTAGTTCATTTGAATGGTCCATATTTGACTCAAATTCAAATAAATATAGTATATGTAAATATACACCACAATTTATATTCTTATCAAATAAATAGTCTATCTATGGTTGACAAAAATCGATAGCCATAATTTTAACATTAAACAATTGAGATAAAGTAAATCTAACGCTAAAAAATTGAATTAAAGATTACAAATTCAAATTTGCCCCTTATAAGTTTCAACCATTGATTAATACGAAGTAAATTTATGGTTGAGAAAAGTCCATAATCATGAATTTAACATTACACAATTGGGATTTAGAAGATTCGACCTTAACATACTTATATGACAAAATTTAATACACCGTATTGTTAATATTAGTTCATTTGAATTGTCCATATTTGACTCAAATTCAAATAAATATAGTATATGTAAATATAAACGTTAGTTTCTATTATTATCAAATAAATAGTCGATCTATATTTGAAAAAATTCAATTGCCACAATTTTAACATTAAATTATTGAGATAAATTAAACCTAAGGTTAAAAAATTGAATTAAACAATACAAATGCAAATATGCACCTTATATGTTTCAACCATTTATTGATATGAACAATTTATGGTTGAGAAAAGTCCATAATCATGAATTTAACATTACACAATAGGGATTTGGAAGATTCTACCTTATAATACTTATATGACAAAATTGAATACACCGTATTGTTAATATTAGTTCATTTGAATGGTTCATATTTGACTCAAATTCAAATAAATATAGTATATGTAAATATACAACTCAATTTATATTGTTATCAAATAAATAGTCTATCTATGGTTGACAAAAATCGATTGCCATAATTTTAACATAAAACAATTGAGATAAAGTAAATCTAACGTTAAAATATTGAATTTAATATTACAAATGCAAATATACGCCTTATAAGTTTCAACCATTGATTGATTTGAAGTCAATTTATGGTTGAGAAAAGTATATAATCATGAATTTAACATTACACAATTGGGATTTAGAAGATTCGACCTTAACATACTAATATGAAAAAATGGAATACACCGTATTGTTAGTATTAGTTCATTTGAATGGTCCATATTTGACTCAAATTCAAATAAATATAGTATATGTAAATATACACCTCAATTTCTATTCTTATCAAATAAATAGTCTATCTATCTTTGAAAAAACTCGATAGCCATAATTTTAACATTAAACAATTGAGATAAAGTAAATCTAACGTTAAAAAATTGAATTAAA
The DNA here is from genome assembly GCA_037013495.1 of Hippophae tibetana. Classification (NCBI taxonomy): domain Eukaryota; kingdom Viridiplantae; phylum Streptophyta; class Magnoliopsida; order Rosales; family Elaeagnaceae; genus Hippophae; species Hippophae tibetana. Next base: position 12,193,572 of record CM072805.1, on the reverse strand, counting down.
TAACACAAATGCAAATATGCACCTTATATGTTTCAACCATTTATTGATATGAAGTCAATTTATGGTTGAGAAAAGTCTATAATCATGAATTTAATATTACACAATTGGGATTTAGAAGATTCGACCTTAACATACTAATATGACAAAATGGAATACACCGTATTGTTAGTATTAGTTCATTTGAATGATCCATATTTGACTCAAATTTAAATAAATATAGTATATGTAAATATACACCTCAATTTCTAGTCTTATCAAATAAATAGTCTATCTATGCTTAACAAAAATCGATTGCCATAATTTTAACATTAAACAATTGAGATAAAGTAAATCTAAAATTAAAAAATTCAATTAAATATTACAAATGCAAATATATGCCTTATAAGTTTCAACCATTTATTGATATGAAGTCAATTTATGGTTGAGAAAAGTATATAATCATGAATTTAACATTACACAATTGGGATTTAGAAGATTCGACCTTAACATACTAATATGACAAAATGGAATACACCGTATTGTTAGTATTAGTTCATTTGAATGATCCATATTTGACTCAAATTCAAATAAATATAGTATATGTAAATATACACCTCAATTTCTATTCTTATCAAATAAATAGTCGATCTATCTTGGAAAAAATTCGATAGGCATAATTTTAACATTAAATAATTGAGATAAATTAAACCTAAGGTTAAAAAATCGAATTAAATAATACAAATGCAAATATGCACCTTATATGTTTCAACCATTTATTGATATAAAGTCAATTTATGGTTGAGAAAAGTCCATAATCATGAATTTAACATTACACAATTGGGATTTAGAAGATTCGACCTTAACATACTAATATGAAAAAATGGAATACACCGTATTGTTAGTATTAGTTCAATTGAATAATCCATATTTGACTCAAATTCAAATAAATATAGTATATGTAAATATACACCTCAATTTTTAATCTTATCAAATAAATAGTCTATCTATGGTTGACAAAAAGCGATAGCCATAATTTTAACATTAAACAATTGAGATAAAGTAAATATAACGTTAAAATATTGAATTAAATATTACAAATGCAAATATGGCACTAATAAGTTTCAACCATTTATTGATATAAAGTCAATTTATGGTTGAGAAAAGTCCATAATCATGAATTTAAAATTACAAAATTGGGATTTAGAAGATTCGACCTTAACATACTTATATGAAAAAATTGAATACACCGTATTGTTAATATTAGTTCATTTGAATGGTCCATATTTGACTCAAATTCAAATAAATATAGTATTTGTAAATATACACCTCAATTTCTATTCTTATCAAATAAATAGTCTATCTATGGTTAACAAAAATCGATTGCCATAATTTTAACATTAAACAATTGAGATAAAGTAAATCTAACATTAAAAAATTGAATTAAATATTACAAATGCAAATATACGCCTTATAAGTTTCAACCATTGATTGATATGAAGTCAATTTATGGTTGAGAAAAGTATATAATCATGAATTTAACATTACACAATTGGGATTTAGAAGATTCGACCTTAACATACTAATATGACAAAATGGAATACACCGTATTGTTAGTATTAGTTCATTTGAATGATCCATATTTGACTCAAATTCAAATAAATATAGTATATATAAATATACAACTCAATTTCTATTATTATCAAATAAATAGTCGATCTATCTTTGAAAAAATTCGATAGGCATAATTTTAACATTAAATAATTGAGATAAATTAAACCTAAGGTTAAAAAATCGAATTAAATAATACAAATGCAAATATGCACCTTATATGTTTCAACCATTTATTGATATGATGTCAATTTATGGTTGAGAAAAGTCCATAATCATGAATTTAACATTACACAATTGCGATTTAGAAGATTCGACCTTAACATACTAATATGACAAAATGGAATACACCGTATTGTTAGTATTAGTTCATTTGAATGATCCATATTTGACTCAAATTCAAATAAATATAGTATATGTAAATATACAACTCAATTTATATTCTTATCAAATAAATAGTTTATCTATGGTTGACAAAAATCGATAGCCATAATTTTACCATTAAACAATTGAGATAAAGTAAATCTAACGTTAAAATATTGAATTAAATATTACAAATGCAAATATGGCACTTATAAGTTTCAACCATTTACTGATATAAAGTCAATTTATGGTTGAGAAAAGTCCATAATCATGAATTTAACATTACACAATTGGGATTTAGAAGATTCGACCTTAACATACTGATATGACAAAATTGAATACACTGTATTGTTAACATTAGTTCATTTGAATGGTTCATATTTGACTCAAATTCAAATAAATATAGTATATGTAAATATAAACGTTAGTTTCTATTATTCTCAAATAAATAGTCGATCTATCTTTGAAACAATTCGATAACCATAATTTTAACATTAAATAATTGAGATAAATTAAACCTAAGGTTAAAAAATTGAATTAAATAACACAAATGCAAATATGCACCTTATATGTTTCAACCATTTATTGATATGAAGTCAATTTATGGTTGAAAAAAGTCCATAATCATGAATTTTACATTAGACAATTGGGATTTATAATATTCGACCTTAACATACTAATATGACAAAATTGAATACACCGTATTGTTAGTATTAGTTCATTTGAATGGTCCATATTTGACTCAAATTCAAATAAATATAGTATATGTAAATATACACCTCAATTTATATTCTTATCAAATAAACAGTCTATCTATGGTTGACAAAAATCGATATCCATAATTTTAACATTAAATAATTGAGAAAAAGTAAATCTAACGCTAAAAAATTGAATTAAAGATTACAAATTCAAATATGCCCCTTATAAGTTTCAACCATTGATTAATACGAAGTCAATTTATGGTTGAGAAAAGTCCATAATCATGAATTTAACATTACACAATTGGGATTTAGAAGATTCGACCTTAACATACTTATATGACAAAATTTAATACACCGTATTGTTAATATTAGTTCATTTGAATGGTCCATATTTGACTCAAATTCAAATAAATATAGTATATGTAAATATAAACGTTAGTTTCTATTATTATCAAATAAATAGTCGATCTATATTTGAAAAAATTCAATAGCCACAATTTTAACATTAAATAATTGAGATAAATTAAACCTAAGGTTAAAAAATTGAATTAAACAATACAAATGCAAATATGCACCTTATATGTTTCAACCATTTATTGATATGAAGTCAATTTATGGTTGAGAAAAGTCCATAATCATGAATTTAACATTACACAATAGGGATTTGGAAGATTCTACCTTATAATACTTATATGACAAAATTGAATACACCGTATTGTTAATATTAGTTCATTTGAATGGTTCATATTTGACTCAAATTGAAATAAATATAGTATATGTAAATATACAACTCAATTTATATTGTTATCAAATAAATAGTCTATCCATGGTTGACAAAAATCGATTGCCATAATTTTAACATAAAACAATTGAGATAAAGTAAATCTAACGTTAAAATATTGAATTTAATATTACAAATGCAAATATACGCCTTATAAGTTTCAACCATTGATTGATTTGAAGTCAATTTATGGTTGAGAAAAGTATATAATCATGAATTTAACATTACACAATTGGGATTTAGAAGATTCGACCTTAACATACTAATATGAAAAAATGGAATACACCGTATTGTTAGTATTAGTTCATTTGAATGGTCCATATTTGACTCAAATTCAAATAAATATAGTATATGTAAATATACACCTCAATTTCTATTCTTATCAAATAAATAGTCTATCTATCTTTGAAAAAACTCGATAGCCATAATTTTAACATTAAACAATTGAGATAAAGTAAATCTAACGTTAAAAAATTGAATTAAATAACACAAATGCAAATATGCACCTTATATGTTTCAACCATTTATTGATATGAAGTCAATTTATGGTTGAGAAAAGTATATAATCATGAATTTAATATTACACAATTGGGATTTAGAAGATTCGACCTTAACATACTAATATGACAAAATGGAATACACCGTATTGTTAGTATTAGTTCATTTGAATGATCCATATTTGACTCAAATTTAAATAAATATAGTATATGTAAATATACACCTCAATTTCTAGTCTTATCAAATAAATAGTCTATCTATGCTTAACAAAAATCGATTGCCATAATTTTAACATTAAACAATTGAGATAAAGTAAATCTAAAATTAAAAAATTCAATTAAATATTACAAATGCAAATATATGCCTTATAAGTTTCAACCATTTATTGATATGAAGTCAATTTATGGTTGAGAAAAGTATATAATCATGAATTTAACATTACACATTTGGGATTTAGAAGATTCGACCTTAACATACTAATATGACAAAATGGAATACACCGTATTGTTAGTATTAGTTCATTTGAATGATCCATATTTTACTGAAATTCAAATAAATAAAGTATATGTAAATATACACCTCAATTTTTATTCTTATCAAATAAATTGTCGATCTATCTTTGAAAAAATTCGATAGGCATAATTTTAACATTAAATAATTGAGATAAATTAAACCTAAGGTTAAAAAATCGAATTAAATAATACAAATGCAAATATGCACCTTATATTTTTCAACCATTTATTGATATAAAGTCAATTTATGGTTGAGAAAAGTACATAATCATGAATTTAACATTACACAATTGGGATTTAGAAGATTCGACCTTAACATACTAATATGACAAAATGGAATACACCGTATTGTTAGTATTAGTTCAATTGAATGATCCATATTTGACTCAAATTTAAATAAATATAGTATATGTAAATATACACCTCAATTTCTAATCTTATCAAATAAATAGTCTATCTATGGTTGAGAAAACTCGATAGCCATAATTTTAACATTAAACAATTGAGATAAAGTAAATATAACGTTAAAATATTGAATTAAATATTAGAAATGCAAATATGGCACTAATAAGTTTCAACCATTTATTGATATAAAGTCAATTTATGGTTGAGAAAAGTCCATAATCATGAATTTAAAATTACAAAATTGGGATTTAGAAGATTCGACCTTAACATACTTATATGAAAAAATTGAATACACCGTATTGTTAATATTAGTTCATTTGAATGGTCCATATTTGACTCAAATTCAAATAAATATAGTATATGTAAATATACACCTCAATTTCTATTCTTATCAAATAAATAGTCTATCTATGGTTGACAAAAACCGATAGCCATAATTTTAACATTAAACAATTGAGATAAAGTAAATATAACGTTAAAATTTTGAATTAAATATTACAAATGCAAATATGGCACTAATAAGTTTCAACCATTTATTGATATAAAGTCAATTTATGGTTGAGAAAAGTCCATAATCATGAATTTAAAATTACAAAATTGGGATTTAGAAGATTCGACCTTAACATACTTATATGAAAAAATTGAATACACCGTATTGTTAATATTAGTTCATTTGAATGGTCCATATTTGACTCAAATTCAAATAGGTATAGTATATGTAAATATACACCTCAATTTCTATTCTTATCAAATAAATAGTCTATCTATGGTTAACAAAAATCGATTGCCATAATTTTAATATTAAACAATTGAGATAAAGTAAATCTAACATTAAAAAATTGAATTAAATATTACAAATGCAAATATACGCCTTATAAGTTTCAACCATTGATTGATATGAAGTCAATTTATGGTTGAGAAAAGTATATAATCATGAATTTAACATTACACAATTGGGATTTAGAAGATTCGACCTTAACATACTATTATGACAAAATGGAATACACCGTATTGTTCGTATTAGTTCATTTGAATGATCCATATTTGACTCAAATTCAAATAAATATAGTATATATAAATAGACAACTCAATTTCTATTATTATCAAATAAATAGTCGATCTATCTTTGAAAAAATTCGATAGGCATAATTTTAACATTAAATAATTGAGATAAATTAAACCTAAATTTAAAAAATCGAATTAAATAATACAAATGCAAATATGCACCTTATATGTTTCAACCATTTATTGATATGATGTCAATTTATGGTTGAGAAAAGTCCATAATCATGAATTTAACATTACACAATTGAGATTTAGAAGATTCGACCTTAACATACTAATATGATAAAATGGAATACACCGTATTGTTAGTATTAGTTCATTTGAATGATCCATATTTGACTCAAATTCAAATAAATATAGTATATGTAAATATAAACTCAATTTATATTCTTATCAAATAAATAGTCTATCTATGGTTGACAAAAATCGATTGCCATAATTTTAACATTAAACAATTGAGATAAAGTAAATCTAACGTTAAAAAATTGAATTAAATAACACAAATGCAAATATGCACCTTATATGTTTCAACCATTTATTGATATGAAGTCAATTTATGGTTGAGAAAAGTCCATAATCATGAATTTTACATTACACAATTGGGATTTAAAATATTCTACCTTAACATACTAATATGAAAAAATGGAATACACCGTATTGTTAGTATTAGTTCATTTGAATGGTCCATATTTGACTCAAATTTAAATAAATATAGTATATGTAAATATACACCACAATTTATATTCTTATCAAATAAATAGTCTATCTATGGTTGACAAAAATCGATAGCCATAATTTTAACATTAAACAATTGAGATAAAGTAAATCTAACGTTAAAATATTGAATTAAATATTACAAATGCAAATATGGCACTTATAAGTTTCAACCATTTATTGTTATGAAGTCAATTTATGGTTGAGAAAAGTCCATAATCATGAATTTAAAATTACACAATTGGGATTTAGAAGATTCGACCTTAACATACTTATATTACAAAATTGAATACACCATATTGTTAATATTAGTTCATTTGAATGGTCCATATTTGACTCAAATTCAAATAAATATAGTATATGTAAATATACAACTCAATTTATATTCTTATCAAATAAATAGTCTATCTATGGTTGACAAAAATCGATTGCCATAATTTGAACATTAAACAATTGAGATAAAGTAAATCTAACGTTAAAATATTGAATTTAATATTACTAATGCAAATATGCCACTTATAAGTTTCAACCATTTATTGATATGAAGTCAATTTATGGTTGAGAAAAGTCCATAATCATGAATTTAACATTACACAATTGGGATTTAGAAGATTCGACCTTAACATACTGATATGACAAAATTGAATACACTGTATTGTTAACATTAGTTCATTTGAATGGTTCATATTTGACTCAAATTCAAATAAATATAGTATATGTAAATATAAACGTTAGTTTCTATTATTCTCAAATAAATAGTCGATCTATCTTTGAAACAATTCGATAACCATAATTTTAACATTAAATAATTGAGATAAATTAAACCTAAGGTTAAAAAATTGAATTAAATAACACAAATGCAAATATGCACCTTATATGTTTCAACCATTTATTGATATGAAGTCAATTTATGGTTGAGAAAAGTCCAGAATCATGAATTTTACATTAGACAATTGGGATTTATAATAATCGACCTTAACATACTAATATGACAAAATTGAATACACCGTATTGTTAGTATTAGTTCATTTGAATGGTCCATATTTGACTCAAATTCAAATAAATATAGTATATGTAAATATACACCACAATTTATATTCTTATCAAATAAATAGTCTATCTATGGTTGACAAAAATCGATAGCCATAATTTTAACATTAAACAATTGAGATAAAGTAAATCTAACGCTAAAAAATTGAATTAAAGATTACAAATTCAAATTTGCCCCTTATATGTTTCAACCATTGATTAATACGAAGTCAATTTATGGTTGAGAAAAGTCCATAATCATGAATTTAACATTACACAATTGGGATTTAGAAGATTCGACCTTAACATACTTATATGACAAAATTTAATACACCGTATTGTTAATATTAGTTCATTTGAATTGTCCATATTTGACTCAAATTCAAATAAATATAGTATATGTAAATATAAACGTTATTTTCTATTATTATCAAATAAATAGTCGATCTATATTTGAAAAAATTCAATAGCCACAATTTTAACATTAAATTATTGAGATAAATTAAACCTAAGGTTAAAAAATTGAATTAAACAATACAAATGCAAATATGCACCTTATATGTTTCAACCATTTATTGATATGAAGTCAATTTATGGTTGAGAAAAGTCCATAATCATGAATTTAACATTACACAATAGGGATTTGGAAGATTCTACCTTATAATACTTATATGACAAAATTGAATACACCGTATTGTTAATATTAGTTCATTTGAATGGTTCATATTTGACTAAAATTCAAATAAATATAGTATATGTAAATATACAACTCAATTTATATTGTTATCAAATAAATAGTCTATCTATGGTTGACAAAAATCGATTGCCATAATTTTAACATAAAACAATTGAGATAATGTAAATCTAACGTTAAAATATTGAATTTAATATTACAAATGCAAATATACGCCTTATAAGTTTCCACCATTGATTGATTTGAAGTCAATTTATGGTTGAGAAAAGTATATAATCATGAATTTAACATTACACAATTGGGATTTAGAAGATTCGACCTTAACATACTAATATGAAAAAATGGAATACACCATATTGTTAGTATTAGTTCATTTGAATGGTCCATATTTGACTCAAATTCAAATAAATATAGTATATGTAAATATACACCTCAATTTCTATTCTTATCAAATAAATAGTCATTCTATCTTTGAAAAAACTCGATAGCTATAATTTTAACATTAAACAATTGAGATAAAGTAAATCTAATGTTAAAAAATTGAATTAAATAACACAAATGCAAATATGCACCTTATATGTTTCAACCATTTATTGATATGAAGTCAATTTATGGTTGAGAAAAGTATATAATCATGAATTTAACATTACACAATTGGGATTTAGAAGATTTGACCTTAACATACTAATATGACAAAATGGAATACACCGTATTGTTAGTATTAGTTCATTTGAATGATCCATATTTGACTCAAATTTAAATAAATATAGTATATGTAAATATACACCTCAATTTCTAGTCTTATCAAATAAATAGTCTATCTATGGTTAACAAAAATCGATTGCCATAATTTTAACATTAAACAATTGAGATAAAGTAAATCTAAAATTACAAAATAGAATTAAATATTACAAATGCAAATATACGCCTTATAAGTTTCAACCATTGATTGATATGAAGTCAATTTATGGTTGAGAAAAGTATATAATCATGAATTTAACATTACACAATTGGGATTTAGAACATTCGACCTTAACATACTAATATGACAAAATGGAATACACCGTATTGTTAGTATTAGTTCATTTCAATGATCCATATTTGACTCAAATTCAAATAAATATAGTATATGTAAATATACACCTCAATTTCTATTATTATCAAATAAATAGTCGATCTATCTTTGAAACAATTCGATAGGCATAATTTTAACATTAAATAATTGAGATAAATTAAACCTAAGGTTAAAAAATCAAATTAAATAATACAAATGCAAATATGCACCTTATATGTTTCAACCATTTATTGATATGATGTCAATTTATGGTTGAGAAAAGTCCATAATCATGAATTTAACACTACACAATTGGGATTTAGAAGATTCGACCTTAACAAATGAATATGACAAAATGGAATACACCGTATTGTTAGTATTAGTTCATTTGAATGACCCATATTTGACTCAAATTCAAATAAATATATTATATGTAAATATACACCTCAATTTCTATTCTTATCAAATAAATAGTCTATCTATGGTTGACAAAAATCGATAGCCATAATTTTAACATTAAACAATTGAGATAAAGTAAATCTAACGTTAAAATATTGAATGAAATATTACAAATGCAAATATGGCACTTATAAGTTTCAACCATTTATTGATATGAAGTCAATTTATGGTTGAGAAAAGTCCGTAATCATGAATTTAAAATTATACAATTGGGATTTAGAAGATTCGACCTTAACATACTAATATGGCAAAATGGAATACACCGTATTGTTAGTATTAGTTCATTTGAATGATCCATATTTGACTCAAATTCAAATAAATATATTATATGTAAATATACACCTCAATTTCTTTTCTTATCAAATAAATAGTCTATCTATGGTTAACAAAAATCGATTGCCAAAATTTTAACATTAAACAATTGAGATAAAGTAAATCTCACATTAAAAATTGAATTAAATATTACAAATGCAAATATACCCCTTATAAGTTTCAATCATTGATTGATATGAAGTCAATTTATGGTTGAGAAAAGTCCATAATCATGAATTTGACATTATACAATTGGGATTTAGAAGATTCGACCTTAACATACTAATATGACAAAATGGAATACACCGTATTGTTAGTATTAGTTCATTTGAATGATCCATATTTGACTCAAATTTAAATAAATATAGTATATGTAAATATACACCTCAATTTCTATTCTTATCAAATAAATAGTCTATCTATGGTTAACAAAAATCGATTGCCATAATTTTAACATTAAACAATTGAGATAATGTAAATCTAAAATTAAAAAATTGAATTAAATATTACAAATGCAAATATACGGCTTATAAGTTTCAACCATTGATTGATATGAAGTCAATTTATGGTTGAGAAAAGTATATAATCATGAATTTAACATTACACAATTGGGATTTAGAACATTCGACCTTAACATACTAATATGACAAAATGGAATACACCGTATTGTTAGTATTAGTTCATTTGAATGATCCATATTTGACTCAAATTCAAATAAATATAGTATATGTAAATATACAACTCAATTTCTATTATTATCAAATAAATAGTCGATCTATCTTTGAAACAATTCGATAGGCATAATTTTAACATTAAATAATTGAGATAAATTAAACCTAAGGTTAAAAAATCAAATTAAATCATACAAATGCAAATATGCACCTTATATGTTTCAACCATTTATTGATATGATGTCAATTTATGGTTGAGAAAAGTCCATAATGATGAATTTAACACTACACAATTGGGATTTAGAAGATTCGACCTTAACATACTAATATGACAAAATGGAATACACCGTATTGTTAGTATTAGTTCATTTGAATGATCCATATTTGACTCAAATTCAAATAAATATATTATATGTAAATATACACCTCAATTTCTATTCTTATCAAATAAATAGTCTATCTATGGTTGACAAAAATCGATTGCCATAATTTTAACATTAAACAATTGAGATAAAGTAAATCTAACGTTAAAATATTGAATTAAATATTACAAATGCAAATATACCCCTTATAAGTTTCAATCATTGATTGATATGAAGTCAATTTATGGTTGAGAAAAGTCCATAATCATGAATTTAACATTATACAATTGGGATTTAGAAGATTCGACCTTAACATACTAATATGAGAAAATGGAATACACCGTATTGTTAGTATTAGTTCATTTGAATGATCCATATTTGACTGAAATTCAAATAAATATAGTATATGTAAATATACAACTCAATTTCTATTATTATCAAATAAATAGTCGATCTATCTTTGAAAAAATTCGATAGGCATAATTTTAACATTAAATAATTGAGATAAATTAAACCTAAGGTTAAAAAATCGAATTAAATAATACAAATGCAAATATGCACCTTATATGTTTCAACCATTTATTGATATGATGTCAATTTATGGTTGAGAAAAGTCCATAATCATGAATTTAACATTACACAATTGGGATTTAGATGATTCGACCTTAACATACTAATATGACAAAATGGAATACACCGTATTGTTAGTATTAGTTCATTTGAATGACCATATTTGACTCAAATTCAAATAAATATAGTATATGTAAATATACACCTCAATTTCCATTCTTATCAAATAAATAGTCTATCTATGGTTGACAAAAATCGAGAGCCATAATTTTACCATTAAACAATTGAGATAAAGTAAATCAAACGTTAAAAAATTGAATTAAATATTACAAATGCAAATATACGCCTTATAAGTTTCAACCATTGATTGATATGAAGTCAATTTATGGTTGAGAAAAGCCCATAATCATGAATTTAACCTTACACAATTGGGATTTAGAAGATTCGACCTTAACATACTAATATGACAAAATGGAATACACCGTATTATTAGTATTAGTTCATTTGAATGATCCATATTTGACTCAAATTCAAATAAATATAGTATATGTAAATATACACCTCAATTTCTATTCTTATCAAATAAATAGGATATCTATCTTTGAAAAAACTCGATAGCCATAATTTTAACATTAAACAATTGAGATTAAGTAAATCTAACGTTAAAAAATTGAATTAAATAACACAAATGCAAATATGCACCTTATATGTTTCAACCATTTATTGATATGATGTCAATTTATGGTTGAGAAAAGTCCATAATCATGAATTTAACACTACACAATTGGGATTTAGAAGATTCGACCTTAACATACTAATATGACAAAATGGAATACACCGTATTGTTAGTATTAGTTCATTTGAATGATCCATATTTGACTCAAATTCAAATAAATATATTATATGTAAATATACACCTCAATTTCTATTCTTATCAAATAAATAGTCTATCTATGGTTGACAAAAATCGATTGCCATAATTTTAACATTAAACAATTGAGATAAAGTAATTCTAACGTTAAAATATTGAATTAAATATTACAAATGCAAATATGGCACTTATAAGTTTCAACCATTTATTGATATAAAGTCAATTTATGGTTGAGAAAAGCCCATAATCATGAATTTAACATTACACAATTGGGATTTAGAAGATTCGACCTTAACATACTAATATGAAAAAATGGAATACACCGTATTGTTAGTATTAGTTCATTTGAATGATCCATATTTGACTGAAATTCAAATAAATATAGTATATGTAAATATACAACTCAATTTCTATTATTATCAAATAAATAGTCGATCTATCTTTGAAAAAATTCGATAGGCATAATTTTAACATTAGATAATTGAGATAAATTAAACATAAGGTTAAAAAATCGAATTAAATAATACAAATGCAAATATGCACCTTATATGTTTCAACCATTTATTGATATGATGTCAATTTATGGTTGAGAAAAGTCCATAATCATGAATTTAACATTACACAATTGGGATTTAGAAGATTCGACCTTAACATACTAATATGACAAAATGGAATACACCGTATTGTTTGTATTAGTTCATTTGAATGATCCATATTTGACTCAAATTCAAATAAATATAGTATATGTAAATATACACCTCAATTTCCATTCTTATCAAATAAATAGTCTATCATTGGTTGACAAAAATCGATTGCCATAATTTTAACATTAAACAATTGAGATAAAGTAAATCTAACATTAAAAAATTGAATTAAATATTACAAATGCAAATATACGCCTTATAAGTTTCAACCATTGATTGATATGAAGTCAATTTATGGTTGAGAAAAGCCCATAATCATGAATTTAACATTACACAATTGGGATTTAGAAGATTCGACCTTAACATACTAATATGACAAAATGGAATACACCGTATTGTTAGTATTAGTTCATTAGAATGATCCATATTTGACTGAAATTCAAATAAATATAGTATATGTAAATATACAACTCAATTTTTATTATTATCAAATAAATAGTCATCTATCTTTGAAAAAATTCGATAGGCATAATTTTAACATTAAATAATTGAGATAAATTAAACCTAAGGTTAAAAAATCGAATTAAATAATACAAATGCAAATATGCACCTCATATGTTTCAACCATTTATTGATATGATGTCCATTTATGGTTGAGAAAAGTCCATAATCATGAATTTAACATTACACAATTGGGATTTAGAAGATTCGACCTTAACATACTAATATGACAAAATGGAATACACCGTATTGTTAGTATTAGTTCATTTGAATGATCCATATTTGACTGAAATTCAAATAAATATAGTATATGTAAATATACAACTCAATTTCTATTATTATCAAATAAATAGTCATCTATCTTTGAAAAAATTCGATAGGCATAATTTTAACATTAAATAATTGAGATAAATTAAACCTAAGGTTAAAAAATTGAATTAAATAATACAAATGCAAATATGCACCTTATATGTTTCAACCATTTATTGATATGATGTCAATTTATGGTTGAGAAAAGTCCATAATCATGAATTTAACATTACACAATTGGGATTTAGAAGATTCGACCTTAACATACTAATATGACAAAATGGAATACACCGTATTGTTTGTATTAGTTCAATGGAATGATCCATATTTGACTCAAATTCAAATAAATATAGTATATGTAAATATACACCTCAATTTATATTCTTATCAAATAAATAGTCTATCTATTGTGGACAAAAATCGATAGCCATAATTTTAACATTAAACAATTGAGATAAAGTAAATCTGACGTTAAAATATTGAATTAAATATTACAAATGCAAATATGGCACTTATAAGTTTCAACCATTTATTGATATAAAGTCAATTTATGGTTTAGAAAAGTCCATAATCATGAATTTAAAATTACACAATTGATATTTAGAAGATTTGACTTTATCATACTTATATGACAAAACTGAATACACCGTATTGTTAATATTAGTTCATTTGAATGGTCCATATTTGACTCAAATTCAAATAAATATAGTATATGTAAATATACACCTCAATTTCTATTCTACCAAATAAATAGTCTATCTATTGTTAACAAAAATCGATTGCCATAATTTTAACATTAAACAATTGAGATAAAGTAAATCTAACATTAAAAAATTGAATTAAATATTACAAATGCAAATATACGCCTTATAAGTTTCAACCATTGATTGATATGAAGTCAATTTATAGTTGAGAAAAGCCCATAATCATGAATTTAACATTACACAATTGGGATTTAGAAGATTCGACCTTAACATACTAATATGACAAAATGGAATACACCGTATTGTTAGTATTAGTTAATTTGAATGATCCATATTTGACTGAAATTCAAATAAATATAGTATATGTAAATATACAACTCAATTTCTGTTATTATCAAATAAATAGTCATCTATCTTTGAAAAAATTCGATAGGCATAATTTTAAAATTAAATAATTGAGATAAATTAAACCTAAGGTTAAAAAATCGAATTAAAAAAACAAATGCAAATATGCACATTATATGTTTCAACCATTTATTGATATGATGTCAATTTATGGTTGAGAAAAGTCCATAATCATGAATTTAACATTACACAATTGGGATTTAGAAGATTCGACCTTAACATACTTATATGAAAAAATTGAATACACCGTATTGTTAATATTAGTTCATTTGAATAGAACATATTTGACTCAAATTCAAATAAATATAGTATATGTAAATATATACCTCAATTTCTATTCTTCTCAAATAAATAGTATATCTATGGTTTACAAAAATCGATTGCCATAATTTTAACATTAAACAATTGAGATAAAGTAAATCTAACATTAAAAAATGGAATTAAATATTACAAATCCAAATATACGCCTTATAAGTTTCAACCATTGATTGATATGAAGTCAATTTATGGTTGAGAAAAGCCCATAATCATGAATTTAACATTACACAATTGGGATTTAGAAGATTCGACCATAACATACTAATATGACAAAATGGAATACACCGTATTGTTAGTATTAGTTCATTTGAATGATCCATATTTGACTGAAATTCAAATAAATATAGTATATGTAAATATACAACTCAATTTCTATTATTATCAAATAAATAGTCATCTATCTTTGAAAAAATTCGATAGGCATAATTTTAACATTAAATAATTGAGATAAATTAAACCTAAGGTTAAAAAATCGAATTAAATAATACAAATGCAAATATGCACCTTATATGTTTCAACCATTTATTGATATGATGTCCATTTATGGTTGATAAGAGTCCATAATCATGAATTTAACATTACACAATTGGGATTTAGAAGATTCGACCTTAACATACTAATATGACAAAATGGAATACACCGTATTGTTTGTATTAGTTCATTTGAATGATCCATATTTGACTCAAATTCAAATAAATATAGTATATGTAAATATACAACTCAATTTCTATTATTATAAAATAAATAGTCGATCTATCTTTGAAACAATTCGATAGGCATAATTTTAAAATTAAATAATTGAGATAAATTAAACCTAAGGTTAAAAAATCGAATTAAATAATACAAATGCAAATATGCACCTTATATGTTTCAACCATTTATTGATATGATGTCAATTTATGGTTGAGAAAAGTCCATAATCATGAATTTAACATTACGCAATTGGGATTTAGAAGATTCGACCTTAACATACTAATATGACAAAATGGAATACACCGTATTGTTTGTATTAGTTCAATGGAATGATCCATATTTGACTCAAATTCAAATAAATATAGTATATGTAAATATACACCTCAATTTCTATTCTTATCAAAATAAATAGTCTATATATGGTTGACAAAAATCGATAGCCATAATTTTAACATTAAACAATTGAGATAAAGTAAATCTAACGTTAAAATATTGAATTAAATATTACAAATGCAAATATGGCACTTATAAGAGTCAACCATTTATTGATATAAAGTCAATTTATGGTTGAGAAAAGTCCATAATCATGAATTTAAAATTACACAATTGATATTTAGAAGATTTGACCTTAACATACTTATATGACAAAATTGAATACACCGTATTGTTAATATTAGTTCATTTGAATGGTCCATATTTGACTCAAATTCAAATAAATATAGTATATGTAAATATACACCTCAATTTCTATTCTTATAAAATAAATAGTCTATCTATGGTTTACAAAAATCAATTGCCATAATTTTAACATTAAACAATTGAGATAAATAAATCTCACATTAAAAAATTGAATTAAATATTACAAATGCAAATATACCCCTTATAAGTTTCAATCATTGATTGATATGAAGTCAATTTATGGTTGAGAAAAGTCCATAATCATGAATTTAACATTACACAATTTCTATTTAGAAGATTCGACCTTAACATACTAATATGACAAAATGGAATACACAGTATTGTTAGTATTAGTTCATTTGAATGATCCATATTTGAGTCAAATTCAAATAAATATATTATATGTAAATATACACCTCAATTTCCATTCTTATCAAATAAATAGTCTATCTATGGTTGACAAAAATCGATTGCCATAATTTTAACATTAAACAATTGAGATAAAGTAAATCTAACATTAAAAAATTGAATTAAATATTACAAATGCAAATATACGCCTTATAAGTTTCAACCATTGATTGATATGAAGTCAATTTATGGTTGAGAAAAACCCATAATCATGAATTTAACATTACACAATTGATATTTAGAAGATTTGACCTTAACATACTTATATGACAAAATTGAATACACCGTATTGTTAATATTAGTTCATTTGAATGGTCCATATTTGACTCAAATTCAAATAAATATAGTATATGTAAATATACACCTCAATTTCTATTCTTATCAAATAAATAGTCTATCTATGGTTGACAAAAATCGATAGCCATAATTTTAACATTAAACAATTGAGATAAAGTAAATCTAACGTTAAAATATTGAATTAAATATTACAAATGCAAATATGGTACTTATAAGTTTCAACCATTTATTGATATAAAGTCAATTTATGGTTGAGAAAAGTCAATAATCATGAATTTAAAATTACACAATTGATATTTAGAAGATTTGACTTTATCATACTTATATGATAAAATTGAATACACCGTATTGTTAATATTAGTTCATTTGAATGGTCCATATTTGACTCAAATTCAAATAAATATAGTATATGTAAATATACACCTCAATTTCTATTCTACCAAATAAATAGTCTATCTATGGTTAACAAAAATCGATTGCCATAATTTTAAAATTAAACAATTGAGATAAAGTAAATCTAACATTAAAAAATTGAATTAAATATTACAAATGCAAATATACGCCTTATAAGTTTCAACCATTGAATGATATGAAGTCAATTTATGGTTGAGAAAAGCCCATAATCATGAATTTAACATTACACAATTGGGATTTAGAAGATTCGACCTTAACATACTAATATGACAAAATGGAATACACCGTATTGTTAGTATTAGTTAATTTGAATGATCCATATTTGACTGAAATTCAAATAAATATAGTATATGTAAATATACAACTCAATTTCTATTATTATCAAATAAATAGTCATCTATCTTTGAAAAAATTCGATAGGCATAATTTTAAAATTAAATAATAGAGATAAATTAAACCTAAGGTTAAAAAATCGAATTAAAAATACAAATGCAAATATGCACCTTATATGTTTCAACCATTTATTGATATGATGTCAATTTATGGTTGAGAAAAGTCCATAATCATGAATTTAACATTACACAATTGGGATTTAGAAGATTCGACCTAAACATACTTATATGAAAAAATTGAATACACCGTATTGTTAATATTAGTTCATTTGAATAGTACATATTTGACTCAAATTCAAATAAATATAGTATATGTAAATATATACCTCAATTTCTATTCTTCTCAAATAAATAGTATATCTATGGTTTACAAAAATCGATTGCCATAATTTTAACATTAAACAATTGAGATAAAGTAAATCTAACATTAAAAAATTGAATTAAATATTACAAATGCAAATATACGCCTTATAAGTTTCAACCATTGATTGATATGAAGTCAATTTATGGTTGAGAAAAGCCCATAATCATGAATTTAACATTACACAATTGGGATTTAGAAGATTCGACCTTAACATACTAATATGAAAAAATGGAATACACCGTATTGTTAGTATTAGTTCATTTGAATGATCCATATTTGACTGAAATTCAAAAAAATACAGTATATGTAAATATACAACTCAATTTCTATTATTATCAAATAAATAGTCGATCTATCTTTGAAAAAATTCGATAGGCATAATTTTAACATTAAATAATTGAGATAAATTAAACCTAAGGTTAAAAAATCGAATTAAATAATACAAATGCAAATATGCACCTTATATGTTTCAACCATTTATTGATATGATGTCAATTTATGGTTGAGAAAAGTCCATAATCATGAATTTAACATTACACAATTGGGATTTAGAAGATTCGACCTAAACATACTTATATGAAAAAATTGAATACACCGTATTGTTAATATTAGTTCATTTGAATAGTACATATTTGACTCAAATTCAAATAAATATAGTATATGTAAATATATACCTCAATTTCTATTCTTCTCAAATAAATAGTATATCTATGGTTTACAAAAATCGATTGCCATAATTTTAACATTAAACAATTGAGATAAAGTAAATCTAACATTAAAAAATTGAATTAAATATTACAAATGCAAATATACGCCTTATAAGTTTCAACCATTGATTGATATGAAGTCAATTTATGGTTGAGAAAAGCCCATAATCATGAATTTAACATTACACAATTGGGATTTAGAAGATTCGACCTTAACATACTAATATGACAAAATGGAATACACCGTATTGTTAGTATTAGTTCATTTGAATGATCCATATTTGACTGAAATTCAAATAAATATAGTATATGTAAATATACAACTCAATTTCTATTATTATCAAATAAATAGTCATCTATCTTTGAAAAAATTCGATAGGCATAATTTTAACATTAAATAATTGAGATAAATTAAACCTAAGGTTAAAAAATTGAATTAAATAATACAAATGCAAATATGCACCTTATATGTTTCAACCATTTATTGATATGATGTCAATTTATGGTTGAGAAAAGTCCATAATCATGAATTTAACATTACACAATTGGGATTTAGAAGATTCGACCTTAACATACTAATATGACAAAATGGAATACACCGTATTGTTTGTATTAGTTCAATGGAATGATCCATATTTGACTCAAATTCAAATAAATATAGTATATGTAAATATACACCTCAATTTATATTCTTATCAAATAAATAGTCTATCTATTGTGGACAAAAATCGATAGCCATAATTTTAACATTAAACAATTGAGATAAAGTAAATCTGACGTTAAAATATTGAATTAAATATTACAAATGCAAATATGGCACTTATAAGTTTCAACCATTTATTGATATAAAGTCAATTTATGGTTTAGAAAAGTCCATAATCATGAATTTAAAATTACACAATTGATATTTAGAAGATTTGACTTTATCATACTTATATGACAAAACTGAATACACCGTATTGTTAATATTAGTTCATTTGAATGGTCCATATTTGACTCAAATTCAAATAAATATAGTATATGTAAATATACACCTCAATTTCTATTCTACCAAATAAATAGTCTATCTATTGTTAACAAAAATCGATTGCCATAATTTTAACATTAAACAATTGAGATAAAGTAAATCTAACATTAAAAAATTGAATTAAATATTACAAATGCAAATATACGCCTTATAAGTTTCAACCATTGATTGATATGAAGTCAATTTATAGTTGAGAAAAGCCCATAATCATGAATTTAACATTACACAATTGGGATTTAGAAGATTCGACCTTAACATACTAATATGACAAAATTTAATACACCGTATTGTTAGTATTAGTTAATTTGAATGATCCATATTTGACTGAAATTCAAATAAATATAGTATATGTAAATATACAACTCAATTTCTGTTATTATCAAATAAATAGTCATCTATCTTTGAAAAAATTCGATAGGCATAATTTTAAAATTAAATAATTGAGATAAATTAAACCTAAGGTTAAAAAATCGAATTAAAAAAACAAATGCAAATATGCACATTATATGTTTCAACCATTTATTGATATGATGTCAATTTATGGTTGAGAAAAGTCCATAATCATGAATTTAACATTACACAATTGGGATTTAGAAGATTCGACCTTAACATACTTATATGAAAAAATTGAATACACCGTATTGTTAATATTAGTTCATTTGAATAGAACATATTTGACTCAAATTCAAATAAATATAGTATATGTAAATATATACCTCAATTTCTATTCTTCTCAAATAAATAGTATATCTATGGTTTACAAAAATCGATTGCCATAATTTTAACATTAAACAATTGAGATAAAGTAAATCTAACATTAAAAAATGGAATTAAATATTACAAATCCAAATATACGCCTTATAAGTTTCAACCATTGATTGATATGAAGTCAATTTATGGTTGAGAAAAGCCCATAATCATGAATTTAACATTACACAATTGGGATTTAGAAGATTCGACCATAACATACTAATATGACAAAATGGAATACACCGTATTGTTAGTATTAGTTCATTTGAATGATCCATATTTGACTGAAATTCAAATAAATATAGTATATGTAAATATACAACTCAATTTCTATTATTATCAAATAAATAGTCATCTATCTTTGAAAAAATTCGATAGGCATAATTTTAACATTAAATAATTGAGATAAATTAAACCTAAGGTTAAAAAATCGAATTAAATAATACAAATGCAAATATGCACCTTATATGTTTCAACCATTTATTGATATGATGTCCATTTATGGTTGATAAGAGTCCATAATCATGAATTTAACATTACACAATTGGGATTTAGAAGATTCGACCTTAACATACTAATATGACAAAATGGAATACACCGTATTGTTTGTATTAGTTCATTTGAATGATCCATATTTGACTCAAATTCAAATAAATATAGTATATGTAAATATACAACTCAATTTCTATTATTATAAAATAAATAGTCGATCTATCTTTGAAACAATTCGATAGGCATAATTTTAAAATTAAATAATTGAGATAAATTAAACCTAAGGTTAAAAAATCGAATTAAATAATACAAATGCAAATATGCACCTTATATGTTTCAACCATTTATTGATATGATGTCAATTTATGGTTGAGAAAAGTCCATAATCATGAATTTAACATTACGCAATTGGGATTTAGAAGATTCGACCTTAACATACTAATATGACAAAATGGAATACACCGTATTGTTTGTATTAGTTCAATGGAATGATCCATATTTGACTCAAATTCAAATAAATATAGTATATGTAAATATACACCTCAATTTCTATTCTTATCAAAATAAATAGTCTATATATGGTTGACAAAAATCGATAGCCATAATTTTAACATTAAACAATTGAGATAAAGTAAATCTAACGTTAAAATATTGAATTAAATATTACAAATGCAAATATGGCACTTATAAGAGTCAACCATTTATTGATATAAAGTCAATTTATGGTTGAGAAAAGTCCATAATCATGAATTTAAAATTACACAATTGATATTTAGAAGATTTGACCTTAACATACTTATATGACAAAATTGAATACACCGTATTGTTAATATTAGTTCATTTGAATGGTCCATATTTGACTCAAATTCAAATAAATATAGTATATGTAAATATACACCTCAATTTCTATTCTTATAAAATAAATAGTCTATCTATGGTTTACAAAAATCAATTGCCATAATTTTAACATTAAACAATTGAGATAAATAAATCTCACATTAAAAAATTGAATTAAATATTACAAATGCAAATATACCCCTTATAAGTTTCAATCATTGATTGATATGAAGTCAATTTATGGTTGAGAAAAGTCCATAATCATGAATTTAACATTACACAATTTCTATTTAGAAGATTCGACCTTAACATACTAATATGACAAAATGGAATACACAGTATTGTTAGTATTAGTTCATTTGAATGATCCATATTTGAGTCAAATTCAAATAAATATATTATATGTAAATATACACCTCAATTTCCATTCTTATCAAATAAATAGTCTATCTATGGTTGACAAAAATCGATTGCCATAATTTTAACATTAAACAATTGAGATAAAGTAAATCTAACATTAAAAAATTGAATTAAATATTACAAATGCAAAT
This sequence comes from Hippophae tibetana, assembly GCA_037013495.1. Classification (NCBI taxonomy): domain Eukaryota; kingdom Viridiplantae; phylum Streptophyta; class Magnoliopsida; order Rosales; family Elaeagnaceae; genus Hippophae; species Hippophae tibetana. The sequence goes on along the minus strand of CM072805.1, from coordinate 12,170,433 downwards.
ATACGCCTTATAAGTTTCAACCATTGATTGATATGAAGTCAATTTATGGTTGAGAAAAACCCATAATCATGAATTTAACATTACACAATTGATATTTAGAAGATTTGACCTTAACATACTTATATGACAAAATTGAATACACCGTATTGTTAATATTAGTTCATTTGAATGGTCCATATTTGACTCAAATTCAAATAAATATAGTATATGTAAATATACACCTCAATTTCTATTCTTATCAAATAAATAGTCTATCTATGGTTGACAAAAATCGATAGCCATAATTTTAACATTAAACAATTGAGATAAAGTAAATCTAACGTTAAAATATTGAATTAAATATTACAAATGCAAATATGGTACTTATAAGTTTCAACCATTTATTGATATAAAGTCAATTTATGGTTGAGAAAAGTCAATAATCATGAATTTAAAATTACACAATTGATATTTAGAAGATTTGACTTTATCATACTTATATGATAAAATTGAATACACCGTATTGTTAATATTAGTTCATTTGAATGGTCCATATTTGACTCAAATTCAAATAAATATAGTATATGTAAATATACACCTCAATTTCTATTCTACCAAATAAATAGTCTATCTATGGTTAACAAAAATCGATTGCCATAATTTTAAAATTAAACAATTGAGATAAAGTAAATCTAACATTAAAAAATTGAATTAAATATTACAAATGCAAATATACGCCTTATAAGTTTCAACCATTGAATGATATGAAGTCAATTTATGGTTGAGAAAAGCCCATAATCATGAATTTAACATTACACAATTGGGATTTAGAAGATTCGACCTTAACATACTAATATGACAAAATGGAATACACCGTATTGTTAGTATTAGTTAATTTGAATGATCCATATTTGACTGAAATTCAAATAAATATAGTATATGTAAATATACAACTCAATTTCTATTATTATCAAATAAATAGTCATCTATCTTTGAAAAAATTCGATAGGCATAATTTTAAAATTAAATAATAGAGATAAATTAAACCTAAGGTTAAAAAATCGAATTAAAAATACAAATGCAAATATGCACCTTATATGTTTCAACCATTTATTGATATGATGTCAATTTATGGTTGAGAAAAGTCCATAATCATGAATTTAACATTACACAATTGGGATTTAGAAGATTCGACCTAAACATACTTATATGAAAAAATTGAATACACCGTATTGTTAATATTAGTTCATTTGAATAGTACATATTTGACTCAAATTCAAATAAATATAGTATATGTAAATATATACCTCAATTTCTATTCTTCTCAAATAAATAGTATATCTATGGTTTACAAAAATCGATTGCCATAATTTTAACATTAAACAATTGAGATAAAGTAAATCTAACATTAAAAAATTGAATTAAATATTACAAATGCAAATATACGCCTTATAAGTTTCAACCATTGATTGATATGAAGTCAATTTATGGTTGAGAAAAGCCCATAATCATGAATTTAACATTACACAATTGGGATTTAGAAGATTCGACCTTAACATACTAATATGAAAAAATGGAATACACCGTATTGTTAGTATTAGTTCATTTGAATGATCCATATTTGACTGAAATTCAAAAAAATACAGTATATGTAAATATACAACTCAATTTCTATTATTATCAAATAAATAGTCGATCTATCTTTGAAAAAATTCGATAGGCATAATTTTAACATTAAATAATTGAGATAAATTAAACCTAAGGTTAAAAAATCGAATTAAATAATACAAATGCAAATATGCACCTTATATGTTTCAACCATTTATTGATATGATGTCAATTTATGGTTGAGAAAAGTATATAATCATGAATTTAACATTACACAATTGGGATTTAGAAGATTCGACCTTAACATACTAATATGAGAAAATGGAATACACCGTATTGTTAGTATTAGTTCATTTGAATGATCCATATTTGACTGAAATTCAAATAAATATAGTATATGTAAATATACAACTCAATTTCTATTCTACCAAATAAATAGTCTATCTATGGTTAACAAAAATCGATTGCCATAATTTTAACATTAAACAATTGAGATAAAGTAAATATAACATTAAAAAATTGAATTAAATATTACAAATGCAAATATACGCCTTATAAGTTTCAACCATTGATTGATATGAAGTCAATTTATGGTTGAGAAAAGTATATAATCATGAATTTAACATTACACAATTGGGATTTAGAAGATTCGACCTTAACATACTAATATGAGAAAATGGAATACACCGTATTGTTAGTATTAGTTCATTTGAATGATCCATATTTGATTGAAATTCAAATAAATATAGTATATGTAAATATACAACTCAATTTCTATTATTATCAAATAAATAGTCATCTATCTTTGAAAAAATTCGATAGGCATAATTTTAACATTAAATAATTGAGATAAATTAAACCTAAGGTTAAAAAATCGAATTAAATAATACAAATGCAAATATGCACCTTATATGTTTCAACCATTTATTGATATGATGTCCATTTATGGTTGATAAAAGTCCATAATCATGAATTTAACATTACACAATTGGGATTTAGAAGATTCGACCTTAACATACTAATATGAGAAAATGGAATACACCGTATTGTTTGTATTAGTTCATTTGAATGATCCATATTTGACTCAAATTCAAATAAATATAGTATATGTAAATATACAACTCAATTTCTATTATTATAAAATAAATAGTCATCTATCTTTGAAAAAATTCGATAGGCATAATTTTAACATTAAATAATTGAGATAAATTAAACCTAAGGTTAAAAAATCGAATTAAATAATACAAATGCAAATATGCACCTTATATGTTTCAACCATTTATTGATATGATGTCAATTTATGGTTGAGAAAAGTCCATAATCATGAATTTAACATTACGCAATTGGGATTTAGAAGATTCGACCTTAACATACTAATATGACAAAATGGAATACACCGTATTGTTTGTATTAGTTCAATGGAATGATCCATATTTGACTCAAATTCAAATAAATATAGTATATGTAAATATACACCTCAATTTCTATTCTTATCAAAATAAATAGTCTATATATGGTTGACAAAAATCGATAGCCATAATTTTAACATTAAACAATTGAGATAAAGTAAATCTAACGTTAAAATATTGAATTAAATATTACAAATGCAAATATGGCACTTATAAGAGTCAACCATTTATTGATATAAAGTCAATTTATGGTTGAGAAGAGTCCATAATCATGAATTTAAAATTACACAATTGATATTTAGAAGATTTGACCTTAACATACTTATATGACAAAATTGAATACACCGTATTGTTAATATTAGTTCATTTGAATGGTCCATATTTGACTCAAATTCAAATAAATATAGTATATGTAAATATACACCTCAATTTCTATTCTTATAAAATAAATAGTCTATCTATGGTTTACAAAAATCAATTGCCATAATTTTAACATTAAACAATTGAGATAAAGTAAATCTAACATTAAAAAATTGAATTAAATATTACAAATGCAAATATACGCCTTATAAGTTTCAACCATTGATTGATATGAAGTCAATTTATGGTTGAGAAAAGCCCATAATCATGAATTTAACATTACACAATTGGGATTTAGAAGATTCGACCTTAACATACTAATATGAAAAAATGGAATACACCGTATTGTTAGTATTAGTTCATTTGAATGATCCATATTTGACTGAAATTCAAAAAAATACAGTATATGTAAATATACAACTCAATTTCTATTATTATCAAATAAATAGTCGATCTATCTTTGAAAAAATTCGATAGGCATAATTTTAACATTAAATAATTGAGATAAATTAAACCTAAGGTTAAAAAATCGAATTAAATAATACAAATGCAAATATGCACCTTATATGTTTCAACCATTTATTGATATGATGTCAATTTATGGTTGAGAAAAGTATATAATCATGAATTTAACATTACACAATTGGGATTTAGAAGATTCGACCTTAACATACTAATATGAGAAAATGGAATACACCGTATTGTTAGTATTAGTTCATTTGAATGATCCATATTTGACTGAAATTCAAATAAATATAGTATATGTAAATATACAACTCAATTTCTATTCTACCAAATAAATAGTCTATCTATGGTTAACAAAAATCGATTGCCATAATTTTAACATTAAACAATTGAGATAAAGTAAATATAACATTAAAAAATTGAATTAAATATTACAAATGCAAATATACGCCTTATAAGTTTCAACCATTGATTGATATGAAGTCAATTTATGGTTGAGAAAAGTATATAATCATGAATTTAACATTACACAATTGGGATTTAGAAGATTCGACCTTAACATACTAATATGAGAAAATGGAATACACCGTATTGTTAGTATTAGTTCATTTGAATGATCCATATTTGATTGAAATTCAAATAAATATAGTATATGTAAATATACAACTCAATTTCTATTATTATCAAATAAATAGTCATCTATCTTTGAAAAAATTCGATAGGCATAATTTTAACATTAAATAATTGAGATAAATTAAACCTAAGGTTAAAAAATCGAATTAAATAATACAAATGCAAATATGCACCTTATATGTTTCAACCATTTATTGATATGATGTCCATTTATGGTTGATAAAAGTCCATAATCATGAATTTAACATTACACAATTGGGATTTAGAAGATTCGACCTTAACATACTAATATGACAAAATGGAATACACCGTATTGTTTGTATTAGTTCATTTGAATGATCCATATTTGACTCAAATTCAAATAAATATAGTATATGTAAATATACAACTCAATTTCTATTATTATAAAATAAATAGTCGATCTATCTTTGAAACAATTCGATAGGCATAATTTTAAAATTAAATAATTGAGATAAATTAAACCTAAGGTTAAAAAATCGAATTAAATAATACAAATGCAAATATGCACCTTATATGTTTCAACCATTTATTGATATGATGTCAATTTATGGTTGAGAAAAGTCCATAATCATGAATTTAACATTACGCAATTGGGATTTAGAAGATTCGACCTTAACATACTAATATGACAAAATGGAATACACCGTATTGTTTGTATTAGTTCAATGGAATGATCCATATTTGACTCAAATTCAAATAAATATAGTATATGTAAATATACACCTCAATTTCTATTCTTATCAAAATAAATAGTCTATATATGGTTGACAAAAATCGATAGCCATAATTTTAACATTAAACAATTGAGATAAAGTAAATCTAACGTTAAAATATTGAATTAAATATTACAAATGCAAATATGGCACTTATAAGAGTCAACCATTTATTGATATAAAGTCAATTTATGGTTGAGAAAAGTCCATAATCATGAATTTAAAATTACACAATTGATATTTAGAAGATTTGACCTTAACATACTTATATGACAAAATTGAATACACCGTATTGTTAATATTAGTTCATTTGAATGGTCCATATTTGACTCAAATTCAAATAAATATAGTATATGTAAATATACACCTCAATTTCTATTCTTATAAAATAAATAGTCTATCTATGGTTTACAAAAATCAATTGCCATAATTTTAACATTAAACAATTGAGATAAATAAATCTCACATTAAAAAATTGAATTAAATATTACAAATGCAAATATACCCCTTATAAGTTTCAATCATTGATTGATATGAAGTCAATTTATGGTTGAGAAAAGTCCATAATCATGAATTTAACATTACACAATTTCTATTTAGAAGATTCGACCTTAACATACTAATATGACAAAATGGAATACACCGTATTGTTAGTATTAGTTCATTTGAATGATCCATATTTGAGTCAAATTCAAATAAATATATTATATGTAAATATACACCTCAATTTCCATTCTTATCAAATAAATAGTCTATCTATGGTTGACAAAAATCGATTGCCATAATTTTAACATTAAACAATTGAGATAAAGTAAATCTAACATTAAAAAATTGAATTAAATATTACAAATGCAAATATACGCCTTATAAGTTTCAACCATTGATTGATATGAAGTCAATTTATGGTTGAGAAAAACCCATAATCATGAATTTAACATTACACAATTGATATTTAGAAGATTTGACCTTAACATACTTATATGACAAAATTGAATACACCGTATTGTTAATATTAGTTCATTTGAATGGTCCATATTTGACTCAAATTCAAATAAATATAGTATATGTAAATATACACCTCAATTTCTATTCTTATCAAATAAATAGTCTATCTATGGTTGACAAAAATCGATAGCCATAATTTTAACATTAAACAATTGAGATAAAGTAAATCTAACGTTAAAATATTGAATTAAATATTACAAATGCAAATATGGTACTTATAAGTTTCAACCATTTATTGATATAAAGTCAATTTATGGTTGAGAAAAGTCAATAATCATGAATTTAAAATTACACAATTGATATTTAGAAGATTTGACTTTATCATACTTATATGATAAAATTGAATACACCGTATTGTTAATATTAGTTCATTTGAATGGTCCATATTTGACTCAAATTCAAATAAATATAGTATATGTAAATATACACCTCAATTTCTATTCTACCAAATAAATAGTCTATCTATGGTTAACAAAAATCGATTGCCATAATTTTAAAATTAAACAATTGAGATAAAGTAAATCTAACATTAAAAAATTGAATTAAATATTACAAATGCAAATATACGCCTTATAAGTTTCAACCATTGAATGATATGAAGTCAATTTATGGTTGAGAAAAGCCCATAATCATGAATTTAACATTACACAATTGGGATTTAGAAGATTCGACCTTAACATACTAATATGACAAAATGGAATACACCGTATTGTTAGTATTAGTTAATTTGAATGATCCATATTTGACTGAAATTCAAATAAATATAGTATATGTAAATATACAACTCAATTTCTATTATTATCAAATAAATAGTCATCTATCTTTGAAAAAATTCGATAGGCATAATTTTAAAATTAAATAATAGAGATAAATTAAACCTAAGGTTAAAAAATCGAATTAAAAATACAAATGCAAATATGCACCTTATATGTTTCAACCATTTATTGATATGATGTCAATTTATGGTTGAGAAAAGTCCATAATCATGAATTTAACATTACACAATTGGGATTTAGAAGATTCGACCTAAACATACTTATATGAAAAAATTGAATACACCGTATTGTTAATATTAGTTCATTTGAATAGTACATATTTGACTCAAATTCAAATAAATATAGTATATGTAAATATATACCTCAATTTCTATTCTTCTCAAATAAATAGTATATCTATGGTTTACAAAAATCGATTGCCATAATTTTAACATTAAACAATTGAGATAAAGTAAATCTAACATTAAAAAATTGAATTAAATATTACAAATGCAAATATACGCCTTATAAGTTTCAACCATTGATTGATATGAAGTCAATTTATGGTTGAGAAAAGCCCATAATCATGAATTTAACATTACACAATTGGGATTTAGAAGATTCGACCTTAACATACTAATATGAAAAAATGGAATACACCGTATTGTTAGTATTAGTTCATTTGAATGATCCATATTTGACTGAAATTCAAAAAAATACAGTATATGTAAATATACAACTCAATTTCTATTATTATCAAATAAATAGTCGATCTATCTTTGAAAAAATTCGATAGGCATAATTTTAACATTAAATAATTGAGATAAATTAAACCTAAGGTTAAAAAATCGAATTAAATAATACAAATGCAAATATGCACCTTATATGTTTCAACCATTTATTGATATGATGTCAATTTATGGTTGAGAAAAGTATATAATCATGAATTTAACATTACACAATTGGGATTTAGAAGATTCGACCTTAACATACTAATATGAGAAAATGGAATACACCGTATTGTTAGTATTAGTTCATTTGAATGATCCATATTTGACTGAAATTCAAATAAATATAGTATATGTAAATATACAACTCAATTTCTATTCTACCAAATAAATAGTCTATCTATGGTTAACAAAAATCGATTGCCATAATTTTAACATTAAACAATTGAGATAAAGTAAATATAACATTAAAAAATTGAATTAAATATTACAAATGCAAATATACGCCTTATAAGTTTCAACCATTGATTGATATGAAGTCAATTTATGGTTGAGAAAAGTATATAATCATGAATTTAACATTACACAATTGGGATTTAGAAGATTCGACCTTAACATACTAATATGAGAAAATGGAATACACCGTATTGTTAGTATTAGTTCATTTGAATGATCTATATTTGACTGAAATTCAAATAAATATAGTATATGTAAATATACAACTCAATTTCTATTATTATCAAATAAATAGTCGATCTATCTTTGAAAAAATTCGATAGGCATAATTTTAACATTAAATAATTGAGATAAATTAAACCTAAGGTTAAAAAATCGAATTAAATAATACAAATGCAAACATGCACCTTATATGTTTCAACCATTTATTGATATGATGTCAATTTATGGTTGAGAAAAGTCCATAATCATGAATTTAACATTACACAATTGGGATTTAGATGATTCGACCTTAACATACTAATATGACAAAATGGAATACACCGTATTGTTAGTATTAGTTCATTTGAATGATCCATATTTGACTCAAATTCAAATAAATATATTATATGTAAATATACACCTCAATTTCCATTCTTATCAAATAAATAGTCTATCTATGGTTGACAAAAATCGATAGCCATAATTTTAACATTAAACAATTGAGATAAAGTAAATGTAACGTTAAAAAATTGAATTAAATATTACAAATACAAATATACGCCTTATAAGTTTCAACCATTGATTGATATGAAGTCAATTTATGGTTGAGAAAAGCCCATAATCATGAATTTAACATTACACAATTGGGATTTAGAAGATTCGACCTTAACATACTAATATGACAAAATGGAATACACCGTATTGTTAGTATTAGTTCATTTGAATGATCCATATTTGATTGAAATTCAAATAAATATAGTATATGTAAATATACAACTCAATTTCTATTATTATCAAATAAATAGTCGATCTATCTTTGAAAAAATTCGATAGGCATAATTTTAACATTAAATAATTGAGATAAATTAAACCTAAGGTTAAAAAATCGAATTAAATAATACAAATGCAAATATGCACCTTATATGTTTCAACCATTTATTGATATGATGTCAATTTATGGTTGAGAAAAGTCCATAATCATGAATTTAACATTACACAATTGGGATTTAGAAGATTCGACCTTATAATACTTATATAACAAAAATGAATACACCGTATTGTTAATATTAGTTCATTTGAATGGTCCATATTTGACTCAAATTTAAATAAATATAGTATATGTAAATATACCCCACAATTTATATTCTTATCAAAGAAATAGTCTATCTATGGTTGACAAAAATCGATAGCCATAATTTTAACATTAAACAATTGAGATAAAGTAAATCTAACGTTAAAATATTGAATTAAATATTACAAATGCAAATATGGCACTTGTAAGTTTAAAACATTTATTGATATGAAGTCAATTTATGGTTGAGAAAAGTCCATAATCATGAATTTAAAATTACACAATTTGGATTTAGAAGATTCGACCTTAACATACTTATATTACAAAATTGAATACACTGTATTGTTAATATTAGTTCATTTGAATGATCCATATTTGACTCAAATTCAAATAAATATAGTATATGTAAATATACACCTCAATTTCTATTCTTATCAAATAAATAGTCTATCTATGGTTAACAAAAATCGATTGCCATAATTTTAACATTAAACAATTGAGATAAAGTAAATCTAACATTAAAAAATTGAATTAAATATTACAAATGCAAATATACGCCTTATAAGTTTCAACCATTGATTGATATGAAGTCAATTTATGGTTGAGAAAAGTATATAATCATGAATTTAACATTACACAATTGGGATTTAGAAGATTCGACCTTAACATACTAATATGAGAAAATGGAATACACCGTATTGTTAGTATTAGTTCATTTGAATGATCCATATTTGACTCAAATTCAAATAAATATATTATATGTAAATATACACCTCAATTTCCATTCTTATCAAATAAATAGTCTATCTATGGTTGACAAAATTCGATTGCCATAATTTTAACATTAAACAATTGAGATAAAGTAAATCTAACATTAAAAAATTGAATTAAATATTACAAATGCAAATATACGCCTTATAAGTTTCAACCATTGATTGATATGAAGTCAATTTATGGTTGAGAAAAGTATATAATCATGAATTTAACATTACACAATTGGGATTTAGAAGATTCGACCTTAACATACTAATATGAGAAAATGGAATACACCGTATTGTTAGTATTAGTTCATTTGAATGATCCATATTTGACTGAAATTCAAATAAATATAGTATATGTAAATATACAACTCAATTTCTATTCTACCAAATAAATAGTCTATCTATGGTTAACAAAAATCGATTGCCATAATTTTAACATTAAACAATTGAGATAAAGTAAATCTAACATTAAAAAATTGAATTAAATATTACAAATGCAAATATACGCCTTATAAGTTTCAACCATTGATTGATATGAAGTCAATTTATGGTTGAGAAAAGTATATAATCATGAATTTAACATTACACAATTGGGATTTAGAAGATTCGACCTTAACATACTAATATGAGAAAATGAAATATACCGTATTGTTAGTATTAGTTCATTTGAATGATCCATATTTGACTGAAATTCAAATAAATATAGTATATGTAAATATACAACTCAATTTCTATTATTATCAAATAAATAGTCATCTATCTTTGAAAAAATTCGATAGGCATAATTTTAACATTAAATAATTGAGATAAATTAAACCTAAGGTTAAAAAATTGAATTAAATAATACAAATGCAAATATGCACCTTATATGTTTCAACCATTTATTGATTTGATGTCAATTTATGGTTGAGAAAAGTCCATAATCATGAATTTAACATTACACAATTGGGATTTAGATGATTCGACCTTAACATACTAATATGACAAAATGGAATACACCGTATTGTTAGTATTAGTTCATTTGAATGATCCATATTTGACTCAAATTCAAATAAATATATTATATGTAAATATACACCTCAATTTCCATTCTTATCAAATAAATAGTCTATCTATGGTTGACAAAATTCGATTGCCATAATTTTAACATTAAACAATTGAGATAAAGTAAATCTAACATTAAAAAATTGAATTAAATATTACAAATGCAAATATACGCCTTATAAGTTTCAACCATTGATTGATATGAAGTCAATTTATGGTTGAGAAAAGTATATAATCATGAATTTAACATTACACAATTGGGATTTAGAAGATTCGACCTTAACATACTAATATGAGAAAATGCAATACACCGTATTGTTAGTATTAGTTCATTTGAATGATACATATTTGACTGAAATTCAAATAAATATAGTATATGTAAATATACACCTCAATTTCTATTCTACCAAATAAATAGTCTATCTATGGTTAACAAAAATCGATTGCCATAATTTTAACATTAAACAATTGAGATAAAGTAAATCTAACATTAAAAAATTGAATTAAATATTACAAATCCAAATATACGCCTTATAAGTTTCAACCATTGATTGATATGAAGTCAATTTATGGTTGAGAAAAGCCCATAATCATGAATTTAACATTACACAATTGGGATTTAGAAGATTCGACCTTAACATACTAATATGAAAAAATAGAATACACCATATTGTTAGTATTAGTTCATTTGAATGAACCATATTTGACTGAAATTCAAATAAATATAGTATATGTAAATATACAACTCAATTTCTATTATTATCAAATAAATAGTCGATCTATCTTTGAAAAAATTCGATAGGCATAATTTTAACATTAAATAATTGAGATAAATTAAACCTAAGGTTAAAAAATCGAATTAAATAATACAAATGCAAATATGCACCTTATATGTTTCAACCATTTATTGATATGATGTCAATTTATGGTTGAGAAAAGTCCATAATCATGAATTTAACATTACACAATTGGGATTTAGAAGATTCGACCTTATAATACTTATATAACAAAAATGAATACACCGTATTGTTAATATTAGTTCATTTGAATGGTCCATATTTGACTCAAATTTAAATAAATATAGTATATGTAAATATACCCCACAATTTATATTCTTATCAAATAAATGGTCTATCTATGGTTGACAAAAATCGATAGCCATAATTTTAACATTAAACAATTGAGATAAAGTAAATCTAACGTTAAAATATTGAATTAAATATTACAAATGCAAATATGGCACTTATAAGTTTAAAACATTTATTGATATGAAGTCAATTTATGGTTGAGAAAAGTCCATAATCATGAATTTAAAATTACAAAATTGGGATTTAGAAGATTCGACCTTAACATACTTATATGAAAAAATTGAATACACCGTATTGTTAATATTAGTTCATTTGAATAGTACATATTTGACTCAAATTCAAATAAATATAGTATATGTAAATATATACCTCAATTTCTATTCTTCTCAAATAAATAGTATATCTATGGTTTACAAAAATCGATTGCCATAATTTTAACATTAAACAATTGAGATAAAGTAAATCTAACATTAAAAAATTGAATTAAATATTACAAATGCAAATATACGCCTTATAAGTTTCAACCATTGATTGATATGAAGTCAATTTATGGTTGAGAAAAGCCCATAATCATGAATTTAACATTACACAATTGGGATTTAGAAGATTCGACCTTAACATACTAATATGAAAAAATGGAATACACCGTATTGTTAGTATTAGTTCATTTGAATGATCCATATTTGACTCAAATTCAAATAAATATATTATATGTAAATATACACCTCAATTTCCATTCTTATCAAATAAATAGTCTATCTATGATTGACAAAAATCGATTGCCATAATTTTAACATTAAACAATTGAGGTAAAGTAAATCTAACATTAAAAAATTGAATTAAATATTACAAATGCAAATATACGCCTTATAAGTTTCAACCATTGATTGATATGAAGTCAATTTATGGTTGAGGAAAACCCATAATCATGAATTTAACATTACACAATTGGGATTTAGAAGATTCGACCTTAACATACTAATATGACAAAATGGAATACACCGTATTGTTAGTATGAGTTCATTTGAATGATCCATATTTGACTGAAATTCAAATAAATATAGTATATGTAAATATACAACTCAATTTCTATTATTATCAAATAAATAGTCATCTATCTTTGAAAAAATTCGATAGGCATAATTTTAACATTAAATAATTGAGAGAAATTAAACCTAAGGTTAAAAAATCGAATTAAATAATAAAAATGCAAATATGCACCTTATATATTTCCACCATTTATTGATATGATGTCAATTTATGGTTGAGAAAAGTCCATAATCATGAATTTAACATTACACAATTGGGATTTAGAAGATTCGACCTTAACATACTAATATGACAAAATGGAATACACCGTATTGTTTGTATTAGTTCAATGGAATGATCCATATTTGACTCAAATTCAAATAAATATAGTATATGTAAATATACACCTCAATTTCTATTCTTATCAAATAAATAGTCTATCTATGGTTGACAAAAATCGATAGCCATAATTTTAACATTAAACAATTGAGATAAAGTAAATCTAACGTTAAAATATTGAATTATATATTACAAATGCAAATATGGCACTTATAAGTTTCAACCATTTATTGATATAAAGTCAATTTATGGTTGAGAAAAGTCCATAATCATGAATTTAAAATTACACAATTGATATTTAGAAGATTTGACTTTATCATACTTATATGACAAAATTGAATACACCGTATTGTTAATAATAGTTCATTTGAATGGTCCATATTTGACTCAAATTCAAATAAATATAGTATATGTAAATATACACCTCAATTTCTATTCTACCAAATAAATAGTCTATCTATGGTTAACAAAAATCGATTGCCATAATTTTAACATTAAACAATTGAGATAAAGTAAATCTAACATTAAAAAATTGAATTAAATATTACAAATGCAAATATACGCCTTATAAGTTTCAACCATTGATTGATATGAAGTCAATTTATGGTTGAGAAAAGCCCATAATCATGAATTTAACATTACACAATTGGGATTTAGAAGATTCGACCTTAACATACTAATATGACAAAATGGAATACACCGTATTGTTAGTATTAGTTAATTTGAATGATCCATATTTGACTGAAATTCAAATAAATATAGTATATGTAAATATACAACTCAATTTCTATTATTATCAAATAAATAGTCATCTATCTTTGAAAAAATTCGATAGGCATAATTTTAAAATTAAATAATAGAGATAAATTAAACCTAAGGTTAAAAAATCGAATAAAAATACAAATGCAAATATGCACCTTATATGTTTCAACCATTTATTGATATGATGTCAATTTATGGTTGAGAAAAGTCCATAATCATGAATTTAACATTACACAATTGGGATTTAGAAGATTCGACCTTAACATACTTATATGAAAAAATTGAATACATCGTATTGTTAATATTAGTTCATTTGAATAGTACATATTTGACTCAAATTCAAATAAATATAGTATATGTAAATATATACCTCAATTTCTATTATTCTCAAATAAATAGTATATCTATGGTTTACAAAAATCGATTGCCATAATTTTAACATTAAACAATTGAGATAAAGTAAATCTAACGTTAAAATATTGAATTAAATATTACAAATGCAAATATGGCACTTATAAGTTTAAAACATTTATTGATATGAAGTCAATTTATGGTTGAGAAAAGTCCATAATCATGAATTTAAAATTACACATTTTGGATTTAGAAGATTCGACCTTAACATACTTATATTACAAAATTGAATACACTGTATTGTTAATATTAGTTCATTTGAATGATCCATATTTGACTCAAATTCAAATAAATATAGTATATGTAAATATACACCTCAATTTCTATTCTTATCAAATAAATAGTCTATCTATGGTTAACAAAAATCGATTGCCATAATTTTAACATTAAACAATTGAGATAAAGTAAATCTAACGTTAAAAAATTGAATTAAATATTACAAATGCAAATATATGCCTTATAAGTTTCAACCATTGATTGATATGAAGTCAATTTATGATTGAGAAAAGCCCAAAATCATGAATTTAACATTACACAATTGGGATTTAGAAGATTCGACCTTAACATACTAATATGAAAAAATAGAATACACCATATTGTTAGTATTAGTTCATTTGAATGATCCATATTTGACTGAAATTCAAATAAATATAGTATATGTAAATATACAACTCAATTTCTATTATTATCAAATAAATAGTCGATCTATCTTTGAAAAAATTCGATAGGCATAATTTTAACATTAAATAATTGAGATAAATTAAACCTAAGGTTAAAAAATCGAATTAAATAATACAAATGCAAATATGCACCTTATATGTTTCAACCATTTATTGATATGATGTCAATTTATGGTTGAGAAAAGTCCATAATCATGAATTTAACATTACACAATTGGGATTTAGAAGATTCGACCTTATAATACTTATATAACAAAAATGAATACACCGTATTGTTAATATTAGTTCATTTGAATGGTCCATATTTGACTCAAATTTAAATAAATATAGTATATGTAAATATACCCCACAATTTATATTCTTATCAAATAAATGGTCTATCTATGGTTGACAAAAATCGATAGCCATAATTTTAACATTAAACAATTGAGATAAAGTAAATCTAACGTTAAAATATTGAATTAAATATTACAAATGCAAATATGGCACTTATAAGTTTAAAACATTTATTGATATGAAGTCAATTTATGGTTGAGAAAAGTCAATAATCATGAATTTAAAATTACAAAATTGGGATTTAGAAGATTCGACCTTAACATACTTATATGAAAAAATTGAATACACCGTATTGTTAATATTAGTTCATTTGAATAGTACATATTTGACTCAAATTCAAATAAATATAGTATATGTAAATATATACCTCAATTTCTATTCTTCTCAAATAAATAGTATATCTATGGTTTACAAAAATCGATTGCCATAATTTTAACATTAAACAATTGAGATAAAGTAAATCTAACATTAAAAAATTGAATTAAATATTACAAATGCAAATATACGCCTTATAAGTTTCAACCATTGATTGATATGAAGTCAATTTATGGTTGAGAAAAGCCCATAATCATGAATTTAACATTACACAATTGGGATTTAGAAGATTCGACCTTAACATACTGATATGACAAAATGGAATACATCGTATTTTTAATATTAGTTCATTTAAATGTTCCATATTTGACTCAAATTCAAATAAATATAGTATATGTAAATATACACCTCAATTTCTATTATTATCAAATAAATAGTCATCTATCTTTGAAAAAATTCGATAGGCGTAATTTTAACATTAAATAATTGAGATAAATTAAACCTAAGGTTAAAAAATCGAATTAAATAATACAAATGCAAATATGCACCTTATATGTTTCAACCATTTATTGATATGATGTCAATTTATGGTTGAGAAAAGTTCATAATCATTAATTTAACATTACACAATTGGGATTTAGAAATTTCGACCTTAACATACTAATATGACAAAATGGAATACACCGTATTGTTTGTATTAGTTCAATGGAATGATCCATATTTGACTCAAATTCAAATAAATATAGTATATGTAAATATACACCTCAATTTCTATTCTTATCAAATAAATAGTCTATCTATGGTTGACAAAAATCGATAGCCATAATTTTAACATTAAACAATTGAGATAAAGTAAATCTAACGTTAAAATATCGAATTAAATATTACAAATGCAAATATGGCACTTATAAGTTTCAACCATTTATTGATATAAAGTCAATTTATGGTTGAGAAAAGTCCATAATCATGAATTTAAAATTACACAATTGATATTTATAAGATTTGACCTTATCATACTTATATGACAAAATTGAATACACCGTATTGTTAGTATTAGTTCATTTGAATGATCCATATTTGACTCAAATTCAAATAAATATAGTATATGTAAATATACACCTCAATTTTTATTCTACCAAATAAATAGTCTATCTGTGGTTAACAAAAATCGATTGCCATAATTTTAACATTAACCAATTGAGATAAAGTAAATCTAACATTAAAAAATTGAATTAAATATTACAAATGCAAATATACGCCTTATAAGTTTCAACCATTGATTGATATGAAGTCAATTTATGGTTGAGAAAAGCCCATAATCATGAATTTAACATTACACAATTGGGATTTAGATGATTCGACCTTAAGATACTAATATGACAAAATGGAATACACCGTATAGTTAGTATTAGTTAATTTGAATGATCCATATTTGACTCAAATTCAAATAAATATAGTATATGTAAATATACACCTCAATTTCCATTCTTATCAAATAAATAGTCTATCTATGGTTGACAAAAATCGATAGGCATAATTTTAACATTAAACAATTGAGATAAAGTAAATCTAACGTTAAAAAATTGAATTAAATATTACAAATGCAAATATGCGCCTTATATGTTTCAACCATTGATTGATATGAAGTCAATTTATGGTTGAGAAAAGCCCATAATCATGAATTTAACATTACACAATTGGGATTTAGAAGATTCGACCTTAACATACTAATATGACAAAATGGAATACACCGTATTGTTAGTATTAGTTAATTTGAATGATCCATATTTGACTGAAATTCAAATAAATATAGTATATGTAAATATACAACTCAATTTCTATTATTATCAAATAAATAGTCATCTATCTTTGATAAAATTCGATAGGCATAATTTTAAAATTAAATAATTGAGGTAAATTAAACCTAAGGTTAAAAAATCGAATTAAAAATACAAATGTAAATATGCACCTTAAATGTTTCAACCATTTATTGATATGATGTCAATTTATGGTTGAGAAAAGTCCATAATCATGAATTTAACATTACACAATTGGGATTTAGAAGATTCGATCTTAACATACTGATATGACAAAATGGAATACACCGTATTTTTAATATTAGTTCATTTAAATGTTCCATATTTGACTCAAATTCAAATAAATATAGTATATGTAAATATACACCTCAATTTCTATTATTATCAAATAAATAGTCATCTATCTTTGAAAAACTTCGATAGGCGTAATTTTAACATTAAATAATTGAGATAAATTAAACCTAAGGTTAAAAAATCGAATTAAAT
This sequence comes from Hippophae tibetana, assembly GCA_037013495.1. Lineage (NCBI taxonomy): Eukaryota > Viridiplantae > Streptophyta > Magnoliopsida > Rosales > Elaeagnaceae > Hippophae > Hippophae tibetana. The sequence goes on along the minus strand of CM072805.1, from coordinate 12,151,960 downwards.
AATACAAATGCAAATATGCACCTTATATGTTTCAACCATTTATTGATATGATGTCAATTTATGGTTGAGAAAAGTCCATAATCATGAATTTAACATTACACAATTGGGATTTAGAAGATTCGACCTTAACATACTAATATGACAAAATGGAATACACCGTATTGTTTGTATTAGTTCAATGGAATGATCCATATTTGACTCAAATTCAAATAAATATAGTATATGTAAATATACACCTCAATTTCTATTCTTATCAAATAAATAGTCTATCTATGGTTGACAAAAATCGACAGCCATAATTTTAACATTAAACAATTGAGATAAAGTAAATCTAACGTTAAAATATTGAATTAAATATTACAAATGCAAATATGGCACTTATAAGTTTCAACCATTTATTGATATAAAGTCAATTTATGGTTGAGAAAAGTCCATAATCATGAATTTAAAATTACACAATTGATATTTAGAAGATTTGACCTTATCATACTTATATGACAAAATTGAATACACCGTATTGTTAATATTAGTTCATTTGAATGGTCCATATTTGACTCAAATTCAAATAAATATAGTATATGTAAATATACACCTCAATTTCTATTCGACCAAATAAATAGTCTATCTGTGGTTAACAAAAATCGATTGCCATAATTTTAACATTAACCAATTGAGATAAAGTAAATCTAACATTAAAAAATTGAATTAAATATTACAAATGCAAATATACGCCTTATAAGTTTCAACCATTGATTGATATGAAGTCAATTTATGGTTGAGAAAAGCCCATAATCATGAATTTAACATTACACAATTGGGATTTAGAAGATTCGACCTTAAGATACTAATATGACAAAATGGAATACACCGTATTGTTAGTATTAGTTAATTTGAATGATCCATATTTGACTGAAATTCAAATAAATATAGTATATGTAAATATACAACTCAATTTCTATTATTATCAAATAAATAGTCATCTATCTTTGAAAAAATTCGATAGGCATAATTTTAAAATTAAATAATTGAGATAAATTAAACCTAAGGTTAAAAAATCGAATTAAAAATACAAATGCAAATATGCACGTTATATGTTTCAACCATTTATTCAAATGATGTCAATTTATGGTTGAGAAAAGTCCATAATCATGAATTTAACATTACACAATTGGGATTTAGAAGATTCGACCTTAACATACTAATATGACAAAATGGAATACACCGTATTGTTAATATTAGTTCATTTGAATGGTCCATATTTGACTCAAATTTAAATAAATATAGTATATGTAAATATACCCCACAATTTATATTCTTATCAAATAAATAGTCTATCTATGGTTGACAAAAATCGATATCCATAATTTTAACATTAAACAATTGAGATAAAGTAAATCTAACTTTAAAATATTGAATTAAATATTACAAATGCAAATACGGCACTTATAAGTTTAAAACATTTATTGATATGAAGTCAATTTATGGTTGAGAAAAGTCCATAATCATGAATTTAAAATTACAAAATTTGGATTTAGAAGATTCGACCTTAACATACTTATATTACAAAATTGAATACACTGTATTGTTAATATTAGTTCATTTGAATGATCCATATTTGACTCAAATTCAAATAAATATAGTATATGTAAATATACACCTCAATTTCTATTCTTATCAAATAAATAGTCTATCTATGGTTAACAAAAATCGATTGCCATAATTTTAACATTAAACAATTGAGATAAAGTAAATCTAACATTAAAAAATTGAATTAAATATTACAAATGCAAATATACGCCTTATAAGTTTCAACCATTGATTGATATGAAGTCAATTTATGGTTGAGAAAAGTATATAATCATGAATTTAACATTACACAATTGGGATTTAGAAGATTCGACCTTAACATACTAATATGACAAAATGGAATACACCGTATTGTTAGTATTAGTTCATTTGAATGATCCATATTTGACTGAAATTCAAATAAATATAGTATATGTAAATATACAACTCAATTTCTATTATTATCAAATAAATAGTCGATCTATCTTTGAAAAAATTCGATAGGCATAATTTTAACATTAAATAATTGAGATAAATTAAACCTAAGGTTAAAAAATCGAATTAAATAATACAAATGCAAATATGCACCTTATATGTTTCAACCATTTATTGATATGATGTTAATTTATCGTTGAGAAAAGTCCATAATCATGAATTTAACATTACACAATTGGGATTTAGATGATTCGACCTTAACATACTAATATGACAAAATGGCATACACCGTATTGTTAGTATTAGTTCATTTGAATGATCCATATTTGACTCAAATTCAAATAAATATATTATATGTAAATATACACCTCAATTTCCATTCTTATCAAATAAATAGTCTATCTATGGTTGACAAAAATCGATTGCCATAATTTTAACATTAAACAATTGAGATAAAGTAAATCTAATGTTAAAATATTGAATTAAATATTACAAATGCAAATATGGCACTTATAAGTTTAAAACATTTATTGATATGAAGTCAATTTATGGTTGAGAAAAGTCCATAATCATGAATTTAACATTACACAATTGGGATTTAGAAGATTCGACCTTAACATACTTATATTACAAAATGGAATACACCGTATTGTTAGTATTAGTTCATTTGAATGATTTATATTTGACTCAAATTCAAATAAATATAGTATATGTAAATATACAACTCAATTTCTATTATTATCAAATAAATAGTCTATCTATGGTTAACAAAAATCGATTGCCATAATTTTAACATTAAACAATTGAGATAAAGTAAATCTAACATTAAAAAATTGAATTAAATATTACAAATGCAAATATACGCCTTATAAGTTTCAACCATTGATTGATATGAAGTCAATTTATGGTTGAGAAAAGTATATAATCATGAATTTAACATTACACAATTGGGATTTAGAAGATTCGACCTTAACATACTAATATGACAAAATGGAATACACCGTATTGTTAGTATTAGTTCATTTGAATGATCCATATTTGACTGAAATTCAAATAAATATAGTATATGTAAATATACAACTCAATTTCTATTATTATCAAATAAATAGTCGATCTATTTTTGAAAAATTTCGATAGGCATAATTTTAACATTAAATAATTGAGATAAATTAAACCTAAGCTTTAAAAATCGAATTAAATAATACAAATGCAAATATGCACCTTATATGTTTCAACCATTTATTGATATAATGTCAATTTATGGTTGAGAAAAGTCCATAATCATGAATTTAACATTACACAATTGGGATTTAGATGATTCGACCTTAACATACTAATATGACAAAATGGAATACACCGTATTGTTAGTATTAGTTCATTTGAATGATCCATATTTGACTCAAATTCAAATAAATATATTATATGTAAATATACAACTCAATTTCTATTATTATCAAATAAATAGTCATCTATCTTTGATAAAATTCGATAGGCATAATTTTAAAATTAAATAATTGAGGTAAATTAAACCTAAGGTTAAAAAATCGAATTAAAAATACAAATGTAAATATGCACCTTAAATGTTTCAACCATTTATTGATATGATGTCAATTTATGGTTGAGAAAAGTCCATAATCATGAATTTAACATTACACAATTGGGATTTAGAAGATTCGATCTTAACATACAGATATGACAAAATGGAATACACCGTATTTTTAATATTAGTTCATTTAAATGTTCCATATTTGACTCAAATTCAAATAAATATAGTATATGTAAATATACACCTCAATTTCTATTATTATCAAATAAATAGTCATCTATCTTTGAAAAACTTCGATAGGCGTAATTTTAACATTAAACAATTGAGATAAAGTAAATCTAATGTTAAAAAATTGAATTAAATATTACAAATGCAAATATTCCCCTTATAAGTTTGAACCATTTATTGATATGAAGTCAATTTATGGTTGAGAAAAGTCCATAATCATGAATTTAACATTACACAATTGGGATTTAGAAGATTCGACCTTAACATACTAATATGACAAAATGGAATACACCGTATTGTTTGTATTAGTTCAATGGAATGATCCATATTTGACTCAAATTCAAATAAATATAGTATATGTAAATATACACCTCAATTTCTATTCTTATCAAATAAATAGTCTATCTATGGTTGACAAAAATCGACAGCCATAATTTTAACATTAAACAATTGAGATAAAGTAAATCTAACGTTAAAATATTGAATTAAATATTACAAATGCAAATATGGCACTTATAAGTTTCAACCATTTATTGATATAAAGTCAATTTATGGTTGAGAAAAGTCCATAATCATGAATTTAAAATTACACAATTGATATTTAGAAGATTTGACCTTATCATACTTATATGACAAAATTGAATACACCGTATTGTTAATATTAGTTCATTTGAATGGTCCATATTTGACTCAAATTCAAATAAATATAGTATATGTAAATATACACCTCAATTTCTATTCTACCAAATAAATAGTCTATCTGTGGTTAACAAAAATCGATTGCCATAATTTTAACATTAACCAATTGAGATAAAGTAAATCTAACATTAAAAAATTGAATTAAATATTACAAATGCAAATATACGCCTTATAAGTTTCAACCATTGATTGATATGAAGTCAATTTATGGTTGAGAAAAGCCCATAATCATGAATTTAACATTACACAATTGGGATTTAGAAGATTCGACCTTAAGATACTAATATGACAAAATGGAATACACCGTATTGTTAGTATTAGTTAATTTGAATGATCCATATTTGACTGAAATTCAAATAAATATAGTATATGTAAATATACAACTCAATTTCTATTATTATCAAATAAATAGTCATCTATCTTTGAAAAAATTCGATAGGCATAATTTTAAAATTAAATAATTGAGATAAATTAAACCTAAGGTTAAAAAATCGAATTAAAAATACAAATGCAAATATGCACGTTATATGTTTCAACCATTTATTCAAATGATGTCAATTTATGGTTGAGAAAAGTCCATAATCATGAATTTAACATTACACAATTGGGATTTAGAAGATTCGACCTTAACATACTAATATGACAAAATGGAATACACCGTATTGTTAATATTAGTTCATTTGAATGGTCCATATTTGACTCAAATTTAAATAAATATAGTATATGTAAATATACCCCACAATTTATATTCTTATCAAATAAATAGTCTATCTATGGTTGACAAAAATCGATATCCATAATTTTAACATTAAACAATTGAGATAAAGTAAATCTAACTTTAAAATATTGAATTAAATATTACAAATGCAAATACGGCACTTATAAGTTTAAAACATTTATTGATATGAAGTCAATTTATGGTTGAGAAAAGTCCATAATCATGAATTTAAAATTACACAATTTGGATTTAGAAGATTCGACCTTAACATACTTATATTACAAAATTGAATACACTGTATTGTTAATATTAGTTCATTTGAATGATCCATATTTGACTCAAATTCAAATAAATATAGTATATGTAAATATACACCTCAATTTCTATTCTTATCAAATAAATAGTCTATCTATGGTTAACAAAAATCGATTGCCATAATTTTAACATTAAACAATTGAGATAAAGTAAATCTAACATTAAAAAATTGAATTAAATATTACAAATGCAAATATACGCCTTATAAGTTTCAACCATTGATTGATATGAAGTCAATTTATGGTTGAGAAAAGTATATAATCATGAATTTAACATTACACAATTGGGATTTAGAAGATTCGACCTTAACATACTAATATGACAAAATGGAATACACCGTATTGTTAGTATTAGTTCATTTGAATGATCCATATTTGACTGAAATTCAAATAAATATAGTATATGTAAATATACAACTCAATTTCTATTATTATCAAATAAATAGTCGATCTATCTTTGAAAAAATTCGATAGGCATAATTTTAACATTAAATAATTGAGATAAATTAAACCTAAGGTTAAAAAATCGAATTAAATAATACAAATGCAAATATGCACCTTATATGTTTCAACCATTTATTGATATGATGTTAATTTATCGTTGAGAAAAGTCCATAATCATGAATTTAACATTACACAATTGGGATTTAGATGATTCGACCTTAACATACTAATATGACAAAATGGCATACACCGTATTGTTAGTATTAGTTCATTTGAATGATCCATATTTGACTCAAATTCAAATAAATATATTATATGTAAATATACACCTCAATTTCCATTCTTATCAAATAAATAGTCTATCTATGGTTGACAAAAATCGATTGCCATAATTTTAACATTAAACAATTGAGATAAAGTAAATCTAACGTTAAAATATTGAATTAAATATTACAAATGCAAATATGGCACTTATAAGTTTAAAACATTTATTGATATGAAGTCAATTTATGGTTGAGAAAAGTCCATAATCATGAATTTAACATTACACAATTGGGATTTAGAAGATTCGACCTTAACATACTAATATTACAAAATGGAATACACCGTATTGGTAGTATTAGTTCATTTGAATGATCCATATTTGACTCAAATTCAAATAAATATAGTATATGTAAATATACAACTCAATTTCTATTATTATCAAATAAATAGTCTATCTATGGTTAACAAAAATCGATTGCCATAATTTTAACATTAAACAATTGAGATAAAGTAAATCTAACATTAAAAAATTGAATTAAATATTACAAATGCAAATATACGCCTTATAAGTTTCAACCATTGATTGATATGAAGTCAATTTATGGTTGAGAAAAGTATATAATCATGAATTTAACATTACACAATTGGGATTTAGAAGATTCGACCTTAACATACTAATATGACAAAATGGAATACACCGTATTGTTAGTATTAGTTCATTTGAATGATCCATATTTGACTGAAATTCAAATAAATATAGTATATGTAAATATACAACTCAATTTCTATTATTATCAAATAAATAGTCGATCTATTTTTGAAAAATTTCGATAGGCATAATTTTAACATTAAATAATTGAGATAAATTAAACCTAAGCTTAAAAAATCGAATTAAATAATACAAATGCAAATATGCACCTTATATCTTTCAACCATTTATTGATATAATGTCAATTTATGGTTGAGAAAAGTCCATAATCATGAATTTAACATTACACAATTGGGATTTAGATGATTCGACCTTAACATACTAATATGACAAAATGGAATACACCGTATTGTTAGTATTAGTTCATTTGAATGATCCATATTTGACTCAAATTCAAATAAATATATTATATGTAAATATACACCTCAATTTCCATTCTTATCAAATAAATAGTCTATATATGGTTGACAAAAATCGATTGCCATAATTTTAACATTAAACAATTGAGATAAGGTAAATCTAACATTAAAAAATTGAATTAAATATTACAAATGCAAATATACGCCTTATAAGTTTCAACCATTGATTGATATGAAGTCAATTTATGGTTGAGAAAAACCCATAATCATGAATTTAACATTACACAATTGGGATTTAGAAGATTCGACCTTAACATACTAATATGACAAAATGGAATACACCGTATTGTTAATATTAGTTCATTTGAATGGTCCATATTTGACTCAAATTCAAATAAATATAGTATATGTAAATATACACCTCAATTTCTATTCTTATCAAATAAATAGTCTATCTATGGTTGACAAAAATCGATAGCCATAATTTTAACATTAAACAATTGAGATAAAGTAAGTCTAACGTTAAAAAATTGAATTAAATATTACAAATGCAAATATACGGCTTATAAGTTTCAACCATTGATTGATATGAAGTCAATTTATGGTTGAGAAAAGCCCATAATCATGAATTTAACATTACACAATTGGGATTTAGAAGATTCGACCTTAACATACTAATATGACAAAATGGAATACACCGTATTGTTTGTATTAGTTCAATGGAATGATCCATATTTGACTTAAATTCAAATAAATATAGTATATGTAAATATACACCTCAATTTCTATTCTTATCAAATAAATAGTCTATCTATGATTGACAAAAATCGATAGCCATAATTTTAACATTAAACAATTGAGATAAAGTAAATCTAACGTTAAAATATTGAATTAAATATTACAAATGCAAATATGGCACTTATAAGTTTCAACCATTTATTGATATAAAGTCAATTTATGGTTGAGAAAAGTCCATAATCATGAATTTAAAATTACACAATTGATATTTAGAAGATTTGACTTTATCATACTTATATGACAAAATTGAATACACCGTATTGTTAATATTAGTTCATTTGAATGGTCCATATTTGACTCAAATTCAAATAAATATAGTATATGTAAATATACACCTCAATTTCTATTCTACCAAATAAATAGTCTATCTATGGTTAACAAAAATCGATTGCCATAATTTTAACATTAAACAATTGAGATAAAGTAAATCTAACATTAAAAAATTGAATTATATATCACAAATGCAAATATACGCCTTATAAGTTTCAACCATTGATTGATATAAAGTCAATTTATGGTTGAGAAAAGCCCATAATCATGAATTTAACATTACACAATTGGGATTTTGAAGATTCGACCTTAACATACTAATATGACAAAATGGAATACACCGTATTGTTAGTATTAGTTAATTTGAATGATCCATATTTGACTGAAATTCAAATAAATATAGTATATGTAAATATACAACTCAATTTCTATTATTATCAAATAAATAGTCATCTATCTTTGAAAAAATTCGATAGGCATAATTTTAAAATTAAATAATTGAGATAAATTAAACCTAAGTTTAAAAAATCGAATTAAAAATACAAATGTAAATATGCACCTTATATGTTTCAACCATTTATTGATATGATGTCAATTTATGGTTGAGAAAAGTCCATATTCATGAATTTAACATTACACAATTGGGATTTAGATGATTCGACCTTAACATACTAATATGACAAAATGGAATACACCGTATTGTTAGTATTAGTTCATTTGAATGATCCATATTTGACTCAAATTCAAATAAATATATTATATGTAAATATACACCTCAATTTCCATTCTTATCAAATAAATAGTCTATCTATGGTTGACAAAAATCGATTGCCATAATTTTAACATTAAACAATTGAGATAAAGTAAATCTAACATTAAAAAATTGAATTAAATATTACAAATGCAAATATACGCCTTATAAGTTTCAACCATTGATTGATATGAAGTCAATTTATGGTTGAGAAAAACCCATAATCATGAATTTAACATTACACAATTGGGATTTAGAAGATTCGACCTTAACATACTAATATGACAAAATGGAATACACCGTATTGTTAGTATTAGTTCATTTGAATGATCCATATTTGACTGAAATTCAAATAAATATAGTATATGTAAATATACAACTCAATTTCTATTATTATCAAATAAATAGTCATCTATCTTTGAAAAAATTCGATAGGCATAATTTTAAAATTAAATAATTGAGATAAATTAAACCTAAGGTTAAAAAATCGAATTAAAAATACAAATGTAAATATGCACCTTATATGTTTCAACCATTTATTGATATGATGTCAATTTATGGTTGAGAAAAGTCCATAATCATGAATTTAACATTACACAATTGGGATTTAGAAGATTCGACCTTAACATACTAATATGACAAAATGGAATACACTGTATTGTTTGTATTAGTTCAATGGAATGATCCATATTTGACTCAAATTCAAATAAATATAGTATATGTAAATATACACCTCAATTTCCATTCTTATCAAATAAATAGTCTATCTATGGTTGACAAAAATCGATAGCCATAATTTTAACATTAAACAATTGAGATAAAGTAATTCTAACGTTAAAATATTGAATTAAATATTACAAATGCAAATATGGCACTTATAAGTTTCAACCATTTATTGATATAAAGTCAATTTATGGTTGAGAAAAGCCCATAATCATGAATTTAACATTACACAATTGGGATTTAGAAGATTCGACCTTAACATACTAATATGACAAAATGGAATACACCGTATTGTTAGTATTAGTTCATTTGAATGATCCATATTTGATTGAAATTCAAATAAATATAGTATATGTAAATATACAACTCAATTTCTATTATTATCAAATAAATAGTCGATTTATCTTTGAAAAAATTCGATAGGCATAATTTTAACATTAAATAATTGAGATAAATTAAACCTAAGGTTAAAAAATCGAATTAAATAATACAAATGCAAATATGCACCTTATATGTTTCAACCATTTATTGATATGATGTCAATTTATGGTTGAGAAAAGTCCATAATCATGAATTTAACATTACACAATTGGGATTTAGATGATTCAACCTTAACATACTAATATGACAAAATGGAATACACCGTATTGTTAGTATTAGTTCATTTGAATGATCCATATTTGACTCAAATTCAAATAAATATAGTATATGTAAATATACACCTAAATTTCCATTCTTATCAAATAAATAGTCTATCTATGGTTGACAAAAATCGATAGCCATAATTTTAACATTAAACAATTGAGATAAAGTAAATCTAACGTTAAAAAATTGAATTAAATATTACAAATGCAAATATACGGCTTATAATTTTCAACCATTGATTGATATGAAGTCAATTTATGGTTGAGAAAAGCCCATAATCATGAATTTAACATTACACAATTGGGATTTAGAAGATTCGACCTTAACATACTAATATGACAAAATGGAATACACCGTATTGTTAGTATTAGTCCATTTGAATGATCCATATTTGACTGAAATTCAAATAAATATAGTATATGTAAATATACAACTCAATTTCTATTATTATCAAATAAATAGTCGATCTATCTTTGAAAAATTTCGATAGGCATAATTTTAACAGTAAATAATTGAGATAAATTAAACCTAACGTTAAAAAATCGAATTAAATAATACAAATGCAAATATGCACCTTATATGTTTCAACCATTTATTGATATGATGTCAATTTATGGTTGAGAAAAGTCCATAATCATGAATTTCACATTACACAATTGGGATTTAGAAGATTCGACCTTATAATACTTATATAACAAAAATGAATACACCGTATTGTTAATATTAGTTCATTTGAATGGTCCATATTTGACTCAAATTCAAATAAATATAGTATATGTATATATACACCTCAATTTTTATTCTAATCAAATAAATAGTCGATCTATCTTTGAAAAAATTCGATAGCTATAATTTTAACATTAAATAATTGAGTTAAATTAAACCTAAGGTTAAAAAATTGAATTAAATAATACAAATGCAAATATGCACCTTATATGTTTCAACCATTTATTGATATGAAGTCAATTTATGGTTGAGAAAAGTCTATAATCATGAATTTAACATTACACAATTAAGATTTAGATGATTCGACTTAACATACTAATATGACAAAATTGAATATCGTATTGTTAGTATTAGTTCATTTGAATGGTCCATATTTGACTCAAATTCAAATAAATATAGTATATGTAAATATACACCTCAATTTCTATTCTTATCAAATAAATAGTCTATCTATGGTTGACAAAAATCGATAGCCATAATTTTAACATTAAACAATTGAGATAAAGTAAGTCTAACGTTAAAAAATTGAATTAAATATTACAAATGCAAATATACGGCTTATAAGTTTCAACCATTGATTGATATGAAGTCAATTTATGGTTGAGAAAAGCCCATAATCATGAATTTAACATTACACAATTGGGATTTAGAAGATTCGACCTTAACATACTAATATGACAAAATGGAATACACCGTATTGTTAGTATTAGTCCATTTGAATGATCCATATTTGACTGAAATTCAAATAAATATAGTATATGTAAATATACAACTCAATTTCTATTATTATCAAATAAATAGTTGATCTATCTTTGAAAAAATTCGATAGGCATAATTTTAACAGTAAATAATTGAGATAAATTAAACCTAACGTTAAAAAATCGAATTAAATAATACAAATGCAAATATGCACCTTATATGTTTCAACCATTTATTGATATGATGTCAATTTATGGTTGAGAAAAGTCCATAATCATGAATTTAACATTACACAATTGGGATTTAGAAGATTCGACCTTATAATACTTATATAACAAAAATGAATACACCGTATTGTTAATATTAGTTCATTTGAATGGTCCATATTTGACTCAAATTCAAATAAATATAGTATATGTATATATACACCTCAATTTTTATTCTAATCAAATAAATAGTCGATCTATCTTTGAAAAAATTCGATAGCTATAATTTTAACATTAAATAATTGAGTTAAATTAAACCTAAGGTTAAAAAATTGAATTAAATAATACAAATGCAAATATGCACCTTATATGTTTCAACCATTTATTGATATGAAGTCAATTTATGGTTGAGAAAAGTCTATAATCATGAATTTAACATTACACAATTAAGATTTAGATGATTCGACTTAACATACTAATATGACAAAATTGAATATCGTATTGTTAGTATTAGTTCATTTGAATGGTCCATATTTGACTCAAATTCAAATAAATATAGTATATGTAAATATACACCTCAATTTCTATTCTTATCAAATAAATAGTCTATCTATGGTTGACAAAAATCGATAGCCATAATTTTAACATTAAACAATTGAGATAAAGTAAGTCTAACGTTAAAAAATTGAATTAAATATTACAAATACAAATACGCCCCTTATAAGTTTCTACCCTTGATTGATACGAAGTCAATTTATGGTTGAGAAAAGTCCATAATCATGAATTTAACATTATATAATAGGGATTTAGAAGATTCGACCTTATAATACTTATATGAAAAAATTGAATACACCGTATTGTTAATATTAGTTCATTTGAATGGTCCATATTTGACTCAAATTCAAATAAATACATTATATGTAAATATACACCTCAATTTATATTCTTATCAAATAAATAGCCTATATATGGTTGACAAAAATAGATAGCCATAATTTTAACATTAAGCAATTGAGATAAAGTAAATCTAACGTTAAAATATTGAATTAACTATTAGAAATGCAAATATGCCACTTATAAGTTTCAACCATTTATTGATATGAAGTCAATTTATGGTATAGAAAAGTCCATAATCATGAATTTAACATTACACAATTGGGATTTAGAAGATTCGACATTAACATACTGATATGAAAAAATGGAATACACCGTATTGTTAATATTAGTTCATTTGAATGTTCCATATTTGACTCAAATGCAAATAAATATATTATATGTAAATATACACCTCAATTTCTATTATTATCAAATATATAGTCGATCTATCTTTGAAACAATTCGAGTGCCATAATTTTAACATTAAATAATTGAGATAAATTAAACCTTAGTGTAAAAAATTGAATTAAATCATACAAATGAAAATATGCACCTTATATGTTTCAACAATTTATTGATATGAAGTCAATTTATGGTTGAGAAAAGTCCATAATCATGAATTTAACATTACACAATAGGGATTTGGAAGATTCTACCTTATAATACTTATATGACAAAATTGAATACACCGTATTGTTAGTATTAGTTCATTTGAATGGTCCATATTTGACTCAAATTCAAATAAATATAGTATATGTAAATATACACCTCAATTTATATTCTTATCAAATAAATAGTCTATCTATGGTTCACAAAAATCGATTGCCATAATTTTAACATTAAACAATTGAGATAAAGTAAATCTTACGTTAAAATATTGAATTAAATATTACAAATGCAAATATGCCACTTATAAGTTTCAACCATTTGTTGATATGAAGTCAATTTATGGTTGAGAAAAGTCCATAATCATGAATTTAACATTACACAATTGGGATTTAGAAGATTCGACCTTAACATACTAATATGACAAAATGGAATACACCATATTGTTAGTATTAGTTCATTTGAATGGTCCATATTTGAATCAAATTCAAATAAATATAGTATATGTAAATATACACCTCAATTTTTATTCTAATTAAATAAATAGTCGATCTATCTTTGAAAAAATTTGATAGCTATAATTTTAGCATTAAATAATTGAGTTAAATTAAACCTAAGGTTAAAAAATTGAATTAAATAATACAAATGCAAATATGCACCTTATATGTTTCAACCATTTATTGATATGAAGTCAATTTATGGTTGAGAAAAGTCCATAATCATGAATTTAACATTACACAATTGGGATTTAGATGATTCGACCTTAACATACTTATATGACAAAATGGAATACACCTTATTGTTAATAATAGTTCATTTGAATGGTCCATATTTGACTCAAATTAAAAGAAATATAGTATATGTAAATATATAACTCAATTTCTATTCTTCTCAAATAAATAGTCTATCTATGGTTTACAAAAATCGATAGCCATAATTTTAACACAAAACAATTGAGATAAAGTAAATCAAACGTTAAAAAATTGAATTAAATATTACAAATGCAAATATGCCGCTTATAAGTTTCAACCATTGATTGATAAGAAGTCAATTTATGGTTGAGAAAAGTCCATAATCATGAATTTAACATTACACAATTAGGATTTAGAAGATTCGACCTTAACATACTGATATGACAAAATGGAATACACTGTATTGTTAACATTAGTTAATTTGAATGATCCATATTTCACTCAAATTCAAATAAATATAGTACATGTAAATATAAACGTTAGTTTCTATTATTATCAAATAAATAGTCGATATATCTTTGAAAAAATTCGATAGTTATAATTTTAACATTAAATAATTGAGTTAAATTAAACCTAAGGTTAAAAAATTGAATAAAATAATACAAATGCAAATATGCACATTATATGTTTCAACCATTTATTGATATGAAGTCAATTTATGGTTGAGAAAAGTCTATAATCATGAATTTAACATTACACAATAGGGATTTGGAAGATTCTACCTTATAATACTTATATGACAAAATTGAATACACCGTATTGTTAATATTATTTCATTTGAATGGTCCATATTTGACTCAAATTCAACTAAATATAGTATATGTAAATATACAACTCAATTTATATTCTTATCAAATAAATAGTCTATCTATGGTTGACAAAAATCGATTGCCATAATTTTAACATTAAACAATTGAGATAAAGTAAATCTAACGTTAAAATATTGAATTAAATATTACAAATGCAAATAAGCAACTTATAAATTTCAACAATTTATTGATATGAAGTCAATTTATGGTTGAGAAAAGTCCATAATCATGAATTTAACATTACGCAATTGGGATTTAGAAGATTCGACCTTAACATACTAATATGACAAAATTGAATACACCGTATTGTTAATATTAGTTCATTTGAATAGTTCATATTTGACTCAAATTCAAATAAATATAGTATATGTAAATATACACCTCAATTTATATTCTTCTCAAATAAATAGTATATCTATTGTTTACAAAAATCGATAGCCATAATTTTAACACTAAACAATTGAGATAAAGTAAATCTAACGTTAAAATATTGAATTAAATATTACAAATGCAAATATGCCACTTATAAGTTTCAACCATTTATTGATATGAAGTCAATTTATGGTTGAGAAAAGTCCATAATCATGAATTTAACATTACGCAATTGGGATTTTGAAGATTCGACCTTAACATTCTTATATGACAAAATTGAATACACCGTATTGATAATATTAGTTCATTTGAATGGTCCATATTTGACTCAAATTCAAATAAATATAGTATATGTATATATACACCTCAATTTTTATTCTAATCAAATAAATAGTCGATCTATCTTTGAACAAATTCGATAGCTATAATTTTAACATTAAATAATTGAGTTAAATTAAACCTAAGGTTAAAAAATTGAATTAAATAATACAAATGCAAATATGCACCTTATATGTTTCAACCATTTATTGATATGAAGTCAATTTATGGTTGAGAAAAGTCCATAATCATGAATTTAACATTACACAATTGGGATTTAGAAGATTCGACCTTAACATACTAATATGACAAAATGGAATACCGTATTGTTAGTATTAGTTCATTTGAATGGTCCATATTTGACTCAACTTAAAAGAAATATAGTATATGTAAATATACACCTCAATTTCTATTCTTATCAAGTAAATAGTCTATCTATGGTTGACAAAAATCGATAGCCATAATTTTAACTTTAAATAATTGAGATAAATTAAACCTAAGATTAAAAAATTGAATTAAATAATACAAATTCAAATATGCACCTTATATGTTTCAACCATTTATTGATATGAAGTCAATTTCTGGTTGAGAAAAGTCCATAATCATGAATTTAACATTACACAATTGGGATTTAGAAGATTCGACCTTAACATACTTATATGACAAAATGGAATATACCGTATTGTTAATATTAGTTCATTTGAATGGTACATATTTGACTTAAATTCAAATAAATATAGTATATGTAAATATACACCTCAATTTATATTCTTATCAAATAAATAGTCTATCTATGGTTGACAAAAATCGATAGCCATAATTTTAACATTAAACAATTGAGATAAAGTAAATATAACGTTAAAATATTGAATTAAATATTACAAATGCAAATATGCCACTTATAAGTTTCAACCATTTATTGTTATGAAGTCAATTTATAGTGGGAAAAATTCCATAATCAATAATTTAACATTACACAATTGGGATTTAGAAGATTTACCTTAACATACTGATATGACAAAATGGAATACACAGTATTGTTAATATTAGTTCATTTAATGGTCCATATTTGACTCAAATTCAAATAAATATAGTATATGTAAATATACACCTCAATTTCTATTCTTATCAAATATATAGTCTATCTATGGTTTACAAAAATCGATAGCCATAATTTTAAAGTAAACAATTGAGATAAAGTAAATCTAATGTTAAAAAATTGAATTAAATATTACAAATGCAAATATTCCCCTAATAAGTTTGAACCATTTATTGATATGAAGTCAATTTATGGTTGAGAAAAGTCCATAATCATGAATTTAACATTACACAATTCGGATTTAGAAGATTCGACCTTAACATACTAATATGACAAAATGGAATACACCGTATTGTTATTATTAGTTCATTTGAATGGTCCATATTCGGCTCAAATTCAAATAAATATAGTATATGTAATTATACACCTCAATTTCTATTATTATCAAATAAATAGTCGATCTATCTTTGAAAAAATTCGATAGCCAAAATTTTAACATTAAATAATTGAGATAAATTAAACCTAAGGTTCAAAAATTGAATTAAATAATACAAATGCAAATATGCACCTTATATGTTTCAACCATTTATTGATATGAAGTCAATTTATGGTTGAGAAAAGTCCATAATCATGAATTTAACATTACACAATTGGGATTTAGATGATTCTACCTTAACATACTAATATGACAAAATGGAATACCGTATTGTTAGTATTAGTTCATTTGAATGGTCCATATTTGACTCAAATTAAAAGAAATATAGTCTATGTAAATATACACCCCAATTTCTATTCTTATCAAATAAATAGTCTATCTATGGTTGACAAAAATCATTAGCCAAAATTTTAACATTAAACAATTGAGATAAAGTAAGTCTAACGTTAAAAAATTGAATTAAATATTACAAATACAAATACGCCCCTTATAAGTTTCAACCATTGATTGTTATGAAGTCAATTTATGGTTGAGAAAAGTCCATAATCATGAATTTAACATTACACAATTGGGATTTAGAAGATTCGACCTTAACATACTAATATGACAAAATGGAATACACCGTATTGTTAGTATTAGTTCATTTGAATGGTCCATATTCGGCTCAAATTCAAATAAATATAGTATATGTAATTATACACCTCAATTTCTATTATTATCAAATAAATAGTCGATCTATCTTTGAAAAAATTCGATAGCCAAAATTTTAACATTAAATAATTGAGATAAATTAAACCTAAGGTTAAAAAATTGAATTAAATAATACAAATGCAAATATGCACCTTATATGTTTCAACCATTTATTGATATGAAGTCAATTTATGGTTGAGAAAAGTCCATAATCATGAATTTAACATTACACAATTGGGATTTAGATGATTCGACCGTAACATACTAATATGACAAAATGGAATACCGTATTGTTAGTATTAGTTCATTTGAATGGTCCATATTTGACTCAAATTAAAAGAAATATAGTCTATGTAAATATACACCTCAATTTCTATTCTTATCAAATAAATAGTCTATCTATGGTTGACAAAAATCGATAGCCAAAATTTTAACATTAAACTATTGAGATAAAGTAAGTCTAACGTTAAAAAATTGAATTAAATATTACAAATACAAATACGCCCCTTATAAGTTTCAACCATTGATTGTTACGAAGTCAATTTATGGTTGAGAAAAGTCCATAATCATGAATTTAACATTACACAATTGGGATTTAGAAGATTCGA
Source organism: Hippophae tibetana (assembly GCA_037013495.1). Lineage (NCBI taxonomy): Eukaryota > Viridiplantae > Streptophyta > Magnoliopsida > Rosales > Elaeagnaceae > Hippophae > Hippophae tibetana. The sequence continues at coordinate 12,133,354 of CM072805.1, read as the reverse complement.
CCTTAACATACTAATATGACAAAATGGAATACACCGTATTGTTAGTATTAGTTCATTTGAATGGTCCATATTTGACTCAAATTCAAATAAATATAGTATATGTAAATATACACCTCAATTTCTATTATTATCAAATAAATAGTCGATCTATTTTTGAAAAAATTCGATAGCCATAATTTTAACATTAAAGAATTGAGATAAATTAAACCTAAGGTTTAAAAATTGAATTAAATATTACAAATGCAAATATTCCCCTTATATGTTTGAACCATTTATTTATATGATGTCAATTTATGGTTGAGAAAAGTCCATAATCATGAATTTAACATTACACAATAGGGATTTGGAAGATTCTACCTTATAATACTTATATGACAAAATTGAATACACCGTATTGTTAATATTATTTCATTTGAATGGTCCATATTTGACTCAAATTCAACTAAATATAGTATATGTAAATATACACCTCAATTTATATTCTTATCAAATAAATAGTCTATTTATGGTTGACAAAAATCGATTGCCATAATTTTAACATTAAAAAATTGAGATAAAGTAAATCTAACGTTAAAATATTGAATTAAATATTACAAATGCAAATATGCCACTTATAAGTTTCAACCATTTATTGATATGAAGTCAATTTATGATTGAGAAAAGTCCATAATCATGAATTTAACATTACACAATTGGGATTTAGAAGATTCGACCTTAACATTCTTATATGACAAAATTGAGTACACCGTATTGTTAATATTAGTTCATTTGAATGGTGCATATTTGACTCAAATTCAAATAAATATAGTATATGTAAATATACACCTCAATTTTTATTCTAATTAAATAAATAGTCGATCTATCTTTGAAAAAATTTGATAGCTATAATTTTAGGATTAAATAATTGAGTTAAATTAAACCTAAGGTTAAAATATTGAATTAAATATTACAAATGCAAATATGCCACTTATAAGTTTCAACCATTTATTGATATGAAGTCAATTTATGGTTGAGAAAAGTCCATAATCATGAATTTAACATTACGCAATTAGGATTTAGAAGATTCGACCTTAACATTCTTATATGACAAAATTGAATACACCGTATTGTTAATATTAGTTCATTTGAATGGTCCATATTTGACTCAAATTCAAATAAATATAGTATATGTATATATACACCTCAATTTTTATTCTAATCAAATAAATAGTCGATCTATCTTTGAAAAAATTCGATAGCTATAATTTTAACATTAAATAATTGAGTTAAATTAAACCTAAGGTTAAAAAATTGAATTAAATAATACAAATGCAAATATGCACCTTATATGTTTCAACCATTTATTGATATGAAGTCAATTTATGGTTGAGAAAAGTCCATAATCATGAATTTAACATTACACAATTGGGATTTAGAAGATTCGACATTAACATACTAATATGACAAAATGGAATACCGTATTGTTAGTATTAGTTCATTTGAATGGTCCATATTTGACTCAACTTAAAAGAAATATAGTATATGTAAATATACACCTCAATTTCTATTCTTATCAAATAAATAGTCTATCTATGGTTGACAAAAATCGATAGCCATAATTTTAATATTAAATAATTGAGATAAATTATACCTAAGATTAAAAAATTGAATTAAATAATACAAATTCAAATATGCACCTTATATGTTTCAACCATTTATTGATATGAAGTCAATTTCTGGTTGAGAAAAGTCCATAATCATGAATTTAACATTACACAATTGGGATTTAGAAGATTCGACCTTAACATACTTATATGACAAAATGGAATACACCGTATTGTTAGTATTAGTTCATTTGAATGGTACATATTTGACTTAAATTCAAATAAATATAGTATATGTAAATATACATCTCAATTTATATTCTTATCAAATAAATAGTCTATCTATGGTTGACAAAAATCGATAGCCATAATTTTAACATTAAACAATTGAGATAAAGTAAATATAACGTTAATATATTGAATTAAATATTACAAATGCAAATATGCCAGTTATAAGTTTCAACCATTTATTGTTATGAAGTCAATTTATAGTGGGAAAAATTCCATAATCAATAATTTAACATTACACAATTGGGATTTAGAAGATTCACCTTAACATACTGATATGACAAAATGGAATACACAGTATTGTTAATATTAGTTCATTTAATGGTCCATATTTGACTCAAATTCAAATAAATATAGTATATGTAAATATACACCTCAATTTCTATTCTTATCAAATATATAGTCTATCTATGGTTTACAAAAATCGATAGCCATAATTTTAAAATTAAACAATTGAGATAAAGTAAATCTAATGTTAAAAAATTGAATTAAATATTACAAATGCAAATATTCCCCTTATAAGTTTGAACCATTTATTGATATGAAGTCAATTTATGGTTGAGAAAAGTCCATAATCATGAATTTAACATTACACAATTCGGATTTAGAAGATTCGACCTTAACATACTAATATGACAAAATGCAATACACCGTATTGTTAGTATTAGTTCATTTGAATGGTCCATATTCGGTGCAAATTCAAATAAATATAGTATCTGTAATTATACACCTCAATTTCTATTATTATCAAATAAATAGTCGATCTATCTTTGAAAAATTTCGATAGCCAAAATTTTAACATTAAATAATTGAGATAAATTAAACCTAAGGTTAAAAAATTGAATTAATTAATACAAATGAAAATATGCACCTTATATGTTTCAACCATTTATTGATATGAAGTCAATTTATGCTTGAGAAAAGTCCATAATCATGAATTTAACATTACACAATTGGGATTTAGATGATTCGACCTTAATATACTTATATGACAAAATGGAATACACCTTATTGTTAATAATAGTTCATTTGAATGGTCCATATTTGACTCAAATTCAAATAAATATAGTATATGTAAATATACACCACAATTTTTATTCTTATCAAATAAATAGTCTATCTATGGTTGACAAAAATCGATAGCCATAATTTTAACATTAAACAATTGAGATAAAGTAAATCTAACGGTAAAATATTGAATTAAATATTACAAATGCAAATATGCCACTTATAAGTTTCAACCATTTGTTGATATGAAGTCAATTTATGGTTGAGAAAAGTCCATAATCATGAATTTAACATTACACAATTGGGATTTAGAAGATTCGACCTTAACATACTAATATGACAAAATGGAATACACCATATTGTTAGTATTAGTTCATTTGAATGGTCCATATTTGACTCAAATTCAAATAAATATAGTATATGTAAATATACACCTCAATTTTTATTCTAATTAAATAAATAGTCGATATATCTTTGAAAAAAATTGATAGCTATAATTTTAGCATTAAATAATTGAGTTAAATTAAACCTAAGGTTAAAAAATTGAATTAAATAATACAAATGCAAATATGCAACTTATATGTTTCAACCATTTATTGATATGAAGTCAATTTATGGTTGAGAAAAGTCCATAATCATGAATTTAACATTACACAATTGGGATTTAGAAGATTCGACCTTAACATACTAATATGACAAAATGGAATACCGTATTGTTAGTATTAGTTCATTTGAATGGTCCATATTTGACTCAAATTAAAAGAAATATAGTATATGTAAATATACACCTCAATTTCTATTCTTATCAAATAAATAGTGTATCTATGGTTGACAAAAATCGATAACCAAAATTTTAACATTAAACAATTGAGATGAAGTATGTCTAACGTTAAAAAATTGAATTAAATATTACAAATACAAATACGCCCCTTATAAGTTTCAACCATTGATTGTTACGAAGTCAATTTATGGTTGAGAAAAGTCCATAATCATGAATTTAACATTACACAATTAGGATTTAGAAGATTTGATCTTAACATACTTATATGACAAAATAGAATACACCGTATTGTTAATATTAGTTCATTTGAATGGTTCATATTTGACTCAAATTCAAATAAATATAGTATATGTAAATATACACCTCAATTTCTATTATTATCAAATAAATAGTCGATCTATTTTTGAAAAAATTCGATAGCCATAATTTTAACATTAAATAATTGAGATAAATTAAACCTAAGGTTAAAAAATTGAATTAAATATTACAAATGCAAATATTCCCCTTATATGTTTGAACCATTTATTTATATGATGCCAATTTATGGTTGAGAAAAGTCCATAATCATGAATTTAACATTACACAATAGGGATTTGGAAGATTCTACCTTATAATACTTATATGACAAACTTGAATACACCGTATTGTTAATATTATTTCATTTGAATGGTCCATATTTGACTCAAATTCAACTAAATATAGTATATGTAAATATACACCTCAATTTATATTCTTATCAAATAAATAGTCTATCTATGGTTGACAAAAATCGATTGCCATAATTTTAACATTAAACAATTGAGATAAAGTAAATCTAACGTTAAAATATTGAATTAAATATTACAAATGCAAATATGCCACTTATAAATTTCAAAAATTTATTGATATGAAGTCAATTTATGGTTGAGAAAAGTCCATAATCATGAATTTAACATTACGCAATTGGGATTTAGAAGATTCGACCTTAACATACTTATATGACAAAATTGAATACACCGTATTGTTAATATTAGTTCATTTGAATAGTTCATATTTGACTCAAATTCAAATAAATATAGTATATGTAAATATACACCTCAATTTATATTCTTCTCAAATAAATAGTATATCTATGGTTTACAAAAATCGATAGCCATAATTTTAACACTAAACAATTGAGATAAAGTAAATCTAACGTTAAAATATTGAATTAAATATTACAAATGCAAATATGCCACTTATAAGTTTCAACCATTTATTGATATGAAGTCAATTTATGGTTGAGAAAAGTCCATAATCATGAATTTAACATTACGCAATTGGGATTTAGAAGATTCGACCTTAACATTCTTATATGACAAAATTGAATACACCGTATTGTTAATATTAGTTCATTTGAATGGTCCATATTTGACTCAAATTCAAATAAATATAGTATATGTAAATATACACCACAATTTTTATTCTTATCAAATAAATAGTCTATCTATGGTTGACAAAAATCGATAGCCATAATTTTAACATTAAATAATTGAGATAAAGTAAATCTAACGGTAAAATATTGAATTAAATATTACAAATGCAAATATGCCACTTATAAGTTTCAACCATTTATTGATATGAAGTCAATTTATGGTTGAGAAAAGTCCATAATCATGAATTTAACATTACACAATTGGGATTTAGAAGATTCGACGTTAACATACAAATATGACAAAATAGAATACACCGTATTGTTAGTATTAGTTCATTTGAATGGTCCATATTTGACTCAAATTCAAATAAATATAGTATATGTATATATACACCTCAATTTTTATTCTAATCAAATAAATAGTCGATCTATCTTTGAAAAAATTCGATAGCTATAATTTTAACATTAAATAATTGAGTTAAATTAAACCTAAGGTTAAAAAATTGAATTAAATAATACAAATGCAAATATGCACCTTATATGTTTCAACCATTTATTGATATGAAGTCAATTTATGGTTGAGAAAAGTCCATAATCATGAATTTAACATTACACAATTGGGATTTAGAAGATTCGACCTTAACATACTAATATGACAAAATGGAATACCGTATTGTTAGTATTAGTTCATTTGAATGGTCCATATTTGACTCAACTCTAAAGAAATATAGTATATGTAAATATACACCTCAATTTCTATTCTTATCAAATAAATAGTCTATCTATGGTTGACAAAAATCGATAGCCATAATTTTAACATTAAATAATTGAGATAAATTAAACCTAAGATTAAAAAATTGAATTAAAAAATACAAATTCAAATATGCACCTTATATGTTTCAACCATTTATTGATATGAAGTCAATTTCTGGTTGAGAAAAGTCCATAATCATGAATTTAACATTACACAATTCGGATTTAGAAGATTCGACCTTAACATACTTATATGACAAAATGGAATACACCGTATTGTTAATATTAGTTCATTTGAATGGTACATATTTGATTTAAATTCAAATAAATATAGTATATGTAAATATACACCTCAATTTATATTCTTATCAAATAAATAGTCTATCTATGGTTGACAAAAATCGATAGCCATAATTTTAACATTAAACAATTGAGATAAAGTAAATATAACGTTAAAATATTGAATTAAATATTACAAATGCAAATATTCCCCTTATAAGTTTGAACCATTTATTGATATGAAGTCAATTTATGGTTGAGAAAAGTCCATAATCATGAATTTAACATTACACAATTCGGATTTAGAAGATTCGACCTTAACATACTAATATGACAAAATGGAATACACCGTATTGTTAATATTAGTTCATTTGAATGGTCCATATTTGACTCAAATTCAAATAAATATAGTATATGTAAATATACACCTCAATTTCTATTCTTATCAAATATATAGTCTTTCTATGGTTTACAAAAATCGATAGCCATAATTTTAAAATTAAACAATTGAGATAAAGTAAATCTAATGTTAAAAAATTGAATTAAATATTACAAATGCAAATATTCCCCTTATAAGTTTGAACCATTTATTGATATGAAGTCAATTTATGGTTGAGAAAAGTCCATAATCATGAATTTAACATTACACAATTCGGATTTAGAAGATTCGACCTTAACATACTAATATGACAAAATGGAATACACCGTATTGTTAGTATTAGTTCATTTGAATGGTCCATATTCGGCTCAAATTCAAATAAATATAGTATATGTAATTATACACCTCTATTTCTATTATTAGCAAATAAATAGTCGATCTATCTTTGAAAAAATTCGATAGCCAAAATTTTAACATTAAATAATTGAGATAAATTAAACCTAAGGTTAAAAAATTGAATTAATTAATACAAATGCAAATATGCACCTTATATGTTTCAACCATTTATTGATATGAAGTCAATTTATGGTTGAGAAAATTCCATAATCATGAATTTAACATTACACAATTGGGATTTAGATGATTCGACCTTAACATACTTATATGACAAAATGGAATACACCTTATTGTTAATAATAGGTCATTTGAATGGTCCATATTTGACTCAAATTCAAATAAATATAGTATATGTAAATTTACACCACAATTTTTATTCTTATCAAATAAATAGTCTATCTATGGTTGACAAAAATCGATAGCCATAATTTTAACATTAAACAATTGAGATAAAGTAAATCTAACGGTAAAATATTGAATTAAATATTAGAAATGAAAATATGCCACTTATAAGTTTCAACCATTTGTTGATATGAAGTCAATTTATGGTTGAGAAAAGTCCATAATCATGAATTTAACATTACACAATTGGGATTTAGAAGATTCGACCTTAACATACTAATATGACAAAATGGAATACACCGTATTGTTAGTATTAGTTCATTTGAATGGTCCATATTTGACTCAAATTCAAATAAATATAGTATATGTAAATATACACCTCAATTTCTATTATTATCAAAGAAATAGTCGATCTATCTTTGAAACAATTCGATAGCCAAAATTTTAACATTAAATAATTGAGATAAATTAAACCTAAGGTTAAAAAATTGAATTAAATAATACAAATGCAAATATGCACCTTATATGTTTCAACCATTTATTGATATGAAGTCAATTTATGGTTGAGAAAATTCCATAATCATGAATTTAACATTACACAATTGGGATTTAGATGATTCGACCTTAACATACTTATATGACAAAATGGAATACACCGTATTGTTAATAATAGTTCATTTGAATGGTCCATATTTAACTCAAATTCAAATAAATATAGTATATGTAAATATACACCACAATTTTTATCCTTATCAAATAAATAGTCTATCTATGGTTGACAAAAATCGATAGCCATAATTTTAACATTAAACAATTGAGATAAAGTAAATCTAACGTTAAAATATTGAATTAAATATTGCAAATGCAAATATGCCACTTATAAGTTTCAACCATTTATTGATATGAAGTCAATTTATGGTTGAGAAAAGTCCATAATCATGAATTTAACATTACACAATTCGGATGTAGAAGATTCGAACTTAACATACTAATATGACATAATAGAATACACCGTATTGTTAGTATTAGTTCATTTGAATGGTCCATATTTGACTCAAATTCAAATAAATATAGTATATGTAAATATACACCTCAATTTTTATTATTATCAAATAAATAGTCGATCTATTTTTGAAAAAAATCGATAGCCATAATTTTAACATTAAATAATTGAGATAAATTAAACCTAAGGTTAAAAAATTGAATTAAATAATACAAATGCAAATAAATAGTCTATCTATGGTTTACAAAAATAGATAGCCATAATTTTAACACTAAACAATTGAGATAAAGTAAATCTAACGTTAAAATATTGAATTAAATATTACAAATGCAAATATGCCACTTATAAGTTTCAACCATTTTTTGATATGAAGTCAATTTATGGTTGAGAAAAGTCCATAATCATGAACTTAACATTACGCAATTGGGATTTAGAAGATTCGACCTTAACATTCTTATATGACAAAATTGAATACACCGTATTGTTAATATTAGTTCATTTGAATGGTCCATATTTGACTCAAATTCAAATAAATATAGTATATGTATATATACACCTCAATTTTTATTCTAATCAAATAAATAGTCGATCTATCTTTGAAAAAATTCGATAGCCAAAATTTTAACATTAAATAATTGAGATAAATTAAACCTAAGGTTAAAAAATTGAATTAAATAATACAAATGCAAATATGCACCTTATATGTTTCAACCATTTATTGATATGAAGTCAATTTATGGTTGAGAAAAGTCGATAATCATGAATTTAACATTACACAATTGAGATTTAGAAGATTCGAGCTTAACATACTAATATGACAAAATGGAATACCGTATTGTTAGTATTAGTTCATTTGAATGGTCCATATTTGACCCAACTTAAAAGAAATATAGTATATGTAAATATACACCTCAATTTCTATTCTTATCAAATAAATAGTCTATCTATGGTTGACAAAAATCGATAGCCATAATTTTAACATTAAACAATTGAGATAAAGTAAATCTAAGGTTAAAACATTGAATTAAATATTACAAATGCAAATCTGCCCCTTATAAGTTTCAACCATTCATTGATACTAAGTCAATTTATGGTTGAAAAAAGTCCATAATCATAAATTAAACATTACACAATAGGGATTTAGAAGATTCGGCCTTATAATACTTATATGACAAAATTGAATACACCGTATTGTTAATATTAGTTCATTTGAATAGTCTATATTTGACTCAAATTCAAATAAATATAGTATATGTAAATATGCACCTCAATTTATATTCTTATCAAATAAATAGTCTATCTATGGTTGACAAAAATCGATAGCCATAATTTTAACATTAAACAATTGAGATAAAGTAAATATAACGTTAAAATATTGAATTAAATATTACAAATGCAAATATGCCACTTATAAGTTTCAACCATTTAATGTTATGAAGTCAATTTATAGTGGGAAAAATTCCATAATCAATAATTTAACATTACACAATTGGGATTTAGAAGATTCACCTTAACATACTGATATGACAAAATGGAATACACAGTATTGTTAATATTAGTTCATTTAATGGTCCATATTTGACTCAAATTCAAATAAATATAGTATATGTAAATATACACCCAAATTTCTATTCTTATCAAATATATAGTCTATCTATGGTTTACAAAAATCGATAGCCATAATTTTAAAATTAAACAATTGAGATAAAGTAAATCTAATTTAAAAAATTGAATTAAATATTACAAATGCAAATATTCCCCTTATAAGTTTGAACCATTTATTGATATGAAGTCAATTTATGGTTGAGAAAAGTCCATAATCATGAATTTAACATTACACAATTCGGATTTAGAAGATTCGACCTTAACATACTAATATGACAAAATGGAATACACCGTATTGTTAGTATTAGTTCATTTGAATGGTCCATATTCGGCTCAAATTCAAATAAATATAGTATATGTAATTATACACTTCAATTTCTATTATTATCAAATAAATAGTCGATCTATCTTTGAAAAAATTTGATAGCCAAAATTTTAACATTAAATAATTGAGATAAATTAAACCTAAGGTTAAAAAATTGAATTAAATAATACAAATGCAAATATGCACCTTATATGTTTCAACCATTTATTGATATGAAGTCAATTTATGGTTGAGAAAAGTCCATAATCATGAATTTAACATTACACAATTGGGATTTAGATGATTCGTCCTTAACATACTTATATAACAAAATGGAATACACCGTATTGTTAATAATAGTTCATTTGAATGGTCCATATTTGACTCAAATTCAAATAAATATAGTATATGTAAATATACACCACAATTGTTATTCTTATCAAATAAATAGTCTATCTATGGTTGACAAAAATCGATATCCATAATTTTAACATTAAATAATTGAGATAAAGTAAATCTAACGGTAAAATATTGAATTAAATATTACAAATGCAAATATGCCACTTATAAGTTTCAACCATTTGTTGATATGAAGTCAATTTATGGTTGAGAAAAGTCCATAATCATGAATTTAACATTACACAATTGGGATTTAGAAGATTCGACCTTAACATACTCATATGACAAAATGGAATACACCGTATTGTTAGTATTAGTTCATTTGAATGGTCCATATTTGACTCAAATTCAAATAAATATAGTATATGTAAATATACACCTCAATTTCTATTATTATCAAAGAAATAGTCGATCTATCTTTGAAACAATTCGATAGCCAAAATTTTAACATTAAATAATTGAGATATATTAAACCTAAGGTTCAAAAATTGAATTAAATAATACAAATGCAAATATGCACCTTATATGTTTCAACCATTTATTGATATGAAGTCAATTTATGGTTGAGAAAATTCCATAATCATGAATTTAACATTACACAATTGGGATTTAGATGATTCGACCTTAACATACTTATATGACAAAATGGAATACACCGTATTGTTAATAATAGTTCATTTGAATGGTCCATATTTCACTCAAATTCAAATAAATATAGTATATGTAAATATACACCACAATTTTTATCCTTATCAAATAAATAGTCTATCTATGGTTGACAAAAATCGATAGCCATAATTTTAACATTAAACAATTGAGATAAAGTAAATCTAACGTTAAAATATTGAATTAAATATTACAAATGCAAATATGCCACTTATAAGTTTCAACCATTTATTGATATGAAGTCAATTTATGGTTGAGAAAAGTCCATAATCATGAATTTAACATTACACAATTGGGATTTAGAAGATTCGACCTTAACATACAAATATGACAAAATAGAATACACCGTATTGTTAGTATTAGTTCATTTGAATGGTCCATATTTGACTCAAATTCAAATAAATATAGTATATGTAAATATACACCTCAATTTCTATTATTATCAAATAATTAATTTATCTATTTTGGACAAAAATAGATAGCCATAATTTTAACATTAAACAATTGATATAAAGTAAATCTAACGTTAAAATATTGAATTAAATATTACAAATGCAAATATGCCCCTTATAAGTTTCAACCATTTGTTGATATGAAGTCAATTTATGGTCGAGAAAAGTCCATAATCATGAATTTAACATTACACAATTGGGATTTAGAAGATTCGACCTTAACATACTAATATGACAAAATGGAATACACCGTATTGTTAGTATTAGTTCATTTGAATGGTCCATATTTGACTCAAATTCAAATAAATATAGTATATGTAAATATACACCTCAATTTCTATTATTATCAAATAAATAGTCGATCTATCTTTGAAAAAATTCGATAGCCAAAATTTTAACATTAAATAATTGAGATAAATTAAACCTAAGGTTAAAAAATTGAATTAAATAATACAAATGCAAATATGCACCTTATATGTTTCAACCATTTATTGATATGAAGTCAATTTATGGTTGAGAAAATTCCATAATCATGAATTTAACATTACACAATTGGGATTTAGATGATTCGACCTTAACATACTTATATGACAAAATGGAATACACCGTATTGTTAATAATAGTTCATTTGAATGGTCCATATTTCACTCAAATTCAAATAAATATAGTATATGTAAATATACACCACAATTTTTATCCTTATCAAATAAATAGTCTATCTATGGTTGACAAAAATCGATAGCCATAATTTTAACATTAAACAATTGAGATAAAGTAAATCTAACGTTAAAATATTGAATTAAATATTACAAATGCAAATATGCCACTTATAAGTTTCAACCATTTATTGATATGAAGTCAATTTATGGTTGAGAAAAGTCCATAATCATGAATTTAACATTACACAATTGGGATTTAGAAGATTCGACCTTAACATACAAATATGACAAAATAGAATACACCGTATTGTTAGTATTAGTTCATTTGAATGGTCCATATTTGACTCAAATTCAAATAAATATAGTATATGTAAATATACACCTCAATTTCTATTATTATCAAATAATTAATTTATCTATTTTGGACAAAAATAGATAGCCATAATTTTAACATTAAACAATTGATATAAAGTAAATCTAACGTTAAAATATTGAATTAAATATTACAAATGCAAATAAATAGTCTATCTATGGTTTACAAAAATAGATAGCCATAATTTTAACACTAAACAATTGAGATAAAGTAAATCTAACGTTAAAATATTGAATTAAATATTACAAATGCAAATATGCCACTTATAAGTTTCAACCATTTTTTGATATGAAGTCAATTTATGGTTGAGAAAAGTCCATAATCATGAATTTAACATTACGCAATTGGGATTTAGAAGATTCGACCTTAACATTCTTATATGACAAAATTGAATACACCGTATTGTTAATATTAGTTCATTTGAATGGTCCATATTTGACTCAAATTCAAATAAATATAGTATATGTATATATACACCTGAATTTTTATTCTAATCAAATAAATAGTCGATCTATCTTTGAAAAAATTCGATAGCCAAAATTTTAACATTAAATAATTGAGATAAATTAAACCTAAGGTTAAAAAATTGAATTAAATAATACAAATGCAAATATGCACCTTATATGTTTCAACCATTTATTGATATGAAGTCAATTTATGGTTGAGAAAAGTCGATAATCATGAATTTAACATTACACAATTGAGATTTAGAAGATTCGAGCTTAACATACTAATATGACAAAATGGAATACCGTATTGTTAGTATTAGTTCATTTGAATGGTCCATATTTGACCCAACTTAAAAGAAATATAGTATATGTAAATATACACCTCAATTTCTATTATTATCAAATAAATAGTCTATCTATGGTTGACAAAAATCGATAGCCATAATTTTAACATTAAATAATTGAGATAAATTAAACCTAAGGTTAAAAAATTGAATTAAATAATACAAATGCAAATATGCACCTTATATGTTTCAACCATTTATTGATATGAAGTCAATTTATGGTTGAGAAAATTCCATAATCATGAATTTAACATTACACAATTGGGATTTAGATGATTCGACCTTAACATACTTATATGACAAAAATGGAATACACCGTATTGTTAATAATAGTTCATTTGAATGGTCCATATTTCACTCAAATTCAAATAAATATAGTATATGTAAATATACACCACAATTTTTATCCTTATCAAATAAATAGTCTATCTATGGTTGACAAAAATAGATAGCTATAATTTTAACATTAAACAATTGAGATAAAGTAAATCTAACGTTAAAATATTGAATTAAATATTACAAATGCAAATATGCCCCTTATAAGTTTCAACCATTTGTTGATATGAAGTCAATTTATGGTTGAGAAAAGTCCATAATCATGAATTTAACATTACACAATTCGGATTTAGAAGATTCGAACTTAACATACAAATATGACAAAATAGAATACACCGTATTGTTAGTATTAGTTCATTTGAATGGTCCATATTTGACTCAAATTCAAATAAATATAGTATATGTAAATATACACCTCAATTTCTATTATTATCAAATAAATAGTCTATCTATGGTTGACAAAAATCGATAGCCATAATTTTAACATTAAACAATTGAGATAAAGTAAATCTAAGGTTAAAACATTGAATTAAATATTACAAATTCAAATCTGCCCCTTATAAGTTTCAACCATTCATTGATACTAAGTCAATTTATGGTTGAAAAAAGTCCATAATCATAAATTAAACATTACACAATAGGGATTTAGAAGATTCGGCCTTATAATACTTATATGACAAAATTGAATACACCGTATTGTTAATATTAGTTCATTTGAATAGTCTATATTTGACTCAAATTCAAATAAATATAGTATATGTAAATATGCACCTCAATTTATATTCTTATCAAATAAATAGTCTATCTATGGTTGACAAAAATCGATAGCCATAATTTTAACATTAAACAATTGAGATAAAGTAAATATAACGTTAAAATATTGAATTAAATATTACAAATGCAAATATGCCACTTATAAGTTTCAACCATTTATTGTTATGAAGTCAATTTATAGTGGGAAAAATTCCATAATCAATAATTTAACATTACACAATTGGGATTTAGAAGATTCACCTTAACATACTGATATGACAAAATGGAATACACAGTATTGTTAATATTAGTTCATTTAATGGTCCATATTTGACTCAAATTCAAATAAATATAGTATATGTAAATATACACCCAAATTTCTATTCTTATCAAATATATAGTCTATCTATGGTTTACAAAAATCGATAGCCATAATTTTAAAATTAAACAATTGAGATAAAGTAAATCTAATTTAAAAAATTGAATTAAATATTACAAATGCAAATATTCCCCTTATAAGTTTGAACCATTTATTGATATGAAGTCAATTTATGGTTGAGAAAAGTCCATAATCATGAATTTAACATTACACAATTCGGATTTAGAAGATTCGACCTTAACATACTAATATGACAAAATGGAATACACCGTATTGTTAGTATTAGTTCATTTGAATGGTCCATATTCGGCTCAAATTCAAATAAATATAGTATATGTAATTATACACTTCAATTTCTATTATTATCAAATAAATAGTCGATCTATCTTTGAAAAAATTTGATAGCCAAAATTTTAACATTAAATAATTGAGATAAATTAAACCTAAGGTTAAAAAATTGAATTAAATAATACAAATGCAAATATGCACCTTATATGTTTCAACCATTTATTGATATGAAGTCAATTTATGGTTGAGAAAAGTCAATAATCATGAATTTAATATTACACAATTGGGATTTAGATGATTCGTCCTTAACATACTTATATAACAAAATGGAATACACCGTATTGTTAATAATAGTTCATTTGAATGGTCCATATTTGACTCAAATTCAAATAAATATAGTATATGTAAATATACACCACAATTGTTATTCTTATGAAATAAATAGTCTATCTATGGTTGACAAAAATCGATATCCATAATTTTAACATTAAATAATTGAGATAAAGTAAATCTAACGGTAAAATATTGAATTAAATATTACAAATGCAAATATGCCACTTATAAGTTTCAACCATTTGTTGATATGAAGTCAATTTATGGTTGAGAAAAGTCCATAATCATGAATTTAACATTACACAATTGGGATTTAGAAGATTCGACCTTAACATACTCATATGACAAAATGGAATACACCGTATTGTTAGTATTAGTTCATTTGAATGGTCCATATTTGACTCAAATTCAAATAAATATAGTATATGTAAATATACACCTCAATTTCTATTATTATCAAAGAAATAGTCGATCTATCTTTGAAACAATTCGATAGCCAAAATTTTAACATTAAATAATTGAGATATATTAAACCTAAGGTTCAAAAATTGAATTAAATAATACAAATGCAAATATGCACCTTATATGTTTCAACCATTTATTGATATGAAGTCAATTTATGGTTGAGAAAATTCCATAATCATGAATTTAACATTACACAATTGGGATTTAGATGATTCGACCTTAACATACTTATATGACAAAATGGAATACACCGTATTGTTAATAATAGTTCATTTGAATGGTCCATATTTCACTCAAATTCAAATAAATATAGTATATGTAAATATACACCACAATTTTTATCCTTATCAAATAAATAGTCTATCTATGGTTGACAAAAATCGATAGCCATAATTTTAACATTAAACAATTGAGATAAAGTAAATCTAACGTTAAAATATTGAATTAAATATTACAAATGCAAATATGCCACTTATAAGTTTCAACCATTTATTGATATGAAGTCAATTTATGGTTGAGAAAAGTCCATAATCATGAATTTAACATTACACAATTGGGATTTAGAAGATTCGACCTTAACATACAAATATGACAAAATAGAATACACCGTATTGTTAGTATTAGTTCATTTGAATGGTCCATATTTGACTCAAATTCAAATAAATATAGTATATGTAAATATACACCTCAATTTCTATTATTATCAAATAATTAATTTATCTATTTTGGACAAAAATAGATAGCCATAATTTTAACATTAAACAATTGATATAAAGTAAATCTAACGTTAAAATATTGAATTAAATATTACAAATGCAAATATGCCCCTTATAAGTTTCAACCATTTGTTGATATGAAGTCAATTTATGGTCGAGAAAAGTCCATAATCATGAATTTAACATTACACAATTGGGATTTAGAAGATTCGACCTTAACATACTAATATGACAAAATGGAATACACCGTATTGTTAGTATTAGTTCATTTGAATGGTCCATATTTGACTCAAATTCAAATAAATATAGTATATGTAAATATACACCTCAATTTCTATTATTATCAAATAAATAGTCGATCTATCTTTGAAAAAATTCGATAGCCAAAATTTTAACATTAAATAATTGAGATAAATTAAACCTAAGGTTAAAAAATTGAATTAAATAATACAAATGCAAATATGCACCTTATATGTTTCAACCATTTATTGATATGAAGTCAATTTATGGTTGAGAAAATTCCATAATCATGAATTTAACATTACACAATTGGGATTTAGATGATTCGACCTTAACATACTTATATGACAAAAATGGAATACACCGTATTGTTAATAATAGTTCATTTGAATGGTCCATATTTCACTCAAATTCAAATAAATATAGTATATGTAAATATACACCACAATTTTTATCCTTATCAAATAAATAGTCTATCTATGGTTGACAAAAATAGATAGCTATAATTTTAACATTAAACAATTGAGATAAAGTAAATCTAACGTTAAAATATTGAATTAAATATTACAAATGAAAATATGCCACTTATAAGTTTCAACCATTTATTGATATGAAGTCAATTTATGGTTGAGAAAAGTCCATAATCATGAATTTAACATTACACAATTCGGATTTAGAAGATTCGACCTTAACATACTAATATGACAAAATGGAATACAGCGTATTGTTAGTATTAGTTCATTTGAATGGTCCATATTTGACTCAAATTCAAATAAATATAGTATATGTAAATATACACCTCAATTTCTATTATTATCAAATAAATAGTCGATCTGTATTTGAAAAAAATCGATAGCTATAATTTTAACATTAAATAATTGAGTTAAATTAAACCTAAGGTTAAAAAATTGAATTAAATAATACAAATGCAAATATGCACCTTATATGTTTCAACCATTTATTGATATGAAGTCAATTTATGGTTGAGAAAAGTCCATAATCATGAATTTAACATTACACAATTGGGATTTAGATGATTCGACCTTAACATACTTATATAACAAAATGGAATACACCGTATTGTTAATAATAGTTCATTTGAATGGTCCATATTTGACTCAAATTCAAATAAATATAGTATATATAAATATACACCACAATTTTTATTCTTATCAAATAAATAGTCTATCTATGGTTGACAAAAATCGATAGCCATAATTTTAACATTAAATAATTGAGATAAAGTAAATCTAACGGTAAAATATTGAATTAAATATTACAAATGCAAATATGCCACTTATAAGTTTCAACCATTTGTTGATATGAAGTCAATTTATGGTTGAGAAATACCATAATCATGAATTTAACATTACACAATTGGGATTTAGAAGATTCGACCTTGACATACTCATATGACAAAATGGAATACACCGTATTGTTAGTATTAGTTCATTTGAATGGTCCATATTCGGCTCAAATTCAAATAAATATAGTATATGTAATTATACACTTCAATTTCTATTATTATCAAATAAATAGTCGATCTATCTTTGAAAAAATTCGATAGCCAAAATTTTAACATTAAATAATTGAGATAAATTAAACCTAAGGTTAAAAAATTGAATTAAATTATACAAATGCAAATATGCACCTTATATGTTTCAACCATTTATTGATATGAAGTCAATTTATGGTTGAGAAAAGTCCATAATCATGAATTTAACATTACACAATTGGGATTTAGATGATTCGACCTTAACATACTTATATAACAAAATGGAATACACCGTATTGTTAATAATAGTTCATTTGAATGGTCCATATTTGACTCAAATTCAAATAAATATAGTATATGTAAATATACACCACAATTTTTATTCTTATCAAATAAATAGTCTATCTATGGTTGACAAAAATCGATAGAAATAATTTTAACATTAAATAATTGAGATAAAGTAAATCTAACGGTAAAATATTGAATTAAATATTACAAATGCAAATATGCCACTTATAAGTTTCAACCATTTGTTGATATGAAGTCAATTTATGGTTGAGAAAAGTCCATAATCATGAATTTAACATTACACAATTGGGATTTAGAAGATTCGACCTTAACATACTCATATGACAAAATGGAATACACCGTATTGTTAGTATTAGTTCATTTGAATGGTCCATATTTGACTCAAATTTAAATAAATATAGTATATGTAAATATACACCTCAATTTCTATTATTATCAAAGAAATAGTCGATCTATCTTTGAAACAATTCGATAGCCAAAATTTTAACATTAAATAATTGAGATATATTAAACCTAAGGTTAAAAAATTGAATTAAATAATACAAATGCAAATATGCACCTTATATGTTTCAACCATTTATTGATATGAAGTCAATTTATGGTTGAGAAAAGTCCATAATCATGAATTTAACATTACACAATTGGGATTTAGAAGATTCGACCTTAACATACAAATATGACAAAATAGAATACACCGTATTGTTAGTATTAGTTCATTTGAATGGTCCATATTTGACTCAAATTCAAATAAATATAGTATATGTAAATATACACCTCAATTTCTATTATTATCAAATAAATAATCTATCTATTTTGGACAAAAATAGATAGCCATAATTTTAACATTAAACAATTGATATAAAGTAAATCTAACGTTAAAATATTGAATTAAATATTACAAATGCAAATATGCCCCTTATAAGTTTCAACCATTTGTTGATATGAAGTCAATTTATGGTTGAGAAAAGTCCATAATCATGAATTTAACATTAAACAATTGGGATTTAGAAGATTCGACCTTAACATACTAATATGACAAAATGGAATACACCGTATTGTTAGTATTAGTTCATTTGAATGGTCCATATTTGACTCAAATTCAAATAAATATAGTATATGTAAATATACACCTCAATTTCTATTATTATCAAATAAATAATCTATCTATTTTGGACAAAAATAGATAGCCATAATTTTAACATTAAACAATTGATATAAAGTAAATCTAACGTTAAAATATTGAATTAAATATTACAAATGCAAATATACCCCTTATAAGTTTCAACCATTTGTTGATATGAAGTCAATTTATGGTTGAGAAAAGTCCATAATCATGAATTTAACATTACACAATTGGGATTTAGAAGATTCGACCTTAACATACTCATATGACAAAATGGAATACACCGTATTGTTAGTATTAGTTCATTTGAATGGTCCATATTTGACTCAAATTCAAATAAATATAGTATATGTAAATATACACCTCAATTTCTATTATTATCAAATAAATAGTCGATCTATCTTTGAAAAAATTCGATAGCCAAAATTTTAACATTAAATAATTGAGATAAATTAAACCTAAGGTTAAAATATTGAATTAAATAATACAAATGCAAATATGCACCTTATATGTTTCAACCATTTATTGATATGAAGTCAATTTATGGTTGAGAAAATTCCATAATCATGAATTTAACATTACACAATTGGGATTTAGATGATTCGACCTTAACATACTTATATGACAAAATGGAATACACCTTATTGTTAATAATAGTTCATTTGAATGGTCCATATTTCACTCAAATTCAAATAAATATAGTATATGTAAATATACACCACAATTTTTATCCTTATCAAATAAATAGTCTATCTATGGTTGACAAAAATAGATAGCCATAATTTTAACATTAAACAATTGAGATAAAGTAAATCTAACGTTAAAATATTGAATTAAATATTACAAATGCAAATATGCCACTTATAAGTTTCAACCATTTATTGATATGAAGTCAATTTATGGTTGAGAAAAGTCCATAATCATGAATTTAACATTACACAATTCGGATTTAGAAGATTCGACCTTAACATACTAATATGACAAAATGGAATACAGCGTATTGTTAGTATTAGTTCATTTGAATGGTCCATATTTGATTCAAATTCAAATAAATATAGTATATGTAAATATACACCTCAATTTCTATTATTATCAAATAAATAGTCGATCTATATTTGAAAAAAATCGATAGCTATAATTTTAACATTAAATAATTGAGATAAATTAAACCTAAGGTTAAAAAATTGAATTAAATAATACAAATGCAAATATGTACCTTATATGTTTCAACCATTTATTGATATGAAGTCAATTTATGGTTGAGAAAATTCCATAATCATGAATTTAACATTACACAATTGGGATTTAGATGATTCGACCTTAACATACTTATATGACAAAATGGAATACACCGTATTGTTAATAATAGTTCATTTGAATGGTCCATATTTCACTCAAATTCAAATAAATATAGTATATGTAAATATACACCACAATTTTTATCCTTATCAAATAAATAGTCTATCTATGGTTGACAAAAATCGATAGCCATAATTTTAACATTAAACAATTGAGATAAAGTAAATCTAACGTTAAAATATTGAATTAAATATTACAAATGCAAATATGCCCCTTATAAGTTTCAACCATTTGTTGATATGAAGTCAATTTATGGTTGAGAAAAGTCCATAATCATGAATTTAACATTACACAATTCGGATTTAGAAGATTCGAACTTAACATACAAATATGACAAAATAGAATACACCGTATTGTTAGTATTAGTTCATTTGAATGGTCCATATTTGACTCAAATTCAAATAAATATAGTATATGTAAATATACACCTCAATTTCTATTATTATCAAATAAATAATCTATCTATTTTGGACAAAAATAGATAGCCATAATTTTAACATTAAACAATTGAGATAACAAAAATCTAACGTTAAAATATTGAATTAAATATTACAAATGCAAATATGCCACTTATAAGTTTCAACCATTTATTGATATGAAATCAATTTATGGTTGAGAAAAGTCCATAATCATGAATTTAACATTACACAATTCGGATTTAGAAGATTCGAACTTAACATACTAATATGACAAAATAGAATACACCGTATTGTTAGTATTAGATCATTTGAATGGTCCATATTTGACTCAAATTCAAATAAATTTAGTATATGTAAATATACACCTCAATTTCTATTATTATCAAATAAATAGTCGATCTATTTTGGAAAAAATTCGATAGCCATAATTTTAACATTAAATAAATGAGGTAAATTAAACCTAAGGTTAAAAAATTGAATTAAATAATACAAATGCAAATATGCACATTATATGTTTCAACCATTGATTGATACGAAGTCAATTTATGGTTGAGAAAAGTCCATATTCATGAATTTAACATTACACAATTTGGATTTAGAAGATTCGACTTTACCATACTAATATGACAAAATTGAATACACCGTATTGTTAATCTTAGTTCATTTCAATGGTCCATATTTGACTCAAATTCTAATAAATATAGTATATGTAAATATAAACGTTAGTTTCTATTATTATCAAATAAATAGTCGATTTATCTTTGAAAAAATTCAATAGCTATAATTTTAACATTAAATAATTGAGATAAATTAAACCTAAGGTTAAAAAATTGAATTAAACAATACAAATGCAAATATGCACCTTATATGTTTCAACCATTTATTGATATGAAGTCAATTTATGGTTGAGAAAATTCCATAATCATGAATTTAACATTACACAATTGGGATTTAGATGATTCGACCTTAACATACTTATATGACAATATGGAATACACCGTATTGTTAATAATAGTTCATTTGAATGGTCCATATTTCACTCAAATTCAAATAAATATAGTATATGTAAATATACACCACAATTTTTATCCTTATCAAATAAATAGTCTATCTATGGTTGACAAAAATCGATAGCCATAATTTTAACATTAAACAATTGAGATAAAGTAAATCTAACGTTAAAATATTGAATTAAATATTACAAATGCAAATATGCCACTTATAAGTTTCAACCATTTATTGATATGAAGTCAATTTATGGTTGAGAAAAGTCCATAATCATGAATTTAACATTACATAATTGGGATTTAGAAGATTCGAACTTAACATACTAATATGACAAAATAGAATACACCGTATTCTTAGTATTAGTTCATTTGAATGGTTCATATTTGACTCAAATTCAAATAAATATAGTATATGTAAATATACACCTCAATTTCTATTATTATCAAATAAATAGTCGATCTATTTTGGAAAAAATTCGATAGCCATAATTTTAACATTAAATAAATGAGGTAAATTAAACCTAAGGTTAAAAAATTGAATTAAATAATACAAATGCAAATATGCACATTATATGTTTCAAGCATTGATTGATACGAAGTCAATTTATGGTTGAGAAAAGTCCATATTCATGAATTTAACATTACACAATTTGGATTTAGAAGATTCGACTTTACCATACTAATATGACAAAATTGAATACACCGTATTGTTAATATTAGTTCATTTGAATGATCCATATTTGACTCAAATTCTAATAAATATAGTATATGTAAATATAAAGGTTAGTTTCTATTATTATCAAATAAATAGTCGATCTATCTTTGAAAAAATTCAATAGCTATCATTTTAACATTAAATAATTGAGATAAATTAAACCTAAGGTTAAAAAATTGAATTAAACAATACAAATGCAAATATGCACCTTATATGTTTCAACCATTTATTGATATGAAGTCAATTTATGGTTGAGAAAATTCCATAATCATGAATTTAACATTACACAATTGGGATTTAGATGATTCGACCTTAACATACTTATATGACAAAATGGAATACACCGTATTGTTAATAATAGTTCATTTGAATGGTCCATATTTCACTCAAATTGAAATAAATATAGTATATGTAAATATACACCACAATTTTTATCCTTATCAAATAAATAGTCTATCTATGTTTGACAAAAATCGATAGCCATAATTTTAACATTAAACAATTGAGATAAAGTAAATCTAACGTTAAAATATTGAATTAAATATTACAAATGCAAATATGCCACTTATAAGTTTGAACCATTTATTGATATGAAGTCAATTTATGGTTGAGAAAAGTCCATAATCATGAATTTAACATTACACAATTGGGATTTAGAAGATTCGAACTTGACATACTAATATGACAAAATAGAATACACCGTATTGTTAGTATTAGTTCATTTGAATGATCCATATTTGACTCAAATTAAAATAAATATAGTATAAGTAAATATACACCTCAATTTCTATTCTTATCAAATAAACAGTCTATCTATGGTTGACAAAAATCGATAGCCATAATTTTAACATTAAACAATTGAGATAAAGTAAATCTAACTTTAAAATATTGAATTAAATATTACAAATGCAAATATGCCACTTATAAGTTTCAACCATTTATTGATATGAAGTCAATTTATGGTTGAGAAAAGTCCATAATCATGAATTTAACATTACACAATTCGGATTTAGAAGATTCGAGCTTAACATAAAAATATGACAAAATAGAATACACCGTATTGTTAGTATTAGTTCATTTGAATGGTCCATATTTGACTCAAATTCAAATAAATATAGTATATGTAAATATACACCTCAATTTCTATTATTATCAAATAAATAATCTATCTATTTTGGACAAAAATAGATAGCCATAATTTTAACATTAAACAATTGAGATAAAGTAAATCTAACGTTAAAATATTGAATTAAATATTACAAATGCAAATATGCCCCTTATAAGTTTCAACCATTTGTTGATATGAAGTCAATTTATGGTTGAGAAAAGTCCATAATCATGAATTTAACATTACATAATTGGGATTTAGAAGATTCGAACTTAACATACTAATATGACAAAATAGAATACACCGTATTCTTAGTATTAGTTCATTTGAATGGTTCATATTTGACTCAAATTCAAATAAATATAGTATATGTAAATATACACCTCAATTTCTATTATTATCAAATAAATAGTCGATCTATTTTGGAAAAAATTCGATAGCCATAATTTTAACATTAAATAAATGAGGTAAATTAAACCTAAGGTTAAAAAATTGAATTAAATAATACAAATGCAAATATGCACATTATATGTTTCAAGCATTGATTGATACGAAGTCAATTTATGGTTGAGAAAAGTCCATATTCATGAATTTAACATTACACAATTTGGATTTAGAAGATTCGACTTTACCATACTAATATGACAAAATTGAATACACCGTATTGTTAATATTAGTTCATTTGAATGGTCCATATTTGACTCAAATTCAAATAAATATAGTATATGTAAATATAAACGTTAGTTTCTATTATTATCAAATAAATAGTCGATCTATCTTTGAAAAAGTTCGATAGCTATAATTTTAAGATTAAATAATTGAGTTAAATTAAACCTAAGGTGAAAAAATTAAATTAAATAATAGAAATGCAAATATGCACCTTATATGTTTCAACCATTTATTGAAGTGAAGTCAATTTATGGATGAGAAATGTCCATAATCATGAATTTAACATTACACAATTGGGATTTAGAAGATTCGACCTTAACATACTCATATGACAAAATGGAATACACCGTATTGTTTGTATTAGTTCATTTGAATGGTCCATATTTGACTCAAATTCAAATAAATATAGTATATGTAAATATACACCTCAATTTCTATTATTATCAAATAAATAATCTATCTATTTTGGACAAAAATAGATAGCCATAATTTTAACATTAAACAATTGAGATAAAGTAAATCTAACGTTAAAATATTGAATTAAATATTACAAATGCAAATATGCCCCTTATAAGTTTCAACCATTTGTTGATATGAAGTCAATATATGGTTGAGAAAAGTCCATAATCATGAATTTAACATTACACAATTGGGATTTAGAAGATTCGACCTTAACATACTAATATGACAAAATGGAATACACCGTATTGTTAGTATTAGTTCATTTGAATGGTCCATATTTGACTCAAATTCAAATAAATATAGTATATGTAAATATACACCTCAATTTCTATTATTATCAAATAAATAGTCGATCTATCTTTGAAAAACTTCGATAGCCAAAATTTTAACATTAAATAATTGAGATAAATTAAACCTAAGGTTAAAAATTTGAATTAAATAATACAAATGCAAATATGCACCTTATATGTTTCAACCATTTATTGATATGAAGTCAATTTATGGTTGAGAAAATTCCATAATCATGAATTTAACATTACACAATTGGGATTTAGATGATTCGACCTTAACATACTTATATGACAAAATGGAATACACCGTATTGTTAATAATAGTTCATTTGAATGGTCCATATTTCACTCAAATTCAAATAAATATAGTATATGTAAATATACACCACAATTTTTATCCTTATCAAATAAATAGTCTATCTATGGTTGACAAAAATCGATAGCCATAATTTTAACATTAAACAATTGAGATAAAGTAAATCTAACGTTAAAATATTGAATTAAATATTACAAATGCAAATATGCCCCTTATAAGTTTCAACCATTTGTTGATATGAAGTCAATTTATGGTTGAGAAAAGTCCATAATCATGAATTTAACATTACACAATTCGGATTTAGAAGATTCGAACTTAACATACAAATATGAAAAAATAGAATACACCGTATTGTTAGTATTTGTTCATTTGAATGGTCCATATTTGACTCAAATTCAAATAAATATAGTATATGTAAATATACACCTCAATTTCTATTATTATCAAATAAATAATCTATCTATTTTGGACAAAAATAGATAGCCATAATTTTAACATTAAACAATTGAGATAACAAAAATCTAACGTTAAAATATTGAATTAAATATTACAAATGCAAATATGCCACTTATAAGTTTCAACCATTTATTGATATGAAGTCAATTTATGGTTGAGAAAAGTCCATAATCATGAATTTAACATTACACAATTCGGATTTAGAAGATTCGAACTTAACATACTAATATGACAAAATAGAATACACCGTATTGTTAGTATTAGTTCATTTGAATGGTCCATATTTGACTCAAATTCAAATAAATATAGTATATGTAAATATACACCTCAATTTCTATTATTATCAAATAAATAGTCGATCTATTTTGGAAAAAATTCGATAGCCATAATTTTAACATTAAATAAATGAGGTAAATTAAACCTAAGGTTAAAAAATTGAATTAAATAATACAAATGCAAATATGCACATTATATGTTTCAACCATTGATTGATACGAAGTCAATTTATGGTTGAGAAAAGTCCATATTCATGAATTTAACATTACACAATTTGGATTTAGAAGATTCGACTTTACCATACTAATATGACAAAATTGAATACACCGTATTGTTAATATTAGTTCATTTGAATGGTCCATATTTGACTCAAATTCTAATAAATATAGTATATGTAAATATAAAGGTTAGTTTCTATTATTATCAAATAAATAGTCGATCTATCTTTGAAAAAATTCAATAGCTATAATTTTAACATTAAATAATTGAGATAAATTAAACCTAAGGTTAAAAAATTGAATTAAACAATACAAATGCAAATATGCACCTTATATGTTTCAACCATTTATTGATATGAAGTCAATTTATGGTTGAGAAAATTCCATAATCATGAATTTAACATTACACAATTGGGATTTAGATGATTCGACCTTAACATACTTATATGACAAAATGGAATACACCGTATTGTTAATAATAGTTCATTTGAATGGTCCATATTTCACTCAAATTCAAATAAATATAGTATATGTAAATATACACCACAATTTTTATCCTTATCAAATAAATAGTCTATCTATGTTTGACAAAAATCGATAGCCATAATTTTAACATTAAACAATTGAGATAAAGTAAATCTAACGTTAAAATATTGAATTAAATATTACAAATGCAAATATGCCACTTATAAGTTTGAACCATTTATTGATATGAAGTCAATTTATGGTTGAGAAAAGTCCATAATCATGAATTTAACATTACACAATTGGGATTTAGAAGATTCGAACTTAACATACTAATATGACAAAATAGAATACACCGTATTGTTAGTATTAGTTCATTTGAATGATCCATATTTGACTCAAATTAAAATAAATATAGTATAAGTAAATATACACCTCAATTTCTATTCTTATCAAATAAACAGTCTATCTATGGTTGACAAAAATCGATAGCCATAATTTTAACATTAAACAATTGAGATAAAGTAAATCTAACTTTAAAATATTGAATTAAATATTACAAATGCAAATATGCCACTTATAAGTTTCAACCATTTATTGATATGAAGTCAATTTATGGTTGAGAAAAGTCCATAATCATGAATTTAACATTACACAATTCGGATTTAGAAGATGCGAACTTAACATAAAAATATGACAAAATAGAATACACCGTATTGTTAGTATTAGTTCATTTGAATGGTCCATATTTGACTCAAATTCAAATAAATATAGTATATGTAAATATACACCTCAATTTCTATTATTATCAAATAAATAATCTATCTATTTTGGACAAAAATAGATAGCCATAATTTTAACATTAAACAATTGAGATAAAGTAAATCTAACGTTAAAATATTGAATTAAATATTACAAATGCAAATATGCCCCTTATAAGTTTCAACCATTTGTTGATATGAAGTCAATTTATGGTTGAGAAAAGTCCATAATCATGAATTTAACATTACACAATTGGGATTTAGAAGATTCGACCTTAACATACTAATATGACAAAATGGAATACACCGTATTGTTAGTATTAGTTCATTTGAATGGTCCATATTTGACTCAAATTCAAATAAATATAGTATATGTAAATATACACCTCAATTTCTATTATTATCAAATAAATAGTCGATCTATCTTTGAAAAACTTCGATAGCCAAAATTTTAACATTAAATAATTGAGATAAATTAAACCTAAGGTTAAAAATTTGAATTAAATAATACAAATGCAAATATGCACCTTATATGTTTCAACCATTTATTGATATGAAGTCAATTTATGGTTGAGAAAATTCCATAATCATGAATTTAACATTACACAATTGGGATTTAGATGATTCGACCTTAACATACTTATATGACAAAATGGAATACACCGTATTGTTAATAATAGTTCATTTGAATGGTCCATATTTCACTCAAATTCAAATAAATATAGTATATGTAAATATACACCACAATTTTTATCCTTATCAAATAAATAGTCTATCTATGGTTGACAAAAATCGATAGCCATAATTTTAACATTAAACAATTGAGATAAAGTAAATCTAACGTTAAAATATTGAATTAAATATTACAAATGCAAATATGCCCCTTATAAGTTTCAACCATTTGTTGATATGAAGTCAATTTATGGTTGAGAAAAGTCCATAATCATGAATTTAACATTACACAATTCGGATTTAGAAGATTCGAACTTAACATACAAATATGACAAAATAGAATACACCGTATTGTTAGTATTAGTTCATTTGAATGGTCCATATTTGACTCAAATTCAAATAAATATAGTATATGTAAATATACACCTCAATTTCTATTATTATCAAATAAATAATCTATCTATTTTGGACAAAAATAGATAGCCATAATTTTAACATTAAACAATTGAGATAACAAAAATCTAACGTTAAAATATTGAATTAAATATTACAAATGCAAATATGCCACTTATAAGTTTCAACCATTTATTGATATGAAGTCAATTTATGGTTGAGAAAAGTCCATAATCATGAATTTAACATTACACAATTCGGATTTAGAAGATTCGAACTTAACATACTAATATGACAAAATAGAATACACCGTATTGTTAGTATTAGATCATTTGAATGGTCCATATTTGACTCAAATTCAAATAAATTTAGTATATGTAAATATACACCTCCATTTCTATTATTATCAAATAAATAGTCGATCTATTTTGGAAAACATTCGATAGCCATAATTTTAACATTAAATAAATGAGGTAAATTAAACCTAAGGTTAAAAAATTGAATTAAATAATACAAATGCAAATATGCACATTATATGTTTCAACCATTGATTGATACGAAGTCAATTTATGGTTGAGAAAAGTCCATATTCTTGAATTTAACATTACACAATTTGGATTTAGAAGATTCGACTTTACCATACTAATATGACAAAATTGAATACACCGTATTGTTAATCTTAGTTCATTTGAATGGTCCATATTTGACTCAAATTCTAATAAATATAGTATATGTAAATATAAACGTTAGTTTCTATTATTATCAAATAAATAGTCGATTTATCTTTGAAAAAATTCAATAGCTATAATTTTAACATTAAATAATTGAGATAAATTAAACCTATGGTTAAAAAATTGAATTAAACAATACAAATGCAAATATGCACCTTATATGTTTCAACCATTTATTGATATGAAGTCAATTTATGGTTGAGAAAATTCCATAATCATGAATTTAACATTACACAATTGGGATTTAGATGATTCGACCTTAACATACTTATATGACAATATGGAATACACCGTATTGTTAATAATAGTTCATTTGAATGGTCCATATTTCACTCAAATTCAAATAAATATAGTATATGTAAATATACACCACAATTTTTATCCTTATCAAATAAATAGTCTATCTATGGTTGACAAAAATCGATAGCCATAATTTTAACATTAAACAATTGAGATAAAGTAAATCTAACGTTAAAATATTGAATTAAATATTACAAATTCAAATATGCCACTTATAAGTTTCAACCATTTATTGATATGAAGTCAATTTATGGTTGAGAAAAGTCCATAATCATGAATTTAACATTACACAATTCGGATTTAGAAGATTCGAACTTAACATACAAATATGACAAAATAGAATTCACCGTATTGTTAGTATTAGTTCATTTGAATGGTCCATATTTGACTCAAATTCAAATAAATATAGTATATGTAAATATACACCTCAATTTCTATTATTATCAAATAAATAATCTATCTATTTTGGACAAAAATAGATAGCCATAATTTTAACATTAAACAATTGAGATAAAGTAAATCTAACGTTAAAATATTGAATTAAATATTACAAATGCAAATATGCCCCTTATAAGTTTCAACCATTTGTTGATATGAAGTCAATTTATGGTTGAGAAAAGTCCATAATCATGAATTTAACATTACACAATTGGGATTTAGAAGATTCGACCTTAACATACTAATATGACAAAATGGAATACACCGTATTGTTAGTATTAGTTCATTTGAATGGTCCATATTTGACTCAAATTCAAATAAATATAGTATATGTAAATATACACCTCAATTTCTATTATTTTCAAATAAATAGTCGATCTATCTTTGAAAAAATTCGATAGCCAAAATTTTAACATTAAATAATTGAGATAAATTAAACCTAAGGTTAAAAATTTGAATTAAATAATACAAATGCAAATATGCACCTTATATGTTTCAACCATTTATTGATATGAAGTCAATTTATGGTTGAGAAAATTCCATAATCATGAATTTAACATTACACAATTGGGATTTAGATGATTCGACCTTAACATACTTATATGACAAAATGGAATACACCGTATTGTTAATAATAGTTCATTTGAATGGTCCATATTTCACTCAAATTCAAATAAATATAGTATATGTAAATATACACCACAATTTTTATCCTTATCAAATAAATAGTCTATCTATGGTTGACAAAAATCGATAGCCATAATTTTAACATTAAACAATTGAGATAAAGTAAATCTAACGTTAAAATATAGAATTAAATATTACAAATGCAAATATGCCACTTATAAGTTTCAACCATTTATTGATATGAAGTCAATTTATGGTTGAGAAAAGTCCATAATCATGAATTTAACATTACACAATTCGGATTTAGAAGATTCGAACTTAACATACAAATATGACAAAATAGAATACACCGTATTGTTAGTATTAGTTCATTTGAATGGTCCATATTTGACTCAAATTCAAATAAATATAGTATATGTAAATATACACCTCAATTTCTATTATTATCAAATAAATAATCTATCTATTTTGGACAAAAATAGATAGCCATAATTTTAACATTAAACAATTGAGATAACAAAAATCTAACGTTAAAATATTGAATTAAATATTACAAATGCAAATATGCCACTTATAAGTTTCAACCATTTATTGATATGAAGTCAATTTATGGTTGAGAAAAGTCCATAATCATGAATTTAACATTACACAATTCGGATTTAGAAGATTCGAACTTAACATACTAATATGACAAAATAGAATACACCGTATTGTTAGTATTAGTTCATTTGAATGGTCCATATTTGACTCAAATTCAAATAAATATAGTATATGTAAATATACACCTCAATTTCTATTATTATCAAATAAATAGTCGATCTATTTTGGAAAAAATTTGATAGCCATAATTTTAACATTAAATAAATGAGGTAAATTAAACCTAAGGTTAAAAAATTGAATTAAATAATACAAATGCAAATATGCACATTATATGTTTCAACCATTGATTGATACGAAGTCAATTTATGGTTGAGAAAAGTCCATATTCATGAATTTAACATTACACAATTTGGATTTAGAAGATTCGACTTTACCATACTAATATGACAAAATTGAATACACGGTATTGTTAATCTTAGTTCATTTGAATGGTCCATATTTGACTCAAATTCTAATAAATATAGTATATGTAAATATAAACGTTAGTTTCTATTATTATCAAATAAATAGTCGATTTATCTTTGAAAAAATTCAATAGCTATAATTTTAACATTAAATAATTGAGATAAATTAAACCTAAGGTTAAAAAATTGAATTAAACAATACAAATGCAAATATGCACCTTATATGTTTCAACCATTTATTGATATGAAGTCAATTTATGGTTGAGAAAATTCCATAATCATGAATTTAACATTACACAATTGGGATTTAGATGATTCGACCTTAACATACTTATATGACAATATGGAATACACCGTATTGTAAATAATAGTTCATTTGAATGGTCCATATTTCACTCAAATTCAAATAAATATAGTATATGTAAATATACACCACAATTTTTATCCTTATCAAATAAATAGTCTATCTATGGTTGACAAAAATCGATAGCCATAATTTTAACATTAAACAATTGAGATAAAGTAAATCTAACGTTAAAATATTGAATTAAATATTACAAATGCAAATATGCCATTTATAAGTTTAAAACATTTATTGATATGAAGTCAATTTATGGTTGAGAAAAGTCCATAATCATGAATTTAACATTACACAATTCGGATTTAGAAGATTCGACCTTAACATACTCATATGACAAAATGGAATACACCGTATTGTTAGTTTTAGTTCATTTGAATGGTCCATATTTGACTCAAATTCAAATAAATATAGTATATGTAAATATACACCTCAATTTCTATTATTATCAAATAAATAGTCGATCTATTTTGGAAACAAATCGATAGCCATAATTTTAACATTAAATAAATGAGGTAAATTAAACCTAAGGTTAAAAAATTGAATTAAATAATACAAATGCAAATATGCACATTATATGTTTCAACCATTGATTGATACGAAGTCAATTTATGGTTGAGAAAAGTCCATATTCATGAATTTAACATTACACAATTTGGATTTAGAAGATTCGACTTTACCATACTAATATGACAAAATCGAATACACCGTATTGTTAATATTAGTTCATTTGAATGGTCCATATTTGACTCAAATTCTAATAAATATAGTATATGTAAATATAAAGGTTAGTTTCTATTATTATCAAATAAATAGTCGATCTATCTTTGAAAAAATTCAATAGCTATAAATTTAACATTAAATAATTGAGATAAATTAAACCTAAGGTTAAAAAATTGAATTAAACAATACAAATGCAAATATGCACCTTATATGTTTCAACCATTTATTGATATGAAGTCAATTTATGGTTGAGAAAATTCCATAATCATGAATTTAACATTACACAATTGGGATTTAGATGATTCGACCTTAACATACTTATATGACAAAATGGAATACACCGTATTGTTAATAATAGTTCATTTGAATGGTCCATATTTCACTCAAATTCAAATAAATATAGTATATGTAAATATACACCACAATTTTTATCCTTATCAAATAAATAGTCTATCTATGGTTGACAAAAATCGATAGCCATAATTTTAACATTAAACAATTGAGATAAAGTAAATCTAACGTTAAAATATTGAATTAAATATTACAAATGCAAATATGCCACTTATAAGTTTGAACCATTTATTGATATGAAGTCAATTTATGGTTGAGAAAAGTCCATAATCATGAATTTAACATTACACAATTGGGATTTAGAAGATTCGAACTTAACATACTAATATGACAAAATAGAATACACCGTATTGTTAGTATTAGTTCATTTGAATGATCCATATTTGACTCAAATTAAAATAAATATAGTATAAGTAAATATACACCTCAATTTCTATTCTTATCAAATAAACAGTCTATCTATGGTTGACAAAAATCGATAGCCATAATTTTAACATTAAACAATTGAGATAAAGTAAATCTAACTTTAAAATATTGAATTAAATATTACAAATGCAAATATGCCACTTATAAGTTTCAACCATTTATTGATATGAAGTCAATTTATGGTTGAGAAAAGTCCATAATCATGAATTTAACATTACACAATTCGGATTTAGAAGATTCGAACTTAACATACAAATATGACAAAACAGAATACACCGTATTGTTAGTATTAGTTCATTTGAATGATCCATATTTGACTCAAATTCAAATAAATATAGTATATGTAAATATACACCTCAATTTCTATTATTATCAAATAAATAATCTATCTATTTTGCACAAAAATAGATAGCCATAATTTTAACACTAAACAATTGAGATAAAGTAAATCTAACGTTAAAATATTGAATTAAATATTACAAATGCAAAATGCCACTTATAAGTTTCAACCATTTATTGATATGAAGTCTATTTATGGTTGAGAAAAGTCCATAATCATGAATTTAACATTACACAATTCGGATTTAGAAGATTCGAACTTAACATACTAATATGACAAAATAGAATACACCGTATTGTTAGTATTAGTTCATTTGAATGGTCCATATTTGACTCAAATTCAAATAAATATAGTATATGTAAATATAAACGTTAGTTTCTATTATTATCAAATAAATAGTCGATCTATCTATGAAAAAATTCAATAGCTATAATTTTAACAATAAATAATTGAGATAAATTAAACCTAAGGTTAAAAAATTGAATTAAACAATACAAATGCAAATATGCACCTTATATGTTTCAACCATTTATTGATATGATGTCAATTTATGGTTGAGAAAAGTCCATAATCATGAATTTAACATTACACAATTAGGATTTAGAAGATTCGACCTTAACATACTGATATGACAAAATGGAATACACGGTATTGTTAATATTAGTTCATTTGAATGATCCATATTTGACTAAAATTCAAATAAATATAGTATATATAAATATAAACGTTAATTTCTATTATTATCAAATAAATAATCTATCTATTTTGGACAAAAATAGATAGCCATAATTTTAACATTAAACAATTGAGATAAAGTAAATCTAACGTTAAAATATTGAATTAAATATTACAAATGCAAATATGCCACTTATAAGTTTCAACCATTTATTGATATGAAGTCTATTTATGGTTGAGAAAAGTCCATAATCATGAATTTAACATTACACAATTCGGATTTAGAAGATTCGAACTTAACATACTAATATGACAAAATAGAATACACCGTATTGTTAGTATTAGTTCATTTGAATGGTCCATATTTGACTCAAATTCAAATAAATATAGTATATGTAAATATAAACGTTAGTTTCTATTATTATCAAATAAATAGTCGATCTATCTATGAAAAAATTCAATAGCTATAATTTTAACAATAAATAATTGAGATAAATTAAACCTAAGGTTAAAAAATTGAATTAAACAATACAAATGCAAATATGCACCTTATATGTTTCAACCATTTATTGATATGATGTCAATTTATGGTTGAGAAAAGTCCATAATCATGAATTTAACATTACACAATTAGGATTTAGAAGATTCGACCTTAACATACTGATATGACAAAATGGAATACACGGTATTGTTAATATTAGTTCATTTGAATGATCCATATTTGACTAAAATTCAAATAAATATAGTATATGTAAATATAAACGTTAATTTCTATTATTATCAAATAAATAGTCGATCTATATTTGAAAAAAATCGATAGCTATAATTTTAACATTAAATAATTGAGTTAAATTAAACCTAAGGTTAAAAAATTGAATTAAATAATACAAATGCAAATATGCACCTTATATGTTTCAACCATTTATTGATATGATGTCAATTTATGGTTGAGAAAAGTACATAATCATGAATTTAACATTACACAATTGGGATTTAGAAGATTCGACCTTAACATACTAATATGACAAAATGGAATACACCGTATTGTTAGTATTAGTTCATTTGAATGGTCCATATTTGACTCATATTAAAATAAATATAGTATATGTAAATATACACCTCAATTTCTATTCTTATCAAATAAATAGTCTATCTATGGTTGACAAAAATCGATAGCCATAATTTTAACATTAAACAATTGAGATAAAGTAAATCTAACGTTAAAATATTGAATGAAATATTACAAATGCAAATATGCCACTTATAAGTTTCAAACATTTATTGATATGAAGTCAATTTATGGTTGAGAAAAATCCATAATCATGAATTTAACATTACACAATTCGGATTTAGAAGATTCGAACTTATCATACTAATATGACAAAATAGAATACACCGTATTGTTAGTATTATATCATTTGAATGGTCCATATTTGACTCAAATTCAAATAAATATAGTATATGTAAATATACACCTCAATTTCTATTATTATCAAATAAATAGTCGATCTATTTTTGAAAAAATTCGATAGCCATAATTTTAACATTAAATAATTGAGATAAAGTAAATCTAACGTTAAAATATTGAATTAAATATTACAAATGCAAATATGCCACTTATAAGTTTCAACCATTTATTGTTATGAAGTCAATTTATGGTGGGAAAAATTCCATAATCAATAATTTAACATTACACAATTGGGATTTAGAAGATTCACCTTAACATACTGATATGACAAAATGGAATACACCGTATTGTTAATATTAGTTCATTCAATGGTCCATCTTTGACTCAAATTCAA
Source organism: Hippophae tibetana (assembly GCA_037013495.1). Taxonomy (NCBI): domain Eukaryota; kingdom Viridiplantae; phylum Streptophyta; class Magnoliopsida; order Rosales; family Elaeagnaceae; genus Hippophae; species Hippophae tibetana. The sequence continues at coordinate 12,096,040 of CM072805.1, read as the reverse complement.
ATAAATATAGTATATGTAAATATACACCTCAATTTCTATTCTTATCAAATAAACAGTCTATCTATGGTTGACAAAAATGGATAGCCATAATTTTAAAATTAAACAATTGAGATAAAGTAAATCTAATGTTAAAAAATTGAATTAAATATTACAAATGCAAATATGCCCCTTATAAGTTTGAACCATTTATTGATATGAAGTCAATTTATGGTTGAGAAAAGTCCATAATCATGAATTTAACATTACACAAATCGGATTTAGAAGATTCGACCTTAACATACTAATATGACAAAATGGAATACAGCGTATTGTTAGTATTAGTTCATTTGAATGGTCCATATTTGACTCAAATTCAAATAAATATAGTATATGTAAATATACACCTCAATTTCTATTATTATCAAATAAATAGTCGATCTATATTTGAAAAAATTCAATAGCTATAATTTTAACAATAAATAATTGAGATAAATTAAACCTAAGGTTAAAAAATTGAATTAAACAATACAAATGCAAATATGCACCTTATATGTTTCAACCATTTATGGATATGATGTCAATTTATGGTTGAGAAAAGTCCATAATCATGAATTTAACATTACACAATTAGGATTTAGAAGATTCGACCTTAACATACTGATATGACAAAATGGAATACACGGTATTGTTAATATTAGTTCATTTGAATGATCCATATTTGACTAAAATTCAAATAAATATAGTATATGTAAATATAAACGTTAATTTCTATTATTATCAAATAAATAGTCGATCTATATTTGAAAAAATTCGATAGCTATAATTTTAACATTAAATAATTGAGTTAAATTAAACCTAAGGTTAAAAAATTGAATTAAATAATACAAATGCAAATATGCACCTTATATGTTTCAACCATTTATTGAAATGAAGTCAATTTATGGTTTAGAAAAGTCTATAATCATGAATTTAACTTTACACATTTGGGATTTAGAAGATTCGACCTTAACATACTAATTTGACAAAATGGAATACCGTATTGTTAGTATTAGTTCATTTGAATGGTCCATATTTGACTCAAATTAAAATAAATATAGTATAAGTAAATATACACCTCAATTTCTATTCTTATCAAATAAACAGTCTATCTATGGTTGACAAAAATCGATAGCCATAATTTTAACATTAAACAAATGAGATAAAGTAAATCTAACGTTAAAATATTGAATTAAATATTACAAATGCAAATATGCCACTTATAAGTTTCAACCATTTATTGATATGAAGTCAATTTATGGTTGAGAAAAGTCCATAATCATGAATTTAACATTACACAATTCGGATTTAGAAGATTCGAACTTAACATACTAATATGACAAAATAGAATACACCGTATTGTTAGTATTAGTTCATTTGAATGGTCCATATTTGACTCAAATTCAAATAAATATAGTATATGTAAATATACACCTCAATTTCTATTATTATCAAATAAATAGTCGATCTATTTTTGAAAAAATTCGATAGCCTTAATTTTAACATTAAATAATTGAGATAAAGTAAATCTAACGTTAAAATATTGAATTAAATATTACAAATGCAAATATGCCACTTATAAGTTTCAACCATTTATTGTTATGAAGTCAATTTATGGTGGGAAAAATTCCATAATCAATAATTTAACATTACACAATTGGGATTTAGAAGATTTACCTTAACATACTGATATGCCAAAATGGAATACACCGTATTGTTAATATTAGTTCATTTAATGGTTCATCTTTGACTCAAATTCAAATAAATATAGTATATGTAAATATACACCTCAATTTCTATTCTTATCAAATAAACAGTCTATCTATGGTTGACAAAAATCGATAGCCATAATTTTAAAATTAAACAATTGAGATAAAGTAAATCTAATGTTAAAAAATTGAATTAAATATTACAAATGCAAATATGCCACTTATAAGTTTCAAACATTTATTGATATGAAGTCAATTTATGGTTGAGAAAAATCCATAATCATGAATTTAACATTACACAATTCGGATTTAGAAGATTCGAACTTATCATACTAATATGACAAAATAGAATACACCGTATTGTTAGTATTATATCATTTGAATGGTCCATATTTGACTCAAATTCAAATAAATATAGTATATGTAAATATACACCTCAATTTCTATTATTATCAAATAAATAGTCGATCTATTTTTGAAAAAATTCGATAGCCATAATTTTAACATTAAATAATTGAGATAAAGTAAATCTAACGTTAAAATATTGAATTAAATATTACAAATGCAAATATGCCACTTATAAGTTTCAACCATTTATTGTTATGAAGTCAATTTATGGTGGGAAAAATTCCATAATCAATAATTTAACATTACACAATTGGGATTTAGAAGATTCACCTTAACATACTGATATGACAAAATGGAATACACCGTATTGTTAATATTAGTTCATTCAATGGTCCATCTTTGACTCAAATTCAAATAAATATAGTATATGTAAATATACACCTCAATTTCTATTCTTATCAAATAAACAGTCTATCTATGGTTGACAAAAATGGATAGCCATAATTTTAAAATTAAACAATTGAGATAAAGTAAATCTAATGTTAAAAAATTGAATTAAATATTACAAATGCAAATATGCCCCTTATAAGTTTGAACCATTTATTGATATGAAGTCAATTTATGGTTGAGAAAAGTCCATAATCATGAATTTAACATTACACAAATCGGATTTAGAAGATTCGACCTTAACATACTAATATGACAAAATGGAATACAGCGTATTGTTAGTATTAGTTCATTTGAATGGTCCATATTTGACTCAAATTCAAATAAATATAGTATATGTAAATATACACCTCAATTTCTATTATTATCAAATAAATAGTCGATCTATATTTGAAAAAATTCAATAGCTATAATTTTAACAATAAATAATTGAGATAAATTAAACCTAAGGTTAAAAAATTGAATTAAACAATACAAATGCAAATATGCACCTTATATGTTTCAACCATTTATGGATATGATGTCAATTTATGGTTGAGAAAAGTCCATAATCATGAATTTAACATTACACAATTAGGATTTAGAAGATTCGACCTTAACATACTGATATGACAAAATGGAATACACGGTATTGTTAATATTAGTTCATTTGAATGATCCATATTTGACTAAAATTCAAATAAATATAGTATATGTAAATATAAACGTTAATTTCTATTATTATCAAATAAATAGTCGATCTATATTTGAAAAAATTCGATAGCTATAATTTTAACATTAAATAATTGAGTTAAATTAAACCTAAGGTTAAAAAATTGAATTAAATAATACAAATGCAAATATGCACCTTATATGTTTCAACCATTTATTGAAATGAAGTCAATTTATGGTTTAGAAAAGTCTATAATCATGAATTTAACTTTACACATTTGGGATTTAGAAGATTCGACCTTAACATACTAATTTGACAAAATGGAATACCGTATTGTTAGTATTAGTTCATTTGAATGGTCCATATTTGACTCAAATTAAAATAAATATAGTATAAGTAAATATACACCTCAATTTCTATTCTTATCAAATAAACAGTCTATCTATGGTTGACAAAAATCGATAGCCATAATTTTAACATTAAACAAATGAGATAAAGTAAATCTAACGTTAAAATATTGAATTAAATATTACAAATGCAAATATGCCACTTATAAGTTTCAACCATTTATTGATATGAAGTCAATTTATGGTTGAGAAAAGTCCATAATCATGAATTTAACATTACACAATTCGGATTTAGAAGATTCGAACTTAACATACTAATATGACAAAATAGAATACACCGTATTGTTAGTATTAGTTCATTTGAATGGTCCATATTTGACTCAAATTCAAATAAATATAGTATATGTAAATATACACCTCAATTTCTATTATTATCAAATAAATAGTCGATCTATTTTTGAAAAAATTCGATAGCCTTAATTTTAACATTAAATAATTGAGATAAAGTAAATCTAACGTTAAAATATTGAATTAAATATTACAAATGCAAATATGCCACTTATAAGTTTCAACCATTTATTGTTATGAAGTCAATTTATGGTGGGAAAAATTCCATAATCAATAATTTAACATTACACAATTGGGATTTAGAAGATTTACCTTAACATACTGATATGCCAAAATGGAATACACCGTATTGTTAATATTAGTTCATTTAATGGTTCATCTTTGACTCAAATTCAAATAAATATAGTATATGTAAATATACACCTCAATTTCTATTCTTATCAAATAAACAGTCTATCTATGGTTGACAAAAATCGATAGCCATAATTTTAAAATTAAACAATTGAGATAAAGTAAATCTAATGTTAAAAAATTGAATTAAATATTACAAATGCAAATATGCCCCTTATAAGTTTGAACCATTTATTGATATGAAGTCAATTTATGGTTGAGAAATGTCCATAATCATGAATTTAACATTACACAATTCGGATTTAGAAGATTCGACCTTAACATACTAATATGACAAAATGGAATACAGCGTATTGTTAGTATTAGTTCATTTGAATGGTCCATATTTGACTCAAATTCAAATAAATATAGTATATGTAAATATACACCTCAATTTCTATTATTATCAAATAAATAGTCGATCTATATTTGAAAAAAATCGATAGCTATAATTTTAACATTAAATAATTGAGTTAAATTAAACCTAAGGTTAAAAAATTGAATTAAATAATACAAATGCAAATATGCACCTTATATGTTTCAACCATTTATTGATATGAAGTCAATTTATTCTTTAGAAAAGTCCATAATCATGAATTTAACATTACAGATTTGGGATTTAGAAGATTCGACCTTAACATACTAATTTGACAAAATGGAATACCGTATTGTTAGTATTAGTTCATTTGAATGGTCCATATTTGACTCATATTAAAATAAATATAATATATGTAAATATACACCTCAATTTCTATTCTTATCAAATAAATAGTCTATCTATGGTTGGCAAAAATCGATAGCCATAATTTTAACATTAAACAATTGAGATAAAGTAAATCTAACGTTAAAATATTGAATGAAATATTACAAATGCAAATATGCCACTTATAAGTTTCAACCATTTATTGATATGAAGTCAATTTATGGTTGAGAAAAATCCATAATCATGAATTTAACATTACACAATTCGGATTTAGAAGATTCGAACTTATCATACTAATATGACAAAATAGAATACACCGTATTTTTAGTATTAGTTCATTTGAATGGTCCATATTTGACTCAAATTCAAATAAATATAGTATATTTAAATATACACCTCAATTTCTATTATTATCAAATAAATAGTCGATCTATTTTTGAAAAAGTCCGATAGCCATAATTTTAAAATTAAGCAATAGAGATAAAGTAAATCTAATGTTAAAAAATTGAATTAAATATTACAAATGCAAATATGCCCCTTATAAGTTTGAACCATTTATTGATACGAAGTCAATTTATGGTTGAGAAAAGTCCATAATCATGAATTTAACATTACACAATTCGGATTTAGAAGATTCGACCTTAACATACTTATATGACAAAATGGAATACAGCGTATTGTTAGTATTAGTTCATTTGAATGGTCCATATTTGACTCAAATTCAAATAAATATAGTATATGTAAATATACACCTCAATTTCTATTATTATCAAATAAATAGTCGATCTATATTTGAAAAAATTCAATAGCTATAATTTTAACAATAAATAATTGAGATAAATTAAACCTAAGGTTAAAAAATTGAATTAAACAATACAAATGCAAATATGCACCTTATATTTTTCAACCATTGATTGATACGAAGTCAATTTATGGTTGAGAAAAGTCCATATTCATGAATTTAACATTACACAATTTGGATTTAGAAGATTCGACTTTAACATACTAATATGACAAAATTGAATACACCGTATTGTTAATATTAATTCATTTGAATGGTCCATATTTGACTCAAATTCAAATAAATATAGTATATGTAAATATAAACGTTAGTTTCCATTATTATCAAATAAATAGTCGATCTATCTATGAAAAAATTCAATAGCTATAATTTTAACATTAAATAATTGAGATAAATTAAACCTAAGGTTAAAAAATTGAATTAAACAATACAAATGCAAATATGCACCTTATATGTTTCAACCATTTATTGATATGAAGTCAATTTATGGTTGAGAAAATTCCATAACCATGAATTTAACATTACACAATTCGGATTTAGAAGATTCGAACTTAATATACTAATATGACAAAATAGAATACACCGTATTGTTAGTATTAGTTCATTTGAATTGTCCATATTTGACTCAAATTCAAATAAATATAGTATATGTAAATATACACCTCAATTTCTATTATTATCAAATAAATAGTCGATCTATTTTTGAAAAAATTCGATAGCCATAATTTTAACATTAAATAATTGAGATAAAGTAAATCTAACGTTAAAATATTGAATTAAATATTACAAATGCAAATATGCCACTTATAAGTTTCAACCATTTATTGTTATGAAGTCAATTTATGGTGGGAAAAATTCCATAATCAATAATTTAACATTACACAATTGGGATTTAGAAGATTCACCTTAACATACTGATATGACAAAATGGAATACACCGTATTGTTAGTATTAGTTCATTTAATGGTCCATATTTGACTCAAATTCAAATAAATATAGTATATGTAAATATAAACGTTAGTTTCTATTATTATCAAATAAATAGTCGATCTATCTTTGAAAAAATTCAATAGCTATAATTTTAAGATTAAATAATTGAGATAAATTAAACCTAAGGTTAAAAAATTGAATTAAACAATACAAATGCAAATATGCACCTTATATTTTTCAACCATTGATTGATACGAAGTCAATTTATGGTTGAGAAAAGTCCATATTCATGAATTTAACATTACACAATTTGGATTTAGAAGATTCGACTTTAACATACTAATATGACAAAATTGAATACACCGTATTGTTAATATTAGTTCATTTGAATGGTCCATATTTGACTCAAATTCAAATAAATATAGTATATGTAAATATAAACGTTAGTTTCCATTATTATCAAATAAATAGTCGATCTATCTATGAAAAAATTCAATAGCTATAATTTTAACATTAAATAATTGAGATAAATTAAACCTAAGGTTAAAAAATTGAATTAAACAATACAAATGCAAATAAGCACCTTATATGTTTCAACCATTTATTGATATGAAGTCAATTTATGGTTGAGAAAATTCCATAATCATGAATTTAACATTACACAATTCGGATTTAGAAGATTCGAACTTAATATACTAATATGACAAAATAGAATACACCGTATTGTTAGTATTAGTTCATTTGAATTGTCCATATTTGACTCAAATTCAAATAAATATAGTATATGTAAATATACACCCCAATTTCTATTATTATCAAATAAATAGTCGATCTATTTTTGAAAAAATTCGATAGCCATAATTTTAACATTAAATAATTGAGATAAAGTAAATCTAACGTTAAAATATTGAATTAAATATTACAAATGCAAATATGCCACTTATAAGTTTCAACCATTTATTGTTATGAAGTCAATTTATGGTGGGAAAAATTCCATAATCAATAATTTAACATTACACAATTGGGATTTAGAAGATTCACCTTAACATACTGATATGACAAAATGGAATACACCGTATTGTTAATATTAGTTCATTTAATGGTTCATATTTGACTCAAATTCAAATAAATATAGTATATGTAAATATCAACGTTAGTTTCTATTATTATCAAATAAATAGTCGATCTATCTTTGAAAAAATTCAATAGCTATAATTTTAACATTAAATAATTGAGATAAATTAAACCTAAGGTTAAAAAATTGAATTAAACAATACAAATGCAAATATGCACCTTATATGTTTCAACCATTTATTGATATGAAGTCAATTTATGGTTGAGAAAATTCCATAATCATGAATTTAACATTACACAATTGGGATTTAGATGATTCGACCTTAACATACTTATATGACAAAATGGAATACACCGTATTGTTAATAATAGTTCATTTGAATGGTCCATATTTCACTCAAATTCAAATAAATATAGTATATGTAAATATACACCACAATTTTTATCCTTATCAAATAAATAGTCTATCTATGGTTGACAAAAATCGATAGCCATAATTTTAACATTAAACAATTGAGATAAAGTAAATCTAACGTTAAAATATTGAATTAAATATTACAAATGCAAATATGCCACTTATAAGTTTCAACCATTTATTGATATGAAGTCAATTTATGGTTGAGAAAAGTCCATAATCATGAATTTAACATTACACAATTCGGAATTAGAAGATTCGAACTTAACATACAAATATGACAAAATAGAATACACCGTATTGTTAGTATTAGTTCATTTGAATGGTACATATTTGACTCAAATTCAAATAAATATAGTATATGTAAATATACACCTCAATTTCTATTATTATCAAATAAATAGTCGATCTATTTTGGACAAAAATAGATAGCCATAATTTTAACATTAAACAATTGAGATAAAGTAAATCTAACGTTAAAATATTGAATTAAATATTACAAATGCAAATATGCCACTTATAAGTTTCAACTATTTATTGATATGAAGTCAATTTATGGTTGAGAAAAGTCCATAATCATGAATTTAACATTACACAATTCGGATTTAGAAGATTCGAACTTAACATACTGATATGACAAAATGGAATACACCGTATTGTTAGTATTAGTTCATTTGAATGGTCCATATTTGACTCAAATTCAAATAAATATAGTATATGTAAATATACACCTCAATTTCTATTATTATCAAATAAATAGTCGATCTATCTTTGAAAAAATTCAATAGCTATAATTTTAAGATTAAATAATTGAGATAAATTAAACCTAAGGTTAAAAAATTGAATTAAACAATACAAATGCAAATATGCCCCTTATAAGTTTGAACCATTTATTGATATGAAGTCAATTTATGGTTGAGAAAAGTCCATATTCATGAATTTAACATTACACAATTTGGATTTAGAAGATTCGACTTTAACATACTAATATGACAAAATTGAATACACCGTATTGTTAATATTAGTTCATTTGAATGGTCCATATTTGACTCAAATTCAAATAAATATAGTATATGTAAATATAAACGTTAGTTTCCATTATTATCAAATAAATAGTCCATCTATCTATGAAAAAATTCAATAGCTATAATTTTAACATTAAATAATTGAGATAAATTAAACCTAAGGTTAAAAAATTGAATTAAACAATACAAATGAAAATATGCACCTTATATGTTTCAACCATTTATTGATATGAAGTCAATTTATGGTTGAGAAAATTCCATAATCATGAATTTAACATTACACAATTCGGATTTAGAAGATTCGAACTTAATATACTAATATGACAAAATAGAATACACCGTATTGTTAGTATTAGTTCATTTGAATTGTCCATATTTGACTCAAATTCAAATAAATATAGTATATGTAAATATACACCTCAATTTCTATTATTATCAAATAAATAGTCGATCTATTTTTGAAAACATTCGATAGCCATAATTTTAACATTAAATAATTGAGATAAAGTAAATCTAACGTTAAAATATTGAATTAAATATTACAAATGCAAATATGCCACTTATAAGTTTCAACCATTTATTGTTATGAAGTCAATTTATGGTGGGAAAAATTCCATAATCAATAATTTAACATTACACAATTGGGATTTAGAAGATTCACCTTAACATACTGATATGACAAAATGGAATGCACCGTATTGTTAATATTAGTTCATTTAATGGTTCATATTTGACTCAAATTCAAATAAATATAGTATATGTAAATATCAACGTTAGTTTCTATTATTATCAAATAAATAGTCGATCTATCTTTGAAAAAATTCAATAGCTATAATTTTAACATTAAATAATTGAGATAAATTAAACCTAAGGTTAAAAAATTGAATTAAACAATACAAATGCAAATATGCACCTTATATGTTTCAACCATTTATTGATATGAAGTCAATTTATGGTTGAGAAAATTCCATAATCATGAATTTAACATTACACAATTGGGATTTAGATGATTCGACCTTAACATACTTATATGACAAAATGGAATACACCGTATTGTTAATAATAGTTCATTTGAATGGTCCATATTTCACTCAAATTCAAATAAATATAGTATATGTAAATATACACCACAATTTTTATCCTTATCAAATAAATAGTCTATCTATGGTTGACAAAAATCGATAGCCATAATTTTAACATTAAACAATTGAGATAAAGTAAATCTAACGTTAAAATATTGAATTAAATATTACAAATGCAAATATGCCACTTATAAGTTTCAACCATTTATTGTTATGAAGTCAATTTATGGTGGGAAAAATTCCATAATCAATAATTTAACATTACACAATTGGGATTTAGAAGATTCACCTTAACATACTGATATGACAAAATGGAATACACCGTATTGTTAGTATTAGTTCATTTAATGGTCCATATTTGACTAAAATTCAAATAAATATAGTATATGTAAATATAAACGTTAGTTTCTATTATTATCAAATAAATAGTCGATCTATCTTTGAAAAAATTCAATAGCTATAATTTTAAGATTAAATAATTGAGATAAATTAAACCTAAGGTTAAAAAATTGAATTAAACAATACAAATGCAAATATGCACCTTATATTTTTCAACCATTGATTGATACGAAGTCAATTTATGGTTGAGAAAAGTCCATATTCATGAATTTAACATTACACAATTTGGATTTAGAAGATTCGACTTTAACATACTAATATGACAAAATTGAATACACCGTATTGTTAATATTAGTTCATTTGAATGGTCCATATTTGACTCAAATTCAAATAAATATAGTATATGTAAATATAAACGTTAGTTTCCATTATTATCAAATAAATAGTCGATCTATCTATGAAAAAATTCAATAGCTATAATTTTAACATTAAATAATTGATATAAATTAAACCTAAGGTTAAAAAATTGAATTAAACAATACAAATGCAAATATGCACCTTATATGTTTCAACCATTTATTGATATGAAGTCAATTTATGGTTGAGAAAATTCCATAATCATGAATTTAACATTACACAATTCGGATTTAGAAGATTCGAACTTAATATACTAATATGAAAAAATAGAATACACCGTATTGTTAGTATTAGTTCATTTGAATTGTCCATATTTGACTCAAATTCAAATAAATATAGTATATGTAAATATACACCTCAATTTCTATTATTATCAAATAAATAGTCGATCTATTTTTGAAAAAATTCGATAGCCATAATTTTAACATTAAATAATTGAGATAAAGTAAATCTAACGTTAAAATATTGAATTAAATATTACAAATGCAAATATGCCACTTATAAGTTTCAACCATTTATTGTTATGAAGTCAATTTATGGTGGGAAAAATTCCATAATCAATAATTTAACATTACACAATTGGGATTTAGAAGATTCACCTTAACATACTGATATGACAAAATGGAATACACCGTATTGTTAATATTAGTTCATTTAATGGTTCATATTTGACTCAAATTCAAATAAATATAGTATATGTAAATATCAACGTTAGTTTCTATTATTATCAAATAAATAGTCGATCTATCTTTGAAAAAATTCAATAGCTATAATTTTAACATTAAATAATTGAGATAAATTAAACCTAAGGTTAAAAAATTGAATTAAACAATACAAATGCAAATATGCACCTTATATGTTTCAACCATTTATTGATATGAAGTCAATTTATGGTTGAGAAAATTCCATAATCATGAATTTAACATTACACAATTGGGATTTAGATGATTCGACCTTAACATACTTATATGACAAAATGGAATACACCGTATTGTTAATAATAGTTCATTTGAATGGTCCATATTTCACTCAAATTCAAATAAATATAGTATATGTAAATATACACCACAATTTTTATCCTTATCAAATAAATAGTCTATCTATGGTTGACAAAAATCGATAGCCATAATTTTAACATTAAACAATTGAGATAAAGTAAATCTAACGTTAAAATATTGAATTAAATATTACAAATGCAAATATGCCACTTATAAGTTTCAACCATTTATTGATATGAAGTCAATTTATGGTTGAGAAAAGTCCATAATCATGAATTTAACATTACACAATTCGGAATTAGAAGATTCGAACTTAACATACAAATATGACAAAATAGAATACACCGTATTGTTAGTATTAGTTCATTTGAATGGTACATATTTGACTCAAATTCAAATAAATATAGTATATGTAAATATACACCTCAATTTCTATTATTATCAAATAAATAGTCGATCTATTTTGGACAAAAATAGATAGCCATAATTTTAACATTAATCAATTGAGATAAAGTAAATCTAACGTTAAAATATTGAATTAAATATTACAAATGCAAATATGCCACTTATAAGTTTCAACCATTTATTGATATGAAGTCAATTTATGGTTGAGAAAAGTCCATAATCATGAATTTAACATTACACAATTCGGATTTAGAAGATTCGAACTTAACATACAAATATGACAAAATAGAATACACCGTATTGTTAGTATTAGTTCATTTGAATGGTACATATTTGACTCAAATTCAAATAAATATAGTATATGTAAATATACACCTCAATTTCTATTATTATCAAATAAATAGTCGATCTATTTTGGACAAAAATAGATAGCCATAATTTTAACATTAAACAATTGAGATAAAGTAAATCTAACGTTAAAATATTGAATTAAATATTACAAATGCAAATATGCCACTTATAAGTTTCAACTATTTATTGATATGAAGTCAATTTATGGTTGAGAAAAGTCCATAATCATGAATTTAACATTACACAATTCGGATTTAGAAGATTCGAACTTAACATACTGATATGACAAAATGGAATACACCGTATTGTTAGTATTAGTTCATTTGAATGGTCCATATTTGACTCAAATTCAAATAAATATAGTATATGTAAATATACACCTCAATTTCTATTATTATCAAATAAATAGTCGATCTATCTTTGAAAAAATTCAATAGCTATAATTTTAAGATTAAATAATTGAGATAAATTAAACCTAAGGTTAAAAAATTGAATTAAACAATACAAATGCAAATATGCCCCTTATAAGTTTGAACCATTTATTGATATGAAGTCAATTTATGGTTGAGAAAAGTCCATATTCATGAATTTAACATTACACAATTTGGATTTAGAAGATTCGACTTTAACATACTAATATGAAAAAATTGAATACACCGTATTGTTAATATTAGTTCATTTGAATGGTCCATATTTGACTCAAATTCAAATAAATATAGTATATGTAAATATAAACGTTAGTTTCCATTATTATCAAATAAATAGTCCATCTATCTATGAAAAAATTCAATAGCTATAATTTTAACATTAAATAATTGAGATAAATTAAACCTAAGGTTAAAAAATTGAATTAAACAATACAAATGCAAATATGCACCTTATATGTTTCAACCATTTATTGATATGAAGTCAATTTATGGTTGAGAAAATTCCATAATCATGAATTTAACATTACACAATTCGGATTTAGAAGATTCGAACTTAATATACTAATATGACAAAATAGAATACACCGTATTGTTAGTATTAGTTCATTTGAATTGTCCATATTTGACTCAAATTCAAATAAATATAGTATATGTAAATATACACCTCAATTTCTATTATTATCAAATAAATAGTCGATCTATTTTTGAAAAAATTCGATAGCCATAATTTTAACATTAAATAATTGAGATAAAGTAAATCTAACGTTAAAATATTGAATTAAATATTACAAATGCAAATATGCCACTTATAAGTTTCAACCATTTATTGTTATGAAGTCAATTTATGGTGGGAAAAATTCCATAATCAATAATTTAACATTACACAATTGGGATTTAGAAGATTCACCTTAACATACTGATATGACAAAATGGAATACACCGTATTGTTAATATTAGTTCATTTAATGGTTCATATTTGAATCAAATTCAAATAAATATAGTATATGTAAATATCAACGTTAGTTTCTATTATTATCAAATAAATAGTCGATCTATCTTTGAAAAAATTCAATAGCTATAATTTTAACATTAAATAATTGAGATAAATTAAACCTAAGGTTAAAAAATTGAATTAAACAATACAAATGCAAATATGCACCTTATATGTTACAACCATTTATTGATATGAAGTCAATTTATGGTTGAGAAAATTCCATAATCATGAATTTAACATTACACAATTGGGATTTAGATGATTCGACCTTAACATACTTATATGACAAAATGGAATACACCGTATTGTTAATAATAGTTCATTTGAATGGTCCATATTTCACTCAAATTCAAATAAATATAGTATATGTAAATATACACCACAATTTTTATCCTTATCAAATAAATAGTCTATCTATGGTTGACAAAAATCGATAGCCATAATTTTAACATTAAACAATTGAGATAAAGTAAATCTAACGTTAAAATATTGAATTAAATATTACAAATGCAAATATGCCACTTATAAGTTTCAACCATTTATTGATATGAAGTCAATTTATGGTTGAGAAAAGTCCATAATCATGAATTTAACATTACACAATTCGGAATTAGAAGATTCGAACTTAACATACAAATATGACAAAATAGAATACACCGTATTGTTAGTATTAGTTCATTTGAATGGTCCATATTTGACTCAAATTCAAATAAATATAGTATATGTAAATATACACCTCAATTTCTATTATTATCAAATAAATAATCTATCTATTTTGGACAAAAATAGATAGCCATAATTTTAACATTAAACAATTGAGATAAAGTAAATCTAACGTTAAAATATTGAATTAAATATTACAAATGCAAATATGCCACTTATAAGTTTCAACTATTTATTGATATGAAGTCAATTTATGGTTGAGAAAATTCCATAATCATGAATTTAACATTACACAATTCGGATTTAGAAGATTCGAACTTAATATACTAATATGACAAAATAGAATACACCGTATTGTTAGTATTAGTTCATTTGAATTGTCCATATTTGACTCAAATTCAAATAAATATAGTATATGTAAATATACACCTCAATTTCTATTATTATCAAATAAATAGTCGATCTATTTTTGAAAAAATTCGATAGCCATAATTTTAACATTAAATAATTGAGATAAAGTAAATCTAACGTTAAAATATTGAATTAAATATTACAAATGCAAATATGCCACTTATAAGTTTCAACCATTTATTGTTATGAAGTCAATTTATGGTGGGAAAAATTCCATAATCAATAATTTAACATTACACAATTGGGATTTAGAAGATTCACCTTAACATACTGATATGACAAAATGGAATACACCGTATTGTTAATATTAGTTCATTTAATGGTTCATATTTGACTCAAATTCAAATAAATATAGTATATGTAAATATCAACGTTAGTTTCTATTATTATCAAATAAATAGTCGATCTATCTTTGAAAAAATTCAATAGCTATAATTTTAACATTAAATAATTGAGATAAATTAAACCTAAGGTTAAAAAATTGAATTAAACAATACAAATGCAAATATGCACCTTATATGTTTCAACCATTTATTGATATGAAGTCAATTTATGGTTGAGAAAATTCCATAATCATGAATTTAACATTACACAATTGGGATTTAGAAGATTCGACCTTAACATACTTATATGACAAAATGGAATACACCGTATTGTTAATAATAGTTCATTTGAATGCTCCATATTTCACTCAAATTCAAATAAATATAGTATATGTAAATATACACCACAATTTTTATCCTTATCAAATAAATAGTCTATCTATGGTTGACAAAAATCGATAGCCATAATTTTAACATTAAACAATTGAGATAAAGTAAATCTAACGTTAAAATATTGAATTAAATATTACAAATGCAAATATGCCACTTATAAGTTTCAACCATTTATTGTTATGAAGTCAATTTATGGTGGGAAAAATTCCATAATCAATAATTTAACATTACACAATTGGGATTTAGAAGATTCACCTTAACATACTGATATGACAAAATGGAATACACCGTATTGTTAGTATTAGTTCATTTAATGGTCCATATTTGACTAAAAT
Source organism: Hippophae tibetana (assembly GCA_037013495.1). Lineage (NCBI taxonomy): Eukaryota > Viridiplantae > Streptophyta > Magnoliopsida > Rosales > Elaeagnaceae > Hippophae > Hippophae tibetana. Next base: position 12,079,696 of record CM072805.1, on the reverse strand, counting down.
TCAAATAAATATAGTATATGTAAATATAAACGTTAGTTTCTATTATTATCAAATAAATAGTCGATCTATCTTTGAAAAAATTCAATAGCTATAATTTTAAGATTAAATAATTGAGATAAATTAAACCTAAGGTTAAAAAATTGAATTAAACAATACAAATGCAAATATGCACCTTATATTTTTCAACCATTGATTGATACGAAGTCAATTTATGGTTGAGAAAAGTCCATATTCATGAATTTAACATTACACAATTTGGATTTAGAAGATTCGACTTTAACATACTAACATGACAAAATTGAATACACCGTATTGTTAATATTAGTTCATTTGAATGGTCCATATTTGACTCAAATTCAAATAAATATAGTATATGTAAATATAAACGTTAGTTTCCATTATTATCAAATAAATAGTCGATCTATCTATGAAAAAATTCAATAGCTATAATTTTAACATTAAATAATTGAGATAAATTAAACCTAAGGTTAAAAAATTGAATTAAACAATACAAATGCAAATATGCACCTTATATGTTTCAACCATTTATTGATATGAAGTCAATTTATGGTTGAGAAAATTCCATAATCATGAATTTAACATTACACAATTCGGATTTAGAAGATTCGAACTTAATATACTAATATGACAAAATAGAATACACCGTATTGTTAGTATTATTTCATTTGAATTGTCCATATTTGACTCAAATTCAAATAAATATAGTATATGTAAATATACACCTCAATTTCTATTATTATCAAATAAATAGTCGACCTATTTTTGAAAAAATTCGATAGCCATAATTTTAACATTAAATAATTGAGATAAAGTAAATCTAACGTTAAAATATTGAATTAAATATTACAAATGCAAATATGCCACTTATAAGTTTCAACCATTTATTGTTATGAAGTCAATTTATGGTGGGAAAAATTCCATAATCAATAATTTAACATTACACAATTGGGATTTAGAAGATTCACCTTAACATACTGATATGACAAAATGGAATACACCGTATTGTTAATATTAGTTCATTTAATGGTTCATATTTGACTCAAATTCAAATAAATATTGTATATGTAAATATCAACGTTAGTTTCTATTATTATCAAATAAATAGTCGATCTATCTTTGAAAAAATTCAATAGCTATAATTTTAACATTAAATAATTGAGATAAATTAAACCTAAGGTTAAAAAATTGAATTAAACAATACAAATGCAAATATGCACCTTATATGTTTCAACCATTTATTGATATGAAGTCAATTTATGGTTGAGAAAATTCCATAATCATGAATTTAACATTACACAATTGGGATTTAGATGATTCGACCTTAACATACTTATATGACAAAATGGAATACACCGTATTGTTAATAATAGTTCATTTGAATGGTCCATATTTCACTCAAATTCAAATAAATATAGTATATGTAAATATACACCACAATTTTTATCCTTATCAAATAAATAGTCTATCTATGGTTGACAAAAATCGATAGCCATAATTTTAACATTAAACAATTGAGATAAAGTAAATGTAACGTTAAAATATTGAATTAAATATTACAAATGCAAATATGCCACTTATAAGTTTCAACCATTTATTGATATGAAGTCAATTTATGGTTGAGAAAAGTCCATAATCATGAATTTAACATTACACAATTCGGAATTAGAAGATTCGAACTTAACATACAAATATGACAAAATAGAATACACCGTATTGTTAGTATTAGTTCATTTGAATGGTACATATTTGACTCAAATTCAAATAAATATAGCATATGTAAATATACACCTCAATTTCTATTATTATCAAATAAATAGTCGATCTATTTTGGACAAAAATAGATAGCCATAATTTTAACATTAAACAATTGAGATAAAGTAAATCTAACGTTAAAATATTGAATTAAATATTACAAATGCAAATATGCCACTTATAAGTTTCAACTATTTATTGATATGAAGTCAATTTATGGTTGAGAAAAGTCCATAATCATGAATTTAACATTACACAATTCGGATTTAGAACATTCGAACTTAACATACTGATATGACAAAATGGAATACACCGTATTGTTAGTATTAGTTCATTTGAATGGTCCATATTTGACTCAAATTCAAATAAATATAGTATATGTAAATATACACCTCAATTTCTATTATTATCAAATAAATAGTCGATCTATCTTTGAAAAAATTCAATAGCTATAATTTTAAGATTAAATAATTGAGATAAATTAAACCTAAGGTTAAAAAATTGAATTAAACAATAGAAATGCAAATATGCCCCTTATAAGTTTGAACCATTTATTGATATGAAGTCAATTTATGGTTGAGAAAAGTCCATATTCATGAATTTAACATTACACAATTTGGATTTAGAAGATTCGACTTTAACATACTAATATGACAAAATTGAATACACCGTATTATTAATATTAGTTCATTTGAATGGTCCATATTTGACTCAAATTCAAATAAATATAGTATATGTAAATATAAACGTTAGTTTCCATTATTATCAAATAAATAGTCGATCTATCTATGAAAAAATTCAATAGCTATAATTTTAACATTAAATAATTGAGATAAATTAAACCTAAGGTTAAAAAATTGAATTAAACAATACAAATGCAAATATGCACCTTATATGTTTCAACCATTTATTGATATGAAGTCAATTTATGGTTGAGAAAATTCCATAATCATGAATTTAACATTACACAATTCGGATTTAGAAGATTCGAACTTAATATACTAATATGACAAAATAGAATACACCGTATTGTTAGTATTAGTTCATTTGAATTGTCCATATTTGACTCAAATTCAAATAAATATAGTATATGTAAATATACACCTCAATTTCTATTATTATCAAATAAATAGTCGATCTATTTTTGAAAAAATTCGATAGCCATAATTTTAACATTAAATAATTGAGATAAAGTAAATCTAACGTTAAAATATTGAATTAAATATTACAAATGCAAATATGCCACTTATAAGTTTCAACCATTTATTGTTATGAAGTCAATTTATGGTGGGAAAAATTCCATAATCAATAATTTAACATTACACAATTGGGATTTAGAAGATTCACCTTAACATACTGATATGACAAAATGGAATACACCGTATTGTTAATATTAGTTCATTTAATGGTTCATATTTGACTCAAATTCAAATAAATATAGTATATGTAAATATCAACGTTAGTTTCTATTATTATCAAATAAATAGTCGATCTATCTTTGAAAAAATTCAATAGCTATAATTTTAACATTAAATAATTGAGATAAATTAAACCTAAGGTTAAAAAATTGAATTAAAGAATACAAATGCAAATATGCACCTTATATGTTTCAACCATTTATTGATATGAAGTCAATTTATGGTTGAGAAAATTCCATAATCATGAATTTAACATTACACAATTGGGATTTAGATGATTCGACCTTAACATACTTATATGACAAAATGGAATACACCGTATTGTTAATAATAGTTCATTTGAATGGTCCATATTTCACTCAAATTCAAATAAATATAGTATATGTAAATATACACCTCAATTTCTATTCTTATCAAATAAACAGTCTATCTATGGTTGACAAAAATCGATAGCCATAATTTTAACATTAAACAATTGAGATAAAGTAAATCTAACGTTAAAATATTGAATTAAATATTACAAATGCAAATATGCCACTTATAAGTTTCAACCATTTATTGATATGAAGTCAATTTATGGTTGAGAAAAGTCCATAATCATGAATTTAACATTACACAATTCGGAATTAGAAGATTCGAACTTAACATACAAATATGACAAAATAGAATACACCGTATTGTTAGTATTAGTTCATTTGAATGGTACATATTTGACTCAAATTCAAATAAATATAGTATATGTAAATATACACCTCAATTTCTATTATTATCAAATAAATAATCTATCTATTTTGGACAAAAATAGATAGCCATAATTTTAACATTAAACAATTGAGATAAAGTAAATCTCACGTTAAAATATTGAATTAAATATTACAAATGCAAATATGCCACTTATAAGTTTCAACTATTTATTGATATGAAGTCAATTTATGGTTGAGAAAAGTCCATAATCACGAATTTAACATTACACAATTCGGATTTAGAAGATTCGAACTTAACATACTAATATGACAAAATAGAATACACCGTATTGTTAGTATTAGTTCATTTGAATGGTCCATATTTGACTCAAATTCAAATAAATATAGTATATGTAAATATACACCTCAATTTCTATTCTTATCAAATAAATAGTCGATCTATCTTTGAAAAAATTCAATAGCTATAATTTTAACATTAAATAATTGAGATAAATTAAACCTAAGGTTAAAAAATTGAATTAAACAATACAAATGCAAATATGCACCTTATATGTTTCAACCATTGATTGATACGAAGTCAATTTATGGTTGAGAAAAGTCCATATTCATGAATTTAACATTACACAATTTGGATTTAGAAGATTCGACTTTAACATACTAATATGACAAAATTGAATACACCGTATTGTTAATATTAGTTCATTTGAATGGTCCATATTTGACTCAAATTCAAATAAATATAGTATATGTAAATATAAACGTTAGTTTCTATTATTATCAAATAAATAGTCGATCTATGTTTGAAAGAATTCAATAGCTATAATTTTAACATTAAATAATTGAGATAAATTAAACCTAAGGTTAAAAAATTGAATTAAACAATACAAATGCAAATATGCACCTTATATGTTTCAACCATTTATTGATATGATGTCAATTTATGGTTGAGAAAAGTCCATAATCATGAATTTAACATTACACAATTAGGATTTAGAAGATTCGACCTTAACATACTAATATGACAAAATGGAATACACGGTATTGTTAATGTTCATTTGAATGATCCATATTTGACTAAAATTCAAATAAATATAGTATATGTAAATATAAACGTTAATTTCTATTATTATCAAATAAATAGTCGATCTATATTTGAAAAAATTCGATTGCTATAATTTTAACATTAAATAATTGAGTTAAATTAAACCTAAGGTTAAAAAATTGAATTAAATAATACAAATGCAAATATGCACCTTATATGTTTCAACCATTTATTGAAATGAAGTCAATTTATGGTTTAGAAAAGTCCATAATCATGAATTTAACATTACACATTTGGGATTTAGAAGATTCGACCTTAACATACTAATTTGACAAAATGGAATACCGTATTGTTAGTATTAGTTCATTTGAATGGTCCATATTTGACTCAAATTAAAATAAATATAGTATAAGTAAATATACACCTCAATTTCTATTCTTATCAAATAAATAGTCTATCTATGGTTGACAAAAATCGATAGCCATAATTTTAACATTAAACAATTGATATAAAGTAAATCTAACGTTAAAATATTGAATTAAATATTACAAATGCAAATATGCCACTTATACGTTTCAACCATTTATTGATTGAAGTCAATTTATGGTTGAGAAAAGTCCATAATCATGAATTTAACAGTACACAATTCGGATTTAGAAGATTCGAACTTAACATACTAATATGACAAAATAGAGTACCCCGTATTGTTAGTATTAGTTCATTTGAATGGTCCATATTTGACTCAAATTCAAATAAATATAGTATATGTAAATATACAACTCAATTTCTATTATTATCAAATAAATAGTCGATCTATTTTTAAAATAATTCGATAGCCATAATTTTAACATTAAAGAATTGAGATAAAGTAAATCTAACGTTAAAATATTGAATTAAATATTACAAATGCAAATATGCCACTTATAAGTTTCAACCATTTATTGTTATGAAGTCAATTTATGGTGGGAAAAATTCCATAATCAATAATTTAACATTACACAATTGGGATTTAGAAGATTCACCTTAACATACTGATATGACAAAATGGAATACACCGTATTGTTAATATTAGTTCATTTAATGGTCCATATTTGACTCAAATTAAAATAAATATAGTATATGTAAATATACACCTCAATTTCTATTCTTATCAAATAAACAGTCTATCTATGGTTGACAAAAATCGATAGCCATAATTTTAACATTAAACAATTGATATAAAGTAAATCTAACGTTAAAATATTGAATTAAATATTACAAATGCAAATATGCCACTTATAAGTTTCAACCATTTATTGATTGAAGTCAATTTATGGTTGAGAAAGGTCCATAATCATGAATTTAACAGTACACAATTCGGATTTAGAAGATTCGAACTTAACATACTAATATGACAAAATAGAGTACCCCGTATTGTTAGTATTAGTTCATTTGAATGGTCCATATTTGACTCAAATTCAAATAAATATAGTATATGTAAATATACACCTCAATTTCTATTATTATCAAATAAATAGTCGATCTATTTTTGAAAAAATTCGATAGCCATAATTTTAATATTAAATAATTGAGATAAAGTAAATCTAACGTTAAAATATTGAATTAAATATTACAAATGCAAATATGCCACTTATAAGTTTCAACCATTTATTGTTATGAAGTCAATTTATGGTTGAGAAAAGTCCATAATCATGAATTTAACATTACACAATTCGGATTTAGAAGATTCGAACTTATCATACTAATATGAGAAAATAGAATACATCGTATTGTTAGTATTAGTTCATTTGAATGGTCCATATTTGACTCAAATTCAAATAAATATAGTATATGTAAATATACACCTCAATTTCTATTATTATCAAATAAATAGTCGATCTATTTTTAAAAAAATTCGATAGCCATAATTTTAACATTAAATAATTGAGATAAAGTAAATCTAACGTTAAAATATTGAATTAAATATTACAAATGCAAATATGCCACTTATAAGTTTCAACCATTTATTGTTATGAAGTCAATTTATGGTGGGAAAAATTCCATAATCAATAATTTAACATTACACAATTGGGATTTAGAAGATTCACCTTAACATACTGATATGACAAAATGGAATACACCGTATTGTTAATATAAGTTCATTTAATGGTCCATATTTGACTCAAATTCAAATAAATATAGTATATGTAAATATACACCTCAATTTCTATTCTTATCAAATAAACAGTCTATCTATGGTTGACAAAAATCGATAGGCATAATTTTAAAATTAAACAATTCAGATAAAGTAAATCTAATGTTAAAAAATTAAATTAAATATTACAAATGCAAATATGCCCCTTATAAGTTTGAACCATTTATTGATATGAAGTCAATTTATGGTTGAGAAAAGTCCATAATCATGAATTTAACATTACACAATTCGGATTTAGAAGATTCGACCTTAACATACTAATATGACAAAATGGAATACAGCGTATTGTTAGTATTAGTTCATTTGAATGGTCCATATTTGACTCAAATTCAAATAAATATAGTACATGTAAATATACACCTCAATTTCTATTATTATCAAATAAATAATCTATCTATTTTGGACAAAATTCGATAGCCATAATTTTAAGATTAAATAATTGAGATAATGTAAATCTAACGTTAAAATATTGAATTAAATATTACAAATGCAAATATGCCACTTATAAGTTTCAACCATTTATTGTTATGAAGTCAATTTATGGTGGGAAAAATTCCATAATCAATAATTTAACATTACACAATTGGGATTTAGAAGATTCACCTTAACATACTGATATGACAAAATGGAATACACCGTATTGTTAATATTAGTTCATTTAATGGTCCATATTTGACTCAAATTCAAATAAATATAGTATATGTAAATATACACCTCAATTTCTATTCTTATCAAATAAATAGTCGATCTATCTTTGAAAAAATTCAATAGCTATAATTTTAACATTAAATAATTGAGATAAATTAAACCTAAGGTTAAAAAATTGAATTAAACAATACAAATGCAAATATGCACCTTATATGTTTCAACCATTGATTGATACGAAGTCAATTTATGGTTGAGAAAAGTCCATATTCATGAATTTAACATTCCACAATTTGGATTTAGAAGATTCGACTTTAACATACTAATATGACAAAATTGAATACACCGTATTGTTAATATTAGTTCATTTGAATGGTCCATATTTGACTCAAATTCAAATAAATATAGTATATGTAAATATAAACGTTAGTTTCTATTATTATCAAATAAATAGTCGATCTATCTTTGAAAGAATTCAATAGCTATAATTTTAACATTAAATAATTGAGATAAATTAAACCTAAGGTTAAAAAATTGAATTAAACAATACAAATGCAAATATGCACCTTATATGTTTCAACCATTTATTGATATGATGTCAATTTATGGTTGAGAAAAGTCCATAATCATGAATTTAACATTACACAATTAGGATTTAGAAGATTCGACCTTAACGTACTGATATGACAAAATGGAATACAAGGTATTGTTAATATTAGTTCATTTGAATGATCCATATTTGACTAAAATTCAAATAAATATAGTATATGTAAATATAAACGTTAATTTCTATTATTATCAAATAAATAGTCGATCTATATTTGAAAAAATTCGATTGCTATAATTTTAACATTAAATAATTGAGTTAAATTAAACCTAAGGTTAAAAAATTGAATGAAATAATACAAATGCAAATATGCACCTTATATGTTTCAACCATTTATTGAAATGAAGTCAATTTATGGTTTAGAAAAGTCCATAATCATGAATTTAACATTACACATTTGGGATTTAGAAGATTCGACCTTAACATACTAATTTGACAAAATGGAATACCGTATTGTTAGTATTAGTTCATTTGAATGGTCCATATTTGACTCAAATTAAAATAAATATAGTATAAGTAAATATACACCTCAATTTCTATTCTTATCAAATAAACAGTCTATCTATGGTTGACAAAAATCGATAGCCATAATTTTAACATTAAACAATTGAGATAAAGTAAATCTAACGTTAAAATATTGAATTAAATATTACAAATGCAAATATGCCACTTATAAGTTTCAACCATTTATTGATATGAAGTCAATTTATGGTTGAGAAAAGTCCTTAATCATGAATTTAACATTACACAATTCGGATTTAGAAGATTCGAACTTAACATACTAATATGACAAAATAGAGTACACCGTATTGTTAGTATTAGTTCATTTGAATGGTCCATATTTGACTCAAATTCAAATAAATATAGTATATGTAAATATACACCTCAATTTCTATTATTATCAAATAAATAGTCGATCTATTTTTAAAAAATTTCGATAGGCATAATTTTAACATTAAATAATTGAGATAAAGTAAATCTAACGTTAAAATATTGAATTAAATATTACAAATGCAAATATGCCACTTATAAGTTTCAACCATTTATTGTTATGAAGTCAATTTATGGTGGGAAAAATTCCATAATCAATAATTTAACATTACACAATTGGGATTTAGAAGATTCACCTTAACATACTGATATGACAAAATGGAATACACCGTATTGTTAATATTAGTTCATTTAATGGTCCATATTTGACTCAAATTCAAATAAATATAGTATATGTAAATATACACCTCAATTTCTATTCTTATCAAATAAACAGTCTATCTATGGTTGACAAAAATCGATAGGCATAATTTTAAAATTAAACAATTCAGATAAAGTAAATCTAATGTTAAAAAATTAAATTAAATATTACAAATGCAAATATGCCCCTTATAAGTTTGAACCATTTATTGATATGAAGTCAATTTATGGTTGAGAAAAGTCCATAATCATGAATTTAACATTACACAATTCGGATTTAGAAGATTCGACCTTAACATACTAATATGACAAAATGGAATACAGCGTATTGTTAGTATTAGTTCATTTGAATGGTCCATATTTGACTCAAATTCAAAGAAATATAGTATATGTAAATATACACCTCAATTTCTATTATTATCAAATAAATAATCTATCTATTTTGGACAAAATTCGATAGCCATAATTTTAACATTAAATAATTGAGATAATGTAAATCTAACGTTAAAATATTGAATTAAATATTACAAATGCAAATATGCCACTTATAAGTTTCAACCATTTATTGTTATGAAGTCAATTTATGGTGGGAAAAATTCCATAATCAATAATTTAACATTACACAATTGGGATTTAGAAGATTCACCTTAACATACTGATATGACAAAATGGAATACACCGTATTGTTAATATTAGTTCATTTAATGGTCCATATTTGACTCAAATTCAAATAAATATAGTATATGTAAATATACACCTCAATTTCTATTCTTATCAAATAAATAGTCGATCTATCTTTGAAAAAATTCAATAGCTATAATTTTAACATTAAATAATTGAGATAAATTAAATCTAAAGTTAAAAAATTGAATTAAACAATACAAATGCAAATATGCACCTTATATGTTTCAACCATTGATTGATACGAAGTCAATTTATGGTTGAGAAAAGTCCATATTCATGAATTTAACATTACACAATTTGGATTTAGAAGATTCGACTTTAACATACTAATATGACAAAATTGAATACACCGTATTGTTAACATTAGTTCATTTGAATGGTCCATATTTGACTCAAATTCAAATAAATATAGTATATGTAAATATAAACGTTAGTTTCTATTATTATCAAATAAATAGTCGATCTATCTTTGAAAGAATTCAATAGCTATAATTTTAACATTAAATAATTGAGATAAATTAAACCTAAGGTTAAAAAATTGAATTAAACAATACAAATGCAAATATGCACCTTATATGTTTCAACCATTTATTGATATGATGTCAATTTATGGTTGAGAAAAGTCCATAATCATGAATTTAACATTACACAATTAGGATTTAGAAGATTCGACCTTAACGTACTGATATGACAAAATGGAATACACGGTATTGTTAATATTAGTTCATTTGAATGATCCATATTTGACTAAAATTCAAATAAATATAGTATATGTAAATATAAACGTTAATTTCTATTATTATCAAATAAATAGTCGATCTATATTTGAAAAAATTCGATTGCTATAATTTTAACATTAAATAATTGAGTTAAATTAAACCTAAGGTTAAAAAATTGAATGAAATAATACAAATGCAAATATGCACCTTATATGTTTCAACCATTTATTGAAATGAAGTCAATTTATGGTTTAGAAAAGTCCATAATCATGAATTTAACATTACACATTTGGGATTTAGAAGATTCGACCTTAACATACTAATTTGACAAAATGGAATACCGTATTGTTAGTATTAGTTCATTTGAATGGTCCATATTTGACTCAAATTAAAATAAATATAGTATAAGTAAATATACACCTCAATTTCTATTCTTATCAAATAAACAGTCTATCTATGGTTGACAAAAATCGATAGCCATAATTTTAACATTAAACAATTGAGATAAAGTAAATCTAACGTTAAAATATTGAATTAAATATTACAAATGCAAATATGCCACTTATAAGTTTCAACCATTTATTGATATGAAGTCAATTTATGGTTGAGAAAAGTCCTTAATCATGAATTTAACATTACACAATTCGGATTTAGAAGATTCGAACTTAACATACTAATATGACAAAATAGAGTACACCGTATTGTTAGTATTAGTTCATTTGAATGGTCCATATTTGACTCAAATTCAAATAAATATAGTATATGTAAATATACACCTCAATTTCTATTATTATCAAATAAATAGTCGATCTATTTTTAAAAAAATTCGATAGCCATAATTTTAACATTAAATAATTGAGATAAAGTAAATCTAACGTTAAAATATTGAATTAAATATTACAAATGCAAATATGCCACTTATAAGTTTCAACCATTTATTGTTATGAAGTCAATTTATGGTGGGAAAAATTCCATAATCAATAATTTAACATTACACAATTGGGATTTAGAAGATTCAGCTTAACATACTGATATGACAAAATTGAATACACCGTATTGTTAATATTAGTTCATTTAATGGTCCATATTTGACTCAAATTCAAATAAATATAGTATATGTAAATATACACCTCAATTTCTATTCTTATCAAATAAACAGTCTATCTATGGTTGACAAAAATCGATAGGCATAATTTTAAAATTAAACAATTGAGATAAAGTAAATCTAATGTTAAAAAATTAAATTAAATATTACAAATGAAAATATGCCCCTTATAAGTTTGAACCATTTATTGATATGAAGTCAATTTATGGTTGAGAAAAGTCCATAATCATGAATTTAACATTACACAATTCGGATTTAGAAGATTCGACCTTAACATACTAATATGACAAAATGGAATACAGCGTATTGTTAGTATTAGTTCATTTGAATGGTCCATATTTGACTCAAATTCAAAGAAATATAGTATATGTAAATATACACCTCAATTTCTATTATTATCAAATAAATAATCTATCTATTTTGGACAAAATTCGATAGCCATAATTTTAACATTAAATAATTGAGATAATGTAAATCTAATGTTAAAATATTGAATTAAATATTACAAATGCAAATATGCCACTTATAAGTTTCAACCATTTATTGTTATGAAGTCAATTTATGGTGGGAAAAATTCCATAATCAATAATTTAAAATTACACAATTGGGATTTAGATGATTCGACCTTAACATACTTATATGACAAAATGGAATACACTGTATTGTTAATAATAGTTCATTTGAATGGTCCATATTTCACTCAAATTCAAATAAATATAGTATATGTAAATATACACCACAATTTTTATCCTTATCAAATAAATAGTCTATCTATAGTTGACAAAAATCGATAGCCATAATTTTAACATTAAACAATTGAGATAAAGTAAATCTAACGTTAAAATATTGAATTAAATATTACAAAAGCAAATATGCCACTTATAAGTTTCAACCATTTATTGATATGAAGTCAATTTATGGTTGAGAAAAGTCCATAATCATGAATTTAACATTACAAAATTCGGATTTAGAAGATTCGAACTTAACATACAAATATGACAAAATAGAATACACCGTATTGTTGGTATTAGTTCATTTGAATGGTCCATATTTGACTCAAATTCAAATAAATATAGTATATGTAAATATACACCTCAATTTCTATTATTATCAAATAAATAATCTATCTATTTTGGACAAAATTCGATAGCCATAATTTTAACATTAAATAATTGAGATAAAGTAAATCTAACGTTAAAATATTGAATTAAATATTACAAATGCAAATATGCCACTTATAAGTTTCAACCATTTATTGTTATGAAGTCAATTTATGGTGGGAAAAATTCCATAATCAATAATTTAACATTACACAATTGGGATTTAGAAGATTCACCTTAACATACTGATATGACAAAATGGAATACACCGTATTGTTAATATTAGTTCATTTAATGGTTCATATTTGACTCAAATTCAAATAATTATAGTATATGTAAATATACACCTCAATTTCTATTCTTATCAAATAAATAGTCGATCTATCTTTGAAAAAATTCAATAGCTATAATTTTACCAATAAATAATTGAGATAAATTAAACCTAAGGTTAAAAAATTGAATTAAACAATACAAATGCAAATATGCACCTTATATGTTTCAACCATTTATTGATATGAAGTCAATTTATGGTTGAGAAAATTCCATAATCATGAATTTAACATTACACAATTGGGATTTAGATGACTCGACCTTAACATACTTATATGACAAAATGGAATACACCGTATTGTTAATAATAGTTCATTTGAATGGTCCATATTTCACTCAAATTCAAATAAATATAGTATATGTAAATATACACCACAATTTTTATCCTTATCAAATAAATAGTCTATCTTTGGTTGACAAAAATGGATAGCCATAATTTTAACATTAAACAATTGAGATAAAGTAAATCTAACTTTAAAATATTGAATTAAATATTACAAATGCAAATATGCCACTTATAAGTTTCAACCATTTATTGATATGAAGTCAATTTATGGTTAAGAAAAGTCCATGATCATGAATTTAACATTACACAATTCGGATTTAGAAGATTCGAACTTAACATACAAATATGACAAAATAGAATACACCGTATTGTTAGTATTAGTTCATTTGAATGGTCCATATTTGACTCAAATTCAAATAAATATAGTATATGTAAATATACACCTCAATTTCTATTATTATCAAATAAATAATCTATCTATTTTGGACAAAAATAGATAGCCATAATTTTAACATTAAACAATTGAGATAAAGTAAATCTAACGTTAAAATATTGAATTAAATATTACAAATGCAAATATGCCACTTATAAGTTTCAACCATTTATTGATATGAAGTCAATTTTTGGTTGAGAAAAGTCCATAATCATGAATTTAACATTACACAATTCGGATTTAGAAGATTCGAACTTAACATACTAATATGACAAAATAGAATACACCGTATTGTTAGTATTAATTCATTTGAATGGTCCATATTTGACTCAAATTCAAATAAATATAGTATATGTAAATGTACACCTCAATTTCTATTATTATCAAATAAATAATCGATCTATTTTTGAAAAAGTCCGATAGCCATAATTTTAACATTAAATAATTGAGATAAAGTAAATCTAACGTTAAAATATTGAATTAAATATTGCAAATGCAAATATGCCACTTATAAGTTTCAAACATTTATTGTTATGAAGTCAATTTATGGTGGGAAAAATTCCATAATTAATAATTGAACATTACACAATTGGAATTTAGAAGATTCACCTTAACATACTGATATGGCAAAATGGAATATACCGTATTGTTAATTTTAGTTCATTTGAATGGTCCATATTTGACTCAAATTCAAATAAATATAGTATATGTAAATATACACCTCAATTTCTACTCTTATCAAATAAATAGTCTATATATGGTTGACAAAAATCGATAGCCATAATTTTAAAATTAAACAATAGAGATAAAGTAAATCTAATGTTAAAAAATTGAATTAAATATTACAAATGCAAATATGCCCCTTATAAGTTTGAACCATTTATTGATACGAAGTCAATTTATGGTTGAGAAAAGTCCATAATCATGAATTTAACATTACACAATTCGGATTTAGAAGATTCGAACTTAACATACAAATATGACAAAATAGAATACACCGTATTGTTGGTATTAGTTCATTTGAATGGTCCATATTTGACTCAAATTCAAATAAATATAGTACATGTAAATATACACCTCAATTTCTATTATTATCAAATAAATAATCTATCTATTTTGGACAAAATTCGATAGCCATAATTTTAACATTAAATAATTGAGATAAAGTAAATCTAACGTTAAAATATTGAATTAAATATTACAAATGCAAATATGCCACTTATAAGTTTCAACCATTTATTGTTATGAAGTCAATTTATGGTGGGAAAAATTCCATAATAAAAAATTTAACATTACACAATTGGGATTTAGAAGATTCACCTTAAGATACTGATATGACAAAATGGAATACACCGTATTGTTAATATTAGTTCATTTAATGGTCCATATTTGACTCAAATTCAAATAAATATAGTATATGTAAATATACACCTCAATTTCTATTCTTATCAAATAAATAGTCGATCTATCTTTGAAAAAATTCAATAGCTATAATTTTAACATTAAATAATTGAGATAAATTAAACCTAAGGTTAAAAAATTGAATTAAACAATACAAATGCAAATATGCGCCTTATATGTTTCAACCATTTATTGATATGAAGTCAATTTATGGTTGAGAAAATTCCATAATCATGAATTTAACATTACACAATTGGGATTTAGATGATTCGACCTTAACATACTTATATGACAAAATGGAATACACCGTATTGTTAATAATAGTTCATTTGAATGGTCCATATTTCACTCAAATTCAAATAAATATAGTATATGTAAATATACACCACAATTTTTATCCTTATCAAATAAATAGTCTATCTATGGTTGACAAAAATGGATAGCCATAATTTTAACATTAAACAATTGAGATAAAGTAAATCTAACTTTAAAATATTGAATTAAATATTACAAATGCAAATATGCCACTTATAAGTTTCTACCATTTATTGATATGAAGTCAATTTATGGTTAAGAAAAGTCCATGATCATGAATTTAACATTACACAATTCGGATTTAGAAGATTCGAACTTAACATACAAATATGACAAAATAGAATACACTGTATTGTTAGTATTAGTTCATTTGAATGGTCCATATTTGACTCAAATTCAAATAAATATAGTATATGTAAATATACACCTCAATTTCTATTATTATCAAATAAATAATCTATCTATTTTGGACAAAAATAGATAGCCATAATTTTAACATTAAACAATTGAGATAAAGTAAATCTAACGTTAAAATATTGAATTAAATATTACAAATGCAAATATGCCACTTATAAGTTTCAACCATTTATTGATATGAAGTCAATTTATGGTTGAGAAAAGTCCATAATCATGAATTTAACATTACACAATTCGGATTTAGAAGATTCGAACTTATCATACTAATATGACAAAATTGAATACATCGTATTGTTAGTATTAGTTCATTTGAATGGTCCATATTTGACTCAAATTCAAATAAATATAGTATATGTAAATATACATATCAATTTCTATTATTATCAAATAAATAGTCGATCTATTTTTGAAAAAGTCCAATAGCCATAATTTTAACATTAAATAATTGAGATAAAGTAAATCTAACGTTAAAATATTGAATTAAATATTGCAAATGCAAATATGCCACTTATAAGTTTCAAACATTTATTGTTATGAAGTTAATTTATGGTGGGAAAAATTCCATTATCAATAATTGAACATTACACAATTGGGATTTAGAAGATTCACCTTAATATACTGATATGGCAAAATGGAATATACCGTATTGTTAATATTAGTTCATTTGAATGGTCCATATTTGACTCAAATTCAAATAAATATAGTATATGTAAATATACACCTCAATTTCTACTCTTATCAAATAAATAGTCTATATATGGTTGACAAAAATCGATAGCCATAATTTTAAAATTAAACAAAAGAGATAAAGTAAATCTAATGTTAAAAAAGTGAATTAAATATTACAAATGCAAATATGCCCCTTATAAGTTTGAACCATTTATTGATACGAAGTCAATTTATGGTTGAGAAAACTCCATAATCATGAATTTAACATTACACAATTCGGATTTAGAAGATTCGACATTAACATACAAATATGACAAAATGGAATACAGCGTATTGTTAGTATTAGTTCATTTGAATGGTCCATATTTGACTCAAATTCAAATAAATATAGTACATGTAAATATACACCTCAATTTCTATTATTATCAAATAAATAATCTATCTATTTTGGACAAAATTCGATAGCCATAATTTTAACATTAAATAATTGAGATAAAGTAAATCTAACGTTAAAATATTGAATTAAATATTACAAATGCAAATATGCCACTTATAAGTTTCAACCATTTATTGTTATGAAGTCAATTTATGGTGTGAAAAATTCCATAATAAAAAATTTAACATTACACAATTGGGATTTAGAAGATTCACCTTAAGATACTGATATGACAAAATGGAATACACCGTATTGTTAATATTAGTTCATTTAATGGTCCATATTTGACTCAAATTCAAATAAATATAGTATATGTAAATATACACCTCAATTTCTATTCTTATCAAATAAATAGTCGATCTATCTTTGAAAAAATTCAATAGCTATAATTTTAACATTAAATAATTGAGATAAATTAAACCTAAGGTTAAAAAATTGAATTAAACAATACAAATGCAAATATGCGCCTTATATGTTTCAACCATTTATTGATATGAAGTCAATTTATGGTTGAGAAAATTCCATAATCATGAATTTAACATTACACAATTGGGATTTAGATGATTCGACCTTAACATACTTATATGACAAAATGGAATACACCGTATTGTTAATAATAGTTCATTTGAATGGTCCATATTTCACTCAAATTCAAATAAATATAGTATATGTAAATATACACCACAATTTTTATCCTTATCAAATAAATAGTCTATCTATGGTTGACAAAAATGGATAGCCATAATTTTAACATTAAACAATTGAGATAAAGTAAATCTAACTTTAAAATATTGAATTAAATATTACAAATGCAAATATGCCACTTATAAGTTTCAACCATTTATTGATATGAAGTCAATTTATGGTTAAGAAAAGTCCATGATCATGAATTTAACATTACACAATTCGGATTTAGAAGATTCGAACTTAACATACAAATATGACAAAATAGAATACACCGTATTGTTAGTATTAGTTCATTTGAATGGTCCATATTTGACTCAAATTCAAATAAATATAGTATATGTAAATATACACCTCAATTTCTATTATTATCAAATAAATAATCTATCTATTTTGGACAAAAATAGATAGCCATAATTTTAACATTAAACAATTGAGATAAAGTAAATCTAACGTTAAAATATTGAATTAAATATTACAAATGCAAATATGCCACTTATAAGTTTCAACCATTTATTGATATGAAGTCAATTTTTGGTTGAGAAAAGTCCATAATCATGAATTTAACATTACACAATTCGGATTTAGAAGATTCGAACTTAACATACTAATATGACAAAATAGAATACACCGTATTGTTAGTATTAATTCATTTGAATGGTCCATATTTGACTCAAATTCAAATAAATATAGTATATGTAAATGTACACCTCAATTTCTATTATTATCAAATAAATAGTCGATCTATTTTTGAAAAAGTCCGATAGCCATAATTTTCACATTAAATAATTGAGATAAAGTAAATCTAACGTTAAAATATTGAATTAAATATTGCAAATGCAAATATGCCACTTATAAGTTTCAAACATTTATTGTTATGAAGTCAATTTATGGTGGGAAAAATTCCATAATCAATAATTGAACATTACACAATTGGAATTTAGAAGATTCACCTTAACATACTGATATGGCAAAATGGAATATACCGTATTGTTAATTTTAGTTCATTTGAATGGTCCATATTTGACTCAAATTCAAATAAATATAGTATATGTAAATATACACCTCAATTTCTACTCTTATCAAATAAATAGTCTATATATGGTTGACAAAAATCGATAGCCATAATTTTAAAATTAAACAATAGAGATAAAGTAAATCTAATGTTAAAAAATTGAATTAAATATTACAAATGCAAATATGCCCCTTATAAGTTTGAACCATTTATTGATACGAAGTCAATTTATGGTTGAGAAAAGTCCATAATCATGAATTTAACATTACACAATTCTGATTTAGAAGATTCGACATTAACATACAAATATGACAAAATGGAATACAGCGTATTGTTAGTATTAGTTCATTTGAATGGTCCATATTTGACTCAAATTCAAATAAATATAGTACATGTAAATATACACCTCAATTTCTATTATTATCAAATAAATAATCTATCTATTTTGGACAAAATTCGATAGCCATAATTTTAACATTAAATAATTGAGATAAAGTAAATCTAACGTTAAAATATTGAATTAAATATTACAAATGCAAATATGCCACTTATAAGTTTCAAACATTTATTGTTATGAAGTCAATTTATGGTGGGAAAAATTCCATAATCAAAAATTTAACATTACACAATTGAGATTTAGAAGATTCACCTTAAGATACTGATATGACAAAATGGAATACACCGTATTGTTAATATTAGTTCATTTAATGGTCCATATTTGACTCAAATTCAAATAAATATAGTATATGTAAATATACACCTCAATTTCTATTCTTATCAAATAAATAGTCGATCTATCTTTGAAAAAATTCAATAGCTATAATTTTAACATTAAATAATTGAGATAAATTAAACCTAAGGTTAAAAAATTGAATTAAACAATACAAATGCAAATATGCGCCTTATATGTTTCAACCATTTATTGATATGAAGTCAATTTATGGTTGAGAAAATTCCATAATCATGAATTTAACATTACACAATTGGGATTTAGATGATTCGACCTTAACATACTTATATGACAAAATGGAATACACCGTATTGTTAATAATAGTTCATTTGAATGGTCCATATTTCACTCAAATTCAAATAAATATAGTATATGTAAATATACACCACAATTTTTATCCTTATCAAATAAATAGTCTATCTATGGTTGACAAAAATCGATAGCCATAATTTTAACATTAAACAATTGAGATAAAGTAAATCTAACTTTAAAATATTGAATTAAATATTACAAATGCAAATATGCCACTTATAAGTTTCAACCATTTATTGATATGAAGTCAATTTATGGTTAAGAAAAGTCCATGATCATGAATTTAACATTACACAATTCGGATTTAGAAGATTCGAACTTAACATACAAATATGACAAAATAGAATACACCGTATTGTTAGTATTAGTTCATTTGAATGGTCCATATTTGACTCAAATTCAAATAAATATAGTATATGTAAATATACACCTCAATTTCTATTATTATCAAATAAATAATCTATCTATTTTGGACAAAAATAGATAGCCATAATTTTAACATTAAACAATTGAGATAAAGTAAATCTAACGTTAAAATATTGAATTAAATATTACAAATGCAAATATGCCACTTATAAGTTTCAACCATTTATTGATATGAAGTCAATTTATGGTTGAGAAAAGTCCATAATCATGAATTTAACATTACACAATTCGGATTTAGAAGATTCGAACTTATCATACTAATATGACAAAATTGAATACATCGTATTGTTAGTATTAGTTCATTTGAATGGTCCATATTTGACTCAAATTCAAATAAATATAGTATATGTAAATATACACATCAATTTCTATTATTATCAAATAAATAGTCGATCTATTTTTGAAAAAGTCCAATAGCCATAATTTTAACATTAAACAATTGAGATAAAGTAAATATAACGTTAAAATATTGAATTAAATATTGCAAATGCAAATATGCCACTTATAAGTTTCAAACATTTATTGTTATGAAGTTAATTTATGGTGGGAAAAATTCCATAATCAATAATTGAACATTACACAATTGGGATTTAGAAGATTCACCTTAATATACTGATATGGCAAAATGGAATATACCGTATTGTTAATATTAGTTCATTTGAATGGTCCATATTTGACTCAAATTCAAATAAATATAGTATATGTAAATATACACCTCAATTTCTACTCTTATCAAATAAATAGTCTATATATGGTTGACAAAAATCGATAGCCATAATTTTAAAATTAAACAAAAGAGATAAAGTAAATCTAATGTTAAAAAAGTGAATTAAATATTACAAATGCAAATATGCCCCTTATAAGTTTGAACCATTTATTGATACGAAGTCAATTTATGGTTGAGAAAACTCCATAATCATGAATTTAACATTACACAATTCGGATTTAGAAGATTCGACATTAACATACAAATATGACAAAATGGAATACAGCGTATTGTTAGTATTAGTTCATTTGAATGGTCCATATTTGACTCAAATTCAAATAAATATAGTACATGTAAATATACACCTCAATTTCTATTATTATCAAATAAATAATCTATCTATTTTGGACAAAATTCGATAGCCATAATTTTAACATTAAATAATTGAGATAAAGTAAATCTAACGTTAAAATATTGAATTAAATATTACAAATGCAAATATGCCACTTATAAGTTTCAACCATTTATTGTTATGAAGTCAATTTATGGTGGGAAAAATTCCATAATAAAAAATTTAACATTACACAATTGGGATTTAGAAGATTCACCTTAAGATACTGATATGACAAAATGGAATACACCGTATTGTTAATATTAGTTCATTTAATGGTCCATATTTGACTCAAATTCAAATAAATATAGTATATGTAAATATACACCTCAATTTCTATTCTTATCAAATAAATAGTCGATCTATCTTTGAAAAAATTCAATAGCTATAATTTTAACATTAAATAATTGAGATAAATTAAACCTAAGGTTAAAAAATTGAATTAAACAATACAAATGCAAATATGCGCCTTATATGTTTCAACCATTTATTGATATGAAGTCAATTTATGGTTGAGAAAATTCCATAATCATGAATTTAACATTACACAATTGGGATTTAGATGATTCGACCTTAACATACTTATATGACAAAATGGAATACACCGTATTGTTAATAATAGTTCATTTGAATGGTCCATATTTCACTCAAATTCAAATAAATATAGTATATGTAAATATACACCACAATTTTTATCCTTATCAAATAAATAGTCTATCTATGGTTGACAAAAATGGATAGCCATAATTTTAACATTAAACAATTGAGATAAAGTAAATCTAACTTTAAAATATTGAATTAAATATTACAAATGCAAATATGCCACTTATAAGTTTCAACCATTTATTGATATGAAGTCAATTTATGGTTAAGAAAAGTCCATGATCATGAATTTAACATTACACAATTCGGATTTAGAAGATTCGAACTTAACATACAAATATGACAAAATAGAATACACCGTATTGTTAGTATTAGTTCATTTGAATGGTCCATATTTGACTCAAATTCAAATAAATATAGTATATGTAAATATACACCTCAATTTCTATTATTATCAAATAAATAATCTATCTATTTTGGACAAAAATAGATAGCCATAATTTTAACATTAAACAATTGAGATAAAGTAAATCTAACGTTAAAATATTGAATTAAATATTACAAATGCAAATATGCCACTTATAAGTTTCAACCATTTATTGATATGAAGTCAATTTTTGGTTGAGAAAAGTCCATAATCATGAATTTAACATTACACAATTCGGATTTAGAAGATTCGAACTTAACATACTAATATGACAAAATAGAATACACCGTATTGTTAGTATTAATTTATTTGAATGGTCCATATTTGACTCAAATTCAAATAAATATAGTATATGTAAATGTACACCTCAATTTCTATTATTATCAAATAAATAATCGATCTATTTTTGAAAAAGTCCGATAGCCATAATTTTAACATTAAATAATTGAGATAAAGTAAATCTAACGTTAAAATATTGAATTAAATATTGCAAATGCAAATATGCCACTTATAAGTTTCAAACATTTATTGTTATGAAGTCAATTTATGGTGGGAAAAATTCCATAATTAATAATTGAACATTACACAATTGGAATTTAGAAGATTCACCTTAACATACTGATATGGCAAAATGGAATATACCGTATTGTTAATTTTAGTTCATTTGAATGGTCCATATTTGACTCAAATTCAAATAAATATAGTATATGTAAATATACACCTCAATTTCTACTCTTATCAAATAAATAGTCTATATATGGTTGACAAAAATCGATAGCCATAATTTTAAAATTAAACAATAGAGATAAAGTAAATCTAATGTTAAAAAATTGAATTAAATATTACAAATGCAAATATGCCCCTTATAAGTTTGAACCATTTATTGATACGAAGTCAATTTATGG
The DNA here is from genome assembly GCA_037013495.1 of Hippophae tibetana. Classification (NCBI taxonomy): domain Eukaryota; kingdom Viridiplantae; phylum Streptophyta; class Magnoliopsida; order Rosales; family Elaeagnaceae; genus Hippophae; species Hippophae tibetana. The sequence continues at coordinate 12,056,028 of CM072805.1, read as the reverse complement.
TTGAGAAAAGTCCATAATCATGAATTTAACATTACACAATTCGGATTTAGAAGATTCGAACTTAACATACAAATATGACAAAATAGAATACACCGTATTGTTGGTATTAGTTCATTTGAATGGTCCATATTTGACTCAAATTCAAATAAATATAGTATATGTAAATATACACCTCAATTTCTATTATTATCAAATAAATAATCTATCTATTTTGGACAAAATTCGATAGCCATAATTTTAACATTAAATAATTGAGATAAAGTAAATATAACGTTAAAATATTGAATTAAATATTACAAATGCAAATATGCCACTTATAAGTTTCAACCATTTATTGTTATGAAGTCAATTTATGGTGGAAAAATATCCATAATCAATAATTTAACATTACACAATTGGGATTTAGAAGATTCACCTTAACATACTGATATGACAAAATGGAATACACCGTATTGTTAATATTAGTTCATTTAATGGTCCATAATTGACTCAAATTCAAATAAATATAGTATATGTAAATATACACCTCAATTTCTATTCTTATCAAATAAATAGTCGATCTATCTTTGAAAAAATTCAATAGCTATAATTTTAACATTAAATAATTGAGATAAATTAAACCTAAGGTTAAAAAATTGAATTAAACAATACAAATGCAAATATGCACCTTATATGTTTCAACCATTGATTGATACGAAGTCAATTTATGGTTGAGAAAAGTCCATATTCATGAATTTAACATTACACAATTTGGATTTAGAAGATTCGACTTTAACATACTAATATGACAAAATTGAATACACCGTATTGTTAATATTAGTTCATTTGAATGGTCCATATTTGACTCAAATTCAAATAAATATAGTATATGTAAATATAAACGTTAGTTTCTATTATTATCAAATAAATAGTCGATCTATCTTTGAAAGAATTAAATAGCTATAATTTTAACATTAAATAATTGAGATAAATTATACCTAAGGTTAAAAAATTGAATTAAACAATACAAATGCAAATATGCACCTTATATGTTTCAACCATTTATTGATATGATGTCAATTTATGGTTGAGAAAAGTCCATAATCATGAATTTAACATTACACAATTAGGATTTAGAAGATTCGACCGTAACATACTGATATGACAAAATGGAATACACGGTATTGTTAATATTAGTTCATTTGAATGATCCATATTTGACTAAAATTCAAATAAATATAGTATATGTAAATATAAACGTTAATTTCTATTATTATCAAATAAATAGTCGATCTATATTTGAAAAAATTCGATTGCTATAATTTTAACATTAAATAATTGAGTTAAATTAAACCTAAGGTTAAAAAATTGAATTAAATAATACAAATGCAAATATGCACCTTATATGTTTCAACCATTTATTGAAATGAAGTCAATTTATGGTTTAGAAAAGTCCATAATCATGAATTTAACATTACACATTTGGGATTTAGAAGATTCGACCTTAACATACTAATTTGACAAAATGGAATACCGTATTGTTAGTATTAGTTCATTTGAATGGTCCATATTTGACTCAAATTAAAATAAATATAGTATAAGTAAATATACACCTCAATTTCTATTCTTATCAAATAAACAGTCTATCTATGGTTGACAAAAATCGATAGCCATAATTTTAACATTAAACAATTGAGATAAAGTAAAACTAACGTTAAAATATTGAATTAAATATTACAAATGCAAATATGCCACTTATAAGTTTCAACCATTTATTGATATGAAGTCAATTTATGGTTGAGAAAAGTCCTTAATCATGAATTTAACATTACACAATTCGGATTTAGAAGATTCGAACTTAACATACTAATATGACAAAATAGAGTACACCGTATTGTTAGTATTAGTTCATTTGAATGGTCCATATTTGACTCAAATTCAAATAAATGTAGTATATGTAAATATACACCTCAATTTCTATTATTATCAAATAAATAGTCGATCTATTTTTAAAAAAATTCGATAGCCATAATTTTAACATTAAATAATTGAGATAAAGTAAATCTAACGTTAAAATATTGAATTAAATATTACAAATGCAAATATGCCACTTATAAGTTTCAACCATTTATTGTTATGAAGTCAATTTATGGTAGGAAAAATTACATAATCAATAATTTAACATTACACAATTGGGATTTAGAAGATTCAGCTTAACATACTGATATGACAAAATGGAATACACCGTATTGTTAATATTAGTTCATTTAATGGTACATATTTGACTCAAATTCAAATAAATATAGTATATGTAAATATACAACTCAATTTCTATTCTTATCAAATAAACAGTCTATCTATGGTTGACAAAAATCGATAGGCATAATTTTAAAATTAAACAATTGAGATAAAGTAAATCTAATGTTAAAAAATTAAATTAAATATTACAAATGAAAATATGCCCCTTATAAGTTTGAACCATTTATTGATATGAAGTCAATTTATGGTTGAGAAAAGTCCATAATCATGAATTTAACATTACACAATTCGGATTTAGAAGATTCGACCTTAACATACTAATATGACAAAATGGAATACAGCGTATTGTTAGTATTAGTTCATTTGAATGGTCCATATTTGACTCAAATTCAAAGAAATATAGTATATGTAAATATACACCTCAATTTCTATTATTATCAAATAAATAATCTATCTATTTTGGACAAAATTCGATAGCCATAATTTTAACATTAAACAATTGAGATAATGTAAATCTAACGTTAAAATATTGAATTAAATATTACAAAAGCAAATATGCCACTTATAAGTTTCAACCATTTATTGATATGAAGTCAATTTATGGTTGAGAAAAGTCCATAATCATGAATTTAAAATTACACAATTGGGATTTAGATGATTCGAACTTAACATACTTATATGACAAAATGGAATACACCGTATTGTTGGTATTAGTTCATTTGAATGGTCCATATTTGACTCAAATTCAAATAAATATAGTATATGTAAATATACACCTCAATTTCTATTATTATCAAATAAATAATCTATCTATTTTGGACAAAATTCGATAGCCATAATTTTAACATTAAATAATTGAGATAAAGTAAATCTAACGTTAAAATATTGAATTAAATATTACAAATGCAAATATGCCACTTATATGTTTCAACCATTTATTGTTATGAAGTCAATTTATGGTGGGAAAAATTCCATAATCAATAATTTAACATTACACAATTAGGATTTAGAAGATTCACCTTAACATACTGATATGACAAAATGGAATACACCGTATTGTTAATATTAGTTCATTTAATGGTCCATATTTGACTCAAATTCAAATAAATATAGTATATGTAAATATACACCTCAATTTCTATTCTTATCAAAAAAATAGTCGATCTATCTTTGAAAAAATTCAATAGAATTTTAACAATAAATAATTGAGATAAATTAAACCTAAGGTTAAAAAATTGAATTAAACAATACAAATGCAAATATGCACCTTATATGTTTCAACCATTTATTGATATGAAGTCAATTTATGGTTGAGAAAATTCCATAATCATGAATTTAACATTACACAATTGGGATTTAGATGATTCGACCTTAACATACTTATATGACAAAATGGAATACACCGTATTGTTAATAATAGTTCATTTGAATGGTCCATATTTCACTCAAATTCAAATAAATATAGTATATGTAAATATACACCACAATTTTTATCCTTATCAAATAAATAGTCTATCTATGGTTGACAAAAATCGATAGCCATAATTTTAACATTAAACAATTGAGATAAAGTAAATCTAACTTTAAAATATTGAATTAAATATTACAAATGCAAATATGCCACTTATAAGTTTCAACCATTTATTGATATGAAGTCAATTTATGGTTAAGAAAAGTCCATGATCATGAATTTAACATTACACAATTCGGATTTAGAAGATTCGAACTTAACATACAAATATGACAAAATAGAATACACCGTATTGTTAGTATTATTTCATTTGAATGGTCCATATTTGACTCAAATTCAAATAAATATAGTATATGTAAATATACACCTCAATTTCTATTATTATCAAATAAATAATCTATCTATTTTGGACAAAAATAGATAGCCATAATTTTAACATTAAACAATTGAGATAAAGTAAATCTAACGTTAAAATATTGAATTAAATATTACAAATGCAAATATGCCACTTATAAGTTTCAACCATTTATTGATATGAAGTCAATTTATGGTTGAGAAAAGTCCATAATCATGAATTTAACATTACACAATTCGGATTTAGAAGATTCGAACTTATCATACTAATATGAGAAAATAGAATACATCGTATTGTTAGTATTAGTTCATTTGAATGGTCCATATTTGACTCAAATTCAAATAAATATAGTATATGTAAATATACACATCAATTTCTATTATTATCAAATAAATAGTCGATCTATTTTTGAAAAAGTCCAATAGCCATAATTTTAACATTAAATAATTGAGATAAAGTAAATCTAACGTTAAAATATTGAATTAAATATTGCAAATGCAAATATGCCACTTATAAGTTTCAAACATTTATTGTTATGAAGTCAATTTATGGTGGGGAAAAATTCCATAATCAATAATTGAACATTACACAATTGGGATTTAGAAGATTCACCTTAACATACTGATATGGCAAAATGGAATATACCGTATTGTTAATATTAGTTCATTTGAATGGTCCATATTTGACTCAAATTCAAATAAATATAGTATATGTAAATATACACCTCAATTTCTACTCTTATCAAATAAATAGTCTATATATGGTTGACAAAAATCGATAGCCATAATTTTAAAATTAAACAAAAGAGATAAAGTAAATCTAATGTTAAAAAAGTGAATTAAATATTACAAATGCAAATATGCCCCTTATAAGTTTGAACCATTTATTGATACGAAGTCAATTTATGGTTGAGAAAACTCCATAATCATGAATTTAACATTACACAATTCGGATTTAGAAGATTCGACATTAACATACAAATATGACAAAATGGAATACAGCGTATTGTTAGTATTAGTTCATTTGAATGGTCCATATTTGACTCAAATTCAAATAAATATAGTACATGTAAATATACACCTCAATTTCTATTATTATCAAATAAATAATCTATCTATTTTGGACAAAATTCGATAGCCATAATTTTAACATTAAATAATTGAGATAAAGTAAATCTAACGTTAAAATATTGAATTAAATATTACAAATGCAAATATGCCACTTATAAGTTTCAACCATTTATTGTTATGAAGTCAATTTATGGTGGGAAAAATTCCATAATCAATAATTTAACATTACACAATTGGGATTTAGAAGATTCACCTTAAGATACTGATATGACAAAATGGAATACACCGTATTGTTAATATTAGTTCATTTAATGGTCCATATTTGACTCAAATTCAAATAAATATAGTATATGTAAATATACACCTCAATTTCTATTCTTATCAAATAAATAGTCGATCTATCTTTGAAAAAATTAAATAGCTATAATTTTAACATTAAATAATTGAGATAAATTAAACCTAAGGTTAAAAAATTGAATTAAACAATACAAATGCAAATATGCGCCTTATATGTTTCAACCATTTATTGATATGAAGTCAATTTATGGTTGAGAAAATTCCATAATCATGAATTTAACATTACACAATTGGGATTTAGATGATTCGACCTTAACATACTTATATGACAAAATGGAATACACCGTATTGTTAATAATAGTTCATTTGAATGGTCCATATTTCACTCAAATTCAAATAAATATAGTATATGTAAATATACACCACAATTTTTATCCTTATCAAATAAATAGTCTATCTATAGTTGACAAAAATCGATAGCCATAATTTTAACATTAAACAATTGAGATAAAGTAAATCTAACGTTAAAATATTGAATTAAATATTACAAATGAAAATATGCCACTTATAAGTTTCAACCATTTATTGATATGAAGTCAATTTATGGTTGAGAAAAGTCCATAATCATGAATTTAACATTACACAATTCGGATTTAGAAGATTCGAACTTAACATACTAATATGAAAAAATAGAATACACCGTATTGTTAGTATTAATTCATTTGAATGGTCCATATTTGACTCAAATTCAAATAAATATAGTATATGTAAATATACACCTCAATTTCTATTATTATCAAATAAATAGTCGATCTATTTTTGAAAAAGTCCGATAGCCATAATTTTAACATTAAATAATTGAGATAAAGTAAATCTAACGTTAAAATATTGAATTAAATATTGCAAATGCAAATATGCCACTTATAAGTTTCAACCATTTATTGATATGAAGTCAATTTATGGTTTAGAAAAGTCCATAATCATGAATTTAACATTACACATTTGGGATTTAGAAGATTCGACCTTAACATACTAATTTGACAAAATGGAATACCGTATTGTTGGTATTAGTTCATTTGAATGGTCCATATTTGACTCAAATTCAAATAAATATAGTATATGTAAATATACACCTCAATTTCTATTATTATCAAATAAATAATCTATCTATTTTGGACAAAATTCGATAGCCATAATTTTAACTTTAAATAATTGAGTTAAAGTAAATCTAACGTTAAAATATTGAATTAAATATTACAAATGCAAATATGCCACTTATAAGTTTCAACCATTTATTGTTATGAAGTCAATTTATGGTGGGAAAAATTCCATAATCAATAATTGAACATTACACAATTGGGATTTAGAAGATTCACCTTAACATACTGATATGGCAAAATGGAATACACCGTATTGTTAATATTAGTTCATTTGAATGGTCCATATTTGACTCAAATTCAAATAAATATAGTATATGTAAATATACACCTCAATTTCTACTCTTATCAAATAAATAGTCTATATATGGTTGACAAAAATCGATAGCCATAATTTTAAAATTAAACAATAGAGATAAAGTAAATCTAATGTTAAAAAAGTGAATTAAATATTACAAATGCAAATATGCGCCTTATATGTTTCAACCATTTATTGATATGAAGTCAATTTATGGTTGAGAAAAATTCCATAATCATGAATTTAACATTACACAATTGGGATTTAGATGATTCGACCTTAACATACTTATATGACAAAATGGAATACACCGTATTGTTAATAATAGTTCATTTGAATGGTCCATATTTCACTCAAATTCAAATAAATATAGTATATGTAAATATACACCACAATTTTTATCCTTATCAAATAAATAGTCTATCTATGGTTGACAAAAATCGATAGCCATAATTTTAACATTAAAGAATTGAGATAAAGTAAATCTGACTTTAAAATATTGAATTAAATATTACAAATGCAAATATGCCACTTATAAGTTTCAACCATTTATTGATATGAAGTCAATTTATGGTTAAGAAAAGTCCATGATCATGAATTTAACATTACACAATTCGGATTTAGAAGATTCGAACATAACATACAAATATGACAAAATAGAATACACCGTATTGTTAGTATTAGTTCATTTGAATGGTCCATATTTGACTCAAATTCAAATAAATATAGTATATGTAAATATACACCTCAATTTCTATTATTATCAAATAAATAATCTATCTATTTTGGACAAAAAAGATAGCCATAATTTTAACATTAAACAATTGAGATAAAGTAAATCTAACGTTAAAATATTGAATTAAATATTACAAATGCAAATATGCCACTTATAAGTTTCAACCATTTATTGATATGAAGTCAATTTATGGTTGAGAAAAGTCCATAATCATGAATTTAACATTACACAATTCGGATTTAGAAGATTCGAACTTAACATACTAATATGAAAAAATAGAATACACCGTATTGTTAGTATTAATTCATTTGAATGGTCCATATTTGACTCAAATTCAAATAAATATAGTATATGTAAATATACACCTCAATTTCTATTATTATCAAATAAATAGTCGATCTATTTTTGAAAAAGTCCGATAGCCATAATTTTAACATTAAATAATTGAGATAAAGTAAATCTAACGTTAAAATATTGAATTAAATATTGCAAATGCAAATATGCCACTTATAAGTTTCAAACATTTATTGTTATGAAGTCAATTTATGGTGGGAAAAATTCCATAATCAATAATTGAACATTACACAATTGGAATTTAGAAGATTCACCTTAACATACTGATATGGCAAAATGGAATATACCGTATTGTTAATTTTAGTTCATTTGAATGGTCTATATTTGACTCAAATTCAAATAAATATAGTATATGTAAATATACACCTCAATTTCTACTCTTATCAAATAAATAGTCTATATATGGTTGACAAAAATCGATAGCCATAATTTTAAAATTAAACAATAGAGATAAAGTAAATCTAATGTTAAAAAATTGAATTAAATATTACAAATGCAAATATGCCCCTTATAAGTTTGAACCATTTATTGATACGAAGTCAATTTATGGTTGAGAAAAGTCCATAATCATGAATTTAACATTACACAATTCGGATTTAGAAGATTCGACCTTAACATACTAATATGACAAAATGGAATACAGCGTATTATTAGTATTAGTTCATTTGAATGGTCCATATTTGACTCAAATTCAAATAAATATAGTATATGTAAATATACACCTCAATTTCTATTATTATCAAATAAATAGTCGATCTATTTTTGAAAAAGTCCGATAGCCATAATTTTAACATTAAATAATTGAGATAAAGTAAATCTAACGTTAAAATATTGAATTAAATATTGCAAATGCAAATATGCCACTTATAAGTTTCAACCATTTATTGATATGAAGTCAATTTATGGTTTAGAAAAGTCCATAATCATGAATTTAACATTACACATTTGGGATTTAGAAGATTCGACCTTAACATACTAATTTGACAAAATGGAATACCGTATTGTTGGTATTAGTTCATTTGAATGGTCCATATTTGACTCAAATTCAAATAAATATAGTATATGTAAATATACACCTCAATTTCTATTATTATCAAATAAATAATCTATCTATTTTGGACAAAATTCGATAGCCATAATTTTAACTTTAAATAATTGAGTTAAAGTAAATCTAACGTTAAAATATTGAATTAAATATTACAAATGCAAATATGCCACTTATAAGTTTCAACCATTTATTGTTATGAAGTCAATTTATGGTGGGAAAAATTCCATAATCAATAATTGAACATTACACAATTGGGATTTAGAAGATTCACCTTAACATACTGATATGGCAAAATGGAATACACCGTATTGTTAATATTAGTTCATTTGAATGGTCCATATTTGACTCAAATTCAAATAAATATAGTATATGTAAATATACACCTCAATTTCTACTCTTATCAAATAAATAGTCTATATATGGTTGACAAAAATCGATAGCCATAATTTTAAAATTAAACAATAGAGATAAAGTAAATCTAATGTTAAAAAAGTGAATTAAATATTACAAATGCAAATATGCGCCTTATATGTTTCAACCATTTATTGATATGAAGTCAATTTATGGTTGAGAAAATTCCATAATCATGAATTTAACATTACACAATTGGGATTTAGATGATTCGACCTAAACATACTTATATGACAAAATGGAATACACCGTATTGTTAATAATAGTTCATTTGAATGGTCCATATTTCACTCAAATTCAAATAAATATAGTATATGTAAATATACACCACAATTTTTATCCTTATCAAATAAATAGTCTATCTATGGTTGACAAAAATCGATAGCCATAATTTTAACATTAAACAATTGAGATAAAGTAAATCTGACTTTAAAATATTGAATTAAATATTACAAATGCAAATATGCCACTTATAAGTTTCAACCATTTATTGATATGAAGTCAATTTATGGTTAAGAAAAGTCCATGATCATGAATTTAACATTACACAATTCGGATTTAGAAGATTCGAACATAACATACAAATATGACAAAATAGAATACACCGTATTGTTAGTATTAGTTCATTTGAATGGTCCATATTTGACTCAAATTCAAATAAATATAGTATATGTAAATATACACCTCAATTTCTATTATTATCAAATAAATAATCTATCTATTTTGGACAAAAAAGATAGCCATAATTTTAACATTAAACAATTGAGATAAAGTAAATCTAACGTTAAAATATTGAATTAAATATTACAAATGCAAATATGCCACTTATAAGTTTCAACCATTTATTGATATGAAGTCAATTTATGGTTGAGAAAAGTCCATAATCATGAATTTAACATTACACAATTCGGATTTAGAAGATTCGAACTTAACATACTAATATGAAAAAATAGAATACACCGTATTGTTAGTATTAATTCATTTGAATGGTCCATATTTGACTCAAATTCAAATAAATATAGTATATGTAAATATACACCTCAATTTCTATTATTATCAAATAAATAGTCGATCTATTTTTGAAAAAGTCCGATAGCCATAATTTTAACATTAAATAATTGAGATAAAGTAAATCTAACGTTAAAATATTGAATTAAATATTGCAAATGCAAATATGCCACTTATAAGTTTCAAACATTTATTGTTATGAAGTCAATTTATGGTGGGAAAAATTCCATAATCAATAATTGAACATTACACAATTGGAATTTAGAAGATTCACCTTAACATACTGATATGGCAAAATGGAATATACCGTATTGTTAATTTTAGTTCATTTGAATGGTCTATATTTGACTCAAATTCAAATAAATATAGTATATGTAAATATACACCTCAATTTCTACTCTTATCAAATAAATAGTCTATATATGGTTGACAAAAATCGATAGCCATAATTTTAAAATTAAACAATAGAGATAAAGTAAATCTAATGTTAAAAAATTGAATTAAATATTACAAATGCAAATATGCCCCTTATAAGTTTGAACCATTTATTGATACGAAGTCAATTTATGGTTGAGAAAAGTCCATAATCATGAATTTAACATTACACAATTCGGATTTAGAAGATTCGAACTTAACATACAAATATGACAAAATAGAATACACCGTATTGTTGGTATTAGTTCATTTGAATGGTCCATATTTGACTCAAATTCAAATAAATATAGTATATGTAAATATACACCTCAATTTCTATTATTATCAAATAAATAATCTATCTATTTTGGACAAAATTCGATAGCCATAATTTTAACATTAAATAATTGAGATAAAGTAAATCTAACGTTAAAATATTGAATTAAATATTACAAATGCAAATATGCCACTTATAAGTTTCAACCATTTATTGTTATGAAGTCAATTTATGGTGGGAAAAATTCCATAATCAATAATTTAACATTACACAATTGGGATTTAAAAGATTCACCTTAACATACTGATATGACAAAATGGAATACACCGTATTGTTAATATTAGTTCATTTAATGGTGCATATTTGACTCAAATTCAAATAAATATAGTATATGTAAATATACACCTCAATTTCTATTCTTATCAAATAAATAGTCGATCTATCTTTGAAAAAATTCAATAGCTATAATTTTAACATTAAATAATTGAGATAAATTAAACCTAAGGTTAAAAAATTGAATTAAACAATACAAATGCAAATATGCACCTTATATGTTTCAACCATTTATTGATATGAAGTCAATTTATGGTTGAGAAAATATCATAATCATGAATTTAACATTACACAATTGGGATTTAGATGATTCGACCTTAACATACTTATATGAAAAAATGGAATACACCGTATTGTTAATAATAGTTCATTTGAATTGTCCATATTTCACTCAAATTCAAATAAATATAGTATATGTAAATATACACCACAATTTTTATCCTTATCAAATAAATAGTCTATCTATGGTTGACAAAAATCGATATCCATAATTTTAACATTAAACAATTGAGATAAAGTAAATCTAACTTTAAAATATTGAATTAAATATTACAAATGCAAATATGCCACTTATAAGTTTCAACCATTTATTGATATGAAGTCAATTTATGGTTAAGAAAAGTCCATGATCATGAATTTAACATTACACAATTCGGATTTAGAAGATTCGAACTTAACATACAAATATGACAAAATAGAATACACCGTATTGTTAGTATTAGTTCATTTGAATGGTTCATATTTGACTCAAATTCAAATAAATATAGTATATGTAAATATACACCTCAATTTCTATTATTATCAAATAAATAATCTATCTATTTTGGACAAAAATAGATAGCCATAATTTTAACATTAAACAATTGAGATAAAGTAAATCTAACGTTAAAATATTGAATTAAATATTACAAATGCAAATATGCCACTTATAAGTTTCAACCATTTATTGATATGAAGTCAATTTATGGTTGAGAAAAGTCCATAATCATGAATTTAACATTACACAATTCGGATTTAGAAGATTCGACCTTATCATACTAATATGACAAAATGGAATACAGCGTATTATTAGTATTAGTTCATTTGAATGGTCCATATTTGACTCAAATTCAAATAAATATAGTATATGTAAATATACACCTCAATTTCTATTATTATCAAATAAATAGTCTATCTATATTTGAAAAAAATCGATAGCTATAATTTTAACATTAAATAATTGAGTTAAATTAAACCTAAGGTTAAAAAATTGAATTAAATAATACAAATGCAAATATGCACCTTATATGTTTCAACCATTTATTGATATGAAGTCAATTTATGGTTTGGAAAAGTCCATAATCATGAATTTAACATTACACATTTGGGATTTAGAAGATTCGACCTTAACATACTAATTTGACAAAATGGAATACCGTATTGTTAGTATTAGTTCATTTGAATGGTCCATATTTGACTCAAATTAAAATAAATATAGTATATGTAAATATACACCTCAATTTCTATTCTTATCAAATAAATAGTCTATCTATGGTTGACAAAAATCGATAGCTATAATTTTAACATTAAACAATTGAGATAAAGTAAATCTAACGTTAAAATATTGAATGAAATATTACAAATGCAAATATGCCACTTATAAGTTTCAACCATTTATTGATATGAAGTCAATTTATGGTTGAGAAAAGTCCATAATCATGAATTTAACATTACACAATTCGGATTTAGAAGATTCGAACTTATCATACTAATATGACAAAATAGAATACATCGTATTGTTAGTATTAGTTCATTTGAATGATCCATATTTGACTCAAATTCAAATAAATATAGTATATGTAAATATACACCTCAATTTCTATTATTATGAAATAAATAGTCGATCTATTTTTGAAAAAGTCCGATAGCCATAATTTTAACATTAAATAATTGAGATAAAGTAAATCTAACGTTAAAATATTGAATTAAATATTGCAAATGCAAATATGCCACTTATAAGTTTCAAACATTTATTGTTATGAAGTCAATTTATGGTGGGAAAAATCCATAATCAATAATTGAACATTACACAATTGGAATTTAGAAGATTCACCTTAACATACTGATATGGCAAAATAGAATACACCGTATTGTTAGTATTAGTTCATTTGAATGGTCCATATTTGACTCAAATTCAAATAAATATAGTATATGTAAATATACACCTCAATTTCTATTATTATCAAATAAATAATCTATCTATTTTGGACAAAAATAGATAGCCATAATTTTAACATTAAACAATTGATATAAAGTAAATCTAACGTTAAAATATTGAATTAAATATTACAAATGCAAATATGCCACTTATAAGTTTCAACCATTTATTGATATGAAGTCAATTTATGGTTGAGAAAATTCCATAATCATGAATTTAACATTACACAATTCGGATTTAGAAGATTCGACCTTAACATACTAATATGACAAAATGGAATACAGCGTATTATTAGTATTAGTTCATTTGAATGGTTCATATTTGACTCAAATTCAAATAAATATAGTATATGTAAATATACACCTCAATTTCTATTATTATCAAATAAATAGTCTATCTATATTTGAAAAAAATCGATAGCTATAATTTTAACATTAAATAATTGAGTTAAATTAAACCTAAGGTTAAAAAATTGAATTAAATAATACAAATGCAAATATGCACCTTATATGTTTCAACCATTTATTGATATGAAGTCAATTTATGGTTTAGAAAAGTCCATAATCATGAATTTAACATTACACATTTGGGATTTAGAAGATTCGACCTTAACATACTAATTTGACAAAATGGAATACCGTATTGTTAGTATTAGTTCATTTGAATGGTCCATATTTGACTCAAATTAAAATAAATATAGTATATGTAAATATACACCTCAATTTCTATTCTTATCAAATAAATAGTCTATCTATGGTTGACAAAAATCGATAGCCATAATTTTAACATTAAAAAATTGAGATAAAGTAAATCTAACGTTAAAATATTGAATGAAATATTACAAATGCAAATATGCCACTTATAAGTTTCAACCATTTATTGATATGAAGTCAATTTATGGTTGAGAAAAGTCCATAATCATGAATTTAACATTACACAATTCGGATTTAGAAGATTCGAACTTATCATACTAATATGACAAAATAGAATACATCGTATTGTTAGTATTAGTTCATTTGAATGATCCATATTTGACTCAAATTCAAATAAATATAGTATATGTAAATATACACCTCAATTTCTATTATTATGAAATAAATAGTCGATCTATTTTTGAAAAAGTCCGATAGCCATAATTTTAACATTAAATAATTGAGATAAAGTAAATCTAACGTTAAAATATTGAATTAAATATTGCAAATGCAAATATGCCACTTATAAGTTTCAAACATTTATTGTTATGAAGTCAATTTATGGTGGGAAAAATTCCATAATCAATAATTGAACATTACACAATTGGAATTTAGAAGATTCACCTTAACATACTGATATGGCAAAATAGAATACACCGTATTGTTAGTATTAGTTCATTTGAATGGTCCATATTTGACTCAAATTCAAATAAATATAGTATATGTAAATATACACCTCAATTTCTATTATTATCAAATAAATAATCTATCTATTTTGGACAAAAATAGATAGCCATAATTTTAACATTAAACAATTGAGATAAAGTAAATCTAACGTTAAAATATTGAATTAAATATTACAAATGCAAATATGCCACTTATAAGTTTCAACCATTTATTGATATGAAGTCAATTTATGGTTGAGAAAATTCCATAATCATGAATTTAACATTACACAATTCGGATTTAGAAGATTCGACCTTAACATACTAATATGACAAAATGGAATACAGCGTATTATTAGTATTAGTTCATTTGAATGGTCCATATTTGATTCAAATTCAAATAAATATAGTATATGTAAATATACACCTCAATTTCTATTATTATCAAATAAATAGCCTATCTATATTTGAAAAAAATCGATAGCTATAATTTTAACATTAAATAATTGAGTTAAATTAAACCTAAGGTTAAAAAATTGAATTAAATAATACAAATGCAAATATGCACCTTATATGTTTCAACCATTTATTGATATGAAGTCAATTTATGGTTTAGAAAAGTCCATAATCATGAATTTAACATTACACATTTGGGATTTAGAAGATTCGACCTTAACATACTAATTTGACAAAATGGAATACCGTATTGTTAGTATTAGTTCATTTGAATGGTCCATATTTGACTCAAATTAAAATAAATATAGTATATGTAAATATACACCTCAATTTCTATTTTTATCAAATAAATAGTCTATCTATGGTTGACAAAAATCGATAGCCATAATTTTAACATTAAACAATTGAGATAAAGTAAATCTAACGTTAAAATATTGAATGAAATATTACAAATGCAAATATGCCACTTATAAGTTTCAACCATTTATTGATATGAAGTCAATTTATGGTTGAGAAAAGTCCATAATCATGAATTTAACATTACACAATTCGGATTTAGAAGATTCGAACTTAACATACAAATATGACAAAATAGAATACACCGTATTGTTGGTATTAGTTCATTTGAATGGTCCATATTTGACTCAAATTCAAATAAATATAGTATATGTAAATATACACCTCAATTTCTATTATTATCAAATAAATAATCTATCTATTTTGGACAAAATTCGATAGCCATAATTTTAACATTAAATAATTGAGATAAAGTAAATCTTACGTTAAAATATTGAATTAAATATTGCAAATGCAAATATGCCACTTATAAGTTTCAAACATTTATTGTTATGAAGTCAATTTATGGTGGGAAAAATTCCATAATCAATAATTGAACATTACACAATTGGGATTTAGAAGATTCACCTTAACATACTGATATGGCAAAATGGAATATACCGTATTGTTAATATTAGTTCATTTGAATGGTTCATATTTGACTCAAATTCAAATAAATATAGTATATGTAAATATACACCTCAATTTCTACTCTTATCAAATAAATAGTCTATATATGGTTGACAAAAATCGATAGGCATAATTTTAAAATTAAACAATAGAGATAAAGTAAATCTAATGTTAAAAAATTGAATTAAATATTACAAATGCAAATATGCCCCTTATAAGTTTGAACCATTTATTGATACGAAGTCAATTTATGGTTGAGAAAAGTCCATAATCATGAATTTAACATTTCACAATTCGGATTTAGAAGATTCGACCTTAACATACTAATATGACAAAATGGAATACAGCGTATTGTTAGTATTAGTTCATTTGAATGGTCCATATTTGACTCAAATTCAAATAAATATAGTACATGTAAATATACACCTCAATTTCTATTATTATCAAATAAATAGTCGATCTATCTTTGAAAAAATTCGATAGCCATAATTTTAACATTAAATAATTGAGATAAATTCAACCTAAGGTTAAAAAGTTGAATCAAAATAATACAAATGCAAATATGCACCTTATATGTCCAACCATTTATTGATATGAAGTCAATTTATGGCTGAGAAAAGTCCACAATCATGAATTTAACATTACACAATTGGGATTTAGATGATTCGACCTTAACATACTTATATGACAAAATGGAATACACTGTATTGTTAATAATAGTTCATTTGAATGGTCCATATTTGACTCAAATTCAAATAAATATAGTATATGTAAATATACACCACAATTTTTATTCTTATGAAATAAATAGTCTATCTATGGTTGACAAAAATCGATAGCCATAATTTTAACATTAAACAATTGAGAAAAAGTAAATATAACGTTAAAATATTGAATTAAATAATAAAAATGCAAATATGCACCTTCTATGTGTCAACCATTGATTGATACGAAGTCAATTTATGGTTGAGAAAAGTCCATATTCATGAATTTAACATTACACAATTTGGATTTAGAATATTCGACTTTAACATACCAATATGACAAAATTGAATACACCGTATTGTTAATATTAGTTCATTTGAATGATCCATATTTGACTCAAATTCAAATAAATATAGTATATGTAAATATACACCTCAATTTCTATTATTATGAAATAAATAGTCGATCTATTTTTGAAAAAGTCCGATAGCCATAATTTTAACATTAAATAATTGAGATAAAGTAAATCTAACGTTAAAATATTGAATTAAATATTGCAAATGCAAATATGCCACTTATAAGTTTCAAACATTTATTGTTATGAAGTCAATTTATGGTGGGAAAAATTCCATAATCAATAATTGAACATTACACAATTGGAATTTAGAAGATTCACCTTAACATACTGATATGGCAAAATAGAATACACCGTATTGTTAGTATTAGTTCATTTGAATGGTCCATATTTGACTCAAATTCAAATAAATATAGTATATGTAAATATACACCTCAATTTCTATTATTATCAAATAAATAATCTATCTATTTTGGACAAAAATAGATAGCCATAATTTTAACATTAAACAATTGAGATAAAGTAAATCTAACGTTAAAATATTGAATTAAATATTACAAATGCAAATATGCCACTTATAAGTTTCAACCATTTATTGATATGAAGTCAATTTATGGTTGAGAAAATTCCATAATCATGAATTTAACATTACACAATTCGGATTTAGAAGATTCGACCTTAACATACTAATATGACAAAATGGAATACAGCGTATTATTAGTATTAGTTCATTTGAATGGTCCATATTTGATTCAAATTCAAATAAATATAGTATATGTAAATATACACCTCAATTTCTATTATTATCAAATAAATAGCCTATCTATATTTGAAAAAAATCGATAGCTATAATTTTAACATTAAATAATTGAGTTAAATTAAACCTAAGGTTAAAAAATTGAATTAAATAATACAAATGCAAATATGCACCTTATATGTTTCAACCATTTATTGATATGAAGTCAATTTATGGTTTAGAAAAGTCCATAATCATGAATTTAACATTACACATTTGGGATTTAGAAGATTCGACCTTAACATACTAATTTGACAAAATGGAATACCGTATTGTTAGTATTAGTTCATTTGAATGGTCCATATTTGACTCAAATTAAAATAAATATAGTATATGTAAATATACACCTCAATTTCTATTTTTATCAAATAAATAGTCTATCTATGGTTGACAAAAATCGATAGCCATAATTTTAACATTAAACAATTGAGATAAAGTAAATCTAACGTTAAAATATTGAATGAAATATTACAAATGCAAATATGCCACTTATAAGTTTCAACCATTTATTGATATGAAGTCAATTTATGGTTGAGAAAAGTCCATAATCATGAATTTAACATTACACAATTCGGATTTAGAAGATTCGAACTTAACATACAAATATGACAAAATAGAATACACCGTATTGTTGGTATTAGTTCATTTGAATGGTCCATATTTGACTCAAATTCAAATAAATATAGTATATGTAAATATACACCTCAATTTCTATTATTATCAAATAAATAATCTATCTATTTTGGACAAAATTCGATAGCCATAATTTTAACATTAAATAATTGAGATAAAGTAAATCTTACGTTAAAATATTGAATTAAATATTGCAAATGCAAATATGCCACTTATAAGTTTCAAACATTTATTGTTATGAAGTCAATTTATGGTGGGAAAAATTCCATAATCAATAATTGAACATTACACAATTGGGATTTAGAAGATTCACCTTAACATACTGATATGGCAAAATGGAATATACCGTATTGTTAATATTAGTTCATTTGAATGGTTCATATTTGACTCAAATTCAAATAAATATAGTATATGTAAATATACACCTCAATTTCTACTCTTATCAAATAAATAGTCTATATATGGTTGACAAAAATCGATAGGCATAATTTTAAAATTAAACAATAGAGATAAAGTAAATCTAATGTTAAAAAATTGAATTAAATATTACAAATGCAAATATGCCCCTTATAAGTTTGAACCATTTATTGATACGAAGTCAATTTATGGTTGAGAAAAGTCCATAATCATGAATTTAACATTTCACAATTCGGATTTAGAAGATTCGACCTTAACATACTAATATGACAAAATGGAATACAGCGTATTGTTAGTATTAGTTCATTTGAATGGTCCATATTTGACTCAAATTCAAATAAATATAGTACATGTAAATATACACCTCAATTTCTATTATTATCAAATAAATAGTCGATCTATCTTTGAAAAAATTCGATAGCCATAATTTTAACATTAAATAATTGAGATAAATTCAACCTAAGGTTAAAAAGTTGAATCAAAATAATACAAATGCAAATATGCACCTTATATGTCCAACCATTTATTGATATGAAGTCAATTTATGGCTGAGAAAAGTCCACAATCATGAATTTAACATTACACAATTGGGATTTAGATGATTCGACCTTAACATACTTATATGACAAAATGGAATACACTGTATTGTTAATAATAGTTCATTTGAATGGTCCATATTTGACTCAAATTCAAATAAATATAGTATATGTAAATATACACCACAATTTTTATTCTTATGAAATAAATAGTCTATCTATGGTTGACAAAAATCGATAGCCATAATTTTAACATTAAACAATTGAGAAAAAGTAAATATAACGTTAAAATATTGAATTAAATAATAAAAATGCAAATATGCACCTTCTATGTGTCAACCATTGATTGATACGAAGTCAATTTATGGTTGAGAAAAGTCCATATTCATGAATTTAACATTACACAATTTGGATTTAGAATATTCGACTTTAACATACCAATATGACAAAATTGAATACACCGTATTGTTAATATTAGTTCATTTGAATGATCCATATTTGACTCAAATTCAAATAAATATAGTATATGTAAATATACACCTCAATTTCTATTATTATGAAATAAATAGTCGATCTATTTTTGAAAAAGTCCGATAGCCATAATTTTAACATTAAATAATTGAGATAAAGTAAATCTAACGTTAAAATATTGAATTAAATATTGCAAATGCAAATATGCCACTTATAAGTTTCAAACATTTATTGTTATGAAGTCAATTTATGGTGGGAAAAATTCCATAATCAATAATTGAACATTACACAATTGGAATTTAGAAGATTCACCTTAACATACTGATATGGCAAAATAGAATACACCGTATTGTTAGTATTAGTTCATTTGAATGGTCCATATTTGACTCAAATTCAAATAAATATAGTATATGTAAATATACACCTCAATTTCTATTATTATCAAATAAATAATCTATCTATTTTGGACAAAAATAGATAGCCATAATTTTAACATTAAACAATTGAGATAAAGTAAATCTAACGTTAAAATATTGAATTAAATATTACAAATGCAAATATGCCACTTATAAGTTTCAACCATTTATTGATATGAAGTCAATTTATGGTTGAGAAAATTCCATAATCATGAATTTAACATTACACAATTCGGATTTAGAAGATTCGACCTTAACATACTAATATGACAAAATGGAA
This sequence comes from Hippophae tibetana, assembly GCA_037013495.1. Classification (NCBI taxonomy): domain Eukaryota; kingdom Viridiplantae; phylum Streptophyta; class Magnoliopsida; order Rosales; family Elaeagnaceae; genus Hippophae; species Hippophae tibetana. Next base: position 12,034,976 of record CM072805.1, on the reverse strand, counting down.
TACAGCGTATTATTAGTATTAGTTCATTTGAATGGTCCATATTTGATTCAAATTCAAATAAATATAGTATATGTAAATATACACCTCAATTTCTATTATTATCAAATAAATAGCCTATCTATATTTGAAAAAAATCGATAGCTATAATTTTAACATTAAATAATTGAGTTAAATTAAACCTAAGGTTAAAAAATTGAATTAAATAATACAAATGCAAATATGCACCTTATATGTTTCAACCATTTATTGATATGAAGTCAATTTATGGTTTAGAAAAGTCCATAATCATGAATTTAACATTACACATTTGGGATTTAGAAGATTCGACCTTAACATACTAATTTGACAAAATGGAATACCGTATTGTTAGTATTAGTTCATTTGAATGGTCCATATTTGACTCAAATTAAAATAAATATAGTATATGTAAATATACACCTCAATTTCTATTTTTATCAAATAAATAGTCTATCTATGGTTGACAAAAATCGATAGCCATAATTTTAACATTAAACAATTGAGATAAAGTAAATCTAACGTTAAAATATTGAATGAAATATTACAAATGCAAATATGCCACTTATAAGTTTCAACCATTTATTGATATGAAGTCAATTTATGGTTGAGAAAAGTCCATAATCATGAATTTAACATTACACAATTCGGATTTAGAAGATTCGAACTTAACATACAAATATGACAAAATAGAATACACCGTATTGTTGGTATTAGTTCATTTGAATGGTCCATATTTGACTCAAATTCAAATAAATATAGTATATGTAAATATACACCTCAATTTCTATTATTATCAAATAAATAATCTATCTATTTTGGACAAAATTCGATAGCCATAATTTTAACATTAAATAATTGAGATAAAGTAAATCTTACGTTAAAATATTGAATTAAATATTGCAAATGCAAATATGCCACTTATAAGTTTCAAACATTTATTGTTATGAAGTCAATTTATGGTGGGAAAAATTCCATAATCAATAATTGAACATTACACAATTGGGATTTAGAAGATTCACCTTAACATACTGATATGGCAAAATGGAATATACCGTATTGTTAATATTAGTTCATTTGAATGGTTCATATTTGACTCAAATTCAAATAAATATAGTATATGTAAATATACACCTCAATTTCTACTCTTATCAAATAAATAGTCTATATATGGTTGACAAAAATCGATAGGCATAATTTTAAAATTAAACAATAGAGATAAAGTAAATCTAATGTTAAAAAATTGAATTAAATATTACAAATGCAAATATGCCCCTTATAAGTTTGAACCATTTATTGATACGAAGTCAATTTATGGTTGAGAAAAGTCCATAATCATGAATTTAACATTTCACAATTCGGATTTAGAAGATTCGACCTTAACATACTAATATGACAAAATGGAATACAGCGTATTGTTAGTATTAGTTCATTTGAATGGTCCATATTTGACTCAAATTCAAATAAATATAGTACATGTAAATATACACCTCAATTTCTATTATTATCAAATAAATAGTCGATCTATTTTTGAAAAAATTCGATAGCCATAATTTTAACATTAAATAATTGAGATAAATTCAACCTAAGGTTAAAAAGTTGAATCAAAATAATACAAATGCAAATATGCACCTTATATGTCCAACCATTTATTGATATGAAGTCAATTTATGGCTGAGAAAAGTCCACAATCATGAATTTAACATTACACAATTGGGATTTAGATGATTCGACCTTAACATACTTATATGACAAAATGGAATACACTGTATTGTTAATAATAGTTCATTTGAATGGTCCATATTTGACTCAAATTCAAATAAATATAGTATATGTAAATATACACCACAATTTTTATTCTTATGAAATAAATAGTCTATCTATGGTTGACAAAAATCGATAGCCATAATTTTAACATTAAACAATTGAGAAAAAGTAAATATAACGTTAAAATATTGAATTAAATAATAAAAATGCAAATATGCACCTTCTATGTGTCAACCATTGATTGATACGAAGTCAATTTATGGTTGAGAAAAGTCCATATTCATGAATTTAACATTACACAATTTGGATTTAGAATATTCGACTTTAACATACCAATATGACAAAATTGAATACACCGTATTGTTAATATTAGTTCATTTGAATGATCCATATTTGACTCAAATTCAAATAAATATAGTATATGTAAATATACACCTCAATTTCTATTATTATGAAATAAATAGTCGATCTATTTTTGAAAAAGTCCGATAGCCATAATTTTAACATTAAATAATTGAGATAAAGTAAATCTAACGTTAAAATATTGAATTAAATATTGCAAATGCAAATATGCCACTTATAAGTTTCAAACATTTATTGTTATGAAGTCAATTTATGGTGGGAAAAATTCCATAATCAATAATTGAACATTACACAATTGGAATTTAGAAGATTCACCTTAACATACTGATATGGCAAAATAGAATACACCGTATTGTTAGTATTAGTTCATTTGAATGGTCCATATTTGACTCAAATTCAAATAAATATAGTATATGTAAATATACACCTCAATTTCTATTATTATCAAATAAATAATCTATCTATTTTGGACAAAAATAGATAGCCATAATTTTAACATTAAACAATTGAGATAAAGTAAATCTAACGTTAAAATATTGAATTAAATATTACAAATGCAAATATGCCACTTATAAGTTTCAACCATTTATTGATATGAAGTAAATTTATGGTTAAGAAAAGTCCATAATCATGAATTTAACATTACACAATTCGGATTTAGAAGATTCGAACTTAACATACAAATATGACAAAATAGAATACACCGTATTGTTAGTATTAGTTCATTTGAATGGTCCATATTTGACTCAAATTCAAATAAATATAGTATATGTAAATATACACCTCAATTTCTATTATTATCAAATAAATAATCTATCTATTTTGGACAAAAATAGATAGCCATAATTTTAACATTAAACAATTGAGATAAAGTAAATCTAACGTTAAAATATTGAATTAAATATTACAAATGCAAATATGCCACTTATAAGTTTCAACCATTTATTGATATGAAGTCAATTTGTGGTTGAGAAAAGTCCATAATCATGAATTTAACATTACACAATTCGGATTTAGAAGATTCGACCTTAACATACTAATATGACAAAATGGAATACAGCGTATTGTTAGTATTAGATCATTTGAATGGTCCATATTTGACTCAAATTCAAATAAATATAGTATATGTAAATATACACCTCAATTTCTATTATTATCAAATAAATAGTCGATCTATGTTTGAAAAAAATCGATAGCTATAATTTTAACATTAAATAATTGAGTTAAATTAAACCTAAGGTTAAAAAATTGAATTAAATAATACAAATGCAAATATGCACCTTATATGTTTCAACCATTTATTGATATGAAGTCAATTTATGGTTGAGAAAATTCCATAATCATGAATTTAACATTACACAATTGGGATTTAGATGATTCGACCTTAACATACTTATATGACAAAATGGAATACACCGTATTGTTAATAATAGTTCATTTGAATGGTCCATATTTCACTCAAATTCAAATAAATATAGTATATGTAAATATACACCACAATTTTTACCCTTATCAAATAAATAGTCTATCTATGGTTGACAAAAATCGATAGCCATAATTTTAACATTAAACAATTGAGATAAAGTAAATCTAACTTTAAAATATTGAATTAAATATTACAAATGCAAATATGCCACTTATAAGTTTCAACCATTTATTGATATGAAGTCAATTTATGGTTAAGAAAAGTCCATGATCATGAATTTAACATTACACAATTCGTATTTAGAAGATTCGAACTTAACATACAAATATGACAAAATAGAATACACCGTATTGTTAGTATTATTTCATTTGAATGGTCCATATTTGACTCAAATTCAAATAAATATAGTATATGTAAATATACACCTCAATTTCTATTATTATCAAATAAATAGTCGATATATGTTTGAAAAAAATCGATAGCTATAATTTTAACATTAAATAATTGAGTTAAATTAAACCTAAGGTTAAAAAATTGAATTAAATAATACAAATGCAAATATGCACCTTATATGTTTCAACCATTTATTGATATGAAGTCAATTTTTGGTTTAGAAAAGTCCATAATCATGAATTTAACATTACACATTTGGGATTTAGAAGATTCGACCTTAACATACTTGACAAAATGGAATACACCGTATTGTTAGTATTAGTTCATTTGAATGGTCCATATTTGACTCAAATTCAAATAAATATAGTATATGTAAATATACACCACAATTTTTATCCTTATCAAATAAATAGTCTATCTATGGTTGACAAAAATCGATAGCCATAATTTTAACATTAAACAATTGAGATAAAGTAAATCTAACTTTAAAATATTGAATTAAATATTACAAATGCAAATATGCCACTTATAAGTTTCAACCATTTATTGATATGAAGTCAATTTATGGTTAAGAAAAGTCCATGATCATGAATTTAACATTACACAATTCGTATTTAGAAGATTCGAACTTAACATACAAATATGACAAAATAGAATACACCGTATTGTTAGTATTATTTCATTTGAATGGTCCATATTTGACTCAAATTCAAATAAATATAGTATATGTAAATATACACCTCAATTTCTATTATTATCAAATAAATAATCTATCTATTTTGGACAAAAATAGATAGCCATAATTTTAACATTAAACAATTGAGATAAAGTAAATCTAACGTTAAAATATTGAATTAAATATTACAAATGCAAATATGCCACTTATAAGTTTCAACCATTTATTGATATGAAGTCAATTTATGGTTGAGAAAAGTCCATAATCATGAATTTAACATTACACAATTCGGATTTAGAAGATTCGACCTTAACATACTAATATGACAAAATGGAATACAGCGTATTGTTAGTATTAGATCATTTGAATGGTCCATATTTGACTCAAATTCAAATAAATATAGTATATGTAAATATACACCTCAATTTCTATTATTATCAAATAAATAGTCGATATATGTTTGAAAAAAATCGATAGCTATAATTTTAACATTAAATAATTGAGTTAAATTAAACCTAAGGTTAAAAAATTGAATTAAATAATACAAATGCAAATATGCACCTTATATGTTTCAACCATTTATTGATATGAAGTCAATTTATGGTTGAGAAAAGTCCATAATCATGAATTTAACATTACACAATTCGGATTTAGAAGATTCGACCTTAACATACTAATATGACAAAATGGAATACAGCGTATTGTTAGTATTAGATCATTTGAATGGTCCATATTTGACTCAAATTCAAATAAATATAGTATATGTAAATATACACCTCAATTTCTATTATTATCAAATAAATAGTCGATATATGTTTGAAAAAAATCGATAGCTATAATTTTAACATTAAATAATTGATTTAAATTAAACCTAAGGTTAAAAAATTGAATTAAATAATACAAATGCAAATATGCACCTTATATGTTTCAACCATTTATTGATATGAAGTCAATTTTTGGTTTAGAAAAGTCCATAATCATGAATTTAACATTACACATTTGGGATTTAGAAGATTCGACCTTAACATACTAATTTGACAAAATGGAATACACCGTATTGTTAGTATTAGTTCATTTGAATGGTCCATATTTGACTCAAATTAAAATAAATATAGTATATGTAAATATACACCTCAATTTCTATTCTTATCAAATAAATAGTCTATCTATGGTTGACAAAAATCGATAGCCATAATTTTAACATTAAACAATTGAGATAAAGTAAATCTAACGTTAAAATATTGAATGAAATATTACAAATGCAAATATGCCACTTATAAGTTTCAACCATTTATGGATATGAAGTCAATTTATGGTTAAGAAAAGTCCATAATCATGTTTTAACATTACACAATTCGGATTTAGAAGATTCGAACTTAACATACAAATATGACAAAATAGAATACACCGTATTGTTAGTATTAGTTCATTTGAATGGTCCATATTTGACTCAAATTCAAATAAATATAGTATATGTAAATATACACATCAATTTCTATTATTATCAAATAAATAATCTATCTATTTTGGACAAAAATAGATAGCCATAATTTTAACATTAAACAATTGAGATAAAGTAAATCTAACGTTAAAATATTGAATTAAATATTACAAATGCAAATATGCCACTTATAAGTTTCAACCATTTATTGATATGAAGTCAATTTATGGTTGAGAAAAGTCCATAATCATGAATTTAACATTACACAATTCGGATTTAGAAGATTCGACCTTAACATACTAATATGACAAAATGGAATACAGCGTATTGTTAGTATTAGTTCATTTGAATGGTCCATATTTGACTCAAATTCAAATAAATATAGTATATGTAAATATACACCTCAATTTCTATTATTATCAAATAAATAATCTATCTATTTTTGACAAAAATAGATAGCCATAATTTTAACATTAAACAATTGAGATAAAGTAAATCTAACGTTAAAATATTGAATTAAATATTACAAATGCAAATATGCCACTTATAAGTTTCAACCATTTATTGATATGAAGTCAATTTATGGTTGAGAAAAGTCCATAATCATGAATTTTACATTACACAATTCGGATTTAGAAGATTCGACCTTAACATACTAATATGACAAAATGGAATACAGCGTATTGTTAGTATTAGATCATTTGAATGGTCCATATTTGACTCAAATTCAAATAAATATAGTATATGTAAATATACACCTCAATTTCTATTATTATCAAATAAATAGTCGATATATGTTTGAAAAAAATCGATAGCTATAATTTTAACAATAAATAATTGAGTTAAATTAAACCTAAGGTTAAAAAATTGAATTAAATAATACAAATGCAAATATGCACCTTATATGTTTCAACCATTTATTGATATGAAGTCAATTTTTGGTTTAGAAAAGTCCATAATCATGAATTTAACATTACACATTTGGGATTTAGAAGATTCGACCTTAACATACTAATTTGACAAAATGGAATACACCGTATTGTTAGTATTAGTTCATTTGAATGGTCCATATTTGACTCAAATTAAAATAAATATAGTATATGTAAATATACACCTCAATTTCTATTCTTATCAAATAAATAGTCTATCTATGGTTGACAAAAATCGATAGCCATAATTTTAACATTAAACAATTGAGATAAAGTAAATCTAATGTTAAAATATTGAATGAAATATTACAAATGCAAATATGCCACTTATAAGTTTCAACCATTTATGGATATGAAGTCAATTTATGGTTAAGAAAAGTCCATAATCATGTTTTAACATTACACAATTCGGATTTAGAAGATTCGAACTTAACATACAAATATGACAAAATAGAATACACCGTATTGTTAGTATTAGTTCATTTGAATGGTCCATATTTGACTCAAATTTAAATAAATATAGTATATGTAAATATACACCTCAATTTCTATTATTATCAAATAAATAATCTATCTATTTTGGACAAAAATAGATAGCCATAATTTTAACATTAAACAATTGAGATAAAGTAAATCTAACGTTAAAATATTGAATTAAATATTACAAATGCAAATATGCCACTTATAAGTTTCAACCATTTATTGATATGAAGTCAATTTATGGTTGAGAAAAGTCCATAATCATGAATTTAACATTACACAATTCGGATTTAGAAGATTCGACCTTAACATACTAATATGACAAAATGGAATACAGCGTATTGTTAGTATTAGTTCATTTGAATGGTCCATATTTGACTCAAATTCAAATAAATATAGTATATGTAAATATACTCCTCAATTTCTATTATTATCAAATAAATAGTCGATCTATATTTGAAAAACATCGATAGCTATAATTTTAACATTAAATAATTGAGTTAAATTAAACCTAAGGTTAAAAAATTGAATTAAATAATACAAATGCAAATATGCACCTTATATGTTTCAACCATTTATTGATATGAAGTCAATTTATGGTTTAGAAAAGTCCATAATCATGAATTTAACATTACACATTTGGGATTTAGAAGATTCGACCTTAACATACTAATTTGGCAAAATGGAATACCGTATTGTTAGTATTAGTTCATTTGAATGGTACATATTTGACTCAAATTAAAATAAATATAGTATATGTAAATATACACCTAAATTTCTATTCTTTTCAAATAAATAGTCTATCTATGGTTGACAAAAATCGATAGCCATAATTTTAACATTAAACAATTGAGATAAAGTAAATCTAATGTTAAAATATTGAATGAAATATTACAAATGCAAATATGCCACTTATAAGTTTCAACCATTTATTGATATGAAGTCAATTTATGGTTGAGAAAAGTCCATAATCATGAATTTAACATTACACAATTCGGATTTAGAAGATTCGAACTTATCATACTAATATGACAAAATAGAATACACCGTATTGTTAGTATTAGTTCATTTGAATGGTCCATATTTGACTCAAATTCAAATAAATATAGTATATGTAAATATACACCTCAATTTCTATTATTATCAAATAAATAGTCGATCTATTTTTGAAAAAGTCCGATAGCCATAATTTTAACATTAAATAATTGAGATAAAGTAAATCTAATGTTAAAATATTGAATTAAATATTGCAAATGCAAATATGCCACTTATAAGTTTCAAACATTTATTGTTATGAAGTCAATTTATGGTGGGAAAAATTCCATAATCAATAATTGAAGATTACACAATTGGGATTTAGAAGATTCACCTTAACATACTGATATGACAAAATGGAATATACCATATTGTTAATATTAGTTCATTTGAATGGTTCATATTTGACTCAAATTCAAATAAATATAGTATATGTAAATATACACCTCAATTTCTACTCTTATCAAATAAATAGTCTATCTATGGTTGACAAAAATCGATAGCCATAATTTTAAAATTAAACAATAGAGATAAAGTAAATCTAATGTTAAAAAATTGAATTAAATATTACAAATGCAAATATGCCCCTTATAAGTTTGAACCATTTATTGATACGAAGTCAATTTATGGTTGAGAAAAGTCCATAATCATGAATTTAACATTACACAATTCGTATTTAGAAGATTCGACCTTAACATACTAATATGACAAAATGGAATACAGCGTATTGTTAGTATTAGTTCATTTGAATGGTCCATATTTGACTCAAATTCAAATAAATATAGTATATGTAAATATACACCACAATTTTTATTCTTATCAAATAAATAGTCTATCTATGGTTGACAAAAATCGATAGCCATAATTTTAACATTAAACAATTGAGATAAAGTAAATATAACGTTAAAATATTGAATTAAATAATACAAATGCAAATATGCACCTTATATGTTTCAACCATAGATTGATACGAAGTCAATTTATGGTTGAGAAAAGTCCATATTCATGAATTTAACATTACACAATTCGGATTTAGAAGATTCGACCTTAACATACTAATATGACAAAATGGAATACAGCGTATTGTTAGTATTAGTTCATTTGAATGGTCCATATTTGACTCAAATTCAAATAAATATAGTATATGTAAATATAAACGTTAGTTTCTATTATTATCAAATAAATAGTCGATCTATCTTTGAAAAAGTTCAATAGCTATAATTTTAACATTAAATAATTGAGATAAATTAAACCTAAGGTTAAAAAATTGAATTAAACAATACAAATGCAAATATGCACCTTATATGTTTCAACCATTTATTGATATGAAGTCAATTTATGGTTGAGAAAATTCCATAATCATGAATTTAACATTACACAATTGGGATTTAGATGATTCGACCTTAACATACTTATATGACAAAATGGAATACACCGTATTGTTAATAATAGTTCATTTGAATGGTCCATATTTCACTCAAATTCAAATAAATATAGTATATGTAAATATACACCACAATTTTTATCCTTATCAAATAAATAGTCTATCTATGGTTGACAAAAATCGATAGCCATAATTTTAACATTAAACAATTGAGATAAAGTAAATCTAATGTTAAAATATTGAATGAAATATTACAAATGCAAATATGCCACTTATAAGTTTCAACCATTTATTGATATGAAGTCAATTTATGGTTGAGAAAAGTCCATAATCATGAATTTAACATTACACAATTCGGATTTAGAAGATTCGAACTTATCATACTAATATGACAAAATAGAATACACCGTATTGTTAGTATTAGTTCATTTGAATGGTCCATATTTGACTCAAATTCAAATAAATATAGTATATGTAAATATACACCTCAATTTCTATTATTATCAAATAAATAGTCGATCTATTTTTGAAAAAGTCCGATAGTCATAATTTTAACATTAAATAATTGAGATAAAGTAAATCTAACGTTAAAATATTGAATTAAATATTGCAAATGCAAATATGGCACTTATAAGTTTCAAACATTTATTGTTACGAAGTCAATTTATGGTTGAGAAAATTCCATAATCAATAATTGAAGATTACACAATTGGGAATTAGAAGATTCACCTTAACATACTGATATGACAAAATGGAATATACCATATTGTTAATATTAGTTCATTTGAATGGTCCATATTTGACTCAAATTCAAATAAATATAGTACATGTAAATATACACCTCAATTTCTATTATTATCAAATAAATAGTAGATCTATCTTTGAAAAAATTCGATAGCCATAATTTTAACATTAAATAATTGAGATAAATTCAACCTAAGGTTAAAAAATTGAATTAAATAATACAAATGCAAATATGCACCTTATATGTTTCAACCATTTATTGATATGAAGTCAATTTATGGCTGAGAAAAGTCCACAATCATGAATTTAACATTACACAATTGGGATTTAGATGATTCGACCTTAACATACTTATATGACAAAATGGAATACACTGTATTGTTAATAATAGTTCATTTGAATGGTCCATATTTGACTCAAATTCAAATAAATATAGTATATGTAAATATACACCACAATTTTTATTCTTATCAAATAAATAGTCTATCTATGCTGGACAAAAATCGATAGCCATAATTTTAACATTAAACAATTGAGATAAAGTAAATATAACGTTAAAATATTGAATTAAATAATACAAATGCAAATATGCACCTTATATGTTTCAACCATTGATTGATACGAAGTCAATTTATGGTTGAGAAAAGTCCATATTCATGAATTTAACATTACACAATTTGGATTTAGAAGATTCGACTTTAACATACTAATATGACAAAATTGAATACACCGTATTGTTAATATTAGTTCATTTGAATGGTCCATATTTGACTCAAATTCAAATAAATATAGTATATGTAAATATAAACGTTAGTTTCTATTATTATCAAATAAATAGTCGATCTATCTTTGAAAAAATTCAATAGCTATAATTTTAACATTAAATAATTGAGATAAATTAAACCTAAGGTTAAAAAATTGAATTAAACAATACAAATGCAAATATGCACCTTATATGTTTCAACCATTTATTGATATGAAGTCAATTTATGGTTGAAAAATTCCATAATCATGAATTTAACATTACACAATTCGTATTTAGAAGATTCGACCTTAACATACTAATATGACAAAATGGAATACACCGTATTGTTAATAATAGTTCATTTGAATGGTCCATATTTCACTCAAATTCAAATAAATATAGTATATGTAAATATACACCACAATTTTTATCCTTATCAAATAAATAGTCTATCTATGGTTGACAAAAATCGATAGCCATAATTTTAACATTAAACAATTGAGATAAAGTAAATCTAACTTTAAAATATTGAATTAAATATTACAAATGCAAATATGCCACTTATAAGTTTCAACCATTTATTGATATGAAGTCAATTTATGGTTGAGAAAAGTCCATAATCATGAATTTAACATTACACAATTCGGATTTAGAAGATTCGAACTTAACATACAAATATGACAAAATAGAATACACCGTATTGTTAGTATTAGTTCATTTGAATGGTCCATATTTGACTCAAATTCAAATAAATATAGTATATGTAAATATACACCTCAATTTCTATTATTATCAAATAAATAATCTATCTATTTTGGACAAAAATAGATAGCCATAATTTTAACATTAAACAATTGAGATAAAGTAAATCTAACGTTAAAATATGGAATTAAATATTACAAATGCAAATATGCCACTTATAAGTTTCAACCATTTATTGATATGAAGTCAATTTATGGTTGAGAAAAGTCCATAATCATGAATTTAACATTACACAATTCGGATTTAGAAGATTCGAACTTAACATACTAATATGACAAAATAGAATACACCGTATTGTTAGTATTAGTTCATTTGAATGGTCCATATTTGACTCAAATTCAAATAAATATAGTATATGTAAATATACACCTCAATTCCTATTATTATCAAATAAATAGTCGATCTATTTTTGAAAAAATTCGATAGCCATAATTTTAACATTAAATAATTGAGATAAAGTAAATCTAATGTTAAAATATTGAATGAAATATTACAAATGCAAATATGCCACTTATAAGTTTCAACCATTTATTGATATGAAGTCAATTTATGGTTGAGAAAAGTCCATAATCATGAATTTAACATTACACAATTCGGATTTTGAAGATTCGAACTTATCATACTAATATGACAAAATAGAATACACCGTATTGTTAGTATTAGTTCATTTGAATGGTCCATATTTGACTCAAATTCAAATAAATATAGTATATGTAAATATACACCTCAATTTCTATTATTATCAAATAAATAGTCGATCTATTTTTGAAAAAGTCCGATAGCCATAATTTTAACATTAAATAATTGAGATAAAGTAAATCTAATGTTAAAATATTGAATTAAATATTGCAAATGCAAATATGCCACTTATAAGTTTCAAACATTTATTGTTATGAAGTCAATTTATGGTGGGAAAAATTCCATAATCAATAATTGAAGATTACACAATTGGGATTTAGAAGATTCACCTTAACATACTGATATGACAAAATGGAATATACCATATTGTTAATATTAGTTCATTTGAATGGTTCATATTTGACTCAAATTCAAATAAATATAGTATATGTAAATATACACCTCAATTTCTACTCTTATCAAATAAATAGTCTATCTATGGTTGACAAAAATCGATAGCCATAATTTTAAAATTAAACAATAGAGATAAAGTAAATCTAATGTTAAAAAATTGAATTAAATATTACAAATGCAAATATGCCCCTTATAAGTTTGAACCATTTATTGATACGAAGTCAATTTATGGTTGAGAAAAGTCCATAATCATGAATTTAACATTACACAATTCGTATTTAGAAGATTCGACCTTAACATACTAATATGACAAAATGGAATACAGCGTATTGTTAGTATTAGTTCATTTGAATGGTCCATATTTGACTCAAATTCAAATAAATATAGTATATGTAAATATACACCACAATTTTTATTCTTATCAAATAAATAGTCTATCTATGGTTGACAAAAATCGATAGCCATAATTTTAACATTAAACAATTGAGATAAAGTAAATATAACGTTAAAATATTGAATTAAATAATACAAATGCAAATATGCACCTTATATGTTTCAACCATAGATTGATACGAAGTCAATTTATGGTTGAGAAAAGTCCATATTCATGAATTTAACATTACACAATTCGGATTTAGAAGATTCGACCTTAACATACTAATATGACAAAATGGAATACAGCGTATTGTTAGTATTAGTTCATTTGAATGGTCCATATTTGACTCAAATTCAAATAAATATAGTATATGTAAATATAAACGTTAGTTTCTATTATTATCAAATAAATAGTCGATCTATCTTTGAAAAAGTTCAATAGCTATAATTTTAACATTAAATAATTGAGATAAATTAAACCTAAGGTTAAAAAATTGAATTAAACAATACAAATGCAAATATGCACCTTATATGTTTCAACCATTTATTGATATGAAGTCAATTTATGGTTGAGAAAATTCCATAATCATGAATTTAACATTACACAATTGGGATTTAGATGATTCGACCTTAACATACTTATATGACAAAATGGAATACACCGTATTGTTAATAATAGTTCATTTGAATGGTCCATATTTCACTCAAATTCAAATAAATATAGTATATGTAAATATACACCACAATTTTTATCCTTATCAAATAAATAGTCTATCTATGGTTGACAAAAATCGATAGCCATAATTTTAACATTAAACAATTGAGATAAAGTAAATCTAATGTTAAAATATTGAATGAAATATTACAAATGCAAATATGCCACTTATAAGTTTCAACCATTTATTGATATGAAGTCAATTTATGGTTGAGAAAAGTCCATAATCATGAATTTAACATTACACAATTCGGATTTAGAAGATTCGAACTTATCATACTAATATGACAAAATAGAATACACCGTATTGTTAGTATTAGTTCATTTGAATGGTCCATATTTGACTCAAATTCAAATAAATATAGTATATGTAAATATACACCTCAATTTCTATTATTATCAAATAAATAGTCGATCTATTTTTGAAAAAGTCCGATAGTCATAATTTTAACATTAAATAATTGAGATAAAGTAAATCTAACGTTAAAATATTGAATTAAATATTGCAAATGCAAATATGGCACTTATAAGTTTCAAACATTTATTGTTACGAAGTCAATTTATGGTTGAGAAAATTCCATAATCAATAATTGAAGATTACACAATTGGGATTTAGAAGATTCACCTTAACATACTGATATGACAAAATGGAATATACCATATTGTTAATATTAGTTCATTTGAATGGTCCATATTTGACTCAAATTCAAATAAATATAGTACATGTAAATATACACCTCAATTTCTATTATTATCAAATAAATAGTAGATCTATCTTTGAAAAAATTCGATAGCCATAATTTTAACATTAAATAATTGAGATAAATTCAACCTAAGGTTAAAAAATTGAATTAAATAATACAAATGCAAATATGCACCTTATATGTTTCAACCATTTATTGATATGAAGTCAATTTATGGCTGAGAAAAGTCCACAATCATGAATTTAACATTACACAATTGGGATTTAGATGATTCGACCTTAACATACTTATATGACAAAATGGAATACACTGTATTGTTAATAATAGTTCATTTGAATGGTCCATATTTGACTCAAATTCAAATAAATATAGTATATGTAAATATACACCACAATTTTTATTCTTATCAAATAAATAGTCTATCTATGCTGGACAAAAATCGATAGCCATAATTTTAACATTAAACAATTGAGATAAAGTAAATATAACGTTAAAATATTGAATTAAATAATACAAATGCAAATATGCACCTTATATGTTTCAACCATTGATTGATACGAAGTCAATTTATGGTTGAGAAAAGTCCATATTCATGAATTTAACATTACACAATTTGGATTTAGAAGATTCGACTTTAACATACTAATATGACAAAATTGAATACACCGTATTGTTAATATTAGTTCATTTGAATGGTCCATATTTGACTCAAATTCAAATAAATATAGTATATGTAAATATAAACGTTAGTTTCTATTATTATCAAATAAATAGTCGATCTATCTTTGAAAAAATTCAATAGCTATAATTTTAACATTAAATAATTGAGATAAATTAAACCTAAGGTTAAAAAATTGAATTAAACAATACAAATGCAAATATGCACCTTATATGTTTCAACCATTTATTGATATGAAGTCAATTTATGGTTGAAAAATTCCATAATCATGAATTTAACATTACACAATTCGTATTTAGAAGATTCGACCTTAACATACTAATATGACAAAATGGAATACACCGTATTGTTAATAATAGTTCATTTGAATGGTCCATATTTCACTCAAATTCAAATAAATATAGTATATGTAAATATACACCACAATTTTTATCCTTATCAAATAAATAGTCTATCTATGGTTGACAAAAATCGATAGCCATAATTTTAACATTAAACAATTGAGATAAAGTAAATCTAACTTTAAAATATTGAATTAAATATTACAAATGCAAATATGCCACTTATAAGTTTCAACCATTTATTGATATGAAGTCAATTTATGGTTGAGAAAAGTCCATAATCATGAATTTAACATTACACAATTCGGATTTAGAAGATTCGAACTTAACATACAAATATGACAAAATAGAATACACCGTATTGTTAGTATTAGTTCATTTGAATGGTCCATATTTGACTCAAATTCAAATAAATATAGTATATGTAAATATACACCTCAATTTCTATTATTATCAAATAAATAATCTATCTATTTTGGACAAAAATAGATAGCCATAATTTTAACATTAAACAATTGAGATAAAGTAAATCTAACGTTAAAATATGGAATTAAATATTACAAATGCAAATATGCCACTTATAAGTTTCAACCATTTATTGATATGAAGTCAATTTATGGTTGAGAAAAGTCCATAATCATGAATTTAACATTACACAATTCGGATTTAGAAGATTCGAACTTAACATACTAATATGACAAAATAGAATACACCGTATTGTTAGTATTAGTTCATTTGAATGGTCCATATTTGACTCAAATTCAAATAAATATAGTATATGTAAATATACACCTCAATTCCTATTATTATCAAATAAATAGTCGATCTATTTTTGAAAAAATTCGATAGCCATAATTTTAACATTAAATAATTGAGATAAAGTAAATCTAACGTTAAAATATTGAATTAAATATTACAAATGCAAATATGCCACTTATAAGTTTCAACCATTTATTGATATGAAGTCAATTTATGGTTGAGAAAAGTCCATAATCATGATTTTAACATTACACAATTCGGATTTAGAAGATTCGACCTTAACATACTAATATGACAAAATGGAATACAGCGTATTGTTAGTATTAGTTCATTTGAATGGTCCATATTTGACTCAAATTCAAATAAATATAGTATATGTAAATATACACCTCAATTTCTATTATTATCAAATAAATAGTCGATCTATCTTTGAAAAAATTCAATAGCTATAATTTTAACATTAAATAATTGAGATAAATTAAACCTAAGGTTAAAAAATTGAATTAAACAATACAAATGCAAATATGCACCTTATATGTTTCAACCATTTATTGATATGAAGTCAATTTATGGTTGAGAAAATTCCATAATCATGAATTTAACATTACACAATTGGGATTTAGATGATTCGACCTTAACATACTTATATGACAAAATGGAATACACCGTATTGTTAATAATAGTTCATTTGAATGGTCCATATTTCACTCAAATTCAAATAAATATAGTATATGTAAATATACACCACAATTTTTATCCTTATCAAATAAATAGTCTATCTATGGTTGACAAAAATCGATAGCCATAATTTTAACATTAAACAATTGAGATAAAGTAAATCTAACTTTAAAATATTGAATTAAATATTACAAATGCAAATATGCCACTTATAAGTTTCAAACATTTATTGATATGAAGTCAATTTATGGTTAAGAAAAGTCCATAATCATGAATTTAACATTACACAATTCGTATTTAGAAGATTCGAACTTAACATACAAATATGACAAAATAGAATACACCGTATTGTTAGTATTAGTTCATTTGAATGGTCCATAATTGACTCAAATTCAAATAAATATAGTATATGTAAATATACACCTCAATTTCTATTATTATCAAATAAATAATCTATCTATTTTGGACAAAAATAGATAGCTATAATTTTAACATTAAATAATTGAGATGAATTAAACCTAAGGTTAAAAAATTGAATTAAACAATACAAATGCAAATATGCACCTTATATGTTTCAACCATTTATTGATATGAAGTCAATTTATGGTTGAGAAAATTCCATAATCATGAATTTAACATTACACAATTGGGATTTAGATGATTCGACCTTAACATACTTATATGACAAAATGGAATACACCGTATTGTTAATAATAGTTCATTTGAATGGTCCATATTTCACTCAAATTCAAATAAATATAGTATATGTAAATATACACCACAATTTTTATCCTTATCAAATAAATAGTCTATCTATGGTTGACAAAAATCGATAGCCATAATTTTAACATTAAACAATTGAGATAAAGTAAATCTAACTTTAAAATATTGAATTAAATATTACAAATGCAAATATGCCACTTATAAGTTTCAACCATTTATTGATATGAAGTCAATTTATGGTTGAGAAAAGTCCATAATCATGAATTTAACATTACACAATTCGGATTTAGAAGATTCGACCTTAACATACAAATATGACAAAATAGAATACACCGTATTGTTAGTATTAGTTCATTTGAATGGTCCATATATGACTCAAATTCAAATAAATAGAGTATATGTAAATATACACCACAATTTTTATCCTTATCAAATAAATAGTCTATCTATGGTTGACAAAAATCGATAGCCATAATTTTAACATTAAACAATTGAGATAAAGTAAATCTAACTTTAAAATATTGAATTAAATATTACAAATGCAAATATGCCACTTATAAGTTTCAACCATTTATTGATATGAAGTCAATTTATGGTTGAGAAAAGTCCATAATCATGAATTTAACATTACACAATTCGGATTTAGAAGATTCGACCTTAACATACAAATATGACAAAATAGAATACACCGTATTGTTAGTATTAGTTCATTTGAATGGTCCATATATGACTCAAATTCAAATAAATATAGTATATGTAAATATACACCTCAATTTCTATTATTATCAAATAAATAATCTATCTATTTTGGACAAAAATAGATAGCCATAATTTTAACATTAAACAATTGAGATAAAGTAAATCTAACGTTAAAATATTGAATTAAATATTACAAATGCAAATATGCCACTTATAAGTTTCAACCATTTATTGATATGAAGTCAATTTATGGTTGAGAAAAGTCCATAATCATGAATTTAACATTACACAATTCGGATTTAGAAGATTCGAACTTATCATACTAATATGACAAAATAGAATACACCGTATTGTTAGTATTAGTTCATTTGAATGGTCCATATTTGACTCAAATTCAAATAAATATAGTATATGTAAATATACACCTCAATTTCTATTATTATCAAATAAATAGTCGATCTATTTTTGAAAAAGTCCGATAGCCATAATTTTAACATTAAATAATTGAGATAAAGTAAATCTAACGTTAAAATATTGAATTAAATATTGCAAATGCAAATATGCCACTTATAAGTTTCAAACATTTATTGTTATGAAGTCAATTTATGGTGGGAAAAATTCCATAATCAATAATTGAAGATTACACAATTGGGATTTAGAAGATTCACCTTAACATACTGATATGACAAAATGGAATATACCATATTGTTAATATTAGTTCATTTGAATGGTCCATATTTGACTCAAATTCAAATAAATATAGTATATGTAAATATACACCTCAATTTCTACTCTTATCAAATAAATAGTCTATCTATAGTTGACAAAAATCGATAGCCATAATTTTAAAATTAAACAATAGAGATAAAGTAAATCTAATGTTAAAATATTGAATTAAATATTACAAATGCAAATATGCCCCTTATAAGTTTGAACCATTTATTGATACGAAGTCAATTTATGGTTGAGAAAAGTCCATAATCATGAATTTAACATTACACAATTCGGATTTAGAAGATTCGACCTTAAGATACTAATATGACAAAATGGAATACAGCGTATTGTTAGTATTAGTTCATTTGAATGGTCCATATTTGACTCAAATTCAAATAAATATAGTACATGTAAATATACACCTCAATTTCTATTATTATCAAATAAATAGTCGATCTATCTTTGAAAAAATTCGATAGCCATAATTTTAAAATGAAATAATTGAGATAAATTCAACCTAAGGTTAAAAAATTGAATTAAACAATACAAATGCAAATATGCACCTTATATGTTTCAACCATTTATTGATATGAAGTCAATTTGTGGTTGAGAAAATTCCATAATCATGAATTTAACATTACACAATTGGGATTTAGATGATTCGACCTTAACATACTTATATGACAAAATGGAATACACCGTATTGTTAATAATAGTTCATTTGAATGGTCCATATTTTACTCAAATTCAAATAAATATAGTATATGTAAATATACACCACAATTTTTATCCTTATCAAATAAATAGTCTATCTATGCTTGACAAAAATCGATAGCCATAATTTTAACATTAAACAATTGAGATAAAGTAAATATAACGTTAAAATATTGAATTAAATAATACAAATGCAAATATGCACCTTATATGTTTGAACCATTGATTGATACGAAGTCAATTTATGGTTGAGAAAAGTCCATATTCATGAATTTAACATTACACAATTTGGATTTAGAAGATTCGACTTTAACATACTAATATGACAAAATTGAATACACCGTATTGTTAATATTAGTTCATTTGAATGGTCCATATTTGACTCAAATTCAAATAAATATAGTATATGTAAATATAAACGTTAGTTTCTATTATTATCAAATAAATAGTCGATCTATCTTTGAAAAAATTCAATAGCTATAATTTTAACATTAAATAATTGAGATAAATTAAACCTAAGGTTAAAAAATTGAATTAAACAATACAAATGCAAATATGCACCTTATATGTTTCAACCATTTATTGATATGAAGTCAATTTATGGTTGAGAAAATTCCATAATCATGAATTTAACATTACACAATTGGGATTTAGATGATTCGACCTTAACATACTTATATGACAAAATAGAATACACCGTATTGTTAATATTAGTTCATTTGAATGGTCCATATTTGACTCAAATTCAAATAAATATAGTATATGTAAATATACACCTCAATTTCTACTCTTATCAAATAAATAGTCTATCTATAGTTGACGAAAATCGATAGCCATAATTTTAACATTAAATAATTGAGCTAAAGTAAATCTAACGTTAAAATATTGAATTAAATATTACAAATGCAAATATGCCACTTATAAGTTTCAACCATTTATTGTTATGAAGTCAATTTATGGTGGGAAAAATTCCATAATCAATAATTTAACATTACACAATTGGGATTTAGAAGATTCGACCTTAACATACTGATATGACAAAATGGAATACACCGTATTGTTAGTATTAGTTCATTTGAATGGTCCATATTTGATTCAAATTCAAATAAATATAGTATATGTAAATATAAACGTTAGTTTCTATTATTATCAAATAAATAGTCGATCTATCATTGAAAGAATTCAATAGCTATAATTTTAACATTAAATAATTGAGATAAATTAAACCTAAGGTTAAAAAATTGAATTAAACAATACAAATGCAAATATGCACCTTATATGTTTCAACCATTTATTGATATGATGTCAATTTATGGTTGAGAAAAGTCCATAATCATGAATTTAACATTACACAATTAGGATTTAGAAGATTCGACCTTAACATACTGATATGACAAAATCGAATACACGGTATTGTTAATATTAGTTCATTTGAATGATCCATATTTGTCTAAAATTCAAATAAATATAGTATATGTAAATATAAACGTTAATTTCTATTATTATCAAATAAATAGTCGATCTATATTTGAAAAAATTCGATAGCTATAATTTTAACATTAAATAATTGAGTTAAATTAAACCTAAGGTTAAAAAATTGAATTAAATAATACAAATGCAAATATGCACCTTATATGTTTCAACCATTTATTGAAATGAAGTCAATTTATGGTTTAGAAAAGTCCATAATCATGAATTTAACATTACACATTTGGGATTTAGAAGATTCGACCTTAACATACTAATTTGACAAAATGGAATACCGTATTGTTAGTATTAGTTCATTTGAATGGTCCCCATTTGACTCAAATTAAAATAAATATAGTATAAGTAAATATACACCTCAATTTCTATTCTTATCAAATAAACAGTCTATCTATGGTTGAACAAAAATCGATAGCCATAATTTTAACATTAAAAAATTGAGATAAAGTAAATCTAACGTTAAAATATTGAATTAAATATTACAAATGCAAATATGCCACTTATAAGTTTCAACCATTTATTGTTATGAAGTCAATTTATGGTGGGAAAAATTCCATAATCAATAATTTAACATTACACAATTGGGATTTAGAAGATTCGACCTTAACATACTGATATGACAAAATGGAATACACCGTATTGTTAGTATTAGTTCATTTGAATGGTCCATATTTGACTCAAATTCAAATAAATATAGTATATGTAAATATACACCTCAATTTCTATTATTATCAAATAAATAATCTATCTATTTTGGACAAAAATAGATAGACATAATTTTAACATTAAACAATTGAGATAAAGTAAATCTAACGTTAAAATATTGAATTAAATATTAAAAATGCAAATATGCCACTTATAAGTTTCAACCATTGATTGATATGAAGTCAATATATGGTTGAGAAAAGTCCATAATCATGAATTTAACATTACACAATTCGGATTTAGAAGATTCGAACTTAACATACTAATATGACAAAATAGAATACACCGTATTGTTAGTATTATTTCATTTCAATGGTCCATATTTGACTCAAATTCAAATAAATATAGTATATGTAAATATACACCTCAATTTCTATAATTATCAAATAAATAGTCGATCTATTTTGGAAAACATTCGATAGCCATAATTTTAACATTAAATAAATGAGGTAAATTAAACCTAAGGTTAAAAAATTGAATTAAATAATACAAATGCAAATATGCACCTAATATGTTTCAACCATTGATTGATACGAAGTCAATTTATGGTTGAGAAAAGTCCATATTCATGAATTTAACATTACACAATTTGGATTTAGAAGATTCGACTTTAACATACTAATATGACAAAATTGAATACACCGTATTGTTAATATTAGTTCATTTGAATGGTCCATATTTGACTCAAATTCAAATAAATATAGTATATGTAAATATAAACGTTAGTTTCTATTATTATCAAATAAATAGTCGATCTATCTTTGAAAAAATTCAATAGCTATAATTTTAACATTAAATAATTGAGATAAATTAAACCTAAGGTTAAAAAATTGAATTAAACAATACAAATGCAAATATGCACCTTATATGTTTCAACCATTTATTGATATGAAGTCAATTTATGGTTGAGAAAATTCCATAATCATGAATTTAACATTACACAATTGGGATTTAGATGATTCGACCTTAACATACTTATATGACAAAATGGAATACACCGTATTGTTAATAATAGTTCATTTGAATGGTCCATATTTCACTCAAATTCAAATAAATATAGTATATGTAAATATACACCACAATTTTTATCCTTATCAAATAAATAGTCTATCTATGGTTGACAAAAATCGATAGCCATAATTTTAACATTAAACAATTGAGATAAAGTAAATCTAACTTTAAAATATTGAATTAAATATTACAAATGCAAATATGCCACTTATAAGTTTCAAACATTTATTGATATGAAGTCAATTTATGGTTAAGAAAAGTCCATAATCATGAATTTAACATTACACAATTCGTATTTAGAAGATTCGAACTTAACATACAAATATGACAAAATAGAATACACCGTATTGTTAGTATTAGTTCATTTGAATGGTCCATATTTGACTCAAATTCAAATAAATATAGTATATGTAAATATACACCTCAATTTCTATTATTATCAAATAAATAATCTATCTATTTTGGACAAAAATAGATAGCTATAATTTTAACATTAAATAATTGAGATGAATTAAACCTAAGGTTAAAAAATTGAATTAAACAATACAAATGCAAATATGCACCTTATATGTTTCAACCATTTATTGATATGAAGTCAATTTATGGTTGAGAAAATTCCATAATCATGAATTTAACATTACACAATTGGGATTTAGATGATTCGACCTTAACATACTTATATGACAAAATGGAATACACCGTATTGTTAATAATAGTTCATTTGAATGGTCCATATTTCACTCAAATTCAAATAAATATAGTATATGTAAATATACACCACAATTTTTATCCTTATCAAATAAATAGTCTATCTATGGTTGACAAAAATCGATAGCCATAATTTTAACATTAAACAATTGAGATAAAGTAAATCTAACTTTAAAATATTGAATTAAATATTACAAATGCAAATATGCCACTTATAAGTTTCAACCATTTATTGATATGAAGTCAATTTATGGTTGAGAAAAGTCCATAATCATGAATTTAACATTACACAATTCGGATTTAGAAGATTCGACCTTAACATACAAATATGACAAAATAGAATACACCGTATTGTTAGTATTAGTTCATTTGAATGGTCCATATATGACTCAAATTCAAATAAATATAGTATATGTAAATATACACCTCAATTTCTATTATTATCAAATAAATAGTCGATCTATTTTTGAAAAAGTCCGATAGCCATAATTTTAACATTAAATAATTGAGATAAAGTAAATCTAACGTTAAAATATTGAATTAAATATTACAAATGCAAATATGCCACTTATAAGTTTCAACCATTTATTGATATGAAGTCAATTTATGGTTGAGAAAAGTCCATAATCATGAATTTAACATTACACAATTCGGATTTAGAAGATTCGAACTTATCATACTAATATGACAAAATAGAATACACCGTATTGTTAGTATTAGTTCATTTGAATGGTCCATATTTGACTCAAATTCAAATAAATATAGTATATGTAAATATACACCTCAATTTCTATTATTATCAAATAAATAGTCGATCTATTTTTGAAAAAGTCCGATAGCCATAATTTTAACATTAAATAATTGAGATAAAGTAAATCTAACGTTAAAATATTGAATTAAATATTGCAAATGCAAATATGCCACTTATAAGTTTCAAACATTTATTGTTATGAAGTCAATTTATGGTGGGAAAAATTCCATAATCAATAATTGAAGATTACACAATTGGGATTTAGAAGATTCACCTTAACATACTGATATGACAAAATGGAATATACCATATTGTTAATATTAGTTCATTTGAATGGTCCATATTTGACTCAAATTCAAATAAATATAGTATATGTAAATATACACCTCAATTTCTACTCTTATCAAATAAATAGTCTATCTATAGTTGACAAAAATCGATAGCCATAATTTTAAAATTAAACAATAGAGATAAAGTAAATCTAATGTTAAAATATTGAATTAAATATTACAAATGCAAATATGCCCCTTATAAGTTTGAACCATTTATTGATACGAAGTCAATTTATGGTTGAGAAAAGTCCATAATCATGAATTTAACATTACACAATTCGGATTTAGAAGATTCGACCTTAAGATACTAATATGACAAAATGGAATACAGCGTATTGTTAGTATTAGTTCATTTGAATGGTCCATATTTGACTCAAATTCAAATAAATATAGTACATGTAAATATACACCTCAATTTCTATTATTATCAAATAAATAGTCGATCTATCTTTGAAAAAATTCGATAGCCATAATTTTAAAATTAAATAATTGAGATAAATTCAACCTAAGGTTAAAAAATTGAATTAAACAATACAAATGCAAATATGCACCTTATATGTTTTAACCATTTATTGATATGAAGTCAATTTGTGGTTGAGAAAATTCCATAATCATGAATTTAACATTACACAATTGGGATTTAGATGATTCGACCTTAACATACTTATATGACAAAATGGAATACACCGTATTGTTAATAATAGTTCATTTGAATGGTCCATATTTTACTCAAATTCAAATAAATATAGTATATGTAAATATACACCACAATTTTTATCCTTATCAAATAAATAGTCTATCTATGCTTGACAAAAATCGATAGCCATAATTTTAACATTAAACAATTGAGATAAAGTAAATATAACGTTAAAATATTGAATTAAATAATACAAATGCAAATATGCACCTTATATGTTTGAACCATTGATTGATACGAAGTCAATTTA
The DNA here is from genome assembly GCA_037013495.1 of Hippophae tibetana. Lineage (NCBI taxonomy): Eukaryota > Viridiplantae > Streptophyta > Magnoliopsida > Rosales > Elaeagnaceae > Hippophae > Hippophae tibetana. The sequence continues at coordinate 12,008,744 of CM072805.1, read as the reverse complement.
TGGTTGAGAAAAGTCCATATTCATGAATTTAACATTACACAATTTGGATTTAGAAGATTCGACTTTAACATACTAATATGACAAAATTGAATACACCGTATTGTTAATATTAGTTCATTTGAATGGTCCATATTTGACTCAAATTCAAATAAATATAGTATATGTAAATATAAACGTTAGTTTCTATTATTATCAAATAAATAGTCGATCTATCTTTGAAAAAATTCAATAGCTATAATTTTAACATTAAATAATTGAGATAAATTAAACCTAAGGTTAAAAAATTGAATTAAACAATACAAATGCAAATATGCACCTTATATGTTTCAACCATTTATTGATATGAAGTCAATTTATGGTTGAGAAAATTCCATAATCATGAATTTAACATTACACAATTGGGATTTAGATGATTCGACCTTAACATACTTATATGACAAAATAGAATACACCGTATTGTTAATATTAGTTCATTTGAATGGTCCATATTTGACTCAAATTCAAATAAATATAGTATATGTAAATATACACCTCAATTTCTACTCTTATCAAATAAATAGTCTATCTATAGTTGACAAAAATCGATAGCCATAATTTTAACATTAAATAATTGAGCTAAAGTAAATCTAACGTTAAAATATTGAATTAAATATTACAAATGCAAATATGCCACTTATAAGTTTCAACCATTTATTGTTATGAAGTCAATTTATGGTGGGAAAAATTCCATAATCAATAATTTAACATTACACAATTGGGATTTAGAAGATTCGACCTTAACATACTGATATGACAAAATGGAATACACCGTATTGTTAGTATTAGTTCATTTGAATGGTCCATATTTGACTCAAATTCAAATAAATATAGTATATGTAAATATACACCTCAATTTCTATTATTATCAAATAAATAATCTATCTATTTTGGACAAAAATAGATAGCCATAATTTTAACATTAAACAATTGAGATAAAGTAAATCTAACGTTAAAATATTGAATTAAATATTAAAAATGCAAATATGCCACTTATAAGTTTCAACCATTGATTGATATGAAGTCAATATATGGTTGAGAAAAGTCCATAATCATGAATTTAACATTACACAATTCGGATTTAGAAGATTCGAACTTAACATACTAATATGACAAAATAGAATACACCGTATTGTTAGTATTATTTCATTTGAATGGTCCATATTTGACTCAAATTCAAATAAATATAGTATATGTAAATATACACCTCAATTTCTATAATTATCAAATAAATAGTCGATCTATTTTGGAAAACATTCGATAGCCATAATTTTAACATTAAATAAATGAGGTAAATTAAACCTAAGGTTAAAAAATTGAATTAAATAATACAAATGCAAATATGCACCTAATATGTTTCAACCATTGATTGATACGAAGTCAATTTATGGTTGAGAAAAGTCCATATTCATGAATTTAACATTACACAATTTGGATTTAGAAGATTCGACTTTAACATACTAATATGACAAAATTGAATACACCGTATTGTTAATATTAGTTCATTTGAATGGTCCATATTTGATTCAAATTCAAATAAATATAGTATATGTAAATATAAACGTTAGTTTCTATTATTATCAAATAAATAGTCGATCTATCATTGAAAGAATTCAATAGCTATAATTTTAACATTAAATAATTGAGATAAATTAAACCTAAGGTTAAAAAATTGAATTAAACAATACAAATGCAAATATGCACCTTATATGTTTCAACCATTTATTGATATGATGTCAATTTATGGTTGAGAAAAGTCCATAATCATGAATTTAACATTACACAATTAGGATTTAGAAGATTCGACCTTAACATACTGATATGACAAAATCGAATACACGGTATTGTTAATATTAGTTCATTTGAATGATCCATATTTGTCTAAAATTCAAATAAATATAGTATATGTAAATATAAACGTTAATTTCTATTATTATCAAATAAATAGTCGATCTATATTTGAAAAAATTCGATAGCTATAATTTTAACATTAAATAATTGAGTTAAATTAAACCTAAGGTTAAAAAATTGAATTAAATAATACAAATGCAAATATGCACCTTATATGTTTCAACCATTTATTGAAATGAAGTCAATTTATGGTTTAGAAAAGTCCATAATCATGAATTTAACATTACACATTTGGGATTTAGAAGATTCGACCTTAACATACTAATTTGACAAAATGGAATACCGTATTGTTAGTATTAGTTCATTTGAATGGTCCATATTTGACTCAAATTAAAATAAATATAGTATAAGTAAATATACACCTCAATTTCTATTCTTATCAAATAAACAGTCTATCTATGGTTGAACAAAAATCGATAGCCATAATTTTAACATTAAAAAATTGAGATAAAGTAAATCTAACGTTAAAATATTGAATTAAATATTACAAATGCAAATATGCCACTTATAAGTTTCAACCATTTATTGATATGAAGTCAATTTATGGTTGAGAAAAGTCCATAATCATGAATTTAACATTACACAATTCGGATTTAGAAAATTCGACCTTAACATACTAATATGACAAAATAGAATACACCGTATTGTTAGTATTAGTTCATTTGAATGGTCCATATATGACTCAAATTCAAATAAATATAGTATATGTAAATATACACCTCAATTTCTATTATTATCAAATCAATAGTCTATCTATTTTTGAAAAAATTCGATAGCCATAATTTTAATATTAAATAATTGAGATAAAGTAAATCTAACGTTAAAATATTGAATTAAATATTACAAATGCAAATATGCCACTTATAAGTTTCAACCATTGATTGATATGAAGTCAATATATGGTTGAGAAAAGTCCATAATCATGAATTTAACATTACACAATTCGGATTTAGAAGATTCGAACTTAACATACTAATATGACAAAATAGAATACACCGTATTGTTAGTATTATTTCATTTGAATGGTCCATATTTGACTCAAATTCAAATAAATATAGTATATGTAAATATACACCTCAATTTCTATAATTATCAAATAAATAGTCGATCTATTTTGGAAAACATTCGATAGCCATAATTTTAACATTAAATAAATGAGGTAAATTAAACCTAAGGTTAAAAAATTGAATTAAATAATACAAATGCAAATATGCACCTAATATGTTTCAACCATTGATTGATACGAAGTCAATTTATGGTTGAGAAAAGTCCATATTCATGAATTTAACATTACACAATTTGGATTTAGAAGATTCGACTTTAACATACTAATATGACAAAATTGAATACACCGTATTGTTAATATTAGTTCATTTGAATGGTCCATATTTGACTCAAATTCAAATAAATATAGTATATGTAAATATAAACGTTAGTTTCTATTATTATCAAATAAATAGTCGATCTATCATTGAAAGAATTCAATAGCTATAATTTTAACATTAAATAATTGAGATAAATTAAACCTAAGGTTAAAAAATTGAATTAAACAATACAAATGCAAATATGCACCTTATATGTTTCAACCATTTATTGATATGATGTCAATTTATGGTTGAGAAAAGTCCATAATCATGAATTTAACATTACACAATTAGGATTTAGAAGATTCGACCTTAACATACTGATATGACAAAATCGAATACACGGTATTGTTAATATTAGTTCATTTGAATGATCCATATTTGTCTAAAATTCAAATAAATATAGTATATGTAAATATAAACGTTAATTTCTATTATTATCAAATAAATAGTCGATCTATATTTGAAAAAATTCGATAGCTATAATTTTAACATTAAATAATTGAGTTAAATTAAACCTAAGGTTAAAAAATTGAATTAAATAATACAAATGCAAATATGCACCTTATATGTTTCAACCATTTATTGAAATGAAGTCAATTTATGGTTTAGAAAAGTCCATAATCATGAATTTAACATTACACATTTGGGATTTAGAAGATTCGACCTTAACATACTAATTTGACAAAATGGAATACCGTATTGTTAGTATTAGTTCATTTGAATGGTCCATATTTGACTCAAATTAAAATAAATATAGTATAAGTAAATATACACCTCAATTTCTATTCTTATCAAATAAACAGTCTATCTATGGTTGAACAAAAATCGATAGCCATAATTTTAACATTAAAAAATTGAGATAAAGTAAATCTAACGTTAAAATATTGAATTAAATAATACAAATGCAAATATGCACCTTATATGTTTCAACCATTTATTGAAATGAAGTCAATTTATGGTTTAGAAAAGTCCATAATCATGAATTTAACATTACACATTTGGGATTTAGAAGATTCGACCTTAACATACTAATTTGACAAAATGGAATACCGTATTGTTAGTATTAGTTCATTTGAATGGTCCATATTTGACTCAAATTAAAATAAATATAGTATAAGTAAATATACACCTCAATTTCTATTCTTATCAAATAAACAGTCTATCTATGGTTGAACAAAAATCGATAGCCATAATTTTAACATTAAAAAATTGAGATAAAGTAAATCTAACGTTAAAATATTGAATTAAATATTACAAATGCAAATATGCCACTTATAAGTTTCAACCATTTATTGATATGAAGTCAATTTATGGTTGAGAAAAGTCCATAATCATGAATTTAACATTACACAATTCGGATTTAGAAGATTCGAACTTAACATACTAATATGACAAAATAGAATACACCGTATTGTTAGTATTAGTTCATTTGAATGGTCCATATTTGACTCAAATTCAAATAAATATAGTATATGTAAATATACACCTCAATTTCTATTATTATCAAATCAATAGTCTATCTATTTTTGAAAAAATTCGATAGCCATAATTTTAATATTAAATAATTGAGATAAAGTAAATCTAACGTTAAAATATTGAATTAAATATTACAAATGCAAATATGCCACTTATAAGTTTCAACCATTTATTGTTATGAAGTCAATTTATGGTGGGAAAAATTCCATAATCAATAATTTAACATTACACAATTGGGATTTAGAAGATTCACCTTAACATACTGATATGACAAAATGGAATACACCGTATTGTTAATATTAGTTCATTTAATGGTCCATATTTGACTCAAATTCAAATAAATATAGTATATGTAAATATACACCTCAATTTCTATTATTATCAAATAAATAATCTATCTATTTTGGACAAAAATAGATAGCCATAATTTTAACATTAAACAATTGAGATAAAGTAAATCTAATGTTAAAATATTGAATTAAATATTAAAAATGCAAATATGCCACTTATAAGTTTCAACCATTGATTGATATGAAGTCAATATATGGTTGAGAAAAGTCCATAATCATGAATTTAACATTACACAATTCGGATTTAGAAGATTCGAACTTAACATACTAATATGACAAAATAGAATACACCGTATTGTTAGTATTATTTCATTTGAATGGTCCATATTTGACTCAAATTCAAATAAATATAGTATATGTAAATATACACCTCAATTTCTATAATTATCAAATAAATAGTCGATCTATTTTGGAAAACATTCGATAGCCATAATTTTAACATTAAATAAATGAGGTAAATTAAACCTAAGGTTAAAAAATTGAATTAAATAATACAAATGCAAATATGCACCTAATATGTTTCAACCATTGATTGATACGAAGTCAATTTATGGTTGAGAAAAGTCCATATTCATGAATTTAACATTACACAATTTGGATTTAGAAGATTCGACTTTAACATACTAATATGACAAAATTGAATACACCGTATTGTTAATATTAGTTCATTTGAATGGTCCATATTTGATTCAAATTCAAATAAATATAGTATATGTAAATATAAACGTTAGTTTCTATTATTATCAAATAAATAGTCGATCTATCATTGAAAGAATTCAATAGCTATAATTTTAACATTAAATAATTGAGATAAATTAAACCTAAGGTTAAAAAATTGAATTAAACAATACAAATGCAAATATGCACCTTATATGTTTCAACCATTTATTGATATGATGTCAATTTATGGTTGAGAAAAGTCCATAATCATGAATTTAACATTACACAATTAGGATTTAGAAGATTCGACCTTAACATACTGATATGACAAAATCGAATACACGGTATTGTTAATATTAGTTCATTTGAATGATCCATATTTGTCTAAAATTCAAATAAATATAGTATATGTAAATATAAACGTTAATTTCTATTATTATCAAATAAATAGTCGATCTATATTTGAAAAAATTCGATAGCTATAATTTTAACATTAAATAATTGAGTTAAATTAAACCTAAGGTTAAAAAATTGAATTAAATAATACAAATGCAAATATGCACCTTATATGTTTCAACCATTTATTGAAATGAAGTCAATTTATGGTTTAGAAAAGTCCATAATCATGAATTTAACATTACACATTTGGGATTTAGAAGATTCGACCTTAACATACTAATTTGACAAAATGGAATACCGTATTGTTAGTATTAGTTCATTTGAATGGTCCATATTTGACTCAAATTAAAATAAATATAGTATAAGTAAATATACACCTCAATTTCTATTCTTATCAAATAAACAGTCTATCTATGGTTGAACAAAAATCGATAGCCATAATTTTAACATTAAAAAATTGAGATAAAGTAAATCTAACGTTAAAATATTGAATTAAATATTACAAATGCAAATATGCCACTTATAAGTTTCAACCATTTATTGATATGAAGTCAATTTATGGTTGAGAAAAGTCCATAATCATGAATTTAACATTACACAATTCGGATTTAGAAAATTCGACCTTAACATACTAATATGACAAAATAGAATACACCGTATTGTTAGTATTAGTTCATTTGAATGGTCCATATTTGACTCAAATTCAAATAAATATAGTATATGTAAATATACACCTCAATTTCTATTATTATCAAATCAATAGTCTATCTATTTTTGAAAAAATTCGATACCCATAATTTTAATATTAAATAATTGAGATAAAGTAAATCTAACGTTAAAATATTGAATTAAATATTACAAATGCAAATATGCCACTTATAAGTTTCAACCATTGATTGATATGAAGTCAATATATGGTTGAGAAAAGTCCATAATCATGAATTTAACATTACACAATTCGGATTTAGAAGATTCGAACTTAACATACTAATATGACAAAATAGAATACACCGTATTGTTAGTATTATTTCATTTGAATGGTCCATATTTGACTCAAATTCAAATAAATATAGTATATGTAAATATACACCTCAATTTCTATAATTATCAAATAAATAGTCGATCTATTTTGGAAAACATTCGATAGCCATAATTTTAACATTAAATAAATGAGGTAAATTAAACCTAAGGTTAAAAAATTGAATTAAATAATACAAATGCAAATATGCACCTAATATGTTTCAACCATTGATTGATACGAAGTCAATTTATGGTTGAGAAAAGTCCATATTCATGAATTTAACATTACACAATTTGGATTTAGAAGATTCGACTTTAACATACTAATATGACAAAATTGAATACACCGTATTGTTAATATTAGTTCATTTGAATGGTCCATATTTGACTCAAATTCAAATAAATATAGTATATGTAAATATAAACGTTAGTTTCTATTATTATCAAATAAATAGTCGATCTATCATTGAAAGAATTCAATAGCTATAATTTTAACATTAAATAATTGAGATAAATTAAACCTAAGGTTAAAAAATTGAATTAAACAATACAAATGCAAATATGCACCTTATATGTTTCAACCATTTATTGATATGAAGTCAATTTGTGGTTGAGAAAATTCCATAATCATGAATTTAACATTACACAATTGGGATTTAGATGATTCGACCTTAACATACTTATATGACAAAATGGAATACACCGTATTGTTAATAATAGTTCATTTGAATGGTCCATATTTGACTCAAATTCAAATAAATATAGTATATGTAAATATACACCTCAATTTCTATTCTTATCAAATAAACAGTCTATCTATGGTTGACAAAAATCGATAGCCATAATTTTAAAATTAAACAATTGAGATAAAGTAAAACTAATGTTAAAAAATTGAATTAAATATTACAAATGCAAATATGCCCCTTATAAGTTTGAACCATTTATTGATATGAAGTCAATTTATGGTTGAGAAAAGTCCATAATCATGAATTTAACATTACACAATTCGGATTTAGAAGATTCGACCTTAACATACTAATATGTCAAAAATGGAATACAGCGTATTGTTAGTATTAGTTCATTTGAATGGTCCATATTTGACTCAAATTCAAATAAATATAGTATATGTAAATATACACCTCAATTTCTATTATTATCAAATAAATAGTCGATCTATTTTGGAAAAAATTCGATAGCCATAATTTTAACATTAAATAAATGAGGTAAATTAAACCTAAGGTTAAAAAATTGAATTAAATAATACAAATGCAAATATGCACCTTATATGTTTCAACCATTGATTGATACGAAGTCAATTTATGGTTGAGAAAAGTCCATATTCATGAATTTAACATTACACAATTTGGATTTAGAAGATTCGACTTTAACATACTAACATGACAAAATTGAATACACCGTATTGTTAATATTAGTTCATTTGAATGGTCCATATTTGACTCAAATTCAAATAAATATAGTATATGTAAATATAAACGTTAGTTTCTATTATTATCAAATAAATAGTCGATCTATCTTTGAAAAAATTCAATAGCTATAATTTTAACATTAAATAATTGAGATAAATTAAACCTAAGGTTAAAAAATTGAATTAAACAATACAAATGCAAATATGCACCTTATATGTTTCAACCATTTATTGATATGATGTCAATTTATGGTTGAGAAAAGTCCATAATCTTGAATTTAACATTACACAATTAGGATTTAGAAGATTCGACCTTAACATACTGATATGACAAAATGGAATACACGGTATTGTTAATATTAGTTCATTTGAATGATCCATATTTGACTAAAATTCAAATAAATATAGTATATGTAAATATAAACGTTAATTTCTATTATTATCAAATAAATAGTCGATCTATATTTGAAAAAATTCGATAGCTATAATTTTAACATTAAATAATTGAGTTAAATTAAACCTAAGGTTAAAAAATTGAATTAAATAATACAAATGCAAATATGCACCTTATATGTTTCAACCATTTATTGAAATGAAGTCAATTTATGGTTTAGAAAAGTCCATAATCATGAATTTAACATTACACATTTGGGATTTAGAAGATTCGACCTTAACATACTAATTTGACAAAATGGAATACCGTATTGTTAGTATTAGTTCATTTGAATGGTCCATATTTGACTCAAATTAAAATAAATATAGTATAAGTAAATATACACCTCAATTTCTATTCTTATCAAATAAACAGTCTATCTATGGTTGAACAAAAATCGATAGCCATAATTTTAACATTAAAAAATTGAGATAAAGTAAATCTAACGTTAAAATATTGAATTAAATATTACAAATGCAAATATGCCACTTATAAGTTTCAACCATTTATTGATATGAAGTCAATTTATGGTTGAGAAAAGTCCATAATCATGAATTTAACATTACACAATTCGGATTTAGAAGATTCGAACTTAACATACTAATATGACAAAATAGAATACACCGTATTGTTAGTATTAGTTCATTTGAATGGTCCATATTTGACTCAAATTCAAATAAATATAGTATATGTAAATATACACCTCAATTTCTATTATTATCAAATCAATAGTCTATCTATTTTTGAAAAAATTCGATAGCCATAATTTTAATATTAAATAATTGAGATAAAGTAAATCTAACGTTAAAATATTGAATTAAATATTACAAATGCAAATATGCCACTTATAAGTTTCAACCATTTATTGTTATGAAGTCAATTTATGGTGGGAAAAATTCCATAATCAATAATTTAACATTACACAATTGGGATTTAGAAGATTCACCTTAACATACTGATATGACAAAATGGAATACACCGTATTGTTAATATTAGTTCATTTAATGGTCCATATTTGACTCAAATTCAAATAACTATAGTATATGTAAATATACACCTCAATTTCTATTCTTATCAAATAAACAGTCTATCTATGGTTGACAAAAATCGATAGCCATAATTTTAAAATTAAACAATTGAGATAAAGTAAAACTAATGTTAAAAAATTGAATTAAATATTACAAATGCAAATATGCCCCTTATAAGTTTGAACCATTTATTGATATGAAGTCAATTTATGGTTGAGAAAAGTCCATAATCATGAATTTAACATTACACAATTCGGATTTAGAAGATTCGACCTTAACATACTAATATGTCAAAAATGGAATACAGCGTATTGTTAGTATTAGTTCATTTGAATGGTCCATATTTGACTCAAATTCAAATAAATATAGTATATGTAAATATACACCTCAATTTCTATTATTATCAAATAAATAGTCGATCTATCTTTGAAACAATTCGATAGGCATAATTTTAACATTAAATAATTGAGATAAATTAAACCTAAGGTTAAAAAATCAAATTAAATCATACAAATGCAAATATGCACCTTATATGTTTCAACCATTTATTGATATGAAGTCAATTTATGGTTTAGAAAAGTCCATAATCATGAATTTAACATTACACATTTGGGATTTAGAAGATTCGACCTTAACATACTAATTTGACAAAATGGAATACCGTATTGTTAGTATTAGTTCATTTGAATGGTCCATATTTGACTCAAATTAAAATAAATATAGTATATGTAAATATACACCTCAATTTCTATTCTTATCAAATAAACAGTCTATCTATGGTTGACAAAAATCGATAGCCATAATTTTAACATTAAACAATTGAGATAAAGTAAATCTAACGTTAAAATATTGAATGAAATATTACAAATGCAAATATGCCACTTATAAGTTTCAACCATTTATTGATATGAAGTCAATTTATGGTTGAGAAAAGTCCTTAATCATGAATTTAACATTACACAATTCGGATTTAGAAGATTCGACCTTAACATACTAATATGAAAAAATGGAATACAGCGTATTGTTAGTATTAGTTCATTTGAATGGTCCATATTTGACTCAAATTCAAATAAATATAGTATATGTAAATATACACCTCAATTTCTATTATTATCAAATAAATAGTCGATCTATTTTGGAAAAAATTCGATAGCCATAATTTTAACATTAAATAAATGAGGTAAATTAAACCTAAGGTTAAAAAATTGAATTAAATAATACAAATGCAAATATGCCACTTATATGTTTCAACCATTGATTGATACGAAGTCAATTTATGGTTGAGAAAAGTCCATATTCATGAATTTAACATTACACAATTTGGATTTAGAAGATTCGACTTTAACATACTAACATGACAAAATTGAATACACCGTATTGTTAATATTAGTTCATTTGAATGGTCCATATTTGACTCAAATTCAAATAAATATAGTATATGTAAATATAAACGTTAGTTTCTATTATTATCAAATAAATAGTCGATCTATCTTTGAAAAAATTCAATAGCTATAATTTTAACATTAAATAATTGAGATAAATTAAACCTAAGGTTAAAAAATTGAATTAAACAATACAAATGCAAATATGCACCTTATATGTTTCAACCATTTATTGATATGATGTCAATTTATGGTTGAGAAAAGTCCATAATCATGAATTTAACATTACACAATTAGGATTTAGAAGATTCGACCTTAACATACTGATATGACAAAATGGAATACACGGTATTGTTAATATTAGTTCATTTGAATGATCCATATTTGACTAAAATTCAAATAAATATAGTATATGTAAATATAAACGTTAATTTCTATTATTATCAAATAAATAGTCGATCTATATTTGAAAAAATTCGATAGCTATAATTTTAACATTAAATAATTGAGTTAAATTAAACCTAAGGTTAAAAAATTGAATTAAATAATACAAATGCAAATATGCACCTTATATGTTTCAACCATTTATTGAAATGAAGTCAATTTATGGTTTAGAAAAGTCCATAATCATGAATTTAACATTACACATTTGGGATTTAGAAGATTCGACCTTAACATACTAATTTGACAAAATGGAATACCGTATTGTTAGTATTAGTTCATTTGAATGGTCCATATTTGACTCAAATTAAAATAAATATAGTATAAGTAAATATACACCTCAATTTCTATTCTTATCAAATAAACAGTCTATCTATGGTTGAACAAAAATCGATAGCCATAATTTTAACATTAAAAAATTGAGATAAAGTAAATCTAACGTTAAAATATTGAATTAAATATTACAAATGCAAATATGCCACTTATAAGTTTCAACCATTTATTGATATGAAGTCAATTTATGGTTGAGAAAAGTCCATAATCATGAATTTAACATTACACAATTCGGATTTAGAAGATTCGAACTTAACATACTAATATGACAAAATAGAATACACCGTATTGTTAGTATTAGTTCATTTGAATGGTCCATATTTGACTCAAATTCAAATAAATATAGTATATGTAAATATACACCTCAATTTCTATTATTATCAAATCAATAGTCTATCTATTTTTGAAAAAATTCGATAGCCATAATTTTAATATTAAATAATTGAGATAAAGTAAATCTAACGTTAAAATATTGAATTAAATATTACAAATGCAAATATGCCACTTATAAGTTTCAACCATTTATTGTTATGAAGTCAATTTATGGTGGGAAAAATTCCATAATCAATAATTTAACATTACACAATTGGGATTTAGAAGATTCACCTTAACATACTGATATGACAAAATGGAATACACCGTATTGTTAATATTAGTTCATTTAATGGTCCATATTTGACTCAAATTCAAATAAATATAGTATATGTAAATATACACCTCAATTTCTATTCTTATCAAATAAACAGTCTATCTATGGTTGACAAAAATCGATAGCCATAATTTTAAAATTAAACAATTGAGATAAAGTAAAACTAATGTTAAAAAATTGAATTAAATATTACAAATGCAAATATGCCCCTTATAAGTTTGAACCATTTATTGATATGAAGTCAATTTATGGTTGAGAAAAGTCCATAATCATGAATTTAACATTACACAATTCGGATTTAGAAGATTCGACCTTAACATACTAATATGTCAAAAATGGAATACAGCGTATTGTTAGTATTAGTTCATTTGAATGGTCCATATTTGACTCAAATTCAAATAAATATAGTATATGTAAATATACACCTCAATTTCTATTATTATCAAATAAATAGTCGATCTATCTTTGAAACAATTCGATAGGCATAATTTTAACATTAAATAATTGAGATAAATTAAACCTAAGGTTAAAAAATCAAATTAAATCATACAAATGCAAATATGCACCTTATATGTTTCAACCATTTATTGATATGAAGTCAATTTATGGTTTAGAAAAGTCCATAATCATGAATTTAACATTACACATTTGGGATTTAGAAGATTCGACCTTAACATACTAATTTGACAAAATGGAATACCGTATTGTTAGTATTAGTTCATTTGAATGGTCCATATTTGACTCAAATTAAAATAAATATAGTATAAGTAAATATACACCTCAATTTCTATTCTTATCAAATAAACAGTCTATCTATGGTTGACAAAAATCGATAGCCATAATTTTAACATTAAACAATTGAGATAAAGTAAATCTAACGTTAAAATATTGAATTAAATATTACAAATGCAAATATGCCACTTATATGTTTCAACCATTTATTGATATGAAGTCAATTTATGGTTGAGAAAAGTCCTTAATCATGAATTTAACATTACACAATTCGGATTTAGAAGATTCGAACTTAACATACTAATATGACAAAATAGAGTACACCGTATTGTTAGTATTAGTTCATTTGAATGGTCCATATTTGACTCAAATTCAAATAAATATAGTATATGTAAATATACACCTCAATTTCTATTATTATCAAATAAATAGTCGATCTATTTTTAAAAATATTCGATAGCCATAATTTTAACATTAAATAATTGAGATAAAGTAAATCTAACGTTAAAATATTGAATTAAATATTACAAATGCAAATATGCCACTTATAAGTTTCAACCATTTATTGTTATGAAGTCAATTTATGGTGGGAAAAATTCCATAATCAATAATTTAACATTACACAATTGGGATTTAGAAGATTCAGCTTAACATACTGATATGACAAAATGGAATACACCGTATTGTTAATATTAGTTCATTTAATGGTCCATATTTGACTCAAATTCAAATAAATATAGTATATGTAAATATACACCTCAATTTCTATTCTTATCAAATAAACAGTCTATCTATGGTTGACAAAAATCGATAGGCATAATTTTAAAATTAAACAATTCAGATAAAGTAAATCTAATGTTAAAAAATTAAATTAAATATTACAAATGCAAATATGCCCCTTATAAGTTTGAACCATTTATTGATATGAAGTCAATTTATGGTTGAGAAAAGTCCATAATCATGAATTTAACATTACACAATTCGGATTTAGAAGATTCGACCTTAACATACTAATATGACAAAATGGAATACAGCGTATTGTTAGTATTAGTTCATTTGAATGGTCCATATTTGACTCAAATTCAAAGAAATATAGTATATGTAAATATACACCTCAATTTCTATTATTATCAAATAAATAATCTATCTATTTTGGACAAAGTTCGATAGCCATAATTTTAACATTAAATAATTGAGATAATGTAAATCTAACGTTAAAATATTGAATTAAATATTACAAATGCAAATATGCCACTTATAAGTTTCAACCATTTATTGTTATGAAGTCAATTTATGGTGGGAAAAATTCCATAATCAATAATTTAACATTACACAATTGGGATTTAGAAGATTCACCTTAACATACTGATATGACAAAATGGAATACACCGTATTGTTAATATTAGTTCATTTAATGGTCCATATTTGACTCAAATTCAAATAAATATAGTATATGTAAATATACACCTCAATTTCTATTCTTATCAAATAAACAGTCTATCTATGGTTGACAAAAATCGATAGCCATAATTTTAAAATTAAACAATTGAGATAAAGTAAAACTAATGTTAAAAAATTGAATTAAATATTACAAATGCAAATATGCCCCTTATAAGTTTGAACCATTTATTGATATGAAGTCAATTTATGGTTGAGAAAAGTCCATAATCATGAATTTAACATTACACAATTCGGATTTAGAAGATTCGACCTTAACATACTAATATGTCAAAAATGGAATACAGCGTATTGTTAGTATTAGTTCATTTGAATGGTCCATATTTGACTCAAATTCAAATAAATATAGTATATGTAAATATACACCTCAATTTCTATTATTATCAAATAAATAGTCGATCTATCTTTGAAACAATTCGATAGGCATAATTTTAACATTAAATAATTGAGATAAATTAAACCTAAGGTTAAAAAATCAAATTAAATCATACAAATGCAAATATGCACCTTATATGTTTCAACCATTTATTGATATGAAGTCAATTTATGGTTTAGAAAAGTCCATAATCATGAATTTAACATTACACATTTGGGATTTAGAAGATTCGACCTTAACATACTAATTTGACAAAATGGAATACCGTATTGTTAGTATTAGTTCATTTGAATGGTCCATATTTGACTCAAATTAAAATAAATATAGTATATGTAAATATACACCTCAATTTCTATTCTTATCAAATAAATAGTCTATCTATGGTTGACAAAAATCGATAGCCATAATTTTAACATTAAACAATTGAGATAAAGTAAATCTAACGTTAAAATATTGAATGAAATATTACAAATGCAAATATGCCACTTATAAGTTTCAACCATTTATTGATATGAAGTCAATTTATGGTTGAGAAAAGTCCATAATCATGAATTTAACATTACACAATTCGGATTTAGAAGATTCAAACTTAACATACTAATATGACAAAATAGAATACACCGTATTGTTAGTATTAGTTCATTTGAATGGTCCATATTTGACTCAAATTCAAATAAATATAGTATATGTAAATATACACCTCAATTTCTATTATTATCAAATCAATAGTCTATCTATTTTTGAAAAAATTCGATAGCCATAATTTTAATATTAAATAATTGAGATAAAGTAAATCTAACGTTAAAATATTGAATTAAATATTACAAATGCAAATATGCCACTTATAAGTTTCAACCATTTATTGTTATGAAGTCAATTTATGGTGGGAAAAATTCCATAATCAATAATTTAACATTACACAATTGGGATTTAGAAGATTCACCTTAACATACTGATATGACAAAATGGAATACACCGTATTGTTAATATTAGTTCATTTAATGGTCCATATTTGACTCAAATTCAAATAAATATAGTATATGTAAATATACACCTCAATTTCTATTCTTATCAAATAAACAGTCTATCTATGGTTGACAAAAATCGATAGCCATAATTTTAAAATTAAACAATTGAGATAAAGTAAAACTAATGTTAAAAAATTGAATTAAATATTACAAATGCAAATATGCCCCTTATAAGTTTGAACCATTTATTGATATGAAGTCAATTTATGGTTGAGAAAAGTCCATAATCATGAATTTAACATTACACAATTCGGATTTAGAAGATTCGACCTTAACATACTAATATGTCAAAAATGGAATACAGCGTATTGTTAGTATTAGTTCATTTGAATGGTCCATATTTGACTCAAATTCAAATAAATATAGTATATGTAAATATACACCTCAATTTCTATTATTATCAAATAAATAGTCGATCTATCTTTGAAACAATTCGATAGGCATAATTTTAACATTAAATAATTGAGATAAATTAAACCTAAGGTTAAAAAATCAAATTAAATCATACAAATGCAAATATGCACCTTATATGTTTCAACCATTTATTGATATGAAGTCAATTTATGGTTTAGAAAAGTCCATAATCATGAATTTAACATTACACATTTGGGATTTAGAAGATTCGACCTTAACATACTAATTTGACAAAATGGAATACCTTATTGTTAGTATTAGTTCATTTGAATGGTCCATATTTGACTCAAATTAAAATAAATATAGTATATGTAAATATACACCTCAATTTCTATTCTTATCAAATAAATAGTCTATCTATGGTTGACAAAAATCGATAGCCATAATTTTAACATTAAACAATTGAGATAAAGTAAATCTAACGTTAAAATATTGAATGAAATATTACAAATGCAAATATGCCACTTATAAGTTTCAACCATTTATTGATATGAAGTCAATTTATGGTTGAGAAAAGTCCATAATCATGAATTTAACATTACACAATTCGGATTTAGAAGATTCGAACTTAACATACTAATATGACAAAATAGAATACACCGTATTGTTAGTATTAGTTCATTTGAATGGTCCATATTTGACTCAAATTCAAATAAATATAGTATATGTAAATATACACCTCAATTTCTATTATTATCAAATCAATAGTCTATCTATTTTTGAAAAAATTCGATAGCCATAATTTTAATATTAAATAATTGAGATAAAGTAAATCTAACGTTAAAATATTGAATTAAATATTACAAATGCAAATATGCCACTTATATGTTTCAACCATTTATTGTTATGAAGTCAATTTATGGTGGGAAAAATTCCATAATCATGAATTTAACATTACACAATTGGGATTTAGAAGATTCACCTTAACATACTGATTTGACAAAATGGAATACCGTATTGTTAGTATTAGTTCATTTGAATGGTCCATATTTGACTCAAATTAAAATAAATATAGTATATGTAAATATACACCTCACTTTCTATTATTATCAAATAAATAGTCTATCTATGGTTGACAAAAATCGATAGCCATAATTTTAACATTAAACAATTGAGATAAAGTAAATCTAACGTTAAAATATTGAATGAAATATTACAAATGCAAATATGCCACTTATAAGTTTCAACCATTTATTGATATGAAGTCAATTTATGGTTGAGAAAAGTCCATAATCATGAATTTAACATTACACAATTCGGATTTAGAAGATTCGACCTTAACATACTGATATGAAAAAATGGAATACAGCGTATTGTTAGTATTAGTTCATTTGAATGGTCCATATTTGACTCAAATTCAAATAAATATAGTATATGTAAATATACACCTCAATTTCTATTATTATCAAATAAATAGTCGATCTATTTTGGAAAAAATTCGATAGCCATAATTTTAACATTAAATAAATGAGGTAAATTAAACCTAAGGTTAAAAAATTGAATTAAATAATACAAATGCAAATATGCACCTTATATGTTTCAACCATTGATTGATACGAAGTCAATTTATGGTTGAGAAAAGTCCATATTCATGAATTTAACATTACACAATTTGGATTTAGAAGATTCGACTTTAACATACTAACATGACAAAATTGAATACACCGTATTGTTAATATTAGTTCATTTGAATGGTCCATATTTGACTCAAATTAAAATAAATATAGTATATGTAAATATACACCTCAATTTCTATTATTATCAAATAAATAGTCTATCTATGGTTGACAAAAATCGATAGCTATAATTTTAACATTAAATAATTGAGATAAATTAAACCTAAGGTTAAAAAATTGAATTAAACAATACAAATGCAAATATGCACCTTATATGTTTCAACCATTTATTGATATGATGTCAATTTATGGTTGAGAAAAGTCCATAATCATGAATTTAACATTACACAATTAGGATTTAGAAGATTCGACCTTAACATACTGATATGACAAAATGGAATACACGGTATTGTTAATATTAGTTCATTTGAATGATCCATATTTGACTAAAATTCAAATAAATATAGTATATGTAAATATAAACGTTAATTTCTATTATTATCAAATAAATAGTCGATCTATATTTGAAAAAATTCGATAGCTATAATTTTAACATTAAATAATTGAGTTAAATTAAACCTAAGGTTAAAAAATTTAATTAAATAATACAAATGCAAATATGCACCTTATATGTTTCAACCATTTATTGAAATGAAGTCAATTTATGGTTTAGAAAAGTCCATAATCATGAATTTAACATTACACATTTGGGATTTAGAAGATTCGACCGTAACATACTAATTTGACAAAATGGAATACCGTATTGTTAGTATTAGTTCATTTGAATGGTCCATATTTGACTCAAATTAAAATAAATATAGTATATGTAAATATACACCTCAATTTCTATTCTTATCAAATAAATAGTCTATCTATGGTTGACAAAAATCGATAGCCATAATTTTAAAATTAAACAATTGAGATAAAGTAAAACTAATGTTAAAAAACTTGAATTAAATATTACAAATGCAAATATGCCCCTTATAAGTTTGAACCATTTATTGATATGAAGTCAATTTATGGTTGAGAAAAGTCCATAATCATGAATTTAACATTACACAATTCGGATTTAGAAGATTCGACCTTAACATACTAATATGTCAAAAATGGAATACAGCGTATTGTTAGTATTAGTTCATTTGAATGGTCCATATTTGACTCAAATTCAAATAAATATAGTATATGTAAATATACACCTCAATTTCTATTATTATCAAATAACTAGTCGATCTATCTTTGAAACAATTCGATAGGCATAATTTTAACATTAAATAATTGAGATAAATTAAACCTAAGGTTAAAAAATCAAATTAAATCATACAAATGCAAATATGCACCTTATATGTTTCAACCATTTATTGATATGAAGTCAATTTATGGTTTAGAAAAGTCCATAATCATGAATTTAACATTACACATTTGGGATTTAGAAGATTCGACCTTAACATACTAATTTGACAAAATGGAATACCGTATTGTTAGTATTAGTTCATTTGAATGGTCCATATTTGACTCAAATTAAAATAAATATAGTATATGTAAATATACACCTCAATTTCTATTCTTATCAAATAAATAGTCTATCTATGGTTGACAAAAATCGATAGCCATAATTTTAACATTAAACAATTGAGATAAAGTAAATCTAACGTTAAAATATTGAATGAAATATTACAAATGCAAATATGCCACTTATAAGTTTCAACCATTTATTGATATGAAGTCAATTTATGGTTGAGAAAAGTCCATAATCATGAATTTAACATTACACAATTCGGATTTAGAAGATTCGACCTTAACATACTAATATGAAAAAATGGAATACAGCGTATTGTTAGTATTAGTTCATTTGAATGGTCCATATTTGACTCAAATTCAAATAAATATAGTATATGTAAATATACACCTCAATTTCTATTATTATCAAATAAATAGTCGATCTATTTTGGAAAAAATTCGATAGCCATAATTTTAACATTAAATAAATGAGGTAAATTAAACCTAAGGTTAAAAAATTGAATTAAATAATACAAATGCAAATATGCACCTTATATGTTTCAACCATTGATTGATACGAAGTCAATTTATGGTTGAGAAAAGTCCATATTCATGAATTTAACATTACACAATTTGGATTTAGAAGATTCGACTTTAACATACTAACATGACAAAATTGAATACACCGTATTGTTAATATTAGTTCATTTGAATGGTCCATATTTGACTCAAATTCAAATAAATATAGTATATGTAAATATAAACGTTAGTTTCTATTATTATCAAATAAATAGTCGATCTATCTTTGAAAAAATTCAATAGCTATAATTTTAACATTAAATAATTGAGATAAATTAAACCTAAGGTTAAAAAATTGAATTAAACAATACAAATGCAAATATGCACCTTATATGTTTCAACCATTTATTGATATGATGTCAATTTATGGTTGAGAAAAGTCCATAATCATGAATTTAACATTACACAATTAGGATTTAGAAGATTCGACCTTAACATACTGATATGACAAAATGGAATACACGGTATTGTTAATATTAGTTCATTTGAATGATCCATATTTGACTAAAATTCAAATAAATATAGTATATGTAAATATAAACGTTAATTTCTATTATTATCAAATAAATAGTCGATCTATATTTGAAAAAATTCGATAGCTATAATTTTAACATTAAATAATTGAGTTAAATTAAACCTAAGGTTAAAAAATTGAATTAAATAATACAAATGCAAATATGCACCTTATATGTTTCAACCATTTATTGAAATGAAGTCAATTTATGGTTTAGAAAAGTCCATAATCATGAATTTAACATTACACATTTGGGATTTAGAAGATTCGACCTTAACATACTAATTTGACAAAATGGAATACCGTATTGTTAGTATTAGTTCATTTGAATGGTCCATATTTGACTCAAATTAAAATAAATATAGTATAAGTAAATATACACCTCAATTTCTATTCTTATCAAATAAACAGTCTATCTATGGTTGAACAAAAATCGATAGCCATAATTTTAACATTAAAAAATTGAGATAAAGTAAATCTAACGTTAAAATATTGAATTAAATATTACAAATGCAAATATGCCACTTATAAGTTTCAACCATTTATTGATATGAAGTCAATTTATGGTTGAGAAAAGTCCATAATCATGAATTTAACATTACACAATTCAGATTTAGAAGATTCGAACTTAACATACTAATATGACAAAATAGAATACACCGTATTGTTAGTATTAGTTCATTTGAATGGTCCATATTTGACTCAAATTCAAATAAATATAGTATATGTAAATATACACCTCAATTTCTATTATTATCAAATCAATAGTCTATCTATTTTTGAAAAAATTCGATAGCCATAATTTTAATATTAAATAATTGAGATAAAGTAAATCTAACGTTAAAATATTGAATTAAATATTACAAATGCAAATATGCCACTTATAAGTTTCAACCATTTATTGTTATGAAGTCAATTTATGGTGGGAAAAATTCCATAATCAATAATTTAACATTACACAATTGGGATTTAGAAGATTCACCTTAACATACTGATATGACAAAATGGAATACACCGTATTGTTAATATTAGTTCATTTAATGGTCCATATTTGACTCAAATTCAAATAAATATAGTATATGTAAATATACACCTCAATTTCTATTCTTATCAAATAAACAGTCTATCTATGGTTGACAAAAATCGATAGCCATAATTTTAAAATTAAACAATTGAGATAAAGTAAAACTAATGTTAAAAAACTTGAATTAAATATTACAAATGCAAATATGCCCCTTATAAGTTTGAACCATTTATTGATATGAAGTCAATTTATGGTTGAGAAAAGTCCATAATCATGAATTTAACATTACACAATTCGGATTTAGAAGATTCGACCTTAACATACTAATATGTCAAAAATGGAATACAGCGTATTGTTAGTATTAGTTCATTTGAATGGTCCATATTTGACTCAAATTCAAATAAATATAGTATATGTAAATATACACCTCAATTTCTATTATTATCAAATAAATAGTCGATCTATCTTTGAAACAATTCGATAGGCATAATTTTAACATTAAATAATTGAGATAAATTAAACCTAAGGTTAAAAAATCAAATTAAATCATACAAATGCAAATATGCACCTTATATGTTTCAACCATTTATTGATATGAAGTCAATTTATGGTTTAGAAAAGTCCATAATCATGAATTTAACATCACAATTCGGATTTAGAAGATTCGACCTTAACATACTAATATGAAAAAATGGAATACAGCGTATTGTTAGTATTAGTTCATTTGAATGGTCCATATTTGACTCAAATTCAAATAAATATAGTATATGTAAATATACACCTCAATTTCTATTATTATCAAATAAATAGTCGATCTATTTTGGAAAAAATTCGATAGCCATAATTTTAACATTAAATAAATGAGGTAAATTAAACCTAAGGTTAAAAAATTGAATTAAATAATACAAATGCAAATATGCACCTTATATGTTTCAACCATTGATTGATACGAAGTCAATTTATGGTTGAGAAAAGTCCATATTCATGAATTTAACATTACACAATTTGGATTTAGAAGATTCGACTTTAACATACAAATATGACAAAATTGAATACACCGTATTGTTAATATTAGTTCATTTGACTGGTCCACATTTGACTCAAATTCAAATAAATATAGTATATGTAAATATACACCTCAATTTCTATTATTATCAAATAAATAGTCGATCTATTTTGGAAAAAATTCGATAGCCATAATTTTAACATTAAATAAATGAGGTAAATTAAACCTAAGGTTAAAAAATTGAATTAAATAATACAAATGCAAATATGCACCTTATATGTTTCAACCATTGATTGATACGAAGTCAATTTATGGTTGAGAAAAGTCCATATTCAGGAATTTAACATTACACAATTTGGATTTAGAAGATTCGACTTTAACATACTAATATGACAAAATTGAATACACCGTATTGTTAATATTAGTTCATTTGAATGGTCCATATTTGACTCAAATTCAAATAAATATAGTATATGTAAATATAAACGTTAGTTTCTATTATTATCAAATAAATAGTCGATCTATCTTTGAAAGAATTCAATAGCTATAATTTTAACATTAAATAATTGAGATAAATTAAACCTAAGGTTAAAAAATTGAATTAAACAATACAAATGCAAATATGCACCTTATATGTTTCAACCATTTATTGATATGATGTCAATTTATGGTTGAGAAAAGTCCATAATCATGAATTTAACATTACACAATTAGGATTTAGAAGATTCGACCTTAACATACTGATATGACAAAATGGAATACACGGTATTGTTAATATTAGTTCATTTGAATGATCCATATTTGACTAAAATTCAAATAAATATAGTATATGTAAATATAAACGTTAATTTCTATTATTATCAAATAAATAGTCGATCTATATTTGAAAAAATTCGATAGCTATAATTTTAACATTAAATAATTGAGTTAAATTAAACCTAAGGTTAAAAAATTTAATTAAATAATACAAATGCAAATATGCACCTTATATGTTTCAACCATTTATTGAAATGAAGTCAATTTATGGTTTAGAAAAGTCCATAATCATGAATTTAACATTACACATTTGGGATTTAGAAGATTCGACCGTAACATACTAATTTGACAAAATGGAATACAGTATTGTTAGTATTAGTTCATTTGAATGGTCCATATTTGACTCAAATTCAAATAAATATAGTATATGTAAATATACACCTCAATTTCTATTCTTATCAAATAAACAGTCTATCTATGGTTGACAAAAATCGATAGCCATAATTTTAACATTAAACAATTGAGATAAAGTAAATCTAACGTTAAAATATTGAATTAAATATTACAAATGCAAATATGCCACTTATAAGTTTCAACCATTTATTGATATGAAGTCAATTTATGGTTGAGAAAAGTCCATAATCATGAATTTAACATTACACAATTCGGATTTAGAAGATTCGAACTTAACATACAAATATGACAAAATAGAATACACCGTATTGTTAGTATTAGTTCATTTGAATGGTCCATATTTGACTCAAATTCAAATAAATATAGTATATGTAAATATACACCTCAATTTCTATTATTATCAAATAAATAGTCGATCTATTTTGGACAAAAATAGATAGCCATAATTTTAACATTAAATAAATGAGGTAAATTAAACCTAAGGTTAAAAAATTGAATTAAATAATACAAATGCAAATATGCACCTTATATGTTTCAACCATTGATTGATACGAAGTCAATTTATGGTTGAGAAAAGTCCATATTCATGAATTTAACATTACACAATTTGGATTTAGAAGATTCGACTTTAACATACAAATATGACAAAATTGAATACACCGTATTGTTAATATTAGTTCATTTGACTGGTCCACATTTGACTCAAATTCAAATAAATATAGTATATGTAAATATACACCTCAATTTCTATTATTATCAAATAAATAGTCGATCTATTTTGGAAAAAATTCGATAGCCATAATTTTAACATTAAATAAATGAGGTAAATTAAACCTAAGGTTAAAAAATTGAATTAAATAATACAAATGCAAATATGCACCTTATATGTTTCAACCATTGATTGATACGAAGTCAATTTATGGTTGAGAAAAGTCCATATTCAGGAATTTAACATTACACAATTTGGATTTAGAAGATTCGACTTTAACATACTAATATGACAAAATTGAATACACCGTATTGTTAATATTAGTTCATTTGAATGGTCCATATTTGACTCAAATTCAAATAAATATAGTATATGTAAATATAAACGTTAGTTTCTATTATTATCAAATAAATAGTCGATCTATCTTTGAAAGAATTCAATAGCTATAATTTTAACATTAAATAATTGAGATAAATTAAACCTAAGGTTAAAAAATTGAATTAAACAATACAAATGCAAATATGCACCTTATATGTTTCAACCATTTATTGATATGATGTCAATTTATGGTTGAGAAAAGTCCATAATCATGAATTTAACATTACACAATTAGGATTTAGAAGATTCGACCTTAACATACTGATATGACAAAATGGAATACACGGTATTGTTAATATTAGTTCATTTGAATGATCCATATTTGACTAAAATTCAAATAAATATAGTATATGTAAATACAAACGTTAATTTCTATTATTATCAAATAAATAGTCGATCTATATTTGCAAAAATTCGATAGCTATAATTTTAACATTAAATAATTGAGTTAAATTAAACCTAAGGTTAAAAAATTTAATTAAATAATACAAATGCAAATATGCACCTTATATGTTTCAACCATTTATTGAAATGAAGTCAATTTATGGTTTAGAAAAGTCCATAATCATGAATTTAACATTACACATTTGGGATTTAGAAGATTCGACCGTAACATACTAATTTGACAAAATGGAATACAGTATTGTTAGTATTAGTTCATTTGAATGGTCCATATTTGACTCAAATTCAAATAAATATAGTATATGTAAATATACACCTCAATTTCTATTCTTATCAAATAAACAGTCTATCTATGGTTGACAAAAATCGATAGCCATAATTTTAACATTAAACAATTGAGATAAAGTAAATCTAACGTTAAAATATTGAATTAAATATTACAAATGCAAATATGCCACTTATAAGTTTCAACCATTTATTGATATGAAGTCAATTTATGGTTGAGAAAAGTCCATAATCATGAATTTAACATTACACAATTCGGATTTAGAAGATTCGAACTTAACATACAAATATGACAAAATAGAATACACCGTATTGTTAGTATTAGTTCATTTGAATGGTCCATATTTGACTCAAATTCAAATAAATATAGTATATGTAAATATACACCTCAATTTCTATTATTATCAAATAAATAATCTATCTATTTTGGACAAAAATAGATAGCCATAATTTTAATATTAAACAATTGAGATAAAGTAAATCTAACGTTAAAATATTGAATTAAATATTACAAATTCAAATATGCCACTTATAAGTTTCAACCATTTATTGATATGAAGTCAATTTATGGTTGAGAAAAGTCCATAATCATGAATTTAACATTACACAATTCGGATTTAGAAGATTCGAACTTAACATACTAATATGACAAAATAGAATACACCGTATTGTTAGTATTAGTTCATTTGAATGGTCCATATTTGACTCAAATTCAAATAAATATAGTATATGTAAATATACACCTCAATTTCTATTATTATCAAATAAATAGTCGATCTATTTTGGAAAAATTCGATAGCCATAATTTTAACATTAAATAAATTAGGTAAATTAAACCTAAGGTTAAAAAATTGAATTAAATAATACAAATGCAAATATGCACCTTATATGTTTCAACCATTGATTGATACGAAGTCAATTTATGGTTGAGAAAAGTCCATATTCATGAATTTAACATTACACAATTTGGATTTAGAAGATTCGACTTTAACATACTAATATGACAAAATTGAATACACCGTATTGTTAATATTAGTTCATTTGAATGGTCCATATTTGACTCAAATTCAAATAAATATAGTATATGTAAATATAAACGTTAGTTTCTATTATTATCAAATAAATAGTCGATCTATCTTTGAAAGAATTCAATAGCTATAATTTTAACATTAAATAATTGAGATAAATTAAACCTAAGGCTAAAAAATTGAATTAAACAATACAAATGCAAATATGCACCTTATATGTTTCAACCATTTATTGATATGATGTCAATTTATGGTTGAGAAAAGTCCATAATCATGAATTTAACATTACACAATTAGGATTTAGAAGATTCGACCTTAACATACTGATATGACAAAATGGAATACACGGTATTGTTAATATTAGTTCATTTGAATGATCCATATTGGACTAAAATTCAAATAAATATAGTATATGTAAATACAAACGTTAATTTCTATTATTATCAAATAAATAGTCGATCTATATTTGCAAAAATTCGATAGCTATAATTTTAACATTAAATAATTGTGTTAAATTAAACCTAAGGTTAAAAAATTGAATTAAATAATACAAATGCAAATATGCACCTTATATGTTTCAACCATTTATTGAAATGAAGTCAATTTATGGTTTAGAAAAGTCTATAATCATGAATTTAACATTACACATTTGGGATTTAGAAGATTCGACCTTAACATACTAATTTGACAAAATGGAATACAGTATTGTTAGTATTAGTTCATTTGAATGGTCCATATTTGACTCAAATTCAAATAAATATAGTATATGTAAAAATACACCTCAATTTCTATTCTTATCAAATAAACAGTCTATCTATGGTTGACAAAAATCGATAGCCATAATTTTAACATTAAACAATTGAGATAAAGTAAATCTAACGTTAAAATATTGAATTGAATATTACAAATGCAAATATGCCACTTATAAGTTTCAACCATTTATTGATATGAAGTCAATTTATGGTTGAGAAAAGTCCATAATCATGAATTTAACATTACACAATTCGGATTTAGAAGATTCGAACTTAACATACAAATATGACAAAATAGAATACACCGTATTGTTAGTATTAGTTCATTTGAATGATCCATATTTGACTCAAATTCAAATAAATATAGTATATGTAAATATACACCTCAATTTCTATTATTATCAAATAAATAATCTATCTATTTTGGACAAAAATAGATAGCCAAAATTTTAACATTAAACAATTGAGATAAAGTAAATCTAACGTTAAAATATTGAATTAAATATTACAAATGCAAATATGCCACTTATAAGTTTCAACCATTTATTGATATGAAGTCAATTTATGGTTGAGAAAAGTCCATAATCATGAATTTAACATTACACAATTCGGATTTAGAAGATTCGAACTTAACATACTAATATGACAAAATAGAATACACCGTATTGTTAGTATTAGTTCATTTGAATGGTCCATATTTGACTCAAATTCAAATAAATATAGTATATGTAAATATACACCTCAATTTCTATTATTATCAAATAAATAGTCGATCTATTTTGGAAAACATTCGATAGCCATAATTTTAACATTAAATAAATGAGGTAAATTAAACCTAAGGTTAAAAAATTGAATTAAATAATACAAATGCAAATATGCACCTTATATGTTTCAACCATTGATTGATACGAAGTCAATTTATGGTTGAGAAAAGTCCATATTCATGAATTTAACATTACACAATTTGGATTTAGAAGATTCGACTTTAACATACTAATATGACAAAATTGAATACACCGTATTGTTAATATTAGTTCATTTGAATGGTCCATATTTGACTCAAATTCAAATAAATATAGTATATGTAAATATAAACGTTAGTTTCTATTATTATCAAATAAATAGTCGATCTATCTTTGAAAGAATTCAATAGCTATAATTTTAACATTAAATAATTGAGATAAATTAAACCAAAGGCTAAAAAATTGAATTAAACAATACAAATGCAAATATGCACCTTATATGTTTCAACCATTTATTGATATGATGTCAATTTATGGTTGAGAAAAGTCCATAATCATGAATTTAACATTACACAATTAGGATTTAGAAGATTCGACCTTAACATACTGATATGACAAAATGGAATACACGGTATTGTTAATATTAGTTCATTTGAATGATCCATATTTGACTAAAATTCAAATAAATATAGTATATGTAAATATAAACGTTAATTTCTATTATTATCAAATAAATAGTCGATCTATATTTGAAAAAATTCGATAGCTATAATTTTAACATTAAATAATTGAGTTAAATTAAACCTAAGGTTAAAAAATTGAATTAAATAATACAAATGCAAATATGCACCTTATATGTTTCAACCATTTATTGATATGAAGTCAATTTATGGTTGAGAAAATTCCATAATCATGAATTTAACATTACACAATTGGGATTTAGATGATTCGACCTTAACATACTTATATGACAAAATGGAATACACCGTATTGTTAATAATAGTTCATTTGAATGGTCCATATTTCACTCAAATTCAAATAAATATAGTATATGTAAATATACACCACAATTTTTATCCTTATCAAATAAATAGTCTATCTATGGTTGACAAAAATCGATAGCCATAATTTTAAAATTAAACAATAGAGATAAAGTAAATCTAATGTTAAAAAAGTGAATTAAATATTACAAATGCAAATATGCGCCTTATATGTTTCAACCATTTATTGAAATGAAGTCAATTTATGGTTTAGAAAAGTCCATAATCATGAATTTAACATTACACATTTGGGATTTAGAAGATTCGACCTTAACATACTAATTTGACAAAATGGAATACCATATTGTTAGTATTAGTTCATTTGAATGGTCCATATTTGACTCAAATTCAAATAAATATAGTATATGTAAATATACACCTCAATTTCTATTATTATCAAATAAATAGTCGATCTATTTTTGAAAAAATTCGATAGCCATAATTTTAATATTAAATAATTGAGATAAAGTAAATCTAACGTTAAAATATTGAATTAAATATTACAAATGCAAATATGCCACTTATAAGTTTCAACCATTTATTGTTATGAAGTCAATTTATGGTGGGAAAAATTCCATAATCAATAATTTAACATTACACAATTGGGATTTAGAAGATTCACCTTAACATACTGATATGACAAAATGGAATACACCGTATTGCTAATATTAGTTCATTTAATGGTCCATATTTGACTCAAATTCAAATAAATATAGTATATGTAAATATACACCTCAATTTCTATTCTAATCAAATAAACAGTCTATCTATGGTTGACAAAAATCGATAGCCATAATTTTAAAATTAAACAATTGAGATAAAGTAAATCTAATGTTAAAAAATTGAATTAAATATTACAAATGCAAATATGCCCCTTATAAGTTTGAACCATTTATTGATATGAAGTCAATTTATGGTTGAGAAAAGTCCATAATCATGAAATTAACATTACACAATTCGGATTTAGAAGATTCGACCTTAACATACTAATATGACAAAATAGAATACACCGTATTGTTAGTATTAGTTCATTTGAATGGTCCATATTTGAATCAAATTCAAATAAATATAGTATATGTAAATATACACCTCAATTTCTATTATTATCAAATAAATAGTCGATCTATTTTTGAAAAAATTCGATAGCCATAATTTTAATATTAAATAATTGAGATAAAGTAAATCTAACGTTAAAATATTGAATTAAATATTACAAATACAAATATGCCACTTATAAGTTTCAACCATTTACTGTTATGAAGTCAATTTATGGTGGGAAAAATTCCATAATCAATAATTTAACATTACACAATTGGGATTTAGAAGATTCACCTTAACATACTGATATGACAAAATGGAATACACCTTATTGTTAATATTAGTTCATTTAATGGTCCATATTTGACTCAAATTCAAATAAATATAGTATATGTAAATATACACCTCAATTTCTATTCTTATCAAATAAACAGTCTATCTATGGTTGACAAAAATCGATAGCCATAATTTTAAAATTAAACAATTGAGATAAAGTAAATCTAATGTTAAAAAATTGAATTAAATATTACAAATGCAAATATGCCCCTTATAAGTTTGAACCATTTATTGATATGAAGTCAATTTATGGTTGAGAAAAGTCCATAATCATGAATTTAACATTACACAATTCGGATTTAGAAGATTCGACTTTAACATACTAATATGACAAAATTGAATACACCGTATTGTTAATATTAGTTCATTTGAATGGTCCATATTTGACTCAAATTCAAATAAATATAGTATATGTAAATATAAACGTTAGTTTCTATTATTATCAAATAAATAGTCGATCTATCTTTGAAAGAATTCAATAGCTATAATTTTAACATTAAATAATTGAGATAAATTAAACCTAAGGCTAAAAAATTGAATTAAACAATACAAATGCAAATATGCACCTTATATGTTTCAACCATTTATTGATATGATGTCAATTTATGGTTGAGAAAAGTCCATAATCATGAATTTAACATTACACAATTAGGATTGAGAAGATTCGACCTTAACATACTGATATGACAAAATGGAATACACGGTATTGTTAATATTAGTTCATTTGAATGATCCATATTTGACTAAAATTCAAATAATTATAGTATATGTAAATATAAACGTTAATTTCTATTATTATCAAATAAATAGTGATCTATATTTGAAAAAATTCGATAGCTATAATTTTAACATTAAATAATTGAGTTAAATTAAACCTAAGGTTAAAAAATTGAATTAAATAATACAAATGCAAATATGCACCTTATATGTTTCAACCATTTATTGAAATGAAGTCAATTTATGGTTTAGAAAAGTCCATAATCATGAATTTAACATTACACATTTGGGATTTAGAAGATTCGACCTTAACATACTAATTTGACAAAATGGAATACCGTATTGTTAGTATTAGTTCATTTGAATGGTCCATATTTGACTCAAATTCAAATAAATATAGTATATGTAAATATACACCTCAATTTCTATTATTATCAAATAAATAGTCGATCTATTTTTGAAAAAATTCGATAGCCATAATTTTAATATTAAATAATTGAGATAAAGTAAATCTAACGTTAAAATATTGAATTAAATATTACAAATGCAAATATGCCACTTATAAGTTTCAACCATTTATTGTTATGAAGTCAATTTATGGTGGGAAAAATTCCATAATCAATAATTTAACATTACACAATTGGGATTTAGAAGATTCACCTTAACATACTGATATGACAAAATGGAATACACCGTATTGCTAATATTAGTTCATTTAATGGTCCATATTTGACTAAAATTCAAATAAATATAGTATATGTAAATATACACCTCAATTTCTATTCTAATCAAATAAACAGTCTATCTATGGTTGACAAAAATCGATAGCCATAATTTTAAAATTAAACAATTGAGATAAAGTAAATCTAATGTTAAAAAATTGAATTAAATATTACAAATGCAAATATGCCCCTTATAAGTTTGAACCATTTATTGATATGAAGTCAATTTATGGTTGAGAAAAGTCCATAATCATGAATTTAACATTACACAATTCGGATTTAGAAGATTCGACCTTAACATACTAATATGACAAAATAGAATACACCGTATTGTTAGTATTAGTTCATTTGAATGGTCCATATTTGAATCAAATTCAAATAAATATAGTATATGTAAATATACACCTCAATTTCTATTATTATCAAATAAATAGTCGATCTATTTTTGAAAAAATTCGATAGCCATAATTTTAATATTAAATAATTGAGATAAAGTAAATCTAACGTTAAAATATTGAATTAAATATTACAAATGCAAATATGCCACTTATAAGTTTCAACCATTTACTGTTATGAAGTCAATTTATGGTGGGAAAAATTCCATAATCAATAATTTAACATTACACAATTGGGATTTAGAAGATTCACCTTAACATACTGATATGACAAAATGGAATACACCGTATTGTTAATATTAGTTCATTTAATGGTCCATATTTGACTCAAATTCAAATAAATATAGTATATGTAAATATACACCTCAATTTCTATTCTTATCAAATAAACAGTCTATCTATGGTTGACAAAAATCGATAGCCATAATTTTAAAATTAAACAATTGAGATAAATTAAACCTAAGGTTAAAAAATTGAATTAAATATTACAAATGCAAATATGCCACTTATAAGTTTCAACCATTGATTGATACGAAGTCAATTTATGGTTGAGAAAAGTCCATATTCATGAATTTAACATTACACAATTTGGATTTAGAAGATTCGACTTTAACATACTAATATGACAAAATTGAATACACCGTATTGTTAATATTAGTTCATTTGAATGGTCCATATTTGACTCAAATTCAAATAAATATAGTATATGTAAATATAAACGTTAGTTTCTATTATTATCAAATAAATAGTCGATCTATCTTTGAAAGAATTCAATAGCTATAATTTTAACATTAAATAATTGAGATAAATTAAACCTAAGGCTAAAAAATTGAATTAAACAATACAAATGCAAATATGCACCTTATATGTTACAACCATTTATTGATATGAAGTCAATTTATGGTTGAGAAAATTCCATAATCATGAATTTAACATTACACAATTGGGATTTAGATGATTCGACCTTAACATACTTATATGACAAAATGGAATACACCGTATTGTTAATAATAGTTCATTTGAATGGTCCATATTTCACTCAAATTCAAATAAATATAGTATATGTAAATATACACCACAATTTTTATCCTTATCAAATAAATAGTCTATCTATGGTTGACAAAAATCGATAGCCATAATTTTAAAATTAAACAATAGAGATAAAGTAAATCTAATGTTAAAAAAGTGAATTAAATATTACAAATGCAAATATGCGCCTTATATGTTTCAACCATTTATTGAAATGAAGTCAATTTATGGTTTAGAAAAGTCCATAATCATGAATTTAACATTACACATTTGGGATTTAGAAGATTCGACCTTAACATACTAATTTGACAAAATGGAATACCGTATTGTTAGTATTAGTTCATTTGAATGGTCCATATTTGACTCAAATTCAAATAAATATAGTATATGTAAATATACACCTCAATTTCTATTATTATCAAATAAATAGTCGATCTATTTTTGAAAAAATTCGATAGCCATAATTTTAATATTAAATAATTGAGATAAAGTAAATCTAACGTTAAAATATTGAATTAAATATTACAAATGCAAATATGCCACTTATAAGTTTCAACCATTTATTGTTATGAAGTCAATTTATGGTGGGAAAAATTCCATAATCAATAATTTAACATTACACAATTGGGATTTAGAAGATTCACCTTAACATACTGATATGACAAAATGGAATACACCGTATTGCTAATATTAGTTCATTTAATGGTCCATATTTGACTCAAATTCAAATAAATATAGTATATGTAAATATACACCTCAATTTCTATTCTAATCAAATAAACAGTCTATCTATGGTTGACAAAAATCGATAGCCATAATTTTAAAATTAAACAATTGAGATAAAGTAAATCTAATGTTAAAAAATTGAATTAAATATTACAAATGCAAATATGCCCCTTATAAGTTTGAATAATTTATTGATATGAAGTCAATTTATGGTTGAGAAAAGTCCATAATCATGAAATTAACATTACACAATTCGGATTTAGAAGATTCGACCTTAACATACTAATATGACAAAATAGAATACACCGTATTGTTAGTATTAGTTCATTTGAATGGTCCATATTTGAATCAAATTCAAATAAATATAGTATATGTAAATATACACCTCAATTTCTATTATTATCAAATAAATAGTCGATCTATTTTTGAAAAAATTCGATAGCCATAATTTTAATATTAAATAATTGAGATAAAGTAAATCTAACGTTAAAATATTGAATTAAATATTACAAATACAAATATGCCACTTATAAGTTTCAACCATTTACTGTTATGAAGTCAATTTATGGTGGGAAAAATTCCATAATCAATAATTTAACATTACACAATTGGGATTTAGAAGATTCACCTTAACATACTGATATGACAAAATGGAATACACCTTATTGTTAATATTAGTTCATTTAATGGTCCATATTTGACTCAAATTCAAATAAATATAGTATATGTAAATATACACCTCAATTTCTATTCTTATCAAATAAACAGTCTATCTATGGTTGACAAAAATCGATAGCCATAATTTTAAAATTAAACAATTGAGATAAAGTAAATCTAATGTTAAAAAATTGAATTAAATATTACAAATGCAAATATGCATCTTATAAGTTTGAACCATTTATTGATATGAAGTCAATTTATGGTTGAGAAAAGTCCATAATCATGAATTTAACATTACACAATTCGGATTTAGAAGATTCGACTTTAACATACTAATATGACAAAATTGAATACACCGTATTGTTAATATTAGTTCATTTGAATGGTCCATATTTGACTCAAATTCAAATAAATATAGTATATGTAAATATAAACGTTAGTTTCTATTATTATCAAATAAATAGTCGATCTATCTTTGAAAGAATTCAATAGCTATAATTTTAACATTAAATAATTGAGATAAATTAAACCTAAGGCTAAAAAATTGAATTAAACAATACAAATGCAAATATGCACCTTATATGTTTCAACCATTTATTGATATGATGTCAATTTATGGTTGAGAAAAGTCCATAATCATGAATTTAACATTACACAATTAGGATTGAGAAGATTCGACCTTAACATACTGATATGACAAAATGGAATACACGGTATTGTTAATATTAGTTCATTTGAATGATCCATATTTGACTAAAATTCAAATAATTATAGTATATGTAAATATAAACGTTAATTTCTATTATTATCAAATAAATAGTGATCTATATTTGAAAAAATTCGATAGCTATAATTTTAACATTAAATAATTGAGTTAAATTAAACCTAAGGTTAAAAAATTGAATTAAATAATACAAATGCAAATATGCACCTTATATGTTTCAACCATTTATTGAAATGAAGTCAATTTATGGTTTAGAAAAGTCCATAATCATGAATTTAACATTACACATTTGGGATTTAGAAGATTCGACCTTAACATACTAATTTGACAAAATGGAATACCGTATTGTTAGTATTAGTTCATTTGAATGGTCCATATTTGACTCAAATTCAAATAAATATAGTATATGTAAATATACACCTCAATTTCTATTATTATCAAATAAATAGTCGATCTATTTTTGAAAAAATTCGATAGCCATAATTTTAATATTAAATAATTGAGATAAAGTAAATCTAACGTTAAAATATTGAATTAAATATTACAAATGCAAATATGCCACTTATAAGTTTCAACCATTTATTGTTATGAAGTCAATTTATGGTGGGAAAAATTCCATAATCAATAATTTAACATTACACAATTGGGATTTAGAAGATTCACCTTAACATACTGATATGACAAAATGGAATACACCGTATTGCTAATATTAGTTCATTTAATGGTCCATATTTGACTAAAATTCAAATAAATATAGTATATGTAAATATACACCTCAATTTCTATTCTAATCAAATAAACAGTCTATCTATGGTTGACAAAAATCGATAGCCATAATTTTAAAATTAAACAATTGAGATAAAGTAAATCTAATGTTAAAAAATTGAATTAAATATTACAAATGCAAATATGCCCCTTATAAGTTTGAACCATTTATTGATATGAAGTCAATTTATGGTTGAGAAAAGTCCATAATCATGAATTTAACATTACACAATTCGGATTTAGAAGATTCGACCTTAACATACTAATATGACAAAATAGAATACACCGTATTGTTAGTATTAGTTCATTTGAATGGTCCATATTTGAATCAAATTCAAATAAATATAGTATATGTAAATATACACCTCAATTTCTATTATTATCAAATAAATAGTCGATCTATTTTTGAAAAAATTCGATAGCCATAATTTTAATATTAAATAATTGAGATAAAGTAAATCTAACGTTAAAATATTGAATTAAATATTACAAATGCAAATATGCCACTTATAAGTTTCAACCATTTACTCTTATGAAGTCAATTTATGGTGGGAAAAATTCCATAATCAATAATTTAACATTACACAATTGGGATTTAGAAGATTCACCTTAACATACTGATATGACAAAATGGAATACACCGTATTGTTAATATTAGTTCATTTAATGGTCCATATTTGACTCAAATTCAAATAAATATAGTATATGTAAATATAC
This sequence comes from Hippophae tibetana, assembly GCA_037013495.1. NCBI lineage: Eukaryota > Viridiplantae > Streptophyta > Magnoliopsida > Rosales > Elaeagnaceae > Hippophae > Hippophae tibetana. The sequence continues at coordinate 11,971,253 of CM072805.1, read as the reverse complement.
ACCTCAATTTCTATTCTTATCAAATAAACAGTCTATCTATGGTTGACAAAAATCGATAGCCATAATTTTAAAATTAAACAATTGAGATAAATTAAACCTAAGGTTAAAAAATTGAATTAAATATTACAAATGCAAATATGCCACTTATAAGTTTCAACCATTGATTGATACGAAGTCAATTTATGGTTGAGAAAAGTCCATATTCATGAATTTAACATTACACAATTTGGATTTAGAAGATTCGACTTTAACATACTAATATGACAAAATTGAATACACCGTATTGTTAATATTAGTTCATTTGAATGGTCCATATTTGACTCAAATTCAAATAAATATAGTATATGTAAATATAAACGTTAGTTTCTATTATTATCAAATAAATAGTCGATCTATCTTTGAAAGAATTCAATAGCTATAATTTTAACATTAAATAATTGAGATAAATTAAACCTAAGGCTAAAAAATTGAATTAAACAATACAAATGCAAATATGCACCTTATATGTTTCAACCATTTATTGATATGATGTCAATTTATGGTTGAGAAAAGTCCATATTCATGAATTTAACATTACACAATTTGGATTTAGAAGATTCGACCTTAACATACTGATATGACAAAATGGAATACACGGTATTGTTAATATTAGTTCATTTGAATGGTCCATATTTGACTCAAATTCAAATAAATATAGTATATGTAAATATAAACGTTAGTTTCTATTATTATCAAATAAATAGTCGATCTATCTTTGAAAGAATTCAATAGCTATAATTTTAACATTAAATAATTGAGATAAATTAAACCTAAGGTTAAAAAATTTAATTAAACAATACAAATGCAAATATGCACCTTATATGTTTCAACCATTTATTGATATGATGTCAATTTATGGTTGAGAAAAGTCCATAATCATGAATTTAACATTACACAATTAGGATTTAGAAGATTCGACCTTAACATACTGATATGACAAAATGGAATACACGGTATTGTTAATATTAGTTCATTTGAATGATCCATATTGGACTAAAATTCAAATAAATATAGTATATGTAAATATACACCTCAATTCCTATTCTTATCAAATAAACAGTCTATCTATGGTTGACAAAAATCGATAGCCATAATTTTAAAATTAAACAATTGAGATAAAGTAAATCTAATGTTAAAAAATTGAATTAAATATTACAAATGCAAATATGCCCCTTATAAGTTTGAACCATTTATTGATATGAAGTCAATTTATGGTTGAGAAAAGTCCATAATCATGAATTTAACATTACACAATTCGGATTTAGAAGATTCGACTTTAACATACTAATATGACAAAATTGAATACACGGTATTGTTAATATTAGTTCATTTGAATGGTCCATATTTGACTCAAATTCAAATAAATATAGTATATGTAAATATAAACGTTAGTTTCTATTATTATCAAATAAATAGTCCATCTATCTTTGAAAGAATTCAATAGCTATAATTTTAACATTAAATAATTGAGATAAATTAAACCTAAGGTTAAAAAATTGAATTAAACAATACAAATGCAAATATGCACCTTATATGTTTCAACCATTTATTGATATGATGTCAATTTATGGTTGAGAAAAGTCCATAATCATGAATTTAACATTACACAATTAGGATTTAGAAGATTCGACCTTAACATACTGATATGACAAAATGGAATACACGGTATTGTTAATATTAGTTCATTTGAATGGTCCATATTTGACTCAAATTCAAATAAATATAGTATATGTAAATATAAACGTTAGTTTCTATTATTATCAAATAAATAGTCGATCTATCTTTGAAAGAATTCAATAGCTATAATTTTAACATTAAATAATTGAGATAAATTAAACCTAAGGTTAAAAAATTGAATTAAACAATACAAATGCAAATATGCACCTTATATGTTTCAACCATTTATTGATATGATGTCAATTTATGGTTGAGAAAAGTCCATAATCATGAATTTAACATTACACAATTAGGATTTAGAAGATTCGACCTTAACATACTGATATGACAAAATGGAATACACGGTATTGTTAATATTAGTTCATTTGAATGGTCCATATTTGACTCAAATTCAAATAAATATAGTATATATAAATATAAACGTTAGTTTCTATTATTATCAAATAAATAGTCGATCTATCTTTGAAAGAATTCAATAGCTATAATTTTAACATTAAATAATTGAGATAAATTAAACCTAAGGTTAAAAAATTGAATTAAACAATACAAATGCAAATATGCACCTTATATGTTTCAACCATTTATTGATATGATGTCAATTTATGGTTGAGAAAAGTCCATAATCATGAATTTAACCTTACACAATTAGGATTTAGAAGATTCGACCTTAACATACTGATATGACAAAATGGAATACACGGTATTGTTAATATTAGTTCATTTGAATGATCCATATTTGACTAAAATTCAAATAAATATAGTATATGTAAATATAAACGTTAATTTCTATTATTATCAAATAAATAGTCGATCTATATTTGAAAAAATTCGATAGCTATAATTTTAACATTAAATAATTGAGTTAAATTAAACCTAAGGTTAAAAAATTGAATTAAATAATACAAATGCAAATATGCACCTTATATATTTCAACCATTTATTGAAATGAAGTCAATTTATGGTTTAGAAAAGTCCATAATCATGAATTTAACATTACACATTTGGGATTTAGAAGATTCGACCTTAACATACTAATTTGACAAAATGGAATACCGTATTGTTAGTATTAGTTCATTTGAATGGTCCATATTTGACTCAAATTAAAATAAATATAGTATAAGTAAATATACACCTCAATTTCTATTCTTATCAAATAAACAGTCTATCTATGGTTGACAAAAATCGATAGCCATAATTTTAACATTAAATAATTGAGATAAATTAAACCTAAGGTTAAAAAATTGAATTAAACAATACAAATGCAAATATGCACCTTATATGTTTCAACCATTTATTGATATGATGTCAATTTATGGTTGAGAAAAGTCCATAATCATGAATTTAACATTACACAATTAGGATTTAGAAGATTCGACCTTAACATACTGATATGACAAAATGGAAAACACGGTATTGTTAATATTAGTTCATTTGAATGGTCCATATTTGACTAAAATTCAAATAAATATAGTATATGTAAATATAAACGTTAATTTTTATTATTATCAAATAAATAGTCGATCTATATTTGAAAAAATTCGATAGCTATAATTTTAACAGTAAATAATTGAGTTAAATTAAACCTAAGGTTAAAAAATTGAATTAAATAATACAAATGCAAATATGCACCTTATATGTTTCAACCATTTATTGAAATGAAGTCAATTTATGGTTTAGAAAAGTCCATAATCATGAATTTAACATTACACATTTGGGATTTAGAAGATTCGACCTTAACATACTAATTTGACAAAATGGAATACCGTATTGTTAGTATTAGTTCATTTGAATGGTCCATATTTGACTCAAATTCAAATAAATATAGTATATGTAAATATAAACGTTAGTTTCTATTATTATCAAATAAATAGTCGATCTATCTTTGAAAGAATTCAATAGCTATAATTTTAACATTAAATAATTGAGATAAATTAAACCTAAGGTTAAAAAATTGAATTAAACAATACAAATGCAAATATGCACCTTATATGTTTCAACCATTTATTGATATGATGTCAATTTATGGTTGAGAAAAGTCCATAATCATGAATTTAACATTACACAATTAGGATTTAGAAGATTCGACCTTAACATACTGATATGACAAAATGGAATACACGGTATTGTTAATATTAGTTCATTTGAATGGTCCATATTTGACTCAAATTCAAATAAATATAGTATATATAAATATAAACGTTAGTTTCTATTATTATCAAATAAATAGTCGATCTATCTTTGAAAGAATTCAATAGCTATAATTTTAACATTAAATAATTGAGATAAATTAAACCTAAGGTTAAAAAATTGAATTAAACAATACAAATGCAAATATGCACCTTATATGTTTCAACCATTTATTGATATGATGTCAATTTATGGTTGAGAAAAGTCCATAATCATGAATTTAACCTTACACAATTAGGATTTAGAAGATTCGACCTTAACATACTGATATGACAAAATGGAATACACGGTATTGTTAATATTAGTTCATTTGAATGATCCATATTTGACTAAAATTCAAATAAATATAGTATATGTAAATATAAACGTTAATTTCTATTATTATCAAATAAATAGTCGATCTATATTTGAAAAAATTCGATAGCTATAATTTTACCATTAAATAATTGAGTTAAATTAAACCTAAGGTTAAAAAATTGAATTAAATAATACAAATGCAAATATGCACCTTATATATTTCAACCATTTATTGAAATGAAGTCAATTTATGGTTGAGAAAAGTCCATAATCATGAATTTAACATTACACATTTGGGATTTAGAAGATTCGACCTTAACATACTAATTTGACAAAATGGAATACCGTATTGTTAGTATTAGTTCATTTGAATGGTCCATATTTGACTCAAATTAAAATAAATATAGTATAAGTAAATATACACCTCAATTTCTATTCTTATCAAATAAACAGTCTATCTATGGTTGACAAAAATCGATAGCCATAATTTTAACATTAAACAACTGAGATAAAGTAAATCTAATGTTAAAAAATTGAATTAAATATTACAAATGCAAATATGCCCCTTATAAGTTTGAACCATTTATTGATATGAAGTCAATTTATGGTTGAGAAAAGTCCATAATCATGAATTTAACATTACACAATTCGGATTTAGAAGATTCGACTTTAACATACTAATATCACAAAATTGAATACACCGTATTTTTAATATTAGTTCATTTGAATGGTCCATATTTGACTCAAATTCAAATAAATATAGTATATGTAAATATAAACGTTAGTTTCTATTATTATCAAATAAATAGTCGATCTATCTTTGAAAGAATTCAATAGCTATAATTTTAACATTAAATAATTGAGATAAATTAAACCTAAGGTTAAAAAATTGAATTAAACAATACAAATGCAAATATGCACCTTATATGTTTCAACCATTTATTGATATGATGTCAATTTATGGTTGAGAAAAGTCCATAATCATGAATTTAACATTACACAATTAGGATTTAGAAGATTCGACCTTAACATACTGATATAACAAAATGGAAAACACGGTATTGTTAATATTAGTTCATTTGAATGATCCATATTTGACTAAAATTCAAATAAATATAGTATATGTAAATATAAACGTTAATTTTTATTATTATCAAATAAATAGTCGATCTATATTTGAAAAAATTCGATAGCTATAATTTTAACAGTAAATAATTGAGTTAAATTAAACCTAAGGTTAAAAAATTGAATTAAATAATACAAATGCAAATATGCACCTTATATGTTTCAACCATTTATTGAAATGAAGTCAATTTATGGCTGAGAAAAGTCCATAATCATGAATTTAACATTACACAATTCGGATTTAGAAGATTCGAACTTAACATACTAATATGACAAAATAGAATACACCGTATTGTTAGTATTAGTTCATTTGAATGGTCCATATTTGACTCAAATTCAAATAAATATAGTATATGTAAATATATACCTCAATTTCTATTCTTATCAAATAAACAGTCTATCTATGGTTGACAAAAATCGATAGCCATAATTTTAACATTAAACAATTGAGATAAAGTAAATCTAACGTTAAAATATTCAATTAAATATTACAAATGCAAATATGCCACTTATAAGTTTCAACCATTTATTGATATGAAGTCAATTTATGGTTGAGAAAAGTCCATAATCATGAATTTAACATTACAAAATTCGGATTTAGAAGATTCGAACTTATCATACTAATATGACAAAATGGAATACAGCGTATTGTTAGTATTAGTTCATTTGAATGGTCCATATTTGACTCAAATTCAAATAAATATAGTACATGTAAATATACACCTCAATTTCTATTATTATCAAATAAATAGTCGATCTATCTTTGAAAAAATTCGATAGCCATAATTTTAACATTAAATAATTGAGATAAAGTAAATCTAACGTTAAAATATTGAATTAAATATTACAAATGCAAATATGCCACTTATAAGTTTCCACCATTTATTGTTATGAAGTCAATTTATGGTGGGAAAAATTCCATAATCAATAATTTAACATTACACAATTGGGATTTAGAAGATTCACCTTAACATACTGATATGACAAAATGGAATACACCGTATTGTTAATATTAGTTCATTTAATGGTCCATATTTGACTCAAATTCAAATAAATATAGTATATGTAAATATACACCTCAATTTCTATTCTTATCAAACAAACAGTCTATCTATGGTTGACAAAAATCGATAGCCATAATTTTAAAATTAAACAATTGAGATAAAGTAAATCTAATGTTAAAAAATTGAATTAAATATTACAAATGCAAATATGCCCCTTATAAGTTTCAACCATTTATTGATATGAAGTCAATTTATGGTTGAGAAAAGTCCATAATCATGAATTTAACATTACACAATTCGGATTTAGAAGATTCGACTTTAACATACTAATATGACAAAATGGAAAACACCGTATTGTTAATATTAGTTCATTTGAATGATCCATATTTGACTAAAATTCAAATAAATATAGTATATGTAAATATAAACGTTAGTTTCTATTATTATCAAATAAATAGTCGATCTATCTTTGAAAGAATTCAATAGCTATAATTTTAACATTAAATAATTGAGATAAATTAAACCTAAGGTTAAAAAATTGAATTAAACAATACAAATGCAAATATGCACCTTATATGTTTCAACCATTTATTGAAATGAAGTCAATTTATGGTTTAGAAAAGTCCATAATCATGAATTTAACATTACACAATTAGGATTTAGAAGATTCGACCTTAACATACTAATTTGACAAAATGGAATACACGGTATTGTTAGTATTAGTTCATTTGAATGGTCCATATTTGACTCAAATTAAAATAAATATAGTATAAGTAAATATACACCTCAATTTCTATTCTTATCAAATAAACAGTCTATCTATGGTTGACAAAAATCGATAGCCATAATTTTAACATTAAACAACTGAGATAAAGTAAATCTAATGTTAAAAAATTGAATTAAATATTACAAATGCAAATATGCCCCTTATAAGTTTCAACCATTTATTGATATGATGTCAATTTATGGTTGAGAAAAGTCCATAATCATGAATTTAACATTACACAATTAGGATTTAGAAGATTCGACCTTAACATACTGATATGACAAAATGGAAAACACGGTATTGTTAATATTAGTTCATTTGAATGATCCATATTTGACTAAAATTCAAATAAATATAGTATATGTAAATATAAACGTTAATTTCTATTATTATCAAATAAATAGTCGATCTATATTTGAAAAAATTCGATAGCTATAATTTTAACATTAAATAATTGAGTTAAATTAAACCTAAGGTTAAAAAATTGAATTAAATAATACAAATGCAAATATGCACCTTATATATTTCAACCATTTATTGAAATGAAGTCAATTTATGGTTTAGAAAAGTCCATAATCATGAATTTAACATTACACATTTGGGATTTAGAAGATTCGACCTTAACATACTAATTTGACAAAATGGAATACCGTATTGTTAGTATTAGTTCATTTGAATGGTCCATATTTGACTCAAATTAAAATAAATATAGTATAAGTAAATATACACCTCAATTTCTATTCTTATCAAATAAACAGTCTATCTATGGTTGACAAAAATCGATAGCCATAATTTTAACATTAAACAACTGAGATAAAGTAAATCTAACGTTAAAATATTGAATTAAATATTACAAATGCAAATATGCCACTTATAAGTTTCAACCATTTATTGATATGAAGTCAATTTATGGTTGAGAAAAGTCCATAATCATGAATTTAACATTACACAATTCGGATTTAGAAGATTCGAACTTATCATACTAATATGACAAAATGGAATACAGCGTATTGTTAGTATTAGTTCATTTGAATGGTCCATATTTGACTCAAATTCAAATAAATATAGTACATGTAAATATACACCTCAATTTCTATTATTATCAAATAAATAGTCGATCTATCTTTGAAAAAATTCGATAGCCATAATTTTAACATTAAATAATTGAGATAAAGTAAATCTAACGTTAAAATATTGAATTAAATATTACAAATGCAAATATGCCACTTATAAGTTTCCACCATTTATTGTTATGAAGTCAATTTATGGTGGGAAAAATTCCATAATCAATAATTTAACATTACACAATTGGGATTTAGAAGATTCACCTTAACATACTGATATGACAAAATGGAATACACCGTATTGTTAATATTAGTTCATTTAATGGTCCATATTTGACTCAAATTCAAATAAATATAGTATATGTAAATATACACCTCAATTTCTATTCTTATCAAACAAACAGTCTATCTATGGTTGACAAAAATCGATAGCCATAATTTTAAAATTAAACAATTGAGATAAAGTAAATCTAATGTTAAAAAATTGAATTAAATATTACAAATGCAAATATGCCCCTTATAAGTTTCAACCATTTATTGATATGAAGTCAATTTATGGTTGAGAAAAGTCCATAATCATGAATTTAACATTACACAATTCGGATTTAGAAGATTCGACTTTAACATACTAATATGACAAAATTGAATACACCGTATTTTTAATATTAGTTCATTTGAATGGTCCATATTTGACTCAAATTCAAATAAATATAGTATATGTAAATATACACCTCAATTTCTATTCTTATCAAATAAATAGTCTATCTATCTTTGAAAGAATTCAATAGCTATAATTTTAACATTAAATAATTGAGATAAATTAAACCTAAGGTTAAAAAATTGAATTAAACAATACAAATGCAAATATGCACCTTATATGTTTCAACCATTTATTGATATGATGTCAATTTATGGTTGAGAAAAGTCCATAATCATGAATTTAACATTACACAATTAGGATTTAGAAGATTCGACCTTAACATACTGATATGACAAAATGGAATACACGGTATTGTTAATAATAGTTCATTTGAATGATCCATATTTGACTAAAATTCAAATAAATATAGTATATGTAAATATAAACGTTAATTTTTATTATTATCAAATAAATAGTCGATCTATATTTGAAAAAATTCGATAGCTATAATTTTAACATTAAATAACTGAGTTAAATTAAACCTAAGGTTAAAAAATTGAATTAAATAATACAAATGCAAATATGCACCATATATGTTTCAACCATTTATTGAAATGAAGTCAATTTATGGTTTAGAAAAGTCCATAATCATGAATTTAACATTACACATTTGGGATTTAGAAGATTCGACCTTAACAAACTAATTTGACAAAATGGAATACCGTATTGTTAGTATTAGTTCATTTGAATGGTCCATATTTGACTCAAATTAAAATAAATATAGTATAAGTAAATATACACCTCAATTTCTATTCTTATCAAATAAACAGTCTATCTATGGTTGACAAAAATCGATAGCCATAATTTTAACATTAAACAATTGAGATAAAGTAAATCTAACGTTAAAATATTGAATTAAATATTACAAATGCAAATATGCCACTTATAAGTTTCAACCATTTATTGATATGAAGTCAATTTGTGGTTGAGAAAAGTCCATAATCATGAATTTAACATTACACAATTAGGATTTAGAAGATTCGACCTTAACATACTGATATGACAAAATGGAATACACGGTATTGTTAATATTAGTTCATTTGAATGATCCATATTTGATTAAAATTCAAATAAATATAGTATATGTAAATATAAACGTTAATTTTTATTATTATCAAATAAATAGTCGATCTATATTTGAAAAAATTCGATAGCTATAATTTTAAAATTAAATAATTGAGTTAAATTAAACCTAAGGTTAAAAAATTGAATTAAATAATACAAAGGCAAATATGCACCTTATATGTTTCAACCATTTATTGAAATGAAGTCAATTTATGGTTTAGAAAAGTCCATAATCATGAATTTAACATTACACATTTGGGATTTAGAAGATTCGACCTTAACATACTAATTTGACAAAATGGAATACCGTATTGTTAGTATTAGTTCATTTGAATGGTCCATATTTGACTCAAATTAAAATAAATATAGTATAAGTAAATATACACCTCAATTTCTATTCTTATCAAACAAACAGTCTATCTATGGTTGACAAAAATCGATAGCCATAATTTTAACATTAAACAATTGAGATAAAGTAAATCTAACGTTAAAATATTGAATTAAATATTACAAATGCAAATATGCCACTTATAAGTTTCAACCATTTATTGATATGAAGTCAATTTGTGGTTGAGAAAAGTCCATAATCATGAATTTAACATTACACAATTCGGATTTAGAAGATTCGAACTTAACATACTAATATGACAAAATAGAATACACCGTATTGTTATTATTAGTTCATTTGAATGGTCCATATTTGACTCAAATTCAAATAAATATAGTATATGTAAATATACACCTCAATTTCTATTCTTATCAAATAAACAGTCTATCTATGGTTGACAAAAATTGATAGCCATAATTTTAACATTAAACAATTGAGATAAAGTAAATCTAACGTTAAAATATTGAATTAAATATTACAAATGCAAATATGCCACTTATAAGTTTCAACCATTTATTGATATGAAGTCAATTTATGGTTGAGAAAAGTCCATAATCATGAATTTAACATTACACAATTCGGATTTAGAAGATTCGAACTTATCATACTAATAGGACAAAATGGAATACAGCGTATTGTTAGTATTAGTTCATTTGAATGGTCCATATTTGACTCAAATTCAAATAAATATAGTACATGTAAATATACACCTCAATTTGTATTATTATCAAATAAATAGTCGATCTATCTTTGAAAAAATTCGATAGCCATAATTTTAACATTAAATAATTGAGATAAAGTAAATCTAACGTTAAAATATTGAATTAAATATTACAAATGCAAATATGCCACTTATAAGTTTCCACCATTTATTGTTATGAAGTCAATTTATGGTGGGAAAAATTCCATAATCAATAATTTAACATTACACAATTGGGATTTAGAAGATTCACCTTAACATACTGATATGACAAAATGGAATACACCGTATTGTTAATATTAGTTCATTTAATGGTCCATATTTGACTCAAATTCAAATAAATATAGTATATGTAAATATACACCTCAATTTCTATTCTTATCAAACAAACAGTCTATCTATGGTTGACAAAAATCGATAGCCATAATTTTAAAATTAAACAATTGAGATAAAGTAAATCTAATGTTAAAAAATTGAATTAAATATTACAAATGCAAATATGCCCCTTATAAGTTTCAACCATTTATTGATATGAAGTCAATTTATGGTTGAGAAAAGTCCATAATCATGAATTTAACATTACACAATTCGGATTTAGAAGATTCGACTTTAACATACTAATATGACAAAATTGAATACACCGTATTGTTAATATTAGTTCATTTGAATGGTCCATATTTGACTCAAATTCAAATAAATATAGTATATGTAAATATAAACGTTAGTTTCTATTATTATCAAATAAATAGTCGATCTATCTTTGAAAGAATTCAATAGCTATAATTTTAACATTAAATAATTGAGATAAATTAAACCTAAGGTTAAAAAATTGAATTAAACAATACAAATGCAAATATGCACCTTATATGTTTCAACCATTTATTGATATGATGTCAATTTATGGTTGAGAAAAGTCCATAATCATGAATTTAACATTACACAATTAGGATTTAGAAGATTCGACCATAACATACTGATATGACAAAATGGAATACACGGTATTGTTAATATTAGTTCATTTGAATGATCCATATTTGACTAAAATTCAAATAAATATAGTATATGTAAATATAAACGTTAATTTCTATTATTATCAAATAAATAGTCGATCTATATTTGAAAAAATTCGATAGCTATAATTTTAACATTAAATAATTGAGTTAAATTAAACCTAAGGTTAAAAAATTGAATTAAATAATACAAATGCAAATATGCACCTTATATATTTCAACCATTTATTGAAATGAAGTCAATTTATGGTTTAGAAAAGTCCATAATCATGAATTTAACATTACACATTTGGGATTTAGAAGATTCGACCTTAACATACTAATTTGACAAAATGGAATACCGTATTGTTAGTATTAGTTCATTTGAATTGTCCATATTTGACTCAAATTAAAATAAATATAGTATAAGTAAATATACACCTCAATTTCTATTCTTATCAAATAAACAGTCTATCTATGGTTGACAAAAATCGATAGCCATAATTTTAACATTAAACAACTGAGATAAAGTAAATCTAATGTTAAAAAATTGAATTAAATATTACAAATGCAAATATGCCTCTTATAAGTTTGAACCATTTATTGATATGAAGTCAATTTATGGTTGAGAAAAGTCCCTAATCATGAATTTAACATTACACAATTCGGATTTAGAAGATTCGACTTTAACATACTAATATCACAAAATTGAATACACCGTATTTTTAATATTAGTTCATTTGAATGGTCCATATTTGACTCAAATTCAAATAAATATAGTATATGTAAATATAAACGTTAGTTTCTATTATTATCAAATAAATAGTCGATCTATCTTTGAAAGAATTCAATAGCTATAATTTTAACATTAAATAATTGAGATAAATTAAACCTAATGTTAAAAAATTGAATTAAATATTACAAATGCAAATATGCCCCTTATAAGTTTCAACCATTTATTGATATGAAGTCAATTTATGGTTGAGAAAAGTCCATAATCATGAATTTAACATTACACAATTCGGATTTAGAAGATTCGACTTTAACATACTAATATGACAAAATTGAATACACCGTATTGTTAATATTAGTTCATTTGAATGGTCCATATTTGACTCAAATTCAAATAAATATAGTATATGTAAATATAAACGTTAGTTTCTATTATTATCAAATAAATAGTCGATCTATCTTTGAAAGAATTCAATAGCTATAATTTTAACATTAAATAATTGAGATAAATTAAACCTAAGGTTAAAAAATTGAATTAAACAATACAAATGCAAATATGCACCTTATATGTTTCAACCATTTATTGATATGATGTCAATTTATGGTTGAGAAAAGTCCATAATCATGAATTTAACATTACACAATTAGGATTTAGAAGATTCGACCTTAACATACTGATATGACAAAATGGAATACACGGTATTGTTAATATTAGTTCATTTGAATGATCCATATTTGACTAAAATTCAAATAAATATAGTATATGTAAATATAAACGTTAATTTTTATTATTATCAAATAAATAGTCGATCTATATTTGAAAAAATTCGATAGCTATAATTTTAACATTAAATAATTGAGTTAAATTAAACCGAAGTTTAAAAATTGAATTAAATAATACAAAGGCAAATATGCACCTTATATGTTTCAACCATTTATTGAAATGAAGTCAATTTATGGTTTAGAAAAGTCCATAATCATGAATTTAACATTACACATTTGGGATTTAGAAGATTCGACCTTCACATACTAATTTGACAAAATGGAATACCGTATTGTTAGTATTAGTTCATTTGAATGGTCCATATTTGACTCAAATTAAAATAAATATAGTATAAGTAAATATACACCTCAATTTCTATTCTTATCAAATAAACAGTCTATCTATGGTTGACAAAAATCGATAGCCATAATTTTAACATTAAACAATTGAGATAAAGTAAATCTAACGTTAAAATATTGAATTAAATATTACAAATGCAAATATGCCACTTATAAGTTTCAACCATTTATTGATATGAAGTCAATTTGTGGTTGAGAAAAGTCCATAATCATGAATTTAACATTACACAATTCGGATTTAGAAGATTCGAACTTAACATACTAATATGACAAAATAGAATACACCGTATTGTTAGTATTAGTTCATTTGAATGGTCCATATTTGACTCAAATTCAAATAAATATAGTATATGTAAATATACACCTCAATTTCTATTCTTATCAAATAAACAGTCTATCTATGGTTGACAAAAATTGATAGCCATAATTTTAACATTAAACAATTGAGATAAAGTAAATCTAACGTTAAAATATTGAATTAAATATTACAAATGCAAATATGCCACTTATAAGTTTCAACCATTTATTGATATGAAGTCAATTTATGGTTGAGAAAAGTCCATAATCATGAATTTAACATTACACAATTCGGATTTAGAAGATTCGAACTTATCATACTAATATGACAAAATGGAATACAGCGTATTGTTAGTATTAGTTCATTTGAATGGTCCATATTTGACTCAAATTCAAATAAATATAGTACATGTAAATATACACCTCAATTTCTATTATTATCAAATAAATAGTCGATCTATCTTTGAAAAAATTCGATAGCCATAATTTTAACATTAAATAATTGAGATAAAGTAAATCTAACGTTAAAATATTGAATTAAATATTACAAATGCAAATATGCCACTTATAAGTTTCCACCATTTATTGTTATGAAGTCAATTTATGGTGGGAAAAATTCCATAATCAATAATTTAACATTACACAATTGGGATTTAGAAGATTCACCTTAACATACTGATATGACAAAATGGAATACACCGTATTGTTAATATTAGTTCATTTAATGGTCCATATTTGACTCAAATTCAAATAAATATAGTATATGTAAATATACACCTCAATTTCGTTTCTTATCAAACAAACAGTCTATCTATGGTTGACAAAAATCGATAGCCATAATTTTAAAATTAAACAATTGAGATAAAGTAAATCTAATGTTAAAAAATTGAATTAAATATTACAAATGCAAATATGCCCCTTATAAGTTTCAACCATTTATTGATATGAAGTCAATTTATGGTTTAGAAAAGTCCATAATCATGAATTTAACATTACACATTTGGGATTTAGAAGATTCGACCTTAACATACTAATTTGACAAAATGGAATACACCGTATTGTTAGTATTAGTTCATTTGAATGGTCCATATTTGACTCAAATTAAAATAAATATAGTATAAGTAAATATACACCTCAATTTCTATTCTTATCAAATAAACAGTCTATCTATGGTTGACAAAAATCGATAGCCATAATTTTAACATTAAACAATTGAGATAAAGTAAATCTAACGTTAAAATATTGAATTAAATATTACAAATGCAAATGTGCCACTTATAAGTTTCAACCATTTATTGATATGAAGTCAATTTGTGGTTGAGAAAAGTCCATAATCATGAATTTAACATTACACAATTCGGATTTAGAAGATTCGAACTTAACATACTAATATGACAAAATAGAATACACCGTATTGTTAGTATTAGTTCATTTGAATGGTCCATATTTGACTCAAATTCAAATAAATATAGTATATGTAAATATACACCTCAATTTCTATTCTTATCAAATAAACAGTCTATCTATGGTTGACAAAAATTGATAGCCATAATTTTAACATTAAACAATTGAGATAAAGTAAATCTAACGTTAAAATATTGAATTAAATATTACAAATGCAAATATGCCACTTATAAGTTTCAACCATTTATTGATATGAAGTCAATTTATGGTTGAGAAAAGTCCATAATCATGAATTTAACATTACACAATTCGGATTTAGAAGATTCGAACTTATCATACTAATATGACAAAATGGAATACAGCGTATTGTTAGTATTAGTTCATTTGAATGGTCCATATTTGACTCAAATTCAAATAAATATAGTACATGTAAATATACACCTCAATTTCTATTATTATCAAATAAATAGTCGATCTATCTTTGAAAAAATTCGATAGCCATAATTTTAACATTAAATAATTGAGATAAAGTAAATCTAACGTTAAAATATTGAATTAAATATTACAAATGCAAATATGCCACTTATAAGTTTCCACCATTTATTGTAATGAAGTCAATTTATGGTGGGAAAAATTCCATAATCAATAATTTAACATTACACAATTGGGATTTAGAAGATTCACCTTAACATACTGATATGACAAAATGGAATACACCGTATTGTTAATATTAGTTCATTTAATGGTCCATATTTGACTCAAATTCAAATAAATATAGTATATGTAAATATACACCTCAATTTCTATTCTTATCAAACAAACAGTCTATCTATGGTTGACAAAAATCGATAGCCATAATTTTAAAATTAAACAATTGAGATAAAGTAAATCTAATGTTAAAAAATTGAATTAAATATTACAAATGCAAATATGCCCCTTATAAGTTTCAACCATTTATTGATATGAAGTCAATTTATGGTTGAGAAAAGTCCATAATCATGAATTTAACATTACACAATTCGGATTTAGAAGATTCGACTTTAACATACTAATATGACAAAATTGAATACACAGTATTGTTAATATTAGTTCATTTGAATGGTCCATATTTGACTCAAATTCAAATAAATATAGTATATGTAAATATAAACGTTAGTTTCTATTATTATCAAATAAATAGTCGATCTATCTTTGAAAGAATTCAATAGCTATAATTTTAACATTAAATAATTGAGATAAATTAAACCTAAGGTTAAAAAATTGAATTAAACAATACAAATGCAAATATGCACCTTATATGTTTCAACCATTTATTGATATGATGTCAATTTATGGTTGAGAAAAGTCCATAATCATGAATTTAACATTACACAATTAGGATTTAGAAGATTCGACCTTAACATACTGATATGACAAAATGGAATACACGGTATTGTTAATATTAGTTCATTTGAATGATCCATATTTGACTAAAATTCAAATAAATATGGTATATGTAAATATAAACGTTAATTTTTATTATTATCAAATAAATAGTCGATCTATATTTGAAAAAATTCGATAGCTATAATTTTAACATTAAATAATTGAGTTAAATTAAACCTAAGGTTAAAAAATTGAATTAAATAATACAAAGGCAAATATGCACCTTATATGTTTCAACCATTTATTGAAATGAAGTCAATTTATGGTTTAGAAAAGTCCATAATGATGAATTTAACATTACACATTTGGGATTTAGAAGATTCGACCTTAACATACTAATTTGACAAAATGGAATACCGTATTGTTAGTATTAGTTCATTTGAATGGTCCATATTTGACTCAAATTAAAATAAATATAGTATAAGTAAATATACACCTCAATTTCTATTCTTATCAAATAAACAGTCTATCTATGGTTGACAAAAATCGATAGCCATAATTTTAACATTAAACAATTGAGATAAAGTAAATCTAACGTTAAAATATTGAATTAAATATTACAAATGCAAATATGCCACTTATAAGTTTCAACCATTTATTGATATGAAGTCAATTTGTGGTTGAGAAAAGTCCATAATCATGAATTTAACATTACACAATTCGGATTTAGAAGATTCGAACTTAACATACTAATATGACAAAATAGAATACACCGTATTGTTAGTATTAGTTCATTTGAATGGTCCATATTTGACTCAAATTCAAATAAATATAGTATATGTAAATATACACCTCAATTTCTATTCTTATCAAATAAACAGTCTATCTATGGTTGACAAAAATTGATAGCCATAATTTTAACATTAAACAATTGAGATAAAGTAAATCTAACGTTAAAATATTGAATTAAATATTACAAATGCAAATATGCCACTTATAAGTTTCAACCATTTATTGATATGAAGTCAATTTATGGTTGAGAAAAGTCCATAATCATGAATTTAACATTACACAATTCGGATTTAGAAGATTCGAACTTATCATACTAATATGACAAAATGGAATACAGCGTATTGTTAGTATTAGTTCATTTGAATGGTCCATATTTGACTCAAATTCAAATAAATATAGTACATGTAAATATACACCTCAATTTCTATTATTATCAAATAAATAGTCGATCTATCTTTGAAAAAATTCGATAGCCATAATTTTAACATTAAATAATTGAGATAAAGTAAATCTAACGTTAAAATATTGAATTAAATATTACAAATGCAAATATGCCACTTATAAGTTTCCACCATTTATTGTTATGAAGTCAATTTATGGTGGGAAAAATTCCATAATCAATAATTTAACATTACACAATTGGGATTTAGAAGATTCACCTTAACATACTGATATGACAAAATGGAATACACCGTATTGTTAATATTAGTTCATTTAATGGTCCATATTTGACTCAAATTCAAATAAATATAGTATATGTAAATATACACCTCAATTTCTATTCTTATCAAATAAACAGTCTATCTATGGTTGACAAAAATCGATAGCCATAATTTTAAAATTAAACAATTGAGATAAAGTAAATCTAATGTTAAAAAATTGAATTAAATATTACAAATGCAAATATGCCCCTTATAAGTTTCAACCATTTATTGATATGAAGTCAATTTATGGTTGAGAAAAGTCCATAATCATGAATTTAACATTACACAATTCGGATTTAGAAGATTCGACTTTAACATACTAATATGACAAAATTGAATACACCGTATTGTTAATATTAGTTCATTTGAATGGTCCATATTTGACTCAAATTCAAATAAATATAGTATATGTAAATATAAACGTTAGTTTCTATTATTATCAAATAAATAGTCGATCTATCTTTGAAAGAATTCAATAGCTATAATTTTAACATTAAATAATTGAGATAAATTAAACCTAAGGTTAAAAAATTGAATTAAACAATACAAATGCAAATATGCACCTTATATGTTTCAACCATTTATTGATATGATGTCAATTTATGGTTGAGAAAAGTCCATAATCATGAATTTAACATTACACAATTAGGATTTAGAAGATTCGACCTTAACATACTGATATGACAAAATGGAATACACGGTATTGTTAATATTAGTTCATTTGAATGATCCATATTTGATTAAAATTCAAATAAATATAGTATATGTAAATATAAACGTTAATTTTTATTATTATCAAATAAATAGTCGATCTATATTTGAAAAAATTCGATAGCTATAATTTTAAAATTAAATAATTGAGTTAAATTAAACCTAAGGTTAAAAAATTGAATTAAATAATACAAAGGCAAATATGCACCTTATATGTTTCAACCATTTATTGAAATGAAGTCAATTTATGGTTTAGAAAAGTCCATAATCATGAATTTAACATTACACATTTGGGATTTAGAAGATTCGACCTTAACATACTAATTTGACAAAATGGAATACCGTATTGTTAGTATTAGTTCATTTGAATGGTCCATATTTGACTCAAATTAAAATAAATATAGTATAAGTAAATATACACCTCAATTTCTATTCTTATCAAACAAACAGTCTATCTATGGTTGACAAAAATCGATAGCCATAATTTTAACATTAAACAATTGAGATAAAGTAAATCTAACGTTAAAATATTGAATTAAATATTACAAATGCAAATATGCCACTTATAAGTTTCAACCATTTATTGATATGAAGTCAATTTGTGGTTGAGAAAAGTCCATAATCATGAATTTAACATTACACAATTCGGATTTAGAAGATTCGAACTTAACATACTAATATGACAAAATAGAATACACCGTATTGTTATTATTAGTTCATTTGAATGGTCCATATTTGACTCAAATTCAAATAAATATAGTATATGTAAATATACACCTCAATTTCTATTCTTATCAAATAAACAGTCTATCTATGGTTGACAAAAATTGATAGCCATAATTTTAACATTAAACAATTGAGATAAAGTAAATCTAACGTTAAAATATTGAATTAAATATTACAAATGCAAATATGCCACTTATAAGTTTCAACCATTTATTGATATGAAGTCAATTTATGGTTGAGAAAAGTCCATAATCATGAATTTAACATTACACAATTCGGATTTAGAAGATTCGAACTTATCATACTAATATGAAAAAATGGAATACAGCGTATTGTTAGTATTAGTTCATTTGAATGGTCCATATTTGACTCAAATTCAAATAAATATAGTACATGTAAATATACACCTCAATTTCTATTATTATCAAATAAATAGTCGATCTATCTTTGAAAAAATTCGATAGCCATAATTTTAACATTAAATAATTGAGATAAAGTAAATCTAACGTTAAAATATTGAATTAAATATTACAAATGCAAATATGCCACTTATAAGTTTCCACCATTTATTGTTATGAAGTCAATTTATGGTGGGAAAAATTCCATAATCAATAATTTAACATTACACAATTGGGATTTAGAAGATTCACCTTAACATACTGATATGACAAAATGGAATACACCGTATTGTTAATATTAGTTCATTTAATGGTCCATATTTGACTCAAATTCAAATAAATATAGTATATGTAAATATACACCTCAATTTCTATTCTTATCAAACAAACAGTCTATCTATGGTTGACAAAAATCGATAGCCATAATTTTAAAATTAAACAATTGAGATAAAGTAAATCTAATGTTAAAAAATTGAATTAAATATTACAAATGCAAATATGCCCCTTATAAGTTTCAACCATTTATTGATATGAAGTCAATTTATGGTTGAGAAAAGTCCATAATCATGAATTTAACATTACACAATTCGGATTTAGAAGATTCGACTTTAACATACTAATATGACAAAATTGAATACACCGTATTTTTAATATTAGTTCATTTGAATGGTCCATATTTGACTCAAATTCAAATAAATATAGTATATGTAAATATACACCTCAATTTCTATTCTTATCAAATAAATAGTCTATCTATCTTTGAAAGAATTCAATAGCTATAATTTTAACATTAAATAATTGAGATAAATTAAACCTAAGGTTAAAAAATTGAATTAAACAATACAAATGCAAATATGCACCTTATATGTTTCAACCATTTATTGATATGATGTCAATTTATGGTTGAGAAAAGTCCATAATCATGAATTTAACATTACACAATTAGGATTTAGAAGATTCGACCTTAACATACTGATATGACAAAATGGAATACACGGTATTGTTAATAATAGTTCATTTGAATGATCCATATTTGACTAAAATTCAAATAAATATAGTATATGTAAATATAAACGTTAATTTTTATTATTATCAAATAAATAGTCGATCTATATTTGAAAAAATTCGATAGCTATAATTTTAACATTAAATAACTGAGTTAAATTAAACCTAAGGTTAAAAAATTGAATTAAATAATACAAATGCAAATATGCACCATATATGTTTCAACCATTTATTGAAATGAAGTCAATTTATGGTTTAGAAAAGTCCATAATCATGAATTTAACATTACACATTTGGGATTTAGAAGATTCGACCTTAACAAACTAATTTGACAAAATGGAATACCGTATTGTTAGTATTAGTTCATTTGAATGGTCCATATTTGACTCAAATTAAAATAAATATAGTATAAGTAAATATACACCTCAATTTCTATTCTTATCAAATAAACAGTCTATCTATGGTTGACAAAAATCGATAGCCATAATTTTAACATTAAACAATTGAGATAAAGTAAATCTAACGTTAAAATATTGAATTAAATATTACAAATGCAAATATGCCACTTATAAGTTTCAACCATTTATTGATATGGAGTCAATTTATGGTTGAGAAAAGTCCATAATCATGAATTTAACATTACACAATTCGGATTTAGAAGATTCGAACTTATCATACTAATATGACAAAATGGAATACAGCGTATTGTTAGTATTAGTTCATTTGAATGGTCCATATTTGACTCAAATTCAAATAAATATAGTACATGTAAATATACACCTCAATTTCTATTATTATCAAATAAATAGTCGATCTATCTTTGAAAAAATTCGATAGCCATAATTTTAACATTAAATAATTGAGATAAAGTAAATATAACGTTAAAATATTGAATTAAATATTACAAATGCAAATATGCCACTTATAAGTTTCCACCATTTATTGTTATGAAGTCAATTTATGGTGGGAAAAATTCAATAATCAATAATTTAACATTACACAATTGGGATTTAGAAGATTCACCTTAACATACTGATATGACAAAATGGAATACACCGTATTGTTAATATTAGTTCATTTAATGGTCCATATTTGACTCAAATTCAAATAAATATAGTATATGTAAATATACACCTCAATTTCTATTCTTATCAAACAAACAGTCTATCTATGGTTGACAAAAATCGATAGCCATAATTTTAAAATTAAACAATTGAGATAAAGTAAATCTAATGTTAAAAAATTGAATTAAATATTACAAATGCAAATATGCCCCTTATAAGTTTCAACCATTTATTGATATGAAGTCAATTTATGGTTGAGAAAAGTCCATAATCATGAATTTAACATTACACAATTTGAATTTAGAAGATTCGACTTTAACATACTAATATGAGAAAATTGAATACACCGTATTGTTAATATTAGTTCATTTGAATGGTCCATATTTGACTCAAATTCAAATAAATATAGTATATGTAAATATAAACGTTAGTTTCTATTATTATCAAATAAATAGTCGATCTATCTTTGAAAGAATTCAATAGCTATAATTTTAACATTAAATAATTGAGATAAATTAAACCTAAGGTTAAAAAATTGAATTAAACAATACAAATGCAAATATGCACCTTATATGTTTCAACCATTTATTGATATGATGTCAATTTATGGTTGAGAAAAGTCCATAATCATGAATTTAACATTACACAATTAGGATTTAGAAGATTCGACCTTAACATAATGATATGACAAAATGGAATACACGGTATTGTTAATATTAGTTCATTTGAATGATCCATATTTGACTAAAATTCAAATAAATATAGTATATGTAAATATAAACGTTAATTTTTATTATTATCAAATAAATAGTCGATCTATATTTGAAAAAATTCGATAGCTATAATTTTAAAATTAAATAATTGAGTTAAATTAAACCTAAGGTTAAAAAATTGAATTAAATAATACAAAGGCAAATATGCACCTTATATGTTTCAACCATTTATTGAAATGAAGTCAATTTATGGTTTAGAAAAGTCCATAATCATGAATTTAACATTACACATTTGGGATTTAGAAGATTCGACCTTAACATACTAATTTGACAAAATGGAATACCGTATTGTTAGTATTAGTTCATTTGAATGGTCCATATTTGACTCAAATTAAAATAAATATAGTATAAGTAAATATACACCTCAATTTCTATTCTTATCAAACAAACAGTCTATCTATGGTTGACAAAAATCGATAGCCATAATTTTAACATTAAACAATTGAGATAAAGTAAATCTAACGTTAAAATATTGAATTAAATATTACAAATGCAAATATGCCACTTATAAGTTTCAACCATTTATTGATATGAAGTCAATTTGTGGTTGAGAAAAGTCCATAATCATGAATTTAACATTACACAATTCGGATTTAGAAGATTCGAACTTAACATACTAATATGACAAAATAGAATACACCGTATTGTTATTATTAGTTCATTTGAATGGTCCATATTTGACTCAAATTCAAATAAATATAGTATATGTAAATATACACCTCAATTTCTATTCTTATCAAATAAACAGTCTATCTATGGTTGACAAAAATTGATAGCCATAATTTTAACATTAAACAATTGAGATAAAGTAAATCTAACGTTAAAATATTGAATTAAATATTACAAATGCAAATATGCCACTTATAAGTTTCAACCATTTATTGATATGAAGTCAATTTATGGTTGAGAAAAGTCCATAATCATGAATTTAACATTACACAATTCGGATTTAGAAGATTCGAACTTATCATACTAATATGAAAAAATGGAATACAGCGTATTGTTAGTATTAGTTCATTTGAATGGTCCATATTTGACTCAAATTCAAATAAATATAGTACATGTAAATATACACCTCAATTTCTATTATTATCAAATAAATAGTCGATCTATCTTTGAAAAAATTCGATAGCCATAATTTTAACATTAAATAATTGAGATAAAGTAAATCTAACGTTAAAATATTGAATTAAATATTACAAATGCAAATATGCCACTTATAAGTTTCCACCATTTATTGTTATGAAGTCAATTTATGGTGGGAAAAATTCCATAATCAATAATTTAACATTACACAATTGGGATTTAGAAGATTCACCTTAACATACTGATATGACAAAATGGAATACACCGTATTGTTAATATTAGTTCATTTAATGGTCCATATTTGACTCAAATTCAAATAAATATAGTATATGTAAATATACACCTCAATTTCTATTCTTATCAAACAAACAGTCTATCTATGGTTGACAAAAATCGATAGCCATAATTTTAAAATTAAACAATTGAGATAAAGTAAATCTAATGTTAAAAAATTGAATTAAATATTACAAATGCAAATATGCCCCTTATAAGTTTCAACCATTTATTGATATGAAGTCAATTTATGGTTGAGAAAAGTCCATAATCATGAATTTAACATTACACAATTCGGATTTAGAAGATTCGACTTTAACATACTAATATGACAAAATTGAATACACCGTATTTTTAATATTAGTTCATTTGAATGGTCCATATTTGACTCAAATTCAAATAAATATAGTATATGTAAATATACACCTCAATTTCTATTCTTATCAAATAAATAGTCTATCTATCTTTGAAAGAATTCAATAGCTATAATTTTAACATTAAATAATTGAGATAAATTAAACCTAAGGTTAAAAAATTGAATTAAACAATACAAATGCAAATATGCACCTTATATGTTTCAACCATTTATTGATATGATGTCAATTTATGGTTGAGAAAAGTCCATAATCATGAATTTAACATTACACAATTAGGATTTAGAAGATTCGACCTTAACATACTGATATGACAAAATGGAATACACGGTATTGTTAATAATAGTTCATTTGAATGATCCATATTTGACTAAAATTCAAATAAATATAGTATATGTAAATATAAACGTTAATTTTTATTATTATCAAATAAATAGTCGATCTATATTTGAAAAAATTCGATAGCTATAATTTTAACATTAAATAACTGAGTTAAATTAAACCTAAGGTTAAAAAATTGAATTAAATAATACAAATGCAAATATGCACCATATATGTTTCAACCATTTATTGAAATGAAGTCAATTTATGGTTTAGAAAAGTCCATAATCATGAATTTAACATTACACATTTGGGATTTAGAAGATTCGACCTTAACAAACTAATTTGACAAAATGGAATACCGTATTGTTAGTATTAGTTCATTTGAATGGTCCATATTTGACTCAAATTAAAATAAATATAGTATAAGTAAATATACACCTCAATTTCTATTCTTATCAAATAAACAGTCTATCTATGGTTGACAAAAATCGATAGCCATAATTTTAACATTAAACAATTGAGATAAAGTAAATCTAACGTTAAAATATTGAATTAAATATTACAAATGCAAATATGCCACTTATAAGTTTCAACCATTTATTGATATGGAGTCAATTTATGGTTGAGAAAAGTCCATAATCATGAATTTAACATTACACAATTCGGATTTAGAAGATTCGAACTTATCATACTAATATGACAAAATGGAATACAGCGTATTGTTAGTATTAGTTCATTTGAATGGTCCATATTTGACTCAAATTCAAATAAATATAGTACATGTAAATATACACCTCAATTTCTATTATTATCAAATAAATAGTCGATCTATCTTTGAAAAAATTCGATAGCCATAATTTTAACATTAAATAATTGAGATAAAGTAAATATAACGTTAAAATATTGAATTAAATATTACAAATGCAAATATGCCACTTATAAGTTTCCACCATTTATTGTTATGAAGTCAATTTATGGTGGGAAAAATTCAATAATCAATAATTTAACATTACACAATTGGGATTTAGAAGATTCACCTTAACATACTGATATGACAAAATGGAATACACCGTATTGTTAATATTAGTTCATTTAATGGTCCATATTTGACTCAAATTCAAATAAATATAGTATATGTAAATATACACCTCAATTTCTATTCTTATCAAACAAACAGTCTATCTATGGTTGACAAAAATCGATAGCCATAATTTTAAAATTAAACAATTGAGATAAAGTAAATCTAATGTTAAAAAATTGAATTAAATATTACAAATGCAAATATGCCCCTTATAAGTTTCAACCATTTATTGATATGAAGTCAATTTATGGTTGAGAAAAGTCCATAATCATGAATTTAACATTACACAATTTGAATTTAGAAGATTCGACTTTAACATACTAATATGACAAAATTGAATACACCGTATTGTTAATATTAGTTCATTTGAATGGTCCATATTTGACTCAAATTCAAATAAATATAGTATATGTAAATATAAACGTTAGTTTCTATTATTATCAAATAAATAGTCGATCTATCTTTGAAAGAATTCAATAGCTATAATTTTAACATTAAATAATTGAGATAAATTAAACCTAAGGTTAAAAAATTGAATTAAACAATACAAATGCAAATATGCACCTTATATGTTTCAACCATTTATTGATATGATGTCAATTTATGGTTGAGAAAAGTCCATAATCATGAATTTAACATTACACAATTAGGATTTAGAAGATTCGACCTTAACATACTGATATGACAAAATGGAATACACGGTATTGTTAATATTAGTTCATTTGAATGATCCATATTTGACTAAAATTCAAATAAATATAGTATATGTAAATATAAACGTTAATTTTTATTATTATCAAATAAATAGTCGATCTATATTTGAAAAAATTCGATAGCTATAATTTTAACATTAAATAATTGAGTTAAATTAAACCTAAGGTTAAAAAATTGAATTAAATAATACAAAGGCAAATATGCACCTTATATGTTTCAACCATTTATTGATATGAACTCAATTTATGGTTTAGAAAAGTCCATAATGATGAATTTAACATTACACATTAGGGATTTAGAAGATTCGACCTTAACATACTTATATGACAAAATGGAATACCGTATTGTTAGTATTAGTTCATTTGAATGGTCCATATTTGACTCAAATTAAAATAAATATAGTATATGTAAATATACACCTCAATTTCTATTCTTATCAAATAAACAGTCTATCTATGGTTGACAAAAATCGATAGCCATAATTTTAACATTAAACAATTGAGATAAAGTAAATCTAATGTTAAAAAATTGAATTAAATATTACAAATGCAAATATGCCACTTATAAGTTTGAACCATTTATTGATATGAAGTCAATTTATGGTTGAGAAAAGTCCATAATCATGAATTTAACATTACACAATTCGGATTTAGAAGATTCGACCTTAACATACTAATATGACAAAATGGAATACAGCGTATTGTTAGTATTAGTTCATTTGAATGGTCCATATTTCACTCAAATTCAAATAAATATAGTATATGTAAATATACACCTCAATTTCTATTATTATCAAATAAATAGTCGATATATATTTGAAAAAAATCGATAGCTATAATTTTAACATTAAATAATTGAGTTAAATTAAACCTAAGGTTAAAAAATTGAATTAAATAATACAAATGAAAATATGCACCTTATATGTTTCAACCATTTATTGATATGAAGTCAATTTATGGTTGAGAAAAGTCTATAATCATGAATTTAACATTACACAATTCGGATTTAGAAGATTCGAACTTAACATACTAATATGACAAAATAGAATACACCGTATTGTTAGTATTAGTTCATTTGACTGGTCCATATTTGACTCAAATTCAAATAAATATAGTATATGTAAATATACACCTCAATTTCTATTATTATCAAATTAATAGTCGATCTATTTTGGAAAAAAATCGATAGCCATAATTTTAACATTAAATAAATGAGGTAAATTAAACCTAAGTTTAAAAAATTGTATTAAATAATACAAATGCAAATATGCACCTTATATGTTTCACCCATTGATTGATACGAAGTCAATTTATGGTTGAGAAAAGTCCATATTCATGAATTTAACATTACACAATTTGGATTTAGAAGATTCGACTTTAACATACTAATATGACAAAATTGAATACACCGTATTGTTAATATTAGTTCATTTGAATGGTCCATATTTGACTCAAATTCAAATAAATATAGTATATGTAAATATAAACGTTAGTTTCTATTATTATCAAATAAATAGTCGATCTATCTTTGAAAGAATTCAATAGCTATAATTTTAACATTAAATAATTGAGATAAATTAAACCTAAGGTTAAAAAATTGAATTAAACAATACAAATGCAAATATGCACCTTATATGTTTCAACCATTTATTGATATGATGTCAATTTATGGTTGAGAAAAGTCGATAATCATGAATTTAACATTACACAATTAGGATTTAGAAGATTCGACCTTAACATACTGATATGACAAAATGGAATACTCGGTATTGTTAATATTAGTTCATTTGAATGATCCATATTTGACTAAAATTCAAATAAATATAGTATATGTAAATATAAACGTTAATTTCTATTATTATCAAATAAATAGTCGATCTATATTTGAAAAATTTGATAGCTATAATTTTAACATTAAATAAT
The DNA here is from genome assembly GCA_037013495.1 of Hippophae tibetana. Taxonomy (NCBI): domain Eukaryota; kingdom Viridiplantae; phylum Streptophyta; class Magnoliopsida; order Rosales; family Elaeagnaceae; genus Hippophae; species Hippophae tibetana. The sequence continues at coordinate 11,942,385 of CM072805.1, read as the reverse complement.
TGAGTTAAATTAAACCTAAGGTTAAAAAATTGAATTAAATAATACAAATGCAAATATGCACCTTATATGTTTCAACCATTTATTGAAATGAAGTCAATTTATGGTTTAGAAAAGTCCATAATCATGAATTTAACATTACACATTTGGGATTTAGAAGATTCGACCTTAACATACTAATTTGACAAATTGGAATACCGTATTGTTAGTATTAGTTCATTTGAATGGTCCATATTTGACTCAAATTAAAATAAATATAGTATATGTAAATATACACCTCAATTTCTATTCTTATCAAATAAATAGTCTATCTATGGTTGACAAAAATCGATAGCCATAATTTTAACATTAAACAATTGAGATAAAGTAAATCTAACGTTAAAATATTGAATGAAATATTACAAATGCAAATATGCCACTTATAAGTTTCAACCATTTTTTGATATGAAGTCAATTTATGGTTGAGAAAAGTCCATAATCATGAATTTAACATTACACAATTCGGATTTAGAAGATTCGAACTTATCATACTAATATGACAAAATAGAATACACCGTATTGTTAGTATTAGTTCATTTGAATGGTCCATATTTGACTCAAATTCAAATAAATATAGTATATGTAAATATACACCTCAATTTCTATTATAATCAAATAAATAGTCGATCTATTTTTGAAAAAGTCCGATAGCCATAATTTTAACATTAAATAATTGAGATAAAGTAAATCTAACGTTAAAAAATTGAATTAAATATTACAAATGCAAATATGCCCCTTATAAGTTTGAACCATTTATTGATACGATGTCAATTTATGGTTTAGAAAAGTCCATAATCATGAATTTAACATTACACAATTCGGATTTAGAAGATTCGACCTTAACATACTAATATGACAAAATGGAATACAGCGTATTGTTAGTATTAGTTCATTTGAATGGTCCATATTTGACTCAAATTCAAATAAATATAGTACATGTAAATATACACCTCAATTTCTATTATTATCAAATAAATAGTCGATCTATCTTTGAAAAAATTCGATAGCCATAATTTTAACATTAAATAATTGAGATAAATTCAACCTAAGGTTAAAAAATTGAATTAAATAATACAAATGCAAATATGCACCTTATATGTTTCAACCATTTATTGATATGAAGTCAATTTATATCTGAGAAAAGTCCACAATCATGAATTTAACATTACACAATTGGGATTTAGATGATTCGACCTTAACATACTTATATGACAAAATGGAATACACTGTATTGTTAATAATAGTTCATTTGAATGGTCAATATTTGACTCAAATTCAAATAAATATAGTATATGTAAATATACACCACAATTTTTATTCTTATCAAATAAATAGTCTATCTATGGTTGACAAAAATCGATAGCCATAATTTTAACATTAAACAATTGAGATAAAGTAAATCTAACGTTAAAATATTGAATTAAATATTACAAATGCAAATATGCCACTTATAAGTTTCAACCATTTATTGATATGAAGTCAATTTATGGTTGAGAAAAGTCCATAATCATGAATTTAACATTACACAATTGGGATTTAGAAGATTCTACCTTAACATACTAATATGACAAAATGGAATACACCGTATTGTTAGTATTAGTTCATTTGAATGGTACATATTTGACTCAAATTCAAATAAATATTGTATATGTAAATATACACCTCAATTTCTATTCTTATCAAATAAATAGTCTATCCATGGTTGACAAAAATCGATAGCCATAATTTTAACATTAAATAATTGAGATAAATTAAACCTAAGGTTAAAAAATGGAATTAAATAACACAAATGCAAATATGCACCTTATATGTTTCAACCATTTATTGATATGAAGTCAATTTATGGTTGAGAAAACTCCATAATCATGAATTTAACATTACACAATTGGGATTTAGAAGATTCGACCTTAACATACTAATATGACAAAATGGAATACACCGTATTGTTAGTATTAGTTCATTTGAATGGTTCATATTTCACTCAAATTCAAATAAATATAGTATATGTAAATATACACCTCAATTTCTATTCTTATCAAATATATAGTCTATCTATGGTTGACAAAAATCGATAGCCATAATTTTAACATTAAATAATTGTGATAAATTAAACCTAAGGTTAAAAAATTGAACTAAATAATACAAATGCAAATATGCACCTTATATGTTTCAACCATTTATTGATATGAACTCAATTTATGGTTGAGAAAAGTCCATAATCATGAATTTAAAATTACACAATTGGGATTTAGAAGATTCGACCTTAACATACTTATATGACAAAATGGAATACACCGTATTGTTAATATTAGTTCATTTGAATGGTCCATATTTGGCATAAATTCAAATAAATATAGTATATGTAAATATACACCTCAATTTCTATTCTTATCAAATAAATAGACTCTCTATGGTTGACAAAAATCGATAGCCATAATTTTAACATTAAACAATTGAGATAAAGTATATCTAACATTAAAATATTGAATTAAATATTACAAATGCAAATATGCCCCTTATAAGTTTCAACCATTTATTGATATGAAGTCAATTTATGGTTGAGAAAAGTCCATAATCATGAATTTAACATTTCATAATTAGGATTTAGAAGATTCGACCTTAACATACTAATATGACAAAATGGAATACCGTATTGTTAGTATTAGTTCATTTGAATAGTTCATATTTGACTACAATTCAAATAAATATAGTATATGTAAATATACACCTCAATTTCTTTTCTTATCAAATAAATAGTCTATCTATGGTTGACAAAAATCGATAGCCATAATTTTAACATTAAACAATTGAGATAAAGTAAATCTAACGTTAAAATATTGAATTAAATATTACAAATGCAAATATGCCACTTATAAGTTTCAACCATTTATTGATATGAAGTCAATTTATGGTTGAGAAAAGTCCATAATCATGAATTTAACATTACACAATTAGGATTTAGAAGATTCGACCTTAACATACTAATATGACAAAATGGAATACACCGTATTGTTAGTATTAGTTCATTTGAATGGTACATATCTGACTCAAATTCAAATAAATATTGTATATGTAAATATACACCTCAATTTCAATTCTTATCAAATAAATAGTCTATCTATGGTTGACAAAAATCGATAGCCATAATTTTAACATTAAATAATTGAGATAAATTAAACCTAAGGTTAAAAAATGGAATTAAATAACACAAATGCAAATATGCCCCAAATATGTTTCAACCATTTATTGATATGAAGTCAATTTATGGTTGAGAAAAGTCCATAATCATGAATTTAACATTACACAATTGGGATTTAAAAGATTCGACCTTAACATACTAATATGACAAAATCGAATACACCGTATTGTTAGTATTAGTTCATTTGAATGGTCCATATTTCACTCAAATTCAATTAAATATAGTATATGTAAATATACACCTCAATTTCTATTCTTATCAAATAAATAGTCTATCTATGGTTGACAAAAATCGATAGCCATAATTTTAACATTAAATAATTGTGATAAATTAAACCTAAGGTTAAAAAATTGAATTAAATAATACAAATGCAAATATGCACCTTATATGTTTCAACCATTTATTGATATGAAGTCAATTTATGGTTGAGAAAAGTCGATAATCATGAATTTAACATTACACAATTCGGATTTAGAAAATTCGACCTTAACATACTAAAATGACAAAATGGAATACAGCGTATTGTTAGTATTAGTTCATTTGAATGGTCCATATTTGACTCAAATTCAAATAAATATATTATATGTAAATATACACCTCAATTTCTATTCTTATCAAATAAATAGTCTATCTATGGTTGAGAAAAATCGATAGCCATAATTTTAACATTAAATAATTGTGATAAATTAAACCTAAGGTTAAAAAATTGAATTAAATAATACAAATTCAAATATGCACCTTATATGTTTCAACCATTTCTTGATATGAAGTCAATTTATGGTTGAGAAAAGTCCATAATCATGAATTTAACATTACACAATTGGGATTTAGAAGATTCGACCTTAAAATACTAATATGACAAAATCGAATACACCGTATTGTTAGTATTAGTTCATTTGAATGGTCCATATTTCACTCAAATTCAATTAAATATAGTATATGTAAATATACACCTCAATTTCTATTCTTATCAAATAAATAGTCTATCTATGGTTGACAAAAATCGATAGCCATAATTTTAACATTAGACAATTGAGATAAAGTAAATCTAACGTTAAAATATTGAATGAAATATTACAAATGCAAATATGCCACTTATAAGTTTCAACCATTTATTGATATGAAGTCAATTTATGGTTGAGAAAAGTCCATAATCATGAATTTAACATTACACAATTCGGATTTAGAAGATTCGAACTTAACATACTAATATGACAAAATAGAATACACCGTATTGTTAGTATTAATTCATTTGAATGGTCCATATTTGACTCAAATTCAAATAAATATATTATATGTAAATATACACCTCAATTTCTATTCTTATCAAATAAATAGTCTATCTATGGTTGAGAAAAATCGATAGCCATAATTTTAACATTAAATAATTGTGATAAATTAAACCTAAGGTTAAAAAATTGAATTAAATAACACAAATGCAAATATGCCCCAAATATGTTTCAACCATTTATTGATATGAAGTCAATTTATGGTTGAGAAAAGTCCATAATCATGAATTTAACATTACACAATTGGGATTTAAAAGATTCGACCTTAACATACTAATATGACAAAATCGAATACACCGTATTGTTAGTATTAGTTCATTTGAATGGTCCATATTTCACTCAAATTCAATTAAATATAGTATATGTAAATATACACCTCAATTTCTATTCTTATCAAATAAATAGTCTATCTATGGTTGACAAAAATCGATAGCCATAATTTTAACATTAAATAATTGAGATAAATTAAACCTAAGGTTAAAAAATGGAATTAAATAACACAAATGCAAATATGCCCCAAATATGTTTCAACCATTTATTGATATGAAGTCAATTTATGGTTGAGAAAAGTCCATAATCATGAATTTAACATTACACAATTGGGATTTAAAAGATTCGACCTTAACATACTAATATGACAAAATCGAATACACCGTATTGTTAGTATTAGTTCATTTGAATGGTCCATATTTCACTCAAATTCAATTAAATATAGTATATGTAAATATACACCTCAATTTCTATTCTTATCAAATAAATAGTCTATCTATGGTTGACAAAAATCGATAGCCATAATTTTAACATTAGACAATTGAGATAAAGTAAATCTAACGTTAAAATATTTAATTAAATAATACAAATGCAAATATGCCACTTATAAGTTTCAACCATTTATTGATATGAAGTCAATTTATGGTTGAGAAAAGTCCATAATCATGAATTTAACATTACACAATTGGGATTTAGAAGATTCGACCTTAACATACTAATATGACAAAATGGAATACACCGTATTGTTAGTATTAGTTCATTTGAATGGTTCATATTTCACTCAAATTCAAATAAATATAGTATATGTAAATATACACCTCAATTTCTATTCTTATCAAATATATAGTCTATCTATGGTTGACAAAAATCGATAGCCATAATTTTAACATTAAATAATTGTGATAAATTAAACCTAAGGTTAAAAAATTCAATTAAATAATACAAATGCAAATATGCACCTTATATGTTTCAACCATTTATTGATATGAACTCAATTTATGGTTGAGAAAAGTCCATAATCATGAATTTAAAATTACACAATTGGGATTTAGAAGATTCGACCTTAACATACTTATATGACAAAATGGAATACACCGTATTGTTAATATTAGTTCATTTGAATGGTCCATATTTGGCATAAATTCAAATAAATATAGTATATGTAAATATACACCTCAATTTCTATTCTTATCAAATAAATAGACTCTCTATGGTTGACAAAAATCGATAGCCATAATTTTAACATTAAACAATTGAGATAAAGTATATCTAACATTAAAATATTGAATTAAATATTACAAATGCAAATATGCCCCTTATAAGTTTCAACCATTTATTGATATGAAGTCAATTTATGGTTGAGAAAAGTCCATAATCATGAATTTAACATTTCATAATTAGGATTTAGAAGATTCGACCTTAACATACTAATATGACAAAATGGAATACCGTATTGTTAGTATTAGTTCATTTGAATAGTTCATATTTGACTACAATTCAAATAAATATAGTATATGTAAATATACACCTCAATTTCTTTTCTTATCAAATAAATAGTCTATCTATGGTTGAAAAAAATCGATAGCCATAATTTTAACATTAAACAATTGAGATAAAGTAAATCTAACGTTAAAATATTGAATTAAATATTACAAATGCAAATATGCCACTTATAAGTTTCAACCATTTATTGATATGAAGTCAATTTATGGTTGAGAAAAGTCCATAATCATGAATTTAACATTACACAATTAGGATTTAGAAGATTCGACCTTAACATACTAATATGACAAAATGGAATACACCGTATTGTTAGTATTAGTTCATTTGAATGGTACATATTTGACTCAAATTCAAATAAATATTGTATATGTAAATATACACCTCAATTTCAATTCTTATCAAATAAATAGTCTATCTATGGTTGACAAAAATCGATAGCCATAATTTTAACATTAAATAATTGAGATAAATTAAACCTAAGGTTAAAAAATGGAATTAAATAACACAAATGCAAATATGCCCCAAATATGTTTCAACCATTTATTGATATGAAGTCAATTTATGGTTGAGAAAAGTCCATAATCATGAATTTAACATTACACAATTGGGATTTAAAAGATTCGACCTTAACATACTAATATGACAAAATCGAATACACCGTATTGTTAGTATTAGTTCATTTGAATGGTCCATATTTCACTCAAATTCAATTAAATATAGTATATGTAAATATACACCTCAATTTCTATTCTTATCAAATAAATAGTCTATCTATGGTTGACAAAAATCGATAGCCATAATTTTAACATTAAATAATTGTGATAAATTAAACCTAAGGTTAAAAAATTGAATTAAATAATACAAATGCAAATATGCACCTTATATGTTTCAACCATTTATTGATATGAAGTCAATTTATGGTTGAGAAAAGTCCATAATCATGAATTTAACATTACACAATTCGGATTTAGAAAATTCGACCTTAACATACTAAAATGATAAAATGGAATACAGCGTATTGTTAGTATTAGTTCATTTGAATGGTCCATATTTGACTCAAATTCAAATAAATATATTATATGTAAATATACACCTCAATTTCTATTCTTATCAAATAAATAGTCTATCTATGGTTGAGAAAAATCGATAGCCATAATTTTAACATTAAATAATTGTGATAAATTAAACCTAAGGTTAAAAAATTGAATTAAATAATACAAATTCAAATATGCACCTTATATGTTTCAACCATTTCTTGATATGAAGTCAATTTATGGTTGAGAAAAGTCCATAATCATGAATTTAACATTACACAATTGGGATTTAGAAGATTCGACCTTAACATACTAATATGACAAAATCGAATACACCGTATTGTTAGTATTAGTTCATTTGAATGGTCCATATTTCACTCAAATTCAATTAAATATAGTATATGTAAATATACACCTCAATTTCTATTCTTATCAAATAAATAGTCTATCTATGGTTGACAAAAATCGATAGCCATAATTTTAACATTAGACAATTGAGATAAAGTAAATCTAACGTTAAAATATTGAATGAAATATTACAAATGCAAATATGCCACTTATAAGTTTCAACCATTTATTGATATGAAGTCAATTTATGGTTGAGAAAAGTCCATAATCATGAATTTAACATTACACAATTCGGATTTAGAATATTCGAACTTAACATACTAATATGACAAAATAGAATACACCTTATTGTTAGTATTAATTCATTTGAATGGTCCATATTTGACTCAAATTCAAATAAATATATTATATGTAAATATACACCTCAATTTCTATTCTTATCAAATAAATAGTGTATCTATAGTTGAGAAAAATCGATAGCCATAATTTTAACATTAAATAATTGTGATAAATTAAACCTAAGGTTAAAAAATTGAATTAAATAATACAAATGCAAATATGCACCTTATATGTTTCAACCATTTCTTGATATGAAGTCAATTTATGGTTGAGAAAAGTCCATAATCATGAATTTAACATTACACAATTGGGATTTAGAAGATTCGACCTTAACATACTAATATGACAAAATCGAATACACCGTATTGTTAGTATTAGTTCATTTGAATGGTCCATATTTCACTCAAATTCAATTAAATATAGTATATGTAAATATACACCTCAATTTCTATTCTTATCAAATAAATAGTCTATCTATGGTTGACAAAAATCGATAGCCATAATTTTAACATTAAATAATTGAGTTAAATTAAACCTAAGGTTAAACAATTGAATTAAATAATACAAATGCAAATATGCACCTTATATGTTTCAACCATTTATTGATATGAAGTAAATTTATGGTTTAGAAAAGTCCATAATCATGAATTTAACATTACACATTTGGGATTTAGAAGATTCGACCTTCACATACTAATTTGACAAAATGGAATACCGTATTGTTAGTATTAGTTCATTTGAATGGTCCATATTTGACTCAAATTAAAATAAATATAGTATATGTAAATATACACCTCAATTTCTATTCTTATCAAATAAATAGTCTATCTATGGTTGACAAAAATCGATAGCCATAATTTTAACATTAGACAATTGAGATAAAGTAAATCTAACGTTAAAATATTGAATTAAATATTACAAATGCAAATATGCCACTTATAAGTTTCAACCATTTATTGATATGAAGTCAATTTATGGTTGAGAAAAGTCCATAATCATGAATTTAACATTACACAATTCGGATTTAGAAGATTCGAACTTAACATACTAATATGACAAAATAGAATACACCGTATTGTTAGTATTAATTCATTTGAATGGTCCATATTTGACTCAAATTCAAATAAATATAGTATATGTAAATATACACCTCAATTTCTATTCTTATCAAATAAATAGTCTATCTATGGTTGAGAAAAATCGATAGCCATAATTTTAACGTTAAATAATTGTGATGAATTAAACCTAAGGTTAAAAAATTGAATTAAATAATACAAATGCAAATATGCACCTTATATGTTTCAACCATTTCTTGATATGAAGTCAATTTATGGATGAGAAAAGTCCATAATCATGAATTTAACATTACACAATTAGGATTTAGAAGATTCGACCTTAACATACTTATATGACAAAATGGAATACACCGTATTGTTAGTATTAATTCATTTGAATGGTCCATATTTGACTCAAATTCAAATAAATATAGTATATGTAAATATACACCTCAATTTCTATTCTTATCAAATAAATAGTCTATCTATGGTTGAGAAAAATCGATAGCCATAATTTTAACATTAAATAATTGTGATAAATTAAACCTAAGGTTAAAAAATTGAATTAAATAATACAAATGCAAATATGCACCTTATATGTTTCAACCATTTCTTGATATGAAGTCAATTTATGGTTGAGAAAAGTCCATAATCATGAATTTAACATTACACAATTAGGATTTAGAAGATTCGACCTTAACATACTTATATGACAAAATGGAATACACCGTATTGTTAATATTAGTTCATTTGAATGGTCCATATTTCACTCAAATTCAATTAAATATAGTATATGTAAATATACACCTCAATTTCTATTCTTATCAAATAAATAGTCTATCTATGGTTGACAAAAATCGATAGCCATAATTTTAACATTAAATAATTGTGTTAAATTAAACCTAAGGTTAAACAATTGAATTAAATAATACAAATGCAAATATGCACCTTATATGTTTCAACCATTTATTGATATGAAGTAAATTTATGGTTTAGAAAAGTCCATAATCATGAATTTAACATTACACATTTGGGATTTAGAAGATTCGACCTTCACATACTAATTTGACAAAATGGAATACCGTATTGTTAGTATTAGTTCATTTGAATGGTCCATATTTGACTCAAATTAAAATAAATATAGTATATGTAAATATACACCTCAATTTCTATTCTTGTCAAATAAATAGTCTATCTATGGTTGACAAAAATCGTTAGCCATAATTTTAACATTAAACAATTGAGATAAAGTAAATCTAACGTTAAAATATTGAATTAAATATTACAAATCCAAATATGCCACTTATAAGTTTCAACCATTTATTGATATGAAGTCAATTTATGGTTGAGAAAAGTCTATAATCATGAATTTAACATTACACAATTATGATTTAGAAGATTCGACCTTAACATACTAATATGACAAAATGGAATACACCGTATTGTTAGTATTAGTTCATTTGAATGGTACATATTTGACTCAAATTCAAATAAATATTGTATATGTAAATATACACCTCAATTTCTATTCTTATCAAATAAATAGTCTATCTATGGTTGACAAAAATCGATAGCCATAATTTTAACATTAAATAATTGAGATAAATTAAACCTAAGGTTAAAAAATGGAATTAAATAATACAAATGCAAATATGCACCTTATATGTTTCAACCATTTATTGATATGAAGTCAATTTATGGTTTAGAAAAGTCCATAATCATGAATTTAACATTACACATTTGGGATTTAGAAGATTCGACCTTAACATACTAATTTGACAAAATGGAATATCGTATTGTTAGTATTAGTTCATTTGAATGGTCCATATTTGACTCAAATTAAAATAAATATAGTATATGTAAATATACACCTCAATTTCTATTCTTATCAAATAAATAGTCTATCTATGGTTGACAAAAATCGATAGCCATAATTTTAACATTAGACAATTGAGATAAAGTAAATCTAACGTTAAAATATTGAATTAAATATTACAAATGCAAATATGCCACTTATAAGTTTCAACCATTTATTGATATGAAGTCAATTTATGGTTGAGAAAAGTCCATAATCATGAATTTAACATTACACAATTCGGATTTAGAAGATTCGAACTTAACATACTAATATGACAAAATAGAATACACCGTATTGTTAGTATTAATTCATTTGAATGATCCATATTTGACTCAAATTCAAATAAATATATTATATGTAAATATACACCTCAATTTCTATTCTTATCAAATAAATAGTCTAACTATGGTTGAGAAAAACCGATAGCCATAATTTTAACATTAAATAATTGTGATAAATTAAACCTAAGGTTAAAAAATTGAATTAAATAATACAAATGCAAATATGCACCTTATATGTTTCAACCATTTCTTGATATGAAATCAATTTATGGTTGAGAAAAGTCCATAATCATGAATTTAACATTACACAATTGGGATTTAGAAGATTCGACCTTAACATACTTATATGAAAAAATGGAATACACCGTATTGTTAATATTAGTTCATTTGAATGATCCATATTTTACTAAAATTCAAATAAATATAGTATATGTAAATATAAACGTTAGTTTCTATTATTATCAAATAAATAGTCGATCTATATTTGAAAAAATTCGATAGCTATAATTTTAACATTAAATAATTGAGTTAAATTAAACCTAAGGTTAAAAAATTGAATTAAATAATACAAATGCAAATATGCACCTTATATGTTTCAACCATTTCTTGATATGAAGTCAATTTATGATTGAGAAAAGTGCATAATCATGAATTTAACATTACACAATTGGGATTTAGAATATTCGACCTTAACATACTAATATGAAAAAATGGAATACACCGTAATGTTAATATTATTTCATGTAAATGTTCCATATTTGATTCAAATTCAAATAAATATAGTATATGTAAATATACACCTCAATTTCTATTATTATCAAATAAATAGTCGATCTATCTTTGAAAAAATTCGATAGCTATAATTTTAACATTAAATAATTGAGATAAATTAAAAATAAGGCTAAAAAATTGAATTAAATAATACAAATGCAAATATGCACCTTATATGTTTCAACCATTTATTGATATGAAGTCAATTTATGGTTGAGAAAAGTCCATAATCATGAATTTAACATTAAACAATTGGGATTTAGAAGATTCGACCTTAACATACTTATATGACAAAATTGAATACACCGTATTGTTAATATTAGTTCATTTGAATGGTCCATATTTGACTCAAATTCAAATAAATATAGTATATGTAAATATACAGCTCAATTTCTATTCTTCTCAAAAAAATAGTCTATCTATGGTTTACAAAAATCGATAGCCATAATTTTAACATTAAATAATTGAGATAAAGTAAATCTAACGTTAAAATATTGAATTAAATATTACAAATGCAAATATGCCACTTATAAGTTTCAACCATTTATTGATATGAAGTCAATTTATGGTTGAGAAAAGTCCATAATCATGAATTTAACATTACACAATTGGGATTTAGAAGATTCGACCTTAACATACTAATATGACAAAATGGAATACACCGTATTGTTAGTATTAGTTCATTTGAATGGTACATATTTGACTCAAATTCAAATAAATATTGTATATGTAAATATACACCTCAATTTCTATTCTTATCAAATAAATAGTCTATCTATGGTTGACAAAAATCGATAGCCATAATTTTAACATTAAATAATTGAGATAAATTAAACCTAAGGTTAAAAAATGGAATTAAATAACACAAATGCAAATATGCACCTTATATGTTTCAACCATGTATTGATATGAAGTCAATTTATGGTTGAGAAAAGTCCATAATCATGAATTTAACATTACACAATTGGGATTTAGAAGATTCGACCTTAACATACTAATATGACAAAATGGAATACACCGTATTGTTAGTATTAGTTCATTTAAATGGTCCATATTTCACTCAAATTCACTTAAATATAGTATATGTAAATATACACCTCAATTTCTATTCTTATCAAATAAATAGTCTATCTATGGTTGACAAAAATCGATAGCTATAATTTTAACATTAAATAATTGAGTTAAATTAAACCTAAGGTTAAACAATTGAATTAAATAATACAAATGCAAATATGCACCTTATATGTTTCAACCATTTATTGATATGAAGTCAATTTATGGTTTAGAAAAGTCCATAATCATGAATTTAACATTACACATTTGGGATTTAGAAGATTCGACCTTAACATACTTATATGACAAAATTGAATACACCGTATTGTTAATATTAGTTCATTTGAATGGTCCATATTTGACTCAAATTCAAATAAATATAGTATATGTAAATATACAGCTCAATTTCTATTCTTGTCAAATAAATAGTCTATCTATGGTTTACAAAAATCGATAGCCATAATTTTAACATTAAATAATTGAGATAAAGTAAATCTAACATTAAAATATTGAATTAATTATTACAAATGCAAATATGCCCCTTATAAGTTTCAACCCTTGATTGATATGAAGTCAATTTATGGTTGAGAAATCTCCATAATCATGAATTTAACATTAAACAATTAGGATTTAGAAGATTCGACCTTAACATACTGATATGACAAAATTGAATACACCATATTGTTAACATTAGTTCATTTGAATGGTCCATATTTGACTCAAATTCAAATAAATATAGTATATGGAAATATAAACGTTAGTTTCTATTATTATCAAATAAATAGTCGATCTATGTTTGAAAAAATTCGATAGATATAATTTTAACATTAAATAATTGGGTTAAAATAAACCTAAAGTTAAAAAATTGAATTAAATAATACAAATGCAAATATGCACCTTATATGTTTCAACCATTGATTGATACGAAGTCAATTTATGGTTGAGAAAAGTCCATAATCATGAATTTAACATTACACAATTGGGATTTCGAAGATTCGACCTTAACATACTGATATGACAAAATGGAATACACTCTATTGTTAATATTAGTTCATTTGAATGATCCATATTTGACTAAAATTCAAATAAATATAGTATATGTAAATATAAACGTTAGTTTCTATTATTATCAAATAAATAGTTAATCTATATTTGAAAAAATTCGATAGCTATAATTTTAACATTAAATAATTGAGTTAAATTAAATCTAACGTTAATATATTGAATTAAATAATACAAATGCAAATATGCACCTTATATGTTTCAACCATTTATTGATATGAAGTCAATTTATGGTTGAGAAAAGTCCATAATCATGAATTTAACATTACACAATTGGGATTTAGAAGATTCGAGCTTAACATACTAATATGACAAAATAGAATACCGTATTGTTAGTATTATTTCATTTGAATGGTACATATTTGACTAAAATTCAAATAAATATAGTATATGTAAATATACACCTCAATTTCTATTCTTATCAAATAAATAGTCTATCTATGGTTGAGAAAAATCGATAGCCATAATTTTAACATTAAATAATTGTGATAAATTAAACCTAAGGTTAAAAAATTGAATTAAATAATACAAATGCAAATATGCACCTTATATGTTTCAACCATTTCTTGATATGAAGTCAATTTATGGTTGAGAAAAGTCCATAATCATGAATTTAACGTTACACAATTGGGATTTAGAAGATTCGACCTTAACATACTTATATGACAAAATGGAATACCGTATTGTTAGTATTAGTTCATTTGAATGGTCCATATTTGACTAAAATTCAAATAAATATAGTATATGTAAATATACACCTCAATTTATTTTCTTATCAAAAAAATTTCTATCTTTGGTTGACAAAAATCGATAGCCATAATTTTAACATTAAACAATTGAGATAAAGTAAATCTAACGTTAAAAAATTGAATTAAATATTACAAATGAAAATATGCCCCTTATAAGTTTCAACCATTGATTGATACGAAGTCAATTTATGGTTGAGAAAAGTCCATAATCATGAATTTAACATTACACAATTGGGATTTAGAAGATTCGACCTTAACATACTAATATGACAAAATGGAATACACCGTATTGTTAGTATTAGTTCATTTGAATGGTCCATCTTTGACTCAAATTCAAATAAATATAGTATATGTAAATATACACCTCAATTTCTATTCTTATCAAATAAATAGGCTATCTATGGAAGACAAAAATCGATAGCCATAATTTTAACATTAAATAATTGTGATAAATTAAACCTAAGGTTAAAAAATTGAATTAAATAATACAAATGCAAATATGCACCTTATATGTTTCAACCATTTCTTGATATGAAGTCAATTTATGGTTGAGAAAAGTCCATAATCATGAATTTAACGTTACACAATTGGGATTTAGAAGATTCGACCTTAACATACTTATATGACAAAATGGAATACCGTATTGTTAGTATTAGTTCATTTGAATGGTCCATATTTGACTAAAATTCAAATAAATATAGTATATGTAAATATACACCTCAATTTATTTTCTTATCAAAAAAATTTCTATCTTTGGTTGACAAAAATCGATAGCCATAATTTTAACATTAAACAATTGAGATAAAGTAAATCTAACGTTAAAAAATTGAATTAAATATTACAAATGAAAATATGCCCCTTATAAGTTTCAACCATTGATTGATACGAAGTCAATTTATGGTTGAGAAAAGTCCATAATCATGAATTTAACATTACACAATTGGGATTTAGAAGATTCGACCTTAACATACTAATATGACAAAATGGAATACACCGTATTGTTAGTATTAGTTCATTTGAATGGTCCATCTTTGACTCAAATTCAAATAAATATAGTATATGTAAATATACACCTCAATTTCTATTCTTATCAAATAAATAGGCTATCTATGGAAGACAAAAATCGATAGCCATAATTTTAACATTAAATAATTGTGATAAATTAAACCTAAGGTTAAAAAATTGAATTAAATAATACAAATGCAAATATGCACCTTATATGTTTCAACCATTTATTTATAAGAAGTCAATTTATGGTTGAGAAAAGTCGATAATCATGAATTTAACATTACACAATTAGGATTTAGAAGATTCGACCTTAACATACTAATATGACAAAATGGAATACACCGTATTGTTAATATTAGTTCATTTTAATGGTCCATATTTGACTTAAAATCAAATAAATATAGTATATGTAAATATACACCTCAATTTCTATTCTTATCAAATAAATAGACTATCTATGGTTGACCAAAATCGATAGCCATAATTTTAACATTAAATAATTGAGATAAAGTAAATCTAACGTTAAAATATTGAATTAAATATTACAAATGCAAATATGCCCCTTATAAGTTTCAACCATTTATTGATATGAAGTCAATTTATGGTTGAGAAAAGTCAATAATCATGAATTTAACATTACATAATTGGGATTTAGAAGATTCGACCTTAACATACTAATATGACAAAATGGAATACCGTATTGTTAGTATTAGTTCATTTGAATGGTCCATATTTGACTAAAATTCAAATAAATATAGTATATGTAAATATACACCTCAATTTATTTTCTTATCAAAAAAATATTCTATCTTTGGTTAACAAAAATCGATAGCCATAATTTTAAAATTAAACAATTGAGATAAAGTAAATCTAACGTTAAAAAATTGAATTAAATATTACAAATGAAAATATGCCCCTTATAAGTTTCAACCATTGATTGATACGAAGTCAATTTATGGTTGAGAAAAGTCCATAATCATGATTTTAACATTACACAATAGGGATTTGGAAGATTCGACCTTATAATACTTATATGACAAAATTGAATACACCGTATTGTTCATATTAGTTCATTTGAATGGTCCATATTTCACTCAAATTCAAAAAAATATAGTATATGTAAATATACACATCAATTTCTATTCTTGTCAAATAAATAGTCTATCTATGGTTGACAAAAATCGATAGCCATAATTTTAACATTAAATAATTGTGATAAATTAAACCTAAGGTTAAAAAATTGAATTAAATAATACAAATGCAAATATGCACCTTATATGTTTCAACCATTTATTGATATGAAGTCAATTTATGGTTGAGAAAAGTCCATAATCATGAATTTAACATTACACAATTGGGATTTAGATGATTCGACCTTAACATACTTATATGACAAAATGGAATACACCGTATTGTTAATATTAGTTCATTTGAATGGTCCATATTTGACTTAAATTCAAATAAATATAGTATATGTAAATATACACCTCAATTTCTATTCTTATCAAATAAATAGACTATCTATGGTTGACAAAAATCGATAGCCTTAATTTTAACATTAAATAATTGAGATAAAGTAAATCTAACATTAAAATATTGAATTAAATATTACAAATGCAAATATGACCCTTATAAGTTTCAACCATTTATTGATATGAAGTCAATTTATGGTTGAGAAAAGTCCATAATCATGAATTTAACATTACATAATTGGGATTTAGAAGATTCGACCTTAACATACTAATATGACAAAATGGAATACCGTATTGTTAATATTAGCTCATTTGAATGGTCCATATTTGACTAAAATTCAAATAAATATAGTATATGTAAATATACACCTCAATTTCTTTTCTTATAAAATAAATATTCTATCTATGGTTGACAAAAATCGATAGCCATAATTTTAACATTAAACAATTGAGATAAAGTAAATCTAACGTTAAAAAATTGAATTAAATATTAGAAATGAAAATATGCCCCTTATAAGTTTCAACCATTGATTGATACGAAGTCAATTTATGGTTGAGAAAAGTCTATACTGATTTTAACATTACACAATAGGGATTTGGAAGATTCGACCTTATAATACTTATATGACAAAATTGAATACACCTTATTGTTAATATTAGTTCATTTGAATGGTCCATATTTGACTCAAATTCAAATAAATATAGTATATGTAAATATACACATCAATTTCTATTCTTATCAAATAAATAGACTATCTATGGTTGACAAAAATCGATAGCCATAATTTTAACATTAAATAATTGAGATAAATTAAATCTAACGTTAAAATATTGAATTAAATATTACAAATGCAAATATGCCCCTTATAAGTTTCAACCATTTGTTGATATGAAGTCAATTTATGGTTGAGAAAAGTCCATAATCATGAATTTAACATTACACAATTCGGATTTAGAAGATTCGAACTTAACATACAAATATGACAAAATAGAATACACCGTATTGTTAGTATTAGTTCATTTGAATGGTCCATATTTGACTCAAATTCAAATAAATATAGTATATGTAAATATACACCTCAATTTCTATTATTATCAAATAAATAATCTATCTATTTTGGACAAAAATAGATAGCCATAATTTTTACATTAAATAATTGAGATAAAGTAAATCTAATGTTAAAAAATTGAATTAAATATTACAAATGAAAATATGCCCCTTATAAGTTTCAACCATTGATTGATACGAAGTCAATTTATGTATGAGAAAAGTCCATAATCAAGATTTTAACATTACACAATTGGGATTTAGAAGATTCGACCTTAACATACTTATATGACAAAATGGAATACACCGTATTGTTAATATTAGTTCATTTGAATGATCCATATTTGACTAAAATTTAAATAAATATAGTATATGTAAATATAAACGTTAGTTTCTATTATTATCAAATAAATAGTCGATCTATATTTGAAAAAATTCGATAGATATAATTTTAACATTAAATAATTGGGTTTAATTAATCCTAAAATTAAAAAATTTAATTAAATAATACAAATGCAAATATGCACCTTATATGTTTCAACCATTGATTGATACGAAATCAATTTATGTATGAGAAAAGTCCATAATCATGAATTTAACATTACACAATTGTGATTTAGAAGATTCGACCTTAACATACTGATATGACAAAATGGAATACACTGTATTGTTAATATTAGTTCATTTGAATGATCTATATTTGACTAAAATTCAAATAAATATAGTATATGTAAATATAAACGTTAGTTTCTATTATTATCAAATAAATTGTCTATCTATGGTTGACAAAAATCGATAGCCATAATTTTAACATTAAATAATTGAGTTAAATTAAACCTAAGGTTAAAAAATTGAATTAAATAATACAAATGCAAATATGCACCTTATATGTTTCAACCATTTATTGATATGAAGTCAATTTATGATTGAGAAAAGTGCAAAATCATGAATTTAACATTGCACAATTGGGATTTAGAATATTCGACCTTAACATACTAAAATGAAAAAATGGAATACACCGTATTGTTAACATTATTTCATGTAAATGTTCCATATTTGACTCAAATTCAAATAAATATAGTATATGTAAATATACACCTCAATTTCTATTATTATCAAATAAATAGTCGATCTATCTTTGAAAAAATTCGATAGCTATAATTTTAACATTAAATAATTGAGATAAATTAAACTTGAGGCTAAAAAATTGAATTAAATAATACAAATGAAAATATGCACCCTATATGTTTCAACCATTTATTGATATGAAGTCAATTTATGGTTGAGAAAAGTCCATAATCATGAATTTAACATTACACAATTGGGATTTAGAAGATTCGACCTTAACATACTTATATGACAAAATTGAATACACCGTATTGTTAATATTAGTTCATTTGAATGGTCCATATTTGACTCAAATTCAAATAAATATAGTATATTTAAATATACAGCTCAATTTCTATTCTTGTCAAATAAATAGTCTATCTATGTTTTACAAAAATCGATAGCCATAATTTTAACATTAAATAATTGAGATAAAGTAAATCTAACATTAAAATATTGAATTAAATATTACAAATGCAAATATTCCCCTTATAAGTTTCAACCCTTGATTGATATGAAGTCAATTTATGGTTGAGAAATCTCCATAATCATGAATTTAACATTAAACAATTAGGATTTAGAAGATTCGACCTTAACATACTGATATGACAAAATTGAATACACCGTATTGTTAATATTAGTTCATTTGAATGGTCCATATTTGACTCAAATTCAAATAAATATAGTATATGTAAATATAAACGTTAGTTTCTATTATTATCAAATAAATAGTCGATCTATCTTTGAAAAAATTCGATAGATATAATTTTAACATTAAATAATTGGGTTTAATTAAACCTAAAATTAAAAAATTGAATTAAATAATACAAATGCAAATATGCACCTTATATGTTTCAACCATTGATTGATACGAAGTCAATTTATGTATGAGAAAAGTCCATAATCATGAATTTAACATTACACAATTCGGATTTAGAAGATTCGACATTAACATACTGATATGACAAAATAGAATACACTGTATTGTTAATATTAGTTCATTCGAATGATCCATATTGACTAAAATTCAAATAAATATAGTATATGTAAATATAAACGTTAGTTTCTATTATTATCAAATAAATAGTCGATCTATATTTGAAAAAATTCAATAGCTATAATTTTAACATTAAATAATTGAGTTAAATTAAACCTAAGGTTAAAAAATTGAATTAAATAATACAAATGCAAATATGCACCTTATATGTTTCAACCTTTTATTGATATGAAATCAATTTATGGTTGAGAAAAGACCATAATCATGAATTTAACATTACACAATTAGGATTTAGAAGATTCGAGCTTAACATACTAATATGACAAAATGGAATACCGTATTGTTAGTATTAGTTCATTTAAATGGTACATATTTGACAAAAATTCAAATAAAAATAGTATATGTAAATATACACCTCAATTTCTATTCTTATCAAATAAATAGTCTATCTATGGTTGACAAAAATCGATAGCCATAATTTTAACATTAAATAATTGAGATAAAGTAAATCTAACGTTAAAAAATTGAATTAAATATGACAAATGCAAATCTGCCCTTTATAAGTTTCAACCATTGATTGATACGGAGTCAATTTATGGTTGAGAAAAGTCCATAATCATGAATTTAACATTACACAATAGGGATTTAGAAGATTCGACCCTATAATACTTATATGACAAAACTAAATACACCGTATTGTTAACATTAGTTCATTTGAATAGTCTATATTTGATTCAAATTCAAATAAGTATAGTATATGTAAATATACACCTCAATTTATATTCTTATCAAATAAATAGTTTATCTATGGTTGACAAAAATCGATAGCCATAATTTTAATATTAAACAATTGAGATAAAGTGAATCTAACGTTAAAATATTAAATTAAATATTACAAATGCAAATATGCCACTTATAAATTTCAACCATTTATTGTTATGAAGTCAATTTATAGTGGGAAAAATTCCATAATCAATAATTTAACATTACACAATTGGGATTTAGAAGATTCACCTTAACATACTGATATGACAAAATGGAATACACAGTATTGTTAATATTAGTTCATTTGAATGGTCCATATTTGACTCAAATTCAAATAAATATAGTATATGTAAATATACACCTCAATTTCTATTCTTATCAAATAAATAGTCTATCTATGGTTGACAAAAATCGATAGCCATAATTTTAATATTAAACAATTGAGATAAAGTAAATCAAACGTTAAAATATTGAATTAAATATTACAAATGCAAATATGCCCCTTTTAAGTTTCAACCATTGATTGATACGAAGTCAATTTAGGGTTGAGAAAAGTCCATAATCATGATTTTAACATTACACAATAGGGATTTGGAAGATTCGACCTTATAATACTTATATGACAAAATTGAATAAACCGTATTGTTAATATTAGTTCATTTGAATGGTCCATATTTGACTCAAATTCAAATAAATATAGTATATGTAAAAATACACATCAATTTCTATTCTTATCAAATTAATAGTCTATCTATGGTTGACAAAAATCGATAGCCATAATTTTAACATTAAACAATTGTGATAAATTAAACCTAAGGATAAAAAATTGAATTAAATAATACAAATGCAAATATGCAACTTATATGTTTCAACCATTTATTGATATGAAGTCAATTTCTGGTTGAGAAAAGTCCATAATCATGAATTTAACATTACACAATTGGGATTTAGAAGATTCGACCTTAACATACTTATATGAAAAAATGGAATAGACCGTATTGTTAATATTAGTTCATTTGAATGGTACATATTTGACTTAAATTCAAATAAATATAGTATATGTAAATATACACCTCAATTTCTATTCTTATCAAATAAATAGACTATCTATGCTTGACAAAAATCGATAGTCATAATTTTAACATTAAATAATTGAGATAAAGTAAATCTAACGTTAAAATATTGAATTAAATATTACAAATGCATATATGCCCCTTATAAGTTTCAACCATTTATTGATATGAAGTCAATTTATTTTTGAGAAAAGTCCATAATCATGAATTTAACATTACATAATTGGGATTTAGAAGATTGGACCTTAACATACTAATATGACAAAATGGAATACCGTATTGTTAGTATTAGTTCATTTGAATGGTCCATATTTGACTCAAATTCAAATAAATATAGTATATGTAAATATACACCTCAATTTCTATTCTTCTCAAATAAATAGTCTATCTACGGTTGACAAAAATCGATAGCCATAATTTTAACATTAAACAATTGAGATAAAGTAAATCTAACGTTAAAAAATTGAATTAAATATTATAAATGAAAATATGCCCCTTATAAGTTTCAACCATTAATTGATACGAAGTCAATTTATGTATGAGAAAAGTCCATAATCATGAATTTAACATTACACAATTGGGATTTAGAAGATTCGACCTTAACATACTGATATGACAAAATGGAATACACTGTATTGTTAATATTAGTTCATTTGCATGATCCATATTTGACTAAAATTCAAATATATATAGTATATGTAAATATAAACGTTAGTTTCTATTATTATCAAATAAATAGTCGATCTATATTTGAAAAAATTCAATAGCTATAATTTTAACATTAAATAATTGAGTTAAATTAAACCTAAGGTTAAAAAATGGAATTAAATAATACAAATGCAAATATGCACCTTATATGTTTCAACCATTTATTGATATGAAATCAATTGATGGTTGAGAAAAGTCCATAATCATGAATTTAACATTACACAATTAGGATTTAGAAGATTCGAGCTTAACATACTAATATGACAAAATTGAATACCGTATTGTTAGTATTAGTTCATTTAAATGGTACATATTTGACTAAAATTCAAATAAATATAGTATATGTAAATATACACCTCAATTTCTATTCTTATCAAATAAATAGCCTATCTATGGTTGACAAAAATCGATAGCCATAATTTTAACATTAAATAATTGAGATAAAGTAAATCTAACGTTAAAAAATTGAATTAAATATGACAAATGCAAATCTGCCCCTTATAAGTTTCAACCATTGATTGATACGGAGTCAATTTATGGTTGAGAAAAGTCCATAATCATGAATTTAACATTACACAATAGGGATTTAGAAGATTCGACCCTATAATACTTATATGACAAAATTGAATACACCGTATTGTTAATAATAGTTCATTTGAATAGTCTATATTTGATTCAAATTCAAATAAATATAGTATATGTAAATATACACCTCAATTTATATTCTTATCAAATAAATAGTTTATCTATGGTTGACAAAAATTGATAGCCATAATTTTAATATTAAACAACTGAGATAAAGTGAATCTAACGTTAAAATATTGAATTAAATATTACAAATGAAAATATGCCAATTATAAGTTTCAACCATTGATTGATACGAAGTCAATTTGTGGTTGAGAAAAGTCCATAATCATGATTTTAACATTACACAATAGGGATTTGGAAGATTCGACCTTATAATACTTATATGACAAAATTGAATACACCGTATTGTTAATATTAGTTCATTTGAATGGTCCATATTTGACTCAAATTCAAATAAATATAGTATATGTAAATATACACATCAATTTCTATTCTTATCAAATAAATAGTCTATCTATGGTTGACAAAAATCGATAGCCATAATTTTAACATTAAATAATTGTGATAAATTAAACCTAAGGTTCAAAAATTGAATTAAATAATACAAATGCAAATATGCAACTTATATGTTTCAACCATTTATTGATATGAAGTCAATTTCTGGTTGAGAAAAGTCCATAATCATGAATTTAACATTACACAATTGGGATTTAGAAGATTCGACCTTAACATACTTATATGACAAAATGGAAAAGACCGTATTGTTAATATTAGTTCATTTGAATGGTACATATTTGACTTAAATTCAAATAAATATAGTATATGTAAATATACACCTCAATTTCTATTCTTATCAAATAAATAGTCTATCTATGGTTGACAAAAATCGATAGCCATAATTTTAACATTAAACAATTGAGATAAAGTAAATCTAACGTTAAAAAATTGAATTAAATATTACAAATGAAAATATGCCCCTTATAAGTTTTAACCATTTATTGATATGAAGTCAATTTATGGATGAGAAAAGTCCATAACCATGAATTTAACATTACACAATTCGGATTTAGAAGATTCGACCTTAACATACTTATATGACAAAATTGAATACACCGTATTGTTAATAATAGTTCATTTGAATAGTCTATATTTGATTCAAATTCAAATAAATATAGTATATGTAAATATACACCTCAATTTATATTCTTATCAAATAAATAGTTTATCTATGGTTGACAAAAATCGATAGCCATAATTTTAATATTAAACAATTGAGATAAAGTGAATCTAACGTTAAAATATTAAATTAAATATTACAAATGCAAATATGCCACTTATAAATTTCAACCATTTATTGTTATGAAGTCGATTTATGGTGGGAAAAAGTCCATAATCAATAATTTAGCATTACACAATTGGGATTTAGAAGATTCGACCTTAACATACTGATATGACAAAATGGAATACACCGTATTATTAATATTAGTTCATTTGAATGGTCCATATTTGACTCAAATTCAAATAAATATAGTATATGTAAATATACACCTCAATTTCTATTCTTATCAAATAAATAGTCTATCTATGGTTGACAAAAATCGATAGCCATAATTTTAATATTAAACAATTGAGATAAAGTAAATCAAACGTTAAAATATTGAATTAAATATTACAAATGCAAATATGCCCCTTATAAGTTTCAACCATTGATTGATACGAAGTCAATTTATGGTTGAGAAAAGTCCATAATCATGATTTTAACATTACACAATAGGGATTTGGAATATTCGACCTTATAATACTTATATGACAAAATTGAATACACCGTATTGTTAATATTAGTTCATTTGAATGGTCCATATTTGACTCAAATTCAAATAAATATAGTATATGTAAATATACACATCAATTTCTATTCTTATCAAATAAATAGTCTATCTATGGTTGACAAAAATCGATAGCCATAATTTTAACATTAAACAATTGTGATAAATTAAACCTAAGGATAAAAAATTGAATTAAATAATACAAATGCAAATATGCAACTTATATGTTTCAACCATTTATTGATATGAAGTCAATTTCTGGTTGAGAAAAGTCCATAATCATGAATTTAACATTACACAATTGGGATTTAGAAGATTCGACCTTAACATACTTATATGACAAAATGGAATAGACCGTATTGTTAATATTAGTTCATTTGAATGGTACATATTTGACTTAAATTCAAATAAATATAGTATATGTAAATATACACCTCAATTTCTATTCTTATCAAATAAATAGTCTATCTATGGTTGACAAAAATCGATAGCCATAATTTTAACATTAAACAATTGAGATAAAGTAAATCTAACGTTAAAAAATTGAATTAAATATTACAAATGAAAATATGCCCCTTATAAGTTTCAACCATTGATTGATACGAAGTCAATTTATGGTTGAGAAAAGTCCATAATCATGATTTTAACATTACACAATTGGGATTTGGAAGATTCGACCTTATAATACTTATATGACAAAATTGAATACACCGTATTGTTAATATTAGTTAATTTGAATTGTCCATATTTGACTCAAATTCAAATAAATATAGTATATGTAAATATACACATCAATTTCTATTCTTATCAAATAAATAGTCTATCTATGGTTGACAAAAATCGATAGCCATAATTTTAACATTAAACAATTGAGATAAAGTACATCTAACGTTAAAATATTGAATTAAATATTACAAATGCAAATATGCCACTTATAAATTTCAACCATTTATTGTTATGAAGTCGATTTATGGTGGGAAAAAGTCCATAATCAATAATTTAACATTACACAATTGGGATTTAGAAGATTCGACCTTAACATACTGATATGACAAAATGGAATACACCGTATTGTTAATATTAGTTCATTTGAATGGTCCATATTTGACTGAAATTCAAATAAATATAGTATATGTAAATATACACCTCAATTTCTATTCTTATCAAATAAATAGTCTATCTATGGTTGACAAATATCGATAGCCATAATTTTAACATTAAACAATTGAGATAAAGTAAATCAAACGTTAAAATATTGAATTAAAAATTACAAATGCAAATATGCCCCTTATAAGTTTCAACCATTGATTGATACGAAGTCAATTTATGGTTGAGAAAAGTCCATAATCATGATTTTAACATTACACAATAGGGATTTGGAAGATTCGACCTTATAATACTTATATGACAAAATTGAATACACCGTATTGTTAATATTAGTTCATTTGAATGGTCCATATTTGACTCAAATTAAAATAAATATAGTATATGTAAATATACACATCAATTTCTGTTCTTATCAAATAAATAGTCTATCTATGGTTGACAAAAATCGATAGCCATAATTTTAACATTAAATAATTGTGATAAATTAAACCTAAGGTTAAAAAATTGAATTAAATAATACAAATGCAAATATGCACCTTATATGTTTCAACCATTTATTGATATGAAGTCAATTTCTGGTTGAGAAAAGTCCATAATCATGAATTTAACTTTACACAATTGGGATTTAGAAGATTCGACCTTAACATACTGATATGACAAAATGGAATACACCGTATTGTTAATATTAGTTCATTTGAATGGTCCATATTTGACTCAAATTCAAATAAATATAGTATATGTAAATATACACCTCAATTTCTATTCTTATCAAATAAATAGTCTATCTATGGTTGACAAAAATCGATAGCCATAATTTTAACATTAAATAATTGAGATAAAGTAAATCTAACGTTAAAATATTGAATTAAATATTACAAATGCAAATATGCCCCTTATAAGTTTCAACCATTCATTGATATGAAGTCAATTTATGGTTGAGAAAAGTCCATAATCATGAATTTAACATTACATAATTGGGATTTAGAAGATTCGACCTTAACATACTAATATGACAAAATGGAATGCCGTATTGGTAGTATTAGTTCATTTGAATCGTCCATATTTGACTCAAATTCAAATAAATATAGTATATGTAAATATACACCTCAATTTCTATTCTTATCAAATAAATAGTCTATCTATGGTTGACAAAAATCGATATCCATAATTTTTACATTAGACAATTGAGATAAAGTAAATCTAACGTTAAAAAATTGAATTAAATATTAAAAATGAAAATATGCTCCTTATAAGTTTCAACCATTGATTGATACGAAGTCAATTTATGGTTGAGAAAAGTCCATAATCATGATTTTAACATTACACAATAGGGATTTGGAAGATTCGACCTTATAATACTTATATGACAAAATTGAATACACCGTATTGTTAATATTAGATCATTTGAATGGTCCATATTTGACTCAAATTCAAATAAATATAGTATATGTAAATATACACATCAATTTCTATTCTTATCAAATAAATAGTCTATCTATGGTTGACAAAAATCGATAGCCATAATTTTAACATTAAACAATTGAGATAAAGTACATCTAACGTTAAAATATTGAATTAAATATTACAAATGCAAATATACCACTTATAAATTTCAACCATTTATTGTTATGAAGTCGATTTATGGTGGGAAAAATTCCATAATCAATAATTTAACACTAAACAATTGGGATTTAGAAGATTCGACCTTAACATACTGATATGACAAAATGGAATACACCGTATTGTTAATATTAGTTCATTTGAATGGTCCATATTTGACTCAAATTCAAATAAATATAGTATATGTAAATATACACCTCAATTTCTATTCTTATCAAATAAATAGTCTATCTATGGTTGACAAAAATCGATAGCCATAATTTTAACATTAAACAATTGAGATAAAGTAAATCTAACGTTAAAAAATTGAATTAAAAATTACAAATGAAAATATGCCCCTTATAAGTTTCAACCAGTGATTGATACGAAGTCAATTTATGGTTGAGAAAAGTCCATAATCATGAATTTAACATTACACAATAGGGATTTTGAAGATTCGACCTTAACATACTAATATGACAAAATTGAATACACCGTATTGTTAATATTAGTTCATTTGAATGGTCCATATTTGACTCAAATTCAAATATATATGGTATATATGAATATAAACGTTAGTTTCTATTATTATCAAATAAATAGTCGATCAATCTTTGTAAAAATTCGATAGCTATAATTTTAACATTAAATAATTGAGTTAAATTAAACATAAGGTTAAAATATTAAATTAAATAATACAAATGCAAATATGCACCTTATATGTTTCAACCATTTATTGATATGAAGTCAATTTATGATTGAGAAAAGTGCATAATCATGAATTTAACATTACACAATTGGGATTTAGAATATTCGACCTTAACATACTAATATGAATAAATGGAATACACCGTATTGTTAATATTAGTTCATTTAAATGTTCCATATTTGACTCAAATTCAAATAAATATAGTATATGTAAATATACACCTCAATTTCTATTATTATCAAATAAATAGTCGATCTATCTTTGAAAAAATTCGATAGCTATAATTTTAACATTAAATAATTGAGATAAATTAAACCTAATGCTAAAAAATTGAATTAAATAATACAAATGCAAATATGCACCTTATATGTTTCAACCATTTATTGATATGAAGTCAATTTATGGATGAGAAAAGTCCATAACCATGAATTTAACATTACACAATTGGGATTTAGAAGATTCGACCTTAACATACTGATATGACAAAATGGAATACACCGTATTGTTAATATTAGTTCATTTGAATGGTCCATATTTGACTCAAATTCAAATAAATATAGTATATGTAAATATACACCTCAATTTCTATTCTTATCAAATAAATAGTCTATCTATGGTTGACAAAAATCGATAGCCATAATTTTAACATTAAATAATTGAGATAAAGTAAATCTAACGTTAAAATATTGAATTAAATATTACAAATGCAAATATGCCCCTTATAAGTTTCAACCATTCATTGATATGAAGTCAATTTATGGTTGAGAAAAGTCCATAATCATGAATTTAACATTACATAATTGGGATTTAGAAGATTCGACCTTAACATACTAATATGACAAAATGGAATGCCGTATTGGTAGTATTAGTTCATTTGAATCGTCCATATTTGACTCAAATTCAAATAAATATAGTATATGTAAATATACACCTCAATTTCTATTCTTATCAAATAAATAGTCTATCTATGGTTGACAAAAATCGATATCCATAATTTTTACATTAGACAATTGAGATAAAGTAAATCTAACGTTAAAAAATTGAATTAAATATTACAAATGAAAATATGCTCCTTATAAGTTTCAACCATTGATTGATACGAAGTCAATTTATGGTTGAGAAAAGTCCATAATCATGATTTTAACATTACACAATAGGGATTTGGAAGATTCGACCTTATAATACTTATATGACAAAATTGAATACACCGTATTGTTAATATTAGATCATTTGAATGGTCCATATTTGACTCAAATTCAAATAAATATAGTATATGTAAATATACACATCAATTTCTATTCTTATCAAATAAATAGTCTATCTATGGTTGACAAAAATCGATAGCCATAATTTTAACATTAAACAATTGAGATAAAGTACATCTAACGTTAAAATATTGAATTAAATATTACAAATGCAAATATACCACTTATAAATTTCAACCATTTATTGTTATGAAGTCGATTTATGGTGGGAAAAATTCCATAATCAATAATTTAACACTAAACAATTGGGATTTAGAAGATTCGACCTTAACATACTGATATGACAAAATGGAATACACCGTATTGTTAATATTAGTTCATTTGAATGGTCCATATTTGACTCAAATTCAAATAAATATAGTATATGTAAATATACACCTCAATTTCTATTCTTATCAAATAAATAGTCTATCTATGGTTGACAAAAATCGATAGCCATAATTTTAACATTAAACAATTGAGATAAAGTAAATCTAACGTTAAAAAATTGAATTAAAAATTACAAATGAAAATATGCCCCTTATAAGTTTCAACCAGTGATTGATACGAAGTCAATTTATGGTTGAGAAAAGTCCATAATCATGAATTTAACATTACACAATAGGGATTTTGAAGATTCGACCTTAACATACTAATATGACAAAATTGAATACACCGTATTGTTAATATTAGTTCATTTGAATGGTCCATATTTGACTCAAATTCAAATATATATGGTATATATGAATATAAACGTTAGTTTCTATTATTATCAAATAAATAGTCGATCAATCTTTGTAAAAATTCGATAGCTATAATTTTAACATTAAATAATTGAGTTAAATTAAACATAAGGTTAAAATATTAAATTAAATAATACAAATGCAAATATGCACCTTATATGTTTCAACCATTTATTGATATGAAGTCAATTTATGATTGAGAAAAGTGCATAATCATGAATTTAACATTACACAATTGGGATTTAGAATATTCGACCTTAACATACTAATATGAATAAATGGAATACACCGTATTGTTAATATTAGTTCATTTAAATGTTCCATATTTGACTCAAATTCAAATAAATATAGTATATGTAAATATACACCTCAATTTCTATTATTATCAAATAAATAGTCGATCTATCTTTGAAAAAATTCGATAGCTATAATTTTAACATTAAATAATTGAGATAAATTAAACCTAATGCTAAAAAATTGAATTAAATAATACAAATGCAAATATGCACCTTATATGTTTCAACCATTTATTGATATGAAGTCAATTTATGGATGAGAAAAGTCCATAACCATGAATTTAACATTACACAATTGGGATTTAGAAGATTCGACCTTAACATACTTATATGACAAAATTGAATACACCGTATTGTTAATATTAGTTCATTTGAATGGTCCATATTTGACTCAAATTCAAATAAATATAGTATATGTAAATATACAGCTCAATTTCTATTTTTGTCAAATAAATAGTCTATCTATGGTTTACAAAAATCGATAGCCATAATTTTAACATTAAATAATTGAGATAAAGTAAATCTAACATTAAAATATTGAATTAAATATTACAAATGCAAATATGCCCCTTATAAGTTTCAACACTTGATTGATATGAAGTCAATTTATGGTTGAGAAATCTCCATAATCATGAATTTAACATTACACAATTTGGATTTAGAAGATTCGACCTTAACATACGGGTATGACAAAATTGAATACACCGTATTGTTAATATTAGTTCATTTCAATGGTTAATATTTGACTCAAATCAAATATATATGGTATATATGAATATAAACGTTAGTTTCTGTTATTATCAAATACATAGTCGATCAATCTTTGTAAAAATTCGATAGCTATAATTTTAACATTAAATAATTGAGTTAAATTAAACATAAGGTTAACATATTAAATTAAATAATACAAATGGAAATATGCACCTTATATTTTTCAACCATTTATTGATATGAAGTCAATTTATGGTTGAGAAAAGTCCATAATCATGAATTTAACATTAAACAATTGGATTTAGAAGATTCGACCTTAACATATTAATATGACAAAATGGAATACAGCGTATTGTTAATATTAGTTCATTTGAATTTTCCATATTTGACTCAAATTCAAATAAATATAGTATATGTAAATATACACCTCAATTTCTATTCTTATCAAATAAATAGTCTATCTATGGTTGACAAAAATCGATAGCCATAATTTTAACATTAAACAATTGAGATAAATTAAATCTAACGTTAAAAAATTGAATTAAAAATTACAAATGAAAAAATGCCCCTTATAAGTTTCAACCATTGATTGATACGAAGTCAATTTATGGTTGAGAAAAGTCCATAATCATGAATTTAACATTACACAATAGGGATTTTGAAGATTCGACCTTAACATACTAATATGACAAAATTGAATACACCGTATTGTTAATATTAGTTCATTTGAATGGTCCATATTTGACTCAAATTCAAATATATATGGTATATATGAATACAAACGTTAGTTTCTATTATTATAAAATAAATAGTCGATCAAACTTTGTAAAAATTCGATAGCTATAATTTTAACATTAAATAATTGAGTTAAATTAAACATAAGGTTAAAATATTAAATTAAATAATAAAAATGCAAATATGCACCTTATATGTTTCAACCATTTATTGATATGAAGTCAATTTATGATTGAGAAAAGTGCATAATCATGAATTTAACATTACACAATTGGGATTTAGAATATTCGACCTTACCATACTAATATGAATAAATGGAATACACCGTATTGTTAATATTAGTTCATTTAAATGTTCCATATTTGACTCAAATTCAAATAAATATAGTATATTCAAATATACACCTCAATTTCTATTATTATCAAATAAATAGTCGATCTATCTTTGAAAAAATTCGATAGCTATAATTTTAACATTAAATAATTGAGATAAATTAAACCTAATGCTGAAAAATTGAATTAAATAATACAAATGCAAATATGCACCTTATATGTTTTAACCATTTATTGATATGAAGTCAATTTATGGATGAGAAAAGTCCATAACCATGAATTTAACATTACACAATTGGGATTTAGAAGATTCGACCTTGACATACTTATATGACAAAATTGAATACACCGTATTGTTAATATTAGTTCATTTGAATGGTCCATATTTGGCTCAAATTCAAATAAATATAGTATATGTAAATATACAGCTCAATTTCTATTCTTGTCAAATAAATAGTCTATCTATGGTTTACAAAAATCGATAGCCATAATTTTAACATTAAATAATTGAGATAAAGTAAATCTAACATTAAAATATTGAATTAAATATTACAAATGCAAATATGCCCCTTATAAGTTTCAACACTTGATTGATATGAAGTCAATTTATGGTTGAGAAATCTCCATAATCATGAATTTAACATTACACAATTTGGATTTAGAAGATTCGACCTTAACATACGGATATGACAAAATTGAATACACCGTATTGTTAATATTAGTTCATTTCAATGGTTAATATTTGACTCAAATTCAAATATATATGGTATATATGAATATAAACGTTAGTTTCTGTTATTATCAAATACATAGTCGATCAATCTTTGTAAAAATTCGATAGCTATAATTTTAACATTAAATAATTGAGTTAAATTAAACATGAGGTTAACATATTAAATTAAATAATACAAATGGAAATATGCACCTTATATTTTTCAACCATTTATTGATATGAAGTCAATTTATGGTTGAGAAAAGTCCATAATCATGAATTTAACATTACACAATTGGATTTAGAAGATTCGACGTTAACATATTAATATGACAAAATGCAATACAGCGTATTGTTAATATTAGTTCATTTGAATTTTCCATATTTGACTAAAATTCAAATAAATATAGTATATGTAAATATACACCTCAATTTCTATTCTAATCAAATAAATAGTCTATCTATGGTTGACAAAAATCGATAGCCATAATTTTAAAATTAAACAATAGAGATAAAGTAAATCTAATGTTAAAATATTGAATTAAATATTACAAATGCAAATATGCCCCTTATAAGTTTGAACCATTTATTGATACGAAGTCAATTTATGGTTGAGAAAAGTCCATAATCATGAATTTAACATTACACAATAGGGATTTTGAATATTCGACCTTAACATACTAATATGACAAAATTGAATACACCGTATTGTTAATATTAGTTCATTTGAATGGTCCATATTTGACTTAAATTCAAATATATATGGTATATATGAATATAAACGTTAGTTTCTATTATTATCAAATAAATAGTCGATCAATCTTTGTAAAAATTCGATAGCTATAATTTTAACATTAAATAATTGAGTTAAATTAAAGATAAGGTTAAAATATTAAATTAAATAATACAAATGCAAATATGCACCTTATATGTTTCAACCATTTATTGATATGAAGTCAATTTATGATTGAGAAAAGTGCATAATCATGAATTTAACATTACACAATTGGGATTTAGAATATTCGACCTTAACATACTAATATGAATAAATGGAATACACCGTATTGTTAATATTAGTTCATTTAAATGTTCCATATTTGACTCAAATTCAAATAAATATAGTATATGTAAATATACACCTCAATTTCTATTATTATCAAATAAATAGTCGATCTATATTTGAAAAAATTCGATAGCTATAATTTTAACATTAAATAATTGAGTTAAATTAAACCTAAGGTTAAAAAATTGAATTAAATAATACAAATGCAAATATGCACCTTATATGTTTAAACAATTTATTGATATGAAGTCAATTTATGATTGAGAAAAGTGCATAATCATGAATTTAACATTACACAATTGGGATTTAGAATATTCGACCTTAACATACTAATATGAAAAAATGGAATACACCGTATTGTTAATATTAGTTCATTTAAATGTTCCATATTTGACTCAAATTCAAATAAATATAGTATATGTAAATATACACCTCAATTTCTATTATTATCAAATAAATAGTCGATCTATCTTTGAAAAAATTCGATAGCTATAATTTTAACATTAAATAATTGAGATAAATTAAACCTAATGCTGAAAAATTGAATTAAATAATACAAATGCAAATATGCACCTTATATTTTTCAACCATTTATTGATATGAAGTCAATTTATGGATGAGAAAAGTCCATAACCATGAATTTAACATTACACAATTGGGATTTAGAAGATTCGACCTTAACATACTTATATGACAAAATTGAATACACCGTATTGTTAATATTAGTTCATTTGAATGGTCCATATTTGGCTCAAATTCAAATAAATATAGTATATGTAAATATACAGCTCAATTTCTATTCTTGTCAAATAAATAGTCTATCTATGGTTTACAAAAATCGATAGCCATAATTTTAACATTA
The DNA here is from genome assembly GCA_037013495.1 of Hippophae tibetana. Classification (NCBI taxonomy): domain Eukaryota; kingdom Viridiplantae; phylum Streptophyta; class Magnoliopsida; order Rosales; family Elaeagnaceae; genus Hippophae; species Hippophae tibetana. Next base: position 11,906,833 of record CM072805.1, on the reverse strand, counting down.
AATAATTGAGATAAAGTAAATCTAACATTAAAATATTGAATTAAATATTACAAATGCAAATATGCCCCTTATAAGTTTCAACACTTGATTGATATGAAGTCAATTTATGGTTGAGAAATCTCCATAATCATGAATTTAACATTACACAATTTGGATTTAGAAGATTCGACCTTAACATACGGGTATGACAAAATTGAATACACCGTATTGTTAATATTAGTTCATTTCAATGGTTAATATTTGACTCAAATCAAATATATATGGTATATATGAATATAAACGTTAGTTTCTGTTATTATCAAATACATAGTCGATCAATCTTTGTAAAAATTCGATAGCTATAATTTTAACATTAAATAATTGAGTTAAATTAAACATAAGGTTAACATATTAAATTAAATAATACAAATGGAAATATGCACCTTATATTTTTCAACCATTTATTGATATGAAGTCAATTTATGGTTGAGAAAAGTCCATAATCATGAATTTAACATTAAACAATTGGATTTAGAAGATTCGACCTTAACATATTAATATGACAAAATGGAATACAGCGTATTGTTAATATTAGTTCATTTGAATTTTCCATATTTGACTCAAATTCAAATAAATATAGTATATGTAAATATACACCTCAATTTCTATTCTTATCAAATAAATAGTCTATCTATGGTTGACAAAAATCGATAGCCATAATTTTAACATTAAACAATTGAGATAAATTAAATCTAACGTTAAAAAATTGAATTAAAAATTACAAATGAAAAAATGCCGCTTATAAGTTTCAACCATTGATTGATACGAAGTCAATTTATGGTTGAGAAAAGTCCATAATCATGAATTTAACATTACACAATAGGGATTTTGAAGATTCGACCTTAACATACTAATATGACAAAATTGAATACACCGTATTGTTAATATTAGTTCATTTGAATGGTCCATATTTGACTCAAATTCAAATATATATGGTATATATGAATACAAACGTTAGTTTCTATTATTATAAAATAAATAGTCGATCAAACTTTGTAAAAATTCGATAGCTATAATTTTAACATTAAATAATTGAGTTAAATTAAACATAAGGTTAAAATATTAAATTAAATAATAAAAATGCAAATATGCACCTTATATGTTTCAACCATTTATTGATATGAAGTCAATTTATGATTGAGAAAAGTGCATAATCATGAATTTAACATTACACAATTGGGATTTAGAATATTCGACCTTACCATACTAATATGAATAAATGGAATACACCGTATTGTTAATATTAGTTCATTTAAATGTTCCATATTTGACTCAAATTCAAATAAATATAGTATATTCAAATATACACCTCAATTTCTATTATTATCAAATAAATAGTCGATCTATCTTTGAAAAAATTCGATAGCTATAATTTTAACATTAAATAATTGAGATAAATTAAACCTAATGCTGAAAAATTGAATTAAATAATACAAATGCAAATATGCACCTTATATGTTTTAACCATTTATTGATATGAAGTCAATTTATGGATGAGAAAAGTCCATAACCATGAATTTAACATTACACAATTGGGATTTAGAAGATTCGACCTTGACATACTTATATGACAAAATTGAATACACCGTATTGTTAATATTAGTTCATTTGAATGGTCCATATTTGGCTCAAATTCAAATAAATATAGTATATGTAAATATACAGCTCAATTTCTATTCTTGTCAAATAAATAGTCTATCTATGGTTTACAAAAATCGATAGCCATAATTTTAACATTAAATAATTGAGATAAAGTAAATCTAACATTAAAATATTGAATTAAATATTACAAATGCAAATATGCCCCTTATAAGTTTCAACACTTGATTGATATGAAGTCAATTTATGGTTGAGAAATCTCCATAATCATGAATTTAACATTACACAATTTGGATTTAGAAGATTCGACCTTAACATACGGATATGACAAAATTGAATACACCGTATTGTTAATATTAGTTCATTTCAATGGTTAATATTTGACTCAAATTCAAATATATATGGTATATATGAATATAAACGTTAGTTTCTGTTATTATCAAATACATAGTCGATCAATCTTTGTAAAAATTCGATAGCTATAATTTTAACATTAAATAATTGAGTTAAATTAAACATGAGGTTAACATATTAAATTAAATAATACAAATGGAAATATGCACCTTATATTTTTCAACCATTTATTGATATGAAGTCAATTTATGGTTGAGAAAAGTCCATAATCATGAATTTAACATTACACAATTGGATTTAGAAGATTCGACGTTAACATATTAATATGACAAAATGCAATACAGCGTATTGTTAATATTAGTTCATTTGAATTTTCCATATTTGACTAAAATTCAAATAAATATAGTATATGTAAATATACACCTCAATTTCTATTCTAATCAAATAAATAGTCTATCTATGGTTGACAAAAATCGATAGCCATAATTTTAAAATTAAACAATAGAGATAAAGTAAATCTAATGTTAAAATATTGAATTAAATATTACAAATGCAAATATGCCCCTTATAAGTTTGAACCATTTATTGATACGAAGTCAATTTATGGTTGAGAAAAGTCCATAATCATGAATTTAACATTACACAATAGGGATTTTGAATATTCGACCTTAACATACTAATATGACAAAATTGAATACACCGTATTGTTAATATTAGTTCATTTGAATGGTCCATATTTGACTTAAATTCAAATATATATGGTATATATGAATATAAACGTTAGTTTCTATTATTATCAAATAAATAGTCGATCAATCTTTGTAAAAATTCGATAGCTATAATTTTAACATTAAATAATTGAGTTAAATTAAAGATAAGGTTAAAATATTAAATTAAATAATACAAATGCAAATATGCACCTTATATGTTTCAACCATTTATTGATATGAAGTCAATTTATGATTGAGAAAAGTGCATAATCATGAATTTAACATTACACAATTGGGATTTAGAATATTCGACCTTAACATACTAATATGAATAAATGGAATACACCGTATTGTTAATATTAGTTCATTTAAATGTTCCATATTTGACTCAAATTCAAATAAATATAGTATATGTAAATATACACCTCAATTTCTATTATTATCAAATAAATAGTCGATCTATATTTGAAAAAATTCGATAGCTATAATTTTAACATTAAATAATTGAGTTAAATTAAACCTAAGGTTAAAAAATTGAATTAAATAATACAAATGCAAATATGCACCTTATATGTTTAAACAATTTATTGATATGAAGTCAATTTATGATTGAGAAAAGTGCATAATCATGAATTTAACATTACACAATTGGGATTTAGAATATTCGACCTTAACATACTAATATGAAAAAATGGAATACACCGTATTGTTAATATTAGTTCATTTAAATGTTCCATATTTGACTCAAATTCAAATAAATATAGTATATGTAAATATACACCTCAATTTCTATTATTATCAAATAAATAGTCGATCTATCTTTGAAAAAATTCGATAGCTATAATTTTAACATTAAATAATTGAGATAAATTAAACCTAATGCTGAAAAATTGAATTAAATAATACAAATGCAAATATGCACCTTATATTTTTCAACCATTTATTGATATGAAGTCAATTTATGGATGAGAAAAGTCCATAACCATGAATTTAACATTACACAATTGGGATTTAGAAGATTCGACCTTAACATACTTATATGACAAAATTGAATACACCGTATTGTTAATATTAGTTCATTTGAATGGTCCATATTTGGCTCAAATTCAAATAAATATAGTATATGTAAATATACAGCTCAATTTCTATTCTTGTCAAATAAATAGTCTATCTATGGTTTACAAAAATCGATAGCCATAATTTTAACATTAAATAATTGAGATAAAGTAAATCTAACATTAAAATATTGAATTAAATATTACAAATGCAAATATGCCCCTTATAAGTTTCAACACTTGATTGATATGAAGTCAATTTATGGTTGAGAAATCTCCATAATCATGAATTTAACATTACACAATTTGGATTTAGAAGATTCGACCTTAACATACGGATATGACAAAATTGAATACACCGTATTGTTAATATTAGTTCATTTCAATGGTTAATATTTGACTCAAATTCAAATATATATGGTATATATGAATATAAACGTTAGTTTCTGTTATTATCAAATACATAGTCGATCAATCTTTGTAAAAATTCGATAGCTATAATTTTAACATTAAATAATTGAGTTAAATTAAACATAAGGTTAACATATTAAATTAAATAATACAAATGGAAATATGCACCTTATATTTTTCAACCATTTATTGATATGAAGTCAATTTATGGTTGAGAAAAGTCCATAATCATGAATTTAACATTACACAATTGGATTTAGAAGATTCGACGTTAACATATTAATATGACAAAATGGAATACAGCGTATTGTTAATATTACTTCATTTGAATTTTCCATATTTGACTCAAATTCAAATAAATATAGTATATGTAAATATACACCTCAATTTCTATTCTAATCAAATAAATAGTCTATCTATGGTTGACAAAAATCGATAGCCATAATTTTAACATTAAAACAATTGAGATAAAGTAAATCTAACGTTAAAAAATTGAATTAAAAATTACAAATGAAAATATGCACCTTATAAGTTTCAACCATTGATTGATACGAAGTCAATTTATGGTTGAGAAAAGTCCATAATCATGAATTTAACATTACACAATAGGGATTTTGAATATTCGACCTTAACATACTAATATGACAAAATTGAATACACCGTATTGTTAATATTAGTTCATTTGAATGGTCCATATTTGACTTAAATTCAAATATATATGGTATATATGAATATAAACGTTAGTTTCTATTATTATCAAATAAATAGTCGATCAATCTTTGTAAAAATTCGATAGCTATAATTTTAACATTAAATAATTGAGTTAAATTAAAGATAAGGTTAAAATATTAAATTAAATAATACAAATGCAAATATGCACCTTATATGTTTCAACCATTTATTGATATGAAGTCAATTTATGATTGAGAAAAGTGCATAATCATGAATTTAACATTACACAATTGGGATTTAGAATATTCGACCTTAACATACTAATATGAATAAATGGAATACACCGTATTGTTAATATTAGTTCATTTAAATGTTCCATATTTGACTCAAATTCAAAAAAATATAGTATATGTAAATATACACCTCAATTTCTATTATTATCAAATAAATAGTCGATCTATATTTGAAAAAATTCGATAGCTATAATTTTAACATTAAATAATTGAGTTAAATTAAACCTAAGGTTAAAAAATTGAATTAAATAATACAAATGCAAATATGCACCTTATATGTTTCAACAATTTATTGATATGAAGTCAATTTATGATTGAGAAAAGTGCATAATCATGAATTTAACATTACACAATTGGGATTTAGAATATTCGACCTTAACATACTAATATGAAAAAATGGAATACACCGTATTGTTAATATTAGTTCATTTAAATGTTCCATATTTGACTCAAATTCAAATAAATATAGTATATGTAAATATACACCTCAATTTCTATTATTATCAAATAAATAGTCGATCTATCTTTGAAAAAATTCGATAGCTATAATTTTAACATTAAATAATTGAGATAAATTAAACCTAATGCTGAAAAATTGAATTAAATAATACAAATCCAAATATGCACCTTATATGTTTCAACCATTTATTGATATGAAGTCAATTTATGGATGAGAAAAGTCTATAACCATGAATTTAACATTACACAATTGGGATTTAGAAGATTCGACCTTAACATACTTATATGACAAAATTGAATACACCGTATTGTTAATATTAGTTCATTTGAATGGTCCATATTTGACTCAAATTCAAATAAATATAGTATATGTAAATATACAGCTCAATTTCTATTCTTGTCAAACAAATAGTCTATCTATGGTTTACAAAAATCGATAGCCATAATTTTACCATTAAATAATTGAGATAAAGTAAATCTAACATTAAAATATTGAATTAAATATTACAAATGTAAATATGCCCCTTATAAGTTTCAACCCTTGATTGATATGAAGTCAATTTATGGTTGAGAAATCTCCATAATCATGAATTTAACATTACACAATTTGGATTTAGAAGATTCGACCTTAACATACGGATATGGCAAAATTGAATACACCGTATTGTTAATATTAGTTCATTTCAATGGTTAATATTTGACTCAAATTCAAATATATATGGTATATATGAATATAAACGTTAGTTTCTGTTATTATCAAATACATAGTCGATCAATCTTTGTAAAAATTCGATAGCTATAATTTTAACATTAAATTATTGAGTTAAATTAAACATAAGGTTAACATATTAAATTAAATAATACAAATTGAAATATGCACCTTATATTTTTCAACCATTTATTGATATGAAGTCAATTTATGGTTGAGAAAAGTCCATAATCATGAATTTAACATTACACAATTGTGATTTAGAAGATTCGACCTTAACATATTAATATGACAAAATGGAATACAACGTATTTTTAATATTAGTTCATTTGAATTTTCCATATTTGACTAAAATTCAAATAAATATAGTATATGTAAATATAAACCTCAATTTCTATTCTTATCAAATAAATAGTCTATCTATGGTTGACAAAAATCGATAGCCATAATTTTAACATTAAATAATTTAGATAAAGTAAATATAACGTTAAAATATTGAATTAAATATTACAAATGCAAATATGCCCTTTATAAGTTTCAACCATTTATTGATATGAAGTAAATTTATGGTTGAGAAAAGTCCATAATCATGAATTTAACATTACATAATTGGGATTTAGAAGATTCGACCTTAACATACTAATATGACAAAATGGAATACCGTATTGTTAGTATTAGTTCATTTGAATGGTCCATATTTAACTCAAATTCAAATAAATATAATATATGTAAATATACACCTCAATTTCTATTCTTATCAAATAAATAGTCTATCTATAGTTGACAAAAATCGATAGCCATAATTTTAACATTAAACAATTGAGATAAAGTAAATCTAACGTTAAAATATTGAATTAAATATTACAAATGCAAATATTCCCCTTATAATTTCTACCATTGATTGATATGAAGTCAATTTATGGTTGAGAAAAGTCCATAATCATGAATTTAACATTACACAATTGGGATTTAGAAGATTCGACCTTTACATACTGATATGACAAAATTGAATACACCGTATTGTTAATATTAGTTCATTTGAATAGTCCATATATGACTCAAATTCAAATAAATATAGTATATGTAAATATAAACGTTAGTTTCTATTATTATCAAATAAATAATCGATCTATCTTTGAAAAACTTCGATAGATATAATTTTAACATTAAATAATTTAGATAAATTAAACCTAAAGTTAAAAAATTGAATTAAATAATACAAATACAAATATGCACCTTATATGTTTCAACCATTGATTGATACGAAGTCAATTTATGGTTGAGAAAAGTTCATAATCATGAATTTAACATTACACAATTGGGATTTAGAAGATTCGACCTTAACATACAGATATGACAAAATGGAATACACTGTATTGTTAATATTAGTTCATTTGAATGATCCATATTTGACTAAAATTCAAATAAATATAGTATATGTAAATATAAACGTTAGTTTCTATTATTATCAAATAAATAGTCGATCTATATTTGAAAAAATTCGATAGCTATAATTTTAACATTAAATAATTGAGTTAAATTAAACCTAAGGTTAAAAAATTGAATTAAATAATACAAATGCAAATATGCACCTTATATGTTTCAACAATTTATTGATATGAAGTCAATTTATGATTGAGAAAAGTGCATAATCATGAATTTAACATTACACAATTGGGATTTAGAATATTCGACCTTAACATACTAATATGAAAAAATGGAATACACCGTATTGTTAATATTAGTTCATTTAAATGTTCCATATTTGACTCAAATTCAAATAAATATAGTATATGTAAATATACACCTCAATTTCTCTTATTATCAAATAAATAGTCGATCTATCTTTGAAAAAATTCGATAGCTATAATTTTAACATTAAATAATTGAGATAAATTAAAGCTAAGATAAAAAATGGAATTAAATAATACAAATGCAAATATGCACCTTATATGTTTCAACCATTTATTGATATGAAGTTAATTTATGGATGAGAAAAGTCCATAACCATGAATTTAACATTACACAATTGGGATTTACAAGATTCGACCTTAACGTACTTATAAGACAAAATTGAATACACCGTATTGTTAATATTAATTCATTTGAATGGTCCATATTTGACTCAAATTCAAATAAATATAGTATATGTAAATATACAGCTCAATTTCTATTCTTGTCAAATAAATAGTCTATTTATGGTTTACAAAAATCGATAGCCATAATTTTAACATTAAATAATTGAGATAAAGTAAATCTAACATTAAAATATTGAATTAAATATTACAAATGCAAATATGGCCCTTATAAGTTTCAACCCTTGATTGATATGAAGTCAATTTATGGTTGAGAAAAGTCCATAATCATGAATTTAACATTACACAATTGGGATTTAGAAGATTCGACCTTAACATACTTATATGACAAAATTGAATACACTGTATTGTTAATATTAGTTCATTTGAATGGTCCATATTTGACTTAAATTCAAATAAATATAGTATATGTAAATATACACCTCAATTTCTATTCTTATCAAATAAATAGACTATCTATGGTTTACAAAAATCGATAGCCATAATTTTAACATTAAATAATTGAGATAAAGTAAATCTAACGTTAAAATATTGAATTAAATAATACAAATGCGAATATGCCCCTTATAAGTTTCAACCATTTATTGATACGAAGTCAATTTATCGTTGAGATAAGTCCATAATCATGAATTTAACATTACACAATAGGGATTTTGAAGATTCGACCTTAACATACTAATATGAAAAAATGGAATACACTGTATCGTTAATATTAGTTCATTTGAATGGTCCATATTTGACTCAAATTCAAATATATATGGTATATATGAATATAAACGTTAGTTTCTATTATTATCAAATAAAGAGTCGATCAATGTTTGTAAAAATTCGATAGCTATAATTTTAACATTAAATAATTGAGTTAAATTAAACATAAGGTTAAAATATTAAATTAAATAATAAAAATGCAAATATGCACCTTATATGTTTCAACCATTTATTGATATGAAGTCAATTTATGATTGAGAAAAGTGCATAATCATGAATTTAACATTACACAATTGGGATTTAGAATATTCGACCTTAACATACTAATATGAATAAATGGAATACACCGTATTGTTAATATTAGTTCATTTAAATGTTCCATATTTGACTCAAATTCAAATAAATATAGTATATGTAAATATACACCTCAATTTCTATTCTTATCAAATAAATAGTCTATCTATGGTTGACAAAAATCGATAGCTATAATTTTAACATTAAACAATTGAGATAAATTAAACCTAATGCTGAAAAATTGAATTAAATAATACAAATGCAAATATGCACCTTATATGTTTCAACCATTTATTGATATGAAGTCAATTTATGGATGAGAAAAGTCCATAACCATGAATTTAACATTACACAATTGGGATTTAGAAGATTCGACCTTAACATACTTATATGACAAAATTGAATACACCGTATTGTTAATATTAGTTCATTTGAATGGTTCATATTTGACTCAAATTCAAATAAATATAGTATATGTAAATATACAGCTCAATTTCTATTCTTGTCAAATAAATAGTCTATCTATGGTTTACAAAAATCGATAGCCATAATTTTAACATTAAATAATTGAGATAAAGTAAATCTAACATTAAAATATTGAATTAAATATTACAAATGCAAATATGCCCCTTATAAGTTTCAACACTTGATTGATATGAAGTCAATTTATGGTTGAGAAATCTCCATAATCATGAATTTAACATTACACAATTTGGATTTAGAAGATTCGACCTTAACATACGGATATGACAAAATTGAATACACCGTATTGTTAATATTAGTTCATTTCAATGGTTAATATTTGACTCAAATTCAAATATATATGATATATATGAATATAAACGTTAATTTCTGTTATTATCAAATACATAGTCGATCAATCTTTGTAAAAATTCGATAGCTATAATTTTAACATTAAATAATTGAGTTAAATTAAACATAAGGTTAACATATTAAATTAAATAATACAAATGGAAATATGCACCTTATATTTTTCAACCATTTATTGATATGAAGTCAATTTATGGTTGAGAAAAGTCCATAATCATGAATTTAACATTACACAATTGGATTTAGAAGATTCGACCTTAACATATTAATATGACAAAATGGAATACAGCGTATTGTTAATATTAGTTCATTTGAATTTTCCATATTTGACTCAAATTCAAATAAATATAGTATATGTAAATATACACCTCAATTTCTATTCTTATCAAATAAATAGTCTATCTATGGTTGACAAAAATCGATAGCCATAATTTTAACATTAAATAATTTAGATAAAGTAAAAATAACGTTAAAATATTGAATTAAATATTACAAATGCAAATATGCCCTTTATAAGTTTCAACCATTTATTGATATGAAGTCAATTTATGGTTGAGAAAAGTCCATAATCATGAATTTAACATTACACAATTGTGATTTAGAAGATTCGACCTTAACATATTAATATGACAAAATGGAATACAACGTATTTTTAATATTAGTTCATTTGAATTTTCCATATTTGACTAAAATTCAAATAAATATAGTATATGTAAATATAAACCTCAATTTCTATTCTTATCAAATAAATAGTCTATCTATGGTTGACAAAAATCGATAGCCATAATTTTAACATTAAATAATTTAGATAAAGTAAATATAACGTTAAAATATTGAATTAAATATTACAAATGCAAATATGCCCTTTATAAGTTTCAACCATTTATTGATATGAAGTAAATTTATGGTTGAGAAAAGTCCATAATCATGAATTTAACATTACATAATTGGGATTTAGAAGATTCGACCTTAACATACTAATATGACAAAATGGAATACCGTATTGTTAGTATTAGTTCATTTGAATGGTCCATATTTGACTCAAATTCAAATAAATATAATATATGTAAATATACACCTCAATTTCTATTCTTATCAAATAAATAGTCTATCTATGGTTGACAAAAATCGATAGCTATAATTTTAACATTAAACAATTGAGATAAATTAAACCTAATGCTGAAAAATTGAATTAAATAATACAAATGCAAATATGCACCTTATATGTTTCAACCATTTATTGATATGAAGTCAATTTATGGATGAGAAAAGTCCATAACCATGAATTTAACATTACACAATTGGGATTTAGAAGATTCGACCTTAACATACTTATATGACAAAATTGAATACACCGTATTGTTAATATTAGTTCATTTGAATGGTTCATATTTGACTCAAATTCAAATAAATATAGTATATGTAAATATACAGCTCAATTTCTATTCTTGTCAAATAAATAGTCTATCTATGGTTTACAAAAATCGATAGCCATAATTTTAACATTAAATAATTGAGATAAAGTAAATCTAACATTAAAATATTGAATTAAATATTACAAATGCAAATATGCCCCTTATAAGTTTCAACACTTGATTGATATGAAGTCAATTTATGGTTGAGAAATCTCCATAATCATGAATTTAACATTACACAATTTGGATTTAGAAGATTCGACCTTAACATACGGATATGACAAAATTGAATACACCGTATTGTTAATATTAGTTCATTTCAATGGTTAATATTTGACTCAAATTCAAATATATATGGTATATATGAATATAAACGTTAGTTTCTGTTATTATCAAATACATAGTCGATCAATCTTTGTAAAAATTCGATAGCTATAATTTTAACATTAAATTATTGAGTTAAATTAAACATAAGGTTAACATATTAAATTAAATAATACAAATTGAAATATGCACCTTATATTTTTCAACCATTTATTGATATGAAGTCAATTTATGGTTGAGAAAAGTCCATAATCATGAATTTAACATTACACAATTGTGATTTAGAAGATTCGACCTTAACATATTAATATGACAAAATGGAATACAACGTATTTTTAATATTAGTTCATTTGAATTTTCCATATTTGACTAAAATTCAAATAAATATAGTATATGTAAATATAAACCTCAATTCCTATTCTTATCAAATAAATAGTCTATCTATGGTTGACAAAAATCGATAGCCATAATTTTAACATTAAATAATTTAGATAAAGTAAATATAACGTTAAAATATTGAATTAAATATTACAAATGCAAATATGCCCTTTATAAGTTTCAACCATTTATTGATATGAAGTAAATTTATGGTTGAGAAAAGTCCATAATCATGAATTTAACATTACATAATTGGGATTTAGAAGATTCGACCTTAACATACTAATATGACAAAATGGAATACCGTATTGTTAGTATTAGTTCATTTGAATGGTCCATATTTGACTCAAATTCAAATAAATATAATATATGTAAATATACACCTCAATTTCTATTCTTATCAAATAAATAGTCTATCTATAGTTGACAAAAATCGATAGCCATAATTTTAACATTAAACAATTGAGATAAAGTAAATCTAACGTTAAAATATTGAATTAAATATTACAAATGCAAATATTCCCCTTATAATTTCTACCATTGATTGATATGAAGTCAATTTATGGTTGAGAAAAGTCCATAATCATGAATTTAACATTACACAATTGGGATTTAGAAGATTCGACCTTTACATACTGATATGACAAAATTGAATACACCGTATTGTTAATATTAGTTCATTTGAATAGTCCATATATGACTCAAATTCAAATAAATATAGTATATGTAAATATAAACGTTAGTTTCTATTATTATCAAATAAATAATCGATCTATCTTTGAAAAACTTCGATAGATATAATTTTAACATTAAATAATTTAGATAAATTAAACCTAAAGTTAAAAAATTGAATTAAATAATACAAATACAAATATGCACCTTATATGTTTCAACCATTGATTGATACGAAGTCAATTTATGGTTGAGAAAAGTTCATAATCATGAATTTAACATTACACAATTGGGATTTAGAAGATTCGACCTTAACATACAGATATGACAAAATGGAATACACTGTATTGTTAATATTAGTTCATTTGAATGATCCATATTTGACTAAAATTCAAATAAATATAGTATATGTAAATATAAACGTTAGTTTCTATTATTATCAAATAAATAGTCGATCTATATTTGAAAAAATTCGATAGCTATAATTTTAACATTAAATAATTGAGTTAAATTAAACCTAAGGTTAAAAAATTGAATTAAATAATACAAATGCAAATATGCACCTTATATGTTTCAACAATTTATTGATATGAAGTCAATTTATGATTGAGAAAAGTGCATAATCATGAATTTAACATTACACAATTGGGATTTAGAATATTCGACCTTAACATACTAATATGAAAAAATGGAATACACCGTATTGTTAATATTAGTTCATTTAAATGTTCCATATTTGACTCAAATTCAAATAAATATAGTATATGTAAATATACACCTCAATTTCTCTTATTATCAAATAAATAGTCGATCTATCTTTGAAAAAATTCGATAGCTATAATTTTAACATTAAATAATTGAGATAAATTAAAGCTAAGATAAAAAATGGAATTAAATAATACAAATGCAAATATGCACCTTATATGTTTCAACCATTTATTGATATGAAGTTAATTTATGGATGAGAAAAGTCCATAACCATGAATTTAACATTACACAATTGGGATTTACAAGATTCGACCTTAACGTACTTATAAGACAAAATTGAATACACCGTATTGTTAATATTAATTCATTTGAATGGTCCATATTTGACTCAAATTCAAATAAATATAGTATATGTAAATATACAGCTCAATTTCTATTCTTGTCAAATAAATAGTCTATTTATGGTTTACAAAAATCGATAGCCATAATTTTAACATTAAATAATTGAGATAAAGTAAATCTAACATTAAAATATTGAATTAAATATTACAAATGCAAATATGGCCCTTATAAGTTTCAACCCTTGATTGATATGAAGTCAATTTATGGTTGAGAAAAGTCCATAATCATGAATTTAACATTACACAATTGGGATTTAGAAGATTCGACCTTAACATACTTATATGACAAAATTGAATACACTGTATTGTTAATATTAGTTCATTTGAATGGTCCATATTTGACTTAAATTCAAATAAATATAGTATATGTAAATATACACCTCAATTTCTATTCTTATCAAATAAATAGACTATCTATGGTTTACAAAAATCGATAGCCATAATTTTAACATTAAATAATTGAGATAAAGTAAATCTAACGTTAAAATATTGAATTAAATAATACAAATGCGAATATGCCCCTTATAAGTTTCAACCATTTATTGATACGAAGTCAATTTATCGTTGAGATAAGTCCATAATCATGAATTTAACATTACACAATAGGGATTTTGAAGATTCGACCTTAACATACTAATATGAAAAAATGGAATACACTGTATCGTTAATATTAGTTCATTTGAATGGTCCATATTTGACTCAAATTCAAATATATATGGTATATATGAATATAAACGTTAGTTTCTATTATTATCAAATAAATAGTCGATCTATATTTGAAAAAATTCGATAGCTATAATTTTAACATTAAATAATTGAGTTAAATTAAACCTAAGGTTAAAAAATTGAATTAAATAATACAAATGCAAATATGCACCTTATATGTTTCAACAATTTATTGATATGAAGTCAATTTATGATTGAGAAAAGTGCATAATCATGAATTTAACATTACACAATTGGGATTTAGAATATTCGACCTTAACATACTAATATGAAAAAATGGAATACACCGTATTGTTAATATTAGTTCATTTAAATGTTCCATATTTGACTCAAATTCAAATAAATATAGTATATGTAAATATACACCTCAATTTCTCTTATTATCAAATAAATAGTCGATCTATCTTTGAAAAAATTCGATAGCTATAATTTTAACATTAAATAATTGAGATAAATTAAAGCTAAGATAAAAAATGGGAATTAAATAATACAAATGCAAATATGCACCTTATATGTTTCAACCATTTATTGATATGAAGTTAATTTATGGATGAGAAAAGTCCATAACCATGAATTTAACATTACACAATTGGGATTTACAAGATTCGACCTTAACGTACTTATAAGACAAAATTGAATACACCGTATTGTTAATATTAATTCATTTGAATGGTCCATATTTGACTCAAATTCAAATAAATATAGTATATGTAAATATACAGCTCAATTTCTATTCTTGTCAAATAAATAGTCTATTTATGGTTTACAAAAATCGATAGCCATAATTTTAACATTAAATAATTGAGATAAAGTAAATCTAACATTAAAATATTGAATTAAATATTACAAATGCAAATATGGCCCTTATAAGTTTCAACCCTTGATTGATATGAAGTCAATTTATGGTTGAGAAAAGTCCATAATCATGAATTTAACATTACACAATTGGGATTTAGAAGATTCGACCTTAACATACTTATATGACAAAATTGAATACACTGTATTGTTAATATTAGTTCATTTGAATGGTCCATATTTGACTTAAATTCAAATAAATATAGTATATGTAAATATACACCTCAATTTCTATTCTTATCAAATAAATAGACTATCTATGGTTTACAAAAATCGATAGCCATAATTTTAACATTAAATAATTGAGATAAAGTAAATCTAACGTTAAAATATTGAATTAAATAATACAAATGCGAATATGCCCCTTATAAGTTTCAACCATTTATTGATACGAAGTCAATTTATCGTTGAGATAAGTCCATAATCATGAATTTAACATTACACAATAGGGATTTTGAAGATTCGACCTTAACATACTAATATGAAAAAATGGAATACACTGTATCGTTAATATTAGTTCATTTGAATGGTCCATATTTGACTCAAATTCAAATATATATGGTATATATGAATATAAACGTTAGTTTCTATTATTATCAAATAAAGAGTCGATCAATGTTTGTAAAAATTCGATAGCTATAATTTTAACATTAAATAATTGAGTTAAATTAAACATAAGGTTAAAATATTAAATTAAATAATAAAAATGCAAATATGCACCTTATATGTTTCAACCATTTATTGATATGAAGTCAATTTATGATTGAGAAAAGTGCATAATCATGAATTTAACATTACACAATTGGGATTTAGAATATTCGACCTTAACATACTAATATGAATAAATGGAATACACCGTATTGTTAATATTAGTTCATTTAAATGTTCCATATTTGACTCAAATTCAAATAAATATAGTATATGTAAATATACACCTCAATTTCTATTCTTATCAAATAAATAGTCTATCTATGGTTGACAAAAATCGATAGCTATAATTTTAACATTAAACAATTGAGATAAATTAAACCTAATGCTGAAAAATTGAATTAAATAATACAAATGCAAATATGCACCTTATATGTTTCAACCATTTATTGATATGAAGTCAATTATGGATGAGAAAAGTCCATAACCATGAATTTAACATTACACAATTGGGATTTAGAAGATTCGACCTTAACATACTTATATGACAAAATTGAATACACCGTATTGTTAATATTAGTTCATTTGAATGGTTCATATTTGACTCAAATTCAAATAAATATAGTATATGTAAATATACAGCTCAATTTCTATTCTTGTCAAATAAATAGTCGATCTATCTTTGAAAAAAATCGATAGCCATAATTTTAACATTAAATAATTGAGATAAAGTAAATCTAATGTTAAAATATTGAATTAAATATTACAAATGCAAATATGCCCCTTATAAGTTTCAACCATTTATTGATATGAAGTCAATTTATGGTTGAGAAATCTCCATAATCATGAATTTAACATTACACAATTTGGATTTAGAAGATTCGACCTTAACATACGGATATGACAAAATTGAATACACCGTATTGTTAATATTAGTTCATTTCAATGGTTAATATTTGACTCAAATTCAAATATATATGATATATATGAATATAAACGTTAATTTCTGTTATTATCAAATACATAGTCGATCAATCTTTGTAAAAATTCGATAGCTATAATTTTAACATTAAATAATTGAGTTAAATTAAACATAAGGTTAACATATTAAATTAAATAATACAAATGGAAATATGCACCTTATATTTTTCAACCATTTATTGATATGAAGTCAATTTATGGTTGAGAAAAGTCCATAATCATGAATTTAACATTACACAATTGGATTTAGAAGATTCGACCTTAACATATTAATATGACAAAATGGAATACAGCGTATTGTTAATATTAGTTCATTTGAATTTTCCATATTTGACTCAAATTCAAATAAATATAGTATATGTAAATATACACCTCAATTTCTATTCTTATCAAATAAATAGTCTATCTATGGTTGACAAAAATCGATAGCCATAATTTTAACATTAAATAATTTAGATAAAGTAAAAATAACGTTAAAATATTGAATTAAATATTACAAATGCAAATATGCCCTTTATAAGTTTCAACCATTTATTGATATGAAGTAAATTTATGGTTGAGAAAAGTCCATAATCATGAATTTAACATTACATAATTGGGATTTAGAAGATTCGACCTTAACATACTAATATGACAAAATGGAATACCGTATTGTTAGTATTAGTTCATTTGAATGGTCAATATTTGACTCAATTCAAATAAATATAATATATGTAAATATACACCTCAATTTCTATTCTTATCAAATAAATAGTCTATCTATGGTTCACAAAAAATCGATAGCCATAATTTTAACATTAAACAATTAAGATAAAGTAAATCTAACGTTAAAATATTGAATTAAATATTACAAATGCAAATATTCCCCTTATAATTTCTACCATTGATTGATATGAAGTCAATTTATGGTTGAGAAAAGTCAATAATCATGAATTTAACATTACACAATTGGGATTTAGAAGATTCGACCTTAACATACTGATATGACAAAATTGAATACACCGTATTGTTAATATTAGTTCATTTGAATAGTCCATATTTGACTCAAATTCAAATAAATATAGTATATGTAAATATAAACGTTAGTTTCTATTATTATCAAATAAATAATCGATCTATCTTTGAAAAAATTCGATAGATATAATTTTAACATTAAATAATTTAGATAAATTAAACCTAAAGTTAAAAAATTGAATTAAATAATACAAATGCAAATATGCACCTTATATGTTTCAACCATTGATTGATACGAAGTCAATTTATGGTTGAGAAAAGTCCATAATCATGAATTTAACATTACACAATTGGGATTTAGAAGATTTGACCTTAACATACAGATATGACAAAATGGAATACACTGTATTGTTAATATTAGTTCATTTGAATGATCCATATTTGACTAAAATTCAAATAAATATAGTATATGTAAATATAAACGTTAGTTTCTATTATTATCAAATAAATAGTCGATCTATATTTGAAAAAATTCGATAGCTATAATTTTAACATTAAATAATTGAGTTAAATTAAACCTAAGGTTAAAAAATTGAATTAAATAATACAAATGCAAATATGCACCTTATATGTTTCAACAATTTATTGATATGAAGTCAATTTATGATTGAGAAAAGTGCATAATCATGAATTTAACATTACACAATTGGGATTTAGAATATTCGACCTTAACATACTAATATGAAAAAATGGAATACACCGTATTGTTAATATTAGTTCATTTAATGTTCCATATTTGACTCAAATTCAAATAAATATAGTATATGTAAATATACACCTCAATTTCTATTATTATCAAATAAATAGTCGATCTATCTTTGAAAAATTCAATAGCTATAATTTTAACATTAAATAATTGAGATAAATTAAAGCTAAGATAAAAAATTGAATTAAATAATACAAATGCAAATATGCACCTTATATGTTTCAACCATTTATTGATATGAAGTTAATTTATGGATGAGAAAAGTCCATAACCATGAATTTAACATTACACAATTGGGATTTACAAGATTCGACCTTAACGTACTTATATGACAAAATTGAATACACCGTATTGTTAATATTAGTTCATTTGAATGGTCCATATTTGACTCAAATGCAAATAAATATAGTATATGTAAATATACAGCTCAATTTCTATTCTTGTCAAATAAATAGTCTATCTATGGTTTACAAAAATCGATAGCCATAATTTTAACATTAAATAATTGAGATAAAGTAAATCTAACATTAAAATATTGAATTAAATATTACAAATGCAAATATGCCCCTTATAAGTTTCAACCCTTGATTGATATGAAGTCAATTTATGGTTGAGAAAAGTCCATAATCATGAATTTAACATTACACAATTGGGATTTAGAAGATTCGACCTTAACATACTTATATGACAAAATTGAATACACTGTATTGTTAATATTAGTTCATTTGAATGGTCCATATTTGACTTAAATTCAAATAAATATAGTATATGTAAATATACACCTCAATTTCTATTCTTATCAAATAAATAGACTATCTATGGTTGACAAAAATCGATAACCATAATTTTAACATTAAACAATTGAGATAAAGTAAATCTAACGTTATAATATTGAATTAAATATTACAAATGCAAATATGCCCCTTATAAGTTTCAACCATTTATTGATATGCAGTCAATTTATGGTTGAGAAAAGTCCATAATCATGAATTTAACATTACACAATGGGGATTTTGAAGATTCGACCTTAACATACTAATATGACAAAATTGAATACACCGTATTGTTAATATTAGTTCAATTCAATGCTCCATATTTGACTCAAATTCAAATAAATATAGTATATGTAAATATAAACGTTAGTTTCTATTATTATCAAATAAATAGTCGATCTATTTTTGAAAAACTTCGATAGCCATAATTTTAACATTAAATAATTGAGATAAATTAAACCTAAGGTTATAAAATTGAATTAAATAATACAAATGCAAATATGCACCTTATATGTTTCAACCATTTATTGGTATGAAGTCAATTTATGGTTGAGAAAAGTCAATAATCATGAATTTAACATTACACAATTGGGATTTAGAAGATTCGACCTTAACATACTTATATGACAAAATGGAATACACCGTATTGTTAATATTAGTTCATTTGAATGGTCCATATTTGACTTAAATTCAAATAAATATAGTATATGTAAATATACATCTCAATTTCTATTCTTCTCAAATAAATAGTCTATCTATGGTTTACAAAAATCGATAGCCATAATTTTAACATTAAATAATTGAGATAAAGTAAATATAACATTAAAATATTGAATTAAATATTACAAATACAAATATGCCTCTTATAAGTTTGAACCCTTGATTGATATGAAGTCAATTTATGGTTGAGAAAACTCCATAATTATGAATTTAACATTATATAATTGGGATTTAGAAGATTCGACCTTAACATACTAATATGACAAAATGGAATACCGTATTGTTAGTATTAGTTCATTTGAATGGTCCATATTTGACTCAAATTCAAATAAATATAGTATATGTAAACATACACCTCAATTTCTATTCTTATCAAATAAATATTCTATCTATGGTTGACAAAAATCGATAGCCATAATTTTAAAATTAAACAATTGATATAAAGTAAATCTAATGTTAAAAAATTGAATTAAATATTACAAATGCAAATATGCCACTTATAATTTTCAACCATTTATTGTTATGAAGTCGATTTATGGTGGGAAAAAGTCCATAATCAATAATTTAACATTACACAATTGGGATTTAGAAGATTCGACCTTAACATACTGATATGACAAAATGAAATACACCGTATTGTTAATATTAGTTCATTTGAATGGTCCATATTTGACTCAAATTCAAATATATATGGTATATATGAATATAAACGTTAGTTTCTGTTATTATCAAATACATAGTCGATCAATCTTTGTAAAAATTCGATAGCCATAATTCTAACATTAAACAATTGAGATAAAGTAAATCTAACGTTAAAAAATTGAATTAAATATTACAAATGAAAATATGCCCCTTATAAGTTTCAACCATTGATTGATACGAAGTCAATTTATCGTTGAGATAAGTCCATAATCATGAATTTAACATTACACAATAGGGATTTTGAAGATTCGACCCTTAACATACTAATATGACAAAATTGAATACACCGTATTGTTAATATTAGTTCATTTGAATGGTCCATATTTGACTCAAATTCAAATAAATATAGTATATGTAAATATACAGCTCAATTTCTATTCTTGTCAAATAAATAGTCTATCTATGGTTTACAAAAATTGATAGCCATAATTTTAACATTAAATAATTGAGATAAAGTAAATCTAACATTAAAATATTGAATTAAATATTACAAATGCAAATATGCCCCTTATAAGTTTCAACCCTTGATTGATACGAAGTCAATTTATGGTTTTAGAAAAGTCCATAATCATGAATTTAACATTACACAATAAGGATTTTGAAGATTCGACCTTAACATACTAATATGACAAAATTGAATACACCGTATTGTTAATATTAGAGCATTTGAATGGTCCATATTTGACTCAAATTCAAATATATATGGTATATATGAATATAAACGTTAGTTTCTATTATTATCAAATAAATAG
Organism: Hippophae tibetana; assembly: GCA_037013495.1. NCBI lineage: Eukaryota > Viridiplantae > Streptophyta > Magnoliopsida > Rosales > Elaeagnaceae > Hippophae > Hippophae tibetana. Next base: position 11,884,828 of record CM072805.1, on the reverse strand, counting down.
TCGATCACTCTTTGTAAAAATTCGATAGCTATAATTTTTAACATTAAATAATTGAGTTAAATTAAACATAAGGTTAAAATATTAAATTAAATAATAAAAATGCAAATATGCACCTTATATGTTTCAACCATTTATTGATATGAAGTAAATTTATGATTCAGAAAAGTGCATAATCATGAATTTAACATTACACAATTGGGATTTAGAATATTCGACCTTAACATACTAATATGAATAAATGGAATACACCGTATTGTTAATATCAGTTCATTTAAATGTTCCATATTTGACTCAAATTCAAATAAATATAGTATATGTAAATATACACCTCAATTTCTATTATTATCAAATAAATAGTCGATCTATCTTTGAAAAAATTCGATAGCTATAATTTTAACATTAAATAATTGAGATAAATTAAACCTAATGCTAAAAAATTGAATTAAATAATAAAAATGCAAATATGCACCTTATATGTTTCAACCATTTATTGATATGAAGTCAATTTATGGATGAGAAAAGTCCATAACCATGAATTTAACATTACACAATTCGGATTTAGAAGGTTCGACCATAACATACTTATATGACAAAATTGAATACACTGTATTGTTAGTATTAGTTCATTTGAATTGTCCATATTTGACTCAAATTCAAATAAATATAGTATATGTAAATATACAGCTCAATTTCTATTCTTGTCAAATAAATAGTCGATCTATCTTTGAAAAAAATCGATAGCCTAATTTTAACATTAAATAATTGAGATAAAGTAAATCTAATGTTAAAATATTGAATTAAATATTACAAATGCAATATGCCCCTTATAAGTTTCAACCATTTATTGATATGAAGTCAATTTATGGATGAGAAAAGTCCATAACCATGAATTTAACATTACACAATTCGGATTTAGAAGATTCGACCTTAACATACTAATATGACAAAATGGAATACACCGTATTGTTAATATTAGTTCATTTAAATGTTCCATATTTGACTCAAATTCAAATAAATATAGGATATGTAAATATACACCTCATTTTCTATTATTATCAAATAAATAGTCGATCTATCTTTGAAAAAATTCGATAGCTATAATTTTAACATTAAATAATTGAGATAAATTAAACCTAAGATAAAATATTGAATTAAATAATACAAATGCAAATATGCACCTTATATGTTTCAACCATTTATTGATATGAAGTTAATTTATGGATGAGAAAAGTCCATAACCATGAATTTAACATTACACAATTGGGATTTACAAGATTCGACCTTAACGTACTTATATGACAAAATTGAATACACCGTATTGTTAATATTAGTTCATTTGAATTGTCCATATTTGACTCAAATTCAAATAAATATAGTATATGTAAATATATAGCTCAATTTCTATTCTTGTCAAATAAATAGTCTATCTATGGTTTACAAAAATCGATAGCCATAATTTTAACATTAAATAATTGAGATAAATTAAATCTAACATTAAAATATTGAATTAAATATTACAAATGCAAATATGCCCCTTATAAGTTTCAACCCTTGATTGATACGAAGTCAATTTATGGTTGAGAAAAGTCCATAATAATGAATTTAACATTACACAATAAGGATTTTGAAGATTCGACCTTAACATACTAATATGACAAAATTGAATACACCGTATTGTTAATATTAGAGCATTTGAATGGTCCACATTTGACTCAAATTCAAATATATATGGTATATATGAATATAAACGTTAGTTTCTATTATTCTCAAATAAATAGTCGATCAATCTTTGTAAAAATTCGATAGCTATAATTTTAACATTAAATAATTGAATTAAATTAAACATAAGGTTAAAATATTAAATTAAATAATACAAATGCAAATATGCACCTTATATGTTTCAACCATTTATTGATATGAAGTCAATTTATGATTCAGAAAAGTGCATAATCATGAATTTAACATTACACAATTGGGATTTAGAATATTCGACCTTAACATACTAATATGAATAAATGGAATACACCGTATTGTTAATATCATTTCATTTAAATGTTCCATATTTGACTCAAATTCAAATAAATATAGTATATGTAAATATACACCTCAATTTCTATTATTATCAAATAAATAGTCGATCTATCTTTGAAAAAATTCGATAGCTATAATTTTAACATTAAATAATTGAGATAAATTAAACCTAATGCTAAAAAATTGAATTAAATAATACAAATGCAAATATGCACCTTATATGTTTCAACCATTTATTGATATGAAGTCAATTTATGGATGAGGAAAAGTCCATAACCATGAATTTAACATTACACAATTCGGATTTAGAAGGTTCGACCATAACATACTTATATGAAAAAATTGAATACACTGTATTGTTAGTATTAGTTCATTTGAATGGTCTATATTTGACTCAAATTCAAATAAATATAGTATATTTAAATATACAGCTCAATTTCTATTCTTGTCAAATAAATAGTCGATCTATCTTTGAAAAAAAATCGATAGCCATAATTTTAACATTAAATAATTGAGATAAAGTAAATCTAATGTTAAAATATTGAATTAAATATTACAAATGCAAATATGCCCCTTATAAGTTTCAACCATTTATTGATATGAAGTCAATTTATGGATGAGAAAAGTCCATAACCATGAATTTAACATTACACAATTCGGATTTAGAAGATTCGACCTGAACATACTAATATGACAAAATGGAATACACCGTATTGTTAATATTAGTTCATTTAAATGTTCCATATTTGACTCAAATTCAAATAAATATAATATATGTAAATATACACCTCAATTTCTATTATTATCAAATAAATAGTCGATCTATCTTTGATAAAATTCGATAGCTATAATTTTAACATTAAATAATTGAGATAAATTAAACCTAAGATAAAAATTGAATTAAATAATACAAATGCAAATATGCACCTTATATGTTTCAACCATTTATTGATATGAAGTTAATTTATGGTTCAGAAAAGTGCATAATCATGAATTTAACATTACACAATTGGGATTTAGAATATTCGACCTTAACATACTAATATGAATAAATGGAATACACCGTATTGTTAATATCAGTTCATTTAAATGTTCCATATTTGACTCAAATTCAAATAAATATAGTATATGTAAATATACACCTCAATTTCTATTATTATCAAATAAATAGTCGATCTATCTTTGAAAAAATTCGATAGCTATAATTTTAACATTAAATAATTGAGATAAATTAAACCTAATGCTGAAAAATTGAATTAAATAATACAAATCCAAATATGCACCTTATATGTTTCAACCATTTATTGATATGAAGTCAATTTATGGATGAGAAAAGTCTATAACCATGAATTTAACATTACACAATTGGGATTTAGAAGATTCGACCTTAACATACTTATATGACAAAATTGAATACACCGTATTGTTAATATTAGTTCATTTGAATGGTCCATATTTGACTCAAATTCAAATAAATATAGTATATGTAAATATACAGCTCAATTTCTATTCTTGTCAAATAAATAGTCGATCTATCTTTGAAAAAAATCGATAGCCATAATTTTAACATTAAATAATTGAGATAAAGTAAATCTAATGTTAAAATATTGAATTAAATATTACAAATGCAAATATGCCCCTTATAAGTTTCAACCATTTATTGATATGAAGTCAATTTATGGATGAGAAAAGTCCATAACCATGAATTTAACATTACACAATTCGGATTTAGAAGATTCGACCTTAACATACTAATATGACAAAATGGGATACACCGTATTGTTAATATTAGTTCATTTAAAATGTTCCATATTTGACTCAAATTCAAATAAATATAGTATATGTAAATATACACCTCAATTTCTATTATTATCAAATAAATAGTCGATCTATCTTTGAAAAAAATTCGATAGCTATAATTTTAACATTAAATAATTGAGATAAATTAAACCTAAGATAAAAAATTGAATTAAATAATACAAATGCAAATATGCACCTTATATGTTTCAACCATTTATTGATATGAAGTTAATTTATGGATGAGAAAAGTCCATAACCATGAATTTAACATTACACAATTGGGATTTACAAGATTCGACCTTAACGTACTTATATGACAAAATTGAATACACCGTATTGTTAATATTAGTTCTTTGAATGGTCCATATTTGACTCAAATTCAAATAAATATAGTATATGTAAATATACAGCTCAATTTCTATTCTTGTCAAATAAATAGTCTATCTATGGTTTACAAAAATCGATAGCCATAATTTTAACATTAAATAATTGAGATAAAGTAAATCTAACATTAAAATATTGAATTAAATATTACAAATGCAAATATGCCCCTTATAAGTTTCAACCCTTGATTGATACGAAGTCAATTTATGGTTGAGAAAAGTCCATAATCATGAATTTAACATTACACAATAAGGATTTTGAAGATTCGACCTTAACATACTAATATGACAAAATTGAATACACCGTATTGTTAATATTAGAGCATTTGAATGGTCCATATTTGACTCAAATTCAAATATATATGGTATATATGAATATAAACGTTAGTTTCTATTATTATCAAATAAATAGTCGATCAATCTTTGTAAAAATTCGATAGCTATAATTTTAACATTAAATAATTGAGTTAAATTAAACATAAGGTTAAAATATTAAATTAAATAATACAAATGCAAATATGCACCTTATATGTTTCAACCATTTATTGATATGAAGTCAATTTATGATTCAGAAAAGTGAATAATCATGAATTTAACATTACACAATTGGGATTTAGAATATTCGACCTTAACATACTAATATGAATAAATGGAATACACCGTATTGTTAATATCAGTTCATTTAAATGTTCCATATTTGACTCAAATTCAAATAAATATAGTATATGTAATTATACACCTCAATTTCTATTATTATCAAATAAATAGTCGATCTATCTTTGAAAAAATTCGATAGCTATAATTTTAACATTAAATAATTGAGATAAATTAAACTTAATGCTAAAAAATTGAATTAAATAATACAAATGCAAATATGCACCTTATATGTTTCAACCATTTATTGATATGAAGTCAATTTATGGATGAGAAAATTCCATAACCATGAATTTAACATTTCACAATTCGGATTTAGAAGGTTCGACCATAACATACTTATATGACAAAATTGAATACACTGTATTGTTAGTATTAGTTCATTTGAATGGTCCATATTTGACTCAAATTCAAATAAATATAGTATATGTAAATATACACCTCAATTTCTATTCTTATCAAATAAATAGTCTATCTATGGTTGACAAAAATTGATAGCCATAATTTTAACATTAAATAATTGAGATAAAGTAAATCTAACGTTAAAATATTGAATTAAATATTACAAATGCAAATATGCCCCTTATAAGTTTCAACCATTTATTGATATGAAGTCAATTTATGGATGAGAAAAGTCCATAACCATGAATTTAACATTCCACAATTCGGATTTAGAAGATTCGACCTTAACATACTTATATGACAAAATTGAATACACCGTATTGTTAGTATTAGTTCATTTGAATGGTCCATATTTGACTCAATTTCAAATAAATATAGTATATGTAAATATACACCTCAATTTCTATTCTTATCAAATAAATATTCTATCTATGGTTGACAAAAATCGATAGCCATAATTTTAACATTAAACAATTGAGATAAAATAAATCTAACGTTAAAAAATTGAATTAAATATTACAAATGCAAATATGCCACTTATAAATTTCAACCATTTATTGTTATGAAGTCGATTTATGGTGGGAAAAAGTCCATAATCAATAATTTAACATTATACAATTGGGATTTAGAAGATTCGACCTTAACATACTGATATGACAAAATGGAATACATCGTATTGTTAATATTAGTTCATTTGAATGGTCCATATTTGACTCAAATTCAAATATATATGGTATATATGAATATAAACGTTAGTTTCTGTTATTATCAAATACATAGTCGATCAATGGTTGACAAAAATCGATAACCATAATTTTAACATTAAACAATTGAGATAAAGTAAATCTAACGTTAAAATATTGAATTAAATATTACAAATGCAAATATGCCCCTTATAAGTTTCAACCATTTATTGATATGCAGTCAATTTATGGTTGAGAAAATTCCATAATCATGAATTTAACATTACACAATGGGGATTTTGAAGATTCGACCTTAACATACTAATATGACAAAATTGAATACACCTTATTGTTAATATTAGTTCATTTGAATGGTCCATATTTGAGTCAAATTCAAATATATATGGTATATATGAATATAAACGTTAGTTTCTATTATTATCAAATAAATAGTCGCTCAATTTTTGAAAAAATTCGATAGCCATAATTTTAACATTAAACAATTGAGATAAAGTAAATCTAACATTAAAATATTGAATTAAATATTACAAATGCAAATATGCCACCTATAAGTTTGAACCATTTATTGATATGAAGTCAATTTATGGATGAGAAAAGTCCATAACCATGAATTTAACATTCCACAATTCGGATTTAGAAGATTCGACCTTAACATACTTATATGACAAAATTGAATACACCGTATTGATAGTATTAGTTCATTTGAATGGTCCATATTTGACTCAATTTCAAATAAATATAGTATATGTAAATATACACCTCAATTTCTATTCTTATCAAATAAATATTCTATCTATGGTTGACAAAAATCGATAGCCATAATTTTAACATTAAACAATTGAGATAAAGTAAATCTAACGTTAAACAATTGAATTAAATATTACAAATGCAAATATGCCACTTATAAATTTCAACCATTTATTGTTATGAAGTCGATTTATGGTGGGAAAAAGTCCATAATCAATAATTTAACATTATAAAATTGGGATTTAGAAGAATCGACCTTAACATACTGATATGACAAAATGGAATACATCGTATTGTTAATATTAGTTCATTTGAATGGTCCATATTTGACTCAAATTCAAATATATATGGTATATATGAATATAAACGTTAGTTTCTGTTATTATCAAATACATAGTCGATCAATGGTTGACAAAAATCGATAGCCATAATTTTAACATTAAACAATTGAGATAAAGTAAATCTAACGTTAAAATATTTAATTAAATATTACAAATGCAAATATGCCCCTTATAAGTTTCAACCATTTATTGATATGCAGTCAATTTATGGTTGAGAAAAGTCCATAATCATGAATTTAACATTACACAATGGGGATTTTGAAGATTCGACCTTAACATACTAATATGACAAAATTGAATACACCTTATTGTTAATATTAGTTCATTTGAATGGTCCATATATGAGTCAAATTCAAATATATATGGTATATATGAATATAAACGTTAGTTTCTATTATTATCAAATAAATAGTCGCTCAATTTTTGAAAAAATTCGATAGCCATAATTTTAACATTAAACAATTGAGATAAAGTAAATCTAACATTAAAATATTGAATTAAATATTACAAATGCAAATATGCCACCTATAAGTTTGAACCATTTATTGATATGAAGTCAATTTATGGATGAGAAAAGTCCATAATCATGAATTTAACATTACACAATTGGGATTTAGAAGATTCGACCTTAACATACTAATATGAATAAATGGAATACACCGTATTGTTAATATCAGTTCATTTAAATGTTCCATATTTGACTCAAATTCAAATAAATATAGTATATGTAAATATACACCTCAATTTCTATTATTATCAAATAAATAGTCCATCTATCTTTGAAAAAATTCGATAGCTATAATTTTAACATTAAATAATTGAGATAAATTAAACCTAATGCTAAAAAATTGAATTAAATAATACAAATGCAAATATGCACCTTATATGTTTCAACCATTTATTGATATGAAGTCAATTTATGGATGAGAATAGTCCATAACCATGAATTTAACATTACACAATTGGGATTTAGAAGATTCGACCTTAACATACTTATATGACAAAATTGAATACACCGTATTGTTAATATTAGTTCATTTAAATGTTCCATATTTGAGTCAAATTCAAATAAATATAGTATATGTAAATATACAGCTCAATTTCTATTCTTGTCAAATAAATAGTCGACCTATCTTTGAAAAAAATCGATAGCCATAATTTTAACATTAAATAATTGAGATAAAGTAAATCTAACGTTAAAATATTGACTTAAATATTACAAATGCAAATATGCCACTATTAAGTTTGAACCATTTATTGATATGAAGTCAATTTATGGATGAGAAAAGTCCATAATCATGAATTTAACATTACACAATTCGGATTTAGAAGATTTGACCTTAACATACTAATATGACAAAATGGAATACACTGTATTGTTAGTATTAGTTCATTTGAATGGTCCATATTTGACTCAAATTCAAATAAATATAGTATATGTAAATATACACCTCAATTTCTATTATTATCAAATAAATAGTCGATCTATCTTTGAAAAAAATCGATAGCTATAATTTTAACATTAAATAATTGAGTTAAATTAAACATAAGGTTAAAATATTAAATTAAATAATACAAATGCAAATATGCACCTTATATGTTTCAACCATTTATTGATATGAAGTCAATTTATGATTCAGAAAAGTCCATAATCATGAATTTAACATTACACAATTGGGATTTAGAATATTCGACCTTAACATACTAATATGAATAAATGGAATACACCGTATTGTTAATATCAGTTCATTTAAATGTTCCATATTTGACTCAAATACAAATAAATATAGTATATGTAAATATACACCTCAATTTCTATTATTATCAAATAAATAGTCCATCTATCTTTGAAAAAGTTCGATAGCTATAATTTTAACATTAAATAATTGAGATAAATTAAACCTAATGCTAAAAAATTGAATTAAATAATACAAATGCAAATATGCACCTTATATGTTTCAACCATTTATTGATATGAAGTCAATTTATGGATGAGAAAAGTCCATAACTATGAATTTAACATTACACAATTCGGATTTAGAAGGTTCGACCTTAACATACTTATATGACAAAATTGAATACACTGTATTTTAGTATTAGTTCATTTGAATGGTCCATATTTGACTCAAATTCAAATAAATATAGTATATGTAAATATACACCTCAATTTCTATTATTATCAAATAAATAGTCGATCTATCTTTGAAAAAAATCGATAGCTATAATTTTAACATTAAATAATTGAGTTAAATTAAACATAAGGTTAAAATATTAAATTAAATAATACCAATGCAAATATGCACCTTATATGTTTCAACCATTTATTGATATGAAGTCAATTTATGATTTAGAAAAGTCCATAATCATGAATTTAACATTACACAATTGGGATTTAGAATATTCGACCTTAACATACTAATATGAATAAATGGAATACACCGTATTGTTAATATCAGTTCATTTAAATGTTCCATATTTGACTCAAATTCAAATAAATATAGTATATGTAAATATACACCTCAATTTCTATTATTATCAAATAAATAGTCGATCTATCTTTGAAAAAATTCGATAGCTATAATTTTAACATTAAATAATTGAGATAAATTAAACCTAATGCTAAAAAATTGAATTAAATAATACAAATGCAAATATGCACCTTATATGTTTCAACCATTTATTGATATGAAGTCAATTTATGGATGAGAAAAGTCCATAACCATGAATTTAACATTACACAATTCGGATTTAGAAGGTTCGACCTTAACATACTTATATGACAAAATTGAATACACTGTATTGTTAGTATTACTTCATTTGAATGGTCCATATTTGACTCAAATTCAAATAAATATAGTATATGTAAATATACAGCTCAATTTCTATTCTTGTCAAATAAATAGTCGATCTATCTTTGAAAAAAATCGATAGCCATAATTTTAACATTAAATAATTGAGATAAAGTAAATCTAACGTTAAAATATTGAATTAAATATTACAAATGCAAATATGCCCCTTATAAGTTTCAACCATTTATTGATATGAAGTCAATTTATGGATGAGAAAAGTCCATAACCATGAATTTAACATTACACAATTCGGATTTAGAAGATTCGACCTTAACATACTAATATGAAAAAATGGAATACACCGTATTGTTAGTATTAGTTCATTTGAATGGTCCATATTTGACTCAAATTCAAATAAATATAGTATAGGTAAATATACACCTCAATTTCTATTCTTATCAAATAAATATTCTATCTATGGTTGACAAAAATCGATAGCCATAATTTTAACATTAAACAATTGAGATAAAGTAAATCTAACGTTAAAAAATTGAATTAAATATTACAAATGCAAATATGCCAGTTATAAATTTCAACCATTTATTGTTATGAAGTCGATTTATGGTGGGAAAAAGTCCATAATCAATAATTTAACATTACACAATTGAGATTTAGAAGATTCGACCTTAACATACTGATATGACAAAATGGAATACACCGTATTGTTAATATTAGTTCATTTGAATGGTCCATATTTGACTCAAATTCAAATATATATGGTATATATGAATATAAACGTTAGTTTCTGTTATTATCAAATACATAGTCGATCAATCTTTGTAAAAATTCGATAGCCATAATTTTAACATTAAACAATTGAGATAAAGTAAATCTAACGTTAAAAAATTGAATTAAATATTACAAATTAAAATATGCCCCTTATAAGTTTCAACCATTGATTGATACGAAGTCAATTTATGGTTGAGAAAAGTCCATAATCATGAATTTAACATTACACAATTGAGATTTAGAAGATTCGACCTTAACATATTAATATGAAAAAATGGAATACAGCGTATTGTTAATATTAGTTCATTTGAATTTTCCATATTTGACTCAAATTCAAATAAATATAGTATATGAAAATATAAACCTCAATTTCTATTCTTATCAAATAAATAGTCTATCTATGGTTGACAAAAATCGATAGCCATAATTTTAACATTAAATAATTTAGATAAAGTAAATATAACGTTAAAATATTGAATTAAATATTACAAATGCAAATATGCCCTTTATAAGTTTCAACCATTTATTGATATGAAGTAAATTTATGGTTCAGAAAAGTGCATAATCATGAATTTAACATTACATAATTGGGATTTAGAAGATTCGACCTTAACATACTAATATGACAAAATGGAATACCGTATTGTTAGTATTAGTTCATTTGAATGGTCCATATTTGACTCAAATTTAAATAAATATAGTATATGTAAATATACACCTCAATTTCTATTCTTATCAAATAAATAGTCTATCTATGGTTGACAAAAATCGATAGCCATAATTTTAACATTAAACAATTGAGATAAAGTAAATCTAACTTTAAAATATTGAATTAAATATTACAAATGCAAATATGACCCTTATAAGTTTCAACCATTTATTGATATGCAGTCAATTTATGGTTGAGAAAAGTCCATAATCATGAATTTAACATTACACAATGGGGATTTTGAAGATTCGACCTTAACCTACTAATATGACAAAATTGAATACACCGTATTGTTAATATTAGTTCATTTGAATGGTCCATATTTGTGTCAAATTCAAATATATATGGTATATATGAATATAAACGTTAGTTTCTATTATTATCAAATAAATAGTCGCTCTATTTTTGAAAAATATCGATAGCCATAATTTTAACATTAAACAATTGAGATAAAGTAAATCTAACATTAAAATATTGAATTAAATATTACAAATGCAAATATGCCACCTATAAGTTTGAACCATTTATTGATATGATGTCAATTTATGGATGAGAAAAGTCCATAATCATGAATTTAACATTACACAATTGGGATTTAGAAGATTCGACCTTAACATACTAATATGACAAAATTGAATACACTGTATTGTTAGTATTAGTTCATTTGAATGGTCCATATTTGACTCAAATTCAAATAAATATAGTATATGTAAATATACACCTCAATTTCTATTCTTATCAAATAAATAGACTATCTATCTTTGAAAAAAATCGATAGCCATAATTTTAACATTAAATAATTGAGATAAAGTAAATCTAATGTTAAAATATTGAATTAAATATTACAAATGCAAATATGCCCCTTATAAGTTTCAACCATTTATTGATATGCAGTCAATTTATGGTTGAGAAAAGTCCATAATCATGAATTTAACATTACGCAATGGGGATTTTGAAGATTCGACCTTAACATACTAATATGACAAAATTGAATACACCGTATTGTTAATATTAGTTCATTTCAATGGTCCATATTTGAGTCAAATTCAAATATATATGGTATATATGCATATGAACGTTAGTTTCTATTATTATCAAATAAATAGTCGATCAATCTTTGTAAAAATTCGATAGCTATAATTTTAACAGTAAATAATTGAGTTAAATTAAACATAAGGTTAAAATATTAACTTAAATAATACAAATGCAAATATGCACCTTATATGTTTCAACCATTTATTGATATGAACTCAATTTATGATTGAGAAAAGTGCATAATCATGAATTTAACATTCCACAATTCGGATTTAGAAGATTCGACCTTAACATACTTATATGACAAAATTGAATACACCGTATTGATAGTATTAGTTCATTTGAATGGTCCATATTTGACTCAATTTCAAATAAATATAGTATATGTAAATATACACCTCAATTTCTATTCTTATCAAATAAATATTCTATCTATGGTTGACAAAAATCGATAGCCATAATTTTAACATTAAACAATTGAGATAAAGTAAATCTAACGTTAAAAAATTGAATTAAATATTACAAATGCAAATATGCCACTTATAAATTTCAACCATTTATTGTTATGAAGTCGATTTATGGTGGGAAAAAGTCCCTAATCAATAATTTAACATTATAAAATTGGGATTTAGAAGAATCGACCTTAACATACTGATATGACAAAATGGAATACATCGTATTGTTAATATTAGTTCATTTGAATGGTCCATATTTGACTCAAATTCAAATATATATGGTATATATGAATATAAACGTTAGTTTCTATTATTATCAAATACATAGTCGATCAATGGTTGACAAAAATCGATAGCCATAATTTTAACATTAAACAATTGAGATAAAGTAAATCTAACGTTAAAATATTTAATTAAATATTACAAATGCAAATATGCCCCTTATAAGTTTCAACCATTTATTGATATGCAGTCAATTTATGGTTGAGAAAAGTCCATAATCATGAATTTAACATTACACAATGGGGATTTTGAAGATTCGACCTTAACATACTAATATGACAAAATTGAATACACCTTATTATTAATATTAGTTCATTTGAATGGTCCATATATGAGTCAAATTCAAATATATATGGTATATATGAATATAAACGTTAGTTTCTATTATTATCAAATAAATAGTCGCTCAATTTTTGAAAAAATTCGATAGCCATAATTTTAACATTAAACAATTGAGATAAAGTAAATCTAACATTAAAATATTGAATTAAATATTACAAATGCAAATATGCCACCTATAAGTTTGAACCATTTATTGATATGAAGTCAATTTATGGATGAGAAAAGTCCATAATCATGAATTTAACATTACACAATTGGGATTTAGAAGATTCGACCTTAACATACTAATATGAATAAATGGAATACACCGTATTGTTAATATCAGTTCATTTAAATGTTCCATATTTGACTCAAATTCAAATAAATATAGTATATGTAAATATACACCTCAATTTCTATTATTATCAAATAAATAGTCCATCTATCTTTGAAAAAATTCGATAGCTATAATTTTAACATTAAATAATTGAGATAAATTAAACCTAATGCTAAAAAATTGAATTAAATAATACAAATGCAAATATGCACCTTATATGTTTCAACCATTTATTGATATGAAGTCAATTTATGGATGAGAATAGTCCATAACCATGAATTTAACATTACACAATTGGGATTTAGAAGATTCGACCTTAACATACTTATATGACAAAATTGAATACACCGTATTGTTAATATTAGTTCATTTAAATGTTCCATATTTGACTCAAATTCAAATAAATATAGTATATGTAAATATACAGCTCAATTTCAATTCTTGTCAAATAAATAGTCGACCTATCTTTGAAAAAAATCGATAGCCATAATTTTAACATTAAATAATTGAGATAAAGTAAATCTAACGTTAAAATATTGAATTAAATATTACAAATGCAAATATGCCACTATTAAGTTTGAACCATTTATTGATATGAAGTCAATTTATGGATGAGAAAAGTCCATAATCATGAATTTAACATTACACAATTCGGATTTAGAAGATTTTACCTTAACATACTAATATGACAAAATGGAATACACTGTATTGTTAGTATTAGTTCATTTGAATGGTCCATATTTGACTCAAATTCAAATAAATATAGTATATGTAAATATACACCTCAATTTCTATTATTATCAAATAAATAGTCGATATATCTTTGAAAAAAATCGATAGCTATAATTTTAACATTAAATAATTGAGTTAAATTAAACATAAGGTTAAAATATTAAATTAAATAATACAAATGCAAATATGCACCTTATATGTTTCAACCATTTATTGATATGAAGTCAATTTATGATTCAGAAAAGTCCATAATCATGAATTTAACATTACACAATTGGGATTTAGAATATTCGACCTTAACATACTAATATGAATAAATGGAATTCACCGTATTGTTAATATCAGTTCATTTAAATGTTCCATATTTGACTCAAATACAAATAAATATAGTATATGTAAATATACACCTCAATTTCTATTATTATCAAATAAATAGTCCATCTATCTTTGAAAAAGTTCGATAGCTATAATTTTAACATTAAATAATTGAGATAAATTAAACCTAATGCTAAAAA
This sequence comes from Hippophae tibetana, assembly GCA_037013495.1. Classification (NCBI taxonomy): domain Eukaryota; kingdom Viridiplantae; phylum Streptophyta; class Magnoliopsida; order Rosales; family Elaeagnaceae; genus Hippophae; species Hippophae tibetana. The sequence continues at coordinate 11,869,802 of CM072805.1, read as the reverse complement.
ATTGAATTAAATAATACAAATGCAAATATGCACCTTATATGTTTCAACCATTTATTGATATGAAGTCAATTTATGGATGAGAAAAGTCCATAACTATGAATTTAACATTACACAATTCGGATTTAGAAGGTTCGACCTTAACATACTTATATGACAAAATTGAATACACTGTATTTTAGTATTAGTTCATTTGAATGGTCCATATTTGACTCAAATTCAAATAAATATAGTATATGTAAATATACACCTCAATTTCTATTATTATCAAAATAAATAGTCGATCTATCTTTGAAATAAATCGATAGCTATAATTTTAACATTAAATAATTGAGTTAAATTAAACATAAGGTTAAAATATTAAATTAAATAATACCAATGCAAATATGCACCTTATATGTTTCAACCATTTATTGATATGAAGTCAATTTATGATTTAGAAAAGTCCATAATCATGAATTTAACATTACACAATTGGGATTTAGAATATTCGACCTTAACATACTAATATGAATAAATGGAATACACCGTATTGTTAATATCAGTTCATTTAAATGTTCCATATTTGACTCAAATTCAAATAAATATAGTATATGTAAATATACACCTCAATTTCTATTATTATCAAATAAATAGTCGATCTATCTTTGAAAAAATTCGATAGCTATAATTTTAACATTAAATAATTGAGATAAATTAAACCTAATGCTAAAAAATTGAATTAAATAATACAAATGCAAATATGCACCTTATATGTTTCAACCATTTATTGATATGAAGTCAATTTATGGATGAGAAAAGTCCATAACCATGAATTTAACATTACACAATTCGGATTTAGAAGGTTCGACCTTAACATACTTATATGACAAAATTGAATACACTGTATTGTTAGTATTACTTCATTTGAATGGTCCATATTTGACTCAAATTCAAATAAATATAGTATATGTAAATATACACCTCAATTTCTATTATTATCAAAATAAATAGTCGATCTATCTTTGAAAAAAATCGATAGCTATAATTTTAACATTAAATAATTGAGTTAAATTAAACATAAGGTTAAAATATTAAATTAAATAATACCAATGCAAATATGCACCTTATATGTTTCAACCATTTATTGATATGAAGTCAATTTATGATTTAGAAAAGTCCATAATCATGAATTTAACATTACACAATTGGGATTTAGAATATTCGACCTTAACATACTAATATGAATAAATGGAATACACCGTATTGTTAATATCAGTTCATTTAAATGTTCCATATTTGACTCAAATTCAAATAAATATAGTATATGTAAATATACACCTCAATTTCTATTATTATCAAATAAATAGTCCATCTATCTTTGAAAAAATTCGATAGCTATAATTTTAACATTAAATAATTGAGATAAATTAAACCTAATGCTAAAAAATTGAATTAAATAATACAAATGCAAATATGCACCTTATATGTTTCAACCATTTATTGATATGAAGTCAATTTATGGATGAGAAAAGTCCATAACCATGAATTTAACATTACACAATTCGGATTTAGAAGGTTCGACCTTAACATACTTATATGACAAAATTGAATACACTGTATTGTTAGTATTACTTCATTTGAATGGTCCATATTTGACTCAAATTCAAATAAATATAGTATATGTAAATATACAGCTCAATTTCTATTCTTGTCAAATAAATAGTCGATCTATCTTTGAAAAAAATCGATAGCCATAATTTTAACATTAAATAATTGAGATAAAGTAAATCTAACGTTAAAATATTGAATTAAATATTACAAATGCAAATATGCCACTATTAAGTTTGAACCATTTATTGATATGAAGTCAATTTATGGATGAGAAAAGTCCATAATCATGAATTTAACATTACACAATTGGGATTTAGAAGATTCGACCTTAACATACTAATATGAATAAATGGAATACACCGTATTGTTAATATCAGTTCATTTAAATGTTCCATATTTGACTCAAATTCAAATAAATATAGTATATGTAAATATACACCTCAATTTCTATTATTATCAAATAAATAGTCCATCTATCTTTGAAAAAATTCGATAGCTATAATTTTAACATTAAATAATTGAGATAAATTAAACCTAATGCTAAAAAATTGAATTAAATAATACAAATGCAAATATGCACCTTATATGTTTCAACCATTTATTGATATGAAGTCAATTTATGGATGAGAATAGTCCATAACCATGAATTTAACATTACACAATTGGGATTTAGAAGATTCGACCTTAACATACTTATATGACAAAATTGAATACACCGTATTGTTAATATTAGTTCATTTAAATGTTCCATATTTGACTCAAATTCAAATAAATATAGTATATGTAAATATACAGCTCAATTTCTATTCTTGTCAAATAAATAGTCGACCTATCTTTGAAAAAAATCGATAGCCATAATTTTAACATTAAATAATTGAGATAAAGTAAATCTAACGTTAAAATATTGAATTAAATATTACAAATGCAAATATGCCACTATTAAGTTTGAACCATTTATTGATATGAAGTCAATTTATGGATGAGAAAAGTCCATAATCATGAATTTAACATTACACAATTCGGATTTAGAAGATTTGACCTTAACATACTAATATGACAAAATGGAATACACTGTATTGTTAGTATTAGTTCATTTGAATGGTCCATATTTGACTCAAATTCAAATAAATATAGTATATGTAAATATACACCTCAATTTCTATTATTATCAAATAAATAGTCGATATATCTTTGAAAAAAATCGATAGCTATAATTTTAACATTAAATAATTGAGTTAAATTAAACATAAGGTTAAAATATTAAATTAAATAATACAAATGCAAATATGCACCTTATATGTTTCAACCATTTATTGATATGAAGTCAATTTATGATTCAGAAAAGTCCATAATCATGAATTTAACATTACACAATTGGGATTTAGAATATTCGACCTTAACATACTAATATGAATAAATGGAATACACCGTATTGTTAATATCAGTTCATTTAAATGTTCCATATTTGACTCAAATACAAATAAATATAGTATATGTAAATATACACCTCAATTTCTATTATTATCAAATAAATAGTCCATCTATCTTTGAAAAAGTTCGATAGCTATAATTTTAACATTAAATAATTGAGATAAATTAAACCTAATGCTAAAAAATTGAATTAAATAATACAAATGCAAATATGCACCTTATATGTTTCAACCATTTATTGATATGAAGTCAATTTATGGATGAGAAAAGTCCATAACTATGAATTTAACATTACACAATTCGGATTTAGAAGGTTCGACCTTAACATACTTATATGACAAAATTGAATACACTGTATTTTAGTATTAGTTCATTTGAATGGTCCATATTTGACTCAAATTCAAATAAATATAGTATATGTAAATATACACCTCAATTTCTATTATTATCAAAATAAATAGTCGATCTATCTTTGAAAAAAATCGATAGCTATAATTTTAACATTAAATAATTGAGTTAAATTAAACATAAGGTTAAAATATTAAATTAAATAATACCAATGCAAATATGCACCTTATATGTTTCAACCATTTATTGATATGAAGTCAATTTATGATTTAGAAAAGTCCATAATCATGAATTTAACATTACACAATTGGGATTTAGAATATTCGACCTTAACATACTAATATGAATAAATGGAATACACCGTATTGTTAATATCAGTTCATTTAAATGTTCCATATTTGACTCAAATTCAAATAAATATAGTATATGTAAATATACACCTCAATTTCTATTATTATCAAATAAATAGTCGATCTATCTTTGAAAAAATTCGATAGCTATAATTTTAACATTAAATAATTGAGATAAATTAAACCTAATGCTAAAAAATTGAATTAAATAATACAAATGCAAATATGCACCTTATATGTTTCAACCATTTATTGATATGAAGTCAATTTATGGATGAGAAAAGTCCATAACCATGAATTTAACATTACACAATTCGGATTTAGAAGGTTCGACCTTAACATACTTATATGACAAAATTGAATACACTGTATTGTTAGTATTACTTCATTTGAATGGTCCATATTTGACTCAAATTCAAATAAATATAGTATATGTAAATATACAGCTCAATTTCTATTCTTGTCAAATAAATAGTCGATCTATCTTTGAAAAAAATCGATAGCCATAATTTTAACATTAAATAATTGAGATAAAGTAAATCTAACGTTAAAATATTGAATTAAATATTACAAATGCAAATATGCCCCTTATAAGTTTCAACCATTGATTGATACGAAGTCAATTTATGGTTGAGAAAAGTCCATAATCATGAATTTAACATTACACAATTGAGATTTAGAAGATTCGACCTTAACATATTAATATGAAAAAATGGAATACAGCGTATTGTTAATATTAGTTCATTTGAATTTTCCATATTTGACTCAAATTCAAATAAATATAGTATATGAAAATATAAACCTCAATTTCTATTCTTATCAAATAAATAGTCTATCTATGGTTGACAAAAATCGATAGCCATAATTTTAACATTAAATAATTTAGATAAAGTAAATATAACGTTAAAATATTGAATTAAATATTACAAATGCAAATATGCCCTTTATAAGTTTCAACCATTTATTGATATGAAGTAAATTTATGGTTCAGAAAAGTGCATAATCATGAATTTAACATTACATAATTGGGATTTAGAAGATTCGACCTTAACATACTAATATGACAAAATGGAATACCGTATTGTTAGTATTAGTTCATTTGAATGGTCCATATTTGACTCAAATTCAAATAAATATAGTATATGTAAATATACACCTCAATTTCTATTCTTATCAAATAAATAGTCTATCTATGGTTGACAAAAATCGATAGCCATAATTTTAACATTAAACAATTGAGATAAAGTAAATCTAACATTAAAATATTGAATTAAATATTACAAATGCAAATATGACCCTTATAAGTTTCAACCATTTATTGATATGCAGTCAATTTATGGTTGAGAAAAGTCCATAATCATGAATTTAACATTACACAATGGGGATTTTGAAGATTCGACCTTAACATACTAATATGACAAAATTGAATACACCGTATTGTTAATATTAGTTCATTTGAATGGTCCATATTTGTGTCAAATTCAAATATATATGGTATATATGAATATAAACGTTAGTTTCTATTATTATCAAATAAATAGTCGCTCTATTTTTGAAAAATATCGATAGCCATAATTTTAACATTAAACAATTGAGATAAAATAAATCTAACATTAAAATATTGAATTAAATATTACAAATGCAAATATGCCACCTATAAGTTTGAACCATTTATTGATATGATGTCAATTTATGGATGAGAAAAGTCCATAATCATGAATTTAACATTACACAATTGGGATTTAGAAGATTCGACCTTAACATACTAATATGACAAAATTGAATACACTGTATTGTTAGTATTAGTTCATTTGAATGGTCCATATTTGACTCAAATTCAAATAAATATAGTATATGTAAATATACACCTCAATTTCTATTCTTATCAAATAAATAGACTATCTATCTTTGAAAAAAATCGATAGCCATAATTTTAACATTAAATAATTGAGATAAAGTAAATCTAATGTTAAAATATTGAATTAAATATTACAAATGCAAATATGCCCCTTATAAGTTTCAACCATTTATTGATATGCAGTCAATTTATGGTTGAGAAAAGTCCATAATCATGAATTTAACATTACGCAATGGGGATTTTGAAGATTCGACCTTAACATACTAATATGACAAAATTGAATACACCGTATTGTTAATATTAGTTCATTTCAATGGTCCATATTTGAGTCAAATTCAAATATATATGGTATATATGCATATGAACGTTAGTTTCTATTATTATCAAATAAATAGTCGATCAATCTTTGTAAAAATTCGATAGCTATAATTTTAACAGTAAATAATTGAGTTAAATTAAACATAAGGTTAAAATATTAACTTAAATAATACAAATGCAAATATGCACCTTATATGTTTCAACCATTTATTGATATGAACTCAATTTATGATTGAGAAAAGTGCATAATCATGAATTTAACATTACACAATTGGGATTTAGAATATTCGACCTTAACATACTAATATGACAAAATGGAATACACTATATTGTTAATATTAGTTCATTTAAATGTTCCATATTTGACTCAAATTCAAATAACTATAGTATATGTAAATATACACCTCAATTTCTATTATTATCAAATAAATAGTCGATCTATCTTTGAAAAACATCGATAGCTATAATTTTAACATTAAATAATTGAGATAAATTAAACCTAAGGCAAAAAAATTGAATTAAATAATACAAATGTAAATATGCACCTTATATTTTTCAACCATTTATTGATATGAAGTCAATTTATGGATGAGAAAAGTCCATAACCATGAATTTAACATTACACAATTGCGATTTAGAAGATTCGACCTTAACATACTTATATGACAAAATTGAATACACCGTATTGTTAATATTAGTTCATTTGAATGATACATATTTGACTAAAATTCAAATAAATATAGTATATGTAAATATACACCTCAATTTCCATTCTTATCAAATAAATAGTCTATCTATGGTTGACCAAAATCGATAGCCATAATTTTAACATTAAATAATTGAGATAAAGTAAATATAACGTTAAAAATTGGATTAAATATTACAAATGCAAATCTGCCCCTTATAAGTTTCAACCATTGATTGATACGAAGTCAATTTATGGTTGAGAAAAGTCCATAATCATGAATTTAACATTACACAATTGGGATTTAGAAGATTCGACCGTAACATACTTATATGACAAAATTGAATACACCGTATTGTTAATATTAGTTCATTTGAATGGTCCATATTTGACTCAAATTCAAATAAATAATGTATATGTAAATATACAGCTCAATTTCTATTCTTGTCAAATAAATAGTCTATCTATGGTTTACAAAAATCGATGGCCATAATTTTAACATTAAATAATTGAGATAAAGTGAATCTAACATTAAAATATTGAATTAAATATTACAAATGCAAAATGCCCCTTACAAGTTTCAACCCTTGATTGATATGAAGTCAATTTATGGTTGAGAAATCTCCATAATCATGAATTTAACATTACATAATTGGGATTTAGAATATTCGACCTTAAAATACTGATATGACAAAATTGAATACACCGTATTGTTAATATTAGTTCATTTCAATGGTCCATATTTGACTCAAATTCAAATATATATGGTATATATGAATATAAACGTTAGTTTCTGTTATTATCAAATACATAGTCGATCAATCTTTGTAAAAATTCGTTAGCTATAATTTTAACATTAAATAATTGAGTTAAATTAAACATAAGGTTAACATATTAAATTAAATAATACAAATGCAAATATGCACCTTATATTCTTCAACCATTTATTGGTATGAAGTCAATTTATGGTTGAGAAAATTCCATAATCATGAATTTAACATTACACAATTGGGATTTAGAAGATTCGACCTTAAAATATTAATATGACAAAATTAAATACACCGTATTGTTTATATTAGTTCATTTGAATGGTTCATATTAGACTCAAATTCAAATAAATATAGTATATGTAAATATAAACGTTAGTTTCTATTATTATCAAATAAATAGTCGATCTATCTTTGAAACAATTCGATAGCCATAATTTCAACATTAAATAATTGAGATAAATTAAACCTAAGGTTAAAAAATTGAATTAAATAACACAAATGCAAATATGCACCTTATATGTTTCAACCATTTATTGTTATGAAGTCGATTTATGGTGGGAAAAAGTCCATAATCAATAATTTAATATTACACAATTGGGATTTAGAAGATTCGACCTTAACATACTGATATGACAAAATGGAATACACCGTATTGTTAATATTAGTTCATTTGAATGGTCCATATTTGACTCAAATTCAAATAAATATAGTATATGTAAATATACACCTCAATTTCTATTCTTATCAAATAAATAGTCTATCTATGGTTGACAAAAATCGATAGCCATAATTTTAACATTAAACAATTGAGATAAAGTAAATCTAACGTTAAAATATTGAATTAAATATTACAAATATGCCACTTATAAGTTTGAACCATTTATTGATATGAAGTCGATTTATGGTGGGAAAAAGTCCATAATCAAGAATTTAACATTACACAATTCGGATTTAGAAGATTCGACCTTAACATACTAATATGACAAAATGGAATACACCGTATTGTTAGTATTAGTTCATTTGAATGGTCCATATTCGACTCAAATTCAAATAAATATAGTATATGTAAATATACACCTCAATTTCTATTATTATTAAATAAATAGTCGATCTATCTTTGAAAAAATTCGATAGCCATAATTTTAACATTATATAATTGAGATAAATTAAACCTAAGGTTAAAAAATTGAATTAAATAATACAAATGCAAATATGCACCTTATATGTTTCAAGCATTTATTGATATGAAGTCAATTTATGGTTGAGAAAAGTCCATAATCATGAATTTAACATTACACAATTGGGATTTAGAATATTCGACCTTAACATACTGATATGACAAAATTGAATACACCGTATTGTTAATATTAGTTCATTTGAATGGTACATATTTGACTCAAATTCAAATAAATATAGTATATGTAAATATAAACGTTAGTTTCTATTATTATCAAATAAATAGTCGATCTATCTTTGAAAAAATTCGATAGATATAATTTTAACATTAAATAATTGGGTTAAATTAATCCTAAAGTTAAAAAATTGAATTAAATAATAGAAATGCAAATATGTACCTTATATGTTTCAACCAATGATTGATACGAAGTCAATTTATGGTTGAGAAAAGTCCATAATCATGAATTTAACATTACACAATTGGGATTTAGAAGATTCGACCTTAACATACTGATATGACAAAATGGAATACACTGTATTGTTAATATTAGTTCATTTGAATGATCCATATTTGACTAAAATTCAAATAAATATAGTATATGTAAATATACACCTCAATTTCTATTCTTATCAAATAAATAGTCTCTCTATGGTTGACAAAAATCGATAGCCATAATTTTAACATTAAACAATTGAGATAAAGTAAATCTAACGTTAAAATATTATATTAAATATTACAAATGCAAATATGCCACTTATTAATTTCAACCATTTATTGTTATGAAGTCGATTTATGGTGGGAAAAAGTCCATAATCAATAATTTAACATTACACAATTGGGATTTAGAAGATTTGACCTTAACATACTAATATGACAAAATGGAATACACCGTATTGTTAGTATTAGTTCATTTGAATGGTACATATTTGACTCAAATTCAAATAAATATTGTATATGTAAATATACACCTCAATTTCTATTCTTATCAAATAAATAGTCTATCTATGGTTGACAAAAATCGATAGCCATAATTTTAACATTAAATAATTGAGATAAATTAAACCTAAGGTTAAAAAATCGAATTAAATAACACAAATGCAAATATGCACCTTATATGTTTCAACCATTTATTGATATGAAGTCAATTTATGGTTGAGAAAAGTCCATAATCATGTATTTAACATTACACAATTGGGATTTAGAAGATTCGACCTTAACATACTAATATGACAAAATGGAATACACCGTATTGTTAGTATTAGTTCATTTGAATGGTACATATTTGACTCAAATTCAAATAAATATAGTGTATGTAAATATACACCTCAATTTCTATTCTTATCAAATAATAGTCTATCTATGGTTGACAAAAATTGATAGCCATAATTTTAACATTAAACAATTGAGATAAAGTAAATCTAACGTTAAAATATTGAATTAAATATTACAAATATGCCACTTATAAGTTTGAACCATTTATTGATATGAAGTCGATTTATGGTGGGAAAAAGTCCATAATCAAGAATTTAACATTACACAATTCGGATTTAGAAGATTCGACCTTAACATACTAATATGACAAAATGGAATACACCGTATTGTTAGTATTAGTTCATTTGAATGGTTCATATTTGACTCAAATTCAAATAAATATAGTATATGTAAATATACACCTCAATTTCTATTATTATCAAATAAATAGTCCATCTATCTTTGAAAAAGTTCGATAGCTATAATTTTAACATTAAATAATTGAGATAAATTAAACCTAATGCTAAAAAATTGAATTAAATAATACAAATGCAAATATGCACCTTATATGTTTCAACCATTTATTGATATGAAGTCAATTTATGGATGAGAAAAGTCCATAACTATGAATTTAACATTACACAATTCGGATTTAGAAGGTTCGACCTTAACATACTTATATGACAAAATTGAATACACTGTATTTTAGTATTAGTTCATTTGAATGGTCCATATTTGACTCAAATTCAAATAAATATAGTATATGTAAATATACACCTCAATTTCTATTATTATCAAATAAATAGTCGATCTATCTTTGAAAAAAATCGATAGCTATAATTTTAACATTAAATAATTGAGTTAAATTAAACATAAGGTTAAAATATTAAATTAAATAATACCAATGCAAATATGCACCTTATATGTTTCAACCATTTATTGATATGAAGTCAATTTATGATTCAGAAAAGTCCATAATCATGAATTTAACATTACACAATTGGGATTTAGAATATTCGACCTTAACATACTAATATGAATAAATGGAATACACCGTATTGTTAATATCAGTTCATTTAAATGTTCCATATTTGACTCAAATTCAAATAAATATAGTATATGTAAATATACACCTCAATTTCTATTATTATCAAATACATAGTCGATCTATCTTTGAAAACATTCGATAGCTATAATTTTAACATTAAATAATTGAGATAAATTAAACCTAATGCTAAAAAATTGAATTAAATAATACAAATGCGAATATGCACCTTATATGTTTCAACCATTTATTGATATGAAGTCAATTTATGGATGAGAAAAGTCCATAACCATGAATTTAACATTACACAATTCGGATTTAGAAGGTTCGACCTTAACATACTTATATGACAAAATTGAATACACTGTATTGTTAGTATTAGTTCATTTGAATGGTCCATATTTGACTCAAATTCAAATAAATATAGTATATGTAAATATACAGCTCAATTTCTATTCTTGTCAAATAAATAGTCGATCTATCTTTGAAAAAAATCGATAGCCATAATTTTAACATTAAATAATTGAGATAAAGTAAATCTAACGTTAAAATATTGAATTAAATATTACAAATGCAAATATGCCCCTTATAAGTTTCAACCATTTATTGATATGAAGTCAATTTATGGATGAGAAAAGTCCATAACCATGAATTTAACATTACATAATTGGGATTTAGAAGATTCGACCTTAACATACTAATATGACAAAATGGAATACACCGTATTGTTAGTATTAGTTCATTTGAATGGTCCATATTTGACTCAAATTCAAATAAATATAGTATATGTAAATATACACCTCAATTTCTATTCTTATCAAATAAATATTCTATCTATGGTTGACAAAAATCGATAGCCATAATTTTAACATTAAACAATTGAGATAAAGTAAATCTAACGTTAAAAAATTGAATTAAATATTACAAATGCAAATATGCCAGTTATAAATTTCAACCATTTATTGTTATGAAGTCGATTTATGGTGGGAAAAAGTCCATAATCAATAATTTAACATTACACAATTGAGATTTAGAAGATTCGACCTTAACATACTGATATGACAAAATGGAATACACCGTATTGTTAATATTAGTTCATTTGAATGGTCCATATTTGACTCAAATTCAAATATATATGGTATATATGAATATAAACGTTAGTTTCTGTTATTATCAAATACATAGTCGATCAATCTTTGTAAAAATTCGATAGCCATAATTTTAACATTAAACAATTGAGATAAAGTAAATCTAACGTTAAAAAATTGAATTAAATATTACAAATGAAAATATGCCCCTTATAAGTTTCAACCATTGATTGATACGAAGTCAATTTATGGTTGAGAAAAGTCCATAATCATGAATTTAACATTACACAATTGAGATTTAGAAGATTCGACCTTAACATATTAATATGAAAAAATGGAATACAGCGTATTGTTAATATTAGTTCATTTGAATTTTCCATATTTGACTCAAATTCAAATAAATATAGTATATGAAAATATAAACCTCAATTTCTATTCTTATCAAATAAATAGTCTATCTATGGTTGACAAAAATCGATAGCCATAATTTTAACATTAAATAATTTAGATAAAGTAAATATAACGTTAAAATATTGAATTAAATATTACAAATGCAAATATGCCCTTTATAAGTTTCAACCATTTATTGATATGAAGTAAATTTATGGTTCAGAAAAGTGCATAATCATGAATTTAACATTACATAATTGGGATTTAGAAGATTCGACCTTAACATACTAATATGACAAAATGGAATACCGTATTGTTAGTATTAGTTCATTTGAATGGTCCATATTTGACTCAAATTCAAATAAATATAGTATATGTAAATATACACCTCAATTTCTATTCTTATCAAATAAATAGTCTATCTATGGTTGACAAAAATCGATAGCCATAATTTTAACATTAAACAATTGAGATAAAGTAAATCTAACGTTAAAATAAATCTAACGTTAAAATATTGAATTAAATATTACAAATGCAAATATGACCCTTATAAGTTTCAACCATTTATTGATATGCAGTCAATTTATGGTTGAGAAAAGTCCATAATCATGAATTTAACATTACACAATGGGGATTTTGAAGATTCGACCTTAACATACTAATATGACAAAATTGAATACACCGTATTGTTAATATTAGTTCATTTGAATGGTCCATATTTGTGTCAAATTCAAATATATATGGTATATATGAATATAAACGTTAGTTTCTATTATTATCAAATAAATAGTCGCTCTATTTTTGAAAAATATCGATAGCCATAATTTTAACATTAAACAATTGAGATAAAGTAAATCTAACATTAAAATATTGAATTAAATATTACAAATGCAAATATGCCACCTATAAGTTTGAACCATTTATTGATATGATGTCAATTTATGGATGAGAAAAGTCCATAATCATGAATTTAACATTACACAATTGGGATTTAGAAGATTCGACCTTAACATACTAATATGACAAAATTGAATACACTGTATTGTTAGTATTAGTTCATTTGAATGGTCCATATTTGACTCAAATTCAAATAAATATAGTATATGTAAATATACACCTCAATTTCTATTCTTATCAAATAAATAGACTATCTATCTTTGAAAAAAATCGATAGCCATAATTTTAACATTAAATAATTGAGATAAAGTAAATCTAATGTTAAAATATTGAATTAAATATTACAAATGCAAATATGCCCCTTATAAGTTTCAACCATTTATTGATATGCAGTCAATTTATGGTTGAGAAAAGTCCATAATCATGAATTTAACATTACGCAATGGGGATTTTGAAGATTCGACCTTAACATACTAATATGACAAAATTGAATACACCGTATTGTTAATATTAGTTCATTTCAATGGTCCATATTTGAGTCAAATTCAAATATATATGGTATATATGCATATGAACGTTAGGTTCTATTATTATCAAATAAATAGTCGATCAATCTTTGTAAAAATTCGATAGCTATAATTTTAACAGTAAATAATTGAGTTAAATTAAACATAAGGTTAAAATATTAACTTAAATAATACAAATGCAAATATGCACCTTATATGTTTCAACCATTTATTGATATGAACTCAATTTATGATTGAGAAAAGTGCATAATCATGAATTTAACATTACACAATTGGGATTTAGAATATTCGACCTTAACATACTAATATGACAAAATGGAATACACTGTATTGTTAATATTAGTTCATTTAAATGTTCCATATTTGACTCAAATTCAAATAACTATAGTATATGTAAATATACACCTCAATTTCTATTATTATCAAATAAATAGTCGATCTATCTTTGAAAAAATTCGATAGCTATAATTTTAACATTAAATAATTGAGATAAATTAAACCTAAGGCACAAAAATTGAATTAAATAATACAAATGTAAATATGCACCTTATATTTTTCAACCATTTATTGATATGAAGTCAATTTATGGATGAGAAAAGTCCATAACCATGAATTTAACATTACACAATTGCGATTTAGAAGATTCGACCTTAACATACTTATATGACAAAATTGAATACACCGTATTGTTAATATTAGTTCATTTGAATGATACATATTTGACTAAAATTCAAATAAATATAGTATATGTAAATATACACCTCAATTTCCATTCTTATCAAATAAATAGTCTATCTATGGTTGACAAAAATCGATATCCATAATTTTAACATTAAATAATTGAGATAAATTAAACCTAAGGTTAAAAAATTGAATTAAATAATACAAATGCAAATATGCACCTTATATGTTTCAACCATTGATTGGTACGAAGTCAATTTATGGTTGAGAAAAGTCCATAATCATGAATTTAACATTACACAATTGGGATTTAGAATATTCGACCTTAACATACTGATATGACAAAATGGAATACACTGTATTGTTAATATTAGTTCATTTCAATGATCTATATTTGACTAAAATTCAAATAAATATAGTATATGTAAATATACACCTCAATTTATATTCTTATCAAATAAATAGTCTATCTATGGTTGACAAAAATCGATATCCATAATTTTAACATTAAATAATTGAGATAAATTAAACCTAAGGTTAAAAAATTGAATTAAATAATACAAATGCAAATATGCACCTTATATGTTTCAACCATTGATTGGTACGAAGTCAATTTATGGTTGAGAAAAGTCCATAATCATGAATTTAACATTACACAATTGGGATTTAGAAGATTCGACCTTAAAATATTAATATGACAAAATTAAATACACCGTATTGTTTATATTAGTTCATTTGAATGGTTCATATTAGACTCAAATTCAAATAAATATAGTATATGTAAATATAAACGTTAGTTTCTATTATTATCAAATAAATAGTCGATCTATCTTTGAAACAATTCGATAGCCATAATTTCAACATTAAATAATTGAGATAAATTAAACCTAAGGTTAAAAAATTGAATTAAATAACACAAATGCAAATATGCACCTTATATGTTTCAACCATTTATTGATTTGAAGTCCATTTATGGTTGAGAAAAGTCCATAATCATGAATTTAACATTACACAATTGGGATTTAGAAGATTCGACCTTAACAGACTTATATGAAAAACTTGAATATACCGTATTGTTAATATTAGTTCATTTGAATGATACATATTTGACTAAAATTCAAATAAATATAGTATATGTAAATATACACCTCAATTTCCATTCTTATCAAATAAATAGTCTATCTATGGTTGACAAAAATCGATATCCATAATTTTAACATTAAATAATTGAGATAAATTAAACCTAAGGTTAAAAAATTGAATTAAATAATACAAATGCAAATATGCACCTTATATGTTTCAACCATTGATTGGTACGAAGTCAATTTATGGTTGAGAAAAGTCCATAATCATGAATTTAACATTACACAATTGGGATTTAGAATATTCGACCTTAACATACTGATATGACAAAATGGAATACACTGTATTGTTAATATTAGTTCATTTCAATGATCTATATTTGACTAAAATTCAAATAAATATAGTATATGTAAATATACACCTCAATTTATATTCTTATCAAATAAATAGTCTATCTATGGTTGACAAAAATCGATAGCCATAATTTTAACATTAAACAATTGAGATAAAGTAAATCTAACGTTAAAATATTATATTAAATATTACAAATGCAAATATGCCACTTATAAATTTCAACCATTTATTGTTATGAAGTCGATTTATGGTGGGAAAAAGTCCATAATCAATAATTTAATATTACACAATTGGGATTTAGAAGATTCGACCTTAACATACTGATATGACAAAATGGAATACACCGTATTGTTAATATTAGTTCATTTGAATGGTCCATATTTGACTCAAATTCAAATAAATATAGTATATGTAAATATACACCTCAATTTCTATTCTTATCTAATAAATAGTCTATCTATGGTTGACAAAAATCGATAGCCATAATTTTAACATTAAACAATTGAGATAAAGTAAATCTAACGTTAAAATATTGAATTAAATATTACAAATATGCCACTTATAAGTTTGAACCATTTATTGATATTAAGTCGATTTATGGTGGGAAAAATCCATAATCAAGAATTTAACATTACACAATTCGGATTTAGAAGATTCGACCTTAACATACTAATATGACAAAATGGAATACACCGTATTGTTAGTATTAGTTCATTTGAATGGTCCATATTCGACTCAAATTCAAATAAATATAGTATATGTAAATATACACCTCAATTTCTATTATTATTAAATAAATAGTCGATCTATCTTTGAAAAAATTCGATAGCCATAATTTTAACATTATATAATTGAGATAAATTAAACCTAAGGTTAAAAAATTGAATTAAATAATACAAATGCAAATATGCACCTTATATGTTTCAAGCATTTATTGATATGAAGTCAATTTATGGTTGAGAAAAGTCCATAATCATGAATTTAACATTACACAATTGGGATTTAGAATATTCGACCTTAACATACTGATATGACAAAATTGAATACACCGTATTGTTAATATTAGTTCATTTGAATGGTACATATTTGACTCAAATTCAAATAAATATAGTATATGTAAATATAAACGTTAGTTTCTATTATTATCAAATAAATAGTCGATCTATCTTTGAAAAAATTCGATAGATATAATTTTAACATTAAATAATTGGGTTAAATTAATCCTAAAGTTAAAAAATTGAATTAAATAATAGAAATGCAAATATGTACCTTATATGTTTCAACCAATGATTGATACGAAGTCAATTTATGGTTGAGAAAAGTCCATAATCATGAATTTAACATTACACAATTGGGATTTAGAAGATTCGACCTTAACATACTGATATGACAAAATGGAATACACTGTATTGTTAATATTAGTTCATTTGAATGATCCATATTTGACTAAAATTCAAATAAATATAGTATATGTAAATATACACCTCAATTTATATTCTTATCAAATAAATAGTCTATCTATGGTTGACAAAAATCGATAGCCATAATTTTAACATTAAACAATTGAGATAAAGTAAATCTAACGTTAAAATATTATATTAAATATTACAAATGCAAATATGCCACTTATTAATTTCAACCATTTATTGTTATGAAGTCGATTTATGGTGGGAAAAAGTCCATAATCAATAATTTAACATTACACAATTGCGATTTAGAAGATTCGACCTTAACATACTGATATGACAAAATGGAATACACCGTATTGTTAATATTAGTTCATTTGAATGGTACATATTTGACTCAAATTCAAATAAATATAGTGTATGTAAATATACACCTCAATTTCTATTCTTATCAAATAATAGTCTATCTATGGTTGACAAAAATTGATAGCCATAATTTTAACATTAAACAATTGAGATAAAGTAAATCTAACGTTAAAATATTGAATTAAATATTACAAATATGCCACTTATAAGTTTGAACCATTTATTGATATGAAGTCGATTTATGGTGGGAAAAAGTCCATAATCAAGAATTTAACATTACACAATTCGGATTTAGAAGATTCGACCTTAACATACTAATATGACAAAATGGAATACACCGTATTGTTAGTATTAGTTCATTTGAATGGTTCATATTTGACTCAAATTCAAATAAATATAGTATATGTAAATATACACCTCAATTTCTATTATTATCAAATAAATAGTCGATCTATCTTTGAAAAATTTCGATATCTATAATTTTAACATTAAATAATTGAGATAAATTAAACCTAAGGTTAAAAAAAAGAATTAAATAATACAAATGCAAATATGCACCTTATATGTTTCAACAATTTATTGATATGAAGTGAATTTATGGTTGAGAAAAGTCCATAATCATGAATTTAACATTACACAATTGGGATTTAGAAGATTCGACCTGAACATACTGATATGACAAAATGGAATACACCGTATTGTTAATATTAGTTCATTTGAATGTTCCATATTTGACTCAAATTCAAATAAATATAGTATATGTAAATATACACCTCAATTTCTATTATTATCAAATAAATAGTCGATGTATCTTTGAAAAAGTTTGATATCCATAATTTTAACATTAAATAATTGAGATAAATTAAACCTAAGGTTAAAAAATAGAATTAAATAATACAAATGCAAATATGCACCTTATATGTTTCAACCATTTATTGATATGTAGTAAATTTATGGTTGAGAAAAGTCCATAATCATGAATTTAACATTACACAATTGGGATTTAGAAGATTCGACCCTAACATACTTATATGACAAAATGGAATACACCGTATTGTTAATATTAGTTCATTTGAATGGTACATATTTGACTCAAATTCAAATAAATATAGTATATGTAAATATACACCTCACTTTCTATTCTTATCAAATAAATAGTCTATCTATGGTTGACAAAAATCGATAGCCATAATTGTAACATTAAACAATTGAGATAAAGTAAATCTAACGTTAAAATATTGAATTAAATATTACAAATGCAAATATGCCAATTATAAGTTTGAACCATGTATTGATACGAAGTCAATTTATGGTTGAGAAAAGTCTATAATCATGAATTTAACATTACACAATTCGGATTTAGAAGATTCAACCTTATCATACTAATATGACAAAATCTAATACACTGTATTGTTAGTATTAGTTCATTTGAATGGTCCATATTTGAATCAAATTCAAATAAATATAGTATATGTAAATATACACCTCAATTTCTATTATTATCAAATAAATAGTCGATCTATGGTTGACAAAAATCGTTAGCCATAATTTTAACATTAAATAATTGAGATAAATTAAACCTAAGGTTAAAAAATTCAATTAAACAATACAAATGCAAATATGCACCTTATATGTTTCAACCATTTACTGATATGAAGTCAATTTATGGTTGAGAAAAGTCCATAATCATGAATTTAACATTACACAATTGGGATTTAGAAGATTCGACCTTAACATAGTTATATGACAAAATGGAATACACCGTATTGTTAATATTAGTTCATTTGTATGGTCCATATTTGACTCAAATTCAAATAAATATAGTATATGTAAATATACACCTCAATTTCTATTATTATCAAATAAATAGTCGATCTATGGTTGACAAAAATCGTTAGCCATAATTTTAACATTAAATAATTGAGATAAATTAAATCTAAGGTTAAAAAATTGAATTAAATATTACATATGAAAATATGCCCCTTATAAGTTTCAACCATTGATTGATACGAAGTCAATTTATGGTTGAGAAAAGTCAATAATCATGAATTTAACATTACACAATTGGGATTTGGAAGATTCGACCTTATAATACTTATATGACAAAATTGAATACACCGTATTGTTTCTATTAGTTCATTTGAATGGTCCATATTTGACTCAAATTCAAATAAATATAGTATATGTAAATATACACCTCAATTTCTATTATTATCAAATAAATAGTCGATATATTTTTTAAAAAATTCGATAGCCATTATTTTAACATTAAATAATTGAGATAAATTAAACCTAAGGTTAAAAAATTGAATTAAATAATACAAATGCAAATATGCACCTTACATTTTTCAGCCATTTATTGATATGAAGTCAATTTATGGTTGAGAAAAGTCCATAATCATGAATTTAACATTACACAATTGGGATTTAGAAGATTCGACCTTAACATACTGATATGACAAAATGGAATACACCGTATTTTTAATATTAGTTCATTTAAATGTTCCATATTTGACTCAAATTGAAATAAATATAGTATATGTAAATATACACCTCAATTTCTATTATTATCAAATAAATAGTCGATATATTTTTTAAACAATTTGATAGCCATTATTTTAACATTAAATAATTGAGATAAATTAAACATAAGGTTAAAAAATTGAATTAAATAATACAAATTCAAATATGCACCACCATATATATTTCAACCATTTATTGATATGAAGTCAATTTATGGTTGAGAAAAGTCCATAATCAGGAATTTAACATTACACAATAGGGATTTAGAAGATTTGACCTTATAATACTTATATGACAAAATTGAATACACCGTATTGTTAATATTAGTTCATTTGAATAGTCTATATTTGACTCAAATTCAAATAAATATAGTATATGTAAATATACACCTCCATTTATATTCTTATCAAATAAATATTCTAACTATGGTTAACAAAAATCGATAGCCATAATTTTAACATTAAACAATTGAGATAAAGTAAATCTAACGTTAAAATATTAAATTAAATATTACAAATGCAAATATGCCACTTATAAATTTCAACCATTTATTGTTATGAAGTCGATTTATGGTGGGAAAAAGTCCATAATCAATAATTTAAAATTACACAATCGGGATTTAGAAGATTCGACCTTAACATACTGATATGACAAAATGTAATACACCGTATTGTTAATATTAGTTCATTTGAATTGTCCATATTTGACTCAAATTCAAATAAATATAGTATATGTAAATATACACCTCAATTTCTATTCTTATCAAATAAATAGTCTATCTATGGTTGACAAAAATCGATAGCCATAATTTTAACATTAAACAATTGAGATAAAGTAAATCTAACGTTAAAATATTGCATTAAATAGTACAAATTCAAATATGCCACTTATAAGTTTGAACCATTTATTGATATGAAGTCAATTTATGGATGAGAAAAGTCCATAATCCTAAATTTAACATTACACAATTCAGATTTAGAAGATTCGACCTTAACATACTAATATGACAAAATGGAATACACCGTATTTTTAGTATTAGTTCATTTGAATGGTCCATATTTGACTCAAATTCAAATAAATATAGTATATATAAATATACACCTCAATTTCTATTATTATCAAATAAATAGTCGATCTATCTTTAAAAAAATTTGTAGCCATAATTTTAACATTAAATAATTGAGATAAATTAAACCTAAGGTTAAAAAATAGAATTAAATAATACAAATGCAAATATGCACCTTATATGTTTCAACCATTTATTGATATGTAGTCAATTTATGGTTGAGAAAAGTCCATAATCATGAATTTAACATTACACAATTGGGATTTAGAAGATTCGACCTTAACATACTGATATGACAAAATGGAATACACCGTATTGTTAATATTAGTTCATTTCAATGTTCCATATTTGACTCAAATTCAAATAAATATAGTATATATAAATATACACCTCAATTTCAATTATTATCAAATAAGTAGTCGATATATTTTTTAAAAAATTCGATAGCCATTATTTTAACATTAAATAATTCAGATAAATTAAACATAAGGTTAAAAAATTGAATTAAATAATACAAATTCAAATATGCACAACCATATATGTTTCAACCATTTATTGATATGAAGTCAATTTATGGTTTAGAAAAGTCTATAATCATGAATTTAACATTACACAATTGGGATTTAGAAGTTTCGACCTTAACATACTTATATGACAAAATGGAATACACCGTATTGTTAATATTAGTTCATTTCAATGTTCCATATTTGACTCAAATTCAAATAAATATAGTATATATAAATATACACCTCAATTTCAATTATTATCAAATAAGTAGTCGATATATTTTTTAAAAAATTCGATAGCCATTATTTTAACATTAAATAATTCAGATAAATTAAACATAAGGTTAAAAAATTGAATTAAATAATACAAATTCAAATATGCACCACCATATATGTTTCAACCATTTATTGATATGAAGTCAATTTATGGTTGAGAAAAGTCCATAATCAGGAATTTAACATTACACAATTATGATTTAGAAGATTCGACCTTAACATACTGATATGACAAAATGGAATACACCGTATTTTTAATATTAGTTCATTTAAATGTTCCATATTTGACTCAAATTCAAATAAATATAGTATATGTAAATATACACCTCAATTTCTATTATTATCAAATAAATAGTCGATCTATCTTTGAAAAAATTCGATAGCCATAATTTTAACATTAAATAATTGAGATAAATTAAACCTAAGGTTAAAAAATTGAATTAAATAATACAAATGCAAATATGCACCTTACATGTTTCAGCCATTTATTGATATGAAGTCAATTTATGGTTGAGAAAAGTCCATAATCATGAATTTAACATTACACAATTGGGATTTAGAAGATTCGACCTTAACATACTGATATGACAAAATGGAATACACCGTATTTTTAATATTAGTTCATTTAAATGTTCCATATTTGACTCAAATTCAAATAAATATAGTATATGTAAATATACACCTCAATTTCTATTATTATAAAATAAATAGTCGATATATTTTTTAAACAATTCGATAGCCATTATTTTAACATTAAATAATTAAGATAAATTAAACATAAGGTTAAAAAATTGAATTAAATAATACAAATTCAAATATGCACCACCATATATATTTCAACCATTTATTGATATGAAGTCAATTTATGGTTGAGAAAAGTCCATAATCAGGAATTTAACATTACACAATAGGGATTTAGAAGATTTGACCTTATAATACTTATATGACAAAATTGAATACACCGTATTGTTAATATTAGTTCATTTGAATAGTCTATATTTGACTCAAATTCAAATAAATATAGTATATGTAAATATACACCTCCATTTATATTCTTATCAAATAAATATTCTAACTATGGTTAACAAAAATCGATAGCCATAATTTTAACATTAAACAATTGAGATAAAGTAAATCTAACGTTAAAATATTAAATTAAATATTACAAATGCAAATGTGCCACTTATAAATTTCAACCATTTATTGTTATGAAGTCGATTTATGGTGGGAAAAAGTCCATAATCAATAATTTAAAATTACACAATCGGGATTTAGAAGATTCGACCTTAACATACTGATATGACAAAATGTAATACACCGTATTGTTAATATTAGTTCATTTGAATGGTCCATATTTGACTCAAATTCAAATAAATATAGTATATGTAAATATACACCTCAATTTCTATTCTTATCAAATAAATAGTCTATCTATGGTTGACAAAAATCGATAGCCATAATTTTAACATTAAACAATTGAGATAAAGTAAATCTAACGTTAAAATATTGCATTAAATATTACAAATTCAAATATGCCACTTATAAGTTTGAACCATTTATTGATATGAAGTCAATTTATGGATGAGAAAAGTCCATAATCCTGAATTTAACATTACACAATTCAGATTTAGAAGATTCGACCTTAAAATACTAATATGACAAAATGGAATACACCGTATTTTTAGTATTAGTTCATTTGAATGGTCCATATTTGACTCAAATTCAAATAAATATAGTATATGTAAATATACACCTCAATTTCTATTATTATCAAATAAATATTCGATCTATCTTTGAAAAAATTTGTAGCCATAATTTTAACATTAAATAATTGAGAAAAATTAAACCAAAGGTTAAAAAATAGAATTAAATAATACAAATGCAAATATGCACCTTATATGTTTCAACCATTTGTTGATATGTAGTCAATTTATGGTTGAGAAAAGTCCATAATCATGAATTTAACATTACACAATTGGGATTTAGAAGATTCGACCTTAACATACTGATATGACAAAATGGAATACACCGTATTGTTAATATTAGTTCATTTCAATGTTCCATATTTGACTCAAATTCAAATAAATATAGTATATGTAAATATACACCTCAATTTCAATTATTATCAAATAAGTAGTCGATATATTTTTTAAAAAATTCGATAGCCATTATTTTAACATTAAATAATTCAGATAAATTAAACATAAGGTTAAAAAATTGAATTAAATAATACAAATTCAAATATGCAACACCATATATGTTTCAACCATTTATTGATATGAAGTCAATTTATGGTTGAGAAAAGTCCATAATCATGAATTTAACATTACACAATTGGGATTTAGAAGTTTCGACCTTAACATACTTATATGACAAAATGGAATACACCGTATTGTTAATATTAGTTCATTTGAATTTTCCGTATTTGACTGAAATTCAAATAAATATAGTATATGTAAATATACACATCAATATCTATTCTTATCAAATAAATAGTCTATCTATGGTTGACAAAAATCGATACCCATAATTTTAACATTAAACAATGGAGATAAAGTAAATCTAACGTTAAAAAATTGAATTAAATATTACAAATGAAAATATGCCCCTTATAAGTTTCAACCATTGATTGATACGTAGTCAATTTATGGTTGAGAAAAGTCCATAATCATGAATTTAACATTACACAATAGGGATTTGGAAGATTCTACCTTATAATACTTATATAACAAAATTGAATACACCGTATTGTTAATATTAGTTCATTTGAATGGTCCATATTTGACTCAAATTCAAATAAATATAGTATATGTAAATATACACCTCAATTTCTATTCTTAACAAATAAATAGACTATCTATGGTTGACAAAAATCGATAGCCATAATTTTAACATTAAATAATTGAGATAAAGTAAATTTAACGTTAAAATATTGAATTAAATATTACAAATGCAAATATGCCCTTTATAAGTTTCAACCATTTATTGATATGAAGTAAATTTATGGTTGAGAAAAGTCCATAATCATGAATTTAACATTACATAATTGGAATTTAGAAGATTCGACCTTAACATACTAATATGAAAAAAATGGAATACCGTATTGTTAGTATTAGTTCATTTGAATGGTCCATATTTGACTCAAATTCAAATAAATATAGTATATGTAAATATACACCTCAATTTCTATTCTTATCAAATAAATAGACTATCTATGGTTGAAAAAAATCGATAGCCATAATTTTAACATTAAATAATTGAGATAAAGTAAATCTAACGTTAAAATATTGAATTAAATATTACAAATTCAAATATGCCCTTTATAAGTTTCAACCATTTATTGATATGAAGTAAATTTATGGTTGAGAAAACTCCATAATCATGAATTTAACATTACACAATTCGGATTTAGAAGATTCGACCTTAACATACTTATATGACAAAATGGAATACACCGTATTGTTAATATTAGTTCATTTGAATTTTCCGTATTTGACTGAAATTCAAATAAATATAGTATATGTAAATATACACATCAATATCTATTCTTATCAAATAAATAGTCTATCTATGGTTGACAAAAATCGATAGCCATAATTTTAACATTAAACAATTGAGATAAAGTAAATCTAACGTTAAAAAATTGAATTAAATATTACAAATGAAAATATGCCCCTTATAAGTATCAACCATTGATTGATACGTAGTCAATTTATGGTTGAGAAAAGTCCATAATCATGAATTTAACATTACACAATAGGGATTTGGAAGATTCTACCTTATAATACTTATATAACAAAATTGAATACACCGTATTGTTAATATTAGTTCATTTGAATGGTCCATATTTGACTCAAATTCAAATAAATATAGTATATGTAAATATACACATCAATTTCTATTCTTATCAAATAAATAGTCTATCTATGGTTGACAAAAATCAATAGCCATAATTTTAACATTAAATAATTGAGATAAATTAAACCTAAGGTTAAAAAATTGAATTAAATAATACAAATGGAAATATGCACCTTATATGTTTCAACCATTTATTGATATGAAGTCAATTTATGGTTGAGAAAAGTCCATAATCATGAATTTAACATTACACAATTGGGATTTTGAAGATTCGACCTTAACATACTTATATGACAAAATGGAATACACCGTATTGTTAATATTAGTTCATTTGAATGGTCCATATTTGACTCAAATTCAAATAAATATAGTATATGTAAATATACACCTCAATTTCTATTCTTATCAAATAAATAGACTATCTATGGTTGACAAAAATCGATAGCCATAATTTTAACATTAAATAATTGAGATAAAGTAAATCTAACGTTAAAATATTAAATTAAATATTACAAATGCAAATATGCCCTTTATAAGTTTCAACCATTTATTGATATGAAGTAAATTTATGGTTCAGAAAAGTCCATAATCATGAATTTAACATTACATAATTGGAATTTAGAAGATTCGACCTTAACATACTAATATCAAAAAATGGAATACCGTATTGTTAGTATTAGTTCATTTGAATGGTCCATATTTGACTCAAATTCAAATAAATATAGTATATGTAAATATACACCTCAATTTCTATTATTATCAAATAAATAGTAGATCTATGGTTGACAAAAATCGATAGCCATAATTTTAACATTAAATAATTGAGTTAAATTAAACAGAAGGTTAAAATATGTAATTAAATAATACAAATGCAAATATACACCTTATATGTTTCAACCATTGATTGATATGAAGTCAATTTATGGTTGAGAAAAGTCCATAATCATGAATTTAACATTACACAATTGGGATTTAGAAGATTCGACCTGAACATACTGATATAACAAAATGGAATACACCGTATTGTTAATATTAGTTCATTTGAATGTTCCATATTTGACTCAAATTCAAATAAATATAGTATATGTAAATATACACCTCAATTTCTATTTTTATCAAATAAATAGTCGATCTATTTTTGAAAATATTCGATAGCCATAATTTTAATATTAAATAATTGAGATAAATTAAACCTAAGGTTAAAAAATTGAATTAAACAATACAAATGCAAATATGCACCTTATATGTTTCAACCATTTATTGATATGAAGTCAATTTATGGTTGAGAAAAGTCCATAATCATGAATTTAACATTACACAATTGGGATTTAGAAGATTCGACCTTAACATAGTCATATGACAAAATGGAATACACCGTATTGTTAGTATTAGTTCATATGAATGGTCCATATTTGACTCAAATTCAAATAAATATAGTATATGTAAATATACACCTCAATTTCTATTCTTATAAAATAAATAGTCTATCTATGGTTGACAAAAATCGATAGCCATAATTTTAACATTAAACAATTGAGATAAAGTAAATCTAACGTTAAAAAATTGAATTAAATATTACAAATTCAAATATGCCACTTATAAGTTTGAACCATTTATTGATATGAAGTCAATTTATGGATGAGAAAAGTCCATAATCATGAATTTAACATTACACAATTCAGATTTAGAAGATTCGACCTTAACATACTAATATAACAAAATGGAATACACCGTATTTTTAGTATTAGTTCATTTGAATGGTCCATATTTGACTCAAATTCAAATAAATATAGTATATGTAAATATACACCTCAATTTCTATTATTATCAAATAAATAGTCGATCTATCTTTGAAAAAATTTGATATCCATAATTTTAACATTAAATAATTAAGATAAATTAAACCTAAGGTTAAAAAATAGAATTAAATAATACAAATGCAAATATGCACCTTATATATTTCAACCATTTATTGATATGTAGTCAATTTATGGTTGAGAAAAGTCCATAATCATGAATTTAACATTACACAATTGGGATTTAGAAGATTCGACCTTAACATAGTTATATGACAAAATGGAATACACTGTATTTTTAATATTAGTTCATTTATATGTTCCATATTTGACTCAAATTCAAATAAATATAGTATATGTAAATATACACCTCAATTTCTATTATTATCAAATAAATAGTCGATCTATCTTTGAAAAAATTTGATATCCATAATTTTAACATTAAATAATTGAGATAAATTAAACCTAAGGTTAAAAAATTGAATTAAATAATACAAATGCAAATATGCACCTTACATGTTTCAGCCATTTATTGATATGAAGTCAATTTATGGTTGAGAAAAGTCCATAATCATGAATTTAACATTACACAATTGGGATTTAGAAGATTCGACCTTAACATACTGATATGACAAAATGGAATACACCGTATTTTTAATATTAGTTCATTTAATGTTCCATATTTGACTCAAATTCAAATAAATATAGTATATGTAAATATACACCTCAATTTCTATTATTATCAAATAAATAGTCGATATATTTTTTAAACAATTCGATAGCCATTATTTTAACATTAAATAATTGAGATAAATTAAACATAAGGTTAAAAAATTGAATTAAATAATACAAATTCAAATATGCACCACCATATATGTTTCAACCATTTATTGATATGAAGTCAATTTATGGTTGAGAAAAGTCCATAATCAGGAATTTAACATTACACAATAGGGATTTAGAAGATTTGACCTTATAATACTTATATGACAAAATTGAATACACCGTATTGTTAATATTTGTGCATTTGAATAGTCTCTATTTGACTCAAATTCAAATAAATATAGTATATGTAAATATACACCTCCATTTATATTCTTAACAAATAAATATTCTAACTATGGTTGACAAAAATCGATAGCCATAATTTTAACATTAAACAATTGAGATAAAGTAAATCTAACGTTAAAATATTAAATTAAATATTACAAATGCAAATATGCCACTTATAAATTTCAACCATTTATTGTTATGAAGTCGATTTATGGTGGGAAAAAGTCCATAATCAATAATTTAACATTACACAATCGGGATTTAGAAGATTCGACCTTAACATACTGATATGACAAAATGTAATACACCGTATTGTTAATATTAGTTCATTTGAATGGTCCATATTTGACTCAAATTCAAATAAATATAGTATATGTAAATATACACCTCAATTTCTATTCTTATCAAATAAATAGTATATCTATGGTTGACAAAAATCGATAGGCATAATTTTAACATTAAACAATTGAGATAAAGTAAATCTAACGTTAAAATATTGCATTAAATAGTACAAATTCAAATATGCCACTTATAAGTTTGAACCATTTATTGATATGAAGTCAATTTATGGATGAGAAAAGTCCATAATCCTAAATTTAACATTACACAATTCAGATTTAGAAGATTCGACCTTAACATACTAATATGACAAAATGGAATACACCGTATTTTTAGTATTAGTTCATTTGAATGGTCCATATTTGACTCAAATTCAAATAAATATAGTATATATAAATATACACCTCAATTTCTATTATTATCAAATAAATAGTCGATCTATCTTTGAAAAAATTTGTAGCCATAATTTTAACATTAAATAATTGAGATAAATTAAACCTAAGGTTAAAAAATAGAATTAAATAATACAAATGCAAATATGCACCTTATATGTTTCAACCATTTATTGATATGTAGTCAATTTATGGTTGAGAAAAGTCCATAATCATGAATTTAACATTACACAATTGGGATTTAGAAGATTCGACCTTAACATACTGATATGACAAAATGGAATACACCGTATTGTTAATATTAGTTCATTTCAATGTTCCATATTTGACTCAAATTCAAATAAATATAGTATATATAAATATACACCTCAATTTCAATTATTATCAAATAAGTAGTCGATATATTTTTTAAAAAATTCGATAGCCATTATTTTAACATTAAATAATTCAGATAAATTAAACATAAGGTTAAAAAATTGAATTAAATAATACAAATTCAAATATGCACCACCATATATGTTTCAACCATTTATTGATATGAAGTCAATTTATGGTTTAGAAAAGTCTATAATCATGAATTTAACATTACACAATTGGGATTTAGAAGTTTCGACCTTAACATACTTATATGACAAAATGGAATACACCGTATTTTTAATATTAGTTCATTTGAATGGTCCATATTTGACTCAAATTCAAATAAATATAGTATATGTAAATATACACCTCAATTTCTATTCTTATCAAATAAATAGACTATCTATGGTTGAAAAAAATCGATAGCCATAATTTTAACATTAAATAATTGAGATAAAGTAAATCTAACGTTAAAATATTGAATTAAATATTACAAATTCAAATATGCCCTTTATAAGTTTCAACCATTTATTGATATGAAGTAAATTTATGGTTGAGAAAACTCCATAATCATGAATTTAACATTACACAATTCGGATTTAGAAGATTCGACCTTAACATACTTATATGACAAAATGGAATACACCGTATTGTTAATATTAGTTCATTTGAATTTTCCGTATTTGACTGAAATTCAAATAAATATAGTATATGTAAATATACACATCAATATCTATTCTTATCAAATAAATAGTCTATCTATGGTTGACAAAAATCGATAGCCATAATTTTAACATTAAACAATTGAGATAAAGTAAATCTAACGTTAAAAAATTGAATTAAATATTACAAATGAAAATATGCCCCTTATAAGTTTCAACCATTGATTGATACGAAGTCAATTTATGGTTGAGAAAAGTCCATAATCATGAATTTAACATTACACAATAGGGATTTGGAAGATTCTACCTTATAATACTTATATAACAAAATTGAATACACCGTATTGTTAATATTAGTTCATTTGAATGGTCCATATTTGACTCAAATTCAAATAAATATAGTATATGTAAATATACACCTCAATTTCTATTCTTAACAAATAAATAGACTATCTATGGTTGACAAAAATCGATAGCCATAATTTTAACATTAAATAATTGAGATAAAGTAAATCTAACGTTAAAATATTCAATTAAATAATACAAATGGAAATATGCACCTTATATGTTTCAACCATTTATTGATATGAAGTCAATTTATGGTTGAGAAAAGTCCATAATCATGAATTTAACATTACACAATTGGGATTTTGAAGATTCGACCTTAACATACTTATATGACAAAATGGAATACACCGTATTGTTAATATTAGTTCATTTGAATGGTCCATATTTGACTCAAATTCAAATAAATATAGTATATGTAAATATACACCTCAATTTCTATTCTTATCAAATAAATAGACTATCTATGGTTGACAAAAATCGATAGCCATAATTTTAACATTAAATAATTGAGATAAAGTAAATCTAACGTTAAAATATTAAATTAAATATTACAAATGCAAATATGCCCTTTATAAGTTTCAACCATTTATTGATATGAAGTAAATTTATGGTTGAGAAAAGTCCATAATCATGAATTTAACATTACATAATTGGAATTTAGAAGATTCGACCTTAACATACTAATATGAAAAAATGGAATACCGTATTGTTAGTATTAGTTCATTTGAATGGTCCATATTTGACTCAAATTCAAATAAATATAGTATATGTAAATATACACCTCAATTTCTATTATTATCAAATAAATAGTCGATCTATGGTTGACAAAAATCGATAGCCATAATTTTAACATTAAATAATTGAGTTAAATTAAACATAAGGTTAAAAAATTGAATTAAATAATACAAATGCAAATATACACCTTATATGTTTCAACCATTGATTGATATGAAGTCAATTTATGGTTGAGAAAAGTCCATAATCATGAATTTAACATTACACAATTGGGATTTAGAAGATTCGACCTGAACATACTGATATGACAAAATGGAATACACCGTATTGTTAATATTAGTTCATTTGAATTTTCCATATTTGACTCAAATTCAAATAAATATAGTATATGTAAATATACACCTCAATTTCTATTTTTATCAAATAAATAGTCGATCTATTTTTGAAAATATTCGATAGCCATAATTTTAATATTAAATAATTGAGATAAATTAAACCTAAGGTTAAAAAATTGAATTAAATAATACAAATTCAAATATGCACCTTATATTTTTCAACCATTTATTGATATGAAGTCAATTTATGGTTGAGAAAAGTCCATAATCATGAATTTAACATTACACAATTGGGATTTAAAAGATTCGACCCTAACATACTTATATGACAAATGGAATACACCGTATTGTTAATATTAGTTCATTTGAATGGTCCATATTTGACTCAAATTCAAATAAATATAGTATATGTAAATATACACCTCACTTTCTATTCTTATCAAATAAATAGTCTATCTATGGTTGCCAAAAATCGATACCCATAATTTTAACATTAAACAATTGAGATAAAGTAAATCTAACGTTAAAATATTGAATCAAATATTACAAATGCAAATATTCCACTTATAAGTTTGAACCATGTATTGATTTGAAGTAAATTAATGGTTGAGAAAAGTCCATAATCATGAATTTAACATTACACAATTCGGATTTAGAAGATTCGACCTTAACATACTCATATGACAAAATGGAATACACCGTATTTTAGTATTAGTTCATTTGAATGGTCCATATTTGAATCAAATTTAAATAAATATAGTATATGTAAATATACACCTCAATTTCTATTATTATAAAATAAATAGTCGATCTATCTCTGAAAAGTTTCGATAGCCATAGTTTTAACATTAAATAATTGAGATAAATTAAACCTAAGGTTAAAAAATTGAATTAAATAATACAAATGCAAATATGCACCTTATATGTTTCAACTATTTATTGATATGAAGTCAATTTATGGTTGAAAAAAGTCCATAATCATGAATTTAACATTACACAATTGGGATTTAGAAGATTCGACCTTAACATACTTATATGACAAAATGGAATACACCGTATTGTTAATATTAGTTCATTTGAATGGTCCATATTTGACTCAAATTCTAATAAATATAGTATATGTAAATATACACCACAATTTCTATTTTTATCAAATAAATCGACTATCTATGGTTGACAAAAATCGATAGCCATAATTTTAACATTAAATAATTGAGATAAAGTAAATCTAACGTTAAAATAATGAATTAAATATTACAAATGCAAATATGCCCTTTATAAGTTTCAACCATTTATTGATATGAAGTAAATTTATGGTTGAGAAAAGTCCATAATCTTGAATTTAACATTACATAATTGGGATTTAGAAGATTCGACCTTAAGATACTAATATGACAAAATGGAATACCGTATTGTTAGTATTAGTTCATTTGAATGGTCCATATTAGACTCAAATTCAAATAAATATAGTATATGTAAATATACACCTAAATTTCTATTCTTATCAAATAAATAGTCTATCTATGGTTGACAAAAATCGATAGCCATAATTTTAACATCAAATAATTGAGTTAAATTAAACATAAGGTTAAAAAATTGAATTAAATAATACAAATGCAAATATACACCTTATATGTTTCAACCATTGATTGATATGAAGTCAATTTATGGTTGAGAAAAGTCCATAATCATGAATTTAACATTACACAATAGGGATTTGGAAGATTCTACCTTATAATACTTATATAACAAAATTGAATACACCATATTGTTAATATTAGTTCATTTGAATGGTCCATATTTGACTCAAATTCAAATAAATATAGTATATGTAATTATACACCTCAATTTCTATTATTATCAAATAAATAGTCGATCTATCTTTGAATAAATTTGATAGCCATAATTTTAACATTAAATAATTGAGATAAATTAAACCTAAGGTTTAAAAATAGAATTAAATAATACAAATGCAAATATACACCTTATATGTTTCAACCATTGATTGATATGAAGTCAATTTATGGTTGAGAAAAGTCCATAATCATGAATTTAACATTACACAATAGGGATTTGGAAGATTCTACCTTATAATACTTATATAAAAAAATTGAATACACCGTATTGTTAATATTAGTTCATTTGAATGGTCCATATTTGACTCAAATTCAAATAAATATAGTATATGTAATTATACACCTCAATTTCTATTATTATCAAATAAATACTCGATCTATCTTTGAAAAAATTTGATAGCCATAATTTTAACATTAAATAATTGAGATAAATTAAACCTAAGGTTTAAAAATAGAATTAAATAATACAAATGCAAATATGCACCTTATATGTTTCAACCATTTATTGATATGTAGTCAATTTATGGTTGAGAAAAGTCCATAATCATGAATTTAACATTACACAATTGGGATTTAGAAGATTCGACCTTAACATAGTCATATGACAAAATGGAATACACCGTATTGTTAGTATTAGTTCATATGAATGGTCCATATTTGAGTCAAATTCAAATAAATATAGTATATGTAAATATACACCTCAATTTCTATTATTATCAAATAAGTAGTCGATATATTTTTTAAAAAATTCGATAGCCATAATTTTAATATTAAATAATTGAGATAAATTAAACCTAAGATTAAAAAATTGAATTAAATAATACAAATTCAAATATGCACCTTATATTTTTCAACCATTTATTGATATGAAGTCAATTTATGGTTGAGAAAAGTCCATAATCATGAATTTAACATTACACAATTGGGATTTAAAAGATTCGACCCTAACATACTTATATGACAAATGGAATACACCGTATTGTTAATATTAGTTCATTTGAATGGTCCATATTTGACTCAAATTCAAATAAATATAGTATATGTAAATATACACCTCACTTTCTATTCTTATCAAATAAATAGTCTATCTATGGTTGACAAAAATCGATACCCATAATTTTAACATTAAACAATTGAGATAAAGTAAATCTAACGTTAAAATATTGAATCAAATATTACAAATGCAAATATTCCACTTATAAGTTTGAACCATGTATTGATTTGAAGTAAATTAATGGTTGAGAAAAGTCCATAATCATGAATTTAACATTACACAATTGGGATTTAGAAGATTTGACCTTAACATACTAATATGACAAAATGGAATACACCGTATTGTTAATATTAGTTCATTTCAATGTTCCATATTTGAGTCAAATTCAAATAAATATAGTATATGTAAATATACACCTCAATTTCTATTATTATCAAATAAGTAGTCGATATATTTTTTAAAAAATTCGATAGCCATAATTTTAATATTAAATAATTGAGATAAATTAAACCTAAGATTAAAAAATTGAATTAAATAATACAAATTCAAATATGCACCTTATATTTTTCAACCATTTATTGATATGAAGTCAATTTATGGTTGAGAAAAGTCCATAATCATGAATTTAACATTACACAATTGGGATTTAAAAGATTCGACCCTAACATACTTATATGACAAATGGAATACACCGTATTGTTAATATTAGTTCATTTGAATGGTCCATATTTGACTCAAATTCAAATAAATATAGTATATGTAAATATACACCTCACTTTCTATTCTTATCAAATAAATAGTCTATCTATGGTTGACAAAAATCGATACCCATAATTTTAACATTAAACAATTGAGATAAAGTAAATCTAACGTTAAAATATTGAATCAAATATTACAAATGCAAATATTCCACTTATAAGTTTGAACCATGTATTGATTTGAAGTAAATTAATGGTTGAGAAAAGTCCATAATCATGAATTTAACATTACACAATTCGGATTTAGAAGATTCGACCTTAACATACTAATATGACAAAATGGAATACACCGT
The DNA here is from genome assembly GCA_037013495.1 of Hippophae tibetana. Classification (NCBI taxonomy): domain Eukaryota; kingdom Viridiplantae; phylum Streptophyta; class Magnoliopsida; order Rosales; family Elaeagnaceae; genus Hippophae; species Hippophae tibetana. Next base: position 11,834,040 of record CM072805.1, on the reverse strand, counting down.
ATTTTAGTATTAGTTCATTTGAATGGTCCATATTTGAATCAAATTTAAATAAATATGGTATATGTAAATATACACCTCAATTTCTATTATTATAAAATAAATAGTCGATCTATCTCTGAAAAGTTTCGATAGCCATAGTTTTAACATTAAATAATTGAGATAAATTAAACCTAAGGTTAAAAAATTGAATTAAATAATACAAATGCAAATATGCACCTTATATGTTTCAACTATTTATTGATATGAAGTCAATTTATGGTTGAAAAAAGTCCATAATCATGAATTTAACATTACACAATTGGGATTTAGAAGATTCGACCTTAACATACTTATATGACAAAATGGAATACACCGTATTGTTAATATTAGTTCATTTGAATGGTCCATATTTGACTCAAATTCAAATAAATATAGTATATGTAATTCTACACCTCAATTTCTATTATTATCAAATAAATAGTCGATCTATCTTTGAATAAATTTGATAGCCATAATTTTAACATTAAATAATTGAGATAAAGTAAATCTAACGTTAAAATATTGAATTAAATATTACAAATGCAAATATGCCCTTTATAAGTTTCAACCATTTATTGATATGAAGTAAATTTATGGTTGAGAAAAGTCCATAATCTTGAATTTAACATTACATAATTGGGATTTAGAAGATTCGACCTTAAGATACTAATATGACAAAATGGAATACCGTATTGTTAGTATTAGTTCATTTGAATGGTCCATATTAGACTCAAATTCAAATAAATATAGTATATGTAAATATACACCTAAATTTCTATTCTTATCAAATAAATAGTCTATCTATGGTTGACAAAAATCGATAGCTATAATTTTAACATTAAATAATTGAGTTAAATTAAACATAAGGTTAAAAAATTGAATTAAATAATACAAATGCAAATATACACCTTATATGTTTCAACCATTGATTGATATGAAGTCTATTTATGGTTGAGAAAAGTCCATAATCATGCATTTAACATTACACAATTGGGATTTAGAAGATTCGACCTGAACATACTGATATGACAAAATGGAATACACCGTATTGTTAATATTAGTTCATTTGAATGTTACATATTTGACTCAAATTCAAATAAATATAGTATATGTAAATATACACCTCAATTTCTATTTTTATCAAATAAATAGTCGATCTATTTTTGAAAATATTCGATAGCCATAATTTTAATATTAAATAATTGAGATAAATTAAACCTAAGGTTAAAAAATTGAATTAAACAATACAAATGCAAATATGCACCTTATATGTTTCAACCATTTATTGATATGAAGTCAATTTATGGTCGAGAAAAGTCCATAATCATGAATTTAACATTAAACAATTGGGATTTAGAAGATTCGACCTGAACATACTAATATGACAAAATGGAATACACCGTATTGTTAATATTAGTTCATTTGAATGGTCCATATTTGACTCAAATTCAAATAAATATAGTATATGTAAATATACACCTCAATTTCTATTTTTTTCAAATAAATAGGCTATCTATTTTTGAAAATATTGGATAGCCATAATTTTAATATTAAATAATTGAGATAAATTAAACCTAAGGTTAAAAAATTGAATTAAACAATACAAATGAAAATATGCCCCTTATAAGTTTCAACCATTGATTGATATGAAGTCAATTTATGGTTGAGAAAACTCCATAATCATGAATTTAACATTACACAATTGGGATTTAGAAGATTCGACCTTAACATACTGATATGACAAAATTGAATACACCGTATGGTTAATATTAGTTCATTTGAATGGTCCATATTTGACTCAAATTTAAATATATATGGTATATATGAATATAAACGTTAGTTTCTGTTATTATCACATAAATAGTCGATCAATCTTTGTAAAAATTCCATAGCTATAATTTTAAAATTAAATAATTGAATTAAATTAAACATAAGGTTAAAATATTAAATAAAATAATACAAATGCAAATATGCACCTTATATTTTTCAACCATTTATTGATATGAATTCAATTTATTGTGGAGAAAAGTCCATAATCATGAATTTAACAATACACAATTGGGATTTAGAAGATTTGACCTTAACATACTTATATGACAATATTGAATACAACGTATTGTTAATATTAGTTGATTTTAATGGTCCATATTTGTCTCAAATTCAAATAAATATAGTATATGTAAATATAAACGTTAGTTTCTATTATTATCCAATAAATAGTCGATCCATCTTTGAAACAATTCGATAGCCATAATTTTAACATTAAACAATTGAGATAAAGTAAATCTAACGTTAAAAAATTGAATTAAATATTACAAATTCAAATATGCCACTTATAAGTTTGAACCATTTATTGATATGAAGTCAATTTATGGATGAGAAAAGTCCATAATCATGAATTTAACATTACACAATTCAGCTTTAGAAGATTCGACCTTAACATACTAATAAGACAAAATGGAATACACCGTATTTTTAGTATTAGTTCATTTGAATGGTCCCTATTTGACTCAAATTCAAATAAATATAGTATATGTAAATATACACCTCAATTTCTATTATTATCAAATAAATAGTCGATCTATCTTTGAAAAAATTTGATATCCATAATTTTAACATTAAATAATTGAGATAAATTAAACCTAAGGTTAAAAAATAGAATTAAATAATACAAATGCAAATATGCACCTTATATGTTTCAACCATTTATTGATATGTAGTCAATTTATGGTTGAGAAAAGTCCATAATCATGAATTTAACATTACACAATTGGGATTTAGAAGATTCGACCTTAACATACTAATATGACAAAATGGAATACACCGTATTTTTAATATTAGTTCATTTAAATGTTCCATATTTGACTCAAATTCAAATAAATATAGTATATGTAAATATACACCTCAATTTCTATTATTATCAAATAAATAGTCGATCTATCTTTGAAAAAATTTGATATCCATAATTTTAACATTAAATAATTGAGATAAATTAAACCTAAGGTTAAAAAATAGAATTAAATAATACAAATGCAAATATGCACCTTATATGTTTCAACCATTTATTGATATGTAGTAAATTTATGGTTGAGAAAAGTCCATAATCATGAATTTAACATTACACAATTGGGATTTAGAAGATTCGACCTTAACATACTGATATGACAAAATGGAATACACCGTATTGTTAATATTAGTTCATTTCAATGTTCCATATTTGACTCAAATTCAAATAAATATAGTATATGTAAATATACACCTCAATTTCTATTATTATCAAATAAGTACTCGATATATTTTTTAAAAAATTCAATAGCCATAATTTTAATATTAAATAATTGAGATAAATTAAACCTAAGATTAAAAAATTGAATTAAATAATACAAATTCAAATATGCACCTTATATGTTTCAACCATTTATTGATATGAAGTCAATTTATGGTTGAGAAAAGTCCATAATCATGAATTTAACATTACACAATTGGGATTTAGAAGATTCGACCCTAACATACTTATATGACAAAATGGAATACACCGTATTGTTAATATTAGTTCATTTGAATGGTCCATATTTGACTCAAATTCAAATAAATATAGTATATGTAAATATACACCTCACTTTCTATTCTTATCAAATAAATAGTCTATCTATGGTTGACAAAAATCGATACCCATAATTTTAACATTAAACAATTGAGATAAAGTAAATCTAACGTTAAAATATTGAATCAAATATTACAAATGCAAATATGCCACTTATAAGTTTGACCATGTATTGATTTGAAGTAAATTTATGGTTGAGAAAAGTCCATAATCATGAATTTAACATTACACAATTCGGATTTAGAAGATTCGACCTTAACATACTAATATGACAAAATGGAATACACCGTATTGTTAATATTAGTTCATTTGAATGGTCCATATTTGACTCAAATTCAAATAAATATAGTATATGTAAATATACACCTCAATTTCAATTCTTATCAAATAAATAGACTATCTATGGTTGGCAAAAATCGATAGCCATAATTTTAACATTAAATAATTGAGATAAAGTAAATCTAACGTTAAAATATTGAATTAAATATTACAAATGCAAATATGCCCTTTATAAGTTTCAACCATTTATTGATATGAAGTAAATTTATGGTTGAGAAAAGTCCATAATCTTGAATTTAACATTACATAATTGGGATTTAGAAGATTCGACCTTAAATACTAATATGACAAAATGGAATACCGTATTGTTAGTATTAGTTCATTTGAATGGTCCATATTAGACTCAAATTCAAATAAATATAGTATATGTAAATATACACCTAAATTTCTATTCTTATCAAATAAATAGTCTATCTATGGTTGACAAAAATCGATTGCCACAATTTTAACATCAAATAATTGAGTCAAATTAAACATAAGGTTAAAAAATTGAATTATATAATACAAATGCAAATATACACCTTATATGTTTCAACCATTGATTGATATGAAGTCAATTTATGGTTGAGAAAAGTCCATAATCATGAATTTAACATTACACAATAGGGATTTGGAAGATTCTACCTTATAATACTTATATAACAAAATTGAATACACCGTATTGTTAATATTAGTTCATTTGAATGGTCCATATTTGACTCAAATTCAAATAAATATAGTATATGTAAATATACACATCAATTTCTATTCTTATCAAATAAATAGTCTATCTATGGTTGACAAAAATCAATAGCCATAATTTTCACATTAAATAATTGAGATAAATTAAACCTAAGGTTAAAAAATTGAATTAAATAATACAAATGGAAATATGCACCTTATATGTTTCAACCATTTATTGATATGAAGTCAATTTATGGTTGAGAAAAGTCCATAATCATGAATTTAACATTACAGAATTGGGATTTTGAAGATTCGACCTTAACATACTTATATGACAAAATGGAATACACCGTATTGTTAATATTAGTTCATTTGAATGGTCAATATTTGACTCAAATTCAAATAAATATAGTATATGTAAATATACACCTCAATTTCTATTCTGAACAAATAAATAGACTATCTATGGTTGACAAAAATCGATAGCCATAATTTTAACATTAAATAATTGAGATAAAGTAAATTTATCGTTAAAATATTGAATTAAATATTACAAATGCAAATATGCCCTTTATAAGTTTCAACCATTTATTGATATGAAGTAAATTTATGGTTGAGAAAAGTCAATAATCATGAATTTAACATTACACAATTGGGATTTAGAAGCTTTGACCTTAACATACTTATATGACAATATTGAATACAACGTATTGTTAATATTAGTTGATTTTAATGGTCCATATTTGTCTCAAATTCAAATAAATATAGTATATGTAAATATAAACGTTAGTTTCTATTATTATCCAATAAATAGTCGATCTATCTTTGAAACAATTCGATAGCCATAATTTTAACATTAAATAATTGAGATAAATTAAACCTAAGGTTAAAAAATTGAATTAAATAATAAAAATGCAAATATGCACCTTATATGTTTCAACCATTTATTGATATGAAGTCAATTTATGGTTCAGAAAAGTCCATAATCATGAATTTAACATTACACAATTGGGACTTAGAAGATTCGACCTTAACATACTTATAGGACAATATTGAATACACCGTATTGTTAATATTTGTTCATTTGAATCGTCCATATTTGTCTCAAATTCAAATAAATATAGTATATGTAAATATACACCACAATTGTTATTCTTATCAAATAAATAGTGTTTGTATGATTGACAAAAATCGATAGCCATAATTTTAACATTAAACAATTGACATAAATTAAATCTAACGTTAAAGTATTGAATTAAATATTACAAATGCAAATATGCCCCTTATAATTTTCAAATATTGATTGATATGCAGTCAATTTATGGATGAGAAAAGTCAAAAATCATGAATTTAACATTACACAATTGGGATTTAGAATATTCGACCTTAACATACTAATATGACAAAATTGAATACACCGTATTGTTAATATTAGTTCATTTGAATGGTCCATATTTGACTCAAATTCAAATAAATATAGTATATGTAAATATACACCTCAATTTCTATTATTATCAAATAAATAGTCGATCTATCTTTGAAAAACTTCGATAGCCATAATTTTAACATTAAATAATTGAGATGAAGTAAATCTAACGTTAAAATATTGAATTAAATATTACAAATTCAAATATGCCCTTTATAAGTTTCAACCATTTATTGATATGAAGTAAATTTATTGTTGAGAAAAGTCCATAATCATGAATTTAACATTACACAATAGGGATTTGGAAGATTCTACCTTATAATACTTATATGACAAAATTAAATACACCGTATTGTTAATATTAGTTCATTTGAGTGGTCCATATTTGACTCCAATTCAAATAAATATAGTATATGTAAATATAAACGTTAGTTTCTATTATTATCAAATAAATAGTCGATCTATCCTTGAAAACATTCGATAGCTATAATTTTAACATTTAATAATTGAGTTAAATTAAACCTAAGGTTAAAAAATGAATTAAATAATACAAATGCAAATATGCACCTTATATGTTTCAACCATTGATTGATACGAGGTCAATTTATGGTTGATAAAAGTCCATAATCATGAATTTAACATTACACAATTGCGATTTAGAAGATTCGACCTTAACATACTGATATGACAAAATGGAATACACTGTATTGTTAATGTTAGTTCATTTGAATGATCCATATTTGAGTAAAATTCAAATAAATATAGTATATATAAATATAAACGTTAGTTTCTATTATTATAAAATAAATAGTCGATCTATATTTGAAAAAATTCGATAGCTATAATTTTAACATTAAATAATTGAGTTAAATTAAACCTAAGGTTAAAAAATTGAATTAAATAATACAAATGCAAATATGCACCTTATATGTTTCAACCATTAATTGATATGAAATCAATTTATGGTTGAGAAAAGTCCATAATCATGAATTTAACATTACACAATTGGGATTTAGAAGATTCGACCTTAACATACTAATATGACAAAATGGAATACCGTATTGTTAGTATTAGTTCATTTGAATGGTCCATATTTGACTCAAATTCAAATAAATATAGTATATGTAAATATACACCTCAATTTCTATTCTTATCAAATAAATAGTCTATCTATGGTTGACAAAAATCGATAGCCATAATTTTAACATTAAATAATTGAGATAAAGTAAATCTAACGTTAAAAAATTGAATTAAATATTACAAATGCAAATCTGCCCCTTATAAGTTTCAACCATTGATTGATACAAAGTCAATTTAAGGTTGAGAAAAGTCCATAATCATGAATTTAATATTACACAATAGGGATTTAGAAGATTCGACCTTATAATACTTATATGATAAAATTGAATACACCGTATTGTTAATATTAGTTCATTTGAATAGTCTATATTTGACTCAAATTCAAATAAATATAGTATATGTAAATATACACCTCAATTTATATTCTTATTAAATAAATAGTCTATTGGTGGTTGACAAAAAATCGATAGCCATAATTTTAACATTAAACAATTAAGATAAAGTAAATCTAACGTTAAAATATTGAATTAAATATTACAAATGCAAATATGCCACTTATAAGTTTCAACCATTTATTGTTATGATGTCAATTTATGGTGGGAAAAAGTCCATAATCAATAATTTAACATTACACAATTGGGATTTAGAAGATTCGACCTTAACATACTGATATGACAAAATGGAATACACCGTATTGTTAATATTAGTTCATTGGAATGGTCCATATTTAACTCAAATTCAAATAAATATAGTATATGTAAATATACACCTCAATTTCTATTCTTATCAAATAAATAGTCTATCTATGGTTGACAAAAATCGATAGCCATAATTTTAACATTAAACAATTGAGATAAAGTAAATCTAACGTTAAAATATTGAATTAAATATTACAAATGCAAATATGCCACTTATAAGTTTGAACCATTTATTGATATGAAGTCAATTAATGGATGAGAAAAGTCCATAATCATAAATTTAACATTACACAATTCGGATTTAGAAGATTCGACCTTAACATACTAATATGACAAAATGGAATACACCGTATTGTTAGTATTAGTTCATTTGAATGGTCCATATTTGACTCAAATTCAAATAAATATAGTATATGTAAATATACACCTCAATTTCTATTATTATCAAATAAATAGTCGATCTATCTTTGAAAAAATTCGATAGCCATAATTTTAACCTTAAATAATTGAGATAAATTAAACCTAAGGTTAAAAAATTGAATTAAATAATACAAATGCAAATATGCACCTTACATGTTTCAGCCATTTATTGATATGAAGTCAATTTATGGTTGAGAAAAGTCCATAATCATGAATTTAACATTACACAACTGGGATTTAGAAGATTCGACCTTAACATACTGATATGACAAAATGGAATACACCGTATTTTTAATCTTAGTTCTTTTAAATGTTCCATATTTGACTCAAATTCAAATAAATATAGTATATGTAAATATATACATCAATTTCTATTATTATCAAATAAATAGTCGATATATTTTTTAAAAAATTCGATAGCCATTATTTTAACATAAAATAATTGAGATAAATTAAACATAAGGTTAAAAAATTGAATTAAATAATACAAATTCAAATATGCACCATATATGTTTCAACCATTTATTGATATGAAGTCAATTTATGGTTGAGAAAAGTCCATAATCATAAATTTAACATTACACAATTGCGATGTAGAAGTTTCGACCTTAACATACTTATATGACAAAATGGAATACACCGTATTTTTAATATTAGTTCATTTGAATGGTCCATATTTGACTCAAATTCAAATAAATATAGTATATGTAAATATACACCTCAATTTCTATTCTTATCAAATAAATAGACTATCTATAGTTGACAAAATTCGATAGCCATAATTTTAACATTAAATAGTTGAGATAAAGTAAATCTAACGTTAAAATATTGAATTAAACATTACAAATTCAAATATGCCCTTTATAAGTTTCAAAATTTTATTGATATGAAGTAAATTTATGGTTGAGAAAAGTCCATAATCATGAATTTAACATTACACAATAGGGATTTGGAAGATTCTACCTTATAATACTTATATCACAAAATTCAATACACCGTATTGTTAATATTAGTTCATTTGAATGGTCCATATTTGACTCAAATTCAAATAAATATAGTATATGTAAATATACACATCAATTTCTATTCTTATCAAATAAATAGTCTATCTATGGTTGACAAAAATGGATAGCCATAATTTTAACATTAAATAATTGAGATAAATTAAACCTAAGGTTAAAAAATTGAATTAAATAATACAAATGCAAATATACACCTTATATGTTTCAACCATTTATTGATATAAAGTCAATTTATGGTTGAGAAAAGTCCACAATCATGAATTTAACATTACACAATTGGGATTTAGAAGATTCGACCTTAACATACTTATATGACAAAATGGAATACACCGTATTGTTAATATTAGTTCATTTGAATTTTCGTATTTGACTCAAATTCAAATAAATATAGTATATGTAAATATACACATCAATTTCTATTCTTATCAAATAAATAGTCTATCTATGGTTGACAAAAATCGATAGCCATAATTTTAACATTAAACAATTGAGATAAAGTAAATCTAACGTTAAAATATTGAATTAAATATTACAAATGCAAATATGCCACTTATAAGTTTGAACCATTTATTGATATGAAGTCAATTAAAGGATGAGAAAAGTCCATAATCATGAATTTAACATTACACAATTCGGATTTAGAAGAATCGACCTTAACATACTAATATGACAAAATGGAATACACCGTATTGTTAGTATTAGTTCATTTGAATGGTACATATTTGACTCAAATTCAAATAAATATAGTATATGTAAATATACACCTCAATTTCTATTCTTATCAAATAAATAGTCTATCTATGGTTGACAAAAATTGATAGCCATAATTTTAACATTAAACAATTGAGATAAAGTAAATCTAACGTTAAAAAATTGAATTAAATATTACATATGAAAATATGCCCCTTATAAGTTTCAACCATTGATTGATACGAAGTCAATTTATGGTTGAGAAAAGTCCATAATCATGAATTTAACATTACACATTTGGGATTTGGAAGATTCGACCTTATAGTATATGTAAATATACACATCAATATCTATTCTTATCAAATATATAGTCTATCTATGGTTGACAAAAAATCGATAGCCATAATTTTAACATTAAACAATTAAGATAAAGTAAATCTAACGATAAAATATTGAATTAAATATTACAAATGCAAATATGCCACTTATAAGTTTCAACCATTTATTGTTATGATGTCAATTTATGGTGGGAAAAAGTCCATAATCAATAATTTAACATTACACAATTGGAATTTAGAAGATTCGAACTTAACATACTGATATGACAAAATGGAATACACCGTATTGTTAATATTAATTCATTTGAATGGTCCATATTTGATTTAAATTCAAATAAATAGAGTATATGTAAATATACACCTCAATTTCTATTCTTATCAAATAAATAGTCTATCTATGGTTGACAAAAATCGATAACCATAATTTTAACATTAAACAATTGAGATAAAGTAAATCTAACGTTAAAATATTGAATTAAATATTACAAATGCAAATATGCCACTTATAAGTTTGAACCATTTATTGATATGAAGTATATTAATGGATGAGAAAAGTCCATAATCATGAATTTAACATTACACAATTCGGATTTAGAAGATTCGACCTTAACATACTAATATGAAAAAATGGAATACACCGTATTGTTAGTATTAGTTCATTTGAATGGTCCATATTTGACTCAAATTCAAATAAATATAGTATATGTAAATATACACCTCAATTTCTATTATTATCAAATAAATAGTCGATCTATCTTTGAAAAAATTCGATAGCCATAATTTTAACATTAAATAATTGAGATAAATTAAACCTAAAGTTAAAAAATTGAATTAAATAATACAAATGCAAATATGCACCTTACATATTTTAGCCATTTATTGATATGAAGTCAATTTATGGTTGAGAAAAGTCCATAATCATGAATTTAACATTACACAATTGGGATTTAGAAGATTCGACCTTAACATACTGATATGACAAAATGGAATACACCGTATTTTTAATATTAGTTCATTTAAATGTTCCATATTTGACTCAAATTCAAATAAATATAGTATATGTAAATATACACCTCAATTTCTATTATTATCAAATAAATAGTCGATATATTTTTTAAAAAATTCGATAGCTATTATTTTAACATTAAATAATTGAGATAAATTAAACATAACGTTAAAAAATTGAATTAAATAATACAAATTCAAATATGCACCATATATGTTTCAACCATTTATTGATATGAAGTCAATTTATGGTTGAGAAAAGTCCATAATCATGAATTTAACATTACACAATTGGGATTTAGAAGTTTCGACCTTAACATACTTATATGAAAAAATGGAATACACCGTATTTTTAATATTAATTCATCTGAATGGTCCATATTTGTCTCAAATTCAAATAAATATAGTATATGTAAATATACACCTCAATTTTTATTCTTATCAAATAAATAGACTATCTATGGTTGACAAAAATCGATAGCCATAATTTTAACATTAAATAATTGAGATAAAGTAAATCTAACGTTAAAATATTGAATTAAATATTACAAATTCAAATATGCCCTTTATAAGTTTCAACCCTTGATTGATATGAAGTCAATTTATGGTTGAGAAAACTCCATAATCATGAATTTAACATTACACAATTGGGATTTGGAAGATTCGACCTTATAATACTTATATGACAAAATTGAATACACCGTATTGTTAATATTAGTTCATTTCAATGGTCCATATTTGACTCAAATTCAAATAAATATAGTATATGTAAATATACACATCAATTTCTATTCTTATCAAATAAATAGTCTATCTATGGTTGACAAAAATCGATAGCCATAATTTTAAAATTAAATAATTGAGATAAATTAAACCTAAGGTTAAAAAAGTGAATTAAATAATACAAATGCAAATATACACCTTATATGTTTCAACCATTTATTGATATAAAGTCAATTTATGGTTGAGAAAAGACCACAATCATGAATTTAACATTACACAATTGAGATTTAGAAGATTCGAACTTAACATACTTATATGACAAAATGGAATACACCGTATTGTTAATATTAGTTCATTTGAATTTTCCGTATTTGACTCAAATTCAAATAAATATAATATATGTAAATATACACATATATTTCTATTCTTATCAAATAAATAGTCTATCTATGGTTGACAAAAATCGATAACCATAATTTTAACATTAAACATTTGAGATAAAGTAAATCTAACGTTAAAATATTGAATTAAATATTACAAATGCAAATATGCCACTTATAAGTTTGAACCATTTATTGATATGAAGTCAATTAAAGGATGAGAAAAGTCCGTAATCATGAATTTAACATTACACAATTCGGATTTAGAAGATTCGACCTTAACATACTAATACGACAAAATGGAATACACCGTATTGTTAGTATTAGTTCATTTGAATGGTACATATTTGACTCAAATTCAAATAAATATAGTATATGTAAATATACACCTCAATTTCTATTCTTATCAAATAAATAGTCGATATATTTTTTTAAAAATGCGATAGCCATTATTTTAACATTAAATAATTCAGATAAATTAAACATAACGTTAAAAAATTGAATTAAATAATACAAATTCAAATATGCACCATATATGTTTCAACCATTTATTGATATGAAGTCAATTTATGGTTGAGAAAAGTCCATAATCATGAATTTAACATTACACAATTGGGATTTAGAAGATTCGACCTTAACATACTGATATGACAAAATGGAATACACCGTATTTTTAATATTAGTTCATTTAAATGTTCCATATTTGACTCAAATTCAAATAAATATAGTATATGTAAATATACACCTCAATTTCTATTATTATCAAATAAATAGTCGATATATTTTTAAAAAATTCGATAGCCATTATTTTAACATTAAATAATTGAGATAAATTAAACATAAGGTTAAAAAATTGAATTAAATAATACAAATTCAAATATGCACCATATATGTTTCAACCATTTATTGATATGAAGTCAATTTATGGTTGAGAAAATTCTATAATCATGAATTTAACATTACACAATTGGGATTTAGAAGTTTCGACCTTAACATACTTATATGACAAAATGGAATACACCGTATTTTTAATATTAGTTCATTTGAATGGTCCATATTTGACTCAAATTCAAATAAATATAGTATATGTAAATATAAACCTCAATTTCTATTCTTATCAAATAAATAGACTATATATGGTTGACAAAAATCGATAGCCATAATTTTAACATTAAATAATTGAGATAAAGTAAATCTAACGTTAAAATATTGAATTAAATATTACAAATTCAAATATGCCCTTTATAAGTTTCAACCCTTGATTGATATGAAGTCAATTTATGGTTGAGAAAAGTCCATAATCATGAATTTAACATTACACAATTGGGATTTAGAAGTTCGACCTTAACATACTTATATGACAATATTGAATACACCGTATTGTTAATATTAGTTCATTTTAATGGTCCATATTTTTCTCAAATTCAAATAAATATAGTATATGTCAATATAAACGTTAGTTTCTATTATTATCCAATAAATAGTCGATCTATCTTTGAAACAATTCGATAGCCATAATTTTAAAATTAAATAATTGAATTAAATTAAACATAAGGTTAAAATATTAAATTAAATAATACAAATACAAATATGCACCTTATATTTTTCAACCATTTGTTGATATGAAGTCAATTTATGGTTGAAAAAAGTCCATAATCATGAATTTAAAATTACACAATTGGGATTTAGAAGATTCGACCTTAACATACTGATATGACAAAATGGAATACATCGTATTTTTAATATTAGTTCATTTAAATGTTCCATATTTGACTCAAATTCAAATAAATATAGTATATGTAAATATACACCTCAATTTCTATTATTATCAAATAAATAGTCGATATATTTTTTAAAAAATTCGATAGCCATTATTTTAACATTAAATAATTGAGATAAATTAAACATAACGTTAAAAAATTGAATTAAATAATACAAATTCAAATATGCACCATATATGTTTCAACCATTTATTGATATGAAGTCAATTTATGGTTGAGAAAAGTCCATAATCATGAATTTAACATTACACAATTGGGATTTAGAAGTTTCGACCTTAACATACTTATATGAAAAAATGGAATACACCGTATTTTTAATATTAATTCATCTGAATGGTCCATATTTGACTCAAATTCAAATAAATATAGTATATGTAAATATACACCTCAATTTTTATTCTTATCAAATAAATAGACTATCTATGGTTGACAAAAATCGATAGCCATAATTTTAACATTAAATAATTGAGATAAAGTAAATCTAACGTTAAAATATTGAATTAAATATTACAAATTCAAATATGCCCTTTATAAGTTTCAACCCTTGATTGATATGAAGTCAATTTATGGTTGAGAAAACTCCATAATCATGAATTTAACATTAAACAATTGGGATTTAGAAGATTCGACCTTAACATACTGATATGAAAAAATTGAATACACCGTATTGTTAATATTAGTTCATTTGAATGGTCCATATTTGACTCAAATTCAAATATATATTTTATATATGAATATAAACGTTAGTTTCTGTTATTATCAAATAAATAGTCGATCAATCTTTGTAAAAATTCGATAGCTATAATTTTAAAATTAAATAATTGAATTAAATTAAACATAAGGTTAAAATATTAAATTAAATAATACAAATACAAATATGCACCTTATATTTTTCAACCATTTATTGATATGAAGTCAATTTATGGTTGAGAAAAGTCCATAATCATGAATTTAACATTACATAATTGGGATTTAGAAGATTCGACCTTAACATACTTATATGACAATATTGAATAGACCGTATTGTTAATATTAGTTCATTTTAATGGTCCATATTTGTCTCAAATTCAAATAAATATAGTATATGTAAATATAAACGTTAGTTTCTATTATTATCCAATAAATAGTCGATCTATCTTTGAAACAATTCGATAGCCATAATTTTAACATTAAATAATTGAGATAAATTAAACCTAAGGTTAAAAAATTGAATTAAATAATACAAATGCTAATATGCACCTTATATGTTTCAACCATTTATTGATATGAAGTCAATTTATGGTTGAGAAAAGTCCATAATCATGAATTTAACATTACATAATTGGGATTTAGAAGATTCGACCTTAACATACTTATATGACAATATTGAATACACCGTATTGTTAATATTAGTTCATTTTAATGGTCCATATTTGTCTCAAATTCAAATTAATATAGTATATGTAAATATAAACGTTAGTTTCTATTATTATCCAATAAATAGTCGATCTATCTTTGAAACAATTCGATAGCCATAATTTTAACATTAAATAATTGAGATAAATTAAACCTAAGGTTAAAAAATTGAATTAAATAATACAAATGCAAATATGCACCTTATATGTTTCAACCATTTATTGATATGAAGTCAATTTATGGTTGAGAAAAGTCCATAATCATGAATTTAACATTACACAATTGGGACTTAGAAGATTCGACCTTAACATACTTATATGACAAAATTTAATACACCGTATTGTTAATATTAGTTCATTTCAATGGTCCATATTTGACTCAAATTCAAATAAATATAGTATATGTAAATATACACATCAATTTCTATTCTTATCAAATAAATAGTCTATCTATGGTTGACAAAAATTGATAGCCATAATTTTAACATTAAACAATTGAGATAAAGTAAATCTAACGTTAAAAAATTGAATTAAATATTACATATGAAAATATGCCCGTTATAAGTTTCAACCATTGATTGATACGAAGTCAATTTATGGTTGAGAAAAGTCCATAATCATGAATTTAACATTACACAATAGGGATTTGGAAGATTCGACCTTATAATACTTATATGACAAAATTGAATACACCGTATTGTTAATATTAGTTCATTTCAATGGTCCATATTTGACTCAAATTCAAATAAATATAGTATATGTAAATATACACATCAATTTCTATTCTTATCAAATAAATAGTCTATCTATGGTTGACAAAAATCGATAGCCATAATTTTAACATTAAATAATTGAGATAAATTAAACCTAAGGTTAAAAAAGTGAATTAAATAATACAAATCCAAATATACACCTTATATGTTTCAACCATTTATTGATATAAAGTCAATTTATGGTTGAGAAAAGACCACAATCATGAATTTAACATTACACAATTGAGATTTAGAAGATTCGACCTTAACATACTTATATGACAAAATGGAATACACCGTATTGTTAATATTAGTTCATTTGAATTTTCCGTATTTGACTCAAATTCAAATAAATATAATATATGTAAATATACACCTCAATTTCTATTCTTATCAAATAAATAGTCTATCTATGGTTGACAAAAATCGATAACCATAATTTTAACATTAAACATTTGAGATAAAGTAAATCTAACGTTAAAATATTGAATTAAATATTACAAATGCAAATATGCCACTTATAAGTTTGAACCATTTATTGATATGAAGTCAATTAAAGGATGAGAAAAGTCCTTAATCATGAATTTAACATTACACAATTCGGATATAGAAGATTCGACCTTAACATACTAATACGACAAAATGGAATACACCGTATTGTTAGTATTAGTTCATTTGAATGGTACATATTTGACTCAAATTCAAATAAATATAGTATATGTAAATATACACCTCAATTTCTATTCTTATCAAATAAATAGTCTATCTATGGTTGACAAAAATCGTTATCCATAATTTTAACATTAAATAATTGAGATAAATTAAACCTAAGGTTAAAAAATTCAATTAAACAATACAAATGCAAATATGCACCTTATATGTTTAAACCATTTACTGATATGAAGTCATTTTATGGTTGAGAAAAGTCCATAATCATGTATTTAACATTACATAATTGGGATTTAGAAGATTCGACCTTAACATACTTATATTACAAAATTGAATACACCGTATTGTTAATATTAGTTCATTTTAATGGTCCATATTTGTCTCAAATTCAAATAAATATAGTATATGTAAATATAAACGTTAGTTTCTATTATTATCCAATAAATAGTCGATCTATCTTTGAAACAATTCGATAGCCATAATTTTAACATTAAATAATTGAGATAAATTAAACCTAAGTTTAAAAAATTGAATTAAATATTACAAATGCAAATATGCACCTTATATGTTTCAACCATTTATTGATATGAAGTCAATTTATGGTTGAGAAAAGTCCATAATCATGAATTTAACATTACACAATTCGGATTTAGAAGCTTCGACCTTAACATACTAATATGACAAAATGGAATACACCGTATTGTTAGTATTAGTTCATTTGAATGGTACATATTTGACTCAAATTCAAATAAATATAGTATATGTAAATATACACCTCAATTTCTATTCTTATCAAATAAATAGTCTATCTATGGTTTACAAAAATCGATAGCCATAATTTTAACATTAAACAATTGAGATAAAGTAAATCTAACGTTAAAAAATTGAATTAAATATTACATATGAAAATATGCCCCTTATAAGTTTTAACCATTGATTGATACGAAGTCAATTTATGGTTGAGAAAAGTCCATAATCATGAATTTAACATTACACAATTGGGATTTGGAAGATTCGACCTTATAATACTTATATGACAAAATTGAATACACCGTATTGTTAATATTAGTTCATTTGAATGGTCCATATTTGACTCAAATTCAAATAAATATAGTATATGTAAATATACACATCAATATCTATTCTTATCAAATAAATAGTCTATCTATGGTTGACAAAAAATCGATAGCCATAATTTTAACATTAAACAATTAAGATAAAGTAAATCTAACGTTAAAATATTGAATTAAATATTACAAATGCAAATATGCCACTTATAAGTTTCAACCATTTATTGTTATGATGTCAATTTATGGTGGGAAAAAGTCCATAATCAATAATTTAACATTACACAATTGGGATTTAGAAGATTCGACCTTAACATACTGATATGACAAAATGGAATACACCGTATTGTTAGTATTAGTTCATTTGAATGGTTCATATTTGACTCAAATTCAAATAAATATAGTATATGTAAATATACACCTCAATTTCTATTATTATCAAATAAATAGTCTATCTAGGGTTGACAAAAATTGATAGCCATAATTTTAACATTAAACAATTGAGATAAAGTAAATCTAACGTTAAAAAATTGAATTAAATATTACATATGAAAATATGCCCGTTATAAGTTTCAACCATTGATTGATACGAAGTCAATTTATGGTTGAGAAAAGTCCATAATCATGAATTTAACATTACACAATAGGGATTTGGAAGATTCGACCTTATAATACTTATATGACAAAATTGAATACACCGTATTGTTAATATTAGTTCATTTCAATGGTCCATATTTGACTCAAATTCAAATAAATATAGTATATGTAAATATACACATCAATTTCTATTCTTATCAAATAAATAGTCTATCTATGGTTGACAAAAATCGATAGCCATAATTTTAACATTAAATAATTGAGATAAATTAAACCTAAGGTTAAAAAAGTGAATTAAATAATACAAATCCAAATATACACCTTATATGTTTCAACCATTTATTGATATAAAGTCAATTTATGGTTGAGAAAAGACCACAATCATGAATTTAACATTACACAATTGAGATTTAGAAGATTCGACCTTAACATACTTATATGACAAAATGGAATACACCGTATTGTTAATATTAGTTCATTTGAATTTTCCGTATTTGACTCAAATTCAAATAAATATAATATATGTAAATATACACCTCAATTTCTATTCTTATCAAATAAATAGTCTATCTATGGTTGACAAAAATCGATAACCATAATTTTAACATTAAACATTTGAGATAAAGTAAATCTAACGTTAAAATATTGAATTAAATATTACAAATGCAAATATGCCACTTATAAGTTTGAACCATTTATTGATATGAAGTCAATTAAAGGATGAGAAAAGTCCTTAATCATGAATTTAACATTACACAATTCGGATATAGAAGATTCGACCTTAACATACTAATACGACAAAATGGAATACACCGTATTGTTAGTATTAGTTCATTTGAATGGTACATATTTGACTCAAATTCAAATAAATATAGTATATGTAAATATACACCTCAATTTCTATTCTTATCAAATAAATAGTCTATCTATGGTTGACAAAAATCGTTATCCATAATTTTAACATTAAATAATTGAGATAAATTAAACCTAAGGTTAAAAAATTCAATTAAACAATACAAATGCAAATATGCACCTTATATGTTTAAACCATTTACTGATATGAAGTCATTTTATGGTTGAGAAAAGTCCATAATCATGTATTTAACATTACATAATTGGGATTTAGAAGATTCGACCTTAACATACTTATATTACAAAATTGAATACACCGTATTGTTAATATTAGTTCATTTTAATGGTCCATATTTGTCTCAAATTCAAATAAATATAGTATATGTAAATATAAACGTTAGTTTCTATTATTATCCAATAAATAGTCGATCTATCTTTGAAACAATTCGATAGCCATAATTTTAACATTAAATAATTGAGATAAATTAAACCTAAGTTTAAAAAATTGAATTAAATATTACAAATGCAAATATGCACCTTATATGTTTCAACCATTTATTGATATGAAGTCAATTTATGGTTGAGAAAAGTCCATAATCATGAATTTAACATTACACAATTCGGATTTAGAAGCTTCGACCTTAACATACTAATATGACAAAATGGAATACACCGTATTGTTAGTATTAGTTCATTTGAATGGTACATATTTGACTCAAATTCAAATAAATATAGTATATGTAAATATACACCTCAATTTCTATTCTTATCAAATAAATAGTCTATCTATGGTTTACAAAAATCGATAGCCATAATTTTAACATTAAACAATTGAGATAAAGTAAATCTAACGTTAAAAAATTGAATTAAATATTACATATGAAAATATGCCCCTTATAAGTTTTAACCATTGATTGATACGAAGTCAATTTATGGTTGAGAAAAGTCCATAATCATGAATTTAACATTACACAATTGGGATTTGGAAGATTCGACCTTATAATACTTATATGACAAAATTGAATACACCGTATTGTTAATATTAGTTCATTTGAATGGTCCATATTTGACTCAAATTCAAATAAATATAGTATATGTAAATATACACATCAATATCTATTCTTATCAAATAAATAGTCTATCTATGGTTGACAAAAAATCGATAGCCATAATTTTAACATTAAACAATTAAGATAAAGTAAATCTAACGTTAAAATATTGAATTAAATATTACAAATGCAAATATGCCACTTATAAGTTTCAACCATTTATTGTTATGATGTCAATTTATGGTGGGAAAAAGTCCATAATCAATAATTTAACATTACACAATTGGGATTTAGAAGATTCGACCTTAACATACTGATATGACAAAATGGAATACACCGTATTGTTAATATTAGTTCATTTGAATGGTTCATATTTGACTCAAATTCAAATAAATATAGTATATGTAAATATACACCTCAATTTCTATTATTATCAAATAAATAGTCGATCTATCTTTGAAAAAATTCGATAGCCATTATTTTAACATTAAATAATTGAGATAAATTAAACATAAGGTTAAAAAATTGAATTAAAT
This sequence comes from Hippophae tibetana, assembly GCA_037013495.1. Lineage (NCBI taxonomy): Eukaryota > Viridiplantae > Streptophyta > Magnoliopsida > Rosales > Elaeagnaceae > Hippophae > Hippophae tibetana. The sequence goes on along the minus strand of CM072805.1, from coordinate 11,812,937 downwards.
AATACAAATTCAAATATGCACCATATATGTTTCAACCATTTATTGATATGAAGTCAATTTACGTTTGAGAAAAGTCCATAATCATGAATTTAACATTACACAATTGGGATTTAGAAGTTTCGACCTTAACATACTTATATGACAAAATGGAATACACCGTATTTTTAATATTAGTTCATTTGAATGGTCCATATTTGACTCAAATTCAAATAAATATAGTATATGTAAATATACACCTCAATTTCTATTCTTATCAAATAAATAGACTATCTATGGTTGACAAAAATCGATAGCCATAATTTTAACATTAAATAATTGAGATAAAGTAAATCTAACGTTAAAATATTGAATTAAATATTACAAATTCAAATATGCCCTTTATAAGTTTCAACCCTTGATTGATATGAAGTCAATTTATGGTTGAGAAAACTCCATAATCATGAATTTAACATTACACAATTGGGATTTAGAAGATTCAACCTTAACATACTGATATGACAAAATTGAATACATCGTATTGTTAATATTAGTTCATTTGAATGGTCCATATTTGACTCAAATTCAAATAAATATAGTATATGTAAATATACACATCAATATCTATTCTTATCAAATAAATAGTCTATCTATGGTTGACAGAAAATCGATAGCCACAATTTTAACATTAAACAATTAAGATAAAGTAAATCTAACGTTAAAATATTGAATTAAATATTACAAATGCTAATATGCCACTTATAAGTTTCAACCATTTATTGTTATGATGTCAATTTATGGTTGGAAAAAGTCTATAATCAATAATTTAACATTACACAATTGGGATTTAGAAGATTCGACCTTAACATACTGATATGACAAAATGGAATACACCGTATTGTTAGTATTAGTTCATTTGAATGGTTCATATTTGACTCAAATTCAAATAAATATAGTATATGTAAATATACACCTCAATTTCTATTATTATCAAATAAATAGTCGATCTATCTTTGAAAAAATTCGATAGCCATAATTTTAACATTAAATAATTGAGATAAATTAAACCTAAAGTTAAAAAATTGAATTAAATAATACAAATACAAATATGCACCTTATATTTTTCAACCATTTATTGATATGAAGTCAATTTATGGTTGAGAAAAGTCCATAATCATGAATTTAAAATTACACAATTGGGATTTAGAAGATTCGACCTTAACATACTTATATGACAATATTGAATACACCGTATTGTTAATATTAGTTCATTTTAATGGTCCATATTTGTCTCAAATTCAAATAAATATAGTATATGTAAATATAACCGTTAGTTTCTATTATTATCTAATAAATAGTCGATCTATCTTTGAAACAATTCGATAGCCATAATTTTAAAATTAAATAATTGAATTAAATTAAACATAAGAGTAAAATATTAAATTAAATAATACAAATACAAATATGCACCTTATATTTTTCAACCATTTATTGATATGAAGTCAATTTATGGTTGAGAAAAGTCCATAATCATGAATTTAACATTACACAATTCGGATTTAGAAGATTCGACCTTAACATACTAATATGACAAAATGGAATACACCGTATTGTTAGTATTAGTTCATTTGAATTTTCCGTATTTGACTCAAATTCAAATAAATATAATATATGTAAATATACACATCAATTTCTATTCTTATCAAATAAATAGTCTATCTATGGTTGACAAAAATCGATAACCATAATTTTAACATTAAACAATTGAGATAAAGTAAATCTAACGTTAAAATATTGAATTAAATATTACAAATGCAAATATGCCACTTATAAGTTTGAACCATTTATTGATATGAAGTCAATTAAAGGATGAGAAAAGTCCATAATCATGAATTTAACATTACACAATTGGGATTTAGAAGATTCGACCTTAACATACTGATATGACAAAATGGAATACACCGTATTTTTAATATTAGTTCATTTAAATGTTCCATATTTGACTCAAATTCAAATAAATATAGTATATGTAAATATACACCTCAATTTCTATTATTATCAAATAAATAGTCGATATATTTTTTAAAAAATTCGATAGCCATTATTTTAACATTAAATAATTGAGATAAATTAAACATAAGGTTAAAAAATTGAATTAAATAATACAAATTCAAATATGCACCACCATATATGTTTCAACCATTTATTGATATGAAGTCAATTTACGTTTGAGAAAAGTCCATAATCATGAATTTAACATTACACAATTGGGATTTAGAAGTTTCGACCTTAACATACTTATATGACAAAATGGAATACACCGTATTTTTAATATTAGTTCATTTGAATGGTCCATATTTGACTCAAATTCAAATAAATATAGTATATGTAAATATACACCTCAATTTCTATTCTTATCAAATAAATAGACTATCTATGGTTGACAAAAATCGATAGCCATAATTTTAACATTAAATAATTGAGATAAAGTAAATCTAACGTTAAAATATTGAATTAAATATTACAAATTCAAATATGCCCTTTATAAGTTTCAACCCTTGATTGATATAAAGTCAATTTATGGTTGAGAAAACTCCATAATCATGAATTTAACATTACACAATTGGGATTTAGAAGATTCAACCTTAACATACTGATATGACAAAATTGAATACATCGTATTGTTAATATTAGTTCATTTGAATGGTCCATATTTGACTCAAATTCAAATAAATATAGTATATGTAAATATACACATCAATATCTATTCTTATCAAATAAATAGTCTATCTATGGTTGACAGAAAATCGATAGCCACAATTTTAACATTAAACAATTAAGATAAAGTAAATCTAACGTTAAAATATTGAATTAAATATTACAAATGCTAATATGCCACTTATAAGTTTCAACCATTTATTGTTATGATGTCAATTTATGGTTGGAAAAAGTCTATAATCAATAATTTAACATTACACAATTGGGATTTAGAAGATTCGACCTTAACATACTGATATGACAAAATGGAATACACCGTATTGTTAGTATTAGTTCATTTGAATGGTTCATATTTGACTCAAATTCAAATAAATATAGTATATGTAAATATACACCTCAATTTCTATTATTATCAAATAAATAGTCGATCTATCTTTGAAAAAATTCGATAGCCATAATTTTAACATTAAATAATTGAGATAAATTAAACCTAAAGTTAAAAAATTGAATTAAATAATACAAATACAAATATGCACCTTATATTTTTCAACCATTTATTGATATGAAGTCAATTTATGGTTGAGAAAAGTCCATAATCATGAATTTAAAATTACACAATTGGGATTTAGAAGATTCGACCTTAACATACTTATATGACAATATTGAATACACCGTATTGTTAATATTAGTTCATTTTAATGGTCCATATTTGTCTCAAATTCAAATAAATATAGTATATGTAAATATAACCGTTAGTTTCTATTATTATCTAATAAATAGTCGATCTATCTTTGAAACAATTCGATAGCCATAATTTTAAAATTAAATAATTGAATTAAATTAAACATAAGAGTAAAATATTAAATTAAATAATACAAATACAAATATGCACCTTATATTTTTCAACCATTTATTGATATGAAGTCAATTTATGGTTGAGAAAAGTCCATAATCATGAATTTAACATTACACAATTCGGATTTAGAAGATTCGACCTTAACATACTAATATGACAAAATGGAATACACCGTATTGTTAGTATTAGTTCATTTGAATTTTCCGTATTTGACTCAAATTCAAATAAATATAATATATGTAAATATACACATCAATTTCTATTCTTATCAAATAAATAGTCTATCTATGGTTGACAAAAATCGATAACCATAATTTTAACATTAAACAATTGAGATAAAGTAAATCTAACGTTAAAATATTGAATTAAATATTACAAATGCAAATATGCCACTTATAAGTTTGAACCATTTATTGATATGAAGTCAATTAAAGGATGAGAAAAGTCCATAATCATGAATTTAACATTACACAATTGGGATTTAGAAGATTCGACCTTAACATACTGATATGACAAAATGGAATACACCGTATTTTTAATATTAGTTCATTTAAATGTTCCATATTTGACTCAAATTCAAATAAATATAGTATATGTAAATATACACCTCAATTTCTATTATTATCAAATAAATAGTCGATATATTTTTTAAAAAATTCGATAGCCATTATTTTAACATTAAATAATTGAGATAAATTAAACATAAGGTTAAAAAATTGAATTAAATAATACAAATTCAAATATGCACCACCATATATGTTTCAACCATTTATTGATATGAAGTCAATTTACGTTTGAGAAAAGTCCATAATCATGAATTTAACATTACACAATTGGGATTTAGAAGTTTCGACCTTAACATACTTATATGACAAAATGGAATACACCGTATTTTTAATATTAGTTCATTTGAATGGTCCATATTTGACTCAAATTCAAATAAATATAGTATATGTAAATATACACCTCAATTTCTATTCTTATCAAATAAATAGACTATCTATGGTTGACAAAAATCGATAGCCATAATTTTAACATTAAATAATTGAGATAAAGTAAATCTAACGTTAAAATATTGAATTAAATATTACAAATTCAAATATGCCCTTTATAAGTTTCAACCCTTGATTGATATGAAGTCAATTTATGGTTGAGAAAACTCCATAATCATGAATTTAACATTACACAATTGGGATTTAGAAGATTCGACCTTAACATACTGATATGACAAAATTGAATACATCGTATTGTTAATATTAGTTCATTTGAATGGTCCATATTTGACTCAAATTCAAATAAATATAGTATATGTAAATATACACATCAATATCTATTCTTATCAAATAAATAGTCTATCTATGGTTGACAGAAAATCGATAGCCACAATTTTAACATTAAACAATTAAGATAAAGTAAATCTAACGTTAAAATATTGAATTAAATATTACAAATGCTAATATGCCACTTATAAGTTTCAACCATTTATTGTTATGATGTCAATTTATGGTTGGAAAAAGTCTATAATCAATAATTTAACATTACACAATTGGGATTTAGAAGATTCGACCTTAACATACTGATATGACAAAATGGAATACACCGTATTGTTAGTATTAGTTCATTTGAATGGTTCATATTTGACTCAAATTCAAATAAATATAGTATATGTAAATATACACCTCAATTTCTATTATTATCAAATAAATAGTCGATCTATCTTTGAAAAAATTCGATAGCCATAATTTTAACATTAAATAATTGAGATAAATTAAACCTAAAGTTAAAAAATTGAATTAAATAATACAAATACAAATATGCACCTTATATTTTTCAACCATTTATTGATATGAAGTCAATTTATGGTTGAGAAAAGTCCATAATCATGAATTTAAAATTACACAATTGGGATTTAGAAGATTCGACCTTAACATACTTATATGACAATATTGAATACACCGTATTGTTAATATTAGTTCATTTTAATGGTCCATATTTGTCTCAAATTCAAATAAATAAAGTATATGTAAATATAACCGTTAGTTTCTATTATTATCTAATAAATAGTCGATCTATCTTTGAAACAATTCGATAGCCATAATTTTAAAATTAAATAATTGAATTAAATTAAACATAAGGTTAAAATATTAAATTAAATAATACAAATACAAATATGCACCTTATATTTTTCAACCATTTGTTGATATGAAGTCAATTTATGGTTGAGAAAAGTCCATAATCATGAATTTAAAATTACACAATTGGGATTTAGAAGATTCGACCTTAACATACTGATATGACAAAATGGAATACACCGTATTTTTAATATTAGTTCATTTAAATGTTCCATATTTGACTCAAATTCAAATAAATATAGTATATGTAAATATACACCTCAATTTCTATTATTATCAAATAAATAGTCGATATATTTTTAAAAAAATTCGATAGCCATTATTTTAACATTAAATAATTGAGATAAATTAAACATAAGGTTAAAAAATTGAATTAAATAATACAAATTCAAATATCCACCATATATGTTTCAACCATTTATTGATATGAAGTCAATTTATGGTTGAGAAAAGTCCATAATCATGAATTTAACATTACACAATTGGGATTTAGAAGTTTCGACCTTAACATACTTATATGACAAAATGGAATACACCGTATTTTTAATATTAGTTCATTTGAATGGTCCATATTTGACTCAAATTCAAATAAATATAGTATATGTAAATATAAACCTCAATTTCTATTCTTATCAAATAAATAGACTATCTATGGTTGACAAAAATCGATAGCCATAATTTTAACATTAAATAATTGAGATAAAGTAAATCTAACGTTAAAATATTGAATTAAATATTACAAATTCAAATATGCCCTTTATAAGTTTCAACCCTTGATTGATATGAAGTCAATTTATGGTTGAGAAAACTCCATAATCATGAATTTAACATTACACAATTGGGATTTAGAAGATTCGACCTTAACATACTGATATGACAAAATTGAATACATCGTATTGTTAACATTAGTTCATTTGAATGGTCCATATTTGACTCAAATTCAAATATATATATGGTATATATCAATATAAACGTTAGTTTCTGTTATTATCAAATAAATAGTCGATCAATCTTTGTAAAAATTCGATAGCTATAATTTTAAAATTAAATAATTGAATTAAATTAAACATAAGGTTAAAATATTAAATTAAATAATACAAATACAAATATGCACCTTATATTTTTCAACCATTTGTTGATATGAAGTCAATTTATGGTTGAGAAAAGTCCATAATCATGAATTTAAAATTACACAATTGGGATTTAGAAGATTCGACCTTAACATACTTATTGACAATATTGAATACACCGTATTGTTAATATTAGTTCATTTTAATGGTCCATATTTGTCTCAAATTCAAATAAATATAGTATATGTAAATATAAACGTTAGTTTCTATTATTATCCAATAAATAGTCGATCTATCTTTGAAACAATTCGATAGCCATAATTTTAAAATTAAATAATTGAATTAAATTAAACATAAGGTTAAAATATTAAATTAAATAATACAAATACAAATATGCACCTTATATTTTCCAACCATTTGTTGATATGAAGTCAATTTATGGTTGAGAAAAGTCCATAATCATGAATTTAAAATTACAGAATTGGGATTTAGAAGATTCGACCTTAACATACTGATATGACAAAATGGAATACACCGTATTTTTAATATTAGTTCATTTAAATGTTCCATATTTGACTCAAATTCAAATAAATATAGTATATGTAAATATACACCTCAATTTCTATTATTATCAAATAAATAGTCGATATATTTTTAAAAAAATTCGATAGCCATTATTTTAACATTAAATAATTGAGATAAATTAAACATAAGGTTAAAATATTGAATTAAATAATACAAATGCAAATATGCACCTTATATGTTTCAACCATTTATTGATATGAAGTCAATTTATGGTTGAGAAAAGTCCATAATCATGAATTTAACATTACACAATTGGGACTTAGAAGATTCGACCTTAACATACTTATATGACAATATTGAATACATCGTATTGTTAATATTAGTTCATTTGAATGGTCCATATTTGTCTCAAATTCAAATAAATATAGTATATGTAAATATACACCTCTATTTCTATTCTTATCAAATAAATAGTCTATCTATGGTTGACAAAAATCGATAGCCATAATTTTAACATTAAATAATTGAGATAAAGTAAATCTAACGTTAAAATATTGAATTAAATATTACAAATTCAAATATGCCCTTTATAAGTTTCAACCCTTGATTGATATGAAGTCAATTTATGGTTGAGAAAAGTCCATAATCATGAATTTAACATTACACAATTGGGATTTAGAAGATTCGACCTTAACATACTGATATGACAAAATTGAATACATCGTATTGTTAATATTAGTTCATTTGAATGGTCCATATTTGACTCAAATTCAAATATATATGGTATATATGAATATAAACGTTAGTTTCTATTATTATCAAATAAATAGTCGATCAATCTTTGTAAAAATTCGATAGATATAATTTTAAAATTAAATAATTGAATTAAATTAAACATAAGGTTAAAATATTAAATTAAATAATACAAATACAAATATGCACCTTATATTTTTCAACCATTTATTGATATGAAGTCAATTTATGGTTGAGAAAAGTCCATAATCATGAATTTAACATTACACAATTGGGATTTAGAAGATTCGACCTTAACATACTTATATGACAATATTGAATACACCGTATTGTCAATATTAGTTCATTTTAATGGTCCATATTTGTCTCAAATTCAAATAAATATAGTATATGTAAATATAAACGTTAGTTTCTATTATTATCCAATAAATAGTCGATCTATCTTTGAAACAATTCGATAGCCATAATTTTAACATTAAATAATTGAGATAAATTAAACCTAAGGTTAAAAAATTGAATTAAATAATACAAATGCAAATATGCACCTTATATGTTTCAACCATTTATTGATATGAAGTCAATTTATGGTTGAGAAAAGTCCATAATCATGAATTTAACATTACACAATTGGGACTTAGAAGATTCGACCTTAACATACTTATATGACAATATTGAATACATCGTATTGTTAATATTAGTTCATTTGAATGGTCCATATTTGTCTCAAATTCAAATAAATATAGTATATGTAAATATACACCTCTATTTCTATTCTTATCAAATAAATAGTCTATCTATGGTTGACAAAAATCGATAGCCATAATTTTAACATTAAACAATTGAGATAAAGTAAATCTAACGTTAAAAAATTGAATTAAATATTACAAATGAAAATATGCCCCTTATAAGTTTCAACCATTGATTGATACGAAGTCAATTTATGGTTGAGAAAAGTCCATAATCATGAATTTAACATTACACAATAGGGATTTGGAAGATTCGACCTTATAATACTTATATGACAAAATTGAATACACCGTATTGTTAATATTAGTTCATTTCAATGGTCCATATTTGACTCAAATTCAAATAAATATAGTATATGTAAATATACACATCAATTTCTATTCTTATCAAATAAATAGTCTATCTATGGTTGACAAAAATCGATAGCCATAATTTTAAAATTAAATAATTGAGATAAATTAAACCTAAGGTTAAAAAATTGAATTAAATAATACAAATGCAAATATACACCTTATATGTTTCAACCATTTATTGATATAAAGTCAATTTATGGTTGAGAAAAGACCACAATCATGAATTTAACATTACACAATTGGGATTTAGAAGATTCGACCTTAACATACTTATATGACAAAATGGAACACACCGTATTGTTAATATTAGTTCATTTGAATTTTCCGTATTTGACTCAAATTCAAATAAATATAATATATGTAAATATACACATCAATTTCTATTCTTATCAAATAAATAGTCTATCTATGGTTGACAAAAATCGATAACCATAATTTTAACATCAAACAATTGAGATAAAGTAAATCTAATGTTAAAATATTGAATTAAATATTACAAATGCAAATATGCCACTTATAAGTTTGAACCATTTATTGATATGAAGTCAATTAAAGGATAAGAAAAGTCCATAATCATGAATTTAACATTACACAATTCGGATTTAGAAGATTCGACCTTAACATACTAATATGACAAAATGGAATACACCGTATTGTTAGTATTAGTTCATTTGAATGGTACATATTTGACTCAAATTCAAATAAATATAGTATATGTAAATATACACCTCAATTTCTATTCTTATCAAATAAATAGTCTATCTATGGTTGACAAAAATCGTTATCCATAATTTTAACATTAAATAATTGAGATAAATTAAACCTAAGGTTAAAAAATTCAATTAAACAATACAAATGCAAATATGCACCTTATATGTTTAAACCATTTACTGATATGAAGTCATTTTATGGTTGAGAAAAGTCCATAATCATGTATTTAACATTACATAATTGGGATTTAGAAGATTCGACCTTAACATACTTATATTACAAAATTGAATACACCGTATTGTTAATATTAGTTCATTTGAATGGTCCATATTTGACTCAAATTCAAATAAATATAGTATATGTAAATATACACCTCAATTTCTATTCTTATCAAATAAATAGTCTATCTATGGTTGACAAAAATCGATAGCCATAATTTTAACATTAAACAATTGAGATAAAGTAAATCTAACGTTAAAAAATTGAATTAAATATTACAAATGCAAATATGCCACTTATAAGTTTCAACCATTTATTGTTATGATGTCAATTTATGGTGGGAAAAAGTCCATAATCAATAATTTAACATTACACAATTGGGATTTAGAAGATTCGACCTTAACATACTGATATGACAAAATGGAATACACTGTATTGTTAATATTAGTTCATTTGAATGGTCCATATTTGACTCAAATTCAAATAAATATAGTATATGTAAATAAACACCTCAATTTCTATTCTTATCAAATAAATAGTCTATCTATGGTTGACAAAAATCGGTAGCCATAATTTTAACATTAAAAAATTGAGATAAAGTAAATCTAACGGTAAAATATTGAATTAAATATTACAAATGCAAATATGCCACTTATAAGTTTGAACCATTTATTGATATGAAGTCAATTAATAGATGAGAAAAGTCCATAATCATGAATTTAACATTACACAATTCGGATTTAGAAGATTCGACCTTAACATACTAATATGACAAAATGGAATACACCGTATTGTTAGTATTAGTTCATTTGAATTTTCCGTATTTGACTCAAATTCAAATAAATATAATATATGTAAATATACACATCAATTTCTATTCTTATCAAATAAATAGTCTATCTTTGGTTGACAAAAATCGATAACCATAATTTTAACATTAAACAATTGAGATAAAGTAAATCTAACGTTAAAATATTGAATTAAATATTACAAATGCAAATATGCCACTTATAAGTTTGAACCATTTATTGATATGAAGTCAATTAAAGGATGAGAAAAGTCCATAATAATGAATTTAACATTACACAATTCGGATTTAGAAGATTCGACCTTAACATACTGATATGACAAAATGGAATACACCGTATTTTTAATATTAGTTCATTTAAATGTTCCATATTTGACTCAAATTCAAATAAATATAGTATATGTAAATATACACCTCAATTTCTATTATTATCAAATAAATAGTCGATATATTTTTTAAAAATTCGATAGCCATTATTTTAACATTAAATAATTGAGATAAATTAAACATAAGGTTAAAAAATTGAATTAAATAATACAAATTCAAATATGCACCACCATATATGTTTCAACCATTTATTGATATGAAGTCAATTTATGGTTGAGAAAAGTCCATAATCATGAATTTAATATTACACAATTATGATTTAGAAGATTCGACCTTAACATACTTATATGACAAAATGGAATACACCGTATTTTTAATATTAGTTCATTTGAATGGTCCATATTTTCCTCAAATTCAAATAAATATAGTATATGTAAATATACACCTCAATTTCTATTCTTATCAAATAAATAGACTATCTATGGTTGAAAAAAATAGATAGCCATAATTTTAACATTAAATAATTGAGATAAAGTAAATCTAACGTTAAAATATTGAATTAAATATTACAAATTCAAATATGCCCTTTATAAGTTTCAACCATTTATTGATACGAAGTCAATTTATGGTTGAGAAAAGTCCATAATCATGAATTTAACATTAAACAATTGGGATTTGGAAGATTCGACCTTATAATACTTATATGACAAAATTGAATACACCGTATTGTTAATATTAGTTCATTTGAATGGTCCATATTTGACTCAAATTCAAATAAATATAGTATATGTAAATATACACATCAATATCTATTCTTATCAAATAAATAGTCTATCTATGGTTGACAAAAAATCGATAGCCATAATTTTAACATTAAACAATTAAGATAAAGTAAATCTAACGTTAAAATATTGAATTAAATATTACAAATGCAAATATGCCACTTATAATTTTCAACCATTTATTGTTATGATGTCAATTTATGGTGGGAAAAAGTCCATAATCATGTATTTAACATTACATAATTGGGATTTAGAAGATTCGACCTTAACATACTTATATTACAAAATTGAATACACCGTATTGTTAATATTAGTTCATTTGAATGGTCCATATTTGACTCAAATTCAAATAAATATAGTATATGTAAATATACACCTCAATTTCTATTCTTATCAAATAAATAGTCTATCTATGGTTGACAAAAATCGATAGCCATAATTTTAACATTAAACAATTGAGATAAAGTAAATCTAACGTTAAAAAATTGAATTAAATATTACAAATGCAAATATGCCACTTATAAGTTTCAACCATTTATTGTTATGATGTCAATTTATGGTGGGAAAAAGTCCATAATCAATAATTTAACATTACACAATTGGGATTTAGAAGATTCGACCTTAACATACTGATATGACAAAATGGAATACACCGTATTGTTAATATTAGTTCATTTGAATGGTCCATATTTGACTCAAATTCAAATAAATATAGTATATGTAAATAAACACCTCAATTTCTATTCTTATCAAATAAATAGTCTATCTATGGTTGACAAAAATCGATAGCCATAATTTTAACATTAAAAAATTGAGATAAAGTAAATCTAACGTTAAAATATTGAATTAAATATTACAAATGCAAATATGCCACTTATAAGTTTGAACCATTTATTGATATGAAGTCAATTAATGGATGAGAAAAGTCCATAATCATGAATTTAACATTACACAATTCGGATTTAGAAGAATCGACCTTAACATACTAATATGACAAAATGGAATACACCGTATTGTTAGTATTAGTTCATTTGAATTTTCCGTATTTGACTCAAATACAAATAAATATAATATATGTAAATATACACATCAATTTCTATTCTTATCAAATAAATAGTCTATCTATGGTTGACAAAAATCGATAACCATAATTTTAACATTAAACAATTGAGATAAAGTAAATCTAACGTTAAAATATTGAATTAAATATTACAAATGCAAATATGCCACTTATAAGTTTGAACCATTTATTGATATGAAGTCAATTAAAGGATGAGAAAAGTCCATAATCATGAATTTAACATTACACAATTGGGATTTAGAAGATTCGACCTTAACATACTGATATGACAAAATGGAATACACCGTATTTTTAATATTAGTTCATTTAAATGTTCCATATTTGACTCAAATTCAAATAAATATAGTATATGTAAATATACACCTCAATTTCTATTATTATCAAATAAATAGTCGATATATTTTTTTAAAAATTCGATAGCCATTATTTTAACATTAAATAATTGAGATAAATTAAACATAAGGTTAAAAAATTGAATTAAATAATACAAATTCAAATATGCACCACCATATATGTTTCAACCATTTATTGATATGAAGTCAATTTATGGTTGAGAAAAGTCCATAATCATGAATTTAACATTACACAATTATGATTTAGAAGATTCGACCTTAACATACTTATATGACAAAATGGAATACACCCTATTTTTAATATTAGTTCATTTGAATGGTCCATATTTGCCTCAAATTCAAATAAATATAGTATATGTAAATATACACCTCAATTTCTATTCTTATCAAATAAATAGACTATCTATGGTTGAAAAAAATCGATAGCCATAATTTTAACATTAAATAATTGAGATAAAGTAAATCTAACGTTAAAATATTGAATTAAATATTACAAATTCAAATATGCCCTTTATAAGTTTCAACCATTTATTGATACGAAGTCAATTTATGGTTGAGAAAAGTCCATAATCATGAATTTAACATTACACAATTGGGATTTGGAAGATTCGACCTTATAATACTTATATGACAAAATTGAATACACCGTATTGTTAATATTAGTTCATTTGAATGGTCCATATTTGACTCAAATTCAAATAAATATAGTATATGTAAATATACACATCAATATCTATTCTTATCAAATAAATAGTCTATCTATGGTTGACAAAAAATCGATAGCCATAATTTTAACATTAAACAATTAAGATAAAGTAAATCTAACGTTAAAATATTGAATTAAATATTACAAATGCAAATATGCCACTTATAATTTTCAACCATTTATTGTTATGATGTCAATTTATGGTGGGAAAAAGTCCATAATCAATAATTTAACATTACACAATTGGGATTTAGAAGATTCGACCTTAACATACTGATATGACAAAATGGAATGCACCGTATTGTTAATATTAGTTCATTTGAATGGTCCATATTTGACTCAAATTCAAATAAATATAGTATATGTAAATATACACCTCAATTTCTATTCTTATCAAATAAATAGTCTATCTATTGTTGACAAAAATCGATAGCCATAATTTTAACATTAAACAATTGAGATAAAGTAAATCTAACATTAAAATATTGAATTAAATATTACAAATGCAAATATACACCTTATATGTTTCAACCATTTATTGATATAAAGTCAATTTATGGTTGAGAAAAGTCTACAATCATGAATTTAACATTACACAATTGGGATTTAGAAGATTCGAACTTAACATACTTATATGACAAAATGGAATACACCGTATTGTTAATATTAGTTCATTTGAATTTTCCGTATTTGACTCAAATTCAAATAAATATAGTATATGTAAATATACACATCAATTTCTATTCTTATCAATCAAATAGTCTATCTATGGTTGACAAAAATCGATAGCCATAATTTTAACATTAAATAATTGAGATAAAGTAAATCTAACGTTAAAATATTGAATTAAATATTACAAATGAAAATATGCCCCTTATAAGTTTCAACCATTGATTGATACGAAGTCAATTTATGGTTGAGAAAAGTCCATAATCATGAATTTAACATTACACAATAGGGATTTGGAAGATTCGACCTTATAATACTTATATGACAAAATTGAATACACCGTATTGTTAATATTAGTTCATTTCAATGGTCCATATTTGACTCAAATTCAAATAAATATAGTATATGTAATTATACACATCAATTTCTATTCTTATCAAATAAATAGTCTATCTATGGTTGACAAAAATCGATAGCCATTATTTTAACATTAAATAATTGAGATAAATTAAACATAAGGTTAAAAAATTGAATTAAATAATACAAATTCAAATATGCACCACCATATATGTTTGAACCATTTATTGATATGAAGTCAATTTATGGTTTGAGAAAAGTCCATAATCATGAATTTAACATTACACAATTATGATTTAGAAGATTCGACCTTAACATACTTATATGACAAAATGGAATACACCGTATTTTTAATATTAGTTCATTTGAATGGTCCATATTTGACTCAAATTCAAATAAATATAGTATATGTAAATATACACCTCAATTTCTATTCTTATCAAATAAATAGACTATCTATGGTTGACAAAAATCGATAGCCATTATTTTAACATTAAATAATTGAGATAAAGTAAATCTAACGTTAAAATATTGAATTAAATATTACAAATGCAAATATGCCACTATTAAGTTTGAACCATTTATTGATATGAAGTCAATTTATGGATGAGAAAAGTCCATAATCATGAATTTAACATTACACAATTCGGATTTAGAAGATTTGACCTTAACATACTAATATGACAAAATGGAATACACTATATTGTTAGTATTAGTTCATTTGAATGGTCCATATTTGACTCAAATTCAAATAAATATAGTATATGTAAATATACACCTCAATTTCTATTCTTATCAAATAAATAGTCTATCTATGGTTGACAAAAATCGTTATCCATAATTTTAACATTAAATAATTGAGATAAATTAAACCTAAGGTTAAAAAATTCAATTAAACAATACAAATGCAAATATGCACCTTATATGTTTAAACCATTTACTGATATGAAGTCATTTTATGGTTGAGAAAAGTCCATAATCATGTATTTAACATTACATAATTGGGATTTAGAAGATTCGACCTTAACATACTTATATTACAAAATTGAATACACCGTATTGTTAATATTAGTTAATTTGAATGGTCCATATTTGACTCAAATTCAAATAAATATAGTATATGTAAATATACACCTCAATTTCTATTCTTATCAAATAAATAGTCTATCTATGGTTGACAAAAATCGATAGCCATAATTTTAACATTAAACAATTGAGATAAAGTAAATCTAACGTTAAAAAATTGAATTAAATATTACAAATGCAAATATGCCACTTATAAGTTTCAACCATTGATTGATACGAAGTCAATTTATGGTTGAGAAAAGTCCATAATCATGAATTTAACATTACACAATAGGGATTTGGAAGATTCGACCTTATAATACTTATATGACAAAATTGAATACACCGTATTGTTAATATTAGTTCATTTCAATGGTCCATATTTGACTCAAATTCAAATAAATATAGTATATGTAAATATACACCTCAATTTCTATTCTTATCAAATAAATAGTCTATCTATGGTTGACAAAAATCGTTATCCATAATTTTAACATTAAATAATTGAGATAAATTAAACCTAAGGTTAAAAAATTCAATTAAACAATACAAATGCAAATATGCACCTTATATGTTTAAACCATTTACTGATATGAAGTCATTTTATGGTTGAGAAAAGTCCATAATCATGTATTTAACATTACATAATTGGGATTTAGAAGATTCGACCTTAACATACTTATATTACAAAATTGAATACACCGTATTGTTAATATTAGTTCATTTGAATGGTCCATATTTGACTCAAATTCAAATAAATATAGTATATGTAAATATACAGCTCAATTTCTATTCTTATCAAATAAATAGTCTATCTATGGTTAACAAAAATCGATAGCCATAATTTTAACATTAAACAATTGAGATAAAGTAAATCTAACGTTAAAAAATTGAATTAAATATTACAAATGCAAATATGCCACTTATAAGTTTCAACCATTTATTGTTATGATGTCAATTTATGGTGGGAAAAAGTCCATAATCAATAATTTAACATTACACAATTGGGATTTAGAAGATTCGACCTTAACATACTGATATGACAAAATGGAATACACCGTATTGTTAATATTAGTTCATTTGAATGGTCCATATTTGACTCAAATTCAAATAAATATAGTATATGTAAATAAACACCTCAATTTCTATTCTTATCAAATAAATAGTCTATCTATGGTTGACAAAAATCGGTAGCCATAATTTTAACATTAAAAAATTGAGATAAAGTAAATCTAACGTTAAAATATTGAATTAAATATTACAAATGCAAATATGCCACTTATAAGTTTGAACCATTTATTGATATGAAGTCAATTAATGGATGAGAAAAGTCCATAATCATGAATTTAACATTACACAATTCGGATTTAGAAGCTTCGACCTTAACATACTAATATGACAAAATGGAATACACCGTATTGTTAGTATTAGTTCATTTGAATGGTACATATTTGACTCAAATTCAAATAAATATAGTATATGTAAATAAACACCTCAATTTCTAGTCTTATCAAATAAATAGTCTATCTATGGTTGACAAAAATCGATAGCCATAATTTTAACATTAAAAAATTGAGATAAATTAAATCTAACGTTAAAATATTGAATTAAATATTACAAATGCAAATATGCCACTTATAAGTTTGAACCATTTATTGATATGAAGTCAATTAATGGATGAGAAAAGTCCATAATCATGAATTTAACATTACACAATTCGGATTTAGAAGATTCGACCTTAACATACTAATATGACAAAATGGAATACACCGTATTGTTAGTATTAGTTCATTTGAATTTTCCGTATTTGACTCAAATTCAAATAAATATAATATATGTAAATATACACATCAATTTCTATTCTTATCAAATAAATAGTCTATCTTTGGTTGACAAAAATCGATAACCATAATTTTAACATTAAACAATTGAGATAAAGTAAATCTAACGTTAAAATATTGAATTAAATATTACAAATGCAAATATGCCACTTATAAGTTTGAACCATTTATTGATATGAAGTCAATTAAAGGATGAGAAAAGTCCATAATCATGAATTTAACATTACACAATTCGGATTTAGAAGATTCGACCTTAACATACTGATATGACAAAATGGAATACACCGTATTTTTAATATTAGTTCATTTAAATGTTCCATATTTGACTCAAATTCAAATAAATATAGTATATGTAAATATACACCTCAATTTCTATTATTATCAAATAAATAGTCGATATATTTTTTAAAAAATTCGATAGCCATTATTTTAACATTAAATAATTGAGATAAATTAAACATAAGGTTAAAAAATTGAATTAAATAATACAAATTCAAATATGCACCACCATATATGTTTCAACCATTTATTGATATGAAGTCAATTTATGGTTGAGAAAAGTCCATAATCATGAATTTAATATTACACAATTATGATTTAGAAGATTCGACCTTAACATACTTATATGACAAAATGGAATACACCGTATTTTTAATATTAGTTCATTTGAATGGTCCATATTTGACTCAAATTCAAATAAATATAGTATATGTAAATATACACCTCAATTTCTATTCTTATCAAATAAATAGACTATCTATGGTTGAAAAAAATCGATAGCCATAATTTTAACATTAAATAATTGAGATAAAGTAAATCTAACGTTAAAATATTGAATTAAATATTACAAATTCAAATATGCCCTTTATAAGTTTCAACCATTTATTGATACGAAGTCAATTTATGGTTGAGAAAAGTCCATAATCATGAATTTAACATTACACAATTGGGATTTGGAAGATTCGACCTTATAATACTTATATGACAAAATTGAATACACCGTATTGTTAATATTAGTTCATTTGAATGGTCCATATTTGACTCAAATTCAAATAAATATAGTATATGTAAATATACACATCAATATCTATTCTTATCAAATAAATAGTCTATCTATGGTTGACAAAAAATCGATAGCCATAATTTTAACATTAAACAATTAAGATAAAGTAAATCTAACGTTAAAATATTGAATTAAATATTACAAATGCAAATATGCCACTTATAATTTTCAACCATTTATTGTTATGATGTCAATTTATGGTGGGAAAAAGTCCATAATCAATAATTTAACATTACACAATTGGGATTTAGAAGATTCGACCTTAACATACTGATATGACAAAATGGAATACACCGAATTGTTAATATTAGTTCATTTGAATGGTCCATATTTGACTCAAATTCAAATAAATATAGTATATGTAAATATACACCTCAATTTCTATTCTTATCAAATAAATAGTCTATCTATTGTTGACAAAAATCGATAGCCATAATTTTAACATTAAACAATTGAGATAAAGTAAATCTAACGTTAAAATATTGAATTAAATATTACAAATGCAAATATACACCTTATATGTTTCAACCATTTATTGATATAAAGTCAATTTATGGTTGAGAAAAATCCACAATCATGAATTTAACATTACACAATTGGGATTTCGAAGATTCGAACTTAACATACTTATATGACAAAATGGAATACACCGTATTGTTAATATTAGTTCATTTGAATTTTCCGTATTTGACTCAAATTCAAATAAATATAGTATATGTAAATATACACATCAATTTCTATTCTTATCAAATAAATAGTCTATTGATGAACGAAAACCGGCATCGCCGATCTTCGCAAATACTTTGGTTTTAATATTTATAAAACTCTCGCAAGTGCACGAATCATTTCGATGAAAATGATAAGTATACTCCCAAGGTCGATCTAAGGAAGGAATGTATGTGGTTTTTAATTTATTATTCAAACTTTTAAAAAACGAAATTAAATCCTAAACATCCTGTCACGATAGTTTGGTTTTTGTGTTCCTAATCTAATAACATAAAATAAACATATATACAGATTAATTAAATATAATCTAATAACATAAAAAATAAACATATATACAGATTCAATAAATATTCATGCAAATTTTATCATTTATATTAGCGGAGTATTTATGGATATAATAACTAAATTAATTATGCTTGCTCATATTATCTAGGTTATTAAAGATATAAATTGATATTTTATTGATTCTCTCTTTTTTATATAAATACCACCTTTGGTGGGGTTAGATATTCTTTGTTAACTAAACAAATCAATTAACACCTATGGGTGGGGTTGATAACTAATATGCTTAATTAAATTAATTCCTTTTTCTAAGAGATTGAAAATGAATCATTTAAATGCCACCTTTGGTGGGGTTAGACAGTTTAAACTTTATTCAAGGTGTCCAAATTAAACATAAGAATTTAATTATCCGAGTACTAACTTTCAAGTTTTAAAACCACTATTGAAAACATGTTGTCAATACATTTTCACATAATAATTCTTATAAAAACTTTTGAAATAGAGTTTCACTCTAACTACCGGGCGATTGTACCAACAAATAAAAGAGCACTACTCTAAATTAGACCGGATAACTAAACCTTAAAATCTAATTTTCAGTTTTAAGTTTGTAATGAAAAATAATATATTTCTCTCTAACATTCTTAATATAAAATCTTGAATAAAAACAAAATCAATTCATTTTAGAAATTTTCACCTATTTAATATTTCGCAAGCATAACAACGTTATTATTATATCATGTTTATAAACAGCTAGCAGAGTTAAATTTAATCATAGACAAATTAAATATAACATGTAAGAATAAAGCATAAAAATAACTGTAAAGAAAATAAAATCCTTACAGAACTTCGACGCTATTCCCGTTGCTAGAAAACCTCCGAGCGGAATTTGCACTTCCATATATTGAATCAAAAACTAAATTATTACAAAAACATTACAAGTTCCTCTCAAAAAGAGAAGAACACTAAAACTAAGAGAATTGAACTAAAAACTAAGAAGGAAACTAAGAAAAACTTAGAAACTAAGAAAGAAACTAAGGAAAACTCAAAAAAAACTAAGAAATGAGAGAAAGAAAGAAGAGAGAAGTGTGGTTTGAAGGTGTATTTTGAAGTGAAGGGAAGGGGGGTATTTATAGGTGAGGATGGAGAGAAAAAGTAGAGAAAAAAATGTTAAAAAAATGTAAAAACGCGGATTATTGATTACTGACGTCATTTGATGACGTCAGCATGACATGGGGCGGCTGCACAGTACTGGGTATGAACAGTGCCGAGTCTGATGAACAGTACCGGGGTATGAACAGTGCCGAGTCTGATGAACAGTAACGCGCGGATGAACAGTACCCGCGGATGAACAGTGCCGCGTGCTGCTGCTTGGGGCGATGCTGGGCGGCCGGGCGGCGCGGCGGCGCGATTTTCGTCTTTTTGACATTTTTGACCTTTTCGACCCATTTTGTCCAATTTTTCCATATTTGTTGACCTTTTCCCACTTATTTATTAATATATTTGTGATGTATTGCTTCAAGTATTCCTGTTTGAGTCTTTAAATTGCGTTTTTAAGCCAAAATACCTGAAAAACAATAAAAATACCCGTGATTCCGAAAAAGACAAATTTATATAAATATATGATAAAACATATAAATATATGTATTTTTAATCAATTAATGTGCATAAAATCATGGTTATTTTAGTGCTTTTTGAGCACTCATCACAACCCCCAACCAGCTTCTTGCTAGTCCCTTAGCAAGAAAAGCGATAAAAACTAAAAATTAAACTATCCTAAATCACTTTCGTGGATTGAAACGGTTGCATTTAGCCTATGCAACAAGCCGTTAAACCCCTAGGTTGCCCTAGTGGACGAGTTTGAGTCTCGTGAGGGTTTTCAGTAATGATACCCACAAACATTGAACTAAATGTAAAAATAAAAACAATCAAATCAAAAATTAAAATTACAACACAATCAAAAATTAATTTAAGAATAAAAGAACACAACATATCACAAAAATATCTCATACTTTTTAATCTCCTTTAAGATCATAATTAAAATCTCAAGCATAAGTTATTTTAATCTCTTTAAACAATCATGATTTTATTACAATAATTAGTCGAAAATCATTTTCATATTTCATTTCAAAAATGTATCAATTTAATTTTACCCAATTTCAGTGTCATGAATCAGAATTCGCTTCGACTCTATTCCTCACAAGTCAATACTCTCAAAGCACTGAATCCTATGGGTTCAAACACTCATACTAATTTATATGCGAAAGAGTTGATGTATAGAAATGAACTAATATGTTCGCATATGTATAAAGAATAAAGGCTCAAAGTGTTATTTTAACATTGATCTCATGAAAGGAATCGAATGTATAAATTATAAAGATATCATATACAAAAATTATTTTCATGCATAAATCCAACTCATTAAGAAAGAATTTCAAGATATATGCTTTTACAAATGAAGAAATTGCAATGACTTTTTAGGGAATTACTTCCTATATCTTTCTTTTGTAATTAGCCTTTACTCACAACTTTGTAGGCAATGTGGGTCATAGTATGTAGATGATACTATTTTTTTTATCTCTCTATACATTTTTTTTTTATATATATGTATTTTTTAGAGAGTCAACCCATGTACATATTGTACATTTTTATTTATTTATTTATTTTTGGATTTTGGTGAGTGGTTAATTTTGTGGCTTTTCTGTTTGATCTTGGTTTAGGTAACCCCAGATATGTCTTCTTGTTTTTGTAGCAGTCATGCATGAATGAGATATAAGCATATACTATCAATTTCTACTCAAATCGTTTTAATCTAAACAAAAATAATAATCAAAAATATATGATACTCTATTAAGATGAGAAAAAATTCATACATTCAATGCTAATACCTATAGAGATCATCTAAACTTTTTGAATAAATAAGAAATGTGTTTGGAGTAGAAAAAATATATATTTCACTCTGAATAAAAGAAATTAGGCTCAAATTATATCTCACAAGGGTAGTCTCCACTAAAAAAATTCATAAACACCGATTTTGGGTTTAATATAATTTCCACATTTTATCAAGAAATACTAGTTATGACAAAAACTAACTAATTATCAAAAATAATTACAAAATATTTCATGATATGTTTTCAAAAATTAATCTAACAGTACCAAAGACTTAACTATTTACTTAAATTTGATTTAAAGAAATGATACATTTTTGTGATAATTTTTTTTTATATATATATATATATATATTTTTATTTTTTTTTATTAAGCATGGTAACTTTTCACCACCCCCAACCTAGAACTTACATTGTCCTCAATGTAACAACTGCAAATTAAAGATAAAGAGAAAAGAGGAGAAAGATTACCTATTTCTTGAGAATGTGTAAGTAGTAATGAAGAAATGCAGGTGCATCCATCATATTCATCATTAAAGTGTATACAGACAGATCGCTGTGAACTTCTAACATCTCAACAAATATTTTAGTTTTAACAATTTTAAAAATTATTCACAAACAAGTAAACTAAAACAAACAATAAAATTAAGTAAATAAAACAAATAACAAAAAATTACCTAACATGATGGGTTGCCTCCCATCCAGCGCTTAGTTTAACGTCTTAGCAAGACGTATCTTTTTGGTGCTAAGGGTTACTCAGCCAAATGCAATCCATTTCAGCAATGTTGTTTGGTTCTTCCACATAAGGCTTGACACGATGGCCATTAACTTTGAACGTTTTTTGTGTCTTGGAGTCCAATAGTTCTACCACTCCATGTTCAGATACCTGAACTATTTTGAATGGTCCATCCCATCTTGATCTTAGCTTTCCTGGAAACAATCTCAAACGAGAGTTAAATAAAAGAACTTTCATTCCAGGGTGAAGAGTCTTAGGAACTAGCCTCTTGTCATGATAGCGCTTAGTACGCTCCTTGTATAATTTGGCATTCTCATAGGCTTCATTCCTAATTTCTTCCAACTCATGAAGCTGGAGTACTCGTTTTTCACCTGCTTTATCTAAATCCATGTTTAGCTCTTTAATTGCCCAATAAGCCTTGTGTTCAAGTTCAACTGGAAGGTGGCACGCTTTCCCAAAGATTAACCGGTAAGGGCTCATCCCAATAGGTGTTTTGTAAGCGGTGCGGTATGCCCATAAGGCATCATTTAACTTAAATGCCCAATCCTTCCTTGAGGGACGCACAGTGCGTTCCAGTATTCCCTTAATTTGCCTATTACTTACTTCCACTAAACCGGAAGTTTGAGGATGATATGGAGTAGCTACCTTATGTGTGATGTTGTACTTGTTTAGTACTCCATCAAAGAGTTTGTTACAAAAATGGCTACCTCCATCGCTTATTATAGCTCTAGGCGTTCCGAACCTACTGAATATGAAATCTTTCAAGAATTTCACAACAACATTAGCATCATTGGTTTTGGTGGGGATAGCTTCTACCCACTTGGACACATAATCCACAGCAACCAAAATGTATTGAAAACCATTAGATGGGGGAAAAGGACCCATAAAGTCAATCCCCCATACGTCAAAGAGTTCAACAACTAAATTAGATGTCAAAGGCATTTCATCTCTTTTGCTTATGTTTCCTGTTCTTTGACATCTATCACATTGTGCACAAAACATATGAGCGTCTTTAAAAAGAGTGGGCCAAAAGAATCCAGACTGTAATATCTTACGGGCTGTCTTTTCACCTCCAAAATGACCCCCACAATGAAGTTCATGACAAAAAGTCAGAATGCTCTTATGTTCTTCTTCAGGTACACATCTCCGGATGACTTGATCTTGACCAATCTTGTATAAATAAGGGTCATCCCAGAAATAGTCCTTAATAGTTTTAAAAAACCTTTTCTTCTCCTGATATGAAGTGTTAGGTCGCAAAACACCAGTGGCAAGATAGTTTACAATATCAGCGTACCATGGGTTCGGACCTATGAAAAATAACTGTTCATCAGGAAATGTTTCAACTATATCGTCATTACTCTCATCTTTAAGAGAATTAAAGTCAGAAATCAACCTAGACAAATGGTCAGCTACTATGTTTTCACTGCCTTTCTTATCCTTGATTTCTAGGTCAAATTCTTGTAAGAGTAAGACCCACCTGATTAATCTTGGCTTGGCATTTGGTTTACTTAATAGGTATCTTAAAGCAGCATGATCAGAATGCACAATCACTTTAGATCCTACTAAATAAGACCGAAATTTTTCTAAAGAGAATACTATAGCCAAGAATTCCTTTTCAGTGGTGGTGTAATTCATCTGGGCATCATTGAGTGTTTTGCTAGCATAGTAGATGACATGTAAACGCTTATCCACTCTTTGTCCCAGGACTGCTCCTATTGCATAATCAGAAGCGTCACACATTATTTCAAAGGGTAAAGACCAGTTTGGTGCCATTATAACAGGGGTAGATGTGAGTTTATCTTTCAAGGTATTAAAGGAAGTAAGGCAGTCATTGTTGAAATCAAAATCAGCATCTTTGGATAGCAAGTTACATAAGGGACGACTTATTTTAGAGAAATCTTTAATAAATCGTCTGTAAAATCCTGCATGTCCCAAGAAGCTTCTTATCCCCTTCACAGATGTAGGGGGAGGTAGTTTGGATATCAATTCAACTTTTGCCCTATCAACTTCAATACCCTTGTTTGAAATTATATGTCCTAAAACTATCCCTTGTTGAACCATAAAATGACTTTTCTCCCAACTAAGGGTTAGATTGCATTCAATGCATCTTTCTAAAACCAAAGTCAATTTATGTAAGCAATCATCAAATGAGTTGCCAAAGACAGAGAAATCGTCCATGAAAATCTCAATGAATTTTTCCACCATGTCCGAGAAAATGGATATCATGCATCTCTGGAACGTGGCAGGGGCATTGCATAACCCAAATGGCATTCTGCGAAAAGCAAATGTCCCAAAAGGACATGTAAATGTGGTCTTTTCCTGATCTTCTGGTGCTATGGGTACTTGATAATATCCAGACAGTCCATCCAAAAAACAGTAAAATTCGTGCCCAGCTAATCTTTCCAACATTTGATCAATGAATGGAAGAGGAAAGTGATCCTTTTTCGTATATAAATTTAGTTTCCTAAAATCTATACACATTCTCCAGCCAGTGATTATTCTAGTGGGCACTAATTCACTTTTTTCATTCTTAACAACTGTTATCCCAGATTTCTTTGGTACCACATGCACTGGACTAACCCACTTACTATCCGCAATAGGATAGATAATCCCTTCTTCTAATAATTTAAGAATTTCCTTCTTAACTACCTCTTGCATGTTTGGGTTTAGTCTTCTTTGGGCCTCTCGTACAGGTTTAGCACCGTCCTCCAAGTTGATCTTGTGCATACACATTGTTGGACTAATGCCTCTTATATCCCCTATACTCCAACCTATAGATTTCTTAAACTGTTTAAGCACTTTGATGAGTTCCTTTTCTTGTGGTTTGGTCAAGGTTGAAGAAATTATCACTGGATAAGTTTCTCCCTCTCCCAAAAACACATATTTTAAGTGCTCAGGTAAGACTTTGAGTTCAAGTTCAGGTGGATTGGTCTCTTTACTAGATGAAGAACTGGGTAGATTTAAAAGTGTACTAGATTTTGTCATCACTTCATCATTGTCTAGTTGTTTAAGGTACCCATTAATTTCCTCATCTAAATCTTCTTCAACCTTTTCAAGTGTAAGAACGGTTTCAAGCTTGTCTTCTATTCTGGTTTGTAAAAAGGTGCTTTGGACAAGATTATCCAAAGGATCAACTTCGAATATTTCATCGATGGCAGAAATAGAAGGAAAAGGTGAAGAATCAAAAACTTTAAAATGAACGGTCTCCCCTAAGACTGTCATTGTCAAATTTCCATCTTGGACATCAATAATAGTTTTAGTAGTTGCCATAAATGGCCTACCAAGCAATATTGTGTGCTCTCTGTCCAATGCTGGATTTTCTTGCATATCCAGAACCACAAAGTCAACAGGTATTATCAGTTTGTCTACCTGTACCAAAACATCCTCAACTATTCCCTCTGGATATTTAAGAGATCTATCTGCAAGTTGAAGGGACATAGTTGTGGGTTTTAAATCCCCTAGATTGAGTTGTAAGAATATAGAGTAGGGCATCAAATTTATACTAGCACCTAAATCAAGCATTGCTTTAGCAACCTTCCTATCCCCCATAGTTATGTTTATAATAAAACTTCCAGGGTCTTTCAACTTAGGGGGTAGTTTGTGCTGAAGTACAGCGCTAGAAATTTCTGATACTACTACTCGTTCATTCAGTTCATACCTCCTTTTCTTAGTGTTCAACTCTTTGAAAAACTTGGCATATGAGGGCACATTCATGATCACTTCTAACAATGGTAAATTGATATTCACTTTAGAGAGCATATTAAAAAGATCATTGAATTGCTTATCTTGTTTGGACTCTTTTAACCGGTGGGGAAAAGGTACTTGTATCTGGTGTGGTTCTGTTGTCTTTTGAATTTTGGGGGTGTCAGATGACCCCCCAATGAGTTTTTCAGAAGGCTTGTTAAGTTTAACACTTGTTTCTCCTTTTTGCGAGATTAGAGTATCGCCTTCTTTGTTACCTGAACTACAAGGTAGATTGTTAGAGATTTCAGGTAAACTGGTATTGACTACCTTACCACTTCGAAGGGTTCTAACATCCTTTGCTTGTTCTGGTTGACTGGGCAACTTTCCTGGTTCTTTCTTTTGCATTTGTTCAGCCAGTTGCCCAACTTTAGATTCAATTCTTTTAACCGAAGCCTCCATGGTGTTCAACCTTTGATTAGTCATCAATTGGTTGTCACGACTAACTTGAATAAAAGCATTCAAGCTATCTTCTAAGGTTGGTTTAAAAGGTTGGCTTGGTGGGTAAGGGTGGTTGTTATCCGACCTTAGTGTTGGATATTGGGTGTAGGCTGGGTGATTATAGGTGTTTGGATGATACCTTTGAAAAGATTGGACTTCCTCTATGGCATCGACACTAGAATCACAAGTATTTGAACAATTATGAGTACCATGCCCAATTGAACAACACACTTCACATACCTCTTGATTTGAAATTTGGTGGGAAGTGAGGAATTTCACTTGTTTAGTCAATTCAGCAAGTTGCAAGGTTATCTCATTATCAGAGCCGACTTCATTGACCTTTGCTTTCCTTCTACCACCTCTTTGTTGGGAATTAGAACCCAATAGCTCATAGAGATTATAGGTTTCCTCTGCGGTCTTTTCTCGTACAGCACCTCCAGCAGCATTATCAACCATGTATTGACTCTATAGTGTCAATCCATCATAAAAGAATTGGTTTTGTAGCTGTAATGGAAAGCTATGATTTTGACATTGAATGAAAAGGAGTTTGAATCGTTCCCAAGCTTCATGAAAGGGCTCTTCATACATTTGAGAAAATGTTGCTATCTTTTTTCTTAGATCAACAGTCTTTTGATGGGAATAGAACCTACCCATAAAAATTTCATAGACTGCCTCCCAAGTTTTAAGCGAACCTGACTGTAGAGTAATGAACCATGACCAAGCTTTATCTTTGAGAGTGTAAGGAAAACACCTCATCCTAAGTTGATCTTCATTAATTGCATGTAGTGGAAAGGTTTGGACAATAGCATAGAATTCTCGAATGAAATTTAAAGGGTCTTCATTAGGGATACCGTAAAAGGAAGGCAACAAAGAATAATGAATCTTTTTCAATTCATAATTCCTTGCAGCCTCTTGTAATTGGATACCGGAAGTTACATTGCCAATGATTGGCATTGTATATTCTTTCATCTTTTTCCGCCTATCTTCAGCATCTCCCATGGTTGTTTGTAGTTGAAAATGATCCTCCTCCTATTGTGTATCAACAATTTGCTTTTAGTAGATATCTCTAAAAAATATTTATAACTTGATAAAACGTAAATGCAAAAAGTGCAAGGAACCTAATTTTTTTTTTAAACGAATGGACAGAATGTTTGAAACAAACGAATTTTATTTCATCTGAATTTTTATTACACGCAAACTAAAACAAAGGAAAATACATAATGGGTGACCTCCCATACAGGACTAAAATTTATCGTCTTCTAGTAAGACGTTGCTTGGAGATTGCAGAATGAAAAACTCAATGTCTCCTCTTCATTGAATTCGTTTCAGTTTCAAATTAGTCTTTGCCTTTTTGCAAATGTTCAACTAACTGTTCAACTTGAACTTCCACCTTTTTGATAGAAGCTTCCACAGAGTCCAACCGTTGATTGGTTTTAGATTGATTATCCCTACATACTTGAATAAAAGAATTCAAGTTGTCCTCCAAGGTTGGTTTATTGGGAATGCTTCTTGGAATAGGTGGGTGGAATTGCTAACCTGCTTGGTTTGAGCTTTGAGTGAAAGGAGGGTTGTTTTGCCTCCAAGAGAAATTTGGATGACTTCTCCACCCAGGATTATAGGTATTTGAGTTGGGGTCAAACCTTGGTCTTTGTTGATACGCTCCCAACACATTGACCTGTTCAGGTCCAGTTGTTTCTCCTTGATATGGACAGGCTTCAGTACCATGTCCCATGTTGCTGTACAAACCATATTGTTCATTATTGGTGTTGGTTTGTGTAGCGAGAAGGGCAACTTGCTTAGTCAGTTGAACAAGTTGTTGTTGAACTTCATTACTGGAGTCGATTTCATGAACTCCAGCTTTTCTCACTCGGGAGCTTTTCTGTTGGGAATTAGCACCCAACATCTCAAAGAGGTTATACGTCTCTGAGGCAGTCTTTTCTCCTATTGCTCCTCCTGCAGCGTTGTCGACAATGAACTGACATTGTTGTGTAAGTCCATCGTAAAAGAATTGGTTCTGCAACTGCAGGGGAAAGCTATGATGGGGACACTGAGTGAGAAACATCTTGAACCTATCCCAAGCTTCATGGAATGGTTCTCCATCCATCTGAGAGAAAGTAGCAATCTTTCCTCTCAACTCTGATGTTTTTTGATGGGAATAGAATTTTCCCATGAATTTATTGTAAATGTTACCCCATGTCATCAGAGAACCTGGGGGAAGTGACATCAACCAAGCTTTGGCCTTATCCTTTAGAGTGTAGGGAAAACATCTCATCCTAAGTTGATCCTCGTTTAGAATACCGAGGGGGAATGTTTGGACCGTAGCATAGAAATCTCTCATAAAGGAAAGAGAATCTTCATTAGGTAGCCCATAAAAGGAAGGAAGCATAGAAAAATGAATATTTTTAAGGTCATAATTCCGAGCAGCCTCTCCCAACTGGATAGCGGCAGTTGCCGTGCCTATTACCGGTCTTGCAAACTCCTTCATCGTGGTTTCCCTAATATGTTGGTTTTCCTCCATTTCTTTTGGTTCTAGCAAAGGATTAAGACTTGGTTCTATGTTTGGCTCAAAAACAGGTTGATGGGTAGAATCCAGTTTTGTTGACACTTGTTTAAATTTATGAAAATTATTTACATATGGTGTAAGAGGGTTTCCTAAGGATCTCCTACCACGCATAGACTATTGTAAATGTAAATTTAAAACTCCTGTCAACAAAATAAAAAATTTAGAGAAAATTTACATGTTATTTAATACAAAGCACTAAACAAAACTAGTTAAACCCTAAAAAGAAGAATATTTTTTTTTATCATTTTTTTTTAATTTTTTTTTATATTTTTTTTTGTAACATAATTAGTATTAACCAAGAGTGCTCCCAGGAAAGAATGGTGGTGCAAACGGCTCCTTAAATACCATTCTCCTAGCCAGAGCAACGTTCCCAGGAAAGACTAGTGGCACAAAGGCTTTCAAGAACTAGTCTCCTAGACAGAACTCACTTAGATTTTTACTTTTCATGTTATTTAGTTAATTAGGTATAAATTCAAGTAATGTTTTTTTTATTCATGAACGGTAATTTTATTTTACTATTCACGCTATATAATGTCTTATTAACTTAAATTTTTTTTGAAATTTAAGTTTTTGAAATTTTTTTTTTTTTTTATGAACTTTAATTTTATTTTACTATTCACGCTATATTATTTCTTATTAACTTAAAATTTTTTGAATTTTGAATTTTTTTTTTTTTTTACTATTCATGAACGGTAAAATTTTTTACTTCAAATTTCAAATTTCTAAATTATTTTACAATTAAAAAAAATTATTTTTTTATTTATTTTTTATTTTTTTATTTTTTTATTTATTTTTTATTTTTATTTTTTTATTTATTATGAATTTTGAAATTTGATTATTATTAAAATATCACAATTATTTACAGCACAAAAATGTTTTTAAAATTTTGATAAATAATTTAAAAACGCTATTCCTTCCCCGGCAACGGCGCCAAAAACTTGATGAACGAAAACCGGCATCGCCGATCTTCGCAAATACTTTGGTTTTAATATTTATAAAACTCTCGCAAGTGCACGAATCATTTCGAAGAAAATGATAAGTATACTCCCAAGGTCGATCTAAGGAAGGAATGTATGTGGTTTTTAATTTATTATTCAAACTTTTAAAAAACGAAATTAAATCCTAAACATCCTGTCACGATAGTTTGGTTTTTGTGTTCCTAATTTAATAACATAAAATAAACATATATACAGATTAATTAAATATAATCTAATAACATAAAAATAAACATAGATACAAATTCAATAAATAATTATCTAAAAAATAAACATATATACAGATTCAATAAATATTCATGCAAATTTTATCATTTATATTAGCGGAGTATTTATGGATATAATAACTAAATTAATTATGCTTGCTCATATTATCTAGGTTATTAAAGATATAAATTGATATTTTATTGATTCTCTCTTTTTTATATAAATACCACCTTTGGTGGGGTTAGATATTCTTTGTTAACTAAACAAATCAATTAACACCTATGGGTGGGGTTGATAACTAATATGCTTAATTAAATTAATTCCTTTTTCTAAGAGATTGAAAATGAATCATTTAAATGCCACCTTTGGTGGGGTTAGACAGTTTAAACTTTATTCAAGGTGTCCAAATTAAACATAAGAATTTAATTATCCGAGTACTAACTTTCAAGTTTTAAAACCACTATTGAAAACATGTTGTCAATACATTTTCACATAATAATTCTTATAAAAACTTTTGAAATAGAGTTTCACTCTAACTACCGGGCGATTGTACCAACAAATAAAAGAGCACTACTCTAAATTAGACCGGATAACTAAACCTTAAAATCTAATTTTCAGTTTTAAGTTTGTAATGAAAAATAATATATTTCTCTCTAACATTCTTAATATAAAATCTTGAATAAAAACAAAATCAATTCATTTTAGAAATTTTCACCTATTTAATATTTCGCAAGCATAACAACGTTATTATTATATCATGTTTATAAACAGCTAGCAGAGTTAAATTTAATCATAGACAAATTAAATATAACATGTAAGAATAAAGCATAAAAATAACTGTAAAGAAAATAAAATCCTTACAGAACTTCGACGCTATTCCCGTTGCTAGAAAACCTCCGAGCGGAATTTGCACTTCCATATATTGAATCAAAAACTAAATTATTACAAAAACATTACAAGTTCCTCTCAAAAAGAGAAGAACACTAAAACTAAGAGAATTGAACTAAAAACTAAGAAGGAAACTAAGAAAAACTTAGAAACTAAGAAAGAAACTAAGGAAAACTCAAAAAAACTAAGAAATGAGAGAAAGAAAGAAGAGAGAAGTGTGGTTTGAAGGTGTATTTTGAAGTGAAGGGAAGGGGGGTATTTATAGGTGAGGATGGAGAGAAAAAGTAGAGAAAAAAATGTTAAAAAAATGTAAAAACGCGGATTATTGATTACTGACGTCATTTGATGACGTCAGCATGACATGGGGCGGCTGCACAGTACTGGGTATGAACAGTGCCGAGTCTGATGAACAGTACCGGGGTATGAACAGTGCCGAGTCTGATGAACAGTAACGCGCAGATGAACAGTACCCGCGGATGAACAGTGCCGCGTGCTGCTGCTTGGGGCGATGCTGGGCGGCCGGGCGGCGCGGCGGCGCGATTTTCGTCTTTTTGACATTTTTGACCTTTTCGACCCATTTTGTCCAATTTTTCCATATTTGTTGACCTTTTCCCACTTATTTATTAATATATTTGTGATGTATTGCTTCAAGTATTCCTGTTTGAGTCTTTAAATTGCGTTTTTAAGCCAAAATACCTGAAAAACAATAAAAATACCCGTGATTCCGAAAAAGACAAATTTATATAAATATATGATAAAACATATAAATATATGTATTTTTAATCAATTAATGTGCATAAAATCATGGTTATTTTAGTGCTTTTTGAGCACTCATCACAACCCCCAACCAGCTTCTTGCTAGTCCCTTAGCAAGAAAAGCGATAAAAACTAAAAATTAAACTATCCTAAATCACTTTCGTGGATTGAAACGGTTGCATTTAGCCTATGCAACAAGCCGTTAAACCCCTAGGTTGCCCTAGTGGACGAGTTTGAGTCTCGTGAGGGTTTTCAGTAATGATACCCACAAACATTGAACTAAATGTAAAAATAAAAACAATCAAATCAAAAATTAAAATTACAACACAATCAAAAATTAATTTAAGAATAAAAGAACACAACATATCACAAAAATATCTCATACTTTTTAATCTCCTTTAAGATCATAATTAAAATCTCAAGCATAAGTTATTTTAATCTCTTTAAACAATCATGATTTTATTACAATAATTAGTCGAAAATCATTTTCATATTTCATTTCAAAAATGTATCAATTTAATTTTACCCAATTTCAGTGTCATGAATCAGAATTCGCTTCGACTCTATTCCTCACAAGTCAATACTCTCAAAGCACTGAATCCTATGGGTTCAAACACTCATACTAATTTATATGCGAAAGAGTTGATGTATAGAAATGAACTAATATGTTCGCATATGTATAAAGAATAAAGGCTCAAAGTGTTATTTTAACATTGATCTCATGAAAGGAATCGAATGTATAAATTATAAAGATATCATATACAAAAATTATTTTCATGCATAAATCCAACTCATTAAGAAAGAATTTCAAGATATATGCTTTTACAAATGAAGAAATTGCAATGACTTTTTAGGGAATTACTTCCTATATCTTTCTTTTGTAATTAGCCTTTACTCACAACTTTGTAGGCAATGTGGGTCATAGTATGTAGATGATACTATTTTTTTTATCTCTCTATACATTTTTTTTTATATATATGTATTTTTTAGAGAGTCAACCCATGTACATATTGTACATTTTTATTTATTTATTTATTTTTGGATTTTGGTGAGTGGTTAATTTTGTGGCTTTTCTGTTTGATCTTGGTTTAGGTAACCCCAGATATGTCTTCTTGTTTTTGTAGCAGTCATGCATGAATGAGATATAAGCATATACTATCAATTTCTACTCAAATCGTTTTAATCTAAACAAAAATAATAATCAAAAATATATGATACTCTATTAAGATGAGAAAAAATTCATACATTCAATGCTAATACCTATAGAGATCATCTAAACTTTTTGAATAAATAAGAAATGTGTTTGGAGTAGAAAAAATATATATTTCACTCTGAATAAAAGAAATTAGGCTCAAATTATATCTCACAAGGGTAGTCTCCACTAAAAAAATTCATAAACACCGATTTTGGGTTTAATATAATTTCCACATTTTATCAAGAAATACTAGTTATGACAAAAACTAACTAATTATCAAAAATAATTACAAAATATTTCATGATATGTTTTCAAAAATTAATCTAACAGTACCAAAGACTTAACTATTTACTTAAATTTGATTTAAAGAAATGATACATTTTTGTGATAATTTTTTTTTATATATATATATATATATATTTTTATTTTTTTTTATTAAGCATGGTAACTTTTCACCACCCCCAACCTAGAACTTACATTGTCCTCAATGTAACAACTGCAAATTAAAGATAAAGAGAAAAGAGGAGAAAGATTACCTATTTCTTGAGAATGTGTAAGTAGTAATGAAGAAATGCAGGTGCATCCATCATATTCATCATTAAAGTGTATACAGACAGATCGCTGTGAACTTCTAACATCTCAACAAATATTTTAGTTTTAACAATTTTAAAAATTATTCACAAACAAGTAAACTAAAACAAACAATAAAATTAAGTAAATAAAACAAATAACAAAAAATTACCTAACATGATGGGTTGCCTCCCATCCAGCGCTTAGTTTAACGTCTTAGCAAGACGTATCTTTTTGGTGCTAAGGGTTACTCAGCCAAATGCAATCCATTTCAGCAATGTTGTTTGGTTCTTCCACATAAGGCTTGACACGATGGCCATTAACTTTGAACGTTTTTTGTGTCTTGGAGTCCAATAGTTCTACCACTCCATGTTCAGATACCTGAACTATTTTGAATGGTCCATCCCATCTTGATCTTAGCTTTCCTGGAAACAATCTCAAACGAGAGTTAAATAAAAGAACTTTCATTCCAGGGTGAAGAGTCTTAGGAACTAGCCTCTTGTCATGATAGCGCTTAGTACGCTCCTTGTATAATTTGGCATTCTCATAGGCTTCATTCCTAATTTCTTCCAACTCATGAAGCTGGAGTACTCGTTTTTCACCTGCTTTATCTAAATCCATGTTTAGCTCTTTAATTGCCCAATAAGCCTTGTGTTCAAGTTCAACTGGAAGGTGGCACGCTTTCCCAAAGATTAACCGGTAAGGGCTCATCCCAATAGGTGTTTTGTAAGCGGTGCGGTATGCCCATAAGGCATCATTTAACTTAAATGCCCAATCCTTCCTTGAGGGACGCACAGTGCGTTCCAGTATTCCCTTAATTTGCCTATTACTTACTTCCACTAAACCGGAAGTTTGAGGATGATATGGAGTAGCTACCTTATGTGTGATGTTGTACTTGTTTAGTACTCCATCAAAGAGTTTGTTACAAAAATGGCTACCTCCATCGCTTATTATAGCTCTAGGCGTTCCGAACCTACTGAATATGAAATCTTTCAAGAATTTCACAACAACATTAGCATCATTGGTTTTGGTGGGGATAGCTTCTACCCACTTGGACACATAATCCACAGCAACCAAAATGTATTGAAAACCATTAGATGGGGGAAAAGGACCCATAAAGTCAATCCCCCATACGTCAAAGAGTTCAACAACTAAATTAGATGTCAAAGGCATTTCATCTCTTTTGCTTATGTTTCCTGTTCTTTGACATCTATCACATTGTGCACAAAACATATGAGCGTCTTTAAAAAGAGTGGGCCAAAAGAATCCAGACTGTAATATCTTACGGGCTGTCTTTTCACCTCCAAAATGACCCCCACAATGAAGTTCATGACAAAAAGTCAGAATGCTCTTATGTTCTTCTTCAGGTACACATCTCCGGATGACTTGATCTTGACCAATCTTGTATAAATAAGGGTCATCCCAGAAATAGTCCTTAATAGTTTTAAAAAACCTTTTCTTCTCCTGATATGAAGTGTTAGGTCGCAAAACACCAGTGGCAAGATAGTTTACAATATCAGCGTACCATGGGTTCGGACCTATGAAAAATAACTGTTCATCAGGAAATGTTTCAACTATATCGTCATTACTCTCATCTTTAAGAGAATTAAAGTCAGAAATCAACCTAGACAAATGGTCAGCTACTATGTTTTCACTGCCTTTCTTATCCTTGATTTCTAGGTCAAATTCTTGTAAGAGTAAGACCCACCTGATTAATCTTGGCTTGGCATTTGGTTTACTTAATAGGTATCTTAAAGCAGCATGATCAGAATGCACAATCACTTTAGATCCTACTAAATAAGACCGAAATTTTTCTAAAGAGAATACTATAGCCAAGAATTCCTTTTCAGTGGTGGTGTAATTCATCTGGGCATCATTGAGTGTTTTGCTAGCATAGTAGATGACATGTAAACGCTTATCCACTCTTTGTCCCAGGACTGCTCCTATTGCATAATCAGAAGCGTCACACATTATTTCAAAGGGTAAAGACCAGTTTGGTGCCATTATAACAGGGGTAGATGTGAGTTTATCTTTCAAGGTATTAAAGGAAGTAAGGCAGTCATTGTTGAAATCAAAATCAGCATCTTTGGATAGCAAGTTACATAAGGGACGACTTATTTTAGAGAAATCTTTAATAAATCGTCTGTAAAATCCTGCATGTCCCAAGAAGCTTCTTATCCCCTTCACAGATGTAGGGGGAGGTAGTTTGGATATCAATTCAACTTTTGCCCTATCAACTTCAATACCCTTGTTTGAAATTATATGTCCTAAAACTATCCCTTGTTGAACCATAAAATGACTTTTCTCCCAACTAAGGGTTAGATTGCATTCAATGCATCTTTCTAAAACCAAAGTCAATTTATGTAAGCAATCATCAAATGAGTTGCCAAAGACAGAGAAATCGTCCATGAAAATCTCAATGAATTTTTCCACCATGTCCGAGAAAATGGATATCATGCATCTCTGGAACGTGGCAGGGGCATTGCATAACCCAAATGGCATTCTGCGAAAAGCAAATGTCCCAAAAGGACATGTAAATGTGGTCTTTTCCTGATCTTCTGGTGCTATGGGTACTTGATAATATCCAGACAGTCCATCCAAAAAACAGTAAAATTCGTGCCCAGCTAATCTTTCCAACATTTGATCAATGAATGGAAGAGGAAAGTGATCCTTTTTCGTATATAAATTTAGTTTCCTAAAATCTATACACATTCTCCAGCCAGTGATTATTCTAGTGGGCACTAATTCACTTTTTTCATTCTTAACAACTGTTATCCCAGATTTCTTTGGTACCACATGCACTGGACTAACCCACTTACTATCCGCAATAGGATAGATAATCCCTTCTTCTAATAATTTAAGAATTTCCTTCTTAACTACCTCTTGCATGTTTGGGTTTAGTCTTCTTTGGGCCTCTCGTACAGGTTTAGCACCGTCCTCCAAGTTGATCTTGTGCATACACATTGTTGGACTAATGCCTCTTATATCCCCTATACTCCAACCTATAGATTTCTTAAACTGTTTAAGCACTTTGATGAGTTCCTTTTCTTGTGGTTTGGTCAAGGTTGAAGAAATTATCACTGGATAAGTTTCTCCCTCTCCCAAAAACACATATTTTAAGTGCTCAGGTAAGACTTTGAGTTCAAGTTCAGGTGGATTGGTCTCTTTACTAGATGAAGAACTGGGTAGATTTAAAAGTGTACTAGATTTTGTCATCACTTCATCATTGTCTAGTTGTTTAAGGTACCCATTAATTTCCTCATCTAAATCTTCTTCAACCTTTTCAAGTGTAAGAACGGTTTCAAGCTTGTCTTCTATTCTGGTTTGTAAAAAGGTGCTTTGGACAAGATTATCCAAAGGATCAACTTCGAATATTTCATCGATGGCAGAAATAGAAGGAAAAGGTGAAGAATCAAAAACTTTAAAATGAACGGTCTCCCCTAAGACTGTCATTGTCAAATTTCCATCTTGGACATCAATAATAGTTTTAGTAGTTGCCATAAATGGCCTACCAAGCAATATTGTGTGCTCTCTGTCCAATGCTGGATTTTCTTGCATATCCAGAACCACAAAGTCAACAGGTATTATCAGTTTGTCTACCTGTACCAAAACATCCTCAACTATTCCCTCTGGATATTTAAGAGATCTATCTGCAAGTTGAAGGGACATAGTTGTGGGTTTTAAATCCCCTAGATTGAGTTGTAAGAATATAGAGTAGGGCATCAAATTTATACTAGCACCTAAATCAAGCATTGCTTTAGCAACCTTCCTATCCCCCATAGTTATGTTTATAATAAAACTTCCAGGGTCTTTCAACTTAGGGGGTAGTTTGTGCTGAAGTACAGCGCTAGAAATTTCTGATACTACTACTCGTTCATTCAGTTCATACCTCCTTTTCTTAGTGTTCAACTCTTTGAAAAACTTGGCATATGAGGGCACATTCATGATCACTTCTAACAATGGTAAATTGATATTCACTTTAGAGAGCATATTAAAAAGATCATTGAATTGCTTATCTTGTTTGGACTCTTTTAACCGGTGGGGAAAAGGTACTTGTATCTGGTGTGGTTCTGTTGTCTTTTGAATTTTGGGGGTGTCAGATGACCCCCCAATGAGTTTTTCAGAAGGCTTGTTAAGTTTAACA
The DNA here is from genome assembly GCA_037013495.1 of Hippophae tibetana. Lineage (NCBI taxonomy): Eukaryota > Viridiplantae > Streptophyta > Magnoliopsida > Rosales > Elaeagnaceae > Hippophae > Hippophae tibetana. The sequence continues at coordinate 11,773,696 of CM072805.1, read as the reverse complement.
CTTGTTTCTCCTTTTTGCGAGATTAGAGTATCGCCTTCTTTGTTACCTGAACTACAAGGTAGATTGTTAGAGATTTCAGGTAAACTGGTATTGACTACCTTACCACTTCGAAGGGTTCTAACATCCTTTGCTTGTTCTGGTTGACTGGGCAACTTTCCTGGTTCTTTCTTTTGCATTTGTTCAGCCAGTTGCCCAACTTTAGATTCAATTCTTTTAACCGAAGCCTCCATGGTGTTCAACCTTTGATTAGTCATCAATTGGTTGTCACGACTAACTTGAATAAAAGCATTCAAGCTATCTTCTAAGGTTGGTTTAAAAGGTTGGCTTGGTGGGTAAGGGTGGTTGTTATCCGACCTTAGTGTTGGATATTGGGTGTAGGCTGGGTGATTATAGGTGTTTGGATGATACCTTTGAAAAGATTGGACTTCCTCTATGGCATCGACACTAGAATCACAAGTATTTGAACAATTATGAGTACCATGCCCAATTGAACAACACACTTCACATACCTCTTGATTTGAAATTTGGTGGGAAGTGAGGAATTTCACTTGTTTAGTCAATTCAGCAAGTTGCAAGGTTATCTCATTATCAGAGCCGACTTCATTGACCTTTGCTTTCCTTCTACCACCTCTTTGTTGGGAATTAGAACCCAATAGCTCATAGAGATTATAGGTTTCCTCTGCGGTCTTTTCTCGTACAGCACCTCCAGCAGCATTATCAACCATGTATTGACTCTGTAGTGTCAATCCATCGTAAAAGAATTGGTTTTGTAGCTGTAATGGAAAGCTATGATTTTGACATTGAATGAAAAGGAGTTTGAATCGTTCCCAAGCTTCATGAAAGGGCTCTTCATACATTTGAGAAAATGTTGCTATCTTTTTTCTTAGATCAACAGTCTTTTGATGGGAATAGAACCTACCCATAAAAATTTCATAGACTGCCTCCCAAGTTTTAAGCGAACCTGACTGTAGAGTAATGAACCATGACCAAGCTTTATCTTTGAGAGTGTAAGGAAAACACCTCATCCTAAGTTGATCTTCATTAATTGCATGTAGTGGAAAGGTTTGGACAATAGCATAGAATTCTCGAATGAAATTTAAAGGGTCTTCATTAGGGATACCGTAAAAGGAAGGCAACAAAGAATAATGAATCTTTTTCAATTCATAATTCCTTGCAGCCTCTTGTAATTGGATACCGGAAGTTACATTGCCAATGATTGGCATTGTATATTCTTTCATCTTTTTCCGCCTATCTTCAGCATCTCCCATGGTTGTTTGTAGTTGAAAATGATCCTCCTCCTATTGTGTATCAACAATTTGCTTTTAGTAGATATCTCTAAAAAATATTTATAACTTGATAAAACGTAAATGCAAAAAGTGCAAGGAACCTAATTTTTTTTTAAACGAATGGACAGAATGTTTGAAACAAACGAATTTTATTTCATCTGAATTTTTATTACACGCAAACTAAAACAAAGGAAAATACATAATGGGTGACCTCCCATACAGGACTAAAATTTATCGTCTTCTAGTAAGACGTTGCTTGGAGATTGCAGAATGAAAAACTCAATGTCTCCTCTTCATTGAATTCGTTTCAGTTTCAAATTAGTCTTTGCCTTTTTGCAAATGTTCAACTAACTGTTCAACTTGAACTTCCACCTTTTTGATAGAAGCTTCCACAGAGTCCAACCGTTGATTGGTTTTAGATTGATTATCCCTACATACTTGAATAAAAGAATTCAAGTTGTCCTCCAAGGTTGGTTTATTGGGAATGCTTCTTGGAATAGGTGGGTGGAATTGCTAACCTGCTTGGTTTGAGCTTTGAGTGAAAGGAGGGTTGTTTTGCCTCCAAGAGAAATTTGGATGACTTCTCCACCCAGGATTATAGGTATTTGAGTTGGGGTCAAACCTTGGTCTTTGTTGATACGCTCCCAACACATTGACCTGTTCAGGTCCAGTTGTTTCTCCTTGATATGGACAGGCTTCAGTACCATGTCCCATGTTGCTGTACAAACCATATTGTTCATTATTGGTGTTGGTTTGTGTAGCGAGAAGGGCAACTTGCTTAGTCAGTTGAACAAGTTGTTGTTGAACTTCATTACTGGAGTCGATTTCATGAACTCCAGCTTTTCTCACTCGGGAGCTTTTCTGTTGGGAATTAGCACCCAACATCTCAAAGAGGTTATACGTCTCTGAGGCAGTCTTTTCTCCTATTGCTCCTCCTGCAGCGTTGTCGACAATGAACTGACATTGTTGTGTAAGTCCATCGTAAAAGAATTGGTTCTGCAACTGCAGGGGAAAGCTATGATGGGGACACTGAGTGAGAAACATCTTGAACCTATCCCAAGCTTCATGGAATGGTTCTCCATCCATCTGAGAGAAAGTAGCAATCTTTCCTCTCAACTCTGATGTTTTTTGATGGGAATAGAATTTTCCCATGAATTTATTGTAAATGTTACCCCATGTCATCAGAGAACCTGGGGGAAGTGACATCAACCAAGCTTTGGCCTTATCCTTTAGAGTGTAGGGAAAACATCTCATCCTAAGTTGATCCTCGTTTAGAATACCGAGGGGGAATGTTTGGACCGTAGCATAGAAATCTCTCATAAAGGAAAGAGAATCTTCATTAGGTAGCCCATAAAAGGAAGGAAGCATAGAAAAATGAATATTTTTAAGGTCATAATTCCGAGCAGCCTCTCCCAACTGGATAGCGGCAGTTGTCGTGCCTATTACCGGTCTTGCAAACTCCTTCATCGTGGTTTCCCTAATATGTTGGTTTTCCTCCATTTCTTTTGGTTCTAGCAAAGGATTAAGACTTGGTTCTATGTTTGGCTCAAAAACAGGTTGATGGGTAGAATCCAGTTTTGTTGACACTTGTTTAAATTTATGAAAATTATTTACATATGGTGTAAGAGGGTTTCCTAAGGATCTCCTACCACGCATAGACTATTGTAAATGTAAATTTAAAACTCCTGTCAACAAAATAAAAAATTTAGAGAAAATTTACATGTTATTTAATACAAAGCACTAAACAAAACTAGTTAAACCCTAAAAAGAAGAATTTTTTTTTTTTTTAATTTTTTTTTAATTTTTTTTTATATTTTTTTTTTGTAACATAATTAGTATTAACCAAGAGTGTTCCCAGGAAAGAATGGTGGTGCAAACGGCTCCTTAAATACCATTCTCCTAGCCAGAGCAACGTTCCCAGGAAAGACTAGTGGCACAAAGGCTTTCAAGAACTAGTCTCCTAGACAGAACTCCCTTAGATTTTTACTTTTCATGTTATTTAGTTAATTAGGTATAAATTCAAGTAATGTTTTTTTTTATTCATGAACGGTAATTTTATTTTACTATTCACGCTATATAATGTCTTATTAACTTAAATTTTTTTTGAAATTTAAGTTTTTGAAATTTTTTTTTTTTTTTTTTTATGAACGGTAATTTTATTTTACTATTCACGCTATATTATTTCTTATTAACTTAAAATTTTTTGAATTTTGAAATTTTTTTTTTTTTTTTACTATTCATGAACGGTAAAATTTTTTACTTCAAATTTCAAATTTCTAAATTATTTTACAATTAAAAAAAATTATTTTTTTATTTATTTTTTATTTTTTTATTTTTTTATTTTTTTTTTATTTTTTTATTTATTATGAATTTTGAAATTTGATTATTATTAAAATATCACAATTATTTACAGCACAAAAATGTTTTTAAAATTTTGATAAATAATTTAAAAACGCTATTCCTTCCCCGGCAACGGCGCCAAAAACTTGATGAACGAAAACCGGCATCGCCGATCTTCGCAAATACTTTGGTTTTAATATTTATAAAACTCTCGCAAGTGCACGAATCATTTCGAAGAAAATGATAAGTATACTCCCAAGGTCGATCTAAGGAAGGAATGTATGTGGTTTTTAATTTATTATTCAAACTTTTAAAAAACGAAATTAAATCCTAAACATCCTGTCACGATAGTTTGGTTTTTGTGTTCCTAATTTAATAACATAAAATAAACATATATACAGATTAATTAAATATAATCTAATAACATAAAAATAAACATAGATACAAATTCAATAAATAATTATCTAAAAAATAAACATATATACAGATTCAATAAATATTCATGCAAATTTTATCATTTATATTAGCGGAGTATTTATGGATATAATAACTAAATTAATTATGCTTGCTCATATTATCTAGGTTATTAAAGATATAAATTGATATTTTATTGATTCTCTCTTTTTTATATAAATACCACCTTTGGTGGGGTTAGATATTCTTTGTTAACTAAACAAATCAATTAACACCTATGGGTGGGGTTGATAACTAATATGCTTAATTAAATTAATTCCTTTTTCTAAGAGATTGAAAATGAATCATTTAAATGCCACCTTTGGTGGGGTTAGACAGTTTAAACTTTATTCAAGGTGTCCAAATTAAACATAAGAATTTAATTATCCGAGTACTAACTTTCAAGTTTTAAAACCACTATTGAAAACATGTTGTCAATACATTTTCACATAATAATTCTTATAAAAACTTTTGAAATAGAGTTTCACTCTAACTACCGGGCGATTGTACCAACAAATAAAAGAGCACTACTCTAAATTAGACCGGATAACTAAACCTTAAAATCTAATTTTCAGTTTTAAGTTTGTAATGAAAAATAATATATTTCTCTCTAACATTCTTAATATAAAATCTTGAATAAAAACAAAATCAATTCATTTTAGAAATTTTCACCTATTTAATATTTCGCAAGCATAACAACGTTATTATTATATCATGTTTATAAACAGCTAGCAGAGTTAAATTTAATCATAGACAAATTAAATATAACATGTAAGAATAAAGCATAAAAATAACTGTAAAGAAAATAAAATCCTTACAGAACTTCGACGCTATTCCCGTTGCTAGAAAACCTCCAAGCGGAATTTGCACTTCCATATATTGAATCAAAAACTAAATTATTACAAAAACATTACAAGTTCCTCTCAAAAAGAGAAGAACACTAAAACTAAGAGAATTGAACTAAAAACTAAGAAGGAAACTAAGAAAAACTTAGAAACTAAGAAAGAAACTAAGGAAAACTCAAAAAAACTAAGAAATGAGAGAAAGAAAGAAGAGAGAAGTGTGGTTTGAAGGTGTATTTTGAAGTGAAGGGAAGGGGGGTATTTATAGGTGAGGATGGAGAGAAAAAGTAGAGAAAAAAATGTTAAAAAAATGTAAAAACGCGGATTATTGATTACTGACGTCATTTGATGACGTCAGCATGACATGGGGCGGCTGCACAGTACTGGGTATGAACAGTGCCGAGTCTGATGAACAGTACCGGGGTATGAACAGTAACGCGCGGATGAACAGTACCCGCGGATGAACAGTGCCGAGTCTGATGAACAGTACCGGGGTATGAACAGTCCCGAGTCTGATGAACAGTAACGCGCGGATGAAGAGTACCCGTGGATGAACAGTGCCGCGCGCTGCTGCTTGGGGCGGTGCTGGGCGGTGGGTCGCGGCGGCCGGGCGGCGCGGCGGCGCGATTTTCGTCTTTTTGACATTTTTGACCTTTTCGACCCATTTTGTCCAATTTTTCCATATTTGTTGACCTTTTCCCACTTATTTATTAATATATTTGTGATGTATTGCTTCAAGTATTCCTGTTTGAGTCTTTAAATTGCGTTTTTAAGCCAAAATACCTGAAAAACAATAAAAATACCCGTGATTCCGAAAAGACAAATTTATATAAATATATGATAAAACATATAAATATATGTATTTTTAATCAATTAATGTGCATAAAATCATGGTTATTTTAGTGCTTTTTGAGCACTCATCAGAAAGCTTTTTGGTTGTGAAAATTTTTGCCTGGATCATTTCTCTAATATTTGGTATCAATTAGGATTTTGCCTCAAGGATCCATCAACGGATTCTAGAGGAAAACTAGATTAAACTTTTCATAACCCAGTTAATTCAACTCCTTCTCTTCATAGGAAAAATGGAGTAGAGAAAAAAATTACCATGTGCTAAATTATTTTCAAGGACAAAGATTTAAATCAAAGTACCCATGAAACTCTAACTAACATAATAGTAGATTCTAATTTTTTTTCCCAAGCCTATCCTCAATCACAAGTTTAATAGTCATAGTGAATTCAATCATACTCAAATACATGCTTGATAAAAGAATTCAACAACTCAAGACTATAGAAGTTGACACCCCTAAACTTAAACTAAACAATGTCCTCATTGTAATTTAAAAGTGAGACAGATAGAAGAAATGATAGGAACTTCCCTAGTTTTATGGTGGATTCGCATTAGTTTGTAATTTTTAGCTTTTTATAGTCTATAGCCAGAATTTTCAATCTTCATCAATGAGGATTTCGAAAAGGAATAAATGCACAATTCCTCTCCACTTGTTCTCCATAATAGTGCTTCAATCTATGGATGTTAACTCTGAATATATTCCTTGTATTTTCCTTCAAGTTTATTTCTCCAAAAGTAGAAACTTTGTCAATTGTATAAGGACCTATCCATCTTAATCTTAACTTACTCAGGAAGAGTTTTAATCGTGAATTGAAAAGAAAAACCTATTGTCCTGGAGCAAACTCATGCCTAAGAAACTGTTTGTTATGCCACTTCTTTGTGCGTTCTTTATAGATCTTTTCATTTTCATAAGCATCATTCTGGAACTCATCCATCTCATTCAATAGAAGAAGTTGCTTTACCTCTTCTCTAGGTGTAAGTGATGCCGCAACAATCATTGGAAAGGTGCAATTATCACCCAAGGACACATAGCAAAGATGATCAGACAATTGCTTTAACTCTGGAGTTGTAGTTTGTTGCACTTTTTCTATAGAGATTATAGAATCCGTCTTTGCTAGCATTGGCTCTAACATCTCCACTTTTGTGCTAAATGATGTACCATGTTGCAATGATCGTTCTAGGTGGTCAGTAGGTATATCTTCTTGAAAGGCTTCTACTTCACTTTGTTCAATGATATCTACTCGAAAGAAAGTGCTTGGATCTTCTAGAAATCTCATGGCTTCGTAGATGTTGGATGTAACCTCTTCCTTGTTCACTCTCAATGTTAACTCACCTTTTTGAGCATCTATTAAAGCCCTTCCCATAGCCAAGAATGGTCGACCAAGAATTAATGGGACATCTTGGTCTTCATCAATATCTAACACCACAAAATCAATAGGAAAACTGTATTTATTCACCTTTATCAATACATCTTCTATGATTCCACGTGGATACTTGATGGATCGGTCTGCTAGTTGTAAAGAAATTGTTCTTTGTTTCATCTCTCCAAGTCCCAATTTCCTATAAACAAAAAGTGGCATAAAATTAATGCTAACGCCAAGATCACATAAAACTTTCTCAAAAAATGAATTTCCAATAATGCAAGGCAAAGTGAAACTTCCCGGATCTTTTAATTTTTGAGGCAATTTCTTTTGAAGAATGGCACTACATTCTTCAGAAAGTTTCACTGTTTCAAAATCTTCCAACCTTCTCTTCTTGGAAATGATGTCTTTTAGAAATTTGGCATAATTTGACATCTATTCCAAAGCTTCTACAAAAGGAATATTTATGTGAATTTTCTTAAAAATATCCAAAAACTTAGAAAATAGCTTATCTAATTTTTGTTTTTGAAAACGTTAAGGATAAGGAAGTGTAGTAGAGAGAATATGAGGATTGTCAGGAAATGAAATTGATGGAGACATGTCAGCCTCTCTTAGTGTATCATCAATAATCTCCTCTTCTTCTACTTTATGATTGCTTTGGCCATTGTTTGGAGCTTTAAGGGTGGACTAAGTTTTCTTTGATGATGATCTCTCAATTTCTCTTCCATTCCTAAGTGCAATGACATTGCATTGTTCCTTTGCATTCACTTTTGTATTACTAGGAAAAGTTCCTCTTTGTTGAGCATTGATAGTTGTGGCTAGTTGCCCAATTTGAACTTCAAGATTTTTTATAGTGGCTCCCATATTGTTACAATGACTTTCAATGTTATCCAACCGTGAATCATTTTTTTAAACCTTGCTTTGGTCTCCTCAACAAAGGAAACCATGGCATCCTCAAGTGACATCTTCTTCTCACTCGGTTGACTATTAAACCCTGGAGGAGGTTGTAACACATTCTTTGTGTTTCCATAATAAATATTCTCATAATTTCGAATCCCTGGGTAGTAGTAATTTGGCATAGGATTACCATGATAATTGTAGTTTCGATTGTTGATGTATTGAACCTACTCTTGACTCAATTCATTCATCGGAATTTTCATACTTGAAATTGCAACATATTCTGCACTTTGTGGTATTCTTTGTGTTGTCAAGGCATAAATCTAATGAGATAGAGAAGCTACTTGAGCTGAAAGGGCAACAAACGACTCCAATTCATGAATCCCAGCCACTTTCTTAACCATAGATCTTTCAGTTGGCCATTGATAGTTGTTTGAGGCCATATCTTCCAAAAGAGAAGTAGCACATTCAGGTGTTTTTGACATCAAAGTTCCACCAGAAGCAGCATCAACTATAGTTCTAGTTTGTCTATTTAACCCATTATAGAACATCTAAATTTATAACCAATCTAGCAATCCATATTGAGGGCAACACCGAATCATATCTTTATATTTTTCCCATGCTTCATAGAGTTTCTCAAAAGAATTTTGTCTGAATTGACCAATCTCACTCCTAAGTTGGGCTGTTTTTACAGGTGGAAAGAATTTAACAAGAAACTTTTATGTCTTATCCTACCAACGAGTGATGCTTTTTGGTTGTAAAGATTGTAGCCAACCTTTGGCCTTGTACCTCAATGAAAAAGGAAACAATCTTAGTCTAATGGTGTTTTTAGTAACACTATTCATCTTTACAGTGTCACGTATCTCCAAGAATATTGCCAAATGAATATTAGGATCATCAAGTGGTGATCCACTAAATTGGACTTGTTGCACCATGCTGATCAACGCAGTTTTGAGCTTAAAATTATTGGTATTAATGGTTTAGCGTTACATAATCCATCAAGGTGTGTGGTTGTGCATGTTGTTCTCCTTCAGCCATGGCTAGTATTTTCTTCTTTCTTCATGATCTAAAGGTTTCCTTCAATCTTTGGATCAAAAGGAATAATGTTTCAAGTTCTAGTACGGTGCATCCAACGACAAAAACACACCTAGAGAAAAAAATAAAAAAATAAAATATAATTCTAAATTAAAACTAAGATTACTTTGTATCGATATTGGAAAAAATAAGAAAAAAAATCAATCCCCAGTAACGGTGCCAAAAACTTGATCGAATACAAAACTATAAGTGCACAATATTGCCAAATATCAAAATTATGATAATCTCAATTTTATTTAGAAAAGTCACTAAAGTTGTTGTATTTGAAATTTAAAATAAAATAAAATTAAAGAAGAAGCGCAAAGGAAAATAAAGATAATGTTCGAAAATCAAATTAATGGGAAGAAAACTTCTATGAAATCGATTTCACCTAATCTCTCGCTATGCTTTACTCATCTATCTAATTGAATTTAATTCTTTTTGTTTGTTAACAATCTCCAAAAATATCCAAAAGCCTCTTTCAATAGTCAATTGGAAATATTCTTGTTCATTAATTTACACAACATTATGTAATTTAATAAAACAAGAAAGCATTACGACTAATGATTTTTTAAAACTAAACAGGTTAATACAAGTCTTTCGATCTCTATATTTACCTATATCAAAATATTTCAGATCTATCATATAATTCTCTCTTTTAAATAGTAAATCATAAGACTAAAATCATCTAATTAATGGCTTGTTAATTAGAAGTATTAAACTCAGAATAAATTAGACAAACATGAAGAGAAATAATTCAAATTAACATAGAAAATTAAACATAGGTTGAAATTAAATTACATCTTTTTCCTAAAATAAAGATAAATTAGTTCATGTTAAAAATTAAATTAAATATAAACAAATTTACCATAATTTTTGTGAGAGGAATTGAAAGTAAATTGACTTGCAAAAAGAATCTGTTTTCGTGTTTATGTTGCGCTCAATCTGATTTAGCCTTTTTTTTCTTTACAGCTCTCTCCCTCAATTTTTTTTGTCTTCCTTCGCGTTCTGACTGTTTCTTTGTAATATATATCCTTCAATCTCCTTTATATATATTATGTCGCTATGTTATATATATAATATATATCTTACCACTTTTTATATTATATATATATATATATATTAATTTAAATAAATCTTAATTTAAATTTGAGAATCCTTAGATGATATGCTTTTAAAAATTTTGAATCTTCATTATCTTTAAATTCACAAAACAATTTAAATAATAATAATAAACTATAAAATCAATAAAATATAAATAAAATTAGACTAAAGTTTAAAGTTAAGAAGTGACAAATTATATTAATTGATGAAACAACCTTGAAACACAAACACGTAACAATACTAAACCCATAGCTTACAAGTTCTTAAATTTTAAGAGAAATGTGTTTTGACAACTAACAACTTGAAAAATAATGCACTACTTGTGGTTGATAATTTCCATGGATGCAAATGTTACAACGATTTATAGTCTCTTGCAACTTTCCACGAACAAAGCACAAGCAAACCATAAGACCACAAAATTCTCCTACTCATAGCTCCCAGTCATGGAATCCAACTTGCAGGAACTTCCTGCAAACAATTCCATAATATACATCGCTTGTAGGTTTCCTTATCTATGCATCCAAGTCTATATTGACTCAAATATGTAGGGTTTTTCTATCTCAAGTAGTCCGAATGATGAAATGTTTGCCACCAATATTCGCTTGTTAGACAACCAGCTTCACACAAATTGTTGAATTCCTTGAGCTAACCAATTAAGCCAAGTGAGTGTCCTTAACCAATAGTACTGGGTTCACAAAAACTCATCATCCAACATTGAGCACCATTCTGCACCAACACACCTTATCTTTGAACATGAGCTAGCTTTGATACCAAATGTAATGATTTGTGAGGTCACGTAGTAAAAATTTGAATATTTGGTCCCAAGACTTTTCAAAGTTGAGGCCAACTTATCATCTTTAGAGTCCTAATTATAACCCTTGTATAAATACTTCAATGTTCCTTAAGAAAAGACTAATGAAAATTATTCTTGATCGAGTCTCACACATATGTGATATAACAATTGCTTCATAGCATATAGGTTACTTAATCGTGATGCTTGCCCCTTCATAAGGTTCCTAGTCATCGAGACAAACTGTCATACAATTGCTCACTCAGCGGTGCAAGTCAAACATATTTATTATAAGTAGTACAATAATATACAAAGACTTAATCAACTTTATGTTTCTCTTATTGGATCTCTTCATACACACTCTCGAATAGGTAACTTGACATTAAGGGCAAACTCCCAGCCTAAAGGTCAACTTCATCTTGCACCCCTAGTGTATATATTTTATATTCTCCTCAGCATACTCATACTCTTGCTAACACACATGCCAACTTATTCTCAAGTCAACCAAGCATATGTTTCTTACATGTAAGCAAGTTCCATTCACCTAAACATACAAGTTGCTCGAATGAGAAATTCATTAATCTAAAGCCCACACATGATGCAATCATCTTCACATGTTGTTGCCATCTTTCATGCCAATTAGCACACAGATCTTTGGTGTTTGGCTGAACCCTTAGTCGATTCACATCCCCACTTGACATCATCGTCATGAGTGTTTCCATACTCTCAATGTGTGTTCCATAGAGCAACGCGACCGTACTAGCATACCATTACTCAATGTTGCAACATTGCTTATGCAATACTTCCCACAAGACGTGTTACACTCCTATGAAGATACCTTTACGTGCCTACATTGAGCAAACCATCGAGCATAGATACCAAAGACTATAGTCATAGTGATCCTCTTATTCAACTACTTTAACCATTTCTAAGCACCACAAAGCATTTTCATAATGTTTAAGGTCTATATCATTTATGATTTATCCTATATACATTAACCCTTCTTTCAAATGGGTTTCAAATATAGAAATTATTTATTGATCTGTAACTTGACCTATTTAAATCTCTTAATTCAATTTGATACTCTTTTTCATTTCTTAATAATCATATGAACGAATAATCGTTAAATCCTCTTCTTTCTGGACAACACATACAAAGAGACATGACATATTTAAATAATTGGTGAACCTACGAGAAATGTTTAAACTTAGTTTTTTTAATCTTCCAACTCTTACTTACTTATTTTCTTTAGTTATTCGGTAGAGCAATTATGATCTGGAAATTGATTTGGGGAAGACATTCAAATCTATTATGACATAGTTGTTGAGTGCTCAACAAATCTTTTTACTTTCATTTTTTTGAGCTTTGCATTGACGCGATGTAACCTAATGTATTCATATCCTAACTAGAAGTTTCTAAGATAATATAAGTCTTATGTAGAACATATTATTATTACTCTATTGCAAACCACCAATCACTCATTAGTCATTTATTTTTGTTTTGAATTGATCAAGGGCTCTTTTATCTTGAAAAAAATCTTATAGTTACCTTAGAGGGAATTAATCGGACTAACAAATAATATAAATACTATTGTTGCTTTAGTCTTTCTCACATCAATGACATATTTTTACATAGGCCTTACCAAAATCGCATCATTGATATTGTCCTTAAGAGTCCCAATCTTAGAGACATATTAATGTGCCTTTGTGGCACAACCAATGCCTTTCTTATAAGCATTCTCTAGCTCATAAGTTGCTTCCTTAGCACACTGTGCCAGGTACAATCGATGATAAAGAGCTTGACATTATACCTTCTTAGTTTTTAGAGCATTTTTTCTTATTTTAAAAAGAAACATGATTTTATTTGAAATGATATCAACTCAAAATAATTTACTAATAATTATTTTATCAATTATCAAATTGTTTCTTATACATATTAATATATAAATATTTTTCCAAATATTAATTCCATATCTTAAAATCTATGATAAATCTTTTTGATGAGTTTTGGTTTTCAAACAAAATAACATATTTGTATTATTCAAATAACTAGAAAACTAAAGTATACTCTTGTTAAAAATCATTATCCAAAAAAAAAGGTTTGAAGTAGGGTTATAAAAATACCCAAAATGTTTAAGTAGTTATAATTTTATCCATAATATTATATACACAATGAGCTGTTTAATTTTTAAAGAAGATTGTATCGTGTGCATTCAGCATACATATTTTTATGGGACTTAAATATAACTATTTAAATATTTTAGGTATCTTTGTAACTCATTTTAGATGTTGTGGTGATAAAATATTATTAATTCAAACAAGATTTTATCATAATATTACGGACAAAATACACTTGAATGTACGTTATAACATTTTGTTAAAAACTTCGACCAAAGTTATCAAATATATATATTTTTATTGTTATACGTGATATTGTATTTATAATTACTTGAATATTTTTATCATTTTTTTAACTCATGAAACTAAACCAAAAATAAAATAAAATTCTGTAATGACAAAAAATTGCAGTGGTAGAGGGAGACACCGCAGTGAAGCCACGGCAGCCCAAGCGTAAAATTCAAGCTATAAACTCCAAATTCTATCTCTCCACTCGAGCTCTTCACGGTCAGTCATACTTGCTGAGTTGCGGTTCTAAGCTATATAAGATTTTGAATTTCGTTTTCAAGGGTTCGGAGTTTTCACGAAACAAAACCCGACAAAGGTGTTGCAATGGCTAACGTTAAAATATTGAATTAAATATTACAAATGCAAATATGCCACTTATAAGTTTGAACCATTTATTGATATGAAGTCAATTAAAGGATGAGAAAAGTCCATAATCATGAATTTAACATTACACAATTCGGATTTAGAAGATTCGACCCTAACATACTAATATGACAAAATGGAATACACCGTATTTTTAATATTAGTTCATTTGAATGGTCCATATTTGACTCAAATTCAAATAAATATAGTATATGTAAATATACACCTCAATTTCTATTCTTATCAAATAAATAGACTATCTATGGTTGAAAAAAATCGATAGCCATAATTTTAACATTAAATAATTGAGATAAAGTAAATCTAACGTTAAAATATTGAATTAAATATTACAAATGAAAATATGCCCCTTATAAGTTTCAACCATTGATTGATACGAAGTCAATTTATGGTTGAGAAAAGTCCATAATCATGAATTTAACATTACACAATAGGGATTTGGAAGATTCGACCTTATAATACTTATATGACAAAATTGAATACACCGTATTGTTAATATTAGTTCATTTCAATGGTCCATATTTGACTCAAATTCAAATAAATATAGTATATGTAATTATACACATCAATTTCTATTCTTATCAAATAAATAGTCTATCTATGGTTGACAAAAATCGATAGCCATAATTTTAAAATTAAATAATTGAGATAAATTAAACCTAAGGTTAAAAAATTGAATTAAATAATACAAATGCAAATATACACCTTATATGTTTCAACCATTTATTGATATAAAGTCAATTTATGGTTGAGAAAAGACCACAATCATGAATTTAACATTACACAATTGGGATTTAGAAGATTCGACCTTAACATACTTATATGACAAAATGGAATACACCGTATTGTTAATATTAGTTCATTTGAATTTTCCGTATTTGACTCAAATTCAAATAAATATAATATATGTAAATATACACATCAATTTCTATTCTTATCAAATAAATAGTCTATCTATGGTTGACAAAAATCGATAACCATAATTTTAACATTAAACAATTGAGATAAAGTAAATCTAACGTTAAAACATTGAATTAAATATTACAAATGCAAATATGCCACTTATAAGTTTGAACCATTTATTGATATGAAGTCAATTAAAGGATGAGAAAAGTCCATAATCATGAATTTAACATTACACAATTCGGATTTAGAAGATTCGACCTTAACATACTAATACGACAAAATGGAATACACCGTATTGTTAGTATTAGTTTATTTGGATGGTACATATTTGACTCAAATTCAAATAAATATAGTATATGTAAATATACACCTCAATTTCTATTCTTATCAAATAAATAGTCTATCTATGGTTGACAAAAATCGTTATCCATAATTTTAACATTAAATAATTGAGATAAATTAAACCTAAGGTTAAAAAATTGAATTAAATAATACAAATGCAAATATACACCTTATATGTTTCAACCATTTATTGATATAAAGTCAATTTATGGTTGAGAAAAGACCACAATCATGAATTTAACATTACACAATTGGGATTTAGAAGATTCGACCTTAACATACTTATATGACAAAATGGAATACACCGTATTGTTAATATTAGTTCATTTGAATTTTCCGTATTTGACTCAAATTCAAATAAATATAATATATGTAAATATACACATCAATTTCTATTCTTATCAAATAAATAGTCTATCTATGGTTGACAAAAATCGATAACCATAATTTTAACATTAAACAATTGAGATAAAGTAAATCTAACGTTAAAAAATTGAATTAAATATTACAAATGCAAATATGCCACTTATAAGTTTGAACCATTTATTGATATGAAGTCAATTAAAGGATGAGAAAAGTTCATAATCATGAATTTAACATTACAAAATTCGGATTTAGAAGATTCGACCTTAACATACTAACACGACAAAATGGAATACACCGTATTGTTAGTATTAGTTTATTTGAATGGTACATATTTGACTCAAATTCAAATAAATATAGTATATGTAAATATACACCTCAATTTCTATTCTTATCAAATAAATAGTCTATCTATGGTTGACAAAAATCGTTATCCATAATTTTAACATTAAATAATTGAGATAAATTAAACCTAAGGTTAAAAAATTCAATTAAACAATACAAATGCAAATATGCACCTTATATGTTTAAACCATTTACTGATATGAAGTCATTTTATGGTTGAGAAAAGTCCATAATCATGTATTTAACATTACATAATTGGGATTTAGAAGATTCGACCTTAACATACTTATATTACAAAATTGAATACACCGTATTGTTAATATTAGTTCATTTTAATGGTCCATATTTGTCTCAAATTCAAATAAATATAGTATATGTAAATATAAACGTTAGTTTCTATTATTATCCAATAAATAGTCGATCTATCTTTGAAACAATTCGATAGCCATAATTTTAACATTAAATAATTGAGATAAATTAAACCTAAGTTTAAAAAATTGAATTAAATATTACAAATGCAAATATGCACCTTATATGTTTCAACCATTTATTGATATGAAGTCAATTTATGGTTGAGAAAAGTCCATAATCATGAATTTAACATTACACAATTCGGATTTAGAAGCTTCGACCTTAACATACTAATATGACAAAATGGAATACACCGTATTGTTAGTATTAGTTCATTTGAATGGTACATATTTGACTCAAATTCAAATAAATATAGTATATGTAAATAAACACCTCAATTTCTATTCTTATCAAATAAATAGTCTATCTATGGTTGACAAAAATCGATAGCCATAATTTTAACATTAAAAAATTGAGATAAAGTAAATCTAACGTTAAAATATTGAATTAAATATTACAAATGCAAATATGCCACTTATAAGTTTGAACCATTTATTGATATGAAGTCAATTAATGGATGAGAAAAGTCCATAATCATGAATTTAACGTTACACAATTCGGATTTAGAAGATTCGACCTTAACATACTAATATGACAAAATGGAATACACCGTATTGTTAGTATTAGTTCATTTGAATTTTCCGTATTTGACTCAAATTCAAATAAATATAATATATGTAAATATACACATCAATTTCTATTCTTATCAAATAAATAGTCTATCTATGGTTGACAAAAATCGATAACCATAATTTTAATATTAAACAATTGAGATAAAGTAAATCTAACGTTAAAATATTGAATTAAATATTACAAATGCAAATATGCCACTTATAAGTTTGAACCATTTATTGATATGAAGTCAATTAAAGGATGAGAAAAGTCCATAATCATGAATTTAACATTACACAATTGGGATTTAGAAGATTCGACCTTAACATACTGATATGACAAAATGGAATACACCGTATTTTTAATATTAGTTCATTTAAATGTTCCATATTAGACTCAAATTCAAATATATATAGTATATGTAAATATACACCTCAATTTCTATTATTATCAAATAAATAGTCGATATATTTTTTAAAAAATTCGATAGCCATTATTTTAACATTAAATAATTGAGATAAATTAAACATAAGGTTAAAAAATTGAATTAAATAATACAAATTCAAATATGCACCACCATATATGTTTCAACCATTTATTGATATGAAGTCAATTTATGGTTGAGAAAAGTCCATAATCATGAATTTAACATTACACAATTATGATTTAGAAGATTCGACCTTAACATATTTATATGACAAAATGGAATACACCGTATTTTTAATATTAGTTCATTTGAATGGTCCATATTTGACTCAAATTTAAATAAATATAGTATATGTAAATATACACCTCAATTTCTATTCTTATCAAATAAATAGACTATCTATGGTTGAAAAAAATCGATAGCCATAATTTTAACATTAAACAATTGAGATAAAGTAAATCTAACGTTAAAAAATTGAATTAAATATTACATATGAAAATATGCCCCTTATAAGTTTCAACCATTGATTGATACGAAGTCAATTTATGGTTGAGAAAAGTCCATAATCATGAATTTAACATTACACAATAGGGATTTGGAAGATTCGACCTTATAATACTTATATGACAAAATTGAATAAACCGTATTGTTAATATTAGTTCATTTGAATGGTCCATATTTGACTCAAATTCAAATAAATATAGTATATGTAAATATAAACGTTAGTTTCTATTATTATCAAATAAATAGTCTATCTATGGTTGACAAAAAATCGATAGCCATAATTTTAACATTAAACAATTAAGATAAAGTAAATCTAACGTTAAAATATTGAATTAAATATTACAAATGCAAATATGATACTTTTAATTTTCAACCATTTATTTTTATGATGTCAATTAATGGTGGGAAAAAGTCCACAATCATGAATTTAACATTACACAATTGGGATTTAGAAGATTCGACCTTAACATACTTATATGACAAAATGGAATACACCGTATTGTTAATATTAGTTCATTTGAATTTTCCGTATTTGACTCAAATTCAAATAAATATAGTATATGTAAATATACACATCAATTTCTATTCTTATCAATCAAATAGTCTATCTATGGTTGACAAAAATCGATAGCCATAATTTTAACATTAAACAATTGAGATAAAGTAAATCTAACGTTAAAATATTGAATTAAATATTACAAATCCAAATATGCCACTTATAAGTTTGAACCATTTATTGATATGAAGTCAATTAAAGGATGAGAAAAGTCCATAATCATGAATTTAACATTACACAATTCGGATTTAGAAGATTCGAATTAACATACTAATATGACAAAATGGAATACACCGTATTGTTAGTATTAGTTCATTTGAATGGTACATATTTGACTCAAATTCAAATAAATATAGTATATGTAAATATACACCTCAATTTCTATTCTTATCAAATAAATAGTCTATCTATGGTTGACAAAAATCGTTAGCCATAATTTTAACATTAAATAATTGAGATAAATTAAACCTAAGGTTAAAAAATTGAATTAAACAATACAAATGAAAATATGCACCTTATATGTTTCAACCATTTACAGATATGAAGTCAATTTATGGTTGAGAAAAGTCCATAATCATGAATTTAACATTACACAATTGGGATTTAGAAGATTCGACCTTAACATACTTATATTACAAAATTGAATACACCGTATTGTTAATATTAGTTCATTTGAATGGTCCATATTTGACTCAAATTAAAATAAATATAGTATATGTAAATATACACATCAATATCTATTCTTATGAAATAAATAGTCTATCTATTTTTGAAAAAAAATCGATAGCCATAATTTTAACATTAAACAATTAAGATAAAGTAAATCTAACGTTAAAATATTGAATTAAATATTGCAAATGAAAATATACCACTTATAATTTTCAACCATTTATTTTTATGATGTCAATTTATGGTGGGAAAAAGTCCATAATCAATAATTTAACATTACACAATTGGGATTTAGAAGATTCGACCTTAACATACTGATATGACAAAATGGAATACACCGTATTGTTAATATTAGTTCATTTGAATGGTCCATATTTGACTCAAATTCAAATAAATATAGTATATGTAAATATACATCTCAATTTCTATTCTTATCAAATAAATAGTCTATCTATGGTTGACAAAAATCGATAGGCATAATTTTAACATTAAACAATTGAGATAAAGTAAATCTAACGTTAAAATATTGAATTAAAAATTACAAATGCAAATATACACCTTATATGTTTCAACCATTTATTGATATAAAGTCAATTTATGGTTAAGAAAAGTCCACAATCATGAATTTAACATTACATAATTGGGATTTAGAAGATTCGAACTTAACATACTTATATGACAAAATGGAATACACCGTATTGTTAGTATTAGTTCATTTGAATTTTCCGTATTTGACTCTAATTCAAATAAATATAGTATATGTAAATATACACATCAATTTCTATTCTTATCAAATAAATAGTCTATCTATGGTTGACAAAAATCGATAGCCATAATTTTGACATTAAACAATTGAGATAAAGTAAATCTAACGTTAAAATATTGAATTAAATATTACAAATGCAAATATGCCACTTATAAGTTTGAACCATTTATTGATATGAAGTCAATTAAAGGATGAGAAAAGTCCATAATCATGAATTTAACATTACACAATTCGGATTTAGAAGATTCGACCTTAACATACTAATATGACAAAATGGAATACACCGTATTGTTAGTATTAGTTCATATTAATGGTACATATTTGACTCAAATTCAAATAAATATAGTATATGTAAATATACACCTCAATTTCTATTCTTATCAAATAAATAGTCTATCTATGGTTGACAAAAATCGTTAGCCATAATTTTAACATTAAATAATTGAGATAAATTAAACCTAAGGTTAAAAAATTGAATTAAACAATACAAATGAAAATATGCACCTTATATATTTCAACCATTTACAGATATGAAGTCAATTTATGGTTGAAAAAAGTCCACAATCATGAATTTAACATTACACAATTGGGATTTAGAAGATTCGACCTTAACATACTTATATTACAAAATTGAATACACCGTATTGTTAATATTAGTTCATTTGAATGGTCCATATTTGACTCAAATTAAAATAAATATAGTATATGTAAATATACACATCAATATCTATTCTTATCAAATAAATAGTCTATCTATGGTTGAAAAAAAATCGATAGCCATAATTTTAACATTAAACAATTAAGATAAAGTAAATCTAACGTTAAAAAATTGAATTAAACAATACAAATGAAAATATGCCACTTATATGTTTCAACCATTTACAGATATGATGTTAATTTATGGTTGAGAAAAGTCCACAATCATGAATTTAACATTACACAATTGGGATTTAGAAGATTCGACCTTAACATACTTATATTACAAAATTGAATACACCGTATTGTTAATATTAGTTCATTTGAATGGTCCATATTTGACTCAAATTAAAATAAATATAGTATATGTAAATATACACATCAATATCTATTCTTATCAAATAAATAATCTATCTATGGTTGAAAAAAAATCGATAGCCATAATTTTAACATTAAACAATTAAGATAAAGTAAATCTAACGTTAAAATATTGAATTAAATATTGCAAATGCAAATATGCCACTTATAATTTTCAACCATTTATTTTTATGATGTCAATTTATGGTGGGAAAAAGTCCATAATCAATAATTTAACATTACACAATTGGGATTTAGAAGATTCGACCTTAACATACTGATATGACAAAATGGAATACACCGTATTGTTAGTATTAGTTTATTTGAATGGTACATATTTGACTCAAATTCAAATAAATATAGTATATGTAAATATACACCTCAATTTCTATTCTTATCAAATAAATCGTCTATCTATGGTTGACAAAAATCGTTAGCCATAATTTTAACATTAAACAATTGAGATAAATTAAATCTAACGTTAAAAAATTGAATTAAACAATACAAATGCAAATATGCACCTTATATGATTCAACCATTTACTGATATAAAGTCAATTTATGGTTGAGAAAAGTCTATAATCATGAATTTAACATTACACAATTGGGATTTAGAAGATTCGACCTTAACATACTTATATTACAAAATTGAATACACCGTATTGTTAATATTAGTTCATTTGAATGGTCCATATTTGACTCAAATTCAAATAAATATAGTATATGTAAATATACACCTCAATTTCTATTCTTATCAAATAAATAGTCTATCTATGGTTGACAAAAATCGATAGCCATAATTTTAACATTAAACAATTGGGATAAAGTAAATCTAACGTTAAAAAATTGAATTAAATATTACATATGAAAATATGCCCCTTATAAGTTTCAACCATTGATTGATACGAAGTCAATTTATGGTTGAGAAAAGTCCATAATCATGAATTTAACATTACACACTAGGGATTTGGAAGATTCGACCTTATAATACTTATATGACAAAATTGAATAAACCGTATTGTTAATATTAGTTCATTTGAATGGTCCATATTTGACTCAAATTCAAATAAATATAGTATATGTAAATATACACCTCAATTTCTATTATTATCAAATAAATAGTCGATCTATTTTTGGAAAAAATCGTTAACCATAATTTCAAAATTAAATAATTGAGATAAATTAAACCTAAGGTTAAAAAATTGAATTAAACAATACAAATGCAAATATGCACCTTATATGTTTCAACCATTTACTAATATAAAGTCAATTTATGGTTGAGAAAAGACCACAATCATGAATTTAACATTACACAATTGAGATTTAGAAGATTCGACCTTAACATACTTATATGACAAAATGGAATACACCGTATTGTTAATATTAGTTCATTTGAATTTTCCGTATTTGACTCAAATTCAAATAAATATATTATATGTAAATATACACATCAATTTCTATTCTTATCAAATAAATAGTCTATCTATGGTTGACAAAAATCGATAGGCATAATTTTGACATTAAACAATTGAGATAAAGTAAATCTAACGTTAAAATATTGAATTAAATATTACAAATGCAAATATGCCACTTATAAGTTTGAACCATTTATTGATATGAAGTCAATTAAAGGATGAGAAAAGTCCATAATCATGAATTTAACATTACACAATTCGGATTTAGAAGATTCGACCTTAACATACTAATATGACAAAATGGAATACACCGTATTGTTAGTATTAGTTCATTTGAATGGTACATATTTGACTCAAATTCAAATAAATATAGTATATGTAAATATACACCTCAATTTCTATTCTTATCAAATAAATAGTCTATCTATGGTTGACAAAAATCGTTAGCCATAATTTTAATATTAAATAATTCAGATAAATTAAACCTTAGGTTAAAAAATTGAATTAAACAATACAAATGAAAATATGCACCTTATATGTTTCAACCATTTACTGATATGAAGTCAATTTATGGTTGAGAAAAGTCCATAATCATGAATTTAACATTACACAATTGGGATTTAGAAGATTCGACCTTAACATACTTATATTACAAAATTGAATACACCGTATTGTTAATATTAGTTCATTTGAATGGTCCATATTTGACTCAAATTCAAATAAATATAGTATATGTAAATATACAACTCAATTAATATTCTTATCAAATAAATAGTCTATCTATGGTTGACAAAAATCGATAGCCATAATTTTAACATTAAACAATTGAGATAAAGTAAATCTAACGTTAAAAAATTGAATTAAATATTACATATGAAAATATGCCCCTTATAAGTTTCAACCATTGATTGATACGAAGTCAATTAATGGATGAGAAAAGTCCATAATCATGAATTTAACATTACACAATTCGGATTTAGAAGATTCGACCTTAACATACTAATATGACAAAATGGAATACACCGTATTGTTAGTATTAGTTCATTTGAATGGTCCATATTTGACTCAAATTCAAATAAATATAGTATATGTAAATATACACCTCAATTTCTATTATTATCAAATAAATAGTCGATCTATTTTTGGAAAAAATCGTTAACCATAATTTCAAAATTAAATAATTGAGATAAATTAAACCTAAGGTTAAAAAATTGAATTAAACAATACAAATGCAAATATGCACCTTATATGTTTCAACCATTTACTAATATAAAGTCAATTTATGGTTGAGAAAAGTCCATAATCATGAATTTAACATTACACAATTGGGATTTAGAAGATTCGACCTTAACATACTTATATTACAAAATTGAATACACCGTATTGTTAATATTAGTTCATTTGAATGGTCCATATTTGACTCAAATTCAAATAAATATAGTATATGTAAATATACACCTCAATTTCTATTCTTATCAAATAAATAGTCTATCTATGGTTGACAAAAATCGATAGCCATAATTTTAACATTAAACAATTGGGATAAAGTAAATCTAACGTTAAAAAATTGAATTAAATATTACATATGAAAATATGCCCCTTATAAGTTTCAACCATTGATTGATACGAAGTCAATTTATGGTTGAGAAAAGTCCATAATCATGAATTTAACATTACACAATAGGGATTTGGAAGATTCGACCTTATAATACTTATATGACAAAATTGAATAAACCGTATTGTTAATATTAGTTCATTTGAATGGTCCATATTTGACTCAAATTCAAATAAATATAGTATATGTAAATATAAACGTTAGTTTCTATTATTATAAAATAAATAGTCAATCTGTCTTTGAAAAACTTCGATAACTATAATTTTAACATTAAATAATTGAGTTAAATTAAACCTAAGGTTAAAAAATTGTATTAAATAATACAAATGCAAATATGCACCTTATATGTTTCAGCCATTTATTGATATGAAGTCAATTTATGGTTGAGAAAAGTCCATAATCATGAATTTAACATTACACAATTGGGATTTAAAAGATTCGACCTTAACATACTGATATGACAAAATGGAATACACCGTATTGTTAATATTAGTTCATTTAAATGTTCCATATTTGACTCAAATTCAAATAAATATAGTATATGTAAATATACACCTCAATTTCTATTATTATCAAATAAATAGTCGATATATTTTTTAAAAAATTCGATAGCCATTATTTTAACATTAAATAATTGAGATAAATTAAACATAAGGTTAAAAAATTGAATTAAATAATACAAATTCAAATATGCACTATATATGTTTCAACCATTTATTGATATGAAGTCAATTTATGGTTGAGAAAAGTCCATAATCATCAATTTAACATTACACAATTATGATTTAGAAGTTTCGACCTTAACATACTGATATGAGAAAATTGAATACACCGTATTTTTAATATTAGTTCATTTGAATGGTCCATATTTGACTCAAATTCAAATATATATGGTATATATGAATATAAACGTTAGTTTCTATTATTATCAAATAAATAGTCGATCAATCTTTGTAAAAATTCGATAGCTATAATTTTAACATTAAATAATTGAGTTAAATTAAACCTAAGGTTAAAAAATTGTATTAAATAATACAAATGCAAATATGCACCTTATATGTTTCAGCCATTTATTGATATGAAGTCAATTTATGGTTGAGAAAAGTGCATAATCAATAATTTAACATTACACAATTGGGATTTAGAAGATTCGACCTTAACATACTGATATGACAAAATGGAATACACCGTATTGTTAATATTAGTTCATTTGAATGGTCCATATTTGACTCAAATTCAAATAAATATAGTATATGTAAATATACACCTCAATTTCTATTCTTATCAAATAAATAGTCTATCTATGGTTGACAAAAATCGATAGGCATAATTTTAACATTAAACAATTGAGAAAAAGTAAATCTAACGTTAAAATATTGAATTAAAAATTACAAATGCAAATATACACCTTATATGTTTCAACCATTTATTGATATAAAGTCAATTTATGGTTGAGAAAAGTCCATAATCATGAATTTAACATTACACAATTGGGATTTAGCAGATTCGAACTTAACATACTTATATGACAAAATGGAATACACCGTATTGTTAATATTAGTTCATTTCAATTTTCCGTATTTGACTCAAATTCAAATAAATATAGTATATGTAAATATACACATCAATTTCTATTCTTATCAAATAAATAGTCTATCTATGGTTGACAAAAATCGATAGCCATAATTTTAACATTAAACAATTGAGATAAAGTAAATCTAACGTTAAAATATTGAATTAAATATTACAAATGCAAATATGCCACTTATAAGTTTGAACCATTTATTGATATGAAGTCAATTAAAGGATGAGAAAAGTCCATAATCATGAATTTAACATTACACAATTCGGATTTAGAAGATTCGACCTTAACAGACTAATATGACAAAATGGAATACACCGTATTGTTAGTATTAGTTCATTTGAATGGTCCATATTTGAATCAAATTCAAATAAATATGGTATATGTAAATATACACCTCAATTTCTATTATTATCAAATAAATAGTCGATCTATTTTTGGAAAAAATCCTTAGCCATAATTTCAACATTAAATAATTGAGATAAATTAAACCTAAGGTTAAAAAATTGAATTAAACAATACAAATGCAAATATGCACCTTATATGTTTCAACCATTTACTGATATAAAGTCAATTTATGGTTGAGAAAAGTCCATAAT
Organism: Hippophae tibetana; assembly: GCA_037013495.1. Classification (NCBI taxonomy): domain Eukaryota; kingdom Viridiplantae; phylum Streptophyta; class Magnoliopsida; order Rosales; family Elaeagnaceae; genus Hippophae; species Hippophae tibetana. The sequence continues at coordinate 11,747,752 of CM072805.1, read as the reverse complement.
CATGAATTTAACATTACACAATTGGGATTTAGAAGATTCGACCTTAACATACTTATATTACAAAATTGAATACACCGTATTGTTAATATTAGTTCATTTGAATGGTCCATATTTGACTCAAATTCAAATAAATATAGTATATGTAAATATACACATCAATTTCTATTCTTATCAAATAAATAGTCTATCTATGGTTGACAAAAATCGATAGCCATAATTTTAACATTAAACAATTGAGATAAAGTAAATCTAACGTTAAAATATTGAATTAAATATTACAAATGCAAATATGCCACTTATAAGTTTGAACCATTTATTGATATGAAGTCAATTAAAGGATGAGAAAAGTCCATAATCATGAATTTAACATTACACAATTGGGATTTAGAAGATTCGAACTTAACATACTTATATGACAAAATGGAATACACCGTATTGTTAATATTAGTTCATTTCAATAGTTCATATTTGACTCAAATTCAAATAAATATAGTATATGTAAATATACACCTCAATTTCTATTCTTATCAAATAAATCGTCTATCTATGGTTGACAAAAATCGTTAGCCATAATTTTAACATTAAACAATTGAGATAAATTAAATCTAACGTTAAAATATTGAATTAAATATTACAAATGCAAATATGCCACTTATAAGTTTGAACCATTTGTTGATATGAAGTCAATTAATGGATGAGAAAAGTCCATAATCATGAATTTAACATTACACAATTCGGATTTAGAAGATTCGACCTTAACATACTAATATGACAAAATGGAATACACCGTATTGTTAGTATTAGTTCATTTGAATGGTCCATATTTGACTCAAATTCAAATAAATATAGTATATGTAAATATATACCTCAATTTCTATTATTATCAAATAAATAGTCGATCTATTTTTGGAACAAATCGTTAGCCATAATTTCAACATTAAATAATTGAGATAAATTAAACCCTAAGGTTAAAAAATTGAATTAAACAATACAAATGCAAATATGCACCTTATATGTTTCAACCATTTACTGATATAAAGTCAATTTATGGTTGAGAAAAGTCCATAATCATGAATTTAACATTACACAATTGGGATTTACAAGATTCGACCTTAACATACTTATATTACAAAATTGAATACACCGTATTGTTAATATTAGTTCATTTGAATGGTCCATATTTGACTCAAATTCAAATAAATATAGTATATGTAAATATACACCTCAATTTCTATTCTTATCAAATAAATAGTCTATCTATGGTTGACAAAAATCGATAGCCATAATTTTAACATTAAACAATTGAGATAAAGTAAATCTAACGTTAAAAAATTGAATTAAATATTACATATGAAAATATACCCCTTATAAGTTTCAACCATTGATTGATACGAAGTCAATTTATGGTTGAGAAAAGTCCATAATCATGAATTTAACATTACACAATAGGGATTTGGAAGATTCGACCTTATAATACTTATATGAAAAAATTGAATAAACCGTATTGTTAATATTAGTTCATTTGAATGGTCCATATTTGACTCAAATTCAAATAAATATAGTATATGTAAATATAAACGTTAGTTTCTATTATTATAAAATAAATAGTCAATCTGTCTTTGAAAAACTTCGATAACTATAATTTTAACATTAAATAATTGAGTTAAATTAAACCTAAGGTTAAAAAATTGTATTAAATAATACAAATGCAAATATGCACCTTATATGTTTCAGCCATTTATTGATATGAAGTCAATTTATGGTTGAGAAAAGTCCATAATCATGAATTTAACATTCCACAATTGGGATTTAAAAGATTCGACCTTAACATACTGATATGACAAAATGGAATACACCGTATTGTTAATATTAGTTCATTTAAATGTTCCATATTTGACTCAAATTCAAATAAATATAGTATATGTAAATATACACCTCAATTTCTATTATTATCAAATAAATAGTCGATATATTTTTTAAAAAATTCGATAGCCATTATTTTAACATTAAATAATTGAGATAAATTAAACATAAGGTTAAAAAATTGAATTAAATAATACAAATTCAAATATGCACTATATATGTTTCAACCATTTATTGATATGAAGTCAATTTATGGTTGAGAAAAGTCCATAATCATCAATTTAACATTACACAATTGGGATTTAGAAGTTTCGACCTTAACATACTGATATGACAAAATTGAATACACTGTATTTTTAATATTAGTTCATTTGAATGGTCCATATTTGACTCAAATTAAAATAAATATAGTATATGTAAATATACACATCAATATCTATTCTTATCAAATAAATAGTCTATCTATGGTTGAAAAAAAATCGATAGCCATAATTTTAACATTAAACAATTAAGATAAAGTAAATCTAACGTTAAAATATTGAATTAAATATTACATATGAAAATATGCCCCTTATAAGTTTCAACCATAGATTGATACGAAGTCAATTTATGGTTGAGAAAAGTCCATAATCATGAATTTAACATTACACAATAGGGATTTGGAAGATTCGACCTTATAATACTTATATAACAAAATTGAATACACCGTATTGTTAATATTAGTTCATTTGAATTTTCCGTATTTGACTCAAATTCAAATAAATATAGTATATGTAAATATACACATCAATTTCTATTCTTATCAAATAAATAGTCTATCTATGGTTGACAAAAATCGATAGCCATAATTTTAACCTTAAACAATTGAGATAAAGTAAATCTAACGTTAAAATATTGAATTAAATATTACAAATGCAAATATGCCACTTATAAGTTTGAACCATTTATTGATATGAAGTCAATTAAAGGATGAGAAAAGTCCATAATCATGAATTTAACATTACACAATTCGGATTTAGAAGATTCGACCTTAACATACTAATATGACAAAATGGAATACACTGTATTGTTAGTATTAGTTCATTTGAATGGTACATATTTGACTCAAATTCAAATAAATATAGTATATGTAAATATACAGCTCAATTTCTATTCTTATCAAATAAATAGTCTATCTATGGTTGACAAAAATCGTTAGCCATAATTTTAACATTAAATAATTGAGATAAATTAAACCTAAGGTTAAAAAATTGAATTAAACAATACAAATGAAAATATGCACCTTATATGTTTCAACCATTTACTGATATGAAGTCAATTTATGGTTGAGAAAAGTCCATAATCATGAATTTAACATTACACAATTGGGATTTAGAAGATTCGACCTTAACATACTTATATTACAAAATTGAATACACCGTATTGTTAATATTAGTTCATTTGAATGGTCCATATTTGACTCAAATTCAAATAAATATAGTATATGTAAATATACAACTCAATTAATATTCTTATCAAATAAATAGTCTATCTATGGTTGACAAAAATCGATAGCCATAATTTTAACATTAAACAATAGAGATAAAGTAAATCTAACGTTAAAAAATTGAATTAAATATTACATATGAAAATATGCCCCTTATAAGTTTCAACCATTGATTGATACGAAGTCAATTTATGGTTGAGAAAAGTTCATAATCATGAATTTAACATTAAAAAATTCGGATTTAGAAGATTCGACCTTAACATACTAATATGACAAAATGGAATACACCGTATTGTTAGTATTAGTTTATTTGAATGGTACATATTTGACTCAAATTCAAATAAATATAGTATATATAAATATACACATCAATATCTATTCTTATCAAATAAATAGTCTATCTATGGTTGAAAAAAAATCGATAGCCATAATTTTAACATTAAACAATTAAGATAAAGTAAATCTAACGTTAAAATATTGAATTAAATATTACATATGAAAATATGCCCCTTATAAGTTTCAACCATTGATTGATACGAAGTCAATTTATGGTTGAGAAAAGTCCATAATCATGAATTTAACATTACACAATAGGGATTTGGAAGATTCGACCTTATAATACTTATATAACAAAATTGAATACACCGTATTGTTAATATTAGTTCATTTGAATTTTCCGTATTTGACTCAAATTCAAATAAATATAGTATATGTAAATATACACATCAATTTCTATTCTTATCAAATAAATAGTCTATCTATGGTTGACAAAAATCGATAGCCATAATTTTAACCTTAAACAATTGAGATAAAGTAAATCTAACGTTAAAATATTGAATTAAATATTACAAATGCAAATATGCCACTTATAAGTTTGAACCATTTATTGATATGAAGTCAATTAAAGGATGAGAAAAGTCCATAATCATGAATTTAACATTACACAATTCGGATTTAGAAGATTCGACCTTAACATACTAATATGACAAAATGGAATACACTGTATTGTTAGTATTAGTTCATTTGAATGGTACATATTTGACTCAAGTTCAAATAAATATAGTATATGTAAATATACAACTCAATTAATATTCTTATCAAATAAATCGTCTATCTATGGTTGACAAAAATCGTTAGCCATAATTTTAACATTAAACAATTGAGATAAATTAAATCTAACGTTAAAATATTGAATTAAATATTACAAATGCAAATATGCCACTTATAAGTTTCAACCATTGATTGATACGAAGTCAATTTATGGTTGAGAAAAGTTCATAATCATGAATTTAACATTAAAAAATTCGGATTTAGAAGATTCGACCTTAACATACTAATATGACAAAATGGAATACACCGTATTGTTAGTATTAGTTTATTTGAATGGTACATATTTGACTCAAATTCAAATAAATATAGTATATATAAATATACACCTCAATTTCTATTCTTATCAAATAAATCGTCTATCTATGGTTGACAAAAATCGTTAGCCATAATTTTAACATTAAACAATTGAGATAAATTAAATCTAACGTTAAAATATTGAATTAAATATTGCAAATGCAAATATACCACTTATAATTTTCAACCATTTATTTTTATGATGTCAATTTATGGTGGGAAAAAGTCCATAATCAATAATTTAACATTACACAATTGGGATTTAGAAGATTCGACCTTAACATACTGATATGACAAAATGGAATACACCGTATTGTTAATATTAGTTCATTTGAATGGTCCATATTTGACTCAAATTCAAATAAATATAGTATATGTAAATATACATCTCAATTTCTATTCTTATCAAATAAATAGTCTATCTATGGTTGACAAAAATCGATAGCCATAATTTCAACATTAAACAATTGAGATAAAGTAAATCTAACGTTAAAAAATTGAATTATATATTACAAATGAAAATATGCCCCTTATAAGTTTCAACCATTGATTGATACGAAGTCAATTAAAGGATGAGAAAAGTCCATAATCATGAATTTAACATTACAAAATTCGGATTTAGAAGATTCGACCTTAACATACTAACACGACAAAATGGAATACACCGTATTGTTAGTATTAGTTTATTTGAATGGTACATATTTGACTCAAATTCAAATAAATATAGTATATGTAAATATACACCTCAATTTCTATTCTTATCAAATAAATAGTCTATCTATGGTTGACAAAAATCGTTATCCATAATTTTAACATTAAATAATTGAGATAAATTAAACCTAAGGTTAAAAAATTCAATTAAACAATACAAATGCAAATATGCACCTTATATGTTTAAACCATTTACTGATATGAAGTCATTTTATGGTTGAGAAAAGTCCATAATCATGTATTTAACATTACATAATTGGGATTTAGAAGATTCGACCTTAACATACTTATATTACAAAATTGAATACACCGTATTGTTAATATTAGTTCATTTTAATGGTCCATATTTGTCTCAAATTCAAATAAATATAGTATATGTAAATATAAACGTTAGTTTCTATTATTATCCAATAAATAGTCGATCTATCTTTGAAACAATTCGATAGCCATAATTTTAACATTAAATAATTGAGATAAATTAAACCTAAGTTTAAAAAATTGAATTAAATATTACAAATGCAAATATGCACCTTATATGTTTCAACCATTTATTGATATGAAGTCAATTTATGGTTGAGAAAAGTCCATAATCATGAATTTAACATTACACAATTCGGATTTAGAAGCTTCGACCTTAACATACTAATATGACAAAATGGAATACACCGTATTGTTAGTATTAGTTCATTTGAATGGTAAATATTTGACTCAAATTCAAATAAATATAGTATATGTAAATAAACACCTCAATTTCTATTCTTATCAAATAAATAGTCTATCTATGGTTGACAAAAATCGATAGCCATAATTTTAACATTAAAAAATTGAGATAAAGTAAATCTAACGTTAAAATATTGAATTACATATTACAAATGCAAATATGCCACTTATAAGTTTGAACCATTTATTGATATGAAGTCAATTAATGGATGAGAAAAGTCCATAATCATGAATTTAACATTACACAATTCGGATTTAGAAGATTCGACCTTAACATACTAATATGACAAAATGGAATACACCGTATTGTTAGTATTAGTTCATTTGAATTTTCCGTATTTGACTCAAATTCAAATAAATATAATATATGTAAATATACACATCAATTTCTATTCTTATCAAATAAATAGTCTATCTATGGTTGACAAAAATCGATAACCATAATTTTAACATTAAACAATTGAGATAAAGTAAATCTAACGTTAAAATATTGAATTAAATATTACAAATGCAAATATGCCACTTATAAGTTTGAACCATTTATTGATATGAAGTCAATTAAAGGATGAGAAAAGTCCATAATCATGAATTTAACATTACACAATTGGGATTTCGAAGATTCGACCTTAACATACTGATATGACAAAATGGAATACACCGTATTTTTAATATTAGTTCATTTAAATGTTCCATATTTGACTCAAATTCAAATAAATATAGTATATGTAAATATACACCTCAATTTCTATTATTATCAAATAAATAGTCGATATATTTTTTAAAAAATTCGATAGCCATTATTTTAACATTAAATAATTGAGATAAATTAAACATAAGGTTAAAAAATTGAATTAAATAATACAAATTCAAATATGCACCACCATATATGTTTCAACCATTTATTGATATGAAGTCAATTTATGGTTGAGAAAAGCCCATAATCATGAATTTAACATTACACAATTATGATTTAGAAGATTCGACCTTAACATACTTATATGACAAAATGGAATACACCGTATTTTTAATATTAGTTCATTTGAAATATCCATATTTGACTCAAATTTAAATAAATATAGTATATGTAAATATACACCTCAATTTCTATTCTTATCAAATAAATAGACTATCTATGGTTGAAAAAAATCGATAGCCATTATTTTAACATTAAATAATTGAGATAAATTAAATCTAACGTTAAAATATTGAATTAAATATTACAAATTCAAATATGCCCTTTATAAGTTTCAACCATTTATTGATACGAAGTCAATTTATGGTTGAGAAAAGTCCATAATCATGAATTTAACATTACACAATTGGGATTTGGAAGATTCGACCTTATAATACTTATATGACAAAATTGAATACACCGTATTGTTAATATTAGTTCATTTGAATGGTCCATATTTGACTCAAATTCAAATAAATATAGTATATGTAAATATACACATCAATATCTATTCTTATCAAATAAATAGTCTATCTATGGTTGACAAAAAATCGATAGCCATAATTTTAACATTAAACAATTAAGATAAAGTAAATCTAACGTTAAAATATTGAATTAAATATTACAAATGCAAATATACACCTTATATGTTTCAACCATTTATTGATATAAAGTCAATTTATGGTTAAGAAAAGTCCACAATCATGAATTTAACATTACATAATTGGGATTTAGAAGATTCGACCTTAACATACTTATATGACAAAATGGAATACACCGTATTGTTAATATTAGTTCATTTGAATTTTCCGTATTTGACTCAAATTCAAATAAATATAGTATATGTAAATATACACATCAATTTCTATTCTTATCAATCAAATAGTCTATCTATGGTTGACAAAAATCGATAGCCATAATTTTAACATTAAACAATTGAGATAAAGTAAACCTAACGTTAAAATATTGAATTAAATATTACAAATGCAAATATGCCACTTATAAGTTTGAACCATTTATTGATATGAAGTCAATTAAAGGATGAGAAAAGTCCATAATCATGAATTTAACATTACACAATTCGGATTTAGAAGATTCGACCTTAACATACTAATATGACAAAATGAAATACACCGTATTGTTAGTATTAGTTCATTTGAATGGTACATATTTGACTCAAATTCAAATAAATATAGTATATGTAAATATACACCTCAATTTCTATTCTTATCAAATAAATAGTCTATCTATGGTTGACAAAAATCGTTAGCCATAATTTTAACATTAAATAATTGAGATAAATTAAACCTAAGGTTAAAAAATTGAATTAAACAATACAAATGAAAATATGCACCTTATATGTTTCAACCATTTACAGATATGAAGTCAATTTATGGTTGAGAAAAGTCCATAATCATGAATTTAACATTACACAATTGGGATTTAGAAGATTCGACCTTAACATACTTATATTACAAAATTGAATACACCGTATTGTTAATATTAGTTCATTTGAATGGTCCATATTTGACTCAAATTAAAATAAATATAGTATATGTAAATATACACATCAATATCTATTCTTATGAAATAAATAGTCTATCTATGGTTGAAAAAAAATCGATAGCCATAATTTTAACATTAAACAATTAAGATAAAGTAAATCTAACGTTAAAATATTGAATTAAATATTGCAAATGCAAATATACCACTTATAATTTTCAACCATTTATTTTTATGATGTCAATTTATGGTGGGAAAAAGTCCATAATCAATAATTTAACATTACACAATTGGGATTTAGAAGATTCGACCTTAACATACTGATATGACAAAATGGAATACACCGTATTGTTAATATTAGTTCATTTGAATGGTCCATATTTGACTCAAATTCAAATAAATATAGTATATATAAATATATACATCTCAATTTCTATTCTTATCAAATAAATAGTCTATCTATGGTTGACAAAAATCGATAGGCATAATTTTAACATTAAACAATTGAGATAAAGTAAATCTAACGTTAAAATATTGAATTAAAAATTACAAATGCAAATATACACCTTATATGTTTCAACCATTTATTGATATAAAGTCAATTTATGGTTAAGAAAAGTCCACAATCATGAATTTAACATTACATAATTGGGATTTAGAAGATTCGAACTTAACATACTTATATGACAAAATGGAATACACCGTATTGTTAGTATTAGTTCATTTGAATTTTCCGTATTTGACTCTAATTCAAATAAATATAGTATATGTAAATATACACATCAATTTCTATTCTTATCAAATAAATAGTCTATCTATGGTTGACAAAAATCGATAGCCATAATTTTGACATTAAACAATTGAGATAAACTAAATCTAACGTTAAAATATTGAATTAAATATTACAAATGCAAATATGCCACTTATAAGTTTGAACCATTTATTGATATGAAGTCAATTAAAGGATGAGAAAAGTCCATAATCATGAATTTAACATTACACAATTCGGATTTAGAAGATTCGACCTTAACATACTAATATGACAAAATGGAATACACCGTATTGTTAGTATTAGTTCATTTGAATGGTACATATTTGACTCAAATTCAAATAAATATAGCATATGTAAATATACACCTCAATTTCTATTCTTATCAAATAAATAGTCTATCTATGGTTGACAAAAATCGTTAGCCATAATTTTAACATTAAATAATTGAGATAAATTAAACCTAAGGTTAAAAAATTGAATTAAACAATACAAATGAAAATATGCACCTTATATATTTCAACCATTTACAGATATGAAGTCAATTTATGGTTGAGAAAAGTCCACAATCATGAATTTAACATTACACAATTGGGATTTAGAAGATTCGACCTTAACATACTTATATTACAAAATTGAATACACCGTATTGTTAATATTAGTTCATTTGAATGGTCCATATTTGACTCAAATTAAAATAAATATAGTATATGTAAATATACACATCAATATCTATTCTTATCAAATAAATAGTCTATCTATGGTTGAAAAAAAATCGATAGCCATAATTTTAACATTAAACAATTAAGATAAAGTAAATCTAACGTTAAAAAATTGAATTAAACAATACAAATGAAAATATGCCACTTATATGTTTCAACCATTTACAGATATGATGTCAATTTATGGTTGAGAAAAGTCCACAATCATGAATTTAACATTACACAATTGGGATTTAGAAGATTCGACCTTAACATACTTATATTACAAAATTGAATACACCGTATTGTTAATATTAGTTCATTTGAATGGTCCATATTTGACTCAAATTAAAATAAATATAGTATATGTAAATATACACATCAATATCTATTCTTATCAAATAAATAATCTATCTATGGTTGAAAAAAAATCGATAGCCATAATTTTAACATTAAACAATTAAGATAAAGTAAATCTAACGTTAAAATATTGAATTAAATATTGCAAATGCAAATATGCCACTTATAAATTTCAACCATTTATTTTTATGATGTCAATTTATGGTGGGAAAAAGTCCATAATCAATAATTTAACATTACACAATTGGGATTTAGAAGATTCGACCTTAACATACTAATATGACAAAATGGAATACACCGTATTGTTAGTATTAGTTTATTTGAATGGTACATATTTGACTCAAATTCAAATAAATATAGTATATGTAAATATACACCTCAATTTCTATTCTTATCAAATAAATCGTCTATCTATGGTTGACAAAAATCGTTAGCCATAATTTTAACATTAAACAATTGAGATAAATTAAATCTAACGTTAAAAATTTGAATTAAACAATACAAATGCAAATATGCACCTTATATGATTCAACCATTTACTGATATAAAGTCAATTTATGGTTGAGAAAAGTCTATAATCATGAATTTAACATTACACAATTGGGATTTAGAAGATTCGACCTTAACATACTTATATTAGCAAATTGAATACACCGTATTGTTAATATTAGTTCATTTGAATGGTCCATATTTGACTCAAATTCAAATAAATATAGTATATGTAAATATACACCTCAATTTCTATTCTTATCAAATAAATAGTCTATCTATGGTTGACAAAAATCGATAGCCATAATTTTAACATTAAACAATTGGGATAAAGTAAATCTAACGTTAAAAAATTGAATTAAATATTACATATGAAAATATGCCCCTTATAAGTTTCAACCATTGATTGATACGAAGTCAATTTATGGTTGAGAAAAGTCCATAATCATGAATTTAACATTACACACTAGGGATTTGGAAGATTCGACCTTATAATACTTATATGACAAAATTGAATAAACCGTATTGTTAATATTAGTTCATTTAAATGGTCCATATTTGACTGAAATTCAAATAAATATAGTATATGTAAATATAAACGTTAGTTTCTATTATTATAAAATAAATAGTCAATCTGTCTTTGAAAAACTTCGATAACTATAATTTTAACATTAAATAATTGAGTTAAATTAAACCTAAGGTTAAAAAATTGTATTAAATAATACAAATGCAAATATGCACCTTATATGTTTCAACCATTTATTGATATAAAGTCAATTTATGGTTGAGAAAAGACCACAATCATGAATTTAACATTACACAATTGAGATTTAGAAGATTCGACCTTAACATACTTATATGACAAAATGGAATACACCGTATTGTTAATATTAGTTCATTTGAATTTTCCGTATTTGACTCAAATTCAAATAAATATAGTATATGTAAATATACACATCAATTTCTATTCTTATCAAATAAATAGTCTATCTATGGTTGACAAAAATCGATAGCCATAATTTTGACATTAAACAATTGAGATAAAGTAAATCTAACGTTAAAATATTGAATTAAATATTACAAATGCAAATATGCCACTTATAAGTTTGAACCATTTATTGATATGAAGTCAATTAAAGGATGAGAAAAGTCCATAATCAAGAATTTAACATTACACAATTCGGATTTAGAAGATTCGACCTTAACATACTAATATGACAAAATGGAATACACCGTATTGTTAGTATTAGTTCATTTGAATGGTACATATTTGACTCAAATTCAAATAAATATAGTATATGTAAATATACACCTCAATTTCTATTCTTATCAAATAAATAGTCTATCTATGGTTGACAAAAATCGTTAGCCATAATTTTAACATTAAATAATTCAGATAAATTAAACCTTAGGTTAAAAAATTGAATTAAACAATACAAATGAAAATATGCACCTTATATGTTTCAACCATTTACTGATATGAAGTCAATTTATGGTTGAGAAAAGTCCATAATCATGAATTTAACATTACACAATTGGGATTTAGAAGATTCGACCTTAACATACTTATATTACAAAATTGAATACACCGTATTGTTAATATTAATTCATTTGAATGGTCCATATTTGACTCAAATTCAAATAAATATAGTATATGTAAATATACAACTCAATTAATATTCTTATCAAATAAATAGTCTATCTATGGTTGACAAAAATCGATAGCCATAATTTTAACATTAAACAATTGAGATAAAGTAAATCTAACGTTAAAAAATTGAATTAAATATTACATATGAAAATATGCCCCTTATAAGTTTCAACCATTGATTGATACGAAGTCAATTAATGGATGAGAAAAGTCCATAATCATGAATTTAACATTACACAATTCGGATTTAGAAGATTCGACCTTAACATACTAATATGACAAAATGGAATACACCGTATTGTTAGTATTAGTTCATTTGAATGGTACATATTTGACTCAAATTCAAATAAATATAGTATATGTAAATATACACCTCAATTTCTATTCTTATCAAATAAATAGTCTATCTATGGTTGACAAAAATCGTTAGCCATAATTTTAACATTAAATAATTCAGATAAATTAAACCTTAGGTTAAAAAATTGAATTAAACAATACAAATGAAAATATGCACCTTATATGTTTCAACCATTTACTGATATGAAGTCAATTTATGGTTGAGAAAAGTCCATAATCATGAATTTAACATTACACAATTGGGATTTAGAAGATTCGACCTTAACATACTTATATTACAAAATTGAATACACCGTATTGTTAATATTAGTTCATTTGAATGGTCCATATTTGACTCAAATTCAAATAAATATAGTATATGTAAATATACACCTCAATTTCTATTCTTATCAAATAAATAGTCTATCTATGGTTGACAAAAATCGATAGCCATAATTTTAACATTAAACAATTGGGATAAAGTAAATCTAACGTTAAAAAATTGAATTAAATATTACATATGAAAATATGCCCCTTATAAGTTTCAACCATTGATTGATACGAAGTCAATTTATGGTTGAGAAAAGTCCATAATCATGAATTTAACATTACACAATAGGGATTTGGAAGATTCGACCTTATAATACTTATATGACAAAATTGAATAAACCGTATTGTTAATATTAGTTCATTTGAATGGTCCATATTTGACTCAAATTCAAATAAATATAGTATATGTAAATATTAACGTTAGTTTCTATTATTATAAAATAAATAGTCAATCTGTCTTTGAAAAACTTCGATAACTATAATTTTAACATTAAATAATTGAGTTAAATTAAACCTAAGGTTAAAAAATTGTATTAAATAATACAAATGCAAATATGCACCTTATATGTTTCAGCCATTTATTGATATGAAGTCAATTTATGGTTGAGAAAAGTCCATAATCATGAATTTAACATTACACAATTGGGATTTAAAAGATTCGACCTTAACATACGGATATGACAAAATGGAATACACCATATTGTTAATATTAGTTCATTTAAATGTTCCATATTTTACTCAAATTCAAATAAATATAGTATATGTAAATATACACCTCAATTTCTATTATTATCAAATAAATAGTCGATATATTTTTTAAAAAATTCGATAGCCATTATTTTAACATTAAATAATTGAGATAAATTAAACATAAGGTTAAAAAATTGAATTAAATAATACAAATTCAAATATGCACTATATATGTTTCAACCATTTATTGATATGAAGTCAATTTATGGTTGAGAAAAGTCCATAATCATCAATTTAACATTACACAATTATGATTTAGAAGTTTCGACCTTAACATACTGATATGAGAAAATTGAATACACCGTATTTTTAATATTAGTTCATTTGAATGGTCCATATTTGACTCAAATTCAAATATATATGGTATATATGAATATAAACGTTAGTTTCTATTATTATCAAATAAATAGTCGATCAATCTTGGTAAAAATTCGATAGCTATAATTTTAACATTAAATAATTGAGTTAAATTAAACATAAGGTTAAAATATTAAATTAAATAACACAAATGCAAATATGCACCTTATATGTTTCAACCATTTATTGATATGAAGTCAATTTATGATTGAGAAAAGTGCATAATCAATAATTTAACATTACACAATTGGGATTTAGAAGATTCGACCTTAACATACTGATATGACAAAATGGAATACACCGTATTGTTAATATTAGTTCATTTGAATGGTCCATATTTGACTCAAATTCAAATAAATATAGTATATGTAAATATACACCTCAATTTCTATACTTATCAAATAAATAGTCTATCTATGGTTGACAAAAATCGATAGGCATAATTTTAACATTAAACAATTGAGATAAAGTAAATCTAACGTTAAAATATTGAATTAAAAATTACAAATGCAAATATACACCTTATATGTTTCAACCATTTATTGATATAAAGTAAATTTATGGTTGAGAAAAGTCCATAATCATGAATTTAACATTACACAATTGGGATTTAGAAGATTCGAACTTAACATACTTATATGACAAAATGGAATACACCGTATTGTTAATATTAGTTCATTTCAATTTTCCGTATTTGACTCATATTCAAATAAATATAGTATATGTAAATATACACATCAATTTCTATTCTTATCAAATAAATAGTCTATCTATGGTTGACAAAAATCGATAGCCATAATTTTAACATTAAACAATTGAGATAAAGTAAATCTAACGTTAAAATATTGAATTAAATATTACAAATGCAAATATGCCACTTATAAGTTTGAACCATTTATTGATATGAAGTCAATTAAAGGATGAGAAAAGTCCATAATCATGAATTTAACATTACACAATTCGGATTTAGAAGATTCGACCTTAACATACTAATATGACAAAATGGAATACACCGTATTGTTAGTATTAGTTCATTTGAATGGTCCATATTTGAATCAAATTCAAATAAATATGGTATATGTAAATATACACCTCAATTTCTATTATTATCAAATAAATAGTCGATCTATTTTTGGAAAAAATCCTTAGCCATAATTTCAACATTAAATAATTGAGATAAATTAAACCTAAGGTTAAAAAATTGAATTAAACAATACAAATGCAAATATGCACCTTATATGTTTCAACCATTTACTGATATAAAGTCAATTTATGGTTGAGAAAAGTCCATAATCATGAATTTAACATTACACAATTGGGATTTAGAAGATTCGACCTTAACATACTTATATTACAAAATTGAATACACCGTATTGTTAATATTAGTTCATTTGAATATTTCATATTTGACTCAAATTCAAATAAATATAGTATATGTAAATATACACCTCAATTTCTATTCTTATCAAATAAATCGTCTATCTATGGTTGACAAAAATCGTTAGCCATAATTTTAACATTAAACAATTGAGATAAATTAAATCTAACGTTAAAATATTGAATTAAATATTACAAATGCAAATATGCCACTTATAAGTTTGAACCATTTGTTGATATGAAGTCAATTAATGGATGAGAAAAGTCCATAATCATGAATTTAACATTACACAATTCGGATTTAGAAGATTCGACCTTAACATACTAATATGACAAAATGGAATACACCGTATTGTTAGTATTAGTTCATTTGAATGGTCCATATTTGACTCAAATTCAAATAAATATAGTATATGTAAATATATACCTCAATTTCTATTATTATCAAATAAATAGTCGATCTATTTTTGGAACAAATCGTTAGCCATAATTTCAACATTAAATAATTGAGATAAATTAAACCCTAAGGTTAAAAAATTGAATTAAACAATACAAATGCAAATATGCACCTTATATGTTTCAACCATTTACTGATATAAAGTCAATTTATGGTTGAGAAAAGTCCATAATCATGAATTTAACATTACACAATTGGGATTTACAAGATTCGACCTTAACATACTTATATTACAAAATTGAATACACCGTATTGTTAATATTAGTTCATTTGAATGGTCCATATTTGACTCAAATTCAAATAAATATAGTATATGTAAATATACACCTCAATTTCTATTCTTATCAAATAAATAGTCTATCTATGGTTGACAAAAATCGATAGCCATAATTTTAACATTAAACAATTGAGATAAAGTAAATCTAACGTTAAAAAATTGAATTAAATATTACATATGAAAATATACCACTTATAAGTTTCAACCATTGATTGATACGAAGTCAATTTATGGTTGAGAAAAGTCCATAATCATGAATTTAACATTACACAATAGGGATTTGGAAGATTCGACCTTATAATACTTATATGAAAAAATTGAATAAACCGTATTGTTAATATTAGTTCATTTGAATGGTCCATATTTGACTCAAATTCAAATAAATATAGTATATGTAAATATAAACGTTAGTTTCTATTATTATAAAATAAATAGTCAATCTGTCTTTGAAAAACTTCGATAACTATAATTTTAACATTAAATAATTGAGTTAAATTAAACCTAAGGTTAAAAAATTGTATTAAATAATACAAATGCAAATATGCACCTTATATGTTTCAGCCATTTATTGATATGAAGTCAATTTATGGTTGAGAAAAGTCCATAATCATGAATTTAACATTCCACAATTGGGATTTAAAAGATTCGACCTTAACATACTGATATGACAAAATGGAATACACCGTATTGTTAATATTAGTTCATTTAAATGTTCCATATTTGACTCAAATTCAAATAAATATAGTATATGTAAATATACACCTCAATTTCTATTATTATCAAATAAATAGTCGATATATTTTTTAAAAAATTCGATAGCCATTATTTTAACATTAAATAATTGAGATAAATTAAACATAAGGTTAAAAAATTGAATTAAATAATACAAATTCAAATATGCACTATATATGTTTCAACCATTTATTGATATGAAGTCAATTTATGGTTGAGAAAAGTCCATAATCATCAATTTAACATTACACAATTGGGATTTAGAAGTTTCGACCTTAACATACTGATATGACAAAATTGAATACACTGTATTTTTAATATTAGTTCATTTGAATGGTCCATATTTGACTCAAATTAAAATAAATATAGTATATGTAAATATACACATCAATATCTATTCTTATCAAATAAATAGTCTATCTATGGTTGAAAAAAAATCGATAGCCATAATTTTAACATTAAACAATTAAGATAAAGTAAATCTAACGTTAAAATATTGAATTAAATATTACATATGAAAATATGCCCCTTATAAGTTTCAACCATAGATTGATACGAAGTCAATTTATGGTTGAGAAAAGTCCATAATCATGAATTTAACATTACACAATAGGGATTTGGAAGATTCGACCTTATAATACTTATATAACAAAATTGAATACACCGTATTGTTAATATTAGTTCATTTGAATTTTCCGTATTTGACTCAAATTCAAATAAATATAGTATATGTAAATATACACATCAATTTCTATTCTTATCAAATAAATAGTCTATCTATGGTTGACAAAAATCGATAGCCATAATTTTAACATTAAACAATTGAGATAAAGTAAATCTAACGTTAAAATATTGAATTAAATATTACAAATGCAAATATGCCACTTATAAGTTTGAACCATTTATTGATATGAAGTCAATTAAAGGATGAGAAAAGTCCATAATCATGAATTTAACATTACACAATTCGGATTTAGAAGATTCGACCTTAACATACTAATATGACAAAATGGAATACACTGTATTGTTAGTATTAGTTCATTTGAATGGTACATATTTGACTCAAATTCAAATAAATATAGTATATGTAAATATACAGCTCAATTTCTATTCTTATCAAATAAATAGTCTATCTATGGTTGACAAAAAACGTTAGCCATAATTTTAACATTAAATAATTGAGATAAATTAAACCTAAGGTTAAAAAATTGAATTAAACAATACAAAAGAAAATATGCACCTTATATGTTTCAACCATTTACTGATATGAAGTCAATTTATGGTTGAGAAAAGTCCATAATCATGAATTTAACATTACACAATTGGGATTTAGAAGATTCGACCTTAACATACTTATATTACAAAATTGAATACACCGTATTGTTAATATTAGTTCATTTGAATGGTCCATATTTGACTCAAATTCAAATAAATATAGTATATGTAAATATACAACTCAATTAATATTCTTATCAAATAAATAGTCTATCTATGGTTGACAAAAATCGATAGCCATAATTTTAACATTAAACAATAGAGATAAAGTAAATCTAACGTTAAAAAATTGAATTAAATATTACATATGAAAATATGCCCCTTATAAGTTTCAACCATTGATTGATACGAAGTCAATTTATGGTTGAGAAAAGTTCATAATCATGAATTTAACATTAAAAAATTCGGATTTAGAAGATTCGTCCTTAACATACTAATATGACAAAATGGAATACACCGTATTTTAGTATTAGTTTATTTGAATGGTACATATTTGACTCAAATTCAAATAAATATAGTATATATAAATATACACCTCAATTTCTATTCTTATCAAATAAATCGTCTATCTATGGTTGACAAAAATCGTTAGCTATAATTTTAACATTAAACAATTGAGATAAATTAAATCTAACGTTAAAATATTGAATTAAATATTACAAATGCAAATATGCCACTTATAAGTTTGAACCATTTGTTGATATGAAGTCAATTAATGGATGAGAAAAGTCCATAATCATGAATTTAACATTACACAATTCGGATTTAGAAGATTCGACCTTAACATACTAATATGACAAAATGGAATACACCGTATTGTTAGTATTAGTTCATTTGAATGGTCCATATTTGACTCAAATTCAAATAAATATAGTATATGTAAATATACACCTCAATTTCTATTATTATCAAATAAATAGTCGATCTATTTTTGGAACAAATCGTTAGCCATAATTTCAACATTAAATAATTGAGATAAATTAAACCCTAAGGTAAAAAAATTGAATTAAATAATACAAATGCAAATATGCACCTTATATGTTTCAACCATTTACTGATATAAAGTCAATTTATGGTTGAGAAAAGTCCATAATCATGAATTTAACATTACACAATTGGGATTTAGAAGATTCGACCTTAACATACTTATATTACAAAATTGAATACACCGTATTGTTAATATTAGTTTATTTGAATGGTCCATATTTGACTCAAATTAAAATAAATATAGTATATGTAAATATACACCTCAATTTCTATTCTTATCAAATAAATAGTCTATCTATGGTTGACAAAAATCGATAGCCATAATTTTAACATTAAACAATTGAGATAAAGTAAATCTAACGTTAAAAAATTGAATTAAATATTACATATGAAAATATGCCCCTTATAAGTTTCAACCATTGATTGATACGAAGTCAATTTATGGTTGAGAAAAGTCCATAATCATGAATTTAACATTACACAATAGGGATTTGGAAGATTCGACCTTATAATACTTATATGACAAAATTGAATAAACCGTATTGTTAATATTAGTTCATTTGAATGGTCCATATTTGACTCAAATTCAAATAAATATAGTATATGTAAATATAAACGTTAGTTTCTATTATTATAAAATAAATAGTCAATCTTTCTTTGAAAAACTTCGATAACTATTATTTTAACATTAAATAATTGAGTTAAATTAAACCTAAGGTTAAAAAATTGTATTAAATAATACAAATGCAAATATGCACCTTATATGTTTCAGCCATTTACTGATATGAAGTCAATTTATGGTTGAGAAAAGTCCATAATCATGAATTTAACATTACACAATTGGGATTTAAAAGATTCGACCTTAACATACTGATATGACAAAATGGAATACACCGTATTGTTAATATTAGTTCATTTAAATGTTCCATATTTGACTCAAATTCAAATAAATATAGTATATGTAAATATACACCTCAATTTCTATTATTATCAAATAAATAGTCGATATATTTTTTAAAAAATTCGATAGAAATTATTTTAACATTAAATAATTGAGATAAATTAAACATAAGGTTAAAAAATTGAATTAAATAATACAAATTCAAATATGCACTATATATGTTTCAACCATTTATTGATATGAAGTCAATTTATGGTTGAGAAAAGTCCATAATCATCAATTTAACATTACACAATTGGGATTTAGAAGTTTCGACCTTAACATACTGATATGAGAAAATTGAATACACCGTATTTTTATTATTAGTTCATTTGAATGGTCCATATTTGACTCAAATTCAAATATATATGGTATATATGAATATAAACGTTAGTTTCTATTATTATCAAATAAATAGTCGATCAATCTTGGTAAAAATTCGATAGCTATAATTTTAACATTAAATAATTGAGTTAAATTAAACATAAGGTTAAAATATTAAATTAAATAACACAAATGCAAATATGCACCTTATATGTTTCAACCATTTATTGATATGAAGTCAATTTATGATTGAGAAAAGTGCATAATCAATAATTTAACATTACACAATTGGGATTTAGAAGATTCGACCTTAACATACTGATATGACAAAATGGAATACACCGTATTGTTAATATTAGTTCATTTGAATGGTCCATATTTGACTCAAATTCAAATAAATATAGTATATGTAAATATACACCTCAATTTCTATTCTTATCAAATAAATAGTCTATCTATGGTTGACAAAAATCGATAGGCATAATTTTAACATTAAACAATTGAGATAAAGTAAATCTAACGTTAAAATATTGAATTAAAAATTACAAATGCAAATATACACCTTATATGTTTCAACCATTTATTGATATAAAGTCAATTTATGGTTGAGAAAAGTCCATAATCATGAATTTAACATTACACAATTGGGATTTAGAAGATTCGAACTTAACATACTTATATGACAAAATGGAATACACCGTATTGTTAATATTAGTTCATTTCAATTTTCCGTATGTGACTCAAATTCAAATAAATATAGTATATGTAAATATACACTTCAATTTCTATTCTTATCAAATAAATAGTCTATCTATGGTTGACAAAAATCGATAGCCATAATTTTAACATTAAACAATTGAGATAAAGTAAATCTAACGTTAAAATATTGAATTAAATATTACAAATGCAAATATGCCACTTATAAGTTTGAAATATTTATTGATATGAAGTCAATTAAAGGATGAGAAAAGTACATAATCATGAATTTAACATTACACAATTCGGATTTAGAAGATTCGACCTTAACATACTAATATGACAAAATGGAATACACCGTATTGTTAGTATTAGTTCATTTGAATGGTCCATATTTGACTCAAATTCAAATAAATATAGTATATGTAAATATATACCTCAATTTCTATTATTATCAAATAAATAGTCGATCTATTTTTGGAACAAATCGTTAGCCATAATTTCAACATTAAATAATTGAGATAAATTAAACCTAAGGTTAAAAAATTGAATTAAACAATACAAATGCAAATATGCACCTTATATGTTTCAACCATTTACTGATATAAAGTCAATTTATGGTTGAGAAAAGTCCATAATCATGAATTTAACATTACACAATTGGGATTTAGAAGATTCGACCTTAACATACTTATATTACAAAATTGAATACACCGTATTGTTAATATTAGTTCATTTGAATAGTTCATATTTGACTCAAATTCAAATAAATATAGTATATGTAAATATACACCTCAATTTCTATTCTTATCAAATAAATCGTCTATCTATGGTTGACAAAAATCGTTAGCCATAATTTTAACATTAAACAATTGAGATAAATTAAATCTAACGTTAAAATATTGAATTAAATATTACAAATGCAAATATGCCACTTATAAGTTTGAACCATTTGTTGATATGAAGTCAATTAATGGATGAGAAAAGTCCATAATCATGAATTTAACATTACACAATTCGGATTTAGAAGATTCGACCTTAACATACTAATATGACAAAATGGAATACACCGTATTGTTAGTATTAGTTCATTTGAATGGTCCATATTTGACTCAAATTCAAATAAATATAGTATATGTAAATATATACCTCAATTTCTATTATTATCAAATAAATAGTCGATCTATTTTTGGAACAAATCGTTAGCCATAATTTCAACATTAAATAATTGAGATAAATTAAACCCTAAGGTTAAAAAATTGAATTAAACAATACAAATGCAAATATGCACCTTATATGTTTCAACCATTTACTGATATAAAGTCAATTTATGGTTGAGAAAAGTCCATAATCATGAATTTAACATTACACAATTGGGATTTACAAGATTCGACCTTAACATACTTATATTACAAAATTGAATACACCGTATTGTTAATATTAGTTCATTTGAATGGTCCATATTTGACTCAAATTCAAATAAATATAGTATATGTAAATATACACCTCACTTTCTATTCTTATCAAATAAATAGTCTATCTATGGTTGACAAAAATCGATAGCCATAATTTTAACATTAAACAATTGAGATAAAGTAAATCTAACGTTAGAAAATTGATTTAAATATTACAAATGCAAATATGCCACTTATAAGTTTGAACCATTTGTTGATATGAAGTCAATTAATGGATGAGAAAAGTCCATAATCATGAATTTAACATTACACAATTCGGATTTAGAAGATTCGACCTTAACATACTAATATGACAAAATGGAATACACCGTATTGTTAGTATTAGTTCATTTGAATGGTCCATATTTGACTCAAATTCAAATAAATATAGTATATGTAAATATATACCTCAATTTCTATTATTATCAAATAAATAGTCGATCTATTTTTGGAACAAATCGTTAGCCATAATTTCAACATTAAATAATTGAGATAAATTAAACCCTAAGGTTAAAAAATTGAATTAAACAATACAAATGCAAATATGCACCTTATATGTTTCAACCATTTATTGATATGAAGTCAATTTATGATTGAGAAAAGTGCATAATCAATAATTTAACATTACACAATTGGGATTTAAAAGATTCGGCCTTAACATACTGATATGACAAAATGGAATACACCGTATTGTTAATATTAGTTCATTTAAATGTTCCATATTTGACTCAAATTCAAATAAATATAGTATATGTAAATATACACCTCAATTTCTATTATTATCAAATAAATAGTCGATATATTTTTTAAAAAATTCGATAGCCATTATTTTAACATTAAATAATTGAGATAAATTAAACATAAGGTTAAAAAATTGAATTAAATAATACAAATTCAAATATGCACTATATATGTTTCAACCATTTATTGATATGAAGTCAATTTATGGTTGAGAAAAGTCCATAATCATCAATTTAACATTACACAATTGGGATTTAGAAGTTTCGACCTTAACATACTGATATGACAAAATTGAATACACTGTATTTTTAATATTAGTTCATTTGAATGGTTCATATTTGACTCAAATTAAAATAAATATAGTATATGTAAATATACACATCAATATCTATTCTTATCAAATAAATAGTCTATCTATGGTTGAAAAAAAATCGATAGCCATAATTTTAACATTAAACAATTAAGATAAAGTAAATCTAACGTTAAAATATTGAATTAAATATTACATATGAAAATA
The DNA here is from genome assembly GCA_037013495.1 of Hippophae tibetana. Classification (NCBI taxonomy): domain Eukaryota; kingdom Viridiplantae; phylum Streptophyta; class Magnoliopsida; order Rosales; family Elaeagnaceae; genus Hippophae; species Hippophae tibetana. Next base: position 11,723,593 of record CM072805.1, on the reverse strand, counting down.
TGCCCCTTATAAGTTTCAACCATTGATTGATACGAAGTCAATTTATGGTTGAGAAAAGTCCATAATCATGAATTTAACATTACACAATAGGGATTTGGAAGATTCGACCTTATAATACTTATATAACAAAATTGAATACACCGTATTGTTAATATTAGTTCATTTGAATTTTCCGTATTTGACTCAAATTCAAATAAATATAGTATATGTAAATATACACATCAATTTCTATTCTTATCAAATAAATAGTCTATCTATGGTTGACAAAAATCGATAGCCATAATTTTAACATTAAACAATAGAGATAAAGTAAATCTAACGTTAAAAAATTGAATTAAATATTACATATGAAAATATGCCCCTTATAAGTTTCAACCATTGATTGATACGAAGTCAATTTATGGTTGAGAAAAGTTCATAATCATGAATTTAACATTAAAAAATTCGGATTTAGAAGATTCGACCTTAACATACTAATATGACAAAATGGAATACACCGTATTGTTAGTATTAGTTTATTTGAATGGTACATATTTGACTCAAATTCAAATAAATATAGTATATATAAATATACACCTCAATTTCTATTCTTATCAAATAAATCGTCTATCTATGGTTGACATAAATCGTTAGCCATAATTTTAACATTAAACAATTGAGATAAATTAAATCTAACGTTAAAATATTGAATTAAATATTACAAATGCAAATATGCCACTTATAAGTTTGAACCATTTGTTGATATGAAGTCAATTAATGGATGAGAAAAGTCCGTAATCATGAATTTAACATTACACAATTCGGATTTAGAAGATTTGACCTTAACATACTAATATGACAAAATGGAATACACCGTATTGTTACTATTAGTTCATTTGAATGGTCCATATTTGACTCAAATTCAAATAAATATAGTATATGTAAATATACACCTCAATTTCTATTATTATCAAATAAATAGTCGATCTATTTTTGGAACAAATCGTTAGCCATAATTTCAACATTAAATAATTGAGATAAATTAAACCCTAAGGTAAAAAAATTGAATTAAACAATACAAATGCAAATATGCACCTTATATGTTTCAACCATTTACTGATATAAAGTCAATTTATGGTTGAGAAAAGTCCATAATCATGAATTTAACATTACACAATTGGGATTTAGAAGATTCGACCTTAACATACTTATATTACAAAATTGATTACACCGTATTGTTAATATTAGTTTATTTGAATGGTCCATATTTGACTCAAATTCAAATAAATATAGTATATGTAAATATACACCTCAATTTCTATTCTTATCAAATAAATAGTCTATCTATGGTTGACAAAAATCGATAGCCATAATTTTAACATTAAACAATTGAGATAAAGTAAATCTAACGTTAGAAAATTGAATTAAATATTACATATGAAAATATGCCCCTTATAAGTTTCAACCATTGATTGATACGAAGTCAATTTATGGTTGAGAAAAGTCCATAATCATGAATTTAACATTACACAATAGGGATTTGGAAGATTCGACCTTATAATACTTATATGACAAAATTGAATAAACCGTATTGTTAATATTAGTTCATTTGAATGGTCCATATTTGACTCAAATTCAAATAAATATAGTATATGTAAATATAAACGTTAGTTTCTATTATTATAAAATAAATAGTCAATCTGTCTTTGAAAAACTTCGATAACTATAATTTTAACATTAAATAATTGAGTTAAATTAAACCTAAGGTTAAAAAATTGTATTAAATAATACAAATGCAAATATGCACCTTATATGTTTCAGCCATTTATTGATATGAAGTCAATTTATGGTTGAGAAAAGTCCATAATCATGAATTTAACATTACACAATTGGGATTTAAAAGATTCGACCTTAACATACTGATATGACAAAATGGAATACACCGTATTGTTAATATTAGTTCATTTAAATGTTCCATATTTGACTCAAATTCAAATAAATATAGTATATGTAAATATACACCTCAATTTCTATTATTATCAAATAAATAGTCGATATATTTTTTAAAAAATTCGATAGCCATTATTTTAACATTAAATAATTGAGATAAATTAAACATAAGGTTAAAAAATTGAATTAAATAATACAAATTCAAATATGCACTATATATGTTTCAACCATTTATTGCTATGAAGTCAATTTATGGTTGAGAAAAGTCCATAATCATCAATTTAACATTACACAATTGGGATTTAGAAGTTTCGACCTTAACATACTGATATGACAAAAATGAATACACCGTATTTTTAATATTAGTTCATTTGAATGGTCCATATTTGACTCAAATTCAAATATATATGGTATATATGAATATAAACATTAGTTTCTATTATTATCAAATAAATAGTCGATCAATCTTGTTAAAAATTCGATAGCTATAATTTTAACATTAAATAATTGAGTTAAATTAAACATAAGGTTAAAATATTAAATTAAATAACAGAAATGCAAATATGCACCTTATATGTTTCAACCATTTATTGATATGAAGTCAATTTATGATTGAGAAAAGTGCATAATCAATAATTTAACATTACACAATTGGGATTTAGAAGATTCGACCTTAACATACTGATATGACAAAATGGAATACACCGTATTGTTAATATTAGTTCATTTGAATGGTCCATATTTGACTCAAATTCAAATAAATATAGTATATGTAAATATACACCTCAATTTCTATTTTTATCAAATAAATAGTCTATCTATGGTTGACAAAAAATAGATAGCCATAATTTTAACATTAAACAATTGAGATAAAGTAAATCTAACGTTAAAATATTGAATTAAAAATTACAAATGCAAATATACACCTTATATGTTTCAACCATTTATTGATATGAAGTCAATTTATGGTTGAGAAAAGTACATAATCATCAATTTAACATTACACAATTGGGGTTTAGAAGTTTCGACCTTAACATACTGATATGACAAAAATGAATACACCGTATTTTTAATATTAGTTCATTTGAATGGTCCATATTTGACTCAAATTCAAATATATATGGTATATATGAATATAAACGTTAGTTTCTATTATTATCAAATAAATAGTCGATCAATCTTGGTAAAAATTCGATAGCTATAATTTTAACATTAAATAATTGAGTTAAATTAAACATAAGGTTAAAATATTAAATTAAATAACACAAATGCAAATATGCACCTTATATGTTTCAACCATTTATTGATATGAAGTCAATTTATGGTTGAGAAAAGTCCATAATCATCAATTTAACATTACACAATTGGGATTTAGAAGTTTCGACCTTAACATACTGATATGACAAAAATGAATACACCGTATTTTTAATATTAGTTCATTTGAATGGTCCATATTTGACTCAAATTCAAATATATATGGTATATATGAATATAAACGTTAGTTTCTATTATTATCAAATAAATAGTCGATCAATCTTGGTAAAAATTCGATAGCTATAATTTTAACATTAAACAATTAAGATAAAGTAAATCTAACGTTAAAATATTGAATTAAATATTACAAATGCAAATATGCCACTTATAATTTTCAACCATTTATTGTTATGATGTCAATTTATGGTGGGAAAAAGTCCATAATCAATAATTTAACATTACACAATTGGGATTTAGAAGATTCGACCTTAACATACTGATATGACAAAATGGAATACACCGTATTGTTAATATTAGTTCATTTGAATGGTCCATATTTGACTGAAATTCAAATAAATATAGTATATGTAAATATACACCTCAATTTCTATTCTTATCAAATAAATAGTCTATCTATGGTTGACAAAAATCGATAGCCATAATTTTAACATTAAACAATTGAGATAAAGTAAATCTAACGTTAAAATATTGAATTAAATATTACAAATGCAAATATACACCTTATATGTTTCAACCATTTATTGATATAAAGTCAATTTATGGTTGAGAAAAGTCCACAATCATGAATTTAACATTACACAATTGGGATTTAGAAGATTCGAACTTAACATACTTATATGACAAAATGGAATACACCGTATTGTTAATATTAGTTCATTTGAATTTTCCGTATTTGACTCAAATTCAAATAAATATAGTATATGTAAATATACACATCAATTTCTATTCTTATCAAATAAATAGTCCATATATTTTTTTAAAAAAATCGATAGCCATAATTTTAACATTAAACAATTGAGATAAAGTAAATCTAACGTTAAAAAATTGAATTAAATATTACAAATGAAAATATGCCCCTTATAAGTTTCAACCATTGATTGATACGAAGTCAATTTATGGTTGAGAAAAGTCCATAATCATGAATTTAACATTAGACAATAGGGATTTAGAAGATTCGACCTTAACATACTTATATGACAAAATTGAATACACCGTATTGTTAATATTAGTTCATTTGAATAGTGTATATTTGACTCAAATTCAAATAAATATAGTATATGTAAATATACACCTCAATTTATATTCTTATTAAATAAATAGTCTATCTATGGTTGACAAAAAATCGATAGCCATAATTTTAACATTAAACAATTAAGATAAAGTAAATCTAACGTTAAAATATTGAATTAAATATTACAAATGCAAATATGCCACTTACAAGTTTCAACCATTTATTGTTATGATGTCAATTTATGGTGGGAAAAAGTCCATAATCAATAATTTAACATTACACAATTGGGATTTAGAAGATTCGACCTTAACATACTGATATGACAAAATGGAATACACCATATTGTTAATATTAGTTCATTTGAATGGTCCATATTTGACTCAAATTCAAATAAATATAGTATATGTAAATATACACCTCAATTTCTATTCTTATCAAATAAATAGTCTATCTATGGTTGACAAAAATCGATAGCTATAATTTTAACATTAATTAATTGAGATAAAGTAAATCTAACGTTAAAAAATTGAATTAAATATTACAAATGCAAATCTGCCCCTTATAAGTTTCAACCATTGATTGATACGAAGTCAATTTATGGTTGAGAAAAGTCCCTAATCATGAATTTAACATTACACAATAGGGATTTAGAAGATTCGACCTTATAATACTTATATGACAAAATTGAATACACCGTATTGTTAATATTAGTTCATTTGAATAGTCTATATTTGACTCAAATTCAAATAAATATAGTATATGTAAATATACACCTCAATTTATATTCTTATTAAATAAATAGTCTATCTATGGTTGACAAAAAATCGATAGCCCTAATTTTAACATTAAACAATTAAGATAAAGTAAATGTAATGTTAAAATATTGAATTAAATATTACAAATGCAAATATGCCACTTATAAGTTTCAACCATTTATTGTTATGATGTCAATTTCTGGTGGGAAAAATTCCATAATCAATAATTTAACATTACACAATTGGGATTTAGAAGATTCGACCTTAACATACTGATATGACATAATGGAATACACCGTATTGTTAATATTAGTTCATTTGAATAGTTCATATTTGACTCAAATTCAAATAAATATAGTATATGTAAATATACACCTCAATTTCTATTCTTATCAAATAAATAGTCTATCTATGGTTGACAAAAATCGTTAGCCATAATTTTAACATTAAAAAATTGAGATAAAGTAAATCTAACGTTAAAATATTGAATTAAATATTACAAATGCAAATATGCCACTTATAAGTTTGAACCATTTATTGATATGAAGTCAATTAATGGATGAGAAAAGTCCATAATCATGAATTTAACATTACACAATTCGGATTTAGAAGATTCGACCTTAACATACTAATATGAAAAAATGGAATACACTGTATTGTTAGTATTAGTTCATTTGAATGGTCTATATTTGACTCAAATTCAAATAAATATAGTATATGTAAATATACACCTCAATTTCTATTATTATCAAATAAATAGTCGATCTATCTTTGAAAAAATTCGATAGCCATAATTTTAACATTAAATAATTGAGATAAATTAAACCTAAGGTTAAAAAATTGAATTAAATAATACAAATGCAAATATGCACCTTACATGTTTTAGCCATTTATTGATATGAAGTCAATTTATGGTTGAGAAAAGTCCATAATCATGAATTTAACATTACACAATTGGGATTTAGAAGATTCGACCTTAACATACTGATATGACAAAATGGAATACACCGAATTTTTAATATTAGTTCATTTAAATGTTCCATATTTGACTCAAATTCAAATAAATATAGTATATGTAAATATACACCTCAATTTCTATTATTATCAAATAAATAGTCGATATATTATTTTTAAAAAATCGATAGCCATAATTTTAACATTAAACAATTGAGATAAAGTAAATCTAATGTTAAAAAATTGAATTAAATATTACAAATGAAAATATGCCCCTTATAAGTTTCAACCATTGATTGATACGAAGTCAATTTATGGTTGAGAAAAGTCCATAATTATGAATTTAACATTACACAATAGGGATTTGGAAGATTCGACCTTATAATACTTATATGAAAAAATTGAATACACCGTATTGTTAATATTAGTTCATTTGAATGGTCCATATTTGACTCAAATTCAAATAAATATATATATGTAAATATACACATCAATTTCTATTCTTATCAAAAAAATAGTCTATCTATGGTTGACAAAAATCGATAGCCATAATTTTAACATTAAAAAATTGAGATAAATTAAACCTAAGGTTAAAAAATTGAATTAAATAATACAAATGCAAATATACACCTTATATGTTTCAACCATTTATTGATATAAAGTTAATTTATGGTTGAGAAATTAAAGTCCACAATCATGAGTTTAACATTACACAATTGGGATTTAGAAGATTCGACCTTAACATACTGATATGACATAATGGAATACACCGTATTGTTAATATTAGTTCATTTGAATGGTCCATATTTGACTCAAATTCAAATAAATATAGTATATGTAAATATACACCTCAATTTCTATTCTTATCAAATAAATAGACTATCTATGGTTGAAAAAAATCGATAGCCATAATTTTAACATTAAATAATTGAGATAAAGTAAATCTAACGTTAAAATATTGCATTAAATATTACAAATTCAAATATGCCCTTTATAAGTTTCAACCATTTATTGATATGATGTAAATTTATGGTTGAGAAAACTCCATAATCATGAATTTAACATTACACAATTCGGATTTAGAAGATTCGACCTTAACATACTTATATGACAAAATGGAATACACCGTATTGTTAATATTAGTTCATTTGAATTTTCCGTATTTGACTCAAATTCAAATAAATATAGTATATGTAAATATACACATCAATATCTATTCTTATCAAATAAATAGTCTATCTATGGTTGACAAAAATCGATAGCCATAATTTTAACATTAAACAATTGAGATAAAGTAAATCTAACGTTAAAAAATTGAATTAAATATTAAAAATGAAAATATGCCCCATATAAGTTTCAACCATTGATTGATACGAAGTCAATTTATGGTTGAGAAAAGTCCATAATCATGAATTTTACATTACACAATTCGGATTTAGAAGATTCGACCTTAACATACTTATATCACAAAATGGAATACACCGTATTGTTAATATTAGTTCATTTGAATTTTCCGTATTTGACTCAAATTCAAATAAATATAGTATATGTAAATGTACACATCAATATCTATTCTTATCAAATAAATAGTCTATCTATGGTTGACAAAAATGGATAGCCATAATTTTAACATTAAACAATTGAGATAAAGTAAATCTAACGTTAAAATATTGAATTAAATATTACAAATGCAAATATGCCACTTATAAGTTTGAACCATTTATTGATATGAAGTCAATTAAAGGATGAGAAAAGTCCATAATCATGAATTTAACATTACACAATTGGGATTTAGAAGATTCGACCTTAACATACTGATATGACAAAATGGAATACACCGTATTTTTAATATTAGTTCATTTAAATGTTCCATATTTGACTCAAATTCAAATAAATATAGTATATGTAAATATACACCTCAATTTCTATTATTATCAAATAAATAGTCGATATATTTTTAAAAAAATTCGATAGCCATTATTTTAACATTAAATAATTGAGATAAATTAAACATATGGTTAAAAAATTGAATTAAATAATACAAATTCAAATATGCACCATATATGTTTCAACCATTTATTGATATGAAGTCAATTTATGGTTGAGAAAAGTCCATAATCATGAATTTAACATTACACAATTGGGATTTAGAAGTTTCGACCTTAACATACTTATATGACAAAATGGAATACACCGTATTGTTAATATTAGTTTATTTGAATGGTACATATTTGACTCAAATTCAAATAAATATAGTATATGTAAATATACACCTCAATTTCTATTCTTATAAAATAAATAGACTATCTATGGTTGACAAAAATTGATAGCCATAATTTTAACATTAAATAATTGAGATAAAGTAAATCTAACGTTAAAATATTGAATTAAATATTACAAATTCAAATATGCCCTTTATAAGTTTCAACCATTTATTTATATGAAGTAAATTTATGGTTGAGAAAAGTCTATAATCATGAATTTAACATTACACAATAGGGATTTGGAAGATTCTACCTTATAATACTTATATGACAAAATTCAATACACCGTATTGTTAATATTAGTTCATTTGAATGGTACATATTTGAATCAAATTCAAATAAATATAGTATATGTAAATATACACCTCAATTTCTATTCTTATCAAATAAATAGTCTATCTATGGTTGACAAAAATCGATAGCCATAATTTTAACATTAAACAATTGAGATAAAGTAAATCTAACGTTAAAAAATTGAATTAAATATTACAAATGAAAATATGCCCCTTATAAGTTTCAACCATTGATTGATACGAAGTCAATTTATGGTTGAGAAAAGTCCATAATCATGAATTTTACATTACACAATTCGGATTTAGAAGATTCGACCTTAACATACTTATATGACAAAATGGAATACACCGTATTGTTAATATTAGTTCATTTGAATTTTCCGTATTTGACTCAAATTCAAATCAATATAGTATATGTAAATATACACATCAATTTCTATTCTTATCAAATAAATAGTCTATCTATGGTTGACAAAAATGGATAGCCATAATTTTAACATTAAATAATTGAGATAAATTAAACCTAAGGTTAAAAAATTGAATTAAATAATACAAATGCAAATATACACCTTATATGTTTCAACCATTTATTGATATAAAGTCAATTTATGGTTGAGAAAAGTCCACAATCATGAATTTAACATTACACAATTGGGATTTAGAAGATTCGACCTTAACATACTTATATGACAAAATGGAATACACCGTATTGTTAATATTAGTTCATTTGAATTTTCCGTATTTGACTCAAATTCAAATAAATATAGTATATGTAAATGTACACATCAATATCTATTCTTATCAAATAAATAGTCTATCTATGGTTGACAAAAATCGATAGCCATAATTTTAACATTAAAAAATTGAGATAAATTAAACCTAAGGTTAAAAAATTGAATTAAATAATGCAAATGCAAATATACACCTTATATGTTTCAACCATTTATTGATATAAAGTTAATTTATGGTTGAGAAATTAAAGTCCACAATCATGAGTTTAACATTACACAATTGGGATTTAGAAGATTCGACCTTAACATACTTATATGACAAAATGGAATACACCGTATTGTTAATATTAGTTCATTTGAATTTTCCGTATTTGACTCATATTCAAATAAATATAGTATATGTAAATATACACATCAATTTCTATTCTTATCAAATAAATAGTCTATCTATGGTTGACAAAAATCGATAGCCATAATTTTAACATTAAACAATTGAGATAAAGTAAATCTAACGTTAAAATATTGAATTAAATATTACAAATGCAAATATGCCACTTATAAGTTTGAACCATTTATTGATATAAAGTCAATTAAAGGATGAGAAAAGTCCATAATCATGAATTTAACATTACACAATTCGGATTTAGAAGATTCGACCTTAACATACTAATATGACAAAATGGAATACACCGTATTGTTAGTATTAGTTCATTTGAATGGTCCATATTTGACTCAAATTCAAATAAATAGAGTATATGTAAATATACACCTCAATTTCTATTATGATCAAATAAATAGTCGATATATTTTTTAAAAAATTCGATAGACATTATTTTAACATTAAATAATTCAGATAAATTAAACATAAGGTTAAAAAATTGAATTAAATAATACAAATTCAAATATGCACCACCATATATGTTTCAACCATTTATTGATATGAAGTCAATTTATGGTTGAGAAAAGTCCATAATCAGGAATTTAACATTACACAATTGGGATTTAGAAGTTTCGACCTTAACATACTTATATGACAAAATGGAATACACCGTATTTTTAATATTAGTTCATTTGAATGGTCCATATTTGACTCAAATTGAAATAAATATAGTATATGTAAATATACACCTCAATTTCTATTCTTATCAAATAAATAGACTATCTATGGTTGAAAAAAATCGATAGCCATAATTTTAACATTAAATAATTGAGATAAAGTAAATCTAACGTTAAAATATTGCATTAAATATTACAAATTCAAATATGCCCTTTATAAGTTTCAACCATTTATTGATATGATGTAAATTTATGGTTGAGAAAACTCCATAATCATGAATTTAACATTACACAATTCGGATTTAGAAGATTCGACCTTAACATACTTATATGACAAAATGGAATACACCGTATTGTTAATATTAGTTCATTTGAATTTTCCGTATTTGACTCAAATTCAAATAAATATAGTATATGTAAATATACACATCAATATCTATTCTTATCAAATAAATAGTCTATCTATGGTTGACAAAAATCGATAGCCATAATTTTAACATTAAACAATTGAGATAAAGTAAATCTAACGTTAAAAAATTGAATTAAATATTACAAATGAAAATATGCCCCTTATAAGTTTCAACCATTGATTGATACGAAGTCAATTTATGGTTGAGAAAAGTCCATAATCATGAATTTTACATTACACAATTCGGATTTAGAAGATTCGACCTTAAAATACTTATATGACAAAATGGAATACACCGTATTGTTAATATTAGTTCATTTGAATTTTCCGTATTTGACTCAAATTCAAATAAATATAGTATTTGTAAATATACACATCAATTTCTATTCTTATCAAATAAATAGTCTATCTATGGTTGACAAAAATGGATAGCCATAATTTTAACATTAAATAATTGAGATAAATTAAACCTAAGGTTAAAAAATTGAATTAAATAATACAAATGCAAATATACACCTTATATGTTTCAACCATTTATTGATATAAAGTCAATTTATGGTTGAGAAAAGTCCACAATCATGAAGTTAACATTACACAATTGGGATTTAGAAGATTCGACCTTAACATACTTATATGACAAAATGGAATACACCGTATTGTTAATATTAGTTCATTTAAATGTTCCATATTTGACTCAAATTCAAATAAATATAGTATATGTAAATATACACCTCAATTTCTATTATTATCAAATAAATAGTCGATATATTTTTTTAAAAAAATCGATAGCCATAATTTTAACATTAAACAATTGATATAAAGTAAATCTAACGTTAAAAAATTGAATTAAATATTACAAATGAAAATATGCCCCGTATAAGTTTCAACCATTGATTGATACGAAGTCAATTTATGGTTGAGAAAAGTCCATAATCATGAATTTAACATTACACAATAGGGATTTGGAAGATTCGACCTTATAATACTTATATGACAAAATTGAATACACCGTATTGTTAATATTAGTTCATTTGAATGGTCCATATTTGACTCAAATTCAAATAAATATAGTATATGTAAATCTACACATCAATTTCTATTCTTATCAAATAAATAGTCTATCTATGGTTGACAAAAATCGATAGCCATAATTTTAACATTAAAAAATTGAGATAAATTAAACCTAAGGTTAAAAAATTGAATTAAATAATACAAATGCAAATATACACCTTATATGTTTCAACCATTTATTGATATAAAGTCAATTTATGGTTGAGAAAAGTCCACAATCATGAATTTAACATTACACAATTGGGATTTAGAAGATTCAACCTTAACATACTTATATGACAAAATGGAATACACCGTATTGTTAATATTAGTTCATTTGAATTTTCCGTATTTGACTCAAATTCAAACAAATATAGTATATGTAAATATACACATCAATTTCTATTCTTATCAAATAAATAGTCTATCTATGGTTGACAAAAATCGATAGCCATAATTTTGACATTAAAAAATTGAGATAAAGTAAATCTAACGTTAAAATATTGAATTAAATATTACAAATGCAAATATGCCACTTATAAGTTTGAACCATTTATTGATATGAAGTCAATTAATGGATGAGAAAAGTCCATAATCATGAATTTAACATTACACAATTCGGATTTAGAAGATTCGACCTTAACATACTAATATGAAAAAATGGAATACACCGTATTGTTAGTATTAGTTCATTTGAATGGTCCATATTTGACTCAAATTCAAATAAATATAGTATATGTAAATATACACCTCAATTTCTATTCTTATCAAATAAATAGTCTATCTATGGTTGACAAAAATCGTTAGCCATAATTTTAACATTAAATAATTGAGATAAATTAAACCTAAGGTTAAAAAATTCAATTAAACAATACAAATGCAAATATGCACCTTATATGTTTCAACCATTTACTGATATGAAGTCAATTTATGGTTGAGAAAAGTCCATAATCATGAATTTAACATTACACAATTGGGATTTAAAAGATTCGACCTTAACATACTTATATTACAAAATTGATAACACCGTATTGTTAATATTAGTTCATTTGAATGGTCCATATTTGACTCAAATTCAAATAAATATAGTATATGTAAATATACACCTCAATTTCTATTCTTATCAAATAAATAGTCTATGTATGGTTGACAAAAATCGATAGCCATAATTTTAACATTAAACAATTGAGCTAAAGTAAATCTAACGTTAAAAAATTGAATTAAATATTACATATGAAAATATGCCCCTTATAAGTTTCAACCATTGATTGATACGTAGTCAATTTATGGTTGAGAAAAGTCCAGAATCATGAATTTAACATTACACAATTGGGATTTGGAAGATTCGACCTTATAATACTTATATGACAAAATTGAATACACCGTATTGTTAATATTAGTTCATTTGAATGGTCCATATTTGACTCAAATTCAAATAAATATAGTATATGTAAATATACACATCAATATCTATTCTTATCAAATAAATAGTCTATCTATGGTTGACAAAAAATCGATAGCCATAATTTTAACATTAAACAATTAAGATAAAGTAAATCTAACTTTAAAATATTGAATTAAATATTACAAATGAAAATATGCCACTTATAAGTTTCAACCATTTATTGTTATGATGTCAATTTATGGTGGGAAAAAGTCCATAATCAATAATTTAACATTACATAATTGGGATTTAGAAGATTCGACCTTAACATACTAATATGACAAAATGGAATACACCGTATTGTTAATATTAGTTCATTTGAATGGTCCATATTTGACTCAAATTCAAATAAATATAGTATATGTAAATATACACCTTAATTTCTATTCTTATCAAATAAATAGTCTATCTATGGTTGACAAAAATCGATAGCCATAATTTTACATTAAACAATTGAGATAAAGTAAATCTAACGTTAAAATATTGAATTAAATATTAAAAATGCAAATATGCCACTTATAAGTTTGAACCATTTATTGATATGAAGTCAATTAATGGATGAGAAAAGTCCATAATCATGAATTTAACATTACACAATTCGGATTTAGAAGATTCGACCTTAACATACTAATATGAAAAAATGGAATACACCGTATTGTTAGTATTAGTTCATTTGAATGGTCCATATTTGACTCAAATTCGAATAAATATAGTATATGTAAATATACACCTCAATTTCTATTATTATCAAATAAATAGTCGATCTATATTTGAAAAAATTCGATAGCCATAATTTTAACATTAAATAATTGAGATAAATTAAACCTAAGGTTAAAAAATTGAATTAAATAATACAAATGCAAATATGCACCTTACATGTTTCAGCCATTTATTGATATGAAGTCAATTTATGGTTGAGAAAAGTCCATAATCATGAATTTAACATTACACAATTGGGATTTAGAAGATTCGACCTTAACATACTGATATAACAAAATGGAATACACCGTATTTTTAATATTAGTTCATTTAAATATTCCATATTTGACTCAAATTCAAATAAATATAGTATATGTAAATATACACATCAATTTCTATTATTATCAAATAAATAGTCGATATATTTTTTAAAAAATTCGATAGCCATTATTTTAACATTAAATAATTCAGATAAATTAAACATAAGGTTAAAAAATTGAATTAAATAATACAAATTCAAATATGCACCACCATATATGTTTCAACCATTTATTGATATGAAGTCAATTTATGGTTGAGAAAAGTCCATAATCATGAATTTAACATTACACAATTGGGATTTAGAAGTTTCGACCTTAACATACTTATATGACAAAATGGAATACACCGTATTTTTAATATTAGTTCATTTGAATGGTCCATATTTGACTCAAATTCAAATAAATATAGTATATGTAAATATACACCTCAATTTCTATTCTTATCAAATAAATAGACTATCTATGGTTGAAAAAAATCGATAGCCATAATTTTAACATTAAATAATTGAGATAAAGTAAATCTAACGTTAAAATATTGCATTAAATATTACAAATTCAAATATGCCCTTTATAAGTTTCAACCATTTGTTGATATGATGTAAATTTATGGTTGAGAAAACTCCATAATCATGAATTTAACATTACACAATTCGGATTTAGAAGATTCGACCTTAACATACTTATATGACAAAATGGAATACACCGTATTGTTAATATTAGTTCATTTGAATTTTCCGTATTTGACTCAAATTCAAATAAATATAGTATATGTAAATATACACATCAATATCTATTCTTATCAAATAAATAGTCTATCTATGGTTGACAAAAATCGATAACCATAATTTTAACATTAAACAATTGAGATAAAGTAAATCTAACGTTAAAAAATTGAATTAAATATTACAAATGAAAATATGCCCCATATAAGTTTCAACCATTGATTGATACGAAGTCAATTTATGGTTGAGAAAAGTCCATAATCATGAATTTTACATTACACAATTCGGATTTAGAAGATTCGACCTTAACATACTTATATCACAAAATGGAATACACCGTATTGTTAATATTAGTTCATTTGAATGGTCCATATTTGACTCAAATTCAAATAAATATAGTATATGTAAATATACACCTCAATTTCTATTCTTATCAAATAAATAGACTATCTATGGTTGAAAAAAATCGATAGCCATAATTTTAACATTAAATAATTGAGATAAAGTAAATCTAACGTTAAAATATTGCATTAAATATTACAAATTCAAATATGCCCTTTATAAGTTTCAACCATTTATTGATATGATGTAAATTTATGGTTGAGAAAACTCCATAATCATGAATTTAACATTACACAATTCGGATTTAGAAGATTCGACCTTAACATACTTATATGACAAAATGGAATACACCGTATTGTTAATATTAGTTCATTTGAATTTTCCGTATTTGACTCAAATTCAAATAAATATAGTATATGTAAATATACACATCAATATCTATTCTTATCAAATAAATAGTCTATCTATGGTTGACAAAAATCGATAACCATAATTTTAACATTAAACAATTGAGATAAAGTAAATCTAACGTTAAAAAATTGAATTAAATATTACAAATGAAAATATGCCCCATATAAGTTTCAACCATTGATTGATACGAAGTCAATTTATGGTTGAGAAAAGTCCATAATCATGAATTTTACATTACACAATTCGGATTTAGAAGATTCGACCTTAACATACTTATATCACAAAATGGAATACACCGTATTGTTAATATTAGTTCATTTGAATTTTCCGTATTTGACTCAAATTCAAATAAATATAGTATATGTAAATATACACCTCAATTTCTATTCTTATCAAATAAATAGTCTATCTATGGTTGACAAAAATGGATAGCCATAATTTTAACAATAAATAATTGAGATAAATTAAACCTAAGGTTAAAAAATTGAATTAAATAATACAAATGCAAATATACACCTTATATGTTTCAACCATTTATTGATATAAAGTCAATTTATGGTTGAGAAAAGTCCACAATCATGAATTTAACATTACACAATTGGGATTTAGAAGATTCGACCTTAACATACTTATATGACAAAATGGAATACACCGTATTGTTAATATTAGTTCATTTGAATTTTCCGTATTTGACTCAAATTCAAATAAATATAGTATATGTAAATGTACACATCAATATCTATTCTTATCAAATAAATAGTCTATCTATGGTTGACAAAAATGGATAGCCATAATTTTAACATTAAACAATTGAGATAAAGTAAATCTAACGTTAAAATATTGAATTAAATATTACAAATGCAAATATGCCACTTATAAGTTTGAACCATTTATTGATATGAAGTGAATTAAAGGATGAGAAAAGTCCATAATCATGAATTTAACATTACACAATTGGGATTTAGAAGATTCGACCTTAACATACTGATATGACAAAATGGAATACACCGTATTTTTAATATTAGTTCATTTAAATGTTCCATATTTGACTCAAATTCAAATAAATATAGTATATGTAAATATACACCTCAATTTCTATTATTATCAAATAAATAGTCGATATATTTTTAAAAAAATTCGATAGCCATTATTTTAACATTAAATAATTGAGATAAATTAAACATATGGTTAAAAAATTGAATTAAATAATACAAATTCAAATATGCACCATATATGTTTCAACCATTTATTGATATGAAGTCAATTTATGGTTGAGAAAAGTCCATAATCATGAATTTAACATTACACAATTGGGATTTAGAAGTTTCGACCTTAACATACTTATATGACAAAATGGAATACACCGTATTGTTAATATTAGTTTATTTGAATGGTACATATTTGACTCAAATTCAAATAAATATAGTAGATGTAAATATACACCTCAATTTCTATTCTTATAAAATAAATAGACTATCTATGGTTGACAAAAATTGATAGCCATAATTTTAACATTAAATAATTGAGATAAAGTAAATCTAACGTTAAAATATTGAATTAAATATTACAAATTCAAATATGCCCTTTATAAGTTTCAACCATTTATTGATATGAAGTAAATTTATGGTTGAGAAAAGTCTATAATCATGAATTTAACATTACACAATAGGGATTTGGAAGATTCTACCTTATAATACTTATATGACAAAATTCAATACACCGTATTGTTAATATTAGTTCATTTGAATGGTACATATTTGAATCAAATTCAAATAAATATAGTATATGTAAATATACACCTCAATTTCTATTCTTATCAAATAAATAGTCTATCTATGGTTGACAAAAATCGATAGCCATAATTTTAACATTAAACAATTGAGATAAAGTAAATCTAACGTTAAAAAATTGAATTAAATATTACAAATGAAAATATGCCCCTTATAAGTTTCAACCATTGATTGATACGAAGTCAATTTATGGTTGAGAAAAGTCCATAATCATGAATTTTACATTACACAATTCGGATTTAGAAGATTCGACCTTAACATACTTATATGACAAAATGGAATACACCGTATTGTTAATATTAGTTCATTTGAATTTTCCGTATTTGACTCAAATTCAAATCAATATAGTATATGTAAATATACACATCAATTTCTATTCTTATCAAATAAATAGTCTATCTATGGTTGACAAAAAATGGATAGCCATAATTTTAACATTAAATAATTGAGATAAATTAAACCTAAGGTTAAAAAATTGAATTAAATAATACAAATGCAAATATACACCTTATATGTTTCAACCATTTATTGATATAAAGTCAATTTATGGTGGGAAAAAGTCCATAATCAATAATTTAACATTACATAATTGGGATTTAGAAGATTCGACCTTAACATACTAATATGACAAAATGGAATACACCGTATTGTTAATATTAGTTCATTTGAATGGTCCATATTTGACTCAAATTCAAATAAATATAGTATATGTAAATATACACCTTAATTTCTATTCTTATCAAATAAATAGTCTATCTATGGTTGACAAAAATCGATAGCCATAATTTTACATTAAACAATTGAGATAAAGTAAATCTAACGTTAAAATATTGAATTAAATATTAAAAATGCAAATATGCCACTTATAAGTTTGAACCATTTATTGATATGAAGTCAATTAATGGATGAGAAAAGTCCATAATCATGAATTTAACATTACACAATTCGGATTTAGAAGATTCGACCTTAACATACTAATATGAAAAAATGGAATACACCGTATTGTTAGTATTAGTTCATTTGAATGGTCCATATTTGACTCAAATTCGAATAAATATAGTATATGTAAATATACACCTCAATTTCTATTATTATCAAATAAATAGTCGATCTATATTTGAAAAAATTCGATAGCCATAATTTTAACATTAAATAATTGAGATAAATTAAACCTAAGGTTAAAAAATTGAATTAAATAATACAAATGCAAATATGCACCTTACATGTTTCAGCCATTTATTGATATGAAGTCAATTTATGGTTGAGAAAAGTCCATAATCATGAATTTAACATTACACAATTGGGATTTAGAAGATTCGACCTTAACATACTGATATAACAAAATGGAATACACCGTATTTTTAATATTAGTTCATTTAAATATTCCATATTTGACTCAAATTCAAATAAATATAGTATATGTAAATATACACATCAATTTCTATTATTATCAAATAAATACTCGATATATTTTTTAAAAAATTCGATAGCCATTATTTTAACATTAAATAATTCAGATAAATTAAACATAAGGTTAAAAAATTGAATTAAATAATACAAATTCAAATATGCACCACCATATATGTTTCAACCATTTATTGATATGAAGTCAATTTATGGTTGAGAAAAGTCCATAATCATGAATTTAACATTACACAATTGGGATTTAGAAGTTTCGACCTTAACATACTTATATGACAAAATGGAATACACCGTATTTTTAATATTAGTTCATTTGAATGGTCCATATTTGACTCAAATTCAAATAAATATAGTATATGTAAATATACACCTCAATTTCTATTCTTATCAAATAAATAGACTATCTATGGTTGAAAAAAATCGATAGCCATAATTTTAACATTAAATAATTGAGATAAAGTAAATCTAACGTTAAAATATTGCATTAAATATTACAAATTCAAATATGCCCTTTATAAGTTTCAACCATTTATTGATATGATGTAAATTTATGGTTGAGAAAACTCCATAATCATGAATTTAACATTACACAATTCGGATTTAGAAGATTCGACCTTAACATACTTATATGACAAAATGGAATACACCGTATTGTTAATATTAGTTCATTTGAATTTTCCGTATTTGACTCAAATTCAAATAAATATAGTATATGTAAATATACACATCAATATCTATTCTTATCAAATAAATAGTCTATCTATGGTTGACAAAAATCGATAACCATAATTTTAACATTAAACAATTGAGATAAAGTAAATCTAACGTTAAAAAATTGAATTAAATATTACAAATGAAAATATGCCCCATATAAGTTTCAACCATTGATTGATACGAAGTCAATTTATGGTTGAGAAAAGTCCATAATCATGAATTTTACATTACACAATTCGGATTTAGAAGATTCGACCTTAACATACTTATATCACAAAATGGAATACACCGTATTGTTAATATTAGTTCATTTGAATGGTCCATATTTGACTCAAATTCAAATAAATATAGTATATGTAAATATACACCTCAATTTCTATTCTTATCAAATAAATAGACTATCTATGGTTGAAAAAAATCGATAGCCATAATTTTAACATTAAATAATTGAGATAAAGTAAATCTAACGTTAAAATATTGCATTAAATATTACAAATTCAAATATGCCCTTTATAAGTTTCAACCATTTATTGATATGATGTAAATTTATGGTTGAGAAAACTCCATAATCATGAATTTAACATTACACAATTCGGATTTAGAAGATTCGACCTTAACATACTTATATGACAAAATGGAATACACCGTATTGTTAATATTAGTTCATTTGAATTTTCCGTATTTGACTCAAATTCAAATAAATATAGTATATGTAAATATACACATCAATATCTATTCTTATCAAATAAATAGTCTATCTATGGTTGACAAAAATCGATAACCATAATTTTAACATTAAACAATTGAGATAAAGTAAATCTAACGTTAAAAAATTGAATTAAATATTACAAATGAAAATATGCCCCATATAAGTTTCAACCATTGATTGATACGAAGTCAATTTATGGTTGAGAAAAGTCCATAATCATGAATTTTACATTACACAATTCGGATTTAGAAGATTCGACCTTAACATACTTATATCACAAAATGGAATACACCGTATTGTTAATATTAGTTCATTTGAATTTTCCGTATTTGACTCAAATTCAAATAAATATAGTATATGTAAATATACACCTCAATTTCTATTCTTATCAAATAAATAGTCTATCTATGGTTGACAAAAATGGATAGCCATAATTTTAACAATAAATAATTGAGATAAATTAAACCTAAGGTTAAAAAATTGAATTAAATAATACAAATGCAAATATACACCTTATATGTTTCAACCATTTATTGATATAAAGTCAATTTATGGTTGAGAAAAGTCCACAATCATGAATTTAACATTACACAATTGGGATTTAGAAGATTCGACCTTAACATACTTATATGACAAAATGGAATACACCGTATTGTTAATATTAGTTCATTTGAATTTTCCGTATTTGACTCAAATTCAAATAAATATAGTATATGTAAATGTACACATCAATATCTATTCTTATCAAATAAATAGTCTATCTATGGTTGACAAAAATGGATAGCCATAATTTTAACATTAAACAATTGAGATAAAGTAAATCTAACGTTAAAATATTGAATTAAATATTACAAATGCAAATATGCCACTTATAAGTTTGAACCATTTATTGATATGAAGTCAATTAAAGGATGAGAAAAGTCCATAATCATGAATTTAACATTACACAATTGGGATTTAGAAGATTCGACCTTAACATACTGATATGACAAAATGGAATACACCGTATTTTTAATATTAGTTCATTTAAATGTTCCATATTTGACTCAAATTCAAATAAATATAGTATATGTAAATATACACCTCAATTTCTATTATTATCAAATAAATAGTCGATATATTTTTAAAAAAATTCGATAGCCATTATTTTAACATTAAATAATTGAGATAAATTAAACATATGGTTAAAAAATTGAATTAAATAATACAAATTCAAATATGCACCATATATGTTTCAACCATTTATTGATATGAAGTCAATTTATGGTTGAGAAAAGTCCATAATCATGAATTTAACATTACACAATTGGGATTTAGAAGTTTCGACCTTAACATACTTATATGACAAAATGGAATACACCGTATTGTTAATATTAGTTTATTTGAATGGTACATATTTGACTCAAATTCAAATAAATATAGTAGATGTAAATATACACCTCAATTTCTATTCTTATAAAATAAATAGACTATCTATGGTTGACAAAAATTGATAGCCATAATTTTAACATTAAATAATTGAGATAAAGTAAATCTAACGTTAAAATATTGAATTAAATATTACAAATTCAAATATGCCCTTTATAAGTTTCAACCATTTATTGATATGAAGTAAATTTATGGTTGAGAAAAGTCTATAATCATGAATTTAACATTACACAATAGGGATTTGGAAGATTCTACCTTATAATACTTATATGACAAAATTCAATACACCGTATTGTTAATATTAGTTCATTTGAATGGTACATATTTGAATCAAATTCAAATAAATATAGTATATGTAAATATACACCTCAATTTCTATTCTTATCAAATAAATAGTCTATCTATGGTTGACAAAAATCGATAGCCATAATTTTAACATTAAACAATTGAGATAAAGTAAATCTAACGTTAAAAAATTGAATTAAATATTACAAATGAAAATATGCCCCTTATAAGTTTCAACCATTGATTGATACGAAGTCAATTTATGGTTGAGAAAAGTCCATAATCATGAATTTTACATTACACAATTCGGATTTAGAAGATTCGACCTTAACATACTTATATGACAAAATGGAATACACCGTATTGTTAATATTAGTTCATTTGAATTTTCCGTATTTGACTCAAATTCAAATCAATATAGTATATGTAAATATACACATCAATTTCTATTCTTATCAAATAAATAGTCTATCTATGGTTGACAAAAATGGATAGCCATAATTTTAACATTAAATAATTGAGATAAATTAAACCTAAGGTTAAAAAATTGAATTAAATAATACAAATGCAAATATACACCTTATATGTTTCAACCATTTATTGATATAAAGTCAATTTATGGTTGAGAAAAGTCCACAATCATGAATTTAACATTACACAATTGGGATTTAGAAGATTCGACCTTAACATACTTATATGACAAAATGGAATACACCGTATTGTTAATATTAGTTCATTTGAATTTTCCGTATTTGACTCAAATTCAAATAAATATAGTATATGTAAATGTACACATCAATATCTATTCTTATCAAATAAATAGTCTATCTATGGTTGACAAAAATCGATAGCCATAATTTTAACATTAAAAAATTGAGATAAATTAAACCTAAGGTTAAAAAATTGAATTAAATAATGCAAATGCAAATATACACCTTATATGTTTCAACCATTTATTGATATAAAGTTAATTTATGGTTGAGAAATTAAAGTCCACAATCATGAGTTTAACATTACACAATTGGGATTTAGAAGATTCGACCTTAACATACTTATATGACAAAATGGAATACACCGTATTGTTAATATTAGTTCATTTGAATGGTCCATATTTGACTCAAATTGAAATAAATATAGTATATGTAAATATACACCTCAATTTCTATTCTTATCAAATAAATAGACTATCTATGGTTGAAAAAAATCGATAGCCATAATTTTAACATTAAATAATTGAGATAAAGTAAATCTAACGTTAAAATATTGCATTAAATATTACAAATTCAAATATGCCCTTTATAAGTTTCAACCATTTATTGATATGATGTAAATTTATGGTTGAGAAAACTCCATAATCATGAATTTAACATTACACAATTCGGATTTAGAAGATTCGACCTTAACATACTTATATGACAAAATGGAATACACCGTATTGTTAATATTAGTTCATTTGAATTTTCCGTATTTGACTCAAATTCAAATAAATATAGTATATGTAAATATACACATCAATATCTATTCTTATCAAATAAATAGTCTATCTATGGTTGACAAAAATCGATAGCCATAATTTTAACATTAAACAATTGAGATAAAGTAAATCTAACGTTAAAAAATTGAATTAAATATTACAAATGAAAATATGCCCCTTATAAGTTTCAACCATTGATTGATACGAAGTCAATTTATGGTTGAGAAAAGTCCATAATCATGAATTTTACATTACACAATTCGGATTTAGAAGATTCGACCTTAAAATACTTATATGACAAAATGGAATACACCGTATTGTTAATATTAGTTCATTTGAATTTTCCGTATTTGACTCAAATTCAAATAAATATAGTATTTGTAAATATACACATCAATTTCTATTCTTATCAAATAAATAGTCTATCTATGGTTGACAAAAATGGATAGCCATAATTTTAACATTAAATAATTGAGATAAATTAAACCTAAGGTTAAAAAATTGAATTAAATAATACAAATGCAAATATACACCTTATATGTTTCAACCATTTATTGATATAAAGTCAATTTATGGTTGAGAAAAGTCCACAATCATGAAGTTAACATTACACAATTGGGATTTAGAAGATTCGACCTTAACATACTTATATGACAAAATGGAATACACCGTATTGTTAATATTAGTTCATTTAAATGTTCCATATTTGACTCAAATTCAAATAAATATAGTATATGTAAATATACACCTCAATTTCTATTATTATCAAATAAATAGTCGATATATTTTTTTAAAAAAATCGATAGCCATAATTTTAACATTAAACAATTGATATAAAGTAAATCTAACGTTAAAAAATTGAATTAAATATTACAAATGAAAATATGCCCCGTATAAGTTTCAACCATTGATTGATACGAAGTCAATTTATGGTTGAGAAAAGTCCATAATCATGAATTTAACATTACACAATAGGGATTTGGAAGATTCGACCTTATAATACTTATATGACAAAATTGAATACACCGTATTGTTAATATTAGTTCATTTGAATGGTCCATATTTGACTCAAATTCAAATAAATATAGTATATGTAAATCTACACATCAATTTCTATTCTTATCAAATAAATAGTCTATCTATGGTTGACAAAAATCGATAGCCATAATTTTAACATTAAAAAATTGAGATAAATTAAACCTAAGGTTAAAAAATTGAATTAAATAATACAAATGCAAATATACACCTTATATGTTTCAACCATTTATTGATATAAAGTCAATTTATGGTTGAGAAAAGTCCACAATCATGAATTTAACATTACACAATTGGGATTTAGAAGATTCAACCTTAACATACTTATATGACAAAATGGAATACACCGTATTGTTAATATTAGTTCATTTGAATTTTCCGTATTTGACTCAAATTCAAACAAATATAGTATATGTAAATATACACATCAATTTCTATTCTTATCAAATAAATAGTCTATCTATGGTTGACAAAAATCGATAGCCATAATTTTGACATTAAAAAATTGAGATAAAGTAAATCTAACGTTAAAATATTGAATTAAATATTACAAATGCAAATATGCCACTTATAAGTTTGAACCATTTATTGATATGAAGTCAATTAATGGATGAGAAAAGTCCATAATCATGAATTTAACATTACACAATTCGGATTTAGAAGATTCGACCTTAACATACTAATATGAAAAAATGGAATACACCGTATTGTTAGTATTAGTTCATTTGAATGGTCCATATTTGACTCAAATTCAAATAAATATAGTATATGTAAATATACACCTCAATTTCTATTCTTATCAAATAAATAGTCTATCTATGGTTGAAAAAAATCGTTAGCCATAATTTTAACATTAAATAATTGAGATAAATTAAACCCAAGGTTAAAAAATTCAATTAAACAATACAAATGCAAATATGCACCTTATATGTTTCAACCATTTACTGATATGAAGTCAATTTATGGTTGAGAAAAGTCCATAATCATGAATTTAACATTACACAATTGGGATTTAAAAGATTCGACCTTAACATACTTATATTACAAAATTGATAACACCGTATTGTTAATATTAGTTCATTTGAATGGTCCATATTTGACTCAAATTCAAATAAATATAGTATATGTAAATATACACCTCAATTTCTATTCTTATCAAATAAATAGTCTATGTATGGTTGACAAAAATCGATAGCCATAATTTTAACATTAAACAATTGAGCTAAAGTAAATCTAACGTTAAAAAATTGAATTAAATATTACATATGAAAATATGCCCCTTATAAGTTTCAACCATTGATTGATACGTAGTCAATTTATGGTTGAGAAAAGTCCAGAATCATGAATTTAACATTACACAATTGGGATTTGGAAGATTCGACCTTATAATACTTATATGACAAAATTGAATACACCGTATTGTTAATATTAGTTCATTTGAATGGTCCATATTTGACTCAAATTCAAATAAATATAGTATATGTAAATATACACATCAATATCTATTCTTATCAAATAAATAGTCTATCTATGGTTGACAAAAAATCGATAGCCATAATTTTAACATTAAACAATTAAGATAAAGTAAATCTAACTTTAAAATATTGAATTAAATATTACAAATGCAAATATGCCACTTATAAGTTTCAACCATTTATTGTTATGATATCAATTTATGGTGGGAAAAAGTCCATAATCAATAATTTAACATTACATAATTGGGATTTAGAAGATTCGACCTTAACATACTAATATGACAAAATGGAATACACCGTATTGTTAATATTAGTTCATTTGAATGGTCCATATTTGACTCAAATTCAAATAAATATAGTATATGTAAATATACACCTTAATTTCTATTCTTATCAAATAAATAGTCTATCTATGGTTGACAAAAATCGATAGCCATAATTTTACATTAAACAATTGAGATAAAGTAAATCTAACGTTAAAATATTGAATTAAATATTAAAAATGCAAATATGCCACTTATAAGTTTGAACCATTTATTGATATGAAGTCAATTAATGGATGAGAAAAGTCCATAATCATGAATTTAACATTACACAATTCGGATTTAGAAGATTCGACCTTAACATACTAATATGAAAAAATGGAATACACCGTATTGTTAGTATTAGTTCATTTGAATGGTCCATATTTGACTCAAATTCGAATAAATATAGTATATGTAAATATACACCTCAATTTCTATTATTATCAAATAAATAGTCGATCTATATTTGAAAAAATTCGATAGCCATAATTTTAACATTAAATAATTGAGATAAATTAAACCTAAGGTTAAAAAATTGAATTAAATAATACAAATGCAAATATGCACCTTACATGTTTCAGCCATTTATTGATATGAAGTCAATTTATGGTTGAGAAAAGTCCATAATCATGAATTTAACATTACACAATTGGGATTTAGAAGATTCGACCTTAACATACTGATATAACAAAATGGAATACACCGTATTTTTAATATTAGTTCATTTAAATATTCCATATTTGACTCAAATTCAAATAAATATAGTATATGTAAATATACACATCAATTTCTATTATTATCAAATAAATACTCGATATATTTTTTAAAAAATTCGATAGCCATTATTTTAACATTAAATAATTCAGATAAATTAAACATAAGGTTAAAAAATTGAATTAAATAATACAAATTCAAATATGCACCACCATATATGTTTCAACCATTTATTGATATGAAGTCAATTTATGGTTGAGAAAAGTCCATAATCATGAATTTAACATTACACAATTGGGATTTAGAAGTTTCGACCTTAACATACTTATATGACAAAATGGAATACACCGTATTTTTAATATTAGTTCATTTGAATGGTCCATATTTGACTCAAATTCAAATAAATATAGTATATGTAAATATACACCTCAATTTCTATTCTTATCAAATAAATAGACTATCTATGGTTGAAAAAAATCGATAGCCATAATTTTAACATTAAATAATTGAGATAAAGTAAATCTAACGTTAAAATATTGCATTAAATATTACAAATTCAAATATGCCCTTTATAAGTTTCAACCATTTATTGATATGATGTAAATTTATGGTTGAGAAAACTCCATAATCATGAATTTAACATTACACAATTCGGATTTAGAAGATTCGACCTTAACATACTTATATGACAAAATGGAATACACCGTATTGTTAATATTAGTTCATTTGAATTTTCTGTATTTGACTCAAATTCAAATAAATATAGTATATGTAAATATACACATCAATATCTATTCTTATCAAATAAATAGTCTATCTATGGTTGACAAAAATCGATAACCATAATTTTAACATTAAACAATTGAGATAAAGTAAATCTAACGTTAAAAAATTGAATTAAATATTACAAATGAAAATATGCCCCATATAAGTTTCAACCATTGATTGATACGAAGTCAATTTATGGTTGAGAAAAGTCCATAATCATGAATTTTACATTACACAATTCGGATTTAGAAGATTCGACCTTAACATACTTATATCACAAAATGGAATACACCGTATTGTTAATATTAGTTCATTTGAATTTTCCGTATTTGACTCAAATTCAAATAAATATAGTATATGTAAATATACACCTCAATTTCTCTTCTTATCAAATAAATAGTCTATCTATGGTTGACAAAAATGGATAGCCATAATTTTAACAATAAATAATTGAGATAAATTAAACCTAAGGTTAAAAAAATGAATTAAATAATACAAATGCAAATATACACCTTATATGTTTCAACCATTTATTGATATAAAGTCAATTTATGGTTGAGAAAAGTCCACAATCATGAATTTAACATTACACAATTGGGATTTAGAAGATTCGACCTTAACATACTTATATGACAAAATGGAATACACCGTATTGTTAATATTAGTTCATTTGAATTTTCCGTATTTGACTCAAATTCAAATAAATATAGTATATGTAAATGTACACATCAATATCTATTCTTATCAAATAAATAGTCTATCTATGGTTGACAAAAATGGATAGCCATAATTTTAACATTAAACAATTGAGATAAAGTAAATCTAACGTTAAAATATTGAATTAAATATTACAAATGCAAATATGCCACTTATAAGTTTGAACCATTTATTGATATGAAGTCAATTAAAGGATGAGAAAAGTCCATAATCATGAATTTAACATTACACAATTGGGATTTAGAAGATTCGACCTTAACATACTGATATGACAAAATGGAATACACCGTATTTTTAATATTAGTTCATTTAAATGTTCCATATTTGACTCAAATTCAAATAAATATAGTATATGTAAATATACACCTCAATTTCTATTATTATCAAATAAATAGTCGATATATTTTTAAAAAAATTCGATAGCCATTATTTTAACATTAAATAATTGAGATAAATTAAACATATGGTTAAAAAATTGAATTAAATAATACAAATTCAAATATGCACCATATATGTTTCAACCATTTATTGATATGAAGTCAATTTATGGTTGAGAAAAGTCCATAATCATGAATTTAACATTACACAATTGGGATTTAGAAGTTTCGACCTTAACATACTTATATGACAAAATGGAATACACCGTATTGTTAATATTAGTTTATTTGAATGGTACATATTTGACTCAAATTCAAATAAATATAGTAGATGTAAATATACACCTCAATTTCTATTCTTATAAAATAAATAGACTATCTATGGTTGACAAAAATTGATAGCCATAATTTTAACATTAAATAATTGAGATAAAGTAAATCTAACGTTAAAATATTGCATTAAATATTACAAATTCAAATATGCCCTTTATAAGTTTCAACCATTTATTGATATGATGTAAATTTATGGTTGAGAAAACTCCATAATCATGAATTTAACATTACACAATTCGGATTTAGAAGATTCGACCTTAACATACTTATATGACAAAATGGAATACACCGTATTGTTAATATTAGTTCATTTGAATTTTCCGTATTTGACTCAAATTCAAATAAATATAGTATATGTAAATATACACATCAATATCTATTCTTATCAAATAAATAGTCTATCTATGGTTGACAAAAATCGATAACCATAATTTTAACATTAAACAATTGAGATAAAGTAAATCTAACGTTAAAAAATTGAATTAAATATTACAAATGAAAATATGCCCCATATAAGTTTCAACCATTGATTGATACGAAGTCAATTTATGGTTGAGAAAAGTCCATAATCATGAATTTTACATTACACAATTCGGATTTAGAAGATTCGACCTTAACATACTTATATGACAAAATGGAATACACCGTATTGTTAATATTAGTTCATTTGAATTTTCCGTATTTGACTCAAATTCAAATAAATATAGTATATGTAAATATACACCTCAATTTCTATTCTTATCAAATAAATAGTCTATCTATGGTTGACAAAAATGGATAGCCATAATTTTAACATTAAATAATTGAGATAAATTAAACCTAAGGTTAAAAAATTGAATTAAATAATACAAATGCAAATATACACCTTATATGTTTCAACCATTTATTGATATAAAGTCAATTTATGGTTGAGAAAAGTCCACAATCATGAATTTAACATTACACAATTGGGATTTAGAAGATTCGACCTTAACATACTTATATGACAAAATGGAATACACCGTATTGTTAATATTAGTTCATTTGAATTTTCCGTATTTGACTCAAATTCAAATAAATATAGTATATGTAAATATACACATCAATATCTATTCTTATCAAGTAAATAGTCTATCTATGGTTGACAAAAATGGATAGCCATAATTTTAACATTAAACAATTGAGATAAAGTAAATCTAACGTTAAAATATTGAATTAAATATTACAAATGCAAATATGGCACTTAATTGTTTGAACCATTTATTGATATGAAGTCAATTAAAGGATGAGAAAAGTCCATAATCATGAATTTAACATTACACAATTCGGATTTAGAAGCTTCGACCTTAACATACTAATATGGCAAAATGGAATACACCGTATTGTTAGTATTAGTTCATTTGAATGGTACATATTTGACTCAAATTCAAATAAATATAGTATATGTAAATATACACCTCAATTTCTATTCTTATCAAATAAATAGTCTATCTATGGTTGACAAAAATTGATAGCCATAATTTTAACATTAAATAATTGAGATAAAGTAAATCTAACGTTAAAATATTGCATTAAATATTACAAATTCAAATATGCCCTTTATAAGTTTCAACCATTTATTGATATGATGTAAATTTATGGTTGAGAAAACTCCATAATCATGAATTTAACATTACACAATTCGGATTTAGAAGATTCGACCTTAACATACTTATATGACAAAATGGAATACACCGTATTGTTAATATTAGTTCATTTGAATTTTCCGTATTTGACTCAAATTCAAATAAATATAGTATATGTAAATATACACATCAATATCTATTCTTATCAAATAAATAGTCTATCTATGGTTGACAAAAATCGATAACCATAATTTTAACATTAAACAATTGAGATAAAGTAAATCTAACGTTAAAAAATTGAATTAAATATTACAAATGAAAATATGCCCCATATAAGTTTCAACCATTGATTGATACGAAGTCAATTTATGGTTGAGAAAAGTCCATAATCATGAATTTTACATTACACAATTCGGATTTAGAAGATTCAACCTTAACATACTTATATCACAAAATGGAATACACCGTATTGTTAATATTAGTTCATTTGAATTTTCCGTATTTGACTCAAATTCAAATAAATATAGTATATGTAAATATACACCTGAATTTCTATTCTTATCAAATAAATAGTCTATCTATGGTGGACAAAAATGGATAGCCATAATTTTAACAATAAATAATTGAGATAAATTAAACCTAAGGTTAAAAAATTGAATTAAATAATACAAATGCAAATATACACCTTATATGTTTCAACCATTTATTGATATAAAGTCAATTTATGGTTGAGAAAAGTCCACAATCATGAATTTAACATTACACAATTGGGATTTAGAAGATTCGACCTTAACATACTTATATGACAAAATGGAATACACCGTATTGTTAATATTAGTTCATTTGAATTTTCCGTATTTGACTCAAATTCAAATAAATATAGTATATGTAAATGTACACATCAATATCTATTCTTATCAAATAAATCGTCTATCTATGGTTGACAAAAATGGATAGCCATAATTTTAACATTAAACAATTGAGATAAAGTAAATCTAACGTTAAAATATTGAATTAAATATTACAAATGCAAATATGCCACTTATAAGTTTGAACCATTTATTGATATGAAGTCAATTAAAGGATGAGAAAAGTCCATAATCATGAATTTAAAATTACACAATTCGGATTTAGAAGCTTCGACCTTAACATACTAATATGGCAAAATGGAATACACCTTATTGTTAGTATTAGTTCATTTGAATGGTACATATTTGACTCAAATTCAAATAAATATAGTATATGTAAATATACACCTCAATTTCTATTCTTATGAAATAAATAGTCGATATATTTTTTAAAAAATTCGATAGCCATTATTTTAACATTAAATAATTGAGATAAATTAAACATATGGTTAAAAAATTGAATTAAATAATACAAATGAAAATATGCAACTTACATGTTTCAGCCATTTATTGATATGAAGTCAATTTATGGTTGAGAAAAGTCCATAATCATGAATTTAACATTACACAATTGGGATTTAGAAGATTCGACCTTAACATACTGATATGACAAAATGGAATACACCGTATTTTTAATATTAGTTCATTTAAATGTTCCATATTTGACTCAAATTCAAATAAATATAGTATATGTAAATATACACCTCAATTTCTATTATTATCAAATAAATAGTCGATATATTTTTAAAAAAATTCGATAGCCATTATTTTAACATTAAATAATTGAGATAAATTAAACATATGGTTAAAAAATTGAATTAAATAATACAAATTCAAATATGCACCATATATGTTTCAACCATTTATTGATATGAAGTCAATTTATGGTTGAGAAAAGTCCATAATCATGAATTTAACATTACACAATTGGGATTTAGAAGTTTCGACCTTAACATACTTATATGACAAAATGGAATACACCGTATTGTTAATATTAGTTTATTTGAATGGTACATATTTGACTCAAATTCAAATAAATATAGTAGATGTAAATATACACCTCAATTTCTATTCTTATAAAATAAATAGACTATCTATGGTTGACAAAAATTGATAGCCATAATTTTAACATTAAATAATTGAGATAAAGTAAATCTAACGTTAAAATATTGAATTAAATATTACAAATTCAAATATGCCCTTTATAAGTTTCAACCATTTATTGATATGAAGTAAATTTATGGTTGAGAAAAGTCTATAATCATGAATTTAACATTACACAATAGGGATTTGGAAGATTCTACCTTATAATACTTATATGACAAAATTCAATACACCGTATTGTTAATATTAGTTCATTTGAATGGTACATATTTGAATCAAATTCAAATAAATATAGTATATGTAAATATACACCTCAATTTCTAATCTTATCAAATAAATAGTCTATCTATGGTTGACAAAAATCGATAGCCATAATTTTAAAATTAAACAATTGAGATAAAGTAAATCTAACGTTAAAAAATTGAATTAAATATTACAAATGAAAATATGCCCCTTATAAGTTTCAACCATTGATTGATACGAAGTCAATTTATGGTTGAGAAAAGTTCATAATCATGAATTTTACATTACACAATTCGGATTTAGAAGATTCGACCTTAACATACTTATATGACAAAATGGAATACACCGTATTGTTAATATTAGTTCATTTGAATTTTCCGTATTTGACTCAAATTCAAATAAATATAGTATATGTAAATATACACATCAATTTCTATTCTTATCAAATAAATAGTCTATCTATGGTTGACAAAAATGGATAGCCATAATTTTAACATTAAATAATTGAGATAAATTAAACCTAAGGTTAAAAAATTGAATTAAATAATACAAATGCAAATATACACCTTATATGTTTCAACCATTTATTGATATAAAGTCAATTTATGGTTGAGAAAAGTCCACAATCATGAATTTAACATTACACAATTGGGATTTAGAAGATTCGACCTTAACATACTTATATGACAAAATGGAATACACCGTATTGTTAATATTAGTTCATTTGAATTTTCCGTATTTGACTCAAATTCAAATAAATATAGTATATGTAAATATACACATCAATATCTATTCTTATCAAGTAAATAGTCTATCTATGGTTGACAAAAATGGATAGCCATAATTTTAACATTAAACAATTGAGATAAAGTAAATCTAACGTTAAAATATTGAATTAAATATAACAAATGCAAATATGGCACTTAATTGTTTGAACCATTTATTGATATGAAGTCAATTAAAGGATGAGAAAAGTCCATAATCATGAATTTAACATTACACAATTCGGATTTAGAAGCTTCGACCTTAACATACTAATATGGCAAAATGGAATACACCGTATTGTTAGTATTAGTTCATTTGAATGGTACATATTTGACTCAAATTCAAATAAATATAGTATATGTAAATATACACCTCAATTTCTATTCTTATCAAATAAATAGTCGATATATTTTTTAAAAAATTCGATAGCCATTATTTGAACATTAAATAATTGAGATAAATTAAACATATGGTTAAAAAATTGAATTAAATAATACAAATGCAAATATGCACCTTACATGTTTCAGCCATTTATTGATATGAAGTCAATTTATGGTTGAGAAAAGTCCATAATCTTGAATTTAACATTACACAATTGGGATTTAGAAGATTCAACCTTAACATACTGATATGACAAAATGGAATACACCGTATTTTTAATATTAGTTCATTTAAATGTTCCATATTTGACTCAAATTCAAATAAATATAGTATATGTAAATATACAACTCAATTTCTATTATTATCAAATAAATGGTCGATATATTTTTAAAAAAATTCGATAGCCATTATTTTAACATTAAATAATTGAGATAAATTAAACATATGGTTAAAAAATTGAATTAAATAATACAAATTCAAATATGCACCATATATGTTTCAACCATTTATTGATATGAAGTCAATTTATGGTTGAGAAAAGTCCATAATCATGAATTTAACATTACACAATTGGGATTTAGAAGTTTCGACCTTAACATACTTATATGACAAAATGGAATACACCGTATTGTTAATATTAGTTTATTTGAATGGTACATATTTGACTCAAATTCAAATAAATATAGTAGATGTAAATATACACCTCAATTTCTATTCTTATAAAATAAATAGACTATCTATGGTTGACAAAAATTGATAGCCATAATTTTAACATTAAATAATTGAGATAAAGTAAATCTAACGTTAAAATATTGAATTAAATATTACAAATTCAAATATGCCCTTTATAAGTTTCAACCATTTATTGATATGAAGTAAATTTATGGTTGAGAAAAGTCTATAATCATGAATTTAACATTACACAATAGGGATTTGGAAGATTCTACCTTATAATACTTATATGACAAAATTCAATACACCGTATTGTTAATATTAGTTCATTTGAATGGTACATATTTGAATCAAATTCAAATAAATATAGTATATGTAAATATACACCTCAATTTCTAATCTTATCAAATAAATAGTCTATCTATGGTTGACAAAAATCGATAGCCATAATTTTAAAATTAAACAATTGAGATAAAGTAAATCTAACGTTAAAAAATTGAATTAAATATTACAAATGAAAATATGCCCCTTATAAGTTTCAACCATTGATTGATACGAAGTCAATTTATGGTTGAGAAAAGTTCATAATCATGAATTTTACATTACACAATTCGGATTTAGAAGATTCGACCTTAACATACTTATATGACAAAATGGAATACACCGTATTGTTAATATTAGTTCATTTGAATTTTCCGTATTTGACTCAAATTCAAATAAATATAGTATATGTAAATATACACATCAATTTCTATTCTTATCAAATAAATAGTCTATCTATGGTTGACAAAAATGGATAGCCATAATTTTAACATTAAATAATTGAGATAAATTAAACCTAAGGTTAAAAAATTGAATTAAATAATACAAATGCAAATATACACCTTATATGTTTCAACCATTTATTGATATAAAGTCAATTTATGGTTGAGAAAAGTCCACAATCATGAATTTAACATTACACAATTGGGATTTAGAAGATTCGACCTTAACATACTTATATGACAAAATGGAATACACCGTATTGTTAATATTAGTTCATTTGAATTTTCCGTATTTGACTCAAATTCAAATAAATATAGTATATGTAAATATACACATCAATATCTATTCTTATCAAGTAAATAGTCTATCTATGGTTGACAAAAATGGATAGCCATAATTTTAACATTAAACAATTGAGATAAAGTAAATCTAACGTTAAAATATTGAATTAAATATAACAAATGCAAATATGGCACTTAATTGTTTGAACCATTTATTGATATGAAGTCAATTAAAGGATGAGAAAAGTCCATAATCATGAATTTAACATTACACAATTCGGATTTAGAAGCTTCGACCTTAACATACTAATATGGCAAAATGGAATACACCGTATTGTTAGTATTAGTTCATTTGAATGGTACATATTTGACTCAAATTCAAATAAATATAGTATATGTAAATATACACCTCAATTTCTATTCTTATCAAATAAATAGTCGATATATTTTTTAAAAAATTCGATAGCCATTATTTGAACATTAAATAATTGAGATAAATTAAACATATGGTTAAAAAATTGAATTAAATAATACAAATGCAAATATGCACCTTACATGTTTCAGCCATTTATTGATATGAAGTCAATTTATGGTTGAGAAAAGTCCATAATCTTGAATTTAACATTACACAATTGGGATTTAGAAGATTCAACCTTAACATACTGATATGACAAAATGGAATACACCGTATTTTTAATATTAGTTCATTTAAATGTTCCATATTTGACTCAAATTCAAATAAATATAGTATATGTAAATATACAACTCAATTTCTATTATTATCAAATAAATGGTCGATATATTTTTAAAAAAAATCGATAGCCATTATTTTAACATTAAATAATTGAGATAAATTAAACATATGGTTAAAAAATTGAATTAAATAATACAAATTCAAATATGCACCATATATGTTTCAACCATTTATTGATATGAAGTCAATTTATGGTTGAGAAAAGTCCATAATCATGAATTTAACATTACACAATTGGGATTTAGAAGTATCGACCTTAACATACTTATATGACAAAATGGAATACACCGTATTGTTAATATTAGTTCATTTGAATGGTACATATTTGACTCAAATTCAAATAAATATAGTAGATGTAAATATACACCTCAATTTCTATTCTTATCAAATAAATAGACTATCTATGGTTGACAAAAATCGATAGCCATAATTTTAACATTAAATAATTGAGATAAAGTAAATCTAACGTTAAAATATTGAATTAAATATTACAAATTCAAATATTCCCTTTATAAGTTTCAACCATTTATTGATATGAAGTAAATTTATGGTTGAGAAAAGTTCATAATCATGAATTTAACATTACACAATAGGGATTTGGAAGATTCTACCTTATAATACTTATATGACAAAATTCAATACACCGTATTGTTAATATTAGTTCATTTGAATGGTACATATTTGACTCAAATTCAAATAAATATAGTATATGTAAATATACACCTCAATTTCTATTCTTATCAAATAAATAGTCTATCTATGGTTGACAAAAATCGATAGCCATAATTTTAACATTAAACAATTGAGATAAAGTAAATCTAACGTTAAAAAATTGAATTAAATATTAAAAATGCAAATATGGACCTTATATGTTTCAACCATTTATTGATAAGAAGTCAATTTATGGTTGAGAAAAGTCCATAATCATGAATTTAACATTACACAATTGGGATTTAGAAGTTTCGACCTTAACATACTTATATGACAAAATGGAATACACCGTATTGTTAATATTAGTTTATTTGAATGGTACAATTTTGACTCAAATTCAAATAAATATAGTAGATGTAAATATACACCTCAATTTCTATTCTTATCAAATAAATAGACTATCTATGGTTGACAAAAATTGATAGCCATAATTTTAACATTAAATAATTGAGATAAAGTAAATCTAACGTTAAAATATTGAATTAAATATTACAAATTCAAATATGCCCTTTATAAGTTTCAACCATTTATTGATATGAAGTAAATTTATGGTTGAGAAAAGTCCATAATCATGAATTTAACATTACACAATAGGGATTTGGAAGATTCTACCTTATAATACTTATATGACAAAATTCAATACACCGTATTGTTAATATTAGTTCATTTGAATGGTACATATTTGACTGAAATTCAAATAAATATAGTATATGTAAATATACACTTCAATTTCTATTCTTATCAAATAAATAGTCTATCTATGGTTGACAAAAATCGATAGCCATAATTTTAACATTAAACAATTGAGATAAAGTAAATCTAACGTTAAAAAATTGAATTAAATATTAAAAATGAAAATATGCCCCTTATAAGTTTCAACCATTGATTGATACGAAGT
The DNA here is from genome assembly GCA_037013495.1 of Hippophae tibetana. Lineage (NCBI taxonomy): Eukaryota > Viridiplantae > Streptophyta > Magnoliopsida > Rosales > Elaeagnaceae > Hippophae > Hippophae tibetana. The sequence goes on along the minus strand of CM072805.1, from coordinate 11,685,076 downwards.
CAATTTATGGTTGAGAAAAGTACATAATCATGAATTTTACATTACACAATTCGGATTTAGAAGATTCGACCTTAACATACTTATATGACAAAATGGAATACACCGTATTGTTAATATTAGTTCATTTGAATTTTCCGTATTTGACTCAAATTCAAATAAATATAGTATATGTAAATATACACATCAATTTCTATTCTTATCAAATAAATAGTTTATCTATGGTTGACAAAAATGGATAGCCATAATTTTAACATTAAATAATTGAGATAAATTAAACCTATATTAAAAAATTGAATTAAATAATACAAATGCAAATATACACCTTATATGTTTCAACCATTTATTGATATAAAGTCAATTTATGGTTGAGAAAAGTCCACAATCATGAATTTAACATTACACAATTGGGATTTAGAAGATTCGACCTTAACATACTTATATGAAAAAATGGAATACACCGTATTGTTAATATTAGTTCATTTGAATTTTCCGTATTTGACTCAAATTCAAATAAATATAGTATATGTAAATATACACATCAATATCTATTCTTATCAAGTAAATAGTCTATCTATGGTTGACAAAAATGGATAGCCATAATTTTAACATTAAACAATTGAGATAAAGTAAATCTAACGTTAAAATATTGAATTAAATATTACAAATTCAAATATGCCCTTTATAAGTTTCAACCATTTATTGATATGAAGTAAATTTATGGTTGAGAAAAGTCCATAATCATGAATTTAACATTACACAATAGGGATTTGGAAGATTCTACCTTATAATACTTATATGACAAAATTCAATACACCGTATTGTTAATATTAGTTCATTTGAATGGTACATATTTGACTCAAATTCAAATAAATATAGTATATGTAAATATACACTTCAATTTCTATTCTTATCAAATAAATAGTCTATCTATGGTTGACAAAAATCGATAGCCATAATTTTAACATTAAACAATTGAGATAAAGTAAATCTAACGTTAAAAAATTGAATTAAATATTACAAATGAAAATATGCCCCTTATAAGTTTCAACCATTGATTGATACGAAGTCAATTTATGGTTGAGAAAAGTACATAATCATGAATTTTACATTACACAATTCGGATTTAGAAGATTCGACCTTAACATACTTATATGACAAAATGGAATACACCGTATTGTTAATATTAGTTCATTTGAATTTTCCGTATTTGACTCAAATTCAAATAAATATAGTATATGTAAATATACACATCAATTTCTATTCTTATCAAATAAATAGTCTATCTATGGTTGACAAAAATGGATAGCCATAATTTTAACATTAAATAATTGAGATAAATTAAACCTAAGGTTAAAAAATTGAATTAAATAATACAAATGCAAATATACACCTTATATGTTTCAACCATTTATTGATATAAAGTCAATTTATGGTTGAGAAAAGTCCACAATCATGAATTTAACATTACACAATTGGGATTTAGAAGATTCGACCTTAACATACTTATATGACAAAATGGAATACACCGTATTGTTAATATTAGTTCATTTGAATTTTCCGTATTTGACTCAAATTCAAATAAATATAGTATATGTAAATATACACATCAATATCTATTCTTATCAAGTAAATAGTCTATCTATGGTTGACAAAAATGGATAGCCATAATTTTAACATTAAACAATTGAGATAAAGTAAATCTAACGTTAAAAAATTGAATTAAATATTACAAATGAAAATATGCCCCTTATAAGTTTCAACCATTGATTGATACGAAGTCAATTTATGGTTGAGAAATGTCCATAATCATGAATTTTACATTACACAATTCGGATTTAGAAGATTCGACCTTAACATACTTATATGACAAAATGGAATACACCGTATTGTTAATATTAGTTCATTTGAATTTTCCGTATTTGACTCAAATTCAAATAAATATAGTATATGTAAATATACACATCAATTTCTATTCTTATCAAATAAATAGTCTATCTATGGTTGACAAAAATAGATAGCCATTATTTTAACATTAAATAATTGAGATAAATTAAACATATGGTTAAAAAATTGAATTAAATAATACAAATTCAAATATGCACCATATATGTTTCAACCATTTATTGATATGAAGTCAATTTATGGTTGAGAAAAGTCCATAATCATGAATTTAACATTACACAATTGGGATTTAGAAGTTTCGACCTTAACATACTTATATGACAAAATGGAATACACCGTATTGTTAATATTAGTTCATTTGAATGGTACATATTTGACTCAAATTCAAATAAATATAGTAGATGTAAATATACACCTCAATTTCTATTCTTATCAAATAAATAGACTATCTATGGTTGACAAAAATTGATAGCCATAATTTTAACATTAAATAATTGAGATAAAGTAAATCTAACGTTAAAATATTGAATTAAATATTACAAATTCAAATATGCCCTTTATAAGTTTCAACCATTTATTGATATGAAGTAAATTTATGGTTGAGAAAAGTCCATAATCATGAATTTAACATTACACAATAGGGATTTGGAAGATTCTACCTTATAATACTTATATGACAAAATTCAATACACCGTATTGTTAATATTAGTTCATTTGAATGGTACATATTGAGTCAAATTCAAATAAATATAGTATATGTAAATATACACCTCAATTTCTATTCTTATCAAATAAATAGTCTATCTATGGTTGACAAAAATCGATAGCCATAATTTTAACATTAAAAAATTGAGATAAAGTAAATCTAACGTTAAAAAATTGAATTAAATATTACAAATGAAAATATGCCCCTTATAAGTTTCAACCATTGATTGATACGAAGTCAATTTATGGTTGAGAAAAGTCCATAATCATGAATTTAACATTACACAATTCGGATTTAGAAGATTTGACCTTAACATACTTATATCACAAAATGGAATACACCGTAGTGTTAATATTAGTTAATTTGAATTTTCCGTATTTGACTCAAATTCAAATAAATATAGTATATGTAAATATACACCTCAATTTCTATTCTTATCAAATAAATAGTCTATCTATGGTTGACAAAAATGGATAGCCATAATTTTAACATTAAATAATTGAGATAAATTAAACCTAAGGTTAAAAAATTGAATTAAATAATACAAATGCAAATATACACCTTATATGTTTCAACCATTTATTGATATAAAGTCAATTTATGGTTGAGAAAAGTCCACAATCATGAATTTAACATTACACAATTGGGATTTAGAAGATTCGACCTTAACATACTTATATGACAAAATGGAATACACCGTATTGTTATTATTAGTTCATTTGACTTTTCCGTATTTGACTCAAATTCAAATAAATATAGTATATGTAAATGTACACATCAATATCTATTCTTATCAAATAAATAGTCTATCTATGGTTGACATAAATGGATAGCCATAATTTTAACATTAAACAATTGAGATAAAGTAAATCTAACGTTAAAATATTGAATTAAATATTACAAATGCAAATATGCCACTTATAAGTTTGAACCATTTATTGATATGAAGTCAATTAAAGGATGAGAAAAGTCCATAATCATGAATTTAACATTACACAATTCGGATTTAGAAGCTTCGACCTTAACATACTAATATGGCAAAATGGAATACACCGTATTGTTAGTATTAGTTCATTTGAATGGTACATATTTGACTCAAATTCAAATAAATATAGTATATGTAAATATACACCTCAATTTCTATTCTTATGAAATAAATAGTCGATATATTTTTTAAAAAATTCGATAGCCATTATTTTAACATTAAATAGTTGAGATAAATTAAACATATGGTTAAAAAATTGAATTAAATAATACAAATGAAAATATGCAACTTACATGTTTCAGCCATTTATTGATATGAAGTCAATTTATGGTGGAGAAAAGTCCATAATCATGAATTTAACATTACACAATTGGGATTTAGAAGATTCGACCTTAACATACTGATATGACAAAATGGAATACAAAGTATTTTTAATATTAGTTCATTTAAATGTTCCATATTTGACTCAAATTCAAATAAATATAGTATATGTAAATATACACCTCAATTTCTATTATTATCAAATAAATAGTCGATATATTTTTTAAAAAATTCGATAGCCATTATTTTAACATTAAATAATTGAGATAAATTAAACATATGGTTAAAAAATTGAATTAAATAATACAAATTCAAATATGCACCATATATGTTTCAACCATTTATTGATATGAAGTCAATTTATGGTTGAGAAAAGTCCATAATCATGAATTTAACATTACACAATTGGGATTTAGAAGTTTCGACCTTAACATACTTATATGACAAAATGGAATACACCGTATTGTTAATATTAGTTCATTTGAATGGTACATATTTGACTCAAATTCAAATAAATATAGTAGATGTAAATATACACCTCAATTTCTATTCTTATCAAATAAATAGACTATCTATGGTTGACAAAAATCGATAGCCATAATTTTAACATTAAATAATTGAGATAAAGTAAATCTAACGTTAAAATATTGAATTAAATATTTTAAATTCAAATATTCCCTTTATAAGTTTCAACCATTTATTGATATGAAGTCAATTTATGGTTGAGAAAAGTTCATAATCATGAATTTAACATTACACAATAGGGATTTGGAAGATTCTACCTTATAATACTTATATGACAAAATTCAATACACCGTATTGTTAATATTAGTTCATTTGAATGGTACATATTTGACTCAAATTCAAATAAATATAGTATATGTAAATATACACCTCAATTTCTATTCTTATCAAATAAATAGTCTATCTATGGTTGACAAAAATGGATAGCCATAATTTTAACATTAAATAATTGAGATAAATTAAACCTAAGGTTAAAAAATTGAATTAAATAATACAAATGCAAATATACACCTTATATGTTTCAACCATTTATTGATATAAAGTCAATTTATGGTTGAGAAAAGTCCACAATCATGAATTTAACATTACACAATTGGGATTTAGAAGATTCGACCTTAACATACTTATATGACAAAATGGAATACACCGTATTGTTAATATTAGTTCATTTGAATTTTCCGTATTTGACTCAAATTCAAATAAATATAGTATATGTAAATATACACATCAATATCTATTCTTATCAAGTAAATAGTCTATCTATGGTTGACAAAAATGGATAGCCATAATTTTAACATTAAACAATTGAGATAAAGTAAATCTAACGTTAAAATATTGAATTAAATATAACAAATGCAAATATGGCACTTAATTGTTTGAACCATTTATTGATATGAAGTCAATTAAAGGATGAGAAAAGTCCATAATCATGAATTTAACATTACACAATTCGGATTTAGAAGCTTCGACCTTAACATACTAATATGGCAAAATGGAATACACCGTATTGTTAGTATTAGTTCATTTGAATGGTACATATTTGACTCAAATTCAAATAAATATAGTATATGTAAATATACACCTCAATTTCTATTCTTATCAAATAAATAGTCGATATATTTTTTAAAAAATTCGATAGCCATTATTTGAACATTAAATAATTGAGATAAATTAAACATATGGTTAAAAAATTGAATTAAATAATACAAATGCAAATATGCACCTTACATGTTTCAGCCATTTATTGATATGAAGTCAATTTATAGTTGAGAAAAGTCCATAATCTTGAATTTAACATTACACAATTGGGATTTAGAAGATTCAACCTTAACATACTGATATGACAAAATGGAATACACCGTATTTTTAATATTAGTTCATTTAAATGTTCCATATTTGACTCAAATTCAAATAAATATAGTATATGTAAATATACAACTCAATTTCTATTATTATCAAATAAATGGTCGATATATTTTTAAAAAAAATCGATAGCCATTATTTTAACATTAAATAATTGAGATAAATTAAACATATGGTTAAAAAATTGAATTAAATAATACAAATTCAAATATGCACCATATATGTTTCAACCATTTATTGATATGAAGTCAATTTATGGTTGAGAAAAGTCCATAATCATGAATTTAACATTACACAATTGGGATTTAGAAGTTTCGACCTTAACATACTTATATGACAAAATGGAATACATCGTATTGTTAATATTAGTTCATTTGAATGGTACATATTTGACTCAAATTCAAATAAATATAGTAGATGTAAATATACACCTCAATTTCTATTCTTATCAAATAAATAGACTATCTATGGTTGACAAAAATCGATAGCCATAATTTTAACATTAAATAATTGAGATAAAGTAAATCTAACGTTAAAATATTGAATTAAATATTACAAATTCAAATATTCCCTTTATAAGTTTCAACCATTTATTGATATGAAGTAAATTTATGGTTGAGAAAAGTTCATAATCATGAATTTAACATTACACAATAGGGATTTGGAAGATTCTACCTTATAATACTTATATGACAAAATTCAATACACCGTATTGTTAATATTAGTTCATTTGAATGGTACATATTTGACTCAAATTCAAATAAATATAGTATATGTAAATATACACCTCAATTTCTATTCTTATCAAATAAATAGTCTATCTATGGTTGACAAAAATCGATAGCCATAATTTTAACATTAAACAATTGAGATAAAGTAAATCTAACGTTAAAAAATTGAATTAAATATTAAAAATGCAAATATGGACCTTATATGTTTCAACCATTTATTGATAAGAAGTCAATTTATGGTTGAGAAAAGTCCATAATCATGAATTTAACATTACACAATTGGGATTTAGAAGTTTCGACCTTAACATACTTATATGACAAAATGGAATACACCGTATTGTTAATATTAGTTTATTTGAATGGTACAATTTTGACTCAAATTCAAATAAATATAGTAGAAGTAAATATACACCTCAATTTCTATTCTTATCAAATAAATAGACTATCTATGGTTGACAAAAATTGATAGCCATAATTTTAACATTAAATAATTGAGATAAAGTAAATCTAACGTTAAAATATTGAATTAAATATTACAAATTCAAATATGCCCTTTATAAGTTTCAACCATTTATTGATATGAAGTAAATTTATGGTTGAGAAAAGTCCATAATCATGAATTTAACATTACACAATAGGGATTTGGAAGATTCTACCTTATAATACTTATATGACAAAATTCAATACACCGTATTGTTAATATTAGTTCATTTGAATGGTACATATTTGACTCAAATTCAAATAAATATAGTATATGTAAATATACACCTCAATTTCTATTCTTATCAAATAAATAGTCTATCTATGGTTGACAAAAATCGATAGCCATAATTTTAACATTAAACAATTGAGATAAAGTAAATCTAACGTTAAAAAATTGAATTAAATATTAAAAATGAAAATATGCCGCTTATAAGTTTCAACCATTGATTGATACGAAGTCAATTTATGGTTGAGAAAAGTACATAATCATGAATTTTACATTACACAATTCGGATTTAGAAGATTCGACCTTAACATACTTATATGACAAAATGGAATACACCGTATTGTTAATATTAGTTCATTTGAATTTTCCGTATTTGACTCAAATTCAAATAAATATAGTATATGTAAATATACACATCAATTTCTATTCTTATCAAATAAATAGTTTATCTATGGTTGACAAAAATGGATAGCCATAATTTTAACATTAAATAATTGAGATAAATTAAACCTAAGGTTAAAAAATTGAATTAAATAATACAAATGCAAATATACACCTTATATGTTTCAACCATTTATTGATATAAAGTCAATTTATGGTTGAGAAAAGTCCACAATCATGAATTTAACATTACACAATTGGGATTTAGAAGATTCGACCTTAACATACTTATATGACAAAATGGAATACACCGTATTGTTAATATTAGTTCATTTGAATTTTCCGTATTTGACTCAAATTCAAATAAATATAGTATATGTAAATATACACATCAATATCTATTCTTATCAAGTAAATAGTCTATCTATGGTTGACAAAAATGGATAGCCATAATTTTAACATTAAACAATTGAGATAAAGTAAATCTAACGTTAAAATATTGAATTAAATATTACAAATTCAAATATGCCCTTTATAAGTTTCAACCATTTATTGATATGAAGTAAATTTATGGTTGAGAAAAGTCCATAATCATGAATTTAACATTACACAATAGGGATTTGGAAGATTCTACCTTATAATACTTATATGACAAAATTCAATACACCGTATTGTTAATATTAGTTCATTTGAATGGTACATATTTGACTCAAATTCAAATAAATATAGTATATGTAAATATACACTTCAATTTCTATTCTTATCAAATAAATAGTCTATCTATGGTTGACAAAAATCGATAGCCATAATTTTAACATTAAACAATTGAGATAAAGTAAATCTAACGTTAAAAAATTGAATTAAATATTACAAATGAAAATATGCCCCTTATAAGTTTCAACCATTGATTGATACGAAGTCAATTTATGGTTGAGAAAAGTACATAATCATGAATTTTACATTACACAATTCGGATTTAGAAGATTCGACCTTAACATACTTATATGACAAAATGGAATACACCGTATTGTTAATATTAGTTCATTTGAATTTTCCGTATTTGACTCAAATTCAAATAAATATAGTATATGTAAATATACACATCAATTTCTATTCTTATCAAATAAATAGTCTATCTATGGTTGACAAAAATGGATAGCCATAATTTTAACATTAAATAATTGAGATAAATTAAACCTAAGGTTAAAAAATTGAATTAAATAATACAAATGCAAATATACACCTTATATGTTTCAACCATTTATTGATATAAAGTCAATTTATGGTTGAGAAAAGTCCACAATCATGAATTTAACATTACACAATTGGGATTTAGAAGATTCGACCTTAACATACTTATATGACAAAATGGAATACACCGTATTGTTAATATTAGTTCATTTGAATTTTCCGTATTTGACTCAAATTCAAATAAATATAGTATATGTAAATATACACATCAATATCTATTCTTATCAAGTAAATAGTCTATCTATGGTTGACAAAAATGGATAGCCATAATTTTAACATTAAACAATTGAGATAAAGTAAATCTAACGTTAAAAAATTGAATTAAATATTACAAATGAAAATATGCCCCTTATAAGTTTCAACCATTGATTGATACGAAGTCAATTTATGGTTGAGAAAAGTCCATAATCATGAATTTTACATTACACAATTCGGATTTAGAAGATTCGACCTTAACATACTTATATGACAAAATGGAATACACCGTATTGTTAATATTAGTTCATTTGAATTTTCCGTATTTGACTCAAATTCAAATAAATATAGTATATGTAAATATACACATCAATTTCTATTCTTATCAAATAAATAGTCTATCTATGGTTGACAAAAATGGATAGCCATTATTTTAACATTAAATAATTGAGATAAATTAAACATATGGTTAAAAAATTGAATTAAATAATACAAATTCAAATATGCACCATATATGTTTCAACCATTTATTGATATGAAGTCAATTTATGGTTGAGAAAAGTCCATAATCATGAATTTAACATTACACAATTGGGATTTAGAAGTTTCGACCTTAACATACTTATATGACAAAATGGAATACACCGTATTGTTAATATTAGTTCATTTGAATGGTACATATTTGACTCAAATTCAAATAAATATAGTAGATGTAAATATACACCTCAATTTCTATTCTTATCAAATAAATAGACTATCTATGGTTGACAAAAATTGATAGCCATAATTTTAACATTAAATAATTGAGATAAAGTAAATCTAACGTTAAAATATTGAATTAAATATTACAAATTCAAATATGCCCTTTATAAGTTTCAACCATTTATTGATATGAAGTAAATTTATGGTTGAGAAAAGTCCATAATCATGAATTTAACATTACACAATAGGGATTTGGAAGATTCTACCTTATAATACTTATATGACAAAATTCAATACACCGTATTGTTAATATTAGTTCATTTGAATGGTACATATTGAGTCAAATTCAAATAAATATAGTATATGTAAATATACACCTCAATTTCTATTCTTATCAAATAAATAGTCTATCTATGGTTGACAAAAATCGATAGCCATAATTTTAACATTAAAAAATTGAGATAAAGTAAATCTAACGTTAAAAAATTGAATTAAATATTACAAATGAAAATATGCCCCTTATAAGTTTCAACCATTGATTGATACGAAGTCAATTTATGGTTGAGAAAAGTCCATAATCATGAATTTAACATTACACAATTCGGATTTAGAAGATTTGACCTTAACATACTTATATCACAAAATGGAATACACCGTAGTGTTAATATTAGTTCATTTGAATTTTCCGTATTTGACTCAAATTCAAATAAATATAGTATATGTAAATATACACCTCAATTTCTATTCTTATCAAATAAATAGTCTATCTATGGTTGACAAAAATGGATAGCCATAATTTTAACATTAAATAATTGAGATAAATTAAACCTAAGGTTAAAAAATTGAATTAAATAATACAAATGCAAATATACACCTTATATGTTTCAACCATTTATTGATATAAAGTCAATTTATGGTTGAGAAAAGTCCACAATCATGAATTTAACATTACACAATTGGGATTTAGAAGATTCGACCTTAACATACTTATATGACAAAATGGAATACACCGTATTGTTATTATTAGTTCATTTGAATTTTCCGTATTTGACTCAAATTCAAATAAATATAGTATATGTAAATGTACACATCAATATCTATTCTTATCAAATAAATAGTCTATCTATGGTTGACATAAATGGATAGCCATAATTTTAACATTAAACAATTGAGATAAAGTAAATCTAACGTTAAAATATTGAATTAAATATTACAAATGCAAATATGCCACTTATAAGTTTGAACCATTTATTGATATGAAGTCAATTAAAGGATGAGAAAAGTCCATAATCATGAATTTAACATTACACAATTCGGATTTAGAAGCTTCGACCTTAACATACTAATATGGCAAAATGGAATACACCGTATTGTTAGTATTAGTTCATTTGAATGGTACATATTTGACTCAAATTCAAATAAATATAGTATATGTAAATATACACCTCAATTTCTATTCTTATGAAATAAATAGTCGATATATTTTTTAAAAAATTCGATAGCCATTATTTTAACATTAAATAGTTGAGATAAATTAAACATATGGTTAAAAAATTGAATTAAATAATACAAATGAAAATATGCAACTTACATGTTTCAGCCATTTATTGATATGAAGTCAATTTATGGTGGAGAAAAGTCCATAATCATGAATTTAACATTACACAATTGGGATTTAGAAGATTCGACCTTAACATACTGATATGACAAAATGGAATACACAGTATTTTTAATATTAGTTCATTTAAATGTTCCATATTTGACTCAAATTCAAATAAATATAGTATATGTAAATATACACCTCAATTTCTATTATTATCAAATAAATAGTCGATATATTTTTTAAAAAATTCGATAGCCATTATTTTAACATTAAATAATTGAGATAAATTAAACATATGGTTAAAAAATTGAATTAAATAATACAAATTCAAATATGCACCATATATGTTTCAACCATTTATTGATATGAAGTCAATTTATGGTTGAGAAAAGTCCATAATCATGAATTTAACATTACACAATTGGGATTTAGAAGTTTCGACCTTAACATACTTATATGACAAAATGGAATACACCGTATTGTTAATATTAGTTCATTTGAATTTTCCGTATTTGACTCAAATTCAAATAAATATAGTATATGTAAATATACACATCAATATCTATTCTTATCAAGTAAATAGTCTATCTATGGTTGACAAAAATGGATAGCCATAATTTTAACATTAAACAATTGAGATAAAGTAAATCTAACGTTAAAAAATTGAATTAAATATTACAAATGAAAATATGCCCCTTATAAGTTTCAACCATTGATTGATACGAAGTCAATTTATGGTTGAGAAAAGTCCATAATCATGAATTTTACATTACACAATTCGGATTTAGAAGATTCGACCTTAACATACTTATATGACAAAATGGAATACACCGTATTGTTAATATTAGTTCATTTGAATTTTCCGTATTTGACTCAAATTCAAATAAATATAGTATATGTAAATATACACATCAATTTCTATTCTTATCAAATAAATAGTCTATCTATGGTTGACAAAAATGGATAGCCATTATTTTAACATTAAATAATTGAGATAAATTAAACATATGGTTAAAAAATTGAATTAAATAATACAAATTCAAATATGCACCATATATGTTTCAACCATTTATTGATATGAAGTCAATTTATGGTTGAGAAAAGTCCATAATCATGAATTTAACATTACACAATTGGGATTTAGAAGTTTCGACCTTAACATACTTATATGACAAAATGGAATACACCGTATTGTTAATATTAGTTCATTTGAATGGTACATATTTGACTCAAATTCAAATAAATATAGTAGATGTAAATATACACCTCAATTTCTATTCTTATCAAATAAATAGACTATCTATGGTTGACAAAAATTGATAGCCATAATTTTAACATTAAATAATTGAGATAAAGTAAATCTAACGTTAAAATATTGAATTAAATATTACAAATTCAAATATGCCCTTTATAAGTTTCAACCATTTATTGATATGAAGTAAATTTATGGTTGAGAAAAGTCCATAATCATGAATTTAACATTACACAATAGGGATTTGGAAGATTCTACCTTATAATACTTATATGACAAAATTCAATACACCGTATTGTTAATATTAGTTCATTTGAATGGTACATATTGAGTCAAATTCAAATAAATATAGTATATGTAAATATACACCTCAATTTCTATTCTTATCAAATAAATAGTCTATCTATGGTTGACAAAAATCGATAGCCATAATTTTAACATTAAAAAATTGAGATAAAGTAAATCTAACGTTAAAAAATTGAATTAAATATTACAAATGAAAATATGCCCCTTATAAGTTTCAACCATTGATTGATACGAAGTCAATTTATGGTTGAGAAAAGTCCATAATCATGAATTTAACATTACACAATTCGGATTTAGAAGATTTGACCTTAACATACTTATATCACAAAATGGAATACACCGTAGTGTTAATATTAGTTCATTTGAATTTTCCGTATTTGACTCAAATTCAAATAAATATAGTATATGTAAATATACACCTCAATTTCTATTCTTATCAAATAAATAGTCTATCTATGGTTGACAAAAATGGATAGCCATAATTTTAACATTAAATAATTGAGATAAATTAAACCTAAGGTTAAAAAATTGAATTAAATAATACAAATGCAAATATACACCTTATATGTTTCAACCATTTATTGATATAAAGTCAATTTATGGTTGAGAAAAGTCCACAATCATGAATTTAACATTACACAATTGGGATTTAGAAGATTCGACCTTAACATACTTATATGACAAAATGGAATACACCGTATTGTTATTATTAGTTCATTTGAATTTTCCGTATTTGACTCAAATTCAAATAAATATAGTATATGTAAATGTACACATCAATATCTATTCTTATCAAATAAATAGTCTATCTATGGTTGACATAAATGGATACCAATAATTTTAACATTAAACAATTGAGATAAAGTAAATCTAACGTTAAAATATTGAATTAAATATTACAAATGCAAATATGCCACTTATAAGTTTGAACCATTTATTGATATGAAGTCAATTAAAGGATGAGAAAAGTCCATAATCATGAATTTAACATTACACAATTCGGATTTAGAAGCTTCGACCTTAACATACTAATATGGCAAAATGGAATACACCGTATTGTTAGTATTAGTTCATTTGAATGGTACATATTTGACTCAAATTCAAATAAATATAGTATATGTAAATATACACCTCAATTTCTATTCTTATGAAATAAATAGTCGATATATTTTTTAAAAAATTCGATAGCCATTATTTTAACATTAAATAGTTGAGATAAATTAAACATATGGTTAAAAAATTGAATTAAATAATACAAATGAAAATATGCAACTTACATGTTTCAGCCATTTATTGATATGAAGTCAATTTATGGTGGAGAAAAGTCCATAATCATGAATTTAACATTACACAATTGGGATTTAGAAGATTCGACCTTAACATACTGATATGACAAAATGGAATACACAGTATTTTTAATATTAGTTCATTTAAATGTTCCATATTTGACTCAAATTCAAATAAATATAGTATATGTAAATATACACCTCAATTTCTATTATTATCAAATAAATAGTCGATATATTTTTTAAAAAATTCGATAGCCATTATTTTAACATTAAATAATTGAGATAAATTAAACATATGGTTAAAAAATTGAATTAAATAATACAAATTCAAATATGCACCATATATGTTTCAACCATTTATTGATATGAAGTCAATTTATGGTTGAGAAAAGTCCATAATCATGAATATAACATTACACAATTGGGATTTAGAAGTTTCGACCTTAACATACTTATATGACAAAATGGAATACACCGTATTGTTAATATTAGTTCATTTGAATGGTACATATTTGACTCAAATTCAAATAAATATAGTAGATGTAAATATACACCTCAATTTCTATTCTTATCAAATAAATAGACTATCTATGGTTGACAAAAATCGATAGCCATAATTTTAACATTAAATAATTGAGATAAAGTAAATCTAACGTTAAAATATTGAATTAAATATTTTAAATTCAAATATTCCCTTTATAAGTTTCAACCATTTATTGATATGAAGTCAATTTATGGTTGAGAAAAGTTCATAATCATGAATTTAACATTACAGAATAGGGATTTGGAAGATTCTACCTTATAATACTTATATGACAAAATTCAATACACCGTATTGTTAATATTAGTTCATTTGAATGGTACATATTTGACTCAAATTCAAATAAATATAGTATATGTAAATATACACCTCAATTTCTATTCTTATCAAATAAATAGTCTATCTATGGTTGACAAAAATCGATAGCCATAATTTTAACATTAAAAAATTGAGATAAAGTAAATCTAACATTAAAAAATTGAATTAAATATTACAAATGAAAATATGCCCCTTATAAGTTTCAACCATTGATTGATACGAAGTCAATTTATGGTTGAGAAAAGTCCATAATCATGAATTTAACATTACACAATTCGGATTTAGAAGATTCGACCTTAACATACTTATATGACAAAATGGAATACACCGTATTGTTAATATTAGTTCATTTGAATTTTCCGTATTTGACTCAAATTCAAATAAATATAGTATATGTAAATGTACACATCAATATCTATTCTTCTCAAATAAATAGTCTATCTATGGTTGACAAAAATGGATAGCCATAATTTTAACATTAAACAATTGAGATAAAGTAAATCTAACGTTAAAAAATTGAATTAAATATTACAAATTAAAATATGCCCCTTATAAGTTTCAACCATTGATTGATACGAAGTCAATTTATGGTTGAGAAAAGTCCATAATCATGAATTTAACATTACACAATAGGGATTTGGAAGATTCGACCTTATAATACTTATATGACAAAATTGAATACACCGTATTGTTAATATTAGTTCATTTGAATGGTCCATATTTTACTCAAATTCAAATAAATATAGTATATGTAAATATACACATCAATTTCTATTCTTAACCAATAAATAGTCTATCTATGGTTGACAAAAATGGATAGCCATAATTTTAACATTAAACAATTGAGATAAAGTAAATCTAACGTTAAAATATTGAATTAAATATTACAAATGCAAATATGCCACTTATAAGTTTGAACCATTTATTGATATGAAGTCAATTAAAGGATGAGAAAAGTCCATAATCATGAATTTAACATTACACAATTCGGATTTAGAAGCTTCGACCTTAACATACTAATATGGCAAAATGGAATACACCGTATTGTTAGTATTAGTTCATTTGAATGGTACATATTTGACTCAAATTCAAATAAATATAGTATATGTAAATATACACCTCAATTTCTATTCTTATGAAATAAATAGTCGATATATTTTTTAAAAAATTCGATAGCCATTATTTTTACATTAAATAATTGAGATAAATTAAACATATGGTTAAAAAATTGAATTAAATAATACAAATGAAAATATGCAACTTACATGTTTCAGCCATTTATTGATATGAAGTCAATTTATGGTTGAGAAAAGTCCATAATCATGAATTTAACATTACACAATTGGGATTTAGAAGATTCGACCTTAACATACTGATATGACAAAATGGAATACACCGTATTTTTAATATTAGTTCATTTAAATGTTCCATATTTGACTCAAATTCAAATAAATATAGTATATGCAAATATACACCCCAATTTCTATTATTATCAAATAAATAGTCGATATATTTTTAAAAACATTCGATAGCCATTATTTTAACATTAAATAATTGAGATAAATTAAACATATGGTTAAAAAATTGAATTAAATAATACAAATTCAAATATGCACCATATATGTTTCAACCATTTATTGATTTGAAGTCAATTTATGGTTGAGAAAAGTCCATAATCATGAATTTAACATTACACAATTGGGATTTAGAAGTTTCGACCTTAACATACTTATATGACAAAATGGAATACACCGTATTGTTAATATTAGTTTATTTGAATGGTACATATTTGACTCAAATTCAAATAAATATAGTAGATGTAAATATACACCTCAATTTCTATTCTTATCAAATAAATAGACTATCTATGGTTGACAAAAATTGATAGCCATAATTTTAACATTAAATAATTGAGATAAAGTAAATCTAACGTTAAAATATTGAATTAAATATTACAAATTCAAATATGCCCTTTATAAGTTTCAACCATTTATTGATATGAAGTAAATTTATGGTTGAGAAAAGTCCATAATCATGAATTTAACATTACCCAATAGGGATTTGGAAGATTCTACCTTATAATACTTATATGACAAAATTCAATACACGGTATTGTTAATATTAGTTCATTTGAATGGTACATATTTGACTCAAATTCAAATAAATATAGTATATGTAAATATACACCTCAATTTCTATTCTTATCAAATAAATAGTCTATCTATGGTTGACAAAAATCGATAGCCATAATTTTAACATTAAACAATTGAGATAAAGTAAATCTAACGTTAAAAAATTGAATTAAATATTACAAATGAAAATATGCCCCTTATAAGTTTCAACCATTGATTGATACGAAGTCAATTTATGGTTGAGAAAAGTCCATAATCATGAATTTTACATTACACAATTCGGATTTAGAAGATTCGACCTTAACATACTTATATGACAAAATGGAATACACCGTATTGTTAATATTAGTTCATTTGAATTTTCCGTATTTGACTCAAATTCAAATAAATATAGTATATGTAAATATACACATCAATTTCTATTCTTATCAAATAAATAGTCTATCTATGGTTGACAAAAATGGATAGCCATAATTTTAACATTAAATAATTGAGATAAATTAAACCTAAGGTTAAAAAATTGAATTAAATAATACAAATGCAAATATACACCTTATATGTTTCAACCATTTATTGATATGAAGTCAATTAAAGGATGAGAAAAGTCCACAATCATGAATTTAACATTACAGAATTCGGATTTAGAAGATTCGACATTAACATACTTATATGACAAAATGGAATACACCGTATTGTTAATATTAGTTC
This sequence comes from Hippophae tibetana, assembly GCA_037013495.1. NCBI lineage: Eukaryota > Viridiplantae > Streptophyta > Magnoliopsida > Rosales > Elaeagnaceae > Hippophae > Hippophae tibetana. Next base: position 11,667,157 of record CM072805.1, on the reverse strand, counting down.
ATTTGAATTTTCCGTATTTGACTCAAATTCAAATAAATATAGTATATGTAAATATACACATCAATATCTATTCTTATCAAGTAAATAGTCTATCTATGGTTGACAAAAATGGATAGCCATAATTTTAACATTAAACAATTGAGATAAAGTAAATCTAACGTTAAAATATTGAATTAAATATTACAAATGCAAATATGCCACTTATAAGTTTGAACCATTTATTGATATGAAGTCAATTAAAGGATGAGAAAAGTCCATAATCATGAATTTAACATTACACAATTCGGATTTAGAAGCTTCGACCTTAACATACTAATATGGCAAAATGGAATACACCGTATTGTTAGTATTAGTTCATTTGAATGGTACATATTTGACTCAAATTCAAATAAATATAGTATATGTAAATATACACCTCAATTTCTATTCTTATGAAATAAATAGTCGATATATTTTTTAAAAAATTCGATAGCCATTATTTTAACATTAAATAATTGAGATAAATTAAACATATGGTTAAAAAATTGAATTAAATAATACAAATGAAAATATGCAACTTACATGTTTCAGCCATTTATTGATATGAAGTCAATTTATGGTTGAGAAAAGTCCATAATCATGAATTTAACATTACACAATTGGGATTTAGAAGATTCGACCTTAACATACTGATATGACAAAATGGAATACACCGTATTTTTAATATTAGTTCATTTAAATGTTCCATATTTGACTCAAATTCAAATAAATATAGTATATGTAAATATACACCTCAATTTCTATTATTATCAAATAAATAGTCGATATATTTTTAAAAAAATTTGATAGGCATTATTTTAACATTAAATAATTGAGATAAATTAAACATATGGTTAAAAAATTGAATTAAATAATACAAATTCAAATATGCACCATATATGTTTCAACCATTTATTGATATGAAGTCAATTTATGGTTGAGAAAAGTCCATAATCATGAATTTAACATTACACAATTGGGATTTAGAAGTTTCGACCTTAACATACTTATATGACAAAATGGAATACACCGTATTGTTAATATTAGTTTATTTGAATGGTACATATTTGACTCAAATTCAAATAAATATAGTAGATGTAAATATACACCTCAATTTCTATTCTTATCAAATAAATAGACTATCTATGGTTGACAAAAATTGATAGCCATAATTTTAACATTAAATAATTGAGATAAAGTAAATCTAACGTTAAAATATTGAATTAAATATTACAAATTCAAATATGCCCTTTATAAGTTTCAACCATTTATTGATATGAAGTAAATTTATGGTTGAGAAAAGTCCATAATCATGAATTTAACATTACACAATAGGGATTTGGAAGATTCTACCTTATAATACTTATATGACAAAATTCAATACACCGTATTGTTAATATTAGTTCATTTGAATGGTACATATTTGACTCAAATTCAAATAAATATAGTATATGTAAATATACACCTCAATTTCTATTCTTATCAAATAAATAGTCTATCTATGGTTGACAAAAATCGATAGCCATAATTTTAACATTAAACAATTGAGATAAAGTAAATCTAACGTTAAAAAATTGAATTAAATATTACAAATGAAAATATGCCCCTTATAAGTTTCAACCATTGATTGATACGAAGTCAATTTATGGTTGAGAAAAGTCCATAATCATGAATTTTACATTACACAATTCGGATTTAGAAGATTCGACCTTAACATACTTATATGACAAAATGGAATACACCGTATTGTTAATATTAGTTCATTTGAATTTTCCGTATTTGACTCAAATTCAAATAAATATAGTATATGTAAATATACACATCAATTTCTATTCTTATCAAATAAATAGTCTATCTATGGTTGACAAAAATGGATAGCCATAATTTTAACATTAAATAATTGAGATAAATTAAACCTAAGGTTAAAAAATTGAATTAAATAATACAAATGCAAATATACACCTTATATGTTTCAACCATTTATTGATATAAAGTCAATTTATGGTTGAGAAAAGTCCACAATCATGAATTTAACATTACACAATTGGGATTTAGAAGATTCGACCTTAACATACTTATATGACAAAATGGAATACACCGTATTGTTAATATTAGTTCATTTGAATTTTCCGTATTTGACTCAAATTCATAATAAATATAGTATATGTAAATATACACATCAATATCTATTCTTATCAAGTAAATAGTCTATCTATGGTTGACAAAAATGGATAGCCATAATTTTAACATTAAACAATTGAGATAAAGTAAATCTAACGTTAAAAAATTGAATTAAATATTGCAAATGAAAATATGCCCCTTATAAGTTTCAACCATTGATTGATACGAAGTCAATTTATGGTTGAGAAAAGTCCATAATCATGAATTTTACATTACACAATTCGGATTTAGAAGATTCGACCTTAACATACTTATATGACAAAATGGAATACACCGTATTGTTAATATTAGTTCATTTGAATTTTCCGTATTTGACTCAAATTCAAATAAATATAGTATATGTAAATATACACATCAATTTCTATTCTTATCAAATAAATAGTCTATCTATGGTTGACAAAAATGGATAGCCATTATTTTAACATTAAATAATTGAGATAAATTAAACATATGGTTAAAAAATTGAATTAAATAATACAAATTCAAATATGCACCATATATGTTTCAACCATTTATTGATATGAAGTCAATTTATGGTTGAGAAAAGTCCATAATCATGAATTTAACATTACACAATTGGGATTTAGAAGTTTCGACCTTAACATACTTATATGACAAAATGGAATACACCGTATTGTTAATATTAGTTCATTTGAATGGTACATATTTGACTCAAATTCAAATAAATATAGTATATGTAAATATACACCTCAATTTCTATTCTTATCAAATAAATAGACTATCTATGGTTGACAAAAATCGATAGCCATAATTTTAACATTAAATAATTGAGATAAAGTAAATCTAACGTTAAAATATTGAATTAAATATTACAAATTCAAATATTCCCTTTATAAGTTTCAACCATTTATTGATATGAAGTAAATTTATGGTTGAGAAAAGTTCATAATCATGAATTTAACATTACACAATAGGGATTTGGAAGATTCTACCTTATAATACTTATATCACAAAATTCAATACACCGTATTGTTAATATTAGTTCATTTGAATGGTACATATTTGACTCAAATTCAAATAAATATAGTATATGTAAATATACACCTCAATTTCTATTCTTATCAAATAAATAGTCTATCTATGGTTGACAAAAATCGATAGCCATAATTTTAACATTAAAAAATTGAGATAAAGTAAATCTAACGTTAAAATATTGAATTAAATATTACAAATGCAAATATGCCACTTATAAGTTTGACCCATTTATTGATATGAAGTCAATTAAAGGATGAGAAAAGTCCATAATCATGAATTTAACATTACACAATTCGGATTTAGAAGATTGGACCTTAACATACTAATATGACAAAATGGAATACACCGTATTGTTAGTATTAGTTCATTTGAATGGTACATATTTGACTCCAATTCAAATAAATATAGTATATGTAAATATACACCTCAATTTCTATTCTTATCAAATAAATAGTCTATCTATGGTTGACAAAAATCGTTAGCCATAATTTTAACATTAAATAATTGAGATAAATTAAACCTAAGGTTAAAAAATTCAATTAAACAATACAAATGCAAATATGCACCTTATATGTTTCAACCATTTACTGATATGAAGTCAATTTATGGTTGAGAAAAGTCCATAATCATAAATTTAACATTACACAATTGGGATTTAGAAGATTCGACCTTTACATACTTATATTACAAAATTGAATACACCGTATTGTTAATATTAGTTCATTTGAATGGTCCATATTTGACTCAAATTCAAATAAATATAGTATATGTAAATATACACCTCAATTTCTATTCTTATCAAATAAATAGCCTATCTATGGTTGACAAAAATCGATAGCCATAATTTTAACATTAAACAATTGAGATAAAGTAAATCTAACGTTAAAATATTGAATTAAATATTACAAATGCAAATATGCCACTTATAAATTTGAACCATTTATTGATATGAAGTCAATTAAAGGATGAGAAAAGTCCATAATCATGAATTTAACATTACACAATTCGGATTTAGAAGATTCGACCTTAACATACTTATATGACAAAATGGAATACACCGTATTGTTAATATTAGTTCATTTGAATTTTCCGTATTTGACTCAAATTCAAATAAATATAGTATATGTAAATATACACATCAATTTCTATTCTTATCAAATAAATAGTCTATCTATGGTTGACAAAAATCGATAGCCATAATTTTAACATTAAACAATTGAGATAAAGTAAATCTAACGTTAAAATATTGAATTAAATATTACAAATGCAAATATGCCACTTATAAGTTTGAACCATTTATTGATATGAAGTCAATTAAAGGATGAGAAAAGTCCATAATCATGAATTTAACATTACACAACTCGGATTTAGAAGATTCGACCTTAACATACTTATATGACAAAATGGAATACATCGTATTGTTAATATTAGTTTATTTGAATTTTCCGTATTTGACTCAAATTCAAATAAATATAGTATATGTAAATATACACATCAATATCTATTCTTATCAAATAAATAGTCTATCTATGGTTGACAAAAATCGATAGCCATAATTTTAACATTAAATAATTGAGATAAAGTAAATCTAACGTTAAAAAATTGAATTAAATATTACAAATGAAAATATGCCCCTTATAAGTTTCAACCATTGATTGATACGAAGTCAATTTATGGTTGAGAAAAGTCCATAATCATGAATTTAACATTACACAATAGGGATTTGGAAGATTCGACCATATAATACTTATATGACAAAATTGAATACACCGTATTGTTAATATTAGTTCATTTGAATGGTCCATATTTGACTCAAATTCAAATAAATATAGTATATGTAAATATACATATCAATTTCTATTCTTATCAAATAAATAGTCTATCTATGGTTGACAAAAATCGATAGCCATAATTTTAACATTAAATAATTGAGATAAATTAAACCTAAGGTTAAAAAATTCAATTAAATAATACAAATGCAAATATACACCTTATATGTTTCAACCATTTATTGATATAAAGTCAATTTATGGTTGAGAAAAGTCCACAATCATGAATTTAACATTACACAATTGGGATTTAGAAGATTCGACCTTAACATACTTATATGACAAAATGGAATACACCGTATTGTTAATATTAGTTCATTTGAATTTTCCGTATTTGACTCAAATTCAAATAAATATAGTATATGTAAATATACACATCAATTTCTATTCTTATAAAATAAATAGTCTATCTATGGTTGACAAAAATGGATAGCCATAATTTTAACATTAAACAATTGAGATAAAGTAAATCTAACGTTAAAATATTGAATTAAATATTACAAATTCAAATATGCCACTTATAAGTTTGAACCATTTATTGATATGAAGTCAATTAAAGGATGAGAAAAGTCCATAATCATGAATTTAACATTACACAATTCGGATTTAGAAGCTTCGACCTTAACATACTAATATGAGAAAATGGAATACACCGTATTGTTAGTATTAGTTCATTTGAATGGTACATATTTGACTCAAATTCAAATAAATATAGTATATGTAAATATACACCTCAATTTCTATTCTTATCAAATAAATAGTCTATCTATGGTTGACAAAAATCGTTAGCCATAATTTTAACATTAAATAATTGAGATAAATTAAACCTAAGGTTAAAAAATTCAATTAAACAATACAAATGCAAATATGCACCTTATATGTTTCAACCATTTACTGATATGAAGTCAATTTATGGTTGAGAAAAGTCCATAATCATAAATTTAACATTACACAATTGGGATTTAGAAGATTCGACCTTAACATACTTATATTACAAAATTGAATACACCGTATTGTTAATATTAGTTCATTTGAATGGTCCATATTTGACTCAATTTCAAATAAATATAGTATATGTAAATATACACCTCAATTTCTATTCTTATCAAATAAATAGTCTATGTATGGTTGACAAAAATCGATAGCCATAATTTTAACATTAAACAATTGAGATAAAGTAAATCTAACGTTAAAATATTGAATTAAATATTACAAATGCAAATATGCCACTTATAAGTTTGAACCATTTATTGATATGAAGTCAATTAAAGGATGAGAAAAGTCCATAATCATGAATTTAACATTACACAATTGGGATTTAGAAGTTTCGACCTTAACATACTTATATGACAAAATGGAATACACCGTATTGTTAATATTAGTTTATTTGAATGGTACATATTTGACTCAAATTCAAATAAATATAGTAGATGTAAATATACACCTCAATTTCTATTCTTATCAAATAAATAGACTATCTATGGTTGACAAAAATTGATAGCCATAATTTTAACATTAAATAATTGAGATAAAGTAAATCTAACGTTAAAATATTGAATTAAATATTACAAATTCAAATATGCCCTTTATAAGTTTCAACCATTTATTGATATGAAGTAAATTTATGGTTGAGAAAAGTCCATAATCATGAATTTAACATTACACAATAGGGATTTGGAAGATTCTACCTTATAATACTTATATGACAAAATTCAATACACCGTATTGTTAATATTAGTTCATTTGAATGGTACATATTTGACTCAAATTCAAATAAATATAGTATATGTAAATATACACCTCAATTTCTATTCTTATCAAATAAATAGTCTATCTATGGTTGACAAAAATCGATAGCCATAATTTTAACATTAAACAATTGAGATAAAGTAAATCTAACGTTAAAAAATTGAATTAAATATTACAAATGAAAATATGCCCCTTATAAGTTTCAACCATTGATTGATACGAAGTCAATTTATGGTTGAGAAAAGTCCATAATCATGAATTTTACATTACACAATTCGGATTTAGAAGATTCGACCTTAACATACTTATATGACAAAATGGAATACACCGTATTGTTAATATTAGTTCATTTGAATTTTCCGTATTTGACTCAAATTCAAATAAATATAGTATATGTAAATATACACATCAATTTCTATTCTTATCAAATAAATAGTCTATCTATGGTTGACAAAAATGGATAGCCATAATTTTAACATTAAATAATTGAGATAAATTAAACCTAAGGTTAAAAAATTGAATTAAATAATACAAATGCAAATATACACCTTATATGTTTCAACCATTTATTGATATAAAGTCAATTTATGGTTGAGAAAAGTCCACAATCATGAATTTAACATTACACAATTGGGATTTAGAAGATTCGACCTTAACATACTTATATGACAAAATGGAATACACCGTATTGTTAATATTAGTTCATTTGAATTTTCCGTATTTGACTCAAATTCATAATAAATATAGTATATGTAAATATACACATCAATATCTATTCTTATCAAGTAAATAGTCTATCTATGGTTGACAAAAATGGATAGCCATAATTTTAACATTAAACAATTGAGATAAAGTAAATCTAACGTTAAAAAATTGAATTAAATATTGCAAATGAAAATATGCCCCTTATAAGTTTCAACCATTGATTGATACGAAGTCAATTTATGGTTGAGAAAAGTCCATAATCATGAATTTTACATTACACAATTCGGATTTAGAAGATTCGACCTTAACATACTTATATGACAAAATGGAATACACCGTATTGTTAATATTAGTTCATTTGAATTTTCCGTATTTGACTCAAATTCAAATAAATATAGTATATGTAAATATACACATCAATTTCTATTCTTATCAAATAAATAGTCTATCTATGGTTGACAAAAATGGATAGCCATTATTTTAACATTAAATAATTGAGATAAATTAAACATATGGTTAAAAAATTGAATTAAATAATACAAATTCAAATATGCACCATATATGTTTCAACCATTTATTGATATGAAGTCAATTTATGGTTGAGAAAAGTCCATAATCATGAATTTAACATTACACAATTGGGATTTAGAAGTTTCGACCTTAACATACTTATATGACAAAATGGAATACACCGTATTGTTAATATTAGTTCATTTGAATGGTACATATTTGACTCAAATTCAAATAAATATAGTATATGTAAATATACACCTCAATTTCTATTCTTATCAAATAAATAGACTATCTATGGTTGACAAAAATCGATAGCCATAATTTTAACATTAAATAATTGAGATAAAGTAAATCTAACGTTAAAATATTGAATTAAATATTACAAATTCAAATATTCCCTTTATAAGTTTCAACCATTTATTGATATGAAGTAAATTTATGGTTGAGAAAAGTTCATAATCATGAATTTAACATTACACAATAGGGATTTGGAAGATTCTACCTTATAATACTTATATCACAAAATTCAATACACCGTATTGTTAATATTAGTTCATTTGAATGGTACATATTTGACTCAAATTCAAATAAATATAGTATATGTAAATATACACCTCAATTTCTATTCTTATCAAATAAATAGTCTATCTATGGTTGACAAAAATCGATAGCCATAATTTTAACATTAAAAAATTGAGATAAAGTAAATCTAACGTTAAAATATTGAATTAAATATTACAAATGCAAATATGCCACTTATATGTTTGACCCATTTATTGATATGAAGTCAATTAAAGGATGAGAAAAGTCCATAATCATGAATTTAACATTACACAATTCGGATTTAGAAGATTGGACCTTAACATACTAATATGACAAAATGGAATACACCGTATTGTTAGTATTAGTTCATTTGAATGGTACATATTTGACTCCAATTCAAATAAATATAGTATATGTAAATATACACCTCAATTTCTATTCTTATCAAATAAATAGTCTATCTATGGTTGACAAAAATCGTTAGCCATAATTTTAACATTAAATAATTGAGATAAATTAAACCTAAGGTTAAAAAATTCAATTAAACAATACAAATGCAAATATGCACCTTATATGTTTCAACCATTTACTGATATGAAGTCAATTTATGGTTGAGAAAAGTCCATAATCATAAATTTAACATTACACAATTGGGATTTAGAAGATTCGACCTTTACATACTTATATTACAAAATTGAATACACCGTATTGTTAATATTAGTTCATTTGAATGGTCCATATTTGACTCAAATTCAAATAAATATAGTATATGTAAATATACACCTCAATTTCTATTCTTATCAAATAAATAGCCTATCTATGGTTGACAAAAATCGATAGCCATAATTTTAACATTAAACAATTGAGATAAAGTAAATCTAACGTTAAAATATTGAATTAAATATTACAAATGCAAATATGCCACTTATAAATTTGAACCATTTATTGATATGAAGTCAATTAAAGGATGAGAAAAGTCCATAATCATGAATTTAACATTACACAATTCGGATTTAGAAGATTCGACCTTAACATACTTATATGACAAAATGGAATACACCGTATTGTTAATATTAGTTCATTTGAATTTTCCGTATTTGACTCAAATTCAAATAAATATAGTATATGTAAATATACACATCAATTTCTATTCTTATCAAATAAATAGTCTATCTATGGTTGACAAAAATCGATAGCCATAATTTTAACATTAAACAATTGAGATAAAGTAAATCTAACGTTAAAATATTGAATTAAATATTACAAATGCAAATATGCCACTTATAAGTTTGAACCATTTATTGATATGAAGTCAATTAAAGGATGAGAAAAGTCCATAATCATGAATTTAACATTACACAATTCGGATTTAGAAGATTCGACCTTAACATACTTATATGACAAAATGGAATACATCGTATTGTTAATATTAGTTTATTTGAATTTTCCGTATTTGACTCAAATTCAAATAAATATAGTATATGTAAATATACACATCAATATCTATTCTTATCAAATAAATAGTCTATCTATGGTTGACAAAAATCGATAGCCATAATTTTAACATTAAATAATTGAGATAAAGTAAATCTAACGTTAAAAAATTGAATTAAATATTACAAATGAAAATATGCCCCTTATAAGTTTCAACCATTGATTGATACGAAGTCAATTTATGGTTGAGAAAAGTCCATAATCATGAATTTAACATTACACAATAGGGATTTGGAAGATTCGACCATATAATACTTATATGACAAAATTGAATACACCGTATTGTTAATATTAGTTCATTTGAATGGTCCATATTTGACTCAAATTCAAATAAATATAGTATATGTAAATATACATATCAATTTCTATTCTTATCAAATAAATAGTCTATCTATGGTTGACAAAAATCGATAGCCATAATTTTAACATTAAATAATTGAGATAAATTAAACCTAAGGTTAAAAAATTCAATTAAATAATACAAATGCAAATATACACCTTATATGTTTCAACCATTTATTGATATAAAGTCAATTTATGGTTGAGAAAAGTCCACAATCATGAATTTAACATTACACAATTGGGATTTAGAAGATTCGACCTTAACATACTTATATGACAAAATGGAATACACCGTATTGTTAATATTAGTTCATTTGAATTTTCCGTATTTGACTCAAATTCAAATAAATATAGTATATGTAAATATACACATCAATTTCTATTCTTATAAAATAAATAGTCTATCTATGGTTGACAAAAATGGATAGCCATAATTTTAACATTAAACAATTGAGATAAAGTAAATCTAACGTTAAAATATTGAATTAAATATTACAAATTCAAATATGCCACTTATAAGTTTGAACCATTTATTGATATGAAGTCAATTAAAGGATGAGAAAAGTCCATAATCATGAATTTAACATTACACAATTCGGATTTAGAAGCTTCGACCTTAACATACTAATATGAGAAAATGGAATACACCGTATTGTTAGTATTAGTTCATTTGAATGGTACATATTTGACTCAAATTCAAATAAATATAGTATATGTAAATATACACCTCAATTTCTATTCTTATCAAATAAATAGTCTATCTATGGTTGACAAAAATCGTTAGCCATAATTTTAACATTAAATAATTGAGATAAATTAAACCTAAGGTTAAAAAATTCAATTAAACAATACAAATGCAAATATGCACCTTATATGTTTCAACCATTTACTGATATGAAGTCAATTTATGGTTGAGAAAAGTCCATAATCATAAATTTAACATTACACAATTGGGATTTAGAAGATTCGACCTTAACATACTTATATTACAAAATTGAATACACCGTATTGTTAATATTAGTTCATTTGAATGGTCCATATTTGACTCAATTTCAAATAAATATAGTATATGTAAATATACACCTCAATTTCTATTCTTATCAAATAAATAGTCTATGTATGGTTGACAAAAATCGATAGCCATAATTTTAACATTAAACAATTGAGATAAAGTAAATCTAACGTTAAAATATTGAATTAAATATTACATATGAAAATATGCCCCTTATAAGTTTCAACCATTGATTGATACGAAGTCAATTTATGGTTGAGAAAAGTCCATAATCATGAATTTAACATTACACAATTGGGATTTGGAAGATTCGACCTTATAATACTTATATGACAAAATTGAATACAGCGTATTGTTAATATTAGTTCATTTGAATGGTCCATATTTGGCTAAAATTCAAATAAATATAGTATATGTAAATATACACATCAATTTCTATTCTTATCAAATAAATAGTCTATCTATGGTTGACAAAAATCGATACCATAATGTTAACATTAAATAATTGAGATAAATTAAACCTAAGGTTAAAAAATTGAATTAAATAATACAAATGCAAATATACACCTTATATGTTTCAACCATTTATTGATATAAAGTCAATTTATGGTTGAGAAAAGTCCACAATCAGGAATTTAACATTACACAATTGGGATTTAGAAGATTCGACCTTAACATACTGATATGACAAAATGGAATACACCGTATTTTTAATATTAGTTCATTTAAATGTTCCATATTTGACTGAAATTCAAATAAATATAGTATATGTAAATATACACCTCAATTTCTATTATTATCTAAAAATAGTCGATATATTTTTTAAAAAATTCGATAGCCATTATTTGAACATTAAATAATTGAGATAAATTAAACATATGGTTAAAAAATTGAATTAAATAATACAAATGCAAATATGCACCTTACATGTTTCAGCCATTTATTGATATGAAGTCAATTTATGGTTGAGAAAAGTCCATAATCATGAATTTAACATTACACAATTGGGATTTAGAAGATTCGAACTTAACATACTGATATAACAAAATGGAATACACCGTATTTTTAATATTAGTTCATTTAAATGTTCCATATTTGACTCAAATTCAAATAAATATAGTATATGTAAATATACACCTCAATTTCTATTATTATCAAATAAATAGTCGATATATTTTTAAAAAACTTCGGTAGCTATTTTTTTAACATTAAATAATTGAGATAAATTAAACATATGGTTAAAAAATTGAATTAAATAATACAAATTCAAATATGCACCATATATGTTTCAACCATTTATTGATATGAAGTCAATTTATGGTTGAGAAAAGTCCATAATCATGAATTTAACATTACACAATTGGGATTTAGAAGTTTCGAACTTAACATACTTATATGACAAAATGGAATACACCGTATTGTTAATATTAGTTCATTTGAATGGTACATATTTGACTCAAATTCAAATAAATATAGTAGATGTAAATATACACCTCAATTTCTATTCTTATGAAATAAATAGACTATCTATGGTTGACAAAAATCGATAGCCATAATTTTAACATTAAATAATTGAGATAAAGTAAATCTAACGTTAAAATATTGAATTAATTATTACAAATTCAAATATGCGCTTTATAAGTTTCAACCATTTATTGATATGAAGTAAATTTATGGTTGAGAAAAGTCCATAATCATGAATTTAACATTACACAATAGGGATTTGGAAGATTCTACCTTATAATACTTATATGACAAAATTCAATACACCGTATTGTTAATATTAGTTCATTTGAATGGTACATATTTGACTCAAATTCAAATAAATATAGTATATGTAAATATACACATCAATTTCTATTCTTATCAAATAAATAGTCGATATATTTTTTAAAAAATTCGATAGCCATTATTTTAACATTAAATAATTGAGATAAATTAAACATATGGTTAAAAAATTGAATTAAATAATACAAATGCAAATATGCACCTTACATGTTTCAGCCATTTATTGATATGAAGTCAATTTATGGTTGAGAAAAGTCCATAATCATGAATTTAACATTACACAATAGGGATTTGGAAGATTCTACCTTATAATACTTATATAACAAAATTGAATACACCGTATTGTTAATATTAGTTCATTTGAATGGTACATATTTGACTCAAATTCAAATAAATATAGTATATGTAAATATACACCTCAATTTCTATTCTTATCAAATAAATAGTCTATCTATGGTTGACAAAAATCGATAGCCATAATTTTAACATTAAATAATTGAGATAAATTAAACATATGGTTAAAAAATTGAATTAAATAATACAAATTCAAATATGCACCATATATGTTTCAACCATTTATTGATATAAAGTCAATTTATGGTTGAGAAAAGTCCACAATCATGAATTTAACATTACACAATTGGGATTTAGAAGATTCGACCTTAACATACTTATATGAAAAAATGGAATACACCGTATTGTTAATATTAGTTCATTTGAATTTTCCGTATTTGACTCAAATTCAAATAAATATAGTATATGTAAATATACACATCAATTTCTATTCTTATCAAATAAATAGCCTATCTATGGTTGACAAAAATAGATAGCCATAATTTTAACATTAAACAATTGAGATAAAGTAAATCTAACGTTAAAATATTGAATTAAATATTACAAATGCAAATATGCCACTTATAAGTTTCAACCATTTACTGATATGAAGTAAATTTATGGTTGAGAAAAGTCCATAATCATGAATTTAACATTACACAATTCGGATTTAGAAGCTTCGACCTTAACATACTAATATGACAAAATGGAATACACCGTATTGTTAGTATTAGTTCATTTGAATGGTACATATTTGACTCAAATTCAAATAAATATAGTATATGTAAATATACACCTCAATTTCTATTCTTATCAAATAAATAGTCTATCTATGGTTGACAAAAATCGATAGCCATAATTTTAACATTAAACAATTGAGATAAAGTAAATCTAACGTTAAAAAATTGAATTAAATATTAAAAATGAAAATATGCCCCTTATAAGTTTCAACCATTGATTGATACGAAGTCAATTTATGGTTGCGAAAAGTCCATAATCATGAATTTAACATTACACAATTCGGATTTAGAAGATTCGACCTTAACATACTGATATGACAAAATGGAATACACCGTATTGTTAGTATTAGTTCATTTGAATGGTACATATTTGACTCAAATTCAAATAAATATAGTATATGTAAATATACACATCAATTTCTATTCTTATCAAATAAATAGTCTATCTATGGTTGACAAAAATGGATAGCCATAATTTTAACATTAAACAATTGAGATAAAGTAAATCTAACGTTAAAATATTGAATTAAATATTACAAATGCAAATATGCCACTTATAAGTTTCAACCATTTACTGATATGAAGTAAATTTATGGTTGAGAAAAGTCCATAATCATGAATTTAACATTACACAATTCGGATTTAGAAGCTTCGACCTTAACATACTAATATGACAAAATGGAATACACCGTATTGTTAGTATTAGTTCATTTGAATGGTACATATTTGACTCAAATTCAAATAAATATAGTATATGTAAATATACACCTCAATTTCTATTCTTATCAAATAAATAGTCTATCTATGGTTGACAAAAATCGATAGCCATAATTTTAACATTAAACAATTGAGATAAAGTAAATCTAACGTTAAAAAATTGAATTAAATATTACAAATGAAAATATGCCCCTTATAAGTTTCAACCATTGATTGATACGAAGTCAATTTATGGTTGCGAAAAGTCCATAATCATGAATTTAACATTACACAATTGGGATTTAGAAGTTTCGACCTTAACATACTTATATGACAAAATGAAATACACCGTATTGTTAATATTAGTTCATTTGAATGGTACATATTTGACTCAAATTCAAATAAATATAGTAGATGTAAATATACACCTCAATTTCTATTCTTATCAAATAAATAGACTATCTATGGTTGACAAAAATCGATAGCCATAATTTTAACATTAAATAATTGAGATAAATTAAACATATGGTTAAAAAATTGAATTAAATAATACAAATTCAAATATGCACCATATATGTTTCAACCATTTATTGATATGAAGTCAATTTATGGTTGAGAAAAGTCCATAATCATGAATTTAACATTACACAATTGGGATTTAGAAGTTTCGAACTTAACATACTTATATGACAAAATGGAATACACCGTATTGTTAATATTAGTTCATTTGAATGGTACATATTTGACTCAAATTCAAATAAATATAGTAGATGTAAATATACACCTCAATTTCTATTCTTATGAAATAAATAGACTATCTATGGTTGACAAAAATCGATAGCCATAATTTTAACATTAAATAATTGAGATAAAGTAAATCTAACGTTAAAATATTGAATTAAATATTACAAATTCAAATATGCGCTTTATAAGTTTCAACCATTTATTGATATGAAGTAAATTTATGGTTGAGAAAAGTCCATAATCATGAATTTAACATTACACAATAGGGATTTGGAAGATTCTACCTTATAATACTTATATGACAAAATTCAATACACCGTATTGTTAATATTAGTTCATTTGAATGGTACATATTTGACTCAAATTCAAATAAATATAGTATATGTAAATATACACATCAATTTCTATTCTTATCAAATAAATAGTCGATATATTTTTTAAAAAATTCGATAGCCATTATTTTAACATTAAATAATTGAGATAAATTAAACATATGGTTAAAAAATTGAATTAAATAATACAAATGCAAATATGCACCTTACATGTTTCAGCCATTTATTGATATGAAGTCAATTTATGGTTGAGAAAAGTCCATAATCATGAATTTATAATTACACAATACGGATTTGGAAGATTCTACCTTATAATACTTATATAACAAAATTGAATACACCGTATTGTTAATATTAGTTCATTTAAATGGTACATATTTGACTCAAATTCAAATAAATATAGTATATGTAAATATACACCTCAATTTCTATTCTTATCAAATAAATAGTCTATCTATGGTTGACAAAAATCGATAGCCATAATTTTAACATTAAATAATTGAGATAAATTAAACATATGGTTAAAAAATTGAATTAAATAATACAAATTCAAATATGCACCATATATGTTTCAACCATTTATTGATATAAAGTCAATTTATGGTTGAGAAAAGTCCACAATCATGAATTTAACATTACACAATTGGGATTTAGAAGATTCGACCTTAACATACTTATATGAAAAAATTGAATACACCGTATTGTTAATATTAGTTCATTTGAATTTTCCGTATTTGACTCAAATTCAAATAAATATAGTATATGTAAATATACACATCAATTTCTATTCTTATCAAATAAATAGTCTATCTATGGTTGAC
This sequence comes from Hippophae tibetana, assembly GCA_037013495.1. Classification (NCBI taxonomy): domain Eukaryota; kingdom Viridiplantae; phylum Streptophyta; class Magnoliopsida; order Rosales; family Elaeagnaceae; genus Hippophae; species Hippophae tibetana. Next base: position 11,650,321 of record CM072805.1, on the reverse strand, counting down.
AAAAATGGATAGCCATAATTTTAACATTAAACAATTGAGATAAAGTAAATCTAACGTTAAAATATTGAATTAAATATTACAAATGCAAATAAGCCACTTATAAGTTTGAAGCATTTATTGATATGAAGTCAATTAAAGGATGAGAAAAGTCCATAATCATGAATTTAACATTACACAATTCGGATTTAGAAGCTTCGACCTTAACATACTAATATGACAAAATGGAATACACCGTATTGTTAGTATTAGTTCATTTGAATGGTACATATTTGACTCAAATTCAAATAAATATAGTATATGTAAATATACACCTCAATTTCTATTCTTATCAAATAAATAGTCTATCTATGGTTGACAAAAATCGATAGCCATAATTTTAACATTAAACAATTGAGATAAAGTAAATCTAACGTTAAAAAATTGAATTAAATATTAAAAATGAAAATATGCCCCTTATAAGTTTCAACCATTGATTGATACGAAGTCAATTTATGGTTGCGAAAAGTCCATAATCATGAATTTAACATTACACAATTGGGATTTGGAAGATTCGACCTTATAATACTTATATGACAAAATTGAATACACCGTATTGTTAATATTAGTTCATTTCAATGGTCCATATTTGACTCAAATTCAAATAAATACAGTATATGTAAATATACACATCAATTTCTATTCTTATCAAATAAATAGTCTATCTATGGTTGACAAAAATCGATAGCCATAATTTTAACATTAAACAATTGAGATAAAGTAAATCTAACGTTAAAAAATTGAATTAAATATTACAAATGAAAATATGCCCCTTATAAGTTTCAACCATTGATTGATACGAAGTCAATTTATGGTTGCGAAAAGTCCATAATCATGAATTTAACATTACACAATTGGGATTTAGAAGTTTCGACCTTAACATACTTATATGACAAAATGGAATACACCGTATTGTTAATATTAGTTCATTTGAATGGTACATATTTGACTCAAATTCAAATAAATATAGTAGATGTAAATATACACCCCAATTTCTATTCTTATCAAATAAATAGACTATCTATGGTTGACAAAAATCGATAGCCATAATTTTAACATTAAATAATTGAGATAAATTAAACCTAAGGTTAAAAAATTGAATTAAATAATACAAATGCAAATATACACCTTATATGTTTCAACCATTTATTGATATAAAGTCAATTTATGGTTGAGAAAAGTCCATAATCATGAATTTAACATTACACAATTGGGATTTAGAAGTTTCGACCTTAACGTACTTATATGACAAAATGGAATACACCGTATTGTTAATATTAGTTCATTTGAATGGTACATATTTGACTCAAATTCAAATAAATATAGTAGATGTAAATATACACCTCAATTTGTATTCTTATCAAATAAATAGACTATCTATGGTTGACAAAAATCGATATCCATAATTTTAACATTAAATAATTGAGATAAAGTAAATCTAACGTTAAAATATTGAATTAAATATTACAAATTCAAATATGCCCTTTATAAGTTTCAACCATTTATTGATATAAAGTCAATTTATGGTTGAGAAAAGTCCACAATCATGAATTTAACATTACACAATTGGGATTTAGAAGATTCGACCTTAACATACTAATATGACAAAATGGAATACACCGTATTGTTAGTATTAGTTCATTTGAATGGTACATATTTGACTCAAATTCAAATAAATATAGTATATGTAAATATACACATCAATTTCTATTCTTATCAAATAAATAGTCTATCTATGGTTGACAAAAATGGATAGCCATAATTTTAACATTAAACAATTGAGATAAAGTAAATCTAACGTTAAAATATTGAATTAAATATTACAAATGCAAATATGCCACTTATAAGTTTGAACCATTTATTGATATGAAGTCAATTAAAGGATGAGAAAAGTCCATAATCATGAATTTAACATTACACAATTCGGATTTATAAGATTCGACCTTAACATACTTATATGACAAAATGGAATACACCGTATTGTTAATATTAGTTCATTTGAATTTTCCGTATTTGACTCAAATTCAAATAAATATAGTATATGTAAATATACACATCAATTTCTATTCTTATCAAATAAATAGTCTATCTATGGTTGACAAAAATCGATAGCCATAATTTTAACATTAAACAATTGAGATAAAGTAAATCTAACGTTAAAAAATTGAATTAAATATTACAAATGAAAATATGCCCCTTATAAGTTTCAACCATTGATTGATACGAAGTCAATTTATGGTTGAGAAAAGTCCATAATCATGAATTTAACATTACACAATAGGGATTTGGAAGATTCGACCTTATAATACTTATATGACAAAATTGAATACACCGTATTGTTAATATTAGTTCATTTGAATGGTCCATATTTGACTCAAATTCAAATAAATATAGTATATGTAAATATACACATCAATTTCTATTCTTATCAAATAAATAGTCTATCTATGGTTGACAAAAATCGATAGCCATAATTTTAACATTAAATAATTGAGATAAATTAAACCTAAGGTTAAAAAATTGAATTAAATAATACAAATGCAAATATACACCTTATATGTTTCAACCATTTATTGATATAAAGTCAATTTATGGTTGAGAAAAGTCCACAATCATGAATTTAACATTACACAATTGGGATTTAGAAGATTCGACCTTAACATACTTATATGAAAAAATGGAATACACCGTATTGTTAATATTAGTTCATTTGAATTTTCCATATTTGACTCAAATTCAAATAAATATAGTATATGTAAATATACACATCAATTTCTATTCTTATCAAATAAATAGTCTATCTATGGTTGACAAAAATGGATAGCCATAATTTTAACATTAAACAATTGAGATAAAGTAAATCTAACGTTAAAATATTGAATTAAATATTACAAATGCAAATATGCCACTTATAAGTTTGAACCATTTATTGATATGAAGTCAATTAAAGGATGAGAAAAGTCCATAATCATGAATTTAACATTACACAATTCGGATTTAGAAGCTTCGACCTTAACATACTAATATGACAAAATGGAATACACCGTATTGTTAGTATTAGTTCATTTGAATGGTACATATTTGACTCAAATTCAAATAAATATAGTATATGTAAATATACACCTCAATTTCTATTCTTATCAAATAAATAGTCTATCTATGGTTGACAAAAATCGATAGCCATAATTTTAACATTAAACAATTGAGATAAAGTAAATCTAACGTTAAAAAATTGAATTAAATATTAAAAATGAAAATATGCCCCTTATAAGTTTCAACCATTGATTGATACGAAGTCAATTTATGGTTGCGAAAAGTCCATAATCATGAATTTAACATTACACAATTGGGATTTGGAAGATTCGACCTTATAATACTTATATGAAAAAATGGAATACACCGTATTGTTAATATTAGTTCATTTGAATTTTCCGTATTTGACTCAAATTCAAATAAATATAGTATATGTAAATATACACATCAATTTCAATTCTTATCAAATAAATAGTCTATCTATGGTTGACAAAAATGGATAGCCATAATTTTAACATTAAACAATTGAGATAAAGTAAATCTAACGTTAAAATATTGAATTAAATATTACAAATGCAAATATGCCACTTATAAGTTTGAACCATTTATTGATATGAAGTCAATTAAAGGATGAGAAAAGTCCATAATCATGAATTTAACATTACACAATTCGGATTTAGAAGATTCGACCTTAACATACTTATATGACAAAATGGAATACACCGTATTGTTAATATTAGTTCATTTGAATTTTCCGTATTTGACTCAAATTCAAATAAATATAGTATATGTAAATATACACATCAATTTCTATTCTTATCAAATAAATAGTCTATCTATGGTGGACAAAACTCGATAGCCATAATTTTAACATTAAACAATTGAGATAAAGTAAATCTAACGTTAAAAAATTGAATTAAATATTAAAAATGAAAATATGCCCCTTATAAGTTTCAACCATTGATTGATACGAAGTCAATTTATGGTTGCGAAAAGTCCATAATCATGAATTTAACATTACACAATTGGGATTTGGAAGATTCGACCTTATAATACTTATATGACAAAATTGAATACACCGTATTGTTAATATTAGTTCATTTCAATGGTCCATATTTGACTCAAATTCAAATAAATATAGTATATGTAAATATACACATCAATTTCTATTCTTATCAAATATATAGTCTATCTATGGTTGACAAAAATCGATAGCCATAATTTTAACATTAAACAATTGAGATAAAGTAAATCTAACGTTAAAAAATTGAATTAAATATTACAAATGAAAATATGCCCCTTATAAGTTTCAACCATTGATTGATACGAAGTCAATTTATGGTTGCGAAAAGTCCATAATCATGAATTTAACATTACACAATTGGGATTTAGAAGTTTCGACCTTAACATACTTATATGACAAAATGGAATACACCGTATTGTTAATATTAGTTCATTTGAATGGTACATATTTGACTCAAATTCAAATAAATATAGTAGATGTAAATATACACCTCAATTTCTATTCTTATCAAATAAATAGTCTATCTATGGTTGACAAAAATCGATAGCCATAATTTTAACATTAAACAATTGAGATAAAGTAAATCTAACGTTAAAATATTGAATTAAATATTACAAATGCAAATATGCCACTTATAAGTTTGAACCATTTATTGATATGAAGTCAATTAAAGGATGAGAAAAGTCCATAATCATGAATTTAACATTACACAATTCGGATTTAGAAGATTCGACCTTAACATACTTATATGACAAAATGGAATACACCGTATTGTTAATATTAGTTCATTTGAATTTTCCGTATTTGACTCAAATTCAAATAAATATAGTATATGTAAATATACACATCAATTTCTATTCTTATCAAATAAATAGTCGATATATTTTTTAAAAAATTCGATAGCCATTATTTTAACATTAAATAATTGAGATAAATTAAACATATGGTTAAAAAATTGAATTAAATAATACAAATGCAAATATGCACCTTACATGTTTCAGCCATTTATTGATATGAAGTCAATTATGGTTGAGAAAAGTCCATAATCATGAATTTAAACATTACACAATAGGGATTTGGAAGATTCTACCTTATAATACTTATATGACAAAATTCAATACACCGTATTGTTAATATTAGTTCATTTGAATGGTACATATTTGACTCAAATTCAAATAAATATAGTATATGTAAATATACACATCAATTTCTATTCTTATCAAATAAATAGTCGATATATTTTTTTAAAAATTCGATAGCCATTATTTTAACATTAAATAATTGAGATAAATTAAACATATGGTTAAAAAATTGAATTAAATAATACAAATGCAAATATGCACCTTACATGTTTCAGCCATTTATTGATATGAAGTCAATTTATGGTTGAGAAAAGTCCATAATCATGAATTTAACATTACACAATAGGGATTTGGAAGATTCTACCTTATAATACTTATATAACAAAATTGAATACACCGTATTGTTAATATTAGTTCATTTGAATGGTACATATTTGACTCAAATTCAAATAAATATAGTATATGTAAATATACACCTCAATTTCTATTCTTATCAAATAAATAGTCTATCTATGGTTGACAAAAATCGATAGCCATAATTTTAACATTAAATAATTGAGATAAATTAAACATATGGTTAAAAAATTGAATTAAATAATACAAATTCAAATATGCACCATATATGTTTCAACCATTTATTGATATAAAGTCAATTTATGGTTGAGAAAAGTCCACAATCATGAATTTAACATTACACAATTGGGATTTAGAAGATTCGACCTTAACATACTTATATGAAAAAATGGAATACACCGTATTGTTAATATTAGTTCATTTGAATTTTCCGTATTTGACTCAAATTCAAATAAATATAGTATATGTAAATATACACATCAATTTCTATTCTTATCAAATAAATAGCCTATCTATGGTTGACAAAAATAGATAGCCATAATTTTAACATTAAACAATTGAGATAAAGTAAATCTAACGTTAAAATATTGAATTAAATATTACAAATGCAAATATGCCACTTATAAGTTTCAACCATTTACTGATATGAAGTAAATTTATGGTTGAGAAAAGTCCATAATCATGAATTTAACATTACACAATTCGGATTTAGAAGCTTCGACCTTAACATACTAATATGACAAAATGGAATACACCGTATTGTTAGTATTAGTTCATTTGAATGGTACATATTTGACTCAAATTCAAATAAATATAGTATATGTAAATATACACCTCAATTTCTATTCTTATCAAATAAATAGTCTATCTATGGTTGACAAAAATCGATAGCCATAATTTTAACATTAAACAATTGAGATAAAGTAAATCTAACGTTAAAAAATTGAATTAAATATTAAAAATGAAAATATGCCCCTTATAAGTTTCAACCATTGATTGATACGAAGTCAATTTATGGTTGCGAAAAGTCCATAATCATGAATTTAACATTACACAATTCGGATTTAGAAGATTCGACCTTAACATACTGATATGACAAAATGGAATACACCGTATTGTTAGTATTAGTTCATTTGAATGGTACATATTTGACTCAAATTCAAATAAATATAGTATATGTAAATATACACATCAATTTCTATTCTTATCAAATAAATAGTCTATCTATGGTTGACAAAAATGGATAGCCATAATTTTAACATTAAACAATTGAGATAAAGTAAAATCTAACGTTAAAATATTGAATTAAATATTACAAATGCAAATATGCCACTTATAAGTTTCAACCATTTACTGATATGAAGTAAATTTATGGTTGAGAAAAGTCCATAATCATGAATTTAACATTACACAATTCGGATTTAGAAGCTTCGACCTTAACATACTAATATGACAAAATGGAATACACCGTATTGTTAGTATTAGTTCATTTGAATGGTACATATTTGACTCAAATTCAAATAAATATAGTATATGTAAATATACACCTCAATTTCTATTCTTATCAAATAAATAGTCTATCTATGGTTGACAAAAATCGATAGCCATAATTTTAACATTAAACAATTGAGATAAAGTAAATCTAACGTTAAAAAATTGAATTAAATATTACAAATGAAAATATGCCCCTTATAAGTTTCAACCATTGATTGATACGAAGTCAATTTATGGTTGCGAAAAGTCCATAATCATGAATTTAACATTACACAATTGGGATTTAGAAGTTTCGACCTTAACATACTTATATGACAAAATGAAATACACCGTATTGTTAATATTAGTTCATTTGAATGGTACATATTTGACTCAAATTCAAATAAATATAGTAGATGTAAATATACACCTCAATTTCTATTCTTATCAAATAAATAGACTATCTATGGTTGACAAAAATCGATAGCCATAATTTTAACATTAAATAATTGAGATAAATTAAACATATGGTTAAAAAATTGAATTAAATAATACAAATTCAAATATGCACCATATATGTTTCAACCATTTATTGATATGAAGTCAATTTATGGTTGAGAAAAGTCCATAATCATGAATTTAACATTACACAATTGGGATTTAGAAGTTTCGAACTTAACATACTTATATGACAAAATGGAATACACCGTATTGTTAATATTAGTTCATTTGAATGGTACATATTTGACTCAAATTCAAATAAATATAGTAGATGTAAATATACACCTCAATTTCTATTCTTATGAAATAAATAGACTATCTATGGTTGACAAAAATCGATAGCCATAATTTTAACATTAAATAATTGAGATAAAGTAAATCTAACGTTAAAATATTGAATTAAATATTACAAATTCAAATATGCGCTTTATAAGTTTCAACCATTTATTGATATGAAGTAAATTTATGGTTGAGAAAAGTCCATAATCATGAATTTAACATTACACAATAGGGATTTGGAAGATTCTACCTTATAATACTTATATGACAAAATTCAATACACCGTATTGTTAATATTAGTTCATTTGAATGGTACATATTTGACTCAAATTCAAATAAATATAGTATATGTAAATATACACATCAATTTCTATTCTTATCAAATAAATAGTCGATATATTTTTTAAAAAATTCGATAGCCATTATTTTAACATTAAATAATTGAGATAAATTAAACATATGGTTAAAAAATTGAATTAAATAATACAAATGCAAATATGCACCTTACATGTTTCAGCCATTTATTGATATGAAGTCAATTTATGGTTGAGAAAAGTCCATAATCATGAATTTATAATTACACAATACGGATTTGGAAGATTCTACCTTATAATACTTATATAACAAAATTGAATACACCGTATTGTTAATATTAGTTCATTTAAATGGTACATATTTGACTCAAATTCAAATAAATATAGTATATGTAAATATACACCTCAATTTCTATTCTTATCAAATAAATAGTCTATCTATGGTTGACAAAAATCGATAGCCATAATTTTAACATTAAATAATTGAGATAAATTAAACATATGGTTAAAAAATTGAATTAAATAATACAAATTCAAATATGCACCATATATGTTTCAACCATTTATTGATATAAAGTCAATTTATGGTTGAGAAAAGTCCACAATCATGAATTTAACATTACACAATTGGGATTTAGAAGATTCGACCTTAACATACTTATATGAAAAAATTGAATACACCGTATTGTTAATATTAGTTCATTTGAATTTTCCGTATTTGACTCAAATTCAAATAAATATAGTATATGTAAATATACACATCAATTTCTATTCTTATCAAATAAATAGTCTATCTATGGTTGACAAAAATGGATAGCCATAATTTTAACATTAAACAATTGAGATAAAGTAAATCTAACGTTAAAATATTGAATTAAATATTACAAATGCAAATAAGCCACTTATAAGTTTGAAGCATTTATTGATATGAAGTCAATTAAAGGATGAGAAAAGTCCATAATCATGAATTTAACATTACACAATTCGGATTTAGAAGCTTCGACCTTAACATACTAATATGACAAAATGGAATACACCGTATTGTTAGTATTAGTTCATTTGAATGGTACATATTTGACTCAAATTCAAATAAATATAGTATATGTAAATATACACCTCAATTTCTATTCTTATCAAATAAATAGTCTATCTATGGTTGACAAAAATCGATAGCCATAATTTTAACATTAAACAATTGAGATAAAGTAAATCTAACGTTAAAAAATTGAATTAAATATTAAAAATGAAAATATGCCCCTTATAAGTTTCAACCATTGATTGATACGAAGTCAATTTATGGTTGCGAAAAGTCCATAATCATGAATTTAACATTACACAATTGGGATTTGGAAGATTCGACCTTATAATACTTATATGACAAAATTGAATACACCGTATTGTTAATATTAGTTCATTTCAATGGTCCATATTTGACTCAAATTCAAATAAATACAGTATATGTAAATATACACATCAATTTCTATTCTTATCAAATAAATAGTCTATCTATGGTTGACAAAAATCGATAGCCATAATTTTAACATTAAACAATTGAGATAAAGTAAATCTAACGTTAAAAAATTGAATTAAATATTACAAATGAAAATATGCCCCTTATAAGTTTCAACCATTGATTGATACGAAGTCAATTTATGGTTGCGAAAAGTCCATAATCATGAATTTAACATTACACAATTGGGATTTAGAAGTTTCGACCTTAACATACTTATATGACAAAATGGAATACACCGTATTGTTAATATTAGTTCATTTGAATGGTACATATTTGACTCAAATTCAAATAAATATAGTAGATGTAAATATACACCCCAATTTCTATTCTTATCAAATAAATAGACTATCTATGGTTGACAAAAATCGATAGCCATAATTTTAACATTAAATAATTGAGATAAATTAAACCTAAGGTTAAAAAATTGAATTAAATAATACAAATGCAAATATACACCTTATATGTTTCAACCATTTATTGATATAAAGTCAATTTATGGTTGAGAAAAGTCCATAATCATGAATTTAACATTACACAATTGGGATTTAGAAGTTTCGACCTTAACGTACTTATATGACAAAATGGAATACACCGTATTGTTAATATTAGTTCATTTGAATGGTACATATTTGACTCAAATTCAAATAAATATAGTAGATGTAAATATACACCTCAATTTGTATTCTTATCAAATAAATAGACTATCTATGGTTGACAAAAATCGATATCCATAATTTTAACATTAAATAATTGAGATAAAGTAAATCTAACGTTAAAATATTGAATTAAATATTACAAATTCAAATATGCCCTTTATAAGTTTCAACCATTTATTGATATAAAGTCAATTTATGGTTGAGAAAAGTCCACAATCATGAATTTAACATTACACAATTGGGATTTAGAAGATTCGACCTTAACATACTAATATGACAAAATGGAATACACCGTATTGTTAGTATTAGTTCATTTGAATGGTACATATTTGACTCAAATTCAAATAAATATAGTATATGTAAATATACACATCAATTTCTATTCTTATCAAATAAATAGTCTATCTATGGTTGACAAAAATGGATAGCCATAATTTTAACATTAAACAATTGAGATAAAGTAAATCTAACGTTAAAATATTGAATTAAATATTACAAATGCAAATATGCCACTTATAAGTTTGAACCATTTATTGATATGAAGTCAATTAAAGGATGAGAAAAGTCCATAATCATGAATTTAACATTACACAATTCGGATTTAGAAGATTCGACCTTAACATACTTATATGACAAAATGGAATACACCGTATTGTTAATATTAGTTCATTTGAATTTTCCGTATTTGACTCAAATTCAAATAAATATAGTATATGTAAATATACACATCAATTTCTATTCTTATCAAATAAATAGTCTATCTATGGTTGACAAAAATCGATAGCCATAATTTTAACATTAAACAATTGAGATAAAGTAAATCTAACGTTAAAAAATTGAATTAAATATTACAAATGAAAATATGCCCCTTATAAGTTTCAACCATTGATTGATACGAAGTCAATTTATGGTTGAGAAAAGTCCATAATCATGAATTTAACATTACACAATAGGGATTTGGAAGATTCGACCTTATAATACTTATATGACAAAATTGAATACACCGTATTGTTAATATTAGTTCATTTGAATGGTCCATATTTGACTCAAATTCAAATAAATATAGTATATGTAAATATACACATCAATTTCTATTCTTATCAAATAAATAGTCTATCTATGGTTGACAAAAATCGATAGCCATAATTTTAACATTAAATAATTGAGATAAATTAAACCTAAGGTTAAAAAATTGAATTAAATAATACAAATGCAAATATACACCTTATATGTTTCAACCATTTATTGATATAAAGTCAATTTATGGTTGAGAAAAGTCCACAATCATGAATTTAACATTACACAATTGGGATTTAGAAGATTCGACCTTAACATACTTATATGAAAAAATGGAATACACCGTATTGTTAATATTAGTTCATTTGAATTTTCCATATTTGACTCAAATTCAAATAAATATAGTATATGTAAATATACACATCAATTTCTATTCTTATCAAATAAATAGTCTATCTATGGTTGACAAAAATGGATAGCCATAATTTTAACATTAAACAATTGAGATAAAGTAAATCTAACGTTAAAATATTGAATTAAATATTACAAATGCAAATATGCCACTTATAAGTTTGAACCATTTATTGATATGAAGTCAATTAAAGGATGAGAAAAGTCCATAATCATGAATTTAACATTACACAATTCGGATTTAGAAGCTTCGACCTTAACATACTAATATGACAAAATGGAATACACCGTATTGTTAGTATTAGTTCATTTGAATGGTACATATTTGACTCAAATTCAAATAAATATAGTATATGTAAATATACACCTCAATTTCTATTCTTATCAAATAAATAGTCTATCTATGGTTGACAAAAATCGATAGCCATAATTTTAACATTAAACAATTGAGATAAAGTAAATCTAACGTTAAAAAATTGAATTAAATATTAAAAATGAAAATATGCCCCTTATAAGTTTCAACCATTGATTGATACGAAGTCAATTTATGGTTGCGAAAAGTCCATAATCATGAATTTAACATTACACAATTGGGATTTGGAAGATTCGACCTTATAATACTTATATGAAAAAATGGAATACACCGTATTGTTAATATTAGTTCATTTGAATTTTCCGTATTTGACTCAAATTCAAATAAATATAGTATATGTAAATATACACATCAATTTCAATTCTTATCAAATAAATAGTCTATCTATGGTTGACAAAAATGGATAGCCATAATTTTAACATTAAACAATTGAGATAAAGTAAATCTAACGTTAAAATATTGAATTAAATATTACAAATGCAAATATGCCACTTATAAGTTTGAACCATTTATTGATATGAAGTCAATTAAAGGATGAGAAAAGTCCATAATCATGAATTTAACATTACACAATTCGGATTTAGAAGATTCGACCTTAACATACTTATATGACAAAATGGAATACACCGTATTGTTAATATTAGTTCATTTGAATTTTCCGTATTTGACTCAAATTCAAATAAATATAGTATATGTAAATATACACATCAATTTCTATTCTTATCAAATAAATAGTCTATCTATGGTGGACAAAACTCGATAGCCATAATTTTAACATTAAACAATTGAGATAAAGTAAATCTAACGTTAAAAAATTGAATTAAATATTAAAAATGAAAATATGCCCCTTATAAGTTTCAACCATTGATTGATACGAAGTCAATTTATGGTTGCGAAAAGTCCATAATCATGAATTTAACATTACACAATTGGGATTTGGAAGATTCGACCTTATAATACTTATATGACAAAATTGAATACACCGTATTGTTAATATTAGTTCATTTCAATGGTCCATATTTGACTCAAATTCAAATAAATATAGTATATGTAAATATACACATCAATTTCTATTCTTATCAAATATATAGTCTATCTATGGTTGACAAAAATCGATAGCCATAATTTTAACATTAAACAATTGAGATAAAGTAAATCTAACGTTAAAAAATTGAATTAAATATTACAAATGAAAATATGCCCCTTATAAGTTTCAACCATTGATTGATACGAAGTCAATTTATGGTTGCGAAAAGTCCATAATCATGAATTTAACATTACACAATTGGGATTTAGAAGTTTCGACCTTAACATACTTATATGACAAAATGGAATACACCGTATTGTTAATATTAGTTCATTTGAATGGTACATATTTGACTCAAATTCAAATAAATATAGTAGATGTAAATATACACCTCAATTTCTATTCTTATCAAATAAATAGTCTATCTATGGTTGACAAAAATCGATAGCCATAATTTTAACATTAAACAATTGAGATAAAGTAAATCTAACGTTAAAATATTGAATTAAATATTACAAATGCAAATATGCCACTTATAAGTTTGAACCATTTATTGATATGAAGTCAATTAAAGGATGAGAAAAGTCCATAATCATGAATTTAACATTACACAATTCGGATTTAGAAGATTCGACCTTAACATACTTATATGACAAAATGGAATACACCGTATTGTTAATATTAGTTCATTTGAATTTTCCGTATTTGACTCAAATTCAAATAAATATAGTATATGTAAATATACACATCAATTTCTATTCTTATCAAATAAATAGTCTATCTATGGTGGACAAAACTCGATAGCCATAATTTTAACATTAAACAATTGAGATAAAGTAAATCTAACGTTAAAAAATTGAATTAAATATTAAAAATGAAAATATGCCCCTTATAAGTTTCAACCATTGATTGATACGAAGTCAATTTATGGTTGCGAAAAGTCCATAATCATGAATTTAACATTACACAATTGGGATTTGGAAGATTCGACCTTATAATACTTATATGACAAAATTGAATACACCGTATTGTTAATATTAGTTCATTTCAATGGTCCATATTTGACTCAAATTCAAATAAATATAGTATATGTAAATATACACATCAATTTCTATTCTTATCAAATAAATAGTCTATCTATGGTTGACAAAAATCGATAGCCATAATTTTAACATTAAACAATTGAGATAAAGTAAATCTAAGGTTAAAAAATTGAATTAAATAATACAAATGCAAATATGCCCCTTATAAGTTTCAACCATTGATTGATACGAAGTCAATTTATGGTTGAGAAAAGTCCATAATCATGAATTTAACATTACACAATTGGGATTTAGAAGTTTCGACCTTAACATACTTATATGACAAAATGGAATACACCGTATTGTTAATATTAGTTCATTTGAATGGTACATATTTGACTCAAATTCAAATAAATATAGTAGATGTAAATATACACCTCAATTTCTATTCTTATCAAATAAATAGACTATCTATGGTTGACAAAAATCGATATCCATAATTTTAACATTAAATAATTGAGATAAAGTAAATCTAACGTTAAAATATTGAATTAAATATTACAAATTCAAATATGCCCTTTATAAGTTTCAACCATTTATTGATATAAAGTCAATTTATGGTTGAGAAAAGTCCACAATCATGAATTTAACATTACACAATTGGGATTTAGAAGATTCGACCTTAACATACTAATATGACAAAATGGAATACACCGTATTGTTAGTATTAGTTCATTTGAATGGTACATATTTGACTCAAATTCAAATAAATATAGTATATGTAAATATACACATCAATTTCTATTCTTATCAAATAAATAGTCTATCTATGGTTGACAAAAATCGATAGCCATAATTTTAACATTAAACAATTGAGATAAAGTAAATCTAACGTTAAAAAATTGAATTAAATATTACAAATGAAAATATGCCGCTTATAAGTTTCAACCATTGATTGATACGAAGTCAATTTATGGTTGCGAAAAGTCCATAATCATGAATTTAACATTACACAATTGGGATTTAGAAGTTTCGACCTTAACATACTTATATGACAAAATGGAATACACCGTATTGTTAATATTAGTTCATTTGAATGGTACATATTTGACTCAAATTCAAATAAATATAGTAGATGTAAATATACACCTCAATTTCTATTCTTATCAAATAAATAGACTATCTATGGTTGACAAAAATCGATAGCCATAATTTTAACATTAAACAATTGAGATAAAGTAAATCTAACGTTAAAAAATTGAATTAAATATTAAAAATGAAAATATGCCCCTTATAAGTTTCAACCATTGATTGATACAAAGTCAATTTATGGTTGAGAAAAGTCCATAATCATGAATTTAACATTACACAATTGGGATTTAGAAGATTCGACCTTAACATACTTATATGACAAAATTGAATACACCGTATTGTTAATATTAGTTCATTTGAATGGTCCATATTTGACTCAAATTCAAATAAATATAGTATATGTAAATATACACATCAATTTCTATTCTTATCAAATAAATAGTCTATCTATGGTTGACAAAAATCGATAGCCATAATTTTAACATTAAATAATTGACATAAATTAAACCTAAGGTTAAAAAATTGAATTAAATAATACAAATGCAAATATACACCTTATATGTTTCAACCATTTATTGATATAAAGTCAATTTATGGTTGAGAAAAGTCCACAATCATGAATTTAACATTACACAATTGGGATTTAGAAGATTCGACCTTAACATACTTATATGAAAAAATGGAATACACCGTATTGTTAATATTAGTTCATTTGAATTTTCCATATTTGACTCAAATTCAAATAAATATAGTATATGTAAATATACACATCAATTTCTATTCTTATAAATAAATAGTCTATCTATGGTTGACAAAAATGGATAGCCATAATTTTAACATTAAACAATTGAGATAAAGTAAATCTAACGTTAAAATATTGAATTAAATATTACAAATGCAAATATGCCACTTATAAGTTTGAACCATTTATTGATATGAAGTCAATTAAAGGATGAGAAAAGTCCATAATCATGAATATAAGATTACACAATTCGGATTTAGAAGCTTCGACCTTAACATACTAATATGACAAAATGGAATACACCGTATTGTTAGTATTAGTTCATTTGAATGGTACATATTTGACTCAAATTCAAATAAATATAGTATATGTAAATATACACCTCAATTTCTATTCTTATCAAATAAATAGTCTATCTATGGTTGACAAAAATCGATAGCCATAATTTTAACATTAAACAATTGAGATAAAGTAAATCTAACGTTAAAAAATTGAATTAAATATTAAAAATGAAAATATGCCCCTTATAAGTTTCAACCATTGATTGATACAAAGTCAATTTATGGTTGAGAAAAGTCCATAATCATGAATTTAACATTACACAATAGGGTTTTGGAAGATTCGACCTTATAATACTTATATGACAAAATTGAATACACCGTATTGTTAATATTAGTTCATTTGAATGGTCCATATTTGACTCAAATTCAAATAAATATAGTATATGTAAATATACACATCAATTTATATTCTTATCAAATAAATAGTCTATCTATGGTTGACAAAAATCAATAGCCATAATTTTAACATTAAATAATTGATATAAATTAAACCTAAGGTTAAAAAATTGAATTAAATAATACAAATGCAAATATACACCTTATATGTTTCAACCATTTATTGATATAAAGTCAATTTATGGTTGAGAAAAGTCCACAATCATGAATTTAACATTACACAATTGGGATTTAGAAGATTCGACCTTAACATACTTATATGAAAAAATGGAATACACCGTATTGTTAATATTAGTTCTTTTGAATTTTCCGTATTTGACTCAAATTCAAATAAATATAGTATATGTAAATATACACATCAATTTCTATTCTTATCAAATAAATAGTCTATCTATGGTTGACAAAAATGGATAGCCATAATTTTAACATTAAACAATTGAGATAAAGTAAATCTAACGTTAAAATATTGAATTAAATATTACAAATGCAAATATGCCACTTATAAGTTTGAACCATTTATTGATATGAAGTCAATTAAAGGATGAGAAAAGTCCATAATCATGAATTTAACATTACACAATTCGGATTTAGAAGCTTCGACCTTAACATACTAATATGACAAAATGGAATACACCGTATTGTTAGTATTAGTTCATTTGAATGGTACAAATTTGACTCAAATTCAAATAAATATAGTATATGTAAATATACACCTCAATTTCTATTCTTATCAAATAAATAGTCTATCTATGGTTGACAAAAATCGATAGCCATAATTTTAACATTAAACAATTGAGATAAAGTAAATCTAAGGTTAAAAAATTGAATTAAATAATACAAATGCAAATATACACCTTATATGTTTCAACCATTTATTGATATAAAGTCAATTTATGATTGAGAAAAGTCCACAATCATGAATTTAACATTACACAATTGGGATTTAGAAGATTCGACCTTAACATACTTATATGAAAAAATGGAATACACCGTATTGTTAATATTAGTTCATTTGAATTTTCCGTATTTGACTCAAATTCAAATAAATATAGTATATGTAAATATACACATCAATTTCTATTCTTATCAAATAAATAGTCTATCTATGGTTGACAAAAATGGATAGCCATAATTTTAACATTAAACAATTGAGATAAAGTAAATCTAACGTTAAAATATTGAATTAAATATTACAAATGCAAATATGCCACTTATAAGTTTGAACCATTTATTGATATGAAGTCAATTAAAGGATGAGAAAAGTCCATAATCATGAATTTAACATTACACAATTCGGATTTAGAAGATTCGACCTTAACATACTTATATGACAAAATGGAATACACCGTATTGTTAATATTAGTTCATTTGAATTTTCCGTATTTGACTCAAATTCAAATAAATATAGTATATGTAAATATACACATCAATTTCTATTCTTATCAAATAAATAGTCTATCTATGGTGGACAAAAATCGATAGCCATAATTTTAACATTAAACAATTGAGATAAAGTAAATCTAACGTTAACAAATTGAATTAAATATTAAAAATGAAAATATGCCCCTTATAAGTTTCAACCATTGATTGATACGAAGTCAATTTATGGTTGCGAAAAGTCCATAATCATGAATTTAACATTACACAATTGGGATTTGGAAGATTCGACCTTATAATACTTATATGACAAAATTGAATACACCGTATTGTTAATATTAGTTCATTTCAATGGTCCATATTTGACTCAAATTCAAATAAATATAGTATATGTAAATATACACATCAATTTCTATTCTTATCAAATAAATAGTCTATCTATGGTTGACAAAAATCGATAGCCATAATTTTAACATTAAACAATTGAGATAAAGTAAATCTAACGTTAAAAAATTGAATTAAATATTACAAATGAAAATATGCCCCTTATAAGTTTCAACCATTGATTGATACGAAGTCAATTTATGGTTGCGAAAAGTCCATAATCATGAATTTAACATTACACAATTGGGATTTAGAAGTTTCGACCTTAACATACTTATATGACAAAATGGAATACACCGTATTGTTAATATTAGTTCATTTGAATTTTCCGTATTTGACTCAAATTCAAATAAATATAGTATATGTAAATATCCACATCAATTTATATTCTTATCAAATAAATAGTCTATCTATGGTTGATAAAAATCGATAGCCATAATTTTAACATTAAATAATTGACATAAATTAAACCTAAGGTTAAAAAATTGAATTAAATAATACAAATGCAAATATACACCTTATATGTTTCAACCATTTATTGATATAAAGTCAATTTATGGTTGAGAAAAGTCCACAATCATGAATTTAACATTACACAATTGGGATTTAGAAGATTCGACCTTAACATACTTATATGAAAAAATGGAATACACCGTATTGTTAATATTAGTTCTTTTGAATTTTCCGTATTTGACTCAAATTCAAATAAATATAGTATATGTAAATATACACATCAATTTCTATTCTTATCAAATAAATAGTCTATCTATGGTTGACAAAAATGGATAGCCATAATTTTAACATTAAACAATTGAGATAAAGTAAATCTAACGTTAAAATATTGAATTAAATATTACAAATGCAAATATGCCACTTATAAGTTTGAACCATTTATTGATATGAAGTCAATTAAAGGATGAGAAAAGTCCATAATCATGAATTTAACATTACACAATTCGGATTTAGAAGCTTCGACCTTAACATACTAATATGACAAAATGGAATACACCGTATTGTTAGTATTAGTTCATTTGAATGGTACATATTTGACTCAAATTCAAATATATATAGTATATGTAAATATACACCTCAATTTCTATTCTTATCAAATAAATAGTCTATCTATGGTTGACAAAAATCGATAGCCATAATTTTAACATTAAACAATTGAGATAAAGTAAATCTAACGTTAAAAAATTGAATTAAATATTAAAAATGAAAATATGCCCCTTATAAGTTTCAACCATTGATTGATACGAAGTCAATTTATATTTGCGAAAAGTCCATAATCATGAATTTAACATTACACAATTGGGATTTGGAAGATTCGACCTTATAATACTTATATGAAAAAATGGAATACACCGTATTGTTAATATTAGTTCATTTGAATTTTCCGTATTTGACTCAAATTCAAATAAATATAGTATATGTAAATATACACATCAATTTCTATTCTTATCAAATAAATAGTCTATCTATGGTTGACAAAAATGGATAGCCATAATTTTAACATTAAACAATTGAGATAAAGTAAATCTAACGTTAAAATATTGAATTAAATATTACAAATGAAAATATGCCACTTATAAGTTTGAACCATTTATTGATATGAAGTCAATTAAAGGATGAGAAAAGTCCATAATCATGAATTTAACATTACACAATTCGGATTTAGAAGATTCGACCTTAACATACTTATATGACAAAATGGAATACACCGTATTGTTAATATTAGTTCATTTGAATTTTCCGTATTTGACTCAAATTCAAATAAATATAGTATATGTAAATATACACATCAATTTCTATTCTTATCAAATAAATAGTCTATCTATGGTGGACAAAAATCGATAGCCATAATTTTAACATTAAACAATTCAGATAAAGTAAATCTAACGTTAAAAAATTGAATTAAATATTAAAAATGAAAATATGCCCCTTATAAGTTTCAACCATTGATTGATACGAAGTCAATTTATGGTTGCGAAAAGTCCATAATCATGAATTTAACATTACACAATTGGGATTTGGAAGATTCGACCTTATAATACTTATATGACAAAATTGAATACACCGTATTGTTAATATTAGTTCATTTCAATGGTCCATATTTGACTCAAATTCAAATAAATATAGTATATGTAAATATACACATCAATTTCTATTCTTATCAAATAAATAGTCTATCTATGGTTGACAAAAATCGATAGCCATAATTTTAACATTAAACAATTGAGATAAAGTAAATCTAACGTTAAAAAATTGAATTAAATATTACAAATGAAAATATGCCCCTTATAAGTTTCAACCATTGATTGATACGAAGTCAATTTATGGTTGCGAAAAGTCCATAATCATGAATTTAACATTACACAATTGGGATTTAGAAGTTTCGACCTTAACATACTTATATGACAAAATGGAATACACCGTATTGTTAATATTAGTTCATTTGAATTTTCCGTATTTGACTCAAATTCAAATAAATATAGTATATGTAAATATCCACATCAATTTATATTCTTATCAAATAAATAGTCTATCTATGGTTGATAAAAATCGATAGCCGTAATTTTAACATTAAATAATTGACATAAATTGAACCTAAGGTTAAAAAATTGAATTAAATAATACAAATGCAAATATACACCTTATATGTTTCAACCATTTATTGATATAAAGTCAATTTATGGTTGAGAAAAGTCCACAATCATGAATTTAACATTACACAATTGGGATTTAGAAGATTCGACCTTAACATACTTATATGAAAAAATGGAATACACCGTATTGTTAATATTAGTTCTTTTGAATTTTCCGTATTTGACTCAAATTCAAATAAATATAGTATATGTAAATATACACATCAATTTCTATTCTTATCAAATAAATAGTCTATCTATGGTTGACAAAAATGGATAGCCATAATTTTAACATTAAACAATTGAGATAAAGTAAATCTAACGTTAAAATATTGAATTAAATATTACAAATGCAAATATGCCACTTATAAGTTTGAACCATTTATTGATATGAAGTCAATTAAAGGATGAGAAAAGTCCATAATCATGAATTTAACATTACACAATTCGGATTTAGAAGCTTCGACCTTAACATACTAATATGACAAAATGGAATACACCGTATTGTTAGTATTAGTTCATTTGAATGGTACATATTTGACTCAAATTCAAATATATATAGTATATGTAAATATACACCTCAATTTCTATTCTTATCAAATAAATAGTCTATCTATGGTTGACAAAAATCGATAGCCATAATTTTAACATTAAACAATTGAGATAAAGTAAATCTAACGTTAAAAAATTGAATTAAATATTAAAAATGAAAATATGCCCCTTATAAGTTTCAACCATTGATTGATACGAAGTCAATTTATAATTGCGAAAAGTCCATAATCATGAATTTAACATTACACAATTGGGATTTGGAAGATTCGACCTTATAATACTTATATGAAAAAATGGAATACACCGTATTGTTAATATTAGTTCATTTGAATTTTCCTTATTTGACTCAAATTCAAATAAATATAGTATATCTAAATATACACATCAATTTCTATTCTTATCAAATAAATAGTCTATCTATGGTTGACAAAAATGGATAGCCATAATTTTAACATTAAACAATTGAGATAAAGTAAATCTAACGTTAAAATATTGAATTAAATATTACAAATGCAAATATGCCACTTATAAGTTTGAACCATTTATTGATATGAAGTCAATTAAAGGATGAGAAAAGTCCATAATCATGAATTTAACATTACACAATTCGGATTTAGAAGATTCGACCTTAACATACTTATATGACAAAATGGAATACACCGTATTGTTAATATTAGTTCATTTGAATTTTCCGTATTTGACTCAAATTCAAATAAATATAGTATATGTAAATATACACATCAATTTCTATTCTTATCAAATAAATAGTCTATCTATGGTGGACAAAACTCGATAGCCATAATTTTAACATTAAACAATTGAGATAAAGTAAATCTAACGTTAAAAAATTGAATTAAATATTAAAAATGAAAAATATGCCCCTTATAAGTTTCAACCATTGATTGATACGAAGTCAATTTATGGTTGCGAAAAGTCCATAATCATGAATTTAACATTACACAATTGGGATTTGGAAGATTCGACCTTATAATACTTATATGACAAAATTGAATACACCGTATTGTTAATATTAGTTCATTTCAATGGTCCATATTTGACTCAAATTCAAATAAATATAGTATATGTAAATATACACATCAATTTCTATTCTTATCAAATAAATAGTCTATCTATGGTTGACAAAAATCGATAGCCATAATTTTAACATTAAATAATTGAGATAAATTAAACCTAAGGTTAAAAAATTGAATTAAATAATACAAATGCAAATATACACCTTATATGTTTCAACCATTTATTGATATAAAGTCAATTTATGGTTGAGAAAAGTCCATAATCATGATTTTAACATTACACAATTGGGATTTAGAAGTTTCGACCTTAACATACTTATATGACAAAATGGAATACACCGTATTGTTAATATTAGTTCATTTGAATGGTACATATTTGACTCAAATTCAAATAAATATAGTAGATGTAAATATACACCTCAATTTCTATTCTTATCAAATAAATAGACTATCTATGGTTGACAAAAATCGATATCCATAATTTTAACATTAAATAATTGAGATAAAGTAAATCTAACGTTAAAATATTGAATTAAATATTACAAATTCAAATATGCCCTTTATAAGTTTCAACCATTTATTGATATAAAGTCAATTTATGGTTGAGAAAAGTCCACAATCATGAATTTAACATTACACAATTGGGATTTAGAAGATTCGACCTTAACATACTAATATGACAAAATGGAATACACCGTATTGTTAGTATTAGTTCATTTGAATGGTACATATTTGACTCAAATTCAAATAAATATAGTATATGTAAATATACACATCAATTTCTATTCTTATCAAATAAATAGTCTATCTATGGTTGACAAAAATCGATAGCCATAATTTTAACATTAAACAATTGAGATAAAGTAAATCTAACGTTAAAAAATTGAATTAAATATTACAAATGAAAATATGCCCCTTATAAGTTTCAACCATTGATTGATACGAAGTCAATTTATGGTTGCGAAAAGTCCATAATCATGAATTTAACATTACACAATTGGGATTTAGAAGATTCCACCTTAACATACTAATATGACAAAATGGAATACCGTATTATTAGTATTAGTTCATTTGAATGGTACATATTTGACTCAAATTCAAATAAATATAGTAGATGTAAATATACACCTCAATTTCTATTCTTATCAAATAAATAGACTATCTATGGTTGACAAAAATCGATAGCCATAATTTTAACATTAAACAATTGAGATAAAGTAAATCTAACGTTAACAAATTGAATTAAATATTAAAAATGAAAATATGCCCCTTATAAGTTTCAACCATTGATTGATACGAAGTCAATTTATGGTTGCGAAAAGTCCATAATCATGAATTTAACATTACACAATTGGGATTTGGAAGATTCGACCTTATAATACTTATATGACAAAATTGAATACACCGTATTGTTAATATTAGTTCATTTCAATGGTCCATATTTGACTCAAATTCAAATAAATATAGTATATGTAAATATACACATCAATTTCTATTCTTATCAAATAAATAGTCTATCTATGGTTGACAAAAATCGATAGCCATAATTTTAACATTAAACAATTGAGATAAAGTAAATCTAACGTTAAAAAATTGAATTAAATATTACAAATGAATATATGCCCCTTATAAGTTTCAACCATTGATTGATACGAAGTCAATTTATGGTTGAGAAAAGTCCATAATCATGATTTTAACATTACACAATTAGGATTTAGAAGTTTCGACCTTAACATACTTATATGACAAAATGGAATACACCGTATTGTTAATATTAGTTCATTTGAATGGTACATATTTGACTCAAATTCAAATAAATATAGTAGATGTAAATATACACCTCAATTTCTATTCTTATCAAATAAATAGACTATCTATGGTTGACAAAAATCGATATCCATAATTTTAACATTAAATAATTGAGATAAAGTAAATCTAACGTTAAAATATTGAATTAAATATTACAAATTCAAATATGCCCTTTATAAGTTTCAACCATTTATTGATATAAAGTCAATTATGGTTGAGAAAAGTCCACAATCATGAATTTAACATTACACAATTGGGATTTAGAAGATTCGACCTAACATACTAATATGACAAAATGGAATACACCGTATTGTTAGTATTAGTTCATTTGAATGGTACATATTTGACTCAAATTCAAATAAATATAGTATATGTAAATATACACATCAATTTCTATTCTTATCAAATAAATAGTCTATCTATGGTTGACAAAAATCGATAGCCATAATTTTAACATTAAACAATTGAGATAAAGTAAATCTAACGTTAAAAAATTGAATTAAATATTACAAATGAAAATATGCCCCTTATAAGTTTCAACCATTGATTGATACGAAGTCAATTTATGGTTGCGAAAAGTCCATAATCATGAATTTAACATTACACAATTGGGATTTAGAAGATTCCACCTTAACATACTAATATGACAAAATGGAATACCGTATTATTAGTATTAGTTCATTTGAATGGTACATATTTGACTCAAATTCAAATAAATATAGTAGATGTAAATATACACCTCAATTTCTATTCTTATCAAATAAATAGACTATCTATGGTTGACAAAAATCGATAGCCATAATTTTAACATTAAACAATTGAGATAAAGTAAATCTAACGTTAACAAATTGAATTAAATATTAAAAATGAAAATATGCCCCTTATAAGTTTCAACCATTGATTGATACGAAGTCAATTTATGGTTGCGAAAAGTCCATAATCATGAATTTAACATTACACAATTGGGATTTGGAAGATTCGACCTTATAATACTTATATGACAAAATTGAATACACCGTATTGTTAATATTAGTTCATTTCAATGGTCCATATTTGACTCAAATTCAAATAAATATAGTATATGTAAATATACACATCAATTTCTATTCTTATCAAATAAATAGTCTATCTATGGTTGACAAAAATCGATAGCCATAATTTTAACATTAAACAATTGAGATAAAGTAAATCTAACGTTAAAAAATTGAATTAAATATTACAAATGAAAATATGCCCCTTATAAGTTTCAACCATTGATTGATACGAAGTCAATTTATGGTTGCGAAAAGTCCATAATCATGAATTTAACATTACACAATTGGGATTTAGAAGTTTCGACCTTAACATACTTATATGACAAAATGGAATACACCGTATTGTTAATATTAGTTCTTTTGAATTTTCCGTATTTGACTCAAATTCAAATAAATATAGTATATGTAAATATACACATCAATTTCTATTCTTATCAAATAAATAGTCTATCTATGGTTGACAAAAATGGATAGCCATAATTTTAACATTAAACAATTGAGATAAAGTAAATCTAACGTTAAAATATTGAATTAAATATTACAAATGCAAATATGCCACTTATAAGTTTGAACCATTTATTGATATGAAGTCAATTAAAGGATGAGAAAAGTCCATAATCATGAATTTAACATTACACAATTCGGATTTAGAAGCTTCGACCTTAACATACTAATATGACAAAATGGAATACACCGTATTGTTAGTATTAGTTCATTTGAATGGTACATATTTGACTCAAATTCAAATAAATATAGTATATGTAAATATACACCTCAATTTCTATTCTTATCAAATAAATAGTCTATCTATGGTTGACAAAAATCGATAGCCATAATTTTAACATTAAACAATTGAGATAAAGTAAATCTAAGGTTAAAAAATTGAATTAAATAATACAAATGCAAATATACACCTTATATGTTTCAACCATTTATTGATATAAAGTCAATTTATGGTTGAGAAAAGTCCACAATCATGAATTTAACATTACACAATTGGGATTTAGAAGATTCGACCTTAACATACTTATATGAAAAAATGGAATACACCGTATTGTTAATATTAGTTCATTTGAATTTTCCGTATTTGACTCAAATTCAAATAAATATAGTATATGTAAATATACACATCAATTTCTATTCTTATCAAATAAATAGTCTATCTATGGTTGACAAAAATGGATAGCCATAATTTTAACATTAAACAATTGAGATAAAGTAAATCTAACGTTAAAATATTGAATTAAATATTACAAATGCAAATATGCCACTTATAAATTTGAACCATTTATTGATATGAAGTCAATAAAAGGATGAGAAAAGTCCATAATCATGAATTTAACATTACACAATTCGGATTTAGAAGATTCGACCTTAACATACTTATATGACAAAATGGAATACACCGTATTGTTAATATTAGTTCATTTGAATTTTCCGTATTTGACTCAAATTCAAATAAATATAGTATATGTAAATATACACATCAATTTCTATTCTTATCAAATAAATAGTCTATCTATGGTGGACAAAAATCGATAGCCATAATTTTAACATTAAACAATTGAGATAAAGTAAATCTAACGTTAAAAAATTGAATTAAATATTAAAAATGAAAATATGCCCCTTATAAGTTTCAACCATTGATTGATACGAAGTCAATTTATGGTTGCGAAAAGTCCATAATCATGGAATTTAACATTACACAATTGGGATTTGGAAGATTCGACCTTATAATACTTATATGACAAAATTGAATACACCGTATTGTTAATATTAGTTCATTTCAATGGTCCATATTTGACTCAAATTCAAATAAATATAGTATATGTAAATATACACATCAATTTCTATTCTTATCAAATAAATAGTCTATCTATGGTTGACAAAAATGGATAGCCATAATTTTAACATTAAACAATTGAGATAAAGTAAATCTAACGTTAAAAAATTGAATTAAATATTACAAATGAAAATATGCCCCTTATAAGTTTCAACCATTGATTGATACGAAGTCAATTTATGGTTGCGAAAAGTCCATAATCATGAATTTAACATTACACAATTGGGATTTAGAAGTTTCGACCTTAACATACTTATATGAAAAAATGGAATACACCGTATTGTTAATATTAGTTCATTTGAATTTTCCGTATTTGACTCAAATTCAAATAAATATAGTATATGTAAATATACACATCAATTTATATTCTTATCAAATAAATAGTCTATCTATGGTTGACAAAAATCGATAGCCATAATTTTAACATTAAATAATTGACATAAATTAAACCTAAGGTTAAAAATTGAATTAAATAATACAAATGCAAATATACACCTTATATGTTTCAACCATTTATTGATATAAAGTCAATTTATGGTTGAGAAAAGTCCACAATCATGAATTTAACATTACACAATTGGGATTTAGAAGATTCGACCTTAACATACTTATATGAGAAAATGGAATACACCGTATTGTTAATATTAGTTCTTTTGAATTTTCCGTATTTGACTCAAATTCAAATAAATATAGTATATGTAAATATACACATCAATTTCTATTCTTATCAAATAAATAGTCTATCTATGGTTGACAAAAATGGATAGCCATAATTTTAACATTAAACAATTGAGATAAAGTAAATCTAACGTTAAAATATTGAATTAAATATTACAAATGCAAATATGCCACTTATAAGTTTGAACCATTTATTGATATGAAGTCAAGTAAAGGATGAGAAAAGTCCATAATCATGAATTTAACATTACACAATTCGGATTTAGAAGCTTCGACCTTAACATACTAATATGACAAAATGGAATACACCGTATTGTTAATATTAGTTCATTTGAATTTTC
Source organism: Hippophae tibetana (assembly GCA_037013495.1). Taxonomy (NCBI): domain Eukaryota; kingdom Viridiplantae; phylum Streptophyta; class Magnoliopsida; order Rosales; family Elaeagnaceae; genus Hippophae; species Hippophae tibetana. Next base: position 11,621,938 of record CM072805.1, on the reverse strand, counting down.
CGTATTTGACTCAAATTCAAATAAATATAGTATATGTAAATATACACATCAATTTATATTCTTATCAAATAAATAGTCTATCTATGGTTGACAAAAATCGATAGCCATAATTTTAACATTAAATAATTGACATAAATTAAACCTAAGGTTAAAAAATTGAATTAAATAATACAAATGCAAATATACACCTTATATGTTTCAACCATTTATTGATATAAAGTCAATTTATGGTTGAGAAAAGTCCACAATCATGAATTTAACATTACACAATTGGGATTTAGAAGATTCGACCTTAACATACTTATATGAAAAAATGGAATACACCGTATTGTTAATATTAGTTCTTTTGAATTTTCCGTATTTGACTCAAATTCAAATAAATATAGTATATGTAAATATACACATCAATTTCTATTCTTATCAAATAAATAGTCTATCTATGGTTGACAAAAATGGATAGCCATAATTTTAACATTAAACAATTGAGATAAAGTAAATCTAACGTTAAAATATTGAATTAAATATTACAAATGCAAATATGCCACTTATAAGTTTGAACCATTTATTGATATGAAGTCAATTAAAGGATGAGAAAAGTCCATAATCATGAATTTAACATTACACAATTCGGATTTAGAAGCTTCGACCTTAACATACTAATATGACAAAATGGAATACACCGTATTGTTAGTATTAGTTCATTTGAATGGTACATATTTGACTCAAATTCAAATAAATATAGTATATGTAAATATACACCTCAATTTCTATTCTTATCAAATAAATAGTCTATCTATGGTTGACAAAAATCGATAGCCATAATTTTAACATTAAACAATTGAGATAAAGTAAATCTAACGTTAAAAAATTGAATTAAATATTAAAAATGAAAATATGCCCCTTATAAGTTTCAACCATTGATTGATACGAAGTCAATTTATGGTTGCGAAAAGTCCATAATCATGAATTTAACATTACACAATTGGGATTTGGAAGATTCGACCTTATAATACTTATATGAAAAAATGGAATACACCGTATTGTTAATATTAGTTCATTTGAATTTTCCGTATTTGACTCAAATTCAAATAAATATAGTATATGTAAATATACACATCAATTTCTATTCTTATCAAATAAATAGTCTATCTATGGTTGACAAAAATGGATAGCCATAATTTTAACATTAAACAATTGAGATAAAGTAAATCTAACGTTAAAATATTGAATTAAATATTACAAATGCAAATATGCCACTTATAAGTTTGAACCATTTATTGATATGAAGTCAATTAAAGGATGAGAAAAGTCCATAATCATGAATTTAACATTACACAATTCGGATTTAGAAGCTTCGACCTTAACATACTAATATGACAAAATGGAATACACCGTATTGTTAGTATTAGTTCATTTGAATGGTACATATTTGACTCAAATTCAAATAAATATAGTATATGTAAATATACACCTCAATTTCTATTCTTATCAAATAAATAGTCTATCTATGGTTGACAAAAATCGATAGCCATAATTTTAACATTAAACAATTGAGATAAAGTAAATCTAACGTTAAAAAATTGAATTAAATATTAAAAATGAAAATATGCCCCTTATAAGTTTCAACCATTGATTGATACGAAGTCAATTTATGGTTGCGAAAAGTCCATAATCATGAATTTAACATTACACAATTGGGATTTGGAAGATTCGACCTTATAATACTTATATGAAAAAATGGAATACACCGTATTGTTAATATTAGTTCATTTGAATTTTCCGTATTTGACTCAAATTCAAATAAATATAGTATATGTAAATATACACATCAATTTCTATTCTTATCAAATAAATAGTCTATCTATGGTTGACAAAAATGGATAGCCAAAATTTTAACATTAAACAATTGAGATAAAGTAAATCTAACGTTAAAATATTGAATTAAATATTACAAATGCAAATATGCCACTTATAAGTTTGACCCATTTATTGATATGAAGTCAATTAAAGGATGAGAAAAGTCCATAATCATGAATTTAACATTACACAATTCGGATTTAGAAGCTTCGACCTTAACATACTAATATGACAAAATGGAATACACCGTATTGTTAGTATTAGTTCATTTGAATGGTACATATTTGACTCAAATTCAAATAAATATAGTATATGTAAATATACACCTCAATTTCTATTCTTATCAAATAAATAGTCTATCTATGGTGGACAAAAATCGATAGCCATAATTTTAACATTAAACAATTGAGATAAAGTAAATCTAACGTTAAAAAATTGAATTAAATATTAAAAATGAAAATATGCCCCTTATAAGTTTCAACCATTGATTGATACGAAGTCAATTTATGGTTGCGAAAAGTCCATAATCATGAATTTAACATTACACAATTGGGATTTGGAAGATTCGACCTTATAATACTTATATGACAAAATTGAATACACCGTATTGTTAATATTAGTTCATTTCAATGGTCCATATTTGACTCAAATTCAAATAAATATAGTATATGTAAATATACACATCAATTTCTATTCTTATCAAATAAATAGTCTATCTATGGTTGACAAAAATCGATAGCCATAATTTTAACATTAAACAATTGAGATAAAGTAAATCTAACGTTAAAAAATTGAATTAAATATTACAAATGAAAATATGCCCCTTATAAGTTTCAACCATTGATTGATACGAAGTCAATTTATGGTTGCGAAAAGTCCATAATCATGAATTTAACATTACACAATTGGGATTTAGAAGTTTCGACCTTAACATACTTATATGACAAAATGGAATACACCGTATTGTTAATATTAGTTCATTTGAATGGTACATATTTGACTCAAATTCAAATAAATATAGTAGATGTAAATATACACCTCAATTTCTATTCTTATCAAATAAATAGACTATCTATGGTTGACAAAAATCGATAGCCATAATTTTAACATTAAATAATTGAGATAAATTAAACCTAAGGTTAAAAAATTGAATTAAATAATACAAATGCAAATATACACCTTATATGTTTCAACCATTTATTGATATAAAGTCAATTTATGGTTGAGAAAAGTCCATAATCATGAATTTAACATTACACAATTGGGATTTAGAAGTTTCGACCTTAACGTACTTATATGACAAAATGGAATACACCGTATTGTTAATATTAGTTCATTTGAATGGTACATATTTGACTCAAATTCAAATAAATATAGTAGATGTAAATATACACCTCAATTTGTATTCTTATCAAATAAATAGACTATCTATGGTTGACAAAAATCGATATCCATAATTTTAACATTAAATAATTGAGATAAAGTAAATCTAACGTTAAAATATTGAATTAAATATTACAAATTCAAATATGCCCTTTATAAGTTTCAACCATTTATTGATATAAAGTCAATTTATGGTTGAGAAAAGTCCACAATCATGAATTTAACATTACACAATTGGGATTTAGAAGATTCGACCTTAACATACTAATATGACAAAATGGAATACACCGTATTGTTAGTATTAGTTCATTTGAATGGTACATATTTGACTCAAATTCAAATAAATATAGTATATGGAAATATACACATCAATTTCTATTCTTATCAAATAAATAGTCTATCTATGGTTGACAAAAATGGATAGCCATAATTTTAACATTAAACAATTGAGATAAAGTAAATCTAACGTTAAAATATTGAATTAAATATTACAAATGCAAATATGCCACTTATAAGTTTGAACCATTTATTGATATGAAGTCAATTAAAGGATGAGAAAAGTCCATAATCATGAATTTAACATTACACAATTCGGATTTAGAAGATTCGACCTTAACATACTTATATGACAAAATGGAATACACCGTATTGTTAATATTAGTTCATTTGAATTTTCCATATTTGACTCAAATTCAAATAAATATAGTATATGTAAATATACACATCAATTTCTATTCTTATCAAATAAATAGTCTATCTATGGTTGACAAAAATGGATAGCCATAATTTTAACATTAAACAATTGAGATAAAGTAAATCTAACGTTAAAATATTGAATTAAATATTACAAATGAAAATATGCCCCTTATAAGTTTCAACCATTGATTGATACGAAGTCAATTTATGGTTGAGAAAAGTCCATAATCATGAATTTAACATTACACAATAGGGATTTGGAAGATTCGACCTTATAATACTTATATGACAAAATTGAATACACCGTATTGTTAATATTAGTTCATTTGAATGGTCCATATTTGACTCAAATTCAAATAAATATAGTATATGTAAATATACACATCAATTTCTATTCTTATCAAATAAATAGTCTATCTATGGTTGACAAAAATCGATAGCCATAATTTTAACATTAAATAATTGAGATAAATTAAACCTAAGGTTAAAAAATTGAATTAAATAATACAAATGCAAATATACACCTTATATGTTTCAACCATTTATTGATATAAAGTCAATTTATGGTTGAGAAAAGTCCACAATCATGAATTTAACATTACACAATTGGGATTTAGAAGATTCGACCTTAACATACTTATATGAAAAAATGGAATACACCGTATTGTTAATATTAGTTCATTTGAATTTTCCATATTTGACTCAAATTCAAATAAATATAGTATATGTAAATATACACATCAATTTCTATTCTTATCAAATAAATAGTCTATCTATGGTTGACAAAAATGGATAGCCATAATTTTAACATTAAACAATTGAGATAAAGTAAATCTAACGTTAAAATATTGAATTAAATATTACAAATGCAAATATGCCACTTATAAGTTTGAACCATTTATTGATATGAAGTCAATTAAAGGATGAGAAAAGTCCATAATCATGAATTTAACATTACACAATTCGGATTTAGAAGCTTCGACCTTAACATACTAATATGACAAAATGGAATACACCGTATTGTTAGTATTAGTTCATTTGAATGGTACATATTTGACTCAAATTCAAATAAATATAGTATATGTAAATATACACCTCAATTTCTATTCTTATCAAATAAATAGTCTATCTATGGTTGACAAAAATCGATAGCCATAATTTTAACATTAAACAATTGAGATAAAGTAAATCTAACGGTAAAAAATTGAATTAAATATTAAAAATGAAAATATGCCCCTTATAAGTTTCAACCATTGATTGATACGAAGTCAATTTATGGTTGCGAAAAGTCCATAATCATGAATTTAACATTACACAATTGGGATTTGGAAGATTCGACCTTATAATACTTATATGAAAAAATGGAATACACCGTATTGTTAATATTAGTTCATTTGAATTTTCCGTATTTGACTCAAATTCAAATAAATATAGTATATGTAAATATACACATCAATTTCTATTCTTATCAAATAAATAGTCTATCTATGGTTGACAAAAATGGATAGCCATAATTTTAACATTAAACAATTGAGATAAAGTAAATCTAACGTTAAAATATTGAATTAAATATTACAAATGCAAATATGCCACTTATAAGTTTGAACCATTTATTGATATGAAGTCAATTAAAGGATGAGAAAAGTCCATAATCATGAATTTAACATTACACAATTCGGATTTAGAAGATTCGACCTTAACATACTTATATGACAAAATGGAATACACCGTATTGTTAATATTAGTTCATTTGAATTTTCCGTATTTGACTCAAATTCAAATAAATATAGTATATGTAAATATACACATCAATTTCTATTCTTATCAAATAAATAGTCTATCTATGGTGGACAAAACTCGATAGCCATAATTTTAACATTAAACAATTGAGATAAAGTAAATCTAACGTTAAAAAATTGAATTAAATATTAAAAATGAAAATATGCCCCTTATAAGTTTCAACCATTGATTGATACGAAGTCAATTTATGGTTGCGAAAAGTCCATAATCATGAATTTAACATTACACAATTGGGATTTGGAAGATTCGACCTTATAATACTTATATGACAAAATTGAATACACCGTATTGTTAATATTAGTTCATTTCAATGGTCCATATTTGACTCAAATTCAAATAAATATAGTATATGTAAATATACACATCAATTTCTATTCTTATCAAATAAATAGTCTATCTATGGTTGACAAAAATCGATAGCCATAATTTTAACATTAAACAATTGAGATAAAGTAAATCTAACGTTAAAAAATTGAATTAAATATTACAAATGAAAATATGCCCCTTATAAGTTTCAACCATTGATTGATACGAAGTCAATTTATGGTTGCGAAAAGTCCATAATCATGAATTTAACATTACACAATTGGGATTTAGAAGTTTCGACCTTAACATACTTATATGACAAAATGGAATACACCGTATTGTTAATATTAGTTCATTTGAATGGTACATATTTGACTCAAATTCAAATAAATATAGTAGATGTAAATATACACCTCAATTTCTATTCTTATCAAATAAATAGACTATCTATGGTTGACAAAAATCGATATCCATAATTTTAACATTAAATAATTGAGATAAAGTAAATCTAACGTTAAAATATTGAATTAAATATTACAAATTCAAATATGCCCTTTATAAGTTTCAACCATTTATTGATATAAAGTCAATTTATGGTTGAGAAAAGTCCACAATCATGAATTTAACATTACACAATTGGGATTTAGAAGATTCGACCTTAACATACTAATATGACAAAATGGAATACACCGTATTGTTAGTATTAGTTCATTTGAATGGTACATATTTGACTCAAATTCAAATAAATATAGTATATGGAAATATACACATCAATTTCTATTCTTATCAAATAAATAGTCTATCTATGGTTGACAAGAATGGATAGCCATAATTTTAACATTAAACAATTGAGATAATGTAAATCTAACGTTAAAATATTGAATTAAATATTACAAATGCAAATATGCCACTTATAAGTTTGAACCATTTATTGATATGAAGTCAATTAAAGGATGAGAAAATTCCATAATCATGAATTTAACATTACACAATTCGGATTTAGAAGATTCGACCTTAACATACTTATATGACAAAATGGAATACACCGTATTGTTAATATTAGTTCATTTGAATTTTCCGTATTTGACTCAAATTCAAATAAATATAGTATATGTAAATATACACATCAATTTCTATTCTTATCAAATAAATAGTCTATCTATGGTTGACAAAAATCGATAGCCATAATTTTAACATTAAACAATTGAGATAAAGTAAATCTAACGTTAAAAAATTGAATTAAATATTACAAATGAAAATATGCCCCTTATAAGTTTCAACCATTGATTGATACGAAGTCAATTTATGGTTGAGAAAAGTCCATAATCATGAATTTAACATTACACAATAGGGATTTGGAAGATTCGACCTTATAATACTTATATGACAAAATTGAATACACCGTATTGTTAATATTAGTTCTTTTGAATTTTCCGTATTTGACTCAAATTCAAATAAATATAGTATATGTAAATATACACATCAATTTCTATTCTTATCAAATAAATAGTCTATCTATGGTTGACAAAAATGGATAGCCATAATTTTAACATTAAACAATTGAGATAAAGTAAATCTAACGTTAAAATATTGAATTAAATATTACAAATGCAAATATGCCACTTATAAGTTTGAACCATTTATTGATATGAAGTCAATTAAAGGATGAGAAAAGTCCATAATCATGAATTTAACATTACACAATTCGGATTTAGAAGCTTCGACCTTAACATACTAATATGACAAAATGGAATACACCGTATTGTTAGTATTAGTTCATTTGAATGGTACATATTTGACTCAAATTCAAATAAATATAGTATATGTAAATATACACCTCAATTTCTATTCTTATCAAATAAATAGTCTATCTATGGTTGACAAAAATCGATAGCCATAATTTTAACATTAAACAATTGAGATAAAGTAAATCTAAGGTTAAAAAATTGAATTAAATAATACAAATGCAAATATACACCTTATATGTTTCAACCATTTATTGATATAAAGTCAATTTATGGTTGAGAAAAGTCCACAATCATGAATTTAACATTACACAATTGGGATTTAGAAGATTCGACCTTAACATACTTATATGAAAAAATGGAATACACCGTATTGTTAATATTAGTTCATTTGAATTTTCCGTATTTGACTCAAATTCAAATAAATATAGTATATGTAAATATACACATCAATTTCTATTCTTATCAAATAAATAGTCTATCTATGGTTGACAAAAATGGATAGCCATAATTTTAACATTAAACAATTGAGATAAAGTAAATCTAACGTTAAAATATTGAATTAAATATTACAAATGCAAATATGCCACTTATAAATTTGAACCATTTATTGATATGAAGTCAATAAAAGGATGAGAAAAGTCCATAATCATGAATTTAACATTACACAATTCGGATTTAGAAGATTCGACCTTAACATACTTATATGACAAAATGGAATACACCGTATTGTTAATATTAGTTCATTTGAATTTTCCGTATTTGACTCAAATTCAAATAAATATAGTATATGTAAATATACACATCAATTTCTATTCTTATCAAATAAATAGTCTATCTATGGTGGACAAAAATCGATAGCCATAATTTTAACATTAAACAATTGAGATAAAGTAAATCTAACGTTAAAAAATTGAATTAAATATTAAAAATGAAAATATGCCCCTTATAAGTTTCAACCATTGATTGATACGAAGTCAATTTATGGTTGCGAAAAGTCCATAATCATGAATTTAACATTACACAATTGGGATTTGGAAGATTCGACCTTATAATACTTATATGACAAAATTGAATACACCGTATTGTTAATATTAGTTCATTTCAATGGTCCATATTTGACTCAAATTCAAATAAATATAGTATATGTAAATATACACATCAATTTCTATTCTTATCAAATAAATAGTCTATCTATGGTTGACAAAAATGGATAGCCATAATTTTAACATTAAACAATTGAGATAAAGTAAATCTAACGTTAAAAAATTGAATTAAATATTACAAATGAAAATATGCCCCTTATAAGTTTCAACCATTGATTGATACGAAGTCAATTTATGGTTGCGAAAAGTCCATAATCATGAATTTAACATTACACAATTGGGATTTAGAAGTTTCGACCTTAACATACTTATATGAAAAAATGGAATACACCGTATTGTTAATATTAGTTCATTTGAATTTTCCGTATTTGACTCAAATTCAAATAAATATAGTATATGTAAATATACACATCAATTTATATTCTTATCAAATAAATAGTCTATCTATGGTTGACAAAAATCGATAGCCATAATTTTAACATTAAATAATTGACATAAATTAAACCTAAGGTTAAAAAATTGAATTAAATAATACAAATGCAAATATACACCTTATATGTTTCAACCATTTATTGATATAAAGTCAATTTATGGTTGAGAAAAGTCCACAATCATGAATTTAACATTACACAATTGGGATTTAGAAGATTCGACCTTAACATACTTATATGAGAAAATGGAATACACCGTATTGTTAATATTAGTTCTTTTGAATTTTCCGTATTTGACTCAAATTCAAATAAATATAGTATATGTAAATATACACATCAATTTCTATTCTTATCAAATAAATAGTCTATCTATGGTTGACAAAAATGGATAGCCATAATTTTAACATTAAACAATTGAGATAAAGTAAATCTAACGTTAAAATATTGAATTAAATATTACAAATGCAAATATGCCACTTATAAGTTTGAACCATTTATTGATATGAAGTCAAGTAAAGGATGAGAAAAGTCCATAATCATGAATTTAACATTACACAATTCGGATTTAGAAGCTTCGACCTTAACATACTAATATGACAAAATGGAATACACCGTATTGTTAATATTAGTTCATTTGAATTTTCCGTATTTGACTCAAATTCAAATAAATATAGTATATGTAAATATACACATCAATTTATATTCTTATCAAATAAATAGTCTATCTATGGTTGACAAAAATCGATAGCCATAATTTTAACATTAAATAATTGACATAAATTAAACCTAAGGTTAAAAAATTGAATTAAATAATACAAATGCAAATATACACCTTATATGTTTCAACCATTTATTGATATAAAGTCAATTTATGGTTGAGAAAAGTCCACAATCATGAATTTAACATTACACAATTGGGATTTAGAAGATTCGACCTTAACATACTTATATGAAAAAATGGAATACACCGTATTGTTAATATTAGTTCTTTTGAATTTTCCGTATTTGACTCAAATTCAAATAAATATAGTATATGTAAATATACACATCAATTTCTATTCTTATCAAATAAATAGTCTATCTATGGTTGACAAAAATGGATAGCCATAATTTTAACATTAAACAATTGAGATAAAGTAAATCTAACGTTAAAATATTGAATTAAATATTACAAATGCAAATATGCCACTTATAAGTTTGAACCATTTATTGATATGAAGTCAATTAAAGGATGAGAAAAGTCCATAATCATGAATTTAACATTACACAATTCGGATTTAGAAGCTTCGACCTTAACATACTAATATGACAAAATGGAATACACCGTATTGTTAGTATTAGTTCATTTGAATGGTACATATTTGACTCAAATTCAAATAAATATAGTATATGTAAATATACACCTCAATTTCTATTCTTATCAAATAAATAGTCTATCTATGGTTGACAAAAATCGATAGCCATAATTTTAACATTAAACAATTGAGATAAAGTAAATCTAACGTTAAAAAATTGAATTAAATATTAAAAATGAAAATATGCCCCTTATAAGTTTCAACCATTGATTGATACGAAGTCAATTTATGGTTGCGAAAAGTCCATAATCATGAATTTAACATTACACAATTGGGATTTGGAAGATTCGACCTTATAATACTTATATGAAAAAATGGAATACACCGTATTGTTAATATTAGTTCATTTGAATTTTCCGTATTTGACTCAAATTCAAATAAATATAGTATATGTAAATATACACATCAATTTCTATTCTTATCAAATAAATAGTCTATCTATGGTTGACAAAAATGGATAGCCATAATTTTAACATTAAACAATTGAGATAAAGTAAATCTAACGTTAAAATATTGAATTAAATATTACAAATGCAAATATGCCACTTATAAGTTTGAACCATTTATTGATATGAAGTCAATTAAAGGATGAGAAAAGTCCATAATCATGAATTTAACATTACACAATTCGGATTTAGAAGCTTCGACCTTAACATACTAATATGACAAAATGGAATACACCGTATTGTTAGTATTAGTTCATTTGAATGGTACATATTTGACTCAAATTCAAATAAATATAGTATATGTAAATATACACCTCAATTTCTATTCTTATCAAATAAATAGTCTATCTATGGTTGACAAAAATCGATAGCCATAATTTTAACATTAAACAATTGAGATAAAGTAAATCTAACGTTAAAAAATTGAATTAAATATTAAAAATGAAAATATGCCCCTTATAAGTTTCAACCATTGATTGATACGAAGTCAATTTATGGTTGCGAAAAGTCCATAATCATGAATTTAACATTACACAATTGGGATTTGGAAGATTCGACCTTATAATACTTATATGAAAAAATGGAATACACCGTATTGTTAATATTAGTTCATTTGAATTTTCCGTATTTGACTCAAATTCAAATAAATATAGTATATGTAAATATACACATCAATTTCTATTCTTATCAAATAAATAGTCTATCTATGGTTGACAAAAATGGATAGCCAAAATTTTAACATTAAACAATTGAGATAAAGTAAATCTAACGTTAAAATATTGAATTAAATATTACAAATGCAAATATGCCACTTATAAGTTTGACCCATTTATTGATATGAAGTCAATTAAAGGATGAGAAAAGTCCATAATCATGAATTTAACATTACACAATTCGGATTTAGAAGCTTCGACCTTAACATACTAATATGACAAAATGGAATACACCGTATTGTTAGTATTAGTTCATTTGAATGGTACATATTTGACTCAAATTCAAATAAATATAGTATATGTAAATATACACCTCAATTTCTATTCTTATCAAATAAATAGTCTATCTATGGTGGACAAAAATCGATAGCCATAATTTTAACATTAAACAATTGAGATAAAGTAAATCTAACGTTAAAAAATTGAATTAAATATTAAAAATGAAAATATGCCCCTTATAAGTTTCAACCATTGATTGATACGAAGTCAATTTATGGTTGCGAAAAGTCCATAATCATGAATTTAACATTACACAATTGGGATTTGGAAGATTCGACCTTATAATACTTATATGACAAAATTGAATACACCGTATTGTTAATATTAGTTCATTTCAATGGTCCATATTTGACTCAAATTCAAATAAATATAGTATATGTAAATATACACATCAATTTCTATTCTTATCAAATAAATAGTCTATCTATGGTTGACAAAAATCGATAGCCATAATTTTAACATTAAACAATTGAGATAAAGTAAATCTAACGTTAAAAAATTGAATTAAATATTACAAATGAAAATATGCCCCTTATAAGTTTCAACCATTGATTGATACGAAGTCAATTTATGGTTGCGAAAAGTCCATAATCATGAATTTAACATTACACAATTGGGATTTAGAAGTTTCGACCTTAACATACTTATATGACAAAATGGAATACACCGTATTGTTAATATTAGTTCATTTGAATGGTACATATTTGACTCAAATTCAAATAAATATAGTAGATGTAAATATACACCTCAATTTCTATTCTTATCAAATAAATAGACTATCTATGGTTGACAAAAATCGATAGCCATAATTTTAACATTAAATAATTGAGATAAATTAAACCTAAGGTTAAAAAATTGAATTAAATAATACAAATGCAAATATACACCTTATATGTTTCAACCATTTATTGATATAAAGTCAATTTATGGTTGAGAAAAGTCCATAATCATGAATTTAACATTACACAATTGGGATTTAGAAGTTTCGACCTTAACGTACTTATATGACAAAATGGAATACACCGTATTGTTAATATTAGTTCATTTGAATGGTACATATTTGACTCAAATTCAAATAAATATAGTAGATGTAAATATACACCTCAATTTGTATTCTTATCAAATAAATAGACTATCTATGGTTGACAAAAATCGATATCCATAATTTTAACATTAAATAATTGAGATAAAGTAAATCTAACGTTAAAATATTGAATTAAATATTACAAATTCAAATATGCCCTTTATAAGTTTCAACCATTTATTGATATAAAGTCAATTTATGGTTGAGAAAAGTCCACAATCATGAATTTAACATTACACAATTGGGATTTAGAAGATTCGACCTTAACATACTAATATGACAAAATGGAATACACCGTATTGTTAGTATTAGTTCATTTGAATGGTACATATTTGACTCAAATTCAAATAAATATAGTATATGGAAATATACACATCAATTTCTATTCTTATCAAATAAATAGTCTATCTATGGTTGACAAAAATGGATAGCCATAATTTTAACATTAAACAATTGAGATAAAGTAAATCTAACGTTAAAATATTGAATTAAATATTACAAATGCAAATATGCCACTTATAAGTTTGAACCATTTATTGATATGAAGTCAATTAAAGGATGAGAAAAGTCCATAATCATGAATTTAACATTACACAATTCGGATTTAGAAGATTCGACCTTAACATACTTATATGACAAAATGGAATACACCGTATTGTTAATATTAGTTCATTTGAATTTTCCATATTTGACTCAAATTCAAATAAATATAGTATATGTAAATATACACATCAATTTCTATTCTTATCAAATAAATAGTCTATCTATGGTTGACAAAAATGGATAGCCATAATTTTAACATTAAACAATTGAGATAAAGTAAATCTAACGTTAAAATATTGAATTAAATATTACAAATGAAAATATGCCCCTTATAAGTTTCAACCATTGATTGATACGAAGTCAATTTATGGTTGAGAAAAGTCCATAATCATGAATTTAACATTACACAATAGGGATTTGGAAGATTCGACCTTATAATACTTATATGACAAAATTGAATACACCGTATTGTTAATATTAGTTCATTTGAATGGTCCATATTTGACTCAAATTCAAATAAATATAGTATATGTAAATATACACATCAATTTCTATTCTTATCAAATAAATAGTCTATCTATGGTTGACAAAAATCGATAGCCATAATTTTAACATTAAATAATTGAGATAAATTAAACCTAAGGTTAAAAAATTGAATTAAATAATACAAATGCAAATATACACCTTATATGTTTCAACCATTTATTGATATAAAGTCAATTTATGGTTGAGAAAAGTCCACAATCATGAATTTAACATTACACAATTGGGATTTAGAAGATTCGACCTTAACATACTTATATGAAAAAATGGAATACACCGTATTGTTAATATTAGTTCATTTGAATTTTCCATATTTGACTCAAATTCAAATAAATATAGTATATGTAAATATACACATCAATTTCTATTTTTATCAAATAAATAGTCTATCTATGGTTGACAAAAATGGATAGCCATAATTTTAACATTAAACAATTGAGATAAAGTAAATCTAACGTTAAAATATTGAATTAAATATTACAAATGCAAATATGCCACTTATAAGTTTGAACCATTTATTGATATGAAGTCAATTAAAGGATGAGAAAAGTCCATAATCATGAATTTAACATTACACAATTCGGATTTAGAAGCTTCGACCTTAACATACTAATATGACAAAATGGAATACACCGTATTGTTAGTATTAGTTCATTTGAATGGTACATATTTGACTCAAATTCAAATAAATATAGTATATGTAAATATACACCTCAATTTCTATTCTTATCAAATAAATAGTCTATCTATGGTTGACAAAAATCGATAGCCATAATTTTAACATTAAACAATTGAGATAAAGTAAATCTAACGGTAAAAAATTGAATTAAATATTAAAAATGAAAATATGCCCCTTATAAGTTTCAACCATTGATTGATACGAAGTCAATTTATGGTTGCGAAAAGTCCATAATCATGAATTTAACATTACACAATTGGGATTTGGAAGATTCGACCTTATAATACTTATATGAAAAAATGGAATACACCGTATTGTTAATATTAGTTCATTTGAATTTTCCGTATTTGACTCAAATTCAAATAAATATAGTATATGTAAATATACACATCAATTTCTATTCTTATCAAATAAATAGTCTATCTATGGTTGACAAAAATGGATAGCCATAATTTTAACATTAAACAATTGAGATAAAGTAAATCTAACGTTAAAATATTGAATTAAATATTACAAATGCAAATATGCCACTTATAAGTTTGAACCATTTATTGATATGAAGTCAATTAAAGGATGAGAAAAGTCCATAATCATGAATTTAACATTACACAATTCGGATTTAGAAGATTCGACCTTAACATACTTATATGACAAAATGGAATACACCGTATTGTTAATATTAGTTCATTTGAATTTTCCGTATTTGACTCAAATTCAAATAAATATAGTATATGTAAATATACACATCAATTTCTATTCTTATCAAATAAATAGTCTATCTATGGTGGACAAAACTCGATAGCCATAATTTTAACATTAAACAATTGAGATAAAGTAAATCTAACGTTAAAAAATTGAATTAAATATTAAAAATGAAAATATGCCCCTTATAAGTTTCAACCATTGATTGATACGAAGTCAATTTATGGTTGCGAAAAGTCCATAATCATGAATTTGACATTACACAATTGGGATTTGGAAGATTCGACCTTATAATACTTATATGACAAAATTGAATACACCGTATTGTTAATATTAGTTCATTTCAATGGTCCATATTTGACTCAAATTCAAATAAATATAGTATATGTAAATATACACATCAATTTCTATTCTTATCAAATAAATAGTCTATCTATGGTTGACAAAAATCGATAGCCATAATTTTAACATTAAACAATTGAGATAAAGTAAATCTAACGTTAAAAAATTGAATTAAATATTACAAATGAAAATATGCCCCTTATAAGTTTCAACCATTGATTGATACGAAGTCAATTTATGGTTGCGAAAAGTCCATAATCATGAATTTAACATTACACAATTGGGATTTAGAAGTTTCGACCTTAACATACTTATATGACAAAATGGAATACACCGTATTGTTAATATTAGTTCATTTGAATGGTACATATTTGACTCAAATTCAAATAAATATAGTAGATGTAAATATACACCTCAATTTCTATTCTTATCAAATAAATAGACTATCTATGGTTGACAAAAATCGATATCCATAATTTTAACATTAAATAATTGAGATAAAGTAAATCTAACGTTAAAATATTGAATTAAATATTACAAATTCAAATATGCCCTTTATAAGTTTCAACCATTTATTGATATAAAGTCAATTTATGGTTGAGAAAAGTCCACAATCATGAATTTAACATTACACAATTGGGATTTAGAAGATTCGACCTTAACATACTAATATGACAAAATGGAATACACCGTATTGTTAGTATTAGTTCATTTGAATGGTACATATTTGACTCAAATTCAAATAAATATAGTATATGGAAATATACACATCAATTTCTATTCTTATCAAATAAATAGTCTATCTATGGTTGACAAGAATGGATAGCCATAATTTTAACATTAAACAATTGAGATAAAGTAAATCTAACGTTAAAATATTGAATTAAATATTACAAATGCAAATATGCCACTTATAAGTTTGAACCATTTATTGATATGAAGTCAATTAAAGGATGAGAAAAGTCCATAATCATGAATTTAACATTACACAATTCGGATTTAGAAGATTCGACCTTAACATACTTATATGACAAAATGGAATACACCGTATTGTTAATATTAGTTCATTTGAATTTTCCGTATTTGACTCAAATTCAAATAAATATAGTATATGTAAATATACACATCAATTTCTATTCTTATCAAATAAATAGTCTATCTATGGTTGACAAAAATCGATAGCCATAATTTTAACATTAAACAATTGAGATAAAGTAAATCTAACGTTAAAAAATTGAATTAAATATTACAAATGAAAATATGCCCCTTATAAGTTTCAACCATTGATTGATACGAAGTCAATTTATGGTTGAGAAAAGTCCATAATCATGAATTTAACATTACACAATAGGGATTTGGAAGATTCGACCTTATAATACTTATATGACAAAATTGAATACACCGTATTGTTAATATTAGTTCATTTGAATGGTCCATATTTGACTCAAATTCAAATAAATATAGTATATGTAAATATACACATCAATTTCTATTCTTATCAAATAAATAGTCTATCTATGGTTGACAAAAATCGATAGCCATAATTTTAACATTAAATAATTGAGATAAATAAAACCTAAGGTTAAAAAATTGAATTAAATATTACAAATGCAAATATGCCCCTTATAAGTTTCAACCATTGATTGATATGAAGTCAATATATGGTTGAGAAAATTCCATAATCATGAATTTAATATTACAGAATTGGGATTTAGAAGATTCGACCTTAACATACTAATATTACAAAATTGAATACACCGTATTGTTAATATTAGTTCATTTGAATGGTACATATTTGACTCAAATTCAAATAAATATAGTAGATGTAAATATACACCTCAATTTGTATTCTTATCAAATAAATAGACTATCTATGGTTGACAAAAATCGATATCCATAATTTTAACATTAAATAATTGAGATAAAGTAAATCTAACGTTAAAATATTGAATTAAATATTACAAATTCAAATATGCCCTTTATAAGTTTCAACCATTTATTGATATAAAGTCAATTTATGGTTGAGAAAAGTCCACAATCATGAATTTAACATTACACAATTGGGATTTAGAAGATTCGACCTTAACATACTAATATGACAAAATGGAATACACCGTATTGTTAGTATTAGTTCATTTGAATGGTACATATTTGACTCAAATTCAAATAAATATAGTATATGGAAATATACACATCAATTTCTATTCTTATCAAATAAATAGTCTATCTATGGTTGACAAAAATGGATAGCCATAATTTTAACATTAAACAATTGAGATAAAGTAAATCTAACGTTAAAATATTGAATTAAATATTACAAATGCAAATATGCCACTTATAAGTTTGAACCATTTATTGATATGAAGTCAATTAAAGGATGAGAAAAGTCCATAATCATGAATTTAACATTACACAATTCGGATTTAGAAGATTCGACCTTAACATACTTATATGACAAAATGGAATACACCGTATTGTTAATATTAGTTCATTTGAATTTTCCGTATTTGACTCAAATTCAAATAAATATAGTATATGTAAATATACACATCAATTTCTATTCTTATCAAATAAATAGTCTATCTATGGTTGACAAAAATCGATAGCCATAATTTTAACATTAAACAATTGAGATAAAGTAAATCTAACGTTAAAAAATTGAATTAAATATTACAAATGAAAATATGCCCCTTATAAGTTTCAACCATTGATTGATACGAAGTCAATTTATGGTTGAGAAAAGTCCATAATCATGAATTTAACATTACACAATAGGGATTTGGAAGATTCGACCTTATAATACTTATATGACAAAATTGAATACACCGTATTGTTAATATTAGTTCATTTGAATGGTCCATATTTGACTCAAATTCAAATAAATATAGTATATGTAAATATACACATCAATTTCTATTCTTATCAAATAAATAGTCTATCTATGGTTGACAAAAATCGATAGCCATAATTTTAACATTAAATAATTGAGATAAATTAAACCTAAGGTTAAAAAATTGAATTAAATAATACAAATGCAAATATACACCTTATATGTTTCAACCATTTATTGATATAAAGTCAATTTATGGTTGAGAAAAGTCCACAATCATGAATTTAACATTACACAATTGGGATTTAGAAGATTCGACCTTAACATACTTATATGAAAAAATGGAATACACCGTATTGTTAATATTAGTTCATTTGAATTTTCCATATTTGACTCAAATTCAAATAAATATAGTATATGTAAATATACACATCAATTTCTATTCTTATCAAATAAATAGTCTATCTATGGTTGACAAAAATGGATAGCCATAATTTTAACATTAAACAATTGAGATAAAATAAATCTAACGTTAAAATATTGAATTAAATATTACAAATGCAAATATGCCACTTATAAGTTTGAACCATTTATTGATATGAAGTCAATTAAAGGATGAGAAAAGTCCATAATCATGAATTTAACATTACACAATTCGGATTTAGAAGCTTCGACCTTAACATACTAATATGACAAAATGGAATACACCGTATTGTTAGTATTAGTTCATTTGAATGGTACATATTTGACTCAAATTCAAATAAATATAGTATATGTAAATATACACCTCAATTTCTATTCTTATCAAATAAATAGCCTATCTATGGTTGACAAAAATCGATAGCCATAATTTTAACATTAAACAATTGAGATAAAGTAAATCTAACGGTAAAAAATTGAATTAAATATTAAAAATGAAAATATGCCCCTTATAAGTTTCAACCATTGATTGATACGAAGTCAATTTATGGTTGCGAAAAGTCCATAATCATGAATTTAACATTACACAATTGGGATTTGGAAGATTCGACCTTATAATACTTATATGAAAAAATGGAATACACCGTATTGTTAATATTAGTTCATTTGAATTTTCCGTATTTGACTCAAATTCAAATAAATATAGTATATGTAAATATACACATCAATTTCTATTCTTATCAAATAAATAGTCTATCTATGGTTGACAAAAATGGATAGCCATAATTTTAACATTAAACAATTGAGATAAAGTAAATCTAACGTTAAAATATTGAATTAAATATTACAAATGCAAATATGCCACTTATAAGTTTGAACCATTTATTGATATGAAGTCAATTAAAGGATGAGAAAAGTCCATAATCATGAATTTAACATTACACAATTCGGATTTAGAAGATTCGACCTTAACATACTTATATGACAAAATCGAATACACCGTATTGTTAATATTAGTTCATTTGAATTTTCCGTATTTGACTCAAATTCAAATAAATATAGTATATGTAAATATACACATCAATTTCTATTCTTATCAAATAAATAGTCTATCTATGGTGGACAAAACTCGATAGCCATAATTTTAACATTAAACAATTGAGATAAAGTAAATCTAACGTTAAAAAATTGAATTAAATATTAAAAATGAAAATATGCCCCTTATAAGTTTCAACCATTGATTGATACGAAGTCAATTTATGGTTGCGAAAAGTCCATAATCATGAATTTAACATTACACAATTGGGATTTGGAAGATTCGACCTTATAATACTTATATGACAAAATTGAATACACCGTATTGTTAATATTAGTTCATTTCAATGGTCCATATTTGACTCAAATTCAAATAAATATAGTATATGTAAATATACACATCAATTTCTATTCTTATCAAATAAATAGTCTATCTATGGTTGACAAAAATCGATAGCCATAATTTTAACATTAAACAATTGAGATAAAGTAAATCTAATGTTAAAAAATTGAATTAAATATTACAAATGAAAATATGCCCCTTATAAGTTTCAACCATTGATTGATACGAAGTCAATTTATGGTTGCGAAAAGTCCATAATCATGAATTTAACATTACACAATTGGGATTTAGAAGTTTCGACCTTAACATACTTATATGACAAAATGGAATACACCGTATTGTTAATATTAGTTCATTTGAATGGTACATATTTGACTCAAATTCAAATAAATATAGTAGATGTAAATATACACCTCAATTTCTATTCTTATCAAATAAATAGACTATCTATGGTTGACAAAAATCGATATCCATAATTTTAACATTAAATAATTGAGATAAAGTAAATCTAACGTTAAAATATTGAATTAAATATTACAAATTCAAATATGCCCTTTATAAGTTTCAACCATTTATTGATATAAAGTCAATTTATGGTTGAGAAAAGTCCACAATCATGAATTTAACATTACACAATTGGGATTTAGAAGATTCGACCTTAACATACTAATATGACAAAATGGAATACACCGTATTGTTAGTATTAGTTCATTTGAATGGTACATATTTGACTCAAATTCAAATAAATATAGTAGATGTAAATATACACCTCAATTTCTATTCTTATCAAATAAATAGACTATCTATGGTTGACAAAAATCGATATCCATAATTTTAACATTAAATAATTGAGATAAAGTAAATCTAACGTTAAAATATTGAATTAAATATTACAAATTCAAATATGCCCTTTATAAGTTTCAACCATTTATTGATATTAAGTCAATTTATGGTTGAGAAAAGTCCACAATCATGAATTTAACATTACACAATTGGGATTTAGAAGATTCGACCTTAACATACTAATATGACAAAATGGAATACACCGTATTGTTAGTATTAGTTCATTTGAATGGTACATATTTGACTCAAATTCAAATAAATATAGTATATGTAAATATACACATCAATTTCTATTCTTATCAAATAAATAGTCTATCTATGGTTGACAAAAATCGATAGCCATAATTTTAACATTAAACAATTGAGATAAAGTAAATCTAACGTTAAAAAATTGAATTAAATATTACAAATGAAAATATGCCCCTTATAAGTTTCAACCATTGATTGATACGAAGTCAATTTATGGTTGCGAAAAGTCCATAATCATGAATTTAACATTACACAATTGGGATTTAGAAGTTTCGACCTTAACATACTTATATGACAAAATGGAATACACCGTATTGTTAATATTAGTTCATTTGAATGGTACATATTTGACTCAAATTCAAATAAATATAGTAGATGTAAATATACACCTCAATTTCTATTCTTATCAAATAAATAGACTATCTATGGTTGACAAAAATCGATAGCCATAATTTTAACATTAAACAATTGAGATAAAGTAAATCTAACATTAAAAAATTGAATTAAATATTAAAAATGAAAATATGCCCCTTATAAGTTTCAACCATTGATTGATACAAAGTCAATTTATGGTTGAGAAAAGTCCATAATCATGAATTTAACATTACACAATAGGGTTTTGGAAGATTCGACCTTATAATACTTATATGACAAAATTGAATACACCGTATTGTTAATATTAGTTCATTTGAATGGTCCATATTTGACTCAAATTCAAATAAATATAGTATATGTAAATATACACATCAATTTCTATTCTTATCAAATAAATAGTCTATCTATGGTTGACAAAAATCGATAGCCATAATTTTAATATTAAATAATTGACATAAATTAAACCTAAGGTTAAAAAATTGAATTAAATAATACAAATGCAAATATACACCTTATATGTTTCAACCATTTATTGATATAAAGTCAATTTATGGTTGAGAAAAGTCCACAATCATGAATTTAACATTACACAATTGGGATTTAGAAGATTCGACCTTAACATACTTATATGAAAAAATGGAATACACCGTATTGTTAATATTAGTTCATTTGAATTTTCCATATTTGACTCAAATTCAAATAAATATAGTATATGTAAATATACACATCAATTTCTATTCTTATAAATAAATAGTCTATCTATGGTTGACAAAAATGGATAGCCATAATTTTAACATTAAACAATTGAGATAAAGTAAATCTAACGTTAAAATATTGAATTAAATATTACAAATGCAAATATGCCACTTATAAGTTTGAACCATTTATTGATATGAAGTCAATTAAAGGATGAGAAAAGTCCATAATCATGAATATAAGATTACACAATTCGGATTTAGAAGCTTCGACCTTAACATACTAATATGACAAAATGGAATACACCGTATTGTTAGTATTAGTTCATTTGAATGGTACATATTTGACTCAAATTCAAATAAATATAGTATATGTAAATATACACCTCAATTTCTATTCTTATCAAATAAATAGTCTATCTATGGTTGACAAAAATCGATAGCCATAATTTTAACATTAAACAATTGAGATAAAGTAAATCTAACGTTAAAAAATTGAATTAAATATTAAAAATGAAAATATGCCCCTTATAAGTTTCAACCATTGATTGATACAAAGTCAATTTATGGTTGAGAAAAGTCCATAATCATGAATTTAACATTACACAATAGGGTTTTGGAAGATTCGACCTTATAATACTTATATGACAAAATTGAATACACCGTATTGTTAATATTAGTTCATTTGAATGGTCCATATTTGACTCAAATTCAAATAAATATAGTATATGTAAATATACACATCAATTTATATTCTTATCAAATAAATAGTCTATCTATGGTTGACAAAAATCAATAGCCATAATTTTAACATTAAATAATTGATATAAATTAAACCTAAGGTTAAAAAATTGAATTAAATAATACAAATGCAAATATACACCTTATATGTTTCAACCATTTATTGATATAAAGTCAATTTATGGTTGAGAAAAGTCCACAATCATGAATTTAACATTACACAATTGGGATTTAGAAGATTCGACCTTAACATACTTATATGAAAAAATGGAATACACCGTATTGTTAATATTAGTTCTTTTGAATTTTCCGTATTTGACTCAAATTCAAATAAATATAGTATATGTAAATATACACATCAATTTCTATTCTTATCAAATAAATAGTCTATCTATGGTTGACAAAAATGGATAGCCATAATTTTAACATTAAACAATTGAGATAAAGTAAATCTAACGTTAAAATATTGAATTAAATATTACAAATGCAAATATGCCACTTATAAGTTTGAACCATTTATTGATATGAAGTCAATTAAAGGATGAGAAAAGTCCATAATCATGAATTTAACATTACACAATTCGGATTTAGAAGCTTCGACCTTAACATACTAATATGACAAAATGGAATACACCGTATTGTTAGTATTAGTTCATTTGAATGGTACAAATTTGACTCAAATTCAAATAAATATAGTATATGTAAATATACACCTCAATTTCTATTCCTATCAAATAAATAGTCTATCTATGGTTGACAAAAATCGATAGCCATAATTTTAACATTAAACAATTGAGATAAAGTAAATCTAAGGTTAAAAAATTGAATTAAATAATACAAATGCAAATATACACCTTATATGTTTCAACCATTTATTGATATAAAGTCAATTTATGATTGAGAAAAGTCCACAATCATGAATTTAACATTACACAATTGGGATTTAGAAGATTCGACCTTAACATACTTATATGAAAAAATGGAATACACCGTATTGTTAATATTAGTTCATTTGAATTTTCCATATTTGACTCAAATTCAAATAAATATAGTATATGTAAATATACACATCAATTTCTATTCTTATCAAATAAATAGTCTATCTATGGTTGACAAAAATGGATAGCCATAATTTTAACATTAAACAATTGAGATAAAGTAAATCTAACGTTAAAATATTGAATTAAATATTACAAATGCAAATATGCCACTTATAAGTTTGAACCATTTATTGATATGAAGTCAATTAAAGGATGAGAAAAGTCCATAATCATGAATATAAGATTACACAATTCGGATTTAGAAGCTTCGACCTTAACATACTAATATGACAAAATGGAATACACCGTATTGTTAGTATTAGTTCATTTGAATGGTACATATTTGACTCAAATTCAAATAAATATAGTATATGTAAATATACACCTCAATTTCTATTCTTATCAAATAAATAGTCTATCTATGGTTGACAAAAATCGATAGCCATAATTTTAACATTAAACAATTGAGATAAAGTAAATCTAACGTTAAAAAATTGAATTAAATATTAAAAATGAAAATATGCCCCTTATAAGTTTCAACCATTGATTGATACAAAGTAAATTTATGGTTGAGAAAAGTCCATAATCATGAATTTAACATTACACAATAGGGTTTTGGAAGATTCGACCTTATAATACTTATATGACAAAATTGAATACACCGTATTGTTAATATTAGTTCATTTGAATGGTCCATATTTGACTCAAATTCAAATAAATATAGTATATGTAAATATATACATCAATTTATATTCTTATCAAATAAATAGTCTATCTATGGTTGACAAAAATCGATAGCCATAATTTTAACATTAAATAATTGACATAAATTAAACCTAAGGTTAAAAAATTGAATTAAATAATACAAATGCAAATATACACCTTATATGTTTCAACCATTTATTGATATAAAGTCAATTTATGGTTGAGAAAAGTCCACAATCATGAATTTAACATTACACAATTGGGATTTAGAAGATTCGACCTTAACATACTTATATGAAAAAATGGAATACACCGTATTGTTAATATTAGTTCTTTTGAATTTTCCGTATTTGACTCAAATTCAAATAAATATAGTATATGTAAATATACACATCAATTTCTATTCTTATCAAATAAATAGTCTATCTATGGTTGACAAAAATGGATAGCCATAATTTTAACATTAAACAATTGAGATAAAGTAAATCTAACGTTAAAATATTGAATTAAATATTACAAATGCAAATATGCCACTTATAAGTTTGAACCATTTATTGATATGAAGTCAATTAAAGGATGAGAAAAGTCCATAATCATGAATTTAACATTACACAATTCGGATTTAGAAGCTTCGACCTTAACATACTAATATGACAAAATGGAATACACCGTATTGTTAGTATTAGTTCATTTGAATGGTACATATTTGACTCAAATTCAAATAAATATAGTATATGTAAATATACACCTCAATTTCTATTCTTATCAAATAAATAGTCTATCTATGGTTGACAAAAATCGATAGCCATAATTTTAACATTAAACAATTGAGATAAAGTAAATCTAAGGTTAAAAAATTGAATTAAATAATACAAATGCAAATATACACCTTATATGTTTCAACCATTTATTGATATAAAGTCAATTTATGGTTGAGAAAAGTCCACAATCATGAATTTAACATTACACAATTGGGATTTAGAAGATTCGACCTTAACATACTTATATGAAAAAATGGAATACACCGTATTGTTAATATTAGTTCATTTGAATTTTCCGTATTTGACTCAAATTCAAATAAATATAGTATATGTAAATATACACATCAATTTCTATTCTTATCAAATAAATAGTCTATCTATGGTTGACAAAAATGGATAGCCATAATTTCAACATTAAACAATTGAGATAAAGTAAATCTAACGTTAAAATATTGAATTAAATATTACAAATGCAAATATGCCACTTATAAGTTTGAACCATTTATTGATATGAAGTCAATTAAAGGATGAGAAAAGTCCATAATCATGAATTTAACATTACACAATTCGGATTTAGAAGATTCGACCTTAACATACTTATATGACAAAATGGAATACACCGTATTGTTAATATTAGTTCATTTGAATTTTCCGTATTTGACTCAAATTCAAATAAATATAGTATATGTAAATATACACATCAATTTCTATTCTTATCAAATAAATAGTCTATCTATGGTGGACAAAAATCGATAGCCATAATTTTAACATTAAACAATTGAGATAAAGTAAATCTAACGTTAAAAAATTGAATTAAATATTACAAATGAAAATATGCCCCTTATAAGTTTCAACCATTGATTGATACGAAGTCAATTAAAGGATGAGAAAAGTCCATAATCATGAATTTAACATTACACAATTGGGATTTGGAAGATTCGACCTTATAATACTTATATGACAAAATTGAATACACCGTATTGTTAATATTAGTTCATTTCAATGGTCCATATTTGACTCAAATTCAAATAAATATAGTATATGTAAATATACACATCAATTTCTATTCTTATCAAAGAAATAGTCTATCTATGGTTGACAAAAATCGATAGCCATAATTTTAACATTAAACAATTGAGATAAAGTAAATCTAACGTTAAAAAATTGAATTAAATATTAAAAATGAAAATATGCCCCTTATAAGTTTCAACCATTGATTGATACGAAGTCAATTTATGGTTGCGAAAAGTCCATAATCATGAATTTAACATTACACAATTGGGATTTGGAAGATTCGACCTTATAATACTTATATGAAAAAATGGAATACACCGTATTGTTAATATTAGTTCATTTGAATTTTCCGTATTTGACTCAAATTCAAATAAATATAGTATATGTAAATATACATATCAATTTCTATTCTTATCAAATAAATAGTCTATCTATGGTTGACAAAAATGGATAGCCATAATTTTAACATTAAACAATTGAGATAAAGTAAATCTAACGTTAAAATATTGAATTAAATATTACAAATGCAAATATGCCACTTATAAGTTTGAACCATTTATTGATATGAAGTCAATTAAAGGATGAGAAAAGTCCATAATCATGAATTTAACATTACACAATTCGGATTTAGAAGATTCGACCTTAACATACTTATATGACAAAATGGAATACACCGTATTGTTAATATTAGTTCATTTGAATTTTCCGTATTTGACTCAAATTCAAATAAATATAGTATATGTAAATATACACATCAATTTCTATTCTTATCAAATAAATAGTCTTTCTATGGTGGACAAAACTCGATAGCCATAATTTTAACATTAAACAATTGAGATAAAGTAAATCTAACGTTAAAAAATTGAATTAAATATTAAAAATGAAAATATGCCCCTTATAAGTTTCAACCATTGATGGATACGAAGTCAATTTATGGTTGCGAAAAGTCCATAATCATGAATTTAACATTACACAATTGGGATTTGGAAGATTCGACCTTATAATACTTATATGACAAAATTGAATACACCGTATTGTTAATATTAGTTCATTTCAATGGTCCATATTTGACTCAAATTCAAATAAATATAGTATATGTAAATATACACATCAATTTCTATTCTTATCAAATAAATAGTCTATCTATGGTTGACAAAAATCGATAGCCATAATTTTAACATTAAACAATTGAGATAAAGTAAATCTAACGTTAAAAAATTGAATTAAATATTACAAATGAAAATATGCCCCTTATAAGTTTCAACCATTGATTGATACGAAGTCAATTTATGGTTGCGAAAAGTCCATAATCATGAATTTAACATTACACAATTGGGATTTAGAAGTTTCGACCTTAACATACTTATATGACAAAATGGAATACACCGTATTGTTAATATTAGTTCATTTGAATGGTACATATTTGACTCAAATTCAAATAAATATAGTAGATGTAAATATACACCTCAATTTCTATTCTTATCAAATAAATAGACTATCTATGGTTGACAAAATTCGATAGCCATAATTTTAACATTAAATAATTGAGATAAATTAAACCTAAGGTTAAAAAATTGAATTAAATAATACAAATGCAAATATACACCTTATATGTTTCAACCATTTATTGATATAAAGTCAATTTATGGTTGAGAAAAGTCCATAATCATGAATTTAACATTACACAATTGGGATTTAGAAGTTTCGACCTTAACATACTTATATGACAAAATGGAATACACCGTATTGTTAATATTAGTTCATTTGAGTGGTACATATTTGACTCAAATTCAAATAAATATAGTAGATGTAAATATACACCTCAATTTCTATTCTTATCAAATAAATAGACTATCTATGGTTGACAAAAATCGATATCCATAATTTTAACATTAAATAATTGAGATAAAGTAAATCTAACGTTAAAATATTGAATTAAATATTACAAATTCAAATATGCCCTTTATAAGTTTCAACCATTTATTGATATAAAGTCAATTTATGGTTGAGAAAAGTCCACAATCATGAATTTAACATTACACAATTGGGATTTAGAAGATTCGACCTTAACATACTAATATGACAAAATGGAATACACCGCATTGTTAGTATTAGTTCATTTGAATGGTACATATTTGACTCAAATTCAAATAAATATAGTATATGTAAATATACACATCAATTTCTATTCTTATCAAATAAATAGTCTATCTATGGTTGACAAAAATCGATAGCCATAATTTTAACATTAAACAATTGAGATAAAGTAAATCTAACGTTAAAAAATTGAATTAAATATTACAAATGAAAATATGCCCCTTATAAGTTTCAACCATTGATTGATACGAAGTCAATTTATGGTTGCGAAAAGTCCATAATCATGAATTTAACATTACACAATTGGGATTTAGAAGTTTCGACCTTAACATACTTATATGACAAAATGAATACACCGTATTGTTAATATTAGTTCATTTGAATGGTACATATTTGACTCAAATTCAAATAAATATAGTAGATGTAAATATACACCTCAATTTCTATTCTTATCAAATAAATAGACTATCTATGGTTGACAAAAATCGATAGCCATAATTTTAACATTAAACAATTGAGATAAAGTAAATCTAACGTTAAAAAATTGAATTAAATATTAAAAATGAAAATATGCCCCTTATAAGTTTCAACCATTGATTGATACGAAGTCAATTTATGGTTGCGAAAAGTCCATAATCATGAATTTAACATTACACAATTGGGATTTGGAAGATTCGACCTTATAATACTTATATGACAAAATTGAATACACCGTATTGTTAATATTAGTTCATTTCAATGGTCCATATTTGACTCAAATTCAAATAAATATAGTATATGTAAATATACACATCAATTTCTATTCTTATCAAATAAATAGTCTATCTATGGTTGACAAAAATGGATAGCCAT
The DNA here is from genome assembly GCA_037013495.1 of Hippophae tibetana. Lineage (NCBI taxonomy): Eukaryota > Viridiplantae > Streptophyta > Magnoliopsida > Rosales > Elaeagnaceae > Hippophae > Hippophae tibetana. Next base: position 11,591,928 of record CM072805.1, on the reverse strand, counting down.
AATTTTAACATTAAACAATTGAGATAAAGTAAATCTAACGTTAAAATATTGAATTAAATATTACAAATGCAAATATGCCACTTATAAGTTTGAACCATTTATTGATATGAAGTCAATTAAAGGATGAGAAAAGTCCATAATCATGAATTTAACATTACACAATTCGGATTTAGAAGATTCGACCTTAACATACTTATATGACAAAATGGAATACACCGTATTGTTAATATTAGTTCATTTGAATTTTCCGTATTTGACTCAAATTCAAATAAATATAGTATATGTAAATATACACATCAATTTCTATTCTTATCAAATAAATAGTCTATCTATGGTGGACAAAACTCGATAGCCATAATTTTAACATTAAACAATTGAGATAAAGTAAATCTAACGTTAAAAAATTGAATTAAATATTAAAAATGAAAATATGCCCCTTATAAGTTTCAACCATTGATTGATACGAAGTCAATTTATGGTTGCGAAAAGTCCATAATCATGAATTTAACATTACACAATTGGGATTTGGAAGATTCGACCTTATAATACTTATATGACAAAATTGAATACACCGTATTGTTAATATTAGTTCATTTCAATGGTCCATATTTGACTCAAATTCAAATAAATATAGTATATGTAAATATACACATCAATTTCTATTCTTATCAAATAAATAGTCTATCTATGGTTGACAAAAATCGATAGCCATAATTTTAACATTAAACAATTGAGATAAAGTAAATCTAACGTTAAAAAAATTGAATTAAATATTAAAAATGAAAATATGCCCCTTATAAGTTTCAACCATTGATTGATACGAAGTCAATTTATGGTTGCGAAAAGTCCATAATCATGAATTTAACATTACACAATTGGGATTTAGAAGTTTCGACCTTAACATACTTATATGACAAAATGGAATACACCGTATTGTTAATATTAGTTCATTTGAATGGTACATATTTGACTCAAATTCAAATAAATATAGTAGATGTAAATATACACCTCAATTTCTATTCTTATCAAATAAATAGACTATCTATGGTTGACAAAAATCGATAGCCATAATTTTAACATTAAATAATTGAGATAAATTAAACCTAAGGTTAAAAAATTGAATTAAATAATACAAATGCAAATATACACCTTATATGTTTCAACCATTTATTGATATAAAGTCAATTTATGGTTGAGAAAAGTCCATAATCATGATTTTAACATTACACAATTGGGATTTAGAAGATTCGACCTTAACATACTTATATGACAAAATGGAATACACCGTATTGTTAATATTAGTTCATTTGAATGGTACATATTTGACTCAAATTCAAATAAATATAGTAGATGTAAATATACACCTCAATTTCTATTCTTATCAAATAAATAGTCTATCTATGGTTGACAAAAATCGATAGCCATAATTTTAACATTAAACAATTGAGATAAAGTAAATCTAACGTTAAAAAATTGAATTAAATATTACAAATGAAAATATGCCCCTTATAAGTTTCAACCATTGATTGATACGAAGTCAATTTATGGTTGCGAAAAGTCCATAATCATGAATTTAACATTACACAATTGGGATTTAGAAGTTTCGACCTTAACATACTTATATGACAAAATGAATACACCGTATTGTTAATATTAGTTCATTTGAATGGTACATATTTGACTCAAATTCAAATAAATATAGTAGATGTAAATATACACCTCAATTTCTATTCTTATCAAATAAATAGACTATCTATGGTTGACAAAAATCGATAGCCATAATTTTAACATTAAACAATTGAGATAAAGTAAATCTAACGTTAAAAAATTGAATTAAATATTAAAAATGAAAATATGCCCCTTATAAGTTTCAACCATTGATTGATACGAAGTCAATTTATGGTTGCGAAAAGTCCATAATCATGAATTTAACATTACACAATTGGGATTTGGAAGATTCGACCTTATAATACTTATATGACAAAATTGAATACACCGTATTGTTAATATTAGTTCATTTCAATGGTCCATATTTGACTCAAATTCAAATAAATATAGTATATGTAAATATACACATCAATTTCTATTCTTATCAAATAAATAGTCTATCTATGGTTGACAAAAATGGATAGCCATAATTTTAACATTAAACAATTGAGATAAAGTAAATCTAACGTTAAAATATTGAATTAAATATTACAAATGCAAATATGCCACTTATAAGTTTGAACCATTTATTGATATGAAGTCAATTAAAGGATGAGAAAAGTCCATAATCATGAATTTAACATTACACAATTCGGATTTAGAAGATTCGACCTTAACATACTTATATGACAAAATGGAATACACCGTATTGTTAATATTAGTTCATTTGAATTTTCCGTATTTGACTCAAATTCAAATAAATATAGTATATGTAAATATACACATCAATTTCTATTCTTATCAAATAAATAGTCTATCTATGGTGGACAAAACTCGATAGCCATAATTTTAACATTAAACAATTGAGATAAAGTAAATCTAACGTTAAAAAATTGAATTAAATATTAAAAATGAAAATATGCCCCTTATAAGTTTCAACCATTGATTGATACGAAGTCAATTTATGGTTGCGAAAAGTCCATAATCATGAATTTAACATTACACAATTGGGATTTGGAAGATTCGACCTTATAATACTTATATGACAAAATTGAATACACCGTATTGTTAATATTAGTTCATTTCAATGGTCCATATTTGACTCAAATTCAAATAAATATAGTATATGTAAATATACACATCAATTTCTATTCTTATCAAATAAATAGTCTATCTATGGTTGACAAAAATCGATAGCCATAATTTTAACATTAAACAATTGAGATAAAGTAAATCTAACGTTAAAAAATTGAATTAAATATTAAAAATGAAAATATGCCCCTTATAAGTTTCAACCATTGATTGATACGAAGTCAATTTATGGTTGCGAAAAGTCCATAATCATGAATTTAACATTACACAATTGGGATTTAGAAGTTTCGACCTTAACATACTTATATGACAAAATGGAATACACCGTATTGTTAATATTAGTTCATTTGAATGGTACATATTTGACTCAAATTCAAATAAATATAGTAGATGTAAATATACACCTCAATTTCTATTCTTATCAAATAAATAGACTATCTATGGTTGACAAAAATCGATAGCCATAATTTTAACATTAAATAATTGAGATAAATTAAACCTAAGGTTAAAAAATTGAATTAAATAATACAAATGCAAATATACACCTTATATGTTTCAACCATTTATTGATATAAAGTCAATTTATGGTTGAGAAAAGTCCATAATCATGATTTTAACATTACACAATTGGGATTTAGAAGTTTCGACCTTAACATACTTATATGACAAAATGGAATACACCGTATTGTTAATATTAGTTCATTTGAATGGTACATATTTGACTCAAATTCAAATAAATATAGTAGATGTAAATATACACCTCAATTTCTATTCTTATCAAATAAATAGACTATCTATGGTTGACAAAAATCGATATCCATAATTTTAACATTAAATAATTGAGATAAAGTAAATCTAACGTTAAAATATTGAATTAAATATTACAAATTCAAATATGCCCTTTATAAGTTTCAACCATTTATTGATATAAAGTCAATTTATGGTGGAGAAAAGTCCACAATCATGAATTTAACATTACACAATTGGGATTTAGAAGATTCGACCTTAACATACTAATATGACAAAATGGAATACACCGTATTGTTAGTATTAGTTCATTTGAATGGTACATATTTGACTCAAATTCAAATAAATATAGTATATGTAAATATACACATCAATTTCTATTCTTATCAAATAAATAGTCTATCTATGGTTGACAAAAATCGATAGCCATATTTTTAACATTAAACAATTGAGATAAAGTAAATCTAACGTTAAAAAATTGAATTAAATATTAAAAATGAAAATATGCCCCTTATAAGTTTCAACCATTGATTGATACGAAGTCAATTTATGGTTGCGAAAAGTCCATAATCATGAATTTAACATTACACAATTGGGATTTAGAAGTTTCGACCTTAACATACTTATATGACAAAATGGAATACACCGTATTGTTAATATTAGTTCATTTGAATGGTACATATTTGACTCAAATTCAAATAAATATAGTAGATGTAAATATACACCTCAATTTCTATTCTTATCAAATAAATAGACTATCTATGGTTGACAAAAATCGATAGCCATAATTTTAACATTAAATAATTGAGATAAATTAAACCTAAGGTTAAAAAATTGAATTAAATAATACAAATGCAAATATACACCTTATATGTTTCAACCATTTATTGATATAAAGTCAATTTATGGTTGAGAAAAGTCCATAATCATGATTTTAACATTACACAATTGGGATTTAGAAGTTTCGACCTTAACATACTTATATGACAAAATGGAATACACCGTATTGTTAATATTAGTTCATTTGAATGGTACATATTTGACTCAAATTCAAATAAATATAGTAGATGTAAATATACACCTCAATTTCTATTCTTATCAAATAAATAGACTATCTATGGTTGACAAAAATCGATATCCATAATTTTAACATTAAATAATTGAGATAAAGTAAATCTAACGTTAAAATATTGAATTAAATATTACAAATTCAAATATGCCCTTTATAAGTTTCAACCATTTATTGATATAAAGTCAATTTATGGTTGAGAAAAGTCCACAATCATGAATTTAACATTACACAATTGGGATTTAGAAGATTCGACCTTAACATACTAATATGACAAAATGGAATACACCGTATTGTTAGTATTAGTTCATTTGAATGGTACATATTTGACTCAAATTCAAATAAATATAGTATATGTAAATATACACATCAATTTCTATTCTTATCAAATAAATAGTCTATCTATGGTTGACAAAAATCGATAGCCATAATTTTAACATTAAACAATAGAGATAAAGTAAATCTAACGTTAAAAAATTGAATTAAATATTACAAATGAAAATATGCCCCTTATAAGTTTCAACCATTGATTGATACGAAGTCAATTTATGGTTGCGAAAAGTCCATAATCATGAATTTAACATTACACAATTGGGATTTAGATGTTTCGACCTTAACATACTTATATGACAAAATGGAATACACCGTATTGTTAATATTAGTTCATTTGAATGGTACATATTTGACTCAAATTCAAATAAATATAGTAGATGTAAATATACACCTCAATTTCTATTCTTATCAAATAAATAGACTATCTATGGTTGACAAAAATCGATAGCCATAATTTTAACATTAAACAATTGAGATAAAGTAAATCTAACGTTAAAAAATTGAATTAAATATTAAAAATGAAAATATGCCCCTTATAAGTTTCAACCATTGATTGATACGAAGTCAATTTATGGTTGCGAAAAGTCCATAATCATGAATTTAACATTACACAATTGGGATTTGGAATATTCGACCTTATAATACTTATATGACAAAATTGAATACACCGTATTGTTAATATTAGTTCATTTCAATGGTCCATATTTGACTCAAATTCAAATAAATATAGTATATGTAAATATACACATCAATTTCTATTCTTATCAAATAAATAGTCTATCTATGGTTGACAAAAATGGATAGCCATAATTTTAACATTAAACAATTGAGATAAAGTAAATCTAACGTTAAAAAATTGAATTAAATATTACATATGAAAATATGCCCCTTATAAGTTTCAACCATTGATTGATACAAAGTCAATTTATGGTTGAGAAAAGTCCATAATCATGAATTTAACATTACACAATAGGGTTTTGGAAGATTCGACCTTATAATACTTATATGACAAAATTGAATACACCGTATTGTTAATATTAGTTCATTTGAATGGTCCATATTTGACTCAAATTCAAATAAATATAGTATATGTAAATATACACATCAATTTCTATTCTTATCAAATAAATAGTCTATCTATGGTTGACAAAAATCGATAGCCATAATTTTAACATTAAATAATTGACATAAATTAAACCTAAGGTTAAAAAATTGAATTAAATAATACAAATGCAAATATACACCTTATATGTTTCAACCATTTATTGATATAAAGTCAATTTATGGTTGAGAAAAGTCCACAATCATGAATTTAACATTACACAATTGGGATTTAGAAGATTCGACCTTAACATACTTATATGAAAAAATGGAATACACCGTATTGTTAATATTAGTTCATTTGAATTTTCCATATTTGACTCAAATTCAAATAAATATAGTATATGTAAATATACACATCAATTTCTATTCTTATCAAATAAATAGTCTATCTATGGTTGACAAAAATGGATAGCCATAATTTTAACATTAAACAATTGAGATAAAGTAAATCTAACGTTAAAATATTGAATTAAATATTACAAATGCAAATATGCCACTTATAAGTTTGAACCATTTATTGATATGAAGTCAATTAAAGGATGAGAAAAGTCCATAATCATGAATATAAGATTACACAATTCGGATTTAGAAGCTTCGACCTTAACATACTAATATGACAAAATGGAATACACCGTATTGTTAGTATTAGTTCATTTGAATGGTACATATTTGACTCAAATTCAAATAAATATAGTATATGTAAATATACACCTCAATTTCTATTCTTATCAAATAAATAGTCTATCTATGGTTGACAAAAATCGATAGCCATAATTTTAACATTAAACAATTGAGATAAAGTAAATCTAACGTTAAAAAATTGAATTAAATATTAAAAATGAAAATATGCCCCTTATAAGTTTCAACCATTGATTGATACAAAGTCAATTTATGGTTGAGAAAAGTCCATAATCATGAATTTAACATTACACAATAGGGTTTTGGAAGATTCGACCTTATAATACTTATATGACAAAATTGAATACACCGTATTGTTAATATTAGTTCATTTGAATGGTCCATATTTGACTCAAATTCAAATAAATATAGTATATGTAAATATACACATCAATTTTTATTCTTATCAAATAAATAGTCTCTCTATGGTTGACAAAAATCGATAGCCATAATTTTAACATTAAATAATTGACATAAATTAAACCTAAGGTTAAAAAATTGAATTAAATAATACAAATGCAAATATACACCTTATATGTTTCAACCATTTATTGATATAAAGTCAATTTATGGTTGAGAAACGTCCACAATCATGAATTTAACATTACACAATTGGGATTTAGAAGATTCGACCTTAACATACTTATATGAAAAAATGGAATACACCGTATTGTTAATATTAGTTCTTTTGAATTTTCCGTATTTGACTCAAATTCAAATAAATATAGTATATGTAAATATACACATCAATTTCTATTCTTATCAAATAAATAGTCTATCTATGGTTGACAAAAATGGATAGCCATAATTTTAACATTAAACAATTGAGATAAAGTAAATCTAACGTTAAAATATTGAATTAAATATTACAAATGCAAATATGCCACTTATAAGTTTGAACCATTTATTGATATGAAGTCAATTAAAGGATGAGAAAAGTCCATAATCATGAATTTAACATTACACAATTCGGATTTAGAAGCTTCGACCTTAACATACTAATATGACAAAATGGAATACACCGTATTGTTAGTATTAGTTCATTTGAATGGTACATATTTGACTCAAATTCAAATAAATATAGTATATGTAAATATACACCTCAATTTCTATTCTTATCAAATAAATAGTCTATCTATGGTTGACAAAAATCGATAGCCATAATTTTAACATTAAACAATTGAGATAAAGTAAATCTAAGGTTAAAAAATTGAATTAAATAATACAAATGCAAATATACACCTTATATGTTTCAACCATTTATTGATATAAAGTCAATTTATGGTTGAGAAAAGTCCACAATCATGAATTTAACATTACACAATTGGGATTTAGAAGATTCGACCTTAACATACTTATATGAAAAAATGGAATACACCGTATTGTTAATATTAGTTCATTTGAATTTTCCGTATTTGACTCAAATTCAAATAAATATAGTATATGTAAATATACACATCAATTTCTATTCTTATCAAATAAATAGTCTATCTATGGTTGACAAAAATGGATAGCCATAATTTTAACATTAAACAATTGAGATAAAGTAAATCTAACGTTAAAATATTGAATTAAATATTACAAATGCAAATATGCCACTTATAAATTTGAACCATTTATTGATATGAAGTCAATTAAAGGATGAGAAAAGTCCATAATCATGAATTTAACATTACACAATTCGGATTTAGAAGATTCGACCTTAACATACTTATATGACAAAATGGAATACACCGTATTGTTAATATTAGTTCATTTGAATTTTCCGTATTTGACTCAAATTCAAATAAATATAGTATATGTAAATATACACATCAATTTCTATTCTTATCAAATAAATAGTCTATCTATGGTGGACAAAAATCGATAGCCATAATTTTAACATTAAACAATTGAGATAAAGTAAATCTAACGTTAAAAAATTGAATTAAATATTAAAAATGAAAATATGCCCCTTATAAGTTTCAACCATTGATTGATACGAAGTCAATTTATGGTTGCGAAAAGTCCATAATCATGAATTTAACATTACACAATTGGGATTTGGAAGATTCGACCTTATAATACTTATATGACAAAATTGAATACACCGTATTGTTAATATTAGTTCATTTCAATGGTCCATATTTGACTCAAATTCAAATAAATATAGTATATGTAAATATACACATCAATTTCTATTCTTATCAAATAAATAGTCTATCTATGGTTGACAAAAATCGATAGCCATAATTTTAACATTAAACAATTGAGATAAAGTAAATCTAACGTTAAAAAATTGAATTAAATATTACAAATGAAAATATGCCCCTTATAAGTTTCAACCATTGATTGATACCAAGTCAATTTATGGTTGCGAAAAGTCCATAATCATGAATTTAACATTACACAATTGGGATTTAGAAGTTTCGACCTTAACATACTTATATGACAAAATGGAATACACCGTATTGTTAATATTAGTTCATTTGAATGGTACATATTTGACTCAAATTCAAATAAATATAGTAGATGTAAATATACACCTCAATTTCTATTCTTATCAAATAAATAGACTATCTATGGTTGACAAAAATCGATAGCCATAATTTTAACATTAAATAATTGAGATAAATTAAACCTAAGGTTAAAAAATTGAATTAAATAATACAAATGAAAATATACACCTTATATGTTTCAACCATTTATTGATATAAAGTCAATTTATGGTTGAGAAAAGTCCATAATCATGAATTTAACATTACACAATTGGGATTTAGAAGTTTCGACCTTAACATACTTATATGACAAAATGGAATACACCGTATTGTTAATATTAGTTCATTTGAATGGTACATATTTGACTCAAATTCAAATAAATATAGTAGATGTAAATATACACCTCAATTTCTATTCTTATCAAATAAATAGACTATCTATGGTTGACAAAAATCGATATCCATAATTTTAACATTAAATAATTGAGATAAAGTAAATCTAACGTTAAAATATTGAATTAAATATTACAAATTCAAATATGCCCTTTATAAGTTTCAACCATTTATTGATATAAAGTCAATTTATGGTTGAGAAAAAGTCCACAATCATGAATTTAACATTACACAATTGGGATTTAGAAGATTCGACCTTAACATACTAATATGACAAAATGGAATACACCGTATTGTTAGTATTAGTTCATTTGAATGGTACATATTTGACTCAAATTCAAATAAATATAGTATATGTAAATATACACATCAATTTCTATTCTTATCAAATAAATAGTCTATCTATGGTTGACAAAAATCGATAGCCATAATTTTAACATTAAACAATTGAGATAAAGTAAATCTAACGTTAAAAAATTGAATTAAATATTACAAATGAAAATATGCCCCTTATAAGTTTCAACCATTGATTGATACGAAGTCAATTTATGGTTGCGAAAAGTCCATAATCATGAATTTAACATTACACAATTGGGATTTAGAAGTTTCGACCTTAACATACTTATATGACAAAATGGAATACACCGTATTGTTAATATTAGTTCATTTGAATGGTACATATTTGACTCAAATTCAAATAAATATAGTAGATGTAAATATACACCTCAATTTCTATTCTTATCAAATAAATAGACTATCTATGGTTGACAAAAATCGATAGCCATAATTTTAACATTAAACAATTGAGATAAAGTAAATCTAACGTTAAAAAATTGAATTAAATATTAAAAATGAAAATATGCCCCATATAAGTTTCAACCATTGATTGATACGAAGTCAATTTATGGTTGCGAAAAGTCCATAATCATGAATTTAACATTACACAATTGGGATTTGGAAGATTCGACCTTATAATACTTATATGACAAAATTGAATACACCGTATTGTTAATATTAGTTCATTTCAATGGTCCATATTTGACTCAAATTCAAATAAATATAGTATATGTAAATATACACATCAATTTCTATTCTTATCAAATAAATAGTCTATCTATGGTTGACAAAAATCGATAGCCATAATTTTAACATTAAACAATTGAGATAAAGTAAATCTAACGTTAAAAAATTGAATTAAATATTACAAATGAAAATATGCCCCTTATAAGTTTCAACCATTGATTGATACGAAGTCAATTTATGGTTGCGAAAAGTCCATAATCATGAATTTAACATTACACAATTGGGATTTAGAAGTTTCGACCTTAACATACTTATATGACAAAATGGAATACACCGTATTGTTAATATTAGTTCATTTGAATGGTACATATTTGACTCAAATTCAAATAAATATAGTAGATGTAAATATACACCTCAATTTCTATTCTTATCAAATAAATAGACTATCTATGGTTGACAAAAATCGATAGCCATAATTTTAACATTAAATAATTGAGATAAATTAAACCTAAGGTTAAAAAATTGAATTAAATAATACAAATGCAAATATACACCTTATATGTTTCAACCATTTATTGATATAAAGTCAATTTATGGTTGAGAAAAGTCTATAATCATGAATTTAACATTACACAATTGGGATTTAGAAGTTTCGACCTTAACATACTTATATGACAAAATGGAATACACCGTATTGTTAATATTAGTTCATTTGAATGGTACATATTTGACTCAAATTCAAATAAATATAGTAGATGTAAATATACACCTCAATTTCTATTCTTATCAAATAAATAGACTATCTATGGTTGACAAAAATCGATATCCATAATTTTAACATTAAATAATTGAGATAAAGTAAATCTAACGTTAAAATATTGAATTAAATATTACAAATTCAAATATGCCCTTTATAAGTTTCAACCATTTATTGATATAAAGTCAATTTATGGTTCAGAAAAGTCCACAATCATGAATTTAACATTACACAATTGGGATTTAGAAGATTCGACCTTAACATACTAATATGACAAAATGGAATACACCATATTGTTAGTATTAGTTCATTTGAATGGTACATATTTGACTCAAATTCAAATAAATATAGTATATGTAAATATACACATCAATTTCTATTCTTATCAAATAAATAGTCTATCTATGGTTGACAAAAATCGATAGCCATAATTTTAACATTAAACAATTGAGATAAAGTAAATCTAACGTTAAAAAATTGAATTAAATATTACAAATGAAAATATGCCCCTTATAAGTTTCAACCATTGATTGATACGAAGTCAATTTATGGTTGCGAAAAGTCCATAATCATGAATTTAACATTACACAATTGGGATTTAGAAGTTTCGACCTTATAATACTTATATGACAAAATTGAATACACCGTATTGTTAATATTAGTTCATTTCAATGGTCCATATTTGACTCAAATTCAAATAAATATAGTATATGTAAATATACACATCAATTTCTATTCTTATCAAATAAATAGTCTATCTATGGTTGACAAAAATCGATAGCCATAATTTTAACATTAAACAATTGAGATAAAGTAAATCTAACGTTAAAAAATTGAATTAAATATTACAAATGAAAATATGCCCCTTATAAGTTTCAACCATTGATTGATACGAAGTCAATTTATGGTTGCGAAAAGTCCATAATCATGAATTTAACATTACACAATTGGGATTTAGAAGTTTCGACCTTAACATACTTATATGACAAAATGGAATACACCGTATTGTTAATATTAGTTCATTTGAATGGTACATATTTGACTCAAATTCAAATAAATATAGTAGATGTAAATATACACCTCAATTTCTATTCTTATCAAATAAATAGACTATCTATGGTTGACAAAAATCGATAGCCATAATTTTAACATTAAATAATTGAGATAAATTAAACCTAAGGTTAAAAAATTGAATTAAATAATACAAATGCAAATATACACCTTATATGTTTCAACCATTTATTGATATAAAGTCAATTTATGGTTGAGAAAAGTCTATAATCATGAATTTAACATTACACAATTGGGATTTAGAAGTTTCGACCTTAACATACTTATATGACAAAATGGAATACACCGTATTGTTAATATTAGTTCATTTGAATGGTACATATTTGACTCAAATTCAAATAAATATAGTAGATGTAAATATACACCTCAATTTCTATTCTTATCAAATAAATAGACTATCTATGGTTGACAAAAATCGATATCCATAATTTTAACATTAAATAATTGAGATAAAGTAAATCTAACGTTAAAAAATTGAATTAAATATTACAAATGAAAATATGCCCCTTATAAGTTTCAACCATTGATTGATACGAAGTCAATTTATGGTTGCGAAAAGTCCATAATCATGAATTTAACATTACACAATTGGGATTTAGAAGTTTCGACCTTATAATACTTATATGACAAAATTGAATACACCGTATTGTTAATATTAGTTCATTTCAATGGTCCATATTTGACTCAAATTCAAATAAATATAGTATATGTAAATATACACATCAATTTCTATTCTTATCAAATAAATAGTCTATCTATGGTTGACAAAAATCGATAGCCATAATTTTAACATTAAACAATTGAGATAAAGTAAATCTAACGTTAAAAAATTGAATTAAATATTACAAATGAAAATATGCCCCTTATAAGTTTCAACCATTGATTGATACGAAGTCAATTTATGGTTGCGAAAAGTCCATAATCATGAATTTAACATTACACAATTGGGATTTAAAAGTTTCGACCTTATAATACTTATATGACAAAATTGAATACACCGTATTGTTAATATTAGTTCATTTCAATGGTCCATATTTGACTCAAATTCAAATAAATATAGTATATGTAAATATACACATCAATTTCTATTCTTATCAAATAAATAGTCTATCTATGGTTGACAAAAATCGATAGCCATAATTTTAACATTAAACAATTGAGATAAAGTAAATCTAACGTTAAAAAATTGAATTAAATATTACAAATGAAAATATGCCCCTTATAAGTTTCAACCATTGATTGATACGAAGTCAATTTATGGTTGCGAAAAGTCCATAATCATGAATTTAACATTACACAATTGGGATTTAGAAGTTTCGACCTTAACATACTTATATGACAAAATGGAATACACCGTATTGTTAATATTAGTTCATTTGAATGGTACATATTTGACTCAAATTCAAATAAATATAGTAGATGTAAATATACACCTCAATTTCTATTCTTATCAAATAAATAGACTATCTATGGTTGACAAAAATCGATAGCCATAATTTTAACATTAAATAATTGAGATAAATTAAACCTAAGGTTAAAAAAATTGAATTAAATAATACAAATGCAAATATACACCTTATATGTTTCAACCATTTATTGATATAAAGTCAATTTATGGTTGAGAAAAGTCTATAATCATGAATTTAACATTACACAATTGGGATTTAGAAGTTTCGACCTTAACATACTTATATGACAAAATGGAATACACCGTATTGTTAATATTAGTTCATTTGAATGGTACATATTTGACTCAAATTCAAATAAATATAGTAGATGTAAATATACACCTCAATTTCTATTCTTATCAAATAAATAGACTATCTATGGTTGACAAAAATCGATATCCATAATTTTAACATTAAATAATTGAGATAAAGTAAATCTAACGTTAAAATATTGAATTAAATATTACAAATTCAAATATGCCCTTTATAAGTTTCAACCATTTATTGATATAAAGTCAATTTATGGTTGAGAAAAGTCCACAATCATGAATTTAACATTACACAATTGGGATTTAGAAGATTCGACCTTGACATACTAATATGACAAAATGGAATACACTGTATTGTTAGTATTAGTTCATTTGAATGGTACATATTTGACTCAAATTCAAATAAATATAGTATATGTAAATATACACATCAATTTCTATTCTTATCAAATAAATAGTCTATCTATGGTTGACAAAAATGGATAGCCATAATTTTAACATTAAACAATTGAGATAAAGTAAATCTAATGTTAAAATATTGAATTAAATATTACAAATGCAAATATGCCACTTATAAGTTTGAACCATTTATTGATATGAAGTCAATTAAAGGATGAGAAAAGTCCATAATCATGAATTTAACATTACACAATTCGGATTTAGAAGATTCGACCTTAACATACTTATATGAAAAAAATGGAATACACCGTATTGTTAATATTAGTTCATTTGAATTTTCCGTATTTGACTCAAATTCAAATAAATATAGTATATGTAAATATACACATCAATTTCTATTCTTATCAAATAAATAGTCTATCTATGGTTGACAAAAATGGATAGCCATAATTTTAACATTAAACAATTGAGATAAAGTAAATCTAACGTTAAAATATTGAATTAAATATTACAAATGCAAATATGCCACTTATAAATTTGAACCATTTATTGATATGAAGTCAATTAAAGGATGAGAAAAGTCCATAATCATGAATTTAACATTACACAATTCGGATTTAGAAGATTCGACCTTAACATACTTATATGACAAAATGGAATACACCGTATTGTTAATATTAGTTCATTTGAATTTTCCGTATTTGACTCAAATTCAAATAAATATAGTATATGTAAATATACACATCAATTTCTATTCTTATCAAATAAATAGTCTATCTATGGTGGACAAAAATCGATAGCCATAATTTTAACATTAAACAATTGAGATAAAGTAAATCTAACGTTAAAAAATTGAATTAAATATTAAAAATGAAAATATGCCCCTTATAAGTTTCAACCATTGATTGATACGAAGTCAATTTATGGTTGCGAAAAGTCCATAATCATGAATTTAACATTACACAATTGGGATTTGGAAGATTCGACCTTATAATACTTATATGACAAAATTGAATACACCGTATTGTTAATATTAGTTCATTTCAATGGTCCATATTTGACTCAAATTCAAATAAATATAGTATATGTAAATATACACATCAATTTCTATTCTTATCAAATAAATTAGTCTATCTATGGTTGACAAAAATCGATAGCCATAATTTTAACATTAAACAATTGAGATAAAGTAAATCTAACGTTAAAAAATTGAATTAAATATTACAAATGAAAATATGCCCCCTTATAAGTTTCAACCATTGATTGATACCAAGTCAATTTATGGTTGCGAAAAGTCCATAATCATGAATTTAACATTACACAATTGGGATTTAGAAGTTTCGACCTTAACATACTTATATGACAAAATGGAATACACCGTATTGTTAATATTAGTTCATTTGAATGGTACATATTTGACTCAAATTCAAATAAATATAGTAGATGTAAATATACACCTCAATTTCTATTCTTATCAAATAAATAGACTATCTATGGTTGACAAAAATCGATAGCCATAATTTTAACATTAAATAATTGAGATAAATTAAACCCTAAGGTTAAAAAATTGAATTAAATAATACAAATGCAAATATACACCTTATATGTTTCAACCATTTATTGATATAAAGTCAATTTATGGTTGAGAAAAGTCCATAATCATGAATTTAACATTACACAATTGGGATTTAGAAGTTTCGACCTTAACATACTTATATGACAAAATGGAATACACCGTATTGTTAATATTAGTTCATTTGAATGGTACATATTTGACTCAAATTCAAATAAATATAGTAGATGTAAATATACACCTCAATTTCTATTCTTATCAAATAAATAGACTATCTATGGTTGACAAAAATCGATATCCATAATTTTAACATTAAATAATTGAGATAAAGTAAATCTAACGTTAAAATATTGAATTAAATATTACAAATTCAAATATGCCCTTTATAAGTTTCAACCATTTATTGATATAAAGTCTATTTATGGTTGAGAAAAGTCCACAATCATGAATTTAACATTACACAATTGGGATTTAGAAGATTCGACCTTAACATACTAATATGACCAAAATGGAATACACCGTATTGTTAGTATTAGTTCATTTGAATGGTACATATTTGACTCAAATTCAAATAAATATAGTATATGTAAATATACACATCAATTTCTATTCTTATCAAATAAATAGTCTATCTATGGTTGACAAAAATCGATAGCCATAATTTTAACATTAAACAATTGAGATAAAGTAAATCTAACGTTAAAAAATTGAATTAAATATTACAAATGAAAATATGCCCCTTATAAGTTTCAACCATTGATTGATACGAAGTCAATTTATGGTTGCGAAAGTCCATAATCATGAATTTAACATTACACAATTGGGATTTAGAAGTTTCGACCTTAACATACTTATATGACAAAATGGAATACACCGTATTGTTAATATTAGTTCATTTGAATGGTACATATTTGACTCAAATTCAAATAAATATAGTAGATGTAAATATACACCTCAATTTCTATTCTTATCAAATAAATAGACTATCTATGGTTGACAAAAATCGATAGCCATAATTTTAACATTAAACAATTGAGATAAAGTAAATCTAACGTTAAAAAATTGAATTAAATATTAAAAATGAAAATATGCCCCTTATAAGTTTCAACCATTGATTGATACGAAGTCAATTTATGGTTGCGAAAAGTCCATAATCATGAATTTAACATTACACAATTGGGATTTGGAAGATTCGACCTTATAATACTTATATGACAAAATTGAATACACCGTATTGTTAATATTAGTTCATTTCAATGGTCCATATTTGACTCAAATTCAAATAAATATAGTATATGTAAATATACACATCAATTTCTATTCTTATCAAATAAATAGTCTATCTATGGTTGACAAAAATCGATAGCCATAATTTTAACATTAAACAATTGAGATAAAGTAAATCTAACGTTAAAAAATTGAATTAAATATTACAAATGAAAATATGCCCCTTATAAGTTTCAACCATTGATTGATACGAAGTCAATTTATGGTTGCGAAAAGTCCATAATCATGAATTTAACATTACACAATTGGGATTTAGAAGTTTCGACCTTAACATACTTATATGACAAAATGGAATACACCGTATTGTTAATATTAGTTCATTTGAATGGTACATATTTGACTCAAATTCAAATAAATATAGTAGATGTAAATATACACCTCAATTTCTATTCTTATCAAATAAATAGACTATCTATGGTTGACAAAAATCGATAGCCATAATTTTAACATTAAATAATTGAGATAAATTAAACCTAAGGTTAAAAAATTGAATTAAATAATACAAATGCAAATATACACCTTATATGTTTCAACCATTTATTGATATAAAGTCAATTTATGGTTGAGAAAAGTCTATAATCATGAATTTAACATTACACAATTGGGATTTAGAAGTTTCGACCTTAACATACTTATATGACAAAAATGGAATACACCGTATTGTTAATATTAGTTTCATTTGAATGGTACATATTTGACTCAAATTCAAATAAATGTAGTAGATGTAAATATACACCTCAATTTCTATTCTTATCAAATAAATAGACTATCTATGGTTGACAAAAATCGATATCCATAATTTTAACATTAAATAATTGAGATAAAGTAAATCTAACGTTAAAATATTGAATTAAATATTACAAATTCAAATATGCCCTTTATAAGTTTCAACCATTTATTGATATAAAGTCAATTTATGGTTCAGAAAAGTCCACAATCATGAATTTAACATTACACAATTGGGATTTAGAAGATTCGACCTTGACATACTAATATGACAAAATGGAATACACCGTATTGTTAGTATTAGTTCATTTGAATGGTACATATTTGACTCAAATTCAAATAAATATAGTATATGTAAATATACACATCAATTTCTATTCTTATCAAATAAATAGTCTATCTATGGTTGACAAAAATGGATAGCCATAATTTTAACATTAAACAATTGAGATAAAGTAAATCTAATGTTAAAATATTGAATTAAATATTACAAATGCAAATATGCCACTTATAAGTTTGAACCATTTATTGATATGAAGTCAATTAAAGGATGAGAAAAGTCCATAATCATGAATTTAACATTACACAATTCGGATTTAGAAGATTCGACCTTAACATACTTATATGACAAAATGGAATACACCGTATTGTTAATATTAGTTCATTTGAATTTTTCGTATTTGACTCAAATTCAAATAAATATAGTATATGTAAATATACACATCAATTTCTATTCTTATCAAATAAATAGTCTATCTATGGTTGACAAAAATCGATAGCCATAATTTTAACATTAAACAATTGAGATAAAGTAAATCTAACGTTAAAAAATTGAATTAAATATTACAAATGAAAATATGCCCCCTATAAGTTTCAACCATTGATTGATACGAAGTCAATTTATGGTTGAGAAAAGTCCATAATCATGAATTTAACATTACACAATAGGGATTTGGAAGATTCGACCTTATAATACTTATATGACAAAATTGAATACACCGTATTGTTAATATTAGTTCATTTAAATGGTCCATATTTGACTCAAATTCAAATAAATATAGTATATGTAAATATACACATCAATTTCTATTCTTATCAAATAAATAGTCTATCTATGGTTGACAAAAATCGATAGCCATAATTTTAACATTAAATAATTGAGATAAATTAAACCTAAGGTTAAAAAATTGAATTAAATAATACAAATGCAAATATACACCTTATATGTTTCAACCATTTATTGATATAAAGTCAATTTATGGTTGAGAAAAGTCCACAATCATGAATTTAACATTACACAATTGGGATTTAGAAGATTCGACCTTAACATACTTATATGAAAAAATGGATTACACCGTATTGTTAATATTAGTTCATTTGAATTTTCCGTATTTGACTCAAATTCAAATAAATATAGTATATGTAAATATACACATCAATTTCTATTCTTATCAAATAAATAGTCTATCTATGGTTGACAAAAATGGATAGCCATAATTTTAACATTAAACAATTGAGATAAAGTAAATCTAACGTTAAAATATTGAATTAAATATTACAAATGCAAATATGCCACTTATAAGTTTGAACCATTTATTGATATGAAGTCAATTAAAGGATGAGAAAAGTCCATAATCATGAATTTAACATTACACAATTCGGATTTAGAAGCTTCGACCTTAACATACTAATATGACAAAATGGAATACACCGTATTGTTAGTATTAGTTCATTTGAATGGTACATATTTGACTCAAATTCAAATAAATATAGTATATGTAAATATACACCTCAATTTCTATTCTTATCAAATAAATAGTCTATCTATGGTTGACAAAAATCGATAGCCATAATTTTAACATTAAACAATTGAGATAAAGTAAATCTAACGTTAAAAAATTGAATTAAATATTAAAAATGAAAATATGCCCCTTATAAGTTTCAACCATTGATTGATACGAAGTCAATTTATGGTTGCGAAAAGTCCATAATCATGAATTTAACATTACACAATTGGGATTTGGAAGATTCGACCTTATAATACTTATATGACAAAATTGAATACACCGTATTGTTAATATTAGTTCATTTCAATGGTCCATATTTGACTCAAATTCAAATAAATATAGTATATGTAAATATACACATCAATTTCTATTCTTATCAAATAAATAGTCTATCTATGGTTGACAAAAATCGATAGCCATAATTTTAACATTAAACAATTGAGATAAAGTAAATCTAACGTTAAAAAATTGAATTAAATATTACAAATGAAAATATGCCCCTTATAAGTTTCAACCATTGATTGATACCAAGTCAATTTATGGTTGCGAAAAGTCCATAATCATGAATTTAACATTACACAATTGGGATTTAGAAGTTTCGACCTTAACATACTTATATGACAAAATGGAATACACCGTATTGTTAATATTAGTTCATTTGAATGGTACATATTTGACTCAAATTCAAATAAATATAGTAGATGTAAATATACACCTCAATTTCTATTCTTATCAAATAAATAGACTATCTATGGTTGACAAAAATCGATAGCCATAATTTTAACATTAAATAATTGAGATAAATTAAACCTAAGGTTAAAAAATTGAATTAAATAATACAAATGCAAATATACACCTTATATGTTTCAACCATTTATTGATATAAAGTCAATTTATGGTTGAGAAAAGTCCATAATCATGAATTTAACATTACACAATTGGGATTTAGAAGTTTCGACCTTAACATACTTATATGACAAAATGGAATACACCGTATTGTTAATATTAGTTCATTTGAATGGTACATATTTGACTCAAATTCAAATAAATATAGTAGATGTAAATATACACCTCAATTTCTATTCTTATCAAATAAATAGACTATCTATGGTTGACAAAAATCGATATCCATAATTTTAACATTAAATAATTGAGATAAAGTAAATCTAACGTTAAAATATTGAATTAAATATTACAAATTCAAATATGCCCTTTATAAGTTTCAACCATTTATTGATATAAAGTCAATTTATGGTTGAGAAAAGTCCACAATCATGAATTTAACATTACACAATTGGGATTTAGAAGATTCGACCTTAACATACTAATATGACAAAATGGAATACACCGTATTGTTAGTATTAGTTCATTTGAATGGTACATATTTGACTCAAATTCAAATAAATATAGTATATGTAAATATACACATCAATTTCTATTCTTATCAAATAAATAGTCTATCTATGGTTGACAAAAATGGATAGCCATAATTTTAACATTAAACAATTGAGATAAAGTAAATCTAACGTTAAAATATTGAATTAAATATTACAAATGCAAATATGCCACTTATAAGTTTGAACCATTTATTGATATGAAGTCAATTAAAGGATGAGAAAAGTCCATAATCATGAATTTAACATTACACAATTCGGATTTAGAAGATTCGACCTTAACATACTTATATGACAAAATGGAATACACCGTATTGTTAATATTAGTTCATTTGAATTTTCCGTATTTGACTCAAATTCAAATAAATATAGTATATGTAAATATACACATCAATTTCTATTCTTATCAAATAAATAGTCTATCTATGGTTGACAAAAATCGATAGCCATAATTTTAACATTAAACAATTGAGATAAAGTAAATCTAACGTTAAAAAATTGAATTAAATATTACAAATGAAAATATGCCCCCTATAAGTTTCAACCATTGATTGATACGAAGTCAATTTATGGTTGAGAAAAGTCCATAATCATGAATTTAACATTACACAATAGGGATTTGGAAGATTCGACCTTATAATACTTATATGACAAAATTGAATACACCGTATTGTTAATATTAGTTCATTTGAATGGTCCATATTTGACTCAAATTCAAATAAATATAGTATATGTAAATATACACATCAATTTCTATTCTTATCAAATAAATAGTCTATCTATGGTTGACAAAAATCGATAGCCATAATTTTAACATTAAATAATTGAGATAAATTAAACCTAAGGTTAAAAAATTAAATTAAATAATACAAATGCAAATATACACCTTATATGTTTCAACCATTTATTGATATAAAGTCAATTTATGGTTGAGAAAAGTCCACAATCATGAATTTAACATTACACAATTGGGATTTAGAAGATTCGACCTTAATATACTTATATGAAAAAATGGAATACACCGTATTGTTAATATTAGTTCATTTGAATTTTCCGTATTTGACTCAAATTCAAATAAATATAGTATATGTAAATATACACATCAATTTCTATTCTTATCAAATAAATAGTCTATCTATGGTTGACAAAAATGGATAGCCATAATTTTAACATTAAACAATTGAGATAAAGTAAATCTAACGTTAAAATATTGAATTAAATATTACAAATGCAAATATGCCACTTATAAGTTTGAACCATTTATTGATATGAAGTCAATTAAAGGATGAGAAAAGTCCATAATCATGAATTTAACATTACACAATTCGGATTTAGAAGCTTCGACCTTAACATACTAATATGACAAAATAGAATACACCGTATTGTTAGTATTAGTTCATTTGAATGGTACATATTTGACTCAAATTCAAATAAATATAGTATATGTAAATATACACCTCAATTTCTATTCTTATCAAATAAATAGTCTATCTATGGTTGACAAAAATCGATAGCCATAATTTTAACATTAAACAATTGAGATAAAGTAAATCTAACGTTAAAAAATTGAATTAAATATTAAAAATGAAAATATGCCCCTTATTAGTTTCAACCATTGATTGATACAAAGTCAATTTATGGTTGAGAAAAGTCCATAATCATGAATTTAACATTACACAATAGGGTTTTGGAAGATTCGACCTTATAATACTTATATGACAAAATTGAATACACCGTATTGTTAATATTAGTTCATTTGAATGGTCCATATTTGACTCAAATTAAAATAAATATAGTATATGTAAATATACACATCAATTTCTATTCTTATCAAATAAATAGTCTATCTATGGTTGACAAAAATCGATAGCCATAATTTTAACATTAAATAATTGACATAAATTAAACCTAAGGTTAAAAAATTGAATTAAATAATACAAATGCAAATATACACCTTATATGTTTCAACCATTTATTGATATAAAGTCAATTTATGGTTGAGAAAAGTCCACAATCATGAATTTAACATTACACAATTGGGATTTAGAAGATTCGACGTTAACATACTTATATGAAAAAATGGAATACACCGTATTGTTAATATTAGTTCTTTTGAATTTTCCGTATTTGACTCAAATTCAAATAAATATAGTATATGTAAATATACACATCAATTTCTATTCTTATCAAATAAATAGTCTATCTATGGTTGACAAAAATGGATAGCCATAATTTTAACATTAAACAATTGAGATAAAGTAAATCTAACGTTAAAATATTGAATTAAATATTACAAATGCAAATATGCCACTTATAAGTTTGAACCATTTATTGATATGAAGTCAATTAAAGGATGAGAAAAGTCCATAATCATGAATTTAACATTACACAATTGGGATTTAGAAGTTTCGACCTTAACATACTTATATGACAAAATGGAATACACCGTATTGTTAATATTAGTTCATTTGAATGGTACATATTTGACTCAAATTCAAATAAATATAGTAGATGTAAATATACACCTCAATTTCTATTCTTATCAAATAAATAGACTATCTATGGTTGACAAAAATCGATAGCCATAATTTTAACATTAAATAATTGAGATAAATTAAACCTAAGGTTAAAAAATTGAATTAAATAATACAAATGCAAATATACACCTTATATGTTTCAACCATTTATTGATATAAAGTCAATTTATGGTTGAGAAAAGTCCATAATCATGAATTTAACATTACACAATTGGGATTCAGAAGTTTCGACCTTAACATACTTATATGACAAAATGGAATACACCGTATTGTTAATATTAGTTCATTTGAATGGTACATATTTGACTCAAATTCAAATAAATATAGTAGATGTAAATATACACCTCAATTTCTATTCTTATCAAATAAATAGACTATCTATGGTTGACAAAAATCGATATCCATAATTTTAACATTAAATAATTGAGATAAAGTAAATCTAACGTTAAAATATTGAATTAAATATTACAAATTCAAATATGCCCTTTATAAGTTTCAACCATTTATTGATATAAAGTCAATTTATGGTTGAGAAAAGTCCACAATCATGAATTTAACATTACACAATTGGGATTTAGAAGATTCGAACTTAACATACTAATATGACAAAATGGAATACACCGTATTGTTAGTATTAGTTCATTTGAATGGTACATATTTGACTCAAATTCAAATAAATATAGTATATGTAAATATACACATCAATTTCTATTCTTATCAAATAAATAGTCTATCTATGGTTGACAAAAATCGATAGCCATAATTTTAACATTAAACAATTGAGATAAAGTAAATCTAACGTTAAAAAATTGAATTAAATATTACAAATGAAAATATGCCCCTTATAAGTTTCAACCATTGATTGATACGAAGTCAATTTATGGTTGCGAAAAGTCCATAATCATGAATTTAACATTACACAATTGGGATTTAGAAGTTTCGACCTTAACATACTTATATGACAAAATGGAATACACCGTATTGTTAATATTAGTTCATTTGAATGGTACATATTTGACTCAAATTCAAATAAATATTGTAGATGTAAATATACACCTCAATTTCTATTCTTATCAAATAAATAGACTATCTATGGTTGACAAAAATCGATAGCCATAATTTTAACATTAAATAATTGAGATAAAGTAAATCTAACGTTAAAATATTGAATTAAATATTACAAATTCAAATATGCCCTTTATAAGTTTCAACCATTTATTGATATGAAGTAAATTTATGGTTGAGAAAAGTCCATAATCATGAATTTAACATTACACAATAGGGATTTGGAAGATTCTACCTTATAATACTTATATGACAAAATTCAATACACCGTATTGTTAATATTAGTTCATTTGAATGGTACATATTTGACTCAAATTCAAATAAATATAGTATATGTAAATATACACCTCAATTTCTAATCTTATCAAATAAATAGTCTATCTATGGTTGACAAAAATCGATAGCCATAATTTTAACATTAAACAATTGAGATAAAGTAAATCTAACCTTAAAATATTGAATTAAATATTACAAATTCAAATATGCCACTTATAAGTTTGAACCATTTATTGATATGAAGTCAATTAAAGGATGAGAAAAGTCCATAATCATGAATTTAACATTACACAATTCGGATTTAGAAGATTCGACCTTAACATACTAATATGACAAAATGGAATACACCGTATTGTTAGTATTAGTTCATTTGAATAGTACATATTTGACTCAAATTCAAATAAATATAGTATATGTAAATAAACACATCAATTTCTATTCTTATCAAATAAATAGTCTATCTATGGTTGACAAAAATGGATAGCCATAATTTTAACATTAAACAATTGAGATAAAGTAAATCTAACGTTAAAATATTGAATTAAATATTACAAATGCAAATATGCCACTTATAAGTTTGAACCATTTATTGATATGAAGTCAATTAAAGGATGAGAAAAGTCCATAATCATGAATTTAACATTACACAATTCGGATTTAGAAGATTCGACCTTAACATACTTATATGACAAAATGGAATACACCGTATTGTTAATATTAGTTCATTTGAATTTTCCGTATTTGACTCAAATTCAAATAAATATAGTATATGTAAATATACACATCAATTTCTATTCTTATCAAATAAATAGTCTATCTATGGTTGACAAAAATCGATAGCCATAATTTTAACATTAAACAATTGAGATAAAGTAAATCTAACGTTAAAAAATTGAATTAAATATTACAAATGAAAATATGCCCCTTATAAGTTTCACCCATTTATTGATACGAAGTCAATTTATGGTTGAGAAAAGTCCATAATCATGAATTTAACATTACACAATAGGGATTTGGAAGATTCGACCTTATAATACTTATATGACAAAATTGAATACACCGTATTGTTAATATTAGTTCATTTGAATGGTCCATATTTGACTCAAATTCAAATAAATATAGTATATGTAAATATACACATCAATTTCTATTCTTATCAAATAAATAGTCTATCTATGGTTGACAAAAATCGATAGCCATAATTTTAACATTAAATAATTGAGATAAATTAAACCTAAGGTTAAAAAATTGAATTAAATAATACAAATGCAAATATACACCTTATATGTTTCAACCATTTATTGATATAAAGTCAATTTATGGTTGAGAAAAGTCCACAATCATGAATTTAACATTACACAATTGGGATTTAGAAGATTCGACCTTAACATACTTATATGAAAAAATGGAATACACCGTATTGTTAATATTAGTTCATTTGAATTTTCCGTATTTGACTCAAATTCAAATAAATATAGTATATGTAAATATACACATCAATTTCTATTCTTATCAAATAAATAGTCTATCTATGGTTGACAAAAATCGATAGCCATAATTTTAACATTAAACAATTGAGATAAAGTAAATCTAACGTTAAAATATTGAATTAAATATTACAAATGCAAATATGCCACTTATAAGTTTGAACCATTTATTGATATGAAGTCAATTAAAGGATGAGAAAAGTCCATAATCATGAATTTAACATTACACAATTCGGATTTAGAAGCTTCGACCTTAACATACTAATATGACAAAATGGAATACACCGTATTGTTAGTATTAGTTCATTTGAATGGTACATATTTGACTCAAATTCAAATAAATATAGTATATGTAAATATACACATCAATTTCTATTCTTATCAAATAAATAGTCTATCTATGGTTGACAAAAATGGATAGCCATAATTTTAACATTAAACAATTGAGATAAAGTAAATCTAACGTTAAAATATTGAATTAAATATTACAAATGCAAATATGCCACTTATAAGTTTGAACCATTTATTGATATGAAGTCAATTAAAGGATGAGAAAAGTCCATAATCATGAATTTAACATTACACAATTCGGATTTAGAAGATTCGACCTTAACATACTTATATGACAAAATGGAATACACCGTATTGTTAATATTAGTTCATTTGAATTTTCCGTATTTGACTCAAATTCAAATAAATATAGTATATGTAAATATACACATCAATTTCTATTCTTATCAAATAAATAGTCTATCTATGGTTGACAAAAATCGATAGCCATAATTTTAACATTAAACAATTGAGATAAAGTAAATCTAACGTTAAAAAATTGAATTAAATATTAAAAATGAAAATATGCCCCTTATAAGTTTCAACCATTGATTGATACAAAGTCAATTTATTTTTGAGAAAAGTCCATAATCATGAATTTAACATTACACAATAGGGATTTGGAAGATTCGACCTTATAATACTTATATGACAAAATTGAATACACCGTATTGTTAATATTAGTTCATTTAAATGGTCCATATTTGACTCAAATTCAAATAAATATAGTATATGTAAATATACACATCAATTTCTATTCTTATCAAATAAATAGTCTATCTATGGTTGACAAAAATCGATAGCCATAATTTTAACATTAAATAATTGAGATAAATTAAACCTAAGGTTAAAAAATTGAATTAAATAATACAAATGCAAATATACACCTTATATGTTTCAACCATTTATTGATATAAAGTCAATTTATGGTTGAGAAAAGTCCACAATCATGAATTTAACATTACACAATTGGGATTTAGAAGATTCGACCTTAACATACTTATATGAAAAAATGGAATACACCGTATTGTTAATATTAGTTCATTTGAATTTTCCGTATTTGACTCAAATTCAAATAAATATAGTATATGTAAATATACACATCAATTTCTATTCTTATCAAATAAATAGTCTATCTATGGTTGACAAAAATGGATAGCCATAATTTTAACATTAAACAATTGAGATAAAGTAAATCTAACGTTAAAATATTGAATTAAATATTACAAATGCAAATATGCCACTTATAAGTTTGAACCATTTATTGATATGAAGTCAATTAAAGGATGAGAAAAGTCCATAATCATGAATTTAACATTACACAATTCGGATTTAGAAGCTTCGACCTTAACATACTAATATGACAAAATGGAATACACCATATTGTTAGTATTAGTTCATTTGAATGGTACATATTTGACTCAAATTCAAATAAATATAGTATATGTAAATATACACCTCAATTTCTATTCTTATCAAATAAATAGTCTATCTATGGTTGACAAAAATCGATAGCCATAATTTTAACATTAAACAATTGAGATAAAGTAAATCTAACGTTAAAAAATTGAATTAAATATTAAAAATGAAAATATGCCCCTTATAAGTTTCAACCATTGATTGATACGAAGTCAATTTATGGTTGCGAAAAGTCCATAATCATGAATTTAACATTACACAATTGGGATTTGGAAGATTCGACCTTATAATACTTATATGACAAAATTGAATACACCGTATTGTTAATATTAGTTCATTTGAATGGTCCATATTTGACTCAAATTCAAATAAATATAGTATATGTAAATATACACATCAATTTCTATTCTTATCAAATAAATAGTCTATCTATGGTTGACAAAAATCGATAGCCATAATTTTAACATTAAACAATTGAGATAAAGTAAATCTAACGTTAAAAAATTGAATTAAATATTACAAATGAAAATATGCCCCTTATAAGTTTCAACCATTGATTGATACGAAGTCAATTTATGGTTGCGAAAAGTCCATAATCATGAATTTAACATTACACAATTGGGATTTAGAAGTTTCGACCTTAACATACTTATATGACAAAATGGAATACACCGTATTGTTAATATTAGTTCATTTGAATGGTACATATTTGACTCAAATTCAAATAAATATAGTAGATGTAAATATACAC
The DNA here is from genome assembly GCA_037013495.1 of Hippophae tibetana. Taxonomy (NCBI): domain Eukaryota; kingdom Viridiplantae; phylum Streptophyta; class Magnoliopsida; order Rosales; family Elaeagnaceae; genus Hippophae; species Hippophae tibetana. Next base: position 11,562,789 of record CM072805.1, on the reverse strand, counting down.
CTCAATTTCTATTCTTATCAAATAAATAGACTATCTATGGTTGACAAAAATCGATAGCCAAAATTTTAACATTAAATAATTGAGATAAAGTAAATCTAACGTTAAAATATTGAATTAAATATTACAAATTCAAATATGCCCTTTATAAGTTTCAACCATTTATTGATATGAAGTAAATTTATGGTTGAGAAAAGTCCATAATCATGAATTTAACATTACACAATAGGGATTTGGAAGATTCTACCTTATAATACTTATATGACAAAATTCAATACACCGTATTGTTAATATTAATTCATTTGAATTTTCCGTATTTGACTCAAATTCAAATAAATATAGTATATGTAAATATACACATCAATTTCTATTCTTATCAAATAAATAGTCTATCTATGGTTGACAAAAATGGATAGCCATAATTTTAACATTAAACAATTGAGATAAAGTAAATCTAACGTTAAAATATTGAATTAAATATTACAAATGCAAATATGCCACTTATAAGTTTGAACCATTTATTGATATGAAGTCAATTAAAGGATGAGAAAAGTCCTTAATCATGAATTTAACATTACAAAATTCGGATTTAGAAGATTCGACCTTAACATACTTATATGACAAAATGGAATACACCGTATTGTTAATATTAGTTCATTTGAATTTTCCGTATTTGACTCAAATTCAAATAAATATAGTATATGTAAATATACACATCAATTTCTATTCTTATCAAATAAATAGCCTATCTATAGTTGGCAAAAATGGATAGCCATAATTTTAACATTAAACAATTGAGATAAAGTAAATCTAACGTTAAAATATTGAATTAAATATTACAAATGCAAATATGCCACTTATAAGTTTGAACCATTTATTGATATGAAGTCAATTAAAGGATGAGAAAAGTCCATAATCATGAATTTAACATTACACAATTCGGATTTAGAAGCTTCGACCTTAACATACTAATATGACAAAATGGAATACACCGTATTGTTAGTATTAGTTCATTTGAATGGTACATATTTGACTCAAATTCAAATAAATATAGTATATGTAAATATACACATCAATTTCTATTCTTATCAAATAAATAGTCTATCTATGGTTGACAAAAATCGATAGCCATAATTTTAACATTAAATAATTGAGATAAATTAAACCTAAGGTTAAAAAATTGAATTAAATAATACAAATGCAAATATACACCTTATATGTTTCAACCATTTATTGATATAAAGTCAATTTATGGTTGAGAAAAGTCCACAATCATGAATTTAACATTACACAATTGGGATTTAGAAGATTCGACCTTAACATACTTATATGAAAAAATGGAATACACCGTATTGTTAATATTAGTTCATTTGAATTTTCCGTATTTGACTCAAATTCAAATAAATATAGTATATGTAAATATACACATCAATTTCTATTCTTATCAAATAAATAGTCGATATATTTTTTAAAAAATTCGATAGCCATAATTTTAACATTAAATAATTGAGATAAATTAAACATATGGTTAAAAAATTGAATTAAATAATACAAATTCAAATATGCACCATATATGTTTCAACCATTTATTGATATGAAGTCAATTTATGGTTGAGAAAAGTCCATAATCATGAATTTAACATTACACAATTGGGATTTAGAAGTTTCGACCCTAACATACTTATATGACAAAATGGAATACACCGTATTGTTAATATTAGTTCATTTGAATGGTACATATTTGACTCAAATTCAAATAAATATAGTAGATGTAAATATACACCTCAATTTCTATTCTTATCAAGTAAATAGACTATCTATGGTTGACAAAAATCGATAGCCATAATTTTAACATTAAATAATTGAGATAAAGTAAATCTAACGTTAAAATATTGAATTAAATATTACAAATTCAAATATGCCCTTTATAAGTTTCAACCATTTATTGACATGAAGTAAATTTATGGTTGAGAAAAGTCCATAATCATGAATTTAACATTACACAATAGGGATTTGGAAGATTCTACCTTATAATACTTATATGACAAAATTCAATACACCGTATTGTTAATATTAGTTCATTTGAATGGTACATATTTGACTCAAATACAAATAAATATAGTATATGTAAATATACACCTCAATTTCTATTCTTATCAAATAAATAGTCTATCTATGGTTGACAAAAATCGATAGCCATAATTTTAACATTAAATAATTGAGATAAATTAAACATATGCTTAAAAAATTGAATTAAATAATACAAATTCAAATATGCACCATATATGTTTCAACCATTTATTGATATGAAGTCAATTTATGGTTGAGAAAAGTCCATAATCATGAATTTAACATTACACAATTGGAATTTAGAAGTTTCGACCCTAACATACTTATATGACAAAATGGAATACACCGTATTGTTAATATTAGTTCATTTGAATGGTACATATTTGACTCAAATTCAAATAAATATAGTAGATGTAAATATACACCTCAATTTCTATTCTTATCAAGTAAATAGACTATCTATGGTTGACAAAAATCGATAGCCATAATTTTAACATTAAATAATTGAGATAAAGTAAATCTAACGTTAAAATATTGAATTAAATATTACAAATTCAAATATGCCCTTTATAAGTTTCAACCATTTATTGATATAAAGTCAATTTATGGTTCAGAAAAGTCCACAATCATGAATTTAACATTACACAATTGGGATTTAGAAGATTCGACCTTAACATACTAATATGACAAAATGGAATACACCATATTGTTAGTATTAGTTCATTTGAATGGTACATATTTGACTCAAATTCAAATAAATATAGTATATGTAAATATACACATCAATTTCTATTCTTATCAAATAAATAGTCTATCTATGGTTGACAAAAATCGATAGCCATAATTTTAACATTAAACAATTGAGATAAAGTAAATCTAACGTTAAAAAATTGAATTAAATATTAAAAATGAAAATATGCCCCTTATAAGTTTCAACCATTGATTGATACGAAGTCAATTTATGGTTGCGAAAAGTCCATAATCATGAATTTAACATTACACAATAGGGATTTGGAAGATTCGACCTTATAATACTTATATGACAAAATTGAATACACCGTATTTTTAATATTAGTTCATTTGAATGGTCCATATTTGACTCAAATTCAAATAAATATAGTATATGTAAATATACACATCAATTTCTATTCTTATCAAATAAATAGTCTATCTATGGTTGACAAAAATCGATAGCCATAATTTTAACATTAAATAATTGAGATAAATTAAACCTAAGGTTAAAAAATTGAATTAAATAATACAAATGCAAATATACACCTTATATGTTTCAACCATTTATTGATATAAAGTCAATTTATGGTTGAGAAAAGTCCACAATCATGAATTTAACATTACACAATTGGGATTTAGAAGATTCGACCTTAACATACTTATATGAAAAAATGGAATACACCGTATTGTTAATATTAGTTCATTTGAATTTTCCGTATTTGACTCAAATTCAAATAAATATAGTATATGTAAATATACACATCAATTTCTATTCTTATCAAATAAATAGTCGATATATTTTTTAAAAAATTCGATAGCCATAATTTTAACATTAAATAATTGAGATAAATTAAACATATGGTTAAAAAATTGAATTAAATAATACAAATTCAAATATGCACCATATATGTTTCAACCATTTATTGATATGAAGTCAATTTATGGTTGAGAAAAGTCCATAATCATGAATTTAACATTACACAATTGGGATTTAGAAGTTTCGACCCTAACATACTTATATGACAAAATGGAATACACCGTATTGTTAATATTAGTTCATTTGAATGGTACATATTTGACTCAAATTCAAATAAATATAGTAGATGTAAATATACACCTCAATTTCTATTCTTATCAAGTAAATAGACTATCTATGGTTGACAAAAATCGATAGCCATAATTTTAACATTAAATAATTGAGATAAAGTAAATCTAACGTTAAAATATTGAATTAAATATTACAAATTCAAATATGCCCTTTATAAGTTTCAACCATTTATTGACATGAAGTAAATTTATGGTTGAGAAAAGTCCATAATCATGAATTTAACATTACACAATAGGGATTTGGAAGATTCTACCTTATAATACTTATATGACAAAATTCAATACACCGTATTGTTAATATTAGTTCATTTGAATGGTACATATTTGACTCAAATTCAAATAAATATAGTATATGTAAATATACACCTCAATTTCTATTCTTATCAAATAAATAGTCTATCTATGGTTGACAAAAATGGGTAGCCATAATTTTAACATTAAACAATTGAGATAAAGTAAATCTAAACGTTAAAATATTGAATTAAATATTACAAATGCAAATATGCCACTTATAAGTTTGAACCATTTATTGATATGAAGTCAATTAAAGGATGAGAAAAGTCCATAATCATGAATTTAACATTACACAATTCGGATTTAGAAGATTCGACCTTAACATACTTATATGACAAAATGGAATACACCGTATTGTTAATATTAGTTCATTTGAATTTTCCGTATTTGACTCAAATTCAAATAAATATAGTATATGTAAATATACACATCAATATCTATTCTTATCAAATAAATAGTCTATCTATGGTTGACAAAAATCGATAGCCATAATTTTAACATTAAACAATTGAGATAAAATAAATCTAACGTTAAAAAATTGAATTAAATATTACAAATGAAAATATGCCCCTTATAAGTTTCAACCATTGATTGATACGAAGTCAATTTATGGTTGAGAAAAGTCCATAATCATGAATTTAACATTACACAATAGCGATTTGGAAGATTCGACCTTATAATACATATATGACAAAATTGAATACACCGTATTGTTAATATTAGTTCATTTGAATGGTCCATATTTGACTCAAATTCAAATAAATATAGTATATGTAAATATACACATCAATTTCTATTCTTATCAAATAAATAGTCTATCTATGGTTGACAAAAATCGATAGCCATAATTTTAACATTAAATAATTGAGATAAATTAAACCTAAGGTTAAAAAATTGAATTAAATAATACAAATGCAAATATACACCTTATATGTTTCAACCATTTATTGATATAAAGTCAATTTATGGTTGAGAAAAGCCCACAATCATGAATTTCACATTACACAATTGGGATTTAGAAGATTCGACCTTAACATACTTATATGAAAAAATGGAATACACCGTATTGTTAATATTAGTTCATTTGAATGGTACATATTTGACTCAAATTCAAATAAATATAGTATATGTAAATATACACCTCAATTTCTATTCTTATCAAATAAATAGTCTATCTATGGTTGACAAAAATCGATAGCCATAATTTTAACATTAAACAATTGAGATAAAGTAAATCTAACGTTAAAAAATTGAATTAAATATTAAAAATGAAAATATGCCCCTTATAAGTTTCAACCATTGATTGATACGAAGTCAATTTATGGTTGCGAAAAGTCCATAATCATGAATTTAACATTACACAATAGGGATTTGGAAGATTCGACCTTATAATACTTATATGACCAAATTGAATACACCGTATTTTTAATATTAGTTCATTTGAATGGTCCATATTTGACTCAAATTCAAATAAATATAGTATATGTAAATATACACATCAATTTCTATTCTTATCAAATAAATAGTCTATCTATGGTTGACAAAAATCGATAGCCATAATTTTAACATTAAATAATTGAGATAAATTAAACCTAAGGTTAAAAAATTGAATTAAATAATACAAATGCAAATATACACCTTATATGTTTCAACCATTTATTGATATAAAGTCAATTTATGGTTGAGAAAAGTCCACAATCATGAATTTAACATTACACAATTGGGATTTAGAAGATTCGACCTTAACATACTTATATGAAAAAATGGAATACACCGTATTGTTAATATTAGTTCATTTGAATTTTCCGTATTTGACTCAAATTCAAATAAATATAGTATATGTAAATATACACATCAATTTCTATTCTTATCAAATAAATAGTCGATATATTTTTTAAAAAATTCGATAGCCATTATTTTAACATTAAATAATTGAGATAAATTAAACATATGGTTAAAAAATTGAATTAAATAATACAAATGCAAATATGCACCTTACATGTTTCACCCATTTATTGATATGAAGTCAATTTATGGTTGAGAAAAGTCCATAATCATGAATTTAACATTACACAATTGGGATTTAGAAGATTCGACCTTAACATACTGATATGACAAAATGGAATACACCGTATTTTTAATATTAGTTCATTTAAATGTTCCATATTTGACTCAAATTCAAATAAATATAGTATATGTAAATATACACCTCAATTTCTATTATTATCAAATAAATAGTCGGTATATTTTTAAAAAAATCGATAGCCATAATTTTAACATTAAATAATTGAGATAAATTAAACATATGGTTAAAAAATTGAATTAAATAATACAAATTCAAATATGCACCATATATGTTTCAACCATTTATTGATATGAAGTCAATTTATGGTTGAGAAAAGTCCATAATCATGAATTTAACATTACACAATTGGGATTTAGAAGTTTCGACCTTAACATACTTATATGACAAAATGGAATACACCGTATTGTTAATATTAGTTCATTTGAATGGTACATATTTGACTCAAATTCAAATAAATATAGTAGATGTAAATATACACCTCAATTTCTATTCTTATCAAGTAAATAGACTATCTATGGTTGACAAAAATCGATAGCCATAATTTTAACATTAAATAATTGAGATAAAGTAAATCTAACGTTAAAATACTGAATTCAATATTACAAATTCAAATATGCCCTTTATAAGTTTCAACCATTTATTGACATGAAGTAAATTTATGGTTCAGAAAAGTCCATAATCATGAATTTAACATTTCACAATAGGGATTTGGAAGATTCTACCTTATAATACTTATATGACAAAATTTAATACACCGTATTGGTAATATTAGTTCATTTGAATGGTACATATTTGACTCAAATTCAAATAAATATAGTATATGTAAATATACACCTCAATTTCTATTGTTATCAAATAAATAGTCTATCTATGGTGGACAAAAATCGATAGCCATAATTTTAACATTAAACAATTGAGATAAAGTAAATCTAACGTTAAAATATTGAATTAAATATTACAAATGCAAATATGCCATTTATAAGTTTCAACCATTTATTGATATGAAGTCAATTAAAGGATGAGAAAAGTCCATAATCATGAATTTAACATTACACAATTCGGATTTAGAAGATTCGACCTTAACATACTAATATGACAAAATGGAATACACCGTATTGTTAGTATTAGTTCATTTGAATGGTACATATTTGACTCAAATTCAAATAAATATAGTATATGTAAATATACACCTCAATTTCTATTCTTATCAAATAAATAGTCTATCTATGGTTGACAAAAATCGTTAGCCATAATTTTAACATTATATAATTGAGATAAATTAAACCTAAGGTTAAAAAATTCAATTAAACAATACAAATGCAAATATGCACCTTATATGTTTCAACCATTTACTGATATGAAGTCAATTTATGGTTGAGAAAAGTCCATAATCATAAATTTAACATTACACAATTGGGATTTAGAAGATTCGACCTTAACATACTTATATTACAAAATTGAATACACCGTATTGTTAATATTAGTTCATTTGAATGGTCCATATTTGACTCAAATTCAAATAAATATAGTATATGTAAATATACACCTCAATTTTTATTCTTATCAAATAAATAGTCTATCTATGGTTGACAAAAATAGATAGCCATAATTTTAACATTAAACAATTGAGATAAACTAAATCTAACGTTAAAATATTGAATTAAATATTACAAATGCAAATATGCCACTTATAAGTTTGAACCATTTATTGATATGAAGTCAATTAAAGGATGAGAAAAGTCCATAATCATGAATTTAACATTACACAATTCGGATTTAGAAGCTTGGACCTTAACATACTAATATGACAAAATGGAATACACCGTATTGTTAGTATTAGTTCATTTGAATGGTACATATTTGACTCAAATTCAAATAAATATAGTATATGTAAATATACACCTCAATTTCTATTCTTATCAAATAAATAGTCTATCTATGGTTGACAAAAATCGTTAGCCATAATTTTAACATTAAATAATTGAGATAAATTAAACCTAAGGTTAAAAAATTCAATTAAACAATACAAATGCAAATATGCACCTTATATGTTTCAACCATTTACTGATATGAAGTCAATTTATGGTTGAGAAAAGTCCATAATCATGAATTTAACATTACACAATTCGGATTTAGAAGCTTCGAACTTAACATACTAATATGACAAAATGGAATACACCGTATTGTTAGTATTAGTTCATTTGAATGGTACATATTTGACTCAAATTCAAATAAATATAGTAAATGTAAATATACACCTCAATTTCTATTCTTATCAAATAAATAGTCTATCTATGGTTGACAAAAATCGTTAGCCATAATTTTAACATTAAACAATTGAGATAAAGTAAATCTAACGTTAAAATATTGAATTAAATATTACATATGAAAATATGCCCCTTATAAGTTTCAACCATTGATTGATACGAAGTCAATTTATGGTTGAGAAAAGTCCATAATCATAAATTTAACATTACACAATTGGGATTTAGAAGATTCGACCTTAACATACTTATATTACAAAATTGAATACACCGTATTGTTAATATTAGTTCATTTGAATGGTCCATATTTGACTCAAATTCAAATAAATATAGTATATGTAAATATACACATCAATTTCTATTCTTATCAAATAAATAGTCTATCTATGGTTGACAAAAATCGATAGCCATAATTTTAACTTTAAATAATTGAGATAAATTAAACCTAAGGTTAAAAAATTCAATTAAACAATACAAATGCAAATATGCACCTTATATGTTTCAACCATTTACTGACATGAAGTCAATTTATGGTTGAGAAAAGTCCATAATCATGAATTTAACATTACACAATTCGGATTTAGAAGCTTCGAACTTAACATACTAATATGACAAAATGGAATACACCGTATTGTTAGTATTAGTTCATTTGAATGGTACATATTTGACTCAAATTCAAATAAATATAGTAAATGTAAATATACACCTCAATTTCTATTCTTATCAAATAAATAGTCTATCTATGGTTGACAAAAATCGTTAGCCATAATTTTAACATTAAACAATTGAGATAAAGTAAATCTAACGTTAAAATATTGAATTAAATATTACATATGAAAATATGCCCCTTATAAGTTTCAACCATTGATTGATACGAAGTCAATTTATGGTTGAGAAAAGTCCATAATCATAAATTTAACATTACACAATTGGGATTTAGAAGATTCGACCTTAACATACTTATATTACAAAATTGAATACACCGTATTGTTAATATTAGTTCATTTGAATGGTCCATATTTGACTCAAATTCAAATAAATATAGTATATGTAAATATACACATCAATTTCTATTCTTATCAAATAAATAGTCTATCTATGGTTGACAAAAATCGATAGCCATAATTTTAACTTTAAATAATTGAGATAAATTAAACCTAAGGTTAAAAAATTCAATTAAACAATACAAATGCAAATATGCACCTTATATGTTTCAACCATTTACTGACATGAAGTCAATTTATGGTTGAGAAAAGTCCATAATCATGAATTTAACATTACACAATTCGGATTTAGAAGCTTCGAACTTAACATACTAATATGACAAAATGGAATACACCGTATTGTTAGTATTAGTTCATTTGAATGGTACATATTTGACTCAAATTCAAATAAATATAGTATATGTAAATATACACCTCAATTTCTATTCTTATCAAATAAATAGTCTATCTATGGTTGACAAAAATCGTTAGCCATAATTTTAACATTAAACAATTGAGATAAAGTAAATCTAACGTTAAAATATTGAATTAAATATTACATATGAAAATATGCCCCTTATAAGTTTCAACCATTGATTGATACGAAGTCAATTTATGGTTGAGAAAAGTCCATAATCATAAATTTAACATTACACAATTGGGATTTAGAAGATTCGACCTTAACATACTTATATTACAAAATTGAATACACCGTATTGTTAATATTAGTTCATTTGAATGGTCCATATTTGACTCAAATTCAAATAAATATAGTATATGTAAATATACACATCAATTTCTATTCTTATCAAATAAATAGTCTATCTATGGTTGACAAAAATCGATAGCCATAATTTTAACATTAAATAATTGAGATAAATTAAACCTAAGGTTAAAAAATTGAATTAAATAATACAAATGCAAATATACACCTTATATGTTTCAACCATTAATTGATATAAAGTCAATTTATGGTTGAGAAAAGTCCACAATCATGAATTTAACATTACACAATAGGGATTTGGAAGATTCGACCTTATAATACTTATATGACAAAATTGAATACACCGTATTGTTAATATTAGTTCATTTGAATGGTCCACATTTTACTCAAATTCAAATAAATATAGTATATGTAAATATACACATCAATTTCTATTCTTATCCAATAAATAGTCTATCTATGGTTGACAAAAATCGATAGCCATAATTTTAACATTAAATAATTGAGATAAATTAAACCTAAGGTTAAAAAATTGAATTAAATAATACAAATGCAAATATACACCTTATATGTTTCAACCATTTATTGATATAAAGTCAATTTATGGTTGAGAAAAGTCCACAATCATGAATTTAACATTACACAATTGGGATTTAGAAGATTCGACCTTAACATACTTATATGAAAAAATGGAATACACCGTATTGTTAATATTAGTTCATTTGAATTTTCCGTATTTGACTCAAATTCAAATAAATGTAGTATATGTAAATATACACATCAATTTCTATTCTTATCAAATAAATAGTCGATATATTTTTTAAAAAATTCGATAGCCATAATTTTAACATTAAATAATTGAGATAAATTAAACATATGGTTAAAAAATTGAATTAAATAATACAAATTCAAATATGCACCATATATGTTTCAACCATTTATTGATATGAAGTCAATTTATGGTTGAGAAAAGTCCATAATCATGAATTTAACATTACACAATTGGGATTTAGAAGTTTCGACCCTAACATACTTATATGACAAAATGGAATACACCGTATTGTTAATATTAGTTCATTTGAATGGTACATATTTGACTCAAATTCAAATAAATATAGTATATGTAAATATACACCTCAATTTTTATTCTTATCAAATAAATAGTCTATCTATGGTTGACAAAAATGGATAGCCATAATTTTAACATTAAACAATTGAGATAAAGTAAATCTAACGTTAAAATATTGAATTAAATATTACAAATGCAAATATTCCACTTATAAGTTTGAACCATTTATTGATATGAAGTCAATTAAAGGATGAGAAAAGTCCATAATCATGAATTTAACATTACACAATTCGGATTTAGAAGCTTCGACCTTAACATACTAATATGACAAAATGGAATACACCGTATTGTTATTATTAGTTCATTTGAATGGTACATATTTGACTCAAATTCAAATAAATATAGTATATGTAAATATACACATCAATTTCTATTCTTATCAAATAAATATTCTATCTATGGTTGACAAAAATGGATAGCCATAATTTTAACATTAAACAATTGAGATAAAGTAAATCTAACGTTAAAATATTGAATTAAATATTACAAATGCAAATATGCCACTTATAAGTTTGAACCATTTATTGATATGAAGTCAATTAAAGGATGAGAAAAGTCCATAATCATGAATTTAACATTACACAATTCGGATTTAGAAGCTTTGACCTTAACATACTAATATGACAAAATGGAATACACCGTATTGTTAGTATTAGTTCATTTGAATGGTACATATTTGACTCAAATTCAAATAAATATAGTATATGTAAATATACACCTCAATTTCTATTCTTATCAAATAAATAGTCTATCTATGGTTGACAAAAATCGTTAGCCATAATTTTAACATTAAATAATTGAGATAAATTAAACCTAAGGTTAAAAAATTCAATTAAACAATACAAATGCAAATATGCACCTTATATGTTTCAACCATTTCCTGATATGAAGTCAATTTATGGTTGAGAAAAGTCCATAATCATGAATTTAACATTACACAATAGGGATTTGGAAGATTCGACCTTATAATACTTATATGACAAAATTGAATACACCGTATTGTTAATATTAGTTCATTTGAATGGTCCATATTTGACTCAAATTCAAATAAATATAGTATATGTAAATATACACATCAATTTCTATTCTTATCAAATAAATAGTCTATCTATGGTTGACAAAAATCGATAGCCATAATTTTAACATTAAATAATTGACATAAATTAAACCTAAGGTTAAAAAATTGAATTAAATAATACAAATGCAAATATACACCTTATATGTTTCAACCATTTATTGATATAAAGTCAATTTATGGTTGAGAAAAGTCTATAATCATAAATTTAACATTACACAATTGGGATTTAGAAGATTCGACCTTAACATACTTATATTACAAAATTGAATACACCGTATTGTTAATATTAGTTCATTTGAATGGTCCATATATGACTCAAATTCAAATAAATATAGTATATGTAAATATACACATCAATTTCTATTCTTATCAAATAAATAGTCTATCTATGGTTGACAAAAATCGATAGCCATAATTTTAACATTAAATAATTGAGATAAATTAAACCTAAGGTTAAAAAATTGATCTAAATAATACAAATGCAAATATACACCTTATATGTTTCAACCATTTATTGATATAAAGTCAATTTATGGTTGAGAAAAGTCCACAATCATGAATTTAACATTACACAATTGGGATTTAGAAGATTCGACCTTAACATACTTATATGAAAAAATGGAATACACCGTATTGTTAATATTAGTTCATTTGAATTTTCCGTATTTGACTCAAATTCAAATAAATATAGTATATGTAAATATACACATCAATATCTATTCTTATCAAATAAATAGTCTATCTATGGTTGACAAAAATGGATAGCCATAATTTTAACATTAAACAATTGAGATAAAGTAAATCTAACGTTAAAAAATTGAATTAAATATTACAAATGAAAATATGCCCCTTATAAGTTTCAACCATTGATTGATACGAAGTCAATTTATGGTTGAGAAAAGTCCATAATCATGAATTTAACATTACACAATAGGGATTTGGAAGATTCGACCTTATAATACTTATATGACAAAATTGAATACACCGTATTGTTAATATTAGTTCATTTGAATGGTCCATATTTGACTCAAATTCAAATAAATATAGTATATGTAAATATACACATCAATTTCTATTCTTATCAAATAAATAGTCTATCTATGGTTGACAAAAATCGATAGCCATAATTTTAACATTAAATAATTGATATAAATTAAACCTAAGGTTAAAAAATTGAATTAAATAATACAAATGCAAATATACACCTTATATGTTTCAACCATTTATTGATATAAAGTCAATTTATGGTTGAGAAAAGTCCACAATCATGAATTTAACATTACACAATTGGGATTTAGAAGATTCGACCTTAACATACTTATATGAAAAAATGGAATACACCGTATTGTTAATATTAGTTCATTTGAATTTTCCGTATTTGACTCAAATTCAAATAAATATAGTATATGTAAATATACACATCAATTTCTATTCTTATCAAATAAATAGTCTATCTATGGTTGACAAAAATGGATAGCCATAATTTTAACATTAAACAATTGAGATAAAGTAAATCTAACGTTAAAATATTGAATTAAATATTACAAATGCAAATATGCCACTTATAAGTTTGAACCATTTATTGATATGAAGTCAATTAAAGGATGAGAAAAGTCCATAATCATGAATTTAACATTACACAATTCGGATTTAGAAGCTTCGACCTTAACATACTAATATGACAAAATGGAATACACCGTATTGTTAGTATTAGTTCATTTGAATGGTACATATTTGACTCAAATTCAAATAAATATAGTATATGTAAATATACACCTCAATTTCTATTCTTATCAAATAAATAGTCTATCTATGGTTGACAAAAATCGATAGCCATAATTTTAACATTAAACAATTGAGATAAAGTAAATCTAACGTTAAAAAATTGAATTAAATATTAAAAATGAAAATATGCCCCTTATAAGTTTCAACCATTGATTGATACGAAGTCAATTTATGGTTGCGAAAAGTCCATAATCATGAATTTAACATTACACAATAGGGATTTGGAAGATTCGACCTTATAATACTTATATGACAAAATTGAATACACCGTATTGTTAATATTAGTTCATTTGAATGGTCCATATTTGACTCAAATTCAAATAAATATAGTATATGTAAATATACACATCAATTTCTATTCTTATATTGTCTATCTATGGTTGGCAAAAATCGATAGCCACAATTTTAACATTAAATAATTGAGATAAATTAAACCTAAGGTTAAAAAATTGAATTAAATAATACAAATGGAAATATGCACCTTATATGTTTCAACCATTTATTGATATGAAGTCAATTTATGGTTGAGAAAAGTCTATAATCATGAATTTAACATTACACAATTGGGATTTTGAAGATTCGACCTTATAATACTTATATAACAAAATTGAATACACCGTATTGTTAATATTAGTTCATTTGAATGGCCCATATTTGACTCAAATTCAAATAAATATAGTATATGTAAATATACACATCAATTTCTATTCTTATCAAATAAATAGTCGATATATTTTTTAAAAAATTCGATAGCCATTATTTTAACATTAAATAATTGAGATAAATTGAACATATGGTTAAAAAATTGAATTAAATAATACAAATGCAAATATGCACCTTACATGTTTCAGCCATTTATTGATATGAAGTCAATTTATGGTTGAGAAAAGTCCATAATCATGAATTTAACATTACAAAATTGGGATTTAGAAGATTCGACCTTAACATACTGATATGACAAAATGGAATACACCGTATTTTTAATATTAGTTCATTTAAATGTTCCATATTTGACTCAAATTCAAATAAATATAGTATATGTAAATATACACCTCAATTTCTATTATTATCAAATAAATAGTCGGTATATTTTTAAAAAAATTCGATAGCCATTATTTTAACATTAAATAATTGAGATAAATTAAACATATGGTTAAAAAATTGAATTAAATAATACAAATTCAAATATGCACCATATATGTTTCAACCATTTATTGATATGAAGTCAATTTATGGTTGAGAAAAGTCCAAAATCATGAATTTAACATTAAACAATTGGGATTTAGAAGTTTCGACCTTAACATACTTATATGAAAAAATGGAATACACCGTATTGTTAATACACTACTACAAAAAGGGGTATATAAGTCGATGTCTAAAGTCGGTTTTTTTCTAAAAACCGACTTTGAATGAATTTAAAGTCGGTTGTCCACGTCAACCGACGCTACGTTACGTGGATAGCGTCGGTTGTCCACGTCAACCGACGCTACGTTACGTGGATAGCGTCGGTTGTCCACGTCAACCGACGCTACGTTACGTGGATAGCGTCGGTTGACGTGGACAACCGACGCTATCCACGTAACGTAGCGTCGGTTGACGTGGACAACCGACGCTATCCACGTAACGTAGCGTCAGTTGACGTGGACAACCGACGCTATCCACGTAACGTAGCGTCGGTTGACGTGGACAACCGACGCTATCCACCTAATATATGCCCTAACATCTCATTTAGTACGCAGAGTTCCAGTTTTCGATCTGCTTCTTCCTCTCCTTTCCTCACTCGAGTCACTTTTCTCCCATAATCTTAACCGTGCGCCACCTTCGTTCTACATTTCCGGCCACCTCCAACCACCATTTGAACGGACGTTTGTAAGTTTTCTCTTCTCACAATATTATCTGTCAGTTCTTCTTTTTTTAATAGCAAAATGTTAAAATCTGCGTATGGGTATTCCATTGATTAATTCCCAAAATATGAATGTTCTTTGTCTTAATTTGGAGTGCAATATTTCATGCAGATTTTAACTTACAATATTTCGTGCAATATTTCGTGCAATATTTCGTGCAGATTTTAAAATCTCACAATATTTCGTGCAATATGTCTTAATTCTTTATTTCATTTTTAATAAAATGGGATGATCCAAGGCTGATCTTAACTTATATAAGTATGAGTTAAAAACTAGAGGTTATGATAATTTGTAAAATACATATGCTTGTGACAAGTAGGATAAATCAAAAAGGGTTTGTGATCTATTATTATTAATATTACCAAGTGACTTTTTTATAGTCGAAATAAAGTGAACAGCGTTTAATTTGTGCTAATTTATCAGCGTGTAAATGTATTTCGTTAATCAAACAACGTATTTTTGTATAAATTTTTGATTTAGTTATGTTTTTTTGTTTGCTTGTAATAATAATGTTTGAATTATTACTTGTATGTATTCAATAATATGTGAAATGTTTTGTGGGTTTGCGTGGATAAATTTATACGTATAATTAATATTACTTTGTAATTATGATATAGTAACATGCTTAGAAATTAGAATCAACCGCGTGATTGGTTTTTATATATATATTCATGAAACATGAACTGCTTATTTTTTAATTTGTATATAAATGGTTTTGTAAAATGATTAAAATGATAACTATTTTGCATTATGTATGTTTTGATATATATTCTAATAATTAGGAAATTTATATATAATAATACATAATTAAGTAATATGTTTAATTAATGTCATTAATAGAAAATGGACAAATCTTGGATGTCAAAGTGTAGAATTGAGCAAGACTATATTTCTGGAGTTGAAAGTTTCATGGAATTTGTTTGTAGAACTAGTAATACTGGAAGTAGTATGATTCGATGCCCATGCGTTAAATGTAAAAATGAGCGATTTCATGAATTTGATGAGGTTAAGTATCACCTTATCCGTAATGGTATTCTATTGAGCTATAAATGTTGGTATTATCATGGAGAAAATATTGATAATACTCATGGAGAAAAGTATAATAAGAATGTGGGTGGATTACATACATCATATCATAATGTACAGACAGAAAATATGTTTCGTGGTGTTGAAGATGAATTACGCGGGGATGATCCCGAAACCTTTAATAAACTTATAGAAGATGCCGAAAAACCGTTGTATCCAAAATGCAAAAAATACACTAAGATGTCAGGATTGGTTCATTTGTACAATGTCAAGGCAAAACATGGTTTTTCTGACAAGGGATTCACAGAATTACTAATTCTACTAGTCGATATGTTTCCTGAGGGTATTGAATTGCCATTTCAATGTATGAAGTGAAGAAATCTCTTAGTCGATTTGGCATGGAATATCATAAGATTCACGCTTGTCCTAATGATTGCATTCTTTATAGAAAAGAATATGAGACATTACATGATTGTCCTATGTGTAAAGAATCGAGATGGAAGCATGGTACAAATGATACAACACGTAAGAAAGGCGTGCCTGCAAAGGTTCTTTGGTACTTTCCTCCGATCCCTCGCTTTCAAAGGTTGTTCAATAGTAAATATACATCAAAGATGTTGACTTGGCATTCAGATAATCGATCTGATGATGGGATGCTACGTCATCCTTGTGATTCTCCAAATTGGAAAGTAGTAGATAATTTATCTCCTCAATTTTCATCTGATCCGCGCAATCTGCGTCTTGCCATTGCTGCTGATGGAATTAATCCACATAGTTCCCTCAGTAATAGATATAGTTGTTGGCCAGTAATTATGGTAACATACAACCTTCCTCCCTGGTTGTGTATGAAAAGAAAATTCATGATGTTAACATTATTGATCTCAGGACCGAAACAACCTGGTGTTGATATTGATGTATATTTGCAGCCTCTGATAGATGATTTAAAGACGTTGTGGAATGATGGTGTAAATGTTTACGATGCATATAAAGAAGAATACTTTAACTTGAAGGGGGTTCTTTTATGGACAATTAATGATTTTCCTGCCTATGGAAACTTATCAGGACATGCAACAAAAGGTTACAAGGGATGTCCTATATGTAGTGATGGAACTTCTGCAAAGTATCTTGTTCACGGACGAAAGATGTCTTATAGAAAACATAGGAGATTTTTGCCATCTGGACACAAGTTTAGATACCAAAAGAAACCGTTCGATGGTGAAGAAGATCATGATCATGCAACTCGACCTTTGCGAGGTATTGAGATATTAAGGCAATTGAATGGGATGACATTCAAACGATATGGAAAGATGAAAAAAAAACTCACCAAGTCTGGGAAACGAAGGAGGTCAACTAATGAAATTGGTGAAAATGAAAAAGATTTTGAACCGAATGGTTGTTGGAAAAAAAAATCAATATTTTGGGAATTGCCTTATTGGAAAGACCTACACATTCGTCACATCTTAGATGTCATGCACATTGAGAAGAATGTATGTGAAAGCTTGATTGGCACTTTACTTAATATACCTGGAAAAACAAAGGATGGCATTAAAGCAAGATTGGATTTAAAGAAACTAGGCATACGACCTGAATTGGAACCAAGGGTGGAAAATGATAAGAATCGAACATACTTGCCACCAGCATCATATACAATGTCAACAAAAGAGAAGGATGTGTTTTGTAAATGTTTGGAAGGTGTGAAAGTTCCTGATGGTTACTCATCCAACTTAAGAAATTTTGTGTCTATCACCGATAAGAGACTGTATGGATTGAAATCACATGACTGTCATATCTTAATGCAACAGTTATTACCAGTTGCTATTAGATCAATTCTTCCAAAACATGTTCGAATATCAATAATTCGGCTATGTTCATTCTTCAATACCATATGCAAGAAATCTATATCAATTGGCGAGTTAAATTCTTTACAGAAAGAAATTGTAGAAACTTTGTGTCTAATTGAAAAATATTTTCCTCCTTCTTTCTTCGATATAATGATTCACTTATGTGTTCATTTAGTTCGAGAGGTTCAATTATGTGGTCCTACTTACTTAAGGTGGATGTATCCTTTTGAGAGATATATGCAAGTCCTTAAAGGATATGTAAATAATAGATATAGACCTGAAGGATGCATGGTGGAATGCTACATTGCTGAAGAGGCCATTGAGTTTTGTTCTGAATACTTTAGTGGTTGCACTGAAATTGGGAATCCTACGCACAAGTTATTCTTAGAACGTCACATGATCCAAGTAGGTAACCCTATGCTTGGTGGAAGTAAGAAATTATTTATTGATCGCACTCGATGGGAAAAAGCACACCGAATCATTTTGGTAAATAATAACGAGGCACAACCGTACATAGAGAAGTGATGTTCATTGTTTCATCTTTTATTTAACTATTAATGATGATATATAACTTAATATATATTTAATAACGTTACAGGATGCATTTAAACTTATTGAAGATCGATCCTCGTTATAAAAAAAAAGGAGGAGAAAAATGGTTGTATGATGAACATAAGCGAGAGCTTATTAATTGGTTTCGCAACCACGTAAGTGTCACAAGACGGGTTACGACCAGCAAATTTTTGATGATTTACGAGAGGAATGGGCAGAACACATGGTTCAAATTATATCATCGCAAGAAGAATCAGAAGAAGATTCTGATGATCTTGAATAGCATATGACAACATAACAGTAAATTTTTTAATGATTTGGCCTTCTATATCTATTCTTGTGTCTGAAATCACTTGGTTGATGATGATTAATCATATATATGCTCATGTATTTAGGGGAATGCATTGTTTATAAATATGAATTTATCTAGAATCTCTGCTAGTATTTTTAATGATATATAATGAGTTCTAAATGTACAAATCAGGTGTACGTATGTCGGTCCGATTTGTTTCTTGGTTTGTATGAGTTTTGGTGCATATGAACGTGTTCCATATGTTTAAGGGCACCAAAACTCACACAAGCTTACCCAAGAAATCGAAGTTACATGCAATTGATTTCATATTTAGAGTTCATTATATATAGCATTAAAAAATAGTAGTAGAGATTCTAGATAACTTCATATATAGACAAATGATTAATAATGCTAATATGAGTTCATCGAATGTCGTTGTACGTGCTAATCTCAATAATGATTTAATTTCTTCATTCGTACGTATGAAGTTTATACTACTTTTTTGATGTATGTTTTACGTGCTCATGTATGTAGGAGAATATTTGTTATGGATCAGCCTTTTTTTCCCATAATGCTTGTGAAGGCCAATCAAGATTCTACGCCAACCAAGCTTACTCGATGGCATAATTTGACGACATTATTTTATTTGTAATTGAAGTTATTTATATGCATTATTTGATTTTGTAATAAATTTAATTATTAAGTCATTAAATATATTTATATTGTTAATTATTCAGTATTATTATTTATATTTTAGTGTTTTTATGTTATTTATATATACTATTATACGAAAAAGAAAATTAAAAATTAATACAAATAAAATGTAGAGTCGGTTCATGGCGTGAACCGACTCTACGTGTAGCGTCGGTTCATGCCGTGAACCGACTCTACCTGTAAAGTCGGTTCATGGCGTGAACCGACTCTACGTGTAGCGTCGGTTCATGCCGTGAACCGACTCTACCTGTAGCGTCGGTTCATGGCGTGAACCGACTCTACGTGTAGAGTCGGTTCACGGAATGAACCGACGCTACACGTAGAGTCGGTTCACGCCATGAACCGACTTTACAGGTAGAGTCGGTTCACAGCATGAACCGACTTTACAATTTAAGTCTCTGAATTTAAAGTCGGTTCATACAACCGACTTTAAATTTGTTTAAAGTCGGTTAAAAACCGACTTTTATACCCCTTATTGTAGTAGTGATATTAGTTCATTTGAATGGTACATATTTGACTCAAATTCAAATAAATATAGTAGATGTAAATATACACCTCAATTTCTATTCTTATCAAGTAAATAGACTATCTATGGTTGACAAAAATCGATAGCCATAATTTTAACATTAAATAATTGAGATAAAGTAAATCTAACGTTAAAATATTGAATTAAATATTACAAATTCAAATATGCCCTTTATAAGTTTCAACCATTTATTGACATGAAGTAAATTTATGGTTGAGAAAAGTCCATAATCATGAATTTAACATTACAAAATAGGGATTTGGAAGATTCTACCTTATAATACTTATATGACAAAATTCAATACACCGTATTGTTAATATTAGTTCATTTGAATGGTACATATTTGACTCAAATTCAAATAAATATAGTATATGTAAATATACACCTCAATTTCTATTCTTATCAAATAAATAGTCTATCTATGGTTGACAAAAATCGATAGCCATAATTTTAACATTAAACAATTGAGATAAAGTAAATCTAACGTTAAAATATTGAATTAAATATTACAAATGCAAATATGCCATTTATAAGTTTGAACCATTTATTGATATGAAGTCAATTAAAGGATGAGAAAAGTCCATAATCATGAATTTAACATTACACAATTCGGATTTAGAAGATTCGACCTTAACATACTAATATGACAAAATGGAATACACCGTATTGTTAGTATTAGTTCATTTGAATGGTACATATTTGACTCAAATTCAAATAAATATAGTATATGTAAATATGCACCTCAATTTCTATTCTTATCAAATAAATAGTCTATCTATGGTTGACAAAAATCGTTAGCCATAATTTTAACATTAAATAATTGAGATAAATTAAACCTAAGGTTAAAAAATTCAATTAAACAATACAAATGCAAATATGCACCTTATATGTTTCAACCATTTACTGATATAAAGTCAATTTATGGTTGAGAAAAGTCCATAATCATAAATTTAACATTACACAATTGGGATTTAGAAGATTCGAACTTAACATACTTATATTACAAAATTGAATACACCGTATTGTTAATATTAGTTCATTTGAATGGTCCATATTTGACACAAATTCAAATAAATATAGTATATGTAAATATACACCTCAATTTCTATTCTTATAAAATAAATAGTCTATCTATGGTTGACAAAAATCGATAGCCATAATTTTAACATTAAACAATTGAGATAAAGTAAACCTAACGTTAAAATATGGAATTAAATATTATAAATGCAAATATGCCACTTATAAGTTTGAACCATTTATTGATATGAAGTCAATTAAAGGATGAGAAAAGTCCATAATCATGAATTTAACATTACACAATTCGGATTTAGAAGATTCGACCTTAACATACTTATATGACAAAATGGAATACACCCTATTGTTAATATTAGTTCATTTGAATTTTCCGTATTTGACTCAAATTCAAATAAATATAGTATATGTAAATATACACATCAATTTCTATTCTTATCAAATAAATAGTCTATCTATGGTTGACAAAAATGGATAGCCATAATTTTAACATTAAACAATTGAGATAAAGTAAATCTAACGTTAAAATATTGAATTAAATATTACAAATGCAAATATGCCGCTTATAAGTTTGAACCATTTATTGATATGAAGTCAATTAAAGGATGAGAAAAGTCCATAATCATGAATTTAACATTTCACAATTCGGATTTTGAAGATTCGACCTTAACATACTTATATGAAAAAATGGAATACACCGTATTGTTAATATTAGTTCATTTGAATTTTCCGTATTTGACTCAAATTCAAATAAATATAGTATATGTAAATATAAACATCAATATCTATTCTTATCAAATAAATAGTCTATCTATGGTTGACAAAAATCGATAGCCATAATTTTAACATTAAACAATTGAGATAAAGTAAATCTAACGTTAAAAAATTAAATTAAATATTACAAATGAAAATATGCCCCTTATAAGTTTCAACCATTGATTGATACGAAGTCAATTTATGGTTGAGAAAAGTCCATAATCATGAATTTAACATTACACAATAGGGATTTGGAAGATTCGACCTTATAATACTTATATGACAAAATTGAATACACCGTATTGTTAATATTAGTTCATTTGAATGGTCCATATTTGACTCAAATTCAAATAAATATAGTATATGTAAATATACAGATCAATTTCTATTCTTATCAAATAAATAGTCTATCTATGGTTGACAAAAATCGATAGCCATAATTTTAACATTAAATAATTGAGATAAATTAAACCTAAGGTTAAAAAATTGAATTAAATAATACAAATGCAAATATACACCTTATATGTTTCAACCATTTATTGATATAAAGTCAATTTATGGTTGAGAAAAGTCCACAATCATGAATTTAACATTACACAATTGGGATTTAGAAGATTCGACCTTAACATACTTATATGACAAAATGGAATACACCGTATTGTTAATATTAGTTCATTTGAGTTTTCCGTATTTGACTCAAATTCAAATAAATATAGTATATGTAAATATACACATCAATTTCTATTCTTATCAAATAAATAGTCTATCTATGGTTGACAAAAATGGATAGCCTTAATTTTAACATTAAACAATTGAGATAAAGTAAATCTAACGTTAAAATATTGAATTAAATATTACAAATGCAAATATGCCACTTATAAGTTTGAACCATTTATTGATATGAAGTCAATTAAAGGATGAGAAAAGTCCATAATCATGAATTTAACATTACACAATTCGGATTTAGAAGCTTCGACCTTAACATACTAATATGACAAAATGGAATACACCGTATTGTTAGTATTAGTTCATTTGAATGGTACATATTTGACTCAAATTCAAATAAATATAGTATATGTAAATATACACCTCAATTTCTATTCTTATCAAATAAATTGTCTATCTATGGTTGACAAAAATCGTTAGCCATAATTTTAACATTAAATAATTGAGATAAATTAAACCTAAGGTTAAAAAATTCAATTAAACAATACAAATGCAAATATGCACCTTATATGTTTCAACCATTTACTCATATGAAGTCAATTTATGGTTGAGAAAAGTCCATAATCATGAATTTAACATTACACAATTGGGATTTAGAAGATTCGAACTTAACATACTAATATGACAAAATGGAATACACCGTATTGTTAGTATTAGTTCATTTGAATGGTACATATTTGACTCAAATTCAAATAAATATAGTATATGTAAATATACACCTCAATTTCTATTCTTATCAAATAAATAGTCTATCTATGGTTGACAAAAATCGTTAGCCATAATTTTAACATTAAACAATTGAGATAAAGTAAATCTAACGTTAAAATATTGAATTAAATATTACATATGAAAATATGCCCCTTATAAGTTTCAACCATTGATTGATACGAAGTCAATTTATGGTTGAGAAAAGTCCATAATCATAAATTTAACATTACACAATTGGGATTTAGAAGATTCGACCTTAACATACTTATATTACAAAATTGAATACACCGTATTGTTAATATTAGTTCATTTGAATGGTCCATATTTGACTCAAATTCAAATAAATATAGTATATGTAAATATACACATCAATTTCTATTCTTATCAAATAAATAGTCTATCTATGGTTGACAAAAATCGATAGCCATAATTTTAACATTAAATAATTGAGATAAATTAAACCTAAGGTTAAAAAATTGAATTAAATAATACAAATGCAAATATACACCTTATATGTTTCAACCATTTATTGATATAAAGTCAATTTATGGTTGAGAAAAGTCCGCAATCATGAATTTAACATTACACAATTGGGATTTAGAAGATTCGACCTTAACATACTTATATGAAAAAATGGAATACACCGTATTGTTAATATTAGTTCATTTGAATTTTCCGTATTTGACTCAAATTCAAATAAATATAGTATATGTAAATATACACATCAATTTCTATTCCTATCAAATAAATAGTCTATCTATGGTTGACAAAAATGGATAGCCATAATTTTAACATTAAACAATTGAGATAAAGTAAATCTAACGTTAAAATATTGAATTAAATATTACAAATGCAAATATGCCACTTATAAGTTTGAACCATTTATTGATATGAAGTCAATTAAAGGATGAGAAAAGTCCATAATCATGAATTTAACATTACACAATTCGGATTTAGAAGCTTCGACCTTAACATACTAATATGACAAAATGGAATACACCGTATTGTTAGTATTAGTTCATTTTAATGGTACATATTTGACTCAAATTCAAATAAATATAGTATATGTAAATATACACCTCAATTTCTATTCTTATCAAATAAATAGTCTATCTATGGTTGACAAAAATCGATAGCCATAATTTTAACATTAAACAATTGAGATAAAGTAAATCTAACGTTAAAAAATTGAATTAAATATTAAAAATGAAAATATGCCCCTTATAAGTTTCAACCATTGATTGATACGAATTCAATATATGGTTGCGAAAAGTCCATAATCATGAATTTAACATTACACAATAGGGATTTGGAAGATTCGACCTTATAATACTTATATGACAAAATTGAATACACCGTATTGTTAATATTAGTTCATTTGAATGGTCCATATTTGACTCAAATTCAAATAAATATAGTATATGTAAATATACACATCAATTTCTATTCTTATCAAATAAATAGTCTATCTATGGTTGACAAAAATCGATAGCCATAATTTTAACATTAAACAATTGAGATAAAGTAAATCTAACGTTAAAAAATTGAATTAAATATTAAAAATGAAAATATGCCCCTTATAAGTTTAAACCATTGATTGATACGAAGTCAATTTATGGTTGCGAAAAGTCCATAATCATGAATTTAACATTACACAATAGGGATTTGGAAGATTCGACCTTATAATACTTATATGATAAAATTGAATACACCGTATTGTTAATATTAGTTCATTTGAATGGTCCATATTTGACTCAAATTCAAATAAATATAGTATATGTAAATATACACATCAATTTCTATTCTTATCAAATAAATAGTCTATCTATGGTTGGCAAAAATCGATAGCCACAATTTTAACATTAAATAATTGAGATAAATTAAACCTAAGGTTAAAAAATTGAATTAAATAATACAAATGGAAATATGCACCTTATATGTTTCAACCATTGATTGATACGAATTCAATATATGGTTGCGAAAAGTCCATAATCATGAATTTAACATTACACAATAGGGATTTGGAAGATTCGACCTTATAATACTTATATGACAAAATTGAATACACCGTATTGTTAATATTAGTTCATTTGAATGGTCCATATTTGACTCAAATTCAAATAAATATAGTATATGTAAATATACACATCAATTTCTATTCTTATCAAATAAATAGTCTATCTATGGTTGACAAAAATCGATAGCCATAATTTTAACATTAAACAATTGAGATAAAGTAAATCTAACGTTAAAAAATTGAATTAAATATTACAAATGAAAATATGCCCCTTATAAGTTTAAACCATTGATTGATACGAAGTCAATTTATGGTTGAGAAAAGTCCATAATCATGAATTTAACATTACACAATAGGGATTTGGAAGATTCGACCTTATAATACTTATATGACAAAATTGAATACACCGTATTGTTAATATTAGTTCATTTGAATGGTCCATATTTGACTCAAATTCAAATAAATATAGTATATGCAAATATACACATCAATTTCTATTCTTATCAAATAAATAGTCTATCTATGGTTGACAAAAATGGATAGCCATAATTTTAACATTAAACAATTGAGATAAAGTAAATCTAACGTTAAAATATTGAATTAAATATTACAAATGCAAATATGCCACTTATAAGTTTGAACCATTTATTGATATGAAGTCAATTAAAGGATGAGAAAAGTCCATAATCATGAATTTAACATTACACAATTCGGATTAAGAAGCTTCGACCTTAACATACTAATATGACAAAATGGAATACACCGTTTTGTTAGTATTAGTTCATTTGAATGGTACATATTTGACTCAAATTCAAATAAATATAGTATATGTAAATATACACCTCAATTTCTATTCTTATCAAATAAATAGTCTATCTATGGTTGACAAAAATCGATAGCCATAATTTTAACATTAAACAATTGAGATAAAGTAAATCTAACGTTAAAAAATTGAATTAAATATTAAAAATGAAAATATGCCCCTTATAAGTTTCAACCATTGATTGATACGAATTCAATTTATGGTTGCGAAAAGTCCATAATCATGAATTTAACATTACACAATAGGGATTTGGAAGATTCGACCTTATAATACTTATATGACAAAATTGAATACACCGTATTGTTAATATTAGTTCATTTGAATGGTCCATATTTGACTCAAATTCAAATAAATATAGTATATGTAAATATACACATCAATTTCTATTCTTATCAAATAAATAGTCTATCTATGGTTGACAAAAATCGATAGCCATAATTTTTACATTAAACAATTGAGATAAAGTAAATCTAACGTTAAAAAATTGAATTAAATATTACAAATGAAAATATGCCCCTTATAAGTTTCAACCATTGATTGATACGAAGTCAATTTATGGTTGAGAAAACTCCATAATCATGAATTTAACATTACACAATAGGGATTTGGAAGATTCGACCTTATAATACTTATATGACAAAATTGAATACACCGTATTGTTAATATTAGTTCATTTGAATGGTCCATATTTGACTCAAATTCAAATAAATATAGTATATGCAAATATACACATCAATTTCTATTCTTATCAAATAAATAGTCTATCTATGGTTGACAAAAATGGATAGCCATAATTTTAACATTAAACAATTGAGATAAAGTAAATCTAACGTTAAAATATTGAATTAAATATTACAAATGCAAATATGCCACTTATAAGTTTGAACCATTTATTGATATGAAGTCAATTAAAGGATGAGAAAAGTCCATAATCATGAATTTAACATTACACAATTCGGATTTAGAAGCTTCAACCTTAACATACTAATATGACAAAATGGAATACACCGTATTGTTAGTATTAGTTCATTTGAATGGTACATATTTGACTCATATTCAAATAAATATAGTATATGTAAATATACACCTCAATTTCTATTCTTATCAAATAAATAGTCTATCTATGGTTTACAAAAATCGATAGCCATAATTTTAACATTAAACAATTGAGATAAAGTAAATCTAACGTTAAAAAATTGAATTAAATATTAAAAATAAAAATATACCCCTTATAAGTTTCAACCATTGATTGATACGAAGTCAATTTATGGTTGCAAAAAGTCCATAATCAGGAATTTAACATTACACAATAGGGATTTGGAAGATTCGACCTTATAATACTTATATGACAAAATTGAATACACCGTATTGTTAATATTAGTTCATTTGAATGGTCCATATTTGACTCAAATTCAAATAAATATAGTATATGTAAATATACACATCAATTTCTATTCTTATCAAATAAATAGTCTATCTATGGTTGGCAAAAATCGATAGCCACAATTTTAACATTAAATAATTGAGATAAATTAAACCTAAGGTTAAAAAATTGAATTAAATAATACAAATGGAAATATGCACCTTATATGTTTCAACCATTTATTGATATGAAGTCAATTTATGGTTGAGAAAAGTCCATAATCATGAATTTAACATTACACAATTGGGATTTTGAAGATTCGACCTTATAATACTTATATAACAAAATTGAATACACCGTATTGTTAATATTAGTTCATTTGAATGGTCCATATTTGACTCAAATTCAAATAAATATAGTATATGTAAATATACACATCAATTTCTATTCTTATCAAATAAATAGTCGATATATTTTTTAAAAAATTCGATAGCCATTATTTTAACATTAAATAATTGAGATAAATTAAACATATGGTTAAAAAATTGAATTAAATAATACAAATGCAAATATGCACCTTACATGTTTCAGCCATTTATTGATATTAAGTCAATTTATGGTTGAGAAAAGTCCATAATCATGAATTTAACATTACACAATTGGGATTTAGAAGATTTGACCTTAACATACTGATATGACAAAATGGAATACACCGTATTTTTAATATTAGTTCATTTAAATGTTCCATATTTGACTCAAATTCAAATAAATATTGTATATGTAAATATACACCTCCATTTCAATTATTATCAAATAAATAGTCGGTATATTTTTAAAAAAATTCGATAGCCATTATTTTAACATTAAATAATTGAGATAAATTAAACATATGGTTAAAAAATTGAATTAAATAATACAAATTCAAATATGCACCATATATGTTTCAACCATTTATTGATATGAAGTCAATTTATGGTTGAGAAAAGTCCATAATCATGAATTTAACATTACACAATTGGGATTTAGAAGTTTCGACCTTAACATACTTATATGACAAAATGGAATACACCGTATTGTTAATATTAGTTCATTTGAATAGTACATATTTGACTCAAATTTAAATAAATATAGTAGATGTAAATATACACCTCAATTTCTATTCTTATCTAGTAAATACTCTATCTATGGTTGACAAAAATCGATAGCCATAATTTTAACATTAAATAATTGAGATAAAGTAAATCTAACGTTAAAATATTGAATTAAATATTACAAATTCAAATATGCCCTTTATAAGTTTCAACCATTTATTGATATGAAGTAAATTTATGGTTGAGAAAAGTCCATAATCATGAATTTAACATTACAAAATAGGGATTTGGAAGATTCTACCTTATAATACTTATATGACAAAATTCAATACACCGTATTGTTAATATTAGTTCATTTGAATGGTACATATTTGACTCAAATTCAAATAAATATAGTATATGTAAATATACACCTCAATTTCTATTCTTATCAAATAAATAGTCTATCTATGGTTGACAAAAATGGATAGCCTTAATTTTAACATTAAACAATTGAGATAAAGTAAATCTAACGTTAAAATATTGAATTAAATATTACAAATGCAAATATGCCACTTATAAGTTTGAACCATTTATTGATATGAAGTCAATTAAAGGATGAGAAAAGTCCATAATCATGAATTTAACATTACACAATTCGGATTTAGAAGCTTCGACCTTAACATACTAATATGACAAAATGGAATACACCGTATTGTTAGTATTAGTTCATTTGAATGGTACATATTTGACTCAAATTCAAATAAATATAGTATATGTAAATATACACCTCAATTTCTATTCTTATCAAATAAATAGTCTATCTATGGTTGACAAAAATCGTTAGCCATAATTTTAACATTAAATAATTGAGATAAATTAAACCTAAGGTTAAAAAATTCAATTAAACAATACAAATGCAAATATGCACCTTATATGTTTCAACCATTTACTCATATGAAGTCAATTTATGGTTGAGAAAAGTCCATAATCATAAATTTAACATTACACAATTGGGATTTAGAAGATTCGAACTTAACATACTTATATTACAAAATTGAATACACCGTATTGTTAATATTAGTTCATTTGAATGGTCCATATTTGACTCAAATTCAAATAAATATAGTATATGTAAATCTACACCTCAATTTCTATTCTTATCAAATAATTAGTCTATCTATGGTTGACAAAAATCGATAGCCATAATTTTAACATTAAATAATTGAGATAAATTAAACCTAAGGTTAAAAAATTGAATTAAATAATACAAATGCAAATATACACCTTATATGTTTCAACCATTTATTGATATAAAGTCAATTTATGGTTGAGAAAAGTCCACAATCATGAATTTAACATTACACAATTGGGATTTAGAAGATTCGACCTTAACATACTTATATGACAAAATGGAATACACCGTATTGTTAATATTAGTTAATTTGAATTTTCCGTATTTGACTCAAATTCAAATAAATATAGTATATGTAAATATACACATCAATTTCTATTCTTATCAAATAAATAGTCTATCTATCGTTGACAAAAATGGATAGCCATAATTTTAACATTAAACAATTGAGATAAAGTAAATCTAACGTTAAAATATTGAATTAAATATTACAAATGCAAATATGCCACTTATAAGTTTGAACCATTTATTGATATGAAGTCAATTAAAGGATGAGAAAAGTCCATAATCATGAATTTAACATTACACAATTCGGATTTAGAAGCTTCGACCTTAACATACTAATATGACAAAATGGAATACACCGTATTGTTAGTATTAGTTCATTTGAATGGTACATATTTGACTCAAATTCAAATAAATATAGTATATGTAAATATACACCTCAATTTCTATTCTTATCAAATAAATAGTCTATCTATGGTTGACAAAAATCGTTAGCCATAATTTTAACATTAAATAATTGAGATAAATTAAACCTAAGGTTAAAAAATTCAATTAAACAATACAAATGCAAATATGCACCTTATATGTTTCAACCATTTACTGATATGAAGTCAATTTATGGTTGAGAAAAGTCCATAATCATAAATTTAACATTACACAATTGGGATTTAGAAGATTCGACCTTAACATACTTATATTACAAAATTGAATACACCGTATTGTTAATATTAGTTCATTTGAATGGTCCATATTTGACTCAAATTCAAATAAATATAGTATATGTAAATATACACCTCAATTTCTATTCTTATCAAATAAATAGTCTATCTATGGTTGACAAAAATCGATAGCCATAATTTTAACATTAAACAATTGAGATAAAGTAAATCTAACGTTAAAATATTGAATTAAATATTACAAATGCAAATATGCCATTTATAAGTTTGAACCATTTATTGATATGAGATAAAGTAAATCTAACAATAAAATATTGAATTAAATATTACAAATTCAAATGTGCCCTTTATAAGTTTCAACCATTTATTGATATGAAGTAAATTTATTGTTGAGAAAAGTCCATAATCTGAATTTAACATTACACAATAGGGATTGGAAGATTCTACCTTATAATACTTATATGACAAAATTCAATACACCGTATTGTTAATATTAGTTCATTTGAATGGTACATATTTGACTCAAATTCAAATAAATATAGTATATGTAAATATACACCTCAATTTCTATTCATATCAAATAAATAGTCTATCTATGGTTGACAAAAATCGATAGCCATAATTTTAACATTAAAAAATTGAGATGAAGTAAATCTAACGTTAAAATATTGAATTAAATATTACAAATGCAAATATGCCACTTATAAGTTTGAACCATTTATTGATATGAAGTCATTTAAAGGATGAGAAAAGTCCATAATCATGAATTTAACATTACACAATTCGGAATTAGAAGATTTGACCTTAACATACTAATATGACAAAATGGAATACACCGTATTGTTAGTATTAGTTCATTTGAATGTTACATATTTGACTCAAATTCAAATAAATATAGTATATGTAAATATACACCTCAATTTCTATTCTTATCAAATAAATAGTCTATCTATGGTGGACAAAAATCGTTAGCCATAATTTTAACATTAAATAATTTAGAAAAATTAAACCTAAGGTTAAAAAATTCAATTAAACAATACAAATGCAAATATGCACCTTATATGTTTCAACCATTTACTGATATGAAGTCAATTTATGGTTGAGAAAAGTCCATAATCATAAATTTAACATTACACAATTGGGATTTAGAAGATTCGACCTTAACATACTTATATTACAAAATTGAATACACCGTATTGTTAATATTAGTTCATTTGAATGGTCCATATTTGACTCAAATTCAAATAAATATAGTATATGTAAATATACACCTCAATTTCTATTCTTATCAAATAAATAGTCTATCTATGGTTGACAAAAATCGATAGCCATAATTTTAACATTAAACAATTGAGATAAAGTAAATCTAACGTTAAAATAATGAATTAAATATTACAAATGCAAATATGCCACTTATAAGTTTGAACCATTTATTGATATGAAGTCAATTAAAGGATGAGAAAAGTCCATAATCATGAATTTAACATTACACAATTCGGATTTAGAAGCTTCGACCTTAACATACTAATATGACAAAATGAAATACACCGTATTGTTAGTATTAGTTCATTTGAATGGTACATATTTGACTCAAATTCAAATAAATATAGTATATGTAAATATACACCTCAATTTCTATTCTTATCAAATAAATAGTCTATCTATGGTTGACAAAAATCGTTAGCCATAATTTTAACATTAAATAATTGAGATAAATTAAAGCTAAGGTTAAAAAATTCAATTAAACAATACAAATGCAAATATGCACCTTATATGTTTCAACCATTTACTGATATGAAGTCAATTTATGGTTGAGAAAAGTCGATAATCATAAATTTAACATTACACAATTGGGATTTAGAAGATTCGACCTTAACATACTTATATTACAAAATTGAATACACCGTATTGTTAATATTAGTTCACTTGAATGGTCCATATTTGACTCAAATTCAAATAAATATAGTATATGTAATTATACACCTCAATTTCTATTCTTATCAAATAAATAGTCTATCTATGGTTGACAAAAATCGATAGCCATAATTTTAACATTAAACAATTGAGATAAAGTAAATCTAACGTTAAAATATTGAATTAAATATTACAAATTCAAATATGCCCTTTATAAGTTTCAACCATTTATTGATATGAAGTAAATTTATGGTTGAGAAAAGTCCATAATCATGAATTTAACATTACACAATAGGGATTTGGAAGATTCTACCTTATAATACTTATATGAAAAAATTCAATACACCGTATTGTTAATATTAGTTCATTTGAATGGTACATATTTGACTCAAATTCAAATAAATATAGTATATGTAAATATACACCTCAATTTCTATTCTTATCAAATAAATAGTCTATCTATGGTTGACAAAAATCGATAGCCATAATTTTAACATTAAACAATTGAGATAAAGTAAATCTAACGTTAAAATATTGAATTAAATATTACAAATGCAAATATGCCATTTATAAGTTTGAACCATTTATTGATATGAAGTCAATTAAAGGATGAGAAAAGTCCATAATCATGAATTTAACATTACACAATTCGGATTTAGAAGATTCGACCTTAACATACTAATATGACAAAATGGAATACACCGTATTGTTAGTATTAGTTCATTTGAATGGTACATATTTGACTCAAATTCAAATAAATATAGTATATGTAAATATACACCTCAATTTCTATTCTTATCAAATAAATAGTCTATCTATGGTTGACAAAAATCGTTAGCCATAATTTTAACATTAAATAATTGAGATAAATTAAACCTAAAGTTAAAAAATTCAATTAAACAATACAAATGCAAATATGCACCTTATATGTTTCAACCATTTACTGATATGAAGTCAATTTATGGTTGAGAAAAGTCCATAATCATAAATTTAACATTACACAATTGGGATTTAGAAGATTCAACTTTAACATACTTATATTACAAAATTGAATACACCGTATTGTTAATATTAGTTCATTTGAATGGTCCATATTTGACTCAAATTCAAATAAATATAGTATATGTAAATCTACACCTCAATTTCTATTCTTATCAAATAATTAGTCTATCTATGGTTGACAAAAATTGATAGCCATAATTTTAAAATTAAATAATTGAGATAAATTAAACCTAAGGTTAAAAAATTGAATTAAATAATACAAATGCAAATATACATCTTATATGTTTCAACCATTTATTGATATAAAGTCAATTTATGGTTGAGAAAAGTCCACAATCATGAATTTAACATTACACAATTGGGATTTAGAAGATTCGACCTTAACATACTTATATGACAAAATGGAATACACCGTATTGTTAATATTAGTTAATTTGAATTTTCCGTATTTGACTCAAATTCAAATAAATATAGTATATGTAAATATACACATCAATTTCTATTCTTATCAAATAAATAGTCTATCTATGGTTGACAAAAATGGATAGCCATAATTTTAACATTAAACAATTGAGATAAAGTAAATCTAACGTTAAAATATTGAATTAAATATTACAAATGCAAATATGCCACTTATAAGTTTGAACCATTTATTGATATGAAGTCAATTAAAGGATGAGGAAAGTCCATAATCATGAATTTAACATTACACAATTCGGATTTAGAAGCTTCGACCTTAACATACTAATATGACAAAATGGAATACACCGTATTGTTAGTATTAGTTCATTTGAATGGTACATATTTGACTCAAATTCAAATAAATATAGTATATGTAAATATACACCTCAATTTCTATTCTTATCAAATAAATAGTCTATCTATGGTTGACAAAAATCGTTAGCCATAATTTTAACATTAAATAATTGAGATAAATTAAACCTAAGGTTAAAAAATTCAATTAAACAATACAAATGCAAATATGCACCTTATATGTTTCAACCATTTACTGATATGAAGTCAATTTATGGTTGAGAAAAGTCCATAATCATAAATTTAACATTACACAATTGGGATTTAGAAGATTCGACCTTAACATACTTATATTACAAAATTGAATACACCGTATTGTTAATATTAGTTCATTTGAATGGTCCATATTTGACTCAAATTCAAATAAATATAGTATATGTAAATATACACCTCAATTTCTATTCTTATCAAATAAATAGTCTATCTATGGTTGACAAAAATCGATAGCCATAATTTTAACATTAAACAATTGAGATAAAGTAAATCTAACGTTAAAATATTGAATTAAATATTACAAATGCAAATATGCCATTTATAAGTTTGAACCATTTATTGATATGAGATAAAGTAAATCTAACAATAAAATATTGAATTAAATATTACAAATTCAAATGTGCCCTTTATAAGTTTCAACCATTTATTGATATGAAGTAAATTTATTGTTGAGAAAAGTCCATAATCTGAATTTAACATTACACAATAGGGATTGGAAGATTCTACCTTATAATACTTATATGACAAAATTCAATACACCGTATTGTTAATATTAGTTCATTTGAATGGTACATATTTGACTCAAATTCAAATAAATATAGTATATGTAAATATACACCTCAATTTCTATTCATATCAAATAAATAGTCTATCTATGGTTGACAAAAATCGATAGCCATAATTTTAACATTAAAAAATTGAGATGAAGTAAATCTAACGTTAAAATATTGAATTAAATATTACAAATGCAAATATGCCACTTATAAGTTTGAACCATTTATTGATATGAAGTCATTTAAAGGATGAGAAAAGTCCATAATCATGAATTTAACATTACACAATTCGGAATTAGAAGATTTGACCTTAACATACTAATATGACAAAATGGAATACACCGTATTGTTAGTATTAGTTCATTTGAATGTTACATATTTGACTCAAATTCAAATAAATATAGTATATGTAAATATACACCTCAATTTCTATTCTTATCAAATAAATAGTCTATCTATGGTGGACAAAAATCGTTAGCCATAATTTTAACATTAAATAATTTAGAAAAATTAAACCTAAGGTTAAAAAATTCAATTAAACAATACAAATGCAAATATGCACCTTATATGTTTCAACCATTTACTGATATGAAGTCAATTTATGGTTGAGAAAAGTCCATAATCATAAATTTAACATTACACAATTGGGATTTAGAAGATTCGACCTTAACATACTTATATTACAAAATTGAATACACCGTATTGTTAATATTAGTTCATTTGAATGGTCCATATTTGACTCAAATTCAAATAAATATAGTATATGTAAATATACACCTCAATTTCTATTCTTATCAAATAAATAGTCTATCTATGGTTGACAAAAATCGATAGCCATAATTTTAACATTAAACAATTGAGATAAAGTAAATCTAACGTTAAAATAATGAATTAAATATTACAAATGCAAATATGCCACTTATAAGTTTGAACCATTTATTGATATGAAGTCAATTAAAGGATGAGAAAAGTCCATAATCATGAATTTAACATTACACAATTCGGATTTAGAAGCTTCGACCTTAACATACTAATATGACAAAATGAAATACACCGTATTGTTAGTATTAGTTCATTTGAATGGTACATATTTGACTCAAATTCAAATAAATATAGTATATGTAAATATACACCTCAATTTCTATTCTTATCAAATAAATAGTCTATCTATGGTTGACAAAAATCGTTAGCCATAATTTTAACATTAAATAATTGAGATAAATTAAAGCTAAGGTTAAAAAATTCAATTAAACAATACAAATGCAAATATGCACCTTATATGTTTCAACCATTTACTGATATGAAGTCAATTTATGGTTGAGAAAAGTCGATAATCATAAATTTAACATTACACAATTGGGATTTAGAAGATTCGACCTTAACATACTTATATTACAAAATTGAATACACCGTATTGTTAATATTAGTTCACTTGAATGGTCCATATTTGACTCAAATTCAAATAAATATAGTATATGTAATTATACACCTCAATTTCTATTCTTATCAAATAAATAGTCTATCTATGGTTGACAAAAATCGATAGCCATAATTTTAACATTAAACAATTGAGATAAAGTAAATCTAACGTTAAAATATTGAATTAAATATTACAAATTCAAATATGCCCTTCATAAGTTTCAACCATTTATTGATATGAAGTAAATTTATGGTTGAGAAAAGTCCATAATCATGAATTTAACATTACACAATAGGGATTTGGAAGATTCTACCTTATAATACTTATATGAAAAAATTCAATACACCGTATTGTTAATATTAGTTCATTTGAATGGTACATATTTGACTCAAATTCAAATAAATATAGTATATGTAAATATACACCTCAATTTCTATTCTTATCAAATAAATAGTCTATCTATGGTTGACAAAAATCGATAGCCATAATTTTAACATTAAACAATTGAGATAAAGTAAATCTAACGTTAAAATATTGAATTAAATATTACAAATGCAAATATGCCATTTATAAGTTTGAACCATTTATTGATATGAAGTCAATTAAAGGATGAGAAAAGTCCATAATCATGAATTTAACATTACACAATTCGGATTTAGAAGATTCGACCTTAACATACTAATATGACAAAATGGAATACACCGTATTGTTAGTATTAGTTCATTTGAATGGTACATATTTGACTCAAATTCAAATAAATATAGTATATGTAAATATACACCTCAATTTCTATTCTTATCAAATAAATAGTCTATCTATGGTTGACAAAAATCGTTAGCCATAATTTTAACATTAAATAATTGAGATAAATTAAACCTAAAGTTAAAAAATTCAATTAAACAATACAAATGCAAATATGCACCTTATATGTTTCAACCATTTACTGATATGAAGTCAATTTATGGTTGAGAAAAGTCCATAATCATAAATTTAACATTACACAATTGGGATTTAGAAGATTCAACTTTAACATACTTATATTACAAAATTGAATACACCGTATTGTTAATATTAGTTCATTTGAATGGTCCATATTTGACTCAAATTCAAATAAATATAGTATATGTAAATCTACACCTCAATTTCTATTCTTATCAAATAATTAGTCTATCTATGGTTGACAAAAATCGATAGCCATAATTTTAACATTAAACAATTGAGATAAAGTAAATCTAACGTTAAAATATTGAATTAAATATTACAAATGCAAATATGCCATTTATAAGTTTGAACCATTTATTGATATGAAGTCAATTAAAGGATGAGAAAAGTCCATAATCATGAATTTAACATTACACAATTCGGATTTAGAAGATTCGACCTTAACATACTAATATGACAAAATGGAATACACCGTATTGTTAGTATTAGTTCATTTGAATGGTACATATTTGACTCAAATTCAAATAAATATAGTATATGTAAATATACACCTCAATTTCTATTCTTATCAAATAAATAGTCTATCTATGGTTGACAAAAATCGTTAGCCATAATTTTAACATTAAATAATTGAGATAAATTAAACCTAAAGTTAAAAAATTCAATTAAACAATACAAATGCAAATATGCACCTTATATGTTTCAACCATTTACTGATATGAAGTCAATTTATGGTTGAGAAAAGTCCATAATCATAAATTTAACATTACACAATTGGGATTTAGAAGATTCAACTTTAACATACTTATATTACAAAATTGAATACACCGTATTGTTAATATTAGTTCATTTGAATGGTCCATATTTGACTCAAATTCAAATAAATATAGTATATGTAAATCTACACCTTAATTTCTATTCTTATCAAATAATTAGTCTATCTATGGTTGACAAAAATCGATAGCCATAATTTTAAAATTAAATAATTGAGATAAATTAAACCTAAGGTTAAAAAATTGAATTAAATAATACAAATGCAAATATACACCTTATATGTTTCAACCATTTATTGATATAAAGTCAATTTATGGTTGAGAAAAGTCCACAATCATGAATTTAACATTACACAATTGGGATTTAGAAGATTCGACCTTAACATACTTATATGACAAAATGGAATACACCGTATTGTTAATATTAGTTAATTTGAATTTTCCGTATTTGACTCAAATTCAAATAAATATAGTATATGTAAATATACACATCAATTTCTATTCTTATCAAATAAATAGTCTATCTATGGTTGACAAAAATGGATAGCCATAATTTTAACATTAAACAATTGAGATAAAGTAAATCTAACGTTAAAATATTGAATTAAATATTACAAATGCAAATATGCCACTTATAAGTTTGAACCATTTATTGATATGAAGTCAATTAAAGGATGAGAAAAGTCCATAATCATGAATTTAACATTACACAATTCGGATTTAGAAGCTTCGACCTTAACATACTAATATGACAAAATGGAATACACCGTATTGTTAGTATTAGTTCATTTGAATGGTACATATTTGACTCAAATTCAAATAAATATAGTATATGTAAATATACACCTCAATTTCTATTCTTATCAAATAAATAGTCTATCTATGGTTGACAAAAATCGTTAGCCATAATTTTAACATTAAATAATTGAGATAAATTAAACCTAAGGTTAAAAAATTCAATTAAACAATACAAATGCAAATATGCACCTTATATGTTTCAACCATTTACTGATATGAAGTCAATTTATGGTTGAGAAAAGTCCATAATCATAAATTTAACATTACACAATTGGGATTTAGAAGATTCGACCTTAACATACTTATATTACAAAATTGAATACACCGTATTGTTAATATTAGTTCATTTGAATGGTCCATATTTGACTCAAATTCAAATAAATATAGTATATGTAAATATACACCTCAATTTCTATTCTTATCAAATAAATAGTCTATCTATGGTTGACAAAAATCGATAGCCATAATTTTACCATTAAATAAATGAGATAAATTAAACCTAAGGTTAAAAAATTGAATTAAATAATACAAATGCAAATATACACCTTATATGTTTCAACCATTTATTGATATGACGTCAATTTATGGTTGAGAAAAGTCCACAATCATGAATTTAACATTACACAATTGGGATTTAGAAGATTCGACCTTAACATACTTATATGACAAAATGGAATACACCGTATTCTTAATATTAGTTCATTTGAATTTTCCGTATTTGACTCAAATTCAAATAAATATAGTATATGTAAATATACACATCAATTTCTATTCTTATCAAATAAATAGTCTATCTATGGTTGACAAAAATGGATAGCCATAATTTTAACATTAAACAATTGAGATAAAGTAAATCTAACGTTAAAATATTGAATTAAATATTACAAATGCAAATATGCCACTTATAAGTTTGAACCATTTATTGATATGAAGTCAATTAAAGGATGAGAAAAGTCCATAATCATGAATTTAACATTACACAATAGGGATTGGAAGATTCTACCTTATAATACTTATATGACAAAATTCAATACACCGTATTGTTAATATTAGTTCATTTGAATGGTACATATTTGACTCAAATTGAAATAAATATAGTATATGTAAATATACACCTCAATTTCTATTCATATCAAATAAATAGTCTATCTATGGTTGACAAAAATCGATAGCCATAATTTTAACATTAAAAAATTGAGATGAAGTAAATCTAACGTTAAAATATTGAATTAAATATTACAAATGCAAATATGCCACTTATAAGTTTGAACCATTTATTGATATGAAGTCATTTAAAGGATGAGAAAAGTCCATAATCATGAATTTAACATTACACAATTCGGAATTAGAAGATTTGACCTTAACATACTAATATGACAAAATGGAATACACCGTATTGTTAGTATTAGTTCATTTGAATGTTACATATTTGACTCAAATTCAAATAAATATAGTATATGTAAATATACACCTCAATTTCTATTCTTATCAAATAAATAGTCTATCTATGGTGGACAAAAATCGTTAGCCATAATTTTAACATTAAATAATTGAGATAAATTAAACCTAATGTTAAAAAATTCAATTAAACAATACAAATGCAAATATGCACCTTATATGTTTCAACCATTTACTGATATGAAGTCAATTTATGGTTGAGAAAAGTCCATAATCATAAATTTAACATTACACAATTGGGATTTAGAAGATTCGACCTTAACATACTTATATTACAAAATTGAATACACCGTATTGTTAATATTAGTTCATTTGAATGGTCCATATTTGACTCAAATTCAAATAAATATAGTATATGTAAATATACACCTCAATTTCTATTCTTATCAAATAAATAGTCTATCTATGGTTGACAAAAATCGTTAGCCATAATTTTAACATTAAATAATTGAGATAAATTAAACCTAAAGTTAAAAAATTCAATTAAACAATACAAATGCAAATATGCACCTTATAAGTTTGAACCATTTATTGATATGAAGTCAATTAAAGGATGAGAAAAGTCCATAATCATGAATTTAACATTACACAATTCGGATTTAGAAGCTTCGACCTTAACATACTAATATGACAAAATGGAATACACCGTATTGTTAGTATTAGTTCATTTGAATGGTACATATTTGACTCAAATTCAAATAAATATAGTATATGTAAATATACACCTCAATTTCTATTCTTATCAAATAAATAGTCTATCTATGGTTGACAAAAATCGTTAGCCATAATTTTAACATTAAATAATTGAGATAAATTAAAGCTAAGGTTAAAAAATTCAATTAAACAATACAAATGCAAATATGCACCTTATATGTTTCAACCATTTACTGATATGAAGTCAATTTATGGTTGAGAAAAGTCCATAATCATAAATTTAACATTACACAATTGGGCTTTAGAAGATTCGACCTTAACATACTTATATTACAAAATTGAATACACCGTATTGTTAATATTAGTTCACTTGAATGGTCCATATTTGACTCAAATTCAAATAAATATAGTATATGTAAATATACACCTCAATTTCTATTCTTATCAAATAAATAGTCTATCTATGGTTGACAAAAATCGATAGCCATAATTTTAACATTAAACAATTGAGATAAAGTAAATCTAACGTTAAAATATTGAATTAAATATTACAAATTCAAATATGCCCTTTATAAGTTTCAATCATTTATTGATATGAAGTAAATTTATGGTTGAGAAAAGTCCATAATCATGAATTTAACATTACACAATAGGGATTTGGAAGATTCTACCTTATAATACTTATATGACAAAATTCAATACACCGTATTGTTAATATTAGTTCATTTGAATGGTACATATTTGACTCAAATTCAAATAAATATAGTATATGTAAATATACACCTCAATTTCTATTCTTATCAAATAAATAGTCTATCTATGGTTGACAAAAATCGATAGCCATAATTTTAACATTAAACAATTGAGATAAAGTAAATCTAACGTTAAAATATTGAATTAAATATTACAAATGCAAATATGCCATTTATAAGTTTGAACCATTTATTGATATGAAGTCAATTAAAGGATGAGAAAAGTCCATAATCATGAATTTAACATTACACAATTCGGATTTAGAAGATTCGACCTTAACATACTAATATGACAAAATGGAATACACCGTATTGTTAGTATTAGTTCATTTGAATGGTACATATTTGACTCAAATTCAAATAAATATAGTATATGTAAATATACACCTCAATTTCTATTCTTATCAAATAAATAGTCTATCTATGGTTGACAAAAATCGTTAGCCATAATTTTAACATTAAATAATTGAGATAAATTAAACCTAAAGTTAAAAAATTCAATTAAACAATAAAAATGCAAATATGCACCTTATATGTTTCAACCATTTACTGATATGAAGTCAATTTATGGTTGAGAAAAGTCCATAATAATAAATTTAACATTACACAATTGGGATTTAGAAGATTCGACTTTAACATACTTATATTACAAAATTGAATACACCGTATTGTTAATATTAGTTCATTTGAATGGTCCATATTTGACTCAAATTCAAATAAATATAGTATATGTAAATATACACCTCAATTTCTATTCTTATCAAATAAATAGTCTATCTATGGTTGACAAAAATCGATAGCCATAATTTTACCATTAAATAAATGAGATAAATTAAACCTAAGGTTAAAAAATTGAATTAAATAATACAAATGCAAATACACACCTTATATGTTTCAACCATTTATTGATATGACGTCAATTTATGGTTGAGAAAAGTCCACAATCATGAATTTAACATTACACAATTGGGATTTAGAAGATTCGACCTTAACATACTTATATGACAAAATGGAATACACCGTATTCTTAATATTAGTTCATTTGAATTTTCCGTATTTGACTCAAATTCAAATAAATATAGTCTATGTAAATATACACATCAATTTCTATTCTTATCAAATAAATAGTCTA
Organism: Hippophae tibetana; assembly: GCA_037013495.1. Taxonomy (NCBI): domain Eukaryota; kingdom Viridiplantae; phylum Streptophyta; class Magnoliopsida; order Rosales; family Elaeagnaceae; genus Hippophae; species Hippophae tibetana. The sequence goes on along the minus strand of CM072805.1, from coordinate 11,518,668 downwards.
TCTATGGTTGACAAAAATGGATAGCCATAATTTTAACATTAAACAATTGAGATAAAGTAAATCTAACGTTAAAATATTGAATTAAATATTACAAATGCAAATATGCCACTTATAAGTTTGAACCATTTATTGATATGAAGTCAATTAAAGGATGAGAAAAGTCCATAATCATGAATTTAACATTACACAATTCGGATTTAGAAGATTCGACCTTAACATACTTATATGACAAAATGGAATACACCGTATTGTTAATATTAGTTCATTTGAATTTTCCGTATTTGACTCAAATTCAAATAAATATAGTATATGTAAATATACACATCAATATCTATTCTTATCAAATAAATAGTCTATCTATGGTTGACAAAAATCGATAGCCATAATTTTAACATTAAACAATTGAGATAAAGTAAATCTAACGTTAAAAAATTGAATTAAATATTACAAATGAAAATATGCCCCTTATAAGTTTCAACCATTGATTGATACGAAGTCAATTTATGGTTGAGAAAAGTCCATAATCATGAATTTAACATTACACAATAGGGATTTGGAAGATTCGACCTTATAATACTTATATGACAAAATTGAATACACCGTATTGTTAATATTAGTTCATTTGATTGGTCCATATTTGACTCAAATTCAAATAAATATAGTATATGCAAATATACACATCAATTTCTATTCTTATCAAATAAATAGTCTATCTATGGTTGACAAAAATCGATAGCCATAATTTTAACATTAAATAATTGAGATAAATTAAACCTAAGGTTAAAAAATTGAATTAAATAATACAAATGCAAATATACACCTTATATGTTTCAACCATTTATTGATATAAAGTCAATTTATGGTTGAGAAAAGTCCACAATCATGAATTTAACATTACACAATTGGGATTTAGAAGATTCGACCTTAACATACTTATATGACAAAATGGAATACACCGTATTGTTAATATTAGTTCATTTGAATTTTCCGTATTTGACTCAAATTCAAATAAATATAGTATATGTAAATATACACATCAATTTCTATTCTTATCAAATAAATAGTCTATCTATGGTTTACAAAAATGGATAGCCATAATTTTAACATTAAACAATTGAGATAAAGTAAATCTAACGTTAAAATATTGAATTAAATATTACAAATGCAAATATTCCACTTATAAGTTTGAACCATTTATTGATATGAAGTCAATTAAAGGATGAGAAAAGTCCATATCATGAATTTAACATTACACAATTCGGATTTAGAAGCTTTGACCTTAACATACTAATATGACAAAATGGAATACACCGTATTGTTAGTATTAGTTCATTTGAATGGTACATATTTGACTCAAATTCAAATAAATATAGTATATGTAAATATACACCTCAATTTCTATTCTTATCAAATAAATAGTCTATCTATGGTTGACAAAAATCGTTAGCCATAATTTTAACATTAAACAATTGAGATAAAGTAAATCTAACGTTAAAATATTGAAATAAATATTACATATGAAAATATGCCCCTTATAAGTTTCAACCATTGATTGATACGAAGTCAATTTATGGTTGAGAAAAGTCCATAATCATGAATTTAACATTACACAATTGGGATTTGGAAGATTCGACCTTAACATACTTATGTGAAAAAATGGAATACACCGTATTGTTAATATTAGTTCATTTTAATTTTCCGTATTTGATTCAAATTCAAATAAATATAGTATATGTAAATATACACATCAATTTCTATTCTTATCAAATAAATAGTCTATCTATGGTTGACAAAAATGGATAGCCATAAATTTAACATTAAACAATTGAGATAAAGTAAATCTAACGTTAAAATATTGAATTAAATATTACATATGAAAATATGCCCCTTATAAGTTTCAACCATTGATTGATACGAAGTCAATTTATGGTTGAGAAAAGTCCATAATCATGAATTTAACATTACACAATTGGGATTTGGAAGATTCGACCTTAACATACTTATATGACAAAATGGAATACACCGTATTGTTAATATTAGTTCATTTGAATTTTCCGTATTTGATTCAAATTCAAATAAATATAGTATATGTAAATATACACATCAATTTCTATTCTTATCAAATAAATAGTCTATCTATGGTTGACAAAAATGGATAGCCATAAATTTAACATTAAACAATTGAGATAAAGTAAATCTAACGTTAAAATATTGAATTAAATATTACAAATGCAAATATGCCACTTATAAGTTTGAACCATTTATTGATATGAAGTCAATTAAATGATGAGAAAATTCCATAATCATGAATTTAACATTAGACAATTCGGATTTAGAAGATTCGACCTTAACATACTTATATGACAAAATGGAATACACCGTATTGTTAATAATAGTTCATTTGAATTTTCCGTATTTGACTCAAATTCAAACAAATATAGTATATGTAAATATACACCTCAATTTCTATTATTATCAAATAAATAGTCGATATATTTTTTAAAAAAATCGATAGCCATTATTTTAACATTAAATAATTGAGATAAATTAAACATATGGTTAAAAAATTGAATTAAATAATACAAATACAAATATGCACCTTACATGTTTCAGCCATTTATTGATATGAAGTCAATTTATGGTGGAGAAAAGTCCATAATCATGAATTTAACATTACACAATTGGGATTTAGAAGATTCGACCTTAACATACTGATATGACAAAATGGAATACACCGTATTTTTAATATTAGTTCATTTAAATGTTCCATATTTGACTCAAATTCAAATAAATATAGTATATGTAAATATACACCTCAATTTCTATTATTATCAAATAAATAGTCGATATATTTTTTAAAACATTCGATAGCCATTATTTTAACATTAAATAATTTAGATAAATTAAACATATGGTTAAAAAATTGAATTAAATAATACAAATTCAAATATGCACCATATATGTTTCAACCATTTATTGATATGAAGTCAATTTATGGTTGAGAAAAGTCCATAATCATGAATTTAACATTACACAATTGGGATTTAGAAGTTTCGACCTTAACATACTTATATGACAAAATGGAATACACCGTATTGTTAATATTAGTTCATTTGAATGGTACATATTTGACTCAAATTCAAATAAATATAGTAGATGTAAATATACACCTCAAATTCTATTCTTATCAAATAAATAGACTATCTATGGTTGACAAAAATCGATAGCCATAATTTTAACATTAAATAATTGAGATAAAGTAAATCTAACGTTAAAATATTGAATTAAATATTACAAATTCAAATGTGCCCTTTATAAGTCTCAACCATTTATTGATATGAAGTAAATTTATGGTTGAGAAAAGTCCATAATCATGAATTTAACATTACACAATAGGGATTTGGAAGATTCTACCTTATAATACTTATATGACAAAATTCAATACACCGTATTGTTAATATTAGTTCATTTGAATGGTACATATTTGACTCAAATTCAAATAAATATAGTATATGTAAATATACACCTCAATTTCTATTCATATCAAATAAATAGTCTATCTATGGTTGACAAAAATCGATAGCCATAATTTTAACATTAAAAAATTGAGATGAAGTAAATCTAACGTTAAAATATTGAATTAAATATTACAAATGCAAATATGCCACTTATAAGTTTGAACCATTTATTGATATGAAGTCAATTAAAGGATGAGAAAAGTCCATAATCATGAATTTAACAATACACAATTCGGATTTAGAAGATTCGACCTTAACATACTAATATGACAAAATGGAATACACCGTATTGTTAGTATTAGTTCATTTGAATGTTACATATTTGACTCAAATTCAAATAAATATAGTATATGTAAATATACACCTCAATTTCTATTCTTATCAAATAAATAGTCTATCTATGGTGGACAAAAATCGTTAGCCATAATTTTAACATTAAATAATTGAGATAAATTAAACCTAAGGTTAAAAAATTCAATTAAACAATACAAATGCAAATATGCACCTTATATGTTTCAACCATTTACTGATATGAAGTCAATTTATGGTTGAGAAAAGTCCATAATCATAAATTTAACATTACACAATTGGGATTTAGAAGATTCGACCTTAACATACTTATATTACAAAATTGAATACACCGTATTGTTAATATTAGTCCATTTGAATGGTCCATATTTGACTCAAATTCAAATAAATATAGTATATGTAAATATACACCTCAATTTCTATTCTTATCAAATAAATAGCCTATCTATGGTTGACAAAAATCGATAGCCATAATTTTAACATTAAACAATTGAGATAAAGTAAATCTAACGTTAAAATAATGAATTAAATATTACAAATGCAAATATGCCACTTATAAGTTTGAACCATTTATTGATATGAAGTCAATTAAAGGATGAGAAAAGTCCATAATCATGAATTTAACATTACACAATTCGGATTTAGAAGCTTCGACCTTAACATACTAATATGACAAAATGAAATACACCGTATTGTTAGTATTAGTTCATTTGAATGGTACATATTGACTCAAATTCAAATAAATATAGTATATGTAAATATACACCTCAATTTCTATTCTTATCAAATAAATAGTCTATCTATGGTTGACAAAAATCGTTAGCCATAATTTTAACATTAAATAATTGAGATAAATTAAAGCTAAGGTTAAAAAATTCAATTAAACAATACAAATGCAAATATGCACCTTATATGTTTCAACCATTTACTGATATGAAGTCAATTTATGGTTGAGAAAAGTCCATAATCATAAATTTAACATTACACAATTGGGATTTAGAAGATTCGACCTTAACATACTTATATTACAAAATTGAATACACCGTATTGTTAATATTAGTTCACTTGAATGGTCCATATTTGACTCAAATTCAAATAAATATAGTATATGTAAATATACACCTCAATTTCTATTCTTATCAAATAAATAGTCTATCTATGGTTGACAAAAATCGATAGCCATAATTTCTACATTAAAAAATTGAGATAAAGTATATCTAACGTTAAAATATTGAATTAAATATTACAAATGCAAATATGCCACTTATAAGTTTGAACCATTTATTGATATGAAGTCAATTAAAGGATGAGAAAAGTCCATAATCATGAATTTAACATTACACAATTCGGATTTAGAAGATTCGACCTTAACATACTAATATGACAAAATGGAATACACCGTATTGTTAGTATTAGTTCATTTGAATGGTACATATTTGACTCAAATTCAAATAAATATAGTATATGTAAATATACACCTCAATTTCTATTCTTATCAAATAAATAGTCTATCTATGGTTGACAAAAATCGTTATCCATAATTTTAACATTAAATAATTGAGATAAATTAAACCTAAGGTTAAAAAATTCAATTAAACAATACAAATGCAAATATGCACCTTATATGTTTCAACCATTTACTGATATGAAGTCAATTTATGGTTGAGAAAAGTTCATAATCATAAATTTAACATTACACAATTGGGATTTAGAAGATTCGACCTTAACATACTTATATTACAAAATTGAATACACTGTATTGTAAATATTAGTTCATTTGAATGGTCCATATTTGACTCAAATTCAAATAAATATAGTATATGTAAATATACACCTCAATTTCTATTCTTATCAAATAAATAGTCGATATATTTTTTAAAAAATTCGATAGCCATTATTTTAACATTAAATAATTGAGATAAATTAAACATATGGTTAAAAAATTGAATTAAATAATACAAATTCAAATATGCACCATATATGTTTCAACCATTTATTGATATGAAGTCAATTTATGGTTGAGAAAAGTCCATAATCAAGAATTTAACATTACACAATTGGGATTTAGAAGTTTCGACCTTAACATACTTATATGACAAAATGGAATACACCGTATTGTTAATATTAGTTGATTTGAATGGTCCATATTTGACTCAAATTCAAATAAATATAGTAGATGTAAATATACACCTCAATTTCTATTCTTATCAAATAAATAGTCTATCTATGGTTGACAAAAAATCGATAGCCATAATTTTAACATTAATCAATTAAGATAAAGTAAATCTAACGTTAAAATATTGAATTAAATATTACAAATGCAAATATGCCACTTATAAGTTTCAACCATTTATTGTTATGATGTCAATTTATGGTGGGAAAAAGTCCATAATCAATAATTTAACATTACACAATTGGGATTTAGAAGATTCAACCTTAACATACTGATATGACAAAATGGAATACACCATATTGTTAGTATTAGTTCATTTGATCGGTCCATATTTGACTCAAATTCAAATAAATATAGTATATGTAAATATACACCTCAATTTCTATTATTATCAAATAAATAGTCGATCTATCTTTGAAAAAATTAGATAGCCATAATTTTAACATTAAATAATTGAGATAACTTAAACCTAAGTTTAAAAAATTCAATTAAACAATACAAATGCAAATATGCACCTTATATGTTTCAACCATTTATTGATATGAAGTCAATTTATGGTTGAGAAAAGTCCATAATCATAAATTTAACATTACACAATTGGGATTTAGAAGATTCGACCTTAACATACTAATATGACAAAATGGAATACACCGTATTGTTAGTATTAGTTCATTTGAATGATCCATATTTGACTCAAATTCAAATAAATATAGTATATGTAAATATACACCTCAATTTCTATTCATATCAAATAAATAGTCTATCTATGGTTGACAAAAATCGATAGAAATAATTTTAACATTAAAAAATTGAGATAAAGTAAATCTAACGTTAAAATATTGAATTAAATATTACAAATGCAAATATGGCACTTATAAGTTTCAACCACTTATTGATATAAAGTCAATTTATGGTTGAGAAAAGTCCATAATCATGAATTTTACATTACACAATAGGGATTGAGAAGATTCGACCTTAACATACTAATATGACAAAATGGAATACACCGTATTGTTAGTATTAGTTCATTTGAATGGTACATATTTGACTCAAATTCAAATAAATATAGTATATGTAAATATACACCTCAATTTCTATTCTTATCAAATAAATAGTCTATCTATGGTTGACAAAAATTGTTATCCATAATTTTAACATTAAATAATTGAGATAAATTAAACCTAATGTTAAAAAATTCAATTAAACAATACAAATGCAAATATGCACCTTATATGTTTCAACCATTTACTGATATGAAGTCAATTTATGGTTGAGAAAAGTCCATAATCATAAATTTAACATTACACAATTGGGATTTAGAAGATTCGACCTTAACATACTTATATTACAAAATTGAATACACCGTATTGTTAATATTAGTTCATTTGAATGGTCCATATTTGACTTAAATTCAAATAAATATAGTATATGTAAATATACACCTCAATTTCTATTCTTATCAAATAAATAGTCTATGTATGGTTGACAAAAATCGATAGCCATAATTTTAACATTAAACAATTGAGATAAAGTAAATCTAACGTTAAAATATTGAATTAAATATTACATATGAAAATATGCCCCTTATAAGTTTCAACCATTGTTTGATACGAAGTCAATTTATGGTTGCGAAAAGTCCATAATCATGAATTTAACATTACACAATAGGGATTTAGAAGTTTCGACCTTAACATACTTATATGACAAAATTCAATACACCGTATTGTTAATATTAGTTCATTTGAATGGTACATATTTGACTCAAATTCAAATAAATATAGTATATGTAAATATACACCTCAATTTCTATTCTTATCAAATAAATAGTCTATCTATGGTTGACAAAAATCGATAGCCATAATTTTAACATTAAACAATTGAGATAAAGTAAATCTAACGTTAAAAAATTGAATTAAATATTAAAAATGAAAATATGCCCCTTATAAGTTTCAACCATTGATTGATACGAAGTCAATTTATGGTTGAGAAAAGTCCATAATCATGAATTTAACATTACACAATAGGGATTTGGAAGATTCGACCTTATAATACTTATATGACAAAATTGAATACACCGTATTGTTAATATTAGTTCATTTGAATGGTCCATATTTGACTTCTATTCAAATAAATATAGTATATGTAAATATACACATCAATTTCTATTCTTATCAAATAAATAGTCTATCTATGGTTGGCAAAAATCGATAGCCATAATTTTAACATTAAATAATTGAGATAAATTAAACCTAAGGTTAAAATATTGAATTAAATAATACAAATGCAAATATACACCTTATATGTTTCAACCATTTATTGATATAAAGTCAATTTATGGTTGAGAAAAGTCCACAATCAGGAATTTAACATTACACAATTGGGATTTAGAAGATTCGACCTTAACATACTGATATGACAAAATGGAATACACCGTATTTTTAATATTAGTTCATTTAAATGTTCCATATTTGACTCAAATTCAAATAAATATAGTATATGTAAATATACACCTCAATTTCTATTCTTATCAAATAAATAGTCTATCTATGGTTGACAAAAATCGATAGCCATAATTTTAACATTAAACAATTGAGATAAAGTAAATCTAACGTTAAAATATTGAATTAAATATTACAAATGCAAATATGCCATTTATAAGTTTGAACCATTTATTGATATGAAGTCAATTAAAGGATGAGAAAAGTCCATAATCATGAATTTAACATTACACAATTCGGATTTAGAAGATTCGACCTTAACATACTAATATGACAAAATGGAATACACCGTATTGTTAGTATTAGTTCATTTGAATGGTACATATTTGACTCAAATTCAAATAAATATAGTATATGTAAATATACACCTCAATTTCTATTCTTATCAAATAAATAGTCTATCTATGGTTGACAAAAATCGTTAGCCATAATTTTAACATTAAATAATTGAGATAAATTAAAGCTAAGGTTAAAAAATTCAATTAAACAATACAAATGCAAATATGCACCTTATATGTTTCAACCATTTACTGATATGAAGTCAATTTATGGTTGAGAAAAGTCGATAATCATAAATTTAACATTACACAATTGGGATTTATAAGATTCGACCTTAACATACTTATATTACAAAATTGAATACACCGTATTGTTAATATTAGTTCACTTGAATGGTCCATATTTGACTCAAATTCAAATAAATATAGTATATGTAAATATACACCTCAATTTCTATTCTTATCAAATAAATAGTCTATCTATGGTTGACAAAAATCGATAGCCATAATTTTAACAATAAACAATTGAGATAAAGTAAATCTAACGTTAAAATATTGAATTAAATATTACAAATTCAAATATGCCCTTTATAAGTTTCAACCATTTATTGATATGAAGTAAATTTATGGTTGAGAAAAGTCCATAATCATGAATTTAACATTACACAATAGGGATTTGGAAGATTCTACCTTATAATACTTATATGACAAAATTCAATACACCGTATTGTTAATATTAGTTCATTTGAATGGTACATATTTGACTCAAATTCAAATAAATATAGTATATGTAAATATACACCTCAATTTCTATTCTTATCAAATAAATAGTCTATCTATGGTTGACAAAAATCGATAGCCATAATTTTAACATTAAACAATTGAGATAAAGTAAATCTAACGTTAAAATATTGAATTAAATATTACAAATGCAAATATGCCATTTATAAGTTTGAACCATTTATTGATATGAAGTCAATTAAAGGATGAGAAAAGTCCATAATCATGAATTTAACATTACACAATTCGGATTTAGAAGATTCGACCTTAACATACTAATATGACAAAATGGAATACACCGTATTGTTAGTATTAGTTCATTTGAATGGTACATATTTGACTCAAATTCAAATAAATATAGTATATGTAAATATACACCTCAATTTCTATTCTTATCAAATAAATAGTCTATCTATGGTTGACAAAAATCGTTAGCCATAATTTTAACATTAAATAATTGAGATAAATTAAAGCTAAGGTTAAAAAATTCAATTAAACAATACAAATGCAAATATGCACCTTATATGTTTCAACCATTTACTGATATGAAGTCAATTTATGGTTGAGAAAAGTCGATAATCATAAATTTAACATTACACAATTGGGATTTAGAAGATTCGACCTTAACATACTTATATTACAAAATTGAATACACCGCATTGTTAATATTAGTTCACTTGAATGGTCCATATTTGACTCAAATTCAAATAAATATAGTATATGTAAATATACACCTCAATTTCTATTCTTATCAAATAAATAGTCTATCTATGGTTGACAAAAATCGATAGCCATAATTTTAACATTAAACAATTGAGATAAAGTAAATCTAACGTTAAAATATTGAATTAAATATTACAAATTCAAATATGCCCTTTATAAGTTTCAACCATTTATTGATATGAAGTAAATTTATGGTTGAGAAAAGTCCATAATCATGAATTTAACATTACACAATAGGGATTTGGAAGATTCTACCTTATAATACTTATATGACAAAATTCAATACACCGTATTGTTAATATTAGTTCATTTGAATGGTACATATTTGACTCAAATTCAAATAAATATAGTATATGTAAATATACACCTCAATTTCTATTCTTATCAAATAAATAGTCTATCTATGGTTGACAAAAATCGATAGCCATAATTTTAACATTAAACAATTGAGATAAAGTAAATCTAACGTTAAAATATTGAATTAAATATTACAAATGCAAATATGCCATTTATAAGTTTGAACCATTTATTGATATGAAGTCAATTAAAGGATGAGAAAAGTCCATAATCATGAATTTAACATTACACAATTCGGATTTAGAAGATTCGACCTTAACATACTAATATGACAAAATGGAATACACCGTATTGTTAGTATTAGTTCATTTGAATGGTACATATTTGACTTAAATTCAAATAAATATAGTATATGTAAATATACACCTCAATTTCTATTCTTATCAAATAAATAGTCTATCTATGGTTGACAAAAATCGTTAGCCATAATTTTAACATTAAATAATTGAGATAAATTAAAGCTAAGGTTAAAAAATTCAATTAAACAATACAAATGCAAATATGCACCTTATATGTTTCAACCATTTACTGATATGAAGTCAATTTATGGTTGAGAAAAGTCGATAATCATAAATTTAACATTACACAATTGGGATTTATAAGATTCGACCTTAACATACTTATATTACAAAATTGAATACACCGTATTGTTAATATTAGTTCACTTGAATGGTCCATATTTGACTCAAATTCAAATAAATATAGTATATGTAAATATACACCTCAATTTCTATTCTTATCAAATAAATAGTCTATCTATGGTTGACAAAAATCGATAGCCATAATTTTAACAATAAACAATTGAGATAAAGTAAATCTAACGTTAAAATATTGAATTAAATATTACAAATTCAAATATGCCCTTTATAAGTTTCAACCATTTATTGATATGAAGTAAATTTATGGTTGAGAAAAGTCCATAATCATGAATTTAACATTACACAATAGGGATTTGGAAGATTCTACCTTATAATACTTATATGACAAAATTCAATACACCGTATTGTTAATATTAGTTCATTTGAATGGTACATATTTGACTCAAATTCAAATAAATATAGTATATGTAAATATACACCTCAATTTCTCTTCATATCAAATAAATAGTCTATCTATGGTTGACAAAAATCGATAGCCATAATTTTAACATTAAAAAATTGAGATAAAGTAAATCTAACGTTAAAATATTGAATTAAATATTACAAATGCAAATATGCCACTTATAAGTTTGAACCATTTATTGATATGAAGTCATTTAAAGGATGAGAAAAGTCCATAATCATGAATTTAACATTACACAATTCGGAATTAGAAGATTTGACCTTAACATACTAATATGACAAAATGGAATACACCGTATTGTTAGTATTAGTTCATTTGAATGTTACATATTTGACTCAAATTCAAATAAATATAGTATATGTAAATATACACCTCAATTTCTATTCTTATCAAATAAATAGTCTATCTATGGTGGACAAAAATCGTTAGCCATAATTTTAACATTAAATAATTGAGATAAATTAAACCTAAGGTTAAAAAATTCAATTAAACAATACAAATGCAAATATGCACCTTATATGTTTCAACCATTTACTGATATGAAGTCAATTTATGGTTGAGAAAAGTCCATAATCATAAATTTAACATTACACAATTGGGATTTAGAAGATTCGACCTTAACATACTTATATTACAAAATTGAATACACCGTATTGTTAATATTAGTTCATTTGAATGGTCCATATTTGACTCAAATTCAAATAAATATAGTATATGTAAATATACACCTCAATTTCTATTCTTATCAAATAAATAGTCTATCTATGGTTGACAAAAATCGTTAGCCATAATTTTAACATTAAATAATTGAGATAAATTAAACCTAAAGTTAAAAAATTCAATTAAACAATACAAATGCAAATATGCACCTTATAAGTTTGAACCATTTATTGATATGAAGTCAATTAAAGGATGAGAAAAGTCCATAATCATGAATTTAACATTACACAATTCGGATTTAGAAGCTTCGACCTTAACATACTAATATGACAAAATGGAATACACCGTATTGTTAGTATTAGTTCATTTGAATGGTACATATTTGACTCAAATTCAAATAAATATAGTATATGTAAATATACACCTCAATTTCTATTCTTATCAAATAAATAGTCTATCTATGGTTGACAAAAATCGTTAGCCATAATTTTAACATTAAATAATTGAGATAAATTAAAGCTAAGGTTAAAAAATTCAATTAAACAATACAAATGCAAATATGCACCTTATATGTTTCAACCATTTACTGATATGAAGTCAATTTATGGTTGAGAAAAGTCCATAATCATAAATTTAACATTACACAATTGGGATTTAGAAGATTCGACCTTAACATACTTATATTACAAAATTGAATACACCGTATTGTTAATATTAGTTCACTTGAATGGTCCATATTTGACTCAAATTCAAATAAATATAGTATATGTAAATATACACCTCAATTTCTATTCTTATCAAATAAATAGTCTATCTATGGTTGACAAAAATCGATAGCCATAATTTTAACATTAAACAATTGAGATAAAGTAAATCTAACGTTAAAATATTGAATTAAATATTACAAATTCAAATATGCCCTTTATAAGTTTCAACCATTTATTGATATGAAGTAAATTTATGGTTGAGAAAAGTCCATAATCATGAATTTAACATTACACAATAGGGATTTGGAAGATTCTACCTTATAATACTTATATGACAAAATTCAATACACCGTATTGTTAATATTAGTTCATTTGAATGGTACATATTTGACTCAAATTCAAATAAATATAGTATATGTAAATATACACCTCAATTTCTATTCTTATCAAATAAATAGTCTATCTATGGTTGACAAAAATCGATAGCCATAATTTTAACATTAAACAATTGAGATAAAGTAAATCTAACGTTAAAATATTGAATTAAATATTACAAATGCAAATATGCCATTTATAAGTTTGAACCATTTATTGATATGAAGTCAATTAAAGGATGAGAAAAGTCCATAATCATGAATTTAACATTACACAATTCGGATTTAGAAGATTCGACCTTAACATACTAATATGACAAAATGGAATACACCGTATTGTTAGTATTAGTTCATTTGAATGGTACATATTTGACTCAAATTCAAATAAATATAGTATATGTAAATATACACCTCAATTTCTATTCTTATCAAATAAATAGTCTATCTATGGTTGACAAAAATCGTTAGCCATAATTTTAACATTAAATAATTGAGATAAATTAAACCTAAAGTTAAAAAATTCAATTAAACAATAAAAATGCAAATATGCACCTTATATGTTTCAACCATTTACTGATATGAAGTCAATTTATGGTTGAGAAAAGTCCATAATCATAAATTTAACATTACACAATTGGGATTTAGAAGATTCGACTTTAACATACTTATATTACAAAATTGAATACACCGTATTGTTAATATTAGTTCATTTGAATGGTCCATATTTGACTCAAATTCAAATAAATATAGTATATGTAAATATACACCTCAATTTCTATTCTTATCAAATAAATAGTCTATCTATGGTTGACAAAAATCGATAGCCATAATTTTACCATTAAATAAATGAGATAAATTAAACCTAAGGTTAAAAAATTGAATTAAATAATACAAATGCAAATATACACCTTATATGTTTCAACCATTTATTGATATGACGTCAATTTATGGTTGAGAAAAGTCCACAATCATGAATTTAACATTACACAATTGGGATTTAGAAGATTCGACCTTAACATACTTATATGACAAAATGGAATACACCGTATTCTTAATATTAGTTCATTTGAATTTTCCGTATTTGACTCAAATTCAAATAAATATAGTATATGTAAATATACACATCAATTTCTATTCTTATCAAATAAATAGTCTATCTATGGTTGACAAAAATGGATAGCCATAATTTTAACATTAAACAATTGAGATAAAGTAAATCTAACGTTAAAATATTTAATTAAATATTACAAATGCAAATATGCCACTTATAAGTTTGAACCATTTATTGATATGAAGTCAATTAAAGGATGAGAAAAGTCCATAATCATGAATTTAACATTACACAATTCGGATTTAGAAGATTCGACCTTAACATACTTATATGACAAAATGGAATACACCGTATTGTTAATATTAGTTCATTTGAATTTTCCGTATTTGACTCAAATTCAAATAAATATAGTATATGTAAATATACACATCAATATCTATTCTTATCAAATAAATAGTCTATCTATGGTTGACAAAAATCGATAGCCATAATTTTAACATTAAACAATTGAGATAAAGTAAATCTAACGTTAAAAAATTGAATTAAATATTACAAATGAAAATATGCCCCTTATAAGTTTCAACCATTGATTGATACGAAGTCAATTTATGGTTGAGAAAAGTCCATAATCATGAATTTAACATTACACAATAGGGATTTGGAAGATTCGACCTTATAATACTTATATGACAAAATTGAATACACCGTATTATTAATATTAGTTCATTTGATTGGTCCATATTTGACTCATATTCAAATAAATATAGTATATGCAAATATACACATCAATTTCTATTCTTATCAAATAAATAGTCTATCTATGGTTGACAAAAATCGATAGCCATAATTTTAACATTAAATAATTGAGATAAATTAAACCTAAGCTTAAAAAATTGAATTAAATAATACAAATGCAAATATACACCTTATATGTTTCAACCATTTATTGATATAAAGTCAATTTATGGTTGAGAAAAGTCCACAATCATGAATTTAACATTACACAATTGGGATTTAGAAGATTCGACCTTAACATACTTATATGACAAAATGGAATACACCGTATTGTTAATATTAGTTCATTTGAATTTTCCGTATTTGACTCAAATTCAAATAAATATAGTATATGTAAATATACACATCAATTTCTATTCTTATCAAATAAATAGTCTATCTATGGTTGACAAAAATGGATAGCCATAATTTTAACATTAAACAATTGAGATAAAGTAAATCTAACGTTAAAATATTGAATTAAATATTACAAATGCAAATATTCCACTTATAAGTTTGAACCATTTATTGATATGAAGTCAATTAAAGGATGAGAAAAGTCCATAATCATGAATTTAACATTACACAATTCGGATTTAGAAGCTTTGACCTTAACATACTAATATGACAAAATGGAATACACCGTATTGTTAGTATTAGTTCATTTGAATGGTACATATTTGACTCAAATTCAAATAAATATAGTATATGTAAATATACACCTCAATTTCTATTCTTATCAAATAAATAGTCTATCTATGGTTGACAAAAATCGTTAGCCATAATTTTAACATTAAACAATTGAGATAAAGTAAATCTAACGTTAAAATATTGAATTAAATATTACATATGAAAATATGCCCCTTATAAGTTTCAACCATTGATTGATACGAAGTCAATTTATGGTTGAGAAAAGTCCATAATCATGAATTTAACATTACACAATTGGGATTTGGAAGATTCGACCTTAACATACTTATGTGAAAAAATGGAATACACCGTATTGTTAATATTAGTTCATTTTAATTTTCCGTATTTGATTCAAATTCAAATAAATATAGTATATGTAAATATACACATCAATTTCTATTCTTATCAAATAAATAGTCTATCTATGGTTGACAAAAATGGATAGCCATAAATTTAACATTAAACAATTGAGATAAAGTAAATCTAACGTTAAAATATTGAATTAAATATTACATATGAAAATATGCCCCTTATAAGTTTCAACCATTGATTGATACGAAGTCAATTTATGGTTGAGAAAAGTCCATAATCATGAATTTAACATTACACAATTGGGATTTGGAAGATTCGACCTTAACATACTTATATGACAAAATGGAATACACCGTATTGTTAATATTAGTTCATTTGAATTTTCCGTATTTGATTCAAATTCAAATAAATATAGTATATGTAAATATACACATCAATTTCTATTCTTATCAAATAAATAGTCTATCTATGGTTGACAAAAATGGATAGCCATAAATTTAACATTAAACAATTGAGATAAAGTAAATCTAACGTTAAAATATTGAATTAAATATTACAAATGCAAATATGCCACTTATAAGTTTGAACCATTTATTGATATGAAGTCAATTAAATGATGAGAAAATTCCATAATCATGAATTTAACATTAGACAATTCGGATTTAGAAGATTCGACCTTAACATACTTATATGACAAAATGGAATACACCGTATTGTTAATAATAGTTCATTTGAATTTTCCGTATTTGACTCAAATTCAAACAAATATAGTATATGTAAATATACACCTCAATTTCTATTATTATCAAATAAATAGTCGATATATTTTTTAAAAAATTCGATAGCCATTATTTTAACATTAAATAATTGAGATAAATTAAACATATGGTTAAAAAATTGAATTAAATAATACAAATACAAATATGCACCTTACATGTTTCAGCCATTTATTGATATGAAGTCAATTTATGGTTGAGAAAAGTCCATAATCATGAATTTAACATTACACAATTGGGATTTAGAAGATTCGACCTTAACATACTGATATGACAAAATGGAATACACCGTATTTTTAATATTAGTTCATTTAAATGTTCCATATTTGACTCAAATTCAAATAAATATAGTATATGTAAATATACACCTCAATTTCTATTATTATCAAATAAATAGTCGATATATTTTTTAAAACATTCGATAGCCATTATTTTAACATTAAATAATTGAGATAAATTAAACATATGGTTAAAAAATTGAATTAAATAATACAAATTCAAATATGCACCATATATGTTTCAACCATTTATTGATATGAAGTCAATTTATGGTTGAGAAAAGTCCATAATCATGAATTTAACATTACACAATTGGGATTTAGAAGTTTCGACCTTAACATACTTATATGACAAAATGGAATACACCGTATTGTTAATATTAGTTCATTTGAATGGTACATATTTGACTCAAATTCAAATAAATATAGTAGATGTAAATATACACCTCAATTTCTATTCTTATCAAATAAATAGTCTATCTATGGTTGACAAAAATCGTTAGCCATAATTTTACCATTAAATAAATGAGATAAAGTAAATCTAACGTTAAAAAATTGAATTAAATATTACAAATGAAAATATGCCCCTTATAAGTTTCAACCATTGATTGATACGAAGTCAATTTATGGTTGAGAAAAGTCCATAATCATGAATTTAACATTACACAATAGGGATTTGGAAGATTCGACCTTATAATACTTATATGACAAAATTGAATACACCGTATTATTAATATTAGTTCATTTGATTGGTCCATATTTGACTCATATTCAAATAAATATAGTATATGCAAATATACACATCAATTTCTATTCTTATCAAATAAATAGTCTATCTATGGTTGACAAAAATCGATAGCCATAATTTTAACATTAAATAATTGAGATAAATTAAACCTAAGCTTAAAAAATTGAATTAAATAATACAAATGCAAATATACACCTTATATGTTTCAACCATTTATTGATATAAAGTCAATTTATGGTTGAGAAAAGTCCACAATCATGAATTTAACATTACACAATTGGGATTTAGAAGATTCGACCTTAACATACTTATATGACAAAATGGAATACACCGTATTGTTAATATTAGTTCATTTGAATTTTCCGTATTTGACTCAAATTCAAATAAATATAGTATATGTAAATATACACATCAATTTCTATTCTTATCAAATAAATAGTCTATCTATGGTTGACAAAAATGGATAGCCATAATTTTAACATTAAACAATTGAGATAAAGTAAATCTAACGTTAAAATATTGAATTAAATATTACAAATGCAAATATTCCACTTATAAGTTTGAACCATTTATTGATATGAAGTCAATTAAAGGATGAGAAAAGTCCATAATCATGAATTTAACATTACACAATTCGGATTTAGAAGCTTTGACCTTAACATACTAATATGACAAAATGGAATACACCGTATTGTTAGTATTAGTTCATTTGAATGGTACATATTTGACTCAAATTCAAATAAATATAGTATATGTAAATATACACCTCAATTTCTATTCTTATCAAATAAATAGTCTATCTATGGTTGACAAAAATCGTTAGCCATAATTTTAACATTAAACAATTGAGATAAAGTAAATCTAACGTTAAAATATTGAATTAAATATTACATATGAAAATATGCCCCTTATAAGTTTCAACCATTGATTGATACGAAGTCAATTTATGGTTGAGAAAAGTCCATAATCATGAATTTAACATTACACAATTGGGATTTGGAAGATTCGACCTTAACATACTTATGTGAAAAAATGGAATACACCGTATTGTTAATATTAGTTCATTTTAATTTTCCGTATTTGATTCAAATTCAAATAAATATAGTATATGTAAATATACACATCAATTTCTATTCTTATCAAATAAATAGTCTATCTATGGTTGACAAAAATGGATAGCCATAAATTTAACATTAAACAATTGAGATAAAGTAAATCTAACGTTAAAATATTGAATTAAATATTACATATGAAAATATGCCCCTTATAAGTTTCAACCATTGATTGATACGAAGTCAATTTATGGTTGAGAAAAGTCCATAATCATGAATTTAACATTACACAATTGGGATTTGGAAGATTCGACCTTAACATACTTATATGACAAAATGGAATACACCGTATTGTTAATATTAGTTCATTTGAATTTTCCGTATTTGATTCAAATTCAAATAAATATAGTATATGTAAATATACACATCAATTTCTATTCTTATCAAATAAATAGTCTATCTATGGTTGACAAAAATGGATAGCCATAAATTTAACATTAAACAATTGAGATAAAGTAAATCTAACGTTAAAATATTGAATTAAATATTACAAATGCAAATATGCCACTTATAAGTTTGAACCATTTATTGATATGAAGTCAATTAAATGATGAGAAAATTCCATAATCATGAATTTAACATTAGACAATTCGGATTTAGAAGATTCGACCTTAACATACTTATATGACAAAATGGAATACACCGTATTGTTAATAATAGTTCATTTGAATTTTCCGTATTTGACTCAAATTCAAACAAATATAGTATATGTAAATATACACCTCAATTTCTATTATTATCAAATAAATAGTCGATATATTTTTTAAAAAATTCGATAGCCATTATTTTAACATTAAATAATTGAGATAAATTAAACATATGGTTAAAAAATTGAATTAAATAATACAAATACAAATATGCACCTTACATGTTTCAGCCATTTATTGATATGAAGTCAATTTATGGTTGAGAAAAGTCCATAATCATGAATTTAACATTACACAATTGGGATTTAGAAGATTCGACCTTAACATACTGATATGACAAAATGGAATACACCGTATTTTTAATATTAGTTCATTTAAATGTTCCATATTTGACTCAAATTCAAATAAATATAGTATATGTAAATATACACCTCAATTTCTATTATTATCAAATAAATAGTCGATATATTTTTTAAAACATTCGATAGCCATTATTTTAACATTAAATAATTGAGATAAATTAAACATATGGTTAAAAAATTGAATTAAATAATACAAATTCAAATATGCACCATATATGTTTCAACCATTTATTGATATGAAGTCAATTTATGGTTGAGAAAAGTCCATAATCATGAATTTAACATTACACAATTGGGATTTAGAAGTTTCGACCTTAACATACTTATATGACAAAATGGAATACACCGTATTGTTAATATTAGTTCATTTGAATGGTACATATTTGACTCAAATTCAAATAAATATAGTAGATGTAAATATACACCTCAATTTCTATTCTTATCAAATAAATAGACTATCTATGGTTGACAAAAATCGATAGCCATAATTTTAACATTAAATAATTGAGATAAAGTAAATCTAACGTTAAAATATTGAATTAAATATTACAAATTCAAATGTGCCCTTTATAAGTCTCAACCATTTATTGATATGAAGTAAATTTATGGTTGAGAAAAGTCCATAATCATGAATTTAACATTACACAATAGGGATTTGGAAGATTCTACCTTATAATACTTATATGACAAAATTCAATACACCGTATTGTTAATATTAGTTCATTTGAATGGTACATATTTGACTCAAATTCAAATAAATATAGTATATGTAAATATACACCTCAATTTCTATTCATATCAAATAAATAGTCTATCTATGGTTGACAAAAATCGATAGCCATAATTTTAACATTAAAAAATTGAGATGAAGTAAATCTAACGTTAAAATATTGAATTAAATATTACAAATGCAAATATGCCACTTATAAGTTTGAACCATTTATTGATATGAAGTCAATTAAAGGATGAGAAAAGTCCATAATCATGAATTTAACATTACACAATTCGGATTTAGAAGATTCGACCTTAACATACTAATATGACAAAATGGAATACACCGTATTGTTAGTATTAGTTCATTTGAATGTTACATATTTGACTCAAATTCAAATAAATATAGTATATGTAAATATACACCTCAATTTCTATTCTTATCAAATAAATAGTCTATCTATGGTGGACAAAAATCGTTAGCCATAATTTTAACATTAAATAATTGAGATAAATTAAACCTAAGGTTAAAAAATTCAATTAAACAATACAAATGCAAATATGCACCTTATATGTTTCAACCATTTACTGATATGAAGTCAATTTATGGTTGAGAAAAGTCCATAATCATAAATTTAACATTACACATTTGGGATTTAGAAGATTCGACCTTAACATACTTATATTACAAAATTGAATACACCGTATTGTTAATATTAGTCCATTTGAATGGTCCATATTTGACTCAAATTCAAATAAATATAGTATATGTAAATATACACCTCAATTTCTATTCTTATCAAATAAATAGTCTATCTATGGTTGACAAAAATCGATAGCCATAATTTTAACATTAAACAATTGAGATAAAGTAAATCTAACGTTAAAATAATGAATTAAATATTACAAATGCAAATATGCCACTTATAAGTTTGAACCATTTATTGATATGAAGTCAATTAAAGGATGAGAAAAGTCCATAATCATGAATTTAACATTACACAATTCGGATTTAGAAGCTTCGACCTTAACATACTAATATGACAAAATGGAATACACCGTATTGTTAGTATTAGTTCATTTGAATGGTACATATTTGACTCAAATTCAAATAAATATAGTATATGTAAATATACACCTCAATTTCTATTCTTATCAAATAAATAGTCTATCTATGGTTGAGAAAAATCGTTAGCCATAATTTTAACATTAAATAATTGAGATAAATTAAAGCTAAGGTTAAAAAATTCAATTAAACAATACAAATGCAAATATGCACCTTATATGTTTCAACCATTTACTGATATGAAGTCAATTTATGGTTGAGAAAAGTCCATAATCATAAATTTAACATTACACAATTGGGATTTAGAAGATTCGACCTTAACATACTTATATTACAAAATTGAATACACCGTATTGTTAATATTAGTTCACTTGAATGGTCCATATTTGACTCAAATTCAAATAAATATAGTATATGTAAATATACACCTCAATTTCTATTCTTATCAAATAAATAGTCTATCTATGGTTGACAAAAATCGATAGCCATAATTTTTACATTAAAAAATTGAGATAAAGTATATCTAACGTTAAAATATTGAATTAAATATTACAAATGCAAATATGCCACTTATAAGTTTGAACCATTTATTGATATGAAGTCAATTAAAGGATGAGAAAAGTCCATAATCATGAATTTAACATTACACAATTCGGATTTAGAAGATTCGACCTTAACATACTAATATGACAAAATGGAATACACCGTATTGTTAGTATTAGTTCATTTGAATGGTACATATTTGACTCAAATTCAAATAAATATAGTATATGTAAATATACACCTCAATTTCTATTCTTATCAAATAAATAGTCTATCTATGGTTGACAAAAATCGTTATCCATAATTTTAACATTAAATAATTGAGATAAATTAAACCTAAGGTTAAAAAAGTCAATTAAACAATACAAATGCAAATATGCACCTTATATGTTTCAACCATTTACTGATATGAAGTCAATTTATGGTTGAGAAAAGTCCATAATCATAAATTTAACATTACACAATTGGGATTTAGAAGATTCGACCTTAACATACTTATATTACAAAATTGAATACACTGTATTGTTAATATTAGTTCATTTGAATGGTCCATATTTGACTCAAATTCAAATAAATATAGTATATGTAAATATACACCTCAATTTCTATTCTTATCAAATAAATAGTCGATATATTTTTTAAAAAATTCGATAGCCATTATTTTAACATTAAATAATTGAGATAAATTAAACATATGGTTAAAAAATTGAATTAAATAATACAAATTCAAATATGCACCATATATGTTTCAACCATTTATTGATATGAAGTCAATTTATGGTTGAGAAAAGTCCATAATCATGAATTTAACATTACACAATTGGGATTTAGAAGTTTCGACCTTAACATACTTATATGACAAAATGGAATACACCGTATTGTTAATATTAGTTGATTTGAATGGTCCATATTTGACTCAAATTCAAATAAATATAGTAGATGTAAATATACACCTCAATTTCTATTCTTATCAAATAAATAGTCTATCTATGGTTGACAAAAAATCGATAGCCATAATTTTAACATTAATCAATTAAGATAAAGTAAATCTAACGTTAAAATATTGAATTAAATATTACAAATGCAAATATGCCACTTATAAGTTTCAACCATTTATTGTTATGATGTCAATTTATGGTGGGAAAAAGTCCATAATCAATAATTTAACATTACACAATTGGGATTTAGAAGATTCAACCTTAACATACTGATATGACAAAATGGAATACACCATATTGTTAGTATTAGTTCATTTGATCGGTCCATATTTGACTCAAATTCAAATAAATATAGTATATGTAAATATACACCTCAATTTCTATTATTATCAAATAAATAGTCGATCTATCTTTGAAAAAATTAGATAGCCACAATTTTAACATTAAATAATTGAGATAACTTAAACCTAAGTTTAAAAAATTCAATTAAACAATACAAATGCAAATATGCACCTTATATGTTTCAACCATTTATTGATATGAAGTCAATTTATGGTTGAGAAAAGTCCATAATCATAAATTTAACATTACACAATTGGGATTTAGAAGATTCGACCTTAACATACTAATATGACAAAATATAATACACCGTATTGTTAGTATTAGTTCATTTGAATGATCCATATTTGACTCAAATTCAAATAAATATAGTATATGTAAATATACACCTCAATTTCTATTCATATCAAATAAATAGTCTATCTATGGTTGACAAAAATCGATAGAAATAATTTTAACATTAAAAAATTGAGATAAAGTAAATCTAACGTTAAAATATTGAATTAAATATTACAAATGCAAATATGGCACTTATAAGTTTCAACCACTTATTGATATAAAGTCAATTTATGGTTGAGAAAAGTCCATAATCATGAATTTTACATTACACAATAGGGATTGAGAAGATTCGACCTTAACATACTAATATGACAAAATGGAATACACCGTATTGTTAGTATTAGTTCATTTGAATGGTACATATTTGACTCAAATTCAAATAAATATAGTATATGTAAATATACACCTCAATTTCTATTCTTATCAAATAAATAGTCTATCTATGGTTGACAAAAATTGTTATCCATAATTTTAACATTAAATAATTGAGATAAATTAAACCTAATGTTAAAAAATTCAATTAAACAATACAAATGCAAATATGCACCTTATATGTTTCAACCATTTACTGATATGAAGTCAATTTATGGTTGAGAAAAGTCCATAATCATAAATTTAACATTACACAATTGGGATTTAGAAGATTCGACCTTAACATACTTATATTACAAAATTGAATACACCGTATTGTTAATATTAGTTCACTTGAATGGTCCATATTTGACTCAAATTCAAATAAATATAGTATATGTAAATATACACCTCAATTTCTATTCTTATCAAATAAATAGTCTATCTATGGTTGACAAAAATCGATAGCCATAATTTTACCATTAAATAAATGAGATAAATTAAACCTAAGGTTAAAAAATTGAATTAAATATTAAAAATGAAAATATGCCCCTTATAAGTTTCAACCATTGATTGATACGAAGTCAATTTATGGTTGAGAAAAGTCCATAATCATGAATTTAACATTACACAATAGGGATTTGGAAGATTCGACCTTATAATACTTATATGACAAAATTGAATACACCGTATTGTTAATATTAGTTCATTTGAATGGTCCATATTTGACTTCTATTCAAATAAATATAGTATATGTAAATATACACATCAATTTCTATTCTTATCAAATAAATAGTCTATCTATGGTTGGCAAAAATCGATAGCCATAATTTTAACATTAAATAATTGAGATAAATTAAACCTAAGGTTAAAATATTGAATTAAATAATACAAATGCAAATATACACCTTATATGTTTCAACCATTTATTGATATAAAGTCAATTTATGGTTGAGAAAAGTCCACAATCAGGAATTTAACATTACACAATTGGGATTTAGAAGATTCGACCTTAACATACTGATATGACAAAATGGAATACACCGTATTTTTAATATTAGTTCATTTAAATGTTCCATATTTGACTCAAATTCAAATAAATATAGTATATGTAAATATACACCTCAATTTCTATTATTATCAAATAAATAGTCAATATATTTTTTAAAAAATTCGATAGCCATTATTTTAACATTAAATAATTGAGATAAATTAAAAATATGGTTAAAAAATTGAATTAAATAATACAAATGCAAATATGCACCTTACATGTTTCAGCCATTTATTGATATGAAGTCAATTTATGGTTGAGAAAAGTCCATAATCATGAATTTAACGTTACACAATTGGGATTTAGAAGATTCGACCTTAACATACTGATATGACAAAATGGAATACACCGTATTTTTAATATTAGTTCATTTAAATGTTCCATATTTGACTCAAATTCGAATAAATATAGTATATGTAAATATACACCTCAATTTCTATTATTATCAAATAAATAGTCGATATATTTTTTAAAAAATTCGATAGCCATTATTTTAACATTAAATAATTGAGATAAATTAAACATATGGTTAAAAAATTGAATTAAATAATACAAATGCAAATATGCACCTTACATGTTTCAGCCATTTATTGATATGAAGTCAATTTATGGTTGAGAAAAGTCCATAATCATGAATTTAACATTACACAATTGGAATTTAGAAGATTCGACCTTAACATACTCATATGACAAAATGGAATACACCGTATTTTTAATATTAGTTCATTTAAATGTTCCATATTTGACTCAAATTCAAATAAATATAGTATATGTAAATATACACCTCAATTTCTATTATTATCAAATAAATAGTCGATATATTTTTTAAAACATTTGATAGCCATTATTTTAACATTAAATAATTGAGATAAATTAAACATATGGTTAAAAAATTGAATTAAATAATAAAAATTCAAATATGCACCATATATGTTTCAACCATTTATTGATATGAAGTCAATTTATGGTTGAGAAAAGTCCATAATCATGAATTTAACATTACACAATTGGGATTTAGAAGTTTCGACCTTAACATACTTATATGACAAAATGGAATACACCGTATTGTTAATATTAGTTCATTTGAATGGTACATATTTGACTCAAATTCAAATAAATATAGTAGATGAAAATATACACCTCAATTTCTATTCTTATCAAATAAATAGACTATTTATGGTTGACAAAAATCGATATCCATAATTTTAACATTAAACAATTGAGATAAAGTAAATCTAACGTTAAAATATTGAATTAAATATTACAAATACAAATATGCCACTTATAAGTTTGAACCATTTATTGATATGAAGTCAATTAAAGGATGAGAAAAGTCCATAATCATGAATTTAACATTACACAATTCGGATTTAGAAGATTCGACCTTAACATACTAATATGACAAAATGGAATACACCGTATTGTTAGTATTAGTTCATTTGAATGGTACATATTTGACTCAAATTCAAATAAATATAGTATATGTAAATATACACCTCAATTTCTATTCTTATCAAATAAATAGTCTATCTATGGTTGACAAAAATCGTTAGCCATAATTTTAACATTAAATAATTGAGATAAATTAAACCTAAGGTTAAAAAATTCAATTAAACAATACAAATGCAAATATGCACCTTATATGTTTCAACCATTTACTGATATGAAGTCAATTTATGGTTGAGAAAAGTCCATAATCATGAATTTAACATTACACAATTGGGATTTAGAAGATTCGACCTTAACATACTTATATTACAAAATTGAATACACTGTATTGTTAATATTAGTTCATTTGAATGGTCCATATTTGACTCAAATTCAAATAAATATAGTATATGTAAATATACACCTCAATTTCTATTCTTATCAAATAAATAGTCTATCTATGGATGACAAAAATCGATAGCCATAATTTTAACATTAAACAATTGAGATAAAGTAAATCTAACGTTAAAATATTGAATTAAATATTACAAATGCAAATATGCCACTTATAAGTTTGAACCATTTATTGATATTAAGTCAATTAAAGGATGAGAAAAGTCCATAATCATGAATTTAACATTACACAATTCGGATTTAGAAGATTCGACCTTAACATACTAATATGACAAAATGGAATACACCGTATTGTTAGTATTAGTTCATTTGAATGGTACATATTTGACTCAAATTCAAATAAATATATTATATGTAAATATACACCTCAATTTCTATTCTTATCAAATAAATAGTCTATCTATGGTTGACAAAAATCGTTATCCATAATTTTAACATTAAATAATTGAGATAAATTAAACCTAAGGTTAAAAAATTCAATTAAACAATACAAATGCAAATATGCACCTTATATGTTTCAACCATTTACTGATACGAAGTCAATTTATGGTTGAGAAAAGTCCATAATCATGAATTTAACATTACACAATTGGGATTTGGAAGATTCGACCTTATAATACTTATATGACAAAATTGAATACACCGTATTGTTAATATTAGTTCATTTGAATGGTCCATATTTGACTCAAATTCAAATAAATATAGTATATGTAAATATACACATCAATATCTATTCTTATCAAATAAATAGTCTATCTATGGTTGACGAAAATCGATAGCCATAATTTTAACATTAAACAATTGAGATAAAGTAAATCTAACGTTAAAAAATTGAATTAAATATTACAAATGAAAATATGCCCCTTATAAGTTTCAACCATTGATTGATACGAAGTCAATTTATGGTTGAGAAAAGTCAACAATCATGAATTTAACATTACACAATTGGGATTTAGAAGATTCGACCTTAACATACTTATATGACAAAATGGAATACACCGTATTGTTAATATTAGTTCATTTGAATTTTCCGTATTTGACTCAAATTCAAATAAATATAGTATATGTAATTATACACATCAATTTATATTCTTATCAAATAAATAGTCTATCTATGGTTGACAAAAATCGATAGATATAATTTTAACATTAAAAAATTGAGATAAAGTAAATCTAACGTTAAAATATTGAATTAAATATTACAAATGCAAATATGCCACTTATAAGTTTGAACCATTTATTGATATGAAGTCAATTAAAGGATTTGAAAAGTCCATAATCATGAATTTAACATTACACAATTCGGATTTAAAAGATTCGACCATAACATACTAATATGAAAAAATGGAATACACCGTATTGTTAGTATTAGTTCATTTGAATGGTACATATTTGACTCAAATTCAAATAAATATAGTATATGTAAATATACACCTCAATTTCTATTCTTATCAAATAAATAGTCTATCTATGGTTGAGAAAAATCGTTAGCCATAATTTTAACATTAAATAATTGAGATAAATTAAACCTAAGGTTAAAAAATTCAATTAAACAATACAAATGCAAATATGCACCTTATATGTTTCAACCATTTACTGATATGAAGTCAATTTATGGTTGAGAAAAGTCCATAATCATGAATTTAACATTACACAATTGGGATTTAGAAGATTCGACCTTAACATACTTATATTACAAAATTGAATACACTGTATTGTTAATATTAGTTCATTTGAATGGTCCATATTTGACTCAAATTCAAATAAATATAGTATATGTAAATATACACCTCAATTTCTATTCTTATCAAATAAATAGTCTATCTATGGATGACAAAAATCGATAGCCATAATTTTAACATTAAACAATTGAGATAAAGTAAATCTAACGTTAAAATATTGAATTAAATATTACAAATGCAAATATGCCACTTATAAGTTTGAACCATTTATTGATATTAAGTCAATTAAAGGATGAGAAAAGTCCATAATCATGAATTTAACATTACACAATTCGGATTTAGAAGATTCGACCTTAACATACTAATATGACAAAATGGAATACACCGTATTGTTAGTATTAGTTCATTTGAATGGTACATATTTGACTCAAATTCAAATAAATATATTATATGTAAATATACACCTCAATTTCTATTCTTATCAAATAAATAGTCTATCTATGGTTGACAAAAATCGTTATCCATAATTTTAACATTAAATAATTGAGATAAATTAAACCTAAGGTTAAAAAATTCAATTAAACAATACAAATGCAAATATGCACCTTATATGTTTCAACCATTTACTGATATGAAGTCAATTTATGGTTGAGAAAAGTCCATAATCATGAATTTAACATTACACAATTGGGATTTAGAAGATTCGACCTTAACAAACTTATATTACAAAATTGAATACACTGTATTGTTAATATTAGTTCATTTGAATGGTCCATATTTGACTCAAATTCATATAAATATAGTATATGTAAATATACACCTCAATTTATATTCTTATTAAATAAATAGTCTATCTATGGTTTACAAAAATCGATAGCCATAATTTTAACATTAAACAATTGAGATAAAGTAAATCTAACGTTAAAAAATTGAATTAAATATTACAAATGAAAATATGCCCCTTATAAGTTTATCCATTGATTGATACGAAGTCAATTTATGGTTGAGAAAAGTCCATAATCATGAATTTAACATTACACAATAGGGATTTGGAAGATTCGACCTTATAATACTTATATGACAAAATTGAATACACCGTATTGTTAATATTAGTTCATTTGAATGGTCCATATTGGACTCAAATTCAAATAAATATAGTATATGTAAATATACACCTCAATTTCTATTCTTATCAAATAAATAATCTATCTCTGGTTGACAAAAATCGATAGCCATAATTTTAACATTAAACAATTGAGATAAACTAAATCTAACGTTAAAATATTGAATTAAATATTACAAAGGCAAATATGCCACTTATAAGTTTGAACCATTTATTGATATGAAGTCAATTAATGGATGAGGAAAGTCCATAATCATGAATTTAACATTAGACAATTCGGATTTAGAAGATTCGACCTTAAAATACTAATATGACAAAATGGAATACACCGTATTGTTAGTATTAGTTCATTTGAATGGTCCATATTTGACTCAAAGTCAAATAAATATAGTATATGTAAATATACACCTCAATTTCTATTATTATCAAATAAATAGTCGATCTATCTTTGAAAAAATTAGATAGCCATAATTTTAACATTAAATAATTGAGATAAATTAAACCTAAGGTTAAAAAATTGAATTAAATAATACAAATGCAAATATGCACCTTACATGTTTCAGCCATTTATTGATATGAAGTCAATTTATATTTGAGAAAAGTCCATAATCATGAATTTAACATTACACAATTGGGATTTAGAAGATTCGACCTTAACATACTGATATGAAAAAATGGAATACACCGTATTTTTAATATTAGTTCATTTAAATGTTCCATATTTGACTCAAATTCAAATAAATATAGTATATGTAAATATAAATCTCAATTTCTATTATTATCAAATAAATAGTCGATATATTTTTAAAAAACTCAATAGCCATTATTTTAACATTAAATAATTGAGATAAATTAAACATATGGTTAAAAAATTGAATTAAATAATAAAAATTCAAATATGCACCATATATGTTTCAACCATTTATTGATATGAAGTCAATTTATGGTTGAGAAAAGTCCATAATCATGAATTTAACATTACACAATTGGGATTTAGAAGTTTCGACCTTAACATACTTATATGACAAAATGGAATACACCGTATTGTTAATATTAGTTCATTTGAATGGTCCATATTTGACTCAAATTCAAATAAATATAGTAGATGTAAATATACACCTCAATTTCTATTCTTATCAAATAAATAGACTATCTATGGTTGACAAAAATCGATAGCCATAATTTTAACATTAAATAATTCAGATAAAGTAAATCTAACGTTAAAATATTGAATTAAATATTACAAATTCAAATATGCCCTTTATAAGTTTGAACCATTTATTGATATGAAGTAAATTTATGGTTGAGAAAAGTCCATAATCATGAATTTAACATTACACAATAGGGATTTGCAAGATTCTACCTTATAATACTTATATGACAAAATTCAATAAACCCTATTGTTAATATTAGTTCATTTGAATGGTACATATTTGACTCAAATTCAAATAAATATAGTATATGTAAATATACACCTCAATTTCTATTCTTATCAAATAAATAGTCTATCTATGGTTGACAAAAATCGATAGCCATAATTTTAACATTAAACAATTGAGATAAAGTAAATCTAACGTTAAAAAATTGAATTAAATATTAAAAATGAAAATATGCCCCTTATAAGTTTCAACCATTGATTGATACGAAGTCAATTTATGGTTGAGAAAAGTCCATAATCATGAATTTAACATTACACAATAGGGATTTGGAAGATTCGACCTTAAAATACTTATATGACAAAATTGAATACACCGTATTGTTAATATTAGTTCATTTGAATGGTCCATATTTGACTCAAATTCAAATAAATATAGTATATGTAAATATACACCTCAATTTCTATTCTTATCAAATAAATAATCTATCTCTGGTTGACAAAAATCGATAGCCATAATTTTAACATTAAACAATTGAGATAAACTAAATCTAACGTTAAAATATTGAATTAAATATTACAAAGGCAAATATGCCACTTATAAGTTTGAACCATTTATTGATATGAAGTCAATTAATGGATGAGGAAAGTCCATAATCATGAATTTAACATTAGACAATTCGGATTTAGAAGATTCGACCTTAAAATACTAATATGACAAAATGGAATACACCGTATTGTTAGTATTAGTTCATTTGAATGGTCCATATTTGACTCAAATTCAAATAAATATAGTATATGTAAATATACACCTCAATTTCTATTATTATCAAATAAATAGTCGATCTATCTTTGAAAAAATTAGATAGCCATAATTTTAACATTAAATAATTGAGATAAATTAAACCTAAGGTTAAAAAATTGAATTAAATAATACAAATGAAAATATGCACCTTACATGTTTCAGCCATTTATTGATATGAAGTCAATTTATGGTTGAGAAAAGTCCATAATCATGAATTTAACATTACACAATTGGGATTTAGAAGATTCGACCTTAACATACTGATATGAAAAAATGGAATACACCGTATTTTTAATATTAGTTCATTTAAATGTTCCATATTTGACTCAAATTCAAATAAATATAGTATATGTAAATATACATCTCAATTTCTATTATTATCAAATAAATAGTCGATATATTTTTAAAAAATTCGATAGCCATTATTTTAACATTAAATAATTGAGATAAATTAAACATATGGTTAAAAAATTGAATTAAATAATAAAAATTCAAATATGCACCATATATGTTTCAACCATTTATTGATATGAAGTCAATTTATGGTTGAGAAAAGTCCATAATCATGAATTTAACATTACACAATTGGGATTTAGAAGTTTCGACCTTAACATACTTATATGACAAAATGGAATACACCGTATTGTTAATATTAGTTCATTTGAATGGTCCATATTTGACTCAAATTCAAATAAATATAGTAGATGTAAATATACACCTCAATTTCTATACTTATCAAATAAATAGACTATCTATGGTTGACAAAAATCGATAGCCATAATTTTAACATTAAATAATTGAGATAAAGTAAATCTAACGTTAAAATATTGAATTAAATATTACAAATTCAAATATGCCCTTTATAAGTTTGAACCATTTATTGATATGAAGTAAATTTATGGTTGAGAAAAGTCCATAATCATGAATTTAACATTACACAATAGGGATTTGCAAGATTCTACCTTATAATACTTATATGACAAAATTCAATAAACCCTATTGTTAATATTAGTTCATTTGAATGGTACATATTTGACTCAAATTCAAATAAATATAGTATATGTAAATATACACCTCAATTTCTATTCTTATCAAATAAATAGTCTATCTATGGTTGACAAAAATCGATAGCCATAATTTTAACATTAAACAATTGAGATAAAGTAAATCTAACGTTAAAAAATTGAATTAAATATTAAAAATGAAAATATGCCCCTTATAAGTTTCAACCATTGATTGATACGAAGTCAATTTATGGTTGAGAAAAGTCCATAATCATGAATTTAACATTACACAATAGGGATTTGGAAGATTCGACCTTAAAATACTTATATGACAAAATTGAATACACCGTATTGTTAATATTAGTTCATTTGAATGGTCCATATTTGACTCAAATTCAAATAAATATAGTATATGTAAATATACACCTCAATTTCTATTCTTATCAAATAAATAATCTATCTCTGGTTGACAAAAATCGATAGCCATAATTTTAACATTAAACAATTGAGATAAACTAAATCTAACGTTAAAATATTGAATTAAATATTTCAAAGGCAAATATGCCACTTATAAGTTTGAACCATTTATTGATATGAAGTCAATTAATGGATGAGGAAAGTCCATAATCATGAATTTAACATTAGACAATTCGGATTTAGAAGATTCGACCTTAAAATACTAATATGACAAAATGGAATACACCGTATTGTTAGTATTAGTTCATTTGAATGGTCCATATTTGACTCAAATTCAAATAAATATAGTATATGTAAATATACACCTCAATTTCTATTATTATCAAATAAATAGTCGATCTATCTTTGAAAAAATTAGATAGCCATAATTTTAACATTAAATAATTGAGATAAATTAAACCTAAGGTTAAAAAATTGAATTAAATAATACAAATGAAAATATGCACCTTACATGTTTCAGCCATTTATTGATATGAAGTCAATTTATGGTTGAGAAAAGTCCATAATCATGAATTTAACATTACACAATTGGGATTTAGAAGATTCGACCTTAACATACTGATATGAAAAAATGGAATACACCGTATTTTTAATATTAGTTCATTTAAATGTTCCATATTTGACTCAAATTCAAATAAATATAGTATATGTAAATATACATCTCAATTTCTATTATTATCAAATAAATAGTCGATATATTTTTAAAAAATTCGATAGCCATTATTTTAACATTAAATAATTGAGATAAATTAAACATATGGTTAAAAAATTGAATTAAATAATAAAAATTCAAATATGCACCATATATGTTTCAACCATTTATTGATATGAAGTCAATTTATGGTTGAGAAAAGTCCATAATCATGAATTTAAC
Source organism: Hippophae tibetana (assembly GCA_037013495.1). Taxonomy (NCBI): domain Eukaryota; kingdom Viridiplantae; phylum Streptophyta; class Magnoliopsida; order Rosales; family Elaeagnaceae; genus Hippophae; species Hippophae tibetana. Next base: position 11,483,959 of record CM072805.1, on the reverse strand, counting down.
ATTACACAATTGGGATTTAGAAGTTTCGACCTTAACATACTTATATGACAAAATGGAATACACCGTATTGTTAATATTAGTTCATTTGAATGGTCCATATTTGACTCAAATTCAAATAAATATAGTAGATGTAAATATACACCTCAATTTCTATTCTTATCAAATAAATAGACTATCTATGGTTGACAAAAATCGATAGCCATAATTTTAACATTAAATAATTGAGATAAAGTAAATCTAACGTTAAAATATTGAATTAAATATTACAAATTCAAATATGCCCTTTATAAGTTTGAACCATTTATTGATATGAAGTAAATTTATGGTTGAGAAAAGTCCATAATCATGAATTTAACATTACACAATAGGGATTTGCAAGATTCTACCTTATAATACTTATATGACAAAATTCAATAAACCCTATTGTTAATATTAGTTCATTTGAATGGTACATATTTGACTCAAATTCAAATAAATATAGTATATGTAAATATACACCTCAATTTCTATTCTTATCAAATAAATAGTCTATCTATGGTTGACAAAAATCGATAGCCATAATTTTAACATTAAACAATTGAGATAAAGTAAATCTAACGTTAAAAAATTGAATTAAATATTAAAAATGAAAATATGCCCCTTATAAGTTTCAACCATTGATTGATACGAAGTCAATTTATGGTTGAGAAAAGTCCATAATCATGAATTTAACATTACACAATAGGGATTTGGAAGATTCGACCTTAAAATACTTATATGACAAAATTGAATACACCGTATTGTTAATATTAGTTCATTTGAATGGTCCATATTTGACTCAAATTCAAATAAATATAGTATATGTAAATATACACCTCAATTTCTATTCTTATAAAATAAATAATCTATCTCTGGTTGACAAAAATCGATAGCCATAATTTTAACATTAAACAATTGAGATAAACTAAATCTAACGTTAAAATATTGAATTAAATATTACAAAGGCAAATATGCCACTTATAAGTTTGAACCATTTATTGATATGAAGTCAATTAATGGATGAGGAAAGTCCATAATCATGAATTTAACATTAGACAATTCGGATTTAGAAGATTCGACCTTAAAATACTAATATGACAAAATGGAATACACCGTATTGTTAGTATTAGTTCATTTGAATGGTCCATATTTGACTCAAATTCAAATAAATATAGTATATGTAAATATACACCTCAATTTCTATTATTATCAAATAAATAGTCGATCTATCTTTGAAAAAATTAGATAGCCATAATTTTAACATTAAATAATTGAGATAAATTAAACCTAAGGTTAAAAAATTGAATTAAATAATACAAATGAAAATATGCACCTTACATGTTTCAGCCATTTATTGATATGAAGTCAATTTATGGTTGAGAAAAGTCCATAATCATGAATTTAACATTACACAATTGGGATTTAGAAGATTCGACCTTAACATACTGATATGAAAAAATGGAATACACCGTATTTTTAATATTAGTTCATTTAAATGTTCCATATTTGACTCAAATTCAAATAAATATAGTATATGTAAATATACATCTCAATTTCTATTATTATCAAATAAATAGTCGATATATTTTTAAAAAATTCGATAGCCATTATTTTAACATTAAATAATTGAGATAAATTAAACATATGGTTAAAAAATTGAATTAAATAATAAAAATTCAAATATGCACCATATATGTTTCAACCATTTATTGATATGAAGTCAATTTATGGTTGAGAAAAGTCCATAATCATGAATTTAACATTACACAATTGGGATTTAGAAGTTTCGACCTTAACATACTTATATGACAAAATGGAATACACCGTATTGTTAATATTAGTTCATTTGAATGGTCCATATTTGACTCAAATTCAAATAAATATAGTAGATGTAAATATACACCTCAATTTCTATTCTTATCAAATAAATAGACTATCTATGGTTGACAAAAATCGATAGCCATAATTTTAACATTAAATAATTGAGATAAAGTAAATCTAACGTTAAAATATTGAATTAAATATTACAAATTCAAATATGCCCTTTATAAGTTTGAACCATTTATTGATATGAAGTAAATTTATGGTTGAGAAAAGTCCATAATCATGAATTTAACATTACACAATAGGGATTTGCAAGATTCTACCTTATAATACTTATATGACAAAATTCAATAAACCCTATTGTTAATATTAGTTAATTTGAATGGTACATATTTGACTCAAATTCAAATAAATATAGTATATGTAAATATACACCTCAATTTCTATTCTTATCAAATAAATAGTCTATCTATGGTTGACAAAAATCGATAGCCATAATTTTAACATTAAACAATTGAGATAAAGTATATCTAACGTTAAAAAATTGAATTAAATATTAAAAATGAAAATATGCCCCTTATTAGTTTCAACCATTGATTGATACGAAGTCAATTTATGGTTGAGAAAAGTCCATAATCATGAATTTAACATTACACAATAGGGATTTGGAAGATTCTACCTTATAATACTTATATGACAAAATTCAATACACCCTATTGTTAATATTAGTTCATTTGAATGGTACATATTTGACTCAAATTCAAATAAATATAGTATATGTAAATATACACCTCAATTTCTATTCTTATCAAATAAATAGTCTATCTATGGTTGACAAAAATCGATAGCCATAATTTTAACATTAAACAATTGAGATAAAGTAAATCTAACGTTAAAAAATTGAATTAAATATTAAAAATGAAAATATGCCCCTTATAAGTTTCAACCATTGATTGATACGAAGTCAATTTATGGTTGAGAAAAGTCCATAATCATGAATTTAACATTACACAATAGGGATTTGGAAGATTCGACCTTAAAATACTTATATGACAAAATTGAATACACCGTATTGTTAATATTAGTTCATTTGAATGGTCCATATTTGACTCAAATTCAAATAAATATAGTATATGTAAATATACACATCAATTTCTATTCTTATCAAATAAATAGTCTATCTATGGTTGGCAAAAATCGATAGCCATAATTTTAACATTAAATAATTGAGATAAATTAAACCTAAGGTTAAAAAATTGAATTAAATAATACAAATGCAAATATACACCTTATATGTTTCAACCATTTATTGATATAAAGTCAAGTTATGGTTGAGAAAAGTCCACAATCATGAATTTAACATTACACAATTGGGATTTAGAAGATTCGACCTTAACATACTTATATGACAAAATGGAATACACCGTATTGTTAATATTAGTTCATTTGAATTTTCAGTATTTGTCTCAAATTAAAATAAATATAGTATATGTAAATATACAATTCAATTTATATTCTTATCAAATAAATAGTCTATCTATGGTTGACAAAAATCGATAGCCATAATTTTAACATTAAACAATTGAGATAAAGTAAATCTAACGTTAAAAAATTGAATTAAATATTATATATGAAAATATGCCCCTTATAAGTTTCAACCATTGATTGATACCAAGTCAATTTATGGTTGAGAAAAGTACATAATCATGAATTTAACATGACACAATTCGGATTTAGAAAATTCGACCTTAACATACTAATATGGGAAAATGGAATACACCGTATTGTTAGTATTAGTTCATTTGAATGGTACATATTTGACTCAAATTCAAATAAATATAGTATATGTAAATATACACCTCAATTTCTATTCTTATCAAATAAATAGTCTATCTATGGTTGACAAAAATCGATAGCCATAATTTTAACATTAAACAATTGAGATAAAGTAAATCTAACGTTAAAAAATTGAATTAAATATTAAAAATGAAAATATGCCCCTTATAAGTTTCAACCATTGATTGATACGAAGTCAATTTATGGTTGAGGAAAGTACATAATCATGAATTTAACATTACACAATAGGGATTTGGAAGATTCGACCTTATAATACTTATATGACAAAATTGAATACACCGTATTGCTAATATTAGTTCATTTGAATGGTCCATATTTGACTTCTATTCAAATAAATATAGTATATGTAAATATACACATCAATTTCTATTCTTATCAAATAAATAGTCTATCTATGGTTGGCAAAAATAGATAGCCATAATTTTAACATTAAATAATTGAGATAAATTAAACCTAAGGTTAAAAAATTGAATTAAATAATACAAATGCAAATATACATCTTATATGTTTCAACCATTTATTGATATAAAGTCAATTTATGGTTGAGAAAAGTCCACAATCATGAATATAACATTACACAATTGGGATTTAGAAGATTCGACCTTAACATACTTATATGACAAAATGGAATACACCGTATTGTTAATATTAGTTCATTTGAATTTTTTGTATTTTACTCAAATTAAAATAAATATAGTATATGTAAATATACAATTCAATTTATATTCTTATCAAATAAATAGTCTATCTATGGTTGACAAAAATCGATAGCCATAATTTTAACATTAAACAATTGAGATAAAGTAAATCTAACGTTAAAAAATTGAATTAAATATTATATATGAAAATATGCCCCTTATAAGTTTCAACCATTGATTGATACCAAGTCAATTTATGGTTGAGAAAAGTACATAATCATGAATTTAACATTACACAATTCGGATTTAGAATATTCGACCTTAACATACTAATATGGCAAAATGGAATACACCGTATTGTTAGTATTAGTTTATTTGAATGGTACATATTTGATTCAAATTCAAATAAATATAGTATATGTAAATATACACCTCAATTTCTATTCTTATCAAATAAATATTCTATCTATGCTTGACAAAAATCGTTAGCCATAATTTTAACATTAAACAATTGAGATAAATTAAATCTAACGTTAAAATATTGAATTAAATATTACAAATGCAAATATGCCACTTATAAGTTTGAACCATTTATTGATATGAAATCAATTAATGGATGAGAAAAGTCCATAATCATGAATTTAACATTACACAATTGGGATTTGGAAGATTCGACCTTAACATACTATTATGACAAAATGGAATACACCGTATTGTTAGTATTAGTTCATTTGAATGGTCCATATTTGACTCAAATTCAAATAAATATAGTATATGTAAATATACACCTCAATTTCTATTATTATCAAATAAATAGTCGATCTATTTTTGGAAAAAATCGTTAGCCATAATTTTAACATTAAATAATTGAGATAAATTAAACCTAAGGTTAAAAAATTGAATTAAACAATACAAATGCAAATATACACCTTATATGTTTCAACCATTTACTGATATAAAGTCAATTTATGGTTGAGAAAAGTCCATAATCATGAATTTAACATTACACAATTGGGATTTAAAAGATTCGACCTTACCATACTAATATGACAAAATGGAATACACCGTATTGTTAGTATTAGTTCATTTGAATGGTCCATATTTGACTCAAATTCAAATAAATATAGTATATGTAAATATACACCTCAAATTCTATTATTATCAAATAAATAGTCGATCTATTTTTGGAAAAAATCGTTAGCCATAATTTTAACATTAAATAATTGAGATAAATTAAACCTAAGGTTAAAAAATGAATTAAACAATACAAATGCAAATATACACCTTATATGTTTCAACCATTTACTGATATAAAGTCAATTTATGGTTGAGAAAAGTCCATAATCATGAATTTAACATTATACAATTGGGATTTAGAAGATTCGACCTTAACATACTTATATTACAAAATTGAATACACCGTATTGTTAATATTAGTTCATTTGAATGGTTCAAATTTGACTCAAATTCAAATAAATATAGTATATGTAAATATACACCTCAATTTCTATTCTTATCAAATAAATAGTCTATCTATGGTTGACAAAAATCGATAGCCATAATTTTAACATTAAACAATTGAGATAAAGTAAATCTAACGTTAAAAAATTGAATTAAACAATACAAATGCAAATATACACCTTATATGTTTCAACCATTTACTGATATAAAGTCAATTTATGGTTGAGAAAAGTCCATAATCATGAATTTAACATTACACAATTGGGATTTAGAAGATTCGACCTTAACATACTGATATGACAAAATGGAATACACCGTATTGTTAATATTAGTTCATTTAAATGTTTCATATTTGACTCAAATTCAAATAAATATAGTATATGTAAATATACACCTCAATTTCTATTATTATCAAATAAATAGTCGATATATTTTTTAAAAAATTCGATAGCCATTATTTTAACATTAAATAATTGAGATAAATTAAACATAAGGTTAAAAAATTGAATTAAATAATACAAATTCAAATATGCACCATATATGTTTCAACCATTTATTGATATGAAGTCAATTTATGGTTGAGAAAAGTCCATAATCATGAATTTAACATTACATAATTGGGATTTAGAAGTTTCGACCTTAACATACTTATATGACAAAATGGAATACACCGTATTGTTAATATTAGTTCATTTGAATGGTCCATATTTGACTCAAATTCAAATAAATATAGTATATGTAAATATACACCTCAATTTCTATTCTTATCAAATAAATAGTCTATCTATGGTTGACAAAAATCGATAGCCATAATTTTAACATTAAACAATTGGGATAGAGTAAATCTAACGTTAAAAAATTGAATTAAATATTACAAATGAAAATATGCCCCTTATAAGTTTCAACCATTGATTGATACCAAGTCAATTTATGGTTGAGAAAAGTCCATAATCATGAATTTAACATTACACAATAGGGATTTGGAAGATTCGACCTTAACATACTTATATGACAAAATTGAATACACCGTATTGTTAGTATTAGTTCATTTGAATGGTCCATATTTGACTCAAATTCAAATAAATATAGTATATGTAAATATACACCTCAATTTCTATTCTTATCAAATAAATAGTCTATCTATGGTTGACAAAAATCGATAGCCATAATTTTACCATTAAATAAATGAGATAAATTAAACCTAAGGTTAAAAAATTGAATTAAATAATACAAATGCAAATATACACCTTATATGTTTCAACCATTTATTGATATGACGTCAATTTATGGTTGAGAAAAGTCCACAATCATGAATTTAACATTACACAATTGGGATTTAGAAGATTCGACCTTAACATACTTATATGACAAAATGGAATACACCGTATTCTAAATATTAGTTCATTTGAATTTTCCGTATTTGACTCAAATTCAAATAAATATAGTATATGTAAATATACACCTCAATTTCTATTCTTATCAAATAAATAGTCTGTCTATGGTTGACAAAAATCGATAGCCATAATTTTAACATTAAACAATTGAGATAAAGTAAATCTAACGTTAAAATATTGAATTAAATATTACAAATGCAAATATGCCACTTATAAGTTTGAACCATTTATTGATATGAAGTCAATTAATGGATGAGAAAAGTCCATAATCATGAATTTAACATTACACAATTCGGATTTAGAAGATTCGACCTTAACATACTAATATGACAAAATGGAATACACCGTATTGTTAGTATTAGTTCATTTGAATGGTCCATATTTGACTCAAATTCAAATAAATATAGTATATGTAAATATACACCTCAATTTCTATTATTATCAAATAAATAGTCGATCTATTTTTGGAAAAAATCGTTAACCATAATTTTAACATTAAATAATTGAGATAAATTAAATCTAAGGTTAAAAAATTGAATTAAACAATACAAATGCAAATATGCACCTTATATGTTTCAACCATTTACTGATATGTAGTCAATTTATGGTTGAGAAAAGTCCATAATCATGAATTTAACATTACACAATTGGGATTTAGAAGATTCGACCTTAACATACTTATATTACAAAATTGAATACACCGTATTGTTAATATTAGTTCATTTGAATGGTCCATATTTGACGCAAATTCAAATAAATATAGTATATGTAAATATACACCTCAATTTCTATTCTTATCAAATAAATAGTCTATCTATGGTTGACAAATATCGATAGCCACAATTTTAACATTAAACATTTGAGATAAATTAATCCTAACATTAAAATATTGAATTAAATATTACAAATGGAAATATGCCCCTTATAAGTTTCAACCCTTGATTCATATGAAGTCAATTTATGGTTGAGAAAAGTCCATAATCATCAATTTAACATTACACAATTGGGATTTAGAACATTCGACCTTAACATACTGATATGACAAAATTGAATACACCGTATTGTTAATATTAGTTCATTTGAATGGTCCATATTTGACTCAAATTCAAATAAATATAGCATATGTAAATATAAACGTTAGTTTCTATTCTTATCAAATAAATAGTCTATTTATGGTTGACAAAAATCGATAGCCATAATTTTAACATTAAACAATTGAGATAAAGAAAATCTAACGTTAAAAAATTGAATTAAATATTACAAATGCAAATATGCACCTTATATCTTTCAACCATTTATTGATAAGAAGGCAATTTATGGTTGACAAAAGTCCATAATCATGAAGTTAACATTACACAATAGGGATTTGGAAGATTCTATGTATAATACTTATATGACAAAATTGAATACACCGTATTGTTAATATTAGTTCATTTGAATGGTCCATATTTGACTCAAATTCAAATAAATATAGTATATGTAAATATACAACTCAATTTCTATTCTTATCAAATAAATAGTCTATCTATGGTTGACAAAAATCGATAGCCATAATTTTAACATTAAACAATTGAGATAAAGTAAATCTAACGTTAAAATATTGAATTGAATATTACAAATGAAAATATGCCACTTATAAGTTTATCCATTGATTGATACGAAGTCAATTTATGGTTGAGAAAAGTCCATAATCATGAATTTAACATTACACAATTCGGATTTAGAAGATTCGACCTTAACATACTAATATGACATAATGGAATACACCGTATTGTTAGTATTAGTTCATTTGAATGTTACATATTTGACTCAAATTCAAATAAATATAGTATATGTAAATATACACATCAATATCTATTCTTATCAAATAAATAGTCTATCTATGGTTGACAAAAATCGATAGCCATAATTTTAACATTAAACAATTGAGATAAAGTAAATCTAACTTTAAAATATTGAATTAAATATTACAAATGGAAATATGCCCCTTATAAGTTTCAACCCTTGATTGATATGAAGTCAATTTATGGTTGAGAGAAGTCCATGATCATGAATTTAACATTACACAATTAGGATTTAGAACATTCGACCATAACATACTGATATGAGAAAATTGAATACACCGTATTGTTAATATTAGTTCATTTGAAAGGTCCATATTTGACTCAAATTCAAATAAATATAGTATATGTAAATATAAACGTTAGTTTCTATTCTTATAAAATAAATAGTCTATTTATGGTTGAAAAAAATCGATAGCCATAATTTTAACATTAAACAATTGAGATAAAGTAAATCTAATATTAAAATATTGAATTAAATATTACAAATGGAAATATGCCCCTTATAAGTTTCAACCCTTGATTGATATGAAGTCAATTTATGGTTGAGAAAAGTCCATAATCATGAATTTAATATTACACAATTGGGATTTAGAAGATTCGACCTTGACATACTGATATGACAAAATTGAATACACCGTATTGTTAATATTAGTTCATTTGAATGCTCCATATTTGACTCAAATTCAAATAAATATAGTATATGTAAATATAAACGTTAGTTTCTATTATTATAAAATAAATAGTCAATCTGTCTTTGAAAAACTTCGATAGCTATAATTTTAACATTAAATAATTGAGTTAAATTAAACCTAAGGTTAAAAAATTGAATTAAATATTACAAATTCAAATATTCCCCTTATAAGTTTCAACCATTGATTGATACGAAGTCAATTTATGGTTGAGAAAAGTCCATAATCATGAAGTTAACATTACACAATAGGGATTTGGAAGATTCGACCTTATAATACTTATATGACAAAATTGAATACACCGTATTGTTAATATTAGTTCATTTGAATGGTTCATATTTGACTCAAATTCAAATAAATATAGTATATGTAAATATACACCTCAATTTATATTCTTATAAAATAAATAGTCTATCTATGGTTTACAAAAATCGATAGCCATAATTTTAACATTAAACAATTGAGATAAAGTAAATCTAACGTTAAAAAATTGAATTAAATATTACAAATGAAAATATGCCCCTTATAAGTTTATCCATTGATTGATACGAAGTCAATTTATGGTTGAGAAAAGTCCATAATCATGAATTTAACATTACACAATAGGGATTTGGAAGATTCGACCTTATAATACTTATATGACAAAATTGAATACACCGTATTGTTAATATTAGTTCATTTGAATGGTCCATATTTGACTCAAATTCAAATAAATATAGTATATGTAAATATACACATCAATATCTATTCTTATCAAATAAATAGTCTATCTATGGTTGACAAAAATCGATAGCCATAATTTTAACATTAAACAATTGAGATAAAGTAAATATAACCTTAAAATATTGAATTAAATATTACAAATGGAAATATGCCCCTTATAAGTTTCAACCCTTGATTGATATGAAGTCAATTTATGGTTGAGAAAAGTCCATAATCATCAATTTAACATTACACAATTGGGATTTAGAACATTCGACCTTAACATACTGATATGACAAAATTGAATACACCGTATTGTTAATATTAGTTCATTTGAAAGGTCCATATTTGACTCATATTCAAATAAATATAGTATATGTAAATATAAACGTTAGTTTCTATTCTTATCAAATAAATAGTCTATTTATGGTTGACAAAAATCGATAGCCATAATTTTAACATTAAACAATTGAGATAAAGAAAATCTAACGTTAAAAAATTGAATTAAATATTACAAATTCAAATATGCACCTTATATCTTTCAACCATTTATTGATAAGAAGGCAATTTATGGTTGACAAAAGTCCATAATCATGAAGTTAACATTACACAATAGGGATTTGGAAGATTCTATTTATAATACTTATATGACAAAATTGAATACACCGTATTGTTAATATTAGTTCATTTGAATGGTCCATATTTGACTCAAATTCAAATAAATATAGTATATGTAAATATACAACTCAATTTCTATTCTTATCAAATAAATAGTCTATCTATGGTTGACAAAAATCGATAGCCATAATTTTAACATTAAACAATTGAGATAAAGTAAATCTAACGTTAAAAAATTGAATTAAATATTACAAATGAAAATATGCACCTTATATGTTTCAACCATTTATTGATATGAAGTCAATTTATGGTTGAGAAAAGTACATAATCATGAATTTAACATTACACAATTGGTATTTAGAAGATTCGACCTTAACAGACTTATATGACAAAATTGAATACACCATATTGTTAATATTAGTTCATTTGAATGGTCATTATTTGACTCAAATTCAAATAAATATAGTATATGTAAATATACTCCTCAATTTCTATTCTTATCAAATAAATAGTCTATCTATAGTTGACAAAAATCGATACCCATAATTTTAACATTAAACAATTGAGATAAAGTAAATCTAACGTTAAAAAATTGAATTAAATATTACAAATGCAAATATGCACCTTATAAGTTTCAAGCATTTATTGATATGAAGTCAATTTATGGTTAAGAAAAGTCCATAATCATGAATTTAACATTGCACAATTGGGATTTAGAAGATTCGACCTTAACATTCTCATATGACAAAATGGAATACCGTATTATTAGTATTAGTTCATTTGAATGGTCCATATTTGACTCAAATTCAAATAAATATAGTATATGTAAATATACACCTCAATTTCTATTCCTATCAAATAAATAGTCTATCTATGGTTGACAAAAATCGATAGCCATGATTATGGACTTTTCTCAACCATAAATTGACTTTATATCAATAAATGGTTGAAACTTATAAGTGCCATATTTGCATTTGTAATATTTAATTCAATATTTTAACGTTACATTTACTTTATTTCAATTGTTTAATGTTAAAATTATGGCTATCGATTTTTGTCAACCATAGATAGACTATTTATTTGATAAGAATAGAAATTGTGGTGTCTATTTTTACATATACTATATTTATTTGAATTTGAGTCAAATATGGACCATTCAAATGAACTAATACTAACAATACGGTGTATTCCATTTTTTCATATTAGTATGTTAAGGTCGAATCTTCTAAATCCCAATTGTGTAATGTTAAATTCTTGATTATGGACTTTTCTCAACCATAAATTGACATCATATCAATAAATGGTTGAAACATATAAGGTGCATATTTGCATTTGTATTATTTAATTCGATTTTTTAACCATAGGTTTAATTTATCTCAATTGTTTAATGTTAAAATTATGGCTATCGATTTTTGTCAACCATAGATAGCTTATTTATTTGATAAGAATAGAAATTGAGGTGTATATTTTTACATATACCATATTTATTTGAATTTGAGTCAAATATGGATCATTCAAATGAACTAATACTAACAATACGGTGTATTCCATTTTTTCATATTAGTATGTTAAGGTCGAATCTTCTAAATCCCTATTGTGTAATGTTAAATTCATGATTATGGACTTTTCTCAACCATAAATTGACTTTATATCAATAAATGGTTGAAACATATAAGGTGCATATTTGCATTTGTATTATTTAATTCGATTTTTTAACCTTAGGTTTAATTTATCTCAATTATTTAATGTTAAAATTATGCCTATCGAATTTTTTCAAAGATAGATCGACTATTTATTTGATAATAATAGAAATTGAGTTGTATATTTACATATACTATATTTATTTGAATTTGAGTCAAATATGGATCATTCAAATGAACTAATACTAACAATACGGTGTATTCCATTTTGTCATATTAGTATGTTAAGGTCGAATCTTCTAAATCCCTATTGTGTAATGTAAAATTCATGATTATGGACTTTTCTCAACCATAAATTGACTTTATATCAATAAATGGTTGAAACTTATAAGTGCCATATTTGCATTTGTAATATTTAATTCAATATTTTAACGTTAGATTTACTTTATCTCAATTGTTTAATGTTAAAATTATGGCTATCGATTTTTGTCAACCATAGATAGACTATTTATTTGATAAGCATAGAAATTGAGGTGTATATTTACATATACTATATTTATTTGAATTTGAGTCAAATATGGATCATTCAAATGAACTAATACTAACAATACGGTGTATTCCATTTTGTCATATTAGTATGTTAAGGTCGAATCTTCTAAATCCCAATTGTGTAATGTTAAATTCATGATTATGTACTTTTCTCAACCTAAATTGACATCATATCAATAAATGGTTGAAACATATAAGGTGGCATATTTGCATTTGTATTATTTAATTCGTTATTTTAACCTTAGGTTTAATTTATCTCAATTATTTAATGTTAAAATTATGCCTATCGAATTTTTTCAAAGATAGATCGACTATTTATTTGATAATAATAGAAATTGAGTTGTATATTTATATATACTATATTTATTTGAATTTGAGTCAAATATGGATCATTCAAATGAACTAATACTAACAATACGGTGTATTTCATTTTGTCATATTAGTATGTTAAGGTCGAATCTTCTAAATCCCAATTGTGTAATGTTAAATTCATGATTATATACTTTTCTCAACCACAAATTGACTTCATATCAATCAATGGTTGAAACTTATAAGGCGCATATTTGCATTTGTATTATTTAATTCAATTTTTTAACGTTTGATTTACTTAATCTCAATTGTTTAATGTTAAAATTATGGCTATCGAGTTTTTTCAAAGATAGATATCCTATTTATTTGATAAGAATAGAAATTGAGGTGTATATTTACATATACTATATTTATTTGAATTTGAGTCAAATATGGATCATTCAAATGAACTAATACTAATAATAAGGTGTATTCCATTTTGTCATATTAGTATGTTAAGGTCGAATCTTCTAAATCCCAATTGTATAATGTTAAATTCATGATTATGGACTTTTCTCAACCATAAATTGACTTCATATCAATAAATGGTTGAAACTTATAAGTGCCATATTTGCATTTGTAATATTTAATTCAATATTTTAACGTTAGATTTACTTTATCTCAATTGTTTAATGTTAAAATTATGGCTATCGATTTTTGTCAACCATAGATAGACTATTTATTTGATAAGAATAGAAATTGAGGTGTATATTTTTACATATACTATATTTATTTGAATTTGAGTCAAATATGGATCATTCAAATGAACTAATACTAACAATACGGTGTATTCCATTTTGTCATATTAGTATGTTAAGGTCGAATCTTCTAAATCCCAATTGTATAATGTTAAATTCATGATTATGGACTTTTCTCAACCATAAATTGACTTCATATCAATAAATGGTTGAAACTTATAAGTGCCATATTTGCATTTGTAATATTTAATTCAATATTTTAACGTTAGATTTACTTTATCTCAATTTATTATTGTTAAAATTATGGCTATCGATTTTTGTCAACCATAGATAGACTATTTATTTGATAAGAATAGAAATTGAGGTGTATATTTACATATACTATATTTATTTGAATTTGAGTCAAATATGGATCATTCAAATGAACTAATACTAACAATACGGTGTATTCCATTTTGTCATATTAGTATGTTAAGGTCGAATCTTCTAAATCCCAATTGTGTAATGTTAAATTCATAATTATGGACTTTTCTCAACCATAAATTGACTTCATATCAATAAATGGTTGAAACATATAAGGCGTATATTTGAATTTGTAATATTTAATTCAATTTTTTAACGTTAGATTTACTTTATCTCAATTGTTTAATGTTAAAATTATGGCAATCGATTTTTGTCAACCATAGATAGACTATTTATTTGATAAGAATAGAAATTGAGGTGTATATTTACATATACTATATTTATTTGAATTTGAGTCAAATATGGATCATTCAAATGAACTAATACTAACAATACGGTGTATTCCAATTTGTCATATTAGTATGTTAAGGTCGAATCTTCTAAATCTCAATTGTGTAATGTTAAATTCATGATTATGGACTTTTCTCAACCATAAATTGACATCATATCAATAAATGGTTGAAACATATAAGGTGCATATTTGTATTTGTATTATTTAATACGATTTTTTAACCTTAGGTTTAATTTATCTCAATTATTTAATGTTAAAATTATGCCTATCGAATTTTTTCAAAGATAGATCGACTATTTATTTGATAATAATAGAAATTGAGTTGTATATTTACATATACTATATTTATTTGAATTTGAGTCAAATATGGATCATTCAAATGAACTAATACTAACAATACGGTGTATTCCATTTTGTCATATTAGTATGTTAAGGTCGAATCTTCTAAATCCCTATTGTGTAATGTTAAATTCATGAATATGGACTTTTCTCAACCATAAATTGACTTTATATCAATAAATGGTTGAAACATATAAGGTGCATATTTGCATTTGTATTATTTAATTCGATTTTTTAACCTTAGGTTTAATTTATCTCAATTATTTAATGTTAAAATTATGCCTATCGAATTTTTTCAAAGATAGATCGACTATTTATTTGATAATAATAGAAATTGAGTTATATATTTACATATACTATATTTATTTGAATTTGAGTCAAATATGGACTATTCAAATGAAATAATACTAACAATACGGTGTATTCCATTTTGTCATATTAGTATGTTAAGGTCGAATCTTCTAAATATCAATTGTGTAATTTTAAATTCATGATTATGGACTTTTCTCAACCATAAATTGACTTCGTATTAATCAATGGTTGAAACTTATAAGGGGCATATTTGAATTTGTAATATTTAATTCAATTTTTTAACGTTAGATTTACTTTATCTCAATTGTTTAATGTTAAAATTATGGCTATCGATTTTTGTCAACCATAGATAGACTATTTATTTGATAAGAATAGAAATTGAGGAGTATATTTACATATAATATATTTATTTGAATTTGAGTCAAATATGGATCATTCAAATGAACTAATACTAACAATACGGTGTATTCCATTTTGTCATATTAGTATGTTAAGGTCGAATCTTCTAAATCCCAATTGTATAATGTTAAATTCATGATTATGGACTTTTCTCAACCATAAATTGACTTCATATCAATAAATGGTTTTAACTTATAAGTGCCATATTTGCATTTGTAATATTTAATTCAATATTTTAACGTTAGATTTACTTTATCTCAATTGTTAAATGTTAAAATTATGGCTATCGATTTTTGTAACCATAGATAGACTATTTATTAGATAAGAATAGAAATTGAGGTGTATATTTTTACATATAATATATTTATTTGAATTTGAGTCAAATATGGATCATTCAAATGAACTAATACTAACAATACGGTGTATTCCATTTTGTCATATTAGTATGTTAAGGTCGAATCTTCTAAATCTCAATTGTGTAATGTTAAATTCATGATTATGGACTTTTCTCAACCATAAATTGACATCATATCAATAAATGGTTGAAACATATAAGGTGCATATTTGCATTTGTATTATTTAATTCGATTTTTTAACCTTAGGTTTAATTTATCTCAATTATTTAATGTCAAAATTATGCCTATCAAATTTTTTCAAAGATAGATCGACTATTTATTTGATAATAATAGAAATTGAGTTGTATATTTACATATACTATATTTATTTGAATTTGAGTCAAATATGGATCATTCAAATGAACTAATACTAACAATACGGTGTATTCCATTTTGTCATATTAGTATGTTAAGGTCGAATCTTCTAAATCCCAATTGTGTAATGTTAAATTCATGATTATATACTTTTCTCAACCATAAATTGACTTTATATCAATCAATGGTTGAAACTTATAAGGCGTATATTTGCATTTGTAATATTTAATTCAATTTTTTAATTTTAGATTTACTTTATCTCAATTGTTTAATGTTAAAATTATGGCAATCGATTTTTGTTAACCATAGATAGACTATTTATTTGATAAGAATAGAAATTGAGGTGTATATTTACATATACTATATTTATTTGAATTTGAGTCAAATATGGATCATTCAAATGAACTAATACTAACAATACGGTGTATTCCATTTTGTCATATTAGTATGTTAAGGTCGAATCTTCTAAATCCCAATTGTGTAATGTTAAATTCATAATTATGGACTTTTCTCAACCATAAATTGACTTCATATCAATAAATGGTTGAAACATATAAGGCGTATATTTGAATTTGTAATATTTAATTCAATTTTTTAACGTTAGATTTACTTTATCTCAATTGTTTAATGTTAAAATTATGGCAATCGATTTTTGTCAACCATAGATAGACTATTTATTTGATAAGAATTGAAATTGAGGTGTATATTTACATATACTATATTTATTTGAATTTGAGTCAAATATGGATCATTCAAATGAACTAATACTAACAATACGGTGTATTCCAATTTGTCATATTAGTATGTTAAGGTCGAATCTTCTAAATCTCAATTGTGTAATGTTAAATTCATGATTATGGACTTTTCTCAACCATAAATTGAAATCATATCAATAAATGGTTGAAACATATAAGGTGCATATTTGTATTTGTATTATTTAATTCGATTTTTTAACCTTAGGTTTAATTTATCTCAATTATTTAATGTTAAAATTATGCCTATCGAATTTTTTCAAAGGTAGATCGACTATTTATTTGATAATAATAGAAATTGAGTTGTTTATTTACATATACTATATTTATTTGAATTTGAGTCAAATATGGATCATTCAAATGAACTAATACTAACAATACGGTGTATTCCATTTTGTCATATTAGTATGTTAAGGTCGAATCTTCTAAATCCCTATTGTGTAATGTTAAATTCATGAATATGGACTTTTCTCAACCATAAATTGACTTTATATCAATAAATGGTTGAAACATATAAGGTGCATATTTGCATTTGTATTATTTAATTCGATTTTTTAACCTTAGGTTTAATTTATCTCAATTATTTAATGTTAAAATTATGCCTATCGAATTTTTTCAAAGATAGATCGACTATTTATTTGATAATAATAGAAATTGAGTTATATATTTACATATACTATATTTATTTGAATTTTAGTCAAATATGGACTATTCAAATGAAATAATACTAACAATACGGTGTATTCCATTTTGTCATATTAGTATGTTAAGGTCGAATCTTCTAAATATCAATTGTGTAATTTTAAATTCATGATTATGGACTTTTCTCAACCATAAATTGACTTCGTATTAATCAATGGTTGAAACTTATAAGGGGCATATTTGAATTTGTAATATTTAATTCAATTTTTTAACATTAGATTTACTTTATCTCAATTGTTTAATGTTAAAATTATGGCTATCGATTTTTGTCAACCATAGATAGACTATTTATTTGATAAGAATAGAAATTGAGGAGTATATTTACATATAATATATTTATTTGAATTTGAGTCAAATATGGATCATTCAAATGAACTAATACTAACAATACGGTGTATTCCATTTTGTCATATTAGTATGTTAAGGTCGAATCTTCTAAATCCCAATTGTATAATGTTAAATTCATGATTATGGACTTTTCTCAACCATAAATTGACTTCATATCAATAAATGGTTTTAACTTATAAGTGCCATATTTGCATTTGTAATATTTAATTCAATATTTTAACGTTAGATTTACTTTATCTCAATTGTTAAATGTTAAAATTATGGCTATCGATTTTTGTAACCATAGATAGACTATTTATTAGATAAGAATAGAAATTGAGGTGTATATTTTTACATATAATATATTTATTAGAATTTGAGTCAAATATGGATCATTCAAATGAACTAATACTAACAATACGGTGTATTCCATTTTGTCATATTAGTATGTTAAGGTCGAATCTTCTAAATCTCAATTGTGTAATGTTAAATTCATGATTATGGACTTTTCTCAACCATAAATTGACATCATATCAATAAATGGTTGAAACATATAAGGTGCATATTTGCATTTGTATTATTTAATTCGATTTTTTAACCTTAGGTTTAATTTATCTCAATTATTTAATGTCAAAATTATGCCTATCGAATTTTTTCAAAGATAGATCGACTATTTATTTGATAATAATAGAAATTGAGTTGTATATTTACATATACTATATTTATTTGAATTTGAGTCAAATATGGATCATTCAAATGAACTAATACTAACAATACGGTGTATTCCATTTTGTCATATTAGTATGTTAAGGTCGAATCTTCTAAATCCCAATTGTGTAATGTTAAATTCATGATTATATACTTTTCTCAACCATAAATTGACTTTATATCAATCAATGGTTGAAACTTATAAGGCGTATATTTGCATTTGTAATATTTAATTCAATTTTTTAATTTTAGATTTACTTTATCTCAATTGTTTAATGTTAAAATTATGGCAATCGATTTTTGTTAACCATAGATAGACTATTTATTTGATAAGAATAGAAATTGAGGTGTATATTTACATATACTATATTTATTTGAATTTGAGTCAAATATGGATCATTCAAATGAACTAATACTAACAATACGGTGTATTCCATTTTGTCATATTAGTATGTTAAGGTCGAATCTTCTAAATCCCAATTGTGTAATGTTAAATTCATAATTATGGACTTTTCTTAACCATAAATTGACTTCATATCAATAAATGGTTGAAACATATAAGGCGTATATTTGAATTTGTAATATTTAATTCAATTTTTTAACGTTAGATTTACTTTATCTCAATTGTTTAATGTTAAAATTATGGCAATCGATTTTTGTCAACCATAGATAGACTATTTATTTGATAAGAATAGAAATTGAGGTGTATATTTACATATACTATATTTATTTGAATTTGAGTCAAATATGGATCATTCAAATGAACTAATACTAACAATACGGTGTATTCCAATTTGTCATATTAGTATGTTAAGGTCGAATATTCTAAATCTCAATTGTGTAATGTTAAATTCATGATTATGGACTTTTCTCAACCATAAATTGAAATCATATCAATAAATGGTTGAAACATATAAGGTGCATATTTGTATTTGTATTATTTAATTCGATTTTTTAACCTTAGGTTTAATTTATCTCAATTATTTAATGTTAAAATTATGCCTATCGAATTTTTTCAAAGGTAGATCGACTATTTATTTGATAATAATAGAAATTGAGTTGTTTATTTACATATACTATATTTATTTGAATTTGAGTCAAATATGGATCATTCAAATGAACTAATACTAACAATACGGTGTATTCCATTTTGTCATATTAGTATGTTAAGGTCGAATCTTCTAAATCCCTATTGTGTAATGTTAAATTCATGAATATGGACTTTTCTCAACCATAAATTGACTTTATATCAATAAATGGTTGAAACATATAAGGTGCATATTTGCATTTGTATTATTTAATTCGATTTTTTAACCTTAGGTTTAATTTATCTCAATTATTTAATGTTAAAATTATGCCTATCGAATTTTTTCAAAGATAGATCGACTATTTATTTGATAATAATAGAAATTGAGTTATATATTTACATATACTATATTTATTTGAATTTTAGTCAAATATGGACTATTCAAATGAAATAATACTAACAATACGGTGTATTCCATTTTGTCATATTAGTATGTTAAGGTCGAATCTTCTAAATATCAATTGTGTAATTTTAAATTCATGATTATGGACTTTTCTCAACCATAAATTGACTTCGTATTAATCAATGGTTGAAACTTATAAGGGGCATATTTGAATTTGTAATATTTAATTCAATTTTTTAACATTAGATTTACTTTATCTCAATTGTTTAATGTTAAAATTATGGCTATCGATTTTTGTCAACCATAGATAGACTATTTATTTGATAAGAATAGAAATTGAGGAGTATATTTACATATAATATATTTATTTGAATTTGAGTCAAATATGGATCATTCAAATGAACTAATACTAACAATACGGTGTATTCCATTTTGTCATATTAGTATGTTAAGGTCGAATCTTCTAAATCCCAATTGTATAATGTTAAATTCATGATTATGGACTTTTCTCAACCATAAATTGACTTCATATCAATAAATGGTTTTAACTTATAAGTGCCATATTTGCATTTGTAATATTTAATTCAATATTTTAACGTTAGATTTACTTTATCTCAATTGTTAAATGTTAAAATTATGGCTATCGATTTTTGTAACCATAGATAGACTATTTATTAGATAAGAATAGAAATTGAGGTGTATATTTTTACATATAATATATTTATTTGAATTTGAGTCAAATATGGATCATTCAAATGAACTAATACTAACAATACGGTGTATTCCATTTTGTCATATTAGTATGTTAAGGTCGAATCTTCTAAATCTCAATTGTGTAATGTTAAATTCATGATTATGGACTTTTCTCAACCATAAATTGACATCATATCAATAAATGGTTGAAACATATAAGGTGCATATTTGCATTTGTATTATTTAATTCGATTTTTTAACCTTAGGTTTAATTTATCTCAATTATTTAATGTCAAAATTATGCCTATCGAATTTTTTCAAAGATAGATCGACTATTTATTTGATAATAATAGAAATTGAGTTGTATATTTACATATACTATATTTATTTGAATTTGAGTCAAATATGGATCATTCAAATGAACTAATACTAACAATACGGTGTATTCCATTTTGTCATATTAGTATGTTAAGGTCGAATCTTCTAAATCCCAATTGTGTAATGTTAAATTCATGATTATATGCTTTTCTCAACCATAAATTGACTTTATATCAATCAATGGTTGAAACTTATAAGTCGTATATTTGCATTTGTAATATTTAATTCAATTTTTTAATTTTAGATTTACTTTATCTCAATTGTTTAATGTTAAAATTATGGCAATCGATTTTTGTTAACCATAGATAGACTATTTATTTGATAAGAATAGAAATTGAGGTGTATATTTACATATACTATATTTATTTGAATTTGAGTCAAATATGGATCATTCAAATGAACTAATACTAACAATACGGTGTATTCCATTTTGTCATATTAGTATGTTAAGGTCGAATCTTCTAAATCCCAATTTTGTAATGTTAAATTCATAATTATGGACTTTTCTCAACCATAAATTGACTTCATATCAATAAATGGTTGAAACATATAAGGCGTATATTTGAATTTGTAATATTTAATTCAATTTTTTAACGTTAGATTTACTTTATCTCAATTGTTTAATGTTAAAATTATGGCAATCGATTTTTGTCAACCATAGATAGACTATTTATTTGATAAGAATAGAAATTGAGGTGTATATTTACATATACTATATTTATTTGAATTTGATTCAAATATGGATCATTCAAATGAACTAATACTAACAATACGGTGTATTCCAATTTGTCATATTAGTATGTTAAGGTCGAATCTTCTAAATCTCAATTGTGTAATGTTAAATTCATGATTATGGACTTTTCTCAACCATAAATTGACATCATATCAATAAATGGTTGAAACATATAAGGTGCATATTTGTATTTGTATTATTTAATTCGATTTTTTAACCTTAGGTTTAATTTATCTCAATTATTTAATGTTAAAATTATGCCTATCGAATTTTTTCAAAGATAGATCGACTATTTATTTGATAATAATAGAAATTGAGTTGTTTATTTACATATACTATATTTATTTGAATTTGAGTCAAATATGGATCATTCAAATGAACTAATACTAACAATACGGTGTATTCCATTTTGTCATATTAGTATGTTAAGGTCGAATCTTCTAAATCCCTATTATGTAATGTTAAATTCATGAATATGGACTTTTCTCAACCATAAATTGACTTTATATCAATAAATGGTTGAAACATATAAGGTGCATATTTGCATTTGTATTATTTAATTCGATTTTTTAACCTTAGGTTTAATTTATCTCAATTATTTAATGTTTAAAATTATGCCTATCGAATTTTTTCAAAGATAGATCGACTATTTATTTGATAATAATAGAAATTGAGTTATATATTTACATATACTATATTTATTTGAATTTGAGTCAAATATGGACTATTCAAATGAAATAATACTAACAATACGGTGTATTCCATTTTGTCATATTAGTATGTTAAGGTCGAATCTTCTAAATATCAATTGTGTAATTTTAAATTCATGATTATGGACTTTTCTCAACCATAAATTGACTTCGTATTAATCAATGGTTGAAACTTATAAGGGGCATATTTGAATTTGTAATATTTAATTCAATTTTTTAACGTTAGATTTACTTTATCTCAATTGTTTAATGTTAAAATTATGGCTATCGATTTTTGTCAACCATAGATAGACTATTTATTTGATAAGAATAGAAATTGAGGAGTATATTTACATATAATATATTTATTTGAATTTGAGTCAAATATGGATCATTCAAATGAACTAATACTAACAATACGGTGTATTCCATTTTGTCATATTAGTATGTTAAGGTCGAATCTTCTAAATCCTAATTGTATAATGTTAAATTCATGATTATGGACTTTTCTCAACCATAAATTGACTTCATATCAATAAATGGTTTTAACTTATAAGTGCCATATTTGCATTTGTAATATTTAATTCAATATTTTAACGTTAGATTTACTTTATCTCAATTGTTAAATGTTAAAATTATGGCTATCGATTTTTGTAACCATAGATAGACTATTTATTAGATAAGAATAGAAATTGAGGTGTATATTTTTACATATAATATATTTATTTGAATTTGAGTCAAATATGGATCATTCAAATGAACTAATACTAACAATACGGTGTATTCCATTTTGTCATATTAGTATGTTAAGGTCGAATCTTCTAAATCTCAATTGTGTAATGTTAAATTCATGATTATGGACTTTTCTCAACCATAAATTGACATCATATCAATAAATGGTTGAAACATATAAGGTGCATATTTGCATTTGTATTATTTAATTCGATTTTTTAACCTTAGGTTTAATTTATCTCAATTATTTAATGTCAAAATTATGCCTATCGAATTTTTTCAAAGATAGATCGACTATTTATTTGATAATAATAGAAATTGAGTTGTATATTTACATATACTATATTTATTTGAATTTGAGTCAAATATGGATCATTCAAATGAACTAATACTAACAATACGGTGTATTCCATTTTGTCATATTAGTATGTTAAGGTCGAATCTTCTAAATCCTAATTGTGTAATGTTAAATTCATGATTATATGCTTTTCTCAACCATAAATTGACTTTATATCAATCAATGGTTGAAACTTATAAGTCGTATATTTGCATTTGTAATATTTAATTCAATTTTTTAATTTTAGATTTACTTTATCTCAATTGTTTAATGTTAAAATTATGGCAAATCGATTTTTGTTAACCATAGATAGACTATTTATTTGATAAGAATAGAAATTGAGGTGTATATTTACATATACTATATTTATTTGAATTTGAGTCAAATATGGATCATTCAAATGAACTAATACTAACAATACGGTGTATTCCATTTTGTCATATTAGTATGTTAAGGTCGAATCTTCTAAATCCCAATTTTGTAATGTTAAATTCATAATTATGGACTTTTCTCAACCATAAATTGACTTCATATCAATAAATGGTTGAAACATATAAGGCGTATATTTGAATTTGTAATATTTAATTCAATTTTTTAACGTTAGATTTACTTTATCTCAATTGTTTAATGTTAAAATTATGGCAATCGATTTTTGTCAACCATAGATAGACTATTTATTTGATAAGAATAGAAATTGAGGTGTATATTTACATATACTATATTTATTTGAATTTGATTCAAATATGGATCATTCAAATGAACTAATACTAACAATACGGTGTATTCCAATTTGTCATATTAGTATGTTAAGGTCGAATCTTCTAAATCTCAATTGTGTAATGTTAAATTCATGATTATGGACTTTTCTCAACCATAAATTGACATCATATCAATAAATGGTTGAAACATATAAGGTGCATATTTGTATTTGTATTATTTAATTCGATTTTTTAACCTTAGGTTTAATTTATCTCAATTATTTAATGTTAAAATTATGCCTATCGAATTTTTTCAAAGATAGATCGACTATTTATTTGATAATAATAGAAATTGAGTTGTTTATTTACATATACTATATTTATTTGAATTTGAGTCAAATATGGATCATTCAAATGAACTAATACTAACAATACGGTGTATTCCATTTTGTCATATTAGTATGTTAAGGTCGAATCTTCTAAATCCCTATTATGTAATGTTAAATTCATGAATATGGACTTTTCTCAACCATAAATTGACTTTATATCAATAAATGGTTGAAACATATAAGGTGCATATTTGCATTTGTATTATTTAATTCGATTTTTTAACCTTAGGTTTAATTTATCTCAATTATTTAATGTTAAAATTATGCCTATCGAATTTTTTCAAAGATAGATCGACTATTTATTTGATAATAATAGAAATTGAGTTATATATTTACATATACTATATTTATTTGAATTTGAGTCAAATATGGACTATTCAAATGAAATAATACTAACAATACGGTGTATTCAATTTTGTCATATAAGTATGTTAAGGTCGAATCTTCTAAATCGCAATTGTGTAATGTTAAATTCATGATTATGGACTTTTCTCAACCATACATTGACTTCATATCAATCAATGGTTGAAACTTATAAGGGGCATATTTGAATTTGTAATATTTAATTCAATTTTTTAACGTTAGATTTACTTTATCTCAATTGTTTAATGTTAAAATTATGGCTATCGATTTTTGTCAACCATAGATAGAC
The DNA here is from genome assembly GCA_037013495.1 of Hippophae tibetana. Classification (NCBI taxonomy): domain Eukaryota; kingdom Viridiplantae; phylum Streptophyta; class Magnoliopsida; order Rosales; family Elaeagnaceae; genus Hippophae; species Hippophae tibetana. The sequence goes on along the minus strand of CM072805.1, from coordinate 11,457,945 downwards.
TATTTATTTGATAAGAATAGAAATTGAGGAGTATATTTACATATAATATATTTATTTGAATTTGAGTCAAATATGGATCATTCAAATGAACTAATACTAACAATACGGTGTATTCCATTTTGTCATATTAGTATGTTAAGGTCGAATCTTCTAAATCCTAATTGTATAATGTTAAATTCATGATTATGGACTTTTCTCAACCATAAATTGACTTCATATCAATAAATGGTTTTAACTTATAAGTGCCATATTTGCATTTGTAATATTTAATTCAATATTTTAACGTTAGATTTACTTTATCTCAATTGTTAAATGTTAAAATTATGGCTATCGATTTTTGTAACCATAGATAGACTATTTATTAGATAAGAATAGAAATTGAGGTGTATATTTTTACATATAATATATTTATTTGAATTTGAGTCAAATATGGATCATTCAAATGAACTAATACTAACAATACGGTGTATTCCATTTTGTCATATTAGTATGTTAAGGTCGAATCTTCTAAATCTCAATTGTGTAATGTTAAATTCATGATTATGGACTTTTCTCAACCATAAATTGACATCATATCAATAAATGGTTGAAACATATAAGGTGCATATTTGCATTTGTATTATTTAATTCGATTTTTTAACCTTAGGTTTAATTTATCTCAATTATTTAATGTCAAAATTATGCCTATCGAATTTTTTCAAAGATAGATCGACTATTTATTTGATAATAATAGAAATTGAGTTGTATATTTACATATACTATATTTATTTGAATTTGAGTCAAATATGGATCATTCAAATGAACTAATACTAACAATACGGTGTATTCCATTTTGTCATATTAGTATGTTAAGGTCGAATCTTCTAAATCCTAATTGTGTAATGTTAAATTCATGATTATATGCTTTTCTCAACCATAAATTGACTTTATATCAATCAATGGTTGAAACTTATAAGTCGTATATTTGCATTTGTAATATTTAATTCAATTTTTTAATTTTAGATTTACTTTATCTCAATTGTTTAATGTTAAAATTATGGCAATCGATTTTTGTTAACCATAGATAGACTATTTATTTGATAAGAATAGAAATTGAGGTGTATATTTACATATACTATATTTATTTGAATTTGAGTCAAATATGGATCATTCAAATGAACTAATACTAACAATACGGTGTATTCCATTTTGTCATATTAGTATGTTAAGGTCGAATCTTCTAAATCCCAATTTTGTAATGTTAAATTCATAATTATGGACTTTTCTCAACCATAAATTGACTTCATATCAATAAATGGTTGAAACATATAAGGCGTATATTTGAATTTGTAATATTTAATTCAATTTTTTAACGTTAGATTTACTTTATCTCAATTGTTTAATGTTAAAATTATGGCAATCGATTTTTGTCAACCATAGATAGACTATTTATTTGATAAGAATAGAAATTGAGGTGTATATTTACATATACTATATTTATTTGAATTTGATTCAAATATGGATCATTCAAATGAACTAATACTAACAATACGGTGTATTCCAATTTGTCATATTAGTATGTTAAGGTCGAATCTTCTAAATCTCAATTGTGTAATGTTAAATTCATGATTATGGACTTTTCTCAACCATAAATTGACATCATATCAATAAATGGTTGAAACATATAAGGTGCATATTTGTATTTGTATTATTTAATTCGATTTTTTAACCTTAGGTTTAATTTATCTCAATTATTTAATGTTAAAATTATGCCTATCGAATTTTTTCAAAGATAGATCGACTATTTATTTGATAATAATAGAAATTGAGTTGTTTATTTACATATACTATATTTATTTGAATTTGAGTCAAATATGGATCATTCAAATGAACTAATACTAACAATACGGTGTATTCCATTTTGTCATATTAGTATGTTAAGGTCGAATCTTCTAAATCCCTATTATGTAATGTTAAATTCATGAATATGGACTTTTCTCAACCATAAATTGACTTTATATCAATAAATGGTTGAAACATATAAGGTGCATATTTGCATTTGTATTATTTAATTCGATTTTTTAACCTTAGGTTTAATTTATCTCAATTATTTAATGTTAAAATTATGCCTATCGAATTTTTTCAAAGATAGATCGACTATTTATTTGATAATAATAGAAATTGAGTTATATATTTACATATACTATATTTATTTGAATTTGAGTCAAATATGGACTATTCAAATGAAATAATACTAACAATACGGTGTATTCCATTTTGTCATATTAGTATGTTAAGGTCGAATCTTCTAAATATCAATTGTGTAATTTTAAATTCATGATTATGGACTTTTCTCAACCATAAATTGACTTCGTATTAATCAATGGTTGAAACTTATAAGGGGCATATTTGAATTTGTAATATTTAATTCAATTTTTTAACGTTAGATTTACTTTATCTCAATTGTTTAATGTTAAAATTATGGCTATCGATTTTTGTCAACCATAGATAGACTATTTATTTGATAAGAATAGAAATTGAGGAGTATATTTACATATAATATATTTATTTGAATTTGAGTCAAATATGGATCATTCAAATGAACTAATACTAACAATACGGTGTATTCCATTTTGTCATATTAGTATGTTAAGGTCGAATCTTCTAAATCCTAATTGTATAATGTTAAATTCATGATTATGGACTTTTCTCAACCATAAATTGACTTCATATCAATAAATGGTTTTAACTTATAAGTGCCATATTTGCATTTGTAATATTTAATTCAATATTTTAACGTTAGATTTACTTTATCTCAATTGTTAAATGTTAAAATTATGGCTATCGATTTTTGTAACCATAGATAGACTATTTATTAGATAAGAATAGAAATTGAGGTGTATATTTTTACATATAATATATTTATTTGAATTTGAGTCAAATATGGATCATTCAAATGAACTAATACTAACAATACGGTGTATTCCATTTTGTCATATTAGTATGTTAAGGTCGAATCTTCTAAATCTCAATTGTGTAATGTTAAATTCATGATTATGGACTTTTCTCAACCATAAATTGACATCATATCAATAAATGGTTGAAACATATAAGGTGCATATTTGCATTTGTATTATTTAATTCGATTTTTTAACCTTAGGTTTAATTTATCTCAATTATTTAATGTCAAAATTATGCCTATCGAATTTTTTCAAAGATAGATCGACTATTTATTTGATAATAATAGAAATTGAGTTGTATATTTACATATACTATATTTATTTGAATTTGAGTCAAATATGGATCATTCAAATGAACTAATACTAACAATACGGTGTATTCCATTTTGTCATATTAGTATGTTAAGGTCGAATCTTCTAAATCCCAATTGTGTAATGTTAAATTCATGATTATATACTTTTCTCAACCATAAATTGACTTCATATCAATCAATGGTTGAAACTTATAAGTCGTATATTTGCATTTGTAATATTTAATTCAATTTTTTAATTTTAGATTTACTTTATCTCAATTGTTTAATGTTAAAATTATGGCAATCGATTTTTGTTAACCATAGATAGACTATTTATTTGATAAGAATAGAAATTGAGGTGTATATTTACATATACTATATTTATTTGAATTTGAGTCAAATATGGATCATTCAAATGAACTAATACTAACAATACGGTGTATTCCATTTTGTCATATTAGTATGTTAAGGTCGAATCTTCTAAATCCCAATTGTGTAATGTTAAATTCATAATTATGGACTTTTCTCAACCATAAATTGATTTCATATCAATAAATTGTTGAAACATATAAGGCGTATATTTGAATTTGTAATATTTAATTCAATTTTTTAACGTTAGATTTACTTTATCTCAATTGTTTAATGTTAAAATTATGGCTATCGATTTTTGTCAACCATAGATAGACTATTTATTTGATAAGAATAGAAATTGAGGTGTATATTTACATATACTATATTTATTTGAATTTGAGTCAAATATGGACCATTCAAATAAACTAATATTAACAATACGGTGTATTCCATTTTGTCATATTAGTATGTTAAGGTCGAATCTTCTAAATCCCTATTGTGTAATGTAAAATTCATGATTATGGACTTTTCTCAACCATAAATTGACTTTATATCAATAAATGGTTGAAACTTATAAGTGCCATATTTGCATTTGTAATATTTAATTCAATATTTTAACGTTAGATTTACTTTATTTCAATTGTTTAATGTTATAATTATGGCTATCGATTTTTGTCAACCATAGATAGCTTATTTATTTGATAAGAATAGAAATTGAGGTGTATATTTTTACATATACTATATTTATTTGAATTTGAGTCAAATATGGATCATTCAAATGAACTAATACTAACAATACGGTGTATTCCATTTTTTCATATTAGTATGTTAAGGTCGAATCTTCTAAATCCCTATTGTGTAATGTTAAATTCATGATTATGGACTTTTCTTAACCATAAATTGACTTTATATCAATAAATGGTTGAAACATATAAGGTGCATATTTGCATTTGTATTATTTAATTCGATTTTTTAACCTTAGGTTTAATTTATCTCAATTATTTAATGTTAAAATTATGCCTATCGAATTTTTTAAAAGATAGATCGACTATTTATTTGATAATAATAGAAATTGAGTTGTATATTTACATATACTATATTTATTTGAATTTGAGTCAAATATGGATCATTCAAATGAACTAATACTAACAATACGGTGTATTTCATTTTGTCATATTAGTATGTTAAGGTCGAATCTTCTAAATCCCTATTGTGTAATGTAAAATTCATGATTATGGACTTTTCTCAACCATAAATTGACTTTATATCAATAAATGGTTGAAACTTATAAGTGCCATATTTGCATTTGTAATATTTAATTCAATATTTTAACGTTAGATTTACTTTATCTCAATTGTTTAATGTTAAAATTATGGCTATCGATTTTTGTCAACCATAGATAGACTATTTATTTGATAAGAATAGAAATTGAGGTGTATATTTACATATACTATATTTATTTGAATTTGAGTCAAATATGGATCATTCAAATGAACTAATACTAACAATACGGTGTATTCCATTTTGTCATATTAGTATGTTAAGGTCGAATCTTCTAAATCCCAATTGTGTAATGTTAAATTCATGATTATGTACTTTTCTCAACCATAAATTGACATCATATCAATAAATGGTTGAAACATATAAGGTGCATATTTGCATTTGTATTATTTAATTCGATATTTTAACCTTTGGTTTAATTTATCTCAATTATTTAATGTTAAAATTATGCATATCAAATTTTTTCAAAGATAGATCGACTATTTATTTGATAATAATAGAAATTGAGTTGTATATTTATATATACTATATTTATTTGAATTTGAGTCAAATATGGATCATTCAAATGAACTAATACTAACAATACGGTGTATTCCATTTTGTCATATTAGTATGTTAAGGTCGAATCTTCTAAATCCCAATTGTGTAATGTTAAATTCATGATTATATACTTTTCTCAACTACAAATTGACTTCATATCAATCAATGGTTGAAACTTATAAGGCGCATATTTGCATTTGTGTTATTTAATTCAATTTTTTAACGTTTGATTTACTTAATCTCAATTGTTTAATGTTAAAATTATGGCTATCGAGTTTTTTCAAAGATAGATATCCTATTTATTTGATAAGAATAGAAATTGAGGTGTATATTTACATATACTATATTTATTTGAATTTGAGTCAAATATGGATCATTCAAATGAACTAATACTAATAATACGGTGTATTCCATTTTGTCATATTAGTATGTTAAGGTCGAATCTTCTAAATCCCAATTGTATAATGTTAAATTCATGATTATGGACTTTTCTCAACCATAAATTGACTTCATATCAATAAATGGTTGAAACTTATAAGTGCCATATTTGCATTTGTAATATTTAATTCAATATTTTAACGTTAGATTTACTTTATCTCAATTGTTTAATGTTAAAATTATGGCTATCGATTTTTGTCAACCATATATAGACTATTTATTTGATAAGAATAGAAATTGAGGTGTATATTTACATATCCTATATTTCTTTGAATTTGAGTCAAATATGGATCATTCAAATGAACTAATACTAACAATACGGTGTATTCCATTTTGTCATATTAGTATGTTAAGGTCGAATCTTCTAAATCCCAATTGTGTAATGTTAAATTCATGATTATGTACTTTTCTCAACCATAAATTGACATCATATCAATAAATGGTTGAAACATATAAGGTGCATATTTGCATTTGTATTATTTAATTCGATATTTTAACCTTAGGTTTAATTTATCTCAATTATTTAATGTTAAAATTATGCATATCAAATTTTTTCAAAGATAGATCGACTATTTATTTGATAATAATAGAAATTGAGTTGTATATTTATATATACTATATTTATTTGAATTTGAGTCAAATATGTATCATTCAAATGAACTAATACTAACAATACGGTGTATTCCATTTTGTCATATTAGTATGTTAAGGTCGAATCTTCTAAATCCCAATTGTGTAATGTTAAATTCATGATTATATACTTTTCTCAACTACAAATTGACTTCATATCAATCAATGGTTGAAACTTATAAGTGCCATATTTGCATTTGTGTTATTTAATTCAATTTTTTAACGTTTGATTTACTTAATCTCAATTGTTTAATGTTAAAATTATGGCTATCGAGTTTTTTCAAAGATAGATATCCTATTTATTTGATATGAATAGAAATTGAGGTGTATATTTACATATACTATATTTATTTGAATTTGAGTCAAATATGGATCATTCAAATGAACTAATACTAACAATACGGTGTATTCCATTTTGTCATATTAGTATGTTAAGGTCGAATCTTCTAAATCCCAATTGTATAATGTTAAATTCATGATTATGGACTTTTCTCAACCATAAATTGACTTCATATCAATCAATGGTTGAAACTTATAAGGCGTATATTTGCATTTGTAATATTTAATTCAATATTTTAACGTTAGATTTACTTTATCTCAATTGTTTAATGTTAAAATTATGGCTATCGATTTTTGTCAACCATAGATAGACTATTTATTTGATAAGAATAGAAATTGAGGTGTATATTTACATATACTATATTTATTTGAATTTGAGTCAAATATGGATCATTCAAATGAACTAATACTAACAATACGGTGTATTCCATTTTGTCATATTAGTATGTTAAGGTCGAATCTTCTAAATCCCAATTGTGTAATGTTAAATTCATAATTATGGACTTTTCTCAACCATAAATTGACTTCATATCAATAAATGGTTGAAACATATAAGGCGTATATTTGAATTTGTAATATTTAATTCAATTTTTTAACGTTAGATTTACTTTATCTCAATTGTTTAATGTTAAAATTATGGCTATCGATTTTTGTCAACCATAGATAAACTATTTATTTGATAAGAATAGAAATTGAGTTGTATATTTACATATACTATATTTATTTGAATTTGAGTCAAATATGGACCATTCAAATGAACTAATACTAACAATACGGTGTATTCCATTTTGTCATATTAGTATGTTAAGGTCGAATCTTCTAAATCCCAATTGTGTAATGTTAAATTCATGATTATATACTTTTCTCAACTACAAATTGACTTCATATCAATCAATGGTTGAAACTAATAAGGCGCATATTTGCATTTGTGTTATTTAATTCAATTTTTTAACGTTTGATTTACTTAATCTCAATTGTTTAATGTTAAAATTATGGCTATCGAGTTTTTTCAAAGATAGATATCCTATTTATTTGATAAGAATAGAAATTGAGGTGTATATTTACATATACTATATTTATTTGAATTTGAGTCAAATATGGATCATTCAAATGAACTAATACTAATAATACGGTGTATTCCATTTTGTCATATTAGTATGTTAAGGTCGAATCTTCTAAATCTCAATGGTGTAATGTTAAATTCATGATTATGGACTTTTCTCAACCATAAATTGACATCATATCAATAAATGGTTGAAACATATAAGGTGCATATTTGCATTTGTATTATTTAATTCGATTTTTTAACCTTAGGTTTAATTTATCTCAATTATTTAATGTTAAAATTATGCCTATCGAATTTTTTGAAAGATAGATCGACTATTTATTTGATAATAATAGAAATTGAGGTGTATATTTACATATACTATATTTATTTGAATTTGAGTCAAATATGGATCATTCAAATGAACTAATACTAACAATACGGTGTATTCCATTTTGTCATATTAGTATGTTAAGGTCGAATCTTCTAAATCCCAATTGTGTAATGTTAAATTCATAATTATGGACTTTTCTCAACCATAAATTGACTTCATATCAATAAATGGTTGAAACATATAAGGCGTATATTTGAATTTGTAATATTTAATTCAATTTTTTAACGTTAGATTTACTTTATCTCAATTGTTTAATGTTAAAATTATGGCTATCGATTTTTGTCAACCATAGATAGACTATTTATTTGATAAGAATAGAAATTGAGTTGTATAATTACATATACTATATTTATTTGAATTTGAGTCAAATATGGACCATTCAAATGAACTAATACTAACAATACGGTGTATTCCATTTTGTCATATTAGTATGTTAAGGTCGAATCTTCTAAATCCCAATTGTGTAATGTTAAATTCATGATTATATACTTTTCTCAACTACAAATTGACTTCATATCAATCAATGGTTGAAACTAATAAGGCGCATATTTGCATTTGTGTTATTTAATTCAATTTTTTAACGTTTGATTTACTTAATCTCAATTGTTTAATATTAAAATTATGGCTATCGAGTTTTTTCAAAGATAGATATCCTATTTATTTGATAAGAATAGAAATTGAGGTGTATATTTACATATACTATATTTATTTGAATTTGAGTCAAATATGGATCATTCAAATGAACTAATACTAATAATACGGTGTATTCCATTTTGTCATATTAGTATGTTAAGGTCGAATCTTCTAAATCTCAATTGTGTAATGTTAAATTCATGATTATGGACTTTTCTCAACCATAAATTGACATCATATCAATAAATGGTTGAAACATATAAGGTGCATATTTGCATTTGTATTATTTAATTCGATTTTTTAACCTTAGGTTTAATTTATCTCAATTATTTAATGTTAAAATTATGCCTATCAAATTTTTTCAAAGATAGATCGACTATTTATTTGATAATAATAGAAATTGAGGTGTATATTTACATATACTATATTTATTTGAATTTGAGTCAAATATGGATCATTCAAATGAACTAATACTAACAATACGGTGTATTCCATTTTGTCATATTCGTATGTTAAGGTCGAATCTTCTAAATCTCAATTGTGTAATGTTAAATTCATGATTATGGACTTTTCTCAACCATAAATTGACATCATATCAATAAATGGTTGAAACATATAAGGTGCATATTTGCATTTGTATTATTTAATTCGATTTTTTAACCTTAGGTTTAATTTATCTCAATTATTTAATGTTAAAATTATGCCTATCGAATTTTTTCAAAGATAGATCGACTATTTATTTGATAATAATAGAAATTGAGTTGTATATTTACATATACTATATTTATTTGAATTTGAGTCAAATATGGATCATTCAAATGAACTAATACTAACAATACGGTGTATTCCATTTTGTCATATTAGTATGTTAAGGTCGAATCTTCTAAATCCCAATTGTGTAATGTTAAATTCATGATTATATACTTTTCTCAACCATAAATTGACTTCATATCAATCAATGGTTGAAACTTATAAGTCGTATATTTGCATTTGTAATATTTAATTCAATTTTTTAATTTTAGATTTACTTTATCTCAATTGTTTAATGTTAAAATTATGGCAATCGATTTTTGTTAACCATAGATAGACTATTTATTTGATAAGAATAGAAATTGAGGTGTATATTTACATATACTATATTTATTTGAATTTGAGTCAAATATGGATCATTCAAATGAACTAATACTAACAATACGGTGTATTCCATTTTGTCATATTAGTATGTTAAGGTCGAATCTTCTAAATCCCAATTGTGTAATGTTAAATTCATGATTATGTACTTTTCTCAACCATAAATTGACATCATATCAATAAATGGTTGAAACATATAAGGTGCATATTTGCATTTGTATTATTTAATTCGATATTTTAACCTTAGGTTTAATTTATCTCAATTATTTAATGTTAAAATTATGCCTATCGAAATTTTTCAAAGATAGATCGACTATTTATTTGATAATAATAGAAATTGAGTTGTATATTTACATATACTATATTTATTTGAATTTGAGTCAAATATGGACTATTCAAATGAACTAATACTAACAATACGGTGTATTCAATTTTGTCATATAAGTATGTTAAGGTCGAATCTTCTAAATATCAATTGTGTAATTTTGAATTCATGATTATGGACTTTTCTCAACCATAAATTGACTTCGTATTAATCAATGGTTGAAACGTATAAGGGGCATATTTGAATTTGTAATATTTAATTCAATTTTTTAACGTTAGATTTACTTTATCTCAATTGTTTAATGTTAAAATTATGGCTATCGATTTTTGTCAACCATAGATAGACTATTTATTTGATAAGAATAGAAATTGAGGAGTATATTTACATATAATATATTTATTTGAATTTGAGTCAAATATGGATCATTCAAATGAACTAATACTAACAGTACGGTGTATTCCATTTTGTCATATTAGTATGTTAAGGTCGAATCTTCTAAATCCCAATTGTATAATGTTAAATTCATGATTATGGACTTTTCTCAACCATAAATGGACATCATATCAATAAATGGTTTTAACTTATAAGTGCCATATTTGCATTTGTAATATTTAATTCAATATTTTAACGTCAGATTTACTTTATCTCAATTGTTTAATGTTAAAATTATGGCTATCGATTTTTGTCAACCATAGATAGACTATTTATTTGATAAGAATAGAAATTGACGTGTATATTTTTACATATAATATATTTATTTGAATTTGAGTCAAATATGGATCATTCAAATGACCTAATACTAACAATACGGTGTATTCCATTTTGTCATATTAGTATGTTAAGGTCGAATCTTCTAAATCTAAATTGTGTAATGTTAAATTCATGATTATGGACTTTTCTCAACCATAAATTGACATCATATCAATAAATGGTTGAAACATATAAGGTGCATATTTGCATTTGTATTATTTAATTCGATTTTTTAACCTTAGGTTTAATTTATCTCAATTATTTAATGTTAAAATTATGCCTATCGAATTTTTTCAAAGATAGATCGACTATTTATTTGATAATAATAGAAATTGAGTTGTATATTTACATATACTATATTTATTTGAATTTGAGTCAAATATGGACTATTCAAATGAACTAATACTAACAATACGGTGTATTCAATTTTGTCATATAAGTATGTTAAGGTCGAATCTTCTAAATATCAATTGTGTAATTTTAAATTCATGATTATGGACTTTTCTCAAAAATAAATTGACTTCGTATTAATCAATGGTTGAAACTTATAAGGGGCATATTTGAATTTGTAATATTTAATTCAATTTTTTAACGTTAGATTTACTTTATCTCAATTGTTTAATGTTAAAATTATGGCTATCGATTTTTGTCAACCATAGATAGACTATTTATTTGATAAGAATAGAAATTGAGGAGTATATTTACATATAATATATTTATTTGAATTTGAGTCAAATATGGATCATTCAAATGAACTAATACTAACAGTACGGTGTATTCCATTTTGTCATATTAGTATGTTAAGGTCGAATCTTCTAAATCCCAATTGTATAATGTTAAATTCATGATTATGGACTTTTCTCAACCATAAATGGACATCATATCAATAAATGGTTTTAACTTATAAGTGCCATATTTGCATTTGTAATATTTAATTCAATATTTTAACGTCAGATTTACTTTATCTCAATTGTTTAATGTTAAAATTATGGCTATCGATTTTTGTCAACCATAGATAGACTATTTATTTGATAAGAATAGAAATTGACGTGTATATTTTTACATATAATATATTTATTTGAATTTGAGTCAAATATGGATCATTCAAATGACCTAATACTAACAATACGGTGTATTCCATTTTGTCATATTAGTATGTTAAGGTCGAATCTTCTAAATCTCAATTGTGTAATGTTAAAATCATGATTATGGACTTTTCTCAACCATAAATTGACATCATATCAATAAATGGTTGAAACATATAAGGTGCATATTTGCATTTGTATTGTTTAATTCGATTTTTTAACGTTTGATTTACTTAATCTCAATTGTTTAATGTTAAAATTATGGCTATCGAGTTTTTTCAAAGATAGATATCCTATTTATTTGATAAGAATAGAAATTGAGGTGTATATTTACATATACTATATTTATTTGAATTTGAGTCAAATATGGACTATTCAAATGAACTAATACTAACAATACGGTGTATTCAATTTTGTCATATAAGTATGTTAAGGTCGAATCTTCAAAATATCAATTGTGTAATTTTAAATTCATGATTATGGACTTTTCTCAACCATAAATTGACTTCGTATCAATCAATGGTTGAAACTTATAAGGCGTATATTTGCATTTGTAATATTTAATTCAATTTTTTAATTTTAGATTTACTTTATCTCAATTGTTTAATGTTAAAATTATGGCAATCGATTTTTGTTAACCATAGATAGACTATTTATTTGATAAGAATAGAAATTGAGGTGTATATTTACATATACTATATTTATTTGAATTTGAGTCAAATATGGATCATTCAAATGAACTAATACTAACAATACGGTGTATTCCATTTTGTCATATTAGTATGTTAAGGTCGAATCTTCTAAATCCCAATTGTGTAATGTTAAATTCATAATTATGGACTTTTCTCAACCATAAATTGATTTCATATCAATAAATGGTTGAAACATATAAGGCGTATATTTGAATTTGTAATATTTAATTCAATTTTTTAACGTTAGATTTACTTTATCTCAATTGTTTAATGTTAAAATTATGGCTATCCATTTTTGTCAACCATAGATAGACTATTTATTTGATAAGAATAGAAATTGAGGTGTATATTTACATATACTATATTTATTTGAATTTGAGTCAAATATGGACCATTCAAATGAACTAATACTAACAATACAGTGTATTCCATTTTGTCATATTAGTATGTTAAGGTCGAATCTTCTAAATCCCAATTGTGTAATGTTAAATTCATGATTATATACTTTTCTCAACTACAAATTGACTTCATATCAATCAATGGTTGAAACTAATAAGGCGCATATTTGCATTTGTGTTATTTAATTCAATTTTTTAACGTTTGATTTACTTAATCTCAATTGTTTAATGTTAAAATTATGGCTATCGAGTTTTTTCAAAGATAGATATCCTATTTATTTGATAAGAATAGAAATTGAGGTGTATATTTACATATACTATATTTATTTGAATTTGAGTCAAATATGGATCATTCAAATGAACTAATACTAATAATACGGTGTATTCCATTTTGTCATATTAGTATGTTAAGGTCGAATCTTCTAAATCACAATTGTATAATGTTAAATTCATGATTATGGACTTTTCTCAACCATAAATGGACTTCATATCAATAAATGGTTGAAACTTATAAGTGCCATATTTGCATTTGTAATATTTAATTCAATATTTTAATGTTAGATTTACTTTATCTCAATTGTTTAATGTTAAAATTATGGCTATCGATTTTTGTCAACCATAGATAGACTATTTATTTGATAAGAATAGAAATTGAGGTGTATATTTACATATACTATATTTATTTGAATTTGAGTCAAATATGGATCATTCAAATGAACTAATACTAACAATACGGTGTATTCCATTTTGTCATATTAGTATGTTAAGGTCGAATCTTCTAAATCCCAATTGTGTAATGTTAAATTCATGATTATGTACTTTTCTCAACCATAAATTGACATCATATCAATAAATGGTTGAAACATATAAGGTGCATATTTGCATTTGTATTATTTAATTCGATATTTTAACGTTAGATTTACTTTATCTCAATTGTTTAATGTTAAAATTATGGCTATCGATTTTTGTCAACCATAGATAGACTATTTATTTGATAAGAATAGAAATTGAGGTGTATATTTACATATACTATATTTATTTGAATTTGAGTCAAATATGGATCATTCAAATGAACTAATACTAACAATACGGTGTATTCCATTTTGTCATATTAGTATGTTAAGGTCGAATCTTCTAAATCCCAATTGTGTAATGTTAAATTCATGATTATGGACTTTTCTCAACCATAAATTGACATCATATCAATAAATGGTTGAAACATATAAGGTGCATATTTGCATTTGTATTATTTAATTCGATATTTTAACGTTAGATTTACTTTATCTCAATTGTTTAATGTTAAAATTATGGCTATCGATTTTTGTCAACCATAGATAGACTATTTATTTGATAAGAATAGAAATTGAGGTGTATATTTACATATACTATATTTATTTGAATTTGAGTCAAATATGTATCATTCAAATGAACTAATACTAACAATACGGTGTATTCCATTTTGTCATATTAGTATGTTAAGGTCGAATCTTCTAAATCCCAATTGTGTAATGTTAAATTCATAATTATGGACTTTTCTCAACCATAAATTGACTTCATATCAATAAATGGTTGAAACATATAAGGCGTATATTTGAATTTGTAATATTTAATTCAATTTTTTAACGTTAGATTTACTTTATCTCAATTGTTTAATGTTAAAATTATGGCTATCGATTTTTGTCAACCATAAATAGACTATTTATTTGATAAGAATAGATATTGAGGTGTATATTTACATATACTATATTTATTTGAATTTGAGTCAAATATGGATCATTCAAATGAACTAATACTAACAATACGGTGTATTCCATTTTGTCATATTAGTATGTTAAGGTCGAATCTTCTAAATCTCAATTGTGTAATGTTAAATTCATGATTATGGACTTTTCTCAACCATAAATTGACATCATATCAATAAATGGTTGAAACATATAAGGTGCATATTTGCATTTGTATTATTTAATTCGATTTTTTAACCTTAGGTTTAATTTATCTCAATTATTTAATGTTAAAATTATGCCTATCGAATTTTTTCAAAGATAGATCGACTATTTATTTGATAATAATAGAAATTGAGTTGTATATTTACATATAATATATTTATTTGAATTTGAGTCAAATATGGATCATTCAAATGAACTAATACTAACAGTACGGTGTATTCCATTTTGTCATATTAGTATGTTAAGGTCGAATCTTCTAAATCCCAATTGTATAATGTTAAATTCATGATTATGGACTTTTCTCAACCATAAATGGACTTCATATCAATAAATGGTTTTAACTTATAAGTGCCATATTTGCATTTGTAATATTTAATTCAATATTTTAACGTCAGATTTACTTTATCTCAATTGTTTAATGTTAAAATTATGGCTATCGATTTTTGTCAACCATAGATAGACTATTTATTTGATAAGAATAGAAATTGACGTGTATATTTTTACATATAATATATTTATTTGAATTTGAGTCAAATATGGATCATTCAAATGAACTAATACTAACAATACGGTGTATTCCATTTTGTCATATTAGTATGTTAAGGTCGAATCTTCTAAATCTCAATTGTGTAATGTTAAATTCATGATTATGGACTTTTCTCAACCATAAATTGACATCATATCAATAAATGGTTGAAACATATAAGGTGCATATTTGCATTTGTATTATTTAATTCGATTTTTTAACGTTAGATTTACTTTATCTCAATTGTTTAATGTTAAAATTATGGCTATCGATTTTTGTCAACCATAGATAGACTATTTATTTGATAAGAATAGAAATTGAGGAGTATATTTACATATAATATATTTATTTGAATTTGAGTCAAATATGGATCATTCAAATGAACTAATACTAACAGTACGGTGTATTCCATTTTGTCATATTAGTATGTTAAGGTCGAATCTTCTAAATCCCAATTGTATAATGTTAAATTCATGATTATGGACTTTTCTCAACCATAAATGGACTTCATATCAATAAATGGTTTTAACTTATAAGTGCCATATTTGCATTTGTAATATTTAATTCAATATTTTAACGTCAGATTTACTTTATCTCAATTGTTTAATGTTAAAATTATGGCTATCGATTTTTGTCAACCATAGATAGACTATTTATTTGATAAGAATAGAAATTGACGTGTATATTTTTACATATAATATATTTATTTGAATTTGAGTCAAATATGGATCATTCAAATGAACTAATACTAACAATACGGTGTATTCCATTTTGTCATATTAGTATGTTAAGGTCGAATCTTCTAAATCTCAATTGTGTAATGTTAAATTCATGATTATGGACTTTTCTCAACCATAAATTGACATCATATCAATAAATGGTTGAAACATATAAGGTGCATATTTGCATTTGTATTATTTAATTCGATTTTTTAACCTTAGGTTTAATTTATCTCAATTATTTAATGTTAAAATTATGCCTATCGAATTTTTTCAAAGATAGATCGACTATTTATTTGATAAGAATAGAAATTGAGGTGTATATTTACATATACTATATTTATTTGAATTTGAGTCAAATATGGACCATTCAAATGAACTAATACTAACAATACGGTGTATTCCATTTTTTCATATTAGTATGTTAAGGTCGAATCTTCTAAATCCCAATTGTGTAATGTTAAATTCATGATTATATTCTTTTCTCAACCATAAATTGACTTCATATCAATCAATGGTTGAAACTTATAAGGCGTATATTTGCATTTGTAATATTAAATTCAATATTTTAACGTTAGATTTACTTTATCTCAATTGTTTTATGTTAAAATTATGGCTATCGATTTTTGTCAACCATAGATAGACTATTTATTTGATAAGAATAGAAATTGAGGAGTATATTTACATATAATATATTTATTTGAATTTGAGTCAAATATGGATCATTCAAATGAACTAATACTAACAATACGGTGTATTCCATTTTGTCATATTAGTATGTTAAGGTCGAATCTTCTAAATCCCAATTGTATAATGTTAAATTCATGATTATGGACTTTTCTCAACCATAAATTGACTTAATATCAATAAATGGTTTTAACTTATAAGTGCCATATTTGCATTTGTAATATTTAATTCAATATTTTAACGTTAGATTTACTTTATCTCAATTGTTTAATGTTAAAATTATGGCTATCGATTTTTGTCAACCATAGATAGACTATTTATTTGATAAGAATAAAATTTGACGTGTATATTTTTACATATAATATATTTATTTGAATTTGAGTCAAATATGGATCATTCAAATGAACTAATACTAACAATACGGTGTATTCCATTTTGTTATATTAGTATGTTAAGGTCGAATCTTCTAAATCTCATTTATGTAATGTTAAATTCATGATTATGGACTTTTCTCAACCATAAATTGACATCATATCAATAAATGGTTGAAACATATAAGGTGCATATTTGCATTTGTATTATTTAATTCGATTTTTTAACCTTAGGTTTAATTTATCTCAATTATTTAATGTTAAAATTATGCCTATCGAATTTTTTCAAAGATAGATCGACTATTTATTTGATAATAATAGAAATTGAGTTGTATATTTACATATACTATATTTATTTGAATTTGAGTCAAATATGGATCATTCAAATGAACTAATACTAACAATACGGTGTATTCCATTTTGTCATATTAGTATGTTAAGGTCGAATCTTCTAAATCCCAATTGTGTAATGTTAAATTCATGATTATATACTTTTCTCAACCATAAATTGACTTCATATCAATCAATGGTTGAAACTTATAAGGCGTATATTTGCATTTGTAATATTTAATTCAATTTTTTAATTTTAGATTTACTTTATCTCAATTGTTTAATGTTAAAATTATGGCAATCGATTTTTGTTAACCATAGATAGACTATTTATTTGATAAGAATAGAAATTGAGGTGTATATTTACATATACTATATTTATTTGAATTTGAGTCAAATATGGATCATTCAAATGAACTAATACTAACAATACGGTGTATTCCATTTTTTCATATTAGTATGTTAAGGTCGAATCTTCTAAATCCCTATTGTGTAATGTTAAATTCATGATTATGGACTTTTCTCAACCATAAATTGACATCATATCAATAAATGGTTGAAACATATAAGGTGCATATTTGCATTTGTATTATTTAATTCAATTTTTTAACGTTAGATTTACTTTATCTCAATTGTTTAATGTTAAAATTATGGCTATCGATTTTTGTCAACCATAGATAGACTATTTATTTGATAAGAATAGAAATTGAGGTGTATATTTACATATACTATATTTATTTGAATTTGAGTCAAATATGGACCATTCAAATGAACTAATACTAACAATACGGTGTATTCCATTTTGTCATATTAGTATGTTAAGGTCGAATCTTCTAAATCCCTATTGTGTAATGTTAAATTCATGATTATATACTTTTCTCAACCATAAATTGACTTCATATCAATCAGTGGTTGAAACATATAAGGCGTATATTTGCATTTGTAATATTTAATTCAATATTTTAACGTTAGATTTACTTTATCTCAATTGTTTAATGTTAAAATTATGGCTATCGATTTTTGTCAACTATAGATAGACTATTTATTTGATAACAATATAAATTGAGTTGTATATTTTTACATATACTATATTTATTTGAATTTTATTCAAATATGGACCATTCAAATGAACTAATACTAACAATACGGTGTATTCCATTTTTTCATATTAGTATGTTAAGGTCGAATCTTCTAAATCCCAATTGTGTAATGTTAAATTCTTGATTATGGACTTTTCTCAACCATAAATTGACATCATATCAATAAATGGTTGAAACATATAAGGTGCATATTTGCATTTGTATTATTTAATTCGATTTTTTAACCTTAGGTTTAATTTATCTCAATTGTTTAATGTTAAAATTATGGCTATCGATTTTTGTCAACCATAGATAGACTATTTATTTGATAAGAATAGAAATTGAGGTGTATATTTACATATACTATATTTATTTGAATTTGAGTCAAATATGGACCATTCAAATGAACTAATACTAACAATACGGTGTATTCCATTTTGTCATATTAGTATGTTAAGGTCGAATCTTCTAAATCCCTATTGTGTAATGTTAAATTCATGATTATATACTTTTCTCAACCATAAATTGACTTCATATCAATCAGTGGTTGAAACATATAAGGCGTATATTTGCATTTGTAATATTAAATTCAATATTTTAACGTTAGATTTACTTTATCTCAATTCTTTTATGTTAAAATTATGGCTATCGATTTTTGTCAACCATAGATAGACTATTTATTTGATAACAATATAAATTGAGTTGTATATTTTTACATATGCTATATTTATTTGAATTTGATTCAAATATGGACCATTCAAATGAACTAATACTAACAATACGGTGTATTCCATTTTTTCATATTAGTATGTTAAGGTCGAATTTTCAAAATCCCAATTGTGTAATGTTAAATTCTTGATTATGGACTTTTCTCAACCATAAATTGACATCATATCAATAAATGGTTGAAACATATAAGGTGCATATTTGCATTTGTATTATTTAATTCGATTTTTTAACCTTAGGTTTAATTTATCTCAATTGTTTAATGTTAAAATTATGGCTATCGATTTTTGTCAACCATAGATAGCTTATTTATTTGATAAGAATAGAAATTGAGGTGTATATTTTTACATATACTATATTTATTTCAATTTGAGTCAAATATGAATCATTCAAATGAACTAATACTAACAATACGGTGTACTCCATTTTTTCATATTAGTATGTTAAGGTCGAATCTTCTAAATCCCTATTGTGTAATGTTAAATTCATGATTATGGACTTTTCTCAACCATAAATTGACTTTATATCAATAAATGGTTGAAACATATAAGGTGCATATTTGCATTTGTATTATTTAATTCGATTTTTTAACCTTAGGTTTAATTTATCTCAATTATTTAATGTTAAAATTATGCCTATCGAATTTTTTCAAAGATAGATCGACTATTTATTTGATAATAAAAGAAATTGAGTTGTATATTTACATATACTATATTTATTTGAATTTGAGTCAAATATGGATCATTCAAATTAACTAATACTAATAATACGGTGTATTCCATTTTGTCATATTAGTATGTTAAGGTCGAATCTTCTAAATCCCAATTGTGTAATGTAAAATTCATGATTATGGACTTTTCTCAACCATAAATTGACTTTATATCAATAAATGGTTGAAACTTATAAATGCCATATTTGCATTTGTAATATTTAATTCAATATTTTAACATTAGATTTACTTTATCTCAATTGTTTAATGTTAAAATTATGGCTATCGATTTTTGTTAACCATAGATAGACTATTTATTTGATAAGAATAGAAATTGAGGTGTATATTTACATATACTATATTTATTTGAATTTGAGTCAAATATGGATCATTCAAATGAACTAATACTAACAATACGGTGTATTCCATTTTGTCATATTAGTATGTTAAGGTCGAATCTTCTAAATCCCTATTGTGTAATGTTAAATTCATAATTATGGACTTTTCTCAACCATAAATTGACTTCATATCAATAAATGGTTGAAACATATAAGGTGCATATTTGAATTTGTAATATTTAATTCAAATTTTTAACGTTAGATTTACTTTATCTCAATTGTTTAATGTTAAAATTATGGCTATCGATTTTTGTCAACCATAGATAGACTATTTATTTGATAAGAATAGAAATTGAGGTGTATATTTACATATACTATATTTATTTGAATTTGAGTCAAATATGGACCATTCAAATGAACTAATACTAACAATACGGTGTATTCCATTTTGTCATATTAGTATGTTATGGTCGAATCTTCTAAATCCCTATTGTGTAATGTTAAATTCATGATTATATACTTTTCTCAACCATAAATTGACTTCATATCAATCAGTGGTTGAAACATATAAGGCGTATATTTGCATTTGTAATATTTAATTCAATATTTTAACGTTAGATTTACTTTATCTCAATTGTTTAATGTTAAAATTATGGCTATCGATTTTTGTCAACTATAGATAGACTATTTATTTGATAACAATATAAATTGAGTTGTATATTTTTACATATACTATATTTATTTGAATTTGATTCAAATATGGACCATTCAAATGAACTAATACTAACAATACGGTGTATTCCATTTTTTCATATTAGTATGTTAAGGTCGAATCTTCTAAATCCCAATTGTGTAATGTTAAATTCTTGATTATGGACTTTTCTCAACCATAAATTGACATCATATCAATAAATGGTTGAAACATATAAGGTGCATATTTGCATTTGTATTATTTAATTCGATTTTTTAACCTTAGGTTTAATTTATCTCAATTGTTTAATGTTAAAATTATGGCTATCGATTTTTGTCAACCATAGATAGACTATTTATTTGATAAGAATAGAAATTGAGGTGTATATTTACATATACTATATTTATTTGAATTTGAGTCAAATATGGACCATTCAAATGAACTAATACTAACAATACGGTGTATTCCATTTTGTCATATTAGTATGTTAAGGTCGAATCTTCTAAATCCCTATTGTGTAATGTTAAATTCATGATTATATACTTTTCTCAACCATAAATTGACTTCATATCAATCAGTGGTTGAAACATATAAGGCGTATATTTGCATTTGTAATATTAAATTCAATATTTTAACGTTAGATTTACTTTATCTCAATTCTTTTATGTTAAAATTATGGCTATCGATTTTTGTCAACCATAGATAGACTATTTATTTGATAACAATATAAATTGAGTTGTATATTTTTACATATGCTATATTTATTTGAATTTGAGTCAAATATGGACCATTCAAATGAACTAATACTAACAATACGGTGTATTCCATTTTTTCATATTAGTATGTTAAGGTCGAATTTTCAAAATCCCAATTGTGTAATGTTAAATTCTTGATTATGGACTTTTCTCAACCATAAATTGACATCATATCAATAAATGGTTGAAACATATAAGGTGCATATTTGCATTTGTATTATTTAATTCGATTTTTTAACCTTAGGTTTAATTTATCTCAATTGTTTAATGTTAAAATTATGGCTATCGATTTTTGTCAACCATAGATAGCTTATTTATTTGATAAGAATAGAAATTGAGGTGTATATTTTTATATATACTATATTTATTTCAATTTGAGTCAAATATGAATCATTCAAATGAACTAATACTAACAATACGGTGTACTCCATTTTTTCATATTAGTATGTTAAGGTCGAATCTTCTAAATCCCTATTGTGTAATGTTAAATTCATGATTATATACTTTTCTCAACCATAAATTGACTTCATATCAATCAGTGGTTGAAACATATAAGGCGTATATTTGCATTTGTAATATTTAATTCAATATTTTAACGTTAGATTTACTTTATCTCAATTGTTTAATGTTAAAATTATGGCTATCGATTTTTGTCAACTATAGATAGACTATTTATTTGATAACAATATAAATTGAGTTGTATATTTTTACATATACTATATTTATTTGAATTTTATTCAAATATGGACCATTCAAATGAACTAATACTAACAATACGGTGTATTCCATTTTTTCATATTAGTATGTTAAGGTCGAATCTTCTAAATCCCAATTGTGTAATGTTAAATTCTTGATTATGGACTTTTCTCAACCATAAATTGACATCATATCAATAAATGGTTGAAACATATAAGGTGCATATTTGCATTTGTATTATTTAATTCGATTTTTTAACCTTAGGTTTAATTTATCTCAATTGTTTAATGTTAAAATTATGGCTATCGATTTTTGTCAACCATAGATAGACTATTTATTTGATAAGAATAGAAATTGAGGTGTATATTTACATATACTATATTTATTTGAATTTGAGTCAAATATGGACCATTCAAATGAACTAATACTAACAATACGGTGTATTCCATTTTGTCATATTAGTATGTTAAGGTCGAATCTTCTAAATCCCTATTGTGTAATGTTAAATTCATGATTATATACTTTTCTCAACCATAAATTGACTTCATATCAATCAGTGGTTGAAACATATAAGGCGTATATTTGCATTTGTAATATTAAATTCAATATTTTAACGTTAGATTTACTTTATCTCAATTCTTTTATGTTAAAATTATGGCTATCGATTTTTGTCAACCATAGATAGACTATTTATTTGATAACAATATAAATTGAGTTGTATATTTTTACATATGCTATATTTATTTGAATTTGAGTCAAATATGGACCATTCAAATGAACTAATACTAACAATACGGTGTATTCCATTTTTTCATATTAGTATGTTAAGGTCGAATTTTCAAAATCCCAATTGTGTAATGTTAAATTCTTGATTATGGACTTTTCTCAACCATAAATTGACATCATATCAATAAATGGTTGAAACATATAAGGTGCATATTTGCATTTGTATTATTTAATTCGATTTTTTAACCTTAGGTTTAATTTATCTCAATTGTTTAATGTTAAAATTATGGCTATCGATTTTTGTCAACCATAGATAGCTTATTTATTTGATAAGAATAGAAATTGAGGTGTATATTTTTACATATACTATATTTATTTCAATTTGAGTCAAATATGAATCATTCAAATGAACTAATACTAACAATACGGTGTACTCCATTTTTTCATATTAGTATGTTAAGGTCGAATCTTCTAAATCCCTATTGTGTAATGTTAAATTCATGATTATGGACTTTTCTCAACCATAAATTGACTTTATATCAATAAATGGTTGAAACATATAAGGTGCATATTTGCATTTGTATTATTTAATTCGATTTTTTAACCTTAGGTTTAATTTATCTCAATTATTTAATGTTAAAATTATGCCTATCGAATTTTTTCAAAGATAGATCGACTATTTATTTGATAATAAAAGAAATTGAGTTGTATATTTACATATACTATATTTATTTGAATTTGAGTCAAATATGGATCATTCAAATTAACTAATACTAATAATACGGTGTATTCCATTTTGTCATATTAGTATGTTAAGGTCGAATCTTCTAAATCCCAATTGTGTAATGTTAAATTCATGATTATATACTTTTCTCAACCATAAATTGACTTCATATCAATCAGTGGTTGAAACATATAAGGCGTATATTTGCATTTGTAATATTAAATTCAATATTTTAACGTTAGATTTACTTTATCTCAATTCTTTTATGTTAAAATTATGGCTATCGATTTTTGTCAACCATAGATAGACTATTTATTTGATAACAATATAAATTGAGTTGTATATTTTTACATATGCTATATTTATTTGAATTTGAGTCAAATATGGACCATTCAAATGAACTAATACTAACAATACGGTGTATTCCATTTTTTCATATTAGTATGTTAAGGTCGAATTTTCAAAATCCCAATTGTGTAATGTTAAATTCTTGATTATGGACTTTTCTCAACCATAAATTGACATCATATCAATAAATGGTTGAAACATATAAGGTGCATATTTGCATTTGTATTATTTAATTCGATTTTTTAACCTTAGGTTTAATTTATCTCAATTGTTTAATGTTAAAATTATGGCTATCGATTTTTGTCAACCATAGATAGCTTATTTATTTGATAAGAATAGAAATTGAGGTGTATATTTTTATATATACTATATTTATTTCAATTTGAGTCAAATATGAATCATTCAAATGAACTAATACTAACAATACGGTGTACTCCATTTTTTCATATTAGTATGTTAAGGTCGAATCTTCTAAATCCCTATTGTGTAATGTTAAATTCATGATTATATACTTTTCTCAACCATAAATTGACTTCATATCAATCAGTGGTTGAAACATATAAGGCGTATATTTGCATTTGTAATATTTAATTCAATATTTTAACGTTAGATTTACTTTATCTCAATTGTTTAATGTTAACTTCTAAATCCCAATTGTGTAATGTTAAATTCATGATTATGTACTTTTCTCAACCATAAATTGACATCATATCAATAAATGGTTGAAACATATAAGGTGCATATTTGCATTTGTATTATTTAATTCGATATTTTAACCTTAGGTTTAATTTATCTCAATTATTTAATGTTAAAATTATGCCTATCGAATTTTTTCAAAGATAGATCGACTATTTATTTGATAATAATAGAAATTGAGTTGTATATTTATATATACTATATTTATTTGAATTTGAGTCAAATATGGATCATTCAAATGAACTAATACTAACAATACGGTGTATTCCATTTTGTCATATTAGTATGTTAAGGTCGAATCTTCTAAATCCCAATTGTGTAATGTTAAATTCATGATTATATACTTTTCTCAACCACAAATTGACTTCATATCAATCAATGGTTGAAACTTATAAGGCGCATATTTGCATTTGTGTTATTTAATTCAAATTTTTAACGTTAGATTTACTTAATCTCAATTGTTTAATGTTAAAATTATGGCTATCGAGTTTTTTCAAAGATAGATATCCTATTTATTTGATAAGAATTGAAATTGAGGTGTATATTTACATATACTATATTTATTTGAATTTGAGTCAAATATGGATCATTCAAATGAACTAATACTAATAATAGGGTGTATTCCATTTTGTCATATTAGTATGTTAAGGTCGAATCTTCTAAATCCCTATTGTGTAATGTTAAATTCATGATTATGGACTTTTCTAAACCATAAATTGACTTTATATCAATAAATGGTTGAAACATATAAGGTGCATATTTGCATTTGGATTATTTAATTCGATTTTTTAACCTTAGGTTTAATTTATATCAATTATTTAATGTTAAAATTATGCCCATCGAATTTTTTCAAAGATAGATCGACTATTTATTTGATAATAATAGAAATTGAGTTGTATATTTACATATACTATATTTATTTGAATTTGAGTCAAATATGGATCATTCAAATGAACTAATACTAATAATACGGTGTATTCCATTTTGTCATATTAGTATGTTAAGGTCGAATCTTCTAAATCCCAATTGTGTAATGTAAAATTCATGATTATGGACTTTTCTCAACCATAAATTGACTTTATATCAATAAATGGTTGAAACTTATAAATGCCATATTTTCATTTGTAATATTTAATTCAATATTTTAACATTAGATTTACTTTATCTCAATTGTTAAATGTTAAAATTATGGCTATCGATTTTTGTCAACCATAGATAGACTATTTATTTGATAAGAATAGAAATTGAGGTGTATATTTACATATACTATATTTATTTGAATTTGAGTCAAATATGGATCCTTCAAATGAACTAATACTAACAATACGGTGTATTCCATTTTGTCATATTAGTATGTTAAGGTCGAATCTTCTAAATCCCAATTGTGTAATGTTAAATTCATGATTATGTACTTTTCTCAACCATAAATTGACATCATATCAATAAATGGTTGAAACATATAAGGTGCATATTTGCATTTGTATTATTTAATTCGATATTTTAACCTTAGGTTTAATTTATCTCAATTATTTAATGTTAAAATTATGCCTATCGAATTTTTTCAAAGATAGATCGACTATTTAATTGATAATAATAGAAATTGAGTTGTATATTTATATATACCATATTTATTTGAATTTGAGTCAAATATGGATCATTCAAATGAACTAATACTAACAATACGGTGTATTCCATTTTGTCATATTAGTATTTAAGGTCGAATCTTGTAAATCCCAATTGTGTAATGTTAAATTCATGATTATATACTTTTCTCAACCACAAATTGACTTCATATCAATCAATGGTTGAAACTTATAAGGCGCATATTTGCATTTGTGTTATTTAATTCAATTTTTTAACGTTAGATTTACTTAATCTCAATTGTTTAATGTTAAAATTATGGCTATCGAGTTTTTTCAAAGATAGATATCCTATTTATTTGATAAGAATTGAAATTGAGGTGTATATTTACATATACTATATTTATTTGAATTTGAGTCAAATATGGATCATTCAAATGAACTAATACTAATAATACGGTGTATTCCATTTTGTCATATTAGTATGTTAAGGTCGAATCTTCTAAATCCCAATTGTATAATGTTAAATTCATGATTATGGACTTTTCTCAACCATAAATTGACTTCATATCAATAAATGGTTGAAACTTATAAGTGCCATATTTGCATTTGTAATATTTAATTCAATATTTTAACGTTAGATTTACTTTATCTCAATTGTTTAATGTTAAAATTATGGCCATCGATTTTTGGCAACCATAGATAGACTATTTATTTGATAAGAATAGAAATTGAGGTGTATATTTTTACATATACTATATTTATTTGAATTTGAGTCAAATATGGATCATTCAAAATTTACTAATTCTAACAATACGGTGTATTCCATTTTGTCATATTAGTATGTTAAGGTCGAATCTTCTAAATCCCGATTGTGTAATGTTAAATTCATGATTATGGACTTTTCTCAACCATAAATTGACATCATATCAATAAATGGTTGAAACATATAAGGTGCATATTTGCATTTGTATTATTTAATTCGATTTTTTAACCTTAGGTTTAATTTATCTCAATTATTTAATGTTAAAATTATGCCTATCGAAAGTTTTCAAAGATAGATCGACTATTTATTTGATAATAATAGAAATTGAGGTGTATATTTACATATACTATATTTATTTGAATTTGAGTCAAATATAGATCATTCAAATGAACTAATACTAACAATACGGTGTATTCCATTTTGTCATATTAGTATGTTAAGGTCGAATCTTCTAAATCCCTATTGTGTAATGTAAAATTCATGATTATGGACTTTTCTCAACCATAAATTGACTTTATATCAATAAATGGTTGAAACTTATAAGTGCCATATTTGCATTTGTAATATTTAATTCAATATTTTAACGTTAGATTTACTTTATCTCAATTGTTTAATGTTAAAATTATGGCTATCGATTTTTGTCAACTATAGATAGACTATTTATTTGATAAGAATAGAAATTGAGGTGTATATTTTTACATATACTATATTTATTTGAATTTGAGTCAAATATGGATCATTCAAATGAACTAATACTAACAATACGGTGTATTCCATTTTTTCATATTAGTATGTTAAGGTCGAATCTTCTAAATCCCTATTGTGTAATGTTAAATTCATGATTATGGACTTTTCTCAACCATAAATTGACATCATATCAATAAATGGTTGAAACATATAAGGTGCATATTTGCATTTGTATTATTTAATTCGATTTTTTAACCTTAGGTTTAATTTATCTCAATTATTTAATGTTAAAATTATGCCTATCGAATTTTTTCAAAGATAGATCGACTATTTATTTGATAATAATAGAAATTGAGTTGTATATTTACATATACTATATTTATTTGAATTTGAGTCAAATATGGATCATTCAAATGAACTAATACTAACAATACGGTGTATTCCATTTTGTCATATTAGTATGTTAAGGTCGAATCTTCTAAATCCCAATTGTGTAATTTTAAATTCATGATTATGGACTTTTCTCAACCATAAATTGACATCATATCAATAAATGGTTGAAACATATAAGGTGCATATTTGCATTTGTATTATTTAATTCCATTTTTTAACCTTAGGTTTAATTTATCTCAATTATTTAATGTTAAAATTATGCCTATCGAAATTTTTTAAAGATAGATCGACTATTTATTTGATAATAATAGAAATTGAGTTGTATATTTATATATACTATATTTATTTGAATTTGAGTCAAATATGGATCATTCAATTGAACTAATACAAACAATACGGTGTATTCCATTTTGTCATATTAGTATGTTAAGGTCGAATCTTCTAAATCCCATATGTGTAATATTAAATTCATGATTATGGACTTTTCTCAACCATAAATTGACTTTATATCAATAAATGGTTGAAACATACAAGGTGCATATTTGCATTTGTATTATTTAATTCGATTTTTTAACCTTAGGTTTAATTTATCTCAATTATTTAATGTTAAAATTATGCCTATCGAAGTTTTTCAAAGATAGATCGACTATTTATTTGATAATAATAGAAATTGAGTTGTATATTTATATATACTATATTTATTTGAATTTGAGTCAAATATGGATCATTCAAATGAACTAATATTAACAATACGGTGTATTCCATTTTGTCATATTAGTATGTTAAGGTCGAATCTTCTAAATCCCAATTGTGTAATGTTAAATTCATGATTATATACTTTTCTCAACCATAAATTGACTTCATATCAATCAATGGTTGAAACTTATAAGGCGCATATTTGCATTTGTGTTATTTAATTCAATTTTTTAACGTTAGATTTGCTTAATCTCAATTGTTTAATGTTAAAATTATGGCTATCGAGTTTTTTCAAAGATAGATAGACTATTTATTTGATAAGAATAGAAATTGAGGTGTATATTTACATATACTATATTTATTTGAATTTGAGTCAAATATGGATCATTCAAATGAACTAATACTAACAATACGGTGTATTCCATTTTGTCATATTAGTATGTTAAGGTCGAATCTTCTAAATCCCAATTGTATAATGTAAAATTCATGATTATGGACTTTTCTCAACCATAAATTGACTTTATATCAATAAATGGTTGAAACTTATAAGGCGCATATTTGCATTTGTGTTATTTAATTCAATTTTTTAACGTTTGATTTACTTAATCTCAATTGTTTAATGTTAAAATTATGGCTATCGAGTTTTTTCAAAGATAGATATCCTATTTATTTGATAAGAATAGAAATTGAGGTGTATATTTACATATACTATATTTATTTGAATTTGAGTCAAATATGGATCATTCAAATGAACTAATACTAACAATACGGTGTATTCCATTTTGTCATATTAGTATGTTAAGGTCGAATATTCTAAATCCCGATTGTGTAATGTTAAATTCATGATTATGGACTTTTCTCAACCATAAATTGACATCATATCAATAAATGGTTGAAACATATAAGGTGCATATTTGCATTTGTATTATTTAATTCGATTTTTTAACCTTAGGTTTAATTTATCTCAATTATTTAATGTTAAAATTATGCCTATCGAATTTTTTCAAAGATAGATCGACTATTTATTTGATAATAATAGAAATTGAGGTGTATATTTACATATACTATATTTATTTGAATTTGAGTCAAATATGGATCATTCAAATGAACTAATACTAACAATATGGTGTATTCCATTTTGTCATATTAGTATGTTAAGGTCGAATCTTCTAAATCCCTATTGTGTAATGTAAAATTCATGATTATGGACATTTCTCAACCATAAATTGACTTTATATCAATAAATGGTTGAAACTTATAAGTTCCATATTTGCATTTGTAATATTTAATTCAATATTTTAACGTTATATTTACTTTATCTCAATTGTTTAATGTTATAATTATGGCTATCGATTTTTGTCAACCATAGATAGACTATTTATTTGATAAGAATAGAAATTGAGGTGTATATTTTTACATATACTATATTTATTTGAATTTGAGTCAAATATGGATCATTCAAATGAACTAATACTAACAATACGGTGTATTCCATTTTTTCATATTAGTATGTTAAGGTCGAATCTTCTAAATCCCTATTGTGTAATGTTAAATTCATGATTATGGACTTTTCTCAACCATAAATTGACATCATATCAATAAATGGTTGAAACATATAAGGTGTATATTTGCATTTGTATTATTTAATTCGATTTTTTAACCTTAGGTTTAATTTATCTCAATTATTTAATGTTAAAATTATGCCTATCGAATTTTTTCAAAGATAGATCGACTATTTATTTGATAATAATAGAAATTGAGTTGTATATTTACATATACTATATTTATTTGAATTTGAGTCAAATATGGATCATTCAAATGAACTAATACTAACAATACGGTGTATTCCATTTTGTCATATTAGTATGTTAAGGTCGAATCTTCTAAATCCCAATTGTGTAATGTTAAATTCATGATTATGGACTTTTCTCAACCATAAATTGACATCATATCAATAAATGGTTGAAACATATAAGGTGCATATTTGCATTTGTATTATTTAATTCCATTTTTTAACCTTAGGTTTAATTTATCTCAATTATTTAATGTTAAAATTATGCCTATCGAATTTTTTCCAAGATAGATCGACTATTTATTTGATAATAATAGAAATTGAGTTGTATATTTATATATACTATATTTATTTGAATTTGAGTCAAATATGGATCATTCAATTGAACTAATACAAAAAATACGGTGTATTCCATTTTGTCATATTAGTATGTTAAGGTCGAATCTTCTAAATCCCATATGTGTAATATTAAATTCATGATTATGGACTTTTCTCAACCATAAATTGACTTTATATCAACAAATGGTTGAAACATATAAGGTGCATATTTGCATTTGTATTATTTAATTCGATTTTTTAACCTTAGGTTTAATTTATCTCAATTATTTAATGTTAAAATTATGCCTATCGAATTTTTTCAAAGATAGATCGACTATTTATTTGATAATAATAGAAATTGAGTTGTATATTTATATATACTATATTTATTTGAATTTGAGTCAAATATGGATCATTCAAATGAACTAATATTAACAATACAGTGTATTCCATTTTGTCATATTAGTATGTTAAGGTCGAATCTTCTAAATCCCAATTGTGTAATGTTAAATTCATGATTATATACTTTTCTCAACCATAAATTGACTTCATATCAATCAATGGTTGAAACTTATAAGGCGCATATTTGCATTTGTGTTATTTAATTCAATTTTTTAACGTTAGATTTACTTAATCTCAATTGTTTAATGTTAAAATTATGGCTATCGAGTTTTTTCAAGGATAGATAGACTATTTATTTGATAAGAATAGAAATTGAGGTGTATATTTACATATACTATATTTATTTGAATTTGAGTCAAATATGGATCATTCAAATGAACTAATACTAACAATACGGTGTATTCCATTTTGTCATATTAGTATGTTAAGGTCGAATCTTCTAAATCCCAATTGTGTAATGTTAAATTCATGATTATGGACTTTTCTCAACCATAAATTGACATCATATCAATAAATGGTTGAAACATATAAGGTGCATATTTGCATTTGTATTATTTAATTCCATTTTTTAACCTTAGGTTTAATTTATCTCAATTATTTAATGTTAAAATTATGCCTATCGAATTTTTTCCAAGATAGATCGACTATTTATTTGATAATAATAGAAATTGAGTTGTATATTTATATATACTATATTTATTTGAATTTGAGTCAAAAATGGATCATTCAATTGAACTAATACAAACAATACGGTGTATTCCATTTTGTCATATTAGTATGTTAAGGTCGAATCTTCTAAATCCCATATGTGTAATATTAAATTCATGATTATGGACTTTTCTCAACCATAAATTGACTTTATATCAATAAATGGTTGAAACATATAAGGTGCATATTTGCATTTGTATTATTTAATTCGATTTTTTAACCTTAGGTTTAATTTATCTCAATTATTTAATGTTAAAATTATGCCTATCGAATTTTTTCAAAGATAGATTGACTATTTATTTGATAATAATAGAAATTGAGTTGTATATTTATATATACTATATTTATTTGAATTTGAGTCAAATATGGATCATTCAAATGAACTAATATTAACAATACGGTGTATTCCATTTTGTCATATTAGTATGTTAAGGTCGAATCTTCTAAATCCCAATTGTGTAATGTTAAATTCATGATTATATACTTTTCTCAACCATAAATTGACTTCATATCAATCAATGGTTGAAACTTATAAGGCGCATATTTGCATTTGTGTTATTTAATTCAATTTTTTAACGTTAGATTTACTTAATCTCAATTGTTTAATGTTAAAATTATGGCTATCGAGTTTTTTCAAAGATAGATAGACTATTTATTTGATAAGAATGGAAATTGAGGTGTATATTTACATATACTATATTTATTTGAATTTGAGTCAAATATGGATCATTCAAATGAACTAATACTAACAATACGGTGTATTCCATTTTGTCATATTAGTATGTTAAGGTCGAATCTTCTAAATCCCAATTGTATAATGTAAAATTCATGATTATGGACTTTTCTCAACCATAAATTGACTTCATATCAATAAATGGTTGAAACTTATAAGTGCCATATTTGCATTTGTAATATTTAATTCAATATTTTAACGTTAGATTTACTTTATCTCAATTGTTTAATGTTAAAATTATGGCTATCGATTTTTGTCAACCATATATAGACTATTTATTTGATAAGAATAGAAATTGAGGTGTATATTTACATATACTATATTTATTTGAATTTGAGTCAAATATGGATCATTCAAATGAACTAATACTAACAATACGGTGTATTCCATTTTGTCATATTAGTATGTTAAGGTCGAATATTCTAAATCCCGATTGTGTAATGTTAAATTCATGATTATGGACTTTTCTCAACCATAAATTGACATCATATCAATAAATGGTTGAAACATATAAGGTGCATATTTGCATTTGTATTATTTAATTCGATTTTTTAACCTTAGGTTTAATTTATCTCAATTATTTAATGTTAAAATTATGCCTATCGAATTTTTTCAAAGATAGATCGACTATTTATTTGATAATAATAGAAATTGAGGTGTATATTTACATATACTATATTTATTTGAATTTGAGTCAAATATGGATCATTCAAATGAACTAATACTAACAATATGGTGTATTCCATTTTGTCATATTAGTATGTTAAGGTCGAATCTTCTAAATCCCTATTGTGTAATGTAAAATTCATGATTATGGACATTTCTCAACCATAAATTGACTTTATATCAATAAATGGTTGAAACTTATAAGTGCCATATTTGCATTTGTAATATTTAATTCAATATTTTAACGTTATATTTACTTTATCTCAATTGTTTAATGTTATAATTATGGCTATCGATTTTTGTCAACCATAGATAGACTATTTATTTGATAAGAATAGAAATTGAGGTGTATATTTTTACATATACTATATTTATTTGAATTTGAGTCAAATATGGATCATTCAAATGAACTAATACTAACAATACGGTGTATTCCATTTTTTCATATTAGTATGTTAAGGTCGAATCTTCTAAATCCCTATTGTGTAATGTTAAATTCATGATTATGGACTTTTCTCAACCATAAATTGACATCATATCAATAAATGGTTGAAACATATAAGGTGTATATTTGCATTTGTATTATTTAATTCGATTTTTTAACCTTAGGTTTAATTTATCTCAATTATTTAATGTTAAAATTATGCCTATCGAATTTTTTCAAAGATAGATCGACTATTTATTTGATAATAATAGAAATTGAGTTGTATATTTACATATACTATATTTATTTGAATTTGAG
Organism: Hippophae tibetana; assembly: GCA_037013495.1. Lineage (NCBI taxonomy): Eukaryota > Viridiplantae > Streptophyta > Magnoliopsida > Rosales > Elaeagnaceae > Hippophae > Hippophae tibetana. The sequence continues at coordinate 11,423,131 of CM072805.1, read as the reverse complement.
TCAAATATGGATCATTCAAATGAACTAATACTAACAATACGGTGTATTCCATTTTGTCATATTAGTATGTTAAGGTCGAATCTTCTAAATCCCAATTGTGTAATGTTAAATTCATGATTATGGACTTTTCTCAACCATAAATTGACATCATATCAATAAATGGTTGAAACATATAAGGTGCATATTTGCATTTGTATTATTTAATTCCATTTTTTAACCTTAGGTTTAATTTATCTCAATTATTTAATGTTAAAATTATGCCTATCGAATTTTTTCCAAGATAGATCGACTATTTATTTGATAATAATAGAAATTGAGTTGTATATTTATATATACTATATTTATTTGAATTTGAGTCAAATATGGATCATTCAATTGAACTAATACAAAAAATACGGTGTATTCCATTTTGTCATATTAGTATGTTAAGGTCGAATCTTCTAAATCCCATATGTGTAATATTAAATTCATGATTATGGACTTTTCTCAACCATAAATTGACTTTATATCAACAAATGGTTGAAACATATAAGGTGCATATTTGCATTTGTATTATTTAATTCGATTTTTTAACCTTAGGTTTAATTTATCTCAATTATTTAATGTTAAAATTATGCCTATCGAAATTTTTCAAAGATAGATCGACTATTTATTTGATAATAATAGAAATTGAGTTGTATATTTATATATACTATATTTATTTGAATTTGAGTCAAATATGGATCATTCAAATGAACTAATATTAACAATACAGTGTATTCCATTTTGTCATATTAGTATGTTAAGGTCGAATCTTCTAAATCCCAATTATGTAATGTTAAATTCATGATTATATACTTTTCTCAACCATAAATTGACTTCATATCAATCAATGGTTGAAACTTATAAGGCGCATATTTGCATTTGTGTTATTTAATTCAATTTTTTAACGTTAGATTTACTTAATCTCAATTGTTTAATGTTAAAATTATGGCTATCGAGTTTTTTCAAAGATAGATAGACTATTTATTTGATAAGAATAGAAATTGAGGTGTATATTTACATATACTATATTTATTTGAATTTGAGTCAAATATGGATCATTCAAATGAACTAATACTAACAATACGGTGTATTCCATTTTGTCATATTAGTATGTTAAGGTCGAATCTTCTAAATCCCAATTGTGTAATGTTAAATTCATGATTATGGACTTTTCTCAACCATAAATTGACATCATATCAATAAATGGTTGAAACATATAAGGTGCATATTTGCATTTGTATTATTTAATTTCATTTTTTAACCTTAGGTTTAATTTATCTCAATTATTTAATGTTAAAATTATGCCTATCGAATTTTTTCCAAGATAGATCGACTATTTATTTGATAATAATAGAAATTGAGTTGTATATTTATATATACTATATTTATTTGAATTTGAGTCAAAAATGGATCATTCAATTGAACTAATACAAACAATACGGTGTATTCCATTTTGTCATATTAGTATGTTAAGGTCGAATCTTCTAAATCCCATATGTGTAATATTAAATTCATGATTATGGACTTTTCTCAACCATAAATTGACTTTATATCAATAAATGGTTGAAACATATAAGGTGCATATTTGCATTTGTATTATTTAATTCGATTTTTTAACCTTAGGTTTAATTTATCTCAATTATTTAATGTTAAAATTATGCCTATCGAATTTTTTCAAAGATAGATCGACTATTTATTTGATAATAATAGAAATTGAGTTGTATATTTATATATACTATATTTATTTGAATTTGAGTCAAATATGGATCATTCAAATGAACTAATATTAACAATACGGTGTATTCCATTTTGTCATATTAGTATGTTAAGGTCGAATCTTCTAAATCCCAATTGTGTAATGTTAAATTCATGATTATATACTTTTCTCAACCATAAATTGACTTCATATCAATCAATGGTTGAAACTTATAAGGCGCATATTTGCATTTGTGTTATTTAATTCAATTTTTTAACGTTAGATTTACTTAATCTCAATTGTTTAATGTTAAAATTATGGCTATCGAGTTTTTTCAAAGATAGATAGACTATTTATTTGATAAGAATAGAAATTGAGGTGTATATTTACATATACTATATTTATTTGAATTTGAGTCAAATATGGATCATTCAAATGAACTAATACTAACAATACGGTGTATTCCATTTTGTCATATTAGTATGTTAAGGTCGAATCTTCTAAATCCCAATTGTATAATGTAAAATTCATGATTATGGACTTTTCTCAACCATAAATTGACTTTATATCAATAAATGGTTGAAACTTATAAGTGCCATATTTGCATTTGTAATATTTAATTTAATATTTTAACTTTAGATTTACTTTATCTCAATTGTTAAATGTTAAAATTATGGCTATCGATTTTTGTAACCATAGATAGACTATTTATTTGATAAGAATAGAAATTGAGGTGTATATTTACATATACTATATTTATTTGAATTTGAGTCAAATATGAATCATTCAAATGAACTAATACTAACAATACGGTGTATTCCATTTTGTCATATTAGTATGTTAAGGTCGAATCTTCTAAATCCCTATTGTGTAATGTAAAATTCATGATTATGGACTTTTCTCAACCATAAATTGACTTTATATCAATAAATGGTTGAAACTTATAAGTGCCATATTTGCATTTGTAATATTTAATTCAATATTTTAACGTTAGATTTACTTTATCTCAATTGTTTAATGTCAAAATTATGGCTATCGATTTTTGTCAACCATTGATAGACTATTTATTTGATAAGAATAGAAATTGAGGTGTATATTTTTACATATACTATATTTATTTGAATTTGAGTCAAATATGGATCATTCAAAATTTACTAATACTAACAATACGGTGTATTCCATTTTGTCATATTAGTATGTTAAGGTCGAATATTCTAAATCGCGATTGTGTAATGTTAAATTCATGATTATGGACTTTTCTCAACCATAAATTGACATCATATCAATAAATGGTTGAAACATATAAGGTGCATATTTGCATTTGTATTATTTAATTCGATTTTTTAACCTTAGGTTTAATTTATCTCAATTATTTAATGTTAAAATTATGCCTATCAAAATTTTTCAAAGATAGATCGACTATTTATTTGATAATAATAGAAATTGAGGTGTATATTTACATATACTATATTTATTTGAATTTGAGTCAAATATGGATCATTCAAATGAACTAATACTAACAATATGGTGTATTCCATTTTGTCATATTAGTATGTTAAGGTCGAATCTTCTAAATCCCAATTGTATAATGTTAAATTCATGATTATGGACTTTTCTCAACCATAAATTGACTTCATATCAATAAATGGTTGAAACTTATAAGTGCCATATTTGCATTTGTAATATTTAATTCAATATTTTAACGTTAGATTTACTTTATCTCAATTGTTTAATGTTAAAATTATGGCTATCGATTTTTGTCAACCATAGATAGACTATTTATTTGATAAGAATAGAAATTGAGGTGTATATTTTTACATATACTATATTTATTTGAATTTGAGTCAAATATGGATCATTCAAATGAACTAATACTAACAATACGGTGTATTCCATTTTTTCATATTAGTATGTTAAGGTCGAATCTTCTAAATCCCTATTGTGTAATGTTAAATTCATGATTATGGACTTTTCTCAACCATAAATTGACATCATATCAATAAATGGTTGAAACATATAAGGTGCATATTTGCATTTGTATTATTTAATTCCATTTTTTAACCTTAGGTTTAATTTATCTCAATTATTTAATGTTAAAATTATGCCTATCGAATTTTTTCAAAGATAGATCGACTATTTATTTGATAATAATAGAAATTGAGTTGTATATTTATATATACTATATTTATTTGAATTTGAGTCAAATATGGATCATTCAATTGAACTAATACAAACAATACGGTGTATTCCATTTTGTCATATTAGTATGTTAAGGTCGAATCTTCTAAATCCCATATGTGTAATATTAAATTCATGATTATGGACTTTTCTCAACCATAAATTGACTTTATATCAATAAATGGTTGAAACATATAAGGTGCATATTTGCATTTGTATTATTTAATTCAATTTTTTAACCTTAGGTTTAATTTATCTCAATTATTTAATGTTAAAATTATGCCTATCGAATTTTTTCAAAGATAGATCGACTATTTATTTGATAATAATAGAAATTGAGTTGTATATTTATATATACTATATTTATTTGAATTTGAGTCAAATATGGATCATTCAAATGAACTAATATTAACAATACGGTGTATTCCATTTTGTCATATTAGTATGTTAAGGTCGAATCTTATAAATCCCAATTGTGTAATGTTAAATTCATGATTATATACTTTTCTCAACCATAAATTGACATCATATCAATCAATGGTTGAAACTTATAAGGCGCATAATTGCATTTGTGTTATTTAATTCAATTTTTTAACGTTAGATTTACTTAATCTCAATTATTTAATGTTAAAATTATGCCTATCGAATTTTTTCAATGATAGATCGACTATTTATTTGATAATAATAGAAATTGAGGTGTATATTTACATATACTATATTTATTTGAATTTGAGTCAAATATGGATCATTCAAATGAACTAATACTAACAATACGGTGTATTCCATTTTGTCATATTAGTATGTTAAGGTCGAATCTTCTAAATCCCAATTGTATAATGTAAAATTCATGATTATGGACTTTTCTCAACCATAAATTGACTTTATATCAATAAATGGTTGAAACTTATAAGTGCCATATTTGCATTTGTAATATTTAATACAATATTTTAACTTTAGATTTACTTTATCTCAATTGTTAAATGTTAAAATTATGGCTATCGATTTTTGTAACCATAGATAGACTATTTATTTGATAAGAATAGAAATTGAGGTGTATATTTAGATATACTATATTTATTTGAATTTGAGTCAAATATGGATCATTCAAATGAACTAATACTAACAATACGGTGTATTCCATTTTTTCATATTAGTATGTTAAGGTCGAATCTTCTAAATCCCAATTGTGTAATGTTAAATTCATGATTATGGACTTTTCTCAACCATAAATTGACATCATATCAATAAATGGTTGAAACATATAAGGTGCATATTTGCATTTGTATTATTTAATTCCATTTTTTAACCTTAGGTTTAATTTATCTCAATTATTTAATGTTAAAATTATGCCTATCGAATTTTTTCAAAGATAGATCGACTATTTATTTGATAATAATAGAAATTGAGTTGTATATTTATATATACTATATTTATTTGAATTTGAGTCAAATATGGATCATTCAATTGAACTAATACAAAAATACGGTGTATTCCATTTTGTCATATTAGTATGTTATGGTCGAATCTTCTAAATCCCATATGTGTAATATTAAATTCATGATTATGGACTTTTCTCAACCATAAATTGACTTTATATCAACTAATGGTTGAAACATATAAGGTGCATATTTGCATTTGTATTATTTAATTCGATTTTTTAACGTTAGATTTACTTAATCTCAATTGTTTAATGTTAAAATTATGGCTATCGAGTTTTTTCAAAGATAGATAGACTATTTTTTTGATAAGAATAGAAATTGAGGTGTATATTTACATATACTATATTTATTTGAATTTGAGTCAAATATGGATCATTCAAATGAACTAATACTAACAATACGGTGTATTCCATTTTGTCATATTAGTATGTTAAGGTCGAATCTTCTAAATCCCAATTGTGTAATGTTAAATTCATGATTATGGACTTTTCTCAACCATAAATTGACATCATATCAATAAATGGTTGAAACATATAAGGTGCATATTTGCATTTGTATTATTTAATTCCATTTTTTAACCTTAGGTTTAATTTATCTCAATTATTTAATGTTAAAATTATGCCTATCGAATTTTTTCAAAGATAGATCGACTATTTATTTGATAATAATAGAAATTGAGTTGTATATTTATATATACTATATTTATTTAAATTTGAGTCAAATATGGATCATTCAATTGAACTAATACAAACAATACAGTGTATTCCATTTTTTCATATTAGTATGTTAAGGTCGAATATTCTAAATCCCGATTGTGTAATGTTAAATTCATGATTATGGACTTTTCTCAACCATAAATTGACATCATATCAATAAATGGTTGAAACATATAAGGTGCATATTTGCATTTGTATTATTTAATTCGATTTTTTAACCTTAGGTTTAATTTATCTCAATTATTTAATGTTAAAATTATGCCTATCGAATTTTTTCAAAGATAGATCGACTATTTATTTGATAATAATAGAAATTGAGTTGTATATTTACATATACTATATTTATTTGAATTTGAGTCAAATATGGATCATTCAAATGAACTAATACTAACAATACGGTGTATTCCATTTTGTCATATTAGTATGTTAAGGTCGAATCTTCTAAATCCAAATTGTGTAATGTTAAATTCATGATTATGGACTTTTCTCAACCATAAATTGACATCATATCAATAAATGGTTGAAACATACAAGGTGCATATTTGCATTTGTATTATTTAATTCTATTTTTTAACCTTAGGTTTAATTTATCTCAATTATTTAATGTTAAAATTATGCCTATCGAATTTTTTCAAAGATAGATCGACTATTTATTTGATAATAATAGAAATTGAGTTGTATATTTATATATACTATATTTATTTGAATTTCAGTCAAATATGGATCATTCAAATGAACTAATATTAACAATACGGTGTATTCCATTTTGTCATATTAGTATGTTAAGGTCGAATCTTCTAAATCCCAATTGTGTAATGTTAAATTCATGATTATATACTTTTCTCAACCATAAATTGACCTCATATCAATCAATGGTTGAAACTTATAAGGCGCATATTTGCATTTGTGTTATTTAATTCAATTTTTTAACGTTAGATTTACTTAATCTCAATTGTTTAATGTTAAAATTATGGCTATCGAGTTTTTTCAAAGATAGATAGACTATTTATTTGATAAGAATAGAAATTGAGGTGTATATTTACATATACTATATTTATTTGAATTTGAGTCAAATATGGATCATTCAAATGAACTAATACTAACAATACGGTGTATTACATTTTGTCATATTAGTATGTTAAGGTCGAATCTTCTAAATCCCAATTGTATAATGTAAAATTCATGATTATGGACTTTTCTCAACCATAAATTGACTTTATATCAATAAATGGTTGAAACTTATAAGTGCCATATTTGCATTTGTAATATTTAATTCAATATTTTAACGTTAGATTTACTTTATCTCAATTGTTTAATGTCAAAATTATGGCTATCGATTTTTGTCAACCATTGATATACTATTTATTTGATAAGAATAGAAATTGAGGTGTATATTTTTACATATACTATATTTATTTGAATTTGAGTCAAATATGGATCATTCAAAATTTACTAATACTAACAATACGGTGTATTCCATTTTGTCATATTAGTATGTTAAGGTCGAATATTCTAAATCCCGATTGTGTAATGTTAAATTCATGATTATGGACTTTTCTCAACCATAAATTGACATCATATCAATAAATGGTTGAAACATATAAGGTGCATATTTGCATTTGTATTATTTAATTCGATTTTTTAACCTTAGGTTTAATTTATCTCATTTATTTAATGTTAAAATTATGCCTATCAAAATTTTTCAAAGATAGATCGACTATTTATTTGATAATAATAGAAATTGAGGTGTATATTTACATATACTATATTTATTTGAATTTGAGTCAAATATGGATCATTCAAATGAACTAATACTAACAATATGGTATATTCCATTTTGTCATATTAGTATGTTAAGGTCGAATCTTCTAAATCCCTATTGTGTAATGTAAAATTCATGATTATGGACTTTTCTCAACCATAAATTGACTTTATATCAATAAATGGTTGAAACTTATAAGTGCCATATTTGCATTTGTAATATTTAATTCAATATTTTAACGTTATATTTACTTTATCTCAATTGTTTAATGTTATAATTATGGCTATCGATTTTTGTCAACCATAGATAGACTATTTATTTGATAAGAATAGAAATTGAGGTGTATATTTTTACATATACTATATTTATTTGAATTTGAGTCAAATATGGATCATTCAAATGAACTAATACTAACAATACGGTGTATTCCATTTTTTCATATTAGTATGTTAAGGTCGAATCTTCTAAATCCCTATTGTGTAATGTTAAATTCATGATTATGGACTTTTCTCAACAATAAATTGACATCATATCAATAAATGGTTGAAACATATAAGGTGTATATTTGCATTTGTATTATTTAATTCGATTTTTTAACCTTAGGTTTAATTTATCTCAATTATTTAATGTTAAAATTATGCCTATCGAAATTTTTCAAAGATAGATCGACTATTTATTTGATAATAATAGAAATTGAGGTGTATATTTACATATACTATATTTATTTGAATTTGAGTCAAATATGGATCATTCAAATGAACTAATACTAACAATATGGTATATTCCATTTTGTCATATTAGTATGTTAAGGTCGAATCTTCTAAATCCCTATTGTGTAATGTAAAATTCATGATTATGGACTTTTCTCAACCATAAATTGACTTTATATCAATAAATGGTTGAAACTTATAAGTGCCATATTTGCATTTGTAATATTTAATTCAATATTTTAACGTTATATTTACTTTATCTCAATTGTTTAATGTTATAATTATGGCTATCGATTTTTGTCAACCATAGATAGACTATTTATTTGATAAGAATAGAAATTGAGGTGTATATTTTTACATATACTATATTTATTTGAATTTGAGTCAAATATGGATCATTCAAATGAACTAATACTAACAATACGGTGTATTCCATTTTTTCATATTAGTATGTTAATGTCGAATCTTCTAAATCCCTATTGTGTAATGTTAAATTCATGATTATGGACTTTTCTCAACAATAAATTGACATCATATCAATAAATGGTTGAAACATATAAGGTGTATATTTGCATTTGTATTATTTAATTCGATTTTTTAACCTTAGGTTTAATTTATCTCAATTATTTAATGTTAAAATTATGCCTATCGAATTTTTTCAAAGATAGATCGACTATTTATTTGATAATAATAGAAATTGAGTTGTATATTTACATATACTATATTTATTTGAATTTGAGTCAAATATGGATCATTCAAATGAACTAATACTAACAATACGGTGTATTCCATTTTGTCATATTAGTATGTTAAGGTCGAATCTTCTAAATCCCAATTGTGTAATGTTAAATTCATGATTATGGACTTTTCTCAACCATAAATTGACATCATATCAATAAATGGTTGAAACATATAAGGTGCATATTTGCATTTGTATTATTTAATTCCATTTTTTAACCCTAGGTTTAATTTATTTCAATTATTTAATGTTAAAATTATGCCTATCGAATTTTTTCAAAGATAGATCGACTATTTATTTGATAATAATAGAAATTGAGTTGTTTATTTATATATACAATATTTTTTTGAATTTGAGTCAAATATGGATCATTCAATTGAACTAATACAAAAAATACGGTGTATTCCATTTTGTCATATTAGTATGTTAAGGTCGAATCTTCTAAATCCCATATGTGTAATATTAAATTCATGATTATGGTCTTTTCTCAACCATAAATTGACTTTATATCAACAAATGGTTGAAACATATAAGGTGCATATTTGCATTTGTATTATTTAATTCGATTTTTTAACCTTAGGTTTAATTTATCTCAATTATTTAATGTTAAAATTATGCCTATCGAATTTTTTCAAAGATAGATCGACTATTTATTTGATAATAATAGAAATTGAGTTGTATATTTATATATACTATATTTATTTGAATTTGAGTCAAATATGGATCATTCAAATGAACTAATATTAACAATACGGTGTATTCCATTTTGTCATATTAGTATGTTAAGGTCGAATCTTCTAAATCCCAATTGTGTAATGTTAAATTCATGATTATATACTTTTCTCAACCATAAATTGACCTCATATCAATCAATGGTTGAAACTTATAAGGCGCATATTTGCATTTGTGTTATTTAATTCAATTTTTTAACGTTAGATTTACTTAATCTCAATTGTTTAATGTTAAAATTATGGCTATCGAGTTTTTTGAAAGATAGATAGACTATTTATTTGATAAGAATAGAAATTGAGGTGTATATTTACGTATACTATATTTATTTGAATTTGAGTCAAATATGGATCATTCAAATGAACTAATACTAACAATACAGTGTATTCCATTTTGTCATATTAGTATGTTAAGGTCGAATCTTCTAAATCCCAATTATGTAATGTTAAATTCATGATTATGGACTTTTCTCAACCATAAATTGACATCATATCAATAAATGGTTGAAACATATAAGGTGCATATTTGCATTTGTATTATTTAATTCCATTTTTTAACCTTAGGTTTAATTTATCTCAATTATTTAATGTTAAAATTATGCCTATCGAATTTTTTCAAAGATAGATCGACTATTTATTTGATAATAATAGAAATTGAGTTGTATATTTATATATACTATATTTATTTGAATTTGAGTCAAATATGGATCATTCAATTGAACTAATACAAACAATACGGTGTATTCCATTTTTTCATATTAGTATGTTAAGGTCGAATCTTCTAAATCCCATATGTGTAATATTAAATTCATGATTATGGACTTTTCTCAACCATAAATTGACTTTATATCAATAAATGGTTGAAACATATAAGGTGCATATTTGCATTTGTATTATTTAATTCGATTTTTTAACCTTAGGTTTAATTTATCTCAATTATTTAATGTTAAAATTATGCCTATCGAATTTTTTCAAAGATAGATCGACTATTTATTTGATAATAATAGAAATTGAGTTGTATATTTATATATACTATATTTATTTGAATTTGAGTCAAATATGGATCATTCAAATGAACTAATATTAACAATACGGTGTATTCCATTTTGTCATATTAGTATGTTAAGGTCGAATCTTCTAAATCCCAATTGTGTAATGTTAAATTCATGATTATATACTTTTCTCAACCATAAATTGACCTCATATCAATCAATGGTTGAAACTTATAAGGCGCATATTTGCATTTGTGTTATTTAATTCAATTTTTTAACGTTAGATTTACTTAATCTCAATTGTTTAATGTTAAAATTATGGCTATCGAGTTTTTTCAAAGATAGATAGACTATTTATTTGATAAGAATAGAAATTGAGGTGTATATTTACGTATACTATATTTATTTGAATTTGAGTCAAATATGGATCATTCAAATGAACTAATACTAACAATACAGTGTATTCCATTTTGTCATATTAGTATGTTAAGGTCGAATCTTCTAAATCCCAATTATGTAATGTTAAATTCATGATTATGGACTTTTCTCAACCATAAATTGACATCATATCAATAAATGGTTGAAACATATAAGGTGCATATTTGCATTTGTATTATTTAATTCCATTTTTTAACCTTAGGTTTAATTTATCTCAATTATTTAATGTTAAAATTATGCCTATCGAATTTTTTCAAAGATAGATCGACTATTTATTTGATAATAATAGAAATTGAGTTGTATATTTATATATACTATATTTATTTGAATTTGAGTCAAATATGGATCATTCAATTGAACTAATACAAACAATACGGTGTATTCCATTTTTTCATATTAGTATGTTAAGGTCGAATCTTCTAAATCCCATATGTGTAATATTAAATTCATGATTATGGACTTTTCTCAACCATAAATTGACTTTATATCAATAAATGGTTGAAACATATAAGGTGCATATTTGCATTTGTATTATTTAATTCGATTTTTTAACCTTAGGTTTAATTTATCTCAATTATTTAATGTTAAAATTATGCCTATCGAATTTTTTCAAAGATAGATCGACTATTTATTTGATAATAATAGAAATTGAGTTGTATATTTATATATACTATATTTATTTGAATTTGAGTCAAATATGGATCATTCAAATGAACTAATATTAACAATACGGTGTATTCCATTTTGTCATATTAGTATGTTAAGGTCGAATCTTCTAAATCCCAATTGTGTAATGTTAAATTCATGATTATATACTTTTCTCAACCATAAATTGACTTCATATCAATCAATGGTTGAAACTTATAAGGCGCATATTTGCATTTGTGTTATTTAATTCAATTTTTTAACGTTAGATTTACTTAATCTCAATTGTTTAATGTTAAAATTATGGCTATCGAGTTTTTTCAAAGATAGATAGACTATTTATTTGATAAGAATAGAAATTGAGGTGTATATTTACATATACTATATTTATTTGAATTTGAGTCAAATATGGATCATTCAAATGAACTAATACTAACAATACGGTGTATTCCATTTTGTCATATTAGTATGTTAAGGTCGAATCTTCTAAATCCCAATTGTATAATGTAAAATTCATGATTATGGACTTTTCTCAACCATAAATTGACTTTATATCAATAAATGGTTGAAACTTATAAGTGCCATATTTGCATTTGTAATATTTAATTCAATATTTTAACGTTAGATTTACTTTATCTCAATTGTTAAATGTTAAAATTATGGCTATCTATTTTTGTAACCATAGATAGACTATTTATTTGATAAGAATAGAAATTGAGGTGTATATTTACATATACTATATTTATTTGAATTTGAGTCAAATATGGATCATTCAAATGAACTAATACTAACAATACGGTGTATTCCATTTTGTCATATTAGTATGTTAAGGTCAAATCTTCTAAATCCCTATTGTGTAATGTAAAATTCATGATTATGGACTTTTCTCAACCATAAATTGACTTTATATCAATAAATGGTTGAAACATATAAGGTGCATATTTGCATTTGTATTATTTAATTCGATTTTTTAACCTTAGGTTTAATTTATCTCAATTATTTAATGTTAAAATTATGCCTATCGAATTTTTTCAAAGATAGATCGACTATTTATTTGATAATAATAGAAATTGAGTTGTATATTTATATATACTATATTTATTTGAATTTGAGTCAAATATGGATCATTCAAATGAACTAATATTAACAATACGGTGTATTCCATTTTGTCATATTAGTATGTTAAGGTCGAATCTTCTAAATCCCAATTGTGTAATGTTAAATTCATGATTATATACTTTTCTCAACCATAAATTGACTTCATATCAATCAATGGTTGAAACTTATAAGGCGCATATTTGCATTTGTGTTATTTAATTCAATTTTTTAACGTTAGATTTACTTAATCTCAATTGTTTAATGTTAAAATTATGGCTATCGAGTTTTTTCAAAGATAGATAGACTATTTATTTGATAAGAATAGAAATTGAGTTGTATATTTACATATACTATATTTATTTGAATTTGAGTCAAATATGGATCATTCAAATGAACTAATACTAACAATACGGTGTATTCCATTTTGTCATATTAGTATGTTAAGGTCGAATCTTCTAAATCCCAATTGTATAATGTAAAATTCATGATTATGGACTTTTCTCAACCATAAATTGACTTTATATCAATAAATGGTTGAAACTTATAAGTGCCATATTTGCATTTGTAATATTTAATTCAATATTTTAACGTTAGATTTACTTTATCTCAATTGTTAAATGTTAAAATTATGGCTATCGATTTTTGTAACCATAGATAGACTATTTATTTGATAAGAATAGAAATTGAGGTGTATATTTACATATACTATATTTATTTGAATTTGAGTCAAATATGGATCATTCAAATGAACTAATACTAACAATACGGTGTATTCCATTTTGTCATATTAGTATGTTAAGGTCGAATCTTCTAAATCCCTATTGTGTAATGTAAAATTCATGATTATGGACTTTTCTCAACCATAAATTGACTTTATATCAATAAATGGTTGAAACTTATAAGTGCCATATTTGCATTTGTAATATTTAATTCAATATTTTAACGTTAGATTTACTTTATCTCAATTGTTTAATGTTAAAATTATGGCTATCGATTTTTATCAACCATAGATAGACTATTTATTTGATAAGAATAGAAATTGAGGTGTATATTTACATATACTATATTTATTTGAATTTGAGTCAAATATGGATCATTCAAATGAACTAATACTAACAATACGGTGTATTCCAATTTGTCATATTAGTATGTTAAGGTCGAATCTTCTAAATCCCAATTGTGTAATGTTAAAATCATGATTATATACTTTTCTCAACCACAAATTGACTTCATATCAATCAATGGTTGAAACTTATAAGGCGCATATTTGAATTTGTGTTATTTAATTTAATTTTTTAACATTAGATTTACTTAATCTCAATTGTTTAATGTTAAAATTATGGCTATCGAGTTTTTTCAAAGATAGATATCCTATTTATTTGATAAGAATAGAAATTGAGGTGTATATTTACATATACTATATTTATTTGAATTTGAGTCAAATATGGATCATTCAAATGAACTAATACTAATAATACGGTGTATTCCATTTTGTCATATTAGTATGTTAAGGTCGAATCTTCTAAATCCCAATTGTGTAATGTTAAATTCATGATTATGGACTTTTCTCAACCATAAATTGACATCATATCAATAAATGGTTGAAACATACAAGGTGCATATTTGCATTTGTATTATTTAATTCGATTTTTTAACCTTAGCTTTAATTTATCTCAATTATTTAATGTTAAAATTATGCCTATCGAATTTTTTCAAAGATAGATCGACTATTTATTTGATAATAATAGAAATTGAGTTGTATATTTATATATACTATATTTATTTGAATTTGAGTCAAATATGGATCATTCAAATGAACTAATATTAACAATACGGTGTATTCCATTTTGTCATATTAGTATGTTAAGGTCGAATCTTCTAAATCCCAATTGTGTAATGTTAAATTCATGATTATATACTTTTCTCAACCATAAATTGACTTCATATCAATCAATGGTTGAAACTTATAAGGCGCATATTTGCATTTGTGTTATTTAATTCAATTTTTTAACGTTAGATTTACTTAATCTCAATTGTTTAATGTTAAAATTATGGCTATCGAGTTTTTTCAAAGATAGATAGACTATTTATTTGATAAGAATAGAAATTGAGGTGTATATTTACATATACTATATTTATTTGAATTTGAGTCAAATATGGATCATTCAAATGAACTAATACTAACAATACGGTGTATTCCATTTTGTCATATTAGTATGTTAAGGTCGAATCTTCTAAATCCCAATTGTATAATGTAAAATTCATGATTATGGACTTTTCTCAACCATAAATTGACTTTATATCAATAAATGGTTGAAACTTATAAGTGCCATATTTGCATTTGTAATATTTAATTCAATATTTTAACGTTAGATTTACTTTATCTCAATTGTTAAATGTTAAAATTATGGCTATCGATTTTTGTAACCATAGATAGACTATTTATTTGATAAGAATAGAAATTGAGGTGTATATTTACATATACTATATTTATTTGAATTTGAGTCAAATATGGATCATTCAAATGAACTAATACTAACAATACGGTGTATTCCATTTTGTCATATTAGTATGTTAAGGTCGAATCTTCTAAATCCCTATTGTGTAATGTAAAATTCATGATTATGGACTTTTCTCAACCATAAATTGACTTTATATCAATAAATGGTTGAAACTTATAAGTGCCATATTTGCATTTGTAATATTTAATTCAATATTTTAACGTTAGATTTACTTTATCTCAATTGTTTAATGTTAAAATTATGGCTATCGATTTTTATCAACCATAGATAGACTATTTATTTGATAAGAATAGAAATTGAGGTGTATATTTACATATACTATATTTATTTGAATTTGAGTCAAATATGGATCATTCAAATGAACTAATACTAACAATACGGTGTATTCCAATTTGTCATATTAGTATGTTAAGGTCGAATCTTCTAAATCCTAATTGTGTAATGTTAAAATCATGATTATATACTTTTCTCAACCACAAATTGACTTCATATCAATCAATGGTTGAAACTTATAAGGCGCATATTTGAATTTGTGTTATTTAATTCAATTTTTTAACGTTAGATTTACTTAATCTCAATTGTTTAATGTTAAAATTATGGCTATCGAGTTTTTTCAAAGATAGATATCCTATTTATTTGATAAGAATAGAAATTGAGGTGTATATTTACATATACTATATTTATTTGAATTTGAGTCAAATATGGATCATTCAAATGAACTAATACTAATAATACGGTGTATTCCATTTTGTCATATTAGTATGTTAAGGTCGAATCTTCTAAATCCCAATTGTATAATGTTAAATTCATGATTATGGACTTTTCTCAACCATAAATTGACTTCATATCAATAAATGGTTGAAACTTATAAGTGCCATATTTGCATTTGTAATATTTAATTCAATATTTTAACGTTAGATTTACTTTATCTCAATTGTTTAATGTTAAAATTATGGCTATCGATTTTTGTCAACCATAGATAGACTATTTATTTGATAAGAATAGAAATTGACGTGTATATTTTTACATATAATATATTTATTTGAATTTGAGTCAAATATGGATCATTCAAATGACCTAATACTAACAATACGGTGTATTCCATTTTGTCATATTAGTATGTTAAGGTCGAATCTTCTAAATCTCAATTGTGTAATGTTAAATTCATGATTATGGACTTTTCTCAACCATAAATTGACATCATATCAATAAATGGTTGAAACATATAAGGTGCATATTTGCATTTGTATTATTTAATTCGATTTTTTAACGTTTGATTTACTTAATCTCAATTGTTTAATGTTAAAATTATGGCTATCGAGTTTTTTCAAAGATAGATATCCTATTTATTTGATAAGAATAGAAATTGAGGTGTATATTTACATATACTATATTTATTTGAATTTGAGTCAAATATGGACTATTCAAATGAACTAATACTAACAATACGGTGTATTCAATTTTGTCATATAAGTATGTTAAGGTCGAATCTTCTAAATCCCTATTGTGTAATGTAAAATTCATGATTATGGAGTTTTCTCAACCATAAATTGACTTTATATCAATAAATGGTTGAAACTTATAAGTGCCATATTTGCATTTGTAATATTTAATTCAATATTTTAACGTTAGATTTACTTTATCTCAATTGTTTAATGTTAAAATTATGGCTATCGATTTTTGTCAACCATAGATAGACTATTTATTTGATAAGAATAGAAATTGACGTGTATATTTTTACATATAATATATTTATTTGAATTTGAGTCAAATATGGATCATTCAAATGACCTAATACTAACAATACGGTGTATTCCATTTTGTCATATTAGTATGTTAAGGTCGAATCTTCTAAATCTCAATTGTGTAATGTTAAATTCATGATTATGGACTTTTCTCAACCATAAATTGACATCATATCAATAAATGGTTGAAACATATAAGGTGCATATTTGCATTTGTATTATTTAATTCGATTTTTTAACGTTTGATTTACTTAATCTCAATTGTTTAATGTTAAAATTATGGCTATCGAGTTTTTTCAAAGATAGATATCCTATTTATTTGATAAGAATAGAAATTGAGGTGTATATTTACATATACTATATTTATTTGAATTTGAGTCAAATATGGACTATTCAAATGAACTAATACTAACAATACGGTGTATTCAATTTTGTCATATAAGTATGTTAAGGTCGAATCTTCTAAATCCCTATTGTGTAATGTAAAATTCATGATTATGGAGTTTTCTCAACCATAAATTGACTTTATATCAATAAATGGTTGAAACTTATAAGTGCCATATTTGCATTTGTAATATTTAATTCAATATTTTAACGTTATATTTACTTTATCTCAATTGTTTAATGTTATAATTATGGCTATCGATTTTTGTCAACCATAGATAGACTATTTATTTGATAAGAATAGAAATTGAGGTGTATATTTACATATACTATATTTATTTGAATTTGAGTCAAATATGAATCATTCAAATGAACTAATACTAACAATACGGTGTATTCCATTTTGTCATATTAGTATGTTAAGGTCGAATATTCTAAATCCCGATTGTGTAATGTTAAATTCATGATTATGGACTTTTCTCAACCATAAATTGACATCATATCAATAAATGGTTGAAACATATAAGGTGCATATTTGCATTTGTATTATTTAATTCGATTTTTTAACCTTAGGTTTAATTTATCTCAATTATTTAATGTTAAAATTATGCCTATCGAATTTTTTCAAAGATAGATCGACTATTTATTTGATAATAATAGAAATTGAGTTGTATATTTACATATACTATATTTATTTGAATTTGAGTCAAATATGGATCATTCAAATGAACTAATACTAACAATACGGTGTATTCCATTTTGTCATATTAGTATGTTAAGGTCGAATCTTCTAAATCCCAATTGTGTAATGTTAAATTCATGATTATGGACTTTTCTCAACCATAAATTGACATCATATCAATAAATGGTTGAAACATACAAGGTGCATATTTGCATTTGTATTATTTAATTCGATTTTTTAACCTTAGGTTTAATTTATCTCAATTATTTAATGTTAAAATTATGCCTATCGAATTTTTTCAAAGATAGATCGACTATTTATTTGATAATATTAGAAATTGAGGTGTATATTTACATATACTATATTTATTTGAATTTGAGTCAAATATAGATCATTCAAATGAACTAATACTAACAATATGGTGTATTCCATTTTGTCATATTAGTATGTTAAGGTCGAATCTTCTAAATCCCTATTGTGTAATGTAAAATTCATGATTATGGACTTTTCTCACCCATAAATTGACTTTATATCAATAAATGGTTGAAACATATAAGGTGCATATTTGCATTTGTAATATTTAATTCAATATTTTAACGTTATATTTACTTTATCTCAATTGTTTAATGTTATAATTATGGCTATCGATTTTTGTCAACCATAGATAGACTATTTATTTGATAAGAATAGAAATTGAGGTGTATATTTACATATACTATATTTATTTGAATTTGAGTCAAATATGGATCATTCAAATGAACTAATACTAACAATACGGTGTATTCCATTTTGTCATATTAGTATGTTAAGGTCGAATATTCTAAATCCCGATTGTGTAATGTTAAATTCATGATTATGGACTTTTCTCAACCATAAATTGACATCATATCAATAAATGGTTGAAACATATAAGGTGCATATTTGCATTTGTATTATTTAATTCGATTTTTTAACCTTAGGTTTAATTTATCTCAATTATTTAATGTTAAAATTATGCCTATCGAATTTTTTCAAAGATAGATCGACTATTTATTTGATAATAATAGAAATTGAGTTGTATATTTACATATACTATATTTATTTGAATTTGAGTCAAATATGGATCATTCAAATGAACTAATACTAACAATACGGTGTATTCCATTTTGTCATATTAGTATGTTAAGGTCGAATCTTCTAAATCCCAATTGTGTAATGTTAAATTCATGATTATGGACTTTTCTCAACCATAAATTGACATCATATCAATAAATGGTTGAAACATACAAGGTGCATATTTGCATTTGTATTATTTAATTCGATTTTTTAACCTTAGGTTTAATTTATCTCAATTATTTAATGTTAAAATTATGCCTATCGAATTTTTTCAAAGATAGATCGACTATTTATTTGATAATATTAGAAATTGAGGTGTATATTTACATATACTATATTTATTTGAATTTGAGTCAAATATAGATCATTCAAATGAACTAATACTAACAATATGGTGTATTCCATTTTGTCATATTAGTATGTTAAGGTCGAATCTTCTAAATCCCTATTGTGTAATGTAAAATTCATGATTATGGACTTTTCTCACCCATAAATTGACTTTATATCAATAAATGGTTGAAACATATAAGGTGCATATTTGCATTTGTAATATTTAATTCAATATTTTAACGTTATATTTACTTTATCTCAATTGTTTAATGTTATAATTATGGCTATCGATTTTTGTCAACCATAGATAGACTATTTATTTGATAAGAATAGAAATTGAGGTGTATATTTACATATACTATATTTATTTGAATTTGAGTCAAATATGGATCATTCAAATGAACTAATACTAACAATACGGTGTATTCCATTTTGTCATATTAGTATGTTAAGGTCGAATATTCTAAATCCCGATTGTGTAATGTTAAATTCATGATTATGGACTTTTCTCAACCATAAATTGACATCATATCAATAAATGGTTGAAACATATAAGGTGCATATTTGCATTTGTATTATTTAATTCGATTTTTTAACCGTAGGTTTAATTTATCTCAATTATTTAACGTTAAAATTATGCCTATCGAATTTTTTCAAAGATAGATCGACTATTTATTTGATAATAATAGAAATTGAGTTGTATATTTACATATACTATATTTATTTGAATTTGAGTCAAATATGGATCATTCAAATGAACTAATACTAACAATACGGTGTATTCCATTTTGTCATATTAGTATGTTAAGGTCGAATCTTCTAAATCCCAATTGTGTAATGTTAAATTCATAATTATGGACTTTTCTCAACCATAAATTGACATCATATCAATAAATGGTTGAAACATACAAGGTGCATATTTGCATTTGTATTATTTAATTCGATTTTTTAACCTTAGGTTTAATTTATCTCAATTATTTAATGTTAAAATTATGCCTATCGAATTTTTTCAAAGATAGATCGACTATTTATTTGATAATAATAGAAATTGAGTTGTATATTTATATATACTATATTTATTTGAATTTGAGTCAAATATGGATCATTCAAATGAACTAATATTAACAATACGGTGTATTCCATTTTGTCATATTAGTATGTTAAGGTCAAATCTTCTAAATCCCAATTGTGTAATGTTAAATTCATGATTATATACTTTTCTCAACCATAAATTGACTTCATATCAATCAATGGTTGAAACTTATAAGGCGCATATTTGCATTTGTGTTATTTAATTCAATTTTTTAACGTTAGATTTACTTAATCTCAATTGTTTAATGTTAAAATTATGGCTATCGAGTTTTTTCAAAGATAGATAGACTATTTATTTGATAAGAATAGAAATTGAGGTGTATATTTACATATACTATATTTATTTGAATTTGAGTCAAATATGGATCATTCAAATGAACTAATACTAACAATACGGTGTATTCCATTTTGTCATATTAGTATGTTAAGGTCGAATCTTCTAAATCCCAATTGTATAATGTAAAATTCATGATTATGGACTTTTCTCAACCATAAATTGACTTTATATCAATAAATGGTTGAAACTTATAAGTGCCATATTTGCATTTGTAATATTTAATTCAATATTTTAACGTTAGATTTACTTTATCTCAATTGTTAAATGTTAAAATTATGGCTATCAATTTTTGTAACCATAGATAGACTATTTATTTGATAAGAATAGAAATTGAGGTGTATATTTACATATACTATATTTATTTGAATTTGAGTCAAATATGGATCATTCAAATGAACTAATACTAACAATACGGTGTATTCCATTTTGTCATATTAGTATGTTAAGGTCGAATCTTCTAAATCCCAATTGTATAATGTAAAATTCATGATTATGGACTTTTCTCAACCATAAATTGACTTTATATCAATAAATGGTTGAAACTTATAAGTGCCATATTTGCATTTGTAATATTTAATTCAATATTTTAACGTTAGATTTACTTTATCTCAATTGTTAAATGTTAAAATTATGGCTATCAATTTTTGTAACCATAGATAGACTATTTATTTGATAAGAATAGAAATTGAGGTGTATATTTACATATACTATATTTATTTGAATTTGAGTCAAATATGGATCATTCAAATGAACTAATACTAACAATACGGTGTATTCCATTTTGTCATATTAGTATGTTAAGGTCGAATCTTCTAAATCCCTATTGTGTAATGTAAAATTCATGATTATGGACTTTTCTCAACCATAAATTGACTTTATATCAATAAATGGTTGAAACTTATAAGTGCCATATTTGCATTTGTAATATTTAATTCAATATTTTAACGTTAGATTTACTTTATCTCAATTGTTTAATGTTAAAATTATGGCTATCGATTTTTATCAAGCATAGATAGACTATTTATTTGATAAGAATAGAAATTGAGGTGTATATTTACATATACTATATTTATTTGAATTTGAGTCAAATATGGATCATTCAAATGACCTAATACTAACAATACGGTGTATTCCAATTTGTCATATTAGTATGTTAAGGTCGAATCTTCTAAATCCTAATTGTGTAATGTTAAAATCATGATTATATACTTTTCTCAACCACAAATTGACTTCATATCAATCAATGGTTGAAACTTATAAGGCGCATATTTGAATTTGTGTTATTTAATTCAATTTTTTAACGTTAGATTTACTTAATCTCAATTGTTTAATGTTAAAATTATGGCTATCGAGTTTTTTCAAAGATAGATATCCTATTTATTTGATAAGAATAGAAATTGAGGTGTCTATTTACATATACTATATTTATTTGAATTTGAGTCAAATATGGATCATTCAAATGAACTAATACTAATAATACGGTGTATTCCATTTTGTCATATTAGTATGTTAAGGTCGAATCTTCTAAATCCCAATTGTATAATGTTAAATTCATGATTATGGACTTTTCTCAACCATAAATTGACTTCATATCAATAAATGGTTGAAACTTATAAGTGCCATATTTGCATTTGTAATATTTAATTCAATATTTTAACGTTAGATTTACTTTATCTCAATTGTTTAATGTTAAAATTATGGCTATCGATTTTTGTCAACCATAGATAGACTATTTATTTGATAAGAATAGAAATTGACGTGTATATTTTTACATATAATATATTTATTTGAATTTGAGTCAAATATGGATCATTCAAATGACCTAATACTAACAATACGGTGTATTCCATTTTGTCATATTAGTATGTTAAGGTCGAATCTTCTAAATCTCAATTGTGTAATGTTAAATTCATGATTATGGACTTTTCTCAACCATAAATTGACATCATATCAATAAATGGTTGAAACATATAAGGTGCATATTTGCATTTGTATTATTTAATTCGATTTTTTAACGTTTGATTTACTTAATCTCAATTGTTTAATGTTAAAATTATGGCTATCGAGTTTTTTCAAAGATAGATATCCTATTTATTTGATAAGAATAGAAATTGAGGTGTATATTTACATATACTATATTTATTTGAATTTGAGTCAAATATGGACTATTCAAATGAACTAATACTAACAATACGGTGTATTCAATTTTGTCATATAAGTATGTTAAGGTCGAATCTTCTAAATCCCTATTGTGTAATGTAAAATTCATGATTATGGAGTTTTCTCAACCATAAATTGACTTTATATCAATAAATGGTTGAAACTTATAAGTGCCATATTTGCATTTGTAATATTTAATTCAATATTTTAACGTTATATTTACTTTATCTCAATTGTTTAATGTTATAATTATGGCTATCGATTTTTGTCAACCATAGATAGACTATTTATTTGATAAGAATAGAAATTGAGGTGTATATTTACATATACTATATTTATTTGAATTTGAGTCAAATATGAATCATTCAAATGAACTAATACTAACAATACGGTGTATTCCATTTTGTCATATTAGTATGTTAAGGTCGAATATTCTAAATCCCGATTGTGTAATGTTAAATTCATGATTATGGACTTTTCTCAACCATAAATTGACATCATATCAATAAATGGTTGAAACATATAAGGTGCATATTTGCATTTGTATTATTTAATTCGATTTTTTAACCTTAGGTTTAATTTATCTCAATTATTTAATGTTAAAATTATGCCTATCGAATTTTTTCAAAGATAGATCGACTATTTATTTGATAATAATAGAAATTGAGTTGTATATTTACATATACTATATTTATTTGAATTTAAGTCAAATATGGATCATTCAAATGAACTAATACTAACAATACGGTGTATTCCATTTTGTCATATTAGTATGTTAAGGTCGAATCTTCTAAATCCCAATTGTGTAATGTTAAATTCATGATTATGGACTTTTCTCAACCATAAATTGACATCATATCAATAAATGGTTGAAACATACAAGGTGCATATTTGCATTTGTATTATTTAATTCTATTTTTTAACCTTAGGTTTAATTTATCTCAATTATTTAATGTTAAAATTATGCCTATCGAATTTTTTCAAAGATAGATCGACTATTTATTTGATAATAATAGAAATTGAGGTGTATATTTACATATACTATATTTATTTGAATTTGAGTCAAATATGGATCATTCAAATGAACTAATACTAACAATACGGTGTATTCCATTTTGTCATATTAGTATGTTAAGGTCGAATCTTCTAAATCCCAATTGTGTAATGTTAAATTCATGATTATATACTTTTCTCAACCATAAATTGACTTCATATCAATCAATGGTTGAAACTTATAAGGCGCATATTTGCATTTGTGTTATTTAATTCAATTTTTTAACGTTAGATTTACTTAATCTCAATTGTTTAATGTTAAAATTATGGCTATCGAGTTTTTTCAAAGATAGATATCCTATTTATTTGATAAGAATAGAAATTGAGGTGTATATTTACATATACTATATTTATTTGAATTTGAGTCAAATATGGATCATTCAAAATTTACTAATACTAACAATACGGTGTATTCCATTTTATCATATTAGTATGTTAAGGTCGAATATTCTAAATCCCGATTGTGTAATGTTAAATTCATGATTATGGACTTTTCTCAACCATAAATTGACATCATATCAATAAATGGTTGAAACATATAAGGTGCATATTTGCATTTGTATTATTTAATTCGATTTTTTAACCTTAGGTTTAATTTATCTCAATTATTTAATGTTAAAATTATGCCTATCGAATTTTTTCAAAGATAGATCGACTATTTATTTGATAATATTAGAAATTGAGGTGTATATTTACATATACTATATTTATTTGAATTTGAGTCAAATATGGATCATTCAAATGAACTAATACTAACAATATGGTGTATTCCATTTTGTCATATTAGTATGTTAAGGTCGAATCTTCTAAATCCCTATTGTGTAATGTAAAATTCATGATTATGGACTTTTCTCACCCATAAATTGACTTTATATCAATAAATGGTTGAAACTTATAAGTACCATATTTGCATTTGTAATATTTAATTCAATATTTTAACGTTATATTTACTTTATCTCAATTGTTTAATGTTATAATTATGGCTATCGATTTTTGTCAACCATAGATAGACTATTTATTTGATAAGAATAGAAATTGAGGTGTATATTTACATATACTATATTTATTTGAATTTGAGTCAAATATGGATCATTCAAATGAACTAATACTAACAATACGGTGTATTCCATTTTGTCATATTAGTATGTTAAGGTCGAATATTCTAAATCCCGATTGTGTAATGTTAAATTCATGATTATGGACTTTTCTCAACCATAAATTGACATCATATCAATAAATGGTTGAAACATATAAGGTGCATATTTGCATTTGTATTATTTAATTCGATTTTTTAACCGTAGGTTTAATTTATCTCAATTATTTAACGTTAAAATTATGCCTATCGAATTTTTTCAAAGATAGATCGACTATTTATTTGATAATAATAGAAATTGAGTTGTATATTTACATATACTATATTTATTTGAATTTGAGTCAAATATGGATCATTCAAATGAACTAATACTAACAATACGGTGTATTCCATTTTGTCATATTAGTATGTTAAGGTCGAATCTTCTAAATCCCAATTGTGTAATGTTAAATTCATAATTATGGACTTTTCTCAACCATAAATTGACATCATATCAATAAATGGTTGAAACATACAAGGTGCATATTTGCATTTGTATTATTTAATTCGATTTTTTAACCTTAGGTTTAATTTATCTCAATTATTTAATGTTAAAATTATGCCTATCGAATTTTTTCAAAGATAGATCGACTATTTATTTGATAATAATAGAAATTGAGTTGTATATTTATATATACTATATTTATTTGAATTTGAGTCAAATATGGATCATTCAAATGAACTAATATTAACAATACGGTGTATTCCATTTTGTCATATTAGTATGTTAAGGTCAAATCTTCTAAATCCCAATTGTGTAATGTTAAATTCATGATTATATACTTTTCTCAACCATAAATTGACTTCATATCAATCAATGGTTGAAACTTATAAGGCGCATATTTGCATTTGTGTTATTTAATTCAATTTTTTAACGTTAGATTTACTTAATCTCAATTGTTTAATGTTAAAATTATGGCTATCGAGTTTTTTCAAAGATAGATAGACTATTTATTTGATAAGAATAGAAATTGAGGTGTATATTTACATATACTATATTTATTTGAATTTGAGTCAAATATGGATCATTCAAATGAACTAATACTAACAATACGGTGTATTCCATTTTGTCATATTAGTATGTTAAGGTCGAATCTTCTAAATCCCAATTGTATAATGTAAAATTCATGATTATGGACTTTTCTCAACCATAAATTGACTTTATATCAATAAATGGTTGAAACTTATAAGTGCCATATTTGCATTTGTAATATTTAATTCAATATTTTAACGTTAGATTTACTTTATCTCAATTGTTAAATGTTAAAATTATGGCTATCAATTTTTGTAACCATAGATAGACTATTTATTTGATAAGAATAGAAATTGAGGTGTATATTTACATATACTATATTTATTTGAATTTGAGTCAAATATGGATCATTCAAATGAACTAATACTAACAATACGGTGTATTCCATTTTGTCATATTAGTATGTTAAGGTCGAATCTTCTAAATCCCAATTGTGTAATGTTAAATTCATGATTATGGACTTTTCTCAACCATAAATTGACATCATATCAATAAATGGTTGAAACATACAAGGTGCATATTTGCATTTGTATTATTTAATTCGATTTTTTAACCTTAGGTTTAATTTATCTCAATTATTTAATGTTAAAATTATGCCTATCGAATTTTTTCAAAGATAGATCGACTATTTATTTGATAATAATAGAAATTGAGTTGTATATTTATATATACTATATTTATTTGAATTTGAGTCAAATATGGATCATTCAAATGAACTAATATTAACAATACGGTGTATTCCATTTTGTCATATTAGTATGTTAAGGTCAAATCTTCTAAATCCCAATTGTGTAATGTTAAATTCATGATTATATACTTTTCTCAACCATAAATTGACTTCATATCAATCAATGGTTGAAACTTATAAGGCGCATATTTGCATTTGTGTTATTTAATTCAATTTTTTAACGTTAGATTTACTTAATCTCAATTGTTTAATGTTAAAATTATGGCTATCGAGTTTTTTCAAAGATAGATAGACTATTTATTTGATAAGAATAGAAATTGAGGTGTATATTTACATATACTATATTTATTTGAATTTGAGTCAAATATGGATCATTCAAATGAACTAATACTAACAATACGGTGTATTCCATTTTGTCATATTAGTATGTTAAGGTCGAATCTTCTAAATCCCAATTGTATAATGTAAAATTCATGATTATGGAGTTTTCTCAACCATAAATTGACTTTATATCAATAAATGGTTGAAACTTATAAGTGCCATATTTGCATTTGTAATATTTAATTCAATATTTTAACGTTAGATTTACTTTATCTCAATTGTTAAATGTTAAAATTATGGCTATCGATTTTTGTAACCATAGATAGACTATTTATTTGATAAGAATAGAAATTGAGGTGTATATTTACATATACTATATTTATTTGAATTTGAGTCAAATATGGATCATTCAAATGAACTAATACTAACAATACGGTGTATTCCATTTTGTCATATTAGTATGTTAAGGTCGAATCTTCTAAATCCCTATTGTGTAATGTAAAATTCATGATTATGGACTTTTCTCAACCATAAATTGACTTTATATCAATAAATGGTTGAAACTTATAAGTGCCATATTTGCATTTGTAATATTTAATTCAATATTTTAACGTTAGATTTACTTTATCTCAATTGTTTAATGTTAAAATTATGGCTATCGATTTTTGTCAACCATTGATAGACTATTTATTTGATAAGAATAGAAATTGAGGTGTATATTTTTACATATACTATATTTATTTGAATTTGAGTAAAATATGGATCATTCAAAATTTACTAATACTAACAATACGGTGTATTCCATTTTGTCATATTAGTATGTTAAGGTCGAATATTCTAAATCCCGATTGTGTAATGTTAAATTCATGATTATGGACTTTTCTCAACCATAAATTGACATCATATCAATAAATGGTTGAAACATATAAGGTGCATATTTGCATTTGTATTATTTAATTCGATTTTTTAACCTTAGGTTTAATTTATCTCAATTATTTAATTTTAAAATTATGCCTATCGAATTTTTTCAAAGATAGGTCGACTATTTATTTGATAATAATAGAAATTGAGGTGTATATTTACATATACTATATTTATTTGAATTTGAGTCAAATATGGATCATTCAAATGAACTAATACTAACAATACGTTGTATTCCATTTTGTCATATTAGTATGTTAAGGTCGAATCTTCTAAATCCCTATTGTGTAATGTAAAATTCATGATTATGGACATTTCTCAACCATAAATTGACTTTATATCAATAAATGGTTGAAACTTATAAGTGCCATATTTGCATTTGTAATATTTAATTCAATATTTTAACGTTATATTTACTTTATCTCAATTGTTTAATTTTATAATTATGGCTATCGATTTTTGTCAACCATAGATAGACTATTTATTTGATAAGAATAGAAATTGAGGTGTATATTTTTACATATACTATATTTATTTGAATTTGAGTCAAATATGGATCATTCAAATGAACTAATACTAACAATACGGTGTATTCCATTTTTTCATATTAGTATGTTAAGGTCGAATCTTCTAAATCCCTATTGTGTAATGTTAAATTCATGATTATGGACTTTTCTCAACCATAAATTGACATCATATCAATAAATGGTTGAAACATATAAGGTGTATATTTGCATTTGTATTATTTAATTCGATTTTTTAACCTTAGGTTTAATTTATCTCAATTATTTAATGTTAAAATTATGCCTATCGAATTTTTTCAAAGATAGATCGACTATTTATTTGATAATAATAGAAATTGAGTTGTATATTTATATATACTATATTTATTTGAATTTGAGTCAAATATGGATCATTCAATTGAACTAATACAAAAAATACGGTGTATTCCATTTTGTCATATTAGTATGTTAAGGTCGAATCTTCTAAATCCCATATGTGTAATATTAAATTCATGATTATGGACTTTTCTCAACCATAAATTGAATTTATATCAACAAATGGTTGAAACATATAAGGTGCATATTTGCATTTGTATTATTTAATTCGATTTTTTAACCTTAGGTTTAATTTATCTCAATTATTTAATGTTAAAATTATGCCTATCGAATTTTTTCAAAGATAGATCGACTATTTATTTGATAATAATAGAAATTGAGTTGTATATTTATATATACTATATTTATTTGAATTTGAGTCAAATATGGATCATTCAAATGAACTAATATTAACAATACGGTGTATTCCATTTTGTCATATTAGTATGTTAAGGTCGAATCTTCTAAATCCCATATGTGTAATATTAAATTTATGATTATGGACTTTTCTCAACCATAAATTGACTTTATATCAATAAATGGTTGAAACATATAAGGTGCATATTTGCATTTGTATTATTTAATTCGATTTTTTAACCTTAGGTTTAATTTATCTCAATTATTTAATGTTAAAATTATGCCTATCGAATTTTTTCAAAGATAGATCGACTATTTATTTGATAATAATAGAAATTGAGTTGTATATTTATATATACTATATTTATTTGAATTTGAGTAAAATATGGATCATTCAAAATTTACTAATACTAACAATACGGTGTATTCCATTTTGTCATATTAGTATGTTAAGGTCGAATATTCTAAATCCCGATTGTGTAATGTTAAATTCATGATTATGGACTTTTCTCAACCATAAATTGACATCATATCAATAAATGGTTGAAACATATAAGGTGCATATTTGCATTTGTATTATTTAATTCGATTTTTTAACCTTAGGTTTAATTTATCTCAATTATTTAATTTTAAAATTATGCCTATCGAATTTTTTCAAAGATAGGTCGACTATTTATTTGATAATAATAGAAATTGAGGTGTATATTTACATATACTATATTTATTTGAATTTGAGTCAAATATGGATCATTCAAATGAACTAATACTAACAATACGGTGTATTCCATTTTGTCATATTAGTATGTTAAGGTCGAATCTTCTAAATCCCTATTGTGTAATGTAAAATTCATGATTATGGACATTTCTCAACCATAAATTGACTTTATATCAATAAATGGTTGAAACTTATAAGTGCCATATTTGCATTTGTAATATTTAATTCAATATTTTAACGTTATATTTACTTTATCTCAATTGTTTAATGTTATAATTATGGCTATCGATTTTTGTCAACCATAGATAGACTATTTATTTGATAAGAATAGAAATTGAGGTGTATATTTTTACATATACTATATTTATTTGAATTTGAGTCAAATATGGATCATTCAAATGAACTAATACTAACAATACGGTGTATTCCATTTTTTCATATTAGTATGTTAAGGTCGAATCTTCTAAATCCCTATTGTGTAATGTTAAATTCATGATTATGGACTTTTCTCAACCATAAATTGACATCATATCAATAAATGGTTGAAACATATAAGGTGTATATTTGCATTTGTATTATTTAATTCGATTTTTTAACCTTAGGTTTAATTTATCTCAATTATTTAATGTTAAAATTATGCCTATCGAATTTTTTCAAAGATAGATCGACTATTTATTTGATAATAATAGAAATTGAGTTGTATATTTATATATACTATATTTATTTGAATTTGAGTCAAATATGGATCATTCAATTGAACTAATACAAAAAATACGGTGTATTCCATTTTGTCATATTAGTATGTTAAGGTCGAATCTTCTAAATCCCATATGTGTAATATTAAATTCATGATTATGGACTTTTCTCAACCATAAATTGACTTTATATCAACAAATGGTTGAAACATATAAGGTGCATATTTGCATTTGTATTATTTAATTCGATTTTTTAACCTTAGGTTTAATTTATCTCAATTATTTAATGTTAAAATTATGCCTATCGAATTTTTTCAAAGATAGATCGACTATTTATTTGATAATAATAGAAATTGAGTTGTATATTTATATATACTATATTTATTTGAATTTGAGTCAAATATGGATCATTCAAATGAACTAATATTAACAATACGGTGTATTCCATTTTGTCATATTAGTATGTTAAGGTCGAATCTTCTAAATCCCATATGTGTAATATTAAATTTATGATTATGGACTTTTCTCAACCATAAATTGACTTTATATCAATAAATGGTTGAAACATATAAGGTGCATATTTGCATTTGTATTATTTAATTCGATTTTTTAACCTTAGGTTTAATTTATCTCAATTATTTAATGTTAAAATTATGCCTATCGAATTTTTTCAAAGATAGATCGACTATTTATTTGATAATAATAGAAATTGAGTTGTATATTTATATATACTATATTTATTTGAATTTGAGTAAAATATGGATCATTCAAAATTTACTAATACTAACAATACGGTGTATTCCATTTTGTCATATTAGTATGTTAAGGTCGAATATTCTAAATCCCGATTGTGTAATGTTAAATTCATGATTATGGACTTTTCTCAACCATAAATTGACATCATATCAATAAATGGTTGAAACATATAAGGTGCATATTTGCATTTGTATTATTTAATTCGATTTTTTAACCTTAGGTTTAATTTATCTCAATTATTTAATTTTAAAATTATGCCTATCGAATTTTTTCAAAGATAGGTCGACTATTTATTTGATAATAATAGAAATTGAGGTGTATATTTACATATACTATATTTATTTGAATTTGAGTCAAATATGGATCATTCAAATGAACTAATACTAACAATACGGTGTATTCCATTTTGTCATATTAGTATGTTAAGGTCGAATCTTCTAAATCCCTATTGTGTAATGTAAAATTCATGATTATGGACATTTCTCAACCATAAATTGACTTTATATCAATAAATGGTTGAAACTTATAAGTGCCATATTTGCATTTGTAATATTTAATTCAATATTTTAACGTTATATTTACTTTATCTCAATTGTTTAATGTTATAATTATGGCTATCGATTTTTGTCAACCATAGATAGACTATTTATTTGATAAGAATAGAAATTGAGGTGTATATTTTTACATATACTATATTTATTTGAATTTGAGTCAAATATGGATCATTCAAATGAACTAATACTAACAATACGGTGTATTCCATTTTTTCATATTAGTATGTTAAGGTCGAATCTTCTAAATCCCTATTGTGTAATGTTAAATTCATGATTATGGACTTTTCTCAACCATAAATTGACATCATATCAATAAATGGTTGAAACATATAAGGTGTATATTTGCATTTGTATTATTTAATTCGATTTTTTAACCTTAGGTTTAATTTATCTCAATTATTTAATGTTAAAATTATGCCTATCGAATTTTTTCAAAGATAGATCGACTATTTATTTGATAATAATAGAAATTGAGTTGTATATTTATATATACTATATTTATTTGAATTTGAGTCAAATATGGATCATTCAATTGAACTAATACAAAAAATACGGTGTATTCCATTTTGTCATATTAGTATGTTAAGGTCGAATCTTCTAAATCCCATATGTGTAATATTAAATTCATGATTATGGACTTTTCTCAACCATAAATTGACTTTATATCAACAAATGGTTGAAACATATAAGGTGCATATTTGCATTTGTATTATTTAATTCGATTTTTTAACCTTAGGTTTAATTTATCTCAATTATTTAATGTTAAAATTATGCCTATCGAATTTTTTCAAAGATAGATCGACTATTTATTTGATAATAATAGAAATTGAGTTGTATATTTATATATACTATATTTATTTGAATTTGAGTCAAATATGGATCATTCAAATGAACTAATATTAACAATACGGTGTATTCCATTTTGTCATATTAGTATGTTAAGGTCGAATCTTCTAAATCCCATATGTGTAATATTAAATTTATGATTATGGACTTTTCTCAACCATAAATTGACTTTATATCAATAAATGGTTGAAACATATAAGGTGCATATTTGCATTTGTATTATTTAATTCGATTTTTTAACCTTAGGTTTAATTTATCTCAATTATTTAATGTTAAAATTATGCCTATCGAATTTTTTCAAAGATAGATCGACTATTTATTTGATAATAATAGAAATTGAGTTGTATATTTATATATACTATATTTATTTGAATTTGAGTAAAATATGGATCATTCAAAATTTACTAATACTAACAATACGGTGTATTCCATTTTGTCATATTAGTATGTTAAGGTCGAATATTCTAAATCCCGATTGTGTAATGTTAAATTCATGATTATGGACTTTTCTCAACCATAAATTGACATCATATCAATAAATGGTTGAAACATATAAGGTGCATATTTGCATTTGTATTATTTAATTCGATTTTTTAACCTTAGGTTTAATTTATCTCAATTATTTAATTTTAAAATTATGCCTATCGAATTTTTTCAAAGATAGGTCGACTATTTATTTGATAATAATAGAAATTAAGGTGTATATTTACATATACTATATTTATTTGAATTTGAGTCAAATATGGATCATTCAAATGAACTAATACTAACAATACGGTGTATTCCATTTTGTCATATTAGTATGTTAAGGTCGAATCTTCTAAATCCCTATTGTGTAATGTAAAATTCATGATTATGGACATTTCTCAACCATAAATTGACTTTATATCAATAAATGGTTGAAACTTATAAGTGCCATATTTGCATTTGTAATATTTAATTCAATATTTTAACGTTATATTTACTTTATCTCAATTGTTTAATGTTATAATTATGGCTATCGATTTTTGTCAACCATAGATAGACTATTTATTTGATAAGAATAGAAATTGAGGTGTATATTTTTACATATACTATATTTATTTGAATTTGAGTCAAATATGGATCATTCAAATGAACTAATACTAACAATACGGTGTATTCCATTTTTTCATATTAGTATGTTAAGGTCGAATCTTCTAAATCCCTATTGTGTAATGTTAAATTCATGATTATGGACTTTTCTCAACCATAAATTGACATCATATCAATAAATGGTTGAAACATATAAGGTGTATATTTGCATTTGTATTATTTAATTCGATTTTTTAACCTTAGGTTTAATTTATCTCAATTATTTAATGTTAAAATTATGCCTATCGAATTTTTTCAAAGATAGATCGACTATTTATTTGATAATAATAGAAATTGAGTTGTATATTTATATATACTATATTTATTTGAATTTGAGTCAAATATGGATCATTCAATTGAACTAATACAAAAAATACGGTGTATTCCATTTTGTCATATTAGTATGTTAAGGTCGAATCTTCTAAATCCCATATGTGTAATATTAAATTCATGATTATGGACTTTTCTCAACCATAAATTGACTTTATATCAATAAATGGTTGAAACTTATAAGTGCCATATTTGCATTTGTAATATTTAATTCAATATTTTAACGTTAGATTTACTTTATCTCAATTGTTAAATGTTAAAATTATGGCTATCGATTTTTGTAACCATAGATAGACTATTTATTTGATAAGAATAGAAATTGAGGTGTATATTTACATATACTATATTTATTTGAATTTGAGTCAAATATGGATCATTCAATTGAACTAATACAAAAAATACGGTGTATTCCATTTTGTCATATTAGTATGTTAAGGTCGAATCTTCTAAATCCCATATGTGTAATATTAAATTCATGATTATGGACTTTTCTCAACCATAAATTGACTTTATATCAACAAATGGTTGAAACATATAAGGTGCATATTTGCATTTGTATTATTTAATTCGATTTTTTAACCTTAGGTTTAATTTATCTCAATTATTTAATGTTAAAATTATGCCTATCGAATTTTTTCAAAGATAGATCGACTATTTATTTGATAATAATAGAAATTGAGTTGTATATTTATATATACTATATTTATTTGAATTTGAGTCAAATATGGATCATTCAAATGAACTAATATTAACAATACGGTGTATTCCATTTTGTCATATTAGTATGTTAAGGTCGAATCTTCTAAATCCCATATGTGTAATATTAAATTTATGATTATGGACTTTTCTCAACCATAAATTGACTTTATATCAATAAATGGTTGAAACATATAAGGTGCATATTTGCATTTGTATTATTTAATTCGATTTTTTAACCTTAGGTTTAATTTATCTCAATTATTTAATGTTAAAATTATGCCTATCGAATTTTTTCAAAGATAGATCGACTATTTATTTGATAATAATAGAAATTGAGTTGTATATTTATATATACTATATTTATTTGAATTTGAGTAAAATATGGATCATTCAAAATTTACTAATACTAACAATACGGTGTATTCCATTTTGTCATATTAGTATGTTAAGGTCGAATATTCTAAATCCCGATTGTGTAATGTTAAATTCATGATTATGGACTTTTCTCAACCATAAATTGACATCATATCAATAAATGGTTGAAACATATAAGGTGCATATTTGCATTTGTATTATTTAATTCGATTTTTTAACCTTAGGTTTAATTTATCTCAATTATTTAATTTTAAAATTATGCCTATCGAATTTTTTCAAAGATAGGTCGACTATTTATTTGATAATAATAGAAATTAAGGTGTATATTTACATATACTATATTTATTTGAATTTGAGTCAAATATGGATCATTCAAATGAACTAATACTAACAATACGGTGTATTCCATTTTGTCATATTAGTATGTTAAGGTCGAATCTTCTAAATCCCTATTGTGTAATGTAAAATTCATGATTATGGACATTTCTCAACCATAAATTGACTTTATATCAATAAATGGTTGAAACTTATAAGTGCCATATTTGCATTTGTAATATTTAATTCAATATTTTAACGTTATATTTACTTTATCTCAATTGTTTAATGTTATAATTATGGCTATCGATTTTTGTCAACCATAGATAGACTATTTATTTGATAAGAATAGAAATTGAGGTGTATATTTTTACATATACTATATTTATTTGAATTTGAGTCAAATATGGATCATTCAAATGAACTAATACTAACAATACGGTGTATTCCATTTTTTCATATTAGTATGTTAAGGTCGAATCTTCTAAATCCCTATTGTGTAATGTTAAATTCATGATTATGGACTTTTCTCAACCATAAATTGACATCATATCAATAAATGGTTGAAACATATAAGGTGTATATTTGCATTTGTATTATTTAATTCGATTTTTTAACCTTAGGTTTAATTTATCTCAATTATTTAATGTTAAAATTATGCCTATCGAATTTTTTCAAAGATAGATCGACTATTTATTTGATAATAATAGAAATTGAGTTGTATATTTATATATACTATATTTATTTGAATTTGAGTCAAATATGGATCATTCAATTGAACTAATACAAAAAATACGGTGTATTCCATTTTGTCATATTAGTATGTTAAGGTCGAATCTTCTAAATCCCATATGTGTAATATTAAATTCATGATTATGGACTTTTCTCAACCATAAATTGACTTTATATCAACAAATGGTTGAAACATATAAGGTGCATATTTGCATTTGTATTATTTAATTCGATTTTTTAACCTTAGGTTTAATTTATCTCAATTATTTAAT
Organism: Hippophae tibetana; assembly: GCA_037013495.1. Classification (NCBI taxonomy): domain Eukaryota; kingdom Viridiplantae; phylum Streptophyta; class Magnoliopsida; order Rosales; family Elaeagnaceae; genus Hippophae; species Hippophae tibetana. The sequence continues at coordinate 11,385,834 of CM072805.1, read as the reverse complement.
GTTAAAATTATGCCTATCGAATTTTTTCAAAGATAGATCGACTATTTATTTGATAATAATAGAAATTGAGTTGTATATTTATATATACTATATTTATTTGAATTTGAGTCAAATATGGATCATTCAAATGAACTAATATTAACAATACGGTGTATTCCATTTTGTCATATTAGTATGTTAAGGTCGAATCTTCTAAATCCCATATCTGTAATATTAAATTTATGATTATGGACTTTTCTCAACCATAAATTGACTTTATATCAATAAATGGTTGAAACATATAAGGTGCATATTTGCATTTGTATTATTTAATTCGATTTTTTAACCTTAGGTTTAATTTATCTCAATTATTTAATGTTAAAATTATGCCTATCGAATTTTTTCAAAGATAGATCGACTATTTATTTGATAATAATAGAAATTGAGTTGTATATTTATATATACTATATTTATTTGAATTTGAGTCAAATATGGATCATTCAAATGAACTAATATTAACAATACGGTGTATTCCATTTTGTCATATTAGTATGTTAAGGTCGAATCTTCTAAATCCCAATTGTGTAATGTTAAATTCATGATTATGGACTTTTCTCAACCATAAATTGACATCATATCAATAAATGGTTGAAACATATAAGGTGCATATTTGCATTTGTATTATTTAATTCCATTTTTTAACCTTAGGTTTAATTTATCTCAATTATTTAATGTTAAAATTATGCCTATCGAATTTTTTCAAAGATAGATCGACTATTTATTTGATAATAATAGAAATTGAGTTGTATATTTATATATACTATATTTATTTGAATTTGAGTCAAATATGGATCATTCAATTGAACTAATACAAACAATACGGTGTATTCCATTTTGTCATATTAGTATGTTAAGGTCGAATCTTCTAAATCCCATATGTGTAATATTAAATTTATGATTATGGACTTTTCTCAACCATAAATTGACATCATATCAATAAATGGTTGAAACATATAAGGTGCATATTTGCATTTGTATTATTTAATTCGATTTTTTAACCTTAGGTTTAATTTATCTCAATTATTTAATGTTAAAATTATGCCTATCGAATTTTTTCAAAGATAGATCGACTATTTATTTGATAATAATAGAAATTGAGTTGTATATTTATATATACTATATTTATTTCAATTTGAGTCAAATATGGATCATTCAAATGAACTAATATTAACAATACGGTGTATTCCATTTTGTCATATTAGTATGTTAAGGTCGAATCTTCTAAATCCCAATTGTGTAATGTTAAATTCATGATTATATACTTTTCTCAACCATAAATTGACATCATATCAATCAATGGTTGAAACTTATAAGGCGCATATTTGCATTTGTGTTATTTAATTCAATTTTTTAACGTTAGATTTACTTAATCTCAATTGTTTAATGTTAAAATTATGGCTATCGAGTTTTTTCAAAGATAGATAGACTATTTATTTGATAAGAATAGAAATTGAGGTGTATATTTACATATAATATATTTATTTGAATTTGAGTCAAATATGGATCATTCAAATGAACTAATACTAACAATACGGTGTATTCCATTTTGTCATATTAGTATGTTAAGGTCGAATCTTCTAAATCCCAATTGTGTAATGTTAAATTCATGATTATGGACTTTTCTCAACCATAAATTGACATCATATCAATAAATGGTTGAAACATATAAGGTGCATATTTGCATTTGTATTATTTAATTCCATTTTTTAACCTTAGGTTTAATTTATCTCAATTATTTAATGTTAAAATTATGCCTATCGAATTTTTTCAAAGATAGATCGACTATTTATTTGATAATAATAGAAATTGAGTTGTATATTTATATATACTATATTTATTTGAATTTGAGTCAAATATGGATCATTCAATTGAAATAATACAAAAAATACGGTGTATTCCATTTTGTCATATTAGTATGTTAAGGTCGAATCTTCTAAATGCCAATTGTGTAATGTTAAATTCATGATTATGGACTTTTCTGAACCATAAATTGACATCATATCAATAAATGGTTGAAACATATAAGGTGCATATTTGCATTTGTATCATTTAATTCCATTTTTTAACCTTAGGTTTAATTTATCTCAATTATTTAATGTTAAAATTATGCCTATCGAATTTTTTCAAAGATAGATCGACTATTTATTTGATAATAATAGAAATTGAGTTGTATATTTATATATACTATATTTATTTGAATTTGAGTCAAATATGGATCATTCAAATGAACTAATATTAACAATACGGTGTATTCCATTTTGTCATATTAGTATGTTAAGGTCGAATCTTCTAAATCCCAATTGTGTAATGTTAAATTCATGATTATATACTTTTCTCAACCATAAATTGACATCATATCAATCAATGGTTGAAACATACAAGGTGCATATTTGCATTTGTATTATTTAATTCGATATTTTAACCTTAGGTTTAATTTATCTCAATTATTTAATGTTAAAATTATGCCTATCGAATTGTTTCAAAGATAGATCGACTATTTATTTGATAATAATAGAAATTGAGTTGTATATTTATATATACTATATTTATTTGAATTTGAGTCAAATATGGATCATTCAAATGAATTAATATTAACAATACGGTGTATTCCATTTTGTCATATTAGTATGTTAAGGTCGAATCTTCTAAATCCCAATTGTGTAATGTTAAATTCATGATTATGGACTTTTCTCAACCATAAATTGACATCATATCAATAAATGGTTGAAACATATAAGGTGCATATTTGCATTTGTATTATTTAATTCCATTTTTTAACCTTAGGTTTAATTTATCTCAATTATTTAATGTTAAAATTATGCCTATCGAATTTTTTCAAAGATAGATCGACTATTTATTTGATAATAATAGAAATTGAGTTGTATATTTATATATACTATATTTATTTGAATTTGAGTCAAATATGGATCATTCAATTGAACTAATACAAACAATACGGTGTATTCCATTTTGTCATATTAGTATGTTAAGGTCGAATCTTCTAAATCCCAATTGTGTAATGTTAAATTCATGATTATGGACTTTTCTCAACCATAAATTGACATCATATCAATAATTGGTTGAAACATATAAGGTGCATATTTGCATTTGTATTATTTAATTCGATTTTTTAACCTTAGGTTTAATTTATCTCAATTATTTAATGTTAAAATTATGCCTATCGAATTTTTTCAAAGATAGATAGACTATTTATTTGATAAGAATAGAAATTGAGGTGTATATTTACATATACTATATTTATTTGAATTTGAGTCAAATATGGATCATTCAAATGAACTAATACTAACAATACGGTGTATTACATTTTGTCATATTAGTATGTTAAGGTCGAATCTTCTAAATCCCATATGTGTAATATTAAATTCATGATTATGGACTTTTCTCAACCATAAATTGACTTTATATCAATAAATGGTTGAAACATATAAGGTGCATATTTGCATTTGTATTATTTAATCCGATTTTTTAACCTTAGGTTTAATTTATCTCAATTATTTAATGTTAAAATTATGCCTATCGAATTTTTTCAAAGATAGATCGACTATTTATTTGATAATAATAGAAATTGAGTTGTATATTTATATATACTATATTTATTTGAATTTGAGTCAAATATGGATCATTCAAATGAACTAATACTAACAATACGGTGTATTCCATTTTGTCATATTAGTATGTTAAGGTCGAATCTTCTAAATCCCAATTGTGTAATGTTAAATTCATGATTATATACTTTTCTCAACCATAAATTGACATCATATCAATCAATGGTTGAAACTTATAAGGCGCATATTTGCATTTGTGTTATTTAATTCAATTTTTTAACGTTAGATTTACTTAATCTCAATTGTTTAATGTTAAAATTATGGCTATCGAGTTTTTTCAAAGATAGATAGACTATTTATTTGATAAGAATAGAAATTGAGGTGTATATTTACATATAATATATTTATTTGAATTTGAGTCAAATATGGATCATTCAAATGAACTAATACTAACAATACGGTGTATTCCATTTTGTCATATTAGTATGTTAAGGTCGAATCTTCTAAATCCCAATTGTGTAATGTTAAATTCATGATTATGGACTTTTCTCAACCATAAATTGACATCATATCAATAAATGGTTGAAACATATAAGGTGCATATTTGCATTTGTATTATTTAATTCCATTTTTTAACCTTAGGTTTAATTTATCTCAATTATTTAATGTTAAAATTATGCCTATCGAATTTTTTCAAAGATAGATCGACTATTTATTTGATAATAATAGAAATTGAGTTGTATATTTATATATACTATATTTATTTGAATTTGAGTCAAATATGGATCATTCAATTGAAATAATACAAAAAATACGGTGTATTCCATTTTGTCATATTAGTATGTTAAGGTCGAATCTTCTAAATCCCATATGTGTAATATTAAATTTATGATTATGGACTTTTCTCAACCATAAATTGACTTTATATCAATAAATGGTTGAAACATATAAGGTGCATATTTGCATTTGTATTATTTAATTCGATTTTTTAACCTTAGGTTTAATTTATCTCAATTATTTAATGTTAAAATTATGCCTATCGAATTTTTTCAAAGATAGATCGACTATTTATTTGATAATAATAGAAATTGAGTTGTATATTTATATATACTATATTTATTTGAATTTGAGTCAAATATGGATCATTCAAATGAACTAATATTAACAATACGGTGTATTCCATTTTGTCATATTAGTATGTTAAGGTCGAATCTTCTAAATCCCAATTGTGTAATGTTAAATTCATGATTATGGACTTTTCTCAACCATAAATTGACATCATATCAATAAATGGTTGAAACATATAAGGTGCATATTTGCATTTGTATTATTTAATTCCATTTTTTAACCTTAGGTTTAATTTATCTCAATTATTTAATGTTAAAATTATGCCTATCGAATTTTTTCAAAGATAGATCGACTATTTATTTGATAATAATAGAAATTGAGTTGTATATTTATATATACTATATTTATTTGAATTTGAGTCAAATATGGATCATTCAATTGAACTAATACAAACAATACGGTGTATTCCATTTTGTCATATTAGTATGTTAAGGTCGAATCTTCTAAATCCCATATGTGTAATATTAAATTTATGATTATGGACTTTTCTCAACCATAAATTGACATCATATCAATAAATGGTTGAAACATATAAGGTGCATATTTGCATTTGTATTATTTAATTCGATTTTTTAACCTTAGGTTTAATTTATCTCAATTATTTAATGTTAAAATTATGCCTATCGAATTTTTTCAAAGATAGATCGACTATTTATTTGATAATAATAGAAATTGAGTTGTATTTTTAAATATACTATATTTATTTGAATTTGAGTCAAATATGGATCATTCAAATGAACTAATATTAACAATACGGTGTATTCCATTTTGTCATATTAGTATGTTAAGGTCGAATCTTCTAAATCCCATATGTGTAATATTAAATTCATGATTATGGACTTTTCTCAACCATAAATTGACTTTATATCAACAAATGGTTGAAACATATAAGGTGCATATTTGCATTTGTATTATTTAATTCGATTTTTTAACCTTAGGTTTAATTTATCTCAATTATTTAATGTTAAAATTATGCCTATCGAATTTTTTCAAAGATAGATCGACTATTTATTTGATAATAATAGAAATTGAGTTGTATATTTATATATACTATATTTATTTGAATTTGAGTCAAATATGGATCATTCAAATGAACTAATACAAAAAATACGGTGTATTCCATTTTGTCATATTAGTATGTTAAGGTCAAATCTTCTAAATCCCATATGTGTAATATTAAATTCATGATTATGGACTTTTCTCAACCATAAATTGACTTTATATCAACAAATGGTTGAAACATATAAGGTGCATATTTGCATTTGTATTATTTAATTCGATTTTTTAACCTTAGGTTTAATTTATCTCAATTATTTAATGTTAAAATTATGCCTATCGAATTTTTTCAAAGATAGATCGAGTATTTATTTGATAATAATAGAAATTGAGTTGTATATTTATATATACTATATTTATTTGAATTTGAGTCAAATATGGATCATTCAAATGAACTAATATTAACAATACGGTGTATTCCATTTTGTCATATTAGTATGTTAAGGTCGAATCTTCTAAATCCCATATGTGTAATATTAAATTTATGATTTTGGACTTTTCTCAACCATAAATTGACTTTATATCAATAAATGGTTGAAACATATAAGGTGCATATTTGCATTTGTATTATTTAATTCGATTTTTTAACCTTAGGTTTAATTTATCTCAATTATTTAATGTTAAAATTATGCCTATCGAATTTTTTCAAAGATAGATCGACTATTTATTTGATAATAATAGAAATTGAGTTGTATATTTATATATACTATATTTATTTGAATTTGAGTCAAATATGGATCATTCAAATGAACTAATATTAACAATACGGTGTATTCCATTTTGTCATATTAGTATGTTAAGGTCGAATCTTCTAAATCCCAATTGTGTAATGTTAAATTCATGATTATGGACTTTTCTCAACCATAAATTGACATCATATCAATAAATGGTTGAAACATATAAGGTGCATATTTGCATTTGTATTATTTAATTCCATTTTTTAACCTTAGGTTTAATTTATCTCAATTATTTAATGTTAAAATTATGCCTATCGAATTTTTTCAAAGATAGATCGACTATTTATTTGATAATAATAGAAATTGAGTTGTATATTTATATATACTATATTTATTTGAATTTGAGTCAAATATGGATCATTCAAATGAACTAATATTAACAATACGGTGTATTCCATTTTGTCATATTAGTATGTTAAGGTCGAATCTTCTAAATCCCAATTGTGTAATGTTAAATTCATGATTATATACTTTTCTCAACCATAAATTGACATCATATCAATCAATGGTTGAAACTTATAAGGCGCATATTTGCATTTGTGTTATTTAATTCAATTTTTTAACGTTAGATTTACTTAATCTCAATTGTTTAATGTTAAAATTATGGCTATCGAGTTTTTTCAAAGATAGATAGACTATTTATTTGATAAGAATAGAAATTGAGGTGTATATTTACATATACTATATTTATTTGAATTTGAGTCAAATATGGATCATTCAAATGAACTAATACTAACAATACGGTGTATTCCATTTTGTCATATTAGTATGTTAAGGTCGAATCTTCTAAATCCCAATTGTGTAATGTTAAATTCATGATTATGGACTTTTCTCAACCATAAATTGACATCATATCAATAAATGGTTGAAACATATAAGGTGCATATTTGCATTTGTATTATTTAATTCCATTTTTTAACCTTAGGTTTAATTTATCTCAATTATTTAATGTTAAAATTATGCCTATCGAATTTTTTCAAAGATAGATCGACTATTTATTTGATAATAATAGAAATTGAGTTGTATATTTATATATACTATATTTATTTGAATTTGAGTCAAATATGGATCATTCAATTGAACTAATACAAAAAATACGGTGTATTCCATTTTGTCATATTAGTATGTTAAGGTCGAATCTTCTAAATCCCATATGTGTAATATTAAATTCCTGATTATGGACTTTTCTCAACCATAAATTGACTTTATATCAACAAATGGTTGAAATATATAAGGTGCATATTTGCATTTGTATTATTTAATTCGAATTTTTAACCTTAGGTTTAATTTATCTCAATTATTTAATGTTAAAATTATGCCTATCGAATTTTTTCAAAGATAGATCGACTATTTATTTGATAATAATAGAAATTGAGTTGTATATTTATATATACTATATTTATTTGAATTTGAGTCAAATATGGATCATTCAAATGAACTAATATTAACAATACGGTGTATTCCATTTTGTCATATTAGTATGTTAAGGTCGAATCTTCTAAATCCCATATGTGTAATATTAAATTTATGATTATGGACTTTTCTCAACCATAAATTGACTTTATATCAATAAATGGTTGAAACATATAAGGTGCATATTTGCATTTGTATTATTTAATTCGATTTTTTAACCTTAGGTTTAATTTATCTCAATTATTTAATGTTAAAATTATGCCTATCGAATTTTTTCAAAGATAGATCGACTATTTATTTGATAATAATAGAAATTGAGTTGTATATTTATATATACTATATTTATTTGAATTTGAGTCAAATATGGATCATTCAAATGAACTAATATTAACAATACGGTGTATTCCATTTTGTCATATTAGTATGTTAAGGTCGAATCTTCTAAATCCCAATTGTGTAATGTTAAATTCATGATTATATACTTTTCTCAACCATAAATTGACATCATATCAATCAATGGTTGAAACTTATAAGGCGCATATTTGCATTTGTGTTATTTAATTCAATTTTTTAACGTTAGATTTACTTAATCTCAATTGTTTAATGTTAAAATTATGGCTATCGAGTTTTTTCAAAGATAGATAGACTATTTATTTGATAAGAATAGAAATTGAGGTGTATATTTACATATACTATATTTATTTGAATTTGAGTCAAATATGGATCATTCAAATGAACTAATACTAACAATACGGTGTATTCCATTTTGTCATATTAGTATGTTAAGGTCGAATCTTCTAAATCCCAATTGTGTAATGTTAAATTCATGATTATGGACTTTTCTCAACCATAAATTGACATCATATCAATAAATGGTTGAAACATATAAGGTGCATATTTTCATTTGTATTATTTAATTCCATTTTTTAACCTTAGGTTTAATTTATCTCAATTATTTAATGTTAAAATTATGCCTATCGAATTTTTTCAAAGATAGATCGACTATTTATTTGATAATAATAGAAATTGAGTTGTATATTTATATATACTATATTTATTTGAATTTGAGTCAAATATGGATCACTCAATTGAACTAATACAAAAAATACGGTGTATTCCATTTTGTCATATTAGTATGTTAAGGTCGAATCTTCTAAATCCCATATGTGTAATATTAAATTCATGATTATGGACTTTTCTCAACCATAAATTGACTTTATATCAACAAATGGTTGAAACATATAAGGTGCATATTTGCATTTGTATTATTTAATTCGATTTTTTAACCTTAGGTTTAATTTATCTCAATTATTTAATGTTAAAATTATGCCTATCGAATTTTTTCAAAGATAGATCGACTATTTATTTGATAATAATAGAAATTGAGTTGTATATTTATATATACTATATTTATTTGAATTTGAGTCAAATATGGATCATTCAAATGAACTAATATTAACAATACGGTGTATTCCATTTTGTCATATTAGTATGTTAAGGTCGAATCTTCTAAATCCCAATTGTGTAATGTTAAATTCATGATTATGGACTTTTCTCAACCATAAATTGACATCATATCAATAAATGGTTGAAACATATAAGGTGCATATTTGCATTTGTATTATTTAATTCCATTTTTTAACCTTAGGTTTAATTTATCTCAATTATTTAATGTTAAAATTATGCCTATCGAATTTTTTCAAAGATAGATCGACTATTTATTTGATAATAATAGAAATTGAGTTGTATATTTATATATACTATATTTATTTGAATTTGAGTCAAATATGGATCATTCAATTGAACTAATACAAACAATACGGTGTATTCCATTTTGTCATATTAGTATGTTAAGGTCGAATCTTCTAAATCCCATATGTGTAATATTAAATTTATGATTATGGACTTTTCTCAACCATAAATTGACATCATATCAATAAATGGTTGAAACATATAAGGTGCATATTTGCATTTGTATTATTTAATTCGATTTTTTAACCTTAGGTTTAATTTATCTCAATTATTTAATGTTAAAATTATGCCTATCGAATTTTTTCAAAGATAGATCGACTATTTATTTGATAATAATAGAAATTGAGTTGTATATTTATATATACTATATTTATTTGAATTTGAGTCAAATATGGATCATTCAAATGAACTAATATTAACAATACGGTGTATTCCATTTTGTCATATTAGTATGTTAAGGTCGAATCTTCTAAATCCCAATTGTGTAATGTTAAATTCATGATTATATATTTTTCTCAACCATAAATTGACATCATATCAATCAATGGTTGAAACTTATAAGGCGCATATTTGCATTTGTGTTATTTAATTCAATTTTTTAACGTTAGATTTACTTAATCTCAATTGCTTAATGTTAAAATTATGGCTATCGAGTTTTTTCAAAGATAGATAGACTATTTATTTGATAAGAATAGAAATTGAGGTGTATATTTACATATACTATATTTATTTGAATTTGAGTCAAATATGGATCATTCAAATGAACTAATACTAACAATACGGTGTATTCCATTTTGTCATATTAGTATGTTAAGGTCGAATCTTCTAAATCCCAATTGTGTAATGTTAAATTCATGATTATGGACTTTTCTCAACCATAAATTGACATCATATCAATAAATGGTTGAAACATATAAGGTGCATATTTGCATTTGTATTATTTAATTCCATTTTTTAACCTTAGGTTTAATTTATCTCAATTATTTAATGTTAAAATTATGCCTATCGAATTTTTTCAAAGATAGATCGACTATTTATTTGATAATAATAGAAATTGAGTTGTATATTTATATATACTATATTTATTTGAATTTGAGTCAAATATGGATCATTCAATTGAACTAATACAAAAAATACGGTGTATTCCATTTTGTCATATTAGTATATTAAGGTCGAATCTTCTAAATCCCATATGTGTAATATTAAATTCATGATTATGGACTTTTCTCAACCATAAATTGACTTTATATCAACAAATGGTTGAAACATATAAGGTGCATATTTGCATTTGTATTATTTAATTCGATTTTTTAACCTTAGGTTTAATTTATCTCAATTATTTAATGTTAAAATTATGCCTATCGAATTTTTTCAAAGATAGATCGACTATTTATTTGATAATAATAGAAATTGAGTTGTATATTTATATATACTATATTTATTTGAATTTGAGTCAAATATGGATCATTCAAATGAACTAATATTAACAATACGGTGTATTCCATTTTGTCATATTAGTATGTTAAGGTCGAATCTTCTAAATCCCATATGTGTAATATTAAATTTATGATTATGGACTTTTCTCAACCTTAAATTGACTTTATATCAATAAATGGTTGAAACATATAAGGTGCATATTTGCATTTGTATTATTTAATTCGATTTTTTAACCTTAGGTTTAATTTATCTCAATTATTTAATGTTAAAATTATGCCTATCGAATTTTTTCAAAGATAGATCGACTATTTATTTGATAATAATAGAAATTGAGTTGTATATTTATATATACTATATTTATTTGAATTTGAGTCAAATATGGATCATTCAAATGAACTAATATTAACAATACGGTGTATTCCATTTTGTCATATTAGTATGTTAAGGTCGAATCTTCTAAATCCCAATTGTGTAATGTTAAATTCATGATTATGGACTTTTCTCAACCATAAATTGACATCATATCAATAAATGGTTGAAACATATAAGGTGCATATTTGCATTTGTATTATTTAATTCCATTTTTTAACCTTAGGTTTAATTTATCTCAATTATTTAATGTTAAAATTATGCCTATCGAATTTTTTCAAAGATAGATCGACTATTTATTTGATAATAATAGAAATTGAGTTGTATATTTATATATACTATATTTATTTGAATTTGAGTCAAATATGGATCATTCAATTGAACTAATACAAACAATACGGTGTATTCCATTTTGTCATATTAGTATGTTAAGGTCGAATATTCTAAATCCCATATGTGTAATATTAAATTTATGATTATGGACTTTTCTCAACCATAAATTGACTTTATATCAATAAATGGTTGAAACATATAAGGTGCATATTTGCATTTGTATTATTTAAATCGATTTTTTAACCTTAGGTTTAATTTATCTCAATTATTTAATGTTAAAATTATGCCTATCGAAATTTTTCATAGATAGATCGACTATTTATTTGATAATAATAGAAATTGAGTTGTATATTTATATATACTATATTTATTTGAATTTGAGTCAAATATGGATCATTCAAATGAACTAATATTAACAATACGGTGTATTCCATTTTGTCATATTAGTATGTTAAGGTCGAATCTTCTAAATCCCAATTGTGTAATGTTAAATTCATGATTAAATACTTTTCTCAACCATAAATTGACATCATATCAATCAATGGTTGAAACTTATAAGGCGCATATTTGCATTTGTGTTATTTAATTCAATTTTTTAACGTTAGATTTACTTAATCTCAATTGTTTAATGTTAAAATTATGGCTATCGAGTTTTTTCAAAGATAGATAGACTATTTATTTGATAAGAATAGAAATTGAGGTGTATATTTACATATACTATATTTATTTGAATTTGAGTCAAATATGGATCATTCAAATGAACTAATATTAACAATACGGTGTATTCCATTTTGTCATATTAGTATGTTAAGGTCGAATCTTCTAAATCCCAATTGTGTAATGTTAAATTCATGATTATATACTTTTCTCAACCATAAATTGACTTCATATCAATCAATGGTTGAAACTTATAAGGCGCATATTTGCATTTTTGTTATTTAATTCAATTTTTTAACGTTAGATTTACTTAATCTCAATTGTTTAATGTTAAAATTATGGCTATCGATTTTTGTAACCATAGATAGACTATTTATTTGATAAGAATAGAAATTGAGGTGTATATTTACATATACTATATTTATTTGAATTTGAGTCAAATATGGATCATTCAAATGAACTAATACTAACAATACGGTGTATTCCATTTTGTCATATTAGTATGTTAAGGTCGAATCTTCTAAATCCCTATTGTGTAATGTAAAATTCATGATTATGGACTTTTCTCAACCATAAATTGACTTTATATCAATAAATGGTTGAAACTTATAAGTGCCATATTTGCATTTTTAATATTTAATTCAATATTTTAACGTTAGATTTACTTTATCTCAATTGTTTAATGTTAAAATTATGGCTATCGATTTTTATCAACCATAGATAGACTATTTATTTGATAAGAATAGAAATTGAGGTGTATATTTACATATACTATATTTATTTGAATTTGAGTCAAATATGGATCATTCAAATGAACTAATACTAACAATACGGTGTATTCCATTTTGTCATATTAGTATGTTAAGGTCGAATCTTCTAAATCCCAATTGTGTAATGTTAAAATCATGATTATATACTTTTCTCAACCACAAATTGACTTCATATCAATCAATGGTTGAAACTTATAAGGCGCATATTTGAATTTGTGTTATTTAATTCAATTTGTTAACGTTAGATTTACTTAATCTCAATTGTTTAATGTTAAAATTATGGCTATCGAGTTTTTTCAAAGATAGATATCCTATTTATTTGATAAGAATAGAAATTGAGGTGTATATTTACATATACTATATTTATTTGAATTTGAGTCAAATATGGATCATTCAAATGAACTAATACTAATAATACGGTGTATTCCATTTTGTCATATTAGTATGTTAAGGTCGAATCTTCTAAATCCCATATGTGTAATATTAAATTCATGATTATGGACTTTTCTCAACCATAAATTGACTTTATATCAACAAATGGTTGAAACATATAAGGTGCATATTTGCATTTGTATTATTTAATTCGATTTTTTAACCTTAGGTTTAATTTATCTCAATTATTTAATGTTAAAATTATGCCTATCGAATTTTTTCAAAGATAGATCGACTATTTATTTGATAATAATAGAAATTGAGTTGTATATTTATATATACTATATTTATTTGAATTTGAGTCAAATATGGATCATTCAAATGAACTAATATTAACAATACGGTGTATTCCATTTTGTCATATTAGTATGTTAAGGTCGAATCTTCTAAATCCCAATTGTGTAATGTTAAATTCATGATTATGGACTTTTCTCAACCATAAATTGACATCATATCAATAAATGGTTGAAACATATAAGGTGCATATTTGCATTTGTATTATTTAATTCCATTTTTTAACCTTAGGTTTAATTTATCTCAATTATTTAATGTTAAAATTATGCCTATCGAATTTTTTCAAAGATAGATCGACTATTTATTTGATAATAATAGAAATTGAGTTGTATATTTATATATACTATATTTATTTGAATTTGAGTCAAATATGGATCATTCAATTGAACTAATACAAACAATACGGTGTATTCCATTTTGTCATATTAGTATGTTAAGGTCGAATCTTCTAAATCCCATATGTGTAATATTAAATTTATGATTATGGACTTTTCTCAACCATAAATTGACATCATATCAATAAATGGTTGAAACATATAAGGTGCATATTTGCATTTGTATTATTTAATTCGATTTTTTAACCTTAGGTTTAATTTATCTCAATTATTTAATGTTAAAATTATGCCTATCGAATTTTTTCAAAGATAGATCGACTATTTATTTGATAATAATAGAAATTGAGTTGTATATTTATATATACTATATTTATTTGAATTTGAGTCAAATATGGATCATTCAAATGAACTAATATTAACAATACGGTGTATTCCATTTTGTCATATTAGTATGTTAAGGTCGAATCTTCTAAATCCCAATTGTGTAATGTTAAATTCATGATTATATATTTTTCTCAACCATAAATTGACATCATATCAATCAATGGTTGAAACTTATAAGGCGCATATTTGCATTTGTGTTATTTAATTCAATTTTTTAACGTTAGATTTACTTAATCTCAATTGCTTAATGTTAAAATTATGGCTATCGAGTTTTTTCAAAGATAGATAGACTATTTATTTGATAAGAATAGAAATTGAGGTGTATATTTACATATACTATATTTATTTGAATTTGAGTCAAATATGGATCATTCAAATGAACTAATACTAACAATACGGTGTATTCCATTTTGTCATATTAGTATGTTAAGGTCGAATCTTCTAAATCCCAATTGTGTAATGTTAAATTCATGATTATGGACTTTTCTCAACCATAAATTGACATCATATCAATAAATGGTTGAAACATATAAGGTGCATATTTGCATTTGTATTATTTAATTCCATTTTTTAACCTTAGGTTTAATTTATCTCAATTATTTAATGTTAAAATTATGCCTATCGAATTTTTTCAAAGATAGATCGACTATTTATTTCATAATAATAGAAATTGAGTTGTATATTTATATATACTATATTTATTTGAATTTGAGTCAAATATGGATCATTCAATTGAACTAATACAAAAAATACGGTGTATTCCATTTTGTCATATTAGTATATTAAGGTCGAATCTTCTAAATCCCATATGTGTAATATTAAATTCATGATTATGGACTTTTCTCAACCATAAATTGACTTTATATCAACAAATGGTTGAAACATATAAGGTGCATATTTGCATTTGTATTATTTAATTCGATTTTTTAACCTTAGGTTTAATTTATCTCAATTATTTAATGTTAAAATTATGCCTATCGAATTTTTTCAAAGATAGATCGACTATTTATTTGATAATAATAGAAATTGAGTTGTATATTTATATATACTATATTTATTTGAATTTGAGTCAAATATGGATCATTCAAATGAACTAATATTAACAATACGGTGTATTCCATTTTGTCATATTAGTATGTTAAGGTCGAATCTTCTAAATCCCATATGTGTAATATTAAATTTATGATTATGGACTTTTCTCAACCTTAAATTGACTTTATATCAATAAATGGTTGAAACATATAAGGTGCATATTTGCATTTGTATTATTTAATTCGATTTTTTAACCTTAGGTTTAATTTATCTCAATTATTTAATGTTAAAATTATGCCTATCGAATTTTTTCAAAGATAGATCGACTATTTATTTGATAATAATAGAAATTGAGTTGTATATTTATATATACTATATTTATTTGAATTTGAGTCAAATATGGATCATTCAAATGAACTAATATTAACAATACGGTGTATTCCATTTTGTCATATTAGTATGTTAAGGTCGAATCTTCTAAATCCCAATTGTGTAATGTTAAATTCATGATTATGGACTTTTCTCAACCATAAATTGACATCATATCAATAAATGGTTGAAACATATAAGGTGCATATTTGCATTTGTATTATTTAATTCCATTTTTTAACCTTAGGTTTAATTTATCTCAATTATTTAATGTTAAAATTATGCCTATCGAATTTTTTCAAAGATAGATCGACTATTTATTTGATAATAATAGAAATTGAGTTGTATATTTATATATACTATATTTATTTGAATTTGAGTCAAATATGGATCATTCAATTGAACTAATACAAACAATACGGTGTATTCCATTTTGTCATATTAGTATGTTAAGGTCGAATATTCTAAATCCCATATGTGTAATATTAAATTTATGATTATGGACTTTTCTCAACCATAAATTGACTTTATATCAATAAATGGTTGAAACATATAAGGTGCATATTTGCATTTGTATTATTTAAATCGATTTTTTAACCTTAGGTTTAATTTATCTCAATTATTTAATGTTAAAATTATGCCTATCGAAATTTTTCATAGATAGATCGACTATTTATTTGATAATAATAGAAATTGAGTTGTATATTTATATATACTATATTTATTTGAATTTGAGTCAAATATGGATCATTCAAATGAACTAATATTAACAATACGGTGTATTCCATTTTGTCATATTAGTATGTTAAGGTCGAATCTTCTAAATCCCAATTGTGTAATGTTAAATTCATGATTAAATACTTTTCTCAACCATAAATTGACATCATATCAATCAATGGTTGAAACTTATAAGGCGCATATTTGCATTTGTGTTATTTAATTCAATTTTTTAACGTTAGATTTACTTAATCTCAATTGTTTAATGTTAAAATTATGGCTATCGAGTTTTTTCAAAGATAGATAGACTATTTATTTGATAAGAATAGAAATTGAGGTGTATATTTACATATACTATATTTATTTGAATTTGAGTCAAATATGGATCATTCAAATGAACTAATATTAACAATACGGTGTATTCCATTTTGTCATATTAGTATGTTAAGGTCGAATCTTCTAAATCCCAATTGTGTAATGTTAAATTCATGATTATATACTTTTCTCAACCATAAATTGACTTCATATCAATCAATGGTTGAAACTTATAAGGCGCATATTTGCATTTTTGTTATTTAATTCAATTTTTTAACGTTAGATTTACTTAATCTCAATTGTTTAATGTTAAAATTATGGCTATCGATTTTTGTAACCATAGATAGACTATTTATTTGATAAGAATAGAAATTGAGGTGTATATTTACATATACTATATTTATTTGAATTTGAGTCAAATATGGATCATTCAAATGAACTAATACTAACAATACGGTGTATTCCATTTTGTCATATTAGTATGTTAAGGTCGAATCTTCTAAATCCCTATTGTGTAATGTAAAATTCATGATTATGGACTTTTCTCAACCATAAATTGACTTTATATCAATAAATGGTTGAAACTTATAAGTGCCATATTTGCATTTTTAATATTTAATTCAATATTTTAACGTTAGATTTACTTTATCTCAATTGTTTAATGTTAAAATTATGGCTATCGATTTTTATCAACCATAGATAGACTATTTATTTGATAAGAATAGAAATTGAGGTGTATATTTACATATACTATATTTATTTGAATTTGAGTCAAATATGGATCATTCAAATGAACTAATACTAACAATACGGTGTATTCCATTTTGTCATATTAGTATGTTAAGGTCGAATCTTCTAAATCCCAATTGTGTAATGTTAAAATCATGATTATATACTTTTCTCAACCACAAATTGACTTCATATCAATCAATGGTTGAAACTTATAAGGCGCATATTTGAATTTGTGTTATTTAATTCAATTTGTTAACGTTAGATTTACTTAATCTCAATTGTTTAATGTTAAAATTATGGCTATCGAGTTTTTTCAAAGATAGATATCCTATTTATTTGATAAGAATAGAAATTGAGGTGTATATTTACATATACTATATTTATTTGAATTTGAGTCAAATATGGATCATTCAAATGAACTAATACTAATAATACGGTGTATTCCATTTTGTCATATTAGTATGTTAAGGTCGAATCTTCTAAATCCCAATTGTATAATGTTAAATTCATGATTATGGACTTTTCTCAACCATAAATTGACTTCATATCAATAAATGGTTGAAACTTATAAGTGCCATATTTGCATTTGTAATATTTAATTCAATATTTTAACGTTAGATTTACTTTATCTCAATTGTTTAATGTTAAAATTATGGCTATCGATTTTTGTCAACCATAGATAGACTATTTATTTGATAAGAATAGAAATTGAGGTGTATATTTTTACATATACTATATTTATTTGAATTTGTGTCAAATATGGATCATTCAAAATTTACTAATACTAACAATACGGTGTATTCCATTTTGTCATATTAGTATGTTAAGGTCGAATATTCTAAATCCCGATTGTGTAATGTTAAATTCATGATTATGGACTTTTCTCAACCATAAATTGACATCATATCAATAAATGGTTGAAACATATAAGGTGCATATTTGCATTTGTATTATTTAATTCGATTTTTTAACCTTAGGTTTAATTTATCTCAATTATTTAATGTTAAAATTATGCCTATCGAATTTTTTCAAAGATAGATCGACTATTTATTTGATAATATTAGAAATTGAGGTGTATATTTACATATACTATATTTATTTGAATTTGAGTCAAATATGGATCATTCAAATGAACTAATACTAACAATATGGTGTATTCCATTTTGTCATATTAGTATGTTAAGGTCGAATCTTCTAAATCCCTATTGTGTAATGTAAAATTCATGATTATGGACTTTTCTCACCCATAAATTGACTTTATATCAATAAATGGTTGAAACTTATAAGTACCATATTTGCATTTGTAATTTTTAATTCAATATTTTAACGTTATATTTACTTTATCTCAATTGTTTAATGTTATAATTATGGCTATCGATTTTTGTCAACCATAGATAGACTATTTATTTGATAAGAATAGAAATTGAGGTGTATATTTACATATACTATATTTATTTGAATTTGAGTCAAATATGTATCATTCAAATGAACTAATACTAACAATACGGTGTATTCCATTTTGTCATATTAGTATGTTAAGGTCGAATCTTCTAAATCCCAATTGTATAATGTAAAATTCATGATTATGGACTTTTCTCAACCATAAATTGACTTTATATCAATAAATGGTTGAAACTTATAAGTGCCATATTTGCATTTGTAATATTTAATTCAATATTTTAACGTTAGATTTACTTTATCTCAATTGTTAAATGTTAAAATTATGGCTATCGATTTTTGTAACCATAGATAGACTATTTATTTGATAAGAATAGAAATTGAGGTGTATATTTACATATACTATATTTATTTGAATTTGAGTCAAATATGGATCATTCAAATGAACTAATACTAACAATACGGTGTATTCCATTTTGTCATATTAGTATGTTAAGGTCGAATCTTCTAAATCCCTATTGTGTAATGTAAAATTCATGATTATGGACTTTTCTCAACCATAAATTGACTTTATATCAATAAATGGTTGAAACTTATAAGTGCCATATTTGCATTTTTAATATTTAATTCAATATTTTAACGTTAGATTTACTTTATCTCAATTGTTTAATGTTAAAATTATGGCTATCGATTTTTATCAACCATAGATAGACTATTTATTTGATAAGAATAGAAATTGAGGTGTATATTTACATATACTATATTTATTTGAATTTGAGTCAAATATGGATCATTCAAATGAACTAATACTAACAATACGGTGTATTCCATTTTGTCATATTAGTATGTTAAGGTCGAATCTTCTAAATCCCAATTGTGTAATGTTAAAATCATGATTATATACTTTTCTCAACCACAAATTGACTTCATATCAATCAATGGTTGAAACTTATAAGGCGCATATTTGAATTTGTGTTATTTAATTCAATTTTTTAACGTTAGATTTACTTAATCTCAATTGTTTAATGTTAAAATTATGGCTATCGAGTTTTTTCAAAGATAGATATCCTATTTATTTGATAAGAATAGAAATTGAGGTGTATATTTACATATACTATATTTATTTGAATTTGAGTCAAATATGGATCATTCAAATGAACTAATACTAATAATACGGTGTATTCCATTTTGTCATATTAGTATGTTAAGGTCGAATCTTCTAAATCCCAATTGTATAATGTTAAATTCATGATTATGGACTTTTCTCAACCATAAATTGACTTCATATCAATAAATGGTTGAAACTTATAAGTGCCATATTTGCATTTGTAATATTTAATTCAATATTTTAACGTTAGATTTACTTTATCTCAATTGTTTAATGTTAAAATTATGGCTATCGATTTTTGTCAACCATAGATAGACTATTTATTTGATAAGAATAGAAATTGAGGTGTATATTTTTACATATACTATATTTATTTGAATTTGAGTCAAATATGGATCATTCAAATGAACTAATACTAACAATACGGTGTATTCCATTTTTTCATATTAGTATGTTAAGGTCGAATCTTCTAAATCCCTATTGTGTAATGTTAAATTCATGATTATGGACTTTTCTCAACCATAAATTGACATCATATCAATAAATGGTTGAAACATATAAGGTGTATATTTGCATTTGTATTATTTAATTCGATTTTTTAACCTTAGGTTTAATTTATCTCAATTATTTAATGTTAAAATTATGCCTATCGAATTTTTTCAAAGATAGATCGACTATTTATTTGATAATAATAGAAATTGAGTTGTATATTTATATATACTATATTTATTTGAATTTGAGTCAAATATGGATCATTCAAATGAACTAATACTAACAATACGGTGTATTCCATTTTGTCATATTAGTATGTTAAGGTCGAATCTTCTAAATCCCAATTGTGTAATGTTAAAATCATGATTATATACTTTTCTCAACCACAAATTGACTTCATATCAATCAATGGTTGAAACTTATAAGGCGCATATTTGAATTTGTGTTATTTAATTCAATTTTTTAACGTTAGATTTACTTAATCTCAATTGTTTAATGTTAAAATTATGGCTATCGAGTTTTTTCAAAGATAGATATCCTATTTATTTGATAAGAATAGAAATTGAGGTGTATATTTACATATACTATATTTATTTGAATTTGAGTCAAATATGGATCATTCAAATGAACTAATACTAATAATACGGTGTATTCCATTTTGTCATATTAGTATGTTAAGGTCGAATCTTCTAAATCCCAATTGTATAATGTTAAATTCATGATTATGGACTTTTCTCAACCATAAATTGACTTCATATCAATAAATGGTTGAAACTTATAAGTGCCATATTTGCATTTGTAATATTTAATTCAATATTTTAACGTTAGATTTACTTTATCTCAATTGTTTAATGTTAAAATTATGGCTATCGATTTTTGTCAACCATAGATAGACTATTTATTTGATAAGAATAGAAATTGAGGTGTATATTTTTACATATACTATATTTATTTGAATTTGAGTCAAATATGGATCATTCAAATGAACTAATACTAACAATACGGTGTATTCCATTTTTTCATATTAGTATGTTAAGGTCGAATCTTCTAAATCCCTATTGTGTAATGTTAAATTCATGATTATGGACTTTTCTCAACCATAAATTGACATCATATCAATAAATGGTTGAAACATATAAGGTGTATATTTGCATTTGTATTATTTAATTCGATTTTTTAACCTTAGGTTTAATTTATCTCAATTATTTAATGTTAAAATTATGCCTATCGAATTTTTTCAAAGATAGATCGACTATTTATTTGATAATAATAGAAATTGAGTTGTATATTTATATATACTATATTTATTTGAATTTGAGTCAAATATGGATCATTCAAATGAACTAATATTAACAATACGGTGTATTCCATTTTGTCATATTAGTATGTTAAGGTCGAATCTTCTAAATCCCAATTGTGTAATGTTAAATTCATGATTATATACTTTTCTCAACCATAAATTGACTTCATATCAATCAATGGTTGAAACTTATAAGGCGCATATTTGCATTTGTGTTATTTAATTCAATTTTTTAACGTTAGATTTACTTAATCTCAATTGTTTAATGTTAAAATTATGGCTATCGAGTTTTTTCAAAGATAGATAGACTATTTATTTGATAAGAATAGAAATTGAGGTGTATTTTTACATATACTATATTTATTTGAATTTGAGTCAAATATGTATCATTCAAATGAACTAATACTAACAATACGGTGTATTCCATTTTGTCATATTAGTATGTTAAGGTCGAATCTTCTAAATCCCAATTGTATAATGTAAAATTCATGATTATGGACTTTTCTCAACCATAAATTGACTTTATATCAATAAATGGTTGAAACTTATAAGTGCCATATTTGCATTTGTAATATTTAATTCAATATTTTAACGTTAGATTTACTTTATCTCAATTGTTAAATGTTAAAATTATGGCTATCGATTTTTGTAACCATAGATAGACTATTTATTTGATAAGAATAGAAATTGAGGTGTATATTTACATATACTATATTTATTTGAATTTGAGTCAAATATGGATCATTCAAATGAACTAATACTAACAATACGGTGTATTCCATTTTGTCATATTAGTATGTTAAGGTCGAATCTTCTAAATCCCTATTGTGTAATGTAAAATTCATGATTATGGACTTTTCTCAACCATAAATTGACTTTATATCAATAAATGGTTGAAACTTATAAGTGCCATATTTGCATTTTTAATATTTAATTCAATATTTTAACGTTAGATTTACTTTATCTCAATTGTTTAATGTTAAAATTATGGCTATCGATTTTTATCAACCATAGATAGACTATTTATTTGATAAGAATAGAAATTGAGGTGTATATTTACATATACTATATTTATTTGAATTTGAGTCAAATATGGATCATTCAAATGAACTAATACTAACAATACGGTGTATTCCATTTTGTCATATTAGTATGTTAAGGTCGAATCTTCTAAATCCCAATTGTGTAATGTTAAAATCATGATTATATACTTTTCTCAACCACAAATTGACTTCATATCAATCAATGGTTGAAACTTATAAGGCGCATATTTGAATTTGTGTTATTTAATTCAATTTTTTAACGTTAGATTTACTTAATCTCAATTGTTTAATGTTAAAATTATGGCTATCGAGTTTTTTCAAAGATAGATATCCTATTTATTTGATAAGAATAGAAATTGAGGTGTATATTTACATATACTATATTTATTTGAATTTGAGTCAAATATGGATCATTCAAATGAACTAATACTAATAATACGGTGTATTCCATTTTGTCATATTAGTATGTTAAGGTCGAATCTTCTAAATCCCAATTGTATAATGTTAAATTCATGATTATGGACTTTTCTCAACCATAAATTGACTTCATATCAATAAATGGTTGAAACTTATAAGTGCCATATTTGCATTTGTAATATTTAATTCAATATTTGAACGTTAGATTTACTTTATCTCAATTGTTTAATGTTAAAATTATGGCTATCGATTTTTGTCAACCATAGATAGACTATTTATTTGATAAGAATAGAAATTGAGGTGTATATTTTTACATATACTATATTTATTTGAATTTGAGTCAAATATGGATCATTCAAATGAACTAATACTAACAATACGGTGTATTCCATTTGGTCATATTAGTATGTTAAGGTCGAATCTTCTAAATCCCTATTGTGTAATGTAAAATTCATGATTATGGACTTTTCTCAACCATAAATTGACTTTATATCAATAAATGGTTGAAACTTATAAGTGCCATATTTGCATTTGTAATATTTAATTCAATATTTTAACGTTAGATTTACTTTATCTCAATTGTTTAATGTTAAAATTATGGCTATCGATTTTTGTCAACCATTGATAGACTATTTATTTGATAAGAATAGAAATTGAGGTGTATATTTACATATACTATATTTATTTGAATTTGAGTCAAATATGGATCATTCAAATGAACTAATACTAACAATACGGTGTATTCCATTTTGTCATATTAGTATGTTAAGGTCGAATCTTCTAAATCCCTATTGTGTAATGTAAAATTCATGATTATGGACTTTTCTCAACCATAAATTGACTTTATATCAATAAATGGTTGAAACTTATAAGTGCCATATTTGCATTTTTAATATTTAATTCAATATTTTAACGTTAGATTTACTTTATCTCAATTGTTTAATGTTAAAATTATGGCTATCGATTTTTATCAACCATAGATAGACTATTTATTTGATAAGAATAGAAATTGAGGTGTATATTTACATATACTATATTTATTTGAATTTGAGTCAAATATGGATCATTCAAATGAACTAATACTAACAATACGGTGTATTCCATTTTGTCATATTAGTATGTTAAGGTCGAATCTTCTAAATCCCAATTGTGTAATGTTAAAATCATGATTATATACTTTTCTCAACCACAAATTGACTTCATATCAATCAATGGTTGAAACTTATAAGGCGCATATTTGAATTTGTGTTATTTAATTCAATTTTTTAACGTTAGATTTACTTAATCTCAATTGTTTAATGTTAAAATTATGGCTATCGAGTTTTTTCAAAGATAGATATCCTATTTATTTGATAAGAATAGAAATTGAGGTGTATATTTACATATACTATATTTATTTGAATTTGAGTCAAATATGGATCATTCAAATGAACTAATACTAATAATACGGTGTATTCCATTTTGTCATATTAGTATGTTAAGGTCGAATCTTCTAAATCCCAATTGTATAATGTTAAATTCATGATTATGGACTTTTCTCAACCATAAATTGACTTCATATCAATAAATGGTTGAAACTTATAAGTGCCATATTTGCATTTGTAATATTTAATTCAATATTTTAACGTTAGATTTACTTTATCTCAATTGTTTAATGTTAAAATTATGGCTATCGATTTTTGTCAACCATAGATAGACTATTTATTTGATAAGAATAGAAATTGAGGTGTATATTTTTACATATACTATATTTATTTGAATTTGAGTCAAATATGGATCATTCAAATGAACTAATACTAACAATACGGTGTATTCCATTTGGTCATATTAGTATGTTAAGGTCGAATCTTCTAAATCCCTATTGTGTAATGTAAAATTCATGATTATGGACTTTTCTCAACCATAAATTGACTTTATATCAATAAATGGTTGAAACTTATAAGTGCCATATTTGCATTTGTAATATTTAATTCAATATTTTAACGTTAGATTTACTTTATCTCAATTGTTTAATGTTAAAATTATGGCTATCGATTTTTGTCAACCATTGATAGACTATTTATTTGATAAGAATAGAAATTGAGGTGTATATTTTTACATATACTATATTTATTTGAATTTGAGTCAAATATGGATCATTCAAAATTTACTAATACTAACAATACGGTGTATTCCATTTTGTCATATTAGTATGTTAAGGTCGAATCTTCTAAATCCCATATGTGTAATATTAAATTCATGATTATGGACTTTTCTCAACCATAAATTGACTTTATATCAATAAATGGTTGAAACATATAAGGTGCATATTTGCATTTGTATTATTTAATTCGATTTTTTAACCTTAGGTTTAATTTATCTCAATTATTTAATGTTAAAATTATGCCTATCGAATTTTTTCAAAGATAGATCGACTATTTATTTGATAATAATAGAAATTGAGGTGTATATTTACATATACTATATTTATTTGAATTTGAGTCAAATATGGATCATTCAAATGAACTAATACTAACAATACGGTGTATTCCTTTTTGTCATATTAGTATGTTAAGGTCGAATCTTCTAAATCCCTATTGTGTAATGTTAAATTCATGATTATGGACTTTTCTCAACCATTAATTGACATCATATCAATAAATGGTTGAAACATATAAGGTGCATATTTGCATTTGTATTATTTAATTCCATTTTTTAACCTTAGGTTTAATTTATCTCAATTATTTAATGTTAAAATTATGCCTATCGAAATTTTTCAAAGATAGATCGACTATTTATTTGATAATAATAGAAATTGAGTTGTATATTTACATATACTATATTTATTTGAATTTGAGTCAAATATGGATCATTCAAATGAACTAATACTAACAATACGGTGTATTCCATTTTGACATATTAGTATGTTAAGGTCGAATCTTCTAAATCCCAATTGTGTAATGTTAAATTCATGATTATGGACTTTTCTCAACCATAAATTGACATCATATCAATAAATGGTTGAAACATATAAGGTGCATATTTGCATTTGTATTATTTAATTCCATTTTTTAACCTTAGGTTTAATTTATCTCAATTATTTAATGTTAAAATTATGCCTATCGAATTTTTTCAAAGATAGATCGACTATTTATTTGATAATAATAGAAATTGAGTTGTATATTTATATATACTATATTTATTTGAATTTGAGTCAAATATGGATCATTCAATTGAACTAATACAAACAATACGGTGTATTCCATTTTGTCATATTAGTATGTTAAGGTCGAATCTTCTAAATCCCATATGTGTAATATTAAATTCATGATTATGGACTTTTCTCAACCATAAATTGACTTTATATCAATAAATGGTTGAAACATATAAGGTGCATATTTGCATTTGTATTATTTAATTCGATTTTTTAACCTTAGGTTTAATTTATCTCAATTATTTAATGTTAAAATTATGCCTATCGAATTTTTTCAAAGATAGATCGACTATTTATTTGATAATAATAGAAATTGAGTTGTATATTTATATATACTATATTTATTTGAATTTGAGTCAAATATGGATCATTCAAATGAACTAATATTAACAATACGGTGTATTGCATTTTGTCATATTAGTATGGTAAGGTCGAATCTTCTAAATCCCAATTGTGTAATGTTAAATTCATGATTATATACTTTTCTCAACCATAAATTGACATCATATCAATCAATGGTTGAAACTTATAAGGCGCATATTTGCATTTGTGTTATTTAATTCAATTTTTTAACGTTAGATTTACTTAATCTCAATTGTTTAATGTTAAAATTATGGCTATCGAGTTTTTTCAAAGATAGATAGACTATTTATTTGATAAGAATAGAAATTGAGGTGTATATTTACATATACTATATTTATTTGAATTTGAGTCAAATATGGATCATTCAAATGAACTAATACTAACAATACGGTGTATTCCATTTTGTCATATTAGTATGTTAAGGTCGAATCTTCTAAATCCCAATTGTATAATGTAAAATTCATGATTATGGACTTTTCTCAACCATAAATTGACTTTATATCAATAAATGGTTGAAACTTATAAGTGCCATATTTGCATTTGTAATATTTAATTCAATATTTTAACGTTATATTTACTTTATCTCAATTGTTTAATGTTATAATTATGGCTATCGATTTTTGTCAACCATGGATAGACTATTTATTTGATAAGAATAGAAATTGAGGTGTATATTTATATTTACTATATTTATTTGAATTTGAGTCAAATATGGATCATTCAATTGAACTAATACAAACAATACGGTGTATTCCATTTTGTCATATTAGTATGTTAAGGTCGAATCTTCTAAATCCCATATGTGTAATATTAAATTCATGATTATGGACTTTTCTCAACCATAAATTGACTTTATATCAATAAATGGTTGAAACATATAAGGTGCAAATTTGCATTTGTATTATTTAATTCGATTTTTTAACCTTAGGTTTAATTTATCTCAATTATTTAATGTTAAAATTATGCCTATCGAATTTTTTCAAAGATAGATCGACTATTTATTTGATAATAATAGAAATTGAGTTGTATATTTATATATACTATATTTATTTGAATTTGAGTCAAATATGGATCATTCAAATGAACTAATATTAACAATACGGTGTATTCCATTTTGTCATATTAGTATGTTAAGGTCGAATCTTCTAAATCCCAATTGCGTAATGTTAAATTCATGATTATATACTTTTCTCAACCATAAATTGACTTCATATCAATCAATGGTTGAAACTTATAAGGCGCATATTTGCATTTGTGTTATTTAATTCAATTTTTTAACGTTAGATTTACTTAATCTCAATTGTTTAATGTTAAAATAATGGCTATCGAGTTTTTTCAAAGATAGATAGACTATTTATTTGATAAGAATAGAAATTGAGGTGTATATTTACATATACTATATTTATTTGAATTTGAGTCAAATATGGATCATTCAAATGAACTAATACTAACAATACGGTGTATTCCATTTTGTCATATTAGTATGTTAAGGTCGAATCTTCTAAATCCCAATTGTGTAATGTTAAATTCATGATTATGGACTTTTCTCAACCATAAATTGACATCATATCAATAAATGGTTGAAACATATAAGGTGCATATTTGCATTTGTATTATTTAATTCCATTTTTTAACCTTAGGTTTAATTTATCTCAATTATTTAATGTTAAAATTATGCCTATCAAATTTTTTCAAAGATAGATAGACTATTTATTTGATAAGAATAGAAATTGAGGTGTATATTTACATATACTATATTTATTTGAATTTGAGTCAAATATGGATCATTCAAATGAACTAATACTAACAATACGGTGTATTCCATTTTGTCATATTAGTATGTTAAGGTCGAATCTTCTAAATCCCAATTGTATAATGTTAAATTCATGATTATGGACTTTTCTCAACCATAAATTGACTTCATATCAATAAATGGTTGAAACTTATAAGTGCCATATTTGCATTTGTAATATTTAATTCAATATTTTAACGTTAGATTTACTTTATCTCAATTGTTTAATGTTAAAATTATGGCTATCGATTTTTGTCAACCATAGATAGACTATTTATTTGATAAGAATAGAAATTGAGGTGTATATTTTTACATATACTATATTTATTTGAATTTGAGTCAAATATGGTTCATTAAAATTTACTAATACTAACAATACGGTGTATTCCATTTTGTCATATTAGTATGTTAAGGTCGAATATTCTAAATCCCGATTGTGTAATGTTAAATTCATGATTATGGACTTTTCTCAACCATAAATTGACATCATATCAATAAATGGTTGAAACATATAAGGTGCATATTTGCATTTGTATTATTTAATTCGATTTTTTAACATTAGGTTTAATTTATCTCAATTATTTAATGTTAAAATTATGCCTATCGAATTTTTTCAAAGATAGATCGACTATTTATTTGATAATAATAGAAATTGAGTTGTATATTTATATATACTATATTTATTTGAATTTGAGTCAAATATGGATCATTCAATTGAACTAATACAAACAATACGGTGTATTCCATTTTGTCATATTAGTATGTTAAGGTCGAATCTTCTAAATCCCATATGTGTAATATTAAATTCATGATTATGGACTTTTCTCAACCATAAATTGACTTTATATCAATAAATGGTTGAAACATATAAGGTGCATATTTGCATTTGTATTATTTAATTCGATTTTTTAACCTTAGGTTTAATTTATCTCAATTATTTAATGTTAAAATTATGCCTATCGAATTTTTTCAAAGATAGATCGACTATTTATTTGATAATAATAGAAATTGAGTTGTATATTTATATATACTATATTTATTTGAATTTGAGTCAAATATGGATCATTCAAATGAACTAATATTAACAATACGGTGTATTCCATTTTGTCATATTAGTATGTTAAGGTCGAATCTTCTAAATCCCAATTGTGTAATGTTAAATTCATGATTATATACTTTTCTCAACCATAAATTGACATCATATCAATCAATGGTTGAAACTTATAAGGCGCATATTTGCATTTGTGTTATTTAATTCAATTTTTTAACGTTAGATTTACTTAATCTCAATTGTTTAATGTTAAAATTATGGCTATCGAGTTTTTTCAAAGATAGATAGACTATTTATTTGATAAGAATAGAAATTGAGGTGTATATTTACATATACTATATTTATTTGAATTTGAGTCAAATATGGATCATTCAAATGAACTAATACTAACAACACGGTGTATTCCATTTTGTCATATTAGTATGTTAAGGTCGAATCTTCTAAATCCCAATTGTATAATGTAAAATTCATGATTATGGACTTTTCTCAACCATAAATTGACTTTATATCAATAAATGGTTGAAACTTATAAGTGCCATATTTGCATTTGTAATATTTAATTCAATATTTTAACGTTATATTTACTTTATCTCAATTGTTTAATGTTATAATTATGGCTATCGATTTTTGTCAACCATGGATAGACTATTTATTTGATAAGAATAGAAATTGAGGTGTATATTTATATATACTATATTTATTTGAATTTGAGTCAAATATGGATCATTCAATTGAACTAATACAAACAATACGGTGTATTCCATTTTGTCATATTAGTATGTTAAGGTCGAATCTTCTAAATCCCATATGTGTAATATTAAATTCATGATTATGGACTTTTCTCAACCATAAATTGACTTTATATCAATAAATGGTTGAAACATATAAGGTGCAAATTTGCATTTGTATTATTTAATTCGATTTTTTAACCTTAGGTTTAATTTATCTCAATTATTTAATGTTAAAATTATGCCTATCGAATTTTTTCAAAGATAGATCGACTATTTATTTGATAATAATAGAAATTGAGTTGTATATTTATATATACTATATTTATTTGAATTTGAGTCAAATATGGATCATTCAAATGAACTAATATTAACAATACGGTGTATTCCATTTTGTCATATTAGTATGTTAAGGTCGAATCTTCTAAATCCCAATTGTGTAATGTTAAATTCATGATTATATACTTTTCTCAACCATAAATTGACTTCATATCAATCAATGGTTGAAACTTATAAGGCGCATATTTGCATTTGTGTTATTTAATTCAATTTTTTAACGTTAGATTTACTTAATCTCAATTGTTTAATGTTAAAATAATGGCTATCGAGTTTTTTCAAAGATAGATAGACTATTTATTTGATAAGAATAGAAATTGAGGTGTATATTTACATATACTATATTTATTTGAATTTGAGTCAAATATGGATCATTCAAATGAACTAATACTAACAATACGGTGTATTCCATTTTGTCATATTAGTATGTTAAGGTCGAATCTTCTAAATCCCAATTGTGTAATGTTAAATTCATGATTATGGACTTTTCTCAACCATAAATTGACATCATATCAATAAATGGTTGAAACATATAAGGTGCATATTTGCATTTGTATTATTTAATTCCATTTTTTAACCTTAGGTTTAATTTATCTCAATTATTTAATGTTAAAATTATGCCTATCGAATTTTTTCAAAGATAGATAGACTATTTATTTGATAAGAATAGAAATTGAGGTGTATATTTACATATACTATATTTATTTGAATTTGAGTCAAATATGGATCATTCAAATGAACTAATACTAACAATACGGTGTATTCCATTTTGTCATATTAGTATGTTAAGGTCGAATCTTCTAAATCCCAATTGTATAATGTTAAATTCATGATTATGGACTTTTCTCAACCATAAATTGACTTCATATCAATAAATGGTTGAAACTTATAAGTGCCATATTTGCATTTGTAATATTTAATTCAATATTTTAACGTTAGATTTACTTTATCTCAATTG
The DNA here is from genome assembly GCA_037013495.1 of Hippophae tibetana. NCBI lineage: Eukaryota > Viridiplantae > Streptophyta > Magnoliopsida > Rosales > Elaeagnaceae > Hippophae > Hippophae tibetana. Next base: position 11,353,788 of record CM072805.1, on the reverse strand, counting down.
TTTAATGTTAAAATTATGGCTATCGATTTTTGTCAACCATAGATAGACTATTTATTTGATAAGAATAGAAATTGAGGTGTATATTTTTACATATACTATATTTATTTGAATTTGTGTCAAATATGGTTCATTAAAATTTACTAATACTAACAATACGGTGTATTCCATTTTGTCATATTAGTATGTTAAGGTCGAATATTCTAAATCCCGATTGTGTAATGTTAAATTCATGATTATGGACTTTTCTCAACCATAAATTGACATCATATCAATAAATGGTTGAAACATATAAGGTGCATATTTGCATTTGTATTATTTAATTCGATTTTTTAACATTAGGTTTAATTTATCTCAATTATTTAATGTTAAAATTATGCCTATCGAATTTTTTCAAAGATAGATCGACTATTTATTTGATAATAATAGAAATTGAGTTGTATATTTATATATACTATATTTATTTGAATTTGAGTCAAATATGGATCATTCAATTGAACTAATACAAACAATACGGTGTATTCCATTTTGTCATATTAGTATGTTAAGGTCGAATCTTCTAAATCCCATATGTGTAATATTAAATTCATGATTATGGACTTTTCTCAACCATAAATTGACTTTATATCAATAAATGGTTGAAACTTATAAGTGCCATATTTGCATTTGTAATATTTAATTCAATATTTTAACGTTAGATTTACTTTATCTCAATTGTTAAATGTTAAAATTATGGCTATCGATTTTTGTAACCATAGATAGACTATTTATTTGATAAGAATAGAAATTGAGGTGTATATTTACATATACTATATTTATTTGAATTTGAGTCAAATATGGATCATTCAAATGAACTAATACTAACAATACGGTGTATTCCATTTTGTCATATTAGTATGTTAAGGTCGAATCTTCTAAATCCCTATTGTGTAATGTAAAATTCATGATTATGGACTTTTCTCAACCATAAATTGACTTTATATAAATAAATGGTTGAAACTTATAAGTGCCATATTTGCATTTGTAATATTTAATTCAATATTTTAACGTTAGATTTACTTTATCTCAATTGTTTAATGTTAAAATTATGGCTATCGATTTTTATCAACCATAGATAGACTATTTATTTGATAAGAATAGAAATTGAGGTGTATATTTACATATACTATATTTATTTGAATTTGAGTCAAATATGGATCATTCAAATGAACTAATACTAACAATACGGTGTATTCCATTTTGTCATATTAGTATGTTAAGGTCGAATCTTCTAAATCCCAATTGTGTAATGTTAAAATCATGATTATATACTTTTCTCAACCACAAATTGACTTCATATCAATCAATGGTTGAAACTTATAAGGCGCATATTTGAATTTGTGTTATTTAATTCAATTTTTTAACGTTAGATTTACTTAATCTCAATTGTTTAATGTTAAAATTATGGCTATCGAGTTTTTTCAAAGATAGATATCCTATTTATTTGATAATAATAGAAATTGAGGTGTATATTTACATATACTATATTTATTTGAATTTGAGTCAAATATGGATCATTCAAATGAACTAATACTAATAATACGGTGTATTCCATTTTGTCATATTAGTATGTTAAGGTCGAATCTTCTAAATCCCAATTGTATAATGTTAAATTCATGATTATGGACTTTTCTCAACCATAAATTGACTTCATATCAATAAATGGTTGAAACTTATAAGTGCCATATTTGCATTTGTAATATTTAATTCAATATTTTAACGTTAGATTTACTTTATCTCAATTGTTTAATGTTAAAATTATGGCTATCGATTTTTGTCAACCATAGATAGACTATTTATTTGATAAGAATAGAAATTGAGGTGTATATTTTTACATATACTATATTTATTTGAATTTGTGTCAAATATGGTTCATTAAAATTTACTAATACTAACAAAACGGTGTATTCCATTTTGTCATATTAGTATGTTAAGGTCGAATATTCTAAATCCCGATTGTGTAATGTTAAATTCATGATTATGGACTTTTCTCAACCATAAATTGACATCATATCAATAAATGGTTGAAACATATAAGGTGCATATTTGCATTTGTATTATTTAATTCGATTTTTTAACATTAGGTTTAATTTATCTCAATTATTTAATGTTAAAATTATGCCTATCGAATTTTTTCAAAGATAGATCGACTATTTATTTGATAATATTAGAAATTGAGGTGTATATTTACATATACTATATTTATTTGAATTTGAGTCAAATATGGATCATTCAAATGAACTAATACTAACAATACGGTGTATTCCATTTTGTCATATTAGTATGTTAAGGTCGAATCTTCTAAATCCCTATTGTGTAATGTAAAATTCATGATTATGGACTTTTCTCAACCATAAATTGACTTTATATCAATAAATGGTTGAAACTTATAAGTGACATATTTGCATTTGTAATATTTAATTCAATATTTTAACGTTAGATTTACTTTATCTGAATTGTTTAATGTTAAAATTATGGCTATCGATTTTTGTCAACCATAGATAGACTATTTATTTGATAAGAATAGAAATTGAGGTGTATATTTTTACATATACTATATTTATTTGAATTTGAGTCAAATATGGATCATTCAAATGAACTAATACTAACAATACGGTGTATTCCATTTTTTCATATTAGTATGTTAAGGTCGAATCTTCTAAATCCCTATTGTGTAATGTTAAATTCATGATTATGGACTTTTCTCAACCATAAATTGACATCATATCAATAAATGGTTGAAACATATAAGGTGTATATTTGCATTTGTATTATTTAATTCGATTTTTTAACCTTAGGTTTAATTTATCTCAATTATTTAATGTTAAAATTATGCCTATCGAATTTTTTCAAAGATAGATCGACTATTTATTTGATAATAATAGAAATTGAGTTGTATATTTACATATACTATATTTATTTGAATTTGAGTCAAATATGGATCATTCAAATGAACTAATACTAACAATACGGTGTATTCCATTTTGTCATATTAGTATGTTAAGGTCGAATCTTCTAAATCCCAATTGTGTAATGTTAAATTCATGATTATGGACTTTTCTCAACCATAAATTGACATCATATCAATAAATGGTTGAAACATATAAGGTGCATATTTGCATTTGTATTATTTAATTCCATTTTTTAACCTTAGGTTTAATTTATCTCAATTATTTAATGTTAAAATTATGCCTATCGAATTTTTTCAATGATAGATCGACTATTTATTTGATAATAATAGAAATTGAGTTGTATATTTATATATACTATATTTATTTGAATTTGAGTCAAATATGGATCATTCAATTGAACTAATACAAACAATACGGTGTATTCCATTTTGTCATATTAGTATGTTAAGGTCGAATCTTCTAAATCCCATATGTGTAATATTAAATTTATGATTATAGACTTTTCTCAACCATAAATTGACTTTATATCAATAAATGGTTGAAACATATAAGGTGCATATTTGCATTTGTATTATTTAATTCGATTTTTTAACATTAGGTTTAATTTATCTCAATTATTTAATGTTAAAATTATGCCTATCGAATTTTTTCAAAGATAGATCGACTATTTATTTGATAATATTAGAAATTGAGGTGTATATTTACATATACTATATTTATTTGAATTTGAGTCAAATATGGATCATTCAAATGAACTAATACTAACAATACGGTGTATTCCATTTTGTCATATTAGTATGTTAAGGTCGAATCTTCTAAATCCCTATTGTGTAATGTAAAATTCATGATTATGGACTTTTCTCAACCATAAATTGACTTTATATCAATAAATGGTTGAAACTTATAAGTGACATATTTGCATTTGTAATATTTAATTCAATATTTTAACGTTAGATTTACTTTATCTCAATTGTTTAATGTTAAAATTATGGCTATCGATTTTTGTCAACCATAGATAGACTATTTATTTGATAAGAATAGAAATTGAGGTGTATATTTTTACATATACTATATTTATTTGAATTTGAGTCAAATATGGATCATTCAAATGAACTAATACTAACAATACGGTGTATTCCATTTTTTCATATTAGTATGTTAAGGTCGAATCTTCTAAATCCCTATTGTGTAATGTTAAATTCATGATTATGGACTTTTCTCAACCATAAATTGACATCATATCAATAAATGGTTGAAACATATAAGGTGTATATTTGGATTTGTATTATTTAATTCGATTTTTTAACCTTAGGTTTAATTTATCTCAATTATTTAATGTTAAAATTATGCCTATCGAATTTTTTCAAAGATAGATCGACTATTTATTTGATAATAATAGAAATTGAGTTGTATATTTACATATACTATATTTATTTGAATTTGAGTCAAATATGGATCATTCAAATGAACTAATACTAACAATACGGTGTATTCCATTTTGTCATATTAGTATGTTAAGGTCGAATCTTCTAAATCCCAATTGTGTAATGTTAAATTCATGATTATGGACTTTTCTCAACCATAAATTGACATCATATCAATAAATGGTTGAAACATATAAGGTGCATATTTGCATTTGTATTATTTAATTCCATTTTTTAACCTTAGGTTTAATTTATCTCAATTATTTAATGTTAAAATTATGCCTATCGAATTTTTTCAATGATAGATCGACTATTTATTTGATAATAATAGAAATTGAGTTGTATATTTATATATACTATATTTATTTGAATTTGAGTCAAATATGGATCATTCAATTGAACTAATACAAACAATACGGTGTATTCCATTTTGTCATATTAGTATGTTAAGGTCGAATCTTCTAAATCCCATATGTGTAATATTAAATTTATGATTATGGACTTTTCTCAACCATAAATTGACTTTATATCAATAAATGGTTGAAACATATAAGGTGCATATTTGCATTTGTATTATTTAATTCGATTTTTTAACCTTAGGTTTAATTTATCTCAATTATTTAATGTTAAAATTATGCCTATCGAATTTTTTCAAAGATAGATCGACTATTTATTTGATAATAATAGAAATTGAGTTGTATATTTATATATACTATATTTATTTGAATTTGAGTCAAATATGGATCATTCAAATGAACTAATATTAACAATACGGTGTATTCCATTTTGTCATATTAGTATGTTAAGGTCGAATCTTCTAAATCCCAATTGTGTAATGTTAAATTCATGATTATATACTTTTCTCAACCATAAATTGACATCATATCAATCAATGGTTGAAACTTATAAGGCGCATATTTGCATTTGTGTTATTTAATTCAATTTTTTAACGTTAGATTTACTTAATCTCAATTGTTTAATGTTAAAATTATGGCTATCGAGTTTTTTCAAAGATAGATAGACTATTTATTTGATAATAATAGAAATTGAGGTGTATATTTACATATACTATATTTATTTGAATTTGAGTCAAATATGGATCATTCAAATGAACTAATACTAACAATACGGTGTATTCCATTTTGTCATATTAGTATGTTAAGGTCGAATCTTCTAAATCCCAATTGTATAATGTAAAATTCATGATTATGGACTTTTCTCAACCATAAATTGACTTTATATCAATAAATGGTTGAAACTTATAAGTGCCATATTTGCATTTGTAATATTTAATTCAATATTTTAACGTTAGATTTACTTTATCTCAATTGTTAAATGTTAAAATTATGGCTATCGATTTTTGTAACCATAGATAGACTATTTATTTGATAAGAATAGAAATTGAGGTGTATATTTACATATACTATATTTATTTGAATTTGAGTCAAATATGGATCATTCAAATGAACTAATACTAACAATACGGTGTATTCCATTTTGTCATATTTTTATGTTAAGGTCGAATCTTCTAAATCCCTATTGTGTAATGTAAAATTCATGATTATGGACTTTTCTCAACCATAAATTGACTTTATATCAATAAATGGTTGAAACTTATAAGTGCCATATTTGCATTTGTAATATTTAATTCAATATTTTAACGTTAGATTTACTTTATCTCAATTGTTTAATGTTAAAATTATGGCTATCGATTTTTGTCAACCATAGATAGACTATTTATTTGATAAGAATAGAAATTGAGGAGTATATTTACATATAATATATTTATTTGAATTTGAGTCAAATATGGATCATTCAAATGAACTAATACTAACAATACGGTGTATTCCATTTTGTCATATTAGTATGTTAAGGTCGAATCTTCTAAATCCCAATTGTGTAATGTTAAATTCATGATTATGTACTTTTCTCAACCATAAATTGACATCATATCAATAAATGGTTGAAACATATAAGGTGCATATTTGCATTTGTATTATTTGATTCGATATTTTAACCTTAGCTTTAATTTATCTCAATTATTTAATGTTAAAATTATGCCTATCGAATTTTTTCAAAAATAGATCGACTATTTATTTGATAATAATAGAAATTGAGTTGTATATTTACATATAATATATTTATTTGAATTTGAGTCAAATATGGACTATTCAAATGAACTAATATTAACAATACGGTGTATTCCATTTTGTCATATTAGTATGTTAAGGTCGAATCTTCTAAATATCAATTGTGTAATTTTAAATTCATGATTATGGACTTTTCTCAACCATAAATTGACTTCGTATTAATCAATGGTTGAAACTTATAAGGGGCATATTTGAATTTGTAATAATTAATTCAATTTTTTAACGTTAGATTTACTTAATCTCAATTGTTTAATGTTAAAATTATGGCTATCGAGTTTTTTCAAAGATAGATATCCTATTTATTTGATAAGAATAGAAATTGAGGTGTATATTTACATATACTATATTTATTTGAATTTGAGTCAAATATGGATCATTCAAATGAACTAATACTATTAATACGGTGTATTCCATTTTGTCATATTAGTATGTTAAGGTCGAATCTTCTAAATCCCAATTGTATAATGTTAAATTCATGATTATGGACTTTTCTCAACCATAAATTGACTTCATATCAATAAATGGTTGAAACTTATAAGTGCCATATTTGCATTTGTAATATTTAATTCAATATTTTAACGTTAGATTTACTTTATCTCAATTGTTTAATGTTAAAATTATGGCTATCGATTTTTGTCAACCATAGATAGACTATTTATTTGATAAGAATAGAATTTGAGGTGTATATTTTTACATATACTATATTTATTTGAATTTGTGTCAAATATGGTTCATTCAAAATTTACTAATACTAACAATACGGTGTATTCCATTTTGTCATATTAGTATGTTAAGGTCGAATATTCTAAATCCCGATTGTGTAATGTTAAATTCATGATTATGGACTTTTCTCAACCATAAATTGACATCATATCAATAAATGGTTGAAACATATAAGGTGCATATTTGCATTTGTATTATTTAATTCGATTTTTTAACATTAGGTTTAATTTATCTCAATTGTTTAATGTTAAAATTATGCCTATCGAATTTTTTCAAAGATAGATCGACTATTTATTTGACAATATTAGAAATTGAGGTGTATATTTACATATACTATATTTATTTGAATTTGAGTCAAATATGGATCATTCAAATGAACTAATACTAACAATACGGTGTATTCCATTTTGTCATATTAGTATGTTAAGGTCGAATCTTCTAAATCCCTATTGTGTAATGTAAAATTCATGATTATGGACTTTTCTCAACCATAAATTGACTTTATATCAATAAATGGTTGAAACTTATAAGTTCCATATTTGCATTTGTAATATTTAATTCAATATTTTAACGTTAGATTTACTTTATCTCAATTGTTTAATGTTAAAATTATGGCTATCGATTTTTGTCAACCATAGATAGACTATTTATTTGATAAGAATAGAAATTGAGGTGTATATTTTTACATATACTATATTTATTTGAATTTGAGTCAAATATGGATCATTCAAATGAACTAATACTAACAATACGGTGTATTCCATTTTTTCATATTAGTATGTTAATGTCGAATCTTCTAAATCCCTATTGTGTAATGTTAAATTCATGATTATGGACTTTTCTCAACCATAAATTGACATCATATCAATAAATGGTTGAAACATATAAGGTGTATATTTGCATTTGTATTATTTAATTCGATTTTTTAACCTTAGGTTTAATTTATCTCAATTATTTAATGTTAAAATTATGCCTATCGAATTTTTTCAAAGATAGATCGACTATTTATTTGATAATAATAGAAATTGAGTTGTATATTTACATATACTATATTTATTTGAATTTGAGTCAAATATGGATCATTCAAATGAACTAATACTGACAATACGGTGTAATCCATTTTGTCATATTAGTATGTTAAGGTCGAATCTTCTAAATCCCAATTGTGTAATGTTAAATTCATGATTATGGACTTTTCTCAACCATAAATTGACATCATATCAATAAATGGTTGAAACATATAAGGTGCATATTTGCATTTGTATTATTTAATTCCATTTTTTAACCTTAGGTTTAAATTATCTCAATTATTTAATGTTAAAATTATGCCTATCGAATTTTTTCAAAGATAGATCGACTATTTATTTGATAAGAATAGAAATTGAGGTGTATATTTACATATACTATATTTATTTGAATTTGAGTCAAATATGGATCATTCAAATGAACTAATACTAACAATACGGTGTATTCCATTTTGTCATATTTTTATGTTAAGGTCGAATCTTCTAAATCCCTATTGTGTAATGTAAAATTCATGATTATGGACTTTTCTCAACCATAAATTGACTTTATATCAATAAATGGTTGAAACTTATAAGTGCCATATTTGCATTTGTAATATTTAATTCGATTTTTTAACGTTAGATTTACTTTATCTCAATTGTTAAATGTTAAAATTATGGCTATCGATTTTTGTAACCATAGATAGACTATTTATTTGATAAGAATAGAAATTGAGGTGTATATTTACATATACTATATTTATTTGAATTTGAGTCAAATATGTACCATTCAAATGAACTAATAATAACAATACGGTGTATTCAATTTTGTCATATCAGTATCTTAAGGTCGAATCTTCTAAATCCGAATTGTGTAATGTTAAATTCATGATTATGTACTTTTGTCAACCATAAATTGACATCATATCAATAAATGGTTGAAACTTATAAGGTGCATATTTGCATTTGTATTATTTAATTCCATTTTTTAACCTTAGGTTTACTTAATCTCAATTATTTAATGTTAAAATTATGCCTATCGAATTTTTTCAAAGATAGATCGACTATTTATTTGATAAGAATAGAAATTGAGTTGTATATTTACATATACTATATTTATTTGAATTTGAGTCAAATATGGATCATTCAAATAAACTAATACTGACAATACGGTGTAATCCATTTTGTCATATTAGTATGTTAAGGTCGAATCTTCTAAATCCCAATTGTATAATGTAAAATTCATGATTATGGACTTTTCTCAACCATAAATTGACTTTATATCAATAAATGGTTGAAACTTATAAGTGCCATATTTGCATTTGTAATATTTAATTCAATATTTTAACGTTAGATTTACTTTATCTCAATTGTTAAATGTTAAAATTATGGCTATCGATTTTTGTAACCATAGATAGACTATTTATTTGATAAGAATAGAAATTGAGGTGTATATTTACATATACTATATTTATTTGAATTTGAGTCAAATATGGATCATTCAAATGAACTAATACTAACAATACGGTGTATTCCATTTTGTCATATTTTTATGTTAAGGTCGAATCTTCTAAATCCCTATTGTGTAATGTAAAATTCATGATTATGGACTTTTCTCAACCATAAATTGACTTTATATCAATAAATGGTTGAAACTTATAAGTGCCATATTTGCATTTGTAATATTTAATTCAATATTTTAACGTTAGATTTACTTTATCTCAATTGTTTAATGTTAAAATTATGGCTATCGATTTTTGTCAACCATAGATAGACTATTTATTTGATAAGAATAGAAATTGAGGAGTATATTTACATATAATATATTTATTTGAATTTGAGTCAAATATGGATCATTCAAATGAACTAATACTAACAATACGGTGTATTCCATTTTGTCATATTAGTATGTTAAGGTCGAATCTTCTAAATCCCAATTGTGTAATGTTAAATTCATGATTATGTACTTTTCTCAACCATAAATTGACATCATATCAATAAATGGTTGAAACATATAAGGTGCATATTTGCATTTGTATTATTTAATTCGATATTTTAACCTTAGCTTTAATTTATCTCAATTATTTAATGTTAAAATTATGCCTATCGAATTTTTTCAAAAATAGATCGACTATTTATTTGATAATAATAGAAATTGAGTTGTATATTTACATATAATATATTTATTTGAATTTGAGTCAAATATGGACTATTCAAATGAACTAATATTAACAATACGGTGTATTCCATTTTGTCATATTAGTATGTTAAGGTCGAATCTTCTAAATATCAATTGTGTAATTTTAAATTCATGATTATGGACTTTTCTCAACCATAAATTGACTTCGTATTAATCAATGGTTGAAACTTATAAGGGGCATATTTGAATTTGTAATAATTAATTCAATTTTTTAACGTTAGATTTACTTAATCTCAATTGTTTAATGTTAAAATTATGGCTATCGAGTTTTTTCAAAGATAGATATCCTATTTATTTGATAAGAATAGAAATTGAGGTGTATATTTACATATACTATATTTATTTGAATTTGAGTCAAATATGGATCATTCAAATGAACTAATACTATTAATACGGTGTATTCCATTTTGTCATATTAGTATGTTAAGGTCGAATCTTCTAAATCCCAATTGTATAATGTTAAATTCATGATTATGGACTTTTCTCAACCATAAATTGACTTTATATCAATAAATGGTTGAAACTTATAAGTGCCATATTTGCATTTGTAATATTTAATTCAATATTTTAACGTTAGATTTACTTTATCTCAATTGTTAAATGTTAAAATTATGGCTATCGATTTTTGTAACCATAGATAGACTATTTATTTGATAAGAATAGAAATTGAGGTGTATATTTACATATACTATATTTATTTGAATTTGAGTCAAATATGGATCATTCAAATGAACTAATACTAACAATACGGTGTATTCCATTTTGTCATATTTTTATGTTAAGGTCGAATCTTCTAAATCCCTATTGTGTAATGTAAAATTCATGATTATGGACTTTTCTCAACCATAAATTGACTTTATATCAATAAATGGTTGAAACTTATAAGTGCCATATTTGCATTTGTAATATTTAATTCAATATTTTAACGTTAGATTTACTTTATCTCAATTGTTTAATGTTAAAATTATGGCTATCGATTTTTGTCAACCATAGATAGACTATTTATTTGATAAGAATAGAAATTGAGGAGTATATTTACATATAATATATTTATTTGAATTTGAGTCAAATATGGATCATTCAAATGAACTAATACTAACAATACGGTGTATTCCATTTTGTCATATTAGTATGTTAAGGTCGAATCTTCTAAATCCCAATTGTGTAATGTTAAATTCATGATTATGGACTTTTCTCAACCATAAATTGACATCATATCAATAAATGGTTGAAACATATAAGGTGCATATTTGCATTTGTATTATTTAATTCGATTTTTTAACCTTAGGTTTAATTTATCTCAATTATTTAATGTTAAAATTATGCCTATCGAATTTTTTCAAAGATAGATCGACTATTTATTTGATAATATTAGAAATTGAGGTGTATATTTACATATACTATATTTATTTGAATTTGAGTCAAATATGGATCATTCAAATGAACTAATACTAACAATACGGTGTATTCCATTTTGTCATATTAGTATGTTAAGGTCGAATCTTCTAAATCCCTATTGTGTAATGTAAAATTCATGATTATGGACTTTTCTCAACCATAAATTGACTTTATATCAATAAATGGTTGAAACTTATAAGTGCCATATTTGCATTTGTAATATTTAATTCAATATTTTAACGTTAGATTTACTTTATCTCAATTGTTTAATGTTAAAATTATGGCTATCGATTTTTGTCAACCATAGATAGACTATTTATTTGATAAGAATAGAAATTGAGGTGTATATTTTTACATATACTATATTTATTTGAATTTGAGTCAAATATGGATCATTCAAATGAACTAATACTAACAATACGGTGTATTCCATTTTTTCATATTAGTATGTTAAGGTCGAATCTTCTAAATCCCTATTGTGTAATGTTAAATTCATGATTATGGACTTTTCTCAACCATAAATTGACATCATATCAATAAATGGTTGAAACATATAAGGTGCATATTTGCATTTGTATTATTTAATTCGATTTTTTAACCTTAGGTTTAATTTATCTCAATTATTTAATGTTAAAATTATGCCTATCGAATTTTTTCAAAGATAGATCGACTATTTATTTGATAATAATAGAAATTGAGTTGTATATTTACATATACTATATTTATTTGAATTTGAGTCAAATATGGATCATTCAAATGAACTAATACTAACAATACGGTGTATTCCATTTTGTCATATTAATATGTTAAGGTCGAATCTTCTAAATCCCAATTGTGTAATGTTAAATTCATGATTATGGACTTTTCACAACCATAAATTGACATCATATCAATGAATGGTTGAAACATATAAGGTGCATATTTGCATTTGTATTATTTAATTATATTTTTTAACCTTAGGTTTAATTTATCTCAATTATTTAATGTTAAAATTATGCCTATCGAATTTTTTCAAAGATAGATCGACTATTTATTTGATAAGAATAGAAATTGAGGAGTATATTTACATATAATATATTTATTTGAATTTGAGTCAAATATGGATCATTCAAATGAACTAATACTAACAATACGGTGTATTCCATTTTGTCATATTAGTATGTTAAGGTCGAATCTTCTAAATCCCAAATATATTATGTTAAATTCATGATTATGGACTTTTCTCAACCATAAATTGACTTCATATCAATAAATGGTTTTAACTTATAAGTGCCATATTTGCATTTGTAATATTTAATTCAATATTTTAACGTTATATTTACTTTATCTCAATTGTTTAATGTTAAAATTATGGCTATCGATTTTTGTCAACCATAGATAGACTATTTATTTGATAAGAATAGAAATTGCGGTGTATATTTTTACATATAATATATTTATTTGAATTTGAGTCAAATATGGATCATTCAAATGAACTAATACTAACAATACGGTGTATTCCATTTTGTCATATTAGTATGTTAAGGTCGAATCTTCTAAATCCCAATTGTATAATGTTAAATTCATGATTATGGACTTTTCTCAACCATAAATTGACTTCATATCAATAAATGGTTGAAACTTATAAGTCCCATATTTGCATTTGTAATATTTAATTCAATATTTTAACGTTAGATTTACTTTATCTCAATTGTTAAATGTTAAAATTATGGCTATCGATTTTTGTAACCATAGATAGACTATTTATTTGATAAGAATAGAAATTGAGGTGTATATTTACATATACTATATTTATTTGAATTTGAGTCAAATATGTACCATTCAAATGAACTAATAATAACAATACGGTGTATTCAATTTTGTCATATCAGTATCTTAAGGTCGAATCTTCTAAATCCGAATTGTGTAATGTTAAATTCATGATTATGTACTTTTGTCAACCATAAATTGACATCATATCAATAAATGGTTGAAACATATAAGGTGCATATTTGCATTTGTATTATTTAATTCCATTTTTTAACCTTAGGTTTAATTTATCTCAATTATTTAATGTTAAAATTATGCCTATCGAATTTTTTCAAAGATAGATCGACTATTTATTTGATAAGAATAGAAATTGAGGTGTATATTTTTACATATACTATATTTATTTGAATTTGAGTCAAATATGGATCATTCAAATGAACTAATACTAACAATACGGTGTATTCCATTTTTTCATATTAGTATGTTAAGGTCGAATCTTCTAAATCCCTATTGTGTAATGTTAAATTCATGATTATGGACTTTTCTCAACCATAAATTGACATCATATCAATAAATGGTTGAAACATATAAGGTGCATATTTGCATTTGTATTATTTAATTCGATTTTTTAACCTTAGGTTTAATTTATCTCAATTATTTAATGTTAAAATTATACCTATCGAATTTTTTCAAAGATAGATCGACTATTTATTTGATAATAATAGAAATTGAGTTGTATATTTACATATACTATATTTATTTGAATTTGAGTCAAATATGGATCATTCAAATGAACTAATACTAACAATACGGTGTATTCCATTTTGTCATATTAGTATGTTAAGGTCGAATCTTCTAAATCCCAATTGTGTAATGTTAAATTCATGATTATGGACTTTTCTCAACCATAAATTGACATCATATCAATAAATGGTTGAAACATATAAGGTGCATATTTGCATTTGTATTATTTAATTCCATTTTTTAACCTTAGGTTTACTTAATCTCAATTATTTAATGTTAAAATTATGCCTATCGAATTTTTTCAAAGATAGATCGACTATTTATTTGATAATAATAGAAATTGAGTTGTATATTTACATATACTATATTTATTTGAATTTGAGTCAAATATGGATCATTCAAATAAACTAATACTGACAATACGGTGTAATCCATTTTGTCATATTAGTATGTTAAGGTCGAATCTTCTAAATCCCAATTGTATAATGTAAAATTCATGATTATGGACTTTTCTCAACCATAAATTGACTTTATATCAATAAATGGTTGAAACTTATAAGTGCCATATTTGCATTTGTAATATTTAATTCAATATTTTAACGTTAGATTTACTTTATCTCAATTGTTAAATGTTAAAATTATGGCTATCGATTTTTGTAACCATAGATAGACTATTTATTTGATAAGAATAGAAATTGAGGTGTATTTACATATACTATATTTATTTGAATTTGAGTCAAATATGGATCATTCAAATGAACTAATACTAACAATACGGTGTATTCCATTTTGTCATATTTTTATGTTAAGGTCGAATCTTCTAAATCCCTATTGTGTAATGTAAAATTCATGATTATGGACTTTTCTCAACCATAAATTGACTTTATATCAATAAATGGTTGAAACTTATAAGTGCCATATTTGCATTTGTAATATTTAATTCAATATTTTAACGTTAGATTTACTTTATCTCAATTGTTTAATGTTAAAATTATGGCTATCGATTTTTGTCAACCATAGATAGACTATTTATTTGATAAGAATAGAAATTGAGGAGTATATTTACATATAATATATTTATTTGAATTTGAGTCAAATATGGATCATTCAAATGAACTAATACTAACAATACGGTGTATTCCATTTTGTCATATTAGTATGTTAAGGTCGAATCTTCTAAATCCCAATTGTGTAATGTTAAATTCATGATTATGTACTTTTCTCAACCATAAATTGACATCATATCAATAAATGGTTGAAACATATAAGGTGCATATTTGCATTTGTATTATTTAATTCGATATTTTAACCTTAGCTTTAATTTATCTCAATTATTTAATGTTAAAATTATGCCTATCGAATTTTTTCAAAAATAGATCGACTATTTATTTGATAATAATAGAAATTGAGTTGTATATTTACATATAATATATTTATTTGAATTTGAGTCAAATATGGACTATTCAAATGAACTAATATTAACAATACGGTGTATTCCATTTTGTCATATTAGTATGTTAAGGTCGAATCTTCTAAATATCAATTGTGTAATTTTAAATTCATGATTATGGACTTTTCTCAACCATAAATTGACTTCGTATTAATCAATGGTTGAAACTTATAAGGGGCATATTTGAATTTGTAATAATTAATTCAATTTTTTAACGTTAGATTTACTTAATCTCAATTGTTTAATGTTAAAATTATGGCTATCGAGTTTTTTCAAAGATAGATATCCTATTTATTTGATAAGAATAGAAATTGAGGTGTATATTTACATATACTATATTTATTTGAATTTGAGTCAAATATGGATCATTCAAATGAACTAATACTATTAATACGGTGTATTCCATTTTGTCATATTAGTATGTTAAGGTCGAATCTTCTAAATCCCAATTGTATAATGTTAAATTCATGATTATGGACTTTTCTCAACCATAAATTGACTTTATATCAATAAATGGTTGAAACTTATAAGTGCCATATTTGCATTTGTAATATTTAATTCAATATTTTAACGTTAGATTTACTTTATCTCAATTGTTAAATGTTAAAATTATGGCTATCGATTTTTGTAACCATAGATAGACTATTTATTTGATAAGAATAGAAATTGAGGTGTATATTTACATATACTATATTTATTTGAATTTGAGTCAAATATGGATCATTCAAATGAACTAATACTAACAATACGGTGTATTCCATTTTGTCATATTTTTATGTTAAGGTCGAATCTTCTAAATCCCTATTGTGTAATGTAAAATTCATGATTATGGACTTTTCTCAACCATAAATTGACTTTATATCAATAAATGGTTGAAACTTATAAGTGCCATATTTGCATTTGTAATATTTAATTCAATATTTTAACGTTAGATTTACTTTATCTCAATTGTTTAATGTTAAAATTATGGCTATCGATTTTTGTCAACCATAGATAGACTATTTATTTGATAAGAATAGAAATTGAGGAGTATATTTACATATAATATATTTATTTGAATTTGAGTCAAATATGGATCATTCAAATGAACTAATACTAACAATACGGTGTATTCCATTTTGTCATATTAGTATGTTAAGGTCGAATCTTCTAAATCCCAATTGTGTAATGTTAAATTCATGATTATGGACTTTTCTCAACCATAAATTGACATCATATCAATAAATGGTTGAAACATATAAGGTGCATATTTGCATTTGTATTATTTAATTCGATTTTTTAACCTTAGGTTTAATTTATCTCAATTATTTAATGTTAAAATTATGCCTATCGAATTTTTTCAAAGATAGATCGACTATTTATTTGATAATATTAGAAATTGAGGTGTATATTTACATATACTATATTTATTTGAATTTGAGTCAAATATGGATCATTCAAATGAACTAATACTAACAATACGGTGTATTCCATTTTGTCATATTAGTATGTTAAGGTCGAATCTTCTAAATCCCTATTGTGTAATGTAAAATTCATGATTATGGACTTTTCTCAACCATAAATTGACTTTATATCAATAAATGGTTGAAACTTATAAGTGCCATATTTGCATTTGTAATATTTAATTCAATATTTTAACGTTAGATTTACTTTATCTCAATTGTTTAATGTTAAAATTATGGCTATCGATTTTTGTCAACCATAGATAGACTATTTATTTGATAAGAATAGAAATTGAGGTGTATATTTTTACATATACTATATTTATTTGAATTTGAGTCAAATATGGATCATTCAAATGAACTAATACTAACAATACGGTGTATTCCATTTTTTCATATTAGTATGTTAAGGTCGAATCTTCTAAATCCCTATTGTGTAATGTTAAATTCATGATTATGGACTTTTCTCAACCATAAATTGACATCATATCAATAAATGGTTGAAACATATAAGGTGCATATTTGCATTTGTATTATTTAATTCGATTTTTTAACCTTAGGTTTAATTTATCTCAATTATTTAATGTTAAAATTATGCCTATCGAATTTTTTCAAAGATAGATCGACTATTTATTTGATAATAATAGAAATTGAGTTGTATATTTACATATACTATATTTATTTGAATTTGAGTCAAATATGGATCATTCAAATGAACTAATACTAACAATACGGTGTATTCCATTTTGTCATATTAGTATGTTAAGGTCGAATCTTCTAAATCCCAATTGTGTAATGTTAAATTCATGATTATGGACTTTTCACAACCATAAATTGACATCATATCAATGAATGGTTGAAACATATAAGGTGCATATTTGCATTTGTATTATTTAATTATATTTTTTAACCTTAGGTTTAATTTATCTCAATTATTTAATGTTAAAATTATGCCTATCGAATTTTTTCAAAGATAGATCGACTATTTATTTGATAAGAATAGAAATTGAGGAGTATATTTACATATAATATATTTATTTGAATTTGAGTCAAATATGGATCATTCAAATGAACTAATACTAACAATACGGTGTATTCCATTTTGCCATATTAGTATGTTAAGGTCGAATCTTCTAAATCCCAAATATATTATGTTAAATTCATGATTATGGACTTTTCTCAACCATAAATTGACTTCATATCAATAAATGGTTTTAACTTATAAGTGCCATATTTGCATTTGTAATATTTAATTCAATATTTTAACGTTATATTTACTTTATCTCAATTGTTTAATGTTAAAATTATGGCTATCGATTTTTGTCAACCATAGATAGACTATTTATTTGATAAGAATAGAAATTGCGGTGTATATTTTTACATATAATATATTTATTTGAATTTGAGTCAAATATGGATCATTCAAATGAACTAATACTAACAATACGGTGTATTCCATTTTGTCATATTAGTATGTTAAGGTCGAATCTTCTAAATCCCAATTGTATAATGTTAAATTCATGATTATGGACTTTTCTCAACCATAAATTGACTTCATATCAATAAATGGTTGAAACTTATAAGTCCCATATTTGCATTTGTAATATTTAATTCAATATTTTAACGTTAGATTTACTTTATCTCAATTGTTAAATGTTAAAATTATGGCTATCGATTTTTGTAACCATAGATAGACTATTTATTTGATAAGAATAGAAATTGAGGTGTATATTTACATATACTATATTTATTTGAATTTGAGTCAAATATGTACCATTCAAATGAACTAATAATAACAATACGGTGTATTCAATTTTGTCATATCAGTATCTTAAGGTCGAATCTTCTAAATCCGAATTGTGTAATGTTAAATTCATGATTATGTACTTTTGTCAACCATAAATTGACATCATATCAATAAATGGTTGAAACATATAAGGTGCATATTTGCATTTGTATTATTTAATTCCATTTTTTAACCTTAGGTTTAATTTATCTCAATTATTTAATGTTAAAATTATGCCTATCGAATTTTTTCAAAGATAGATCGACTATTTATTTGATAATAATAGAAATTGAGTTGTATATTTATATATACTATATTTATTTGAATTTGAGTCAAATATGGATCATTCAATTGAACTAATACAAACAATACGGTGTATTCCATTTTGTCATATTAGTATGTTAAGGTCGAATCTTCTAAATCCCATATGTGTAATATTAAATTCATGATTATGGACTTTTCTCAACCATAAATTGACTTTATATCAATAAATGGTTGAAACATATAAGGTGCATATTTGCATTTGTATTATTTAATTCGATTTTTTAACCTTAGCTTTAATTTATCTCAATTATTTAATGTTAAAATTATGCCTATCGAATTTTTTCAAAGATAGATCGACTATTTATTTGATAATAATAGAAATTGAGTTGTATATTTATATATACTATATTTATTTGAATTTGAGTCAAATATGGATCATTCAAATGAACTAATATTAACAATACGGTGTATTCCATTTTGTCATATTAGTATGTTAAGGTCGAATCTTCTAAATCCCAATTGTGTAATGTTAAATTCATGATTATATACTTTTCTCAACCATAAATTGACATCATATCAATCAATGGTTGAAACTTATAAGGCGCATATTTGCATTTGTGTTATTTAATTCAATTTTTTAACGTTAGATTTACTTAATCTCAATTGTTTAATGTTAAAATTATGGCTATCGAGTTTTTTCAAAGATAGATAGACTATTTATTTGATAAGAATAGAAATTGAGGTGTATATTTACATATACTATATTTATTTGAATTTGAGTCAAATATGGATCATTCAAATGAACTAATACTAACAGTACGGTGTATTCCATTTTATCATATTAGTATGTTAAGGTCGAATCTTCTAAATCCCAATTGTATAATGTAAAATTCATGATTATGGACTTTTCTCAACCATAAATTGACTTTATATCAATAAATGGTTGAAACTTATAAGTGCCATATTTGCATTTGTAATATTTAATTCAATATTTTAACGTTAGATTTACTTTATCTCAATTGTTAAATGTTAAAATTATGGCTATCGATTTTTGTAACCATAGATAGACTATTTATTTGATAAGAATAGAAATTGAGGTGTATATTTACATATACTATATTTATTTGAATTTGAGTCAAATATGGATCATTCAAATGAACTAATACTAACAATACGGTGTATTCCATTTTGTCATATTTTTATGTTAAGGTCGAATCTTCTAAATCCCTATTGTGTAATGTAAAATTCATGATTATGGACTTTTCTCAACCATAAATTGACTTTATATCAATAAATGGTTGAAACTTATAAGTGCCATATTTGCATTTGTAATATTTAATTCAATATTTTAACGTTAGATTTACTTTATCTCAATTGTTTAATGTTAAAATTATGGCTATCGATTTTTGTCAACCATAGATAGACTATTTATTTGATAAGAATAGAAATTGAGGAGTATATTTACATATAATATATTTATTTGAATTTGAGTCAAATATGGATCATTCAAATGAACTAATACTAACAATACGGTGTATTCCATTTTTTCATATTAGTATGTTAAGGTCGAATCTTCTAAATCCCAATTGTGTAATGTTAAATTCATGATTATGTACTTTTCTCAACCATAAATTGACATCATATCAATAAATGGTTGAAACATATAAGGTGCATATTTGCATTTGTATTATTTAATTCGATATTTTAACCTTAGCTTTAATTTATCTCAATTATTTAATGTTAAAATTATGCCTATCGAATTTTTTCAAAGATAGATCGACTATTTATTTGATAATAATAGAAATTGAGTTGTATATTTATATATACTATATTTATTTGAATTTGAGTCAAATATGGATCATTCAATTGAACTAATACAAACAATACGGTGTATTCCATTTTGTCATATTAGTATGTTAAGGTCGAATCTTCTAAATCCCATATGTGTAATATTAAATTCATGATTATGGACTTTTCTCAACCATAAATTGACTTTATATCAATAAATGGTTGAAACATATAAGGTGCATATTTGCATTTGTATTATTTAATTCGATTTTTTAACCTTAGGTTTAATTTATCTCAATTATTTAATGTTAAAATTATGCCTATCGAATTTTTTCAAAGATAGATCGACTATTTATTTGATAATAATAGAAATTGAGTTGTATATTTATATATACTATATTTATTTGAATTTGAGTCAAATATGGATCATTCAAATGAACTAATATTAACAATACGGTGTATTCCATTTTGTCATATTAGTATGTTAAGGTCGAATCTTCTAAATCCCAATTGTGTAATGTTAAATTCATGATTATATACTTTTCTCAACCATAAATTGACATCATATCAATCAATGGTTGAAACTTATAAGGCGCATATTTGCATTTGTGTTATTTAATTCAATTTTTTAACGTTAGATTTACTTAATCTCAATTGTTTAATGTTAAAATTATGGCTATCGAGTTTTTTCAAAGATAGATAGACTATTTATTTGATAAGAATAGAAATTGAGGTGTATATTTACATATACTATATTTATTTGAATTTGAGTCAAATATGGATCATTCAAATGAACTAATACTAACAATACGGTGTATTCCATTTTATCATATTAGTATGTTAAGGTCGAATCTTCTAAATCCCAATTGTATAATGTAAAATTCATGATTATGGACTTTTCTCAACCATAAATTGACTTTATATCAATAAATGGTTGAAACTTATAAGTGCCATATTTGCATTTGTAATATTTAATTCAATATTTTAACGTTAGATTTACTTTATCTCAATTGTTAAATGTTAAAATTATGGCTATCGATTTTTGTAACCATAGATAGACTATTTATTTGATAAGAATAGAAATTGAGGTGTATATTTACATATACTATATTTATTTGAATTTGAGTCAAATATGGATCATTCAAATGAACTAATACTAACAATACGGTGTATTCCATTTTGTCATATTTTTATGTTAAGGTCGAATCTTCTAAATCCCTATTGTGTAATGTTAAATTCATGATTATATACTTTTCTCAACCATAAATTGACTTCATATCAATCAATGGTTGAAACTTATAAGGCGTATATTTGCATTTGTAATATTTAATTCAATTTTTTAACCTTAGGTTTAATTTATCTCAATTATTTAATGTTAAAATTATGCCTATCGAACTTTTTCAAAGATAGATCGACTATTTATTTGATAATAATAGAAATTGAGTTGTATATTTATATATACTATATTTATTTGAATTTGAGTCAAATATGGATCATTCAAATGAACTAATACTAACAATACGGTGTATTCCATTTTGTCATATTTTTATGTTAAGGTCGAATCTTCTAAATCCCTATTGTGTAATGTAAAATTCATGATTATGGACTTTTCTCAACCATAAATTGACTTTATATCAATAAATGGTTGAAACTTATAAGTGCCATATTTGCATTTGTAATATTTAATTCAATATTTTAACGTTAGATTTACTTTATCTCAATTGTTTAATGTTAAAATTATGGCTATCGATTTTTGTCAACCATAGATAGACTATTTATTTGATAAGAATAGAAATTGAGGAGTATATTTACATATAATATATTTATTTGAATTTGAGTCAAATATGGATCATTCAAATGAACTAATACTAACAATACGGTGTATTCCATTTTTTCATATTAGTATGTTAAGGTCGAATCTTCTAAATCCCAATTGTGTAATGTTAAATTCATGATTATGTACTTTTCTCAACCATAAATTGACATCATATCAATAAATGGTTGAAACATATAAGGTGCATATTTGCATTTGTATTATTTAATTCGATATTTTAACCTTAGCTTTAATTTATCTCAATTATTTAATGTTAAAATTATGCCTATCGAATTTTTTCAAAAATAGATCGACTATTTATTTGATAATAATAGAAATTGAGTTGTATATTTACATATAATATATTTATTTGAATTTGAGTCAAATATGGACTATTCAAATGAACTAATATTAACAATACGGTGTATTCCATTTTGTCATATTAGTATGTTAAGGTTGAATCTTCTAAATATCAATTGTGTAATTTTAAATTCATGATTATGGACTTTTCTCAACCATAAATTGACTTCGTATTAATCAATGGTTGAAACTTATAAGGGGCATATTTGAATTTGTAATAATTAATTCAATTTTTTAACGTTAGATTTACTTTATCTCAATTGTTTAATGTTAAAATTATGGCTATCGATTTTTGTCAACCATAGATATACTATTTATTTGATAAGAATAGAAATTGAGGAGTATATTTACATATAATATATTTATTTGAATTTGAGTCAAATATGGATCATTCAAATGAACTAATACTAACAATACGGTGTATTCCATTTTGTCATATTAGTATGTTAAGGTCGAATCTTCTAAATTCCAAATATATTATGTTAAATTCATGATTATGGACTTTTCTCAACCATAAATTGACTTCATATCAATAAATGGTTTTAACTTATAAGTGCCATATTTGCATTTGTAATATTTAATTCAATATTTTAACGTTATATTTACTTTATCTCAATTGTTTAATGTTAAAATTATGGCTATCGATTTTTGTCAACCATAGATAGACTATTTATTTGATAAGAATAGAAATTGCGGTGTATATTTTTACATATAATATATTTATTTGAATTTGAGTCAAATATGGATCATTCAAATGAACTAATACTAACAATACGGTGTATTCCATTTTGTCATATTAGTATGTTAAGGTCGAATCTTCTAAATCCCAATTGTATAATGTTAAATTCATGATTATGGACTTTTCTCAACCATAAATTGACATCATATCAATAAATGGTTGAAACATATAAGGTGCATATTTGCATTTGTATTATTTAATTCCATTTTTTAACCTTAGGTTTACTTAATCTCAATTATTTAATGTTAAAATTATGCCTATCGAATTTTTTCAAAGATAGATCGACTATTTATTTGATAATAATAGAAATTGAGTTGTATATTTACATATACTATATTTATTTGAATTTGAGTCAAATATGGATCATTCAAATGAACTAATACTAACAATACGGTGTATTCCATTTTGTCATATTAGTATGTTAAGGTGGAATCTTCTAAATCCCAATTGTGTAATGTTAAATTCATGATTATGGACTTTTCACAACCATAAATTGACATCATATCAATGAATGGTTGAAACATATAAGGTGCATATTTGCATTTGTATTATTTAATTATATTTTTTAACCTTAGGTTTAATTTATCTCAATTATTTAATGTTAAAATTATGCCTATCGAATTTTTTCAAAGATAGATCGACTATTTATTTGATAAGAATAGAAATTGAGGAGTATATTTACATATAATATATTTATTTGAATTTGAGTCAAATATGGATCATTCAAATGAACTAATACTAACAATACGGTGTATTCCATTTTGTCATATTAGTATGTTAAGGTCGAATCTTCTAAATCCCAAATATATTATGTTAAATTTATGATTATGGACTTTTCTCAACCATAAATTGACTTCATATCAATAAATGGTTTTAACTTATAAGTGCCATATTTGCATTTGTAATATTTAATTCAATATTTTAACGTTATATTTACTTTATCTCAATTGTTTAATGTTAAAATTATGGCTATCGATTTTTGTCAACCATAGATAGACTATTTATTTGATAAGAATAGAAATTGCGGTGTATATTTTTACATATAATATATTTATTTGAATTTGAGTCAAATATGGATCATTCAAATGAACTAATACTAACAATACGGTGTATTCCATTTTGTCATATTAGTATGTTAAGGTCGAATCTTCTAAATCCCAATTGTATAATGTTAAATTCATGATTATGGACTTTTCTCAACCATAAATTGACTTCATATCAATAAATGGTTGAAACTTATAAGTCCCATATTTGCATTTGTAATATTTAATTCAATATTTTAACGTTAGATTTACTTTATCTCAATTGTTAAATGTTAAAATTATGGCTATCGATTTTTGTAACCATAGATAGACTATTTATTTGATAAGAATAGAAATTGAGGTGTATATTTACATATACTATATTTATTTGAATTTGAGTCAAATATGTACCATTCAAATGAACTAATAATAACAATACGGTGTATTCAATTTTGTCATATCAGTATCTTAAGGTCGAATCTTCTAAATCCGAATTGTGTAATGTTAAATTCATGATTATGTACTTTTGTCAACCATAAATTGACATCATATCAATAAATGGTTGAAACATATAAGGTGCATATTTGCATTTGTATTATTTAATTCCATTTTTTAACCTTAGGTTTAATTTATCTCAATTATTTAATGTTAAAATTATGCCTATCGAATTTTTTCAAAGATAGATCGACTATTTATTTGATAATAATAGAAATTGAGTTGTATATTTATATATACTATATTTATTTGAATTTGAGTCAAATATGGATCATTCAATTGAACTAATACAAACAATACGGTGTATTCCATTTTGTCATATTAGTATGTTAAGGTCGAATCTTCTAAATCCCATATGTGTAATATTAAATTCATGATTATGGACTTTTCTCAACCATAAATTGACTTTATATCAATAAATGGTTGAAACATATAAGGTGCATATTTGCATTTGTATTATTTAATTCGATTTTTTAACCTTAGCTTTAATTTATCTCAATTATTTAATGTTAAAATTATGCCTATCGAATTTTTTCAAAGATAGATCGACTATTTATTTGATAATAATAGAAATTGAGTTGTATATTTATATATACTATATTTATTTGAATTTGAGTCAAATATGGATCATTCAAATGAACTAATATTAACAATACGGTGTATTCCATTTTGTCATATTAGTATGTTAAGGTCGAATCTTCTAAATCCCAATTGTGTAATGTTAAATTCATGATTATATACTTTTCTCAACCATAAATTGACATCATATCAATCAATGGTTGAAACTTATAAGGCGCATATTTGCATTTGTGTTATTTAATTCAATTTTTTAACGTTAGATTTACTTAATCTCAATTGTTTAATGTTAAAATTATGGCTATCGAGTTTTTTCAAAGATAGATAGACTATTTATTTGATAAGAATAGAAATTGAGGTGTATATTTACATATACTATATTTATTTGAATTTGAGTCAAATATGGATCATTCAAATGAACTAATACTAACAGTACGGTGTATTCCATTTTATCATATTAGTATGTTAAGGTCGAATCTTCTAAATCCCAATTGTATAATGTAAAATTCATGATTATGGACTTTTCTCAACCATAAATTGACTTTATATCAATAAATGGTTGAAACTTATAAGTGCCATATTTGCATTTGTAATATTTAATTCAATATTTTAACGTTAGATTTACTTTATCTCAATTGTTAAATGTTAAAATTATGGCTATCGATTTTTGTAACCATAGATAGACTATTTATTTGATAAGAATAGAAATTGAGGTGTATATTTACATATACTATATTTATTTGAATTTGAGTCAAATATGGATCATTCAAATGAACTAATACTAACAATACGGTGTATTCCATTTTGTCATATTTTTATGTTAAGGTCGAATCTTCTAAATCCCTATTGTGTAATGTAAAATTCATGATTATGGACTTTTCTCAACCATAAATTGACTTTATATCAATAAATGGTTGAAACTTATAAGTGCCATATTTGCATTTGTAATATTTAATTCAATATTTTAACGTTAGATTTACTTTATCTCAATTGTTTAATGTTAAAATTATGGCTATCGATTTTTGTCAACCATAGATAGACTATTTATTTGATAAGAATAGAAATTGAGGAGTATATTTACATATAATATATTTATTTGAATTTGAGTCAAATATGGATCATTCAAATGAACTAATACTAACAATACGGTGTATTCCATTTTTTCATATTAGTATGTTAAGGTCGAATCTTCTAAATCCCAATTGTGTAATGTTAAATTCATGATTATGTACTTTTCTCAACCATAAATTGACATCATATCAATAAATGG
Source organism: Hippophae tibetana (assembly GCA_037013495.1). NCBI lineage: Eukaryota > Viridiplantae > Streptophyta > Magnoliopsida > Rosales > Elaeagnaceae > Hippophae > Hippophae tibetana. The sequence goes on along the minus strand of CM072805.1, from coordinate 11,326,443 downwards.
TTGAAACATATAAGGTGCATATTTGCATTTGTATTATTTAATTCGATATTTTAACCTTAGCTTTAATTTATCTCAATTATTTAATGTTAAAATTATGCCTATCGAATTTTTTCAAAGATAGATCGACTATTTATTTGATAATAATAGAAATTGAGTTGTATATTTATATATACTATATTTATTTGAATTTGAGTCAAATATGGATCATTCAATTGAACTAATACAAACAATACGGTGTATTCCATTTTGTCATATTAGTATGTTAAGGTCGAATCTTCTAAATCCCATATGTGTAATATTAAATTCATGATTATGGACTTTTCTCAACCATAAATTGACTTTATATCAATAAATGGTTGAAACATATAAGGTGCATATTTGCATTTGTATTATTTAATTCGATTTTTTAACCTTAGGTTTAATTTATCTCAATTATTTAATGTTAAAATTATGCCTATCGAATTTTTTCAAAGATAGATCGACTATTTATTTGATAATAATAGAAATTGAGTTGTATATTTATATATACTATATTTATTTGAATTTGAGTCAAATATGGATCATTCAAATGAACTAATATTAACAATACGGTGTATTCCATTTTGTCATATTAGTATGTTAAGGTCGAATCTTCTAAATCCCAATTGTGTAATGTTAAATTCATGATTATATACTTTTCTCAACCATAAATTGACATCATATCAATCAATGGTTGAAACTTATAAGGCGCATATTTGCATTTGTGTTATTTAATTCAATTTTTTAACGTTAGATTTACTTAATCTCAATTGTTTAATGTTAAAATTATGGCTATCGAGTTTTTTCAAAGATAGATAGACTATTTATTTGATAAGAATAGAAATTGAGGTGTATATTTACATATACTATATTTATTTGAATTTGAGTCAAATATGGATCATTCAAATGAACTAATACTAACAATACGGTGTATTCCATTTTATCATATTAGTATGTTAAGGTCGAATCTTCTAAATCCCAATTGTATAATGTAAAATTCATGATTATGGACTTTTCTCAACCATAAATTGACTTTATATCAATAAATGGTTGAAACTTATAAGTGCCATATTTGCATTTGTAATATTTAATTCAATATTTTAACGTTAGATTTACTTTATCTCAATTGTTAAATGTTAAAATTATGGCTATCGATTTTTGTAACCATAGATAGACTATTTATTTGATAAGAATAGAAATTGAGGTGTATATTTACATATACTATATTTATTTGAATTTGAGTCAAATATGGATCATTCAAATGAACTAATACTAACAATACGGTGTATTCCATTTTGTCATATTTTTATGTTAAGGTCGAATCTTCTAAATCCCTATTGTGTAATGTTAAATTCATGATTATATACTTTTCTCAACCATAAATTGACTTCATATCAATCAATGGTTGAAACTTATAAGGCGTATATTTGCATTTGTAATATTTAATTCAATTTTTTAACCTTAGGTTTAATTTATCTCAATTATTTAATGTTAAAATTATGCCTATCGAACTTTTTCAAAGATAGATCGACTATTTATTTGATAATAATAGAAATTGAGTTGTATATTTATATATACTATATTTATTTGAATTTGAGTCAAATATGGATCATTCAAATGAACTAATACTAACAATACGGTGTATTCCATTTTGTCATATTTTTATGTTAAGGTCGAATCTTCTAAATCCCTATTGTGTAATGTAAAATTCATGATTATGGACTTTTCTCAACCATAAATTGACTTTATATCAATAAATGGTTGAAACTTATAAGTGCCATATTTGCATTTGTAATATTTAATTCAATATTTTAACGTTAGATTTACTTTATCTCAATTGTTTAATGTTAAAATTATGGCTATCGATTTTTGTCAACCATAGATAGACTATTTATTTGATAAGAATAGAAATTGAGGAGTATATTTACATATAATATATTTATTTGAATTTGAGTCAAATATGGATCATTCAAATGAACTAATACTAACAATACGGTGTATTCCATTTTTTCATATTAGTATGTTAAGGTCGAATCTTCTAAATCCCAATTGTGTAATGTTAAATTCATGATTATGCACTTTTCTCAACCATAAATTGACATCATATCAATAAATGGTTGAAACATATAAGGTGCATATTTGCATTTGTATTATTTAATTCGATATTTTAACCTTAGCTTTAATTTATCTCAATTATTTAATGTTAAAATTATGCCTATCGAATTTTTTCAAAAATAGATCGACTATTTATTTGATAATAATAGAAATTGAGTTGTATATTTACATATAATATATTTATTTGAATTTGAGTCAAATATGGACTATTCAAATGAACTAATATTAACAATACGGTGTATTCCATTTTGTCATATTAGTATGTTAAGGTCGAATCTTCTAAATATCAATTGTGTAATTTTAAATTCATGATTATGGACTTTTCTCAACCATAAATTGACTTCGTATTAATCAATGGTTGAAACTTATAAGGGGCATATTTGAATTTGTAATAATTAATTCAATTTTTTAACGTTAGATTTACTTTATCTCAATTGTTTAATGTTAAAATTATGGCTATCGATTTTTGTCAACCATAGATATACTATTTATTTGATAAGAATAGAAATTGAGGAGTATATTTACATATAATATATTTATTTGAATTTGAGTCAAATATGGATCATTCAAATGAACTAATACTAACAATACGGTGTATTCCATTTTGTCATATTAGTATGTTAAGGTCGAATCTTCTAAATTCCAAATATATTATGTTAAATTCATGATTATGGACTTTTCTCAACCATAAATTGACTTCATATCAATAAATGGTTTTAACTTATAAGTGCCATATTTGCATTTGTAATATTTAATTCAATATTTTAACGTTATATTTACTTTATCTCAATTGTTTAATGTTAAAATTATGGCTATCGATTTTTGTCAACCATAGATAGACTATTTATTTGATAAGAATAGAAATTGCGGTGTATATTTTTACATATAATATATTTATTTGAATTTGAGTCAAATATGGATCATTCAAATGAACTAATACTAACAATACGGTGTATTCCATTTTGTCATATTAGTATGTTAAGGTCGAATCTTCTAAATCCCAATTGTATAATGTTAAATTCATGATTATGGACTTTTCTCAACCATAAATTGACTTCATATCAATAAATGGTTGAAACTTATAAGTCCCATATTTGCATTTGTAATATTTAATTCAATATTTTAACGTTAGATTTACTTTATCTCAATTGTTAAATGTTAAAATTATGGCTATCGATTTTTGTAACCATAGATAGACTATTTATTTGATAAGAATAGAAATTGAGGTGTATATTTACATATACTATATTTATTTGAATTTGAGTCAAATATGTACCATTCAAATGAACTAATAATAACAATACGGTGTATTCAATTTTGTCATAACAGTATCTTAAGGTCGAATCTTCTAAATCCCAATTGTGTAATGTTAAATTCATGATTATGTACTTTTGTCAACCATAAATTGACATCATATCAATAAATGGTTGAAACATATAAGGTGCATATTTGCATTTGTATTATTTAATTCGATATTTTAACCTTAGGTTTAATTTATCTCAATTATTTAATGTTAAAATTATGCCTATCGAATTTTTTCAAAGATAGATCGACTATTTATTTGATAATAATAGAAATTGAGTTGTATATTTACATATAATATATTTATTTGAATTTGAGTCAAATATGGACTATTCAAATGAACTAATATTAACAATACGGTGTATTCAATTTTGTCATATAAGTATGTTAAGGTCGAATCTTCTAAATATCAATTGTGTAATTTTAAATTCATGATTATGGACTTTTCTCAACCATAAATTGACTTCGTATTAATCAATGGTTGAAACATATAAGGGGCATATTTGAATTTGTAATATTTAATTCAATTTTTTAACGTTAGATTTACTTTATCTCAATTGTTTAATGTTAAAATTATGGCTATCGATTTTTGTCAACCATAGATAGACTATTTATTTGATAAGAATAGAAATTGAGGAGTATATTTACATATAATATATTTATTTGAATTTGAGTCAAATATGGATCATTCAAATGAACTAATACTAACAATACGGTGTATTCCATTTTGTCATATTAGTATGTTAAGGTCGAATCTTCTAAATCCCAATTGTATAATGTTAAATTCATGATTATGGACTTTTCTCAACCATATATTGACTTCATATCAATAAATGGTTTTAACTTATAAGTGCCATATTTGCATTTGTAATATTTAATTCAATATTTTAACGTTAGATTTACTTTATCTCAATTGTTTAATGTTAAAATTATGGCTATCGATTTTTGTCAACCATAGATAGACTATTTATTTGATAAGAATATAAATTGTGGTGTATATTTTTACATATAATATATTTATTTGAATTTGAGTCAAATATGGATCATTCAAATGAACTAATACTAACAATACGGTGTATTCCATTTTGTCATATTAGTATGATAAGGTCGAATCTTCTAAATCTCAATTGTGTAATGTTAAATTCATGATTATGGACTTTTCTCAACCATAAATTGACATCATATCAATAAATGGTTGAAACATATAAGGTGCATATTTGCATTTGTATTATTTAATTCGATTTTTTAACCTTAGGTTTAATTTATCTCAATTATTTAATGTTAAAATTATGCCTATCGAATTTTTTCAAAGATAGATCGACTATTTATTTGATAATAATAGAAATTGAGTTGTATATTTACATATACTATATTTATTTGAATTTGAGTCAAATATGGATCATTCAAATGAACTAATACTAACAATACGGTGTATTCCATTTTGTCATATTAGTATGTTAAGGTCGAATCTTCTAAATCCCAATTGTGTAATGTTAAATTCATGATTATGGTCTTTTCTCAATCATAAATTGACATCATATCAAAAAATGGTTGAAACATATAAGGTGCATATTTGCATTTGTATTATTTAATTCCATTTTTTAACCTTAGGTTTAATTTATCTCAATTATTTAATGTTAAAATTATGCCTATCGAATTTTTTCAAAGATAGATCGACTATTTATTTGATAATAATAGAAATTGAGTTGTATATTTACATATACTATATTTATTTGAATTTGAGTCAAATATGGATCATTCAAATGAACTAATACTAACAATACGGTGTATTCAATTTTGTCATATTAGTATGTTAAGGTCGAATCTTCTAAATCCCAATTGTGTAATGTTAAATTCATGATTATGGACTTTTCTCAACCATAAATTGACTTCATATCAATAAATGGTTGAATCATATAAGGTGCATATTTGCATTTGTATTATTTAATTCAATTTTTTAACCTTAGGTTTAATTTAAGTCAATTATTTAATGTTAAAATTATAGCTATCGAATTTTGTCAAAGATAGATAGACTATTTATTTGATACTAATAGAAACTAACGTTTATATTTACATATACTATATTTATTTGAATTTGAGTCAAATATGGACCATTCAAATGAACTAATATTAACAATACGGTGTATTCAATTGTGTCATATCAGTATCTTAAGGTCGAATCTTCTAAATCCCAATTGTGTAATGTTAAATTCATGATTATGGTCTTTTCTCAACCATAAATTGACATCATATCAAAAAATGGTTGAAACATATAAGGTGCATATTTGCATTTGTATTATTTAATTCCATTTTTTAACCTTAGGTTTAATTTATCTCAATTATTTAATGTTAAAATTATGCCTATCGAATTTTTTCAAAGATAGATCGACTATTTATTTGATAATAATAGAAATTGAGTTGTATATTTACATATACTATATTTATTTGAATTTGAGTCAAATATGGATCATTCAAATGAACTAATACTAACAATACGGTGTATTCCATTTTGTCATATTAGTATGTTAAGGTCGAATCTTCTAAATCCCAATTGTGTAATGTTAAATTCATGATTATGGACTTTTCTCAACCATAAATTGACATCATATCAATAAATGGTTAAAACATATAAGGTGCATATTTGCATTTGTATTATTTAATTCCATTTTTTAACCTTAGGTTTAATTTATCTCAATTATTTAATGTTAAAATTATTCCTATCGAATTTTTTCAAAGATAGATCGACCATTTATTTGATAATAATAGAAATTGAGTTGTATATTTATATATACTATATTTATTTGAATTTGAGTAAAATATGGATCATTCAAATGAACTAATACTAACAATACGGTGTATTCAATTTTGTCATATTAGTATGTTAAGGTCGAATCTTCTAAATCCCAATTGTGTAATGTTAAATTCATGATTATGGACTTTTCTCAACCATAAATTGACTTCATATCAATAAATGGTTGAAACATATAAGGTGCATATTTGCATTTGTATTGTTTAATTCAATTTTTTAACCTTAGGTTTAATTTATCTCAATTATTTAATGTTAAAATTGTGGCTATTGAATTTTTTCAAATATAGATCGACTATTTATTTGATAATAATAGAAACTAACGTTTATATTTACATATACTATATTTATTTGAATTTGAGTCAAATATGGACCATTCAAATGAACTAATATTAACAATACGGTGTATTCAATTTTGTCATATCAGTATCTTAAGGTCGAATCTTCTAAATCCCAATTGTGTAATGTTAAATTCATGATTATGGACTTTTCTCAACCATAAATTGACATCATATCAATAAATGGTTGAAACATATAAGGTGTATATTTGCATTTGTATTATTTAATTCGATTTTTTAACCTTAGGTTTAATTTATCTCAATTATTTAATGTTAAAATTATGCCTATCGAATTTTTTCAAAGATAGATCGACTATTTATTTGATAATAATAGAAATTGAGTTGTATATTTACATATACTATATTTATTTGAATTTGAGTCAAATATGGATCATTCAAATGAACTAATACTAACAATACGGTGTATTCCATTTTGTCATATTAGTATGTTAAGGTCGAATCTTCTAAATCCCAATTGTGTAATGTTAAATTCATGATTATGGACTTTTCTCAACCATAAATTGACATCATATCAATAAATGGTTGAAACATATAAGGTGCATATTTGCATTTGTATTATTTAATTCCATTTTTTAACCTTAGGTTTAATTTATCTCAATTATTTAATGTTAAAATTATGCCTATCGAATTTTTTCAAAGATAGATCGACTATTTATTTGATAATAATAGAAATTGAGTTGTATATTTATATATACTATATTTATTTGAATTTGAGTCAAAATTGGATCATTCAATTGAACTAATACAAACAATACGGTGTATTCCATTTTGTTATATTAGTATGTTAAGGTCGAATCTTCTAAATCCCATATGTGTAATATTAAATTCATGATTATGGACTTTTCTCAACCATAAATTGACTTTATATCAATAAATGGTTGAAACATATAAGGTGCATATTTGCATTTGTATTATTTAATTCGATTTTTTAACCTTAGGTTTAATTTATCTCAATTATTTAATGTTAAAATTGTGGCTATTGAATTTTTTCAAATATAGATCGACTATTTATTTGATAATAATAGAAACTAACGTTTATATTTACATATACTATATTTATTTGAATTTGAGTCAAATATGGACCATTCAAATGAACTAATATTAACAATACGGTGTATTCAATTTTGTCATATCAGTATCTTAAGGTCGAATCTTCTAAATCCCAATTGTGTAATGTTAAATTCATGATTATGGACTTTTCTCAACCATAAATTGACATCATATCAATAAATGGTTGAAACATATAAGGTGTATATTTGCATTTGTATTATTTAATTCGATTTTTTAACCTTAGGTTTAATTTATCTCAATTATTTAATGTTAAAATTATGCCTATCGAATTTTTTCAAAGATAGATCGACTATTTATTTGATAATAACAGAAATTGAGTTGTATATTTACATATACTATATTTATTTGAATTTGAGTCAAATATGGATCATTCAAATGAACTAATACTAACAATACGGTGTATTCCATTTTGTCATATTAGTATGTTAAGGTCGAATCTTCTAAATCCCAATTGTGTAATGTTAAATTCATGATTATGGACTTTTCTCAACCATAAATTGACATCATATCAATAAATGGTTGAAACATATAAGGTGCATATTTGCATTTGTATTATTTAATTCCATTTTTTAACCTTAGGTTTAATTTATCTCAATTATTTAATGTTAAAATTATGCCTATCGAATTTTTTCAAAGATAGATCGACTATTTATTTGATAATAATAGAAATTGAGTTGTATATTTATATATACTATATTTATTTGAATTTGAGTCAAAATTGGATCATTCAATTGAACTAATACAAACAATACGGTGTATTCCATTTTGTCATATTAGTATGTTAAGGTCGAATCTTCTAAATCCCATATGTGTAATATTAAATTCATGATTATGGACTTTTCTCAACCATAAATTGACTTTATATCAATAAATGGTTGAAACATATAAGGTGCATATTTGCATTTGTATTATTTAATTCGATTTTTTAACCTTAGGTTTAATTTATCTCAATTATTTAATGTTAAAATTATGCCTATCGAACTTTTTCAAAGATAGATCGACTATTTATTTGATAATAATAGAAATTGAGTTGTATATTTATATATACTATATTTATTTGAATTTGAGTCAAATATGGATCATTCAAATGAACTAATATTAACAATACGGTGTATTCCATTTTGTCATATTAGTATGTTAAGGTCGAATCTTCTAAATCCCAATTGTGTAATGTTAAATTCATGATTATATACTTTTCTCAACCATAAATTGACTTCATATCAATCAATGGTTGAAACTTATAAGGCGCATATTTGCATTTGTGTTATTTAATTCAATTTTTTAACGTTAGATTTACTTAATCTCAATTGTTTAATGTTAAAATTATGGCTATCGAGTTTTTTCAAAGATAGATAGACTATTTATTTGATAAGAATAGAAATTGAGGTGTATATTTACATATACTATATTTATTTGAATTTGAGTCAAATATGGATCATTCAAATGAACTAATACTAACAATACGGTGTATTCCATTTTGTCATATTAGTATGTTAAGGTCGAATCTTCTAAATCCCAATTGTATAATGTAAAATTCATGATTATGGACTTTTCTCAACCATAAATTGACTTTATATCAATAAATGGTTGAAACTTATAAGTGCCATATTTGCATTTGTAATATTTAATTCAATATTTTAACGTTAGATTTACTTTATCTCAATTGTTAAATGTTAAAATTATGGCTATCGATTTTTGTAACCATAGATAGACTATTTATTTGATAAGAATAGAAATTGAGGTGTATATTTACATATACTATATTTATTTGAATTTGAGTCAAATATGGATCATTCAAATGAACTAATACTAACAATACGGTGTATTCCATTTTGTCATATTTTTAAGTTAAGGTCGAATCTTCTAAATCCCTATTATGTAATGTAAAATTCATGATTATGGACTTTTCTCAACCATAAATTGACTTTATATCAATAAATGGTTGAAACTTATAAGTGCCATATTTGCATTTGTAATATTTAATTCAATATTTTAACGTTAGATTTACTTTATCTCAATTGTTTAATGTTAAAATTATGGCTATCGATTTTTGTCAACCATAGATAGACTATTTATTTGATAAGAATAGAAATTGAGGAGTATATTTACATATAATATATTTATTTGAATTTGAGTCAAATATGGATCATTCAAATGAACTAATACTAACAATACGGTGTATTCCATTTTGTCATATTAGTATGTTAAGGTCGAATCTTCTAAATCCCAATTGTGTAATGTTAAATTCATGATTATGGACTTTTCTCAACCATAAATTGACTTCATATCAATAAATGGTTGAAACATATAAGGTGCATATTTGCATTTGTATTGTTTAATTCAATTTTTTAACCTTAGGTTTAATTTAAGTCAATTATTTAATGTTAAAATTATAGCTATCGAATTTTGTCAAAGATAGATAGACTATTTATTTGATACTAATAGAAACTAACGTTTATATTTACATATACTATATTTATTTGAATTTGAGTCAAATATGGACCATTCAAATGAACTAATATTAACAATACGGTGTATTCAATTGTGTCATATCAGTATCTTAAGGTCGAATCTTCTAAATCCCAATTGTGTAATGTTAAATTCATGATTATGGTCTTTTCTCAACCATAAATTGACATCATATCAAAAAATGGTTGAAACATATAAGGTGCATATTTGCATTTGTATTATTTAATTCCATTTTTTAACCTTAGGTTTAATTTATCTCAATTATTTAATGTTAAAATTATGCCTATCGAATTTTTTCAAAGATAGATCGACTATTTATTTGATAATAATAGAAATTGAGTTGTATATTTACATATACTATATTTATTTGAATTTGAGTCAAATATGGATAATTCAAATGAACTAATACTAACAATACGGTGTATTCCATTTTGTCATATTAGTATGTTAAGGTCGAATCTTCTAAATCCCAATTGTGTAATGTTAAATTCATGATTATGGACTTTTCTCAACCATAAATTGACATCATATCAATAAATGGTTGAAACATATAAGGTGCATATTTGCATTTGTATTATTTAATTCCATTTTTTAACCTTAGGTTTAATTTATCTCAATTATTTAATGTTAAAATTATGCCTATCGAATTTTTTCAAAGATAGATCGACTATTTATTTGATAATAATAGAAATTGAGTTGTATATTTATATATACTATATTTATTTGAATTTGAGTCAAAATTGGATCATTCAATTGAACTAATACAAACAATACGGTGTATTCCATTTTGTCATATTAGTATGTTAAGGTCGAATCTTCTAAATCCCATATGTGTAATATTAAATTCATGATTATGGACTTTTCTCAACCATAAATTGACTTTATATCAATAAATGGTTGAAACATATAAGGTGCATATTTGCATTTGTATTATTTAATTCGATTTTTTAACCTTAGGTTTAATTTATCTCAATTATTTAATGTTAAAATTGTGGCTATTGAATTTTTTCAAATATAGATCGACTATTTATTTGATAATAATAGAAACTAACGTTTATATTTACATATACTATATTTATTTGAATTTGAGTCAAATATGGACCATTCAAATGAACTAATATTAACAATACGGTGTATTCAATTTTGTCATATCAGTATCTTAAGGTCGAATCTTCTAAATCCCAATTGTGTAATGTTAAATTCATGATTATGGACTTTTCTCAACCATAAATTGACATCATATCAATAAATGGTTGAAACATATAAGGTGTATATTTGCATTTGTATTATTTAATTCGATTTTTTAACCTTAGGTTTAATTTATCTCAATTATTTAATGTTAAAATTATGCCTATCGAATTTTTTCAAAGATAGATCGACTATTTATTTGATAATAATAGAAATTGAGTTGTATATTTACATATACTATATTTATTTGAATTTGAGTCAAATATGGATCATTCAAATGAACTAATACTAACAATACGGTGTATTCCATTTTGTCATATTAGTATGTTAAGGTCGAATCTTCTAAATTCCAATTGTGTAATGTTAAATTCATGATTATGGACTTTTCTCAACCATAAATTGACATCATATCAATAAATGGTTGAAACATATAAGGTGCATATTTGCATTTGTATTATTTAATTCCATTTTTTAACCTTAGGTTTAATTTATCTCAATTATTTAATGTTAAAATTATGCCTATCGAATTTTTTCAAAGATAGATCGACTATTTATTTGATAATAATAGAAATTGAGTTGTATATTTATATATACTATATTTATTTGAATTTGAGTCAAAATTGGATCATTCAATTGAACTAATACAAACAATACGGTGTATTCCATTTTGTCATATTAGTATGTTAAGGTCGAATCTTCTAAATCCCATATGTGTAATATTAAATTCATGATTATGGACTTTTCTCAACCATAAATTGACTTTATATCAATAAATGGTTGAAACATATAAGGTGCATATTTGCATTTGTATTATTTAATTCGATTTTTTAACCTTAGGTTTAATTTATCTCAATTATTTAATGTTAAAATTATGCCTATCGAACTTTTTCAAAGATAGATCGACTATTTATTTGATAATAATAGAAATTGAGTTGTATATTTATATATACTATATTTATTTGAATTTGAGTCAAATATGGATCATTCAAATGAACTAATATTAACAATACGGTGTATTCCATTTTGTCATATTAGTATGTTAAGGTCGAATCTTCTAAATCCCAATTGTGTAATGTTAAATTCATGATTATATACTTTTCTCAACCATAAATTGACTTCATATCAATCAATGGTTGAAACTTATAAGGCGCATATTTGCATTTGTGTTATTTAATTCAATTTTTTAACGTTAGATTTACTTAATCTCAATTGTTTAATGTTAAAATTATGGCTATCGAGTTTTTTCAAAGATAGATAGACTATTTATTTGATAAGAATAGAAATTGAGGTGTATATTTACATATACTATATTTATTTGAATTTGAGTCAAATATGGATCATTCAAATGAACTAATACTAACAATACGGTGTATTCCATTTTGTCATATTAGTATGTTAAGGTCGAATCTTCTAAATCCCAATTGTATAATGTAAAATTCATGATTATGGACTTTTCTCAACCATAAATTGACTTTATATCAATAAATGGTTGAAACTTAAAAGTGCCATATTTGCATTTGTAATATTTAATTCAATATTTTAACGTTAGATTTACTTTATCTCAATTGTTAAATGTTAAAATTATGGCTATCGATTTTTGTAACCATAGATAGACTATTTATTTGATAAGAATAGAAATTGAGGTGTATATTTACATATACTATATTTATTTGAATTTGAGTCAAATATGGATCATTCAAATGAACTAATACTAACAATACGGTGTATTCCATTTTGTCATATTTTTATGTTAAGGTCGAATCTTCTAAATCCCTATTATGTAATGTAAAATTCATGATTATGGACTTTTCTCAACCATAAATTGACTTTATATCAATAAATGGTTGAAACTTATAAGTGCCATATTTGCATTTGTAATATTTAATTCAATATTTTAACGTTAGATTTACTTTATCTCAATTGTTTAATGTTAAAATTATGGCTATCGATTTTTGTCAACCATAGATAGACTATTTATTTGATAAGAATAGAAATTGAGGAGTATATTTACATATAATATATTTATTTGAATTTGAGTCAAATATGGATCATTCAAATGAACTAATACTAACAATACGGTGTATTCCATTTTGTCATATTAGTATGTTAAGGTCGAATCTTCTAAATCCCAATTGTGTAATGTTAAATTCATGATTATGGACTTTTCTCAACCATAAATTGACTTCATATCAATAAATGGTTGAAACATATAAGGTGCATATTTGCATTTGTATTGTTTAATTCAATTTTTTAACCTTAGGTTTAATTTATCTCAATTATTTAATGTTAAAATTGTGGCTATTGAATTTTTTCAAATATAGATCGACTATTTATTTGATAATAATAGAAACTAACGTTTATATTTACATATACTATATTTATTTGAATTTGAGTCAAATATGGACCATTCAAATGAACTAATATTAACAATACGGTGTATTCAATTTTGTCATATCAGTATCTTAAGGTCGAATCTTCTAAATCCCAATTGTGTAATGTTAAATTCATGATTATGGACTTTTCTCAACCATAAATTGACATCATATCAATAAATGGTTGAAACATATAAGGTGTATATTTGCATTTGTATTATTTAATTCGTTTTTTTAACCTTAGGTTTAATTTATCTCAATTATTTAATGTTAAAATTATGCCTATCGAATTTTTTCAAAGATAGATCGACTATTTATTTTATAATAATAGAAATTGAGTTGTATATTTACATATACTATATTTATTTGAATTTGAGTCAAATATGGATCATTCAAATGAACTAATACTAACAATACGGTGTATTCCATTTTGTCATATTAGTATGTTAAGGTCGAATCTTCTAAATCCCAATTGTGTAATGTTAAATTCATGATTATGGACTTTTCTCAACCATAAATTGACATCATATCAATAAATGGTTGAAACATATAAGGTGCATATTTGCATTTGTATTATTTAATTCCATTTTTTAACCTTAGGTTTAATTTATCTCAATTATTTAATGTTAAAATTATTCCTATCGAATTTTTTCAAAGATAGATCGACCATTTATTTGATAATAATAGAAATTGAGTTGTATATTTATATATACTATATTTATTTGAATTTGAGTCAAATATGGATCATTCAATTGAACTAATACAAACAATACGGTGTATTCCATTTTGTCATATTAGTATGTTAAGGTCGAATCTTCTAAATCCCATATGTGTAATATTAAATTCATGATTATGGACTTTTCTCAACCATAAATTGACTTTATATCAATAAATGGTTGAAACATATAAGGTGCATATTTGCATTTGTATTATTTAATTCGATTTTTTAACCTTAGGTTTAATTTATCTCAATTATTTAATGTTAAAATTATGCCTATCGAATTCTTTCAAAGATAGATCGACTATTTATTTGATAATAATAGAAATTGAGTTGTATATTTATATATACTATATTTATTTGAATTTGAGTCAAATATGGATCATTCAAATGAACTAATATTAACAATACGGTGTATTCCATTTTGTCATATTAGTATGTTAAGGTCGAATCTTCTAAATCCCAATTGTGTAATGTTAAATTCATGATTATATACTTTTCTCAACCATAAATTCACTTCATATCAATCAATGGTTGAAACTTATAAGGCGCATATTTGCATTTGTGTTATTTAATTCAATTTTTTAACGTTAGATTTACTTAATCTCAATTGTTTAATGTTAAAATTATGGCTATCGAGTTTTTTCAAAGATAGATAGACTATTTATTTGATAAGAATAGAAATTGAGGTGTATATTTACATATACTATATTTATTTGAATTTGAGTCAAATATGGATCATTCAAATGAACTAATACTAACAATACGGTGTATTCCATTTTGTCATATTAGTATGTTAAGGTCGAATCTTCTAAATCCCAATTGTATAATGTAAAATTCATGATTATGGACTTTTCTCAACCATAAATTGACTTTATATCAATAAATGGTTGAAACTTATAAGTGCCATATTTGCATTTGTAATATTTAATTCAATATTTTAACGTTAGATTTACTTTATCTCAATTGTTAAATGTTAAAATTATGGCTATCGATTTTTGTAACCATAGATAGACTATTTATTTGATAAGAATAGAAATTGAGGTGTATATTTACATATACTATATTTATTTGAATTTGAGTCAAATATGGATCATTCAAATGAACTAATACTAACAATACGGTGTATTCCATTTTGTCATATTTTTATGTTAAGGTCGAATCTTCTAAATCCCTATTATGTAATGTAAAATTCATGATTATGGACTTTTCTCAACCATAAATTGACTTTATATCAATAAATGGTTGAAACTTATAAGTGCCATATTTGCATTTGTAATATTTAATTCAATATTTTAACGTTAGATTTACTTTATCTCAATTGTTTAATGTTAAAATTATGGCTATCGATTTTTGTCAACCATAGATAGACTATTTATTTGATAAGAATAGAAATTGAGGTGTATATTTACATATACTATATTTATTTGAATTTGAGTCAAATATGGATCACTCAAATGAACTAATACTAACAATACAGTGTATTCCATTTTGTCATATTAGTATGTTAAGGGCGAATCTTCTAAATCCCAATTGTGTAATGTTAAATTCATGATTATGTACTTTTCTCAACCATAAATTGACATCATATCAATAAATGGTTGAAACATATAAGGTGCATATTTGCATTTGTATTATTTAATTCGATATTTTAACCTTAGCTTTAATTTATCTCAATTATTTAATTTTAAAATTATGCCTATCGAATTTTTTCAAAAATAGATCGACTATTTATTTGATAATAATAGAAATTGAGTTGTATATTTACATATAATATATTTATTTGAATTTGAGTCAAATATGGACTATTCAAATGAACTAATATTAACAATACGGTGTATTCCATTTTGTCATATTAGTATATTAAGGTCGAATCTTCTAAATCCCAATTGTATAATGTTAAATTCATGATTATGGACTTTTCTCAACCATAAATTGACTTCATATCAATAAATGGTTGAAACTTATAAGTGCCATATTGGCATTTGTAATATTTAATTCAATATTTTAACGTTAGATTTACTTTATCTCAATTGGTAAATGTTAAAATTATGGCTATCGATTTTTGTAACCATAGATAGACTATTTATTTGATAAGAATAGAAATTGAGGTGTATATTTACATATACTATATTTATTTGAATTTGAGTCAAATATGTACCATTCAAATGAACTAATAAAAACAATACGGTGTATTCAATTTTGTCATATCAGTATCTTAAGGTCGAATCTTCTAAATCCCAATTGTGTAATGTTAAATTCATGATTATGTACTTTTGTCAACCATAAATTAACTTCGTATTAATTAATGGTTGAAACTTATAAGGGGCATATTTGAATTTGTAATATTTAATTCAATTTTTTAACGTTAGATTTACTTTATCTCAATTGTTTAATGTTAAAATTATGGCTATCGATTTTTGTCAACCATAGATAGACTATTTATTTGATAAGAATAGAAATTGAGGAGTATATTTACATATAATATATTTATTTGAATTTGAGTCAAATATGGATCATTCAAATGAACTAATACTAACAATACGGTGTATTCCATTTTGTCATATTAGTATGTTAAGGTCGAATATTCTAAATCCCAATTATATAATGTTAAATTCATGATTATGGACTTTTCTCAACCATAAATTGACTTCATATCAATAAATGCTTTTAACTTATAAGTGACATATTTGCATTTGTAATATTTAATTCAATATTTTAACGTTATATTTACTTTATCTCAATTGTTTAATGTTAAAATTATGGCTATCGATTTTTGTCAACTATAGATAGACTATTTATTTGATAAGAATAGAAATTGCGGTGTATATTTTTACATATAATATATTTATTTGAATTTGAGTCAAATATGGATCATTCAAATGAACTAATACTAACAATACGGTGTATTCCATTTTGTCATATTAGTATATTAAGGTCGAATCTTCTAAATCCCAATTGTATAATGTTAAATTCATGATTATGGACTTTTCTCAACCATAAATTGACTTCATATCAATAAATGGTTGAAACTTATAAGTGCCATATTGGCATTTGTAATATTTAATTCAATATTTTAACGTTAGATTTACTTTATCTCAATTGGTAAATGTTAAAATTATGGCTATCGATTTTTGTAACCATAGATAGACTATTTATTTGATAAGAATAGAAATTGAGGTGTATATTTACATATACTATATTTATTTGAATTTGAGTCAAATATGTACCATTCAAATGAACTAATAAAAACAATACGGTGTATTCAATTTTGTCATATCAGTATCTTAAGGTCGAATCTTCTAAATCCCAATTGTGTAATGTTAAATTCATGATTATGTACTTTTGTCAACCATAAATTGACATCATATCAATAAATGGTTGAAACATATAAGGTGCATATTTGCATTTGTATTATTTAATTCGATATTTTAACCTTAGGTTTAATTTATCTCAATTATTTAATGTTAAAATTATGCCTATCGAATTTTTTCAAAGATAGATCGACTATTTATTTGATAATAATAGAAATTGAGTTGTATATTTACATATAATATATTTATTTGAATTTGAGTCAAATATGGACTATTCAAATGAACTAATATTAACAATACGGTGTATTCAATTTTGTCATATAAGTATGTTAAGGTCGAATCTTCTAAATATCAATTGTGTAATTTTAAATTCATGATTATGGACTTTTCTCAACCATAAATTGACTTCGTATTAATCAATGGTTGAAACTTATAAGGGGCATATTTGAATTTGTAATATTTAATTCAATTTTTTAACGTTAGATTTACTTTATCTCAATTGTTTAATGTTAAAATTATGGCTATCGATTTTTGTCGCCCATAGATAGACTATTTATTTGATAAGAATAGAAATTGAGGAGTATATTTACATATAATATATTTATTTGAATTTGAGTCAAATATGGATCATTCAAATGAACTAATACTAACAATACGGTGTATTCCATTTTGTCATATTAGTATGTTAAGGTCGAATCTTCTAAATCCCAATTGTATAATGTTAAATTCATGATTATGGACTTTTCTCACCATAAATTGACTTTATATCAATAAATGGTTGAAACTTATAAGTGCCATATTTGCATTTGTAATATTTAATTCAATATTTTAACGTTAGATTTACTTTATCTCAATTGTTTAATGTTAAAATTATGGCTATCGATTTTTGTCAACCATAGATAGACTATTTATTTGATAAGAATAGAAATTGAGGAGTATATTTACATATAATATATTTATTTGAATTTGAGTCAAATATGGATCATTCAAATGAACTAATACTAACAATACGGTGTATTCCATTTTGTCATATTAGTATGTTAAGGTCGAATCTTCTAAATCCCAATTGTATAATGTTAAATTCATGATTATGGACTTTTCTCAACCATAAATTGACTTCATATCAATAAATGGTTTTAACTTATAAGTGCCATATTTGCATTTGTAATATTTAATTCAATATTTTAACGTTAGATTTACTTTATCTCAATTGTTTAATGTTAAAATTATGGCTATCGATTTTTGTCAACCATAGATAGACTATTTATTTGATAAGAATAGAAATTGACGTGTATATTTTTACATATAATATATTTATTTGAATTTGAGTCAAATATGGATCATTCAAATGAACTAATACTAACAATACGGTGTATTCCATTTTGTCATATTAGTATGTTAAGGTCGAATCTTCTAAATCTCAATTGTGTAATGTTAAATTCATGATTATTGACTTTTCTCAACCATAAATTGACATCATATCAATAAATGGTTGAAACATATAAGGTGCATATTTGCATTTGTATTATTTAATTCGATTTTTTAACCTTAGGTTTAATTTATCTCAATTATTTAATGTTAAAATTATGCCTATCGAATTTTTTCAAAGATAGATCGACTATTTATTTGATAATAATAGAAATTGAGTTGTATATTTACATATACTATATTTATTTGAATTTGAGTCAAATATGGATCTATCAAATGAACTAATACTAACAATACGGTGTATTCCATTTTGTCATATTAGTATGTTAAGGTCGAATCTTCTAAATCCCAATTGTATAATGTAAAATTCATGATTATGGACTTTTCTCAACCATAAATTGACTTTATATCAATAAATGGTTGAAACTTATAAGTGCCATATTTGCATTTGTAATATTTAATTCAATATTTTAACGTTAGATTTACTTTATCTCAATTGTTAAATGTTAAAATTATGGCTATCGATTTTTGTAACCATAGATAGACTATTTATTTGATAAGAATAGAAATTGAGGTGTATATTTACATATACTATATTTATTTGAATTTGAGTCAAATATGGATCATTCAAATGAACTAATACTAACAATACGGTGTATTCCATTTTGTCATATTTTTATGTTAAGGTCGAATCTTCTAAATCCCTATTATGTAATGTAAAATTCATGATTATGGACTTTTCTCAACCATAAATTGACTTTATATCAATAAATGGTTGAAACTTATAAGTGCCATATTTGCATTTGTAATATTTAATTCAATATTTTAACGTTAGATTTACTTTATCTCAATTGTTTAATGTTAAAATTATGGCTATCGATTTTTGTCAACCATAGATAGACTATTTATTTGATAAGAATAGAAATTGAGGTGTATATTTACATATACTATATTTATTTGAATTTGAGTCAAATATGGATCACTCAAATGAACTAATACTAACAATACGGTGTATTCCATTTTGTCATATTAGTATGTTAAGGGCGAATCTTCTAAATCCCAATTGTGTAATGTTAAATTCATGATTATGTACTTTTCTCAACCATAAATTGACATCATATCAATAAATGGTTGAAACATATAAGGTGCATATTTGCATTTGTATTATTTAATTCGATATTTTAACCTTAGCTTTAATTTATCTCAATTATTTAATTTTAAAATTATGCCTATCGAATTTTTTCAAAAATAGATCGACTATTTATTTGATAATAATAGAAATTGAGTTGTATATTTACATATAATATATTTATTTGAATTTGAGTCAAATATGGACTATTCAAATGAACTAATATTAACAATACGGTGTATTCCATTTTGTCATATTAGTATATTAAGGTCGAATCTTCTAAATCCCAATTGTATAATGTTAAATTCATGATTATGGACTTTTCTCAACCATAAATTGACTTCATATCAATAAATGGTTGAAACTTATAAGTGCCATATTGGCATTTGTAATATTTAATTCAATATTTTAACGTTAGATTTACTTTATCTCAATTGGTAAATGTTAAAATTATGGCTATCGATTTTTGTAACCATAGATAGACTATTTATTTGATAAGAATAGAAATTGAGGTGTATATTTACATATACTATATTTATTTGAATTTGAGTCAAATATGTACCATTCAAATGAACTAATAAAAACAATACGGTGTATTCAATTTTGTCATATCAGTATCTTAAGGTCGAATCTTCTAAATCCCAATTGTGTAATGTTAAATTCATGATTATGTACTTTTGTCAACCATAAATTAACTTCGTATTAATTAATGGTTGAAACTTATAAGGGGCATATTTGAATTTGTAATATTTAATTCAATTTTTTAACGTTAGATTTACTTTATCTCAATTGTTTAATGTTAAAATTATGGCTATCGATTTTTGTCAACCATAGATAGACTATTTATTTGATAAGAATAGAAATTGAGGAGTATATTTACATATAATATATTTATTTGAATTTGAGTCAAATATGGATCATTCAAATGAACTAATACTAACAATACGGTGTATTCCATTTTGTCATATTAGTATGTTAAGGTCGAATATTCTAAATCCCAATTATATAATGTTAAATTCATGATTATGGACTTTTCTCAACCATAAATTGACTTCATATCAATAAATGCTTTTAACTTATAAGTGACATATTTGCATTTGTAATATTTAATTCAATATTTTAACGTTATATTTACTTTATCTCAATTGTTTAATGTTAAAATTATGGCTATCGATTTTTGTCAACTATAGATAGACTATTTATTTGATAAGAATAGAAATTGCGGTGTATATTTTTACATATAATATATTTATTTGAATTTGAGTCAAATATGGATCATTCAAATGAACTAATACTAACAATACGGTGTATTCCATTTTGTCATATTAGTATATTAAGGTCGAATCTTCTAAATCCCAATTGTATAATGTTAAATTCATGATTATGGACTTTTCTCAACCATAAATTGACTTCATATCAATAAATGGTTGAAACTTATAAGTGCCATATTGGCATTTGTAATATTTAATTCAATATTTTAACGTTAGATTTACTTTATCTCAATTGGTAAATGTTAAAATTATGGCTATCGATTTTTGTAACCATAGATAGACTATTTATTTGATAAGAATAGAAATTGAGGTGTATATTTACATATACTATATTTATTTGAATTTGAGTCAAATATGTACCATTCAAATGAACTAATAAAAACAATACGGTGTATTCAATTTTGTCATATCAGTATCTTAAGGTCGAATCTTCTAAATCCCAATTGTGTAATGTTAAATTCATGATTATGTACTTTTGTCAACCATAAATTGACATCATATCAATAAATGGTTGAAACATATAAGGTGCATATTTGCATTTGTATTATTTAATTCGATATTTTAACCTTAGGTTTAATTTATCTCAATTATTTAATGTTAAAATTATGCCTATCGAATTTTTTCAAAGATAGATCGACTATTTATTTGATAATAATAGAAATTAAGTTGTATATTTACATATAATATATTTATTTGAATTTGAGTCAAATATGGACTATTCAAATGAACTAATATTAACAATACGGTGTATTCAATTTTGTCATATAAGTATGTTAAGGTCGAATCTTCTAAATATCAATTGTGTAATTTTAAATTCATGATTATGGACTTTTCTCAACCATAAATTGACTTCGTATTAATCAATGGTTGAAACTTATAAGGGGCATATTTGAATTTGTAATATTTAATTCAATTTTTTAACGTTAGATTTACTTTATCTCAATTGTTTAATGTTAAAATTATGGCTATCGATTTTTGTCGCCCATAGATAGACTATTTATTTGATAAGAATAGAAATTGAGGAGTATATTTACATATAATATATTTATTTGAATTTGAGTCAAATATGGATCATTCAAATGAACTAATACTAACAATACGGTGTATTCCATTTTGTCATATTAGTATGTTAAGGTCGAATCTTCTAAATCCCAATTGTATAATGTTAAATTCATGATTATGGACTTTTCTCACCATAAATTGACTTTATATCAATAAATGGTTGAAACTTATAAGTGCCATATTTGCATTTGTAATATTTAATTCAATATTTTAACGTTAGATTTACTTTATCTCAATTGTTTAATGTTAAAATTATGGCTATCGATTTTTGTCAACCATAGATAGACTATTTATTTGATAAGAATAGAAATTGAGGAGTATATTTACATATAATATATTTATTTGAATTTGAGTCAAATATGGATCATTCAAATGAACTAATACTAACAATACGGTGTATTCCATTTTGTCATATTAGTATGTTAAGGTCGAATCTTCTAAATCCCAATTGTATAATGTTAAATTCATGATTATGGACTTTTCTCAACCATAAATTGACTTCATATCAATAAATGGTTTTAACTTATAAGTGCCATATTTGCATTTGTAATATTTAATTCAATATTTTAACGTTAGATTTACTTTATCTCAATTGTTTAATGTTAAAATTATGGCTATCGATTTTTGTCAACCATAGATAGACTATTTATTTGATAAGAATAGAAATTGACGTGTATATTTTTACATATAATATATTTATTTGAATTTGAGTCAAATATGGATCATTCAAATGAACTAATACTAACAATACGGTGTATTCCATTTTGTCATATTAGTATGTTAAGGTCGAATCTTCTAAATCTCAATTGTGTAATGTTAAATTCATGATTATTGACTTTTCTCAACCATAAATTGACATCATATCAATAAATGGTTGAAACATATAAGGTGCATATTTGCATTTGTATTATTTAATTCGATTTTTTAACCTTAGGTTTAATTTATCTCAATTATTTAATGTTAAAATTATGCCTATCGAATTTTTTCAAAGATAGATCGACTATTTATTTGATAATAATAGAAATTGAGTTGTATATTTACATATACTATATTTATTTGAATTTGAGTCAAATATGGATCTATCAAATGAACTAATACTAACAATACGGTGTATTCCATTTTGTCATATTAGTATGTTAAGGTCGAATCTTCTAAATCCCAATTGTATAATGTAAAATTCATGATTATGGACTTTTCTCAACCATAAATTGACTTTATATCAATAAATGGTTGAAACTTATAAGTGCCATATTTGCATTTGTAATATTTAATTCAATATTTTAACGTTAGATTTACTTTATCTCAATTGTTAAATGTTAAAATTATGGCTATCGATTTTTGTAACCATAGATAGACTATTTATTTGATAAGAATAGAAATTGAGGTGTATATTTACATATACTATATTTATTTGAATTTGAGTCAAATATGGATCATTCAAATGAACTAATACTAACAATACGGTGTATTCCATTTTGTCATATTTTTATGTTAAGGTCGAATCTTCTAAATCCCTATTATGTAATGTAAAATTCATGATTATGGACTTTTCTCAACCATAAATTGACTTTATATCAATAAATGGTTGAAACTTATAAGTGCCATATTTGCATTTGTAATATTTAATTCAATATTTTAACGTTAGATTTACTTTATCTCAATTGTTTAATGTTAAAATTATGGCTATCGATTTTTGTCAACCATAGATAGACTATTTATTTGATAAGAATAGAAATTGAGGTGTATATTTACATATACTATATTTATTTGAATTTGAGTCAAATATGGATCACTCAAATGAACTAATACTAACAATACGGTGTATTCCATTTTGTCATATTAGTATGTTAAGGGCGAATCTTCTAAATCCCAATTGTGTAATGTTAAATTCATGATTATGTACTTTTCTCAACCATAAATTGACATCATATCAATAAATGGTTGAAACATATAAGGTGCATATTTGCATTTGTATTATTTAATTCGATATTTTAACCTTAGCTTTAATTTATCTCAATTATTTAATTTTAAAATTATGCCTATCGAATTTTTTCAAAAATAGATCGACTATTTATTTGATAATAATAGAAATTGAGTTGTATATTTACATATAATATATTTATTTGAATTTGAGTCAAATATGGACTATTCAAATGAACTAATATTAACAATACGGTGTATTCCATTTTGTCATATTAGTATATTAAGGTCGAATCTTCTAAATCCCAATTGTATAATGTTAAATTCATGATTATGGACTTTTCTCAACCATAAATTGACTTCATATCAATAAATGGTTGAAACTTATAAGTGCCATATTGGCATTTGTAATATTTAATTCAATATTTTAACGTTAGATTTACTTTATCTCAATTGGTAAATGTTAAAATTATGGCTATCGATTTTTGTAACCATAGATAGACTATTTATTTGATAAGAATAGAAATTGAGGTGTATATTTACATATACTATATTTATTTGAATTTGAGTCAAATATGTACCATTCAAATGAACTAATAAAAACAATACGGTGTATTCAATTTTGTCATATCAGTATCTTAAGGTCGAATCTTCTAAATCCCAATTGTGTAATGTTAAATTCATGATTATGTACTTTTGTCAACCATAAATTAACTTCGTATTAATTAATGGTTGAAACTTATAAGGGGCATATTTGAATTTGTAATATTTAATTCAATTTTTTAACGTTAGATTTACTTTATCTCAATTGTTTAATGTTAAAATTATGGCTATCGATTTTTGTCAACCATAGATAGACTATTTATTTGATAAGAATAGAAATTGAGGAGTATATTTACATATAATATATTTATTTGAATTTGAGTCAAATATGGATCATTCAAATGAACTAATACTAACAATACGGTGTATTCCATTTTGTCATATTAGTATGTTAAGGTCGAATATTCTAAATCCCAATTATATAATGTTAAATTCATGATTATGGACTTTTCTCAACCATAAATTGACTTCATATCAATAAATGCTTTTAACTTATAAGTGACATATTTGCATTTGTAATATTTAATTCAATATTTTAACGTTATATTTACTTTATCTCAATTGTTTAATGTTAAAATTATGGCTATCGATTTTTGTCAACTATAGATAGACTATTTATTTGATAAGAATAGAAATTGCGGTGTATATTTTTACATATAATATATTTATTTGAATTTGAGTCAAATATGGATCATTCAAATGAACTAATACTAACAATACGGTGTATTCCATTTTGTCATATTAGTATATTAAGGTCGAATCTTCTAAATCCCAATTGTATAATGTTAAATTCATGATTATGGACTTTTCTCAACCATAAATTGACTTCATATCAATAAATGGTTGAAACTTATAAGTGCCATATTGGCATTTGTAATATTTAATTCAATATTTTAACGTTAGATTTACTTTATCTCAATTGGTAAATGTTAAAATTATGGCTATCGATTTTTGTAACCATAGATAGACTATTTATTTGATAAGAATAGAAATTGAGGTGTATATTTACATATACTATATTTATTTGAATTTGAGTCAAATATGTACCATTCAAATGAACTAATAAAAACAATACGGTGTATTCAATTTTGTCATATCAGTATCTTAAGGTCGAATCTTCTAAATCCCAATTGTGTAATGTTAAATTCATGATTATGTACTTTTGTCAACCATAAATTGACATCATATCAATAAATGGTTGAAACATATAAGGTGCATATTTGCATTTGTATTATTTAATTCGATATTTTAACCTTAGGTTTAATTTATCTCAATTATTTAATGTTAAAATTATGCCTATCGAATTTTTTCAAAGATAGATCGACTATTTATTTGATAATAATAGAAATTAAGTTGTATATTTACATATAATATATTTATTTGAATTTGAGTCAAATATGGACTATTCAAATGAACTAATATTAACAATACGGTGTATTCAATTTTGTCATATAAGTATGTTAAGGTCGAATCTTCTAAATATCAATTGTGTAATTTTAAATTCATGATTATGGACTTTTCTCAACCATAAATTGACTTCGTATTAATCAATGGTTGAAACTTATAAGGGGCATATTTGAATTTGTAATATTTAATTCAATTTTTTAACGTTAGATTTACTTTATCTCAATTGTTTAATGTTAAAATTATGGCTATCGATTTTTGTCGCCCATAGATAGACTATTTATTTGATAAGAATAGAAATTGAGGAGTATATTTACATATAATATATTTATTTGAATTTGAGTCAAATATGGATCATTCAAATGAACTAATACTAACAATACGGTGTATTCCATTTTGTCATATTAGTATGTTAAGGTCGAATCTTCTAAATCCCAATTGTATAATGTTAAATTCATGATTATGGACTTTTCTCACCATAAATTGACTTTATATCAATAAATGGTTGAAACTTATAAGTGCCATATTTGCATTTGTAATATTTAATTCAATATTTTAACGTTAGATTTACTTTATCTCAATTGTTTAATGTTAAAATTATGGCTATCGATTTTTGTCAACCATAGATAGACTATTTATTTGATAAGAATAGAAATTGAGGAGTATATTTACATATAATATATTTATTTGAATTTGAGTCAAATATGGATCATTCAAATGAACTAATACTAACAATACGGTGTATTCCATTTTGTCATATTAGTATGTTAAGGTCGAATCTTCTAAATCCCAATTGTATAATGTTAAATTCATGATTATGGACTTTTCTCAACCATAAATTGACTTCATATCAATAAATGGTTTTAACTTATAAGTGCCATATTTGCATTTGTAATATTTAATTCAATATTTTAACGTTAGATTTACTTTATCTCAATTGTTTAATGTTAAAATTATGGCTATCGATTTTTGTCAACCATAGATAGACTATTTATTTGATAAGAATAGAAATTGACGTGTATATTTTTACATATAATATATTTATTTGAATTTGAGTCAAATATGGATCATTCAAATGAACTAATACTAACAATACGGTGTATTCCATTTTGTCATATTAGTATGTTAAGGTCGAATCTTCTAAATCTCAATTGTGTAATGTTAAATTCATGATTATTGACTTTTCTCAACCATAAATTGACATCATATCAATAAATGGTTGAAACATATAAGGTGCATATTTGCATTTGTATTATTTAATTCGATTTTTTAACCTTAGGTTTAATTTATCTCAATTATTTAATGTTAAAATTATGCCTATCGAATTTTTTCAAAGATAGATCGACTATTTATTTGATAATAATAGAAATTGAGTTGTATATTTACATATACTATATTTATTTGAATTTGAGTCAAATATGGATCTATCAAATGAACTAATACTAACAATACGGTGTATTCCATTTTGTCATATTAGTATGTTAAGGTCGAATCTTCTAAATCCCAATTGTATAATGTAAAATTCATGATTATGGACTTTTCTCAACCATAAATTGACTTTATATCAATAAATGGTTGAAACTTATAAGTGCCATATTTGCATTTGTAATATTTAATTCAATATTTTAACGTTAGATTTACTTTATCTCAATTGTTAAATGTTAAAATTATGGCTATCGATTTTTGTAACCATAGATAGACTATTTATTTGATAAGAATAGAAATTGAGGTGTATATTTACATATACTATATTTATTTGAATTTGAGTCAAATATGGATCATTCAAATGAACTAATACTAACAATACGGTGTATTCCATTTTGTCATATTTTTATGTTAAGGTCGAATCTTCTAAATCCCTATTATGTAATGTAAAATTCATGATTATGGACTTTTCTCAACCATAAATTGACTTTATATCAATAAATGGTTGAAACTTATAAGTGCCATATTTGCATTTGTAATATTTAATTCAATATTTTAACGTTAGATTTACTTTATCTCAATTGTTTAATGTTAAAATTATGGCTATCGATTTTTGTCAACCATAGATAGACTATTTATTTGATAAGAATAGAAATTGAGGTGTATATTTACATATACTATATTTATTTGAATTTGAGTCAAATATGGATCACTCAAATGAACTAATACTAACAATACGGTGTATTCCATTTTGTCATATTAGTATGTTAAGGGCGAATCTTCTAAATCCCAATTGTGTAATGTTAAATTCATGATTATGTACTTTTCTCAACCATAAATTGACATCATATCAATAAATGGTTGAAACATATAAGGTGCATATTTGCATTTGTATTATTTAATTCGATATTTTAACCTTAGCTTTAATTTATCTCAATTATTTAATTTTAAAATTATGCCTATCGAATTTTTTCAAAAATAGATCGACTATTTATTTGATAATAATAGAAATTGAGTTGTATATTTACATATAATATATTTATTTGAATTTGAGTCAAATATGGACTATTCAAATGAACTAATATTAACAATACGGTGTATTCCATTTTGTCATATTAGTATATTAAGGTCGAATCTTCTAAATCCCAATTGTATAATGTTAAATTCATGATTATGGACTTTTCTCAACCATAAATTGACTTCATATCAATAAATGGTTGAAACTTATAAGTCCCATATTGGCATTTGTAATATTTAATTCAATATTTTAACGTTAGATTTACTTTATCTCAATTGGTAAATGTTAAAATTATGGCTATCGATTTTTGTAACCATAGATAGACTATTTATTTGATAAGAATAGAAATTGAGGTGTATATTTACATATACTATATTTATTTGAATTTGAGTCAAATATGTACCATTCAAATGAACTAATAAAAACAATACGGTGTATTCAATTTTGTCATATCAGTATCTTAAGGTCGAATCTTCTAAATCCCAATTGTGTAATGTTAAATTCATGATTATGTACTTTTGTCAACCATAAATTAACTTCGTATTAATTAATGGTTGAAACTTATAAGGGGCATATTTGAATTTGTAATATTTAATTCAATTTTTTAACGTTAGATTTACTTTATCTCAATTGTTTAATGTTAAAATTATGGCTATCGATTTTTGTCAACCATAGATAGACTATTTATTTGATAAGAATAGAAATTGAGGAGTATATTTACATATAATATATTTATTTGAATTTGAGTCAAATATGGATCATTCAAATGAACTAATACTAACAATACGGTGTATTCCATTTTGTCATATTAGTATGTTAAGGTCGAATATTCTAAATCCCAATTATATAATGTTAAATTCATGATTATGGACTTTTCTCAACCATAAATTGACTTCATATCAATAAATGCTTTTAACTTATAAGTGACATATTTGCATTTGTAATATTTAATTCAATATTTTAACGTTATATTTACTTTATCTCAATTGTTTAATGTTAAAATTATGGCTATCGATTTTTGTCAACTATAGATAGACTATTTATTTGATAAGAATAGAAATTGCGGTGTATATTTTTACATATAATATATTTATTTGAATTTGAGTCAAATATGGATCATTCAAATGAACTAATACTAACAATACGGTGTATTCCATTTTGTCATATTAGTATATTAAGGTCGAATCTTCTAAATCCCAATTGTATAATGTTAAATTCATGATTATGGACTTTTCTCAACCATAAATTGACTTCATATCAATAAATGGTTGAAACTTATAAGTGCCATATTGGCATTTGTAATATTTAATTCAATATTTTAACGTTAGATTTACTTTATCTCAATTGGTAAATGTTAAAATTATGGCTATCGATTTTTGTAACCATAGATAGACTATTTATTTGATAAGAATAGAAATTGAGGTGTATATTTACATATACTATATTTATTTGAATTTGAGTCAAATATGTACCATTCAAATGAACTAATAAAAACAATACGGTGTATTCAATTTTGTCATATCAGTATCTTAAGGTCGAATCTTCTAAATCCCAATTGTGTAATGTTAAATTCATGATTATGTACTTTTGTCAACCATAAATTGACATCATATCAATAAATGGTTGAAACATATAAGGTGCATATTTGCATTTGTATTATTTAATTCGATATTTTAACCTTAGGTTTAATTTATCTCAATTATTTAATGTTAAAATTATGCCTATCGAATTTTTTCAAAGATAGATCGACTATTTATTTGATAATAATAGAAATTGAGTTGTATATTTACATATAATATATTTATTTGAATTTGAGTCAAATATGGACTATTCAAATGAACTAATATTAACAATACGGTGTATTCAATTTTGTCATATAAGTATGTTAAGGTCGAATCTTCTAAATATCAATTGTGTAATTTTAAATTCATGATTATGGACTTTTCTCAACCATAAATTGACTTCGTATTAATCAATGGTTGAAACTTATAAGGGGCATATTTGAATTTGTAATATTTAATTCAATTTTTTAACGTTAGATTTACTTTATCTCAATTGTTTAATGTTAAAATTATGGCTATCGATTTTTGTCGCCCATAGATAGACTATTTATTTGATAAGAATAGAAATTGAGGAGTATATTTACATATAATATATTTATTTGAATTTGAGTCAAATATGGATCATTCAAATGAACTAATACTAACAATACGGTGTATTCCATTTTGTCATATTAGTATGTTAAGGTCGAATCTTCTAAATCCCAATTGTATAATGTTAAATTCATGATTATGGACTTTTCTCACCATAAATTGACTTTATATCAATAAATGGTTGAAACTTATAAGTGCCATATTTGCATTTGTAATATTTAATTCAATATTTTAACGTTAGATTTACTTTATCTCAATTGTTTAATGTTAAAATTATGGCTATCGATTTTTGTCAACCATAGATAGACTATTTATTTGATAAGAATAGAAATTGAGGAGTATATTTACATATAATATATTTATTTGAATTTGAGTCAAATATGGATCATTCAAATGAACTAATACTAACAATACGGTGTATTCCATTTTGTCATATTAGTATGTTAAGGTCGAATCTTCTAAATCCCAATTGTATAATGTTAAATTCATGATTATGGACTTTTCTCAACCATAAATTGACTTCATATCAATAAATGGTTTTAACTTATAAGTGCCATATTTGCATTTGTAATATTTAATTCAATATTTTAACGTTAAATTTACTTTATCTCAATTGTTTAATGTTAAAATTATGGCTATCGATTTTTGTCAACCATAGATAGACTATTTATTTGATAAGAATATATATTGTGGTGTATATTTTTACATATAATATATTTATTTGAATTTGAGTCAAATATGGATCATTCAAATGAACTAATACTAACAATACGGTGTATTCCATTTTGTCATATTAGTATGATAAGGTCGAATCTTCTAAATCTCAATTGTGTAATGTTAAATTCATGATTATGGACTTTTCTCAACCATAAATTGACATCATATCAATAAATGGTTGAAACATATAAGGTGCATATTTGCATTTGTATTATTTAATTCGATTTTTTAACCTTAGGTTTAATTTATCTCAATTATTTAATGTTAAAATTATGCCTATCGATTTTTTCAAAGATAGATCGACTATTTATTTGATAATAATAGAAATTGAGTTGTATATTTACATATACTATATTTATTTGAATTTGAGTCAAATATGGATCATTCAAATGAACTAATACTAACAATACGGTGTATTCCATTTTGTCATATTAGTATGTTAAGGTCGAATCTTCTAAATCCCAATTGTGTAATGTTAAATTCATGATTATATACTTTTCTCAACCATAAATTGACTTCATATCAATCAATGGTTGAAACTTATAAGGCGTATATTTGCATTTGTAATATTTAATTCAATTTTTTAATTTTAGATTTACTTTATCTCAATTGTTTAATGTTAAAATTATGGC
Organism: Hippophae tibetana; assembly: GCA_037013495.1. NCBI lineage: Eukaryota > Viridiplantae > Streptophyta > Magnoliopsida > Rosales > Elaeagnaceae > Hippophae > Hippophae tibetana. The sequence goes on along the minus strand of CM072805.1, from coordinate 11,293,949 downwards.
AATCGATTTTTGTTAACCATAGATAGACTATTTATTTGATAAGAATAGAAATTGAGGTGTATATTTACATATACTATATTTATTTGAATTTGAGTCAAATATGGATCATTCAAATGAACTAATACTAACAATACGGTGTATTCCATTTTGTCATATTAGTATGTTAAGGTCGAATCTTCTAAATCCCTATTGTGTAATGTTAAATTCATAATTATGTACTTTTCTCAACCATAAATTGACTTCATATCAATAAATGGTTGAAACATATAAGGTGCATATTTGAATTTGTAATATTTAATTCAATTTTTTAACGTTAGATTTACTTTATCTCAATTGTTTAATGTTAAAATTATGGCTATCGATTTTTGTCAACCATAGATAGACTATTTATTTGATAAGAATAGAAATTGAGGTGTATATTTGCATATACTATATTTATTTGAATTTGAGTCAAATATGGACCATTCAAATGAACTAATACTAACAATACGGTGTATTCCATTTTGTCATATTAGTATGTTAAGGTCGAATCTTCTAAATCCCAATTGTGTAATGTTAAATTCATGATTATATACTTTTCTCAACCATTAATTGACTTCATATCAATCAATGGTTGAAACTTATAAGGCGTATATTTGCATTTGTAATATTAAATTCAATATTTTTACGTTAGATTTACTTTATCTCAATTGTTTTATGTTAAAATTATGGCTATCGATTTTTGTCAACCATAGATAGACTATTTATTTGATAACAATATAAATTGAGTTGTATATTTACATATAATATATTTATTTGAATTTGTGTCAAATATGACCCATTCAAATGAACTAATATTAACAATACGGTGTATTCAATTTTTTCATATAACTATTATAAGGTAGAATCTTCCAAATCCCTATTGTGTAATGTTAAATTCATGATTATGGACTTTTCTCAACCATAAATTGACTTCATATCAATAAATGGTTGAAACATATAAGGTGCATATTTGCATTTGTATTGTTTAATTCAATTTTTTAACCTTAGGTTTAATTTATCTCAATTATTTAATGTTAAAATTATGGCTATTGAATTTTTTCCAATATAGATCGACTATTTATTTCATAATAATAGAAACTAACGTTTATATTTACATATACTATATTTATTTGAATTTGAGTCAAATGTGGACCATTCAAATGAACTAATATTAACAATACGGTGTATTAAATTTTGTCATATAAGTATGTTAAGGTCGAATCTTCTAAATCCCAATTGTGTAATGTTAAATTCATGATTATGGACTTTTCTCAACCATAAATGGACTTCGTATTAATCAATGGTTGAAACTTATAAGGGGCATATTGGAATTTGTAATCTTTAATTCAATTTTTTAGCGTTAGATTTACTTTATCTCAATTCTTTAATGTTAAAACTATGGATATCGATTTTTGTCAACCATAGATAGACTGTTTATTTGATAAGAATATAAATTGTGGTGTATATTTACATATACTATATTTATTTAAATTTGAGTCAAATATGGACCATTCAAATGAACTAATACTAACAATACAGTGTATTCCATTTTGTCATATTAGTAAGTTAAGGTCGAATTCTAAATCCCAATTGTGTAATTATACTTTTCTCAACCATAAATTGACTTCATATCAATCAATGGTTGAAACTTATAAGGCGTATATTTGCATTTGTAATATTTAATTCAATTTTTAAATGTTAGATTTACTTTATCTCAATTGTTTAATGTCAAAATTATGGCAATCGATTTTTGTTAACCATCGATAGACTATTTATTTGATAATAATAGAAATTGAGGTGTATATTTACATATACTATATTTATTTGAATTTGAGTCAAATATAGACCATTCAAATGAACTAATATTAACAATACGGTGTATTCATTTTTGTTATATAAGTATTATAAGATCGAATCTTCTAAATCCCTATTGTGTAATGTTAAATTCATGATTATGGACTTTTCTCAACCATAAATTGACTTCATATCAATAAATGGTTGAAACATATAAGGTGCATATTTGCATTTGTATTGTTTAATTCAATTTTTTAACCTTAGGTTTAATTTATCTCAATTATTTAATGTTAAAATTATGGCTATTGAATTTTTTCCAATATAGATCGACTATTTATTTCCTAATAATAGAAACTAACGTTTATATTTACATATACTATATTTATTTGAATTTGAGTCAAATGTGGACCATTCAAATGAACTAATATTAACAATACGGTGTATTAAATTTTGTCATATAAGTATGTTAAGGTCGAATCTTCTAAATCCCAATTGTGTAATGTTAAATTCATGATTATATACTTTTCTCAACCATAAATTGACTTCATATCAATCAATGGTTGAAACTTATAAGGCGTATATTTGCATTTGTAATATTTAATTCAATTTTTTAACCTTAGGTTTAATTTATCTCAATTATTTAATGTTAAAATTATGGTTATCGAATTGTTTCAAAGATAGATCGACTATTTATTTGAGAATAATAGAAACTAACGTTTATATTTACATATACTATATTTATTTGAATTTGAGTCAAATATGAACCATTCAAATGAACTAATGTTAACAATACTGTGTATTCAATTTTGTCATATTAGTATGTTAAGGTCGAATCTTCTAAATCCCAATTGTGTAATGTTAAATTCATGATTATGGACTTTTCTCAACCATAAATTGACTTTATATCAATAAATGGTTGAAACTTATAAGTGCCATATTTGCATTTGTAATATTTAATTCAATATTTTAACGTTAGATTTACTTTATCTCAATTGTTTAATGTTAAAATTATGGCTATCGATTTTTGTCAACCATAGATAGACTATTTATTTGATAAGAATAGAAATTGAGGTGTATATTTTTACATATACTATATTTATTTGAATTTGAGTCAAATATGGATCATTCAAATGAACTAATACTAACAATACGGTGTATTCCATTTTGTCATATTAGTATGTTAAGGTCGAATCTTCTAAATCCCTATTGTGTAATGTTAAATTCATAATTATGGACTTTTCTCAACCATAAATTGACTTCATATCAATAAATGGTTGAAACATATAAGGTGCATATTTGAATTTGTAATATTTAATTCAATTTTTTAACGTTAGATTTACTTTATCTCAATTGTTTAATGTTAAAATTATGGCTATCGATTTTTGTCAACCATAGATAGACTATTTATTTGATAAGAATAGAAATTGAGGTGTATATTTACATATACTATATTTATTTGAATTTGAGTCAAATATGGACCATTCAAATGAACTAATACTAACAATACGGTGTATTCCATTTTGTCATATTAGTATGTTAAGGTCGAATCTTCTAAATCCCAATTGTGTAATGTTAAATTCATGATTATATACTTTTCTCAACCATAAATTGACTTCATATCAATCAATGGTTGAAACTTATAAGGCGTATATTTGCATTTGTAATATTAAATTCAATATTTTAACGTTAGATTTACTTTATCTCAATTGTTTTATGTTAAAATTATGGCTATCGATTTTTGTCAACCATAGATAGACTATTTATTTGATAACAATATAAATTGAGTTGTATATTTACATATAATATATTTATTTGAATTTGTGTCAAATATGACCCATTCAAATGAACTAATATTAACAATACGGTGTATTCAATTTTTTCATATAACTATTATAAGGTAGAATCTTCCAAATCCCTATTGTGTAATTTTAAATTCATGATTATGGACTTTTCTCAACCATAAATTGACTTCATATCAATAAATGGTTGAAACATATAAGGTGCATATTTGCATTTGTATTGTTTAATTCAATTTTTTAACCTTAGGTTTAATTTATCTCAATTATTTAATGTTAAAATTGTGGCTATTGAATTTTTTCAAATATAGATCGACTATTTATTTGATAATAATAGAAACTAACGTTTATATTTACATATACTATATTTATTTGAATTTGAGTCAAATATGGACCATTCAAATGAACTAATATTAACAATACGGTGTATTAAATTTTGTCATATAAGTATGTTAAGGTCGAATCTTCTAAATCCCAATTGTGTAATGTTAAATTCATGATTATGGACTTTTCTCAACCATAAATGGACTTCGTATTAATCAATGGTTGTAACTTATAAGGGGCATATTGGAATTTGTAATCTTTAATTCAATTTTTTAGCGTTAGATTTACTTTATCTCAATTCTTTAATTTTAAAACTATGGATATCGATTTTTGTCAACCATAGATAGACTGTTTATTTGATAAGAATATAAATTGAGGTGTATATTTACATATACTATATTTATTTGAATTTGAGGTAAATATGGACCATTCAAATGAACTAATACTAACAATACGGTGTATTCCATTTTGTCATATCAGTATGTTAAGGTCGAATATTCTAAATCCCAATTGTGTAATGTTAAATTCATGATTATGGACTTTCCTCAACCATAAATTGACTTCATATCAATAAATGGTTGAATCATATAAGGTGCATATTTGCATTTGTGTTATTTAATTCAATTTTTTAACCTTAGGTTTAATTTATCTCAATTATTTAATGTTAAAATTATAGCTATCGAATTGTTTCAAAGATATATCGACTATTTATTTGAGAATAATAGAAACTAACGTTTATATTTACATATACTATATTTATTTGAATTTGAGTCAAATATGAACCATTCAAATGAACAAATGTTAACAATACAGTGTATTCAATTTTGTCATATCAGTATGTTAAGGTCGAATCTTCTAAATCCCAATTGTGTAATGTAAAATTCATGATTATGGATTTTTCTCAACCATAAATTGACTTCATATCAATAAATGGTTGAAGCATATAAGGTGCATATTTGCATTTTTGTTATTTAATTCAATTTTTTAACGTTAGATTTACTTTATCTCAATTGTTTAATGTTAAAATTATGGCTATCGATTTTTGTCAACCATAGATAGACTATTTATTTGATAAGAATACAAATTGAGGTGTATATTTACATATACTATATTTATTTGAATTTGAGTCAAATATGGATCATTCAAATGAACTAATACTAACAATACGGTGTATTCCATTTTGTCATATTAGTATGATAAGGTCGAATCTTCTAAATCCTAATTGTGTAATGTTAAATTCATGATTATGGAATTTTCTCAACCATAAATTGACATCATATCAATAAATGGTTGAAACATATAAGGTGCATATTTGCATTTGCATTGTTTAATTCGATTTTTTAACCTTAGGTTTAATTTATCTCAATTATTTAATGTTAAAATTATGCCTATTGAATTTTTTCAAAGATAGATCGACTATTTGTTTGATAATGATAGAAATTGAGTTATATATTTACATATACTATATTTATTTGAATTTGAGTCAAATATGGATCATTCAAATGAACTAATACTAACAATACGGTGTATTCCATTTTGTCATATTAGTATGATAAGGTCGAATCTTCTAAATCCCAATTGTGTAATATTAAATTCAAGATTATATAATTTTCTCAACCATAAATTGACTTCATATCAATGAATGGTTGAAACTTATAACGCGTATATTTGCATTTGTAATATTTAATTCAATTTTTTAATGTTATATTTACTTTATCTCAATTGTTTAATGTTAAAATTATGGCAATCGATTTTTTTTAACCATAGATAGACTATTTATTTGATAAGAATAGAAATTGAGGTGTATATTTACATATACTATATTTATTTGAATTTGAGTCAAATATGGACCATTCAAATGAACTAATATTAACAATACGGTGTATTCATTTTTTTTATATATGTATTATAAGGTCGAATCTTCTAAATCCCTATTGTGTAATGTTAAGTTCATGATTATGGGCTTTTCTCAACCATAAATTGACTTCGTATCATTCAATGGTTGAAACTTATAAGGGGCATATTTGAATTTGTAATATTTAATTCAATTTTTTAATGTTAGATTTACTTTATCTCAATTGTTTAATGTTAAAATTATAGCTATCGATTTTTGTCAACCATAGATAGATTATTTATTTGATAAGAATAAAAATTGAGGTGTATATTTACATATACTATATTTATTTGAATTTGAGTCCAATATGGATCATTCAAATGAACTAATACTAACAATACGGTGTATTCCATTTTTTCATATTAGTATGTTAAGGTCGAATCTTCTAAATCCCTATTGTGTAATGTTAAATTCATGATTATGGACTTTTCTCAACCATAAATTGACTTCATATCAATAAATGGTTGAAACATATAAGGTGCATATTTGCATTTGTGTTATTTAATTCGATTTTTTAAACTTAGGTTTAATTTATCTCAATTATTTAATGTTAAAATTATGCCTATCGAATTTTTTCAAAGATAGATCGACTATTTATTTGATAATAATAGAAATTGAGTTGTATATTTACATATACTATATTTATTTGAATTTGAGTCAAATATGGATCATTCAAATGAACTAATGCTAACAATACGGTGTATTCCATTTTGTCATATTAGTAAGTTAAGGTCGAATCTTCTAAATCCCAATTGTGTAATGTTAAATTCATGATTATGGACTTTTCTCAACCATAAATTGACTTCCTATCAATCAATGGTTGAAACTTATAAGGCGTATATTTGCATTTGTAAGATTTAATTCAATTTTTTAATGTTAGATTTACTTTATCTCAATTGTTTAATGTTAAAATTATGGCAATCAATTTTTGTCAACCATAGATAGACTATTTATTTGATAAGAATAGATATTGGGGTGTATATTTACATATACTATATTTATTTGAATTTGAGTCAAATATGGACCATTCAAATGAACTAATACTAACAATACGGTGTATTCCATTTTGTCATATTAGTATGGTAAGGTCGAATATTCTAAATCCCAATTGTGTAATGTAAAATTCATAATTATGGACTTTTCTCAACCATAAATTGACTTCATATCAATAAATGGTTGAAACATATAAGGTGCATATTTGCATTTGTATTATTTAATTCAATTTTTTAACCTTAGGTTTAATTTATCTCAATTATTTAATGTTAAAATTATGGCTATCTATTTTTGTCAACCATAGATAGACTATTTATTTGATAAGAATAGAAATTGAGGTGTATATTTACATATACTATATTTATTTAAATTTGAGTCAAATATGGATCATTCAAATGAACTAATACTAACAATACGGTGTATTCCATTTTGTCATATTAGTATGATAAGGTCGAATCTTCTAAATCCCAATTGTGTAATGTTAAATTCATGATTATGGACTTTTCTCAACCATAAATTGACATCATATCAATAAATGGTTGAAACATATAAGGTGCATATTTGCATTTGTATTGTTTAATTCGATTTTTTAACCTTAGGTTTAATTTATCTCAATTATTTAATGTTAAAATTATGCCTATTGAATTTTTTCAAAGATAGATCGACTATTTATTTTATAATAATAGAAATTGAGTTGTATATTTACATATACTATATTTATTTGAATTTGAGTCAAATATGGATCATTCAAATGAACTAATACTAACAATACGGTGTATTCCATTTTGTCATATTAGTATGTTAAGGTCGAATCTTCTAAATCCCAATTGTGTAATGTTAAATTCATGATTATATACTTTTCACAACCATAAATTGACTTCATATCAATGAATGGTTGAAACTTATAAGGCGTATATTTGCATTTGTAATATTTAATTCAATTTTTTAATGTTAGATTTACTTTATCTCAATTGTTTAATGTTAAAATTATGGCAATCGATTTTTGTTAACCATAGATAGACTATTTATTTGATAAGAATAGAAATTGAGGTGTATATTTACATATACTATATTTATTTGAATTTGAGTCAAATATGGACCATTCAAATGAACTATTATTAACAATACGGTGTATTCATTTTTGTTATATATGTATTATAAGGTCGAATCTTCTAAATCCCTATTGTGTAATGTTAAATTCATGATTATGGGCTTTTCTCAACCATAAATTGACTTCGTATCAATCAATGGTTGAAACTTATAAGGGGCATATTTGAATTTGTAATATTCAATTCAATTTTTTAACGTTAGATTTACTTTATCTCAATTGTTTAATGGTAAAATTATAGCTATCGATTTTTGTCAACCATAGATAGATTATTTATTTGATAAGAATAAAAATTGAGGTGTATATTTACATATACTATATTTATTTGAATTTGAGTCAAATATGAACCATTCAAATGAACTAATGTTAATAATACAGTGTATTCAATTTTGTTATATCAGTATGTTAAGGTCGAATCTTCTAAATCCCAATTGTGTAATGTTAAATTCATGATTATAGACTTTTCTCAACCATAAATTGACTTCATATCAATATTCATATCAATAAATGGTTGAAACTTATAAGTGGCATATTTGCATTTGTAATATTAAATTCAATATTTTAACGTTAGATTTACTTTATCTCAATTGATTAATGTTAAAATTATGGCTATCGATTGTTTTCAACCATAGATAGACTATTTATTTGATAAGAATAGAAATTGAGGTGTATATTTACATATAATATATTTATTTGAATTTGAGTCAAATATGAACCACTCAAATGAACTAATGTTAACAATAGAGTGTATTCAATTTTGTCATATCAGTATGTTAATGTCGAATCTTCTAAATCCCAATTGTGTAATGTTAAATTCGTGATTATGGACTTTTCGCAAGAATAAATTGATTTCATATCAATAAATGGTTGAAACTTATAAGTGGCATATTTGCATTTGTAATATTAAATTCAATATTTTAACGTTAGATTTACTTTATCTCAATTGTTTTATGTTAAAATTATGGCAATCGATTTTTGTCAACCATAGATAGACTATTTATTTGATTAGAATATAAATTGAGTTGTATATTTACATATACTACATTTATTTGAATTTCAGTCAAATATGAACCATTCAAATGAAATAATATTAACAATACGGTGTATTCAATTTTGTCATATAAGTATTATAAGGTAGAATCTTCCAAATCCCTATTGTGTAATGTCAAATTCATGATTATGGACTTTTCTCAACCACAAATTGACTTCATATCAATCAATGCTTGAAACTTATAAGGCGTATATTTGCATTTGTAATATTTAATTCAATTTTTTAATGTTAGATTTACTTTATCTCAATTCTTTAATGTTAAAATTATGGCTATCGATTTTTGTCAATCATAGATAGACTATTTATTTGATAAGAATATAAATTAAGGTGTATATTAACATATACTATATTTATTTGAATTTGAGTCAAATATGGACCATTCAAATGAACTAATACTAACAATACGGTGTATTCCATTTTTTCATATTAGTATGGTAAGGTCGAATATTCTAAATCCCAATTGTGTAATGTAAAATTCATGATTATGGACTTTTCTCAACCATAACTTGACTTCTTATCAATAAATGGTTGAAACATATAAGTGCATATTTGCATTTGTGTTATTTAATTCAATTTTTTAACCTTAGGTTTAATTTATCTCAATTATTAAATGTTAAAATTATGGCTATCGAATTGTTTCAAAGATAGATCGACTATTTATTTGATAATAATAGAAACTAACGTTTATATTTACATATACTATATTTATTTGAATTTGAGTCAAATATAAACCACTCAAATGAACTAATGTTAACAATACAGTGTATTCAATTTTGTCATATCAGTATTTTAAGGTCGAATCTTCTAAATCCCAATTGTGTAATGTTAAATTCATGATTATGGACTTTTCTCAACCATAAATTGACTCCATATCAATAAATGGTTGAAACTTATAAGTGTCATATTTGCATTTGTAATATTAAATTCAATATTTTAACGTTAGATTTACTTTATCTCAATGGTTTTATGTTAAAATTATGGCAATCGATTTTTGTCAACCATAGATAGACTATTTATTTGATAAGAATAGAAATTGAGGTGTATATTTACATATACTATATTTATTTGAATTTGAGTCAAATATGGATCATTCAAATGAACTAATACTAACAATACGGTGTATTCCATTTTGTCATATTAGTATGACGAGGTCGAATCTTTTAAATCCCAATTGTGTAATGTTAAATTCATGATTATGGACTTTTCTCAACCATAAATTGACATCATATCAATAAATGGTTGAAACTTATAAGTGGCATATTTGCATTTGTAATATTTAATTCGATATTTTAACGTTAGATTTACTTTATCTCAATTGTTTAATGTTAAAATTATGGCAATCGATTTTTGTCAACCATAGATAGACTATTTATTTGATAAGAATATAAATTGAGTTGTATATTTACTTATACTATATTTATTTGAATTTGAGTCAAATAGGGATCATTCAAATGAACTAATACTAACAATACGGTGTATTCCATTTTGTCATATAAGTCTGCTAAGGTCGAATCTTCTAAATCCCAATTGTGTAATGTTAAATTCATGATTATATACTTTTCTCAACCATAAATTGACTTCATATCAATCATTGGTTGAAACTTATAAGGCGTATATTTGCATTTGTAATATTTAATTCAATTTTTTAATGTTAGATTTACTTTATCTCAATTGTTTATGTTAAAATTATGGCAATCGATTTTGTTCAACCATAGATAGACTATTTATTTGATAAGAATAGAAATTGAGGTGTACATTTACATATACTATATTTATTTGAATTTGAGTCAAATATGGACCATTCAAATGAACTAATATTAACAATACGGTGTATTCAATTTTGTCATATAAGTTTGTTAAGGTCGAATCTTCTAAATCCCAATTGTGTAATTTTAAATTCATGATTATGGACTCTTCTCAACCATAAATTGACTTCGTATTAATCAATGGTTGAAACTTATAAGTGCCATATTTGCATTTGTAATATTTAATTCAATATTCTAACGTTAGATTTACTTTATCTCAATTGTTTAATGTTAAAACTATGGCTATCGAATTGTTTCAAAGATAGATCGACTATTTATTTGATAATAATAGAAACTAACATTTATATTTACATATACTATATTTATTTGAATTTGAGTCAAATATGACCCACTCAAATGAACTAATGTTAACAATACAGTGTATTCAATTTTGTCATATCAGTATGCTAAGGTCGAATCTTCGAAATCCCAATTGTGTAATGTTAAATTCATGATTATGGACTTTTCTCAACCATAAATTGACTTCATATCAATATTCATATCAATAAATGGTTGAAACTTATAAGTGGCATATTTGTATTTGTAATATTAAATTCAATATTTTAACGTTAGATTTACTTTGTCTCAATTCTTTAATGTTAAAATTATGGATATCGATTTTTGTCAACCATAGATAGACTATTTATTTGATAAGAATATAAATTGAGTTGTATATTTACATATACTATATTTATTTGAATTTGAGTCAAATATGGACCATTCAAATGAACTAATATTAACAATACGGTGTATTCAATTTTGTCATATAAGTATGTTAAGGTCGAATCTTCTAAATCCCAATTGTGTAATGTTAAATTCATGATTATGGACTTTTCTCAACCATAAATTTACTTCGTATTAATCAATGGTTGAAACTTATAAAGGGCATATTTGAATTTGTAATATTTAATTCAATTTTTTAGCATTAGATTTACTTTATCTCAATTCTTTAATGTTAAAATTATGGCTATCGATTTTTGTCAACCATAGATAGACTATTTATTTGATAAGAATATAAATTGAGGTGTATATTTACATATACTATATTTATTTGAATTTTAGTCAAATATGGACCATTCAAATGAACTAATACTAACAATACGGTGTATTCCATTTTGACATATTAGTATGTTAAGGTCGAATATTCTAAATCCCAATTGTGTAATGTAAGATTCATGATTATGGACTTTTCTCAACCATAAATTGACTTCATATCAATAAATGGTTGAAACATATAAGGTGCATATTTGCATTTGTGTTATTTAATTCAGTTTTTGAACCTTAGGTTTAATTTATCTCAATTATTTAATGTTAAAATTATGGCTATCGAATTGTTTCAAAGATAGATCGACTATTTATTTGAGAATAATAGAAACTAACGTTTATATTTACATATACTATATTTATTTGAATTTGAGTCAAATATGAACCATTCAAATGAACTAATGTTAACAATACAGTGTATTCAATTTTGTTATATCAGTATGTTAAGGTCGAATATTCTAAATCCCAATTGTGTAATGTTAAATTCATGATTATGGACTTTTCTCAACCATAAATTGACTTCATATCAATATTCATATCAATAAATGGTTGAAACTTATAAGTGGCATATTTGCATTTGTAATATTAAATTCAATATTTTAACGTTAGATTTACTTTATCTCAATTGTTTAATGTTAAAATTATGGCAATCGATTTTTGTCAACCATAGATAGACTATTTATTTGATAAGAATATAAATTGAGGTGTATATTTACATATACTATATTTATTTGAATTTGAGTCAAATATGGACCATTTAAATGAATTAATATTAACAATACGGTATATTCAATTTTGTCATATAAGTATTATAAGGTCGAATCTTCCAAATCCCTTTTGTGTAATGTTAAATTCATGATTATTGACTTTTCTCAACCATAAATTGACTTCGTATCAATCAATGGTTGAAACTTATAAGGTGCATATTTGCATTTGGTTATTTAATTCAATATTTTAACCTTAGGTTTAATTTATCTCAATTATTTAATGTTAAAATTATGGCTATCGAATTGTTTCAAAGATAGATCGAATATTTATTTGATAATAATAGAAACTAACGTTTATATTTACATATACTATATTTATTTGAATTTGAGTCAAATATGAACCACTCAAATGAACTAATGTTAACAATAGTGTGTATTCAATTTTGTCATATCAGTATGTTAATTTTGAATCTTCAAAATCCCAATTGTATAATGTTAAATTCATGATTATGGACTTTTCTCAAGCATAAATTGATTTCATATCAATAAATGGTTGAAACTTATAAGTGGCATATTTGCATTTGTAATATTAAATTCAATATTTTAACGTTAGATTTACTTTATCTCAATTGTTTTATGTTAAAATTATGGCAATCGATTTTTGTCAACCATAGATAGACTATATATTTGATAAGAATATAAATTGAGTTGTATATTTACATATGCTACATTTATTTGAATTTGAGTCAAATATGAACCATTCAAATGAAATAATATTAACAATACGGTGTATTCAATTTTGTCATATAAGTATTATAAGGTAGAATCTTCCAAATCCCTATTGTGTAATGTTAAATTCATGATTATGGACTTTTCTCAACCATAAATTGACTTCATATCAATAAATGGTTGAAACATATAAGGTGCATATTTGCATTTGTATTGTTTAATTCAATTTTTTAACCTTAGGTTTAATTTATCTCAATTATTTAATGTTAAAATTATGGCTATTGAATTTTTTCAAATATAGATCGACTATTTATTTGATAATAATAGCAACTAACGTTTATATTTACATATACTATATTTATTTGAATTTGAGTCAAATATGGACCATTCAAATGAACTAATATTAACAATATGGTGTATTCAATTTTGTCATATAAGTATGTTAAGATCGAATCTTCTAAATCCCAATTGTGTAAGGTTAAATTCATGATTATGGACTTTTCTCAACCATAAATTGACTTCATATCAATATTCATATCAATAAATGGTTGAAACTTATAAGTGGCATATTTGCATTTGTAATATTAAATTCAATATTTTAACGTTAGATTTACTTTATCTCTATTGTTTAATGTTAAAATTATGGCAATCGATTTTTGTCAACCATAGATAGACTATTTATTTGATAAGAATATAAATTGAGGTGTATATTTACATATACTATATTTATTTGAATTTGAGTCAAATATGGACCATTTAAATGAATTAATATTAACAATACGGTGTATTCAATTTTGTCATATAAGTATTATAAGGTCGAATCTTCCAAATCCCTATTGTGTAATGTTAAATTCATGATTATTGAATTTTCTCAACCATAAATTGACTTCGTATCAATCAATGGTTGAAACTTATAAGGTGCATATTTGCATTTGTGTTATTTAATTCAATATTTTAACCTTAGGTTTAATTTATCTCAATTATTTAATGTTAAAATTATGGCTATCGAATTGTTTCAAAGATAGATCGAATATTTATTTGATAATAATAGAAACTAACATTTATATTTACATATACTATATTTATTTGAATTTGAGTCAAATATGAACCACTCAAATGAACTAATGTTAACAATAGAGTGTATTCAATTTTGTCATATCAGTATGTTAATGTCGAATCTTCTAAATCCTAATTGTGTAATGTTAAATTAATGATTATGGACTTTTCTCAACCATAAATTGACTTCATATCGTTAAATGGTTGAAACTTATAAGTGGCATATTTTCATTTGTAATATTAAATTCAATATTTTAACGTTAGATTTACTTTATCTCAAGTGTTTTATGTTAAAATTATGGCAATCGATTTTTGTTAACCATAGATAGACTATTTATTTGATAAGAATATAAATTGAGTTGTATATTTACATATACTATATTTATTTTAATTTGAGTCAAATATGAACCATTCAAATGAACTAATATTAACAATACGGTGTATTCAATTTTGTCATATAAGTATTATAAGGTAGAATCTTCCAAATCCCTATTGTGTAATGTTAAATTCATGATTATGGACTTTTCTCAACCATAAATTGACTTTATATCAATAAATGGTTGAAACATATAAGGTGCATATTTGCATTTGTATTGTTTAATTCAATTTTTTAACCTTAGGTTTAATTTATCTCAATTATTTAATGTTAAAATTATGGCTATTGAATTTTTTCAAATATAGATCGACTATTTATTTGATAATAATAGAAACTAACGTTTATATTTACATATACTATATTTATTTGAATTTGAGTCAAATATGGACCATTCAAATGAACTAATATTAACAATACGGTGTATTCAATTTTGTCATATAAGTATGTTAAGGTCGAATCTTCTAAATCCCAATTGTGTAATGATAAATTCATGATTATGGACTTTTCTCAACCATAAATTGACTTCGTATTAATCAATGGTTGAAACATATAAGGTGCATATTTGAATTTGTGTTATTTAATTCAATTTTTTAACCTTAGGTTTAATTTATCTCAATTATTAAATGTTAAAATTATGGCTATCGAATTGTTTCAAAGATAGATCGACTATTTATTTGATAATAATAGAAACTAACGTTTATATTTACATATACTATATTTATTTGAATTTGAGTCAAATATGACCCACTCAAATGAACTAATGTTAACAATACAGTGTATTCAATTTTGTCATATCAGTATGCTAAGGTCGAATCTTCGAAATCCCAATTGTGTAATGTTAAATTCATGATTATGGACTTTTCTCAACCATAAATTGACTTCATATCAATAAATGGTTGAAACTTATAAGTGGCATATTTGTATTTGTAATATTAAATTCAATATTTTAACGTTAGATTTACTTTGTCTCAATTCTTTAATGTTAAAATTATGGATATCGATTTTTGTCAACCATAGATAGACTATTTATTTGATAAGAATATAAATTGAGTTGTATATTTACATATACTATATTTATTTGAATTTGAGTCAAATATGGACCATTCAAATGAACTAATATTAACAATATGGTGTATTCAATTTTGTCATATAAGTATGTTAAGGTCGAATCTTCTAAATCCCAATTGTGTAATGTTAAATTCATGATTATGGACTTTTCTCAACCATAAATTTACTTGGTATAAATCAATGGTTGAAACTTATAAGGGGTATATTTGAATTTGTAATTTTAATTCAATTTTTTAGCATTAGATTTACTTTATCTCAATTCTTTAATGTTAAAATTATGGCTATCGATTTTTGTCAACCATAGATAGACTATTTATTTGATAAGAATATAAATTGAGGTGTATATTTACATATACTATATTTATTTGAATTTTAGTCAAATATGGACCATTCAAATGAACTAATACTAACAATACGGTGTATTCCATTTTGACATATTAGTATGTTAAGGTCGAATATTCTAAATCCCAATTGCGTAATGTAAGATTCATGATTATGGACTTTTCTCAACCATAAATTGACTTCATATCAATAAATGGTTGAAACATATAAGGTGCATATTTGCATTTGTGTTATTTAATTCAGTTTTTGAACATTAGGTTTAATTTATCTCAATTATTTAATGTTAAAATTATGGCTATCGAATTGTTTCAAAGATAGATCGAATATTTATTTGATAATAATAGAAACTAACGTTTATATTTACATATACTATATTTATTTGAATTTGAGTCAAATATGAACCACTCAAATGAACTAATGTTAACAATAGTGTGTATTCAATTTTGTCATATCAGTATGTTAATTTTGAATCTTCAAAATCCCAATTGTATAATGTTAAATTCATGATTATGGACTTTTCTCAAGCATAAATTGATTTCATATCAATAAATGGTTGAAACTTATAAGTGGCATATTTGCATTTGTAATATTAAATTCAATAATTTAACGTTAGATTTACTTTATCTCAATTGTTTTATGTTAAAATTATGGCAATCGATTTTTGTCAACCATAGATAGACTATATATTTGATAAGAATATAAATTGAGTTGTATATTTACATATACTACATTTATTTGAATTTGAGTCAAATATGAACCATTCAAATGAAATAATATTAACAATACGGTGTATTCAATTTTGTCATATAAGTATTATAAGGTAGAATCTTCCAAATCCCTATTGTGTAATGTTAAATTCATGATTATGGACTTTTCTCAACCATAAACTGACTTCATATCAATAAATGGTTGAAACATATAAGGTGCATATTTGCATTTGTATTGTTTAATTCAATTTTGTAACCTTAGGTTTAATTTATCTCAATTATTTAATGTTAAAATTATGGCTATTGAATTTTTTCAAATATAGATCGACTATTTATTTGATAATAATAGCAACTAATGTTTATATTTAGATATACTATATTTATTTGAATTTGAGTCAAATATGGACCATTCAAATGAACTAATATTAACAATACGGTGTATTCAATTTTGTCATATAAGTATGTTAAGATCGAATCTTCTAAATCCCAATTGTGTAAGGTTAAATTCATGATTATGGACTTTTCTCAACCATAAATTGACTTCATATCAATATTCATATCAATAAATGGTTGAAACTTATAAGTGGCATATTTGTATTTGTAATATTAAATTCAATATTTTAACGTTAGATTTACTTTGTCTCAATTCTTTAATGTTAAAATTATGGATATCGATTTTTGTCAACCATAGATAGACTATTTATTTGATAAGAATATAAATTGAGTTGTATATTTACATATACTATATTTATTTGAATTTGAGTCAAATATGGACCATTCAAATGAACTAATATTAACAATACGGTGTATTCAATTTTGTCATATAAGTATGTTAAGGTCGAATCTTCTAAATCCCAATTGTGTAATGTTAAATTCATGATTATGGACTTTTCTCAACCATAAATTTACTTCGTATTAATCAATGGTTGAAACTTATAAAGGGCATATTTGAATTTGTAATATTTAATTCAATTTTTTAGCATTAGATTTACTTTATCTCAATTCTTTAATGTTAAAATTATGGCTATCGATTTTTGTCAACCATAGATAGACTATTTATTTGATAAGAATATAAATTGAGGTGTATATTTACATATACTATATTTATTTGAATTTTAGTCAAATATGGACCATTCAAATGAACTAATACTAACAATACGGTGTATTCCATTTTGACATATTAGTATGTTAAGGTCGAATATTCTAAATCCCAATTGTGTAATGTAAGATTCATGATTATGGACTTTTCTCAACCATAAATTGACTTCATATCAATAAATGGTTGAAACATATAAGGTGCATATTTGCATTTGTGTTATTTAATTCAGTTTTTGAACCTTAGGTTTAATTTATCTCAATTATTTAATGTTAAAATTATGGCTATCGAATTGTTTCAAAGATAGATCGACTATTTATTTGAGAATAATAGAAACTGAGGTGTATATTTACATATACTATATTTATTTGAATTTGAGTCAAATATGGACCATTTAAATGAATTAATATTAACAATACGGTATATTCAATTTTGTCATATAAGTATTATAAGGTCGAATCTTCCAAATCCCTTTTGTGTAATGTTAAATTCATGATTATTGACTTTTCTCAACCATAAATTGACTTCGTATCAATCAATGGTTGAAACTTATAAGGTGCATATTTGCATTTGGTTATTTAATTCAATATTTTAACCTTAGGTTTAATTTATCTCAATTATTTAATGTTAAAATTATGGCTATCGAATTGTTTCAAAGATAGATCGAATATTTATTTGATAATAATAGAAACTAACGTTTATATTTACATATACTATATTTATTTGAATTTGAGTCAAATATGAACCACTCAAATGAACTAATGTTAACAATAGTGTGTATTCAATTTTGTCATATCAGTATGTTAATTTTGAATCTTCAAAATCCCAATTGTATAATGTTAAATTCATGATTATGGACTTTTCTCAAGCATAAATTGATTTCATATCAATAAATGGTTGAAACTTATAAGTGGTATATTTGCATTTGTAATATTAAATTCAATATTTTAACGTTAGATTTACTTTATCTCAATTGTTTTATGTTAAAATTATGGCAATCGATTTTTGTCAACCATAGATAGACTATATATTTGATAAGAATATAAATTGAGTTGTATATTTACATATACTACATTTATTTGAATTTGAGTCAAATATGAACCATTCAAATGAAATAATATTAACAATACGGTGTATTCAATTTTGTCATATAAGTATTATAAGGTAGAATCTTCCAAATCCCTATTGTGTAATGTTAAATTCATGATTATGGACTTTTCTCAACCATAAATTGACTTCATATCAATAAATGGTTGAAACATATAAGGTGCATATTTGCATTTGTATTGTTTAATTCAATTTTTTAACCTTAGGTTTAATTTATCTCAATTATTTAATGTTAAAATTATGGCTATTGAATTTTTTCAAATATAGATCGACTATTTATTTGATAATAATAGCAACTAACGTTTATATTTACATATACTATATTTATTTGAATTTGAGTCAAATATGGACCATTCAAATGAACTAATATTAACAATATGGTGTATTCAATTTTGTCATATAAGTATGTTAAGATCGAATCTTCTAAATCCCAATTGTGTAAGGTTAAATTCATGATTATGGACTTTTCTCAACCATAAATTGACTTCATATCAATATTCATATCAATAAATGGTTGAAACTTATAAGTGGCATATTTGCATTTGTAATATTAAATTCAATATTTTAACGTTAGATTTACTTTATCTCAATTGTTTAATGTTAAAATTATGGCAATCGATTTTTGTCAACCATAGATAGACTATTTATTTGATAAGAATATAAATTGAGGTGTATATTTACATATACTATATTTATTTGAATTTGAGTCAAATATGGACCATTTAAATGAATTAATATTAACAATACGGTGTATTCAATTTTGTCATATAAGTATTATAAGGTCGAATCTTCCAAATCCCTATTGTGTAATGTTAAATTCATGATTATTGACTTTTCTCAACCATAAATTGACTTCGTATCAATCAATGGTTGAAACTTATAAGGTGCATATTTGCATTTGTGTTATTTAATTCAATATTTTAACCTTAGGTTTAATTTATCTCAATTATTTAATGTTAAAATTATGGCTATCGAATTGTTTCAAAGATAGATCGAATATTTATTTGATAATAATAGAAACTAACATTTATATTTACATATACTATATTTATTTGAATTTGAGTCAAATATGAACCACTCAAATGAACTAATGTTAACAATAGAGTGTATTCAATTTTGTCATATCAGTATGTTAATGTTGAATCTTCTAAATCCCAATTGTGTAATGTTAAATTCATGATTATGGACTTTTCTCAAGCATAAATTGATTTCATATCAATAAATGGTTGAAACTTATAAGTGGCATATTTGCATTTGTAATATTAAATTCAATATTTTAACGTTAGATTTACTTTATCTCAATTGTTTTATGTTAAAATTATGGCAATCGATTTTTGTCAACCATAGATAGACTATATATTTGATAAGAATATAAATTGAGTTGTATATTTACATATACTACATTTATTTGAATTTGAGTCAAATATGAACCATTCAAATGAAATAATAGTAACAATACGGTGTATTCAATTTTTTCATATAATTATTATAAGGTAGAATCTTCCAAATCCCTATTGTGTAATGTTAAATTCATGATTATGGACTTTTTTCAACCATAAATTGACTTCATATCAATAAATGGTTGAAACATATAAGGTGCATATTTGCATTTGTATTGTTTAATTCAATTTTTTAACCTTAGGTTTAATTTATCTCAATTATTTAATGTTAAAATTATGGCTATTGAAATTTTTCAAATATATATCGACTATTTATTTGATAATAATAGAAACTAACGTTTATATTTACATATACTATATTTATTTGAATTTGAGTCAAATATGGACCATTCAAATGAACTAATACTAACAATACGGTGTATTCGATTTTGTCATATTAGTATGTTAAGGTCGAATCTTCTAAATCCCAATTGTGTAATGTTGAATTCATGATTATGGACTTTTCTCAACCATAAATTGGAATCATATCAATAAATGGTTGAAACATATAAGGTGCATATTTGCATTTGTATTATTTAATTCGATTTTTTAACCTTTGGTTTAATTTATCTCAATTATTTAATGTTAAAATTATGCCTAACGAATTTTTTCAAAGATAGATCGACTATTTATTTGATAATAATAGAAATTGAGTTGTATATTTACATATACTATATTTATTTGAATTTGATTCAAATATGGATCATTCAAATGAACTAATACTAACAATACGGTGTATTCCATTTTGTCATATTAGTATGTTAAGGTCGAATCTTCTAAATACCAATTGTGTAATGTTAAATTCATGATTATGGACTTTTCTCAACCATAAATTGACTTCATATCAATCAATGGTTGAAACTTATAAGGCGTATATTTGCATTTGTAATATTTAATTCAATTTTTTAATGTTAGATTTACTTTATCTCAATTGTTTAATGTTAAAATTATGGGAATCGATTTTTGTCAACCATAGATAGACTATTTATTTGATAAGAATAGAAATTGAGGCGTATATTTACATATACTATATTTATTTGAATTTTAGTCAAATATGGACCATTCAAATGAACTAATATTAACAATACGGTGTATTCAATTTTGTCATATCAGTATGTTAAGGTCGAATCTTCTAAATACCAATTATGTATTGTTAAATTCATGATCATGGACTTTTTTCAACCATAAATTGAATTCATATCAATAAATGCTTGAAACATATAAAGTGCATATTTGCATTTGTATTATTTAATTCAATTTTTCAACCTTAGGTTTAATTTATCTCAATTATTTAATGTTAAAATTATGGCTATCGAATTGTTTCAAAGATAGATCGACTATTTATTTGATATTAATAGAAACTAACGTTTACATTTACATATACTATATTTATTTGAATTTGTGTCAAATATGAACCATTCAAATGATCTAATATTAACAATACGGTTTATTCCATTTTGTCATATCAGTATGTTTAGGTCAAATTTTCCCAATTGTGTAATGTTAAATTCATGATTATGGACTTTTCTCAATCATAAATTGACTTCATATCAATAAATGGTTGAAACTTATAAGTGGCATATTTGCATTTGTAATATTTAATTCAATATTTTAACGTTAGATTTACTTTATCTCAATTGTTTAATGTTAAAATTATGGCAATCGATTTTTGTCAACCATAGATAGACTATTTATTTGATAACAATATAAATTGAGTTGTATATTTACTTATACTATATTTATTTGAATTTGAGTCAAATATGGATCATTCAAATGAACTAATACTAACAATACGGTGTATTCCATTTTGTCATATTAGTATGTTAAGGTCGAATCTTCTAAATCCCAATTGTGTAATGTTAAATTCATGATTATGGACTTTTCTCAACCATAAATTGACTTCATATCGTTAAATGGTTGAAACTTAGAAGTGGCATATTTGCATTTGTAATATTAAATTCAATATTTTAACGTTAGATTTACTTTATCTCAAGTGTTTTATGTTAAAATTATGGCAATCGATTTTTGTCAACCATAGATAGACTATTTATTTGATAAGAATATAAATTGAGTTGTATATTTACATATACTATATTTATTTTAATTTGAGTCAAATATGAACCATTCAAATGAACTAATATTAACAATACGGTGTATTCAATTTTGTCATATAATTATTATAAGGTAGAATCTTCCAAATCCCTATTGTGTAATGTAAAATTCATGATTATGGACTTTTCTCAACCATAAATTGACATCATATCAATAAATGGTTGAAACATATAAGGTGCATATTTGCATTTGTATTATTTAATTCGATTTTTTAACCTTTGGTTTAATTAATCTAAATTATTTAATGTTAAAATTATGCTTACGAATTTTTTCAAAGATAGATCGACTATTTATTTGATAATAATAGAAATTGAGTTGTATATTTACATATACTATATTTATTTGAATTTGAGTCAAATAAGGACCATTCAAATGAACTAAAACTAACAATACGGTGTATTCCATTTTGTCATATTAGTATGTTAAGGTCGAATCTTCTAAATCCCAATTGTGTAATGTTGAATTCATGATTATGGACTTTTCTCAACCATAAATTGGAATCATATCAATAAATGGTTGAAACATATAAGGTGCATATTTGCATTTGTGTTATTTAATTCAATTTTTTAACCTTAGGTTTAATTTATCTCAATTATTTAATGTTAAAATTATGGCTATCGATTTTTGTCAACAATAGATAGACTATTTATTTGATAAGAATATAAATTGAGGTGTATATTTACATATAATATATTTATTTGAATTGAGTCAAATATGGACCATTCAAATGAACTAATACTAACAATACGGTGTATTCCATTTTTTCATATTAGTATGTTAAGGTCGAATCTTCTAAATCCCAATTGTGTATTGTTAAATTCATGATCATGGACTTTTTTCAAACATAAATTGACTTCATATTAATAAATGCTTGAAACATATAAGGTGCATATTTGCATTTGTCTTATTTAATTCAATTTTTTAACCTTAGGTTTAATTTATCTCAATTATTTAATGTTAAAATTATGGCTATCGAATTGTTTCAAAGATAGATCGACTATTTATTTGATATTAATAGAAACTAACGTTTACATTTACATATACTATATTTATTTGAATTTGAGTCAAATATGTACCATTCAAATGATCTAATATTAACAATACGGTGTATTCCATTTTGTCATATCAGTATGTTAAGGTCAAATCTTCCCAATTGTGTAATGTTAAATTCATGATTATTGACTTTTCTCAACCATAAATTGACATCATATCAATCAATGGTTGAAACTTATAAGGCGCATATTTGCATTTGTAATATTTAATTCAAATTTTTAACGTTACATTTACTTTATCTCAATTGTTTAATGTTAAAATTATGGCTATCGATTTTTGTCAACCATAGATAGACTATTTATTTGATAAGAATATAAATTGAGGTGTATATTTACATATACTATATTTATTTGAATTTGAGTCAAATAAGGACCATTCTAATGAACTAATACTAGCAATACGGTGTATTCCATTTTTTCATATTAGTATGTTAAGGTCGAATCTTCTAAATCCCAATTGTGTATTGTTAAATTCATGATCATGGACTTTTTTCAACCATAAATTGACTTCATATCAATAAATGCTTGAAACATATAAGGTGCATATTTGCATTTGTATTATTTAATTCAATTTTTTAACCTTAGGTTTAATTTATCTCAATTATTTAATGTTACAATTATGGCTACCGAATTGTTTCAAAGATAGATCGACTATTTATTTGATATTAATAGAAACTAACGTTTACATTTACATATACTATATTTATTTGAATTTGTGTCAAATATGGACCATTCAAATGATCTAATATTAACAATACAGTGTCTTCCATTTTGTCATATCAGTATGTTTAGGTCAAATCTTCCCAATTGTGTAATGTTAAATTCATTATTATGGACTTTTCTCAACCATAAATTGACTTCATATCAATAAATGGTTGAAACTTATAACTGGCATATTTGCATTTGTAATATTTAATTCAATATTTTAACGTTAGATTTACTTTATCTCAATTGTTTAATGTTAAAATTATGGCAATCGATTTTTGTCAACCATAGATAGACTATTTATTTGATAAGAATATAAATTGAGTTGTATATTTACTTATACTATATTTATTTGAATTTGAGTCAAATATGGACCATTCAAATGAACTAATACTAACAATACGGTGTATTCCATTTTGTCATATTAGTATGTTAAGGTCGAATATTCTAAATCCCAATTGTGTAATGTAAAATTCATGATTATGGACTTTTCTCAACCATAAATTGACTTCATATCAATAAATGTTTGAAACATATAAGGTGCATATTTGCATTTGTGTTATTTAATTCAATTTTTTAACCTTAGGTTTAATTTATCTCAATTATTTAATGTTAAAATTATGGCTATTGAATTTTTTCAAATATAGATTGACTTTTTATTTGATAATAATAGAAACTAACGTTTATATTTACATATACTATATTTATTTGAATTTGAGTCAAATATGGACCATTCAAATGAACTAATATTAACAATACGGTGTATTCAATTTTATCATATTAGTATGTTAAGGTCGAATCTTCTAAATCCCAATTGTGTAATGTTAAATTCATGATTAATGACTTTTCTCAACCATAAATTGACTTCATATCAATCAATGGTTGAAACTTATAATGGGCATATTTGCATTTGTAATTTTTAATTCAATTTTTTAACGTTAGATTTACTTTATCTCAATTGTTTAATGTTAAAATTATGGCTATCAATTTTTGTCAACCATAGATAGACTATTTATTTGATAAGAATATAAATTGAGATGTATATTTACATATACTATATTTATTTGAATTTGAGTCAAATATGGACCATTTAAATGCATTAATATTAACAATACGGTGTATTCAATTTTGTCATATAAGTATTATAAGGTCGAATCTTCCAAATCCCTATTGTGTAATGTTAAATTCATGATTATTGACTTTTCTCAACCAAAAATTGACTTCGTATCAATCAATGACTGAAACTTATAAGGCGCATATTTGCATTTGTAATATTTTATTCAATTTTTTAACGTTACATTTACTTTATCTCAATTGTTTAATGTTAAAATTATGGCTATCGATTTTTGTCAACCATAGATAGACTATTTATTTGATAAGAATATAAATTGAGGTGTATATTTACATATACTATATTTATTTGAATTTGAGTCAAATATGGACCTTTCAAATGAACTAATACTAACAATACGGTGTATTCCATTTTTTCATATTAGTATGTTAAGGTCGAATCTTCTAAATCCCAATTGTGTATTGTTAAATTCATGATCATGGACTTTTTTCAACCATAAATTGACTTCATATCAATAAATGCTTGAAACATATAAGGTGCATATTTGGATTTGTATTATTTAATTCAATTTTTTAACCTTAGGTTTAATTTATCTCAATTATTTAATGTTAAAATTATGGCTATCGAATTGTTTCAAAGATAGATCGACTATTTATTTGATATTAATAGAAACTAACGTTTACATTTACATATACTATATTTATTTGAATTTGAGTCAAATATGTACCATTCAAATGATCTAATATTAACAATACGGTGTATTCCATTTTGTCATATCAGTATGTTAAGGTCAAATCTTCCCAATTGTGTAATGTTAAATTCATGATTATTGACTTTTCTCAACCAAAAATTGACTTCGTATCAATCAATGACTGAAACTTATAAGGCGCATATTTGCATTTGTAATATTTAATTCAAATTTTTAACGTTACATTTACTTTATCTCAATTGTTTAATGTTAAAATTATGGCTATCGATTTTTGTCAACCATAGATAGACTATTTATTTGATAAGAATATAAATTGAGGTGTATATTTACATATACTATATTTATTTGAATTTGAGTCAAATATGAAGCTTTCAAATGAACTAATACTAACAATACGGTGTATTCCATTTTTTCATATTAGTATGTTAAGGTCGAATCTTCTAAATCCCAATTGTGTATTGTTAAATTCATGATCATGGACTTTTTTCAACCATAAATTGACTTCATATCAATAAATGCTTGAAACATATAAGGTGCATATTTGGATTTGTATTATTTAATTCAATTTTTCAACCTTAGGTTTAATTTATCTCAATTATTTAATGTTAAAATTATGGCTATCGAATTGTTTCAAAGATAGATCGACTATTTATTTGATATTAATAGAAACTAACGTTTACATTTACATATACTATATTTATTTGAATTTGAGTCAAATATGTACCATTCAAATGATCTAATATTAACAATACGGTGTATTCCATTTTGTCATATCAGTATGTTAAGGTCAAATCTTCCCAATTGTGTAATGTTAAATTCATGATTATTGACTTTTCTCAACCATAAATTGATTTCATATCAATCAATGGTTGAAACTTATAAGGCGCATATTTGCATTTGTAATATTTAATTCAAATTTTTAACGTTACATTTACTTTATCTCAATTGTTTAATGTTAAAATTATGGCTATCGATTTTTGTCAACCATAGATAGACTATTTATTTGATAAGAATATAAATTGAGGTGTATATTTACATATACTATATTTATTTGAATTTGAGTCAAATATGGACCTTTCAAATGAACTAATACTAACAATACGGTGTATTCCATTTTTTCATATTAGTATGTTAAGGTCGAATCTTCTAAATCCCAATTGTGTATTGTTAAATTCATGATCATGGACTTTTTTCAACCATAAATTGACTTCATATCAATAAATGCTTGAAACATATAAGGTGCATATTTGCATTTGTATTATTTAATTCAATTTTTTAACCTTAGGTTTAATTTATCTCAATTATTTAATGTTAAAATTATGGCTATCGAATTGTTTCAAAGATAGATCGACTATTTATTTGATATTAATAGAAACTAACGTTTACATTTACATATACTATATTTATTTGAATTTGAGTCAAATATGTACCATTCAAATGATCTAATATTAACAATACGGTGTATTCCATTTTGTCATATCAGTATGTTAAGGTCAAATCTTCCCAATTGTGTAATGTTAAATTCATGATTATTGACTTTTCTAAACCATAAATTGACTTCATATCAATCAATGGTTGAAACTTATAAGGCGCATATTTGCATTTGTAATATTTAATTCAAATTTTTAACGTTACATTTACTTTATCTCAATTGTTTAATGTTAAAATTATGGCTATCGATTTTTGTCAACCATAGATAGACTATTTATTTGATAAGAATATAAATTGAGGTGTATATTTACATATACTATATTTATTTGAATTTGAGTCAAATATGGACCTTTCTAATGAACTAATACTAGCAATACGGTGTATTCCATTTTTTCATATTAGTATGTGAAGGTCGAATCTTCTAAATCCCAATTGTGTATTGTTAAATTCATGATCATGGACTTTTTTCAACCATAAATTGACTTCATATCAATAAATGCTTGAAACATATAAGGTGAATATTTGCATTTGTATTATTTAATTCAATTTTTTAACCTTAGGTTTAATTTATCTCAATTATTTAATGTTACAATTATGGCTACCGAATTGTTTCAAAGATAGATCGACTATTTATTTGATATTAATAGAAACTAACGTTTACATTTACATATACTATATTTATTTGAATTTGTGTCAAATATGGACCATTCAAATGATCTAATATTAACAATACAG
This sequence comes from Hippophae tibetana, assembly GCA_037013495.1. NCBI lineage: Eukaryota > Viridiplantae > Streptophyta > Magnoliopsida > Rosales > Elaeagnaceae > Hippophae > Hippophae tibetana. The sequence goes on along the minus strand of CM072805.1, from coordinate 11,265,676 downwards.
TGTCTTCCATTTTGTCATATCAGTATGTTTAGGTCAAATCTTCCCAATTGTGTAATGTTAAATTCATTATTATGGACTTTTCTCAACCATAAATTGACTTCATATCAATAAATGGTTGAAACTTATAAGTGGCATATTTGCATTTGTAATATTTAATTCAATATTTTAACGTTAGATTTACTTTATCTCAATTCTTTAATGTTAAAATTATGGCAATCGATTTTTGTCAACCATAGATAGACTATTTATTTGATAAGAATATAAATTGAGTTGTATATTTACTTATACTATATTTATTTGAATTTGAGTCAAATATGGACCATTCAAATGAACTAATACTAACAATAGGGTGTATTCCATTTTGTCATATTAGTATGTTAAGGTCGAATATTCTAAATCCCAATTGTGTAATGTAAAATTCATGATTATGGACTTTTCTCAACCATAAATTGACTTCATATCAATAAATGTTTGAAACATATAAGGTGCATATTTGCATTTGTGTTATTTAATTCAATTTTTTAACCTTAGGTTTAATTTATCTCAATTATTTAATGTTAAAATTATGGCTATTGAATTTTTTCAAATATAGATTGAATTTTTATTTGATAATAATAGAAACTAACGTTTATATTTACATATACTATATTTATTTGAATTTGAGTCAAATATGGACCATTCAAATGAACTAATATTAACAATACGGTGTATTCAATTTTATCATATTAGTATGTTAAGGTCGAATCTTCTAAATCCCAATTGTGTAATGTTAAATTCATGATTAATGACTTTTCTCAACCATAAATTGACTTCATATCAATCAATGGTTAAAACTTATAATGGGCATATTTGCATTTGTAATTTTTAATTCAATTTTTTAACGTTAGATTTACTTTATCTCAATTGTTTAATGTTAAAATTATGGCTATCAGTTTTTGTCAACCATAGATAGACTATTTATTTGATAAGAATATAAATTGAGGTGTATATTTACATATACTATATTTATTTGAATTTGAGTCAAATATGGACCATTTAAATGCATTAATATTAACAATACGGTGTATTCAATTTTGTCATATAAGTATTATAAGGTCGAATCTTCCAAATCCCTATTGTGTAATGTTAAATTAATGATTATTGACTTTTCTCAACCAAAAATTGACTTCGTATCAATCAATGACTGAAACTTATAAGGCGCATATTTTCATTTGTAATATTTAATTCAATTTTTTAACGTTACATTTACTTTATCTCAATTGTTTAATGTTAAAATTATGGCTATCAATTTTTGTCAACCATAGATAGACTATTTACTTGATAAGAATATAAATTGAGTTGTATATTTACTTATACTATATTTATTTGAATTTGAGTCAAATATGGACCATTCAAATGAACTAATACTAACAATACGGTGTATTCCATTTTGTCATATTAGTATGTTAAGGTCGAATATTCTAAATCCCAATTGTGTAATGTAAAATTCATGATTATGGACTTTTCTCAACCATTAATTGACTTCATATCAATAAATGGTTGAAACATATAAGGTGCATATTTGCATTTGTGTTATTTAATTCAATTTTTTAACCTTAGGTTTAATTTATCTCAATTATTTAATGTTAAAATTATGGCTATTGCATTTTTTCAAATATAGATTGACTATTTATTTGATAATAATAGAAACTAACGTTTATATTTACATATACTATATTTATTTGAATTTGAGTCAAATATGGACCATTCAAATGAACTAATATTAACAATACGGTGTATTCAATTTTATCATATTAGTATATTAAGGTCGAATCTTCTAAATCCCAATTGTGTAATGTTAAATTCATGATTAATGACTTTTCTCAACCATAAATTGACTTCATATCAATCAATGGTTGAAACTTATAATGGGCATATTTGCATTTGTAATTTTTAATTCAATTTTTTAACGTTAGATTTACTTTATCTAAATTGTTTAATATTAAAATTATGGCTATCAATTTTTGTCAACCATAGATAGACTATTTATTTGATAAGAATATAAATTGAGGTGTATATTTACATATACTATATTTATTTGAATTTGAGTCAAATATGGACCATTTAAATGCATTAATATTAACAATGCGGTGTATTCAATTTTGTCATATAAGTATTATAAGGACGAATCTTCCAAATCCCTATTGTGTAATGTTAAATTCATGATTATTGACTTTTCTCAAGAAAAAATTGACTTCGTATCAATCAATGACTGAAACTTATAAGGCGCATATTTGCATTTGTAATATTTAATTCAATTTTTTAACGTTACATTTAATTTATCTCAATTGTTTAATGTTAAAATTATGGCTATCGATTTTTGTCAACCATAGATAGACTATTTATTTGATAAGAATATAAATTGAGTTGTATATTTACATATACTATATTTATTTCAATTTGAGTCAAATATGGACCATTCAAATGAACTAATACTAACAATACGGTGTATTCCATTTTGTCATATTAGTATGTTAAGGTCGAATATTCTAAATCCCAATTGTGTAATGTAAAATTCATGATTATGGACTTTTCTCAACCATAAATTGACTTCATATCAATAAATGGTTGAAACATATAAGGTGGTGCATATTTGCATTTGTGTTATTTAATTCAATTTTTTAACCTTAGGTTTAATTTATCTCAATTATTTAATGTTAAAATTATGGCTATCGAATTGTTTCAAAGATAGATCGACTATTTATTTGATATTAATAGAAACTAACGTTTACATTTACATATACTATATTTATTTGAATTTGTGTCAAATATGAACCATTCAAATGATCTAATATTAACAATACGGTTTATTCCATTTTTTCATATCAGTATGTTTAGGTCAAATTTTACCAATTGTGTAATGTTAAATTCATGATTATGGACTTTTCTCAATCATAAATTGACTTCATATCAATAAATGGTTGAAACTTATAAGTGGCATATTTGCATTTGTAATATTTAATTCAATATTTTAACGTTAGATTTACTTTATCTCAATTGTTTAATGTTAAAATTATGGCAATCGATTTTTGTCAACCATAGATAGACTATTTATTTGATAACAATATAAATTGAGTTGTATATTTACTTATACTATATTTATTTGAATTTGAGTCAAATATGGATCATTCAAATGAACTAATACTAACAATACGGTGTATTCCATTTTGTCATATTAGTATGTTAAGGTCGAATCTTCTAAATCACAATTGTGTAATGTTAAATTCATGATTATGGACTTTTCTCAACCATAAATTGACATCATATCAATAAATGGTTGAAACATATAAGGTGCATATTTGCATTTGTATTATTTAATTCCATTTTTTAACCTTAGGTTTAATTTATCTCAACTATTTAATGTTAAAATTATGCCTATCGAATATTTTCAAAGATTGTCATATTAGTATGGTAAGGTCGAATATTCTAAATCCCAATTGTGTAATGTAAAATTCATGATTATGGACTTTTCTCAACCATAAATTGACTTCATATCAATAAATGGTTGAAACATATAAGGTGCATATTTGCATTTGTGTTATTTAATTCAATTTTTTAACCTTAGGTTTAATTTATCTCAATTATTTAATGTTAAAATTATGGCAATCGATTTTTGTAAACCATAGATAGACTATTTATTTGATAAGAATATAAATTGAGTTGTATATTTACATATACTATATTTATTTGAATTTGAGTCAAATATGGATCATTCAAATTAACTAATACTAACAATACGGTGTATTCCATTTTGTCATATTAGTATGTTAAGGTCGAATCTTCTAAATCCCAATTGTGTAATGTTAAATTCATGATTATCGACTTTTCTCAACCATAAATTGACATCATATCAATAAATGGTTGAAATATATAAGGTGCATATTTTCATTTGTATTATTTAATTCGATTTTTTAACCTTTTGTTTAATATATCTCAATTATTTAATGTTAAAATTATGCCTAACGAATATTTTCAAAGATAGATCGACTATTTATTTGATAATAATAGAAATTGAGTTGTATATTTACATATACTATATTTATATGAATTTGAGTCAAATATGGATCATTCAAATAAACTAATACTAACAATACGGTGTATTCCATTTTGTCATATTAGTATGTTAAGGTCGAATCTTCTAAATCCCAATTGTGTAATGTTAAATTCATGATCATGGACTTTTTTCAACCATAAATTGAATTCATATCAATAAATGCTTGAAACATATAAAGTGCATATTTGCATTTGTATTATTTAATTCAATTTTTTAACCTTAGGTTTAATTTATCTCAATTATTTAATGTTAAAATTATGGCTATCGAATTGTTTCAAAGATAGATCGACTATTTATTTGATATTAATAGAAACTAACGTTTACATTTACATATACTATATTTATTTGAATTTGTGTCAAATATGAACCATTCAAATGATCTAATATTAACAATACGGTTTATTCCATTTTGTCATATCAGTATGTTTAGGTCAAATTTTCCCAATTGTGTAATGTTAAATTCATGATTATGGACTTTTCTCAATCATAAATTGACTTCATATCAATAAATGGTTGAAACTTATAAGTGGCATATTTGCATTTGTAATATTTAATTCAATATTTTAACGTTAGATTTACTTTATCTCAATTGTTTAATGTTAAAATTATGGCAATCGATTTTTGTCAACCATAAATAGACTATTTATTTGATAACAATATAAATTGAGTTGTATATTTACTTATACTATATTTATTTGAATTTGAGTCAAATATGGATCATTCAAATGAACTAATACTAACAATACGGTGTATTCCATTTTGTCATATTAGTATGTTAAGGTCGAATCTTCTAAATCACAATTGTGTAATGTTAAATTCATGATTATGGACTTTTCTCAACCATAAATTGACATCATATCAATAAATGGTTGAAACATATAAGGTGCATATTTGCATTTGTATTATTTAATTCCATTTTTTAACCTTAGGTTTAATTTATCTCAACTATTTAATGTTAAAATTATGCCTATCGAATTTTTTCAAAGATTGTCATATTAGTATGGTAAGGTCGAATATTCTAAATCCCAATTGTGTAATGTAAAATTCATGATTATGGACTTTTCTCAACCATAAATTGACTTCATATCAATAAATGGTTGAAACATATAAGGTGCATATTTGCATTTGTGGTATTTAATTCAATTTTTTAACCTTAGGTTTAATTTATCTCAATTATTTAATGTTAAAATTATGGCAATCGATTTTTGTAAACCATAGATAGACTATTTATTTGATAAGAATATAAATTGAGTTGTATATTTACATATACTATATTTATTTGAATTTGAGTCAAATATGGATCATTCAAATCAACTAATACTAACAATACGGTGTATTCCATTTTGTCATATTAGTATGTTAAGGTCGAATCTTCTAAATCCCAATTGTGTAATGTTAAATTCATGATTATGGACTTTTCTCAACCATAAATTGACTTCATATCAATCAATGGTTGAAACTTATAAGGCGCATATTTGCATTTGTAATATTTAATTCAATTTTTTAATGTTAGATTTACTTTATGTCAATTGTTTAATGTTAAAATTATGGGAATCGATTTTTGTCAACCATAGATAGACTATTTATTTGATAAGAATGGAAATTGAGGCGTATATTTACATATACTATATTTATTTGAATTTTAGTCAAATATGGACCATTCAAATGAACTATTATTAACAATACGGTGTATTCAATTTTGTCATATCAGTATGTTAAGGTCGAATCTTCTAAATACCAATTGTGTAATGTTAAATTCATGATTATGGACTTTTCTCAACCATAAATTGACTTCATATCAATCAATGGTTGAAACTTATAAGGCGTATATTTGCATTTGTAATATTTAATTCAATTTTTTAATGTTAGATTTACTTTATCTCAATTGTTTAATGTTAAAATTATGGAAATCGATTTTTGTCAACCATAGATAGACTATTTATTTGATAAGAATAGAAATTGAGGCGTATATTTACATATACTATATTTATTTGAATTTTAGTCAAATATGGGCCATTCAAATGAACTAATATTAACAATACGGTGTATTCAATTTTGTCATATAAGTATGTTAAGGTCGAATTTTATAAATCCCAATTGTGTAATGTTAAATTCATGATTATGAACTTTTCGCAACCATAAATTGACTTCGTATTAATCAATAGCTGAAACTTATAAGGGGCATATTTGAATTTGTAATATTTAATTCAATTTTTTAGCGTTAGATTTACTTTATCTCAATTCTTTAATGTTAAAATTATGGCTATCGATTTTTGTCAACCATAGATAGACTATTTATTTGATAAGAATATAAACTGAGGTGTATATTTACATATACTTTAGTTATTTGAATTTGAGTCAAATATGGACCATTCAAATGAACTAGTACTAACAATACGGTGTATTCCATTTTTTCATATTAGTATGGTAAGGTCGAATATTCTAAATCCCAATTGTGTAATGTAAAATTCATAATTATGGACTTTTCTCAACCATAAATTGACTTCATATCAATAAATGGTTGAAACATATAAGGTGGTGCATATTTGCATTTGTGTTATTTAATTCAATTTTTTAACCTTAGGTTTAATTTATCTCAATTATTTAATGTTAAAATTATGGCTTTCGAATTGTTTCAAAGATAGATCGACTATTTATTTGATAATAATAGAAACTAATGTTTATATTTACATATACTATATTTATTTGAATTTGAGTCAAATATGAACCACTCAAATGAACTAATGTTAACAATTCAGTGTATTCAATTTTGTCATATCAGTATGTTAAGGTCGAATCTTCTAAATACCAATTGTGTAATGTTAAATTCATGATTATGGACTTTTCTCAACCATAAATTGACTTCACATCAAAAAATGTTTGAAACTTATAAGTGGCATATTTGCATTTGTAATATTAAATTCAATATTTTAACGTTAGATTTACTTTATCTCAATTGTTTTATGTAAAAATTATGGCAATCGATTTTTGTCAACCATAGATAGACTATTTATTTGATAAGAATATAAATTGAGTTGTATATTTACATATACTATATTTATTTGAATTTGAGTCAAATATGAACCATTCAAATGAACTAATAGTAACAATACGGTCTATTCAATTTTGTCATATAAGTATTATAAGGTAGAATCTTCCAAATCCCTATTGTGTAATGTTAAATTCATGATTATGGACTTTTCTCAACCATAAATTGACTTCATATCAATAAATGGTTGAAACATATAAGGTGCATATTTGCATTTGTATTGTTTAATTCAATTTTTTAACCTTAGGTTTAATTTAACTCAATTATTTAATGTTAAAATTATAGCTATTGAATTTTTTCAAATATAGATCGACTATTTATTTGATAATAATAGAAACTAACGTTTATATTTACATATACTATATTTATTTGAATTTGAGTCAAATATGGACCATTCAAATGAACTAATATTAACAATACGGTGTATTCAATTTTTTCATATAAGTATGTTAAGGTCAAATCTTCTAAATCCCAATTGTGTAATATTAAATTCTTGATTATGGACTTTTCTCAACCATAAATTGACTTCGTATTAATCAATGGTTGAAACTTATAAGGGAAATATTTGAATTTGTAATATTTAATTCAATTTTTTAGCGTTAGATTTACTTTATCTCAATTGGTTAATGTTAAAATTATGGCTATCGATTTTTGTCAACCATAGATAGACTATTTTGTTTGATAAGAATATAAATTGAGGTGTATATTTACATATACTATATTTATTTGAATTTGAGTCAAATATGGACCTTTCAAATGAACTAATACTAACAATACGGTGTATTCCATTTTGTCATATTAGTATGCTAAGGTCGAATATTCTAAATCCCAATTGTGTAATGTAAAATTCATGATTATGGACTTTTCTCAACCATAAATTGACTTCATATCAATAAATGGTTGAAACATATAAGGTGCATATTTTCATTTGTATTGTTTAATTCAATTTTTTAACCTTAGGTTTAATTTATCTCAATTATTTAATGTTAAAATTATGGCTATTGAATTTTTTCAAATATAGATCTACTATTTATTTGATAATAATAGAAACTAACGTTTATATTTACATATACTATATTTATTTGAATTTTAGTCAAATATGGACCATTCAAATGAACTAATATTAACAATACGGTGTATTCAATTTTGTCATATAAGTATGTTAAGGTCGAATCTTCTAAATCCCAATTGTGTAATGTTAAATTCATGATTATGGACTTTTCTCAACCATAAATTGACTTCGTATTAATCAATGGTTGAAACTTATAAGGGGCATATTTGAATTTATAATATTTAATTCAATTTTTTTGCGTTAGATTTACTTTATCTCAATTCTTTAATGTTAAAATTATGGCTATCGATTTTTGTCAACCATAGATAGACTATTTTGTTTGATAAGAATATAAATTGAGGTGTATATTTAGATATACTATATTTATTTGAATTTGAGTCAAATATGGACCATTGAAATGAACTAATACTAACAATACGGTGTATTCCATTTTGTCATATTAGTATGGTAAGGTCGAATATTCTAAATCCCAATTGTGTAATGTAAAATTCATGATTATGGACTTTTCTCACCCATAACTTGACTTCATATCAATAAATGGTTGAAACATATAAGGTGCATATTTGCATTTGTGTTATTTAATTCAATTTTTTAACCTTAGGTTTAATTTATCTCAATTATTTAATGTTAAAATTATGGCTATCGAATTATTTCAAAGATAGATCGAATATTTATTTGATAATAATAGAAAGTAACGTTTATATTTACCTATACTATATTTATTTGAATTTGAGTCAAATATGAACCACTCAAATGAACTAATGTTAACAATACAGTGTATTCAATTTTGTCATATCAGTATGTTAATGTCGAATCTTCTAAATCCCAATTGTGTAATGTTAAATTCATGATTATGGACTTTTCTCAACCATAAATTGACTTCATATTAAAAAATGGTTGAAACTTATAAGTGGCATATTTGCATTTGTAATATTAAATTCAATATTTTAACGTTAGATTTATTTTATCTCAATTGTTTCATGTTAAAATTATGGTAATCAATTTTTGTCAACCATAGATAGACTATTTATTTGATAAGAATATAAATTGAGTTGTATATTTACATATACTATATTTATTTGAATTTGAGTCAAATATGAACCATTCAAATGAAATAATATTAACAATACGGTGTATTCAATTTTGTCATATAAGTATTATAAGGTAGAATCTTCCAAATCCCAATTGTGTAATGTTAAATTCATGATTATGGACTTTTCTCAACCATAAATTGACATCATATCAATAAATGGTTGAAACATATAAGGTGCATATTTGCATTTGTATTATTTAATTCCATTTTTTAACCTTAGGTTTAATTTATCTCAACTATTTAATGTTAAAATTATGCCTATCGAATTTTTTCAAAGATTGTCATATTAGTATGGTAAGGTCGAATATTCTAAATCCCAATTGTGTAATGTAAAATTCATGATTATGGACTTTTCTCAACCATAAATTGACTTCATATCAATAAATGGTTGAAACATATAAGGTGCATATTTGCATTTGTGTTATTTAATTCAATTTTTTAACCTTAGGTTTAATTTATCTCAATTATTTAATGTTAAAATTATGGCAATCGATTTTTGTAAACCATAGATAGACTATTTATTTGATAAGAATATAAATTGAGTTGTATATTTACATATACTATATTTATTTGAATTTGAGTCAAATATGGATCATTCAAATGAACTAATACTAACAATACGGTGTATTCCATTTTGTCATATTAGTATGTTAAGGTCGAATCTTCTAAATCCCAATTGTGTAATGTTAAATTCATGATTATATACTTTTCTCAACCATAAATTGACTTCATATCAATCAATGGTTGAAACTTATAAGGCGCATATTTGCATTTGTAATATTTAATTCAATTTTTTAATGTTAGATTTACTTTATGTCAATTGTTTAATGTTAAAATTATGGGAATCGATTTTTGTCAACCATAGATAGACTATTTATTTGATAAGAATGGAAATTGAGGCGTATATTTACATATACTATATTTATTTGAATTTTAGTCAAATATGGACCATTCAAATGAACTATTATTAACAATACGGTGTATTCAATTTTGTCATATCAGTATGTTAAGGTCGAATCTTCTAAATACCAATTGTGTAATGTTAAATTCATGATTATGGACTTTTCTCAACCATAAATTGACTTCATATCAATCAATGGTTGAAACTTATAAGGCGTATATTTGCATTTGTAATATTTAATTCAATTTTTTAATGTTAGATTTACTTTATCTCCATTGTTTAATGTTAAAATTATGGCAATCGATTTTTGTCAACCATAGATAGACTATTTATTTGATAAGAATAGAAATTGAGGCGTATATTTACATATACTATATTTATTTGAATTTTAGTCAAATATGGGCCATTCAAATGAACTAATATTAACAATACGGTGTATTCAATTTTGTCATATAAGTATGTTAAGGTCGAATTTTATAAATCCCAATTGTGTAATGTTAAATTCATGATTATGAACTTTTCGCAACCATAAATTGACTTCGTATTAATCAATAGCTGAAACTTATAAGGGGCATATTTGAATTTGTAATATTTAATTCAATTTTTTAGCGTTAGATTTACTTTATCTCAATTCTTTAATGTTAAAATTATGGCTATCGATTTTTGTCAACCATAGATAGACTATTTATTTGATAAGAATATAAACTGAGGTGTATATTTACATATACTTTATTTATTTGAATTTGAGTCAAATATGGACCATTCAAATGAACTAATACTAACAATACGGTGTATTCCATTTTTTCATATTAGTATGGTAAGGTCGAATATTCTAAATCCCAATTGTGTAATGTAAAATTCATAATTATGGACTTTTCTCAACCATAAATTGACTTCATATCAATAAATGGTTGAAACATATAAGGTGGTGCATATTTGCATTTGTGTTATTTAATTCAATTTTTTAACCTTAGGTTTAATTTATCTCAATTATTTAATGTTAAAATTATGGCTATCGAATTGTTTCAAAGATAGATCGACTATTTATTTGATAATAATAGAAACTAATGTTTATATTTACATATACTATATTTATTTGAATTTGAGTCAAATATGAACCACTCAAATGAACTAATGTTAACAATTCAGTGTATTCAATTTTGTCATATCAGTATGTTAAGGTCGAATCTTCTAAATACCAATTGTGTAATGTTAAATTCATGATTATGGACTTTTCTCAACCATAAATTGACTTCACATCAAAAAATGGTTGAAACTTATAAGTGGCATATTTGCATTTGTAATATTAAATTCAATATTTTAACGTTAGATTTACTTTATCTCAATTGTTTTATGTAAAAATTATGGCAATCGATTTTTGTCAACCATAGATAGACTATTTATTTGATAAGAATATAAATTGAGTTGTATATTTACATATACTATATTTATTTGAATTTGAGTCAAATATGAACCATTCAAATGAACTAATAGTAACAATACGGTCTATTCAATTTTGTCATATAAGTATTATAAGGTAGAATCTTCCAAATCCCTATTGTGTAATGTTAAATTCATGATTATGGACTTTTCTCAACCATAAATTGACTTCATATCAATAAATGGTTGAAACATATAAGGTGCATATTTGCATTTGTATTGTTTAATTCAATTTTTTAACCTTAGGTTTAATTTAACTCAATTATTTAATGTTAAAATTATAGCTATTGAATTTTTTCAAATATAGATCGACTATTTATTTGATAATAATAGAAACTAACGTTTATATTTACATATACTATATTTATTTGAATTTGAGTCAAATATGGACCATTCAAATGAACTAATATTAACAATACGGTGTATTCAATTTTTTCATATAAGTATGTTAAGGTCAAATCTTCTAAATCCCAATTGTGTAATATTAAATTCTTGATTATGGACTTTTCTCAACCATAAATTGACTTCGTATTAATCAATGGTTGAAACTTATAAGGGAAATATTTGAATTTGTAATATTTAATTCAATTTTTTAGCGTTAGATTTACTTTATCTCAATTGGTTAATGTTAAAATTATGGCTATCGATTTTTGTCAACCATAGATAGACTATTTTGTTTGATAAGAATATAAATTGAGGTGTATATTTACATATACTATATTTATTTGAATTTGAGTCAAATATGGACCTTTCAAATGAACTAATACTAACAATACGGTGTATTCCATTTTGTCATATTAGTATGGTAAGGTCGAATATTCTAAATCCCAATTGTGTAATGTAAAATTCATGATTATGGACTTTTCTCAACCATAAATTGACTTCATATCAATAAATGGTTGAAACATATAAGGTGCATATTTGCATTTGTGTTATTTAATTCAATTTTTTAACCTTAGGTTTAATTTATCTCAATTATTTAATGTTAAAATTAAGGCTATCGAATTGTTTCAAAGATATATCGAATATTTATTTGATAATAATAGAAACTAACGTTTATATTTACATATACTATATTTATTTAAATTTGAGTCAAATATGGACCATTCAAATGAACTAATGTTACCAATACGGTGTATTCCAATTTGTCAAATCAGTATGTTAAGGTCGAATCTTCCCAATTGTTTAATGTTAAATTCATTATTATGGACTTTTCTCAACCATAAATTGACTTCATATCAATAAATGGTTGAAACTTATAAGTGGCATATTTGCATTTGTAATATTAAATTCAATATTTTAACGTTAGATTTACTTTATCTCAATTGTTTTATGTTAAAATTATGGCAATCGATTTTTGTCAACCATAGATAGACTATTTATTTGATAAGAATATAAATTGAGTTGTATATTTACATATACTATATTTATTTGAATTTGAGTCAAATATGAACCATTCAAATGAACTAATATTAACAATACGGTGTATTCAATTTTGTCATATAAGTATTATAAGGTAGAATCTTCCAAATCCCTTTTGTGTAATGTTAAATTCATGATTATGGACTTTTCTCAACCATAAATTGACTTCATATCAATAAATGGTTGAAACATATAAGGTGCATATTTTCATTTGTATTGTTTAATTCAATTTTTTAACCTTAGGTTTAATTTATCTCAATTATTTAATGTTAAAATTATGGCTATTGAATTTTTTCAAATATAGATCTAGTATTTATTTGATAATAATAGAACTAACGTTTATATTTACATATACTATATTTATTTGAATTTTAGTCAAATATGGACCATTCAAATGAACTAATATTAACAATACGGTGTATTCAATTTTGTCATATAAGTATGTTAAGGTCGAATCTTCTAAATCCCAATTGTGTAATGTTAAATTCATGATTATGGACTTTTCTCAACCATAAATTGACTTCATATCAATCAATGGTTGAAACTTATAAGGCGCATATTTGCATTTGTAATATTTAATTCAATTTTTTAATGTTAGATTTACTTTATGTCAATTGTTTAATGTTAAAATTATGGGAATCGATTTTTGTCAACCATAGATAGACTATTTTGTTTGATAAGAATATAAATTGAGGTGTATATTTAGATATACTATATTTATTTGAATTTGAGTCAAATATGGACCATTGAAATGAACTAATACTAACAATACGGTGTATTCCATTTTGTCATATTAGTATGGTAAGGTCGAATATTCTAAATCCCAATTGTGTAATGTAAAATTCATGATTATGGACTTTTCTCAACCATAACTTGACTTCATATCAATAAATGGTTGAAACATATAAGGTGCATATTTGCATTTGTATTATTTAATTCAATTTTTTAACCTTAGGTTTAATTTATCTCAATTATTTAATGTTAAAATTATGGCTATCGAATTGTTTCAAAGATAGATCGACTATTTATTTGATATTAATAGAAACTAACGTTTACATTTACATATACTATATTTATTTGAATTTGTGTCAAATATGAACCATTCAAATGATCTAATATTAACAATACGGTTTATTCCATTTTGTCATATCAGTATGTTTAGGTCAAATTTTCCCAATTGTGTAATGTTAAATTCATGATTATGGACTTTTCTCAATCATAAATTGACTTCATATCAATAAATGGTTGAAACTTATAAGTGGCATATTTGCATTTGTAATATTTAATTCAATATTTTAACGTTAGATTTACTTTATCTCAATTGTTTAATGTTAAAATTATGGCAATCGATTTTTGTCAACCATAAATAGACTATTTATTTGATAACAATATAAATTGAGTTGTATATTTACTTATACTATATTTATTTGAATTTGAGTCAAATATGGATCATTCAAATGAACTAATACTAACAATACGGTGTATTCCATTTTGCCATATTAGTATGTTAAGGTCGAATCTTCTAAATCACAATTGTGTAATGTTAAATTCATGATTATGGACTTTTCTCAACCATAAATTGACATCATATCAATAAATGGTTGAAACATATAAGGTGCATATTTGCATTTGTATTATTTAATTCCATTTTTTAACCTTAGGTTTAATTTATCTCAACTATTTAATGTTAAAATTATGCCTATCGAATTTTTTCAAAGATTGTCATATTAGTATGGTAAGGTCGAATATTCTAAATCCCAATTGTGTAATGTAAAATTCATGATTATGGACTTTTCTCAACCATAAATTGACTTCATATCAATAAATGGTTGAAACATATAAGGTGCATATTTGCATTTGTGTTATTTAATTCAATTTTTAAACCTTAGGTTTAATTTATCTCAATTATTTAATGTTAAAATTATGGCAATCGATTTTTGTAAACCATAGATAGACTATTTATTTGATAAGAATATAAATTGAGTTGTATATTTACATATACTATATTTATTTGAATTTGAGTCAAATATGGATCATTCAAATGAACTAATACTAACAATACGGTGTATTCCATTTTGTCATATTAGTATGTTAAGGTCGAATCTTCTAAATCCCAATTGTGTAATGTTAAATTCATGATTATGGACCTTTCTCAACCATAAATTGACTTCATATCAATCAATGGTTGAAACTTATAAGGCGCATATTTGCATTTGTAATATTTAATTCAATTTTTTAATGTTAGATTTATTTTATCTCAATTGTTTAATGTTAAAATTATGGGAATCGATTTTTGTCAACCATAGATAGACTATTTATTTGATAAGAATGGAAATTGAGGCGTATATTTACATATACTATATTTATTTGAATTTTAGTCAAATATGGACCATTCAAATGAACTATTATTAACAATACGGTGTATTCAATTTTGTCATATCAGTATGTTAAGGTCGAATCTTCTAAATACCAATTGTGTAATGTTAAATTCATGATTATGGACTTTTCTCAACCATAAATTGACTTCATATCAATCAATGGTTGAAACTTATAAGGCGTATATTTGCATTTGTAATATTTAATTCAATTTTTTAATGTTAGATTTACTTTATCTCAATTGTTTAATGTTAAAATTATGGCAATCGATTTTTGTCAACCATAGATAGACTATTTATTTGATAAGAATAGAAATTGAGGCGTATATTTACATATACTATATTTATTTGAATTTTAGTCAAATATGGGCCATTCAAATGAACTAATATTAACAATACGGTGTATTCAATTTTGTCATATAAGTATGTTAAGGTCGAATTTTATAAATCCCAATTGTGTAATGTTAAATTCATGATTATGAACTTTTCGCAACCATAAATTGACTTCGTATTAATCAATAGCTGAAACTTATAAGGGGCATATTTGAATTTGTAATATTTAATTCAATTTTTTAGCGTTAGATTTACTTTATCTCAATTCTTTAATGTTAAAATTATGGCTATCGATTTTTGTCAACCATAGATAGACTATTTATTTGATAAGAATATAAACTGAGGTGTATATTTACATATACTTTATTTATTTGAATTTGAGTCAAATATGGACCATTCAAATGAACTAATACTAACAATACGGTGTATTCCATTTTTTCATATTAGTATGGTAAGGTCGAATATTCTAAATCCCAATTGTGTAATGTAAAATTCATAATTATGGACTTTTCTCAACCATAAATTGACTTCATATCAATAAATGGTTGAAACATATAAGGTGGTGCATATTTGCATTTGTGTTATTTAATTCAATTTTTTAACCTTAGGTTTAATTTATCTCAATTATTTAATGTTAAAATTATGGCTATCGAATTGTTTCAAAGATAGATCGACTATTTATTTGATAATAATAGAAACTAATGTTTATATTTACATATACTATATTTATTTGAATTTGAGTCAAATATGAACCACTCAAATGAACTAATGTTAACAATTCAGTGTATTCAATTTTGTCATATCAGTATGTTAAGGTCGAATCTTCTAAATACCAATTGTGTAATGTTAAATTCATGATTATGGACTTTTCTCAACCATAAATTGACTTCACATCAAAAAATGGTTGAAACTTATAAGTGGCATATTTGCATTTGTAATATTAAATTCAATATTTTAACGTTAGATTTACTTTATCTCAATTGTTTTATGTAAAAATTATGGCAATCGATTTTTGTCAACCATAGATAGACTATTTATTTGATAAGAATATAAATTGAGTTGTATATTTACATATACTATATTTATTTGAATTTGAGTCAAATATGAACCATTCAAATGAACTAATAGTAACAATACGGTCTATTCAATTTTGTCATATAAGTATTATAAGGTAGAATCTTCCAAATCCCTATTGTGTAATGTTAAATTCATGATTATGGACTTTTCTCAACCATAAATTGACTTCATATCAATAAATGGTTGAAACATATAAGGTGCATATTTGCATTTGTATTGTTTAATTCAATTTTTTAACCTTAGGTTTAATTTAACTCAATTATTTAATGTTAAAATTATAGCTATTGAATTTTTTCAAATATAGATCGACTATTTATTTGATAATAATAGAAACTAACGTTTATATTTACATATACTATATTTATTTGAATTTGAGTCAAATATGGACCATTCAAATGAACTAATATTAACAATACGGTGTATTCAATTTTTTCATATAAGTATGTTAAGGTCAAATCTTCTAAATCCCAATTGTGTAATATTAAATTCTTGATTATGGACTTTTCTCAACCATAAATTGACTTCGTATTAATCAATGGTTGAAACTTATAAGGGAAATATTTGAATTTGTAATATTTAATTCAATTTTTTAGCGTTAGATTTACTTTATCTCAATTGGTTAATGTTAAAATTATGGCTATCGATTTTTGTCAACCATAGATAGACTATTTTGTTTGATAAGAATATAAATTGAGGTGTATATTTACATATACTATATTTATTTGAATTTGAGTCAAATATGGACCTTTCAAATGAACTAATACTAACAATACGGTGTATTCCATTTTGTCATATTAGTATGGTAAGGTCGAATATTCTAAATCCCAATTGTGTAATGTAAAATTCATGATTATGGACTTTTCTCAACCATAAATTGACTTCATATCAATAAATGGTTGAAACATATAAGGTGCATATTTGCATTTGTGTTATTTAATTCAATTTTTTAACCTTAGGTTTAATTTATCTCAATTATTTAATGTTAAAATTAAGGCTATCGAATTGTTTCAAAGATATATCGAATATTTATTTGATAATAATAGAAACTAACGTTTATATTTACATATACTATATTTATTTAAATTTGAGTCAAATATGGACCATTCAAATGAACTAATGTTACCAATACGGTGTATTCCAATTTGTCAAATCAGTATGTTAAGGTCGAATCTTCCCAATTGTTTAATGTTAAATTCATTATTATGGACTTTTCTCAACCATAAATTGACTTCATATCAATAAATGGTTGAAACTTATAAGTGGCATATTTGCATTTGTAATATTAAATTCAATATTTTAACGTTAGATTTACTTTATCTCAATTGTTTTATGTTAAAATTATGGCAATCGATTTTTGTCAACCATAGATAGACTATTTATTTGATAAGAATATAAATTGAGTTGTATATTTACATATACTATATTTATTTGAATTTGAGTCAAATATGAACCATTCAAATGAACTAATATTAACAATACGGTGTATTCAATTTTGTCATATAAGTATTATAAGGTAGAATCTTCCAAATCCCTTTTGTGTAATGTTAAATTCATGATTATGGACTTTTCTCAACCATAAATTGACTTCATATCAATAAATGGTTGAAACATATAAGGTGCATATTTTCATTTGTATTGTTTAATTCAATTTTTTAACCTTAGGTTTAATTTATCTCAATTATTTAATGTTAAAATTATGGCTATTGAATTTTTTCAAATATAGATCTACTATTTATTTGATAATAATAGAAACTAACGTTTATATTTACATATACTATATTTATTTGAATTTTAGTCAAATATGGACCATTCAAATGAACTAATATTAACAATACGGTGTATTCAATTTTGTCATATAAGTATGTTAAGGTCGAATCTTCTAAATCCCAATTGTGTAATGTTAAATTCATGATTATGGACTTTTCTCAACCATAAATTGACTTTATATCAATAAATGGTTGAAACTTATAAGTGCCATATTTGCATTTGTAATATTTAATTCAATATTTTAACGTTAGATTTACTTTATCTCAATTGTTAAATGTTAAAATTATGGCTATCGATTTTTGTAACCATAGATAGACTATTTATTTGATAAGAATAGAAATTGAGGTGTATATTTACATATACTATATTTATTTGAATTTGAGTCAAATATGGATCTTTCAAATGAACTAATACTAACAATACGGTGTATTCCATTTTGTCATATTAGTATGCTAAGGTCGAATATTCTAAATCCCAATTGTGTAATGTAAAATTCATGATTATGGACTTTTCTCAACCATAAATTGACTTCATATCAATAAATGGTTGAAACATATAAGGTGCATATTTTCATTTGTATTGTTTAATTCAATTTTTTAACCTTAGGTTTAATTTATCTCAATTATTTAATGTTAAAATTATGGCGATTGAATTTTTTCAAATATAGATCTACTATTTATTTGATAATAATAGAAACTAACGTTTATATTTACATATACTATATTTATTTGAATTTTAGTCAAATATGGACCATTCAAATGAACTAATATTAACAATACGGTGTATTCAATTTTGTCATATAAGTATGTTAAGGTCGAATCTTCTAAATCCCAATTGTGTAATGTTAAATTCATGATTATGGACTTTTCTCAACCATAAATTGACTTCATATTAATCAATGGTTGAAACTTATAAGGGGCATATTTGAATTTATAATATTTAATTCAATTTTTTTGCGTTAGATTTACTTTATCTCAATTCTTTAATGTTAAACTTATGGCTATCGATTTTTGTCAACCATAGATAGACTATTTTGTTTGATAAGAATATAAATTGAGGTGTATATTTAGATATACTATATTTATTTGAATTTGAGTCAAATATGGACCATTGAAATGAACTAATACTAACAATACGGTGTATTCCATTTTGTCATATTAGTATGGTAAGGTCGAATATTCTAAATCCCAATTGTGTAATGTAAAATTCATGATTATGGACTTTTCTCAACCATAACTTGACTTCATATCAATAAATGGTTGAAACATATAAGGTGCATATTTGCATTTGTGTTATTTAATTCAATTTTTTAACCTTAGGTTTAATTTATCTCAATTATTTAATGTTAAAATTATGGCTATCGAATTATTTCAAAGATAGATCGAATATTTATTTGATAATAATAGAAAGTAACGTTTATATTTACCTATACTATATTTATTTGAATTTGAGTCAAATATGAACCACTCAAATGAACTAATGTTAACAATACAGTGTATTCAATTTTGTCATATCAGTATGTTAATGTCGAATCTTCTAAATCCCAATTGTGTAATGTTAAATTCATGATTATGGACTTTTCTCAACCATAAATTGACTTCATATTAAAAAATGGTTGAAACTTATAAGTGGCATATTTGCATTTGTAATATTAAATTCAATATTTTAACGTTAGATTTATTTTATCTCAATTGTTTCATGTTAAAATTATGGTAATCGATTTTTGTCAACCATAGATAGACTATTTATTTGATAAGAATATAAATTGAGTTGTATATTTACATATACTATATTTATTTGAATTTGAGTCAAATATGAACCATTCAAATGAAATAATATTAACAATACGGTGTATTCAATTTTGTCATATAAGTATTATAAGGTAGAATCTTCCAAATCCCTATTGTGTAATGTTAAATTCATGATTATGGACTTTTCTCAACCATAAATTGACTTCATATCAATAAATGGCTGAAACTTATAAGGCGTATAGTTGCATTTGTAATATTTAATTCAATTTTTTAATGTTAGATTTACTTTATCTCAATTGTTTAATGTTAAAATTATGGCTATAGATTTTTGTCAACCATAGATAGACTATTTATTTGATAAGAATATAAATTGTGGTGTATATTTACATATACTATATTTATTTGAATTTGAGTCAAATATGTACCATTCAAATGAACTAATATTAAGAATACGGTGTATTCCATTTTGTCATATAAATATTTTAAGGTCGAATCTTCTAATTCCCAATTGTGTAATGTTAAATTTATGATTATGGACTTTTCTCAACCATAAATTCACTTCATATCAATAAATGGTTGAAACATATAAGGTGCATATTTGCATTTATGTTATTTAATTCATTTTTTTAACCTTTGGTTTAATTTAACTCAATTATTTAAAGTTAAAATTATAGCTATCGGATTTTTTCAAAGATAGATCGACTATTTATTTGATAATAATAGAAACTAACGTTTAAATTTACATATCCTATATTTATTTGAATTTGAGTCAAATATGGACCATTCAAATGAACTAATATTAACAATACGGTGTATTCAATTTTGTCATATCTGTATCTTAAGGCCGAATCTTCTAAATCCCAATTATGTAATGTTAAATTCATTATTATGGACTTTTCTCAACCATAAATTGACTTCACTTCAATAAATGGTTGAAACATATAAGGTGCATATTTGCATTTGTATTATTTAATTCAATTTTTAAACCTTAGGTTTAATTTATCTCAATTATTTTATGTTAAAATTATGGCCATCGAATTGTTTCAACGATAGATCCACTATTTATTTGATAATAATAGAAACTAACGTTTATATTTACATATACTATATTTATTTGAATTTGAGTCAAATATGGACCATTCAAATGAACTAATATTAACAATACGGTGTATTCAATTTTGTCATATTAGTATCTTAAGGTCGAATCTTCTAAATCCCAATTGTATAATGTTAAATTCATGATTATGGACTCTTCTCAACCATAAATTGACTTCATATCAATAAATGGTTGAAAAATATAAGGTGCATATTTGCATTTGTGTTATTAATTCAATTTTTTAACCTTTGGTTTAATTTAACTCTATTATTTAAAGTTAAAATTATTGTTTTCGGATTTTTTTAAAGATAGATCGACTCTTTATTTGATAATAATAGAAACTAACGTTTAAATTTACATATACTATATTTATTTGAATTGGAGTCAAATATGGACCATTCAAATGAACTAATATTAACAATATGGTGTATTCAATTTTGTCATATCAGTATGTTACGGTCGAATCTTCTAAATCCCAATTGTGTAATGTTAAATTCATGATTATGTACTTTTCTCAACCATAAATTGACTTCATATCAATCAATGGTTGAAACCTATAAGGGGCATATTTGCATTTGTAATATTTAATTCAAATTTTTAACGTTAGATTTAATTTATCTCAATTGTTTAATGTTAAAATTATGGCTATCGATTTTTATCAACCATAGATAGACTATTTATTTGATAAGAATAGAAATTGAGTTGTATATTTACATATACTATATTTATTTGAATTTGAGTCAAATATGGACCTTTCAAATGAACTAATATTAACAATACGGTGTATTCAATTTTATCATATTAGTATGGTAAGGTCGAATCTTCTAAATCCCAATTGTGTAGTGTTAAATTCATCATTATGGACTTTTCTCCACCATAAATTGACTTCATATCAATAAATGGTTGAATCATATAAGGTGCATATTTGCATTTGTATTATTTAATTCAATTTTTTAACCTTAGGTTTAATTTAACTTAATTATTTAATGTTAAAATTATACCTATCGAATTTTTTCAAAGATAGATAGACTATTTATTTGATAATAATAGAAACTAACGTTTATATTTACATATACTATATTTATTTGAATTTGAGTCAAATATGGATCATTCAAATGAACTAATATTAACAATACGGTGTATTCCATTTTGTCATATTAGTATGTTAAGGTCGAATCTTCTAATTCCCAATTGTGTAATTATAAATTCATGATTATGTACTTTTCTCAACCATAAATTGACATCATATCAATCAATGGTTGAAACCTATAAGGGGCATATTTGCATTTGTAATATTTAATTCAAATTTTTAACGTTAGATTTAATTTATCTCAATTGTTTAATGTTAAAATTATGGCTATCGATTTTTTTCATCCATAGATAGACTATTTATTTGATAAGAATAGAAATTGAGTTGTATATTTACATATACTATATTTATTTGAATTTGAGTCAAATATGGACCTTTCAAATGAACTAATATTAACAATACGGTGTATTCAATTTTATCATATTAGTATGGTAAGGTCGAATCTTCTAAATCCCAATTGTGTAGTGTTAAATTCATCATTATGGACTTTTCTCCACCATAAATTGACTTCATATCAATAAATGGTTGAATCATATAATGTGCATATTTGCATTTGTATTATTTAATTCAATTTTTTAACCTTAGGTTTAATTTAACTTAATTATTTAATGTTAAAATTATACCTATCGAATTTTTTCAAAGATAGATAGACTATTTATTTGATAATAATAGAAACTAACGTTTATATTTACATATACTATATTTATTTGAATTTGAGTCAAATATGGATCATTCAAATGAACTAATATTAACAATACGGTGTATTCCATTTTGTCATATTAGTATGTTAAGGTCGAATCTTCTAATTTCCAATTGTGTAATTATAAATTCATGATTATGTACTTTTCTCAACCATAAATTGACATCATATCAATCAATGGTTGAAACTTATAAGGGGCATATTTGCATTTGTAATATTTAATTCAATATTTTAACGTTTGATTTACTTTATCTCAATTATTTAATGTTAAAATTATGGCTATCAATTTTTGTCAACCATAGATAGACTATTTATTTGATAAGAAAAGAAATTAAGGTGTATATTAACATATCCTATATTTATTTGAATTTGATTTAAATATGGACCATTCAAATGAACTAATATTAACAATACGGTGTATTCAATTTTTTCATATAAGTATGTTAAGGTCGAATCTTCTAATTCCCAATTGTGTAATGTTAAATTCATGATTATGGACTTTTCTCAACCATAAATTGACTTCATATCAATAAATGGTTGAAACATATAAGGTGCATATTTGCATTTGTATTATTTAATTCAATTTTTTAACCTTAGGTTTAATTTATCTCAATTATTTAATGTTGAAATTATACATATCGAATTTTTTCAAAGATAGATAGACTATTTATTTGATAATAATAGAAACTAACGTTTATATTTACATATACTATATTTATTTGAATTTGAGTCAAATATGGACCATTCAAATGAACTAATATTAACAATACGGTGTATTCAATTTTGTCATATCAGTATGTTAAGGTCGAATCTTCTAAATCCCAATTGTGTAATGTTAAATTCATGATTATTGATGAGTGCTCAAAAAGCACTACAATAACCATGATTTTATGCAAATTAATTGATTAAAAATACATATATTTATATGTTTTATCATATATTTATATAAATTTGCCTTTTTCGGAATCACGGGTATTTTTATTGTTTTTCAGGTATTTTGGCTTAAAAACGCAATTTAAAGACTCAAAGAGGAATACTTGAAGCAATACATCACAAATATATTAATAAATAAGTGGGAAAAGGTTAACAAACATGGAAAAATTGGACAAAATAGGTCGAAAAGGTCAAAAATGTCAAAAAGACGAAAATCGCGCCGCCGCGCCCCCCGGCCGCCGCGCCCCAGCGCCCAGCTCCGCCCCAAGCAGCAGCGCGCTTCACTGTTCATCCGCGCGCACTGTTCATCCGCGCGCACTGTGCAGACTCGGCACTGTTCATACCCCGTACTGTGCAGCCGCGGTACTGTTCGTACCCGGTACTGTGCAGTCGCCCCCCGTCATGCTGACGTCATCAAATGACGTCAGCAATCAATAATCCGCGTTTTTACATTTTTTTAACATTTTTTTCTCTACTTTTTCTCTCCATCCTCACCTATAAATACCCCCCTTCCCTTCACTTCAAAACACACCTTAAAACCACACTTCTCTCTTCTTTCTTTCTCTCATTTCTTAGTTTTTGAGTTTTCCTTAGTTTCTTTCTTAGTTTCTAAGTTTTTCTTAGTTTCCTTCTTAGTTTTTAGTTCAATTCTCTTAGTTTTAGTGTTCTTCTCTTTTTGAGAGGAACTTGTAATGTTTTTGTAATAATTTAGTTTTTGATTCAATAAATGGGAGTGCAAATTCCGCTTGGAGGTTTTCTAGCAACGGGAATAGCGTCGAAGTTCTGTAAGGATTTTATTTTCTTTACAGTTATTTTTATGCTTTATTCTTACATGTTATATTTAATTTGTCTATGATTAAATTTAACTCTGCTAGCTGTTTATAAACATGATATAATAATAACGTTGTTATGCTTGCGAAATATTAAATAGGTGAAAATTTCTAAAATGAATTGATTTTGTTTTTATTCAAGATTTTATATTAAGAATGTTAGAGAGAAATATATTATTTTTCATTACAAACTTAAAACTGAAAATTAGATTTTAAGGTTTAGTTATCCGGTCTAATTTAGAGTAGTGCTCTTTTATTTGTTGGTACAATCGCCCGGTAGTTAGAATGAAACTCTATTTCAAAAGTTTTTATAAGAATTATTATATGAAAATGTATTGACAACATGTTTTCAATAGTGGTTTTAAAACTTGAAAGTTAGTACTCGGATAATTAAATTCTTATGTTTAATTTGGACACCTTGAATAAAGTTTAAACTGTCTAACCCCACCAAAGGTGGCTTTTAAATGGTTCATTTTCAATCTCTTAGAAAAAGGAATTAATTTAATTAAGCATATTAGTTATCAACCCCACCCATAGGTGTTAATTGATTTGTTTAGTTAACAAAGAATATCTAACCCCACCAAAGGTGGTATTTATATAAAAAAGAGAGAATCAATAAAATATCAATTTATATCTTTAATAACCTAGATAATATGAGCAAAGCATAATTAATTTAGTTATTATATCCATAAATACTCCGCTAATATAAATGATAAAATTTGCATGAATATTTATTGAATCTGTATATATGTTTATTTTTAGATAATTATTTATTGAATTTGTATCTATGTTTATTTTTATGTTATTAGATTATATTTAATTAATCTGTATATATCTTTATTTTATGTTATTAGATTAGGAACACAAAAACCAAACTATCGTGACAGGATGTTTAGGATTTAATTTCGTTTTTAAAACTTTGAATAATAAATTAAAACCCACATACATTCCTTCCTTAGATCGACCTTGGGAGTATACTTATCATTTTCTTCGAAATGATTCGTGCACTTGCGAGAGTTTTATAAATAATAAAACCAAAGTATTTGCGAAGATCGGCGATGCCGGTTTTCGTTCATCAAGTTTTTGGCGCCGTTGCCGGGGAAGGAATAACGGTTTTTAAATTATTTATCAAAATTTTAAAAACATTTTTGTGCTGTAAATAATTGTGATTTTTTTTTGTTTTAATAGAAAAAATAATAATCAAATTTCAAATTTCATAAGAAATAAAAAAAAAATTTAAAAAAATTAAAAAATTAAAAATTAATTTTTTTTAATTGTAAAATAATTTAGAAATTTGAAATTTGAAGTAAAAAATTTTACCGTTCATGAATAGTAAAAAAAAAAACAAATTTTTTTTAAGTTAATAAGAAATAATATAGCGTGAATAGTAAAATAAAATTACCGTTCATAAAAAAAAATATTAAAAAAAAATAAAAAAAAAGATAAAGATTATAGGAATAATAAAAAATATTAAAAAAATTGAAAAATAAATTAAAAATTATCTTTACTTGAATTTATACCTAATTAACTAAATAACATGAAAAGTAAAAATCTAAGGGAGTTCTGTCTAGTAGACTAGTTCTTGGAAGCCTTTTGTGCCACTAGTCTTTCCTGGGAACGTTGCTCTAGCTAGGAGAATGGTATTTAAGGAGCCGTTTGCACCACCATTCTTTCCTGGGAGCACTCTTGGTTAATACTAATTATGTTACAAAAAAAAATTAATAATAATAATAAAAAATTAATTAAAAAACAAAAAAAATTTCTTTTTTAGGGTTTAACTAGTTTTGTTTAGTGCTTTGTATTAAATAACATGTAAATTTTCTCTAAATTTTTTATTTTGTTGACAGGAGTTTTAAATTTACGTTTACAATAGTCTATGCGTGGTAGGAGATCCTTAGGAAACCCTCTTACATCAACAAAACTGGATTCTACCCATCAACCTGTTTTTGAGCCAAACATAGAACCAAGTCTTAATCCTTTACTAGAACCAAAAGAAATGGAGGAAAACCAACATATTAGGGAAACCACGATGAAGGAGTTTGCAAGACCGGTAATAGGCACGGCAACTGCCGCTATCCAGTTGGGAGAGGCTGCTCGAAATTATGACCTTAAAAATATTCATTTTTCTATGCTTCCTTCCTTTTATGGGCTACCTAATGAAGATTCTCTTTCCTTTATGAGAGATTTCTATGCTACGGTCCAAACATTCCCCCTCGGTATTCTAAACGAGGATCAACTTAGGATGAGATGTTTTCCCTACACGTTAAAGGATAAGGCCAAAGCTTGGTTGATGTCACTTCCCCCAGGTTCTCTGATGACATGGGGTAACATTTACAATAAATTCATGGGAAAATTCTATTCCCACCAAAAAACATCAGAGTTGAGAGGAAAGATTGCTACTTTCTCTCAGATGGATGGAGAACCATTCCATGAAGCTTGGGATAGGTTCAAAATGTTTCTCACTCAATGTCCCCATCATAGCTTTCCCCTGCAGTTGCAGAACCAATTCTTTTACGATGGACTTACACAACAATGTCAGTTCATTGTCGACAACGCTGCAGGAGGAGCAATAGGAGAAAAGACTGCCTCAGAGACGTATAACCTCTTTGAGATGTTGGGTGCTAATTCCCAACAGAAAAGCTCCCGAGTGAGAAAAGCTGGAGTTCATGAAATCGACTCCAGTAATGAAGTTCAACAACAACTTGTTCAACTGACTAAGCAAGTTGCCCTTCTCGCTACACAAACCAACACCAATAATGATCAATATGGTTTGTATAGCAACATGGGACATGGTACTGAAGCCTGTCCATATCAAGGAGAAACAACTGGACCTGAACAGGTCAATGTGTTGGGAGCATATCAACAGAGACCAAGGTTTGATCCCAATTCAAATACCTATAATCCTGGGTGGAGAAGTCATCCAAATTTCTCTTGGAGGCAAAACAACCCTCCTTTCACTCAAAGCTCAAACCAGGCAGGACAGCAATTCCACCCACCTATTCCAAGAAGCATTCCCAATAAACCAACCCTGGAGGACAACTTGAATTCCTTTATTCAAGTTTGTAGGGATAACCAATCTAAAACCAATCAACGGTTGGACTCTGTGGAAGGTTCTATCAAAAAGGTGGAAGTTCAAGTTGAATAATTAGTTGAAAATTTGCAAAAAGGCAAAGACTAATTTGAAACTTAAATGAATTCAATGAAGAGGAGACATTGAGTTTTTCATTCTGCAATCTCCAAGCAACGTCTTACTAGAAGACGATAAATTTTAGTCCTGTATGGGAGGTCACCCATTATTGTATTTTCCTTTGTTTTAGTTTGCGTGTAATAAAAATTCAGATGAAATAAAATTCGTTTGTTTCAAACATTCTGTCCATTCGTTTAAATTTAAAAAAAAAATTAGGTTCCTTGCACTTTTTGTTTTTACGTTTTATCAAGTTATAAATATTTCTTAGAGATATCTACTATTGTTTTTAAAAGCAAAATGTTGATACACAATAGGAGGAGGATCATTGTCAACTACAAACAACCATGGGAGATGCTGAAGATAGGCGGAAAAAGATGAAAGAATAAATAATGCCAATCATTGGCAATGTAACTTCCGGTATCCAATTACAAGAGGCTGCAAGGAATTATGAATTGAAAAAGATTCATTATTCTTTGTTGCCTTCCTTTTACGGTATCCCTAATGAAGATCCTTTGCATTTCATTCGAGAATTCTATGCTATTGTCCAAACCTTTCCACTACATGCAATTAATGAAGATCAACTTAGGATGAGGTGTTTTCCTTACACTCTCAAAGATAAAGCTTGGTCATGGTTCATTACTCTACAGTCAGGTTCTCTTAAAACTTGGGAGGCAGTCTATGAAATTTTTATGGGTAGGTTCTATTCCCATCAAAAGACTGTTGATCTAAGAACAAAGATAGCAACATTTTCTCAAATGTATGAAGAGCCCTTTCATGAAGCTTGGGAACGATTCAAACTCCTTTTCATTCAATGTCAAAATCATAGCTTTCCATTACAGCTACAAAACCAATTCTTTTATGATGGATTGACACTACAGAGTCAATACATGGTTGATAATGCTGCTGGAGGTGCTGTAGGAGAAAAGACCGCAGAGGAAACCTATAATCTTTATGAGCTGTTGGGTTCTAATTCCCAACAAAGAGGTGGTAGAAGGAAAGCAAAGGTCAATGAAGTTAGCTCTGATAATGAGATAACCTTGCAACTTGCTGAATTGACTAAACAAGTGCAACTCCTCACTACCCATCAAATTTCAAATCAAGAGGTATATGAAGTGTGTTGTTCAATTGGGCATGGTACTCATAATTGTTCAAATACTTGTGATTCTAGTGTCGATGCCATAGAGGAAGTCCAATCTTTTCAAAGGTATCATCCAAACACCTATAATCACCCAGCCTACACCCAATATCCAACACTAAGGTCGGATAACAACCACCCTTACCCACCAAGCCAATCTTTTAAACCAACCTTAGAAGATAGCTTGAATGCTTTTATTCAAGTTAGTCGTGACAACCAATTGATGACTAATCAAAGGTTGAACACCATGGAGGCTTCGGTTAAAAGAATTGAATCTAAAGTTGGACAGCTGGCTGAACAAATGCAAAAGAAAGAACCAGGAAAGTTGCCCAGTCAACCAGAACAAGCAAAGGATGTTAGAACCCTTCGAAGTGGTAAGGTAGTCAATACCAGTTTACCTGAAATCTCTAACAATCTACCTTGTAGTTCAGGTAACAGAGAAGGCGATACTCTAATCTCGCAAAAAGGAGAAACAAGTGTTAAACTTAACAAGCCTTCTGAAAAACTCATTGGGGGGTCATCCGACACCCCCAAAATTCAAAAGACAACAGAACCACACCAGATACAAGTACCTTTTCCCCACCGGTTAAAAGAATCCAAACAAGATAAGCAATTCAATGATCTTTTTAATATGCTCTCTAAAGTAAATATCAATTTACCATTATTAGAAGTGATCATGAATGTGCCCTCATATGCCAAGTTTTTCAAAGAGTTGAACACTAAGAAAAGGAGGTATGAACTGAATGAACGAGTAGTAGTATCAGAAATTTCTAGCGCTGTACTTCAGCACAAACTACCCCCTAAGTTGAAAGACCCTGGAAGTTTTATTATAAACATAACTATGGGAGATAGGAAGGTTGCTAAAGCAATGCTTGATTTAGGTGCTAGTATAAATTTGATGCCCTACTCTATATTCTTACAACTCAATCTAGGGGATTTAAAACCCACAACTATGTCCCTTCAACTTGCAGATAGATCTCTTAAATATCCAGAGGGAATAGTTGAGGATGTTTTGGTACAGGTAGACAAACTGATAATACCTGTTGACTTTGTGGTTCTGGATATGCAAGAAAATCCAGCATTGGACAGAGAGCACACAATATTGCTTGGTAGGCCATTTATGGCAACTACTAAAACTATTATTGATGTCCAAGATGGAAATTTGACAATGACAGTCTTAGGGGAGACCGTTCATTTTAAAGTTTTTGATTCTTCACCTTTTCCTTCTATTTCTGCCATCGATGAAATATTCGAAGTTGATCCTTTGGATAATCTTGTCCAAAGCACCTTTTTACAAACCAGAATAAAAGACAAGCTTGAAACCGTTCTTACACTTGAAAAGGTTGAAGAAGATTTAGATGAGGAAATTAATGGGTACCTTAAACAACTAGACAATGATGAAGTGATGACAAAATCTAGTACACTTTTAAATCTACCCAGTTCTTCATCTAGTAAAGAGGCCAATGTACCTGAACTTGAACTCAAAGTCTTACCTGAGCACTTAAAATATGTGTTTTTGGGAGAGGGAGAAACTTATCCAGTGATAATTTCTTCAACCTTGACCAAACCACAAGAAAAGGAACTCATCAAAGTGCTTAAACAGTTTAAGAAATCTATAGGTTGGAGTATAGGGGATATAAGAGGCATTAGTCCAACAATGTGTATGCACAAGATCAACTTGGAGGATGGTGCTAAACCTGTACGAGAGGCCCAAAGAAGACTAAACCCAAACATGCAAGAGGTAGTTAAAAAGGAAATTCTTAAATTATTAGAAGAAGGGATTATCTATCCTATTGCAGATAGTAAGTGGGTTAGTCCAGTGCATGTGGTACCAAAGAAATCTGGAATAACAGTTGTTAAGAATGACAAAAGTGAATTAGTGCCCACTAGAATAATCACTGGATGGAGAATGTGTATAGATTTTAGGAAACTAAATTTATATACGAAAAAGGATCACTTTCCTCTTCCATTCATTGATCAAATGTTGGAAAGATTAGCTGGGCACGAATTGTACTATTTTTTTGGATGGACTGTCTGGATATTATCAAGTGCCCATAGCACCAGAAGATCAGGAAAAGACCACATTTACATGTCCTTTTGGGACATTTGCTTTTCGCAGAATGCCATTTGGGTTATGCAATGCCCCTGCCACTTTCCAGAGATGCATGATATCTATTTTCTCGGACATGGTGGAGAAATTCATTGAGATTTTCATGGACGATTTCTCTGTCTTTGGGAACTCATTTGATGATTGCTTACATAAATTGACTTTGGTTTTAGAGAGATGCATTGAATGCAATCTAACCCTTAGTTGGGAGAAAAGTCATTTTATGGTTCAACAAGGGATAGTTTTAGGACATATAATTTCAAACAAGGGTATTGAAGTTGATAAGGCAAAAGTTGAATTGATATCCAAACTACCTCCCCCTACATCTATGAAGGGGATAAGAAGCTTCTTGGGACATGCAGGATTTTACAGACGATTTATTAAAGATTTCTCTAAAATAAGTCGTCCCTTATGTAACTTGCTATCCAAAGATGCTGATTTTGACTTCAACAATGACTGCCTTATTTCCTTTAATACCTTGAAAGATAAACTAACATCTACCCCTGTTATAATGGCACCAAACTGGTCTTTACCCTTTGAAATAATGTGTGACGCTTCTGATTATGCAATAGGAGTAGTCCTGGGACAAAGAGTGGATAAGCGTTTACATGTCATCTACTATGCTAGCAAAACACTCAATGATGCCCAGATGAATTACACCACCACTGAAAAGGAATTCTTGGCTATAGTATTATCTTTAGACAAATTTCGGTCTTATTTAGTAGGATCTAAAGTGATTGTCCATTCTGATCATGCTGCTTTAAGATACCTATTAAGTAAACCAAATGCCAAGCCAAGATTAATCAGGTGGGTCTTACTCTTACAAGAATTTGACCTAGAAATCAAGGATAAGAAAGGCAGTGAAAACTTAGTAGCTGACCATTTGTCTAGGTTGATTTCTGACTTCAATTCTCTTAAAGATGAGAGTAATGACGATATAGTTGAAACCTTTCCTGATGAACAGTTATTTTTCATAGGTCCGAACCCATGGTATGCTGATATTGTAAACTATCTTGCCACTGGTGTTTTGCGACCTAACACTTCATATCAGGACAAGAAAAGGTTTTTTAAAACTATTAAGGACTATTTTTGGGATGACCCTTATTTATACAAAATTGGTCAAGATCAAGTCATCCGGAGATGTGTACCTGAAGAAGAACATAAGAGCATTCTGACTTTTTGTCATGAACTTCATTGTGGGGGTCATTTTGGAGGTGAAAAGACAGCCCGTAAGATATTACAGTCTGGATTCTTTTGGCCCACTCTTTTTAAAGATGCTCATATGTTTTGTGCACAATGTGATAGATGTCAAAGAACAGGAAACATAAGCAAAAGAGATGAAATGCCTTTGACATCTAATTTAGTTGTTGAACTCTTTGATGTATGGGGGATTGACTTCATGGGTCCTTTTCCCTCATCTAATGGTTTTCAATACATTTTGGTTGCTGTGGATTATGTGTCCAAGTGGGTAGAAGCTATCCTCACCAAAACCAATGATGCCAATGTTGTTGTGAAATTCTTGAAAGATTTCATATTCAGTAGGTTCGGAACGCCTAGAGCTATAATAAGTGATGGAGGTAGCCATTTTTGTAACAAACTCTTTGATGGAGTACTAAACAAGTACAACATCACACATAAGGTAGCTACTCCATATCATCCTCAAACTTCCGGTTTAGTGGAAGTAAGTAATAGGCAAATTAAGGGAATACTGGAACGCACTGTGCGTCCTTCAAGGAAGGATTGGGCATTTAAGTTAAATGATGCCTTATGGGCATACCGCACCGCTTACAAAACACCTATTGGGATGAGCCCTTACCGGTTAATCTTTGGGAAAGCATGCCACCTTCCAGTTGAACTTGAACACAAGGCTTACTGGGCAATTAAAGAGCTAAACATGGATTTAGATAAAGCAGGTGAAAAATGATTACTCCAGCTTCATGAGTTGGAAGAAATTAGGAATGAAGCTTATGAGAATGCCAAATTATACAAAGAGCGTACTAAGCGCTATCATGACAAGAGGGTAGTTCCTAAAACTTTTCACCCTGGAATGAAAGTTCTTTTATTTAACTCTCGTTTGAGATTGTTTCCAGGAAAGCTGAGATCAAGATGGGATGGACCATTCAAAATAGTTCAGGTATCTGAATATGGAGTGGTAGAACTATTGGACTCCAAGACACAAAAAACGTTCAAAGTTAATGGCCATCGTGTCAAGCCTTATGTAGAAGAACCAAACAACATTGCTGAAATGGATTGCATTTGGCTGAGTAACCCTTAGCACCAAAAAGATACGTCTTGCTAAGACGTTAAACTAAGCGCTGGATGGGAGGCAACCCATCATGTTAGGTAATTTTTTGTTATTTGTTTTATTTACTTAATTTTATTGTTTATTTTAGTTTACTTGTATGTGAATAATTTTTAAAATTGTTAAAACTAAAATATTTGTTGAGATGTTAGAAGTTCACAGCGATCTGTCTGTATACACTTTAATGATGAATATGATGGATGCACCTGCATTTCTTCATTACTACTTACACATTCTCAAGAAATAGGTAATCTTTCTCCTCTTTTCTCTTTATCTTTAATTTGCAGTTGTTACATTGAGGACAATGTAAGTTCTAGGTTGGGGGTGGTGAAAAGTTACCATGCTTAATAAAAAAATAAAAATAAAAAATCTCACAAAAATTTATCATTTCTTTAAATCAAATTTAAGTAAATAGTTAAGTCTTTGGTACTGTTAGATTAATTTTTTGAAAACATATCATGAAATATTTTGTAATTATTTTTGATAATTAGTTAGTTTTTGTCATAACTAGTATTTCTTGATAAAATGTGGAAATTATATTAAACCCAAAATCGGTGTTTATGAATTTTTTTTTAGTGGAGACTACCCTTGTGAGATATAATTTGAACCTAATTTCTTTTATTCAGAGTGAAATATATATTTTTTTTTTCTACTCCAAACACATTTCTTATTTATTCAAAAGTTTAGATGATCTCTATAGGTATTAGCATTGAATGTATGAATTTTTTCTCATCTTAATAGAGTATCATATATTTTTGATTATTATTTTTGTTTAGATTAAACGATTTGAGTAGAAATTGATAGTATATGCTTATATCTCATTCATGCATGACTGCTACAAAAACAAAAAGACATATCTGGGGTTACCTAAACCAAGATCAAACAGAAAAGCCACAAAATTAACCACTCACCAAAATCCAAAAAAAATGTACAATCTGTACATGGGTTGACTCTCTAAAAAAATACATATATTGAAAAATATCTACAAAAAAAAAAACAATAGAGAGATAAAAAAATATATATAGTATCATCTACATACTATGACCCACATTGCCTACAAAGTTGTGAGTAAAGGCTAATTACAAAAGAAAGATATAGGAAGTAATTCCCTAAAAATTCATTGCAATTTCTTCATTTGTAAAAAGCATATATCTTGAAATTCTTTCTTAATGAGTTTGATTTATGCATAAAAATAATTTTTATATATGATATCTTTATAATTTATACATTCGATTCCTTTCATGAGATCAATGTTAAAATAACACTTTGAGCCTTTATTCTTTATACATATGCGAACATATTAGTTCATTTCTATACATAAACTCTTTCGCATATAAATTAGTATGAGTGTTTGAACCCATAGGATTCAGTGTTTTGAGAGTATTGACTTGTGAGGAATAGAGTCGAAGCGAATTCTGATTCATGACACTGAAATTGGGTAAAATTAAATTGATACATTTTTGATATGAAATATGAAAATGATTTTCGACTAATTATTATAATAAAATCATGATTGTTTAAAGAGATTAAAATAACTTATGCTTGAGATTTTAATTATGATCTTAAAAGAGATTAAAAAGTATGAGACATTTTTGTGATATGTTGTTTTCTTTTATCCTTAAATTAATTTTTGATTTTGTTGTAATTTTAGTTTTTGATTTGATTGTTTTTATTGTTTCTTTTGATTTCTACATTTAGTTCAATGTTTGTGGGTATCATTACTGAAAACCCTCACGAGACTCAAACTCGTCCACTAGGGCAACCTAGGGGTTTAACGGCTTGTTGCATAGGCTAAATGCAACCGTTTCAATCCACGAAAGTGATTTAGGATAGTTTAATTTTTAGTTTTTATCGCTTCTCTTGCTAAGGGACTAGCAAGAAGCTGGTTGGGGGTTGTGATGAGTGCTCAAAAAGCACTAAAATAACCATGATTTTATGCACATTAATTGATTAAAAATACATATATTTATATGTTTTATCATATATTTATATAAATTTGCCTTTTTCGGAATCACGGGTATTTTTATTGTTTTTCAGGTATTTTGGCTTAAAAACGCAATTTAAAGACTCAAACAAGAATACTTGAAGCAATACATCACAAATATATTAATAAATAAGTGGGAAAAGGTCAACAAATATGGAAAAATTGGACAAAATAGGTCGAAAAGGTCAAAAATGTCAAAAAGACGAACATCGCGCCGCCGCGCCGCCCGGTCGCCGCGCCCCAGCGCCCAGCTCCGCCCCAAGCAGCAGCGCGCGCACTGTTCATCCGCGCGCACTGTTCATCCGCGCGCACTGTTCATCCGCGCGCACTGTTCATCCGCGCGCACTGTGCAGACTCGGCACTGTTCATACCCGTTACTGTGCAGCCGCGATACTGTTCATACCCGGTACTGTGCAGTCGCCCCCCGTCATGCTGACGTCATCAAATGACGTCAGCAATCAATAATCCGCGTTTTTACATTTTTTTAACATTTTTTTCTCTACTTTTTCTCTCCATCCTCACCTATAAATACCCCCTTCCCTTCACTTCAAAACACACCTTAAAACCACACTTCTCTCTTCTTTCTTTCTCTCATTTCTTAGTTTTTGAGTTTTCCTTAGTTTCTTTCTTAGTTTCTAAGTTTTTCTTAGTTTCCTTCTTAGTTTTTAGTTCAATTCTCTTAGTTTTAGTGTTCTTCTCTTTTTGAGAGGAACTTGTAATGTTTTTGTAATAATTTAGTTTTTGATTCAATAAATGGGAGTGCAAATTCCGCTTGGAGGTTTTCTAGCAACGGGAATAGCGTCGAAGTTCTGTAAGGATTTTATTTTCTTTACAGTTATTTTTATGCTTTATTCTTACATGTTATATTTAATTTGTCTATGATTAAATTTAACTCTGCTAGCTGTTTATAAACATGATATAATAATAACGTTGTTATGCTTGCGAAATATTAAATAGGTGAAAATTTCTAAAATGAATTGATTTTGTTTTTATTCAAGATTTTATATTAAGAATGTTAGAGAGAAATATATTATTTTTCATTACAAACTTAAAACTGAAAATTAGATTTTAAGGTTTAGTTATCCGGTCTAATTTAGAGTAGTGCTCTTTTATTTGTTGGTACAATCGCCCGGTAGTTAGAATGAAACTCTATTTCAAAAGTTTTTATAAGAATTATTATATGAAAATGTATTGACAACATGTTTTCAATAGTGGTTTTAAAACTTGAAAGTTAGTACTCGGATAATTAAATTCTTATGTTTAATTTGGACACCTTGAATAAAGTTTAAACTGTCTAACCCCACCAAAGGTGGCTTTTAAATGGTTCATTTTCAATCTCTTAGAAAAAGGAATTAATTTAATTAAGCATATTAGTTATCAACCCCACCCATAGGTGTTAATTGATTTGTTTAGTTAACAAAGAATATCTAACCCCACCAAAGGTGGTATTTATATAAAAAAGAGAGAATCAATAAAATATCAATTTATATCTTTAATAACCTAGATAATATGAGCAAAGCATAATTAATTTAGTTATTATATCCATAAATACTCCGCTAATATAAATGATAAAATTTGCATGAATATTTATTGAATCTGTATATATGTTTATTTTTAGATAATTATTTATTGAATTTGTATATATGTTTATTTTTATGTTATTAGATTATATTTAATTAATCTGTATATATCTTTATTTTATGTTATTAGATTAGGAACACAAAAACCAAACTATCGTGACAGGATGTTTAGGATTTAATTTCGTTTTTAAAACTTTGAATAATAAATTAAAACCCACATACATTCCTTCCTTAGATCGACCTTGGGAGTATACTTATCATTTTCTTCGAAATGATTCGTGCACTTGCGAGAGTTTTATAAATATTAAAACCAAAGTATTTGCGAAGATCGGCGATGCCGGTTTTCGTTCATCAATTATGTACTTTTCTCAACCATAAATTGACTTCATATCAATCAATGGTTGAAACTTATAAGGGGCATATTTGCATTTGTAATATTTAATTCAAATTTTTAACGTTAGATTTAATTTATCTCAATTGTTTAATGTTAAAATTATGGCTATCGATTTTTATCAACCATAGATAGACTATTTATTTGATAAGAATAGAAATTGAGTTGTATATTTACATATACTATATTTATTTGAATTTCAGTCAAATATGGACCATTCAAATGAACTAATATTAACAATACGGTGTATTCAATTTTGTCATATCAGTATCTTAAGGTCGAATCTTCTAAATCCCAATTGTGTAATGTTAAATTCATGATTATGGATTTTTCTCAACCATAAATTGACTTCATATCAATAAATGGTTGAAAAATATAAGGTGCATATTTACATTTCTGTTATTAATTCAATTTCATAACCTTTGGTTTAATTTAACTCTATTATTTAAAGTTAAAATTATTGTTTTCGGATTTTTTTAAAGATAAATCGACTATTTATTTGATAATAATAGAAACTAACGTTTAAATTTACATATACTATATTTATTTGAATTTGAGTCAAATATTGACCATTCAAATGAACTAATATTAACAATACGGTGTATTCAATTTTGTCATATCAGTATGTTAAGGTCGAATCTTCTAAATCCCAATTGTGTAATGTTAAATTCATGATTATGTACTTTTCTCAACCATAAATTGACTTCATATCAATCAATGGTTGAAACTTATAAGGGGCATATTTGCATTTGTAATATTTAATTCAATATTTTAACGTTAGATTTACTTTATCTCAATTGTTTAATGTTAAAATTATGGCTATCGATTTTTGTCAACCACAGATAGACTATTTATTTGATAAGAATATAAATTGTGGTGTATATTAACATATCCTATATTTATTTGAATTTGAGTCAAATATGGACCATTCAAATGAACTAATATTAACAATACGGTGTATTCAATTTTGTCATATAAGTTTGTTAAGGTCGAATCTTCTAATTCTCAATTGTGTAATGTTAAATTCATGATTATGGACTTTTCTCAATCATAAATTGACTTCATATCGATAAATGGTTGAAACATATAAGGTGCATATTTGCATTTGTATTATTTAATTCAATTTTTTAACCTTAGGTTTAATTTATCTCAATTATTTAATGTTAAAATTATACCCATCGAATTGTTTCAAAGATAGATAGACTATTTATTTGATAATAATAGAAACTAACGTTTATATTTACATATACTATATTTATTTGAATTTGAGTCAAATATGGACCATTCAAATGAACTAATATTAACAATACGGTGTATTCAATTTTGTCATATCAGTATGTTAAGGTCGAATCTTCTAAATCCCAATTGTGTAATGTTAAATTCATGATTATGTACTTTTCTCAACCATAAATTGACATCATATCAATCAATGGTTGAAACTTATAAGGGGCATATTTTCATTTGTAATATTTAATTCAATATTTTAACGTTAGGTTTAATTTATCTCAATTATTTAATGTTAAAATTATACCTATCGAATTTTTTCAAAGATAGATCGACTATTTTTTTGATAATAATAGAAATTGAGGTCTATATTTACATATACTATATTTATTTGAATTTGAGTCAAATATGGACCATTCAAATGAACTAATATTAACAATACGGTGTATTCAATTTTGTCATATTAGTATGTTAAAGTCGAATCTTCTAAATCACAATTGTGTAATGCAAATTCATGATTATGGACTTTTCTCAACCATACATTGACTTCATATCAATCAATTGTTGAAACTTATAAGGGGCATATTTGCATTTGTAATATTTAATTCAATTTTCTAACGTTAGATTTACTTTATCTAAATTGTTTAATGTTGAAATTATGGCTATCGATTTTTGTCAACCATAGATCGACTATTTATTTGATAATAATAGAAACTAACGTTTATATTTACATATACTATACTTATTTGAATTTGAGTCATATATGTACCATTCAATTGAACTAATATTAACAATACGGTGTATTCCATTTTGTCATATCAGTATCTTAAGGTCGAATCTTCTAAATCCCAATTGTGTAATGTTAAATTCATGATTATTGACTTTTCTCAACCATAAATTAACTTCATATCAATTAATTGTTGAAATTATAAGGGTAATATTTGCATTTGTAATATTTAATTCAATATTTTAACGCTAGATTTACTTTATCTCAATTGTTTAATGGTAAAATTATGGCTATCGATTTTTGTCAACCATAGATAGACTATTTATTTGATAAGAATAGAAATTGAGTTGTATATTTACATATACTATATTTATTTGAATTTGAGTCAAATATGGACCATTCAAATGAACTAATATTAACAATACGGTGTATTCAATTTTGTTATATCAGTATCTTAAGGTCGAATCTTCTAAATCCCAATTGTGTAATGTTAAATACATGATTATGTACTTTTCTCAAACATAAATTGACTTCATATCAATCAATGGTTGAAACTTATAAGGGGTATATTTGCATTTGTAATATTTAATTCAATATTTTAACGTTAGATTTACTTTATCTCAATTGTTTAATGTTAAAATTATGGCTATCGATTTTTGTCAACCATAGACTATTTATTTGATAAGAATAGAAATTGAGTTGTATATTTACATATACTATATTTATTTGAATTTGAGTCAAATATGCACCATTCAAATGAACTAATATTAACAATACTGTGTATTCAATTTTTTCATATTAGTTTCTTAAGGTCGAATCTTCTAAATCCCAATTGTGTAATGTTAAATTCATGATTATGTACTTTTCTCAACCATAAATTGACTTCATATCAATCAATGGTTGAAACTTATAAGGGGTATATTTGCATTTGTATTATTTAATTCAATTTTTTAACCTTAGGTTTAATTTATCTCAATTATTTAATGTTAAAATTATGGCTATCGAATTTTTTCAAAGATAGATCGACTATTTTTCTGATAATAATAGAAACTAACGTTTATATTTACATATACTATATTTATTTGAATTTGAGTCAAATATGAACCATTCAAATGATCTAATATTAACAATACGGTGTATTCAATTTTGTCATATCTGTATGTTAAGGTCGAATCTTCTTAATTGCAATTGTTTAATGTTAAATTCATGATTATTGACTTTTCTCAACCATACATTGACTTTATATCAATCAATGGGTGAAACTTATAAGGGGCATATGTGCATTTGTAATATTTAATTCAATATTTTAACGTTAGATTTACTTTATCTCAATTGTTTAATGTTAAAATTATGGCTATCGATTTTTGTCAACCATAGATAGACTATTTATTTGATAAGAATAGAAATTGAGGTGTATATTTACATATCCTATATTTATTTAAATTTGATTTAAATATGGACTATTCAAATGAACTAATATTAACAATACGGTGTATTCAATTTTGTCATATAAGTATGTAAAGGTCGAATCTTCTAATTCCCAATTGTGTAATGTTAAATTCATGATTATGGACTTTTCTCAACCATAAATTGACTTCATATCAATAAATGGTTGAAACATATAAGGTGCATATTTGCATTTGTATTATTTAATTCAATTTTTTAACATTAGGTTTAATTTATCTCAATTATTTAATGTTAAAATTATGGCTATCGAATTTTTTCAAAGATAGATCGACTATTTTTTTGATAATAATAGAAATTGAGGTCTATATTTACATATAC
Source organism: Hippophae tibetana (assembly GCA_037013495.1). NCBI lineage: Eukaryota > Viridiplantae > Streptophyta > Magnoliopsida > Rosales > Elaeagnaceae > Hippophae > Hippophae tibetana. Next base: position 11,224,232 of record CM072805.1, on the reverse strand, counting down.
TATATTTATTTGAATTTGAGTCAAATATGGACCATTCAAATGAACTAATATTAACAATAGGGTGTATTCAATTTTGTCATATTAGTATGTTAAAGTCGAATCTCCTAAATCCCAATTGTGTAATGTTAAATTCATGATTATGGACTTTTCTCAACCATACATTGACTTCATATCAATCAATGGTTGAAACTTATAAGGGGCATATTTGAATTTGTAATATTTAATTCAATATTCTAACGTTAGATTTACTTTATCAAAATTGTTTAATGTTAAAATTATGGCTATCGATTTTTGTAAACCATAGATAGACTATTTATTTGATAAGAATATAAATTGTGGTGTATATTTACATATACTATATTTATTTGAATTTGAGTCAAATATGTACCATTCAAATGAACTAATATTAACAATACGGTGTATTCCATTTTGTCATATTAGTATGTTAAGGTCGAATCTTCTAAATCCCAATTGTGTAATGTTAAATTCATGATTATGGACTTTTCTCAACCATAAATTGACTTCATATCAATAAATGGTTGAAACATATAAGGTGCATATTTGCATTTGTGTTATTTAATTCAATTTTTTAACCTTTGGTTTAATTTAACTCAATTATTTAAAGTTAAAATTATAGTTATCGGAGTTTTTCAAAGATAGATCGACTATTTATTTGATAATAATAGAAACTAACGTTTAAATTTACATATACTATATTTATTTGAATTTGAGTCAAATATGGACCATTCAAATGAACTAATATTAACAATACCGTGTATTCAATTTTGTCATATCTGTATCTTAAGGTCGAATCTTCTAAATCCCAATTGTGTAATGTTAAATTCATGATTATTGACTTTCCTCAACCATAAAATGACTTCACTTCAATAAATGGTTGAAATATATAAGGTGCATATTTGCATTTATATTATTTAGTTCAATTTTTAAACCTTAGGTTTAATTTATCTCAATTATTTAATGTTAAAATTATGGCTATCGAATTGTTTCAAAGATAGATCGACTATTTATTTGATAATAATAGAAACTAACGTTTATATTTACATATACTATATTTATTTGAATTTGAGTCAAATATGGACCATTCAAATGAACTAATATTAACAATACGGTGTATTCAATTTTATCATATTAGTATGTTAAGGTCGAATCTTCTAAATCCCAATTGTGTAATGTTAAATTCATGATTATGGACTTTTCTCAACCATAAATTGACTTCATATCAATCAATGGTTGAAATTATAAGGGTAATATTTGCATTTGTAATATTTAATTCAATATTTTAACGTTAGATTTACTTTATCTCAATTGTTTAATGTTAAAATTATGGCTATCGATTTTTGTCAACCATAGATAGACTATTTATTTGATAAGAATAGAAATTGAGGTGTATATTTTCATATACTATATTTATTTGAATTTGAGTCAAATATGGACCATTCAAATTAACTAATATTAACAATACGGTGTATTCAATTTTGTCATATCAGTATCTTAAGGTCGAATCTTCTAATTCCCAATTGTGTAATATTAAATTCATGATTATGGACTTTTCTCAACCATACATTGACTTCATATCAATCAATGGTTGAACCTTATAAGGGGCATATTTTCATTTTTAATATTTAATTAAATTTTCTAACGTTAGATTTAATTTATCTAAATTGTTTAATGCTAAAATTATGGCTATCGATTTTTGTCAACCATAGATAGACTATTTATTTGATAAGAAAAGAAATTGAGGTGTATATTTACATATACTATATTTATTTGAAGTTGACTCAAATATGTACCATTCAAATGAACTAATATTAACAATACGGTGTATTCTATTTTGTCATATTAGTATGTTAAGGTCGAATCTTCTAAATCCCAATTGTGTAATGTTAAATTCCTGATTATGGACTTCTCTCAACCATAAATTGACTTCATATCAATAAATGGTTGAAACATATAAGGTGAAAATTTGCATTTGTGTTATTTAATTCAATTTTTTAACCTTTGGTTTAATTTAACTCAATTATTTAAAGTTAAAATTATAGTTATTGGATTTTTTCAAAGATAGATCGACTATTTATTTGATAATAATAGAAACTAACGTTTAAATTTACATATACTATATTTATTTGAATTTGAGTCAAATATGGACCATTCAAATGAACTAATATTAACCATAGGGTGTATTGAATTTTGTCATATCAGTATGTTAAGGTCAAATCTTCTAATCCCAATTGTGTAATGTTAAATTCATGATTATGGACTTTTCTCGACCAAAAATTGACTTCATATCAATAAATGGTGGAAACATATAAGGTGCATATTTGCATTTGTGTTATTTAATTCAATTTTTTAACCTTTGGTATAATTTAACTCAATTATTTAAATTTAAAATTATAGCTATGGCAGTTTTTCAAAGATAGATCGACTATTTATTTGATAATAATAGAAACTTACGTTTAAATTTACATATACTATATTTATTTGAATTTGAGTCAAATATGGACCATTCAAATGAATTAATATTAACAATACGGTGTATTCAATTTTATCATATTAGTATGTTAAGGTCGAATCTTCTAAATCCCAATTGTGTAATGTTAAATTCATCATTATGAACTTTTCTCAACCATAAATTGACTTCATATCAATAAATGGTTGAATCATATAAGGTGCATATTTGCATTTGTATTATTTAATTCAATTTTTTAACCTTAGGTTTAATTTCACTCAATTATTTAATGTTAAAATTATGGCTATCGAATATTTTCAAAGATAGATAGAATATTTATTTGATAATAATAGAAACTAACGTTTATATTTACATATACTATATTTATTTGAATTTGAGTCAAATATGAACCATTCAAATGAACTAATATTAACAATATGGTGTATTCAATTTTGTCATATCAGTATGTTAAGGTCGAATCTTCTAAATCACAATTGTGTAATGTTAAATTCATGATTATGGACTTTTCTCAACCATAAATTGACTTCATATCAATCAATGGTTGAAACTTATAAGGGGCATATTTGCATTTGTAATATTTAATTCAAATATTTAACGTTAGATTTAATTTATCTCAATTGTTTAATGTTAAAATTATAGCTATCGATTTTTGTCAACCATAGATAAACTATTTATTTGATAAGAACAGAAATTGAGGTGTATATTTACATATACTATATTTATTTGAATTTGAGTCAAATATGGACCATTCAAATGAACTAATATTTACAATACGGTGTATTCAATTTTGTCATATCAGTATGTTAAGGTCGAATCTTCTAAATCACAATTGTGTAATGTTAAATTCATGATTATGGACTTTTCTCAACCATAAATTGACTTCATATCAATCAATGGTTGAAACTTATAAGGGGCATATTTTCATTTGTAATATTTAATTCAAATATTTAACGTTAGATTTAATTTATCTCAATTGTTTAATGTTAAAATTATAGCTATCGATTTTTGTCAACCATAGATAAACTATTTATTTGATAAGAACAGAAATTGAGGTGTATATTTACATATACTATATTTATTTGAATTTGAGTCAAATATGGACCATTCAAATGAACTAATATTTATAATACGGTGTATTCAATTTTGTCATATCAGTATGTTAAGGTCGAATCTTCTAAATCCCAATTGTGTAATGTTAAATTCCTAATTATGGACTTTTCTCAACCATAAATTGACTTCATATCATTCAATGGTTGAAACTTATAAGGGGCATATTTGCATTTGTAATATTTAATTCAAATATTTAACATTAGATTTAATTTATCTCAATTGTTTAATGTTAAAATTATAGCTATCGATTTTTGTCAACCATAGATAAACTATTTATTTGATAATAATAGAAACTGAGTTGTATATTTACATATAATATATTTAATTGAATTTGAGTCAAATATGGACTATTCAAATGAACTAATATTTACAATACGGTGTATTCAATTTTGTCATATCAGTATGTTAAGGTCGAATCTTCTAAATCCCAATTGTGTAATGTTAAATTCATGATTATGTACTTTTCTCAACCATAAATTGACTTCATATCAATCAATGGTTGAAACTTATAAGGGGCATATTTGCATTTGTAATATTTAATTCAATATTTTAACGTTAGATTTACTTTATCTCAATTGTTTAATGTTAAAATTATGGCTATCGATTTTTGTCAACCACAGATAGACTATTTATTTGATAAGAATATAAATTGTGGTGTATATTAACATATCCTATATTTATTTGAATTTGAGTCAAATATGAACCATTCAAATGAACTAATATTAACAATACGGTGTATTCAATTTTGTCATATAAGTTTGTTAAGGTCGAATCTTCTAATTCTCAATTTTGTAATGTTAAATTCATGATTATGGACTTTTCTCAATCATAAATTGACTTCATATCGATAAATGGTTGAAACATATAAGGTGCATATTTGCATTTGTATTATTTAATTCAATTTTTTAACCTTAGGTTTAATTTATCTCAATTATTTAATGTTAAAATTATACCCATCGAATTGTTTCAAAGATAGATAGACTATTTATTTGATAATAATAGAAACTAACGTTTATATTTACATATACTATATTTATTTGAATTTGAGTCAAATATGGACCATTCAAATGAACTAATATTAACAATACGGTGTATTCAATTTTGTCATATCAGTATGTTAAGGTCGAATCTTCTAAATCCCAATTGTGTAATGTTAAATTCATGATTATGTACTTTTCTCAACCATAAATTGACATCATATCAATCAATGGTTGAAACTTATAAGGGGCATATTTTCATTTGTAATATTTAATTCAATATTTTAACGTTAGATTTACTTTATCTCAATTATTTAATGTTAAAATTATGGCTATCGAATTTTTTCAAAGATAGATCGACTATTTTTTTGATAATAATAGAAATTGAGGTCTATATTTACATATACTATATTTATTTCAATTTGAGTCAAATATGGACCATTCAAATGAACTAATATTAACAATACGGTGTATTCAATTTTGTCATATTAGTATGTTAAAGTCGAATCTTCTAAATGACAATTGTGTAATGTAAATTCATGATTATGGACTTTTCTCAACCATACATTGACTTCATATCAATCAATTGTTGAAACTTATAAGGGGCATATTTGCATTTGTAATATTTAATTCAATTTTCTAACGTTAGATTTACTTTATCTAAATTGTTTAATGTTAAAATTATTGCTATCGATTTTTGTCAACCATAGATCGACTATTTATTTGATAATAATAGAAACTAACGTTTATATTTACATATACTATACTTATTTGAATTTGAGTCAAATATGGACCATTCAATTGAACTAATATTAACAATACGGTGTATTCCATTTTGTCATATTAGTATGTTAAGGTCGAATCTTCTAAATCCCAATTGTGTAATGTTAAATTCACGATTATGGACTTTTCTCAACCATAAATTGACTTCAAATCAATTAATGCTTGAAATTATAAGGGTAATATTTGCATTTGTAATATTTAATTCAATATTTTAACGTTAGATTTACTCTATCTCAATTGTTTAATGTTAAAATTATGGCTATCGATTTTTGTCAACCATAGATAGACTAGTTATTTGATAAGAATAGAAATTGAGTTGTATATTTACATATACTATATTTATTTGAATTTGAGTCAAATATGGACCATTCAAATGAACTAATATTAACAATACGGTGTATTCAATTTTATCATATTAGTATGTTAAGGTCGAATCTTCTAAATCCCAATTGTGTAATGTTAAATTCATGATTATGGACTTTTCTCAACCATAAATTGACTTCATATCAATCAATGGTTGAAATTATAAGGGTAATATTTGCATTTGTAATATTTAATTCAATATTTTAACGCTAGATTTACTTTATCTCAATTGTTTAATGGTAAAATTATGGCTATCGATTTTTGTCAACCATAGATAGACTATTTATTTGATAAGAATAGAAATTGAGTTGTATATTTACATATACTATATTTATTTGAATTTGAGTCAAATATGGACCATTCAAATGAAATAATATTAACAATACGGTGTATTCAATTTTGTCATATTAGTATGTTAAGGTCGAATCTTCTAATTCCCAATTGTGTAATGTTAAATTCATGATTATAGACTTTTCTCAACCATAAATTGACTTCATATCAATTAATGGTTGAAACTTATAAGGGTAATATTTGCATTTGTAATATTTAATTCAATATTTTAACGTTAGATTTACTTTATCTCAATTGTTTAATGTTAAAATTATGGCTATCGATTTTTGTCAACCATAGACTATTTATTTGATAAGAATAGAAATTGAGGTGTATATTAACATATCCTATATTTATTTGAATTTGATTTAAATATGGACCATTCAAATGAACTAATTTTAACAATACGGTGTATTCAATTTTGCCATATAAGTATGTTAAGGTCGAATCTTCTAATTCCCAATTGTGTAATGTTAAATTCATGATTATGGACTTTTCTCAACCATAAATTGACTTCATATCAATAAATGGTTGAAACATATAAGGTGCATATTTGCATTTGTATTATTTAATTCAATTTTTTAACCTTAGGTTTAATTTATCTCAATTATTTAATGGTAAAATTATAGCTATCGAATTTTTTCAAAGATAGATAGACTATTTATTTGATAATAATAGGAACTAACGTTTATATTTACATATACTATATTTATTTGAATTTGAGTCAAATATGGACCATTCAAATGAACTAATATTAACAATACGGTGTATTCAATTTTGTCATATTAGTTTGTTAAAGTCGAATCTTCTAAATCCCAATTGTGTAATGTAAATTCATGATTATGGACTTTTCTCAACCATACAATGACTTCATATTAATCAATTGTTGAAACTTATAAGGGGCATATTTGCATTTGTAATATTTAATTCAATTTTCTAACGTTAGATTTACTTTATCTAAATTGTTTAATGTTGAAATTATGGCTATCGATTTTTGTCAACCATAGATCGACTATTTATTTGATAATAATAGAAACTAACGTTTATATTTACATATACTATATTTATTTGAATTTGAGTCAAATATGGACCATTCAAATTTACTAATATTAACAATACGGTGTATTCAATTTTGTCATATCAGTATCTTAAGGTCGAATCTTCTAAATCCCAATTGTGTAATGTTAAATTCATGATTATTGACTTTTCTCAACCATAAATTAACTTCATATCAATTAATTGTTGAAATTATAAGGGTAATATTTGCATTTGTAATATTTAATTCAATATTTTAACGCTAGATTTACTTTATCTCAATTGTTTAATGGTAAAATTATGGCTATCGATTTTTGTCAACCATAGATAGACTATTTATTTGATAAGAATAGAAATTGAGTTGTATATTTACATATACTATATTTATTTGAATTTGAGTCAAATATGGACCATTCAAATGAACTAATATTAACAATACGGTGTATTCAATTTTGTTATATCAGTATCTTAAGGTCGAATCTTCTAAATCCCAATTGTGTAATGTTAAATACATGATTATGTACTTTTCTCAAACATAAATTGACTTCATATCAATCAATGGTTGAAACTTATAAGGGGTATATTTGCATTTGTAATATTTAATTCAATATTTTAACGTTAGATTTACTTTATCTCAATTGTTTAATGTTAAAATTATGGCTATCGATTTTTGTCAACCATAGACTATTTATTTGATAAGAATAGAAATTGAGTTGTATATTTACATATACTATATTTATTTGAATTTGAGTCAAATATGCACCATTCAAATGAACTAATATTAAAAATACTGTGTATTCAATTTTTTCATATTAGTTTCTTAAGGTCGAATCTTCTAAATCCCAATTGTGTAATGTTAAATTCATGATTATGTACTTTTCTCAACCATAAATTGACTTCATATCAATCAATGGTTGAAACTTATAAGGGGCATATTTGCATTTGTATTATTTAATTCAATTTTTTAACCTTAGGTTTAATTTATCTCAATTATTTAATGTTAAAATTATGGCTATCGAAATTTTTCAAAGATAGATCGACTATTTTTCTGATAATAATAGAAACTAACGTTTATATTTACATATACTATATTTATTTGAATTTGAGTCAAATATGAACCATTCAAATGAACTAATATTAACAATACGGTGTATTCAATTTTGTCATATCTGTATGTTAAGGTCGAATCTTCTAAATTGCAATTGTGTAATGTTAAATTCATGATTATTGACTTTTCTCAACCATACATTGACTTTATATCAATCAATGGGTGAAACTTATAAGGGGCATATGTGCATTTGTAATATTTAATTCAATATTTTAACGTTAGATTTACTTTATCTCAATTGTTTAATGTTAAAATTATGGCTATCGATTTTTGTCAACCATAGATAGACTATTTATTTGATAAGAATATAAATTGTGGTGTATATTTACATATACTATATTTATTTGAATTTGAGTCAAATATGTACCATTCAAATGAACTAATATTAACAATACGGTGTATTCAATTTTGTCATATAAGTATGTTAAGGTCGAATCTTCTAAATCCCAATTGTGTAATGTTAAATTCATGATTATGTACTTTTCTCAACCATAAATTGACATCATATCAATCAATTGTTGAAACTTATAAGGGGCATATTTTCATTTGTAATATTTAATTCAATATTTTAACGTTAGATTTACTTTATCTCAATTATTTAATGTTAAAATTATGGCTATCGAATTTTTTCAAAGATAGATCGACTATTTTTTTGATAATAATAGAAATTGAGGTCTATATTTACATATACTATATTTATTTGAATTTGAGTCAAATATGGACCATTCAAATGAACTAATATTAACAATACGGTGTATTCAATTTTGTCATATTAGTATGTTAAAGTCGAATCTTCTAAATCAAAATTGTGTAATGCAAATTCATGATTATGGACTTTTCTCAACCATACATTGACTTCATATCAATCAATTGTTGAAACTTATAAGGGGCATATTTGCATTTGTAAGATTTAATTCAATTTTCTAACGTTAGATTTACTTTATCTAAATTGTTTAATGTTAAAATTATTGCTATCGATTTTTGTCAACCATAGATCGACTATTTATTTAATAATAATAGAAACTAACGTTTATATTTACATATACTATACTTATTTGAATTTGAGTCAAATATGGACCATTCAATTGAACTAATATTAACAATACGGTGTATTCCATTTTGTCATATTAGTATGTTAAGGTCGAATCTTCTAAATCCCAATTGTGTAATGTTAAATTCACGATTATGGACTTTTCTTAACCATAAATTGACTTCAAATGAATTAATGCTTGAAATTATAAGGGTAATATTTGCATTTGTAATATTTAATTCAATATTTTAACGTTAGATTTACTCTATCTCAATTGTTTAATGTTAAAATTATGGCTATCGATTTTTGTCAACCATAGATAGACTAGTTATTTGATAAGAATAGAAATTGAGTTGTATATTTAAATATACTATATTTATTTGAATTTGAGTCAAATATGGACCATTCAAATGAACTAATATTAACAATACGGTGTATTCAATTTTGTCATATCAGTAACTTAAGGTCGAATCTTCTAAATCCCAATTGTGTAATGTTAAATTCATGATTACGGATTTTTCTCAACCATAAATTAACTTCATATCAATCAATGGTTCAAACTTATAAGGGGCATATTTGCATTTGTAATATTTAATTCAATATTTTAACGCTAGATTTACTTTATCTCAATTGTTTAATGGTAAAATTATGGCTATCGATTTTTGTCAACCATAGATAGACTATTTATTTGATAAGAATAGAAATTGAGTTGTATATTTACATATACTATATTTATTTGAATTTGAGTCAAATATGGACCATTCAAATGAACTAATATTAACAATACGGTGTATTCAATTTTGTTATATCATTATCTTAAGGTCGAATCTTCTAAATCCCAATTGTGTAATGTTAAATACATGATTATGTACTTTTCTCAAACATAAATTGACTTCATATCAATCAATGGTTGAAACTTATAAGGGGCATATTTGCATTTGTAATATTTAATTCAATATTTTAACGTTAGATTTACTTTATCTCAATTGTTTAATGTTAAAATTATGGCTATCGATTTTTGTCAACCATAGACTATTTATTTGATAAGAATAGAAATTGAGGTGTATATTAACATATCCTATATTTATTTGAATTTGATTTAAATATGGACCATTCAAATGAACTAATTTTAACAATACGGTGTATTCAATTTTGTCATATTAGTATGTTAAGGTCGAATCTTCTAAATCCCAATTGTATAATGTTAAATTCATGATTATGGACTTTTCTCAACCATAAATTGACTTCATATCAATAAATGGTTGAAACATATAAGGTGCATATTTGCATTTGTATTATTTAATTCAATTTTTTAACCTTAGGTTTAATTTAACTCAATTATTTAATGGTAAAATTATAGCTATCGAATTTTTTCAAAGATAGATCGACTATTTATTTGATAATAATAGGAACTAACGTTTATATTTACATATACTATATTTATTTGAATTTGAGTCAAATATGGACCATTCAAATGAACTAATATTAACAATACGGTGTATTCAATTTTGTCATATTAGTTTGTTAAAGTCGAATCTTCTAAATCCCAATTGTGTAATGTAAATTCATGATTATGGACTTTTCTCAACCATACATTGACTTCATATTAATCAATTGTTGAAACTTATAAGGGGCATATTTGCATTTGTAATATTTAATTCAATTTTCTAACGTTAGATTTACTTTATCTAAATTGTTTAATGTTGAAATTATGGCTATCGATTTTTGTCAACCATAGATCGACTATTTATTTGATAATAATAGAAACTAACGTTTATATTTACATATACTATATTTATTTGAATTTGAGTCAAATATGGACCATTCAAATTTACTAATATTAACAATACGGTGTTTTCAATTTTGTCATATCAGTATCTTAAGGTCGAATCTTCTAAATCCCAATTGTGTAATGTTAAATTCATGATTATTGACTTTTCTCAACCATAAATTAACTTCATATCAATTAATTGTTGAAATTATAAGGGTAATATTTGCATTTGTAATATTTAATTCAATATTTTAACGCTAGATTTACTTTATCTCAATTATTTAATGGTAAAATTATGGCTATCGATTTTTGTCAACCATAGATAGACTATTTATTTGATAAGAATAGAAATTGAGTTGTATATTTACATATACTATATTTATTTGAATTTGAGTCAAATATGGACCATTCAAATGAACTAATATTAACAATACGGTGTATTCAATTTTGTTATATCAGTATCTTAAGGTCGAATCTTCTAAATCCCAATTGTGTAATGTTAAATACATGATTATGTACTTTTCTCAAACATAAATTGACTTCATATCAATCAATGGTTGAAACTTATAAGGGGTATATTTGCATTTGTAATATTTAATTCAATATTTTAACGTTAGATTTACTTTATCTCAATTGTTTAATGTTAAAATTATGGCTATCGATTTTTGTCAACCATAGACTATTTATTTGATAAGAATAGAAATTGAGTTGTATATTTACATATACTATATTTATTTGAATTTGAGTCAAATATGCACCATTCAAATGAACTAATATTAAAAATACTGTGTATTCAATTTTTTCATATTAGTTTCTTAAGGTCGAATCTTCTAAATCCCAATTGTATAATGTTAAATTCATGATTATGTACTTTTCTCAACCATAAATTGACTTCATATCAATCAATGGTTGAAACTTATAAGGGGCATATTTGCATTTGTATTATTTAATTCAATTTTTTAACCTTAGGTTTAATTTATCTCAATTATTTAATGTTAAAATTATGGCTATCGAATTTTTTCAAAGATAGATCGACTATTTTTCTGATAATAATAGAAACTAACGTTTATATTTACATATACTATATTTATTTGAATTTGAGTCAAATATGAACCATTCAAATGAACTAATATTAACAATACGGTGTATTCAATTTTGTCATATCTGTATGTTAAGGTCGAATCTTCTAAATTGCAATTGTGTAATGTTAAATTCATGATTATTGACTTTTCTCAACCATACATTGACTTTATATCAATCAATGGGTGAAACTTATAAGGGGCATATGTGCATTTGTAATATTTAATTCAATATTTTAACGTTAGATTTACTTTATCTCAATTGTTTAATGTTAAAATTATGGCTATCGATTTTTGTCAACCATAGATAGACTATTTATTTGATAAGAATAGAAATTGAGGTGTATATTTACATATCCTATATTTATTTAAATTTGATTTAAATATGGACTATTCAAATGAACTAATATTAACAATACGGTGTATTCAATTTTGTCATATAAGTATGTTAAGGTCGAATCTTCTAATTCCCAATTGTGTAATGTTAAATTCATGATTATGGACTTTTCTCAACCATAAATTGACTTCATATCAATAAATGGTTGAAACATATAAGGTGCATATTTGCATTTGTATTATTTAATTCAATTTTTTAACCTTAGGTTTAATTTATATCAATTATTTAATGTTAAAATTATGGCTATCGAATTTTTTCAAAGATAGATCGACTATTTTTTTGATAATAATAGAAATTGAGGTCTATATTTACATATACTATATTTATTTGAATTTGAGTCAAATATGGACCATTCAAATGAACTAATATTAACAATAGGGTGTATTCCATTTTGTCATATTAGTATGTTAAAGTCGAATCTCCTAAATCCCAATTGTGTAATGTTAAATTCATGATTATGGACTTTTCTCAACCATACATTGACTTCATATCAATCAATGGTTCAAACTTATAAGGGGCATATTTGAATTTGTAATATTTAATTCAATATTCTAACGTTAGATTTACTTTATCTAAATTGTTTAATGTTAAAATTATGGCTATCGATTTTTGTCAACCATAGATAGACTATTTATTTGATAAGAATATAAATTGTGGTGTATATTTACATATACTATATTTATTTGAATTTGAGTCAAATATGTACCATTCAAATGAAGTAATATTAACAATACGGTGTATTCCATTTTGTCATATTAGTATGTTAAGGTCGAATCTTCTAAATCCCAATTGTGTAATGTTAAATTCATGATTATGGACTTTTCTCAACCATAAATTGACTTCATATCAATAAATGGTTGAAACATATAAGGTGCATATTTGCATTTGTGTTATTTAATTCAATTTTTTAACCTTTGGTTTAATTTAACTCAATTATTTAAAGTTAAAATTATAGTTATCGGAGTTTTTCAAAGATAGATCGACTATTTATTTGATAATAATAGAAACTAACGTTTAAATTTACATATACTATATTTATTTGAATTTGAGTCAAATATGGACCATTCAAATGAACTAATATTAACAATACGGTGTATTCAATTTTGTCATATCTGTATCTTAAGGTCGAATCTTCTAAATCCCAATTGTGTAATGTTAAATTCATGATTATTGACTTTTCTCAACCATAAAATGACTTCACTTCAATAAATGGTTGAAATATATAAGGTGCATATTTGCATTTATATTATTTAATTCAATTTTTAAACCTTAGGTTTAATTTATCTCAATTATTTAATGTTAAAATTATGGCTATCGAATTGTTTCAAAGATAGATCGACTATTTATTTGATAATAATAGAAACTAACGTTTATATTTACATATACTATATTTATTTGAATTTGAGTCAAATATGGACCATTCAAATGAACTAATATTAACAATACGGTGTATTCAATTTTATCATATTAGTATGTTAAGGTCGAATCTTCTAAATCGCAATTGTGTAATGTTAAATTCATGATTATGGACTTTTCTCAACCATAAATTGACTTCATATCAATCAATGGTAGAAATTATAAGGGTACTATTTGCATTTGTAATATTTAATTCAATATTTTAACGTTAGATTTACTTTATCTCAATTGTTTAATGTTAAAATTATGGCTATCGATTTTTGTCAACCATAGATAGACTATTTATTTGATAAGAATAGAAATTGAGGTGTATATTTTCATATACTATATTTATTTGAATTTGAGTCAAATATAGACCATTCAAATTACCTAATATTAACAATACGGTGTATTCAATTTTGTCATATCAGTATCTTAAGGTCGAATCTTCTAATTCCCAATTGTGTAATATTAAATTCATGATTATGGACTTTTCTCAACCATACATTGACTTCATATCAATCAATTGTTGAACCTTATAAGGGGCATATTTTCATTTTTAATATTTAATTAAATTTTCTAACGTTAGATTTAATTTATCTAAATTGTTTAATGCTAAAATTATGGCTATCGATTTTTGTCAACCATAGATAGACTATTTATTTGATAAGAATAGAAATTGAGGTGTATATTTACATATACTATATTTATTTGAAGTTGACTCAAATATGTACCATTCAAATGAACTAATATTAACAATACGGTGTATTCTATTTTGTCATATTAGTATGTTAAGGTCGAATCTTCTAAATCCCAATTGTGTAATGTTAAATTCATGATTATGGACTTCTCTCAACCATAAATTGACTTCATATCAATAAATGGTTGAAACATATAAGGTGAAAATTTGCATTTGTGTTATTTAATTCAATTTTTTAACCTTTGGTTTAATTTAACTCAATTATTTAAAGTTAAAATTATAGTTATTGGATTTTTTCAAAGATAGATCGACTATTTATTTGATAATAATAGAAACTAACGTTTAAATTTACATATACTATATTTATTTGAATTTGAGTCAAATATGGACCATTCAAATGAACTAATATTAACCATACGGTGTATTGAATTTTGTCATATCAGTATGTTAAGGTCAAATCTTCTAATCCCAATTGTGTAATTTTAAATTCATGATTATGGACTTTTCTCGACCAAAAATTGACTTCATATCAATAAATGGTGGAAACATATAAGGTGCATATTTGCATTTGTGTTATTTAATTCAATTTTTTAACCTTTGGTATAATTTAAGTCAATTATTTAAATTTAAAATTATAGCTATCGCAGTTTTTCAAAGATAGATCGACTATTTATTTGATAATAATAGAAACTTACGTTTAAATTTACATATACTATATTTATTTGAATTTGAGTCAAATATGGACCATTCAAATGAACTAATATTAACAATACGGTGTATTCAATTTTATCATATTAGTATGTTAAGGTCGAATCTTCTAAATCCCAATTGTGTAATGTTAAATTCATCATTATGAACTTTTCTCAACCATAAATTGACTTCATATCAATAAATGGTTGAATCATATAAGGTGCATATTTGCATTTGTATTATTTAATTCAATTTTTTAACCTTAGGTTTAATTTAACTCAATTATTTAATGTTAAAATTATGGCTATCGATTTTTGTCAACAATAGATAGACTATTTATTTGATAAGAATATAAATTGAGGTGTATATTTACATATAATATATTTATTTGAATTTGAGTCAAATATGGACCATTCAAATGAACTAATACTAACAATACGGTGTATTCCATTTTTTCATATTAGTATGTTAAGGTCGAATGTTCTAAATCCCAATTGTGTAATGTTAAATTCATCATTATGAACTTTTCTCAACCATAAATTGACTTCATATCAATAAATGGTTGAATCATATAAGGTGCATATTTGCATTTGTGTTATTTAATTCAATTTTTTAACCTTTGGTATAATTTAAGTCAATTATTTAAATTTAAAATTATAGCTATCGCAGTTTTTCAAAGATAGATCGACTATTTATTTGATAATAATAGAAACTTACGTTTAAATTTACATATACTATATTTATTTGAATTTGAGTCAAATATGGACCATTCAAATGAACTAATATTAACAATACGGTGTATTCAATTTTATCATATTAGTATGTTAAGGTCGAATCTTCTAAATCCCAATTGTGTAATGTTAAATTCATCATTATGAACTTTTCTCAACCATAAATTGACTTCATATCAATAAATGGTTGAATCATATAAGGTGCATATTTGCATTTGTATTATTTAATTCAATTTTTTAACCTTAGGTTTAATTTAACTCAATTATTTAATGTTAAAATTATGGCTATCGATTTTTGTCAACAATAGATAGACTATTTATTTGATAAGAATAGAAATTGAGGTGTATATTTACATATACTATATTTATTTGAATTTGAGTCAAATATGCACCATTCAAATGAACTAATATTAAAAATACTGTGTATTCAATTTTTTCATATTAGTTTCTTAAGGTCGAATCTTCTAAATCCCAATTGTGTAATGTTAAATTCATGATTATGTACTTTTCTCAACCATAAATTGACTTCATATCAATCAATGGTTGAAACTTATAAGGGGCATATTTGCATTTGTATTATTTAATTCAATTTTTTAACCTTAGGTTTAATTTATCTCAATTATTTAATGTTAAAATTATGGCTATCGAATTTTTTCAAAGATAGATCGACTATTTTTCTGATAATAATAGAAACTAACGTTTATATTTACATATACTATATTTATTTGAATTTGAGTCAAATATGAACCATTCAAATGAACTAATATTAACAATACGGTGTATTCAATTTTGTCATATCTGTATGTTAAGGTCGAATCTTCTAAATTGCAATTGTGTAATGTTAAATTCATGATTATTTACTTTTCTCAACCATACATTGACTTTATATCAATCAATGGGTGAAACTTATAAGGGGCATATGTGCATTTGTAATATTTAATTCAATATTTTAACGTTAGATTTACTTTATCTCAATTGTTTAATGTTAAAATTATGGCTATCGATTTTTGTCAACCATAGATAGACTATTTATTTGATAAGAATAGAAATTGAGGTGTATATTTACATATCCTATATTTATTTAAATTTGATTTAAATATGGACTATTCAAATGAACTAATATTAACAATACGGTGTATTCAATTTTGTCATATAAGTATGTTAAGGTCGAATCTTCTAATTCCCAATTGTGTAATGTTAAATTCATGATTATGGACTTTTCTCAACCATAAATTGACTTCATATCAATAAATGGTTGAAACATATAAGGTGCATATTTGCATTTGTATTATTTAATTCAATTTTTTAACCTTAGGTTTAATTTATATCAATTATTTAATGTTAAAATTATGGCTATCGAATTTTTTCAAAGATAGATCGACTATTTTTTTGATAATAATAGAAATTGAGGTCTATATTTACATATACTATATTTATTTGAATTTGAGTCAAATATGGACCATTCAAATGAACTAATATTAACAATAGGGTGTATTCCATTTTGTCATATTAGTATGTTAAAGTCGAATCTCCTAAATCCCAATTGTGTAATGTTAAATTCATGATTATGGACTTTTCTCAACCATACATTGACTTCATATCAATCAATGGTTCAAACTTATAAGGGGCATATTTGAATTTGTAATATTTAATTCAATATTCTAACGTTAGATTTACTTTATCTAAATTGTTTAATGTTAAAATTATGGCTATCGATTTTTGTCAACCATAGATAGACTATTTATTTGATAAGAATATAAATTGTGGTGTATATTTACATATACTATATTTATTTGAATTTGAGTCAAATATGTACCATTCAAATGAAGTAATATTAACAATGCGGTGTATTCCATTTTGTCATATTAGTATGTTAAGGTCGAATCTTCTAAATCCCAATTGTGTAATGTTAAATTCATGATTATGGACTTTTCTCAACCATAAATTGACTTCATATCAATAAATGGTTGAAACATATAAGGTGCATATTTGCATTTGTGTTATTTAATTCAATTTTTTAACCTTTGGTTTAATTTAACTCAATTATTTAAAGTTAAAATTATAGTTATCGGAGTTTTTCAAAGATAGATCGACTATTTATTTGATAATAATAGAAACTAACGTTTAAATTTACATATACTATATTTATTTGAATTTGAGTCAAATATGGACCATTCAAATGAACTAATATTAACAATACGGTGTATTCAATTTTGTCATATCTGTATCTTAAGGTCGAATCTTCTAAATCCCAATTGTGTAATGTTAAATTCATGATTATTGACTTTTCTCAACCATAAAATGACTTCACTTCAATAAATGGTTGAAATATATAAGGTGCATATTTGCATTTATATTATTTAATTCAATTTTTAAACCTTAGGTTTAATTTATCTCAATTATTTAATGTTAAAATTATGGCTATCGAATTGTTTCAAAGATAGATCGACTATTTATTTGATAATAATAGAAACTAACGTTTATATTTACATATACTATATTTATTTGAATTTGAGTCAAATATGGACCATTCAAATGAACTAATATTAACAATACGGTGTATTCAATTTTATCATATTAGTATGTTAAGGTCGAATCTTCTAAATCGCAATTGTGTAATGTTAAATTCATGATTATGGACTTTTCTCAACCATAAATTGACTTCATATCAATCAATGGTTGAAATTATAAGGGTAATATTTGCATTTGTAATATTTAATTCAATATTTTAACGTTAGATTTACTTTATCTCAATTGTTTAATGTTAAAATTATGGCTATCGATTTTTGTCAACCATAGATAGACTATTTATTTGATAAGAATAGAAATTGAGATGTATATTTTCATATACTATATTTATTTGAATTTGAGTCAAATATGGACCATTCAAATTACCTAATATTAACAATACGGTGTATTCAATTTTGTCATATCAGTATCTTAAGGTCGAATCTTCTAATTCCCAATTGTGTAATATTAAATTCATGATTATGGACTTTTCTCAACCATACATTGACTTCATATCAATCAATTGTTGAACCTTATAAGGGGCATATTTTCATTTTTAATATTTAATTAAATTTTCTAACGTTAGATTTAATTTATCTAAATTGTTTAATGCTAAAATTATGGCTATCGATTTTTGTCAACCATAGATAGACTATTTATTTGATAAGAATAGAAATTGAGGTGTATATTTACATATACTATATTTATTTGAAGTTGACTCAAATATGTACCATTCAAATGAACTAATATTAACAATACGGTGTATTCTATTTTGTCATATTAGTATGTTAAGGTCGAATCTTCTAAATCCCAATTGTGTAATGTTAAATTCATGATTATGGACTTCTCTCAACCATAAATTGACTTCATATCAATAAATGGTTGAAACATATAAGGTGAAAATTTGCATTTGTGTTATTTAATTCAATTTTTTAACCTTTGGTTTAATTTAACTCAATTATTTAAAGTTAAAATTATAGTTATTGGATTTTTTCAAAGATAGATCGACTATTTATTTGATAATAATAGAAACTAACGTTTAAATTTACATATACTATATTTATTTGAATTTGAGTCAAATATGGACCATTCAAATGAACTAATATTAACCATACGATGTATTGAATTTTGTCATATCAGTATGTTAAGGTCAAATCTTCTAATCCCAATTGTGTAATTTTAAATTCATGATTATGGACTTTTCTCGACCAAAAATTGACTTCATATCAATAAATGGTGGAAACATATAAGGTGCATATTTGCATTTGTGTTATTTAATTCAATTTTTTAACCTTTGGTATAATTTAAGTCAATTATTTAAATTTAAAATTATAGCTATCGCAGTTTTTCAAAGATAGATCGACTATTTATTTGATAATAATAGAAACTTACGTTTAAATTTACATATACTATATTTATTTGAATTTGAGTCAAATATGGACCATTCAAATGAACTAATATTAACAATACGGTGTATTCAATTTTATCATATTAGTATGTTAAGGTCGAATCTTCTAAATCCCAATTGTGTAATGTTAAATTCATCATTATGAACTTTTCTCAACCATAAATTGACTTCATATCAATAAATGGTTGAATCATATAAGGTGCATATTTGCATTTGTATTATTTAATTCAATTTTTTAACCTTAGGTTTAATTTAACTCAATTATTTAATGTTAAAATTATGGCTATCGATTTTTGTCAACAATAGATAGACTATTTATTTGAAAAGAATATAAATTGAGGTGTATATTTACATATAATATATTTATTTGAATTTGACTCAAATATGGACCATTCAAATGAATTAATATTTAATGTTAAAATTATGGCTATCGAATTTTTTCAAAGATAGATCGACTATTTTTTTGATAATAATAGAAATTGAGGTCTATATTTACATATACTATATTTATTTGAATTTGAGTCAAATATGGACCATTCAAATGAACTAATACTAACAATACGGTGTATTCCATTTTTTCATATTAGTATGTTAAGGTCGAATGTTCTAAATCCCAATTGTGTAATGTTAAATTCATCATTATGAACTTTTCTCAACCATAAATTGACTTCATATCAATAAATGGTTGAATCATATAAGGTGCATATTTGCATTTGTATTATTTAATTCAATTTTTTAACCTTAGGTTTAATTTAACTCAATTATTTAATGTTAAAATTATGGCTATCGAATTTTTTCAAAGATAGATAGACTATTTATTTGATAATAATAGAAACTAACGTTTATATTTACATATACTATATTTATTTGAATTTGAGTCAAATATGGACCATTGAAATGAACTAATATTAACAATATGGTGTATTCAATTTTGTCATATCAGTATGTTAAGGTCGAATCTTCTAAATCACAATTGTGTAATGTTAAATTCATGATTATGGACTTTTCTCAACCATAAATTGACTTCATATCAATCAATGGTTGAAACTTATAAGGGGCATATTTGCATTTGTAATATTTAATTCAAATATTTAACGTTAGATTTAATTTATCTCAATTGTTTAATGTTAAAATTATAGCTATCGATTTTTGTCAACCATAGATAAACTATTTATTTGATAAGAATAGAAATTGAGTTGTATATTTTCATATACTATATTTATTTGAATTTGACTCAAATATGGACCATTCAAATGAACTAATATTAACAATACGGTGTATTCAATTTTCTCATATTAGTATCTTAAAGTCGAATCTTCTAATTCCCAATTGTGTAATGTTAAATTCATCATTATGGACTTTTCTCAACCATAAATTAACTTCATATCAATAAATGGTTGAAACATATAAGGTGCATATTTGCATTTGTATTATTTAATTCAATTTTTTAACCTTAGGTTTAATTTAACTCAATTATTTAATGTTAAAATTATAGCTATCGAACTTTTTCAAAGATAGATCGACTATTTATTTGATAATAATAGAAACTAACGTTTATATTTACATACACTATATTTATTTGAATTTGAGTCAAATATGGACCATTCAAATAAACTAATATTAACAATACGGTGTATTCAATTTTCTCATATTAGTATGTTAAGGTCGAATCTTCTAAATCCCAATTGTGTAATGTTAAATTCATGATTATGGACTTTTCTCAACCATAAATTGACTTCATATCAATCAATGGTTGAAATTATAAGGGTAATATTTGCATTTGTAAAATTTAATTCAATATTTTAACGTTAGATTTACTTTCTCTCAATTGTTTAATGTTAAATTTATGGCTATCGATTTTTGTCAACCATAGATAGACTATTTATTTGATAAGAATAGAAATTGAGGTGTATATTTACATATACTATATTTATTTGAATTTGAGTCAAAAATGTACCATTGAAATGAACTAATATTAACAATACGGTGTATTCAATTTTGTCATATCAGTATCTTAAAGTCGAATCTTCTAATTCCCAATTGTGTAATGTTAAATTCATGATTATGGACTTTTCTCAACCATAAATTGACTTCATATCAATTAATGGTTGAAATTATAAGGGTAATATTTTCATTTGTTATATTTAATTCAATATTATAACGTTAGATTTACTTTATTTCAATTGTTTAATGTTAAAATTATGGCTATCGATTTTTGTCAACCATAGATAGACTATTTATTTGATAAGAAATGAAATTGAGTTGTATATTTACATATACTATATTTATTTGAATTTGAGTCAAATATGGACCATTCAAATGAACCATATTAACAATACGGTGTATTCAATTTTGTCATATCAGTATCTTAAGGTCGAATCTTCTAAATCCCAATTGTGTAATGTTAAATTCATGATTATGGACTTTTCTCAACCATAAATTGACTTCATATCAATTAATGGTTGAAATTATAAGGGTAATATTCGCATTTTTAATATTTAATTCAATATTTTAACGCTAGATTTAATTTATCTCAATTGTTTAATGTTAAAATTATGGCTATCGATTTTTGTCAACCATAGATAGACTATTTATTTGATAAGAATAGAAATTGAGTTGTATATTTTCATATACTATATTTATTTGAATTTGAGTCAAATATGGACCATTCAAATGAACTAATATTAACAATACGGTGTATTCAATTTTGTCATATCAGTATCTTAAGGTCGAATCTTCTAAATCCCAATTGTGTAATGTTAAATTCATGATTATGGACTTTTCTCAACCATAAATTGACTTCATATCAATCAATGGTTGAAATTATAAGGGTAATATTTGCATTTGTAAAATTTAATTCAATATTTTAACGTTAGATTTACATTCTCTAAATTGTTTAATGTTAAATTTATGGCTATCGATTTTTGTCAACCATATATAGACTATTTATTTGATAATAATTGAAATTGAGGTGTATATTTACATATACTATATTTATTTGAATTTGAGTCAAAAATGTACCATTCAAATGAACTAATATTAACAATATGG
This sequence comes from Hippophae tibetana, assembly GCA_037013495.1. NCBI lineage: Eukaryota > Viridiplantae > Streptophyta > Magnoliopsida > Rosales > Elaeagnaceae > Hippophae > Hippophae tibetana. Next base: position 11,201,278 of record CM072805.1, on the reverse strand, counting down.
TGTATTCAATTTTGTCATATCAGTATCTTAAAGTCGAATCTTCTAATTCCCAATTGTGTAATGTTAAATTCATGATTATGGACTTTTCTCAACCATAAATTGACTTCATATCAATTAATGGTTGAAATTATAAGGGTAATATTTTCATTTGTAATATTTAATTCAATATTATAACATTAGATTTACTTTATCTCAATTGTTTAATGTTAAAATTATGGCTATCGATTTTTGTCCACCATAGATAGACTATTTATTTGATAAGAAATGAAATTGAGTTGTATATTTACATATACTATATTTATTTGAATTTGAGTCAAATATGGACCATTCAAATGAACCATATTAACAATACGGTGTATTCAATTTTGTCATATCAGTATCTTAAGGTCGAATCTTCTAAATCCCAATTGTGTAATGTTAAATTCATGATTATGGACTTTTCTCAACCATAAATTGACTTCATATCAATTAATGGTTGAAATTATAAGGGTAATATTTGCATTTTTAATATTTAATTCAATATTTTAACGCTAGATTTACTTTATCTCAATTGTTTAATGTTAAAATTATGGCTATCGATTTTTGTCAACCATAGATAGACTATTTATTTGATAAGAATAGAAATTGAGTTGTATATTTTCATATACTATATTTATTTGAATTTGAGTCAAATATGGACCATTCAAATGAACTAATATTAACAATACGGTGTATTCAATTTTGTCATATCAGTATCTTAAGGTCGAATCTTCTAAATCGCAATTGTGTAATGTTAAATTCATGATTATGGACTTTTCTCAACCATAAATTGACTTCACTTGAATAAATGGTTGAAACACATAAGGTGCAAATTTGCATTTGTATTATTTAATTCAATTTTTTAACCTTAGGTTTAATTTATCTCAATTATTTAATTTTAAAATTATGGCTATCGAATTGTTTCAAAGATAGATCGACTATTTATTTGATAACAATAGAAACTAACGTTTATATTTACATATACTATATTTATTTGAATTTGAGTCAAATATGGACCATTCAAATAAACTAATATTAACAATACGGTGTATTCAATTTTCTCATATTAGTATGTTAAGGTCGAAACTTCTAAATCCCAATTGTGTAATGTTAAATTCATGATTATGGACTTTTTTCAACCATAAATTGACTTCATATCAATCAATGGTTGAAATTATAAGGGTAATATTTGCATTTGTAATATTTAATTCAATATTTTAACGTTAGATTTACTTTATCTCAATTGTTTAATGTTAAAATTATGGCTATCGATTTTTGTCAACCATAGATAGACTATTTATTTGATAAGAATAGAAATTGAGTTGTATATTTTCATATACTATATTTATTTGAATTTGACTCAAATATGGACCATTCAAATGAACTAATATTAACAATATGGTGTATTCAATTTTGTCATATCAGTATCTTAAGGTCGAATCTTCTAATTCCCAATTGTGTAATGTTAAATTCATCATTATGGACTTTTCTCAACCATAAATTGACATCATATCAATAAATGGTTGAAACATATAAGGTGCATATTTGCATTTGTATTATTTAATTCAATTTTTTAACCTTACGTTTAATTTAACTCAATTATTTAATGTTAAAATTATAGCTATCGAACTTTTTCAAAGATAGATCGACTATTTATTTGATAATAATAGAAACTCAAGTTTATATTTACATATACTATATTTATTTGAATTTGAGTCAAATATGGACCATTCAAATGAACTAATATTAAAAATACGGTGTATTCAATTTTGTCATATTAATATGTTAAGGTCGAATCTTCTAAATCCCAATTGTGTAATGTTAAATTCATGATTATGGACTTTTCTCAACCATAAATTGACTTCATATCAATCAATGGTTGAAATTATAAGGGTAATATTTGCATTTGTAAAATTTAATTCAATACCATTCAAATGAACAAATATTAACAATACGGTGTATTCAATTTTGTCATATCAGTATCTTAATGTCGAATTTTCTAATTCCCAATTGTGTAATGTTAAATTCATCATTATGGACTTTTCTCAACCATAAATTGACATCATATCAATAAATGGTTGAAAAATATAAGGTGCATATTTGCATTTGTATTATTTAATTCAATTTTTTAACCTTACGTTTAATTTAACTCAATTATTTAATGTTAAAATTATAGGTATCGAACTTTTTCAAAGATAGATCGACTATTTATTTGATAATAATAGAAACTCACGTTTATATTTACATATACTATATTTATTTGAATTCGAGTCAAATATGGACCATTCAAATGAACTAATATTAAAAATACGGTGTATTCAATTTTGTCATATTAGTATGTTAAGGTCGAATCTTCTAAATCCCAATTGTGTAATGTTAAATTCATGATTATGGACTTTTCTCAACCATAAATTGACTTCATATCAATCAATGGTTGAAATTATAAGGGTAATATTTGCATTTGTAAAATTTAATTCAATATTTTAAGGTTAGATTTACTTTCTCTCAATTGTTTAATGTTAAATTTATGGCTATCGATTTTTGTCAACGATAGATAGACTATTTATTTGATAAGAATAGAAATTGAGGTGTATATTTACATATACTATATTTATTTGAATTTGAGTCAAATATGTACCATTCAAATGAACTAATATTAAAAATACGGTGTATTCAATTTTGTCATATCAGTATGTTAAGGTCGAATCTTCTAAATCCCAATTGTGTAATGTTAAATTCATGATTATGGACTTTTCTCAACCATAAATTGACTTCATATCAATCAATGGTTGAAATTATAAGGGTAATATTTGCATTTGTAAAATTTAATTTTATATTTTAACGTTAGATTTACTTTCTCTCAATTGTTTAATGTTAAATTTATGGCTATCAATTTTTGTCAACCATAGATAGACTATTTATTTGATAAGAATAGAAATTGAGGTATATATTTACATATACTATATTTATTTGAACTTGAGTCAAATATGTACCATTCAAATGAACTAATATTAACAATTCGGTGTATTCAATTTTGTCATATCAGTATCTTAAGGTCGAATCTTCCAATTCCCAATTGTGTAATGTTAAATTCATTATTATGGACTTTTCTCAACCATAAATTGACTTCATATCAATTAATGGTTGAAATTATAAGGGTAATATTTGCATTTGTAATATTTAATTCAATATTTTAACGTTAGATTTACTTTATATCAATTGTTTAATGTTAAAATTATGGCTATCGATTTTTGTCAACCATAGATAGACTATTTATTTGATAAGAATAGAAATTGAGTTGTATATTTACATATACTATATTTATTTGAATTTGAGTCAAATATGGACCATACAAATGAACTAATATTAACAATAGGGTGTATTCAATTTTGTCATATCAGTACCTTAAGGTGGAATCTTCTAAATCCCAATTGTGTAATGTTAAATTCATGATTATGGACTTTTCTCAACCATAAATTGACTTCACTTCAATAAATGGTTGAAACACATAAGGTGCAAATTTGCATTTGTATTATTTAATTCAATTTTTCAACCTTAGGTTTAATTTAAGTTAATTATTTAATGTTAAAATTATAGCTAACGAATTTTTTCAAAGATAGATAGACTATTTATTTGATAATAATAGAAACTAACGTTTATATTTACATATACTATATTTATTTGAATTTGAGTCAAATATGGACCATTCAAATGAACTAATATTAACAATACGGTGTATTCAATTTTGTCATATCAGTATCTTAAGGTCGAATCTTCTAAATCCCAATTGTGTAATGTTAAATTCATGATTATGGACTTTTCTCAACCATAAATTGACTTCATATCAATCAATGGTTGAAATTATAAGGGTAATATTTGCATTTGTAAAATTTAATTCTATATTTTACCGTTAGATTTACTTTCTCTCAATTGTGTAATGTTAAATTTATGGCTATCGATTTTTGTCAACCATAGATAGACTATTTATTTGATAAGAATAGAAATTGAGGTATATATTTACATATACTATATTTATTTGAACTTGAGTCAAATATGTACCATTCAAATGAACTAATATTAACAATACGGTGTATTCAATTTTGTCATATCAGTATCTTAAGGTCGAATCTTCCAATTCCCAATTGTGTAATGTTAAATTCATTATTATGGACTTTCTCAACCATAAATTGACTTCATATCAATTAATGGTTGAAATTATAAGGGTAACATTTGCATTTGTAATATTTAATTCAATATTTTAACGTTAGATTTACTTTATCTCAATTGTTTAATGTTAAAATTATGGCTATCGATTTTTGTCAACCATAGATAGACTATTTATTTGATAAGAATAGAAATTGAGTTGTATATTTACATATACTATATTTATTTGAATTTGAGTCAAATATGGACCATTCAAATGAACTAATATTACCAATAGGGTGTATTCAATTTTGTCATATCAGTATCTTAAGGTCGAATCTTCTAATTCCCAATTGTGTAATGTTAAATTCATGATTATGGACTTTTCTCAACCATAAATTGAGTTCATATAAATAAATTGTTGAAACATATAAGGTGCATATTTGCATTTGTATTATTTAATTTAATTTTTTAACCTTAGGTTTAATTTAACTCAATTATTTAATGTTAAAATTATAGCTATCGCAGTTTTTCAAAGATAGATCGACTATTTATTTGATAATAATAGAAACTAACGTTTAAATTTACATATACTATATTTATTTGAATTTGAGTCAAATATGGACCATTCAAATGAACTAATATTAACAATACGGTGTATTCAATTTTATCATATTAGTATGTTAAGGTCGAATCTTCTAAATCCCAATTGTGTAATGTTAAATTCATCATTATGAACTTTTCTCAACCATAAATTGACTTCATATCAATAAATGGTTGAATCATATAAGGTGCATATTTGCATTTGTATTATTTAATTCAATTTTTTAACCTTAGGTTTAATTTAACTCAATTATTTAATGTTAAAATTATGGCTATCGATTTTTGTCAACAATAGATAGACTATTTATTTGATAAGAATATAAATTGAGGTGTATATTTACATATAATATATTTATTTGAATTTGACTCAAATATGGACCATTCAAATGAACTAATATTTAATGTTAAAATTATGGCTATCGAATTTTTTCAAAGATAGATCGACTATTTTTTTGATAATAATAGAAATTGAGGTCTATATTTACATATACTATATTTATTTGAATTTGAGTCAAATATGGACCATTCAAATGAACTAATACTAACAATTTGGTGTATTCCATTTTTTCATATTAGTATGTTAAGGTCGAATGTTCCAAAATCCCAATTGTGTAATGTTAAATTCATCATTATGAACTTTTCTCAACCATAAATTGACTTCATATCAATAAATGGTTGAATCATATAAGGTGCATATTTGCATTTGTATTATTTAATTCAATTTTTTAACCTTAGGTTTAATTTAACTCAATTATTTAATGTTAAAATTATGGCTATCGAATTTTTTCAAAGATAGATAGACTATTTATTTGATAATAATAGAAACTAACGTTTATATTTACATATACTATATTTATTTGAATTTGAGTCAAATATGGACCATTGAAATGAACTAATATTAACAATATGGTGTATTCAATTTTGTCATATCAGTATGTTAAGGTCGAATCTTCTAAATCACAATTGTGTAATGTTAAATTCATGATTATGGACTTTTCTCAACCATAAATTGACTTCATATCAATCAATGGTTGAAACTTATAAGGGGCATATTTGCATTTGTAATATTTAATTCAAATATTTAACGTTAGATTTAATTTATCTCAATTGTTTAATGTTAAAATTATAGCTATCGATTTTTGTCAACCATAGATAAACTATTTATTTGATAAGAATAGAAATTGAGTTGTATATTTTCATATACTATATTTATTTGAATTTGACTCAAATATGGACCATTCAAATGAACTAATATTAACAATACGGTGTATTCAATTTTCTCATATTAGTATCTTAAAGTCGAATCTTCTAATTCCCAATTGTGTAATGTTAAATTCATCATTATGGACTTTTCTCAACCATAAATTAACTTCATATCAATAAATTGTTGAAACATATAAGGTGCATATTTGCATTTGTATTATTTAATTCAATTTTTTAACCTTAGGTTTAATTTAACTCAATTATTTAATGTTAAAATTATAGCTATCGAACTTTTTCAAAGATAGATCGACTATTTATTTGATAATAATAGAAACTAACGTTTATATTTACATATACTATATTTATTTGAATTTGAGTCAAATATGGATCATTCAAATAAACTAATATTAACAATACGGTGTATTCAATTTTCTCATATTAGTATGTTAAGGTCGAATCTTCTAAATCCCAATTGTGTAATGTTAAATTCATGATTATGGACTTTTCTCAACCATAAATTGACTTCATATCAATCAATGGTTGAAATTATAAGGGTAATATTTGCATTTGTAAAATTTAATTCAATATTTTAATGTTAGATTTACTTTCTCTCAATTGTTTAATGTTAAATTTATGGCTATCGATTTTTGTCAACCATAGATAGACTATTTATTTGATAAGAATAGAAATTGAGGTGTATATTTACATATACTATATTTATTTGAATTTGAGTCAAAAATGTACCATTGAAATGAACTAATATTAACAATACGGTGTATTCAATTTTGTCATATCAGTATCTTAAAGTCGAATCTTCTAATTCCCAATTGCGTAATGTTAAATTCATGATTATGGACTTTTCTCAACCATAAATTGACTTCATATCAATTAATGGTTGAAATTATAAGGGTAACATTTGCATTTGTAATATTTAATTCAATATTTTAACGTTAGATTTACTTTATCTCAATTGTTTAATGTTAAAATTATGGCTATCGATTTTTGTCAACCATAGATAGACTATTTATTTGATAAGAATAGAAATTGAGTTGTATATTTACATATACTATATTTATTTGAATTTGAGTCAAATATGGACCATTCAAATGAACTAATATTACCAATAGGGTGTATTCAATTTTGTCATATCAGTATCTTAAGGTCGAATCTTCTAATTCCCAATTGTGTAATGTTAAATTCATGATTATGGACTTTTCTCAACCATAAATTGAGTTCATATAAATAAATAGTTGAAACATATAAGGTGCATATTTGCATTTGTATTATTTAATTGAATTTTTTAACCTTAGGTTTAATTTAACTCAATTATTTAATGTTAAAATTATAGCTATCGCAGTTTTTCAAAGATAGATCGACTATTTATTTGATAATAATAGAAACTAACGTTTAAATTTACATATACTATATTTATTTGAATTTGAGTCAAATATGGACCATTCAAATGAACTAATATTAACAATACGGTGTATTCAATTTTATCATATTAGTATGTTAAGGTCGAATCTTCTAAATCCCAATTGTGTAATGTTAAATTCATCATTATGAACTTTTCTCAACCATAAATTGACTTCATATCAATAAATGGTTGAATCATATAAGGTGCATATTTGCATTTGTATTATTTAATTCAATTTTTTAACCTTAGGTTTAATTTAACTCAATTATTTAATGTTAAAATTATGGCTATCGATTTTTGTCAACAATAGATATACTATTTATTTGATAAGAATATAAATTGAGGTGTATATTTACATATAATATATTTATTTGAATTTGACTCAAATATGGACCATTCAAATGAACTAATATTTAATGTTAAAATTATGGCTATCGAATTTTTTCAAAGATAGATCGACTATTTTTTTGATAATAATAGAAATTGAGGTCTATATTTACATATACTATATTTATTTGAATTTGAGTCAAATATGGACCATTCAAATGAACTAATACTAACAATACGGTGTATTCCATTTTTTCATATTAGTATGTTAAGGTCGAATGTTCTAAATCCCAATTGTGTAATGTTAAATTCATCATTATGAACTTTTCTCAACCATAAATTGACTTCATATCAATCAATGGTTGAAATTATAAGGGTAATATTTGCATTTGTAAAATTTAATTCTATATTTTACCGTTAGATTTACTTTCTCTCAATTGTGTAATGTTAAATTTATGGCTATCGATTTTTGTCAACCATAGATAGACTATTTATTTGATAAGAATAGAAATTGAGGTATATATTTACATATACTACATTTATTTGAACTTGAGTCAAATATGTACCATTCAAATGAACTAATATTAACAATACGGTGTATTCAATTTTGTCATATCAGTATCTTAAGGTCGAATCTTCCAATTCCCAATTGTGTAATGTTAAATTCATTATTATGGACTTTCTCAACCATAAATTGACTTCATATCAATTAATGGTTGAAATTATAAGGGTAACATTTGCATTTGTATTATTTAATTCAATTTTTTAACCTTAGGTTTAATTTAACTCAATTATTTAATGTTAAAATTATGGCTATCGAATTTTTTCAAAGATAGATAGACTATTTATTTGATAATAATAGAAACTAACGTTTATATTTACATATACTATATTTATTTGAATTTGAGTCAAATATGGACCATTGAAATGAACTAATATTAACAATATGGTGTATTCAATTTTGTCATATCAGTATGTTAAGGTCGAATCTTCTAAATCACAATTGTGTAATGTTAAATTCATGATTATGGACTTTTCTCAACCATAAATTGACTTCATATCAATCAATGGTTGAAACTTATAAGGGGCATATTTGCATTTGTAATATTTAATTCAAATATTTAACGTTAGATTTAATTTATCTCAATTGTTTAATGTTAAAATTATAGCTATCGATTTTTGTCAACCATAGATAAACTATTTATTTGATAAGAATAGAAATTGAGTTGTATATTTTCATATACTATATTTATTTGAATTTGACTCAAATATGGACCATTCAAATGAACTAATATTAACAATACGGTGTATTCAATTTTCTCATATTAGTATCTTAAAGTCGAATCTTCTAATTCCCAATTGTGTAATGTTAAATTCATCATTATGGACTTTTCTCAACCATAAATTAACTTCATATCAATAAATTGTTGAAACATATAAGGTGCATATTTGCATTTGTATTATTTAATTCAATTTTTTAACCTTAGGTTTAATTTAACTCAATTATTTAATGTTAAAATTATAGCTATCGAACTTTTTCAAAGATAGATCGACTATTTATTTGATAATAATAGAAACTAACGTTTATATTTACATATACTATATTTATTTGAATTTGAGTCAAATATGGATCATTCAAATAAACTAATATTAACAATACGGTGTATTCAATTTTCTCATATTAGTATGTTAAGGTCGAATCTTCTAAATCCCAATTGTGTAATGTTAAATTCATGATTATGGACTTTTCTCAACCATAAATTGACTTCATATCAATCAATGGTTGAAATTATAAGGGTAATATTTGCATTTGTAAAATTTAATTCAATATTTTAACGTTAGATTTACTTTCTCTCAATTGTTTAATGTTAAATTTATGGCTATCGATTTTTGTCAACCATAGATAGACTATTTATTTGATAAGAATAGAAATTGAGGTGTATATTTACATATACTATATTTATTTGAATTTGAGTCAAAAATGTACCATTGAAATGAACTAATATTAACAATACGGTGTATTCAATTTTGTCATATTAGTATCTTAAAGTCGAATCTTCTAATTCCCAATTGCGTAATGTTAAATTCATGATTATGGACTTTTCTCAACCATAAATTGACTTCATATCAATTAATGGTTGAAATTATAAGGGTAACATTTGCATTTGTAATATTTAATTCAATATTTTAACGTTAGATTTACTTTATCTCAATTGTTTAATGTTAAAATTATGGCTATCGATTTTTGTCAACCATAGATAGACTATTTATTTGATAAGAATAGAAATTGAGTTGTATATTTACATATACTATATTTATTTGAATTTGAGTCAAATATGGACCATTCAAATGAACTAATATTACCAATAGGGTGTATTCAATTTTGTCATATCAGTATCTTAAGGTCGAATCTTCTAATTCCCAATTGTGTAATGTTAAATTCATGATTATGGACTTTTCTCAACCATAAATTGAGTTCATATAAATAAATTGTTGAAACATATAAGGTGCATATTTGCATTTGTATTATTTAATTGAATTTTTTAACCTTAGGTTTAATTTAACTCAATTATTTAATGTTAAAATTATAGCTATCGCAGTTTTTCAAAGATAGATCGACTATTTATTTGATAATAATAGAAACTAACGTTTAAATTTACATATACTATATTTATTTGAATTTGAGTCAAATATGGACCATTCAAATGAACTAATATTAACAATACGGTGTATTCAATTTTATCATATTAGTATGTTAAGGTCGAATCTTCTAAATCCCAATTGTGTAATGTTAAATTCATCATTATGAACTTTTCTCAACCATAAATTGACTTCATATCAATAAATGGTTGAATCATATAAGGTGCATATTTGCATTTGTATTATTTAATTCAATTTTTTAACCTTAGGTTTAATTTAACTCAATTATTTAATGTTAAAATTATGGCTATCGATTTTTGTCAACAATAGATAGACTATTTATTTGATAAGAATATAAATTGAGGTGTATATTTACATATAATATATTTATTTGAATTTGACTCAAATATGGACCATTCAAATGAACTAATATTTAATGTTAAAATTATGGCTATCGAATTTTTTCAAAGATAGATCGACTATTTTTTTGATAATAATAGAAATTGAGGTCTATATTTACATATACTATATTTATTTGAATTTGAGTCAAATATGGACCATTCAAATGAACTAATACTAACAATACGGTGTATTCAATTTTTTCATATTAGTATGTTAAGGTCGAATGTTCTAAATCCCAATTGTGTAATGTTAAATTCATCATTATGAACTTTTCTCAACCATAAATTGACTTCATATCAATCAATGGTTGAAATTATAAGGGTAATATTTGCATTTGTAAAATTTAATTCTATATTTTACCGTTAGATTTACTTTCTCTCAATTGTGTAATGTTAAATTTATGGCTATCGATTTTTGTCAACCATAGATAGACTATTTATTTGATAAGAATAGAAATTGAGGTATATATTTACATATACTATATTTATTTGAACTTGAGTCAAATATGTACCATTCAAATGAACTAATATTAACAATACGGTGTATTCAATTTTGTCATATCAGTATCTTAAGGTCGAATCTTCCAATTCCCAATTGTGTAATGTTAAATTCATTATTATGGACTTTCTCAACCATAAATTGACTTCATATCAATTAATGGTTGAAATTATAAGGGTAACATTTGCATTTGTAATATTTAATTCAATATTTTAACGTTAGATTTACTTTATCTCAATTGTTTAATGTTAAAATTATGGCTATCGATTTTTGTCAACCATAGATAGACTATTTATTTGATAAGAATAGAAATTGAGTTGTATATTTACATATACTATATTTATTTGAATTTGAGTCAAATATGGACCATTCAAATGAACTAATATTACCAATAGGGTGTATTCAATTTTGTCATATCAGTATCTTAAGGTCGAATCTTCTAATTCCCAATTGTGTAATGTTAAATTCATGATTATGGACTTTTCTCAACCATAAATTGAGTTCATATAAATAAATTGTTGAAACATATAAGGTGCATATTTGCATTTGTATTATTTAATTGAATTTTTTAACCTTAGGTTTAATTTAACTCAATTATTTAATGTTAAAATTATAGCTATCGCAGTTTTTCAAAGATAGATCGACTATTTATTTGATAATAATAGAAACTAACGTTTAAATTTACATATACTATATTTATTTGAATTTGAGTCAAATATGGACCATTCAAATGAACTAATATTAACAATACGGTGTATTCAATTTTATCATATTAGTATGTTAAGGTCGAATCTTCTAAATCCCAATTGTGTAATGTTAAATTCATCATTATGAACTTTTCTCAACCATAAATTGACTTCATATCAATAAATGGTTGAATCATATAAGGTGCATATTTGCATTTGTATTATTTAATTCAATTTTTTAACCTTAGGTTTAATTTAACTCAATTATTTAATGTTAAAATTATGGCTATCGATTTTTGTCAACAATAGATAGACTATTTATTTGATAAGAATATAAATTGAGGTGTATATTTACATATAATATATTTATTTGAATTTGACTCAAATATGGACCATTCAAATGAACTAATATTTAATGTTAAAATTATGGCTATCGAATTTTTTCAAAGATAGATCGACTATTTTTTTGATAATAATAGAAATTGAGGTCTATATTTACATATACTATATTTATTTGAATTTGAGTCAAATATGGACCATTCAAATGAACTAATACTAACAATACGGTGTATTCCATTTTTTCATATTAGTATGTTAAGGTCGAATGTTCTAAATCCCAATTGTGTAATGTTAAATTCATCATTATGAACTTTTCTCAACCATAAATTGACTTCATATCAATCAATGGTTGAAATTATAAGGGTAATATTTGCATTTGTAAAATTTAATTCTATATTTTACCGTTAGATTTACTTTCTCTCAATTGTGTAATGTTAAATTTATGGCTATCGATTTTTGTCAACCATAGATAGACTATTTATTTGATAAGAATAGAAATTGAGGTATATATTTACATATACTATATTTATTTGAACTTGAGTCAAATATGTACCATTCAAATGAACTAATATTAACAATACGGTGTATTCAATTTTGTCATATCAGTATCTTAAGGTCGAATCTTCCAATTCCCAATTGTGTAATGTTAAATTCATTATTATGGACTTTCTCAACCATAAATTGACTTCATATCAATTAATGGTTGAAATTATAAGGGTAACATTTGCATTTGTAATATTTAATTCAATATTTTAACGTTAGATTTACTTTATCTCAATTGTTTAATGTTAAAATTATGGCTATCGATTTTTGTCAACCATAGATAGACTATTTATTTGATAAGAATAGAAATTGAGTTGTATATTTACATATACTATATTTATTTGAATTTGAGTCAAATATGGACCATTCAAATGAACTAATATTAACAATACGGTGTATTCAATTTTGTCATATCAGTATCTTAAGGTCGAATCTCCTAATTCCCAATTGTGTAATGTTAAATTCATGATTATGGACTTTTCTCAACCATAAATTGACTTCATATCAATCAATGGTTGAAATTATAAGGGTAATATTTGCATTTGTAAAATTTAATTCAATATTTTAACGTTAGATTTACTTTCTCTAAATTGTTTAATGTTAAATTTATGGCTATCGATTTTTGTCAACCATATATAGACTATTTATTTGATAATAATAGAAATTGAGGTGTATATTTACATATACTATATTTATTTGAATTTGAGTCAAAAATGTACCATTCAAATGAACTAATATTAACAATACGGTGTATTCAATTTTGTCATATCAGTATCTTAAAGTCGAATCTTCTAATTCCCAATTGTGTAATGTTAAATTCATGATTATGGACTTTTCTCAACCATAAATTGACTTCATATCAATCAATGGTTGAAATTATAAGGGTAATATTTGCATTTGTAAAATTTAATTCAATATTTTAACGTTAGATTTACTTTCTCTAAATTGTTTAATGTTAAATTTATGGCTATCGATTTTTGTCAACCATATATAGACTATTTATTTGATAATAATAGAAATTGAGGTGTATATTTACATATAATATATTTATTTGAATTTGACTCAAATATGGACCATTCAAATGAACTAATATTTAATGTTAAAATTATGGCTATCGAATTTTTTCAAAGATAGATCGACTATTTTTTTGATAATAATAGAAATTGAGGTCTATATTTACATATACTATATTTATTTGAATTTGAGTCAAATATGGACCATTCAAATGAACCATATTAACAATACGGTGTATTCAATTTTGTCATATCAGTATCTTAAGGTCGAATCTTCTAAATCCCAATTGTGTAATGTTAAATTCATGATTATGGACTTTTCTCAACCATAAATTGACTTCATATCAATTAATGGTTGAAATTATAAGGGTAATATTCGCATTTTTAATATTTAATTCAATATTTTAACGCTAGATTTAATTTATCTCAATTGTTTAATGTTAAAATTATGGCTATCGATTTTTGTCAACCATAGATAGACTATTTATTTGATAAGAATAGAAATTGAGTTGTATATTTTCATATACTATATTTATTTGAATTTGAGTCAAATATGGACCATTCAAATGAACTAATATTAACAATACGGTGTATTCAATTTTGTCATATCAGTATCTTAAGGTCGAATCTTCTAAATCCCAATTGTGTAATGTTAAATTCATGATTATGGACTTTTCTCAACCATAAATTGACTTCATATCAATCAATGGTTGAAATTATAAGGGTAATATTTGCATTTGTAAAATTTAATTCAATATTTTAACGTTAGATTTACTTTCTCTAAATTGTTTAATGTTAAATTTATGGCTATCGATTTTTGTCAACCATATATAGACTATTTATTTGATAATAATAGAAATTGAGGTGTATATTTACATATACTATATTTATTTGAATTTGAGTCAAAAATGTACCATTCAAATGATCTAATATTAACAATACGGTGTATTCAATTTTGTCATATCAGTATCTTAAAGTCGAATCTTCTAATTCCCAATTGTGTAATGTTAAATTCATGATTATGGACTTTTCTCAACCATAAATTGACTTCATATCAATTAATGGTTGAAATTATAAGGGTAATATTTTCATTTCTAATATTTAATTCAATATTATAACATTAGATTTACTTTATCTCAATTGTTTAATGTTAAAATTATGGCTATCGATTTTTGTCCACCATAGATAGACTATTTATTTGATAAGAAATGAAATTGAGTTGTATATTTACATATACTATATTTATTTGAATTTGAGTCAAATATGGACCATTCAAATGAACCATATTAACAATACGGTGTATTCAATTTTGTCATATCAGTATCGTAAGGTCGAATCTTCTAAATCCCAATTGTGTAATGTTAAATTCATGATTATGGACTTTTCTCAACCATAAATTGACTTCATATCAATTAATGGTTGAAATTATAAGGGTAATATTTGCATTTTTAATATTTAATTCAATATTTTAACGCTAGATTTACTTTATCTCAATTGTTTAATGTTAAAATTATGGCTATCGATTTTTGTCAACCATAGATAGACTATTTATTTGATAAGAATAGAAATTGAGTTGTATATTTTCATATACTATATTTATTTGAATTTGAGTCAAATATGGACCATTCAAATGAACTAATATTAACAATACGGTGTATTCAATTTTGTCATATCAGTATCTTAAGGTCGAATCTTCTAAATCGCAATTGTGTAATGTTAAATTCATGATTATGGACTTTTCTCAACCATAAATTGACTTCACTTGAATAAATGGTTGAAACACGTAAGGTGCAAATTTGCATTTGTATTATTTAATTCAATTTTTTAACCTTAGGTTTAATTCATCTCAATTATTTAATTTTAAAATTATGGCTATCGAATTGTTTCAAAGATAGATCGACTATTTATTTGATAACAATAGAAACTAACGTTTATATTTACATATACTATATTTATTTGAATTTGAGTCAAATATGGACCATTCAAATAAACTAATATTAACAATACGGTGTATTCAATTTTCTCATATTAGTATGTTAAGGTCGAAACTTCTAAATCCCAATTGTGTAATGTTAAATTCATGATTATGGACTTTTCTCAACCATAAATTGACTTCATATCAATCAATGGTTGAAATTATAAGGGTAATATTTGCATTTGTAATATTTAATTCAATATTTTAACGTTAGATTTAATTTATCTCAATTGTTTAATGTTAAAATTATGGCTATCGATTTTTCTCAACCATAGATAGACTATTTATTTGATAAGAATAGAAATTGAGTTGTATATTTTCATATACTATATTTATTTGAATTTGACTCAAATATGGACCATTCAAATGAACTAATATTAAAAATACGGTGTATTCAATTTTGTCATATTAATATGTTAAGGTCGAATCTTCTAAATCCCAATTGTGTAATGTTAAATTCATGATTATGGACTTTTCTCAACCATAAATTGACTTCATATCAATCAATGGTTGAAATTATAAGGGTAATATTTGCATTTGTAAAATTTAATTCAATACCATTCAAATGAACAAATATTAACAATACGGTGTATTCAATTTTGTCATATTAGTATCTTAATGTCGAATTTTCTAATTCCCAATTGTGTAATGTTAAATTCATCATTATGGACTTTTCTCAACCATAAATTGACATCATATCAATAAATGGTTGAAAAATATAAGGTGCATATTTGCATTTGTATTATTTAATTCAATTTTTTAACCTTACGTTTAATTTAACTCAATTATTTAATGTTAAAATTATAGGTATCGAACTTTTTCAAAGATAGATCGACTATTTATTTGATAATAATAGAAACTCACGTTTATATTTACATATACTATATTTATTTGAATTTGAGTCAAATATGGACCATTCAAATGAACTAATATTAAAAATACGGTGTATTCAATTTTGTCATATTAGTATGTTAAGGTCGAATCTTCTAAATCCCAATTGTGTAATGTTAAATTCATGATTATGGACTTTTCTCAACCATAAATTGACTTCATATCAATCAATGGTTGAAATTATAAGGGTAATATTTGCATTTGTAAAATTTAATTCAATATTTTAAGGTTAGATTTACTTTCTCTCAATTGTTTAATGTTAAATTTATGGCTATCGATTTTTGTCAACGATAGATAGACTATTTATTTGATAAGAATAGAAATTGAGGTGTATATTTACATATACTATATTTATTTGAATTTGAGTCAAATATGTACCATTCAAATGAACTAATATTAAAAATACGGTGTATTCAATTTTGTCATATCAGTATGTTAAGGTCGAATCTTCTAAATCCCAATTGTGTAATGTTAAATTCATGATTATGGACTTTTCTCAACCATAAATTGACTTCATATCAATCAATGGTTGAAATTATAAGGGTAATATTTGCATTTGTAAAATTTAATTTTATATTTTAACGTTAGATTTACTTTCTCTCAATTGTTTAATGTTAAATTTATGGCTATCAATTTTTGTCAACCATAGATAGACTATTTATTTGATAAGAATAGAAATTGAGGTATATATTTACATATACTATATTTATTTGAACTTGAGTCAAATATGTACCATTCAAATGAACTAATATTAACAATTTGGTGTATTCAATTTTGTCATATCAGTATCTTAAGGTCGAATCTTCTAATTCCCAATTGTGTAATGTTAAATTCATTATTATGGACTTTTCTCAACCATAAATTGACTTCATATCAATTAATGGTTGAAATTATAAGGGTAATATTTGCATTTGTAATATTTAATTCAATATTTTAACGTTAGATTTACTTTATATCAATTGTTTAATGTTAAAATTATGGCTATCGATTTTTGTCAACCATAGATAGACTATTTATTTGATAAGAATAGAAATTGAGTTGTATATTTACATATACTATATTTATTTGAATTTGAGTCAAATATGGACCATTCAAATGAACTAATATTAACAATAGGGTGTATTCAATTTTGTCATATCAGTACCTTAAGGTGGAATCTTCTAAATCCCAATTGTGTAATGTTAAATTCATGATTATGGACTTTTCTCAACCATAAATTGACTTCATATCAATCAATGGTTGAAATTATAAGGGGCATATTTGCATTTGTAATATTTAATTCAATATTTAAACGTTAGATTTACTTTATCTCAAATGTTTAATGTTAAAATTATGGCTATCGATTTTTGTCAACCATAGATAGACTATTTATTTGATAAGAATAGAAATTGAGTTGTATATTTTCATATACTATATTTATTTGAATTTGAGTCAAATATGGACCATTCAAATGAACTAATATTAACAATATGGTGTATTCAATTTTGTCATATCAGTATCTTAAGGTCGAATCTTCTAAATCCCAATTGTGTAATGTTAAATTCATGATTATGGACTTTTCTCAACCATAAATTGACTTCACTTCAATAAATGGTTGAAACACATAAGGTGCAAATTTGCATTTGTATTATTTAATTCAATTTTTCAACCTTAGGTTTAATTTAAGTTAATTATTTAATGTTAAAATTATAGCTAACGAATTTTTTCAAAGATAGATAGACTATTTATTTGATAATAATAGAAACTAACGTTTATATTTACACATACTATATTTATTTGAATTTGAGTCAAATATGGACCATTCAAATGAACTAATATTAACAATACGGTGTATTCAATTTTGTCATATCAGTATCTTAAGGTCGAATCTTCTAAATCCCAATTGTGTAATGTTAAATTCATGATTATGGACTTTTCTCAACCATAAATTGACTTCATATCAATCAATGGTTGAAATTATAAGGGTAATATTTGCATTTGTAAAATTTAATTCTATATTTTACCGTTAGATTTACTTTCTCTCAATTGTGTAATGTTAAATTTATGGCTATCGATTTTTGTCAACCATAGATAGACTATTTATTTGATAAGAATAGAAATTGAGGTATATATTTACATATACTATATTTATTTGAACTTGAGTCAAATATGTACCATTCAAATGAACTAATATTAACAATACGGTGTATTCAATTTTGTCATATCAGTATCTTAAGGTCGAATCTTCCAATTCCCAATTGTGTAATGTTAAATTCATTATTATGGACTTTCTCAACCATAAATTGACTTCATATCAATTAATGGTTGAAATTATAAGGGTAACATTTGCATTTGTAATATTTAATTCAATATTTTAACGTTAGATTTACTTTATCTCAATTGTTTAATGTTAAAATTATGGCTATCGATTTTTGTCAACCATAGATAGACTATTTATTTGATAAGAATAGAAATTGAGTTGTATATTTACATATACTATATTTATTTGAATTTGAGTCAAATATGGACCATTCAAATGAACTAATATTACCAATAGGGTGTATTCAATTTTGTCATATCAGTATCTTAAGGTCGAATCTTCTTATTCCCAATTGTGTAATGTTAAATTCATGATTATGGACTTTTCTCAACCATAAATTGAGTTCATATAAATAAATTGTTGAAACATATAAGGTGCATATTTGCATTTGTATTATTTAATTGAATTTTTTAACCTTAGGTTTAATTTAACTCAATTATTTAATGTTAAAATTATAGCTATCGAACTTTTTCAAAGATAGATCGACTATTTATTTGATAATAATAGAAACTAACGTTTATATTTACATATACTATATTTATTTGAATTTGAGTCAAATATGGACCATTCAAATGAACTAATATTAACAATACGGTGTATTCAATTTTATCATATTAGTATGTTAAGGTCGAATCTTCTAAATCGCAATTGTGTAATGTTAAATTCATGATTATGGACTTTTCTCAACCATAAATTGACTTCATATCAATTAATGGTTGAAATTATAAGGGTAATATTTGCATTTGTAATATTTAATTCAATATTTTAACGTTAGATTTACTTTATCTCAATTGTTTAATGTTAAAATTATGGCTATCGATTTTTGTCAACCATAGATAGACTATTTATTTGATAAGAATAGAAATTGAGTTGTATATTTACATATACTATATTTATTTGAATTTGAGTCAAATATGGACCATTCAAATGAACTAATATTAACAATACGGTGTATTCAATTTTGTTATATCAGTATCTTAAGGTCGAATCTTCTAAATCCCAATTGTGTAATGTTAAATACATGATTATGTACTTTTCTCAAACATAAATTGACTTCATATCAATCAATGGTTGAAACTTATAAGGGGTATATTTGCATTTGTAATATTTAATTCAATATTTTAACGTTAGATTTACTTTATCTCAATTGTTTAATGTTAAAATTATGGCTATCGATTTTTGTCAACCATAGACTATTTATTTGATAAGAATAGAAATTGAGTTGTATATTTACATATACTATATTTATTTGAATTTGAGTCAAATATGCACCATTCAAATGAACTAATATTAAAAATACTGTGTATTCAATTTTTTCATATTAGTTTCTTAAGGTCGAATCTTCTAAATCCCAATTGTGTAATGTTAAATTCATGATTATGTACTTTTCTCAACCATAAATTGACTTCATATCAATCAATGGTTGAAACTTATAAGGGGCATATTTGCATTTGTATTATTTAATTCAATTTTTTAACCTTAGGTTTAATTTATCTCAATTATTTAATGTTAAAATTATGGCTATCGAATTTTTTCAAAGATAGATCGACTATTTTTCTGATAATAATAGTAACTAACGTTTATATTTACATATACTATATTTATTTAAATTTGAGTCAAATATGAACCATTCAAATGAACTAATATTAACAATACGGTGTATTCAATTTTGTCATATCTGTATGTTAAGGTCGAATCTTCTAAATTGCAATTGTGTAATGTTAAATTCATGATTATTGACTTTTCTCAACCATACATTGACTTTATATCAATCAATGGGTGAAACTTATAAGGGGCATATGTGCATTTGTAATATTTAATTCAATATTTTAACGTTAGATTTACTTTATCTCAATTGTTTAATGTTAAAATTATGGCTATCGAATTGTTTCAAAGATAGATCGACTATTTATTTGATAATAATAGAAACTAACGTTTATATTTACATATACTATATTTATTTGAATTTGAGTCAAATATGGACCATTCAAATGAACTAATATTAACAATACGGTGTATTCAATTTTATCATATTAGTATGTTAAGGTCGAATCTTCTAAATCGCAATTGTGTAATGTTAAATTCATGATTATTGACTTTTCTCAACCATAAAATGACTTCACTTCAATAAATGGTTGAAATATATAAGGTGCATATTTGCATTTATATTATTTAATTCAATTTTTAAACCTTAGGTTTAATTTATCTCAATTATTTAATGTTAAAATTATGGCTATCGAATTGTTTCAAAGATAGATCGACTATTTATTTGATAATAATAGAAACTAACGTTTATATTTACATATACTATATTTATTTGAATTTGAGTCAAATATGGACCATTCAAATGAACTAATATTAACAATACGGTGTATTCAATTTTATCATATTAGTATGTTAAGGTCGAATCTTCTAAATCGCAATTGTGTAATGTTAAATTCATGATTATGGACTTTTCTCAACCATAAATTGACTTCATATCAATCAATGGTTGAAATTATAAGGGTAATATTTGCATTTGTAATATTTAATTCAATATTTTAACGTTAGATTTACTTTATCTCAATTGTTTAATGTTAAAATTATGGCTATCGATTTTTGTCAACCATAGATAGACTATTTATTTGATAAGAATAGAAATTGAGGTGTATATTTTCATATACTATATTTATTTGAATTTGAGTCAAATATGGACCATTCAAATTACCTAATATTAACAATACGGTGTATTCAATTTTGTCATATCAGTATCTTAAGGTCGAATCTTCTAATTCCCAATTGTGTAATATTAAATTCATGATTATGGACCTTTCTCAACCATACATTGACTTCATATCAATCAATTGTTGAACCTTATAAGGGGCATATTTTCATTTTTAATATTTAATTAAATTTTCTAACGTTAGATTTAATTTATCTAAATTGTTTAATGCTAAAATTATGGCTATCGATTTTTGTCAACCATAGATAGACTATTTATTTGATAAGAATAGAAATTGAGGTGTATATTTACATATACTATATTTATTTGAAGTTGACTCAAATATGTACCATTCAAATGAACTAATATTAACAATACGGTGTATTCTATTTTGTCATATTAGTATGTTAAGGTCGAATCTTCTAAATCCCAATTGTGTAATGTTAAATTCATGATTATGGACTTCTCTCAACCATAAATTGACTTCATATCAATAAATGGTTGAAACATATAAGGTGAAAATTTGCATTTGTGTTATTTAATTCAATTTTTTAACCTTTGGTTTAATTTAACTCAATTATTTAAAGTTAAAATTATAGTTATTGGATTTTTTCAAAGATAGATCGATTATTTATTTGATAATAATAGAAACTAACGTTTAAATTTACATATACTATATTTATTTGAATTTGAGTCAAATATGGACCATTCAAATGAACTAATATTAACCATACGGTGTATTGAATTTTGTCATATCAGTATGTTAAGGTCAAATCTTCTAATCCCAATTGTGTAATTTTAAATTCATGATTATGGACTTTTCTCGACCAAAAATTGACTTCATATCAATAAATGGTGGAAACATATAAGGTGCATATTTGCATTTGTGTTATTTAATTCAATTTTTTAACCTTTGGTATAATTTAAGTGAATTATTTAAATTTAAAATTATAGCTATCGCAGTTTTTCAAAGATAGATCGACTATTTATTTGATAATAATAGAAACTTACGTTTAAATTTACATATACTATGTTTATTTGAATTTGAGTCAAATATGGACCATTCAAATGAACTAATATTAACAATACGGTGTATTCAATTTTATCATATTAGTATGTTAAGGTCGAATCTTCTAAATCCCAATTGTGTAATGTTAAATTCATCATTATGAACTTTTCTCAACCATAAATTGACTTCATATCAATAAATGGTTGAATCATATAAGGTGCATATTTGCATTTGTATTATTTAATTCAATTTTTTAACCTTAGGTTTAATTTAACTCAATTATTTAATGTTAAAATTATGGCTATCGATTTTTGTCAACAATAGATAGACTATTTATTTGATAAGAATATAAATTGAGGTGTATATTTACATATAATATATTTATTTGAATTTAACTCAAATATGGACCATTCAAATGAACTAATACTAACAATACGGTGTATTCCATTTTTTCATATTAGTATGTTAAGGTCGAATGTTCTAAATCCCAATTGTGTAATGTTAAATTCATCATTATGAACTTTTCTCAACCATAAATTGACTTCATATCAATAAATGGTTGAATCATATATGGTGCATATTTTCATTTGTGTTATTTAATTCAATTTTTTAACCTTTGGTATAATTTAAGTCAATTATTTAAATTTAAAATTATAGCTATCGCAGTTTTTCAAAGATAGATCGACTATTTATTTGATAATAATAGAAACTTACGTTTAAATTTACATATACTATATTTATTTGAATTTGAGTCAAATATGGACCATTCAAATGAACTAATATTAACAATATGGTGTATTCAATTTTCTCATATTAGTATCTTAAGGTCGAATCTTCTAATTCCCAATTGTGTAATGTTAAATTCATCATTATGGACTTTTCTCAACCATAAATTAACTTCATATCAATAAATTGTTGAAACATATAAGGTGCATATTTGCATTTGTATTATTTAATTCAATTTTTTAACCTTAGGTTTAATTTAACTCAATTATTTAATGTTAAAATTATAGCTATCGAACTTTTTCAAAGATAGATCGACTATTTATTTGATAATAATAGAAACTAACGTTTATATTTACATATACTATATTTATTTGAATTTGAGTCAAATATGGACCATTCAAATAAACTAATATTAACAATACGGTGTATTCAATTTTCTCATATTAGTATGTTAAGGTCGAATCTTCTAAATCCCAATTGTGTAATGTTAAATTCATGATTATGGACTTTTCTCAACCATAAATTGACTTCATATCAATCAATGGTTGAAATTATAAGGGTAATATTTGCATTTGTAAAATTTAATTCAATATTTTAACGTTAGATTTACTTTCTCTCAATTGTTTAATGTTAAATTTATGGCTATCGATTTTTGTCAACCATAGATAGACTATTTATTTGATAAGAATAGAAATTGAGGTGTATATTTACATATACTATATTTATTTGAATTTGAGTCAAAAATGTACCATTGAAATGAACTAATATTAACAATACGGTGTATTCAATTTTGTCATATCAGTATCTTAAAGTCGAATCTTCTAATTCCCAATTGTGTAATGTTAAATTCATGATTATGGACTTTTCTCAACCATAAATTGACTTCATATCAATTAATGGTTGAAATTATAAGGGTAATATTTTCATTTGTTATATTTAATTCAATATTATAACGTTAGATTTACTTTATTTCAATTGTTTAATGTTAAAATTATGGCTATCGATTTTTGTCAACCATAGATAGACTATTTATTTGATAAGAAATGAAATTGAGTTGTATATTTACATATACTATATTTATTTGAAGTTGACTCAAATATGTACCATTCAAATGAACTAATATTAACAATACGGTGTATTCTATTTTGTCATATTAGTATGTTAAGGTCGAATCTTCTAAATCCCAATTGTGTAATGTTAAATTCATGATTATGGACTTCTCTCAACCATAAATTGACTTCATATCAATAAATGGTTGAGACATATAAGGTGAAAATTTGCATTTGTGTTATTTAATTCAATTTTTTAACCTTTGGTTTAATTTAACTCAATTATTTAAAGTTAAAATTATAGTTATTGGATTTTTTCAAAGATAGATCGATTATTTATTTGATAATAATAGAAACTAACGTTTAAATTTACATATACTATATTTATTTGAATTTGAGTCAAATATGGACCATTCAAATGAACTAATATTAACCATACGGTGTATTGAATTTTGTCATATCAGTATGTTAAGGTCAAATCTTCTAATCCCAATTGTGTAATTTTAAATTCATGATTATGGACTTTTCTCGACCAAAAATTGACTTCATATCAATAAATGGTGGAAACATATAAGGTGCATATTTGCATTTGTGTTATTTAATTCAATTTTTTAACCTTTGGTATAATTTAAGTGAATTATTTAAATTTAAAATTATAGCTATCGCAGTTTTTCAAAGATAGATCGACTATTTATTTGATAATAATAGAAACTTACGTTTAAATTTACATATACTATGTTTATTTGAATTTGAGTCAAATATGGACCATTCAAATGAACTAATATTAACAATACGGTGTATTCAATTTTATCATATTAGTATGTTAAGGTCGAATCTTCTAAATCCCAATTGTGTAATGTTAAATTCATCATTATGAACTTTTCTCAACCATAAATTGACTTCATATCAATAAATGGTTGAATCATATAAGGTGCATATTTGCATTTGTATTATTTAATTCAATTTTTTAACCTTAGGTTTAATTTAACTCAATTATTTAATGTTAAAATTATGGCTATCGATTTTTGTCAACAATAGATAGACTATTTATTTGATAAGAATATAAATTGAGGTGTATATTTACATATAATATATTTATTTGAATTTAACTCAAATATGGACCATTCAAATGAACTAATACTAACAATACGGTGTATTCCATTTTTTCATATTAGTATGTTAAGGTCGAATGTTCTAAATCCCAATTGTGTAATGTTAAATTCATCATTATGAACTTTTCTCAACCATAAATTGACTTCATATCAATAAATGGTTGAATCATATAAGGTGCATATTTGCATTTGTGTTATTTAATTCAATTTTTTAACCTTTGGTATAATTTAAGTCAATTATTTAAATTTAAAATTATAGCTATCGCAGTTTTTCAAAGATAGATCGACTATTTATTTGATAATAATAGAAACTTACGTTTAAATTTACATATACTATATTTATTTGAATTTGAGTCAAATATGGACCATTCAAATGAACTAATATTAACAATATGGTGTATTCAATTTTCTCATATTAGTATCTTAAGGTCGAATCTTCTAATTCCCAATTGTGTAATGTTAAATTCATCATTATGGACTTTTCTCAACCATAAATTAACTTCATATCAATAAATTGTTGAAACATATAAGGTGCATATTTGCATTTGTATTATTTAATTCAATTTTTTAACCTTAGGTTTAATTTAACTCAATTATTTAATGTTAAAATTATAGCTATCGAACTTTTTCAAAGATAGATCGACTATTTATTTGATAATAATAGAAACTAACGTTTATATTTACATATACTATATTTATTTGAATTTGAGTCAAATATGGACCATTCAAATAAACTAATATTAACAATACGGTGTATTCAATTTTCTCATATTAGTATGTTAAGGTCGAATCTTCTAAATCCCAATTGTGTAATGTTAAATTCATGATTATGGACTTTTCTCAACCATAAATTGACTTCATATCAATCAATGGTTGAAATTATAAGGGTAATATTTGCATTTGTAAAATTTAATTCAATATTTTAACGTTAGATTTACTTTCTCTCAATTGTTTAATGTTAAATTTATGGCTATCGATTTTTGTCAACCATAGATAGACTATTTATTTGATAAGAATAGAAATTGAGGTGTATATTTACATATACTATATTTATTTGAATTTGAGTCAAAAATGTACCATTGAAATGAACTAATATTAACAATACGGTGTATTCAATTTTGTCATATCAGTATCTTAAGGTCGAATCTTCTAAATCCCAATTGTGTAATGTTAAATTCATGATTATGGACTTTTCTCAACCATAAATTGACTTCATATCAATTAATGGTTGAAATTATAAGGGTAATATTCGCATTTTTAATATTTAATTCAATATTTTAACGCTAGATTTAATTTATCTCAATTGTTTAATGTTAAAATTATGGCTATCGATTTTTGTCAACCATAGATAGACTATTTATTTGATAAGAATAGAAATTGAGTTGTATATTTTCATATACTATATTTATTTGAATTTGAGTCAAATATGGACCATTCAAATGAACTAATATTAACAATACGGTGTATTCAATTTTGTCATATCAGTATCTTAAGGTCGAATCTTCTAAATCCCAATTGTGTAATGTTAAATTCATGATTATGGACTTTTCTCAACCATAAATTGACTTCATATCAATCAATGGTTGAAATTATAAGGGTAATATTTGCATTTGTAAAATTTAATTCAATATTTTAACGTTAGATTTACTTTCTCTAAATTGTTTAATGTTAAATTTATGGCTATCGATTTTTGTCAACCATATATAGACTATTTATTTGATAATAATAGAAATTGAGGTGTATATTTACATATACTATATTTATTTGAATTTGAGTCAAAAATGTACCATTCAAATGAACTAATATTAACAATACGGTGTATTCAATTTTGTCATATCAGTATCTTAAAGTCGAATCTTCTAATTCCTAATTGTGTAATGTTAAATTCATGATTATGGACTTTTCTCAACCATAAATTGACTTCATATCAATTAATGGTTGAAATTATAAGGGTAATATTTTCATTTGTAATATTTAATTCAATATTATAACATTAGATTTACTTTATCTCAATTGTTTAATGTTAAAATTATGGCTATCGATTTTTGTCCACCATAGATAGACTATTTATTTGATAAGAAATGAAATTGAGTTGTATATTTACATATACTATATTTATTTGAATTTGAGTCAAATATGGACCATTCAAATGAACCATATTAACAATACGGTGTATTCAATTTTGTCATATCAGTATCTTAAGGTCGAATCTTCTAAATCCCAATTGTGTAATGTTAAATTCATGATTATGGACTTTTCTCAACCATAAATTGACTTCATATCAATTAATGGTTGAAATTATAAGGGTAATATTTGCATTTTTAATATTTAATTCAATATTTTAACGCTAGATTTACTTTATCTCAATTGTTTAATGTTAAAATTATGGCTATCGATTTTTGTCAACCATAGATAGACTATTTATTTGATAAGAATAGAAATTGAGTTGTATATTTTCATATACTATATTTATTTGAATTTGAGTCAAATATGGACCATTCAAATGAACTAATATTAACAATACGGTGTATTCAATTTTGTCATATCAGTATCTTAAGGTCGAATCTTCTAAATCGCAATTGTGTAATGTTAAATTCATGATTATGGACTTTTCTCAACCATAAATTGACTTCAATTGAATAAATGGTTGAAACACATAAGGTTCAAATTTGCATTTGTATTATTTAATTCAATTTTTTAACCTTAGGTTTAATTTATCTCAATTATTTAATTTTAAAATTATGGCTATCGATTTGTTTCAAAGATAGATCGACTATTTATTTGATAACAATAGAAACTAACGTTTATATTTACATATACTATATTTATTTGAATTTGAGTCAAATATGGACCATTCAAATAAACTAATATTAACAATACGGTGTATTCAATTTTCTCATATTAGTATGTTAAGGTCGAAACTTCTAAATCCCAATTGTGTAATGTTAAATTCATGATTATGGACTTTTCTCAACCATAAATTGACTTCATATCAATCAATGGTTGAAATTATAAGGGTAATATTTGCATTTGTAATATTTAATTCAATATTTTAACGTTAGATTTACTTTATCTCAATTGTTTAATGTTAAAATTATGGCTATCGATTTTTGTCAACCATAGATAGACTATTTATTTGATAAGAATAGAAATTGAGTTGTATATTTTCATATACTATATTTATTTGAATTTGACTCAAATATGGACCATTCAAATGAACTAATATTAACAATATGGTGTATTCAATTTTGTCATATCAGTATCTTAAGGCCGAATCTTCTAATTCCCAATTGTGTAATGTTAAATTCATCATTATGGACTTTTCTCAACCATAAATTGACATCATATCAATAAATGGTTGAAACATATAAGGTGCATATTTGAATTTGTATTATTTAATTCAATTTTTTAACCTTACGTTTAATTTAACTCAATTATTTAATGTTAAAATTATAGCTATCGAACTTTTTCAAAGATAGATCGACTATTTATTTGATAATAATAGAAACTCAAGTTTATATTTACATATACTATATTTATTTGAATTTGAGTCAAATATGGACCATTCAAATGAACTAATATTAAAAATACGGTGTATTCAATTTTGTCATATTAATATGTTAAGGTCGAATCTTCTAAATCCCAATTGTGTAATGTTAAATTCATGATTATGGACTTTTCTCAACCATAAATTGACTTCATATCAATCAATGGTTGAAATTATAAGGGTAATATTTGCATTTGTAAAATTTAATTCAATACCATTCAAATGAACAAATATTAACAATACGGTGTATTCAATTTTGTCATATCAGTATCTTAATGTCGAATTTTCTAATTCCCAATTGTGTAATGTTAAATTCATCATTATGGACTTTTCTCAACCATAAATTGACATCATATCAATAAATGGTTGAAAAATATAAGGTGCACATTTGCATTTGTATTATTTAATTCAATTTTTTAACCTTACGTTTAATTTAACTCAATTATTTAATGTTAAAATTATAGGTATCGAACTTTTTCAAAGATAGATCGACTATTTATTTGATAATAATAGAAACTCACGTTTATATTTACATATACTATATTTATTTGAATTTGAGTCAAATATGGACCATTCAAATGAACTAATATTAAAAATACGGTGTATTCAATTTTGTCATATTAGTATGTTAAGGTCGAATCTTCTAAATCCCAATTGTGTAATGTTAAATTCATGATTATGGACTTTTCTCAACCATAAATTGACTTCATATCAATCAATGGTTGAAATTATAAGGGTAATATTTGCATTTGTAAAATTTAATTCAATATTTTAAGGTTAGATTTACTTTCTCTCAATTGTTTAATGTTAAATTTATGGCTATCGATTTTTGTCAACGATAGATAGACTATTTATTTGATAAGAATAGAAATTGAGATGTATATTTACATATACTATATTTATTTGAATTTGAGTCAAATATGTACCATTCAAATGAACTAATATTAAAAATACGGTGTATTCAATTTTGTCATATCAGTATGTTAAGGTCGAATCTTCTAAATCCCAATTGTGTAATGTTAAATTCATGATTATGGACTTTTCTCAACCATAAATTGACTTCATATCAATCAATGGTTGAAATTATAAGGGTAATATTTGCATTTGTAAAATTTAATTTTATATTTTAACGTTAGATTTACTTTCTCTCAATTGTTTAATGTTAAATTTATGGCTATCGATTTTTGTCAACCATAGATAGACTATTTATTTGATAAGAATAGAAATTGAGGTATATATTTACATATACTATATTTATTTGAACTTGAGTCAAATATGTACCATTCAAATGAACTAATATTAACAATTCGGTGTATTCAATTTTGTCATATCAGTATCTTAAGGTCGAATCTTCTAATTCCCAATTGTGTAATGTTAAATTCATTATTATGGACTTTTCTCAACCATAAATTGACTTCATATCAATTAATGGTTGAAATTATAAGGGTAATATTTGCATTTGTAATATTTAATTCAATATTTTAACGTTAGATTTACTTTATATCAATTGTTTAATGTTAAAATTATGGCTATCGATTTTTGTCAACCATAGATAGACTATTTATTTGATAAGAATAGAAATTGAGTTGTATATTTACATATACTATATTTATTTGAATTTGTGTCAAATATGGACCATTCAAATGAACTAATATTAACAATAGGGTGTATTCAATTTTGTCATATCAGTACCTTAAGGTGGAATCTTCTAAATCCCAATTGTGTAATGTTAAATTCATGATTATGGACTTTTCTCAACCATAAATTGACTTCATATCAATCAATGGTTGAAATTATAAGGGGCATATTTGCATTTGTAATATTTAATTCAATATTTAAACGTTAGATTTACTTTATCTCAAATGTTTAATGTTAAAATTATGGCTATCGATTTTTGTCAACCATAGATAGACTATTTATTTGATAAGAATAGAAATTGAGTTGTATATTTTCATATACTATATTTATTTGAATTTGAGTCAAATATGGACCATTCAAATGAACTAATATTAACAATATGGTGTATTCAATTTTGTCATATCAGTATCTTAAGGTCGAATCTTCTAAATCCCAATTGTGTAATGTTAAATTCATGATTATGGACTTTTCTCAACCATAAATTGACTTCATATCAATCAATGGTTGAAATTATAAGGGTAATATTTGCATTTGTAAAATTTAATTCAATATTTTAAGGTTAGATTTACTTTCTCTCAATTGTTTAATGTTAAATTTATGGCTATCGATTTTTGTCAACGATAGATAGACTATTTATTTGATAAGAATAGAAATTGAGATGTATATTTACATATACTATATTTATTTGAATTTGAGTCAAATATGTACCATTCAAATGAACTAATATTAAAAATACGGTGTATTCAATTTTGTCATATCAGTATGTTAAGGTCGAATCTTCTAAATCCCAATTGTGTAATGTTAAATTCATGATTATGGACTTTTCTCAACCATAAATTGACTTCATATCAATCAATGGTTGAAATTATAAGGGTAATATTTGCATTTGTAAAATTTAATTTTATATTTTAACGTTAGATTTACTTTCTCTCAATTGTTTAATGTTAAATTTATGGCTATCGATTTTTGTCAACCATAGATAGACTATTTATTTGATAAGAATAGAAATTGAGGTATATATTTACATATACTATATTTATTTGAACTTGAGTCAAATATGTACCATTCAAATGAACTAATATTAACAATTCGGTGTATTCAATTTTGTCATATCAGTATCTTAAGGTCGAATCTTCTAATTCCCAATTGTGTAATGTTAAATTCATTATTATGGACTTTTCTCAACCATAAATTGACTTCATATCAATTAATGGTTGAAATTATAAGGGTAATATTTGCATTTGTAATATTTAATTCAATATTTTAACGTTAGATTTACTTTATATCAATTATTTAATGTTAAAATTATAGGTATCGAACTTTTTCAAAGATAGATAGACTATTTATTTGATAATAATAGAAACTAACGTTTATATTTACATATACTATATTTATTTGAATTTGAGTCAAATATGCACCATTCAAATGAACTAATATTAACAATACGGTGTATTCAATTTTGTCATATCAGTATCTTAAGGTCGAATCTTCTAAATCCCAATTGTGTAATGTTAAATTCATGATTATGGACTTTTCTCAACCATAAATTGACTTCATATCAATCAATGGTTGAAATTATAAGGGTAATATTTGCATTTGTAAAATTTAATTCTATATTTTACCGTTAGATTTACTTTCTCTCAATTGTGTAATGTTAAATTTATGGCTATCGATTTTTGTCAACCATAGATAGACTATTTATTTGATAAGAATAGAAATTGAGGTATATATTTACATATACTATATTTATTTGAACTTGAGTCAAATATGTACCATTCAAATGAACTAATATTAACAATACGGTGTATTCAATTTTGTCATATCAGTATCTTAAGGTCGAATCTTCCAATTCCCAATTGTGTAATGTTAAATTCATTATTATGGACTTTCTCAACCATAAATTGACTTCATATCAATTAATGGTTGAAATTATAAGGGGTAATATTTTGCATTTGTAATATTTAATTCAATATTTTAACGTTAGATTTACTTTATCTCAAATGTTTAATGTTAAAATTATGGCTATCGATTTTTGTCAACCATAGATAGACTATTTATTTGATAAGAATAGAAATTGAGTTGTATATTTACATATACTATATTTATTTGAATTTGAGTCAAATATGGACCATTCAAATGAACTAATATTAACAATAGGGTGTATTCAATTTTGTCATATCAGTATCTTAAGGTCGAATCTTCTAAATCGCAATTGTGTAATGTTAAATTCATGATTATGGACTTTTCTCAACCATAAATTGACTTCACTTGAATAAATGGTTGAAACACATAAGGTGCAAATTTGCATTTGTATTATTTAATTCAATTTTTTAACCTTAGGTTTAATTTATCTCAATTATTTAATTTTAAAATTATGGCTATCGAATTGTTTCAAAGATAGATCGACTATTTATTTGATAACAATAGAAACTAACGTTTATATTTACATATACTATATTTATTTGAATTTGAGTCAAATATGGACCATTCAAATAAACTAATATTAACAATATGGTGTATTCAATTTTCTCATATTAGTATGTTAAGGTCGAAACTTCTAAATCCCAATTGTGTAATGTTAAATTCATGATTATGGACTTTTCTCAACCATAAATTGACTTCATATCAATCAATGGTTGAAATTATAAGGGTAATATTTGCATTTGTAATATTTAATTCAATATTTTAACGTTAGATTTACTTTATCTCAATTGTTTAATGTTAAAATTATGGCTATCGATTTTTGTCAACCATAGATAGACTATTTATTTGATAAGAATAGAAATTGAGTTGTATATTTACATATACTATATTTATTTGAATTTGAGTCAAATATGGACCATTCAAATGAACTAATATTACCAATAGGGTGTATTCAATTTTGTCATATCAGTATCTTAAGGTCGAATCTTCTAATTCCCAATTGTGTAATGTTAAATTCATGATTATGGACTTTTCTCAACCATAAATTGAGTTCATATAAATAAATTGTTGAAACATATAAGGTGCATATTTGCATTTGTATTATTTAATTGAATTTTTTAACCTTAGGTTTAATTTAACTCAATTATTTAATGTTAAAATTATAGCTATCGAACTTTTTCAAAGATAGATCGACTATTTATTTGATAATAATAGAAACTAACGTTTATATTTACATATACTATATTTATTTGAATTTGAGTCAAATATGGACCATTCAAATGAACTAATATTAAAAATACGGTGTATTCAATTTTGTCATAATAGTATGTTAAGGTCGAATCTTCTAAATCCCAATTGTGTAATGTTAAATTCATGATTATGGACTTTTCTCAACCATAAATTGATTTCATATCAATTAATGGTTGAAATTATAAGGGTAATATTTGGATTTGTAATATTTAATTCAATATTTTAACGTTAGATTTACTTTATCTCAATTGTTTAATGTTAAAATTATGGCTATCGATTTTTGTCAACCATAGATAGACTATTTATTTGATAAGAATAGAAATTGAGTTGTATATTTACATATACTATATTTATTTGAATTTGAGTCAAATATGGACCATTCAAATGAACTAATATTAACAATAGGGTATATTCAATTTTGTCATATCAGTATCTTAAGGTCGAATCTTCTAAATCCCAATTGTGTAATGTTAAATTCATGATTATGGACTTTTCTCAACCATAAATTGACTTCATATCAATTAATGGTTGAAATTATAAGGGTAATATTTGCATTTGTAATATTTAATTCAATATTTTAACGCTAGATTTACTTTATCTGAATTGTTTAATGTTAAAATTATGGCTATCGATTTTTGTCAACCATAGATAGACTATTTATTTGATAAGAATAGAAATTGAGTTGTATATTTACATATACTATATTTATTTGAATTTGAGTCAAATATGGACCATTGAAATGAACTAATATTAACAATACGGTGTATTCAATTGTGTCATATCAGTATCTTAAGGTCGAATCTTCTAAATCCCAATTGTGTAATGTTAAATTCATGATTATGAACTTTTCTTAACCATAAATTGACTTCACTTCAATAAATGGTTGAAACACATAACGTGCAAATTTGCATTTTTATTATTTAATTCAATTTTTTAACCTTAGGTTTAATTTATCTCAATTATTTAATTTTAAAATTATGGCTATCGAATTGTTTCAAAGATAGATCGACTATTTATTTGATAATAATAGAAACTAACATTTATATTTACATATACTATATTTATTTGAATTTGAGTCAAATATGTACCATTCAAATGAACTAATATTAACAATACGGTGTATTCTATTTTATCATATTAGTTTGTTAAGGTCGAATCTTCCAAATCCCAATTGTGTAATGTTAAATTCATGATTATGGACTTTTCTCAACCATAAATTGACTTCATATCAATAAATGGTTGAATCATATAAGGTGCATATTTGCATTTGTATTATTTAATTCAATTTTTTAACCTTAGGTTTAATTTAAGTCAATTTATTTAATGTTAAAATTATAGCTATCGAATTTTGTCAAAGATAGATAGACTATTTATTTGATACTAATAGAAACTAACGTTTATATTTACATATACTATATTTATTTGAATTTGAGTCAAATATGGACCATTCAAATGAACTAATATTTACAATACGGTGTATTCAATTTTGTCATATCAGTATGTTAAGATCGAATCTTCTAAATCGCAATTGTGTAATGTTAAATTCATGATTATGGACTTTTCTCAACCATACATTGACTTAATATCAATCAATGGTTGAAACTTATAAGGGGCATATTTCCATTTTTAATATTTAATTCAAATTTTTAACGTTAGATTTAATTTATCTCAATTGTTTAATGTTAAAATTATGGCTATCAATTTTTGTCAACCATAGATAGACTATTTATTTGATAAGAATAGAAATTGAGTTGTATATTTACATATACTATATTTATTTGAATTTGAGTCAAATATGGACCATTGAAATGAACTAATATTAACAATACGGTGTATTCAATTGTGTCATATCAGTATCTTAAGGTCGAATCTTCTAAATCCCAATTGTGTAATGTTAAATTCATGATTATGAACTTTTCTTAACCATAAATTGACTTCACTTCAATAAATGGTTGAAACACATAAGGTGCAAATTTGCATTTTTATTATTTAATTCAATTTTTTAACCTTAGGTTTAATTTATCTCAATTATTTAATTTTAAAATTATGGCTATCGAATTGTTTCAAAGATAGATGGACTATTTATTTGATAATAATAGAAACTAACGTTTATATTTACATATACTATATTTATTTGAATTTGAGTCAATTATGTACCATTCAAATGAACTAATATTAACAATACGGTGTATTCTATTTTATCATATTAGTTTGTTAAGGTCGAATCTTCTAAATCCCAATTGTGTAATGTTAAATTCATCATTATGGACTTTTCTCAACCATAAATTGACTTCATATCAATAAATGGTTGAATCATATAAGGTGCATATTTGCATTTGTATTATTTAATTCAATTTTTTAACCTTAGGTTTAATTTATGTCAATTATTTAATGTTAAAATTATAGCTATCGACTTTTGTCAAAGATAGATAGACTATTTATTTGATACTAATAGAAACAAACGTTTATATTTACATATACTATATTTATTTGAATTTGAGTCAAATATGGACCATTCAAATGAACTAATATTAACAATACGGTGTATTCAATTTTGTCATATTAGTATGTTAAGGTCGAATCTTCTAAATCGCAATTGTGTAATGTTAAATTCATGATTATGGACTTTTCTCAACCATACATTGACTTCATATCAATCAATGGTTGAAACTTATAAGGGGCATATTTGCATTTGTAATATTTAATTCAATATTTTAACGCTAGATTTACTTTATCTGAATTGTTTAATGTTAAAATTATGGCTATCGATTTTTGTCAACCATAGATAGACTATTTATTTGATAAGAATAGAAATTGAGTTGTATATTTACATATACTATATTTATTTGAATTTGAGTCAAATATGGACCATTCAAATGAACTAATATTAACAATACGGTCTATTCAATTGTGTCATATCAGTATCTTAAGGTCGAATCTTCTAAATCCCAATTGTGTAATGTTAAATTCATGATTATGAACTTTTCTTAACCATAAATTGACTTCACTTCAATAAATGGTTGAAACACATAAGGTGCAAATTTGCATTTTTATTATTTAATTCAATTTTTTAACCTTAGGTTTAATTTATCTCAATTATTTAATTTTAAAATTATGGCTATCGAATTGTTTCAAAGATAGATGGACTATTTATTTGATAATAATAGAAACTAACGTTTATATTTACATATACTATATTTATTTGAATTTGAGTCAAATATGTACCATTCAAATGAACTAATATTAACAATACGGTGTATTCTATTTTATCATATTAGTTTGTTAAGGTCGAATCTTCTAAATCCCAATTGTGTAATGTTAAATTCATGATTATGGACTTTTCTCAACCATAAATTGACTTCATATCAATAAATGGTTGAATCATATAAGGTGCATATTTGCATTTGTATTATTTAATTCAATTTTTTAACCTTAGGTTTAATTTAAGTCAATTATTTAATGTTAAAATTATAGCTATCGACTTTTGTCAAAGATAGATAGACTATTTATTTGATACTAATAGAAACAAACGTTTATATTTACATATACTATATTTATTTGAATTTGAGTCAAATATGGACCATTCAAATGAACTAATATTAACAATACGGTGTATTCAATTTTGTCATATTAGTATGTTAAGGTCGAATCTTCTAAATCGCAATTGTGTAATGTTAAATTCATGATTATGAATTTTTCTCAACCATACATTGACTTCATATCAATCAATGGTTCAAACTTATAAGGGGCATATTTGCATTTGTAATATTTAATTCAATATTTTAACGCTAGATTTACTTTATCTGAATTGTTTAATGTTAAAATTATGGCTATCGATTTTTGTCAACCATAGATAGACTATTTATTTGATAAGAATAGAAATTGAGTTGTATATTTACATATACTATATTTATTTGAATTTGAGTCAAATATGGACCATTCAAATGAACTAATATTAACAATACGGTGTATTCAATTGTGTCATATCAGTATCTTAAGGTCGAATCTTCTAAATCCCAATTGTGTAATGTTAAATTCATGATTATGAACTTTTCTTAACCATAAATTGACTTCATATCAATTAATGGTTGAAATTATAAGGGTAATATTTGCATTTGTAATATTTAATTCAATATTTTAACGTTAGATTTACTTTATCTCAATTGTTTAATGTTAAAATTATGGCTATCGATTTTTGTCAACCATAGATAGACTATTTATTTGATAAGAATAGAAATTGAGTTGTATATTTACATATACTATATTTATTTGAATTTGAGTCAAATATGGACCATTCAAATGAACTAATATTAACAATAGGGTGTATTCAATTTTGTCATATCAGTATCTTAAGGTCGAATCTTCTAAATCGCAATTGTGTAATGTTAAATTCATGATTATGGACTTTTCTCAACCATAAATTGACTTCACTTGAATAAATGGTTGAAACACATAAGGTGCAAATTTGCATTTGTATTATTTAATTCAATTTTTTAACCTTAGGTTTAATTTATCTCAATTATTTAATTTTAAAATTATGGCTATCGAATTGTTTCAAAGATAGATCGACTATTTATTTGATAACAATAGAAACTAACGTTTATATTTACATATACTATATTTATTTGAATTTGAGTCAAATATGGACCATTCAAATAAACTAATATTAACAATATGGTGTATTCAATTTTCTCATATTAGTATGTTAAGGTCGAAACTTCTAAATCCCAATTGTGTAATGTTAAATTCATGATTATGGACTTTTCTCAACCATAAATTGACTTCATATCAATCAATGGTTGAAATTATAAGGGTAATATTTGCATTTGTAATATTTAATTCAATATTTTAACGTTAGATTTACTTTATCTCAATTGTTTAATGTTAAAATTATGGCTATCGATTTTTGTCAACCATAGATAGACTATTTATTTGATAAGAATAGAAATTGAGTTGTATATTTACATATACTATATTTATTTGAATTTGAGTCAAATATGGACCATTCAAATGAACTAATATTACCAATAGGGTGTATTCAATTTTGTCATATCAGTATCTTAAGGTCGAATCTTCTAATTCCCAATTGTGTAATGTTAAATTCATGATTATGGACTTTTCTCAACCATAAATTGAGTTCATATAAATAAATTGTTGAAACATATAAGGTGCATATTTGCATTTGTATTATTTAATTGAATTTTTTAACCTTAGGTTTAATTTAACTCAATTATTTAATGTTAAAATTATAGCTATCGAACTTTTTCAAAGATAGATCGACTATTTATTTGATAATAATAGAAACTAACGTTTATATTTACATATACTATATTTATTTGAATTTGAGTCAAATATGGACCATTCAAATGAACTAATATTAAAAATACGGTGTATTCAATTTTGTCATAATAGTATGTTAAGGTCGAATCTTCTAAATCCCAATTGTGTAATGTTAAATTCATGATTATGGACTTTTCTCAACCATAAATTGATTTCATATCAATTAATGGTTGAAATTATAAGGGTAATATTTGCATTTGTAATATTTAATTCAATATTTTAACGTTAGATTTACTTTATCTCAATTGTTTAATGTTAAAATTATGGCTATCGATTTTTGTCAACCATAGATAGACTATTTATTTGATAAGAATAGAAATTGAGTTGTATATTTACATATACTATATTTATTTGAATTTGAGTCAAATATGGACCATTCAAATGAACTAATATTAACAATAGGGTATATTCAATTTTGTCATATCAGTATCTTAAGGTCGAATCTTCTAAATCCCAATTGTGTAATGTTAAATTCATGATTATGGACTTTTCTCAACCATAAATTGACTTCATATCAATTAATGGTTGAAATTATAAGGGTAATATTTGCATTTGTAATATTTAATTCAATATTTTAACGCTAGATTTACTTTATCTGAATTGTTTAATGTTAAAATTATGGCTATCGATTTTTGTCAACCATAGATAGACTATTTATTTGATAAGAATAGAAATTGAGTTGTATATTTACATATACTATATTTATTTGAATTTGAGTCAAATATGGACCATTGAAATGAACTAATATTAACAATACGGTGTATTCAATTGTGTCATATCAGTATCTTAAGGTCGAATCTTCTAAATCCCAATTGTGTAATGTTAAATTCATGATTATGAACTTTTCTTAACCATAAATTGACTTCACTTCAATAAATGGTTGAAACACATAACGTGCAAATTTGCATTTTTATTATTTAATTCAATTTTTTAACCTTAGGTTTAATTTATCTCAATTATTTAATTTTAAAATTATGGCTATCGAATTGTTTCAAAGATAGATCGACTATTTATTTGATAATAATAGAAACTAACATTTATATTTACATATACTATATTTATTTGAATTTGAGTCAAATATGTACCATTCAAATGAACTAATATTAACAATACGGTGTATTCTATTTTATCATATTAGTTTGTTAAGGTCGAATCTTCCAAATCCCAATTGTGTAATGTTAAATTCATGATTATGGACTTTTCTCAACCATAAATTGACTTCATATCAATAAATGGTTGAATCATATAAGGTGCATATTTGCATTTGTATTATTTAATTCAATTTTTTAACCTTAGGTTTAATTTAAGTCAATTATTTAATGTTAAAATTATAGCTATCGAATTTTGTCAAAGATAGATAGACTATTTATTTGATACTAATAGAAACTAACGTTTATATTTACATATACTATATTTATTTGAATTTGAGTCAAATATGGACCATTCAAATGAACTAATATTTACAATACGGTGTATTCAATTTTGTCATATCAGTATGTTAAGATCGAATCTTCTAAATCGCAATTGTGTAATGTTAAATTCATGATTATGGACTTTTCTCAACCATACATTGACTTAATATCAATCAATGGTTGAAACTTATAAGGGGCATATTTCCATTTTTAATATTTAATTCAAATTTTTAACGTTAGATTTAATTTATCTCAATTGTTTAATGTTAAAATTATGGCTATCAATTTTTGTCAACCATAGATAGACTATTTATTTGATAAGAATAGAAATTGAGTTGTATATTTACATATACTATATTTATTTGAATTTGAGTCAAATATGGACCATTGAAATGAACTAATATTAACAATACGGTGTATTCAATTGTGTCATATCAGTATCTTAAGGTCGAATCTTCTAAATCCCAATTGTGTAATGTTAAATTCATGATTATGAACTTTTCTTAACCATAAATTGACTTCACTTCAATAAATGGTTGAAACACATAAGGTGCAAATTTGCATTTTTATTATTTAATTCAATTTTTTAACCTTAGGTTTAATTTATCTCAATTATTTAATTTTAAAATTATGGCTATCGAATTGTTTCAAAGATAGATGGACTATTTATTTGATAATAATAGAAACTAACGTTTATATTTACATATACTATATTTATTTGAATTTGAGTCAAATATGTACCATTCAAATGAACTAATATTAACAATACGGTGTATTCTATTTTATCATATTAGTTTGTTAAGGTCGAATCTTCTAAATCCCAATTGTGTAATGTTAAATTCATCATTATGGACTTTTGTCAACCATAAATTGACTTCATATCAATAAATGGTTGAATCATATAAGGTGCATATTTGCATTTGTATTATTTAATTCAATTTTTTAACCTTAGGTTTAATTTATGTCAATTATTTAATGTTAAAATTATAGCTATCGACTTTTGTCAAAGATAGATAGACTATTTATTTGATACTAATAGAAACAAACGTTTATATTTACATATACTATATTTATTTGAATTTGAGTCAAATATGGACCATTCAAATGAACTAATATTAACAATACGGTGTATTCAATTTTGTCATATTAGTATGTTAAGGTCGAATCTTCTAAATCGCAATTGTGTAATGTTAAATTCATGATTATGGACTTTTCTCAACCATACATTGACTTCATATCAATCAATGGTTGAAACTTATAAGGGGCATATTTGCATTTGTAATATTTAATTCAATATTTTAACGCTAGATTTACTTTATCTGAATTGTTTAATGTTAAAATTATGGCTATCGATTTTTGTCAACCATAGATAGACTATTTATTTGATAAGAATAGAAATTGAGTTGTATATTTACATATACTATATTTATTTGAATTTGAGTCAAATATGGACCATTCAAATGAACTAATATTAACAATACGGTCTATTCAATTGTGTCATATCAGTATCTTAAGGTCGAATCTTCTAAATCCCAATTGTGTAATGTTAAATTCATGATTATGAACTTTTCTTAACCATAAATTGACTTCACTTCAATAAATGGTTGAAACACATAAGGTGCAAATTTGCATTTTTATTATTTAATTCAATTTTTTAACCTTAGGTTTAATTTATCTCAATTATTTAATTTTAAAATTATGGCTATCGAATTGTTTCAAAGATAGATGGACTATTTATTTGATAATAATAGAAACTAACGTTTATATTTACATATACTATATTTATTTGAATTTGAGTCAAATATGTACCATTCAAATGAACTAATATTAACAATACGGTGTATTCTATTTTATCATATTAGTTTGTTAAGGTCGAATCTTCTAAATCCCAATTGTGTAATGTTAAATTCATGATTATGGACTTTTCTCAACCATAAATTGACTTCATATCAATAAATGGTTGAATCATATAAGGTGCATATTTGCATTTGTATTATTTAATTCAATTTTTTAACCTTAGGTTTAATTTAAGTCAATTATTTAATGTTAAAATTATAGCTATCGACTTTTGTCAAAGATAGATAGACTATTTATTTGATACTAATAGAAACAAACGTTTATATTTACATATACTATATTTATTTGAATTTGAGTCAAATATGGACCATTCAAATGAACTAATATTAACAATACGGTGTATTCAATTTTGTCATATTAGTATGTTAAGGTCGAATCTTCTAAATCGCAATTGTGTAATGTTAAATTCATGATTATGAAGTTTTCTCAACCATACATTGACTTCATATCAATCAATGGTTCAAACTTATAAGGGGCATATTTGCATTTGTAATATTTAATTCAATATTTTAACGCTAGATTTACTTTATCTGAATTGTTTAATGTTAAAATTATGGCTATCGATTTTTGTCAACCATAGATAGACTATTTATTTGATAAGAATAGAAATTGAGTTGTATATTTACATATACTATATTTATTTGAATTTGAGTCAAATATGGACCATTCAAATGAACTAATATTAACAATACGGTGTATTCAATTGTGTCATATCAGTATCTTAAAATCGAATCTTCTAAATCCCAATTGTGTAATGTTAAATTCATGATTATGAACTTTTCTTAACCATAAATTGACTTCACTTCAATAAATGGTTGAAACACATAAGGTGCAAATTTGCATTTTTATTATTTAATTCAATTTTTTAACCTTAGGTTTAATTTATCTCAATTATTTAATTTTAAAATTATGGCTATCGAATTGTTTCAAAGATAGATGGACTATTTATTTGATAATAATAGAAACTAACGTTTATATTTACATATACTATATTTATTTGAATTTGAGTCAAATATGTACCATTCAAATGAACTAATATTAACAATACGGTGTATTCTATTTTATCATATTAGTTTGTTAAGGTCGAATCTTCTAAATCCCAATTGTGTAATGTTAAATTCATCATTATGGACTTTTC
Source organism: Hippophae tibetana (assembly GCA_037013495.1). Classification (NCBI taxonomy): domain Eukaryota; kingdom Viridiplantae; phylum Streptophyta; class Magnoliopsida; order Rosales; family Elaeagnaceae; genus Hippophae; species Hippophae tibetana. The sequence goes on along the minus strand of CM072805.1, from coordinate 11,157,578 downwards.
TCAACCATAAATTGACTTCATATCAATAAATGGTTGAATCATATAAGGTGCATATTTGCTTTTGTATTATTTAATTCAATTTTTTAACCTTAGGTTTAATTTAAGTCAATTATTTAATGTTAAAATTATAGCTATCGACTTTTGTCAAAGATAGATAGACTATTTATTTGATACTAATAGAAACAAACGTTTATATTTACATATACTATATTTATTTGAATTTGAGTCAAATATGGACCATTCAAATGAACTAATATTAACAATACGGTGTATTCAATTTTGTCATATTAGTATGTTAAGGTCGAATCTTCTAAATCGCAATTGTGTAATGTTAAATTCATGATTATGGACTTTTCTCAACCATACATTGACTTCATATCAATCAATGGTTGAAACTTATAAGGGGCATATTTGCATTTGTAATATTTAATTCAATATTTTAACGCTAGATTTACTTTATCTGAATTGTTTAAAGTTTAAATTATGGCTATCGATTTTTGTCAACCATAGATAGACTATTTATTTGATAAGAATAGAAATTGAGTTGTATATTTACATATACTATATTTATTTGAATTTGAGTCAAATATGGACCAATGAAATGAACTAATATTAACAATACGGTGTATTCAATTGTGTCATATCAGTATCTTAAGGTCGAATCTTCTAAATTCCAATTGTGTAATGTTAAATTCATGATTATGAACTTTTCTTAACCATAAATTGACTTCACTTCAATAAATGGTTGAAACACATAAGGTGCAAATTTGCATTTTTATTATTTAATTCAATTTTTTAACCTTAGGTTTAATTTATCTCAATTATTTAATTTTCAAATTATGGCTATCGAATTGTTTCAAAGATAGATGGACTATTTATTTGATAATAATAGAAACTAACGTTTATATTTACATATACTATATTTATTTGAATTTGAGTCAAATATGTACCATTCAAATGAACTAATATTAACAATACGGTGTATTCTATTTTATCATATTAGTTTGTTAAGGTCGAATCTTCTAAATCCCAATTGTGTAATGTTAAATTCATGATTATGGACTTTTCTCAACCATAAATTGACTTCATATCAATAAATGGTTGAATCATATAAGGTGCATATTTGCATTTGTATTATTTAATTCAATTTTTTAACCTTAGGTTTAATTTAAGTCAATTATTTAATGTTAAAATTATAGCTATCGAATTTTGTCAAAGATAGATAGACTATTTATTTGATACTAATAGAAACTAACGTTTATATTTACATATACTATATTTATTTGAATTTGAGTCAAATATGGACCATTCAAATGAACTAATATTAACAATACGGTGTATTCAATTTTGTCATATCAGTATGTTAAGATCGAATCTTCTAAATCGCAATTGTGTAATGTTAAATTCATGATTATGGACTTTTCTCAACCATACATTGACTTAATATCAATCAATGGTTGAAACTTATAAGGGGCATATTTGCATTTTTAATATTTAATTCAAATTTTTAACGTTAGATTTAATTTATCTCAATTGTTTAATGTTAAAATTATGGCTATCGATTTTTGTCAACCATAGATAGACTATTTATTTGATAAGAATAGAAATTGAGTTTTATATTTACATATACTATATTTATTTGAATTTGAGTCAAATATGGACCATTCAAATGAACTAATATTAACAATACGGTGTATTCAATTTTTTGATATCAGTATCTTAAGGTCGAATCTTCTAAATCCCAATTGTGTAATGTTAAATTCATGATTATGGACTTTTCTCAACCATAAATTGACTTCACTTCAATAAATGGTTGAAACACATAAGGTGCAAATTTGCATTTTTATTATTTAATTCAATTTTTTAAGCTTAGGTTTAATTTATCTCAATTATTTAATTTTAAAATTATGGCTATCGAATTGTTTCAAAGATAGATCGACTATTTATTTGATAATAATAGAAACTAACGTTTATATTTACATATACTATATTTATTTGAATTTGAGTCAAATATGTACCATTCAAATGAACTAATATTAACAATACGGTGTATTCTATTTTATCATATTAGTTTGTTAAGGTCGAATCTTCCAAATCCTAATTGTGTAATGTTAAATTCATGATTATGGACTTTTCTCAACCATAAATTGACTTCATATCAATAAATGGTTGAATCATATAAGGTGCATATTTGCATTTGTATTATTTAATTCAATTTTTTAACCTTAGGTTTAATTTAAGTCAATTATTTAATGTTAAAATTATAGCTATCGAATTTTTTCAAAGATAGATAGACTATTTATTTGATACTAATAGAAACTAACGTTTATATTTACATATACTATATTTATTTGAATTTGAGTCAAATATGGACCATTCAAATGAACTAATATTAACAATACGGTGTATTCAATTTTGTCATATCAGTATGTTAAGATCGAATCTTCTAAATCGCAATTGTGTAATGTTAAATTCATGATTATGGACTTTTCTCAACCATACATTGACTTAATATCAATCAATGGTTGAAACTTATAAGGGGCATATTTGCATTTTTAATATTTAATTCAAATTTTTAACGTTAGATTTAATTTATATCAATTGTTTAATGTTAAAATTATGGCTATCGATTTTTGTCAACCATAGATAGACTATTTATTTGATAAGAATAGAAATTGAGTTTTATATTTACATATACTATATTTATTTGAATTTGAGTCAAATATGGACCATTCAAATGAACTAATATTAACAATACGGTGTATTCAATTTTTTCATATCAATATCTTAAGGTCGAATCTTCTAAATCCCAATTGTGTAATGTTAAATTCATGATTATGGACTTTTCTCAACCATAAATTGACTTCACTTCAATAAATGGTTGAAACACATAAGGTGCAAATTTGCATTTTTATTATTTAATTCAATTTTTTAAGCTTAGGTTTAATTTATCTCAATTATTTAATTTTAAAATTATGGCTATCGAATTGTTTCAAAGATAGATCGACTATTTATTTGATAATAATAGAAACTAACGTTTATATTTACATATACTATATTTATTTGAATTTGAGTCAAATATGTACCATTCAAATGAACTAATATTAACAATACGGTGTATTCTATTTTATCATATTAGTTTGTTAAGGTCAAATCTTCCAAATCCCAATTGTGTATTGTTAAATTCATGATTATGGACTTTTCTCAACCATAAATTGACTTCATATCAATAAATGGTTGAATCATATAAGGTGCATATTTGCATTTGTATTATTTAATTCAATTTTTTAACCTTAGGTTTAATTTAAGTCAATTATTTAATGTTAAAATTATAGCTATCGAATTTTGTCAAAGATAGATAGACTATTTATTTGATACAAATAGAAACTAACGTTTATATTTACATATACTATATTTATTTGAATTTGAGTCAAATATGGACCATTCAAATGAACTAATATTAACAATACGGTGTATTCAATTTTGTCATATCAGTATGTTAAGATCGAATCTTCTAAATCGCAATTGTGTAATGTTAAATTCATGATTATGGACTTTTCTCAACCATACATTGACTTAATATCAATCAATGGTTGAAACTTATAAGGGGCATATTTGCATTTTTAATATTTAATTCAAATTTTTAACGTTAGATTTAATTTATATCAATTGTTTAATGTTAAAATTATGGCTATCGATTTTTGTCAACCATAGATAGACTATTTATTTGATAAGAATAGAAATTGAGTTTTATATTTACATATACTATATTTATTTGAATTTGAGTCAAATATGGACCATTCAAATGAACTAATATTAACAATAGGGTGTATTCAATTTTGTCATATCAGTATCTTAAGGTCGAATCTTCTAAATCCCAATTGTGTAATGTTAAATTCATGATTATGGACTATTCTCAACCATAAATTGACTTCACTTCAATAAATGGTTGAAACACATAAGGTGCAAATTTGCATTTGTATTATTTAATTCAATTTTTTAACCTTAGGTTTAATTTATCTCAATTATTTAATGTTAAAATTATGGCTATCGAATTGTTTCAAAGATAGATGGACTATTTATTTGATAATAATAGAAACTAACGTTTATATTTACATATACTATATTTATTTAAATTTGAGTCAAATATGTACCATTCAAATGAACTAATATTAACAATACGGTGTATTCTATTTTATCATATTAGTATGTTAAGGTCGAATCTTCTAAATCGCAATTGTGTAATGTGAAATTCATGATTATGGACTTTTCTCAACCATAAATTGACTTCATATCAATCAATGGTTGAAATTATAAGGGTAATATTTGCATTTGTAATATTTAATTCAATATTTTAACGTTAGATTTACTTTATCTCAATTGTTTAATGTTAAAATTATGGCTATCGATTTTTGTCAACCATAGATAGACTATTTATTTGATAAGAATAGAAATTGAGGTGTATATTTTCATATACTATATTTATTTGAATTTGAGTCAAATATGGACCATTCAAATTAACTAATATTAACAATACGGTGTATTCAATTTTGTCATATCAGTATCTTAAGGTCGAATCTTCTAATTCCCAATTGTGTAATATTAAATTCATGATTATGGACTTTTCTCAACCATACATTGACTTCATATCAATCAATGGTTGAACCTTATAAGGGGCATATTTTCATTTTTAATATTTAATTAAATTTTCTAACGTTAGATTTAATTTATCTAAATTGTTTAATGCTAAAATTATGGCTATCGATTTTTGTCAACCATAGATAGACTATTTATTTGATAAGAATAGAAATTGAGGTGTATATTTACATATACTATATTTATTTGAAGTTGACTCAAATATGTACCATTCAAATGAACTAATATTAACAATACGGTGTATTCTATTTTGTCATATTAGTATGTTAAGGTCGAATCTTCTAAATCCCAATTGTGTAATGTTAAATTCATGATTATGGACTTCTCTCAACCATAAATTGACTTCATATCAATAAATGGTTAAAACATATAAGGTTAAAATTTGCATTTGTGTTATTTAATTCAATTTTTTAACCTTTGGTTTAATTTAACTCAATTATTTAAAGTTAAAATTATAGTTATTGGATTTTTTCAAAGATAGATCGACTATTTATTTGATAATAATAGAAACTAACGTTTAAATTTACATATACTATATTTATTTGAATTTGAGTCAAATATGGACCATTCATATGAACTAATATTAACAATACGGTGTATTCAATTTTTTCATATCTGTATCTTAAGGTCGAATCTTCTAAATCCCAATTGTGTAATGTTAAATTCATGATTATGGACTTTTCTCAACCATAAATTGACTTCACTTCAATAAATGGTGGAAACACATAAGGTGCAAATTTGCATTTGTATTATTTAATTCAATTTTTTAACCTTAGGTTTAATTTATCTCAATTATTTAATGTTAAAATTATGGCTATCGAATTGTTTCAAAGATAGATGGACTATTTATTTGATAATAATAGAAACTAACGTTTATATTTACATATACTATATTTATTTGAATTTCAGTCAAATATGTACCATTCAAATGAACTAATATTAACAATACGGTTTATTCTATTTTATCATATTAGTTTGTTAAGGTCGAATCTTCTAAATCCCAATTGTGTAATGTTAAATTCATCATTATGGATTTTTCTCAACCATAAATTGACTTCATATCAATAAATGGTTGAATCATATATGGTGCATATTTGCATTTGTATTATTTAAATCAATTTTTTAACCTTAGGTTTAATTTAAGTCAATTATTTAATGTTAAAATTATAGCTATCGACTTTTGTCAAAGATAGATAGACTATTTATTTGATACTAATAGAAACAAACGTTTATATTTACATATACTATATTTATTTGAATTTGAGTCAAATATGGACCATTCAAATGAACTAATATTAACAATACGGTGTATTCAATTTTGTCATATTAGTATGTTAAGGTCGAATCTTCTAAATCGCAATTGTGTAATGTTAAATTCATGATTATGGACTTTTCTCAACCATACATTGACTTCATATCAATCAATGGTTGAAACTTATAAGGGGCATATTTGCATTTGTAATATTTAATTCAAATTTTTAACGTTAGATTTAATTTATCTCAATTGTTTAATGTTAAAATTATGGCTATCGATTTTTGTCAACCATAGATAGACTATTTATTTGATAAGAATAGAAATTGAGTTTTATATTTACATATACTATATTTATTTGAATTTGAGTCAAATATGGACCATTCAAATGAACTAATATTAACAATAGGGTGTATTCAATTTTGTCATATCAGTATCTTAAGGTCGAATGTTCTAAATCCCAATTGTGTAATGTTAAATTCATGATTATGGACTTTTCTCAACCATAAATTGACATCATATCAATCAATGGTTGAAACATATAAGGTGCATATTTGCATTTGTATTATTTAATTCAATTTTTTAACCTTAGGTTTAATTTATCTCAATTATTTAATGTTAAAATTATGGCTATCGAATTGTTTCAAAGATAGATCGACTATTTATTTGATAATAATAGAAACTAACATTTATATTTACATATACTATATTTATTTGAATTTGAGTCAAATATGGACCATTCAAATGAACTAATATTAACAATACGGTGTATTGTCTTTTATCATATTATTATGTTAAGGTCGAATCTTCTAAATACCAATTGTGTAATGTTAAATTCATCATTATGGACTTTTCTCAACCATAAATTGACTTCATATCAATAAATGGTTGAATCATATAAGGTGCATATTTGCATTTGTATTATTTAATTCAATTTTTTAACCTTAGGTTTAATTTAACTCAATTATTTAATGTTAAAATTATAGCTATCGAAATTTTTCAAAGATAGATAGACTATTTATTTGATAATAATAGAAACTCACGTTTATATTTACATATACTATATTTATTTGAATTTGAGTCAAATATAGACCATTCAAATGAACTAATATTAACAATACGGTGTATTCCATTTTGTCATATCAGTATGTTAAGGTCGAATCTTCTAAATCCCAATTGTGTAATGTTAAATTCCTAATTATGGACTTTCTCAACCATAAATTGACTTCATATCAATAAATGGTTGAAACATATAAGGTGCATATTTTCATTTGTATTATTTAATTCAATTTTTTAACCTTAGGTTTAATTTAACTCAATTATTTAATGTTAAAATTATAGCTATCGAAGTTTTTCAAAGATAGATCGACTATTTATTTGATAAGAATAGAAATTGAGTTTTATATTTACATATACTATATTTATTTGAATTTGAGTCAAATATGGACCATTCAAATGAACTAATATTAACAATACGGTGTATTCAATTTTGTCATATCAGTATCTTAAGGTCGAATCTTCTAAATCCCAATTGTGTAATGTTAAATTCATGATTATGGACTTTTCTCAACCATAAATTGACTTCACTTCAATAAATGGTTGAAACACATAAGGTGCAAATTTGCATTTGTATTATTTAATTCAATTTTTTAACCTTAGGTTTAATTTATCTCAATTATTTAATGTTAAAATTATGGCTATCGAATTGTTTCAAAGATAGATCGACTATTTATTTGATAATAATAGAAACTAACGTTTATATTTACATATACTATAATTATTTGAATTTGAGTCAAATATGGACCATTCAAATGAATTAATATTAACAATACGGTGTATTCAATTTTGTTATATCAGTATGTTAAGGTCGAATCTTCTAAATCGCAATTGTGTAATGTTAAATTCATGATTATGGACTTTTCTCAACCATAAATTGACTTCACTTCAATAAATGGTTGAAACATATAAGGGGCATATTTTCATTTGTAATATTGAATTCAAATTTTTAACGTTAGATTTAATTTATCTCAATTGTTTAATGTTAAAATTATGGCTATCGATTTTTGTCAAACATAGATCGACTATTTATTTGATAATAATAGAAATTGAGTTTTATATTTACATATACTATATTTATTTGAATTTGAGTCAAATATGTACCATTCAAATGAACTAATATTAACAATACGGTGTATTCTATTTTGTCATATTAGTTTGTTAAGGTCGAATCTTCTAAATCCCAATTGTGTAATGTTAAATTCATGATTATGGACTTTTCTCAACCATAAATTGACTTCATATCAATAAATGGTTGAATCATATAAGGTGCATATTTGCATTTGTATTATTTAATTCAATTTTTTAACCTTAGGTTTAATTTAAGTCAATTATTTAATGTTAAAATTATAGCTATCGAATTTTGTCAAAGATAGATAGACTATTTATTTGATACTAATAGAAACTAACGTTTATATTTACATATACTATATTTATTTGAATTTGAGTCAAATATGGACCATTCAAATGAACTAATATTAACAATACGGTGTATTCAATTTTGTCATATCAGTATGTTAAGATCGAATCTTCTAAATCACAATTGTGTAATGTTAAATTCATGATTATGGACTTTTCTCAACCATACATTGACTTAATATCAATCAATGGTTGAAACTTATAAGGGGCATATTTGCATTTTTAATATTTAATTCAAATTTTTAACGTTAGATTTAATTTATCTCAATTGTTTAATGTTAAAATTATGGCTATCGATTTTTGTCAACCATAGATAGACTATTTATTTGATAAGAATAGAAATTGAGTTTTATATTTACATATACTATATTTATTTGAATTTGAGTCAAATATGGACCATTCAAAGGAACTAATATTAACAATACGGTGTATTCAATTTTTCATATCAGTATCTTAAGGTCGAATCTTCTAAATCCCAATTGTGTAATGTTAAATTCATGATTATGGACTTTTCTCAACCATAAATTGACTTCACTTCAATAAATGGTTGAAACACATAAGGTGCAAATTTGCATTTTTATTATTTAATTCAATTTTTTAAGCTTAGGTTTAATTTATCTCAATTATTTAATTTTAAAATTATGGCTATCGAATTGTTTCAAAGATAGATCGACTATTTATTTGATAATAATAGAAACTAACGTTTATATTTACATATACTATATTTATTTGAATTTGAGTCAAATATGTACTATTCAAATGAACTAATATTAACAATACGGTGTATTCTATTTTATCATATTAGTTTGTTAAGGTCGAATCTTCCAAATCCCAATTGTGTAATGTTAAATTCATGATTATGGACTTTTCTCAACCATAAATTGACTTCATATCAATAAATGGTTGAATCATATAAGGTGCATATTTGCATTTGTATTATTTAATTCAATTTTTTAACCTTAGGTTTAATTTAAGTCAATTATTTAATGTTAAAATTATAGCTATCGAATTTTGTCAAAGATAGATAGACTATTTATTTGATACTAATAGAAACTAACGTTTATATTTACATATACTATATTTATTTGAATTTGAGTCAAATATGGACCATTCAAATGAACTAATATTAACAATACGGTGTATTCAATTTTGTCATATCAGTATGTTAAGATCGAATCTTCTAAATCGCAATTGTGTAATGTTAAATTCATGATTATGGACTTTTCTCAACCATACATTGACTTAATATCAATCAATGGTTGAAACTTATAAGGGGCATATTTGCATTTTTAATATTTAATTCAAATTTTTAACGTTAGATTTAATTTATATCAATTGTTTAATGTTAAAATTATGGCTATCGATTTTTGTCAACCATAGATAGACTATTTATTTGATAAGAATAGAAATTGAGTTTTATATTTACATATACTATATTTATTTGAATTTGAGTCAAATATGGACCATTCAAATGAACTAATATTAACAATACGGTGTATTCAATTTTGTCATATCAGTATCTTAAGGTCGAATCTTCTAAATCCGAATTGTGTAATGTTAAATTCATGATTATGGACTTTTCTTAACCATAAATTGACTTCACTTCAATAAATGGTTGAAACACATAAGGTGCAAATTTGCATTTGTATTATTTAATTCAATTTTTTAACCTTAGGTTTAATTTATCTCAATTATTTAATGTTAAAATTATGGCTATCGAATTGTTTCAAAGATAGATGGACTATTTATTTGATAATAATAGAAACTAACGTTTATATTTACATATACTATATTTATATAAATTTGAGTCAAATATGTACCATTCAAATGAACTAATATTAACAATACGGTGTATTCTATTTTATCATATTAGTATGTTAAGGTCGAATCTTCTAAATCGCAATTGTGTAATGTGAAATTCCTGATTATGGACTTTTCTCAACCATAAATTGACTTCATATCAATCAATGGTTGAAATTATAAGGGTAATATTTGCATTTGTAATATTTAATTCAATATTTTAACGTTAGATTTACTTTATCTCAATTGTTTAATGTTAAAATTATGGCTATCGATTTTTGTCAACCATAGATAGACTATTTATTTGATAAGAATAGAAATTGAGGTGTATATTTTCATATACTATATTTATTTGAATTTGAGACAAATATGGACCATTCAAATTAACTAATATTAACAATACGGTGTATTCAATTTTGTCATATCAGTATCTTAAGGTCGAATCTTCTAATTCCCAATTGTGTAATGTTAAATTCATGATTATGGACTTTTCTCAACCATACATTGACTTAATATCAATCAATGGTTGAAACTTATAAGGGGCATATTTGCATTTTTAATATTTAATTCAAATTTTTAACGTTAGATTTAATTTATCTCAATTGTTTAATGTTAAAATTATGGCTATCGATTTTTGTCAACCATAGATAGACTATTTATTTGATAAGAATAGAAATTGAGTTTTATATTTACATATACTATATTTATTTGAATTTGAGTCAAATATGGACCATTCAAAGGAACTAATATTAACAATACGGTGTATTCAATTTTTCATATCAGTATCTTAAGGTCGAATCTTCTAAATCCCAATTGTGTAATGTTAAATTCATGATTATGGACTTTTCTCAACCATAAATTGACTTCACTTCAATAAATGGTTGAAACACATAAGGTGCAAATTTGCATTTTTATTATTTAATTCAATTTTTTAAGCTTAGGTTTAATTTATCTCAATTATTTAATTTTAAAATTATGGCTATCGAATTGTTTCAAAGATAGATCGACTATTTATTTGATAATAATAGAAACTAACGTTTATATTTACATATACTATATTTATTTGAATTTGAGTCAAATATGTACTATTCAAATGAACTAATATTAACAATACGGTGTATTCTATTTTATCATATTAGTTTGTTAAGGTCGAATCTTCCAAATCCCAATTGTGTAATGTTAAATTCATGATTATGGACTTTTCTCAACCATAAATTGACTTCATATCAATAAATGGTTGAATCATATAAGGTGCATATTTGCATTTGTATTATTTAATTCAATTTTTTAACCTTAGGTTTAATTTAAGTCAATTATTTAATGTTAAAATTATAGCTATCGAATTTTGTCAAAGATAGATAGACTATTTATTTGATACTAATAGAAACTAACGTTTATATTTACATATACTATATTTATTTGAATTTGAGTCAAATATGGACCATTCAAATGAACTAATATTAACAATACGGTGTATTCAATTTTGTCATATCAGTATGTTAAGATCGAATCTTCTAAATCGCAATTGTGTAATGTTAAATTCATGATTATGGACTTTTCTCAACCATACATTGACTTAATATCAATCAATGGTTGAAACTTATAAGGGGCATATTTGCATTTTTAATATTTAATTCAAATTTTTAACGTTAGATTTAATTTATATCAATTGTTTAATGTTAAAATTATGGCTATCGATTTTTGTCAACCATAGATAGACTATTTATTTGATAAGAATAGAAATTGAGTTTTATATTTACATATACTATATTTATTTGAATTTGAGTCAAATATGGACCATTCAAATGAACTAATATTAACAATACGGTGTATTCAATTTTGTCATATCAGTATCTTAAGGTCGAATCTTCTAAATCCGAATTGTGTAATGTTAAATTCATGATTATGGACTTTTCTTAACCATAAATTGACTTCACTTCAATAAATGGTTGAAACACATAAGGTGCAAATTTGCATTTGTATTATTTAATTCAATTTTTTAACCTTAGGTTTAATTTATCTCAATTATTTAATGTTAAAATTATGGCTATCGAATTGTTTCAAAGATAGATGGACTATTTATTTGATAATAATAGAAACTAACGTTTATATTTACATATACTATATTTATATAAATTTGAGTCAAATATGTACCATTCAAATGAACTAATATTAACAATACGGTGTATTCTATTTTATCATATTAGTATCTTAAGGTCGAATCTTCTAAATCCCAATTGTGTAATGTTAAATTCATGATTATGGACTTCTCTCAACCATAAATTGACTTCATATCAATAAATGGTTAAAACATATAAGGTTAAAATTTGCATTTGTGTTATTTAATTCAATTTTTTAACCTTTGGTTTAATTTAACTCAATTATTTAAAGTTAAAATTATAGTTATTGGATTTTTTCAAAGATAGATCGACTATTTATTTGATAATAATAGAAACTAACGTTTAAATTTACATATACTATATTTATTTGAATTTGAGTCAAATATGGACCATTCAAATGAACTAATATTAACAATACGGTGTATTCAATTTTTTCATATCTGTATCTTAAGGTCGAATCTTCTAAATCCCAATTGTGTAATGTTAAATTCATGATTATGGACTTTTCTCAACCATAAATTGACTTCACTTCAATAAATGGTGGAAACACATAAGGTGCAAATTTGCATTTGTATTATTTAATTTAATTTTTTAACCTTAGGTTTAATTTATCTCAATTATTTAATGTTAAAATTATGGCTATCGAATTGTTTCAAAGATAGATGGACTATTTATTTGATAATAATAGAAACTAACGTTTATATTTACATATACTATATTTATTTGAATTTCAGTCAAATATGTACCATTCAAATGAACTAATATTAACAATACGGTGTATTCTATTTTATCATATTAGTTTGTTAAGGTCGAATCTTCTAAATCCCAATTGTGTAATGTTAAATTCATCATTATGGATTTTTCTCAACCATAAATTGACTTCATATCAATAAATGGTTGAATCATATATGGTGCATATTTGCATTTGTATTATTTAATTCAATTTTTTAACCTTAGGTTTAATTTAAGTCAATTATTTAATGTTAAAATTATAGCTATCGACTTTTGTCAAAGATAGATAGACTATTTATTTGATACTAATAGAAACAAACGTTTATATTTACATATACTATATTTATTTGAATTTGAGTCAAATATGGACCATTCAAATGAACTAATATTAACAATACGGTGTATTCAATTTTGTCATATTAGTATGTTAAGGTCGAATCTTCTAAATCGCAATTGTGTAATGTTAAATTCATGATTATAGACTTTTCTCAACCATACATTGACTTCATATCAATCAATGGTTGAAACTTATAAGGGGCATATTTGCATTTGTAATATTTAATTCAAATTTTTAACGTTAGATTTAATTTATCTTAATTGTTTAATGTTAAAATTATGGCTATCGATTTTTGTCAACCATAGATAGACTATTTATTTGATAAGAATAGAAATTGAGTTTTATATTTACATATACTATATTTATTTGAATTTGAGTCAAATATGGACCATTCAAATGAACTAATATTAACAATAGGGTGTATTCAATTTTGTCATATCAGTATCTTAAGGTCGAATGTTCTAAATCCCAATTGTGTAATGTTAAATTCATGATTATGGACTTTTCTCAACCATAAATTGACATCATATCAATCAATGGTTGAAACATATAAGGTGCATATTTGCATTTGTATTATTTAATTCAATTTTTGAACCTTAGGTTTAATTTAAGTCAATTATTTAATGTTAAAATTATAGCTATCGACTTTTGTCAAAGATAGATAGACTATTTATTTGATACTAATAGAAACAAACGTTTATATTTACATGTACTATATTTATTTGAATTTGAGTCAAATATGGACCATTCAAATGAACTAATATTAACAATACGGTGTATTCAATTTTGTCATATTAGTATGTTAAGGTCGAATCTTCTAAATCGCAATTGTGTAATGTTAAATTCATGATTATGGACTTTTCTCAACCATACATTGACTTCATATCAATCAATGGTTGAAACTTATAAGGGGCATATTTGCATTTGTAATATTTAATTCAAATTTTTAACGTTAGATTTAATTTATCTTAATTGTTTAATATTAAAATTATGGCTATCGATTTTTGTCAACCATAGATAGACTATTTATTTGATAAGAATAGAAATTGAGTTTTATATTTACATATACTATATTTATTTGAATTTGAGTCAAATATGGACCATTCAAATGAACTAATATTAACAATACGGTGTATTCAATTTTGTCATATCAGTATGTTAAGATCGAATCTTCTAAATCCCAATTGTGTAATGTTAAATTCATGATTATGGACTTTGCTCAACCATACATTGACTTAATATCAATCAATGGTTGAATCATATAAGGTGCATATTTGCATTTGTATTATTTAATTCAATTTTTTAACCTTAGATTTAATTTATCTCAATTGTTTAATGTTAAAATTATGGCTATCGATTTTTGTCAACCATAGATAGACTATTTATTTGATAAGAATAGAAATTGAGTTTTATATTTACATATACTATATTTATTTGAATTTGAGTCAAATATGGACCATTCAAATGAACTAATATTAACAATACGGTGTATTCAATTTTTTCATATCAGTATCTTAAGGTCGAATCTTCTAAATCCCAATTGTATAATGTTAAATTCATGATTATGGACTTTTCTCAACCATAAATTGACTTCACTTCAATAAATGGTTGAAACACATAAGGTGCAAATTTGCATTTTTATTATTTAATTCAATTTTTTAAGCTTAGGTTTAATTTATCTCAATTATTTAATTTTAAAATTATGGCTATCGAATTGTTTCAAAGATAGATCGACTATTTATTTGATAATAATAGAAACTAACGTTTATATTTACATATACTCTATTTATTTGAATTTGAGTCAAATATGTACTATTCAAATGAACTAATATTAACAATACGGTGTATTCTATTTTATCATATTAGTTTGTTAAGGTCGAATCTTCCAAATCCCAATTGTGTAATGTTAAATTCATGATTATGGACTTTTCTCAACCATAAATTGACTTCATATCAATAAATGGTTGAATCATATAAGGTGCATATTTGCATTTGTATTATTTAATTCAATTTTTTAACCTTAGGTTTAATTTAAGTCAATTATTTAATGTTAAAATTATAGCTATCGAATTTTTCAAAGATAGATAGACTATTTATTTGATACTAATAGAAACTAACGTTTATATTTACATATACTATATTTATTTGAATTTGAGTCAAATATGGACCATTCAAATGAACTAATATTAACAATACGGTGTATTCAATTTTGTCATATCAGTATGTTAAGATCGAATCTTCTAAATCGCAATTGTGTAATGTTAAATTCATGATTATGGACTTTTCTCAACCATACATTGACTTAATATCAATCAATGGTTGAAACTTATAAGGGGCATATTTGCATTTTTAATATTTAATTCAATTTTTTAACGTTAGATTTAATTTATATCAATTGTTTAATGTTAAAATTATGGCTATCGATTTTTGTCAACCATAGATAGACTATTTATTTGATAATAATAGAAACTCACGTTTATATTTACATATACTATATTTATTTGAATTTGAGTCAAATATACACCATTCAAATGAACTAATATTAACAATACGGTGTATTCCATTTTGTCATATCAGTATGTTAAGGTCGAATCTTCTAAATCCCAATTGTGTAATGTTAAATTCATGATTATGGACTTTTCTCAACCATAAATTGACGTCACTTCAATAAATGGTGGAAACACATAAGGTGCAAATTTGCATTTGTATTATTTAATTCAATTTTTTAACCTTAGGTTTAATTTATCTCAATTATTTAATGTTAAAATTATGGCTATCGAATTGTTTCAAAGATAGATGGACTATTTATTTGATAATAATAGAAACTAACGTTTATATTTACATATACTATATTTATTTGAATTTCAGTCAAATATGTACCATTCAAATGAACTAATATTAACAATACGGTGTATTCTATTTTATCATATTAGTTTGTTAAGGTCGAATCTTCTAAATCCCAATTGTGTAATGTTAAATTCATCATTATGGATTTTTCTCAACCATAAATTGACTTCATATCAATAAATGGTTGAATCATATATGGTGCATATTTGCATTTGTATTATTTAATTCAATTTTTTAACCTTAGGTTTAATTTATCTCAATTGTTTAATGTTAAAATTATGGCTATCGATTTTTGTCAAACATAGATCGACTATTTATTTGATAATAATAGAAATTGAGTTTTATATTTACATATACTATATTTATTTGAATTTGAGTCAAATATGTACCATTCAAATGAACTAATATTAACAATACGGTGTATTCAATTTTATCATATTAGTATGTTAAGGTCGAATCTTCTAAATACCAATTGTGTAATGTTAAATTCATCATTATGGACTTTTCTCAACCATAAATTGACTTCATATCAATAAATGGTTGAATCATATAAGGTGCATATTTGCATTTGTATTATTTAATTCAATTTTTTAACCTTAGGTTTAATTTAACTCAATTATTTAATGTTAAAATTATAGCTATCGAATTTTTTCAAAGATAGATAGACTATTTATTAGATAATAATAGAAACTAACGTTTATATTTACATATACTATATATATTTGAATTTGAGTCAAATATGGACCATTCAAATGAACTAATATTAACAATACGGTGTATTCTATTTTATCATATTAGTAATTCATGATTATGGACTTTTCTCAACCATAAATTGACTTCATATCAATAAATGGTTGAATCATATAAGGTGCATATTTGCATTTGTATTATTTAATTCAATTTTTTAACCTTAGGTTTAATTTATCTCAATTATTTAATTTTAAAATTATGGCTATCGAATTGTTTCAAAGATAGATGGACTATTTATTTGATAATAATAGAAACTAACATTTATATTTACATATACTATATTTATTTGAATTTGAGTCAAATATGTACCATTCAAATGAACTAATATTAACAATACGGTGTATTCTATTTTGTCATATTAGTTTGTTAAGGTCGAATCTTCTAAATCCCAATTGTGTAATGTTAAATTCATGATTATGGACTTTTCTCAACCATAAATTGACTTCATATCAATAAATGGTTGAATCATATAAGGTGCATATTTGCATTTGTATTATTTAATTCAATTTTTTAACCTTAGGTTTAATTTAACTCAATTATTTAATGTTAAAATTATAGCTATCGAATTTTTTCAAAGATAGATAGACTATTTATTTGATAATAATAGAAACTAACGTTTATATTTATATATACTATATATATTTGAATTTGAGTCAAATATGGACCATTCAAATGAACTAATATTAACAATACGGTGTATTCTATTTTATCATATTAGTAATTCATGATTATGGACTTTTCTCAACCATAAATTGACTTCATATCAATAAATTGTTGAATCATATAAGGTGCATATTTGCATTTGTATTATTTAATTCAATTTTTTAACCTTAGGTTTAATTTATTTCAATTACTTAATTTTAAAATTATGGCTATCGAATTGTTTCAAAGATAGATGGACTATTTATTTGATAATAATAGAAACTAACATTTATATTTACATATACTATATTTATTTGAATTTGAGTCAAATATGTACCATTCAAATGAACTAATATTAACAATACGGTGTATTCTATTTTGTCATATTAGTTTGTTAAGGTCGAATCTTCTAAATCCCAATTGTGTAATGTTAAATTCATGATTATGGACTTTTCTCAACCATAAATTGACTTCATATCAATAAATGGTTGAATCATATAAGGTGCATATTTGCATTTGTATTATTTAATTCAATTTTTTAACCTTAGGTTTAATTTAAGTCAATTATTTAATGTTAAAATTATAGCTATCGAATTTTGTCAAAGATAGATAGACTATTTATTTGATACTAATAGAAACTAACGTTTATATTTACATATACTATATTTATTTGAATTTGAGTCAAATATGGACCATTCAAATGAACTAATATTACCAATACGGTGTATTCAATTTTGTCATATCAGTATGTTAAGATCGAATCTTCTAAATCGCAATTGTGTAATGTTAAATTCATGATTATGGACTTTTCTCAACCATACATTGACTTAATATCAATCAATGGTTGAAACTTATAAGGGGCATATTTGCATTTTTAATACTTAATTCAAATTTTTAACGTTAGATTTAATTTATCTCAATTGTTAAATGTTAAAATTATGGCTATCGATTTTTGTCAACCATAGATAGACTATTTATTTGATAAGAATAGAAATTGAGTTTTATATTTACATATACTATATTTATTTGAATTTGAGTCAAATATGGACCATTCAAATGAACTAATATAAACAATACGGTGTATTCAATTTTTTCATATCAGTATCTTAAGGTCGAATCTTCTAAATCCCAATTGTGTAATGTTAAATTCATGATTATGGACTTTTCTCAACCATAAATTGACTTCACTTCAATAAATGGTTGAAACACATAAGGTGCAAATTTGCATTTTTATTATTTAATTCAATTTTTTAAGCTTAGGTTTAATTTATCTCAATTATTTAATTTTAAAATTATGGCTATCGAATTGTTTCAAAGATAGATCGACTATTTATTTGATAATAATAGAAACTAACGTTTATATTTACATATACTATATTTATTTGAATTTGAGTCCAAATATGTACCATTCAAATGAACTAATATTAACAATACGGTGTATTCTATTTTATCATATTAGTTTGTTAAGGTCGAATCTTCCAAATCCCAATTGTGTAATGTTAAATTCATGATTATGGACTTTTCTCAACCATAAATTGACTTCATATCAATAAATGGTTGAATCATATAAGGTGCATATTTGCATTTGTATTATTTTAATTCAATTTTTTAACCTTAGGTTTAATTTAAGTCAATTATTTAATGTTAAAATTATAGCTATCGAATTTTGTCAAAGATAGATAGACTATTTATTTGATACTAATAGAAACTAACGTTTATATTTACATATACTATATTTATTTGAATTTGAGTCAAATATGGACCATTCAAATGAACTAATATTAACAATACGGTGTATTCAATTTTGTCATATCAGTATGTTAAGATCGAATCTTCTAAATCGCAATTGTGTAATGTTAAATTCATGATTATGGACTTTTCTCAACCATACATTGACTTAATATCAATCAATGGTTGAAACTTATAAGGGGCATATTTGCATTTTTAATATTTAATTCAAATTTTTAACGTTAGATTTAATTTATATCAATTGTTTAATGTTAAAATTATGCTTATCGATTTTTGTCAACCATAGATAGACTATTTATTTGATAAGAATAGAAATTGAGTTTTATATTTACATATACTATATTTATTTGAATTTGAGTCAAATATGGACCATTCAAATGAACTAATATTAACAATACGGTGTATTCAATTTTGTCATATCAGTATCTTAAGGTCGAATCTTCTAAATCCCAATTGTGTAATGTTAAATTCATGATTATGGATTATTCTCAACCATAAATTGACTTCACTTCAATAAATGGTTGAAACACATAAGGTGCAAATTTGCATTTGTATTATTTAATTCAATTTTTTAACCTTAGGTTTAATTTATCTCAATTATTTAATGTTAAAATTATGGCTATCGAATTGTTTCAAAGATAGATGGACTATTTATTTGATAATAATAGAAACTAACGTTTATATTTACATATACTATATTTATTTAAATTTGAGTCAAATATGTACCATTCAAATGAACTAATATTAACAATACGGTGTATTCAATTTTGTCATATCAGTATGTTAAGATCGAATCTTCTAAATCGCAATTGTGTAATGTTAAATTCATGATTATGGACTTTTCTCAACCATACATTGACTTAATATCAATCAATGGTTGAAACTTATAAGGGGCATATTTGCATTTTTAATATTTAATTCAAATTTTTAACGTTAGATTTAATTTATCTCAATTGTTTTAATGTTAAAATTATGGCTATCGATTTTTGTCAACCATTGATAGACTATTTATTTGATAAGAATAGAAATTGAGTTTTTATATTTACATATACTATATTTATTTGGAATTTGAGTCAAATATGGACCATTCAAATGAACTAATATTAACAATACGGTGTATTCAATTTTTTCATATCAGTATCTTAAGGTCGAATCTTCTAAATCCCAATTGTGTAATGTTAAATTCATGATTATGGACTTTTCTCAACCATAAATTGACTTCACTTCAATAAATGGTTGAAACACATAAGGTGCAAATTTGCATTTTTATTATTTAATTCAATTTTTTAAGCTTAGGTTTAATTTATCTCAATTATTTAATTTAAAAATTATGGCTATCGAATTGTTTCAAAGATAGATCGACTATTTATTTGATAATAATAGAAACTAACGTTTATATTTACATATACTATATTTATTTGAATTTCAGTCAAATATGTACCATTCAAATGAACTAATATTAACAATACGGTGTATTCTATTTTATCATATTAGTTTGTTAAGGTCGAATCTTCTAAATCCCAATTGTGTAATGTTAAATTCATCATTATGGATTTTTTCTCAACCATAAATTGACTTCATATCAATAAATGGTTGAATCATATATGGTGCATATTTGCATTTGTATTATTTAATTCAATTTTTTAACCTTAGGTTTAATTTTAAGTCAATTATTTAATGTTAAAATTATAGCTATCGAATTTTGTCAAAGATAGATAGACTATTTATTTGATACTAATAGAAACTAACGTTTATATTTACATATACTATATTTATTTGAATTTGAGTCAAATATGGACCATTCAAATGAACTAATATTAACAATACGGTGTATTCAATTTTGTCATATCAGTATGTTAAGATCGAATCTTCTAAATCGCAATTTTGTAATGTTAAATTCATGATTATGGACTTTTCTCAACCATACATTGACTTAATATCAATCAATGGTTGAAAACTTATAAGGGGCATATTTGCATTTTAATACTTAATTCAAATTTTTAACGTTAGATTTAATTTATCTCAATTGTTAAATGTTAAAATTATGGCTATCGATTTTTGTCAACCATAGATAGACTATTTATTTGATAAGAATAGAAATTGAGTTTTATATTTACATATACTATATTTATTTGAATTTGAGTCAAATATGGACCATTCAAATGAACTAATATTAACAATACGGTGTATTCAATTTTTTCATATCAGTATCTTAAGGTCGAATCTTCTAAATCCCAATTGTGTAATGTTAAATTCATGATTATGGACTTTTCTCAACCATAAATTGACTTCACTTCAATAAATGGTTGAAACACATAAGGTGCAAATTTGCATTTTTATTATTTAATTCAATTTTTTAAGCTTAGGTTTAATTTATCTCAATTATTTAATTTTAAAATTATGGCTATCGAATTGTTTCAAAGATAGATCGACTATTTATTTGATAATAATAGAAACTAACGTTTATATTTACATATACTATATTTATTTGAATTTGAGTCAAATATGTACCATTCAAATGAACTAATATTAACAATACGGTGTATTCTATTTTATCATATTAGTTTGTTAAGGTCGAATCTTCCAAATCCCAATTGTGTAATGTTAAATTCATGATTATGGACTTTTCTCAACCATAAATTGACTTCATATCAATAAATGGTTGAATCATATAAGGTGCATATTTGCATTTGTATTATTTAATTCAATTTTTTAACCTTAGGTTTAATTTAAGTCAATTATTTAATGTTAAAATTATAGCTATCGAATTTTGTCAAAGATAGATAGACTATTTATTTGATACTAATAGAAACTAACGTTTATATTTACATATACTATATTTATTTGAATTTGAGTCAAATATGGACCATTCAAATGAACTAATATTAACAATACGGTGTATTCAATTTTGTCATATCAGTATGTTAAGATCGAATCTTCTAAATCGCAATTGTGTAATGTTAAATTCATGATTATGGACTTTTCTCAACCATACATTAACTTAATATCAATCAATGGTTGAAACTTATAAGGGGCATATTTGCATTTTTAATATTTAATTCAAATTTTTAACGTTAGATTTAATTTATATCAATTGTTTAATGTTAAAATTATGCTTATCGATTTTTGTCAACCATAGATAGACTATTTATTTGATAAGAATAGAAATTGAGTTTTATATTTACATATACTATATTTATTTGAATTTGAGTCAAATATGGACCATTCAAATGAACTAATATTAACAATACGGTGTATTCAATTTTGTCATATCAGTATCTTAAGGTCGAATCTTCTAAATCCCAATTGTGTAATGTTAAATTCATGATTATGGACTATTCTCAACCATAAATTGACTTCACTTCAATAAATGGTTGAAACACATAAGGTGCAAATTTGCATTTGTATTATTTAATTCAATTTTTTAACCTTAGGTTTAATTTATCTCAATTATTTAATGTTAAAATTATGGCTATCGAATTGTTTCAAAGATAGATGGACTATTTATTTGATAATAATAGAAACTAACGTTTATATTTACATATACTATATTTATTTAAATTTGAGACAAATATGTACCATTCAAATGAACTAATATTAACAATACGGTGTATTCTATTTTATCATATTAGTATGTTAAGGTCGAATCTTCTAAATCGCAATTGTGTAATGTGAAATTCATGATTATGGACTTTTCTCCACCATAAATTGACTTCATATCAATCAATGGTTGAAATTATAAGGGTAATATTTGCATTTGTAATATTTAATTCAATATTTTAACGTTAGATTTACTTTATCTCAATTGTTTAATGTTAAAATTATGGCTATCGATTTTTGTCAACCATAGATAGACTATTTATTTGATAAGAATAGAAATTGAGGTGTATATTTTCATATACTATATTTATTTGAATTTGAGTCAAATATGGACCATTCAAATTAACTAATATTAACAATACGGTGTATTCAATTTTGTCATATCAGTATCTTAAGGTCGAATCTTCTAATTCCCAATTGTGTAATATTAAATTCATGATTATGGACTTTTCTCAACCATACATTGACTTCATATCAATCAATGGTTGAACCTTATAAGGGGCATATTTGCATTTTTAATATTTAATTCAATTTTTTAACGTTAGATTTAATTTATATCAATTGTTTAATGTTAAAATTATGGCTATCGATTTTTGTCAACCATAGATAGACTATTTATTTGATAATAATAGAAACTCACGTTTATATTTACATATACTATATTTATTTGAATTTGAGTCAAATATACACCATTCAAATGAACTAATATTAACAATACGGTGTATTCCATTTTGTCATATCAGTATGTTAAGGTCGAATCTTCTAAATCCCAATTGTGTAATGTTAAATTCATGATTATGGACTTTTCTCAACCATAAATTGACTTCACTTCAATAAATGGTGGAAACACATAAGGTGCAAATTTGCATTTGTATTATTTAATTCAATTTTTTAACCTTAGGTTTAATTTACCTCAATTATTTAATGTTAAAATTAAGGCTATCGAATTGTTTCAAAGATAGATGTACTATTTATTTGATAATAATAGAAACTAACGTTTATATTTACATATACTATATTTATTTGAATTTCAGTCAAATATGGACCATTCAAATGAACTAATATTAACAATACGGTGTATTCTATTTTATCATATTAGTATGTTAAGATCGAATCTTCTAAATCCCAATTGTGTAATGTTAAATTCATCATTATGGATTTTTCTCAACCATAAATTGACTTCATATCAATAAATGGTTGAAACTTATAAGGGGCATATTTGCATTTTTAATATTTAATTCAAATTTTTAACGTTAGATTTAATTTATCTCAATTGTTTAATGTTAAAATTATGCTTATCGATTTTTGTCAACCATAGATAGACTATTTATTTGATAAGAATAGAAATTGAGTTTTATATTTACATATACTATATTTATTTGAATTTGAGTCAAATATGTACCATTCAAATGAACTAATATTAACAATACGGTGTATTCAATTTTATCATATTAGTATGTTAAGGTCGAATCTTCTAAATACCAATTGTGTAATGTTAAATTCATCATTATGGACTTTTCTCAACCATAAATTGACTTCATATCAATAAATGGTTGAATCATATAAGGTGCATATTTGCATTTGTATTATTTAATTCAATTTTTTAACCTTAGGTTTAATTTAACTCAATTATTTAATGTTAAAATTATAGCTATCGAATTTTTTCAAAGATAGATAGACTATTTATTTGATAATAATAGAAACTAACGTTTATATTTACATATACTATATATATTTGAATTTGAGTCAAATATGGACCATTCAAATGAACTAATATTAACAATACGGTGTATTCTATTTTATCATATTAGTAATTCATGATTATGGACTTTTCTCAACCATAAATTGACTTCATATCAATAAATTGTTGAATCATATAAGGTGCATATTTGCATTTGTATTATTTAATTCAATTTTTTAACCTTAGGTTTAATTTATTTCAATTATTTAATTTTAAAATTATGGCTATCGAATTGTTTCAAAGATAGATGGACTATTTATTTGATAATAATAGAAACTAACATTTATATTTACATATACTATATTTATTTGAATTTGAGTCAAATATGTACCATTCAAATGAACTAATATTAACAATACGGTGTATTCTATTTTGTCATATTAGTTTGTTAAGGTCGAATCTTCTAAATCCCAATTGTGTAATGTTAAATTCATGATTATGGACTTTTCTCAACCATAAATTGACTTCATATCAATAAATGGTTGAATCATATAAGGTGCATATTTGCATTTGTATTATTTAATTCAATTTTTTAACCTTAGGTTTAATTTAAGTCAATTATTTAATGTTAAAATTATAGCTATCGAATTTTGTCAAAGATAGATAGACTATTTATTTGATACTAATAGAAACTAACGTTTATATTTACATATACTATATTTATTTGAATTTGAGTCAAATATGGACCATTCAAATGAACTAATATTAACAATACGGTGTATTCAATTTTGTCATATCAGTATGTTAAGATCGAATCTTCTAAATCGCAATTTTGTAATGTTAAATTCATGATTATGGACTTTTCTCAACCATACATTGACTTAATATCAATCAATGGTTGAAACTTATAAGGGGCATATTTGCATTTTTAATACTTAATTCAAATTTTTAACGTTAGATTTAATTTATCTCAATTGTTAAATGTTAAAATTATGGCTATCGATTTTTGTCAACCATAGATAGACTATTTATTTGATAAGAATAGAAATTGAGTTTTATATTTACATATACTATATTTATTTGAATTTGAGTCAAATATGGACCATTCAAATGAACTAATATTAACAATACGGTGTATTCAATTTTTTCATATCAGTATCTTAAGGTCGAATCTTCTAAATCCCAATTGTGTAATGTTAAATTCATGATTATGGACTTTTCTCAACCATAAATTGACTTCACTTCAATAAATGGTTGAAACACATAAGGTGCAAATTTGCATTTTTATTATTTAATTCAATTTTTTAAGCTTAGGTTTAATTTATCTCAATTATTTAATTTTAAAATTATGGCTATCGAATTGTTTCAAAGATAGATCGACTATTTATTTGATAATAATAGAAACTAACGTTTATATTTACATATACTATATTTATTTGAATTTGAGTCAAATATGTACCATTCAAATGAACTAATATTAACAATACGGTGTATTCTATTTTATCATATTAGTTTGTTAAGGTCGAATCTTCAGAATCCCAATTGTGTAATGTTAAATTCATGATTATGGACTTTTCTCAACCATAAATTGACTTCATATCAATAAATGGTTGAATCATATAAGGTGCATATTTGCATTTGTATTATTTAATTCAATTTTTTAACCTTAGGTTTAATTTAAGTCAATTATTTAATGTTAAAATTATAGCTATCGAATTTTGTCAAAGATAGATAGACTATTTATTTGATACTAATAGAAACTAACGTTTATATTTACATATACTATATTTATTTGAATTTGAGTCAAATATGGACCATTCAAATGAACTAATATTAACAATACGGTGTATTCAATTTTGTCATATCAGTATGTTAAGATCGAATCTTCTAAATCGCAATTTTGTAATGTTAAATTCATGATTATGGACTTTTCTCAACCATACATTGACTTAATATCAATCAATGGTTGAAACTTATAAGGGGCATATTTGCATTTTTAATACTTAATTCAAATTTTTAACGTTAGATTTAATTTATCTCAATTGTTAAATGTTAAAATTATGGCTATCGATTTTTGTCAACCATAGATAGACTATTTATTTGATAAGAATAGAAATTGAGTTTTATATTTACATATACTATATTTATTTGAATTTGAGTCAAATATGGACCATTCAAATGAACTAATATTAACAATACGGTGTATTCAATTTTTTCATATCAGTATCTTAAGGTCGAATCTTCTAAATCCCAATTGTGTAATGTTAAATTCATGATTATGGACTTTTCTCAACCATAAATTGACTTCACTTCAATAAATGGTTGAAACACATAAGGTGCAAATTTGCATTTTTATTATTTAATTCAATTTTTTAAGCTTAGGTTTAATTTATCTCAATTATTTAATTTTAAAATTATGGCTATCGAATTGTTTCAAAGATAGATCGACTATTTATTTGATAATAATAGAAACTAACGTTTATATTTACATATACTATATTTATTTGAATTTGAGTCAAATATGTACCATTCAAATGAACTAATATTAACAATACGGTGTATTCTATTTTATCATATTAGTTTGTTAAGGTCGAATCTTCAGAATCCCAATTGTGTAATGTTAAATTCATGATTATGGACTTTTCTCAACCATAAATTGACTTCATATCAATAAATGGTTGAATCATATAAGGTGCATATTTGCATTTGTATTATTTAATTCAATTTTTTAACCTTAGGTTTAATTTAAGTCAATTATTTAATGTTAAAATTATAGCTATCGAATTTTGTCAAAGATAGATAGACTATTTATTTGATACTAATAGAAACTAACGTTTATATTTACATATACTATATTTATTTAAATTTGAGTCAAATATGTACCATTCAAATGAACTAATATTAACAATACGGTGTATTCTATTTTATCATATTAGTATGTTAAGGTCGAATCTTCTAAATCGCAATTGTGTAATGTGAAATTCATGATTATGGACTTTTCTCAACCATAAATTGACTTCATATCAATCAATGGTTGAAATTATAAGGGTAATATTTGCATTTGTAATATTTAATTCAATATTTTAACGTTAGATTTACTTTATCTCAATTGTTTAATGTTAAAATTATGGCTATCGATTTTTGTCAACCATAGATAGACTATTTATTTGATAAGAATAGAAATTGAGGTGTATATTTTCATATACTATATTTATTTGAATTTGAGTCAAATATGGACCATTCAAATTAACTAATATTAACAATACGGTGTATTCAATTTTGTCATATCAGTATCTTAAGGTCGAATCTTCTAATTCCCAATTGTGTAATATTAAATTCATGATTATGGACTTTTCTCAACCATACATTGACTTCATATCAATCAATGGTTGAACCTTATAAGGGGCATATTTTCATTTTTAATATTTAATTAAATTTTCTAACGTTAGATTTAATTTATCTAAATTGTTTAATGCTAAAATTATGGCTATCGATTTTTGTCAACCATAGATAGACTATTTATTTGATAAGAATAGAAATTGAGGTGTATATTTACATATACTATATTTATTTGAAGTTGACTCAAATATGTACCATTTAAATGAACTAATATTAACAATACGGTGTATTCTATTTTGTCATATTAGTATGTTAAGGTCGAATCTTCTAAATCCCAATTGTGTAATGTTAAATTCATGATTATGGACTTCTCTCAACCATAAATTGACTTCATATCAATAAATGGTTAAAACATATAAGGTGAAAATTTGCATTTGGGTTATTTAATTCAATTTTTTAACCTTTGGTTTAATTTAACTCAATTATTTAAAGTTAAAATTATAGTTATTGGATTTTTTCAAAGATAGATCGACTATTTATTTGATAATAATAGAAACTAACGTTTAAATTTACATATACTATATTTATTTGAATTTGAGTCAAATATGGACCATTCATATGAACTAATATTAACAATACGGTGTATTCAATTTTTTCATATCTGTATCTTAAGGTCGAATCTTCTAAATCCCAATTGTGTAATGTTAAATTCATGATTATGGACTTTTCTCAACCATAAATTGACTTCACTTCAATAAATGGTGGAAACACATAAGGTGCAAATTTGCATTTGTATTATTTAATTCAATTTTTTAACCTTAGGTTTAATTTATCTCAATTATTTAATGTTAAAATTATGGCTATCGAATTGTTTCAAAGATAGATGGACTATTTATTTGATAATAATAGAAACTAACGTTTATATTTACATATACTATATTTATTTGAATTTCAGTCAAATATGTACCATTCAAATGAACTAATATTAACAATACGGTGTATTCTATTTTATCATATTAGTTTGTTAAGGTCGAATCTTCTAAATCCCAATTGTGTAATGTTAAATTCATCATTATGGATTTTTCTCAACCATAAATTGACTTCATATCAATAAATGGTTGAATCATATATGGTGCATATTTGCATTTGTATTATTTAATTCAATTTTTTAACCTTAGGTTTAATTTAAGTCAATTATTTAATGTTAAAATTATAGCTATCGACTTTTGTCAAAGATAGATAGACTATTTATTTGATACTAATAGAAACAAACGTTTATATTTACATATACTATATTTATTTGAATTTGAGTCAAATATGGACCATTCAAATGAACTAATATTAACAATACGGTGTATTCAATTTTGTCATATTAGTATGTTAAGGTCGAATCTTCTAAATCGCAATTGTGTAATGTTAAATTCATGATTATGGACTTTTCTCAACCATAAATTGACATCATATCAATCAATGGTTGAAACATATAAGGTGCATATTTGCATTTGTATTATTTAATTCAATTTTTTTAACCTTAGGTTTAATTTATCTCAATTATTTAATGTTAAAATTATGGCTATCGAATTGTTTCAAAGATAGATCGACTATTTATTTGATAATAATAGAAACTAACATTTATATTTACATATACTATATTTATTTGAATTTGAGTCAAATATGGACCATTCAAATGAACTAATATTAAAAATACGGTGTATTCTCTTTTATCATATTATTATGTTAAGGTCGAATCTTCTAAATACCAATTGTGTAATGTTAAATTCATCATTATGGACTTTTCTCAACCATAAATTGACTTCATATCAATAAATGGTTGAATCATATAAGGTGCATATTTGCATTTGTATTATTTAATTCAATTTTTTAACCTTAGGATTAATTTAACTCAATTATTTAATGTTAAAATTATAGCTATCGAAATTTTTCAAAGATAGATAGACTATTTATTTGATAATAATAGAAACTCACGTTTATATTTACATATACTATATTTATTTGAATTTGAGTTAAATATGGACCATTCAAATGAACTAATATTAACAATACGGTGTATTCCATTTTGTCATATCAGTATGTTAAGGTCGAATCTTCTAAATCCCAATTGTGTAATGTTAAATTCCTAATTATGGACTTTTCTCAACCATAAATTGACTTCATATCAATAAATGGTTGAAACATATAAGGTGCATATTTTCATTTGTATTATTTAATTCAATTTTTTAACCTTAGGTTTAATTTAACTCAATTATTTAATGTTAAAATTATAGCTATCGAATTTTTTCAAAGATAGATCGACTATTTATTTGATAATAATAGAAACTAACGTTTATATTTACATATACTATATTTATTTGAATTTGAGTCAAATATGGACCATTCAAATGAACTAATATTAACAATACGGTGTCTTCAATTTTATCATATTAGTATGTTAAGGTCGAATCTTCTAAATCGCAATTGTGTAATGTTAAATTCATGATTATGGACTTTTCTCAACCATAAATTGACTTCATATCAATCAATGGTTGAAACTTATAAGGGGCATATTTGCATTTGTAATATTTAATTCAAATATTTAACGTTAGATTTAATTTATCTCAATTGTTTAATGTTAAAATTATCGCTATCGATTTTTGTCAACCATAGATAGTTTATTTATTTGATAAGAATAGAAATTGAGGTGTATATTTACATATACTATATTTATTTGAATTTGAGTCAAATATGTACCATTCAAATGAACTAATATTAACAATACGGTGTATTCCATTTTGTCATATTAGTATGTTAAGGTCGAATCTTCTAAATCCCAATTGTGTAATGTTAAATTCCTGATTATGGACTTTTCTCAACCATAAATTGACTTCATATCAATAAATGGTTGAAACATATAAGGTGCATATTTTCATTTGTATTATTTAATTCAATTTTTTAACCTTAGGTTTAATTTAACTCAATTATTTAATGTTAAAATTATAGCTATCGAATTTTTTCAAAGATAGATCGACTATTTATTTTATAATAATAGAAACTAACGATTATATTGACAAATAATATATTTATTTGAATTTGAGTCAAATATGGACCATTCAAATGAACTAATATTAACAATACGGTGTATTCAATTTTGTCATATCAGTATCTTAAGGTTGAATCTTCTAAATCCCAATTGTGTAATGTGAAATTCATGATTATGGACTTTTCTCAACCATAAATTGACTTCATATCAATCAATGGTTGAAATTATAAGGGTAATATTTGCATTTGTAATATTTAATTCAATATTTTAACGTTAGATTTACTATCTCTCAATTGTTTAATGTTAAAATTATGGCTATCGATTTTTGTCAACCATAGATAGAGTATTTATTTGATAAGAATAGAAATTGAGGTGTATATTTACATATACTATATTCATTTGAATTTGAGTCAAATATGGACCATTCCAATGAACTAATATTAACAATACGGTGTATTCAATTTTGTCATATCAGTATCTTAAGGTCGAATCTTCTAATTCCCAATTGTGTAATGTTAAATTCATGATTATGGACTTTTCTCAACCATAAATTGACTTCACTTCAATAAATGGTTGAAACATATAAGGTGCATATTTGCATTTGTATTATTTAATTCAATTTTTTAACCATAGGTTTAATTTAACTCAATTATTTAATTTTAAAATTATGGCTATCGAATTGTTTCAAAGATAGATCGACTATTTATTTGATAATAATAGAAACTAACATTTATATTTACATATACTATATTTATTTGAATTTGAGTCAAATATGGACCATTCAAATGAACTAATATTAACAATACGGTGTATTGTCTTTTATCATATTATTATGTTAAGGTCGAATCTTCTAAATACCAATTGTGTAATGTTAAATTCATCATTATGGACTTTTCTCAACCATAAATTGACTTCATATCAATAAATGGTTGAATCATATAAGGTGCATATTTGCATTTGTATTATTTAATTCAATTTTTTAACCTTAGGTTTAATTTAACTCAATTATTTAATGTTAAAATTATAGCTATCGAAATTTTTCAAAGATAGATAGACTATTTATTTGATAATAATAGAAACTCACGTTTATATTTACATATACTATATTTATTTGAATTTGAGTCAAATATAGACCATTCAAATGAACTAATATTAACAATACGGTGTATTCCATTTTGTCATATCAGTATGTTAAGGTCGAATCTTCTAAATCCCAATTGTGTAATGTTAAATTCCTAATTATGGACTTTTCTCAACCATAAATTGACTTCATATCAATAAATGGTTGAAACATATAAGGTGCATATTTTCATTTGTATTATTTAATTCAATTTTTTAAATTTAGGTTTAATTTAACTCAATTATTTAATGTTAAAATTATAGCTATCGAAGTTTTTCAAAGATAGATCGACTATTTATTTGATAAGAATAGAAATTGAGTTTTATATTTACATATACTATATTTATTTGAATTTGAGTCAAATATGGACCATTCAAATGAACTAATATTAACAATACGGTGTATTCAATTTTGTCATATCAGTATCTTAAGGTCGAATCTTCTAAATCCCAATTGTGTAATGTTAAATTCATGATTATGGACTTTTCTCAACCATAAATTGACTTCACTTCAATAAATGGTTGAAACACATAAGGTGCAAATTTGCATTTGTATTATTTAATTCAATTTTTTAACCTTAGGTTTAATTTATCTCAATTATTTAATGTTAAAATTATGGCTATCGAAATGTTTCAAAGATAGATCGACTATTTATTTGATAATAATAGAAACTAACGTTTATATTTACATATACTATAATTATTTGAATTTGAGTCAAATATGGACCATTCAAATGAATTAATATTAACAATACGGTGTATTCAATTTTGTTATATCAGTATGTTAAGGTCGAATCTTCTAAATCGCAATTGTGTAATGTTAAATTCATGATTATGGACTTTTCTCAACCATAAATTGACTTCACTTCAATAAATGGTTGAAACATATAAGGGGCATATTTTCATTTGTAATATTTAATTCAAATTTTTAACGTTAGATTTAATTTATCTCAATTGTTTAATGTTAAAATTATGGCTATCGATTTTTGTCAAACATAGATCGACTATTTATTTGATAATAATAGAAATTGAGTTTTATATTTACATATACTATATTTATTTGAATTTGAGTCAAATATGTACCATTCAAATGAACTAATATTAACAATACGGTGTATTCAATTTTATCATATTAGTATGTTAAGGTCGAATCTTCTAAATACCAATTGTGTAATGTTAAATTCATCATTATGGACTTTTCTCAACCATAAATTGACTTCATATCAATAAATGGTTGAATCATATAAGGTGCATATTTGCATTTGTATTATTTAATTCAATTTTTTAACCTTACGTTTAATTTAACTCAATTATTTAATGTTAAAATTATAGCTATCGAATTTTTTCAAAGATAGATAGACTATTTATTTGATAATAATAGAAACTAACGTTTATATTTACATATACTATATATATTTGAATTTGAGTCAAATATGGACCATTCAAATGAACTAATATTAACAATACGGTGTATTCTATTTTATCATATTAGTAATTCATGATTATGGACTTTTCTCAACCATAAATTGACTTCATATCAATAAATGGTTGAATCATATAAGGTGCATATTTGCATTTGTATTATTTAATTCAATTTTTTAACCTTAGGTTTAATTTATCTCAATTATTTAATTTTAAAATTATGGCTATCGAATTGTTTCAAAGATAGATGGACTATTTATTTGATAATAATAGAAACTAACATTTATATTTACATATACTATATTTATTTGAATTTGAGTCAAATATGTACCATTCAAATGAACTAATATTAACAATACGGTGTATTCTATTTTGTCATATTAGTTTGTTAAGGTCGAATCTTCTAAATCCCAATTGTGTAATGTTAAATTCATGATTATGGACTTTTCTCAACCATAAATTGACTTCATATCAATAAATGGTTGAATCATATAAGGTGCATATTTGCATTTGTATTATTTAATTCAATTTTTTAACCTTAGGTTTAATTTAAGTCAATTATTTAATGTTAAAATTATAGCTATCGAATTTTGTCAAAGATAGATAGACTATTTATTTGATACTAATAGAAACTAACGTTTATATTTACATATACTATATTTATTTGAATTTGAGTCAAATATGGACCATTCAAATGAACTAATATTAACAATTCGGTGTATTCAATTTTGTCATATCAGTATGTTAAGATCGAATCTTCTAAATCGCAATTGTGTAATGTTAAATTCATGATTATGGACTTTGCTCAACCATACATTGACTTAATATCAATCAATGGTTGAAACTTATAAGGGGCATATTTGCATTTTTAATATTTAATTCAAATTTTTAACGTTAGATTTAATTTATCTCAATTGTTTAATGTTAAAATTATGGCTATCGATTTTTGTCAACCATA
Organism: Hippophae tibetana; assembly: GCA_037013495.1. NCBI lineage: Eukaryota > Viridiplantae > Streptophyta > Magnoliopsida > Rosales > Elaeagnaceae > Hippophae > Hippophae tibetana. The sequence goes on along the minus strand of CM072805.1, from coordinate 11,123,062 downwards.
GATAGACTATTTATTTGATAAGAATAGAAATTGAGTTTTATATTTACATATACTATATTTATTTGAATTTGAGTCAAATATGGACCATTCAAATGAACTAATATTAACAATACGGTGTATTCAATTTTTTCATATCAGTATCTTAAGGTCGAATCTTCTAAATCCCAATTGTATAATGTTAAATTCATGATTATGGACTTTTCTCAACCATAAATTGACTTCACTTCAATAAATGGTTGAAACACATAAGGTGAAAATTTGCATTTTTATTATTTAATTCAATTTTTTAAGCTTAGGTTTAATTTATCTCAATTATTTAATTTTAAAATTATGGCTATCGAATTGTTTCAAAGATAGATCGACTATTTATTTGATAATAATAGAAACTAACGTTTATATTTACATATACTATATTTATTTGAATTTGTGTCAAATATGTACTATTCAAATGAACTAATATTAACAATACGGTGTATTCTATTTTATCATATTAGTTTGTTAAGGTCGAATCTTCCAAATCCCAATTGTGTAATGTTAAATTCATGATTATGGACTTTTCTCAACCATAAATTGACTTCATATCAATAAATGGTTGAATCATATAAGGTGCATATTTGCATTTGTATTATTTAATTCAATTTTTTAACCTTAGGTTTAATTTAAGTCAATTATTTAATGTTAAAATTATAGCTATCGAATTTTTCAAAGATAGATAGACTATTTATTTGATACTAATAGAAACTAACGTTTATATTTACATATACTATATTTATTTGAATTTGAGTCAAATATGGACCATTCAAATGAACTAATATTAACAATACGGTGTATTCAATTTTGTCATATCAGTATGTTAAGATCGAATCTTCTAAATCGCAATTGTGTAATGTTAAATTCATGATTATGGACTTTTCTCAACCATACATTGACTTAATATCAATCAATGGTTGAAACTTATAAGGGGCATATTTGCATTTTTAATATTTAATTCAAATTTTTAACGTTAGATTTAATTTATATCAATTGTTTAATGTTAAAATTATGGCTATCGATTTTTGTCAACCATAGATAGACTATTTATTTGATAAGAATAGAAATTGAGTTTTATATTTACATATACTATATTTATTTGAATTTGAGTCAAATATGGACCATTCAAATGAACTAATATTAACAATACGGTGTATTCTATTTTGTCATATTAGTATGTTAAGGTCGAATCTTCTAAATCCCAATTGTGTAATGTTAAATTCATGATTATGGACTTCTCTCAACCATAAATTGACTTCATATCAATAAATGGTTAAAACATATAAGGTGAAAATTTGCATTTGTGTTATTTAATTCAATTTTTTAACCTTTGGTTTAATTTAACTCAATTATTTAAAGTTAAAATTATAGTTATTGGATTTTTTCAAAGATAGATCGACTATTTATTTGATAATAATAGAAACTAACGTTTAAATTTACATATACTATATTTATTTGAATTTGAGTCAAATATGTACCATTCAAATGAACTAATATTAACAATACGGTGTATTCTATTTTATCATATTAGTATGTTAAGGTCGAATCTTCTAAATCTCAATTGTGTAATGTGAAATTCCTGATTATGGACTTTTCTCAACCATAAATTGACTTCATATCAATCAATGGTTGAAATTATAAGGGTAATATTTGCATTTGTAATATTTAATTCAATATTTTAACGTTAGATTTACTTTATCTCAATTGTTTAATGTTAAAATTATGGCTATCGATTTTTGTCAACCATAGATAGACTATTTATTTGATAAGAATAGAAATTGAGGTGTATATTTTCATATACTATATTTATTTGAATTTGAGACAAATATGGACCATTCAAATTAACTAATATTAACAATACGGTGTATTCAATTTTGTCATATCAGTATCTTAAGGTCGAATCTTCTAATTCCCAATTGTGTAATATTAAATTCATGATTATGGACTTTTCTCAACCATACATTGACTTCATATCAATCAATGGTTGAACCTTATAAGGGGCATATTTTCATTTTTAATATTTAATTAAATTTTCTAACGTTAGATTTAATTTATCTAAATTGTTTAATGCTAAAATTATGGCTATCGATTTTTGTCAACCATAGATAGACTATTTATTTGATAAGAATAGAAATTGAGGTGTATATTTACATATACTATATTTATTTGAAGTTGACTCAAATATGTACCATTCAAATGAACTAATATTAACAATACGGTGTATTCTATTTTGTCATATTAGTATGTTAAGGTCGAATATTCTAAATCCCGATTGTGTAATGTTAAATTCATGATTATGGACTTTTCTCAACCATAAATTGACATCATATCAATAAATGGTTGAAACATATAAGGTGCATATTTGCATTTGAATTATTTAATTCAATTTTTTAACCTTAGGTTTAATTTATCTCAATTATTTAATGTTAAAATTATGGCTATCGAATTGTTTCAAAGATAGATGGACTAATTATTTGATAATAATAGAAACTAACGTTTATATTTACATATACTATATTTATTTGAATTTCAGTCAAATATGTACCATTCAAATGAACTAATATTAACAATACGGTGTATTCTATTTTATCATATTAGTTTGTTAAGGTCGAATCTTCTAAATCCCAATTGTGTAATGTTAAATTCATCATTATGGATTTTTCTCAACCATAAATTGACTTCATATCAATAAATGGTTGAATCATATATGGTGCATATTTGCATTTGTATTATTTAATTCAATTTTTTAACCTTAGGTTTAATTTAAGTCAATTATTTAATGTTAAAATTATAGCTATCGACTTTTGTCAAAGATAGATAGACTATTTATTTGATACTAATAGAAACAAACGTTTATATTTACATATACTATATTTATTTGAATTTGAGTCAAATATGGACCATTCAAATGAACTAATATTAACAATACGGTGTATTCAATTTTGTCATATTAGTATGTTAATGTCGAATCTTCTAAATCGCAATTGTGTAATGTTAAATTCATGATTATGGACTTTTCTCAACCATACATTGACTTCATATCAATCAATGGTTGAAACTTATAAGGGGCATATTTGCATTTGTAATATTTAATTCAAATTTTTAACGTTAGATTTAATTTATCTTAATTGTTTAATGTTAAAATTATGGCTATCGATTTTTGTCAACCATAGATAGACTATTTATTTGATAAGAATAGAAATTGAGTTTTATATTTACATATACTATATTTATTTGAATTTGAGTCAAATATGGACCATTCAAATGAACTAATATTAACAATAGGGTGTATTCAATTTTGTCATATCAGTATCTTAAGGTCGAATGTTCTAAATCCCAATTGTGTAATGTTAAATTCATGATTATGGACTTTTCTCAACCATAAATTGACATCATATCAATCAATGGTTGAAACATATAAAGTGCATATTTGCATTTGTATTATTTAATTCAATTTTTTAACCTTAGGTTTAATTTATCTCAATTATTTAATGTTAAAATTATGGCTATCGAATTGTTTCAAAGATAGATCGACTATTTATTTGATAATAATAGAAACTAACATTTATATTTACATATACTATATTTATTTGAATTTGAGTCAAATATGGACCATTCAAATGAACTAATATTAAAAATACGGTGTATTCTCTTTTATCATATTATTATGTTAAGGTCGAATCTTCTAAATACCAATTGTGTAATGTTAAATTCATCATTATGGACTTTTCTCAACCATAAATTGACTTCATATCAATAAATGGTTTAATCATATAAGGCGCATATTTGCATTTGTATTATTTAATTCAATTTTTTAACCTTAGGTTTAATTTAACTCAATTATTTAATGTTAAAATTATAGCTATCGAAATTTTTCAAAGATAGATAGACTATTTATTTGATAATAATAGAAACTCACGTTTATATTTACATATACTATATTTATTTGAATTTGAGTTAAATATGGACCATTCAAATGAACTAATATTAACAATACGGTGTATTCCATTTTGTCATATCAGTATGTTAAGGTCGAATCTTCTAAATCCCAATTGTGTAATGTTAAATTCCTAATTATGGACTTTTCTCAACCATAAATTGACTTCATATCAATAAATGGTTGAATCATATAAGGTGCATATTTGCATTTGTATTATTTAATTCAATTTTTTAACCTTAGGTTTAATTTAACTCAATTATTTAATGTTAAAATTATAGCTATCGAAATTTTTCAAAGATAGATAGACTATTTATTTGATAATAATAGAAACTCACGTTTATATTTACATATACTATATTTATTTGAATTTGAGTCAAATATACACCATTCAAATGAACTAATATTAACAATACGGTGTATTCCATTTTGTCATATCAGTATGTTAAGGTCGAATCTTCTAAATCCCAATTGTGTAATGTTAAATTCATGATTATGGACTTTTCTCAACCATAAATTGACTTCACTTCAATAAATGGTGGAAACACATAAGGTGCAAATTTGCATTTGTATTATTTAATTCAATTTTTTAACCTTAGGTTTAATTTATCTCAATTATTTAATGTTAAAATTATGGCTATCGAATTGTTTCAAAGATAGATGGACTATTTATTTGATAATAATAGAAACTAACATTTATATTTACATATACTATATTTATTTGAATTTCAGTCAAATATGTACCATTCAAATGAACTAATATTAACAATACGGTGTATTCTATTTTATCATATTAGTTTGTTAAGGTCGAATCTTCTAAATCCCAATTGTGTAATGTTAAATTCATCATTATGGATTTTTCTCAACCATAAATTGACTTCATATCAATAAATGGTTGAATCATATATGGTGCATATTTGCATTTGTATTATTTAATTCAATTTTTTAATCTTAGGTTTAATTTAAGTCAATTATTTAATGTTAAAATTATAGCTATCGACTTTTGTCAAAGATAGATAGACTATTTATTTGATACTAATAGAAACAAACGTTTATATTTACATATACTATATTTATTTGAATTTGAGTCAAATATGGACCATTCAAATGAACTAATATTAACAATACGGTGTATTCAATTTTGTCATATTAGTATGTTAAGGTCGAATCTTCTAAATCGCAATTGTGTAATGTTAAATTCATGATTATGGACTTTTCTCAACCATACATAGACTTCATATCAATCAATGGTTGAAACTTATAAGGAGCATATTTGCATTTGTAATATTTAATTCAAATTTTTAACGTTAGATTTAATTTATCTCAATTGTTTAATGTTAAAATTATGGCTATCGATTTTTGTCAACCATAGATAGACTATTTATTTGATAAGAATAGAAATTGAGTTTTATATTTACATATACTATATTTATTTGAATTTGAGTCAAATATGGACCATTCAAATGAACTAATATTAACAATAGGGTGTATTCAATTTTGTCATATCAGTATCTTAAGGTCGAATGTTCTAAATCCCAATTGTGTAATGTTAAATTCATGATTATGGACTTTTCTCAACCATAAATTGACATCATATCAATCAATGGTTGAAACATATAAGGTGCATATTTGCATTTGTATTATTTAATTCAATTTTTTAACCTTAGGTTTAATTTATCTCAATTATTTAATGTTAAAATTATGGCTATCGAATTGTTTCAAAGATAGATCGACTATTTATTTGATAATAATAGAAACTAACATTTATATTTACATATACTATATTTATTTGAATTTGAGTCAAATATGGACCATTCAAATGAACTAATATTAAAAATACGGTGTATTCTCTTTTAGCATATTATTATGTTAAGGTCGAATCTTCTAAATACCAATTGTGTAATGTTAAATTCATCATTATGGACTTTTCTCAACCATAAATTGACTTCATATCAATAAATGGTTGAATCATATAAGGTGCATATTTGCATTTGTATTATTTAATTCAATTTTTTAACCTTAGGTTTAATTTAACTCAATTATTTAATGTTAAAATTATAGCAATCGAAATTTTTCAAAGATAGATAGACTATTTATTTGATAATAATAGAAACTTACGTTTATATTTACATATACTATATTTATTTGAATTTGAGTTAAATATGGACCATTCAAATGAACTAATATTAACAATACGGTGTATTCCATTTTGTCATATCAGTATGGTAAGGTCGAATCTTCTAAATCCCAATTGTGTAATGTTAAATTCCTAATTATGGACTTTTCTCAACCATAAATTGACTTCATATCAATAAATGGTTGAAACATATAAGGTGCATATTTTCATTTGTATTATTTAATTCAATTTTTTAACCTTAGGTTTAATTTAACTCAATTATTTAATGTTAAAATTATAGCTATCGAAGTTTTTCAAAGATAGATCGACTATTTATTTGATAAGAATAGAAATTGAGTTTTATATTTACATATACTATATTTATTTGAATTTGAGTCAAATATGGACCATTCAAATGAACTAATATTAACAATACGGTGTATTCAATTTTATCATATTAGTATGTTAAGGTCGAATCTTCTAAATCGCAATTGTGTAATGTTAAATTCATGATTATGGACTTTTCTCAACCATAAATTGACTTCATATCAATCAATGGTTGAAACTTATAAGGGGCATATTTGCATTTGTAAAATTTAATTCAAATATTTAACGTTAGATTTAATTTATCTCAATTGTTTAATGTTAAAATTATCGCTATCGATTTTTGTCAACCATAGATAGTTTATTTATTTGATAAGAATAGAAATTGAGGTGTATATTTACATATACTATATTTATTTGAATTTGAGTCAAATATGTACCATTCAAATGAACTAATATTAACAATACGGTGTATTCCATTTTGTCATATTAGTATGTTAAGGTAGAATCTTCTAAATCCCAATTGTGTAATGTTAAATTCCTGATTATGGACTTTTCTCAACCATAAATTGACTTCATATCAATAAATGGTTGAAACATATAAGGTGCATATTTTCATTTGTATTATTTAATTCAATTTTTTAACCTTAGGTTTAATTTAAGTCAATTATTTAATGTTAAAATTATAGCTATCGAATTTTGTCAAAGATAGATAGACTATTTATTTGATACTAATAGAAACTAACGTTTATATTGACAAATAATATATTTATTTGAATTTGAGTCAAATATGGACCATTCAAATGAACTAATATTAACAATACGGTGTATTCAATTTTGTCATATCAGTATCTTAAGGTTGAATCTTTTAAATCCCAATTGTGTAATGTTAAATTCATGATTATGGACTTTTCTCAACCATAAATTGACTTCATATCAATCAATGGTTGAAATTATAAGGGTAATATTTGCATTTGTAATATTTAATTCAATATTTTAACGTTAGATTTACTATCTCTCAATTGTTTAATGTTAAAATTATGGCTATCGATTTTTGTCAACCATAGATAGAGTATTTATTTGATAAGAATAGAAATTGAGGTGTATATTTACATATACAATATTCATTTGAATTTGAGTCAAATATGGACCATTCCAATGAACTAATATTAACAATACGGTGTATTCAATTTTGTCATATCAGTATCTTAAGGTCGAATCTTCTAATTCCCAATTGTGTAATGTTAAATTCATGATTATGGACTTTTCTCAACCATAAATTGACTTCACTTCAATAAATGGTTGAAACATATAAGGTGCATATTTGCATTTGTATTATTTAATTCAATTTTTTAACCATAGGTTTAATTTAACTCAATTATTTAATTTTAAAATTATGGCTATCGAATTGTTTCAAAGATAGATCGACTATTTATTTGATAATAATAGAAACTAACATTTATATTTACATATACTATATTTATTTGAATTTGAGTCAAATATGGACCATTCAAATGAACTAATATTAACAATACGGTGTATTGTCTTTTATCATATTATTATGTTAAGGTCGAATCTTCTAAATACCAATTGTGTAATGTTAAATTCATCATTATGGACTTTTCTCAACCATAAATTGACTTCATATCAATAAATGGTTGAATCATATAAGGTGCATATTTGCATTTGTATTATTTAATTCAATTTTTTAACCTTAGGTTTAATTTAACTCAATTATTTAATGTTAAAATTATAGCTCTCGAAATTTTTCAAAGATAGATAGACTATTTATTTGATAATAATAGAAACTCACGTTTATATTTACATATACTATATTTATTTGAATTTGAGTCAAATATAGACCATTCAAATGAACTAATATTAACAATACGGTGTATTCCATTTTGTCATATCAGTATGTTAAGGTCGAATCTTCTAAATCCCAATTGTGTAATGTTAAATTCCTAATTATGGACTTTTCTCAACCATAAATTGATTTCATATCAATAAATGGTTGAAACATAGAAGGTGCATATTTTCATTTGTATTATTTAATTCAATTTTTTAACCTTAGGTTTAATTTAACTCAATTATTTAATGTTAAAATTATAGCTATCGAAGTTTTTCAAAGATAGATCGACTATTTATTTGATAAGAATAGAAATTGAGTTTTATATTTACATATACTATATTTATTTGAATTTGAGTCAAATATGGACCATTCAAATGAACTAATATTAACAATACGGTGTATTCAATTTTGTCATATCAGTATCTTAAGGTCGAATCTTCTAAATCCCAATTGTGTAATGTTAAATTCATGATTATGGACTTTTCTCAACCATAAATTGACTTCACTTCAATAAATGGTTGAAACACATAAGGTGAAAATTTGCATTTGTATTATTTAATTCAATTTTTTAACCTTAGGTTTAATTTATCTCAATTATTTAATGTTAAAATTATGGCTATCGAATTGTTTCAAAGATAGATCGACTATTTATTTGATAATAATAGAAACTAACATTTATATTTACATATACTATATTTATTTGAATTTGAGTCAAATATGGACCATTCAAATGAACTAATATTAACAATACGGTGTATTCTATTTTATCATATTATTATGTTAAGGTCGAATCTTCTAAATACCAATTGTGTAATGTTAAATTCATGATTATGGACTTTTGTCAACCATAAATTGACTTCATATCAATAAATGGTTGAAACATATAAGGTGCATATTTGCATTTGTATTATTTAATTCAATTTTTTAACCTTAGGTTTAATTTAACTCAATTATTTAATGTTAAAATTATAGCTATCGACTTTTGTCAAAGATAGATAGACTATTTATTTGATACTAATAGAAACAAACGTTTATATTTACATATACTATATTTATTTCAATTTGAGTCAAATATGGACCATTCAAATGAACTAATATTAACAATACGGTGTATTCAATTTTGTCATATTAGTATGTTAATGTCGAATCTTCTAAATCGCAATTGTGTAATGTTAAATTCATGATTATGGACTTTTCTCAACCATACATTGACTTCATATCAATCAATGGTTGAAACTTCTAAGGGGCATATTTGCATTTGTAATATTTAATTCAAATATTTAACGTTAGATTTAATTTATCTCAATTGTTTAATGTTAAAATTATCGCTATCGATTTTTGTCAACCATAGATAGTTTATTTATTTGATTAGAATAGAAATTGAGGTGTATATTTACATATACTATATTTATTTGAATTTGAGTCAAATATGTACCATTCAAATGAACTAATATTAACAATACGGTGTATTCCATTCTGTCATATTAGTATGTTAAGGTCGAATCTTCTAAATCCCAATTGTGTAATGTTAAATTCCTCATTATGGACTTTTCTCAACCATAAATTGACTTCATATCAATAAATGGTTGAAACATATAAGGTGCATATTTTCATTTGTATTATTTAATTCAATTTTTTAACCTTAGGTTTAATTTAACTCAATTATTTAATGTTAAAATTATAGCTATCGAATTTTTTCAAAGATAGATCGACTATTTATTTGATAATAAAAGAAACGAACGATTATATTGACATATAATATATTTATTTGAATTTGAGTCAAATATGGACCATTCAAATGAACTAATATTAACAATACGGTGTATTCTATTTTATCATATTAGTTTGTTAAGGTCGAATCTTCTAAATCCCAATTGTGTAATGTTAAATTCATGATTATGGACTTTTCTCAACCATAAATTGACTTCATATCAATAAATGGTTGAATCATATAAGGTGCATATTCGCATTTGTATTATTTAATTCAATTTTTTAACCTTAGGTTTAATTTAAGTCAATTATTTAATGTTAAAATTATAGCTATCGAATTTTGTCAAAGATAGATAGACTATTTATTTGATACTAATAGAAACTAACGTTTATATTTACATATACTATATTTATTTGAATTTGAGTCAAATATGGACCATTCAAATGAACTAATATTAACAATACGGTGTATTCAATTTTGTCATATCAGTATGTTAAGGTCGAATCTTCTAAATCGCAATTGTGTAATGTTAAATTCATGATTATGGACTTTTCTCAACCATACATTGACTTCATATCAATCAATGGTTGAAACTTATAAGGGGCATATTTGCATTTGTAATATTTAATTCAAATTTTTAACGTTAGATTTAATTTATCTCAATTGTTTAATGTTAAGATTATGGCTATCGATTTTTGTCAACCATAGATAGACTATTTATTTGATAAGAATAGAAATTGAGTTTTATATTTACATATACTATATTTATTTGAATTTGAGTCAAATATGGACCATTCAAATGAACTAATATTAACAATACGGTGTATTCAATTTTTTCATATCAGTATCTTAAGGTCGAATCTTCTAAATCCCAATTGTATAATGGTAAATTCATGATTATGGACTTTTCTCAACCATAAATTGACTTCACTTCAATAAATGGTTGAAACAGATAAGGTGCAAATTTGCATTTGTATTATTTAATTCAATTTTTTAACCTTAGGTTTAATTTATCTCAATTATTTAATGTTAAAATTATTGCTATAGAATTGTTTCAAAGATAGATCGACTATTTATTTGATAATAATAGAAACTAACATTTATATTTACATATACTATATTTATTTGAATTTGAGTCAAATATAGACCATTCAAATGAACTAATATTAACAATACGGTGTATTCTATTTTATCATATTATTATGTTAAGGTCGAATCTTCTAAATACCAATTGTGTAATGTTAAATTCATGATTATGGACTTTTGTCAACCATAAATTGACTTCACTTCAATAAATGGTTGAAACACATAAGGTGCAAATTTGCATTTTTATTATTTAATTCAATTTTTTAAGCTTAGGTTTAATTTATCTCAATTATTTAATGTTAAAATTATTGCTATAGAATTGTTTCAAAGATAGATCGACTATTTATTTGATAATAATAGAAACTAACATTTATATTTACATATACTATATTTATTTGAATTTGAGTCAAATATAGACCATTCAAATGAACTAATATTAACAATACGGTGTATTCTATTTTATCATATTATTATGTTAAGGTCGAATCTTCTAAATACCAATTGTGTAATGTTAAATTCATGATTATGGACTTTTGTCAACCATAAATTGACTTCACTTCAATAAATGGTTGAAACACATAAGGTGCAAATTTGCATTTTTATTATTTAATTCAATTTTTTAAGCTTAGGTTTAATTTATCTCAATTATTTAATTTTAAAATTATGGCTATCGAATTGTTTCAAAGATTGATCGACTATTTATTTGATAATAATAGAAACTAACGTTTATATTTACATATACTATATTTATTTGAATTTGAGTCAAATATGGACCATTCAAATGAACTAATATTAACAATACGGTGTATTGTCTTTTATCATATTATTATGTTAAGGTCGAATCTTCTAAATACCAATTGTGTAATGTTAAATTCATCATTATGGACTTTTCTCAACCATAAATTGACTTCATATCAATAAATGGTTGAATCATATAAGGTGCATATTTGCATTTGTATTATTTAATTCAATTTTTTAACCTTAGGTTTAATTTAACTCAATTATTTAATGTTAAAATTATAGCTATCGAAATTTTTCAAAGATAGATAGACTATTTATTTGATAATAATAGAAACTCACGTTTATATTTACATATACTATATTTATTTGAATTTGAGTCAAATATAGACCATTCAAATGAACTAATATTAACAATACGGTGTATTCCATTTTGTCATATCAGTATGTTAAGGTCGAATCTTCTAAATCCCAATTGTGTAATGTTAAATTCCTAATTATGGACTTTTCTCAACCATAAATTGACTTCATATCAATAAATGGTTGAAACATATAAGGTGCATATTTTCATTTGTATTATTTAATTCAATTTTTTAACCTTAGGTTTAATTTAACTCAATTATTTAATGTTAAAATTATAGCTATCGAAGTTTTTCAAAGATATATCGACTATTTATTTGATAAGAATAGAAATTGAGTTTTATATTTACATATACTATATTTATTTGAATTTGAGTCAAATATGGACCATTCAAATGAACTAATATTAACAATACGGTGTATTCAATTTTGTCATATCAGTATCTTAAGGTCGAATCTTCTAAATCCCAATTGTGTAATGTTAAATTCATGATTATGGACTTTTCTCAACCATAAATTGACTTCACTTCAATAAATGGTTGAAACACATAAGGTGCAAATTTGCATTTGTATTATTTAATTCAATTTTTTAACCTTAGGTTTAATTTATCTCAATTATTTAATGTTAAAATTATGGCTATCGAATTGTTTCAAAGATAGATCGACTATTTATTTGATAATAATAGAAACTAACATTTATATTTCCATATACTATATTTATTTGAATTTGAGTCAAATATGGACCATTCAAATGAACTAATATTAACAATACGATGTATTCTATTTTATCATATTATTATGTTAAGGTCGAATCTTCTAAATACCAATTGTGTAATGTTAAATTCATGATTATGGACTTTTGTCAACCATAAATTGACTTCATATCAATAAATGGTTGAAACATATAAGGTGCATATTTGCATTTGTATTATTTAATTCAATTTTTTAACCTTAGGTTTAATTTAACTCAATTATTTAATGTTAAAATTATAGCTATCGAACTTTTTCAAAGATAGATCGACTATTTATTTGATAATAATAGAAACTAACGTTTATATTTACATATACTATAATTATTTGAATTTGAGTCAAATATGGACCATTCAAATGAATTAATATTAACAATACGGTGTATTCAATTTTGTTATATCAGTATGTTAAGGTCGAATCTTCTAAATCGCAATTGTGTAATGTTCTATTCATGATTATGGACTTTTCTCAACCATAAATTGACTTCACTTCAATAAATGGTTGAAACATATAAGGGGCATATTTTCATTTGTAATATTTAATTCAAATTTTTAACGTTAGATTTAATTTATCTCAATTGTTTAATGTTAAAATTATGGCTATCGATTTTTGTCAAACATAGATCGACTATTTATTTGATAATAATAGAAATTGAGTTTTATATTTACATATATTATATTTATTTGAATTTGAGTCAAATATGTACCATTCAAATGAACTAATATTAACAATACGGTGTATTCAATTTTATCATATTAGTATGTTAAGGTCGAATCTTCTAAATACCAATTGTGTAATGTTAAATTCATCATTATGGAGTTTTCTCAACCATAAATTGACTTCATATCAATAAATGGTTGAATCATATAAGGTGCATATTTGCATTTGTATTATTTAATTCAATTTTTTAACCTTAGGTTTAATTTAATTCAATTATTTAATGTTAAAATTATAGCTATCGAATTGTTTCAAAGATAGATAGACTATTTATTTGATAATAATAGAAACTAACGTTTATATTTACATATACTATATATATTTGAATTTGAGTCAAATATGGACCATTCAAATGAACTAATATTAACAATACGGTGTATTCTATTTTATCATATCAGTATGTTAAGGTCGAATCTTCTAAATCGCAATTGTGTAATGTTAAATTCATGATTATGGACTTTTCTCAACCATACATTGACTTCATATCAATCAATGGTTGAAACTTATAAGGGGCATATTTGCATTTGTAATATTTAATTCAAATATTTAACGTTAGATTTAATTTATCTCAATTGTTTAATGTTAAAATTATCGCTATCGATTTTTGTCAACCATAGATAGTTTATTTATTTGATTAGAATAGAAATTGAGGTGTATATTTACATATACTATATTTATTTGAATTTGAGTCAAATATGTACCATTCAAATGAACTAATATTAACAATACGATGTATTCTATTTTATCATATTATTATGTTAAGGTCGAATCTTCTAAATACCAATTGTGTAATGTTAAATTCATCATTATGGACTTTTCTCAACCATAAATTGACTTCATATCAATAAATGGTTGAAACATATAAGGTGCATATTTTCATTTGTATTATTTAATTCAATTTTTTAACCTTAGGTTTAATTTATCTCAATTATTTATTGTTAAAATTATGGCTATAGAATTGTTTCAAAGATAGATCGACTATTTATTTGATAATAATAGAAACTAACATTTATATTTACATATACTATATTTATTTGATTTGAGTCAAATATAGACCATTCAAATGAACTAATATTAACAATACGGTGTATTATATTTTATCATATTATTATGTTAAGGTCGAATCTTCTAAATACCAATTGTGTAATGTTAAATTCATCATTATGGACTTTTCTCAACCATAAATTGACTTCATATCAATAAATGGTTGAATCATATAAGGTGCATATTTGCATTTGTATTATTTAATTCAATTTTTTAACCTTAGATTTAATTTATCTCAATTATTTAATGTTAAAATTATGGCTATCGAATTGTTTCAAAGATAGATCGACTATTTATTTGATAATAATAGAAACTAACGTTTATATTTACATATACTATATTTATTTGAATTTGAGTCAAATATGGACCATTCAAATGAACTAATATTAACAATACGGTGTATTCAATTTTGTCATATCAGTATGTTAAGGTCGAATCTTCTAAATCGCAATTGTGTAATGTTAAATTCATGATTATGGACTTTTCTCAACCATAAATTGACTTCATATCAATCAACGGTTGAAACTTATAAGGGGCATATTTGCATTTGTAATATTTAATTCAAATTTTTAACGTTAGATTTAATTTATCTCAATTGTTTTATGTTAAAATTATGGCTATCGATTTTTGTCAACCATAGATCGACTATTTATTTGATAATAATAGAAATTGAGTTTTATATTTACATATACTATATTTATTTGAATTTGAGTCAAATATGTACCATTCAAATGAACTAATATTAACAATACGGTGTATTCAATTTTATCATATTAGTATGTTAACGTCGAATCTTCTAAATACCAATTGTGTAATGTTAAATTCATCATTATGGACTTTTCTCAACCATAAATTGACTTCATATCAATAAATGGTTGAATCATATAAGGTGCATATTTGCATTTGTATTATTTAATTCAATTTTTTAACCTTAGGTTTAATTTAACTCAATTATTTAATGTTAAAATTATAGCTATCGAATTTTTTCAAAGATATATAGACTATTTATTTGATAATAATAGAAACTAACATTTATATTTACATATACTATATTTATTTGAATTTGAGTCAAATATAGACCATTCAAATGAACTAATATTAACAATACGGTGTATTATATTTTATCATATTATTATGTTAAGGTCGAATCTTCTAAATACCAATTGTGTAATGTTAAATTCATCATTATGGACTTTTCTCAACCATAAATTGACTTCATATCAATAAATGGTTGAATCATATAAGGTGCATATTTGCATTTGTATTATTTAATTCAATTTTTTAACCTTAGATTTAATTTATCTCAATTATTTAATGTTAAAATTATGGCTATCGAATTGTTTCAAAGATAGATCGACTATTTATTTGATAATAATAGAAACTAACGTTTATATTTACATATACTATATTTATTTGAATTTGAGTCAAATATGGACCATTCAAATGAACTAATATTAACAATACGGTGTATTCAATTTTGTCATATCAGTATGTTAAGGTCGAATCTTCTAAATCGCAATTGTGTAATGTTAAATTCATGATTATGGACTTTTCTCAACCATAAATTGACTTCATATCAATCAATGGTTGAAACTTATAAGGGGCATATTTGCATTTGTAATATTTAATTCAAATTTTTAACGTTAGATTTAATTTATCTCAATTGTTTTATGTTAAAATTATGGCTATCGATTTTTGTCAACCATAGATCGACTATTTATTTGATAATAATAGAAATTGTGTTTTATATTTACATATACTATATTTATTTGAATTTGAGTCAAATATGGACCATTCAAATGAACTAATATTAACAATACAGTGTATTCAATTTTGTCATATCAGTATCTTAAGGTCGAATCTTCTAAATCCCAATTGTATAATGGTAAATTCATGATTATGGACTTTTCACAACCATAAAAAGACTTCACTTCAATAAATGGTTGAAACACATAAGGTGCAAATTTGCATTTGTATTATTTAATTCAATTTTTTAACCTTAGGTTTAATTTATCTCAATTATTTAATGTTAAAATTATGGCTATCGAATTGTTTCAAAGATAGATCGACTATTTATTTGATAATAATAGAAACTAACATTTATATTTACATATACTATATTTATTTGAATTTGAGTCAAATATGGACCATTCACATGAACTAATATTAACAATACGGTGTATTATATTTTATCATATTATTATGTTAAGGTCGAATCTTCTAAATACCAATTGTGTAATGTTAAATTCATCATTATGGACTTTTCTCAACCATAAATTGACTTCATATCAATAAATGGTTGAATCATATAAGGTGCATATTTGCATTTGTATTATTTAATTCAATTTTTTAACCTTAGATTTAATTTATCTCAATTATTTAATGTTAAAATTATGGCTATCGAATTGTTTCAAAGATAGATCGACTATTTATTTGATAATAATAGAAACTAACGTTTATATTTACATATACTATATTTATTTGAATTTGAGTCAAATATGGACCATTCAAATGAACTAATATTAACAATACGGTGTATTCAATTTTGTCATATCAGTATGTTAAGGTAGAATCTTCTAAATCGCAATTGTGTAATGTTAAATTCATGATTATGGACTTTTCTCGACCATAAATTGACTTCACTTCAATAAATGGTTGAAATATATAAGGGGCATATTTGCATTTGTAATATTTAATTCAAATTTTTAACGTTAGATTTAATTTATCTCAATTGTTTTATGTTAAAATTATGGCTATCGATTTTTGTCAACCATAGATCGACTATTTATTTGATAATAATAGAAATTGAGTTTTATATTTACATATACTATATTTATTTGAATTTGAGTCAAATATGGACCATTCAAATGAACTAATATTAACAATACGGTGTATTCAATTTTATCATATTAGTATGTTAAGGTCGAATCTTCTAAATACCAATTGTGTAATGTTAAATTCATCATTATGGACTTTTCTCAACCATAAATTGACTTCATATCAATAAATGGTTGAATCATATAAGGTGCATATTTGCATTTGTATTATTTAATTCAATTTTTTAACCTTAGGTTTAATTTAACTTAATTATTTAATGTTAAAATTATAGCTATCGAATTTTTTCAAAGATATATAGACTATTTATTTGATAATAATAGAAACTAACATTTATATTTACATATACTATATTTATTTGAATTTGAGTCAAATATGGACCATTCAAATGAACTAATATTAACAATACGGTGTATTATATTTTATCATATTATTATGTTAAGGTCGAATCTTCTAAATACCAATTGTGTAATGTTAAATTCATCATTATGTACTTTTCTCAACCATAAATTGACTTCATATCAATAAATGGTTGAATCATATAAGGTGCATATTTGCATTTGTATTATTTAATTCAATTTTTTAACCTTAGATTTAATTTATCTCAATTATTTAATGTTAAAATTATGGCTATCGAATTGTTTCAAAGATAGATCGACTATTTATTTGATAATAAAAGAAACTAACGTTTATATTTACATATACTATATTTATTTGAATTTGAGTCAAATATGGACCATTCAAATGAACTAATATTAACAATACGGTGTATTCAATTTTGTCATATCAGTATGTTAACGTAGAATCTTCTAAATCGCAATTGTGTAATGTTAAATTCATAATTATGGACTTTTCTCGACCATAAATTGACTTCACTTCAATAAATGGTTGAAATATATAAGGGGCATATTTGCATTTGTAATATTTAATTCAAATTTTTAACGTTAGATTTAATTTATCTCAATTGTTTTATGTTAAAATTATGGCTATCGATTTTTGTCAACCATAGATCGACTATTTATTTGATAATAATAGAAATTGAGTTTTATATTTACATATACTATATTTATTTGAATTTGAGTCAAATATGGACCATTCAAATGAACTAATATTAACAATACGGTGTATTCTATTTTATCATATTAGTTTGTTAAGGTCGAATCTTCTAAATCCCAATTGTGTAATGTTAAATTCATGATTATGGACTTTTCTCAACCATAAATTGACTTCATATCAATAAATGGTTGAATCATATAAGGTGCATATTCGCATTTGTATTATTTAATTCAATTTTTTAACCTTAGGTTTAATTTAAGTCAATTATTTAATGTTAAAATTATAGCTATCGAATTTTGTCAAAGATAGATAGACTATTTATTTGATACTAAAAGAAACTAACGTTTATATTTACATATACTATATTTATTTCAATTTGAGTCAAATATGGACAATTCAAATGAACTAATATTAACGATACGGTGTATTCAATTTTGTCATATCAGTATGTTAAGGTCGAATCTTCTAAATCGCAATTGTGTAATGTTAAATTCATGATTATGGACTTTTCTCAACCATACATTGACTTCATATCAATCAATGGTTGAAACTTATAAGGGGCATATTTGCATTTGTAATATTTAATTCAAATTTTTAACGTTAGATTTAATTTATCTCAGTTGTTTAATGTTAAGATTATGGCTATCGATTTTTGTCAACCATAGATAGACTATTTATTTGATAAGAATAGAAATTGAGTTTTATATTTACATATACAATATTTATTTGAATTTGAGTCAAATATGGACCATTCAAATGAACTAATATTAACAATACGGTGTATTCAATTTTGTCATATCAGTATCTTAAGGTCGAATCTTCTAAATCCCAATTGTATAATGGTAAATTCATGATTATGGACTTTTCACAACCATAAAAAGACTTCACTTCAATAAATGGTTGAAACACATAAGGTGCAAATTTGCATTTGTATTATTGAATTCAATTTTTTAACCTTAGGTTTAATTTATCTCAATTATTTAATGTTAAAATTATGGCTATCGAATTGTTTCAAAGATAGATCGACTATTTATTTGATAATAATAGAAACTAAGGTTTATATTTACATATACTATATTTATTTGAATTTGAGTCAAATATGGACCATTCACATGAACAAATATTAACAATACGGTGTATTATATTTTATCATATTATTATGTTAAGGTCGAATCTTCTAAATACCAATTGTGTAATGTTAAATTCATCATTATGGACTTTTCTCAACCATAAATTGACTTCATATCAATAAATGGTTGAATCATATAAGGTGCATATTTGCATTTGTATTATTTAATTCAATTTTTTAACCTTAGATTTAATTTATCTCAATTATTTAATGTTAAAATTATAGCTATCGAATTTTGTCAAAGATAGCTCGACTATTTATTTGATAATAATAGAAACTAAGGTTTATATTTACATATACTATATTTATTTGAATTTGAGTCAAATATGGACCATTCAAATGAACTAATATTAACAATACGTTGTATTCAATTTTGTCATATCAGTATGTTAAGGTAGAATCTTCTAAATCCCAATTGTGTAATATTAAATTCATGATTATGGACTTTTCTCAACCATAAATTGACTTCACTTCAATAAATGGTTGAAATATATAAGGGGCATATTTGCATTTGTAATATTTAATTCAAATTTTTAACGTTAGATTTAATTTATCTCAATTGTTTTATGTTAAAATTATGGCTATCGATTTTTGTCAACCATAGATCGACTATTTATTTGATAATAATAGAAATTGAGTTTTATATTTACATATACTATATTTATTTGAATTTGAGTCAAATATGGACCATTCAAATGAACTAATATTAACAATACGGTGTATTCAATTTTATCATATTAGTATGTTAAGGTCGAATCTTCTAAATACCAATTGTGTAATGTTAAATTCATCATTATGGACTTTTCTCAACCATAAATTGACTTCATATCAATAAATGGTTGAATCATATAAGGTGCATATTTGCATTTGTATTATTTAATTCAATTTTTTAACCTTAGGTTTAATTTAACTTAATTATTTAATGTTAAAATTATAGCTATCGAATTTTTTCAAAGATATATAGACTATTTATTTGATAATAATAGAAACTAACATTTATATTTACATATACTATATTTATTTGAATTTGAGTCAAATATGGACCATTCAAATGAACTAATATTAACAATACGGTGTATTATATTTTATCATATTATTATGTTAAGGTCGAATCTTCTAAATACCAATTGTGTAATGTTAAATTCATCATTATGTACTTTTCTCAACCATAAATTGACTTCATATCAATAAATGGTTGAATCATATAAGGTGCATATTTGCATTTGTATTATTTAATTCAATTTTTTAACCTTAGATTTAATTTATCTCAATTATTTAATGTTAAAATTATGGCTATCGAATTGTTTCAAAGATAGATCGACTATTTATTTGATAATAAAAGAAACTAACGTTTATATTTACATATACTATATTTATTTGAATTTGAGTCAAATATGGACCATTCAAATGAACTAATATTAACAATACGGTGTATTCAATTTTGTCATATCAGTATGTTAACGTAGAATCTTCTAAATCGCAATTGTGTAATGTTAAATTCATAATTATGGACTTTTCTCGACCATAAATTGACTTCACTTCAATAAATGGTTGAAATATATAAGGGGCATATTTGCATTTGTAATATTTAATTCAAATTTTTAACGTTAGATTTAATTTATCTCAATTGTTTTATGTTAAAATTATGGCTATCGATTTTTGTCAACCATAGATCGACTATTTATTTGATAATAATAGAAATTGAGTTTTATATTTACATATACTATATTTATTTGAATTTGAGTCAAATATGGACCATTCAAATGAACTAATATTAACAATACGGTGTATTCTATTTTATCATATTAGTTTGTTAAGGTCGAATCTTCTAAATCCCAATTGTGTAATGTTAAATTCATGATTATGGACTTTTCTCAACCATAAATTGACTTCATATCAATAAATGGTTGAATCATATAAGGTGCATATTCGCATTTGTATTATTTAATTCAATTTTTTAACCTTAGGTTTAATTTAAGTCAATTATTTAATGTTAAAATTATAGCTATCGAATTTTGTCAAAGATAGATAGACTATTTATTTGATACTAAAAGAAACTAACGTTTATATTTACATATACTATATTTATTTCAATTTGAGTCAAATATGGACAATTCAAATGAACTAATATTAACGATACGGTGTATTCAATTTTGTCATATCAGTATGTTAAGGTCGAATCTTCTAAATCGCAATTGTGTAATGTTAAATTCATGATTATGGACTTTTCTCAACCATACATTGACTTCATATCAATCAATGGTTGAAACTTATAAGGGGCATATTTGCATTTGTAATATTTAATTCAAATTTTTAACGTTAGATTTAATTTATCTCAGTTGTTTAATGTTAAGATTATGGCTATCGATTTTTGTCAACCATAGATAGACTATTTATTTGATAAGAATAGAAATTGAGTTTTATATTTACATATACAATATTTATTTGAATTTGAGTCAAATATGGACCATTCAAATGAACTAATATTAACAATACGGTGTATTCAATTTTGTCATATCAGTATCTTAAGGTCGAATCTTCTAAATCCCAATTGTATAATGGTAAATTCATGATTATGGACTTTTCACAACCATAAAAAGACTTCACTTCAATAAATGGTTGAAACACATAAGGTGCAAATTTGCATTTGTATTATTGAATTCAATTTTTTAACCTTAGGTTTAATTTATCTCAATTATTTAATGTTAAAATTATGGCTATCGAATTGTTTCAAAGATAGATCGACTATTTATTTGATAATAATAGAAACTAAGGTTTATATTTACATATACTATATTTATTTGAATTTGAATCAAATATGGACCATTCAAATGAACAAATATTAACAATACGGTGTATTCTATTTTATCATATTAGTTTGTTAAGGTCGAATCTTCTAAATCCCAATTGTGTAATGTTAAATTCATGATTATGGACTTTTCTCAACCATAAATTGACTTCATATCAATAAATGGTTGAATCATATAAGGTGCATATTCGCATTTGTATTATTTAATTCAATTTTTTAACCTTAGGTTTAATTTAAGTCAATTATTTAATGTTAAAATTATAGCTATCGAATTTTGTCAAAGATAGCTCGACTATTTATTTGATAATAATAGAAACTAAGGTTTATATTTACATATACTATATTTATTTGAATTTGAATCAAATATGGACCATTCAAATGAACAAATATTAAGAATACGTTGTATTCAATTTAGTCATATCAGTATGTTAAGGTCGAATCTTCTAAATCCCAATTGTGTAATATTAAATTCATGATTATGGACTTTTCTCAACCATAAATTGACTTCATATCAATCAATGGTTGAAATTATAAGGGTAATATTTGCATTTGTAATATTTAATTCAAGTATTTAAGTTAGATTTACTTTCTCTCAATTGGTTAATGTTAAAATTATGGCTATCGATTTTTGTCAACCATAGATAGACCATTTATTTGATAAGAATAGAAATTGAGGTGTATATTTACATATACAATGTTTATTTGAATTTGAGTCAAATATGTACCATTGAAATGAACTAATATTAACAATACGGTGTATTCAATTTTGTCATATCAGTATCTTAAGGTCGAATCTTCTAATTCCCAATTGTGTAATGTTCAATTCATGATTATGGACTTTTCTCAACCATAAATTGACTTCATATCAATAAATGGTTGAAACATATAAGGTGCATATTTGCATTTGTATAATTTAATTCAATTTTTTAACCTTAGGTTTAATTTAACTCAATTATTTAATGTTAAAATTATAGCTATCGAACTTTTTCAAAGATAGATCGACTATTTATTTGATAATAATAGAAACTAACGTTTATATTTACATATACTATATTTATTTGAATTTGAGTCAAATATGGACCATTCAAATGAACTAATATTACAAATACGGTGTATTCAATTTTGTAATATTAGTATCTTAAGGTCCAATCTTCTAAATCCCAATTGTTTAATGTTATATTCATGATTATGGACTTTTCTCAACCATAAATTGACTTCATATCAATCAAGGGTTGAAACTTATAAGGGGAACATTTGCATTTGTAATATTTAATTTAATTTTTTAACGTTATATTTACTTTATCTCAATTGTTTAATGTTAAAATTATGGCTATCGATTTTTTTCAACCATAGATAGATTCTTTTTTTGATAATAATAGTAACTAACGTTTATATTTACATATACTATATTTATTTGAATTTGAGTCAAATATGGAACATTCAAATGAACTAATATTAACAATACGGTGTATTCAATTTTGTCATATTAGTATGTTAAGGTCGAATCTTCTAAATCCCAATTCTGTAATGTTAAATTCATGATTATGGACTTTTCTCAACCATAAATTGACTTCATATCAATAAATTGTTGAAACATATAAGGTGCATATTTGCATTTGTATTATTTAATTCAATTTTTTAACCTTAGATTTAATTTATCTCAATTATTTAATGTTAAAATTATGGCTATCGAATTGTTTCAAAGATAGATCGACTATTTATTTGATAATAATAGAAACTAACGTTTATATTTACATATACTATATTTATTTGAATTTGAGTCAAATATGGACCATTCAAATGAACTAATATTAACAATACGGTGTATTCAATTTTGTCATATCAGTATGTTAACGTAGAATCTTCTAAATCGCAATTGTGTAATGTTAAATTCATAATTATGGACTTTTCTCGACCATAAATTGACTTCACTTCAATAAATGGTTGAAATATATAAGGGGCATATTTGCATTTGTAATATTTAATTCAAATTTTTAACGTTAGATTTAATTTATCTCAATTGTTTTATGTTAAAATTATGGCTATCGATTTTTGTCAACCATAGATCGACTATTTATTT
The DNA here is from genome assembly GCA_037013495.1 of Hippophae tibetana. NCBI lineage: Eukaryota > Viridiplantae > Streptophyta > Magnoliopsida > Rosales > Elaeagnaceae > Hippophae > Hippophae tibetana. The sequence goes on along the minus strand of CM072805.1, from coordinate 11,098,488 downwards.
GATAATAATAGAAATTGAGTTTTATATTTACATATACTATATTTATTTGAATTTGAGTCAAATATGGACCATTCAAATGAACTAATATTAACAATACGGTGTATTCAATTTTATCAAATTAGTATGTTAAGGTCGAATCTTTTAAATACCAATTGTGTAATGTTAAATTCATCATTATGGACTTTTCTCAGACATAAATTGACTTCATATCAATAAATGGTTGAATCATATAAGGTGCATATTTGCATTTGTATTATTTAATTCAATTTTTTAACCTTAGGTTTAATTTAAGTCAATTATTTAATGTTAAAATTATAGCTATCGAATTTTGTCAAAGATAGATAGACTATTTATTTGATACTAATAGAAACTAACGTTTATATTTACATATACTATATTTATTTGAATTTGAGTCAAATATGGACCATTCAAATGAACTAATATTAACGATACGGTGTATTCAATTTTGTCATATCAGTATGTTAAGGTCGAATCTTCTAAATCGCAATTGTGTAATGTTAAATTCATGATTATGGACTTTTCTCAACCATACATTGACTTCATATCAATCAATGGTTGAAACTTATAAGGGGCATATTTGCATTTGTAATATTTAATTCAAATTTTTAACGTTAGATTTAATTTATCTCAGTTGTTTAATGTTAAGATTATGGCTATCGATTTTTGTCAACCATAGATAGACTATTTATTTGATAAGAATAGAAATTGAGTTTTATATTTACATATACAATATTTATTTGAATTTGAGTCAAATATGGACCATTCAAATGAACTAATATTAACAATACGGTGTATTCAATTTTGTCATATCAGTATCTTAAGGTCGAATCTTCTAAATCCCAATTGTATAATGGTAAATTCATGATTATGGACTTTTCACAACCATAAAAAGACTTCACTTCAATAAATGGTTGAAACACATAAGGTGCAAATTTGCATTTGTATTATTGAATTCAATTTTTTAACCTTAGGTTTAATTTATCTCAATTATTTAATGTTAAAATTATGGCTATCGAATTGTTTCAAAGATAGATCGACTATTTATTTGATAATAATAGAAACTAACATTTATATTTACATATACTATATTTATTTGAATTTGAGTCAAATATGTACCATTTAAATGAACTAATATTAACAATACGGTGTATTCAATTTTATCATATTAGTTTGTTAAGGTCGAATCTTCTAAATACCAATTGTGTAATGTTAAATTCATGATTATGGACTTTTCTCAACCATAAATTGACTTCATATCAATAAATGGTTGAATCATATAAGGTGCATATTCGCATTTGTATTATTTAATTCAATTTTTTAACCTTAGGTTTAATTTAAGTCAATTATTTAATGTTAAAATTATAGCTATCGAATTTTGTCAAAGATAGATAGACTATTTATTTGATACTAATAGAAACTAACGTTTATATTTACATATACTATATTTATTTGAATTTGAGTCAAATATGGACCATTCAAATGAACTAATATTAACGATACGGTGTATTCAATTTTGTCATATCAGTATGTTAAGGTCGAATCTTCTAAATCGCAATTGTGTAATGTTAAATTCATGATTATGGACTTTTCTCAACCATACATTGACTTCATATCAATCAATGGTTGAAACTTATAAGGGGCATATTTGCATTTGTAATATTTAATTCAAATTTTTAACGTTAGATTTAATTTATCTCAGTTGTTTAATGTTAAGATTATGGCTATCGATTTTTGTCAACCATAGATAGACTATTTATTTGATAAGAATAGAAATTGAGTTTTATATTTATATATACAATATTTATTTGAATTTGAGTCAAATATGGACCATTCAAATGAACTAATATTAACAATACGGTGTATTCAATTTTGTCATATCAGTATCTTAAGGTCGAATCTTCTAAATCCCAATTGTATAATGGTAAATTCATGATTATGGACTTTTCACAACCATAAAAAGACTTCACTTCAATAAATGGTTGAAACACATAAGGTGCATATTTGCATTTGTATTATTGAATTCAATTTTTTAACCTTAGGTTTAATTTATCTCAATTATTTAATGTTAAAATTATGGCTATCGAATTGTTTCAAAGATAGATCGACTATTTATTTGATAATAATAGAAACTAACATTTATATTTACATATACTATATTTATTTGAATTTGAGTCAAATATGTACCATTTAAATGAACTAATATTAACAATACGGTGTATTCAATTTTATCATATTAGTTTGTTAAGGTCGAATCTTCTAAATACCCATTGTGTAATGTTAAATTCATGATTATGGACTTTTCTCAACCATAAATTGACTTCATATCAATAAATGGTTGAATCATATAAGGTGCATATTCGCATTTGTATTATTTAATTCAATGTTTTAACCTTAGGTTTAATTTAAGTCAATTATTTAATGTTAAAATTATAGCTATCGAATTTTGTCAAAGATAGCTCGACTATTTATTTGATAATAATAGAAACTAAGGTTTATATTTACATATACTATATTTATTTGAATTTGAATCAAATATGGACCATTCAAATGAACAAATATTAAGAATACGTTGTATTCAATTTAGTCATATCAGTATGTTAAGGTCGAATCTTCTAAATCCCAATTGTGTAATGGTAAATTCATGATTATGGACTTTTCTCAACCATAAATTGACTTCATATCAATCAATGGTTGAAATTATAAGGGTAATATTTGCATTTGTAATATTTAATTCAAGTATTTAAGTTAGATTTAATTTATCTCAATTGGTTAATGTTAAAATTATGGCTATCGATTTTTGTCAACCATAGATAGACTATTTATTTGATAAGAATAGAAATTGAGTTTTATATTTACATATACAATATTTATTTGAATTTGAGTCAAATATGGACCATTCAAATGAACTAATATTAACAATACGGTGTATTCAATTTTGTCATATCAGTATCTTAAGGTCGAATCTTCTAAATCCCAATTGTATAATGGTAAATTCATGATTATGGACTTTTCACAACCATAAAAAGACTTCACTTCAATAAATGGTTGAAACACATAAGGTGCAAATTTGCATTTGTATTATTGAATTCAATTTTTTAACCTTAGGTTTAATTTATCTCAATTATTTAATGTTAAAATTATGGCTATCGAATTGTTTCAAAGATAGATCGACTATTTATTTGATAATAATAGAAACTAACATTTATATTTACATATACTATATTTATTTGAATTTGAGTCAAATATGTACCATTCCAATGAACTAATATTAACAATACGGTGTATTCTATTTTATCATATTAGTTTGTTAAGGTCGAATCTTCTAAATCCCAATTGTGTAATGTTAAATTCATGATTATGGACTTTTCTCAACCATAAATTGACTTCATATCAATAAATGGTTGAATCATATAAGGTGCATATTCGCATTTGTATTATTTAATTCAATTTTTTAACCTTAGGTTTAATTTAAGTCAATTATTTAATGTTAAAATTATAGCTATCGAATTTTGTCAAAGATAGCTCGACTATTTATTTGATAATAATAGAAACTAAGGTTTATATTTACATATACTATATTTATTTGAATTTGAATCAAATATGGACCATTCAAATGAACAAATATTAAGAATACGTTGTATTCAATTTAGTCATATCAGTATGTTAAGGTCGAATCTTCTAAATCCCAATTGTGTAATGGTAAATTCATGATTATGGACTTTTCTCAACCATAAATTGACTTCATATCAATCAATGGTTGAAATTATAAGGGTAATATTTGCATTTGTAATATTTAATTCAAGTATTTAAGTTAGATTTAATTTATCTCAATTGGTTAATGTTAAAATTATGGCTATCGATTTTTGTCAACCATAGATAGACTATTTATTTGATAAGAATAGAAATTGAGTTTTATATTTACATATACAATATTTATTTGAATTTGAGTCAAATATGGACCATTCAAATGAACTAATATTAACAATACGGTGTATTCAATTTTGTCATATCAGTATCTTAAGGTCGAATCTTCTAAATCCCAATTGTATAATGGTAAATTCATGATTATGGACTTTTCACAACCATAAAAAGACTTCACTTCAATAAATGGTTGAAACACATAAGGTGCAAATTTGCATTTGTATTATTGAATTCAATTTTTTAACCTTAGGTTTAATTTATCTCAATTATTTAATGTTAAAATTATGGCTATCGAATTGTTTCAAAGATAGATCGACTATTTATTTGATAATAATAGAAACTAACATTTATATTTACATATACTATATTTATTTGAATTTGAGTCAAATATGTACCATTCAAATGAACTAATATTAACAATACGGTGTATTCTATTTTATCATATTAGTTTGTTAAGGTCGAATCTTCTAAATCCCAATTGTGTAATGTTAAATTCATGATTATGGACTTTTCTCAACCATAAATTGACTTCATATCAATAAATGGTTGAATCATATAAGGTGCATATTCGCATTTGTATTATTTAATTCAATTTTTTAACCTTAGGTTTAATTTAAGTCAATTATTTAATGTTAAAATTATAGCTATCGAATTTTGTCAAAGATAGCTCGACTATTTATTTGATAATAATAGAAACTAAGGTTTATATTTACATATACTATATTTATTTGAATTTGAATCAAATATGGACCATTCAAATGAACAAATATTAAGAATACGTTGTATTCAATTTAGTCATATCAGTATGTTAAGGTCGAATCTTCTAAATCCCAATTGTGTAATGGTAAATTCATGATTATGGACTTTTCTCAACCATAAATTGACTTCATATCAATCAATGGTTGAAATTATAAGGGTAATATTTGCATTTGTAATATTTAATTCAAGTATTTAAGTTAGATTTACTTTCTCTCAATTGGTTAATGTTAAAATTATGGCTATCGATTTTTGTCAACCATAGATAGACTATTTATTTGATAAGAATAGAAATTGAGTTTTATATTTACATATACTATATTTATTTGAATTTGAGTCAAATATGGACCATTCAAATGAACTAATATTAACAATACGGTGTATTCAATTTTGTCATATCAGTATCTTAAGGTCGAATCTTCTAATTCCCAATTGTGTAATGTTCAATTCATGATTATGGACTTTTCTCAACCATAAATTGACTTCATATCAATAAATGGTTGAAACATATAAGGTGCATATTTGCATTTGTATTATTTAATTCAATTTTTTAACCTTAGGTTTAATTTAACTCAATTATTTAATGTTAAAATTATAGCTATCGAACTTTTTCAAAGATAGATCGACTATTTATTTGATAATAATAGAAACTAACGTTTATATTTACATATACTATATTTATTTGAATTTGAGTCAAATATGGACCATTCAAATGAACTAATATTACAAATACGGTGTATTCAATTTTGTAATATTAGTATCTTAAGGTCCAATCTTCTAAATCCCAATTGTGTAATGTTATATTCATGATTATGGACTTTTCTCAACCATAAATTGACTTCATATCAATCAAGGGTTGAAACTTATAAGGGGAACATTTGCATTTGTAATATTTAATTTAATTTTTTAACGTTATATTTACTTTATCTCAATTGTTTAATGTTAAAATTATGGCTATCGATTTTTTTCAACCATAGATAGATTATTTTTTTGATAATAATAGTAACTAACGTTTATATTTACATATACTATATTTATTTGAATTTGAGTCAAATATGGAACATTCAAATGAACTAATATTAACAATACGGTGTATTCAATTTTGTCATATTAGTATGTTAAGGTCGAATCTTCTAAATCCCAATTCTGTAATGTTAAATTCATGATTATGGACTTTTCTCAACCATAAATTGACTTCATATCAATAAATTGTTGAAACATATAAGGTGCATATTTGCATTTGTATTATTTAATTCAATTTTTTAACCTAAGATTTAATTTATCTCAATTATTTAATGTTAAAATTATGGCTATCGAATTGTTTCAAAGATAGATCGACTATTTATTTGATAATAATAGAAACTAACGTTTATATTTAAATATACTATATTTATTTGAATTTGAGTCAAATATGGACCATTCAAATGAACTAATATTAACAATACGGTGTATTCAATTTTGTCATATCAGTATGTTAAGGTAGAATCTTCTAAATCGCAATTGTGTAATGTTAAATTCATGATTATGGACTTTTCTCGACCATAAATTGACTTCACTTCAATAAATGGTTGAAATATATAAGGTGCATATTCGCATTTGTAATATTTAATTCAAATTTTTAACGTTAGATTTAATTTATCTCAATTGTTTTATGTTAAAATTATGGCTATCGATTTTTGTCAACCATAGATCGACTATTTATTTGATAATAATAGAAATTGAGTTTTATATTTACATATACTATATTTATTTGAATTTGAGTCAAATATGGACCATTCAAATGAACTAATATTAACAATACGGTGTATTCAATTTTATCAAATTAGTATGTTAAGGTCGAATCTTCTAAATACCAATTGTGTAATGTTAAATTCATCATTATGGACTTTTCTCAGACACAAATTGACTTCATATCAATAAATGGTTGAATCATATAAGGTGCATATTTGCATTTGTATTATTTAATTCAATTTTTTAACCTTAGGTTTAATTTAACTCAATTATTTAATGTTAAAATTATAGCTATCGAATTTTTTCAAAGATATATAGACTATTTATTTGATAATAATAGAAACTAACATTTATATTTACATATACTATATTTATTTGAATTCGAGTCAAATATGTACCATTCAAATGAACTAATATTAACAATACGGTGTATTCTATTTTATCATATTAGTTTGTTAAGGTCGAATCTTCTAAATCCCAATTGTGTAATGTTAAATTCATGATTATGGACTTTTCTCAACCATAAATTGACTTCATATCAATAAATGGTTGAATCATATAAGGTGCATATTCGCATTTGTATTATTTAATTCAATTTTTTAACCTTAGGTTTAATTTAACTCAATTATTTAATGTTAAAATTATAGCTATCGAATTGTTTCAAAGATAGATCGACTATTTATTTGATACTAATAGAAACTAACGTTTATATTTACATATACTATATTTATTTGAATTTGAGTCAAATATGGACCATTCAAATGAACTAATATTAACGATACGGTGTATTCAATTTTGTCATATCAGTATGTTAAGGTCGAATCTTCTAAATCGCAATTGTGTAATGTTAAATTCATGATTATGGACTTTTCTCAACCATACATTGACTTCATATCAATCAATGGTTGAAACTTATAAGGGGCATATTTGCATTTGTAATATTTAATTCAAATTTTTAACGTTAGATTTAATTTATCTCAATTGTTTAATGTTAAGATTATGGCTATCGATTTTTGTCAACCATAGATAGACTATTTATTTGATAAGAATAGAAATTGAGTTTTATATTTACATATACTATATTTATTTGAATTTGAGTCAAATATGGACCATTCAAATGAACTAATATTAACAATACGGTGTATTCAATTTTGTCATATGATTATCTTAAGGTCGAATCTTCTAAATCCCAATTGTATAATGGTAAATTCATGATTATGGACTTTTCTCAACCATAAATTGACTTCACTTCAATTAATGGTTGAAACACATAAGGTGCAAATTTGCATTTCTATTATTTAATTCAATTTTTTAACCTTAGGTTTAATTTATCTCAATTATTTAATGTTAAAATTATGGCTATCGAATTGTTTCAAAGATAGATCAACTATTTATTTGATAATAATAGAAACTAACATTTATATTTACATATACTATATTTATTTGAATTTGAGTCAAATATGGACCATTCAAATGAACTAATATTAACAATACGGTGTATTATATTTTATCATATTATTATGTTAAGGTCGAATCTTCTAAATACCAATTGTGTAATGTTAAATTCATCATTATGGACTTTTCTCAACCATAAATTGACTTCATATCAATAAATGGTTGAATCATATAAGGTGCATATTTGCATTCGTATTATTTAATTCAATTTTTTAACCTTAGATTTAATTTATCTCAATTATTTAATGTTAAAATTATGGCTATCGAATTGTTTCAAAGATAGATCGACTATTTATTTGATAATAATAGAAACTAACGTTTATATTTACATATACTATATTTATTTGAATTTGAGTCAAATATGGACCATTCAAATGAACAAATATTAGCAATACGGTGTATTCAATTTTGTCATATCAGTATGTTAAGGTAGAATCTTCTAAATCGCAATTGTGTAATGTTAAATTCATGATTATAGACTTTTCTCGACCATAAATTGACTTCACTTCAATAAATGGTTGAAACATATAAGGGGCATATTTCCATTTGTAATATTTAATTCAAATTTTTAACGTTAGATTTAATTTATCTCAATTGTTTTATGTTAAAATTATGGCTATCGATTTTTGTCAACCATAGATCGACTATTTATTTGATAATAATAGAAATTGAGTTTTATATTTACATATACTATATTTATTTGAATTTGAGTCAAATATGGACCATTCAAATGAACTAATATTAACAATACGGTGTATTCAATTTTATCATATTAGTATATTAAGGTCGAATCTTCTAAATACCAATTGTGTAATGTTAAATTCATCATTATGGACTTTTCTCAACCATAAATTGACTTCATATCAATAAATGGTTGAATCATATAAGGTGCATATTCGCATTTGTATTATTTAATTCAATGTTTTAACCTTAGGTTTAATTTAAGTCAATTATTTAATGTTAAAATTATAGCTATCGAATTTTGTCAAAGATAGCTCGACTATTTATTTGATAATAATAGAAACTAAGGTTTATATTTACATATACTATATTTATTTGAATTTGAATCAAATATGGACCATTCAAATGAACAAATATTAAGAATACGTTGTATTCAATTTAGTCATATCAGTATGTTAAGGTCGAATCTTCTAAATCCCAATTGTGTAATGGTAAATTCATGATTATGGACTTTTCTCAACCATAAATTGACTTCATATCAATCAATGGTTGAAATTATAAGGGTAATATTTGCATTTGTAATATTTAATTCAAGTATTTAAGTTAGATTTAATTTATCTCAATTGGTTAATGTTAAAATTATGGCTATCGATTTTTGTCAACCATAGATAGACTATTTATTTGATAAGAATAGAAATTGAGTTTTATATTTACATATACAATATTTATTTGAATTTGAGTCAAATATGGACCATTCAAATGAACTAATATTAACAATACGGTGTATTCAATTTTGTCATATCAGTATCTTAAGGTCGAATCTTCTAAATCCCAATTGTATAATGGTAAATTCATGATTATGGACTTTTCACAACCATAAAAAGACTTCACTTCAATAAATGGTTGAAACACATAAGGTGCAAATTTGCATTTGTATTATTGAATTCAATTTTTTAACCTTAGGTTTAATTTATCTCAATTATTTAATGTTAAAATTATGGCTATCGAATTGTTTCAAAGATAGATCGACTATTTATTTGATAATAATAGAAACTAACATTTATATTTACATATACTATATTTATTTGAATTTGAGTCAAATATGTACCATTCCAATGAACTAATATTAACAATACGGTGTATTCTATTTTATCATATTAGTTTGTTAAGGTCGAATCTTCTAAATCCCAATTGTGTAATGTTAAATTCATGATTATGGACTTTTCTCAACCATAAATTGACTTCATATCAATAAATGGTTGAATCATATAAGGTGCATATTCGCATTTGTATTATTTAATTCAATTTTTTAACCTTAGGTTTAATTTAAGTCAATTATTTAATGTTAAAATTATAGCTATCGAATTTTGTCAAAGATAGCTCGACTATTTATTTGATAATAATAGAAACTAAGGTTTATATTTACATATACTATATTTATTTGAATTTGAATCAAATATGGACCATTCAAATGAACAAATATTAAGAATACGTTGTATTCAATTTAGTCATATCAGTATGTTAAGGTCGAATCTTCTAAATCCCAATTGTGTAATGGTAAATTCATGATTATGGACTTTTCTCAACCATAAATTGACTTCATATCAATCAATGGTTGAAATTATAAGGGTAATATTTGCATTTGTAATATTTAATTCAAGTATTTAAGTTAGATTTAATTTATCTCAATTGGTTAATGTTAAAATTATGGCTATCGATTTTTGTCAACCATAGATAGACTATTTATTTGATAAGAATAGAAATTGAGTTTTATATTTACATATACAATATTTATTTGAATTTGAGTCAAATATGGACCATTCAAATGAACTAATATTAACAATACGGTGTATTCAATTTTGTCATATCAGTATCTTAAGGTCGAATCTTCTAAATCCCAATTGTATAATGGTAAATTCATGATTATGGACTTTTCACAACCATAAAAAGACTTCACTTCAATAAATGGTTGAAACACATAAGGTGCAAATTTGCATTTGTATTATTGAATTCAATTTTTTAACCTTAGGTTTAATTTATCTCAATTATTTAATGTTAAAATTATGGCTATCGAATTGTTTCAAAGATAGATCGACTATTTATTTGATAATAATAGAAACTAACATTTATATTTACATATACTATATTTATTTGAATTTGAGTCAAATATGTACCATTCAAATGAACTAATATTAACAATACGGTGTATTCTATTTTATCATATTAGTTTGTTAAGGTCGAATCTTCTAAATCCCAATTGTGTAATGTTAAATTCATGATTATGGACTTTTCTCAACCATAAATTGACTTCATATCAATAAATGGTTGAATCATATAAGGTGCATATTCGCATTTGTATTATTTAATTCAATTTTTTAACCTTAGGTTTAATTTAAGTCAATTATTTAATGTTAAAATTATAGCTATCGAATTTTGTCAAAGATAGCTCGACTATTTATTTGATAATAATAGAAACTAAGGTTTATATTTACATATACTATATTTATTTGAATTTGAATCAAATATGGACCATTCAAATGAACAAATATTAAGAATACGTTGTATTCAATTTAGTCATATCAGTATGTTAAGGTCGAATCTTCTAAATCCCAATTGTGTAATGGTAAATTCATGATTATGGACTTTTCTCAACCATAAATTGACTTCATATCAATCAATGGTTGAAATTATAAGGGTAATATTTGCATTTGTAATATTTAATTCAAGTATTTAAGTTAGATTTACTTTCTCTCAATTGGTTAATGTTAAAATTATGGCTATCGATTTTTGTCAACCATAGATAGACTATTTATTTGATAAGAATAGAAATTGAGTTTTATATTTACATATACTATATTTATTTGAATTTGAGTCAAATATGGACCATTCAAATGAACTAATATTAACAATACGGTGTATTCAATTTTGTCATATCAGTATCTTAAGGTCGAATCTTCTAATTCCCAATTGTGTAATGTTCAATTCATGATTATGGACTTTTCTCAACCATAAATTGACTTCATATCAATAAATGGTTGAAACATATAAGGTGCATATTTGCATTTGTATTATTTAATTCAATTTTTTAACCTTAGGTTTAATTTAACTCAATTATTTAATGTTAAAATTATAGCTATCGAACTTTTTCAAAGATAGATCGACTATTTATTTGATAATAATAGAAACTAACGTTTATATTTACATATACTATATTTATTTGAATTTGAGTCAAATATGGACCATTCAAATGAACTAATATTACAAATACGGTGTATTCAATTTTGTAATATTAGTATCTTAAGGTCCAATCTTCTAAATCCCAATTGTGTAATGTTATATTCATGATTATGGACTTTTCTCAACCATAAATTGACTTCATATCAATCAAGGGTTGAAACTTATAAGGGGAACATTTGCATTTGTAATATTTAATTTAATTTTTTAACGTTATATTTACTTTATCTCAATTGTTTAATGTTAAAATTATGGCTATCGATTTTTTTCAACCATAGATAGATTATTTTTTTGATAATAATAGTAACTAACGTTTATATTTACATATACTATATTTATTTGAATTTGAGTCAAATATGGAACATTCAAATGAACTAATATTAACAATACGGTGTATTCAATTTTGTCATATTAGTATGTTAAGGTCGAATCTTCTAAATCCCAATTCTGTAATGTTAAATTCATGATTATGGACTTTTCTCAACCATAAATTGACTTCATATCAATAAATTGTTGAAACATATAAGGTGCATATTTGCATTTGTATTATTTAATTCAATTTTTTAACCTAAGATTTAATTTATCTCAATTATTTAATGTTAAAATTATGGCTATCGAATTGTTTCAAAGATAGATCGACTATTTATTTGATAATAATAGAAACTAACGTTTATATTTAAATATACTATATTTATTTGAATTTGAGTCAAATATGGACCATTCAAATGAACTAATATTAACAATACGGTGTATTCAATTTTGTCATATCAGTATGTTAAGGTAGAATCTTCTAAATCGCAATTGTGTAATGTTAAATTCATGATTATGGACTTTTCTCGACCATAAATTGACTTCACTTCAATAAATGGTTGAAATATATAAGGTGCATATTCGCATTTGTAATATTTAATTCAAATTTTTAACGTTAGATTTAATTTATCTCAATTGTTTTATGTTAAAATTATGGCTATCGATTTTTGTCAACCATAGATCGACTATTTATTTGATAATAATAGAAATTGAGTTTTATATTTACATATACTATATTTATTTGAATTTGAGTCAAATATGGACCATTCAAATGAACTAATATTAACAATACGGTGTATTCAATTTTATCAAATTAGTATGTTAAGGTCGAATCTTCTAAATACCAATTGTGTAATGTTAAATTCATCATTATGGACTTTTCTCAGACACAAATTGACTTCATATCAATAAATGGTTGAATCATATAAGGTGCATATTTGCATTTGTATTATTTAATTCAATTTTTTAACCTTAGGTTTAATTTAACTCAATTATTTAATGTTAAAATTATAGCTATCGAATTTTTTCAAAGATATATAGACTATTTATTTGATAATAATAGAAACTAACATTTATATTTACATATACTATATTTATTTGAATTCGAGTCAAATATGTACCATTCAAATGAACTAATATTAACAATACGGTGTATTCTATTTTATCATATTAGTTTGTTAAGGTCGAATCTTCTAAATCCCAATTGTGTAATGTTAAATTCATGATTATGGACTTTTCTCAACCATAAATTGACTTCATATCAATAAATGGTTGAATCATATAAGGTGCATATTCGCATTTGTATTATTTAATTCAATTTTTTAACCTTAGGTTTAATTTAACTCAATTATTTAATGTTAAAATTATAGCTATCGAATTGTTTCAAAGATAGATCGACTATTTATTTGATACTAATAGAAACTAACGTTTATATTTACATATACTATATTTATTTGAATTTGAGTCAAATATGGACCATTCAAATGAACTAATATTAACGATACGGTGTATTCAATTTTGTCATATCAGTATGTTAAGGTCGAATCTTCTAAATCGCAATTGTGTAATGTTAAATTCATGATTATGGACTTTTCTCAACCATACATTGACTTCATATCAATCAATGGTTGAAACTTATAAGGGGCATATTTGCATTTGTAATATTTAATTCAAATTTTTAACGTTAGATTTAATTTATCTCAATTGTTTAATGTTAAGATTATGGCTATCGATTTTTGTCAACCATAGATAGACTATTTATTTGATAAGAATAGAAATTGAGTTTTATATTTACATATACTATATTTATTTGAATTTGAGTCAAATATGGACCATTCAAATGAACTAATATTAACAATACGGTGTATTCAATTTTGTCATATGATTATCTTAAGGTCGAATCTTCTAAATCCCAATTGTATAATGGTAAATTCATGATTATGGACTTTTCTCAACCATAAATTGACTTCACTTCAATTAATGGTTGAAACACATAAGGTGCAAATTTGCATTTCTATTATTTAATTCAATTTTTTAACCTTAGGTTTAATTTATCTCAATTATTTAATGTTAAAATTATGGCTATCGAATTGTTTCAAAGATAGATCAACTATTTATTTGATAATAATAGAAACTAACATTTATATTTACATATACTATATTTATTTGAATTTGAGTCAAATATGGACCATTCAAATGAACTAATATTAACAATACGGTGTATTATATTTTATCATATTATTATGTTAAGGTCGAATCTTCTAAATACCAATTGTGTAATGTTAAATTCATCATTATGGACTTTTCTCAACCATAAATTGACTTCATATCAATAAATGGTTGAATCATATAAGGTGCATATTTGCATTCGTATTATTTAATTCAATTTTTTAACCTTAGATTTAATTTATCTCAATTATTTAATGTTAAAATTATGGCTATCGAATTGTTTCAAAGATAGATCGACTATTTATTTGATAATAATAGAAACTAACGTTTATATTTACATATACTATATTTATTTGAATTTGAGTCAAATATGGACCATTCAAATGAACAAATATTAGCAATACGGTGTATTCAATTTTGTCATATCAGTATGTTAAGGTAGAATCTTCTAAATCGCAATTGTGTAATGTTAAATTCATGATTATAGACTTTTCTCGACCATAAATTGACTTCACTTCAATAAATGGTTGAAACATATAAGGGGCATATTTCCATTTGTAATATTTAATTCAAATTTTTAACGTTAGATTTAATTTATCTCAATTGTTTTATGTTAAAATTATGGCTATCGATTTTTGTTAACCATAGATCGACTATTTATTTGATAATAATAGAAATTGAGTTTTATATTTACATATACTATATTTATTTGAATTTGAGTCAAATATGGACCATTCAAATGAACTAATATTAACAATACGGTGTATTCAATTTTATCATATTAGTATATTAAGGTCGAATCTTCTAAATACCAATTGTGTAATGTTAAATTCATCATTATGGACTTTTCTCAACCATAAATTGACTTCATATCAATAAATGGTTGAATCATATAAGGTGCATATTTGCATTTGTATTATTTAATTCAATTTTTTAACCTTAGGTTTAATTTAACTCAATTATTTAATGTTAAAATTATAGCTATCGAATTTTTTCAAAGATATATAGACTATTTATTTGATAATAATAGAAACTAACGTTTATATTTACATATACTATATTTATTTGAATTTGAATCAAATATGGACCATTCAAATGAACTAATATTAACAATACGGTGTATTCAATTTTGTCATATAAGTATGTTAAGGTCGAATCTTCTAAATCGCAATTGTGTAATGGTAAATTCATGATTATGGACTTTTCTCAACCATAAATTGACTTCATATCAATAAATGGTTGAAACATATAAGGTGCATATTTGCATTTTTATTATTTAATTCAATTTTTTAAACTTAGGTTTAATTTATCTCAATTATTTAATGTTAAAATTATGGCTATTGAATTGTTTCAAAGATAGATCGACTATTTATTTCATAATAATAGAAACTAACGTTTATATTTACATATACTATATTTATTTGAATTTGAGTCAAATATGGACCATTCAAATGAACTAATATTACCAATACGGTGTATTCAATTTTGTCATATCAGTATGTTAAGGTCGAATCTTCTAAATCGCAATTGTGTAATGTTAAATTCATGATTATGGACTTTTCTCAACCATACATTGACTTCATATTAATCAATGGTTGAAACTTATAAGGGGCATATTTGCATTTGTAATATTTAATTCAAATTTTTAACGTTAGATTTAATTTATCTCAATTGTTTAATGTTAAGATTATGGCTATCGATTTTTGTCAACCATAGATAGACTATTTATTTGATAAGAATAGAAATTGAGTTTTATATTTACATATACTATATTTATTTGAATTTGAGTCAAATATGTACCATTAAAATGAACTAATATTAACAATACGGTGTATTCAATTTTGTAATATCAGTATCTTAAGGTCGAATCTTCTAATTCCCAATTGTGTAATGTTCAATTCATGATTATGGACTTTTCTCAACCATAAATTGACTTCATATCAATAAATGGTTGAAACATATAAGGTGCATATTTGCATTTGTATTATTTAATTCAATTTTTTAACCTTAGGTTTAATTTAACTCAATTATTTAATGTTAAAATTATAGCTATCGAACTTTTTCAAAGATAGATCGACTATTTATTTGATAATAATAGAAACTAACGTTTATATTTACATATACTATATTTATTTGAATTTGAGTCAAATATGGACCATTCAAATGAACTAATATTACAAATACGGTGTATTCAATTTTGTAATATTAGTATCTTAAGGTCCAATCTTCTAAATCCCAATTGTGTAATGTTATATTCATGATTATGGACTTTTCTCAACTATAAATTGACTTCATATCAATCAAGGGTTGAAACTTATAAGGGGCACATTTGCATTTGTAATATTTAATTTAATTTTTTAACGTTATATTTACTTTATCTCAATTGTTTAATGTTAAAATTATGGCTATCGATTTTTGTCAACCATAGATAGATTATTTTTTTGATAATAATAGTAACTAACGTTTATATTTACATATAATATATTTATTTGAATTTGAGTCAAATATGGACCATTCAAATGAACTAATATTAACAATACGGTGTATTCAATTTTATCATATTAGTATGTTAAGGTCGAATCTTCTAAATACCAATTGTGTAATGTTAAATTCATCATTATGGACTTTTCTCAACCATAAATTGACTTCATATCAATAAATGGTTGAATCATATAAGGTGCATATTTGCATTTGTATTATTTAATTCAATTTTTTAACCTTAGGTTTAATTTAACTCAATTATTTAATGTTAAAATTATAGCTATCGAAGTTTTTCAAAGATATATAGACTATTTATTTGATAATAATAGAAACTAACGTTTATATTTACATATACTATATTTATTTGAATTTGAATCAAATATGGACCATTCAAATGAACTAATATTAACAATACGGTGTATTCAATTTTGTTATATCAGTATGTTAAGGTCGAATCTTCTAAATCGCAATTGTGTAATGGTAAATTCATGATTATGGACTTTTCTCAACCATAAATTGACTTCATATCAACAAATGTTTGAAACATATAAGGTGCATATTTGCATTTTTATTATTTAATTCAAGTTTTTAAACTTAGGTTTAATTTATCTCAATTATTTAATGTTAAAATTATGGCTATTGAATTGTTTCAAAGATAGATCGACTATTTTTTTGATAATAATAGTAACTAACGTTTACATTTACATATACTATATTTATTTGAATTTGAGTCAAGTATGGACCATTCAAATGAACTAATATTAACAATACGGTGTATTCAATTTTGTCATATTAGTATGTTAAGGTCGAATCTTCGAAATCCCAATTCTGTAATGTTAAATTCATGATTATGGACTTTTCTCAACCATAAATTGACTTCATATCAATAAATTGTTGAAACTTATAAGGTGCATATTTGCATTTGTATTATTTAATTCAATTTTTTAACCTTAAATTTAATTTATCTCAATTATTTAATGTTAAAATTATGGCTATCGAATTGTTTCAAAGATAGATCGACTATTTATTTGATAATAATAGAAACTAACGTTTATATTTACATATACAATATTTATTTGAATTTGAGTCAAATATGGACCATTCAAATGAACTAATATTAACAATACGGTGTATTCTCTTTTATCATATTATTATGTTAAGGTCGAATCTTCTAAATACCAATTGTGTAATGTTAAATTCATCATTATGGACTTTTCTCAACCATAAATTGACTTCATATCAATAAATGGTTGAATCATATAAGGTGCATATTTGCATTTGTATTATTTAATTCAATTTTTTAACCTTAGGTTTAATTTAACTCAATTATTTAATGTTAAAATTATAGCTATCGAACTTTTTCAAAGATAGATCGACTATTTATTTGATAATAATAGAAACTAACGTTTATATTTACATATACTATATTTATTTGAATTTGAGTCAAATATGGACCATTCAAATGAACTAATATTACAAATACGGTGTATTCAATTTATTAATATTAGTATCTTAAGGTCCAATCTTCTAAATCCCAATTGTGTAATGTTATATTCATGATTATGGACTTTTCTCAACCATAAATTGACTTCATATCAATCAAGGGTTGAAACTTATAAGGGGCACATTTGCATTTGTAATATTTAATTTAATTTTTTAACGTTATATTTACTTTATCTCAATTGTTTAATGTTAAAATTATGGCTATCGATTTTTTTCAACCATAGATAGATTATTTTTTTGATAATAATAGTAACTAACGTTTATATTTACATATACTATATTTATTTGAATTTGAGTCAAATATGGAACATTCAAATGAACTAATATTAACAATACGGTGTATTCAATTTTGTCATATTAGTATGTTAAGGTCGAATCTTCTAAATCCCAATTCTGTAATGTTAAATTCATGATTATGGACTTTTCTCAACCATAAATTGACTTCATATCAATAAATTGTTGAAACATATATGGTGCATATTTGCATTTGTATTATTTAATTCAATTTTTTAACCTTAGATTTAATTTATCTCAATTATTTAATGTTAAAATTATGGCTATCGAATTGTTTCAAAGATAGATCGACTATTTATTTGATAATAATAGAAACTAATGTTTATATTTACATATACTATATTTATTTGAATTTGAGTCAAATATGGAACATTCAAATGAACTAATATTAACAATACGGTGTATTCAATTTTGTCATATTAGTATGTTAAGGTCGAATCTTCTAAATCCCAATTTTGTAATGTTAAATTCATGATTATGGACTTTTCTCAACCATAAATTGACTTCATATCAATAAATTGTTGAAACATATAAGGTGCATATTTGCATTTTTATTATTTAATTCAATTTTTTAACCTTAGATTTAATTTATCTCAATTATTTAATGTTAAAATTATGGCTATCGAATTGTTTCAAAGATAGATCGACTATTTATTTGATAATAATAGAAACTAACGTTTATATTTACATATACTATATTTATTTGAATTTGAGTCAAATATGGAACATTCAAATGAACTAATATTAACAATACGGTGTATTCAATTTTGTCATATTAGTATGTTAAGGTCGAATCTTCTAAATCCCAATTCTGTAATGTTAAATTCATGATTATGGACTTTTCTCAACCATAAATTGACTTCATATCAATAAATTGTTGAAACATATAAGGTGCATATTTGCATTTGTATTATTTAATTCAATTTTTTAACCTTAGATTTAATTTATCTCAATTATTTAATGTTAAAATTATGGCTATCGAATTATTTCAAAGATAGATTGACTATTTATTTGATAATAATAGAAACTAACGTTTATATTTACATATACTATATTTATTTGAATTTGAGTCAAATATGGACCATTCAAATGAACTAATATTAACAATATGGTGTATTCAATTTTGTCATATCAGTATGTTAAGGTCGAATCTTCTAAATCGCAATTGTGTAATGGTAAATTCATGATTATGGACTTTTCTCAACCATAAATTGACTTCATATCAATAAATGGTTGAAACATATAAGGTGCATATTTGCATTTTTATTATTTAATTTAATTTTTTAAACTTAGGTTTAATTTATCTCAATTATTTAATGTTAAAATTATGGCTATTGAATTGTTTCAAAGATAGATCGACTATTTATTTCATAATAATAGAAACTAACGTTTATATTTACATATACTATATTTATTTGAATTTGAGTCAAATATGGACCATTCAAATGAACTAATATTACCAATACGGTGTATTCAATTTTGTCATATCAGTATGTTAAGGTCGAATCTTCTAAATCGCAATTGTGTAATGTTAAATTCATGATTATGGACTTTTCTCAACCATACATTGACTTCATATCAATCAATGGTTGAAACTTATAAGGTGCATATTTGCATTTGTATTATTTAATTCAATTTTTTAACCTTAGGTTTAATTTAACTCAATTATTTAATGTTAAAATTATAGCTATCGAACTTTTTCAAAGATAGATCGACTATTTATTTGATAATAATAGAAACTAACGTTTATATTTACATATACTATATTTATTTGAATTTGAGTCAAATATGGAACATTCAAATGAACTAATATTACAAATACGGTGTATTCAATTTTGTAATATTAGTATCTTAAGGTCCAATCTTCTAAATCCCAATTGTGTAATGTTATATTCATGATTATGGACTTTTCTCAACTATAAATTGACTTCATATCAATCAAGGGTTGAAACTTATAAGGGGCACATTTGCATTTGTAATATTTAATTTAATTTTTTAACGTTATATTTACTTTATCTCAATTGTTTAATGTTAAAATTATGGCTATCGATTTTTGTCAACCATAGATAGATTATTTTTTTGATAATAATAGTAACTAACGTTTATATTTACATATAATATATTTATTTGAATTTGAGTCAAATATGGACCATTCAAATGAACTAATATTAACAATACGGTGTATTCAATTTTATCATATTAGTATGTTAAGGTCGAATCTTCTAAATACCAATTGTGTAATGTTAAATTCATCATTATGGACTTTTCTCAACCATAAATTGACTTCATATCAATAAATGGTTGAAACATATAAGGTGCATATTTGCATTTGTATTATTTAATTCAATTTTTTAACCTTAGGTTTAATTTAACTCAATTATTTAATGTTAAAATTATAGCTATCGAACTTTTTCAAAGATAGATCGACTATTTATTTGATAATAATAGAAACTAACGTTTATATTTACATATACTATATTTATTTGAATTTGAGTCAAATATGGACCATTCAAATGAACTAATATTACAAATACGGTGTATTCAATTTTGTAATATTAGTATCTTAAGGTCCAATCTTCTAAATCCCAATTGTGTAATGTTATATTCATGATTATGGACTTTTCTCAACCATAAATTGACTTCATATCAATCAAGGGTTGAAACTTATAAGGGGAACATTTGCATTTGTAATATTTAATTTAATTTTTTAACGTTATATTTACTTTATCTCAATTGTTTAATGTTAAAATTATGGCTATCGATTTTTTTCAACCATAGATAGATTATTTTTTTGATAATAATAGTAACTAACGTTTATATTTACATATACTATATTTATTTGAATTTGAGTCAAATATGGAACATTCAAATGAACTAATATTAACAATACGGTGTATTCAATTTTGTCATATTAGTATGTTAAGGTCGAATCTTCTAAATCCCAATTCTGTAATGTTAAATTCATGATTATGGACTTTTCTCAACCATAAATTGACTTCATATCAATAAATTGTTGAAACATATAAGGTGCATATTTGCATTTGTATTATTTAATTCAATTTTTTAACCTAAGATTTAATTTATCTCAATTATTTAATGTTAAAATTATGGCTATCGAATTGTTTCAAAGATAGATCGACTATTTATTTGATAATAATAGAAACTAACGTTTATATTTAAATATACTATATTTATTTGAATTTGAGTCAAATATGGACCATTCAAATGAACTAATATTAACAATACGGTGTATTCAATTTTGTCATATCAGTATGTTAAGGTAGAATCTTCTAAATCGCAATTGTGTAATGTTAAATTCATGATTATGGACTTTTCTCGACCATAAATTGACTTCACTTCAATAAATGGTTGAAATATATAAGGTGCATATTCGCATTTGTAATATTTAATTCAAATTTTTAACGTTAGATTTAATTTATCTCAATTGTTTTATGTTAAAATTATGGCTATCGATTTTTGTCAACCATAGATCGACTATTTATTTGATAATAATAGAAATTGAGTTTTATATTTACATATACTATATTTATTTGAATTTGAGTCAAATATGGACCATTCAAATGAACTAATATTAACAATACGGTGTATTCAATTTTATCAAATTAGTATGTTAAGGTCGAATCTTCTAAATACCAATTGTGTAATGTTAAATTCATCATTATGGACTTTTCTCAGACACAAATTGACTTCATATCAATAAATGGTTGAATCATATAAGGTGCATATTTGCATTTGTATTATTTAATTCAATTTTTTAACCTTAGGTTTAATTTAACTCAATTATTTAATGTTAAAATTATAGCTATCGAATTTTTTCAAAGATATATAGACTATTTATTTGATAATAATAGAAACTAACATTTATATTTACATATACTATATTTATTTGAATTCGAGTCAAATATGTACCATTCAAATGAACTAATATTAACAATACGGTGTATTCTATTTTATCATATTAGTTTGTTAAGGTCGAATCTTCTAAATCCCAATTGTGTAATGTTAAATTCATGATTATGGACTTTTCTCAACTATAAATTGACTTCATATCAATAAATGGTTGAATCATATAAGGTGCATATTCGCATTTGTATTATTTAATTCAATTTTTTAACCTTAGGTTTAATTTAACTCAATTATTTAATGTTAAAATTATAGCTATCGAATTGTTTCAAAGATAGATCGACTATTTATTTGATACTAATAGAAACTAACGTTTATATTTACATATACTATATTTATTTGAATTTGAGTCAAATATGGACCATTCAAATGAACTAATATTAACGATACGGTGTATTCAATTTTGTCATATCAGTATGTTAAGGTCGAATCTTCTAAATCGCAATTGTGTAATGTTAAATTCATGATTATGGACTTTTCTCAACCATACATTGACTTCATATCAATCAATGGTTGAAACTTATAAGGGGCATATTTGCATTTGTAATATTTAATTCAAATTTTTAACGTTAGATTTAATTTATCTCAATTGTTTAATGTTAAGATTATGGCTATCGATTTTTGTCAACCATAGATAGACTATTTATTTGATAAGAATAGAAATTGAGTTTTATATTTACATATACTATATTTATTTGAATTTGAGTCAAATATGGACCATTCAAATGAACTAATATTAACAATACGGTGTATTCAATTTTGTCATATGATTATCTTAAGGTCGAATCTTCTAAATCCCAATTGTATAATGGTAAATTCATGATTATGGACTTTTCTCAACCATAAATTGACTTCACTTCAATAAATGGTTGAAACACATAAGGTGCAAATTTGCATTTCTATTATTTAATTCAATTTTTTAACCTTAGGTTTAATTTATCTCAATTATTTAATGTTAAAATTATGGCTATCGAATTGTTTCAAAGATAGATCAACTATTTATTTGATAATAATAGAAACTAACATTTATATTTACATATACTATATTTATTTGAATTTGAGTCAAATATGGACCATTCAAATGAACTAATATTAACAATACGGTGTATTATATTTTATCATATTATTATGTTAAGGTCGAATCTTCTAAATACCAATTGTGTAATGTTAAATTCATCATTATGAACTTTTCTCAACCATAAATTGACTTCATATCAATAAATGGTTGAATCATATAAGGTGCATATTTGCATTCGTATTATTTAATTCAATTTTTTAACCTTAGATTTAATTTATCTCAATTATTTAATGTTAAAATTATGGCTATCGAATTGTTTCAAAGATAGATCGACTATTTATTTGATAATAATAGAAACTAACGTTTATATTTACATATACTATATTTATTTGAATTTGAGTCAAATATGGACCATTCAAATGAACAAATATTAGCAATACGGTGTATTCAATTTTGTCATATCAGTATGTTAAGGTAGAATCTTCTAAATCGCAATTGTGTAATGTTAAATTCATGATTATAGACTTTTCTCGACCATAAATTGACTTCACTTCAATAAATGGTTGAAACATATAAGGGGCATATTTCCATTTGTAATATTTAATTCAAATTTTTAACGTTAGATTTAATTTATCTCAATTGTTTTATGTTAAAATTATGGCTATCGATTTTTGTTAACCATAGATCGACTATTTATTTGATAATAATAGAAATTGAGTTTTATATTTACATATACTATATTTATTTGAATTTGAGTCAAATATGGACCATTCAAATGAACTAATATTAACAATACGGTGTATTCAATTTTATCATATTAGTATGTTAAGGTCGAATCTTCTAAATACCAATTGTGTAATGTTAAATTCATCATTATGGACTTTTCTCAACCATAAATTGACTTCATATCAATAAATGGTTGAATCATATAAGGTGCATATTTGCATTTGTATTATTTAATTCAATTTTTTAACCTTAGGTTTAATTTAACTCAATTATTTAATGTTAAAATTATAGCTATCGAATTTTTTCAAAGATATATAGACTATTTATTTGATAATAATAGAAACTAACGTTTATATTTACATATACTATATTTATTTGAATTTGAATCAAATATGGACCATTCAAATGAACTAATATTAACAATACGGTGTATTCAATTTTGTCATATAAGTATGTTAAGGTCGAATCTTCTAAATCGCAATTGTGTAATGGTAAATTCATGATTATGGACTTTTCTGAACCATAAATTGACTTCATATCAATAAATGGTTGAAACATATAAGGTGCATATTTGCATTTTTATTATTTAATTCAATTTTTTAAACTTAGGTTTAATTTATCTCAATTATTTAATGTTAAAATTATGGCTATTGAATTGTTTCAAAGATAGATCGACTATTTATTTCATAATAATAGAAACTAACGTTTATATTTACATATACTATATTTATTTGAATTTGAGTCAAATATGGACCATTCAAATGAACTAATATTACCAATACGGTGTATTCAATTTTGTCATATCAGTATCTTAAGGTCGAATCTTCTAATTCCCAATTGTGTAATGTTCAATTCATGATTATGGACTTTTCTCAACCATAAATTGACTTCATATCAATAAATGGTTGAAACATATAAGGTGCATATTTGCATTTGTATTATTTAATTCAATTTTTTAACCTTAGGTTTAATTTAACTCAATTATTTAATGTTAAAATTATAGCTATCGAACTTTTTCAAAGATAGATCGACTATTTATTTGATAATAATAGAAACTAACGTTTATATTTACATATACTATATTTATTTGAATTTGAGTCAAATATGGACCATTCAAATGAACTAATATTACAAATACGGTGTATTCAATTTTGTAATATTAGTATCTTAAGGTCCAATCTTCTAAATCCCAATTGTGTAATGTTATATTCATGATTATGGACTTTTCTCAACCATAAATTGACTTCATATCAATCAAGGGTTGAAACTTATAAGGGGAACATTTGCATTTGTAATATTTAATTTAATTTTTTAACGTTATATTTACTTTATCTCAATTGTTTAATGTTAAAATTATGGCTATCGATTTTTTTCAACCATAGATAGATTATTTTTTTGATAATAATAGTAACTAACGTTTATATTTACATATACTATATTTATTTGAATTTGAGTCAAATATGGAACATTCAAATGAACTAATATTAACAATACGGTGTATTCAATTTTGTCATATTAGTATGTTAAGGTCGAATCTTCTAAATCCCAATTCTGTAATGTTAAATTCATGATTATGGACTTTTCTCAACCATAAATTGACTTCATATCAATAAATTGTTGAAACATATAAGGTGCATATTTGCATTTGTATTATTTAATTCAATTTTTTAACCTAAGATTTAATTTATCTCAATTATTTAATGTTAAAATTATGGCTATCGAATTGTTTCAAAGATAGATCGACTATTTATTTGATAATAATAGAAACTAACGTTTATATTTAAATATACTATATTTATTTGAATTTGAGTCAAATATGGACCATTCAAATGAACTAATATTAACAATACGGTGTATTCAATTTTGTCATATCAGTATGTTAAGGTAGAATCTTCTAAATCGCAATTGTGTAATGTTAAATTCATGATTATGGACTTTTCTCGACCATAAATTGACTTCACTTCAATAAATGGTTGAAATATATAAGGTGCATATTCGCATTTGTAATATTTAATTCAAATTTTTAACGTTAGATTTAATTTATCTCAATTGTTTTATGTTAAAATTATGGCTATCGATTTTTGTCAACCATAGATCGACTATTTATTTGATAATAATAGAAATTGAGTTTTATATTTACATATACTATATTTATTTGAATTTGAGTCAAATATGGACCATTCAAATGAACTAATATTAACAATACGGTGTATTCAATTTTATCAAATTAGTATGTTAAGGTCGAATCTTCTAAATACCAATTGTGTAATGTTAAATTCATCATTATGGACTTTTCTCAGACACAAATTGACTTCATATCAATAAATGGTTGAATCATATAAGGTGCATATTTGCATTTGTATTATTTAATTCAATTTTTTAACCTTAGGTTTAATTTAACTCAATTATTTAATGTTAAAATTATAGCTATCGAATTTTTTCAAAGATATATAGACTATTTATTTGATAATAATAGAAACTAACATTTATATTTACATATACTATATTTATTTGAATTCGAGTCAAATATGTACCATTCAAATGAACTAATATTAACAATACGGTGTATTCTATTTTATCATATTAGTTTGTTAAGGTCGAATCTTCTAAATCCCAATTGTGTAATGTTAAATTCATGATTATGGACTTTTCTCAACTATAAATTGACTTCATATCAATAAATGGTTGAATCATATAAGGTGCATATTCGCATTTGTATTATTTAATTCAATTTTTTAACCTTAGGTTTAATTTAACTCAATTATTTAATGTTAAAATTATAGCTATCGAATTGTTTCAAAGATAGATCGACTATTTATTTGATACTAATAGAAACTAACGTTTATATTTACATATACTATATTTATTTGAATTTGAGTCAAATATGGACCATTCAAATGAACTAATATTAACGATACGGTGTATTCAATTTTGTCATATCAGTATGTTAAGGTCGAATCTTCTAAATCGCAATTGTGTAATGTTAAATTCATGATTATGGACTTTTCTCAACCATACATTGACTTCATATCAATCAATGGTTGAAACTTATAAGGGGCATATTTGCATTTGTAATATTTAATTCAAATTTTTAACGTTAGATTTAATTTATCTCAATTGTTTAATGTTAAGATTATGGCTATCGATTTTTGTCAACCATAGATAGACTATTTATTTGATAAGAATAGAAATTGAGTTTTATATTTACATATACTATATTTATTTGAATTTGAGTCAAATATGGACCATTCAAATGAACTAATATTAACAATACGGTGTATTCAATTTTGTCATATGATTATCTTAAGGTCGAATCTTCTAAATCCCAATTGTATAATGGTAAATTCATGATTATGGACTTTTCTCAACCATAAATTGACTTCACTTCAATAAATGGTTGAAACACATAAGGTGCAAATTTGCATTTCTATTATTTAATTCAATTTTTTAACCTTAGGTTTAATTTATCTCAATTATTTAATGTTAAAATTATGGCTATCGAATTGTTTCAAAGATAGATCAACTATTTATTTGATAATAATAGAAACTAACATTTATATTTACATATACTATATTTATTTGAATTTGAGTCAAATATGGACCATTCAAATGAACTAATATTAACAATACGGTGTATTATATTTTATCATATTATTATGTTAAGGTCGAATCTTCTAAATACCAATTGTGTAATGTTAAATTCATCATTATGAACTTTTCTCAACCATAAATTGACTTCATATCAATAAATGGTTGAATCATATAAGGTGCATATTTGCATTCGTATTATTTAATTCAATTTTTTAACCTTAGATTTAATTTATCTCAATTATTTAATGTTAAAATTATGGCTATCGAATTGTTTCAAAGATAGATCGACTATTTATTTGATAATAATAGAAACTAACGTTTATATTTACATATACTATATTTATTTGAATTTGAGTCAAATATGGACCATTCAAATGAACAAATATTAGCAATACGGTGTATTCAATTTTGTCATATCAGTATGTTAAGGTAGAATCTTCTAAATCGCAATTGTGTAATGTTAAATTCATGATTATAGACTTTTCTCGACCATAAATTGACTTCACTTCAATAAATGGTTGAAACATATAAGGGGCATATTTCCATTTGTAATATTTAATTCAAATTTTTAACGTTAGATTTAATTTATCTCAATTGTTTTATGTTAAAATTATGGCTATCGATTTTTGTTAACCATAGATCGACTATTTATTTGATAATAATAGAAATTGAGTTTTATATTTACATATACTATATTTATTTGAATTTGAGTCAAATATGGACCATTCAAATGAACTAATATTAACAATACGGTGTATTCAATTTTATCATATTAGTATGTTAAGGTCGAATCTTCTAAATACCAATTGTGTAATGTTAAATTCATCATTATGGACTTTTCTCAACCATAAATTGACTTCATATCAATAAATGGTTGAATCATATAAGGTGCATATTTGCATTTGTATTATTTAATTCAATTTTTTAACCTTAGGTTTAATTTAACTCAATTATTTAATGTTAAAATTATAGCTATCGAATTTTTTCAAAGATATATAGACTATTTATTTGATAATAATAGAAACTAACGTTTATATTTACATATACTATATTTATTTGAATTTGAATCAAATATGGACCATTCAAATGAACTAATATTAACAATACGGTGTATTCAATTTTGTCATATAAGTATGTTAAGGTCGAATCTTCTAAATCGCAATTGTGTAATGGTAAATTCATGATTATGGACTTTTCTGAACCATAAATTGACTTCATATCAATAAATGGTTGAAACATATAAGGTGCATATTTGCATTTTTATTATTTAATTCAATTTTTTAAACTTAGGTTTAATTTATCTCAATTATTTAATGTTAAAATTATGGCTATTGAATTGTTTCAAAGATAGATCGACTATTTATTTCATAATAATAGAAACTAACGTTTATATTTACATATACTATATTTATTTGAATTTGAGTCAAATATGGACCATTCAAATGAACTAATATTACCAATACGGTGTATTCAATTTTGTCATATCAGTATGTTAAGGTCGAATCTTCTAAATCGCAATTGTGTAATGTTAAATTCATGATTATGGACTTTTCTCAACCATAC
The DNA here is from genome assembly GCA_037013495.1 of Hippophae tibetana. NCBI lineage: Eukaryota > Viridiplantae > Streptophyta > Magnoliopsida > Rosales > Elaeagnaceae > Hippophae > Hippophae tibetana. The sequence goes on along the minus strand of CM072805.1, from coordinate 11,069,111 downwards.
ATTGACTTCATATTAATCAATGGTTGAAACTTATAAGGGGCATATTTGCATTTGTAATATTTAATTCAAATTTTTAACGTTAGATTTAATTTATCTCAATTGTTTAATGTTAAGATTATGGCTATCGATTTTTGTCAACCATAGATAGACTATTTATTTGATAAGAATAGAAATTGAGTTTTATATTTACATATACTATATTTATTTGAATTTGAGTCAAATATGTACCATTAAAATGAACTAATATTAACAATACGGTGTATTCAATTTTGTAATATCAGTATCTTAAGGTCGAATCTTCTAATTCCCAATTGTGTAATGTTCAATTCATGATTATGGACTTTTCTCAACCATAAATTGACTTCATATCAATAAATGGTTGAAACATATAAGGTGCATATTTGCATTTGTATTATTTAATTCAATTTTTTAACCTTAGGTTTAATTTAACTCAATTATTTAATGTTAAAATTATAGCTATCGAACTTTTTCAAAGATAGATCGACTATTTATTTGATAATAATAGAAACTAACGTTTATATTTACATATACTATATTTATTTGAATTTGAGTCAAATATGGACCATTCAAATGAACTAATATTACAAATACGGTGTATTCAATTTTGTAATATTAGTATCTTTAGGTCCAATCTTCTAAATCCCAATTGTGTAATGTTATATTCATAATTATGGACTTTTCTCAACTATAAATTGACTTCATATCAATCAAGGGTTGAAACTTATAAGGGGCACATTTGCATTTGTAATATTTAATTTAATTTTTTAACGTTATATTTACTTTATCTCAATTGTTTAATGTTAAAATTATGGCTATCGATTTTTGTCAACCATAGATAGATTATTTTTTTGATAATAATAGTAACTAACGTTTATATTTACATATAATATATTTATTTGAATTTGAGTCAAATATGGACCATTCAAATGAACTAATATTAACAATACGGTGTATTCAATTTTATCATATTAGTATGTTAAGGTCGAATCTTCTAAATACCAATTGTGTAATGTTAAATTCATCATTATGGACTTTTCTCAACCATAAATTGACTTCATATCAATAAATGGTTGAATCATATAAGGTGCATATTTGCATTTGTATTATTTAATTCAATTTTTTAACCTTAGGTTTAATTTAACTCAATTATTTAATGTTAAAATTATAGCTATCGAATTTTTTCAAAGATATATAGACTATTTATTTGATAATAATAGAAACTAACGTTTATATTTACATATACTATATTTATTTGAATTTGAATCAAATATGGACCATTCAAATGAACTAATATTAACAATACGGTGTATTCAATTTTGTTATATCAGTATGTTAAGGTCGAATCTTCTAAATCGCAATTGTGTAATGGTAAATTCATGATTATGGACTTTTCTCAACCATAAATTGACTTCATATCAACAAATGTTTGAAACATATAAGGTGCATATTTGCATTTTTATTATTTAATTCAAGTTTTTAAACTTAGGTTTAATTTATCTCAATTATTTAATGTTAAAATTATGGCTATCGAATTGTTTCAAAGATAGATCGACTATTTATTTCATAATAATAGAAACTAACATTTATATTTACATATACTATATTTATTTGAATTTGAGTCAAATATGGACCATTCAAATGAACTAATATTACCAATACGGTGTATTCAATTTTGTCATATCAGTATGTTAAGGTCGAATCTTCTAAATCGCAATTGTGTAATGTTAAATTCATGATTACGGACTTTTCTCAACCATACATTGACTTCATATCAATCAATGGTTGAAACTTATAAGGGGCATATTTGCATTTGTAATATTTAATTCAAATTTTTAACGTTAGATTTAATTTATCTCAATTGTTTAATGTTAAGATTATGGCTATCGATTTTTGTCAACCATAGATAGACTATTTATTTGATAAGAATAGAAATTGAGTTTTATATTTACATATACTATATTTATTTGAATTTGAGTCAAATATGTACCATTGAAATGAACTAATATTAACAATACGGTGTATTCAATTTTGTCATATCAGTATCTTAAGGTCGAATCTTCTAATTCCCAATTGTGTAATGTTGAATTCATGATTATGGACTTTTCTCAACCATAAATTGACTTCATATCAATAAATGGTTGAAACATATAAGGTGGATATTTGCATTTGTATTATTTAATTCAATTTTTTAACCTTAGGTTTAATTTAACTCAATTATTTAATGTTAAAATTATAGCTATCGAACTTTTTCAAAGATAGATCGACTATTTATTTGATAATAATAGAAACTAACGTTTATATTTACATATACTATATTTATTTGAATTTGAGTCAAATATGGACCATTCAAATGAACTAATATTACAAATACGGTGTATTCAATTTATTAATATTAGTATCTTAAGGTCCAATCTTCTAAATCCCAATTGTGTAATGTTATATTCATGATTATGGACTTTTCTCAACCATAAATTGACTTCATATCAATAAATGGTTGAAACATATAAGGTGCATATTTGCATTTTTATTATTTAATTCAATTTTTTAAACTTAGGTTTAATTTATCTCAATTATTTAATGTTAAAATTATGGCTATTGAATTGTTTCAAAGATAGATCGACTATTTTTTTGATAATAATAGTAACTAACGTTTACATTTACATATACTATATTTATTTGAATTTGAGTCAAGTATGGACCATTCAAATGAACTAATATTAACAATACGGTGTATTCAATTTTGTCATATTAGTATGTTAAGGTCGAATCTTCGAAATCCCAATTCTGTAATGTTAAATTCATGATTATGGACTTTTCTCAACCATAAATTGACTTCATATCAATAAATTGTTGAAACTTATAAGGTGCATATTTGCATTTGTATTATTTAATTCAATTTTTTAACCTTAAATTTAATTTATCTCAATTATTTAATGTTAAAATTATGGCTATCGAATTGTTTCAAAGATAGATCGACTATTTATTTGATAATAATAGAAACTAACGTTTATATTTACATATACAATATTTATTTGAATTTGAGTCAAATATGGACCATTCAAATGAACTAATATTAACAATACGGTGTATTCTCTTTTATCATATTATTATGTTAAGGTCGAATCTTCTAAATACCAATTGTGTAATGTTAAATTCATCATTATGGACTTTTCTCAACCATAAATTGACTTCATATCAATAAATGGTTGAATCATATAAGGTGCATATTTGCATTTGTATTATTTAATTCAATTTTTTAACCTTAGGTTTAATTTAACTCAATTATTTAATGTTAAAATTATAGCTATCGAACTTTTTCAAAGATAGATCGACTATTTATTTGATAATAATAGAAACTAACGTTTATATTTACATATACTATATTTATTTGAATTTGAGTCAAATATGGACCATTCAAATGAACTAATATTACAAATACGGTGTATTCAATTTATTAATATTAGTATCTTAAGGTCCAATCTTCTAAATCCCAATTGTGTAATGTTATATTCATGATTATGGACTTTTCTCAACCATAAATTGACTTCATATCAATCAAGGGTTGAAACTTATAAGGGACAAATTTGCATTTGTAATATTTAATTTAATTTTTTAACGTTATATTTACTTTATCTCAATTGTTTAATGTTAAAATTATGGCTATCGATTTTTTTCAACCATAGATAGATTATTTTTTTGATAATAATAGTAACTAACGTTTATATTTACATATACTATATTTATTTGAATTTGAGTCAAATATGGAACATTCAAATGAACTAATATTAACAATACGGTGTATTCAATTTTGTCATATTAGTATGTTAAGGTCGAATCTTCTAAATCCCAATTCTGTAATGTTAAATTCATGATTATGGACTTTTCTCAACCATAAATTGACTTCATATCAATAAATTGTTGAAACATATATGGTGCATATTTGCATTTGTATTATTTAATTCAATTTTTTAACCTTAGATTTAATTTATCTCAATTATTTAATGTTAAAATTATGGCTATCGAATTGTTTCAAAGATAGATCGACTATTTATTTGATAATAATAGAAACTAATGTTTATATTTACATATACTATATTTATTTGAATTTGAGTCAAATATGGAACATTCAAATGAACTAATATTAACAATACGGTGTATTCAATTTTGTCATATTAGTATGTTAAGGTCGAATCTTCTAAATCCCAATTTTGTAATGTTAAATTCATGATTATGGACTTTTCTCAACCATAAATTGACTTCATATCAATAAATTGTTGAAACATATAAGGTGCATATTTGCATTTGTATTATTTAATTCAATTTTTTAACCATAGATTTAATTTATCTCAATTATTTAATGTTAAAATTATGGCAATCGAATTGTTTCAAAGATAGATCGACTATTTATTTGATAATAATAGAAACTAACGTTTATATTTACATATACTATATTTATTTGAATTTGAGTCAAATATGGAACATTCAAATGAACTAATATTAACAATACGGTGTATTCAATTTTGTCATATTAGTATGTTAAGGTCGAATCTTCTAAATCCCAATTCTGTAATGTTAAATTCATGATTATGGAATTTTCTAAACCATAAATTGACTTCATATCAATAAATTGTTGAAACATATAAGGTGCATATTTGCATTTGTATTATTTAATTCAATTTTTTAACCTTAGATTTAATTTATCTCAATTATTTAATGTTAAAATTATGGCTATCGAATTATTTCAAAGATAGATTGACTATTTATTTGATAATAATAGAAACTAACGTTTATATTTACATATACTATATTTATTTGAATTTGAGTCAAATATGGACCATTCAAATGAACTAATATTAACAATATGGTGTATTCAATTTTGTCATATCAGTATGTTAAGGTCGAATCTTCTAAATCGCAATTGTGTAATGGTAAATTCATGATTATGGACTTTTCTCAACCATAAATTGACTTCATATCAATAAATGGTTGAAACATATAAGGTGCATATTTGCATTTTTATTATTTAATTTAATTTTTTAAACTTAGGTTTAATTTATCTCAATTATTTAATGTTAAAATTATGGCTATTGAATTGTTTCAAAGATAGATCGACTATTTATTTCATAATAATAGAAACTAACGTTTATATTTACATATACTATATTTATTTGAATTTGAGTCAAATATGGACCATTCAAATGAACTAATATTACCAATACGGTGTATTCAATTTTGTCATATCAGTATGTTAAGGTCGAATCTTCTAAATCGCAATTGTGTAATGTTAAATTCATGATTATGGACTTTTCTCAACCATACATTGACTTCATATCAATCAATGGTTGAAACTTATAAGGTGCATATTTGCATTTGTATTATTTAATTCAATTTTTTAACCTTAGGTTTAATTTAACTCAATTATTTAATGTTAAAATTATAGCTATCGAACTTTTTCAAAGATAGATCGACTATTTATTTGATAATAATAGAAACTAACGTTTATATTTACATATACTATATTTATTTGAATTTGAGTCAAATATGGACCATTCAAATGAACTAATATTACAAATACGGTGTATTCAATTTTGTAATATTAGTATCTTAAGGTCCAATCTTCTAAATCCCAATTGTGTAATGTTATATTCATGATTATGGACTTTTCTCAACTATAAATTGACTTCATATCAATCAAGGGTTGAAACTTATAAGGGGCACATTTGCATTTGTAATATTTAATTTAATTTTTTAACGTTATATTTACTTTATCTCAATTGTTTAATGTTAAAATTATGGCTATCGATTTTTGTCAACCATAGATAGATTATTTTTTTGATAATAATAGTAACTAACGTTTATATTTACATATAATATATTTATTTGAATTTGAGTCAAATATGGACCATTCAAATGAACTAATATTAACAATACGGTGTATTCAATTTTATCATATTAGTATGTTAAGGTCGAATCTTCTAAATACCAATTGTGTAATGTTAAATTCATCATTATGGACTTTTCTCAACCATAAATTGACTTCATATCAATAAATGGTTGAATCATATAAGGTGCATATTTGCATTTGTATTATTTAATTCAATTTTTTAACCTTAGGTTTAATTTAACTCAATTATTTAATGTTAAAATTATAGCTATCGAATTTTTTCAAAGATATATAGACTATTTATTTGATAATAATAGAAACTAACGTTTATATTTACATATACTATATTTATTTGAATTTGAATCAAATATGGACCATTCAAATGAACTAATATTAACAATACGGTGTATTCAATTTTGTTATATCAGTATGTTAAGGTCGAATCTTCTAAATCGCAATTGTGTAATGGTAAATTCATGATTACGGACTTTTCTCAACCATAAATTGACTTCATATCAATAAATGTTTGAAACATATAAGGTGCATATTTGCATTTTTATTATTTAATTCAATTTTTTAAACTTAGGTTTAATTTATCTCAATTATTTAATGTTAAAATTATGGCTATCGAATTGTTTCAAAGATAGATCGACTATTTATTTCATAATAATAGAAACTAACGTTTATATTTACATATACTATATTTATTTCAATTTGAGTCAAATATGGACCATTCAAATGAACTAATATTACCAATACGGTGTATTCAATTTTGTCATATCAGTATGTTAAGGTCAAATCTTCTAAATCGCAATTGTGTAATGTTAAATTCATGATTATGGACTTTTCTCAACCATACATTGACTTCATATCAATCAATGGTTGAAACTTATAAGGGGCATATTTGCATTTGTAATATTTAATTCAAATTTTTAACGTTAGATTTAATTTATCTCAATTGTTTAATGTTAAGATTATGGCTATCGATTTTTGTCAACCATAGATAGACTATTTATTTGATAAGAATAGAAATTGATTTTTATATTTACATATACTATATTTATTTGAATTTGAGTCAAATATGTACCATTGAAATGAACTAATATTAACAATACGGTGTATTCAATTTTGTCATATCAGTATCTTAAGGTCGAATCTTCTAATTCCCAATTGTGTAATGTTCAATTCATGATTATGGACTTTTCTCAACCATAAATTGACTTCATATCAATAAATGGTTGAAACATATAAGGTGCATATTTGCATTTGTATTATTTAATTCAATTTTTTAACCTTAGGTTTAATTTAACTCAATTATTTAATGTTAAAATTATAGCAATCGAACTTTTTCAAAGATAGATCGACTATTTATTTGATAATAATAGAAACTAACGTTTATATTTACATATACTATATTTATTTGAATTTGAGTCAAATATGGACCATTCAAATGAACTAATATTTCAAATACGGTGTATTCAATTTTGTCATATCAGTATGTTAAGGTCGAATCTTCTAAATCGCAATTGTGTAATGGTAAATTCATGATTATGGACTTTTCTCAACCATAAATTGACTTCATATCAATAAATGGTTGAAACATATAAGGTGCATATTTGCATTTTTATTATTTAATTCAATTTTTTAAACTTAGGTTTAATTTATCTCAATTATTTAATGTTAAAATTATGGCTATTGAATTGTTTCAAAGATAGATCGACTATTTTTTTGATAATAATAGTAACTAACGTTTACATTTACATATACTATATTTATTTGAATTTGAGTCAAATATGGACCATTCAAATGAACTAATATTAACAATACGGTGTATTCTCTTTTATCATATTATTATGTTAAGGTCGAATCTTCTAAATAACAATTGTGTAATGTTAAATTCATCATTATGGACTTTTCTCAACCATAAATTGACTTCATATCAATAAATGGTTGAATCATATAAGGTGCATATTTGCATTTGTATTATTTAATTCAATTTTTTAACCTTAGGTTTAATTTAACTCAATTATTTAATGTTAAAATTATAGCTATCGAACTTTTTCAAAGATAGATCGACTATTTATTTGATAATAATAGAAACTAACGTTTATATTTACATATACTATATTTATTTGAATTTGAGTCAAATATGGACCATTCAAATGAACTAATATTACAAATACGGTGTATTCAATTTATTAATATTAGTATCTTAAGGTCCAATCTTCTAAATCCCAATTGTGTAATGTTATATTCATGATTATGGACTTTTCTCAACCATAAATTGACTTCATATCAATCAAGGGTTGAAACTTATAAGGGGCACATTTGCATTTGTAATATTTAATTTAATTTTTTAACGTTATATTTACTTTATCTCAATTGTTTAATGTTAAAATTATGGCTATCGATTTTTTTCAACCATAGATAGATTATTTTTTTGATAATAATAGTAACTAACGTTTATATTTACATATACTATATTTATTTGAATTTGAGTCAAATATGGAACATTCAAATGAACTAATATTAACAATACGGTGTATTCAATTTTGTCATATTAGTATGTTAAGGTCGAATCTTCTAATTCCCAATTGTGTAATGTTCAATTCATGATTATGGACTTTTCTCAACCATAAATTGACTTCATATCAATAAATGGTTGAAACATATAAGGTGCATATTTGCATTTGTATTATTTAATTCAATTTTTTAACCTTAGGTTTAATTTAACTCAATTATGTAATGTTAAAATTATAGCTATCGAACTTTTTCAAAGATAGATCGACTATTTATTTGATAATAATAGAAACTAACGTTTATATTTACATATACTATATTTATTTGAATTTGAGTCAAATATGGACCATTCAAATGAACTAATATTACAAATACGGTGTATTCAATTTTGTCATATCAGTATGTTAAGGTCGAATCTTCTAAATCGCAATTGTGTAATGGTAAATTCATGATTATGGACTTTTCTCAACCATAAATTGACTTCATATCAATAAATGGTTGAAACATATAAGGTGCATATTTGCATTTTTATTATTTAATTCAGTTTTTTAAACTTAGGTTTAATTTATCTCAATTATTTAATGTTAAAATTATGGCTATTGAATTGTTTCAAAGATAGATCGACTATTTTTTTGATAATAATAGTAACTAACGTTTACATTTACATATACTATATTTATTTGAATTTGAGTCAAATATGGACCATTCAAATGAACTAATATTAACAATACGGTGTATTCTCTTTTATCATATTATTATGTTAAGGTCGAATCTTCTAAATAACAATTGTGTAATGTTAAATTCATCATTATGGACTTTTCTCAACCATAAATTGACTTCATATCAATAAATGGTTGAATCATATAAGGTGCATATTTGCATTTGTATTATTTAATTCAATTTTTTAACCTTAGGTTTAATTTAACTCAATTATTTAATGTTAAAATTATAGCTATCGAACTTTTTCAAAGATAGATCGACTATTTATTTGATAATAATAGAAACTAACGTTTATATTTACATATACTATATTTATTTGAATTTGAGTCAAATATGGACCATTCAAATGAACTAATATTACAAATACGGTGTATTCAATTTTGTAATATTAGTATCTTAAGGTCCAATCTTCTAAATCCCAATTGTGTAATGTTATATTCATGATTATGGACTTTTCTCAACTATAAATTGACTTCATATCAATCAAGGGTTGAAACTTATAAGGGGCACATTTGCATTTGTAATATTTAATTTAATTTTTTAACGTTATATTTACTTTATCTCAATTGTTTAATGTTAAAATTATGGCTATCGATTTTTGTCAACCATAGATAGATTATTTTTTTGATAATAATAGTAACTAACGTTTATATTTACATATAATATATTTATTTGAATTTGAGTCAAATATGGACCATTCAAATGAACTAATATTAACAATACGGTGTATTCAATTTTATCATATTAGTATGTTAAGGTCGAATCTTCTAAATACCAATTGTGTAATGTTAAATTCATCATTATGGACTTTTCTCAACCATAAATTGACTTCATATCAATAAATGGTTGAATCATATAAGGTGCATATTTGCATTTGTATTATTTAATTCAATTTTTTAACCTTAGGTTTAATTTAACTCAATTATTTAATGTTAAAATTATAGCTATCGAATTTTTTCAAAGATATATAGACTATTTATTTGATAATAATAGAAACTAACGTTTATATTTACATATACTATATTTATTTGAATTTGAATCAAATATGGACCATTCAAATGAACTAATATTAACAATACGGTGTATTCAATTTTGTTATATCAGTATGTTAAGGTCGAATCTTCTAAATCGCAATTGTGTAATGGTAAATTCATGATTACGGACTTTTCTCAACCATAAATTGACTTCATATCAATAAATGTTTGAAACATATAAGGTGCATATTTGCATTTTTATTATTTAATTCAATTTTTTAAACTTAGGTTTAATTTATCTCAATTATTTAATGTTAAAATTATGGCTATCGAATTGTTTCAAAGATAGATCGACTATTTATTTCATAATAATAGAAACTAACGTTTATATTTACATATACTATATTTATTTCAATTTGAGTCAAATATGGACCATTCAAATGAACTAATATTACCAATACGGTGTATTCAATTTTGTCATATCAGTATGTTAAGGTCAAATCTTCTAAATCGCAATTGTGTAATGTTAAATTCATGATTATGGACTTTTCTCAACCATACATTGACTTCATATCAATCAATGGTTGAAACTTATAAGGGGCATATTTGCATTTGTAATATTTAATTCAAATTTTTAACGTTAGATTTAATTTATCTCAATTGTTTAATGTTAAGATTATCGCTATCGATTTTTGTCAACCATAGATAGACTATTTATTTGATAAGAATAGAAATTGAGTTTTATATTTACATATACTATATTTATTTGAATTTGAGTCAAATATGTACCATTGAAATGAACTAATATTAACAATACGGTGTATTCAATTTTGTCATATCAGTATCTTAAGGTCGAATCTTCTAATTCCCAATTGTGTAATGTTCAATTCATGATTATGGACTTTTCTCAACCATAAATTGACTTCATATCAATAAATGGTTGAAACATATAAGGTGCATATTTGCATTTGTATTATTTAATTCAATTTTTTAACCTTAGGTTTAATTTAACTCAATTATTTAATGTTAAAATTATAGCTATCGAACTTTTTCAAAGATAGATCGACTATTTATTTGATAATAATAGAAACTAACGTTTATATTTACATATACTATATTTATTTGAATTTGAGTCAAATATGGACCATTCAAATGAACTAATATTACAAATACGGTGTATTCAATTTTGTCATATCAGTATGTTAAGGTCGAATCTTCTAAATCGCAATTGTGTAATGGTAAATTCATGATTATGGACTTTTCTCAACCATAAATTGACTTCATATCAATAAATGGTTGAAACATATAAGGTGCATATTTGCATTTTTATTATTTAATTCAATTTTTTAAACTTAGGTTTAATTTATCTCAATTATTTAATGTTAAAATTATGGCTATTGAATTGTTTCAAAGATAGATCGACTATTTTTTTGATAATAATAGTAACTAACGTTTACATTTACATATACTATATTTATTTGAATTTGAGTCAAATATGGACCATTCAAATGAACTAATATTAACAATACGGTGTATTCTCTTTTATCATATTATTATGTTAAGGTCGAATCTTCTAAATAACAATTGTGTAATGTTAAATTCATCATTATGGACTTTTCTCAACCATAAATTGACTTCATATCAATAAATGGTTGAATCATATAAGGTGCATATTTGCATTTGTATTATTTAATTCAATTTTTTAACCTTAGGTTTAATTTAACTCAATTATTTAATGTTAAAATTATAGCTATCGAACTTTTTCAAAGATAGATCGACTATTTATTTGATAATAATAGAAACTAACGTTTATATTTACATATACTATATTTATTTGAATTTGAGTCAAATATGGACCATTCAAATGAACTAATATTACAAATACGGTGTATTCAATTTATTAATATTAGTATCTTAAGGTCCAATCTTCTAAATCCCAATTGTGTAATGTTATATTCATGATTATGGACTTTTCTCAACCATAAATTGACTTCATATCAATCAAGGGTTGAAACTTATAAGGGGCACATTTGCATTTGTAATATTTAATTTAATTTTTTAACGTTATATTTACTTTATCTCAATTGTTTAATGTTAAAATTATGGCTATCGATTTTTTTCAACCATAGATAGATTATTTTTTTGATAATAATAGTAACTAACGTTTATATTTACATATACTATATTTATTTTAATTTGAGTCAAATATGGAACATTCAAATGAACTAATATTAACAATACGGTGTATTCAATTTTGTCATATTAGTATGTTAAGGTCGAATCTTCTAAATCCCAATTCTGTAATGTTAAATTCATGATTATGGACTTTTCTCAACCATAAATTGACTTCATATCAATAAATTGTTGAAACATATAAGGTGCATATTTGCATTTGTATTATTTAATTCAATTTTTTAACCTTAGATTTAATTTATCTCAATTATTTAATGTTAAAATTATGGCTATCGAATTGTTTCAAAGATAGATCGACTATTTATTTGATAATAATAGAAACTAACGTTTATATTTACATATACTATATTTATTTGAATTTGAGTCAAATATGGACCATTCAAATGAACTAATATTAACAATATGGTGTATTCAATTTTGTCATATCAGTATGTTAAGGTAGAATCTTCTAAATCGCAATTGTGTAATGTTAAATTCATGATTATGGACTTTTCTCGACCATAAATTGACTTCACTTCAATAAATGGTTGAAATATATAAGGGGCATATTTGCATTTTTAATATTTAATTCAAATTTTTAACGTTAGATATAATTTATCTCAATTGTTTTATGTTAAAATTATGGCTATCGATTTTTGTCAACCATAGATCGACTATTTATTTGATAATAATAGAAATTGAGTTTTATATTTACATATACTATATTTATTTGAATTTGAGTCAAATATGGACCATTCAAATGAACTAATATTAACAATACGGTGTATTCAATTTTATCATATTAGTATGTTAAGGTCGAATCTTCTAAATACCAATTGTGTAATGTTAAATTCATCATTATGGACTTTTCTCAACCATAAATTGACTTCATATCAATAAATGGTTGAATCATATAAGGTGCATATTTGCATTTGTATTATTTAATTCAATTTTTTAACCTTAGGTTTAATTTAACTCAATTATTTAATGTTAAAATTATAGCTATCGAATTTTTTCAAATATATATAGACTATTTATTTGATAATAATAGAAACTAACGTTTATATTTACATATACTATATTTATTTGAATTTGAATCAAATATGTACCATTCAAATGAACTAATATTAACAATACGGTGTATTCAATTTTGTCATATCAGTATGTTAAGGTCGAATCTTCTAAATCGCAATTGTGTAATGGTAAATTCATGATTATGGACTTTTCTCAACCATAAATTGACTTCATATCAATAAATGGTTGAAATATATAAGGTGCATATTTGCATTTTTATTATTTAATTCAATTTTTTAAACTTAGGTTTAATTTATCTCAATTATTTAATGTTAAAATTATGGCTATCGAATTGTTTCAAAGATAGATCGACTATTTATTTGATAATAATAGAAACTAACGTTTATATTTACATATACAATATTTATTTGAATTTGAGTCAAATATGGACCATTCAAATGAACTAATATTAACAATACGGTGTATTCTCTTTTATCATATTATTATGTTAAGGTCGAATCTTCTAAATACCAATTGTGTAATGTTAAATTCATCATTATGGACTTTTCTCAACCATAAATTGACTTCATATCAATAAATGGTTGAATCATATAAGGTGCATATTTGCATTTGTATTATTTAATTCAATTTTTTAACCTTAGGTTTAATTTAACTCAATTATTTAATGTTAAAATTATAGCTATCGAACTTTTCCAAAGATAGATCGACTATTTATTTGATAATAATAGAAACTAACGTTTATATTTACATATACTATATTTATTTGAATTTGAGTCAAATATGGACCATTCAAATGAACTAATATTACAAATACGGTGTATTCAATTTATTAATATTAGTATCTTAAGGTCCAATCTTCTAAATCCCAATTGTGTAATGTTATATTCATGATTATGGACTTTTCTCAACCATAAATTGACTTCATATCAATCAAGGGTTGAAACTTATAAGGGGGACATTTGCATTTGTAATATTTATTTTAATTTTTTAACGTTATATTTACTTTATCTCAATTGTTTAATGTTAAAATTATGGCTATCGATTTTTTTCAACCATAGATAGATTATTTTTTTGATAATAATAGTAACTAACGTTTATATTTACATATACTATATTTATTTGAATTTGAGTCAAATATGGAACATTCAAATGAACTAATATTAACAATACGGTGTATTCAATTTTTTCATATTAGTATGTTAAGGTCGAATCTTCTAAATCCCAATTCTGTAATGTTAAATTCATGATTATGGACTTTTCTCAACCATAAATTGACTTCATATCAATAAATTGTTGAAACATATAAGGTGCATATTTGCATTTGTATTATTTAATTCAATTTTTTAACCTTAGATTTAATTTATCTCAATTATTTAATGTTAAAATTATGGCTATCGAATTGTTTCAAAGATAGATCGAGTATTTATTTGATAATAATAGAAACTAACGTTTATATTTACATATACTATATTTATTTGAATTTGAGTCAAATATGGACCATTCAAATGAACTAATATTAACAATATGGTGTATTCAATTTTGTCATATCAGTATGTTAAGGTAGAATCTTCTAAATCGCAATTGTGTAATGTTAAATTCATGATTATGGACTTTTCTCGACCATAAATTGACTTCACTTCAATAAATGGTTGAAATATATAAGGGGCATATTTGCATTTTTAATATTTAATTCAAATTTTTAACGTTAGATATAATTTATCTCAATTGTTTTATGTTAAAATTATGGCTATCGATTTTTGTCAACCATAGATCGACTATTTATTTGATAATAATAGAAATTGAGTTTTATATTTACATATACTATATTTATTTGAATTTGAGTCAAATATGGACCATTCAAATGAACTAATATTAACAATACGGTGTATTCAATTTTATCATATTAGTATGTTAAGGTCGAATCTTCTAAATACCAATTGTGTAATGTTAAATTCATCATTATGGACTTTTCTCAACCATAAATTGACTTCATATCAATAAATGGTTGAATCATATAAGGTGCATATTTGCATTTGTATTATTTAATTCAATTTTTTAACCTTAGGTTTAATTTAACTCAATTATTTAATGTTAAAATTATAGCTATCGAATTTTTTCAAAGATATATAGACTATTTATTTGATAATAATAGAAACTAACGTTTATATTTACATATACTATATTTATTTGAATTTGAATCAAATATGGACCATTCAAATGAACTAATATTAACAATACGGTGTATTCAATTTTGTCATATCAGTATGTTAAGGTCGAATCTTCTAAATCGCAATTGTGTAATGGTAAATTCATGATTATGGACTTTTCTCAACCATAAATTGACTTCATATCAATAAATGGTTGAAACATATAAGGTGCATATTTGCATTTGTATTATTTAATTCAATTTTTTAACCTTAGGTTTAATTTAACTCAATTATTTAATGTTAAAATTATAGCTATCGAATTTTTTCAAAGATATATAGACTATTTATTTGATAATAATAGAAACTAACATTTATATTTACATATACTATATTTATTTGAATTTGAGTCAAATATGGACCATTCAAATGAACTAATATTAACAATACGGTGTATTCTATTTTATCATATTAGTTTGTTAAGGTCGAATCTTCTAAATCCCAATTGTGTAATGTTAAATTCATGATTATGGACTTTTCTCAACCATAAATTGACTTCATATCAATAAATGGTTGAATCATATAAGGTGCATATTCGCATTTGTATTATTTAATTCAATTTTTTAACCTTAGGTTTAATTTATCTCAATTATTTAAGTTTAAAATTATGGCTATCGAATTGTTTCAAAGATAGATCGACTATTTATTTGATAATAATAGAAACTAACATTTATATTTACATATACTATATTTATTTGAATTTGAGTCAAATATGGACCATTCAAATGAACTAATATTAACAATATGGTGTATTCAATTTTGTCATATCAGTATGTTAAGGTAGAATCTTCTAAATCGCAATTGTGTAATGTTAAATTCATGATTATGGACTTTTCTCGACCATAAATTGACTTCACTTCAATAAATGGTTGAAATATATAAGGGGCATATTTGCATTTTTAATATTTAATTCAAATTTTTAACGTTAGATATAATTTATCTCAATTGTTTTATGTTAAAATTATGGCTATCGATTTTTGTCAACCATAGATCGACTATTTATTTGATAATAATAGAAATTGAGTTTTATATTTACATATACTATATTTATTTGAATTTGAGTCAAATATGGACCATTCAAATGAACTAATATTAACAATACGGTGTATTCAATTTTATCATTTTAGTATGTTAAGGTCGAATCTTCTAAATACCAATTGTGTAATGTTAAATTCATCATTATGGACTTTTCTCAACCATAAATTGACTTCATATCAATAAATGGTTGAATCATATAAGGTGCATATTTGCATTTGTATTATTTAATTCAATTTTTTAACCTTAGGTTTAATTTAACTCAATTATTTAATGTTAAAATTATAGCTATCGAATTTTTTCAAAGATATATAGAGTATTTATTTGATAATAATAGAAACTAACGTTTATATTTACATATACTATATTTATTTGAATTTGAATCAAATATGGACCATTCAAATGAACTAATATTAACAATACGGTGTATTCAATTTTGTCATATCAGTATGTTAAGGTCGAATCTTCTAAATCGCAATTGTGTAATGGTAAATTCATGATTATGGACTTTTCTCAACCATAAATTGACTTCATATCAATAAATGGTTGAAACATATAAGGTGCATATTTGCATTTGTATTATTTAATTCAATTTTTTAACCTTAGGTTTAATTTAACTCAATTATTTAATGTTAAAATTATAGCTATCGAATTTTTTCAAAGATATATAGACTATTTATTTGATAATAATAGAAACTAACGTTTATATTTACATATACTATATTTATTTGAATTTGAATCAAATATGGACCATTCAAATGAACTAATATTAACAATACGGTGTATTCAATTTTGTCATATCAGTATGTTAAGGTCGAATCTTCTAAATCGCAATTGTGTAATGGTAAATTCATGATTATGGACTTTTCTCAACCATAAATTGACTTCATATCAATAAATGGTTGAAATATATAAGGTGCATATTTGCATTTGTATTATTTAATTCAATTTTTTAAACTTAGGTTTAATTTATCTCAATTATTTAATGTTAAAATTATGGCTATCGAATTGTTTCAAAGATAGATCGACTATTTATTTGATAATAATAGAAACTAACATTTATATTTACATATACAATATTTATTTGAATTTGAGTCAAATATGGACCATTCAAATGAACTAATATTAACAATACGGTGTATTCTCTTTTATCATATTATTATGTTAAGGTCGAATCTTCTAAATACCAATTGTGTAATGTTAAATTCATCATTATGGACTTTTCTCAACCATAAATTGACTTCATATCAATAAATGGTTGAATCATATAAGGTGCATATTTGCATTTGTATTATTTAATTCAATTTTTTAACCTTAGGTTTAATTTAACTCAATTATTTAATGTTAAAATTATAGCTATCGAACTTTTCCAAAGATAGATCGACTATTTATTTGATAATAATAGAAACTAACGTTTATATTTACATATACTATATTTATTTGAATTTGAGTCAAATATGGACCATTCAAATGAACTAATATTACAAATACGGTGTATTCAATTTATTAATATTAGTATCTTAAGTTCCAATCTTCTAAATCCCAATTGTGTAATGTTATATTCATGATTATGGACTTTTCTCAACCATAAATTGACTTCATATCAATCAAGGGTTGAAACTTATAAGGGGCACATTTGCATTTGTAATATTTATTTTAATTTTTTAACGTTATATTTACTTTATCTCAATTGTTTAATGTTAAAATTATGGCTATCGATTTTTTTCAACCATAGATAGATTATTTTTTTGATAATAATAGTAACTAACGTTTATATTTACATATACTATATTTATTTGAATTTGAGTCAAATATGGAACATTCAAATGAACTAATATTAACAATACGGTGTATTCAATTTTTTCATATTAGTATGTTAAGGTCGAATCTTCTAAATCCCAATTCTGTAATGTTAAATTCATGATTATGGACTTTTCTCAACCATAAATTGACTTCATATCAATAAATTGTTGAAACATATAAGGTGCATATTTGCATTTGTATTATTTAATTAAATTTTTTAACCTTAGATTTAATTTATCTCAATTATTTAATGTTAAAATTATGGCTATCGAATTGTTTCAAAGATAGATCGAGTATTTATTTGATAATAATAGAAACTAACGTTTATATTTACATATACTATATTTATTTGAATTTGAGTCAAATATGGACCATTCAAATGAACTAATATTAACAATATGGTGTATTCAATTTTGTCATATCAGTATGTTAAGGTAGAATCTTCTAAATCGCAATTGTGTAATGTTAAATTCATGATTATGGACTTTTCTCGACCATAAATTGACTTCACTTCAATAAATGGTTGAAATATATAAGGGGCATATTTGCATTTTTAATATTTAATTCAAATTTTTAACGTTAGATATAATTTATCTCAATTGTTTTATGTTAAAATTATGGCTATCGATTTTTGTCAACCATAGATCGACTATTTATTTGATAATAATAGAAATTGAGTTTTATATTTACATATACTATATTTATTTGAATTTGAGTCAAATATGGACCATTCAAATGAACTAATATTAACAATACGGTGTATTCAATTTTATCATATTAGTATGTTAAGGTCGAATCTTCTAAATACCAATTGTGTAATGTTAAATTCATCATTATGGACTTTTCTCAACCATAAATTGACTTCATATCAATAAATGGTTGAATCATATAAGGTGCATATTTGCATTTGTATTATTTAATTCAATTTTTTAACCTTAGGTTTAATTTAACTCAATTATTTAATGTTAAAATTATAGCTATCGAATTTTTTCAAAGATATATAGACTATTTATTTGATAATAATAGAAACTAACGTTTATATTTACATATACTATATTTATTTGAATTTGAATCAAATATGGACCATTCAAATGAACTAATATTAACAATACGGTGTATTCAATTTTATCATATTAGTATGTTAAGGTCAAATCTTCTAAATCCCAATTGTGTAATGTTAAATTCATGATTATGGACTTTTCTCAACCATAAATTGACTTCATATCAATAAATGGTTGAAACATATAAGGTGCATATTTGCATTTGTATTATTTAATTCAATTTTTTAACCTTAGGTTTAATTTAACTCAATTATTTAATGTTAAAATTATAGCTATCGAATTTTTTCAAAGATATATAGACTATTTATTTGATAATAATAGAAACTAACATTTATATTTACATATACTATATTTATTTGAATTTGAGTCAAATATGGACCATTCAAATGAACTAATATTAACAATACGGTGTATTCTATTTTATCATATTAGTTTGTTAAGGTCGAATCTTCTAAATCCCAATTGTGTAATGTTAAATTCATGATTATGGACTTTTCTCAACCATAAATTGACTTCATATCAATAAATGGTTGAATCATATAAGGTGCATATTCGCATTTGTATTATTTAATTCAATTTTTTAACCTTAGGTTTAATTTATCTCAATTATTTAAGTTTAAAATTATGGCTATCGAATTGTTTCAAAGATAGATCGACTATTTATTTGATAATAATAGAAACTAACATTTATATTTACATATACTATATTTATTTGAATTTGAGTCAAATATGGACCATTCAAGTGAACTAATATTAACAATATGGTGTATTCAATTTTGTCATATCAGTATGTTAAGGTAGAATCTTCTAAATCGCAATTGTGTAATGTTAAATTCATGATTATGGACTTTTCTCGACCATAAATTGACTTCACTTCAATAAATGGTTGAAATATATAAGGGGCATATTTGCATTTTTAATATTTAATTCAAATTTTTAACGTTAGATATAATTTATCTCAATTGTTTTATGTTAAAATTATGGCTATCGATTTTTGTCAACCATAGATCGACTATTTATTTGATAATAATAGAAATTGAGTTTTATATTTACATATACTATATTTATTTGAATTTGAGTCAAATATGGACCATTCAAATGAACTAATATTAACAATACGGTTTATTCAATTTTATCATATTAGTATGTTAAGGTCGAATCTTCTAAATACCAATTGTGTAATGTTAAATTCATCATTATGGACTTTTCTCAACCATAAATTGACTTCATATCAATAAATGGTTGAATCATATAAGGTGCATATTTGCATTTGTATTATTTAATTCAATTTTTTAACCTTAGGTTTAATTTAACTCAATTATTTAATGTTAAAATTATAGCTATCGAATTTTTTCAAAGATATATAGACTATTTATTTGATAATAATAGAAACTAACATTTATATTTACATATACTATATTTATTTGAATTTGAGTCAAATATGTACCATTCAAATGAACTAATATTAACAATACGGTGTATTCTATTTTATCATATTAGTTTGTTAAGGTCGAATCTTCTAAATCCCAATTGTGTAATGTTAAATTCATGATTATGGACTTTTCTCAACCATAAATTGACTTCATATCAATAAATGGTTGAATCATATAAGGTGCATATTTGCATTTGTATTATTTAATTCAATTTTTTAACCTTAGGTTTAATTTAACTCAATTATTTAATGTTAAAATTATAGCTATCGAATTTTTTCAAAGATATATAGACTATTTATTTGATAATAATAGAAACTAACGTTTATATTTACATATACTATATTTATTTGAATTTGAATCAAATATGGACCATTCAAATGAACTAATATTAACAATACGGTGTATTCAATTTTGTCATATCAGTATGTTAAGGTCGAATCTTCTAAATCGCAATTGTGTAATGGTAAATTCATGATTATGGACTTTTCTCAACCATAAATTGATTTCATATCAATAAATGGTTGAAACATATAAGGTGCATATTTGCATTTTTATTATTTAATTCAATTTTTTAAACTTAGGTTTAATTTATCTCAATTATTTAATGTTAAAATTATGGCTATCGAATTGTTTCAAAGATAGATCGACTATTTATTTGATAATAATAGAAACTAACGTTTATATTTACATATACAATATTTATTTGAATTTGAGTCAAATATGGACCATTCAAATGAACTAATATTAACAATACGGTATATTCTCTTTTATCATATTATTATGTTAAGGTCGAATCTTCTAAATACCAATTGTGTAATGTTAAATTCATCATTATGGACTTTTCTCAACCATAAATTGACTTCATATCAATAAATGGTTGAATCATATAAGGTGCATATTTGCATTTGTATTATTTAATTCAATTTTTTAACCTTAGGTTTAATTTAACTCAATTATTTAATGTTAAAATTATAGCTATCGAACTTTTCCAAAGATAGATCGACTATTTATTTGATAATAATAGAAACTAACGTTTATATTTACATATACTATATTTATTTGAATTTGAGTCAAATATGGACCATTCAAATGAACTAATATTACAAATACGGTGTATTCAATTTATTAATATTAGTATCTTAAGGTCCAATCTTCTAAATCCCAATTGTGTAATGTTATATTCATGATTATGGACTTTTCTCAACCATAAATTGACTTCATATCAATCAAGGGTTGAAACTTATAAGGGGCACATTTGCATTTGTAATATTTATTTTAATTTTTTAACGTTATATTTACTTTATCTCAATTGTTTAATGTTAAAATTATGGCTATCGATTTTTTTCAACCATAGATAGATTATTTTTTTGATAATAATAGTAACTAACGTTTATATTTACATATACTATATTTATTTGAATTTGAGTCAAATATGGAACATTCAAATGAACTAATATTAACAATACGGTGTATTCAATTTTTTCATATTAGTATGTTAAGGTCGAATCTTCTAAATCCCAATTCTGTAATGTTAAATTCATGATTATGGACTTTTCTCAACCATAAATTGACTTCATATCAATAAATTGTTGAAACATATAAGGTGCATATTTGCATTTGTATTATTTAATTCAATTTTTTAACCTTAGATTTAATTTATCTCAATTATTTAATGTTAAAATTATGGCTATCGAATTGTTTCAAAGATAGATCGACTATTTATTTGATAATAATAGAAACTAACGTTTATATTTACATATACTATATTTATTTGAATTTGAGTCAAATATGGACCATTCAAATGAACTAATATTAACAATATGGTGTATTCAATTTTGTCATATCAGTATGTTAAGGTAGAATCTTCTAAATCGCAATTGTGTAATGTTAAATTCATGATTATGGACTTTTCTCGACCATAAATTGACTTCACTTCAATAAATGGTTGAAATATATAAGGGGCATATTTGCATTTTTAATATTTAATTCAAATTTTTAACGTTAGATATAATTTATCTCAATTGTTTTATGTTAAAATTATGGCTATCGATTTTTGTCAACCATAGATCGACTATTTATTTGATAATAATAGAAATTGAGTTTTATATTTACATATACTATATTTATTTGAATTTGAGTCAAATATGGACCATTCAAATGAACTAATATTAACAATACGGTGTATTCAATTTTATCATATTAGTATGTTAAGGTCGAATCTTCTAAATACCAATTGTGTAATGTTAAATTCATCATTATGGACTTTTCTCAACCATAAATTGACTTCATATCAATAAATGGTTGAATCATATAAGGTGCATATTTGCATTTGTATTATTTAATTCAATTTTTTAACCTTAGGTTTAATTTAACTCAATTATTTAATGTTAAAATTATAGCTATCGAATTTTTTCAAAGATATATAGACTATTTATTTGATAATAATAGAAACTAACGTTTATATTTACATATACTATATTTATTTGAATTTGAATCAAATATGGACCATTCAAATGAACTAATATTAACAATACGGTGTATTCAATTTTGTCATATCAGTATGTTAAGGTAGAATCTTCTAAATCGCAATTGTGTAATGTTAAATTCATGATTATGGACTTTTCTCGACCATAAATTGACTTCACTTCAATAAATGGTTGAAACATATAAGGGGCATATTTGCATTTGTAATATTTAATTCAAATTTTTAACGTTAGATTTAATTTATCTCAATTGTTTTATGTTAAAATTATGGCTATCGATTTTTGTCAACCATAGATCGACTATTTATTTGATAATAATAGAAATTGAGTTTTATATTTACATATACTATATTTATTTGAATTTGAGTCAAATATGGACCATTCAAATGAACTAATATTAACAATACGGTTTATTCAATTTTATCATATTAGTATGTTAAGGTCGAATCTTCTAAATACCAATTGTGTAATGTTAAATTCATCATTATGGACTTTTCTCAACCATAAATTGACTTCATATCAATAAATGGTTGAATCATATAAGGTGCATATTTGCATTTGTATTATTTAATTCAATTTTTTAACCTTATGTTTAATTTAACTCAATTATTTAATGTTAAAATTATAGCTATCGAATTTTTTCAAAGATATATAGACTATTTATTTGATAATAATAGAAACTAACATTTATATTTACATATACTATATTTATTTGAATTTGAGTCAAATATGTACCATTCAAATGAACTAATATTAACAATACGGTGTATTCTATTTTATCATATTAGTTTGTTAAGGTCGAATCTTCTAAATCCCAATTGTGTAATGTTAAATTCATGATTATGGACTTTTCTCAACCATAAATTGACTTCATATCAATAAATGGTTGAATCATATAAGGTGCATATTCGCATTTTTATTATTTAATTCAATTTTTTAACCTTAGGTTTAATTTATCTCAATTATTTAAGTTTAAAATTATGGCTATCGAATTGTTTCAAAGATAGATCGACTATTTATTTGATAATAATAGAAACTAACATTTATATTTACATATACTATATTTATTTGAATTTGAGTCAAATATGGACCATTCAAATGAACTAATATTAACAATATGGTGTATTCAATTTTGTCATATCAGTATGTTAAGGTAGAATCTTCTAAATCGCAATTGTGTACTGTTAAATTCATGATTATGGACTTTTCTCGACCATAAATTGACTTCACTTCAATAAATGGTTGAAATATATAAGGGGCATATTTGCATTTTTAATATTTAATTCAAATTTTTAACGTTAGATATAATTTATCTCAATTGTTTTATGTTAAAATTATGGCTATCGATTTTTGTCAACCATAGATCGACTATTTATTTGATAATAATAGAAATTGAGTTTTATATTTACATATACTATATTTATTTGAATTTGAGTCAAATATGGACCATTCAAATGAACTAATATTAACAATACGGTTTATTCAATTTTATCATATTAGTATGTTAAGGTCGAATCTTCTAAATACCAATTGTGTAATGTTAAATTCATCATTATGGACTTTTCTCAACCATAAATTGACTTCATATCAATAAATGGTTGAATCATATAAGGTGCATATTTGCATTTGTATTATTTAATTCAATTTTTTAACCTTAGGTTTAATTTAACTCAATTATTTAATGTTAAAATTATAGCTATCGAACTTTTCCAAAGATAGATCGACTATTTATTTGATAATAATAGAAACTAACGTTTATATTTACATATACTATATTTATTTGAATTTGAGTCAAATATGGACCATTCAAATGAACTAATATTACAAATACGGTGTATTCAATTTATTAATATTAGTATCTTAAGGTCCAATCTTCTAAATCCCAATTGTGTAATGTTATATTCATGATTATGGACTTTTCTCAACCATAAATTGACTTCATATCAATCAAGGGTTGAAACTTATAAGGGGCACATTTGCATTTGTAATATTTATTTTAATTTTTTAACGTTATATTTACTTTATCTCAATTGTTTAATGTTAAAATTATGGCTATCGATTTTTTTCAACCATAGATAGATTATTTTTTTGATAATAATAGTAACTAACGTTTATATTTACATATACTATATTTATTTGAATTTGAGTCAAATATGGAACATTCAAATGAACTAATATTAACAATACGGTGTATTCAATTTTTTCATATTAGTATGTTAAGGTCGAATCTTCTAAATCCCAATTCTGTAATGTTAAATTCATGATTATGGACTTTTCTCAACCATAAATTGACTTCATATCAATAAATTGTTGAAACATATAAGGTGCATATTTGCATTTGTATTATTTAATTCAATTTTTTAACCTTAGATTTAATTTATCTCAATTATTTAATGTTAAAATTATGGCTATCGAATTGTTTCAAAGATAGATCGACTATTTATTTGATAATAATAGAAACTAACGTTTATATTTACATATACTATATTTATTTGAATTTGAGTCAAATGTGGACCATTCAAATGAACTAATATTAACAATATGGTGTATTCAATTTTGTCATATCAGTATGTTAAGGTAGAATCTTCTAAATCGCAATTGTGTAATGTTAAATTCATGATTATGGACTTTTCTCGACCATAAATTGACTTCACTTCAATAAATGGTTGAAATATATAAGGGGCATATTTGCATTTTTAATATTTAATTCAAATTTTTAACGTTAGATATAATTTATCTCAATTGTTTTATGTTAAAATTATGGCTATCGATTTTTGTCAACCATAGATCGACTATTTATTTGATAATAATAGAAATTGAGTTTTATATTTACATATACTATATTTATTTGAATTTGAGTCAAATATGGACCATTCAAATGAACTAATATTAACAATACGGTGTATTCAATTTTATCATATTAGTATGTTAAGGTCGAATCTTCTAAATACCAATTGTGTAATGTTAAATTCATCATTATGGACTTTTCTCAACCATAAATTGACTTCATATCAATAAATGGTTGAATCATATAAGGTGCATATTTGCATTTGTATTATTTAATTCAATTTTTTAACCTTAGGTTTAATTTAACTCAATTATTTAATGTTAAAATTATAGCTATCGAATTTTTTCAAAGATATATAGACTATTTATTTGATAATAATAGAAACTAACGTTTATATTTACATATACTATATTTATTTGAATTTGAATCAAATATGGACCATTCAAATGAACTAATATTAACAATACGGTGTATTCAATTTTATCATATTAGTATGTTAAGGTCAAATCTTCTAAATCCCAATTGTGTAATGTTAAATTCATGATTATGGACTTTTCTCAACCATAAATTGACTTCATATCAATAAATGGTTGAAACATATAAGGTGCATATTTGCATTTGTATTATTTAATTCAATTTTTTAACCTTAGGTTTAATTTAACTCAATTATTTAATGTTAAAATTATAGCTATCGAATTTTTTCAAAGATATATAGACTATTTATTTGATAATAATAGAAACTAACATTTATATTTACATATACTATATTTATTTGAATTTGAGTCAAATATGGACCATTCAAATGAACTAATATTAACAATACGGTGTATTCTATTTTATCATATTAGTATGTTAAGGTCGAATCTTCTAAATACCAATTGTGTAATGTTAAATTCATCATTATGGACTTTTCTCAACCATAAATTGACTTCATATCAATAAATGGTTGAATCATATAAGGTGCATATTTGCATTTGTATTATTTAATTCAATTTTTTAACCTTATGTTTAATTTAACTCAATTATTTAATGTTAAAATTATAGCTATCGAATTTTTTCAAAGATATATAGACTATTTATTTGATAATAATAGAAACTAACATTTATATTTACATATACTATATTTATTTGAATTTGAGTCAAATATGTACCATTCAAATGAACTAATATTAACAATACGGTGTATTCTATTTTATCATATTAGTTTGTTAAGGTCGAATCTTCTAAATCCCAATTGTGTAATGTTAAATTCATGATTATGGACTTTTCTCAACCATAAATTGACTTCATATCAATAAATGGTTGAATCATATAAGGTGCATATTCGCATTTTTATTATTTAATTCAATTTTTTAACCTTAGGTTTAATTTATCTCAATTATTTAAGTTTAAAATTATGGCTATCGAATTGTTTCAAAGATAGATCGACTATTTATTTGATAATAATAGAAACTAACATTTATATTTACATATACTATATTTATTTGAATTTGAGTCAAATATGGACCATTCAAATGAACTAATATTAACAATATGGTGTATTCAATTTTGTCATATCAGTATGTTAAGGTAGAATCTTCTAAATCGCAATTGTGTACTGTTAAATTCATGATTATGGACTTTTCTCGACCATAAATTGACTTCACTTCAATAAATGGTTGAAATATATAAGGGGCATATTTGCATTTTTAATATTTAATTCAAATTTTTAACGTTAGATATAATTTATCTCAATTGTTTTATGTTAAAATTATGGCTATCGATTTTTGTCAACCATAGATCGACTATTTATTTGATAATAATAGAAATTGAGTTTTATATTTACATATACTATATTTATTTGAATTTGAGTCAAATATGGACCATTCAAATGAACTAATATTAACAATACGGTTTATTCAATTTTATCATATTAGTATGTTAAGGTCGAATCTTCTAAATACCAATTGTGTAATGTTAAATTCATCATTATGGACTTTTCTCAACCATAAATTGACTTCATATCAATAAATGGTTGAATCATATAAGGTGCATATTTGCATTTGTATTATTTAATTCAATTTTTTAACCTTAGGTTTAATTCAACTCAATTATTTAATGTTAAAATTATAGCTATCGAATTTTTTCAAAGATATATAGACTATTTATTTGATAATAATAGAAACTAACATTTATATTTACATATACTATATTTATTTGAATTTGAGTCAAATATGTACCATTCAAATGAACTAATATTAACAATACGGTGTATTCTATTTTATCATATTAGTTTGTTAAGGTCGAATCTTCTAAATCCCAATTGTGTAATGTTAAATTCATGATTATGGACTTTTCTCAACCATAAATTGACTTCATATCAATAAATGGTTGAATCATATAAGGTGCATATTCGCATTTGTATTATTTAATTCAATTTTTTAACCTTAGGTTTAATTTATCTCAATTATTTAAGTTTAAAATTATGGCTATCGAATTGTTTCAAAGATAGATCGACTATTTATTTGATAATAATAGAAACTAACATTTATATTTACATATACTATATTTATTTGAATTTGAGTCAAATATGGACCATTCAAATGAACTAATATTAACGATACGGTGTATTCAATTTTGTCATATCAGTATGTTAAGGTCGAATCTTCTAAATCGCAATTGTGTAATGTTAAATTCATGATTATGGACTTTTCTCAACCATACATTGACTTCATATCAATCAATAGTTGAAACTTATAAGGGGCATATTTGAATTTGTAATATTTAATTCAAATTTTTAACGTTAGATTTAATTTATCTCAATTGTTTAATGTTAAGATTATGGCTATCGATTTTTGTCAACCGTAGATAGACTATTTATTTGATAAGAATAGAAATTGAGTTTTATATTTACATATACTATATTTATTTGAATTTGAGTCAAATATGTACCATTCAAATGAACTAATATTAACAATACGGTGTATTCTATTTTATCATATTAGTTTGTTAAGGTCGAATCTTCTAAATACCAATTGTGTAATGTTAAATTCATCATTATGGACTTTTCTCAACCATAAATTGACTTCATATCAATAAATGGTTGAATCATATAAGGTGCATATTTGCATTTGTATTATTTAATTCAATTTTTTAACCTTAGATTTAATTTATCTCAATTATTTAATGTTAAAATTATGGCTATCGAATTGTTTCAAAGATAGATCCACTATTTATTTGATAATAATAGAAACTAACGTTTATATTTACATATACTATATTTATTTGAATTTGAGTCAAATATGGACCATTCAAATGAACTAATATTAACAATACGGTGTATTCAATTTTGTCATATCAGTATGTTAAGGTCGAATCTTCTAAATCGCAATTGTGTAATGGTAAATTCATGATTATGGACTTTTGTCAACCATAAATTGACTTCATATCAATAAATGGTTGAAACATATAAGGTGCATATTTGCATTTTTATTATTTAATTCAATTTTTTAAACTTAGGTTTAATTTATCTCAATTATTTAATGTTAAAATTATGGCTATCGATTTTTGTTAACCATAGATCGACTATTTATTTGATAATAATAGAAATTGAGTTTTATATTTACATATACTATATTTATTTGAATTTGAGTCAAATATGGACCATTCAAATGAACTAATATTAACAATACGGTGTATTCAATTTTATCATATTAGTATTTAAAGGTCGAATCTTCTAAATACCAATTTTTTAATATTAAATTCATCATTATGGACTTTTCTCAACCATAAATTGACTTCATATCAATAAATGGTTGAATCATATAAGGTGCATATTTGCATTTGTATTATTTAATTCAATTTTTTAACCTTAGGTTTAATTTAACTCAATTATTTAATGTTAAAATTATAGCTATCGAATTTTTTCAAAGATATATAGACTATTTATTTGATAATAATAGAAACTAACGTTTATATTTACATATACTATATTTATTTGAATTTGAATCAAATATGGACCATTCAAATGAACTAATATTAACAATACGGTGTATTCAATTTTGTCATATCAGTATGTTAAGGTCGAATCTTCTAAATCGCAATTGTGTAATGGTAAATTCATGATTATGGACTTTTCTCAACCATAAATTGACTTCATATCAATAAATGGTTGAAACATATAAGGTGCATATTTGCATTTTTATTATTTAATTCAATTTTTTAAACTTAGGTTTAATTTATCTCAATTATTTAATGTTAAAATTATGGCTATCGAATTGTTTCAAAGATAGATCGACTATTTATTTCGTAATAATAGAAACTAACGTTTATATTTACATATACTATATTTATTTGAATTTGAATCAAATATGGACCATTCAAATGAACTAATATTAACAATACGGTGTATTCAATTTTGTCATATCAGTATCTTAAGGTCGAATCTTCTAAATCCCAATTGTATAATGGTAAATTCATGATTATGGACTTTTCTCAACCATAAATTGACTTCACTTCAATAAATGGTTGAAACACATAATGTGCAAATTTGCATTTGTATTATTTAATTCAATTTTTTAACCTTAGGTTTAATTTATCTCAATTATTTAATGTTAAAATTATGGCTATCGAATTGTTTCAAAGATAGATCGACTATTTATTTGATAATAATGGAAACTAACATTTATATTTACATATACTATATTTATTTGAATTTGAGTCAAATATGGACCATTCAAATGAACTAATATTAACAATACGGTGTATTATATTTTATCATATTATTATGTTAAGGTCGAATCTTCTAAATACCAATTGTGTAATGTTAAATTCATCATTATGGACTTTTCTCAACCATAAATTGACTTCATATCAATAAATGGTTGAATCATATAAGGTGCGGTGCATATTTGCATTTGTATTATTTAATTCAATTTTTTAACCTTAGATTTAATTTATCTCAATTATTTAATGTTAAAATTATGGCTATCGAATTGTTTCAAAGATAGATCCACTATTTATTTGATAATAATAGAAACTAACGTTTATATTTACATATACTATATTTATTTGAATTTGAGTCAAATATGGACCATTCAAATGAACTAATATTAACAATACGGTGTATTCAATTTTGTCATATCAGTATGTTAAGGTAGAATCTTCTAAATCGCAATTGTGTAATGTTAAATTCATGATTATAGACTTTTCTCGACCATAAATTGACTTCACTTCAATAAATGGTTGAAACATATAAGGGGCATATTTGCATTTGTAATATTTAATTCAAATTTTTAACGTTAGATTTAATTTATCTCAATTGTTTTATGTTACAATTATGGCAATCGATTTTTGTTAACCATAGATCGACTATTTATTTGATAATAATAGAAATTGAGTTTTATATTTACATATACTATATTTATTTGAATTTGAGTCAAATATGGACCATTCAAATGAACTAATATTAACAATACGGTGTATTCAATTTTATCATATTAGTATGTTAAGGTCGAATCTTCTAAATACCAATTGTTTAATGTTAAATTCATCATTATGGAGTTTTCTCAACCATAAATTGACTTCATATCAATAAATGGTTGAATCATATAAGGTGCATATTTGCATTTGTATTATTTAATTCAATTTTTTAACCTTAGGTTTAATTTAACTCAATTATTTAATGTTAAAATTATAGCTATCGAATTTTTTCAAAGATATATAGACTATTTATTTGATAATAATAGAAACTAACGTTTATATTTACATATACTATATTTATTTGAATTTGAATCAAATATGGACCATTCAAATGAACTAATATTAACAATACGGTGTATTCAATTTTGTCATATCAGTATGTTAAGGTCGAATCTTCTAAATCGCAATTGTGTAATGGTAAATTCATGATTATGGACTTTTCTCAACCATAAATTGACTTCATATCAATAAATGGTTGAAACATATAAGGTGCATATTTGCATTTTTATTATTTAATTCAATTTTTTAAACTTAGGTTTAATTTATCTCAATTATTTAATGTTAAAATTATGGCTATCGAATTGTTTCAAAGATAGATCGACTATTTATTTCATAATAATAGAAACTAACGTTTATATTTACATATACTATATTTATTTGAATTTGAGTCAAATATGGACCATTCAAATGAACTAATATTAACAATACGGTGTATTCAATTTTGTCATATCAGTATGTTAAGGTCGAATCTTCTAAATCGCAATTGTGTAATGTTAAATTCATGATTATGGACTTTTCTCAACCATAAATTGACTTCATATCAATCAATGGTTGAAACTTATAAGGGGCATATTTGCATTTGTAATATTTAATTCAAATATTTAACGTTAGATTTAATTTATCTCAATTGTTTAATGTTAAAATTATGGCTATCGATTTTTGTCAACCATAGATAGTTTATTTATTTGATTAGAATAGAAATTGAGGTGTATATTTACATATACTATATTTATTTGAATTTGAGTCAAATATGTACCATTCAAATGAACTAATATTAACAATATGGTGTATTCCATTTTGTCATATTAGTATGTTAAGGTCGAATCTTCTAAATCCCAATTGTGTAATGTTAAATTCCTGATTATGGACTTTTCTCAACCATAAATTGACTTCATATCAATAAATGGTTGAAACATATAAGGTGCATATTTTCATTTGTATTATTTAATTCAATTTTTTAACCTTAGGTTTAATTTAACTCAATTATTTAATGTTAAAATTATAGCTATCGAATTTTTTCAAAGATAGATCGACTATTTATTTGATAATAATAGAAAATAACGATTATATTGACATATAATATATTTATTTGAATTTGAGTCAAATATGGACCATTCAAATGAACTAATATTAACAATACGGTGTATTCAATTTTGTCATATCAGTATCTTAAGGTTGAATCTTCTAAATCCGAATTGTGTAATGTTAAATTCATCATTATGGACTTTTCTCAACCATAAATTGACTTCATATCAATAAATGGTTGAATCATATAAGGTGCATATTTGCATTTGTATTATTTAATTCAATTTTTTAACCTTAGGTTTAATTTAACTCAATTATTTAATGTTAAAATTATGGCTATCGAATTGTTTCAAAGATAGATCGAGTATTTATTTGATAATAATAGAAACTAACGTTTATATTTACATATACTATATTTATTTGAATTTGAGTCAAATATGGACCATTCAAATGAACTAATATTAACAATATGGTGTATTCAATTTTGTCATATCAGTATGTTAAGGTAGAATCTTCTAAATCGCAATTGTGTAATGTTAAATTCATGATTATGGACTTTTCTCGACCATAAATTGACTTCACTTCAATAAATGGTTGAAATATATAAGGGGCATATTTGCATTTTTAATATTTAATTCAAATTTTTAACGTTAGATATAATTTATCTCAATTGTTTTATGTTAAAATTATGGCTATCGATTTTTGTCAACCATAGATCGACTATTTATTTGATAATAATAGAAATTGAGTTTTATATTTACATATACTATATTTATTTGAATTTGAGTCAAATATGGACCATTCAAATGAACTAATATTAACAATACGGTTTATTCAATTTTATCATATTAGTATGTTAAGGTCGAATCTTCTAAATACCAATTGTGTAATGTTAAATTCATCATTATGGACTTTTCTCAACCATAAATTGACTTCATATCAATAAATGGTTGAATCATATAAGGTGCATATTTGCATTTGTATTATTTAATTCAATTTTTTAACCTTAGGTTTAATTTAACTCAATTATTTAATGTTAAAATTATAGCTATCGAATTTTTTCAAAGATATATAGACTATTTATTTGATAATAATAGAAACTAACATTTATATTTACATATACTATATTTATTTGAATTTGAGTCAAATATGTACCATTCAAATGAACTAATATTAACAATACGGTGTATTCTATTTTATCATATTAGTTTGTTAAGGTCGAATCTTCTAAATCCCAATTGTGTAATGTTAAATTCATGATTATGGACTTTTCTCAACCATAAATTGACTTCATATCAATAAATGGTTGAATCATATAAGGTGCATATTTGCATTTGTATTATTTAATTCAATTTTTTAACCTTAGGTTTAATTTAACTCAATTATTTAATGTTAAAATTATAGCTATCGAATTTTTTCAAAGATATATAGACTATTTATTTGATAATAATAGAAACTAACGTTTATATTTACATATACTATATTTATTTGAATTTGAATCAAATATGGACCATTCAAATGAACTAATATTAACAATACGGTGTATTCAATTTTGTCATATCAGTATGTTAAGGTCGAATCTTCTAAATCGCAATTGTGTAATGGTAAATTCATGATTATGGACTTTTCTCAACCATAAATTGACTTCATATCAATAAATGGTTGAAACATATAAGGTGCATATTTGCATTTTTATTATTTAATTCAATTTTTTAAACTTAGGTTTAATTTATCTCAATTATTTAATGTTAAAATTATGGCTATCGAATTGTTTCAAAGATAGATCGACTATTTATTTGATAATAATAGAAACTAACGTTTATATTTACATATACAATATTTATTTGAATTTGAGTCAAATATGGACCATTCAAATGAACTAATATTAACAATACGGTATATTCTCTTTTATCATATTATTATGTTAAGGTCGAATCTTCTAAATACCAATTGTGTAATGTTAAATTCATCATTATGGACTTTTCTCAACCATAAATTGACTTCATATCAATAAATGGTTGAATCATATAAGGTGCATATTTGCATTTGTATTATTTAATTCAATTTTTTAACCTTAGGTTTAATTTAACTCAATTATTTAATGTTAAAATTATAGCTATCGAACTTTTCCAAAGATAGATCGACTATTTATTTGATAATAATAGAAACTAACGTTTATATTTACATATACTATATTTATTTGAATTTGAGTCAAATATGGACCATTCAAATGAACTAATATTACAAATACGGTGTATTCAATTTATTAATATTAGTATCTTAAGGTCCAATCTTCTAAATCCCAATTGTGTAATGTTATATTCATGATTATGGACTTTTCTCAACCATAAATTGACTTCATATCAATCAAGGGTTGAAACTTATAAGGGGCACATTTGCATTTGTAATATTTATTTTAATTTTTTAACGTTATATTTACTTTATCTCAATTGTTTAATGTTAAAATTATGGCTATCGATTTTTTTCAACCATAGATAGATTATTTTTTTGATAATAATAGTAACTAACGTTT
This sequence comes from Hippophae tibetana, assembly GCA_037013495.1. NCBI lineage: Eukaryota > Viridiplantae > Streptophyta > Magnoliopsida > Rosales > Elaeagnaceae > Hippophae > Hippophae tibetana. The sequence continues at coordinate 11,033,680 of CM072805.1, read as the reverse complement.
ATATTTACATATACTATATTTATTTGAATTTGAGTCAAATATGGAACATTCAAATGAACTAATATTAACAATACGGTGTATTCAATTTTTTCATATTAGTATGTTAAGGTCGAATCTTCTAAATCCCAATTCTGTAATGTTAAATTCATGATTATGGACTTTTCTCAACCATAAATTGACTTCATATCAATAAATTGTTGAAACATATAAGGTGCATATTTGCATTTGTATTATTTAATTCAATTTTTTAACCTTAGATTTAATTTATCTCAATTATTTAATGTTAAAATTATGGCTATCGAATTGTTTCAAAGATAGATCGACTATTTATTTGATAATAATAGAAACTAACGTTTATATTTACATATACTATATTTATTTGAATTTGAGTCAAATATGGACCATTCAAATGAACTAATATTAACAATATGGTGTATTCAATTTTGTCATATCAGTATGTTAAGGTAGAATCTTCTAAATCGCAATTGTGTAATGTTAAATTCATGATTATGGACTTTTCTCGACCATAAATTGACTTCACTTCAATAAATGGTTGAAATATATAAGGGGCATATTTGCATTTTTAATATTTAATTCAAATTTTTAACGTTAGATATAATTTATCTCAATTGTTTTATGTTAAAATTATGGCTATCGATTTTTGTCAACCATAGATCGACTATTTATTTGATAATAATAGAAATTGAGTTTTATATTTACATATACTATATTTATTTGAATTTGAGTCAAATATGGACCATTCAAATGAACTAATATTAACAATACGGTGTATTCAATTTTATCATATTAGTATGTTAAGGTCGAATCTTCTAAATACCAATTGTGTAATGTTAAATTCATCATTATGGACTTTTCTCAACCATAAATTGACTTCATATCAATAAATGGTTGAATCATATAAGGTGCATATTTGCATTTGTATTATTTAATTCAATTTTTTAACCTTAGGTTTAATTTAACTCAATTATTTAATGTTAAAATTATAGCTATCGAATTTTTTCAAAGATATATAGACTATTTATTTGATAATAATAGAAACTAACGTTTATATTTACATATACTATATTTATTTGAATTTGAATCAAATATGGACCATTCAAATGAACTAATATTAACAATACGGTGTATTCAATTTTGTCATATCAGTATGTTAAGGTAGAATCTTCTAAATCGCAATTGTGTAATGTTAAATTCATGATTATGGACTTTTCTCGACCATAAATTGACTTCACTTCAATAAATGGTTGAAACATATAAGGGGCATATTTGCATTTGTAATATTTAATTCAAATTTTTAACGTTAGATTTAATTTATCTCAATTGTTTTATGTTAAAATTATGGCTATCGATTTTTGTCAACCATAGATCGACTATTTATTTGATAATAATAGAAATTGAGTTTTATATTTACATATACTATATTTATTTGAATTTGAGTCAAATATGGACCATTCAAATGAACTAATATTAACAATACGGTTTATTCAATTTTATCATATTAGTATGTTAAGGTCGAATCTTCTAAATACCAATTGTGTAATGTTAAATTCATCATTATGGACTTTTCTCAACCATAAATTGACTTCATATCAATAAATGGTTGAATCATATAAGGTGCATATTTGCATTTGTATTATTTAATTCAATTTTTTAACCTTATGTTTAATTTAACTCAATTATTTAATGTTAAAATTATAGCTATCGAATTTTTTCAAAGATATATAGACTATTTATTTGATAATAATAGAAACTAACATTTATATTTACATATACTATATTTATTTGAATTTGAGTCAAATATGTACCATTCAAATGAACTAATATTAACAATACGGTGTATTCTATTTTATCATATTAGTTTGTTAAGGTCGAATCTTCTAAATCCCAATTGTGTAATGTTAAATTCATGATTATGGACTTTTCTCAACCATAAATTGACTTCATATCAATAAATGGTTGAATCATATAAGGTGCATATTCGCATTTTTATTATTTAATTCAATTTTTTAACCTTAGGTTTAATTTATCTCAATTATTTAAGTTTAAAATTATGGCTATCGAATTGTTTCAAAGATAGATCGACTATTTATTTGATAATAATAGAAACTAACATTTATATTTACATATACTATATTTATTTGAATTTGAGTCAAATATGGACCATTCAAATGAACTAATATTAACAATATGGTGTATTCAATTTTGTCATATCAGTATGTTAAGGTAGAATCTTCTAAATCGCAATTGTGTACTGTTAAATTCATGATTATGGACTTTTCTCGACCATAAATTGACTTCACTTCAATAAATGGTTGAAATATATAAGGGGCATATTTGCATTTTTAATATTTAATTCAAATTTTTAACGTTAGATATAATTTATCTCAATTGTTTTATGTTAAAATTATGGCTATCGATTTTTGTCAACCATAGATCGACTATTTATTTGATAATAATAGAAATTGAGTTTTATATTTACATATACTATATTTATTTGAATTTGAGTCAAATATGGACCATTCAAATGAACTAATATTAACAATACGGTTTATTCAATTTTATCATATTAGTATGTTAAGGTCGAATCTTCTAAATACCAATTGTGTAATGTTAAATTCATCATTATGGACTTTTCTCAACCATAAATTGACTTCATATCAATAAATGGTTGAATCATATAAGGTGCATATTTGCATTTGTATTATTTAATTCAATTTTTTAACCTTAGGTTTAATTTAACTCAATTATTTAATGTTAAAATTATAGCTATCGAACTTTTCCAAAGATAGATCGACTATTTATTTGATAATAATAGAAACTAACGTTTATATTTACATATACTATATTTATTTGAATTTGAGTCAAATATGGACCATTCAAATGAACTAATATTACAAATACGGTGTATTCAATTTATTAATATTAGTATCTTAAGGTCCAATCTTCTAAATCCCAATTGTGTAATGTTATATTCATGATTATGGACTTTTCTCAACCATAAATTGACTTCATATCAATCAAGGGTTGAAACTTATAAGGGGCACATTTGCATTTGTAATATTTATTTTAATTTTTTAACGTTATATTTACTTTATCTCAATTGTTTAATGTTAAAATTATGGCTATCGATTTTTTTCAACCATAGATAGATTATTTTTTTGATAATAATAGTAACTAACGTTTATATTTACATATACTATATTTATTTGAATTTGAGTCAAATATGGAACATTCAAATGAACTAATATTAACAATACGGTGTATTCAATTTTTTCATATTAGTATGTTAAGGTCGAATCTTCTAAATCCCAATTCTGTAATGTTAAATTCATGATTATGGACTTTTCTCAACCATAAATTGACTTCATATCAATAAATTGTTGAAACATATAAGGTGCATATTTGCATTTGTATTATTTAATTCAATTTTTTAACCTTAGATTTAATTTATCTCAATTATTTAATGTTAAAATTATGGCTATCGAATTGTTTCAAAGATAGATCGACTATTTATTTGATAATAATAGAAACTAACGTTTATATTTACATATACTATATTTATTTGAATTTGAGTCAAATATGGACCATTCAAATGAACTAATATTAACAATATGGTGTATTCAATTTTGTCATATCAGTATGTTAAGGTAGAATCTTCTAAATCGCAATTGTGTAATGTTAAATTCATGATTATGGACTTTTCTCGACCATAAATTGACTTCACTTCAATAAATGGTTGAAATATATAAGGGGCATATTTGCATTTTTAATATTTAATTCAAATTTTTAACGTTAGATATAATTTATCTCAATTGTTTTATGTTAAAATTATGGCTATCGATTTTTGTCAACCATAGATCGACTATTTATTTGATAATAATAGAAATTGAGTTTTATATTTACATATACTATATTTATTTGAATTTGAGTCAAATATGGACCATTCAAATGAACTAATATTAACAATACGGTGTATTCAATTTTATCATATTAGTATGTTAAGGTCGAATCTTCTAAATACCAATTGTGTAATGTTAAATTCATCATTATGGACTTTTCTCAACCATAAATTGACTTCATATCAATAAATGGTTGAATCATATAAGGTGCATATTTGCATTTGTATTATTTAATTCAATTTTTTAACCTTAGGTTTAATTTAACTCAATTATTTAATGTTAAAATTATAGCTATCGAATTTTTTCAAAGATATATAGACTATTTATTTGATAATAATAGAAACTAACGTTTATATTTACATATACTATATTTATTTGAATTTGAATCAAATATGGACCATTCAAATGAACTAATATTAACAATACGGTGTATTCAATTTTGTCATATCAGTATGTTAAGGTAGAATCTTCTAAATCGCAATTGTGTAATGTTAAATTCATGATTATGGACTTTTCTCGACCATAAATTGACTTCACTTCAATAAATGGTTGAAACATATAAGGGGCATATTTGCATTTGTAATATTTAATTCAAATTTTTAACGTTAGATTTAATTTATCTCAATTGTTTTATGTTAAAATTATGGCTATCGATTTTTGTCAACCATAGATCGACTATTTATTTGATAATAATAGAAATTGAGTTTTATATTTACATATACTATATTTATTTGAATTTGAGTCAAATATGGACCATTCAAATGAACTAATATTAACAATACGGTTTATTCAATTTTATCATATTAGTATGTTAAGGTCGAATCTTCTAAATACCAATTGTGTAATGTTAAATTCATCATTATGGACTTTTCTCAACCATAAATTGACTTCATATCAATAAATGGTTGAATCATATAAGGTGCATATTTGCATTTGTATTATTTAATTCAATTTTTTAACCTTATGTTTAATTTAACTCAATTATTTAATGTTAAAATTATAGCTATCGAATTTTTTCAAAGATATATAGACTATTTATTTGATAATAATAGAAACTAACATTTATATTTACATATACTATATTTATTTGAATTTGAGTCAAATATGTACCATTCAAATGAACTAATATTAACAATACGGTGTATTCTATTTTATCATATTAGTTTGTTAAGGTCGAATCTTCTAAATCCCAATTGTGTAATGTTAAATTCATGATTATGGACTTTTCTCAACCATAAATTGACTTCATATCAATAAATGGTTGAATCATATAAGGTGCATATTCGCATTTTTATTATTTAATTCAATTTTTTAACCTTAGGTTTAATTTATCTCAATTATTTAAGTTTAAAATTATGGCTATCGAATTGTTTCAAAGATAGATCGACTATTTATTTGATAATAATAGAAACTAACATTTATATTTACATATACTATATTTATTTGAATTTGAGTCAAATATGGACCATTCAAATGAACTAATATTAACAATATGGTGTATTCAATTTTGTCATATCAGTATGTTAAGGTAGAATCTTCTAAATCGCAATTGTGTACTGTTAAATTCATGATTATGGACTTTTCTCGACCATAAATTGACTTCACTTCAATAAATGGTTGAAATATATAAGGGGCATATTTGCATTTTTAATATTTAATTCAAATTTTTAACGTTAGATATAATTTATCTCAATTGTTTTATGTTAAAATTATGGCTATCGATTTTTGTCAACCATAGATCGACTATTTATTTGATAATAATAGAAATTGAGTTTTATATTTACATATACTATATTTATTTGAATTTGAGTCAAATATGGACCATTCAAATGAACTAATATTAACAATACGGTTTATTCAATTTTATCATATTAGTATGTTAAGGTCGAATCTTCTAAATACCAATTGTGTAATGTTAAATTCATCATTATGGACTTTTCTCAACCATAAATTGACTTCATATCAATAAATGGTTGAATCATATAAGGTGCATATTTGCATTTGTATTATTTAATTCAATTTTTTAACCTTAGGTTTAATTCAACTCAATTATTTAATGTTAAAATTATAGCTATCGAATTTTTTCAAAGATATATAGACTATTTATTTGATAATAATAGAAACTAACATTTATATTTACATATACTATATTTATTTGAATTTGAGTCAAATATGTACCATTCAAATGAACTAATATTAACAATACGGTGTATTCTATTTTATCATATTAGTTTGTTAAGGTCGAATCTTCTAAATCCCAATTGTGTAATGTTAAATTCATGATTATGGACTTTTCTCAACCATAAATTGACTTCATATCAATAAATGGTTGAATCATATAAGGTGCATATTCGCATTTGTATTATTTAATTCAATTTTTTAACCTTAGGTTTAATTTATCTCAATTATTTAAGTTTAAAATTATGGCTATCGAATTGTTTCAAAGATAGATCGACTATTTATTTGATAATAATAGAAACTAACATTTATATTTACATATACTATATTTATTTGAATTTGAGTCAAATATGGACCATTCAAATGAACTAATATTAACGATACGGTGTATTCAATTTTGTCATATCAGTATGTTAAGGTCGAATCTTCTAAATCGCAATTGTGTAATGTTAAATTCATGATTATGGACTTTTCTCAACCATACATTGACTTCATATCAATCAATAGTTGAAACTTATAAGGGGCATATTTGAATTTGTAATATTTAATTCAAATTTTTAACGTTAGATTTAATTTATCTCAATTGTTTAATGTTAAGATTATGGCTATCGATTTTTGTCAACCGTAGATAGACTATTTATTTGATAAGAATAGAAATTGAGTTTTATATTTACATATACTATATTTATTTGAATTTGAGTCAAATATGTACCATTCAAATGAACTAATATTAACAATACGGTGTATTCTATTTTATCATATTAGTTTGTTAAGGTCGAATCTTCTAAATACCAATTGTGTAATGTTAAATTCATCATTATGGACTTTTCTCAACCATAAATTGACTTCATATCAATAAATGGTTGAATCATATAAGGTGCATATTTGCATTTGTATTATTTAATTCAATTTTTTAACCTTAGATTTAATTTATCTCAATTATTTAATGTTAAAATTATGGCTATCGAATTGTTTCAAAGATAGATCCACTATTTATTTGATAATAATAGAAACTAACGTTTATATTTACATATACTATATTTATTTGAATTTGAGTCAAATATGGACCATTCAAATGAACTAATATTAACAATACGGTGTATTCAATTTTGTCATATCAGTATGTTAAGGTCGAATCTTCTAAATCGCAATTGTGTAATGGTAAATTCATGATTATGGACTTTTGTCAACCATAAATTGACTTCATATCAATAAATGGTTGAAACATATAAGGTGCATATTTGCATTTTTATTATTTAATTCAATTTTTTAAACTTAGGTTTAATTTATCTCAATTATTTAATGTTAAAATTATGGCTATCGATTTTTGTTAACCATAGATCGACTATTTATTTGATAATAATAGAAATTGAGTTTTATATTTACATATACTATATTTATTTGAATTTGAGTCAAATATGGACCATTCAAATGAACTAATATTAACAATACGGTGTATTCAATTTTATCATATTAGTATTTAAAGGTCGAATCTTCTAAATACCAATTTTTTAATATTAAATTCATCATTATGGACTTTTCTCAACCATAAATTGACTTCATATCAATAAATGGTTGAATCATATAAGGTGCATATTTGCATTTGTATTATTTAATTCAATTTTTTAACCTTAGGTTTAATTTAACTCAATTATTTAATGTTAAAATTATAGCTATCGAATTTTTTCAAAGATATATAGACTATTTATTTGATAATAATAGAAACTAACGTTTATATTTACATATACTATATTTATTTGAATTTGAATCAAATATGGACCATTCAAATGAACTAATATTAACAATACGGTGTATTCAATTTTGTCATATCAGTATGTTAAGGTCGAATCTTCTAAATCGCAATTGTGTAATGGTAAATTCATGATTATGGACTTTTCTCAACCATAAATTGACTTCATATCAATAAATGGTTGAAACATATAAGGTGCATATTTGCATTTTTATTATTTAATTCAATTTTTTAAACTTAGGTTTAATTTATCTCAATTATTTAATGTTAAAATTATGGCTATCGAATTGTTTCAAAGATAGATCGACTATTTATTTCGTAATAATAGAAACTAACGTTTATATTTACATATACTATATTTATTTGAATTTGAATCAAATATGGACCATTCAAATGAACTAATATTAACAATACGGTGTATTCAATTTTGTCATATCAGTATCTTAAGGTCGAATCTTCTAAATCCCAATTGTATAATGGTAAATTCATGATTATGGACTTTTCTCAACCATAAATTGACTTCACTTCAATAAATGGTTGAAACACATAATGTGCAAATTTGCATTTGTATTATTTAATTCAATTTTTTAACCTTAGGTTTAATTTATCTCAATTATTTAATGTTAAAATTATGGCTATCGAATTGTTTCAAAGATAGATCGACTATTTATTTGATAATAATGGAAACTAACATTTATATTTACATATACTATATTTATTTGAATTTGAGTCAAATATGGACCATTCAAATGAACTAATATTAACAATACGGTGTATTATATTTTATCATATTATTATGTTAAGGTCGAATCTTCTAAATACCAATTGTGTAATGTTAAATTCATCATTATGGACTTTTCTCAACCATAAATTGACTTCATATCAATAAATGGTTGAATCATATAAGGTGCGGTGCATATTTGCATTTGTATTATTTAATTCAATTTTTTAACCTTAGATTTAATTTATCTCAATTATTTAATGTTAAAATTATGGCTATCGAATTGTTTCAAAGATAGATCCACTATTTATTTGATAATAATAGAAACTAACGTTTATATTTACATATACTATATTTATTTGAATTTGAGTCAAATATGGACCATTCAAATGAACTAATATTAACAATACGGTGTATTCAATTTTGTCATATCAGTATGTTAAGGTAGAATCTTCTAAATCGCAATTGTGTAATGTTAAATTCATGATTATAGACTTTTCTCGACCATAAATTGACTTCACTTCAATAAATGGTTGAAACATATAAGGGGCATATTTGCATTTGTAATATTTAATTCAAATTTTTAACGTTAGATTTAATTTATCTCAATTGTTTTATGTTACAATTATGGCAATCGATTTTTGTTAACCATAGATCGACTATTTATTTGATAATAATAGAAATTGAGTTTTATATTTACATATACTATATTTATTTGAATTTGAGTCAAATATGGACCATTCAAATGAACTAATATTAACAATACGGTGTATTCAATTTTATCATATTAGTATGTTAAGGTCGAATCTTCTAAATACCAATTGTTTAATGTTAAATTCATCATTATGGAGTTTTCTCAACCATAAATTGACTTCATATCAATAAATGGTTGAATCATATAAGGTGCATATTTGCATTTGTATTATTTAATTCAATTTTTTAACCTTAGGTTTAATTTAACTCAATTATTTAATGTTAAAATTATAGCTATCGAATTTTTTCAAAGATATATAGACTATTTATTTGATAATAATAGAAACTAACGTTTATATTTACATATACTATATTTATTTGAATTTGAATCAAATATGGACCATTCAAATGAACTAATATTAACAATACGGTGTATTCAATTTTGTCATATCAGTATGTTAAGGTCGAATCTTCTAAATCGCAATTGTGTAATGGTAAATTCATGATTATGGACTTTTCTCAACCATAAATTGACTTCATATCAATAAATGGTTGAAACATATAAGGTGCATATTTGCATTTTTATTATTTAATTCAATTTTTTAAACTTAGGTTTAATTTATCTCAATTATTTAATGTTAAAATTATGGCTATCGAATTGTTTCAAAGATAGATCGACTATTTATTTCATAATAATAGAAACTAACGTTTATATTTACATATACTATATTTATTTGAATTTGAGTCAAATATGGACCATTCAAATGAACTAATATTAACAATACGGTGTATTCAATTTTGTCATATCAGTATGTTAAGGTCGAATCTTCTAAATCGCAATTGTGTAATGTTAAATTCATGATTATGGACTTTTCTCAACCATAAATTGACTTCATATCAATCAATGGTTGAAACTTATAAGGGGCATATTTGCATTTGTAATATTTAATTCAAATATTTAACGTTAGATTTAATTTATCTCAATTGTTTAATGTTAAAATTATGGCTATCGATTTTTGTCAACCATAGATAGTTTATTTATTTGATTAGAATAGAAATTGAGGTGTATATTTACATATACTATATTTATTTGAATTTGAGTCAAATATGTACCATTCAAATGAACTAATATTAACAATATGGTGTATTCCATTTTGTCATATTAGTATGTTAAGGTCGAATCTTCTAAATCCCAATTGTGTAATGTTAAATTCCTGATTATGGACTTTTCTCAACCATAAATTGACTTCATATCAATAAATGGTTGAAACATATAAGGTGCATATTTTCATTTGTATTATTTAATTCAATTTTTTAACCTTAGGTTTAATTTAACTCAATTATTTAATGTTAAAATTATAGCTATCGAATTTTTTCAAAGATAGATCGACTATTTATTTGATAATAATAGAAAATAACGATTATATTGACATATAATATATTTATTTGAATTTGAGTCAAATATGGACCATTCAAATGAACTAATATTAACAATACGGTGTATTCAATTTTGTCATATCAGTATCTTAAGGTTGAATCTTCTAAATCCGAATTGTGTAATGTTAAATTCATGATTATGGACTTTTCTCAACCATAAATTGACTTCATATCAATCAATGGTTGAAATTATAAGGGCAATATTTGCATTTGTAATATTTAATTCAATATTTTAACGTTAGATTTACTATCTCTCAATTGTTTAATGTTAAAATTATGGCTATCGATTTTTGTCAACCATAGATAGACTATTTATTTGATAAGAATAGAAATTGAGGTGTATATTTACATATACTATATTCATTTGAATTTGAGTCAAATATGGACCATTCCAATGAACTAATATTAACAATACGGTGTACTCAATTTTGTCATATCAGTATCTTAAGGTCGAATCTTCTAATTCCCAATTGTGTAATGTTAAATTCATGATTATGGACTTTTCTCAACCATAAATTGACTTCATATCAATAAATTGTTGAAACATATAAGGTGCATATTTGCATTTGTATTATTTAATTCAATTTTTTAACCTTCGGTTTAATTTAACTCAATTATTTAATGTTAAAATTATAGCTATCGAACTTTTTCAAAGATAGATCGACTATTTATTTGATAATAATAGAAACTAACGTTTATATTTACATATACTATATTTATTTGAATTTGAGTCAAATATGGATCATTCAAATGAACTAATATTAACAATACGGTGTATTCAATTTTATCATATTAGTATGTTAAGGTCGAATCTTCTAAATACCAATTATGTAATGTTAAATTCATCACTATGGACTTTTCTCAACCATAAATTGACTTCATATCAATAAATGGTTGAAACATATAAGGTGCATAATTGCATTTGTATTATTTAATTCAATTTTTTAACCTTAGGTTTAATTTAACTCAATTATTTAATGTTAAAATTATAGCTATCGAACTTTTTCAAAGATAGATCGACTATTTATTTGATAATAATAGAAACTAACGTTTATATTTACATATACTATATTTATTTGAATTTGAGTCAAATATGGACCATTCAAATGAACTAATATTCCAAATACGGTGTATTCAATTTTGTAATATTAGTATCTTAAGGTCCAATCTTCTAAATCCCAATTGTGTAATGTTATATTCATGATTATGGACTTTTCTCAACCGTAAATTGACTTCATATCAATCAAGGGTTGAAACTTATAAGGGGCACATTTGCATTTGTAATATTTAATTTAATTTTTTAACGTTATATTTACTTTATCTCAATTGTTTAATGTTAAAATTATGGCTATCGATTTTTGTCAACCATAGATAGATTATTTTTTTGATAATAATAGTAACTAACGTTTATATTTACATATACTATATTTATTTGAATTTGAGTCAAATATGGACCATTCAAATGAACTAATATTAACAATACGGTGTATTCAATTTTGTCATATTAGTATGTTAAGGTCGAATCTTCTAAATCCCAATTCTGTAATGTTAAATTCATGATTATGGACTTTTCTCAACCATAAATTGACTTCATATCAATAAATGGTTGAAACATATAAGGTGCATATTTGCATTTGTGTTATTTAATTCAATTTGTTAACCTTTTGTTTAATATATCTAATTATTTAATGTTAAAATTATGGCTATCGAATTGTTTCAAAGATAGATCGACTATTTATTTGATAATAATAGAAACTAACGTTTATATTTACATATATTATATTTATTTGAATTTGAGTCAAATATGGACCATTCAAATGAACTAATATTAACAATACGGTGTATTCAATTTTGTCATATCAGTATGTTAAGGTCGAATCTTCTAAATCCCAATTGTGTAATGTTAAATTCATGATTATGGACTTTTCTCAACCATAAATTGACTTCATATCAATAAATGGTTGAAACATATAAGGTGCATATTTGCATTTGTGTTATTTAATTCAATTTGTTAACCTTTGGTTTAATTTATCTCAATTATTTAATGTTAAAATTATGGCTATCGAATTGTTTCAAAGATAGATCGACTATTTATTTGATAATAATAGAAACTAACGTTTATATTTACATATATTATATTTATTTGAATTTGAGTCAAATATGGACCATTCAAATGAACTAATATTAACAATACGGTGTATTCAATTTTGTCATATCAGTATGTTAAGGTCGAATCTTCTAAATCGCAATTGTGTAATGGTAAATTCATGATTATGGACTTTTCTCAACCATAAATTGACTTCATATCAATAAACGGTTGAAACATATAAGGTGCATATTTGCATTTGTATTATTTAATTCAATTTTTCAACCTTAGGTTTAATTTATCTCAATTATTTAATGTTAAAATTATGGCAATCGAATTGTTTCAAAGATAGATCGACTATTTATTTCATAATAATAGAAACTAACGTTTATATTTACATATACTATATTTATTTGAATTTGAGTCAAATATGGACCATTCAAATGAACTAATATTAACAATACGGTGTATTCCATTTTGTCATATTAGTATGTTAAGGTCGAATCTTCTAAATCGCAATTGTGTATTGTTAAATTCATGATTATGGACTTTTCTCAACCATAAATTGACTTCACTTCAATAAATGGTTGAAACATATAAGGTGCATATTTGCATTTGTATTATTTAATTTAATTTTTTAACCTTAGGTTTAATTTAACTCAATTATTTAATCTTAAAATTATAGCTATCGAACTTTTTCAAAGATAGATCGACTATTTATTTGATAATAATAGAAACTAACGTTTATATTTACATATACTATATTTATTTGAATTTGAGTCAAATATGGACCATTCAAATGAACTAATATTAACAATACGGTGTATTCAATTTTGTCATATCAGTATGTTAAGGTCGAATGTTCTAAATCGCAATTGTGTAATGGTAAATTCATGATTATGGACTTTTCTCAACCATAAATTGACTTCATATCAATAAATGGTTGAAACATATAAGGTGCATATTTGCATTTGTATTATTTAATTCAATTTTTTAACCTTAGGTTTAATTTATCTCAATTATTTAATGTTAAAATTATGGCTATCGAATTGTTTCAAAGATAGATCGACTATTTATTTCATAATAATAGAAACTAACATTTATATTTACATATACTATATTTATTTAAATTTGAGTCAAATATGGACCATTCAAATGAACTAATATTAACAATACGGTGTATTCCATTTTGTCATATTAGTATGTTAAGGTCGAATCTTCTAAATCGCAATTGTGTAATGTTAAATTCATGATTATGGACTTTTCTCAACCATAAATTGACTTCACTTCAATAAATGGTTGAAACTTATAAGGTGCATATTTGCATTTGTATTATTTAATTTAATTTTTTAACCTTAGGTTTAATTTAACTCAATTATTTAATGTTAAAATTATAGCTATCGAATTGTTTCAAAGATAGATCGACTATTTATTTGATAATAATAGAAACTAACGTTTATATTGACATATACTATATTTATTTGAATTTGAGTAAAATATGGACCATTCAAATGAACTAATATTAACAATACGGTGTATTCAATTTTGTCATATCAGTATGTTAAGGTCGAATCTTCTAAATCGCAATTGTGTAATGGTAAATTCATGATTATGGGCTTTTCTCAACCATAAATTGACTTCATATCAATAAATGGTTGAAACATATAAGGTGCATATTTGCATTTGTATTATTTAATTCAATTTTTTAACCTTAGGTTTAATTTAACTCAATTATTTAATGTTAAAATTATAGCTATCGAATTTTTTCAAAGATAGATAGACTATTTATTTGATAATAATAGAAACTAACGTTTATATTTACATATACTCTATTTATTTGAATTTGAGTAAAATATGGACCATTCAAATGAACTAATATTAACAATACGGTGTATTTAATTTTGTCATATCAGTATGTTAAGGTCGAATCTTCTAAATACCAATTGTTTAATGTTAAATTCATCATTATGGACTTTTCTCAACCATAAATTTACTTCATATCAATAAATGGTTGAATCATATAAGGTGCATATTTGCATTTGTATTATTTAATTCAATTTTTTAACCTTAGGTTTAATTTAACTCAATTATTTAATGTTAAAATTATAGCTATCGAATTTTTTCAAAGATATATAGACTATTTATTTGATAATAATAGAAACTAACGTTTATATTTACATATACTATATTTATTTGAATTTGAATCAAATATGGACCATTCAAATGAACTAATATTAACAATACGGTGTATTCAATTTTGTCATATCAGTATGTTAAGGTAGAATCTTCTAAATCGCAATTGTGTAATGTTAAATTCATGATTATGGACTTTTCTCGACCATAAATTGACTTCACTTCAATAAATGGTTGAAACATATAAGGGGCATATTTGCATTTGTAATATTTAATTCAAATTTTTAACGTTAGATTTAATTTATCTCAATTGTTTTATGTTAAAATTATGGCTATCGATTTTTGTCAACCATAGATCGACTATTTATTTGATAATAATAGAAATTGAGTTTTATATTTACATATACTATATTTATTTGAATTTGAGTCAAATATGAACCATTCAAATGAACTAATATTAACAATACGGTGTATTCAATTTTATCATATTAGTATGTTAAGGTCGAAACTACTAAATACCAATTGTGTAATGTTAAATTCATCATTATGGACTTTTCTCAACCATAAATTGACTTCATATCAATAAAAGGTTGAATCATATAAGGTGCATATTTGCATTTGTATTATTTAATTCAATTTTTAAACCTTAGGTTTAATTTAACTCAATTATTTAATGATAAAATTATAGCTATCGAATTTTTTCAAAGATATATAGACTATTTATTTGATAATAATAGAAACTAACATTTATATTTACATATACTATATTTATTTGAATTTGAGTCAAATATGTACCATTCAAATGAACTAAAATTAACAATACGGTGTATTCTATTTTATCATATTAGTTTGTTAAGGTCGAATCTTCTAAATCCCAATTGTGTAATGTTAAATTCATGATTATGGACTTTTCTCAACCATAAATTGACTTCATATCAATAAATGGTTGAATCATATAAGGTGCATATTCGCATTTGTATTATTTAATTCAATTTTTTAACCTTAGGTTTAATTTAAGTCAATTATTTAATGTTAAAATTATAGCTATCGAATTTTGTCAAAGATAGATAGACTATTTATTTGATACTAATAGAAACTAACGTTTATATTTACATATACTATATTTATTTGAATTTGAGTCAAATATGGACCATTCAAATGAAGTAATATTAACAATACAGTGTATTCAATTTTGTCATATCAGTATGTTAAGGTCGAATCTTCTAAATCGCAATTGTGTAATGTTAAATTCATGATTATGGACTTTTCTCAACCATACATTGACTTCATATCAATCAATGGTTGAAACTTATAAGGGGCATATTTGCATTTGTAATATTTAATTCAAATTTTTAACGTTAGATTTAATTTATCTCAATTGTTTAATGTTAAGATTATGGCTATCGATTTTTGTCAACCATAGATAGACTATTTATTTGATAAGAATAGAAATTGAGTTTTATATTTACATATACTATATTTATTTGAATTTGCGTCAAATATGGACCATTCAAATGAACTAATATTAACAATACGGTGTATTCAATTTTGTCATATCAGTATCTTAAGGTCGAATCTTCTAAATCCCAATTGTGTAATGGTAAATTCATGATTATGGACTTTTCTCAACCATAAATTGACTTCACTTCAATAAATGGTTGAAACACATAAGGTGCAAATTTGCATTTGTATTATTTAATTCAATTTTTTAACATTAGGTTTAATTTATCTCAATTATTTAATGTTAAAATTATGGCTATCGAATTGTTTCAAAGATAGATCGACTATTTATTTGATAATAATAGAAACTAACGTTTATATTTACATATACTATATTTATTTGAATTTGAGTCAAATATGGACCATTCAAATGAACTAATATTAATAATACGGTGTATTCAATTTTGTCATATCAGTATGTTAAGGTAGAATCTTCTAAATCGCAATTGTGTAATGTTAAATTCATGATTATGGACTTTTCTCGACCATAAATTGACTTCACTTTAATAGATGGTTGAAACATATAAGGGGCATATTTGCATTTGTAATATTTAATTCAAATTTTTAACGTTAGATTTAATTTATCTCAATTGTTTTATGTTAAAATTATGGCTATCGATTTTTGTCAACCATAGATCGACTATTTATTTGATAATAATAGAAATTGAGTTTTATATTTACATATACTATATTTATTTGAATTTGAGTCAAATATGGACCATTCAAATGAACTAATATTAACAATACGGTGTATTCAATTTTGTCATATCAGTATGTTAAGGTCGAATGTTCTAAATCGCAATTGTGTAATGGTAAATTCATGATTATGGACTTTTCTCAACCATAAATTGACTTCATATCAATAAATGGTTGAAACATATAAGGTGCATATTTGCATTTGTATTATTTAATTCAATTTTTTAACCTTAGGTTTAATTTATCTCAATTATTTAATGTTAAAATTATGGCTATCGAATTGTTTCAAAGATAGATCGACTATTTATTTCATAATAATAGAAACTAACATTTATATTTACATATACTATATTTATTTAAATTTGAGTCAAATATGGACCATTCAAATGAACTAATATTAACAATACGGTGTATTCCATTTTGTCATATTAGTATGTTAAGGTCGAATCTTCTAAATCGCAATTGTGTAATGTTAAATTCATGATTATGGACTTTTCTCAACCATAAATTGACTTCACTTCAATAAATGGTTGAAACTTATAAGGTGCATATTTGCATTTGTATTATTTAATTTAATTTTTTAACCTTAGGTTTAATTTAACTCAATTATTTAATGTTAAAATTATAGCTATCGAATTGTTTCAAAGATAGATCGACTATTTATTTGATAATAATAGAAACTAACGTTTATATTGACATATACTATATTTATTTGAATTTGAGTAAAATATGGACCATTCAAATGAACTAATATTAACAATACGGTGTATTCAATTTTGTCATATCAGTATGTTAAGGTCGAATCTTCTAAATCGCAATTGGGTAATGGTAAATTCATGATTATGGGCTTTTCTCAACCATAAATTGACTTCATATCAATAAATGGTTGAAACATATAAGGTGCATATTTGCATTTGTATTATTTAATTCAATTTTTTAACCTTAGGTTTAATTTAACTCAATTATTTAATGTTAAAATTATAGCTATCGAATTTTTTCAAAGATAGATAGACTATTTATTTGATAATAATAGAAACTAACGTTTATATTTACATATACTCTATTTATTTGAATTTGAGTAAAATATGGACCATTCAAATGAACTAATATTAACAATACGGTGTATTTAATTTTGTCATATCAGTATGTTAAGGTCGAATCTTCTAAATACCAATTGTTTAATGTTAAATTCATCATTATGGACTTTTCTCAACCATAAATTGACTTCATATCAATAAATGGTTGAATCATATAAGGTGCATATTTGCATTTGTATTATTTAATTCAATTTTTTAACCTTAGGTTTAATTTAACTCAATTATTTAATGTTAAAATTATAGCTATCGAATTTTTTCAAAGATATATAGACTATTTATTTGATAATAATAGAAACTAACGTTTATATTTACATATACTATATTTATTTGAATTTGAATCAAATATGGACCATTCAAATGAACTAATATTAACAATACGGTGTATTCAATTTTGTCATATCAGTATGTTAAGGTAGAATCTTCTAAATCGCAATTGTGTAATGTTAAATTCATGATTATGGACTTTTCTCGACCATAAATTGACTTCACTTCAATAAATGGTTGAAACATATAAGGGGCATATTTGCATTTGTAATATTTAATTCAAATTTTTAACGTTAGATTTAATTTATCTCAATTGTTTTATGTTAAAATTATGGCTATCGATTTTTGTCAACCATAGATCGACTATTTATTTGATAATAATAGAAATTGAGTTTTATATTTACATATACTATATTTATTTGAATTTGAGTCAAATATGAACCATTCAAATGAACTAATATTAACAATACGGTGTATTCAATTTTATCATATTAGTATGTTAAGGTCGAAACTACTAAATACCAATTGTGTAATGTTAAATTCATCATTATGGACTTTTCTCAACCATAAATTGACTTCATATCAATAAAAGGTTGAATCATATAAGGTGCATATTTGCATTTGTATTATTTAATTCAATTTTTAAACCTTAGGTTTAATTTAACTCAATTATTTAATGTTAAAATTATAGCTATCGAATTTTTTCAAAGATATATAGACTATTTATTTGATAATAATAGAAACTAACATTTATATTTACATATACTATATTTATTTGAATTTGAGTCAAATATGTACCATTCAAATGAACTAAAATTAACAATACGGTGTATTCTATTTTATCATATTAGTTTGTTAAGGTCGAATCTTCTAAATCCCAATTGTGTAATGTTAAATTCATGATTATGGACTTTTCTCAACCATAAATTGACTTCATATCAATAAATGGTTGAATCATATAAGGTGCATATTCGCATTTGTATTATTTAATTCAATTTTTTAACCTTAGGTTTAATTTAAGTCAATTATTTAATGTTAAAATTATAGCTATCGAATTTTGTCAAAGATAGATAGACTATTTATTTGATACTAATAGAAACTAACGTTTATATTTACATATACTATATTTATTTGAATTTGAGTCAAATATGGACCATTCAAATGAAGTAATATTAACAATACAGTGTATTCAATTTTGTCATATCAGTATGTTAAGGTCGAATCTTCTAAATCGCAATTGTGTAATGTTAAATTCATGATTATGGACTTTTCTCAACCATACATTGACTTCATATCAATCAATGGTTGAAACTTATAAGGGGCATATTTGCATTTGTAATATTTAATTCAAATTTTTAACGTTAGATTTAATTTATCTCAATTGTTTAATGTTAAGATTATGGCTATCGATTTTTGTCAACCATAGATAGACTATTTATTTGATAAGAATAGAAATTGAGTTTTATATTTACATATACTATATTTATTTGAATTTGCGTCAAATATGGACCATTCAAATGAACTAATATTAACAATACGGTGTATTCAATTTAGTCATATCAGTATCTTAAGGTCGAATCTTCTAAATCCCAATTGTGTAATGGTAAATTCATGATTATGGACTTTTCTCAACCATAAATTGACTTCACTTCAATAAATGGTTGAAACACATAAGGTGCAAATTTGCATTTGTATTATTTAATTCAATTTTTTAACATTAGGTTTAATTTATCTCAATTATTTAATGTTAAAATTATGGCTATCGAATTGTTTCAAAGATAGATCGACTATTTATTTGATAATAATAGAAACTAACGTTTATATTTACATATACTATATTTATTTGAGTTTGAGTCAAATATGGACCATTCAAATGAACTAATATTAATAATACGGTGTATTCAATTTTGTCATATCAGTATGTTAAGGTAGAATCTTCTAAATCGCAATTGTGTAATGTTAAATTCATGATTATGGACTTTTCTCGACCATAAATTGACTTCACTTTAATAAATGGTTGAAACATATAAGGGGCATATTTGCATTTGTAATATTTAATTCAAATTTTTAACGTTAGATTTAATTTATCTCAATTGTTTTATGTTAAAATTATGGCTATCGATTTTTGTCAACCATAGATCGACTATTTATTTGATAATAATAGAAATTGAGTTTTATATTTACATATACTATATTTATTTGAATTTGAGTCAAATATGGACCATTCAAATGAACTAATATTAACAATACGGTGTATTCAATTTTGTCATATCAGTATCTTAAGGTCGAATCTTCTAAATCCCAATTGTGTAATGGTAAATTCATGATTATGGACTTTTCTCAACCATAAATTGACTTCACTTCAATAAATGGTTGAATCATATAAGGTGCATATTTGCATTTGTATTATTTAATTCAATTTTTTAACCTTAGGTTTAATTTATCTCAATTATTTAATGTTAAAATTATGGCTATCGAATTGTTTCAAAGATAGATCGACTATTTATTTGATAATAATAGAAACTAACGTTTATATTTACATATACTATATTTATTTGAATTTGAGTCAAATATGGACCATTCAAATGAACTAATATTAACAATACGGTGTATTCAATTTTGTCATATCAGTATGTTAAGGTAGAATCTTCTAAATCGCAATTGTGTAATGTTAAATTCATGATTATGGACTTTTCTCGACCATAAATTGACTTCACTTCAATAAATGGTTGAAACATATAAGGGGCATATTTGCATTTGTAATATTTAATTCAAATTTTTAACGTTAGATTTAATTTATCTCAATTGTTTTATGTTAAAATTATGGCTATCGATTTTTGTCAACCATAGATCGACTATTTATTTGATAATAATAGAAATTGAGTTTTATATTTACATATACTATATTTATTTGAATTTGAGTCAAATATGAACCATTCAAATGAACTAATATTAACAATACGGTGTATTCAATTTTATCATATTAGTATGTTAAGGTCGAATCTTCTAAATACCAATTGTGTAATGTTAAATTCATCATTATGGACTTTTCTCAACCATAAATTGACTTCATATCAATAAAAGGTTGAATCATATAAGGTGCATATTTGCATTTGTATTATTTAATTCAATTTTTAAACCTTAGGTTTAATTTAACTCAATTATTTAATGTTAAAATTATAGCTATCGAATTTTTTCAAAGATATATAGACTATTTATTTGATAATAATAGAAACTAACATTTATATTTACACATACTATATTTATTTGAATTTGAGTCAAATATGTACCATTCAAATGAACTAAAATTAACAATACGGTGTATTCTATTTTATCATATTAGTTTGTTAAGGTCGAATCTTCTAAATCCCAATTGTGTAATGTTAAATTCATGATTATGGACTTTTCTCAACCATAAATTGACTTCATATCAATAAATGGTTGAATCATATAAGGTGCATATTCGCATTTGTATTATTTAATTCAATTTTTTAACCTTAGGTTTAATTTAAGTCAATTATTTAATGTTAAAATTATAGCTATCGAATTTTGTCAAAGATAGATAGACTATTTATTTGATACTAATAGAAACTAACGTTTATATTTACATATACTATATTTATTTGAATTTGAGTCAAATATGGACCATTCAAATGAACTAATATTAACAATACGGTGTATTCAATTTTGTCATATCAGTATGTTAAGGTCGAATCTTCTAAATCGCAATTGTGTAATGTTAAATTCATGATTATGGACTTTTCTCAACCATACATTGACTTCATATCAATCAATGGTTGAAACTTATAAGGGGCATATTTGCATTTGTAATATTTAATTCAAATTTTTAACGTTAGATTTAATTTATCTCAATTGTTTAATGTTAAGATTATGGCTATCGATTTTTGTCAACCATAGATAGACTATTTATTTGATAAGAATAGAAATTGAGTTTTATATTTACATATACTATATTTATTTGAATTTGAGTCAAATATGGACCATTCAAATGAACTAATATTAACAATACGGTGTATTCAATTTTGTCATATCAGTATCTTAAGGTCGAATCTTCTAAATCCCAATTGTGTAATGGTAAATTCATGATTATGGACTTTTCTCAACCATAAATTGACTTCACTTCAATAAATGGTTGAAACACATAAGGTGCAAATTTGCATTTGTATTATTTAATTCAATTTTTTAACCTTAGGTTTAATTTATCTCAATTATTTAATGTTAAAATTATGGCTATCGAATTGTTTCAAAGATAGATCGACTATTTATTTGATAATAATAGAAACTAACATTTATATTTACATATACTATATTTATTTGAATTTGAGTCAAATATGGACCATTCAAATGAACTAATATTAACAATACGGTGTATTATATTTTATCATATTATTATGTTAAGGTCGAATCTTCTAAATCGCAATTGTTTAATGTTAAATTCATGATTATGGACTTTTCTCAACCATAAATTGACTTCACTTCAATAAATGGTTGAAACATATAAGGTGCATATTTGCCTTTCTATTATTTAATTTAATTTTTTCACCTTAATTTTAATTTAACTCAATTATTTAATCTTAAAATTATAGCTATCGAACTTTTTCAAAGATAGATCGACTATTTATTTGATAATAATAGAAACTAACATTTATATTTACATATACTATATTTATTTGAATTTGAGTCAAATATGGACCATTCAAATGAACTAATATTAACAATACGGTGTATTCAATTTTGTCATATCAGTATGTTAAGGTAGAATCTTCTAAATCGCAATTGTGTAATGTTAAATTCATGATTATGGACTTTTCTCGACCATAAATTGACTTCACTTCAATAAATTGTTGAAACATATAAGGGGCATATTTGCATTTGTAATATTTAATTCAAATTTTTAACGTTAGATTTAATTTATCTCAATTGTTTTATGTTAAAATTATGGCTGTCGATTTTTGTCAACCATAGATCGACTATTTATTTGATAATAATAGAAATTGAGTTTTATATTTACATATACTATATTTATTTGAATTTGAGTCAAATATGGACCATTCAAATGAACTAATATTAACAATACGGTGTATTCAATTTTATCATATTAGTATGTTAAGGTCGAATCTCCTAAATACCAATTGTGTAATGTTAAATTCATCATTATGGACTTTTCTCAACCATAAATTGACTTCATATCAATAAATGGTTGAATCATATAAGGTGCATATTTGCATTTGTATTATTTAATTCAAATTTTTAACCTTAGGTTTAATTTAACTCAATTATTTAATGTTAAAATTATAGCTATCGAATTTTTTCAAAGATATATAGACTATTTATTTGATAATAATAGAAACTAACATTTATATTTACATATACTATATTTATTTGAATTTGAGTCAAATATGTACCATTCAAATGAACTAATATTAACAATACGGTGTATTCTATTTTATCATATTAGTTTGTTAAGGTCGAATCTTCTAAATCCCAATTGTGTAATGTTAAATTCATGATTATGGACTTTTCTCAACCATAAATTGACTTCATATCAATAAATGGTTGAATCATATAAGGTGCATATTCGCATTTGTATTATTTAATTCAATTTTTTAACCTTAGGTTTAATTTAATTCAATTATTTAATGTTAAAATTATAGCTATCGAATTTTGTCAAAGATAGATAGACTATTTATTTGATACTAATAGAAACTAACGTTTATATTTACATATACTATATTTATTTGAATTTGAGTCAAATATGGACCATTCAAATGAACTAATATTAACAATACGGTGTATTCAATTTTTTCATATCAGTATGTTAAGGTAGAATCTTCTAAATCGCAATTGTGTAATGTTAAATTCATGATTATGGACTTTTCTCGACCATAAATTGACTTCACTTCAATAAATGGTTGAAACATATAAGGGGCATATTTGCATTTGTAATATTTAATTCAAATTTTTAACGTTAGATTTAATTTATCTCAATTGTTTTATGTTAAAATTATGGCTATCGATTTTTGTCAACCATAGATCGACTATTTATTTGATAATAATAGAAATTGAGTTTTATATTTACATATACTATATTTATTTGAATTTGAGTCAAATATGGACCATTCAAATGAACTAATATTAACAATACGGTGTATTCAATTTTATCATATTAGTATGTTAAGGTCGAATCTTCTAAATACCAATTGTGTAATGTTAAATTCATCATTATGGACTTTTCTCAACCATAAATTGACTTCATATCAATAAATGGTTGAATCATATAAGGTGCATATTTGCATTTGTATTATTTAATTCAATTTTTTAACCTTAGGTTTAATTTAACTCAATTATTTAATGTTAAAATTATAGCTATCGAATTTTTTCAAAGATATATAGACTATTTATTTGATAATAATAGAAACTAACATTTATATTTACATATACTATATTTATTTGAATTTGAGTCAAATATATACCATTCAAATGAACTAATATTAACAATACGGTGTATTCTATTTTATCATATTAGTAATTCATGATTATGGACTTTTCTCAACCATAAATTGACTTCATATCAATAAATGGTTGAATCATATAAGGTGCATATTCGCATTTGTATTATTTAATTCAATTTTTTAACCTTAGGTTTAATTTAAGTCAATTATTTAATGTTAAAATTATAGCTATCGAATTTTGTCAAAGATAGATAGACTATTTATTTGATACTAATAGAAACTAACGTTTATATTTACATATACAATATTTATTTGAATTTGAGTCAAATATGTACCATTGAAATGAACTAATATTAACAATACGGTGTATTCAATTTTGTCATATCAGTATCTTAAGGTCGAATCTTCTAATTCCCAATTGTGTAATGTTCAATTCATGATTATGGACTTTTCTCAACCATAAATTGACTTCATATCAATAAATGGTTGAATCATATAAGGTGCATATTTGCATTTGTATTATTTAATTCAAATTTTTAACCTTAGGTTTAATTTAACTCAATTATTTAATGTTAAAATTATAGCTATCGAATTTTTTCAAAGATATATAGACTATTTATTTGATAATAATAGAAACTAACATTTATATTTACATATACTATATTTATTTGAATTTGAGTCAAATATGTACCATTCAAATGAACTAATATTAACAATACGGTGTATTCTATTTTATCATATTAGTTTGTTAAGGTCGAATCTTCTAAATCCCAATTGTGTAATGTTAAATTCATGATTATGGACTTTTCTCAACCATAAATTGACTTCATATCAATAAATGGTTGAATCATATAAGGTGCATATTCGCATTTGTATTATTTAATTCAATTTTTTAACCTTAGGTTTAATTTAAGTCAATTATTTAATGTTAAAATTATAGCTATCGAATTTTGTCAAAGATAGATAGACTATTTATTTGATACTAATAGAAACTAACGTTTATATTTACATATACTATATTTATTTGAATTTGAGTCAAATATGGACCATTCAAATGAACTAATATTAACAATACGGTGTATTCAATTTTTTCATATCAGTATGTTAAGGTAGAATCTTCTAAATCGCAATTGTGTAATGTTAAATTCATGATTATGGACTTTTCTCGACCATAAATTGACTTCACTTCAATAAATGGTTGAAACATATAAGGGGCATATTTGCATTTGTAATATTTAATTCAAATTTTTAACGTTAGATTTAATTTATCTCAATTGTTTTATGTTAAAATTATGGCTATCGATTTTTGTCAACCATAGATCGACTATTTATTTGATAATAATAGAAATTGAGTTTTATATTTACATATACTATATTTATTTGAATTTGAGTCAAATATGGACCATTCAAATGAACTAATATTAACAATACGGTGTATTCAATTTTATCATATTAGTATGTTAAGGTCGAATCTTCTAAATACCAATTGTGTAATGTTAAATTCATCATTATGGACTTTTCTCAACCATAAATTGACTTCATATCAATAAATGGTTGAATCATATAAGGTGCATATTTGCATTTGTATTATTTAATTCAATTTTTTAACCTTAGGTTTAATTTAACTCAATTATTTAATGTTAAAATTATAGCTATCGAATTTTTTCAAAGATATATAGACTATTTATTTGATAATAATAGAAACTAACATTTATATTTACATATACTATATTTATTTGAATTTGAGTCAAATATATACCATTCAAATGAACTAATATTAACAATACGGTGTATTCTATTTTATCATATTAGTAATTCATGATTATGGACTTTTCTCAACCATAAATTGACTTCATATCAATAAATGGTTGAATCATATAAGGTGCATATTCGCATTTGTATTATTTAATTCAATTTTTTAACCTTAGGTTTAATTTAAGTCAATTATTTAATGTTAAAATTATAGCTATCGAATTTTGTCAAAGATAGATAGACTATTTATTTGATACTAATAGAAACTAACGTTTATATTTACATATACTATATTTATTTGAATTTGAGTCAAATATGGACCATTCAAATGAACTAATATTAACAATACGGTGTATTCAATTTTGTCATATCAGTATGTTAAGGTCGAATCTTCTAAATCGCAATTGTGCAATGTTAAATTCATGATTATGGACTTTTCTCAACCATACATTGACTTCATATCAATCAATGGTTGAAACTTATAAGGGGCATATTTGCATTTGTAATATTTAATTCAAATTTTTAACGTTAGATTTAATTTATCTCAATTGTTTAATGTTAAGATTATGGCTATCAATTTTTGTCAACCATAGATAGACTATTTATTTGATAAGAATAGAAATTGAGTTTTATATTTACATATACTATATTTATTTGAATTTGAGTCAAATATGGACCATTCAAATGAACTAATATTAACAATACGGTGTATTCAATTTTGTCATATCAGTATCTTAAGGTCGAATCTTCTAAATCCCAATTGTGTAATGGTAAATTCATGATTATGGACTTTTCTCAACCATAAATTGACTTCACTTCAATAAATGGTTGAAACACATAAGGTGCAAATTTGCATTTGTATTATTTAATTCAATTTTTTAACCTTAGGTTTAATTTATCTCAATTATTTAATGTTAAAATTATGGCTATCGAATTGTTTCAAAGATAGATCGACTATTTATTTGATAATAATAGAAACTAACATTTATATTTACATATACTATATTTATTTGAATTTGAGTCAAATATGGACCATTCAAATGAACTAATATTAACAATACGGTGTATTATATTTTATCATATTATTATGTTAAGGTCGAATCTTCTAAATACCAATTGTGTAATGTTAAATTCATCATTATGGACTTTTCTCAACCATAAATTGACTTCATATCAATAAATGGTTGAAACATATAAGGTGCATATTTGCATTTGTATTATTTAATTCAATTTTTTAACCTTAGATTTAATTTATCTCAATTATTTAATGTTAAAATTATGGCTCTCGAATTGTTTCAAAGATAGATCGACTATTTATTTGATAATAATAGAAACTAACGTTTATATTTACATATACTATATTTATTTGAATTTGAGTCAAATATGGACCATTCAAATGAACTAATATTAACAATACGGTGTATTCAATTTTGTCATATCAGTATGTTAAGGTAGAATCTTCTAAATCGCAATTGTGTAATGTTAAATTCATGATTATAGACTTTTCTCGGCCATAAATTGACTTCACTTCAATAAATGGTTGAAACATATTTGCATTTGTAATATTTAATTCAAATTTTTAACGTTAGATTTAATTTATCTCAATTGTTTTATGTTAAAATTATGGCTATCGATTTTTGTTAACCATAGATCGACTATTTATTTGATAATAATAGAAATTGAGTTTTATATTTACATATACTATATTTATTTGAATTTGAGTCAAATATGGACCATTCAAATGAACTAATATTAACAATACGGTGTATTCAATTTTATCATATTAGTATGTTAAAGTCGAATCTTCTAAATACCAATTGTGTAATGTTAAATTCATCATTATGGACTTTTCTCAACCATAAATTGACTTCATATCAATAAATGGTTGAATCATATAAGGTGCATATTTGCATTTGTATTATTTAATTCAATTTTTTAACCTTAGGTTTAATTTAACTCAATTATTTAATGTTAAAATTATAGCTATCGAATTTTTTCAAAGATATATAGACTATTTATTTGATAATAATAGAAAATAACGATTATATTGACATATAATATATTTATTTGAATTTGAGTCAAATATGGACCATTCAAATGAACTAATATTAACAATACGGTGTATTCAATTTTGTCATATCAGTATCTTAAGGTTGAATCTTCTAAATCCCAATTGTGTAATGTTAAATTCATGATTATGGACTTTTCTCAACCATAAATTGACTTCATATCAATCAATGGTTGAAATTATAAGGGTAATATTTGCATTTGTAATATTTAATTCAATATTTTAACGTTAGATTTACTATCTCTCAATTGTTTAATGTTAAAATTATGGCTATCGATTTTTGTCAACCATAGATAGACTATTTATTTGATAAGAATAGAAATTGAGGTGTATATTTACATATACTATATTTATTTGAATTTGAGTCAAATATGGACCATTCCAATGAACTAATATTAACAATACGGTGTACTCAATTTTGTCATATCAGTATCTTAAGGTCGAATCTTCTAATTCCCAATTGTGTAATGTTAAATTCATGATTATGGACTTTTCTCAACCATAAATTGACTTCATATCAATAAATTGTTGAAACATATAAGGTGCATATTTGCATTTGTATTATTTAATTCAATTTTTTAACCTTAGGTTTAATTTAACTCAATTATTTAATGTTAAAATTATAGCTATCGAATTTTTTCAAAGATAGATAGACTATTTATTTGATAATAATAGAAACTAACGTTTATATTTACATATATTATATTTATTTGAATTTGAGTCAAATATGGACCATTCAAATGAACTAATATTAACAATACGGTGTATTCAATTTTGACATATCAGTATGTTAAGGTCGAATCTTCTAAATCGCAATTGTGTAATGTTAAATTCATGATTATGGAATTTTCTCAACCATAAAT
Organism: Hippophae tibetana; assembly: GCA_037013495.1. Taxonomy (NCBI): domain Eukaryota; kingdom Viridiplantae; phylum Streptophyta; class Magnoliopsida; order Rosales; family Elaeagnaceae; genus Hippophae; species Hippophae tibetana. The sequence continues at coordinate 11,004,049 of CM072805.1, read as the reverse complement.
TGACTTCACTTCAATAAATGGTTGAAACATATAAGGTGCATATTTGCATTTGTATTATTTAATTTAATTTTTTAACCTTAGGTTTAATTTATCTCAATTATTTAATGTTAAAATTATGGCTATCGAACTTTTTCAAAGATAGATCGACTATTTATTTCATAATAATAGAAACTAACGTTTATATTTACATATACTATATTTATTTGAATTTGAGTCAAATATGGACCATTCAAATGAACTAATATTAACAATACAGTGTATTCAATTTTGTCATATCAGTATGTTAAGGTCGAATCTTCTAAATCGCAATTGTGTAATGTTAAATTCATGATTATGGACTTTTCTCAACCATAAATTGACTTCATATCAATCAATGGTTGAAACTTATAAGGGACATATTTGCATTTGTAATATTTAATTCAAATATTTAACGTTAGATTTAATTTATCTCAATTGTTTAATGTTAAAATTATGGCTATCGATTTTTGTCAACCATAGATAGTTTATTTATTTGATAAGACTAGAAATTGAGGTGTATATTTACATATACTATATTTATTTGAATTTGAGTCAAATATGGACCATTAAAATGAACTAATATTAACAATACAGTGTATTCAATTTTGTCATATCAGTATCTTAAGGTCGAATCTTCTAATTCCCAATTGTGTAATGTTAAATTCATGATTATGGACTTTTCTCAACCATAAATTGACTTCATATCAATAAATTGTTGAAACATATAAGGTGCATATTTGCATTTGTATTATTTAATTCAATTTTTTAACCTTAGGTTTAATTTAACTAAATTATTTAATGTTAAAATTATAGCCATCGAACTTTTTCAAAGATAGATCGACTATTTATTTGATAATAATAGAAACTAACATTTATATTTACATATACTATATTTATTTGAATTTGAGTCAAATATGGACCATTCAAATGAACTAATATTAACAATACGGTGTATTCAATTTTGTCATATCAGTATGTTAAGGTAGAATCTTCTAAATCGCAATTGTGTAATGTTAAATTCATGATTATGGACTTTTCTCGACCATAAATTGACTTCACTTCAATAAATTGTTGAAACATATAAGGTGCATATTTGCATTTGTATTATTTAATTCAATTTTTTAACCTTAGGTTTAATTTAACTCAATTATTTAATGTTAAAATTATAGCTATCGAATTTTTTCAAAGATAGATAGACTATTTATTTGATAATAATAGAAACTAACGTTTATATTTACATATACAATATTTATTTGAATTTGAGTCAAATATGTACCATTGAAATGAACTAATATTAACAATACGGTGTATTCAATTTTGTCATATCAGTATCTTAAGGTCGAATCTTCTAATTCCCAATTGTGTAATGTTCAATTCATGATTATGGACTTTTCTCAACCATAAATTGACTTCATATCAATAAATGGTTGAAACATATAAGGTGCATATTTGCATTTGTATTATTTAATTCAATTTTTTAACCTTAGGTTTAATTTAACTCAATTATTTAATGTTAAAATTATAGCTATCGAACTTTTTCAAAGATAGATCGACTATTTATTTGATAATAATAGAAACTAACGTTTATATTTACATATAATATATTTATTTGAATTTGAGTCAAATATGGACCATTCAAATGAACTAATATTACAAATACGGTGTATTCAATTTTGTAATATTAGTATCTTAAAGTCCAATCTTCTAAATCCCAATTGTGTAATGTTATATTCATGATTATGGACTTTTCTCAACCATAAATTGACTTCATATCAATCAAGGGTTGAAACTTATAAGGGGCACATTTGCATTTGTAATATTTAATTTAATTTTTTAACGTTATATTTACTTTATCTCAATTGTTTAATGTTAAGATTATGGCTATCAATTTTTGTCAACCATAGATAGACTATTTATTTGATAAGAATAGAAATTGAGTTTTATATTTACATATACTATATTTATTTGAATTTGAGTCAAATATGGACCATTCAAATGAACTAATATTAACAATACGGTGTATTCAATTTTGTCATATCAGTATCTTAAGGTCGAATCTTCTAAATCCCAATTGTGTAATGGTAAATTCATGATTATGGACTTTTCTCAACCATAAATTGACTTCACTTCAATAAATGGTTGAAACACATAAGGTGCAAATTTGCATTTGTATTATTTAATTCAATTTTTTAACCTTAGGTTTAATTTATCTCAATTATTTAATGTTAAAATTATGGCTATCGAATTGTTTCAAAGATAGATCGACTATTTATTTGATAATAATAGAAACTAACATTTATATTTACATATACTATATTTATTTGAATTTGAGTCAAATATGGACCATTCAAATGAACTAATATTAACAATACGGTGTATTATATTTTATCATATTATTATGTTAAGGTCGAATCTTCTAAATACCAATTGTGTAATGTTAAATTCATCATTATGGACTTTTCTCAACCATAAATTGACTTCATATCAATAAATGGTTGAAACATATAAGGTGCATATTTGCATTTGTATTATTTAATTCAATTTTTTAACCTTAGATTTAATTTATCTCAATTATTTAATGTTAAAATTATGGCTCTCGAATTGTTTCAAAGATAGATCGACTATTTATTTGATAATAATAGAAACTAACGTTTATATTTACATATACTATATTTATTTGAATTTGAGTCAAATATGGACCATTCAAATGAACTAATATTAACAATACGGTGTATTCAATTTTGTCATATCAGTATGTTAAGGTAGAATCTTCTAAATCGCAATTGTGTAATGTTAAATTCATGATTATAGACTTTTCTCGGCCATAAATTGACTTCACTTCAATAAATGGTTGAAACATATTTGCATTTGTAATATTTAATTCAAATTTTTAACCTTAGATTTAATTTATCTCAATTGTTTTATGTTAAAATTATGGCTATCGATTTTTGTTAACCATAGATCGACTATTTATTTGATAATAATAGAAATTGAGTTTTATATTTACATATACTATATTTATTTGAATTTGAGTCAAATATGGACCATTCAAATGAACTAATATTAACAATACGGTGTATTCAATTTTATCATATTAGTATGTTAAGGTCGAATCTTCTAAATACAAATTGTGTAATGTTAAATTCATCATTATGGACTTTTCTCAACCATAAATTGACTTCATATCAATAAATGGTTGAAACATATAAGGTGCATATTTGCATTTGTATTATTTAATTCAATTTTTTAACCTTAGGTTTAATTTAACTCAATTATTTAATGTTAAAATTATAGCTATCGAATTTTTTCAAAGATATATAGACTATTTATTTGATAATAATAGAAAATAACGATTATATTGACATATAATATATTTATTTGAATTTGAGTCAAATATGGACCATTCAAATGAACTAATATTAACAATACGGTGTATTCAATTTTGTCATATCAGTATGTTAAGGTCGAATGTTCTAAATCGCAATTGTGTAATGGTAAATTCATGATTATGGACTTTTCTCAACCATAAATTGACTTCATATCAATAAATGGTTGAAACATATAAGGTGCATATTTGCATTTGTATTATTTAATTCAATTTTTTAACCTTAGGTTTAATTTATCTCAATTATTTAATGTTAAAATTATGGCTATCGAATTGTTTCAAAGATAGATCGACTATTTATTTCATAATAATAGAAACTAACGTTTATATTTACATATACTATATTTATTTAAATTTGAGTCAAATATGGACCATTCAAATGAACTAATATTAACAATACTGTGTATTCCATTTTGTCATATTAGTATGTTAAGGTCGAATCTTCTAAATCGCAATTGTGTAATGTTAAATTCATGATTATGGACTTTTCTCAACCATAAATTGACTTCACTTCAATAAATGGTTGAAACATATAAGGTGCATATTTGCATTTGTATTATTTAATTTAATTTTTTAACCTTAGGTTTAATTTAACTCAATTATTTAATCTTAAAATTATAGCTATCGAACTCTTTCAAAGATAGATCGACTATTTATATCATAATAATAGAAACTAACGTTTATATTTACATATACTATATTTATTTAAATTTGAGTCAAATATGGACCATTCAAATGAACTAATATTAACAATACGGTGTATTCCATTTTGTCATATTAGTATGTTAAGGTCGAAACTTCTAAATCGCAATTGTGTAATGTTAAATTCATGATTATGAACTTTTCTCAACCATAAATTGACTTCACTTCAATAAATGGTTGAAACTTATAAGGTGCATATTTGCATTTGTATTATTTAATTTAATTTTTTAACCTTAGGTTTAATTTAACTCAATTATTTAATCTTAAAATTATAGCTATCGAACTTTTTCAAAGATAGATCGACTAATTATTTGATAATAATAGAAACTAACGTTTATATTTACATATACTATATTTATTTGAATTTGAGTCAAATATGGACCATTCAAATGAACTAATATTAACAATACGGTGTATTCAATTTTGTCATATCAGTATGTTAAGGTCGAATCTTCTAAATCCCAATTGTGTAATGTTAAATTCATGATTATGGACTTTTCTCAACCATAAATTGACTTCATATCAATCAAGGGTTGAAACTTATAAGGGGCACATTTGCATTTGTAATATTTAATTTAATTTTTTAACGTTATATTTACTTTATCTCAATTGTTTAATGTTAAAATTATGGCTATCGATTTTTGTCAACCATAGATAGATTATTTATTTGATAATAATGGTAACTAACGTTTATATTTACATATACTATATTTATTTGAATTTGAGTCAAATATGGACAATTCAAATGAACTAATATTAACAATACGGTGTATTCAATTTTGTCATATTAGTATGTTAAGGTCGAATCTTCTAAATCCCAATTCTGTAATGTTAAATTCCTGATTATGGACTTTTCTCAACCATAAATTGACTTCATATCAATAAATGGTTGAAACATATAAGGTGCATATTTGCATTTGTGTTATTTAATTCAATTTGTTAACCTTTGGTTTAATTTATCTCAATTATTTAATGTTAAAATTATGGCTATCGAATTGTTTCAAAGATAGATCGACTATTTATTTGATAATAATAGAAACTAACGTTTATATTTACATATATTATCTTTATTTGAATTTGAGTCAAATATGGACCATTCAAATGAACTAATATTAACAATACGGTGTATTCAATTTTGTCATATCAGTATGTTAAGGTCGAATCTTCTAAATCGCAATTGTGTAACGGTAAATTCATGATTATGGACTTTTCTCAACCATAAATTGACTTCATATCAATAAATGGTTGAAACATATAAGGTGCATATTTGCATTTGTATTATTTAATTCAATTTTTTAACCTTAGGTTTAATTTATCTCAATTATTTAATGTTAAAATTATGGCTATCGAATTGTTTCAAAGATAGATCGACTATTTATTTCATAATAATAGAAACTAACGTTTATATTTACATATACTATATTTATTTGAATTTGAGTCAAATATGGACCATTCAAATGAACTAATATTAACAATACGGTGTATTCCATTTTGTCATATTAGTATGTTAAGGTCGAATCTTCTAACTCGCAATTGTGTAATGTTAAATTCATGATTATGGAATTTTCTCAACCATAAATTGACTTCACTTCAATAAATGGTTGAAACATATAAGGTGCATATTTGCATTTCTATTATTTAATTTAATTTTTTAACCTTAGGTTTAATTTAAGTCAATTATTTAATGTTAAAATTATGGCTATCGAATTGTTTCAAAGATAGATCGACTATTTATTTCATAATAATAGAAACTAACGTTTATATTTACATATACTATATTTATTTGAATTTGAGTCAAATATGGACCATTCAAATGAACTAATATTAACAATACGGTGTATTCCATTTTGTCATATTAGTATGTTAAGGTCGAATCTTCTAACTCGCAATTGTGTAATGGTAAATTCATGATTATGGACTTTTCTCAACCATAAATTGACTTCATATCAATAAATGGTTGAAACATATAAGGTGCATATTTGCATTTGTATTATTTAATTCAATTTTTTAACCTTAGGTTTAATTTATCTCAATTATTTAATGTTAAAATTATGGCTATCGAATTGTTTCAAAGATAGATCGACTATTTATTTCATAATAATAGAAACTAACGTTTATATTTATATATACTATATTTATTTGAATTTGAGTCAAATATGGACCATTCAAATGAACTAATATTAACAATACGGTGTATTCCATTTTGTCATATTAGTATGTTAAGGTCGAATCTTCTAACTCGTAATTGTGTAATGTTAAATTCATGATTATGGAATTTTCTCAATCATAAATTGACTTCACTTCAATAAATGGTTGAAACATATAAGGTGCATATTTGCATTTCTATTATTTAATTTAATTTTTTAACCTTAGGTTTAATTTAAGTCAATTATTTAATCTTAAAATTATAGCTATCGAACTTTTTCAAAGATAGATCGACTATTTATTTGATAATAATAGAAACTAACATTTATATTTACATATACTATATTTATTTGAATTTGAGTCAAATATGGACCATTCAAATGAACTAATATTAACAATACGGTGTATTCAATTTTGTCATATCAGTATGTTAAGGTCGAATCTTCTAAATCCCAATTGTGTAATGTTAAATTCATGATTATGGACTTTTCTCAACCATAAATTGACTTCATATCAATCAAGGGTTGAAACTTATAAGGGGCACATTTGCATTTGTAATATTTAATTTAATTTTTTAACGTTATATTTACTTTATCTCAATTGTTTAATGTTAAAATTATGGCTATCGATTTTTGTCAACCATAGATAGATTATTTATTTGATAATAATGGTAACTAACGTTTATATTTACATATACTATATTTATTTGAATTTGAGTCAAATATGGACAATTCAAATGAACTAATATTAACAATACGGTGTATTCAATTTTGTCATATTAGTATGTTAAGGTCGAATCTTCTAAATCCCAATTCTGTAATGTTAAATTCCTGATTATGGACTTTTCTCAACCATAAATTGACTTCATATCAATAAATGGTTGAAACATATAAGGTGCATATTTGCATTTGTGTTATTTAATTCAATTTGTTAACCTTTGGTTTAATTTATCTCAATTATTTAATGTTAAAATTATGGCTATCGAATTGTTTCAAAGATAGATCGACTATTTATTTGATAATAATAGAAACTAACGTTTATATTTACATATATTATCTTTATTTGAATTTGAGTCAAATATGGACCATTCAAATGAACTAATATTAACAATACGGTGTATTCAATTTTGTCATATCAGTATGTTAAGGTCGAATCTTCTAAATCGCAATTGTGTAACGGTAAATTCATGATTATGGACTTTTCTCAACCATAAATTGACTTCATATCAATAAATGGTTGAAACATATAAGGTGCATATTTGCATTTGTATTATTTAATTCAATTTTTTAACCTTAGGTTTAATTTATCTCAATTATTTAATGTTAAAATTATGGCTATCGAATTGTTTCAAAGATAGATCGACTATTTATTTCATAATAATAGAAACTAACGTTTATATTTACATATACTATATTTATTTGAATTTGAGTCAAATATGGACCATTCAAATGAACTAATATTAACAATACGGTGTATTCCATTTTGTCATATTAGTATGTTAAGGTCGAATCTTCTAACTCGCAATTGTGTAATGTTAAATTCATGATTATGGAATTTTCTCAACCATAAATTGACTTCACTTCAATAAATGGTTGAAACATATAAGGTGCATATTTGCATTTCTATTATTTAATTTAATTTTTTAACCTTAGGTTTAATTTAAGTCAATTATTTAATCTTAAAATTATAGCTATCGAACTTTTTCAAAGATAGATCGACTATTTATTTGATAATAATAGAAACTAACGTTTATATTTACATATACTATATTTATTTGAATTTGAGTCAAATATGGACCATTCAAATGAAATAATATTAACAATACGGTGTATTCAATTTTGTCATATAAGTATGTTAAGGTCGAATGTTCTAAATCGCAATTGTGTAATGGTAAATTCATGATTATGGACTTTTCTCAACCATAAATTGACTTCATATCAATAAATGGTTGAAACATATAAGGTGCATATTTGCATTTGTATTATTTAATTCAATTTTTTAACCTTAGGTTTAATTTATCTCAATTATTTAATGTTAAAATTATGGCTATCGAATTGTTTCAAAGATAGATCGACTATTTATTTCATAATAATAGAAACTAACGTTTATATTTACATATACTATATTTATTTGAATTTGAGTCAAATATGGACCATTCAAATGAACTAATATTAACAATACGGTGTATTCCATTTTGTCATATTAGTATGTTAAGGTCGAATCTTCTAACTCGCAATTGTGTAATGGTAAATTCATGATTATGGACTTTTCTCAACCATAAATTGACTTCATATCAATAAATGGTTGAAACATATAAGGTGCATATTTGCATTTGTATTATTTAATTCAATTTTTTAACCTTAGGTTTAATTTATCTCAATTATTTAATGTTAAAATTATGGCTATCGAATTGTTTCAAAGATAGATCGACTATTTATTTCATAATAATAGAAACTAACGTTTATATTTACATATACTATATTTATTTGAATTTGAGTCAAATATGGACCATTCAAATGAACTAATATTAACAATACGGTGTATTCCATTTTGTCATATTAGTATGTTAAGGTCGAATCTTCTAACTCGTAATTGTGTAATGTTAAATTCATGATTATGGAATTTTCTCAATCATAAATTGACTTCACTTCAATAAATGGTTGAAACATATAAGGTGCATATTTGCATTTCTATTATTTAATTTAATTTTTTAACCTTAGGTTTAATTTAAGTCAATTATTTAATCTTAAAATTATAGCTATCGAACTTTTTCAAAGATAGATCGACTATTTATTTCATAATAATAGAAACTAACGTTTATATTTACATATACTATATTTATTTGAATTTGAGTCAAATATGGACCATTCAAATGAACTAATATTAACAATACGGTGTATTCCATTTTGTCATATTAGTATGTTAAGGTCGAATCTTCTAACTCGTAATTGTGTAATGTTAAATTCATGATTATGGAATTTTCTCAATCATAAATTGACTTCACTTCAATAAATGGTTGAAACATATAAGGTGCATATTTGCATTTCTATTATTTAATTTAATTTTTTAACCTTAGGTTTAATTTAAGTCAATTATTTAATCTTAAAATTATAGCTATCGAACTTTTTCAAAGATAGATCGACTATTTATTTGATAATAATAGAAACTAACGTTTATATTTACATATACTATATTTATTTGAATTTGAGTCAAATATGGACCATTCAAATGAACTAATATTAACAATACGGTGTATTCAATTTTGTCATATCAGTATGTTAAGGTCGAATGTTCTAAATCGCAATTGTGTAATGGTAAATTCATGATTATGGACTTTTCTCAACCATAAATTGACTTCATATCTATAAATGGTTGAAACATATAAGGTGCATATTTGCATTTGTATTATTTAATTCAATTTTTTAACCTTAGGTTTAATTTATCTCAATTATTTAATGTTAAAATTATGGCTATCGAATTGTTTCAAAGATAGATCGACTATTTATTTCATAATAATAGAAACTAACATTTATATTTACATATACTATATTTATTTAAATTTGAGTCAAATATGGACCATTCAAATGAACTAATATTAACAATACGGTGTATTCCATTTTGTCATATTAGTATGTTAAGGTCGAATCTTCTAAATCGCAATTGTGTAATGTTAAATTCATGATTATGGACTTTTCTCAACCATAAATTGACTTCACTTCAATAAATGGTTGAAACTTATAAGGTGCATATTTGCATTTGTATTATTTAATTTAATTTTTTAACCTTAGGTTTAATTTAACTCAATTATTTAATCTTAAAATTATAGCTATCGAACTTTTTCAAAGATAGATCGACTATTTATTTGATAATAATAGAAACTAACGTTTATATTTACATATACTATATTTATTTGAATTTGAGTCAAATATGGACCATTCAAATGAACTAATATTACAAATACGGTGTATTCAATTTTGTAATATTAGTATCTTAAGGTCCAATCTTCTAAATCCCAATTGTGTAATGTTATATTCATGATTATGGACTTTTCTCAACCATAAATTGACTTCATATCAATAAATGGTTGAAACATATAAGGTGCATATTTGCATTTGTGTTATTTAATTCAATTTGTTAACCTTTGGTTTAATTTATCTCAATTATTTAATGTTAAAATTATGGCTATCGAATTGTTTCAAAGATAGATCGACTATTTATTTGATAATAATAGAAACTAACGTTTATATTTACATATATTATATTTATTTGAATTTGAGTCAAATATGGACCATTCAAATGAACTAATATTAACAATACGATGTATTCAATTTTGTCATATCAGTATGTTAAGGTCGAATCTTCTAAATCCCAATTGTGTAATGTTAAATTCATGATTATAGACTTTTCTCAACCATAAATTGACTTCATATCAATAAATGGTTGAAACATATAAGGTGCATATTTGCATTTGTATTATTTAATTCAATTTTTTAACCTTAGGTTTAATTTAACTCAATTATTTAAAGTTAAAATTATAGCTATCGAACTTTTTCAAAGATAGATCGACTATTTATTTGATAATAATAGAAACTAACGTTTATATTTACATATACTATATTTATTTGAATTTGAGTCAAATATGGACCATTCAAATGAACTAATATTACAAATACGGTGTATTCAATTTTGTAATATTAGTATCTTAAGGTCCAATCTTCTAAATCCCAATTGTGTAATGTTATATTCATGATTATGGACTTTTCTCAACCATAAATTGACTTCATATCAATCAAGGGTTGAAACTTATAAGGGGCACATTTGCATTTGTAATATTTAATTTAATTTTTTAACGTTATATTTACTTTATCTCAATTATTTAATGTTAAAATTATGGCTATCGATTTTTGTCAACCATAGATAGATTATTTTTTTGATAATAATAGTAACTAACGTTTATATTTACATATACTATATTTATTTGAATTTGAGTCAAATATGGACAATTCAAATGAACTAATATTAACAATACGGTGTATTCAATTTTGTCATATGAGTATGTTAAGGTCGAATCTTCTAAATCCCAATTCTGTAATGTTAAATTCATGATTATGGACTTTTCTCAACCATAAATTGACTTCATATCAATAAATGGTTGAAACATATAAGGTGCATATTTGCATTTGTGTTATTTAATTCAATTTGTTAACCTTTGGTTTAATTTATCTCAATTATTTAATGTTAAAATTATGGCTATCGAATTGTTTCAAAGATAGATCGACTATTTATTTGATAATAATAGAAACTAACGTTTATATTTACATATATTATATTTATTTGAATTTGAGTCAAATATGGACCATTCAAATGAACTAATATTAACAATACGGTGTATTCAATTTTGTCATATCAGTATGTTAAGGTCGAATCTTCTAAATCGCAATTGTGTAATGGTAAATTCATGATTATGGACTTTTCTCAACCATAAATTGACTTCATATCAATAAATGGTTGAAACATATAAGGTGCATATTTGCATTTGTATTATTTAATTCAATTTTTTAACCTTAGGTTTAATTTATCTGAATTATTTAATGTTAAAATTATGGCTATCGAATTGTTTGAAAGATAGATCGACTATTTATTTCATAATAATAGAAACTAACGTTTATATTTACATATACTATATTTTTTTGAATTTGAGTCAAATATGGGCCATTCAAATGAACTAATATTAACAATACGGTGTATTCCATTTTGTCATATTAGTATGTTAAGGTCGAATCTTCTAAATCGCAATTGTGTAATGTTAAATTCATGATTATGGACTTTTCTCAACCATAAATTGACTTCACTTCAATAAATGGTTGAAACATATCTGGTGCATATTTGCATTTCTATTATTTAATTTAATTTTTTAACCTTAGGTTTAATTTAACTCAATTATTTAATCTTAAAATTATAGCTATCGAACTTTTTCAAAGATAGATCGACTATTTATTTGATAATAATAGAAACTAACGTTTATATTTACATATACTATATTTATTTGAATTTGAGTCAAATATGGACCATTCAAATGAACTAATATTAACAATACGGTGTATTCCATTTTGTCATATCAGTATGTTAAGGTCGAATCTTCTAAATCGCAATTGTGTAATGTTAAATTCATGATTATGGACTTTTCTCAACCATAAATTGACTTCACTTCAATAAATGGTTGAAACATATAAGGTGCATATTTGCATTTGTATTATTTAATTTAATTTTTTAACCTTAGGTTTAATTTAACTCAATTATTTAATCTTAAAATTATAGCTATCGAACTTTTTCAAAGATAGATCGACTATTTATTTCATAATAATAGAAACTAACGTTTATATTTACATATACTATATTTATTTAAATTTGAGTCAAATATGGACCATTCAAATGAACTAATATTAACAATACGGTGTATTCCATTTTGTCATATTAGTATGTTAAGGTCGAATCTTCTAAATCGCAATTGTGTAATGTTAAATTCATGATTATGGACTTTTCTCAACCATAAATTGACTTCACTTCAATAAATGGTTGAAACTTATAAGGTGCATATTTGTATTTGTATTATTTAATTTAATTTTTTAACCTTAGGTTTAATTTAACTCAATTATTTAATCTTAAAATTATAGCTATCGAACTTTTTCAAAGATAGATCGACTATTTATTTGATAATAATAGAAACTAACGTTTATATTTACATATACTATATTTATTTGAATTTGAGTCAAATATGGACCATTCAAATGAACTAATATTAACAATACGGTGTATTCAATTTTGTCATATCAGTATGTTAAGGTCGAATCTTCTAAATCCCAATTGTGTAATGTTAAATTCATGATTATGGACTTTTCTCAACCATAAATTGACTTCATATCAATAAATGGTTGAAACATATAAGGTACATATTTGCATTTGTATTATTTAATTCAATTTTTTAACCTTAGGTTTAATTTATCTGAATTATTTAATGTTAAAATTATGGCTATCGAATTGTTTCAAAGATAGATCGACTATTTATTTGATAATAATAGAAACTAACGTTTATATTTACATATACTATATTTATTTGAATTTGAGTCAAATATGGACCATTCAACTGAACTAATATTAACAATACGGTGTATTCAATTTTGTCATGTCAGTATGTTAAGGTCGAATGTTCTAAATCGCAATTGTGTAATGGTAAATTCATGATTATGGACTTTTCTCAACCATAAATTGACTTCATATCAATAAATGGTTGAAACATATAAGGTGCATATTTGCATTTGTATTATTTAATTGAAATTTTTAACCTTAGGTTTAATTTATCTGAATTATTTAATGTTAAAATTATGGCTATCGAATTGTTTCAAAGATAGATCGACTATTTATTTCATAATAATAGAAACTAACGTTTATATTTACATATACTATATTTATTTGAATTTGAGTCAAATATGGGCCATTCAAATGAACTAATATTAACAATACGGTGTATTCAATTTTGTCATATCAGTATGTTAAGGTCGAATCTTCTAAATCGCAATTGTGTAATGGTAAATTCATGATTATGGACTTTTCTCAACCATAAATTAACTTCATATCAATAAATGGTTGAAACATATAAGGTGCATATTTGCATTTGTATTATTTAATTCAATTTCTTAACCTTAGGTTTAATTTATCTGAATTATTTAATGTTAAAATTATGGCTATCGAACTTTTTCAAAGATAGATCGACTATTTATTTGATAATAATAGAAACTAACGTTTATATTTACATATATTATATTTATTTGAATTTGAGTCAAATATGGACCATTCAAATGAACTAATATTAACAATACGGTGTATTCAATTTTGTCATATCAGTATGTTAAGGTCGAATCTTCTAAATCCCAATTGGGTAATGTTAAATTCATGATTATAGACTTTTCTCAACCATAAATTGACTTCATATCAATAAATGGTTGAAACATATAAGGTGCATATTTGCATTTGTATTATTTAATTCAATTTTTTAACCTTAGGTTTAATTTAACTCAATTATTTAATGTTAAAATTATAGCTATCGAACTTTTTCAAAGATAGATCGACTATTTATTTGATAATAATAGAAACTAACGTTTATATTTACATATACTATATTTATTTGAATTTGAGTCAAATATGGACCATTCAAATGAACTAATATTACAAATACGGTGTATTCAATTTTGTAATATTAGTATCTTAAGGTCCAATCTTCTAAATCCCAATTGTGTAATGTTATATTCATGATTATGGACTTTTCTCAACCATAAATTGACTTCATATCAATCAAGGTTTGAAACTTATAAGGGGCACATTTGCATTTGTAATATTTAATTTAATTTTTTAACGTTATATTTACTTTATCTCAATTGTTTAATGTTAAAATTATGGCTATCGATTTTTGTCAACCATAGATAGATTATTTTTTTGATAATAATAGTAACTAACGTTTATATTTACATATACTATATTTATTTTAATTTGAGTCAAATATGGACAATTCAAATGAACTAATATTAACAATACGGTGTATTCAATTTTGTCATATGAGTATGTTAAGGTCGAATCTTCTAAATCCCAATTCTGTAATGTTAAATTCATGATTATGGACTTTTCTCAACCATAAATTGACTTCATATCAATAAATGGTTGAAACATATAAGGTGCATATTTGCATTTGTGTTATTTAATTCAATTTGTTTAACCTTTGGTTTAATTTATCTCAATTATTTAATGTTAAAATTATGGCTATCGAATTGTTTCAAAGATAGATCGACTATTTATTTGATAATAATAGAAACTAACGTTTATATTTACATATATTATATTTATTTGAATTTGAGTCAAATATGGACCATTCAAATGAACTAATATTAACAATACGGTGTATTCAATTTTGTCATATCAGTATGTTAAGGTCGAATCTTCTAAATCGCAATTGTGTAATGGTAAATTCATGATTATGGACTTTTCTCAACCATAAATTGACTTCATATCAATAAATGGTTGAAACATATAAGGTGCATATTTGCATTTGTATTATTTAATTCAATTTTTTAACCTTAGGTTTAATTTATCTGAATTATTTAATGTTAAAATTATGGCTATCGAATTGTTTGAAAGATAGATCGACTATTTATTTCATAATAATAGAAACTAACGTTTATATTTACATATACTATATTTATTTGAATTTGAGTCAAATATGGGCCATTCAAATGAACTAATATTAACAATACGGTGTATTCCATTTTGTCATATTAGTATGTTAAGGTCGAATCTTCTAAATCGCAATTGTGTAATGTTAAATTCATGATTATGGACTTTTCTCAACCATAAATTGACTTCACTTCAATAAATGGTTGAAACATATCTGGTGCATATTTGCATTTCTATTATTTAATTTAATTTTTTAACCTTAGGTTTAATTTAACTCAATTATTTAATCTTAAAATTATAGCTATCGAACTTTTTCAAAGATAGATCGACTATTTATTTGATAATAATAGAAACTAACGTTTATATTTACATATACTATATTTATTTGAATTTGAGTCAAATATGGACCATTCAAATGAACTAATATTAACAATACGGTGTATTCAATTTTGTCATCTTAGTATGTTAAGGTCGAATGTTCTAAATCGCAATTGTGTAATGGTAAATTCATGATTATGGACTTTTCTCAACCATAAATTGACTTCATATCAATAAATGGTTGAAACATATAAGGTGCATATTTGCATTTGTATTATTTAATTCAATTTTTTAACCTTAGGTTTAATTTATCTCAATTATTTAATGTTAAAATTATGGCTATCGAATTGTTTCAAAAATAAATCGACTATTTATTTCATAATAATAGAAACTAACGTTTATATTTACATATACTATATTTATTTAAATTTGAGTCAAATATGGACCATTCAAATGAACTAATATTACAAATACGGTGTATTCAATTTTGTAATATTAGTATCTTAAGGTCCAATCTTCTAAATCCCAATTGTGTAATGTTATATTCATGATTATGGACTTTTCTCAACCATAAATTGACTTCATATCAATCAAGGTTTGAAACTTATAAGGGGCACATTTGCATTTGTAATATTTAATTTAATTTTTTAACGTTATATTTACTTTATCTCAATTGTTTAATGTTAAAATTATGGCTATCGATTTTTGTCAACCATAGATAGATTATTTTTTTGATAATAATAGTAACTAACGTTTATATTTACATATACTATATTTATTTTAATTTGAGTCAAATATGGACAATTCAAATGAACTAATATTAACAATACGGTGTATTCAATTTTGTCATATGAGTATGTTAAGGTCGAATCTTCTAAATCCCCAATTCTGTAATGTTAAATTCATGATTATGGACTTTTCTCAACCATAAATTGACTTCATATCAATAAATGGTTGAAACATATAAGGTGCATATTTGCATTTGTGTTATTTAATTCAATTTGTTAACCTTTGGTTTAATTTATCTCAATTATTTAATGTTAAAATTATGGCTATCGAATTGTTTCAAAGATAGATCGACTATTTATTTGATAATAATAGAAACTAACGTTTATATTTACATATATTATATTTATTTGAATTTGAGTCAAATATGGACCATTCAAATGAACTAATATTAACAATACGGTGTATTCAATTTTGTCATATCAGTATGTTAAGGTCGAATCTTCTAAATCGCAATTGTGTAATGGTAAATTCATGATTATGGACTTTTCTCAACCATAAATTGACTTCATATCAATAAATGGTTGAAACATATAAGGTGCATATTTGCATTTGTATTATTTAATTCAATTTTTTAACCTTAGGTTTAATTTATCTGAATTATTTAATGTTAAAATTATGGCTATCGAATTGTTTGAAAGATAGATCGACTATTTATTTCATAATAATAGAAACTAACGTTTATATTTACATATACTATATTTATTTGAATTTGAGTCAAATATGGGCCATTCAAATGAACTAATATTAACAATACGGTGTATTCCATTTTGTCATATTAGTATGTTAAGGTCGAATCTTCTAAATCGCAATTGTGTAATGTTAAATTCATGATTATGGACTTTTCTCAACCATAAATTGACTTCACTTCAATAAATGGTTGAAACATATCTGGTGCATATTTGCATTTCTATTATTTAATTTAATTTTTTAACCTTAGGTTTAATTTAACTCAATTATTTAATCTTAAAATTATAGCTATCGAACTTTTTCAAAGATAGATCGACTATTTATTTGATAATAATAGAAACTAACGTTTATATTTACATATACTATATTTATTTGAATTTGAGTCAAATATGGACCATTCAAATGAACTAATATTAACAATACGGTGTATTCAATTTTGTCATCTCAGTATGTTAAGGTCGAATGTTTCTAAATCGCAATTGTGTAATGGTAAATTCATGATTATGGACTTTTTCTCAACCATAAATTGACTTCATATCAATAAATGGTTGAAACATATAAGGTGCATATTTGCATTTGTATTATTTAATTCAATTTTTTAACCTTACGTTTAATTTATCTCAATTATTTAATGTTAAAATTATGGCTATCGAATTGTTTCAAAAATAAATCGACTATTTATTTCATAATAATAGAAACTAACGTTTATATTTACATATACTATATTTATTTAAATTTGAGTCAAATATGGACCATTCAAATGAACTAATATTAACAATACGGTGTATTCCATTTTGTCATATTAGTATGTTAAGGTCGAATCTTCTAAATCGCAATTGTGTAATGTTAAATTCATGATTATGGACTTTTCTCAACCATAAATTGACTTCACTTCAATAAATGGTTGAAACATATAAGGTGCATATTTGCATTTGTATTATTTAATTTAATTTTTTAACCTTAGGTTTAATTTAACTCAATTATTTAATCTTAAAATTATAGCTATCGAACTTTTTCAAAGATAGATCGACTATTTATTTCATAATAATAGAAACTAACGTTTATATTTACATATACTATATTTATTTAAATTTTAGTCAAATATGGACCATTCAAATGAACTAATATTAACAATACGGTGTATTCCATTTTGTCATATTAGTATGTTAAGGTCGAATCTTCTAAATCGCAATTGTGTAATGTTAAATTCATGATTATGGACTTTTCTCAACCATAAATTGACTTCACTTCAATAAATGGTTGAAACTTATAAGGTGCATATTTGCATTTGTATTATTTAATTTAATTTTTTAACCTTAGGTTTAATTTAACTCAATTATTTAATCTTAAATTTATAGCTATCGAACTTTTTCAAAGATAGATCGACTATTTATTTGATAATAATAGAAACTAACGTTTATATTTACATATACTATATTTATTTGAATTTGAGTCAAATATGGACCATTCAAATGAACTAATATTAACAATACGGTGTATTCAATTTTGTCATATCAGTATGTTAAGGTCGAATCTTCTAAATCCCAATTGTGTAATGTTAAATTCATGATTATGGACTTTTCTCAACCATAAATTGACTTCATATCAATAAATGGTTGAAACATATAAGGTGCATATTTGCATTTGTATTATTTAATTCAATTTTTTAACCTTAGGTTTAATTTATCTGAATTATTTAATGTTAAAATTATGGCTATCGAATTGTTTCAAAGATAGATCGACTATTTATTTGATAATAATAGAAACTAACGTTTATATTTACATATAATATATTTATTTGAATTTGAGTCAAATATGGACCATTCAAATGAACTAATATTAACAATACGGTGTATTCAATTTTGTCATATCAGTATGTTAAGGTCGAATCTTCTAAATCCCAATTGTATAATGGTAAATTCATGATTATGGACTTTTCTCAACCATAAATTGACTTCATATCAATAAATGGTTGAAACATATAAGGTGCATATTTGCATTTGTGTTATTTAATTCAATTTGTTAACCTTTGGTTTAATTTAACTCAATTATTTAATGTTAAAATTATAGCTATCGAACTTTTTCAAAGATAGATCGACTATTTATTTGATAATAATAGAAACTAACGTTTATATTTACATATACTATATTTATTTGAATTTGAGTCAAATATGGACCATTCAAATGAACAAATATTAACAATACGGTGTATTCAATTTTGTCATATTAGTATGTTAAGGTCGAATCTTCTAAATCCCAATTGTGTAATGTTAAATTCATGATTATGGACTTTTCTCAACCATAAATTGACTTCATATCAATCAATGGTTGAATCATATAAGGGTAATATTTGCATTTGTATTATTTAATTCAATTTTTTAACCTTAGGTTTAATTTAACTCAATTATTTAATGTTAAAATTATAGCTATCGAATTTTTTCAAAGATAGATAGACTATTTATTTGATAATAATAGAAACTAACGTTTATATTTACATATACTATATTTATTTGAATTTGAGTCAAATATGGACCATTCAAATGAACTAATATTAACAATACGGTGTATTCAATTTTGACATATCAGTATGTTAAGGTCGAATCTTCTAAATCGCAATTGTGTAATGTTAAATTCATGATTATGGACTTTTCTCAACCATAAATTGACTTCATATCAATCAATGGTTGAAACTTATAAGGGGCATATTTGCATTTGTAATATTTAATTCAAGTATTTAACGTTAGATTTAATTTATCTCAATTGTTTAATGTTAAAATTATGGCTATCGATTTTTGTCAACCATAGATAGACTATTTATTTGATAAGAATAGAAATTGAGGTGTATATTTACATATACAATATTTATTTGAATTTGAGTCAAATATGTACCATTGAAATGAACTAATATTAACAATACGGTGTATTCAATTTTGTCATATCAGTATCTTAAGGTCGAATCTTCTAATTCCCAATTGTGTAATGTTCAATTCATGATTATGGACTTTTCTCAACCATAAATTGACTTCATATCAATAAATGGTTGAAACATATAAGGTGCATATTTGCATTTGTATTATTTAATTCAATTTTTTAACGTTATCTTTACTTTATCTCAATTGTTTAATGTTAAAATTATGGCTATCGATTTTTGTCAACCATAGATAGACTATTTATTTGATAAGAATAGAAATTGAGGTGTATATTTACATATACTATATTTATTTGAATTTGAGTCAAATATGTACCATTCAAATGAACTAATATTAACAATACGGTGTATTCAATTTTGTCATATCAGTATCTTAAGGTCGAATCTTCTAATTCCCAATTGTGTAATGTTCAATTCATGATTATGGACTTTTCTCAACCATAAATTGACTTCATATCAATAAATGGTTGAAACATATAAGGTGCATATTTGCATTTGTATTATTTAATTCAATTTTTTAACGTTATCTTTACTTTATCTCAATTGTTTAATGTTAAAATTATGGCTATCGATTTTTGTCAACCATAGATAGACTATTTATTTGATAAGAATAGAAATTGAGGTGTATATTTACATATACTATATTTATTTGAATTTGAGTCAAATATGTACCATTCAAATGAACTAATATTAACAATACGGTGTATTCAATTTTGTCATATCAGTATGTTAAGGTCGAATCTTCTAAATCCCAATTGTGTAATGTTAAATTCATGATTATGGACTTTTCTCAACCATAAATTGACTTCATATCAATCCAGGGTTGAAACTTATAAGGGGCATATTTGCATTTGTAATATTTAATTCAAATATTTAACGTTAGATTTAATTTATCTCAATTGTTTAATGTTAAAATTATGGCTATCGATTTTTGTCAACCATAGATAGTTTATTTATTTGATAAGAATAGAAATTGAGGTGTATATTTACATATACTATATTTATTTGAATTTGAGTCAAATATGTACCATTCAAATGAACTAGTATTAACAATACGGTGTATTCCATTTTGTCATATTAGTATGTTAAGGTCGAATCTTCTAAATCCCAATTGTGTAATGTTAAATTCCTGATTATGGACTTTTCTCAACCATAAATTGACTTCATATCAATAAATGGTTGAAACATATAAGGTGCATATTTTCATTTGTATTATTTAATTCAATTTTTTAACCTTAGGTTTAATTTAACTCAATTATTTAATGTTAAAATTATAGCTATCGAATATTTTCAAAGATAGATCGACTATTTATTTGATAATAATAGAAAATAACGATTATATTGACATATAATATATTTATTTGAATTTGAGTCAAATATGGACCATTCAAATGAACTAATATTAACAATACGGTGTATTCAATTTTGTCATATCAGTATCTTAAGGTTGAATCTTCTAAATCCCAATTGTGTAATGTTAAATTCATGATTATGGACTTTTCTCAACCATAAATTGACTTCATATCAATCAATGGTTGAAATTATAACTGTAATATTTGCATTTGTAATATTTAATTCAATATTTTAACGTTAGATTTACTATCTCTCAATTGTTTAATGTTAAAATTATGGCTATCGATTTTTGTCAACCATAGATAGACTATTTATTTGATAAGAATAGAAATTGAGGTGTATATTTACATATACTATATTCATTTGAATTTGAGTCAAATATGGACCATTCCAATGAACTAATATTAACAATACGGTGTACTCAATTTTGTCATATCAGTATGTTAAGGTCGAATCTTCTAAATCGCAATTGTGTAATGGTAAATTCATGATTATGGACTTTTCTTAACCATAAATTGACTTCATATCAATAAATGGTTGAAACATATATGGTGCATATTTGCATTTTTATTATTTAATTCAATTTTTTAAACTTAGGTTTAATTTATCTCAATTATTTAATGTTAAAATTATGGCTATCGAATTGTTTCAAAGATAGATCGACTATTTATTTCATAATAATAGAAACTAACATTTATATTTACATATACTATATTTATTTGAATTTGAGTCAAATATGTACCATTCAAATGAACTAATATTAACAATACGGTGTATTCAATTTTGTCATATCAGTATGTTAAGGTCGAATCTTCTAAATCCCAATTGTGTAATGTTATATTCATGATTATGGACTTTTCTCAACCATAAATTGACTTCATATCAATCAAGGGTTGAAACTTATAAGGTGCATATTTGCATTTGTATTATTTAATTCAATTTTTTAACCTTAGGTTTAATTTAACTCAATTATTTAATGTTAAAATTATAGCTATCGAATTTTTTCAAAGATATATAGACTATTTATTTGATAGTAATAGAAACTAACGTTTATATTTACATATACTATATTTATTTGAATTTGAGTCAAATATGTACCATTCAAATGAACTAATATTAACAATACGGTGTATTCAATTTTGTCATATCAGTATGTTAAGGTCGAATCTTCTAAATCCCAATTGTGTAATGTTAAATTCATGATTATGGACTTTTCTCAACCATAAATTGACTTCATATCAATCAAGGGTTGAAACTTATAAGGGGCACATTTGCATTTGTAATATTTAATTTAATTTTTTAACGTTATATTTACTTTATCTCAATTGTTTAATGTTAAAATTATGGCTATCGATTTTTGTCAACCATAGATAGACTATTTATTTGATAAGAATAGAAATTGAGGTGTATATTTACATATACTATATTTATTTGAATTTGAGTCAAATATGGACCATTCAAATGAACTAATATTACAAATATGGTGTATTCAATTTTGTAATATTAGTATCTTAAGGTCCAATCTTCTAAATCCCAATTGTGTAATGTTATATTCATGATTATGGACTTTTCTCAACCATAAATTGACTTCATATCAATCAAGGGTTGAAACTTATAAGGGGCACATTTGCATTTGTAATATTTAATTTAATTTTTTAACGTTATATTTACTTTATCTCAATTGTTTAATGTTAAAATTATGGCTATCGAACTTTTTCAAAGATAGATCGACTATTTATTTGATAATAATAGAAACTAACGTTTATATTTACATATACTATATTTATTTGAATTTGAGTCAAATATGGACCATTCAAATGAACTAATATTAACAATACGGTGTATTCAATTTTGTCATATCAGTATGTTAAGGTCGAATGTTCTAAATCGCAATTGTGTAATGGTAAATTCATGATTATGGACTTTTCTCAACCATAAATTGACTTCATATCAATAAATGGTTGAAATTATAAGGGTAATATTTGCATTTGTAATATTTAATTCAAGTATTTAAGTTAGATTTACTTTCTCTCAATTGGTTAATGTTAAAATTATGGCTATCGATTTTTGTCAACCATAGATAGACTATTTATTTGATAAGAATTGAAATTGAGGTGTATATTTACATATACAATATTTATTTGAATTTGAGTCAAATATGTACCATTGAAATGAACTAATATTAACAACACGGTGTATTCAATTTTGTCATATCAGTATCTTAAGGTCGAATCTTCTAATTCCCAATTGTGTAATGTTCAATTCATGATTATGGACTTTTCTCAACCATAAATTGACTTCACTTCAATAAATGGTTGAAACTTATAAGGTGCATATTTGCATTTGTATTATTTAATTTAATTTTTTAACCTTAGGTTTAATTTAACTCAATTATTTAATCTTAAAATTATAGCTATCGAACTTTTTCAAAGATAGATCGACTATTTATTTGATAATAATAGAAACTAACGTTTATATTTACATATACTATATTTATTTGAATTTGAGTCAAATATGGACCATTCAAATGAACTAATATTACAAATACGGTGTATTCAATTTTGTAATATTAGTATCTTAAGGTCCAATCTTCTAAATCCCAATTGTGTAATGTTATATTCATGATTATGGACTTTTCTCAACCATAAATTGACTTCATATCAATCAAGGGTTGAAACTTATAAGGGGCACATTTGCATTTGTAATATTTAATTTAATTTTTTAACGTTATATTTACTTTATCTCAATTGTTTAATGTTAAAATTATGGCTATCGATTTTTGTCAACCATAGATAGATTATTTTTTTGATAATAATAGTAACTAACGTTTATATTTACATATACTATATTTATTTGAATTTGAGTCAAATATGGACAATTCAAATGAACTAATATTAACAATACGGTGTATTCAATTTTGTCATATTAGTATGTTAAGGTCGAATCTTCTAAATCCCAATTCTGTAATGTTAAATTCATGATTATGGACTTTTCTCAACCATAAATTGACTTCATATCAATAAATGGTTGAAACATATAAGGTGCATATTTGCATTTGTGTTATTTAATTCAATTTGTTAACCTTTGGTTTAATTTATCTCAATTATTTAATGTTAAAATTATGGCTATCGAATTGTTTCAAAGATGGATCGACTATTTATTTGATAATAATAGAAACTAACGTTTATATTTACATATATTATATTTATTTGAATTTGAGTCAAATATGGACCATTCAAATGAACTAATATTAACAATACGGTGTATTCAATTTTGTCATATCAGTATGTTAAGGTCGAATCTTCTAAATCGCAATTGTGTAATGGTAAATTCATGATTATGGACTTTTCTCAACCATAAATTGACTTCATATCAATAAATGGTTGAAACATATAAGGTGCATATTTGCATTTGTATTATTTAATTCAATTTTTTAACCTTAGGTTTAATTTATCTCAATTATTTAATGTTAAAATTATGGCTATCGAATTGTTTCATTGATAGATCGACTATTTATTTCATAATAATAGAAACTAACGTTTATATTTACATATACTATATTTATTTGAATTTGAGTCAAATATGGACCATTCAAATGAACTAATATTAACAATACGGTGTATTCAATTTTGTCATATCAGTATGTTAAGGTCGAATCTTCTAAATCGCAATAGTGTAATGTTAAATTCATGATTATGGACTTTTCTCAACCATAAATTGACTTCACTTCAATAAATGGTTGAAACATATAAGGTGCATATTTGCATTTCTATTATTTAATTTAATTTTTTCACCTTAGGTTTAATTTAACTCAATTATTTAATCTTAAAATTATAGCTATCGAACCTTTTCAAAGATAGATCGACTATTTATTTGATAATAATAGAAACTAACGTTTATATTTACATATACTATATTTATTTGAATTTGAGTCAAATATGGACCATTCAAATGAACTAATATTAACAATACGGTGTATTCAATTTTGTCATATCAGTATGTTAAGGTCGAATGTTCTAAATCGCAATTGTGTAATGGTAAATTCATGATTATGGACTTTTCTCAACCATAAATTGACTTCATATCAATAAATGGTTGAAACATATAAGGTGCATATTTGCATTTGTATTATTTAATTCAATTTTTTAACCTTAGGTTTAATTTATCTCAATTATTTAATGTTAAAATTATGGCTATCGAATTGTTTCAAAGATAGATCGACTATTTATTTCATAATAATAGAAACTAACGTTTATATTTACATATACTATATTTATTTAAATTTGAGTCAAATATGGACCATTCAAATGAACTAATATTAACTATACGGTGTATTCCATTTTGTCATATTAGTATGTTAAGGTCGAATCTTCTAAATCGCAATTGTGTAATGTTAAATTCATGATTATGGACTTTTCTCAACCATAAATTGACTTCATATCAATAAATTGTTGAAACATATAAGGTGCATATTTGCATTTGTATTATTTAATTAAATTTTTTAAGCTTAGGTTTAATTTAACTCAATTATTTAATGTTAAAATTATGGCTACCGAATTGTTTCAAAGATAGATCGACTATTTATTTCATAATAATAGAAACTAACGTTTATATTTACATATACTATATTTATTTAAATTTGAGTCAAATATGGATCATTCAAATGAACTAATATTAACAATACGGTGTATTCCATTTTGTCATATTAGTATGTTAAGGTCGAATCTTCTAAATCGCAATTGTGTAATGTTAAATTCATGATTATGGACTTTTCTCAACCATAAATTGACTTCACTTCAATAAATGGTTGAAACATATAAGGTGCATATTTGCATTTGTATTATTTAATTTAATTTTTTAACCTTTGGTTTAATTTAACTCAATTATTTAATCTTAAAATTATAGCTATCGAACTTTTTCAAAGATTGATCGACTATTTATTTCATAATAATAGAAACTAACGTTTATATTTACATATACTATATTTATTTAAATTTGAGTCAAATATGGACCATTCAAATGAACTAATATTAACAATACGGTGTATTCCATTTTGTCATATTAGTATGTTAAGGTCGAATCTTCTAAATCGCAATTTTGTAATGTTAAATTCATGATTATGGACTTTTCTCAACCATAAATTGACTTCACTTCAATAAATGGTTGAAACTTATAAGGTGCATATTTGCATTTGTATTATTTAATTTAATATTTTAACCTTAGGTTTAATTTAACTCAATTATTTAATCTTAAAATTATAGCTATCGAACTTTTTCAAAGATAGATTGACTATTTATTTGATAATAATAGAAACTAACGTTTATATTTACATATACTATATTTATTTGAATTTGAGTCAAATATGGACCATTCAAATGAACTAATATTAACAATACGGTGTATTCAATTTTGTCATATGAGTATGTTAAGGTCGAATCTTCTAAATCCCAATTGTGTAATGTTAAATTCATGATTATGGACTTTTCTCAACCATAAATTGACTTCATATCAATCAAGGGTTGAAACTTATAAGGGGCACATTTGCATTTGTAATATTTAATTTAATTTTTTAACGTTATATTTACTTTATCTCAATTGTTTAATGTTAAAATTATGGCTATCGATTTTTGTCAACCATAGATAGACTATTTATTTAATAAGAATAGAAATTGAGGTGTATATTTATATATACTATATTTATTTGAATTTGAGTCAAATATGTACCATTCAAATGAACTAATATTAACAATACGGTGTATTCAATTTTGTCATATCAGTATGTTAAGGTCGAATCTTCTAAATCCCAATTGTGTAATGTTAAATTCATGATTATGGACTTTTCTCAACCATAAATTGACTTCATATCAATCAAGGGTAGAAACTTATAAGGGGCACATTTGCATTTGTAATATTTAATTTAATTTTTTAACGTTATATTTACTTTATCTCAATTGTTTAATGTTAAAATTATGGCTATCGATTTTTGTCAACCATAGATAGACAATTTATTTGATAAGAATAGAAATTGAGGTGTATAATTACATATACTATATTTATTTGAATTTGAGTCAAATATGGACCATTCAAATGAACTAATATTACAAATACGGTGTATTCAATTTTGTAATATTAGTATCTTAAGCTCCAATCTTCTAAATCCCAATTGTGTAATGTTATATTCATGATTATGGACTTTTCTCAACCATAAAATGACTTCATATCAATCAAGGGTTGAAACTTATAAGGGGCAAATTTGCATTTGTAATATTTAATTTAATTTTTTAACATTATATTTACTTTATCTCAATTGTTTAATGTTAAAATTATGGCTATCGAACTTTTTCAAAGATAGATCGACTATTTATTTGATAATAATAGAAACTAACGTTTATATTTACATATACTATATTTATTTGAATTTGAGTCAAATATGGACCATTCAAATGAACTAATATTTACAATACGGTGTATTCAATTTTGTCATATCAGTATGTTAAGGTCGAATGTTCTAAATCGCAATTGTGTAATGGTAAATTCATGATTATGGACTTTTCTCAACCATAAATTGACTTCATATCAATAAATGGTTGAAATTATAAGGGTAATATTTGCATTTGTTATATTTAATTCAAGTATTTAAGTTAGATTTACTTTCTCTCAATTGGTTAATCTTAAAATTATGGCTATCGATTTTTGTCAACCATAGATAGACTATTTATTTGATAATAATAGTAACTAACGTTTATATTTACATATACTATATTTATTTGAATTTGAGTCAAATATGGACCATTCAAATGAACTAATATTACAAATACGGTGTATTCAATTTTGTAATATTAGTATCTTAAGGTCCAATCTTCTAAATCCCAATTGTGTAATGTTATATTCATGATTATGGACTTTTCTCAACCATAAATTGACTTCATATCAATCAAGGGTTGAAACTTATAAGGGGCACATTTGCATTTGTAATATTTAATTTAATTTTTTAACGTTATATTTACTTTATCTCAATTGTTTAATGTTAAAATTATGGCTATCGATTTTTGTCAACCATAGATAGATTATTTTTTTGATAATAATAGTAACTAACGTTTATATTTACATATACTATATTTATTTGAATTTGAGTCAAATATGGACAATTCAAATGAACTAATATTAACAATACGGTGTATTCAATTTTGTCATATTAGTATGTTAAGGTCGAATCTTCTAAATCAAAATTCTGTAATGTTAAATTCATGATTATGGACTTTTCTCAACCATAAATTGACTTCATACCAATAAATGGTTGAAACATATAAGGTGCATATTTGCATTTGTGTTATTTAATTCAATTTTTTAACCTTTGGTTTAATTTATCTCAATTATTTAATGTTAAAATTATGGCTATCGAATTGTTTCAAAGATAGATCGACTATTTATTTGATAATAATAGAAACTAACGTTTATATTTACATATATTATATTTATTTGAATTTGAGTCAAATATGGACCATTCAAATGAACTAATATTAACAATACGGTGTATTCAATTTTGTCATATCAGTATGTTAAGGTCGAATCTTCTAAATCGCAATTGTGTAATGGTAAATTCATGATTATGGACTTTTCTCAACCATAAATTGACTTCATATCAATAAATGGTTGAAACATATAAGGTGCATATTTGCATTTGTATTATTTAATTCAATTTTTTAACCTTAGGTTTAATTTATCTCAATTATTTAATGTTAAAATTATGGCTATCGAATTGTTTCAAAGATAGATCGACTATTTATTTCATAATAATAGAAACTAACGTTTATATTTACATATACTATATTTATTTAAATTTGAGTCAAATATGGACCATTCAAATGAACTAATATTAACTATACGGTGTATTCCATTTTGTCATATTAATATGTTAAGGTCGAATCTTCTAAATCGCAATTGTGTAATGTTAAATTCATGATTATGGACTTTTCTCAACCATAAATTGACTTCATATCAATAAATTGTTGAAACATATAAGGTGCATATTTGCATTTGTATTATTTAATTAAATTTTTTAACCTTAGGTTTAATTTAACTCAATTATTTAATGTTAAAATTATGGCTATCGAATTGTTTCAAAGATAGATCGACTATTTATTTCATAATAATAGAAACTAACGTTTATATTTACATATACTATATTTATTTAAATTTGAGTCAAATATGGACCATTCAAATGAACTAATATTAACAATACGGTGTATTCCATTTTGTCATATTAGTATGTTAAGGTCGAATCTTCTAAATCGCAATTGTGTAATGTTAAATTCATGATTATGGACTTTTCTCAACCATAAATTGACTTCACTTCAATAAATGGTTGAAACATATAAGGTGCATATTTGCATTTGTATTATTTAATTTAATTTTTAACATTAAGTTTAATTTAACTCAATTATTTACTCTTAAAATTATAGCTATCGAACTTTTCCAAAGATTGATCGACTATTTATTTCATAATAATAGAAACTAACGTTTATATTTACATATACTATATTTATTTAAATTTGAGTCAAATATGGACCATTCAAATGAACTAATATTAACAATACGGTGTATTCCATTTTGTCATATTAGTATGTTAAGGTCGAATCTTCTAAATCGCAATTGTGTAATGTTAAATTCATGATTATGGACTTTTCTCAACCATAAATTGACTTCACTTCAATAAATGGTTGAAACTTATAAGGTGCATATTTGCATTTGTATTATTTAATTCAAATATTTAACGTTAGATTTAATTTATCTCAATTGTTTAATGTTAAAATTATGGCTATCGATTTTTGTCAACCATAGATAGTTTATTTATTTGATAAGAATAGAAATTGAGGTGTATATTTACATATACTATATTTATTTGAATTTGAGTCAAATATGTACCATTCAAATGAACTAGTATTAACAATACGGTGTATTCAATTTTGTCATATGAGTATGTTAAGGTCGAATCTTCTAAATCCCAATTGTGTAATGTTAAATTCATGATTATGGACTTTTCTCAACCATAAATTGACTTCATATCAATCAAGGGTTGAAACTTATATGGGGCACATTTGCATTTGTAATATTTAATTTAATTTTTTAACGTTATATTTACTTTATCTCAATTGTTTAATGTTAAAATTATGGCTATCGATTTTTGTCAACCATAGATAGACTATTTATTTGATAAGAATAGAAATTGAGGTGTATATTTGCATATACTATATTTATTTGAATTTGAGTCAAATATGTACCATTCAAATGAACTAATATTACAATACGGTGTATTCAATTTTGTCATATCAGTATGTTAAGGTCGAATCTTCTAAATCCCAATTGTGTAATGTTAAATTCATGATTATGGACTTTTCTCAACCATAAATTGACTTCATATCAATCAAGGGTTGAAACTTATAAGAGGCACATTTGCATTTGTAATATTTAATTTAATTTTTTAACGTTATATTTACTTTATCTCAATTGTTTAATGTTAAAATTATGGCTATCGATTTTTGTCAACCATAGATAGACAATTTATTTGATAAGAATAGAAATTGAGGTGTATATTTACATATACTATATTTATTTGAATTTGAGTCAAATATGGACCATTCAAATGAACTAATATTACAAATACGGTGTATTCAATTTTGTAATATTAGTATCTTAAGGTCCAATCTTCTAAATCCCAATTGTGTAATGTTATATTCATGATTATGGACTTTTCTCAACCATAAATTGACTTCATATCAATCAAGGGTTGAAACTTATAAGGGGCACATTTGCATTTGTAATATTTAATTTAATTTTTTAACGTTATATTTACTTTATCTCAATTGTTTAATGTTAAAATTATGGCTATCGAACTTTTTCAAAGATAGATCGACTATTTATTTGATAATAATAGTAACTAACGTTTATATTTACATATACTATATTTATTTGAATTTGAGTCAAATATGGACCATTCAAATGAACTAATATTAACAATACGGTGTATTCAATTTTGTCATATCAGTATGTTAAGGTCGAATCTTCTAAATCGCAATTGTGTAATGTTAAATTCATGATTATGGACTTTTCTCAACCATAAATTGACTTCATATCAATAAATGGTTGAAACATATAAGGTGCATATTTGCATTTCTATTATTTAATTTAATTTTTTAACCTTAGGTTTAATTTAACTCAATTATTTAATCTTAAAATTATAGCTATCGAACTTTTTCAAAGATAGATCGACTATTTATTTGATAATAATAGAAACTAACGTTTATATTTACATATACTATATTTATTTGAATTTGAGTCAAATATGGACCATTCAAATGAACTAATATTAACAATACGGTGTATTCAATTTTGTCATATCAGTATGTTAAGGTCGAATCTTCTAAATCGCAATTGTGTAATGGTAAATTCATGATTATGGACTTTTCTCAACCATAAATTGACTTCATATCAATAAATGGTTGAAACATATAAGGTGCATATTTGCATTTGTATTATTTAATTCAATTTTTTAACCTTAGGTTTAATTTATCTCAATTATTTAATGTTAAAATTATGGCTATCGAATTGTTTCAAAGATAGATCGACTATTTATTTCATAATAATAGAAACTAACGTTTATATTTACATATACTATATTTATTTAAATTTGAGTCAAATATGGACCATTCAAATGAACTAATATTAACTATACGGTGTATTCCATTTTGTCATATTAGTATGTTAAGGTCGAATCTTCTAAATCGCAATTGTGTAATGTTAAATTCATGATTATGGACTTTTCTCAACCATAAATTGACTTCATATCAATAAATTGTTGAAACATATAAGGTGCATATTTGCATTTGTATTATTTAATTAAATTTTTTAACCTTAGGTTTAATTTAACTCAATTATTTAATGTTAAAATTATGGCTATCGAATTGTTTCAAAGATAGATCGACTATTTATTTCATAATAATAGAAACTAACGTTTATATTTACATATACTATATTTATTTAAATTTGAGTCAAATATGGACCATTCAAATGAACTAATATTAACAATACGGTGTATTCCATTTTGTCATATTAGTATGTTAAGGTCGAATCTTCTAAATCGCAATTGTGTAATGTTAAATTCATGATTATGGACTTTTCTCAACCATAAATTGACTTCACTTCAACAAATGGTTGAAACATATAAGGTGCATATTTGTATTTGTATTATTTAATTTAATTTTTAACCTTAGGTTTAATTTAACTCAATTATTTAATCTTAAAATTATAGCTATCGAACTTTTTCAAAGATTGATCGACTATTTATTTCATAATAATAGAAACTAACGTTTATATTTACATATACTATATTTATTTAAATTTGAGTCAAATATGGACCATTCAAATGAACTAATATTAACAATACGGTGTATTCCATTTTGTCATATTAGTATGTTAAGGTCGAATCTTCTAAATCGCAATTGTGTAATGTTAAATTCATGATTATGGACTTTTCTCAACCATAAATTGACTTCACTTCAATAAATGGTTGAAACTTATAAGGTGCATATTTGCATTTGTATTATTTAATTTAATTTTTTAACCTTAGGTTTAATTTAACTCAATTATTTAATCTTAAAATTATAGCTATCGAACTTTTTCAAAGATAGATCGACTATTTATTTGATAATAATAGAAACTAACGTTTATATTTACATATACTATATTTATTTGAATTTGAGTCAAATATGGACCATTCAAATGAACTAATATTAACAATACGGTGTATTCAATTTTGTCATATGAGTATGTTAAGGTCGAATCTTCTAAATCCCAATTGTGTAATGTTAAATTCATGATTATGGACTTTTCTCAACCATAAATTGACTTCATATCAATCAAGGGTTGAAACTTATATGGGGCACATTTGCATTTGTAATATTTAATTTAATTTTTTAACGTTATATTTACTTTATCTCAATTGTTTAATGTTAAAATTATGGCTATCGATTTTTGTCAACCATAGATAGACTATTTATTTGATAAGAATAGAAATTGAGGTGTATATTTGCATATACTATATTTATTTGAATTTGAGTCAAATATGTACCATTCAAATGAACTAATATTACAATACGGTGTATTCAATTTTGTCATATCAGTATGTTAAGGTCGAATCTTCTAAATCCCAATTGTGTAATGTTAAATTCATGATTATGGACTTTTCTCAACCATAAATTGACTTCATATCAATCAAGGGTTGAAACTTATAAGGGGCACATTTGCATTTGTAATATTTAATTTAATTTTTTAACGTTATATTTACTTTATCTCAATTGTTTAATGTTAAAATTATGGCTATCGATTTTTGTCAACCATAGATAGACAATTTATTTGATAAGAATAGAAATTGAGGTGTATATTTACATATACTATATTTATTTGAATTTGAGTCAAATATGGACCATTCAAATGAACTAATATTACAAATACGGTGTATTCAATTTTGTAATATTAGTATCTTAAGGTCCAATCTTCTAAATCCCAATTGTGTAATGTTATATTCATGATTATGGACTTTTCTCAACCATATATTGACTTCATATCAATCAAGGGTTGAAACTTATAAGGGGCACATTTGCATTTGTAATATTTAATTTAATTTTTTAACGTTATATTTACTTTATCTCAATTGTTTAATGTTAAAATTATGGCTATCGAACTTTTTCAAAGATAGATCGACTATTTATTTGATAATAATAGAAACTAACGTTTATATTTACATATACTATATTTATTTGAATTTGAGTCAAATATGGACCATTCAAATGAACTAATATTTACAATACGGTGTATTCAATTTTGTCATATCAGTATGTTAAGGTCGAATCTTCTAAATCGCAATTGTGTAATGTTAAATTCATGATTATGGACTTTTCTCAACCATAAATTGACTTCACTTCAATAAATGGTTGAAACATATAAGGTGCATATTTGCATTTCTATTATTTAATTTAATTTTTTAACCTTAGGTTTAATTTAACTCAATTATTTAATCTTAAAATTATAGCTATCGAACTTTTTCAAAGATAGATCGACTATTTATTTGATAATAATAGAAACTAACGTTTATATTTACATATACTATATTTATTTGAATTTGAGTCAAATATGGACCATTCAAATGAACTAATATTAACAATACGGTGTATTCAATTTTGTCATATCAGTATGTTAAGGTCGAATCTTCTAAATCCCAATTGTGTAATGTTAAATTCATGATTATGGACTTTTCTCAACCATAAATTGACTTCATATCAATCAAGGGTTGAAACTTATAAGGGGCACATTTGCATTTGTAATATTTAATTTAATTTTTTAACGTTATATTTACTTTATCTCAATTGTTTAATGTTAAAATTATGGCTATCGATTTTTGTCAACCATAGATAGACTATTTATTTGATAAGAATAGAAATTGAGGTGTATATTTACATACACTATATTTATTTGAATTTGAGTCAAATATGGACCATTCAAATGAACTAATATTACAAATACGGTGTATTCAATTTTGTAATATTAGTATCTTAAGGTCCAATCTTCTAAATCCCAATTGTGTAATGTTATATTCATGATTATGGACTTTTCTCAACCATAAATTGACTTCATATCAATCAAGGGTTGAAACTTATAAGGGGCACATTTGCATTTGTAATATTTAATTTAATTTTTTAACGTTATATTTACTTTATCTCAATTGTTTAATGTTAAAATTATGGCTATCGAACTTTTTCAAAGATAGATCGACTATTTATTTGATAATAATAGAAACTAACGTTTATATTTACATATACTATATTTATTTGAATTTGAGTCAAATATGGACCATTCAAATGAACTAATATTAACAATACGGTGTATTCAATTTTGTTATATCAGTATGTTAAGGTCGAATGTTCTAAATCGCAATTGTGTAATGGTAAATTCATGATTGTGGACTTGTCTCAACCATAATTTGACTTCATATCAATAAATGGTTGAAATTATAAGGGTAATATTTGCATTTGTAATATTTAATTCAAGTATTTAAGTTAGATTTACTTTCTCTCAATTGGTTAATGTTAAAATTATGGCTATCGATTTTTGTCAACCATAGATAGACTATTTATTTGATAATAATAGTAACTAACGTTTATATTTACATATACTATATTTATTTGAATTCGAGTCAAATATGGACCATTCAAATGAACTAATATTACAAATACGGTGTATTCAATTTTGTAATATTAGTATCTTAAGGTCCAATCTTCTAAATCCCAATTGTGTAATGTTATATTCGTGATTATGGACTTTTCTCAACCATAAATTGACTTCATATCAATCAAGGGTTGAAACTTATAAGGGGCACATTTGCATTTGTAATATTTAATTTAATTTTTTAACGTTATATTTACTTTATCTCAATTGTTTAATGTTAAAATTATGGCTATCGATTTTTGTCAACCATAGATAGATTATTTTTTTGATAATAATAGTAACTAACGTTTATATTTACATATACTATATTTATTTGAATTTGAGTCAAATATGGACAATTCAAATGAACTAATATTAACAATACGGTGTATTCAATTTTCTCATATTAGTATGTTAAGGTCGAATCTTCTAAATCCCAATTCTGTAATGTTAAATTCATGATTATGGACTTTTCTCAACCATAAATTGACTTCATATCAATAAATGGTTGAATCATATAAGGTGCATATTTGCATTTCTATTATTTAATTTAATTTTTTCACCTTAGGTTTAATTTAACTCAATTATTTAATCTTAAAATTATAGCTATCGAACTTTTTCAAAGATAGATCGACTATTTATTTGATAATAATAGAAACTAACGTTTATATTTACATATACTATATTTATTTGAATTTGAGTCAAATATGGACCATTCAAATGAACTAATATTAACAATACGGTGTATTCAATTTTGTCATATCAGTATGTTAAGGTCGAATGTTCTAAATCGCAATTGTGTAATGGTAAATTCATGATTATGGACTTTTCTCAACCATAAATTGACTTCATATCAATAAATGGTTGAAACATATAAGGTGCATATTTGCATTTGTATTATTTAATTCAATTTTTTAACCTTAGGTTTAATTTATCTCAATTATTTAATGTTAAAATTATGGCTATCGAATTGTTTCAAAGATAGATCGACTATTTATTTCATAATAATAAAAACTAACGTTTATATTTACATATACTATATTTATTTGAATTTGAGTCAAATATGGACCATTCAAATGAACTAATATTAACAATACGGTGTATTCTATTTTGTCATATTAGTATGTTAAGGTCGAATCTTCTAAATCGCAATTGTGTAATGTTAAATTCATGAGTATGGACTTTTCTCATCCATAAATTGACTTCACTTCATAAATGGTTGAAACATATAAGGTGCATATTTGCATTTCTATTATTTAATTTAATTTTTTCACCTTAGGTTTAATTTAACTCAATTATTTAATCTTAAAATTATAGCTATCGAACTTTTTCAAAGATAGATCGACTATTTATTTGATAATAATAGAAACTAACGTTTATATTTACATATACTATATTTATTTGAATTTGAGTCAAATATGGACCATTCAAATGAACTAACATTAACAATACGGTGTTTTCAATTTTGTCATATCAGTATGTTAAGGTCGAATGTTCTAAATCGCAATTGTGTAATGGTAAATTCATGATTATGGACTTTTCTCAACCATAAATTGACTTCATATCAATAAATGGTTGAAACATATAAGGTGCATATTTGCATTTGTATTATTTAATTCAATTTTTTAACCTTAGGTTTAATTTATCTCAATTATTTAATGTTAAAATTATGGCTATCGAATTGTTTCAAAGATAGATCGACTATTTATTTCATAATAATAGAAACTAACGTTTATATTTACATATACTATATTTATTTAAATTTGAGTCAAATATGGACCATTCAAATGAACTAATATTAACAATACGGTGTATTCCATTTTGTCATATTAGTATGTTAAGGTCGAATCTTCTAAATCGCAATTGTGTAATGTTAAATTCATGATTATGGACTTTTCTCAACCATAAATTGACTTCATATCAATAAATTGTTGAAACATATAAGGTGCATATTTGCATTTGTATTATTTAATTCAATTTTTTAACCTTAGGTTTAATTTAACTCAATTATTTAATGTTAAAATTATGGCTATCGAATTGTTTCAAAGATAGATCGACTATTTATTTCATAATAATAGAAACTAACGTTTATATTTACATATACTATATTTATTTAAATTTGAGTCAAATATGGACCATTCAAATGAACTAATATTAACAATACGGTGTATTCAATTTTGTCATATCAGTATGTTAAGGTCGAATCTTCTAAATCCCAATTGTGTAATGTTAAATTCATGATTATGGACTTTTCTCAACCATAAATTGACTTCATATCAATCATGGGTTGAAACTTATAAGGGGCACATTTGCATTTGTAATATTTAATTTAATTTTTTAACGTTATATTTACTTTATCTCAATTGTTTAATGTTAAAATTATGGCTATCGATTTTTGTCAACCATAGATAGACTATTTATTTGATAAGAATAGAAATTGAGGTGTATATTTACATACACTATATTTATTTGAATTTGAGTCAAATATGGACCATTCAAATGAACTAATATTACAAATACGGTGTATTCAATTTGGTAATATTAGTATCTTAAGGTCCAATCTTCTAAATCCCAATTGTGTAATGTTATATTCATGATTATGGACTTTTCTCAACCATAAATTGACTTCATATCAATCAAGGGTTGAAACTTATAAGGGGCACATTTGCATTTGTAATATTTAATTTAATTTTTTAACGTTATATTTACTTTATCTCAATTGTTTAATGTTAAAATTATGGCTATCGAACTTTTTCAAAGATAGATCGACTATTTATTTGATAATAATAGAAACTAACGTTTATATTTACATATACTATATTTATTTGAATTTGAGTCAAATATGGACCATTCAAATGAACTAATATTAACAATACGGTGTATTCAATTTTTTCATATCAGTATGTTAAGGTCGAATGTTCTAAATCGCAATTGTGTAATGGTAAATTCATGATTGTGGACTTGTCTCAACCATAATTTGACTTCATATCAATAAATGGTTGAAATTATAAGGGTAATATTTGCATTTGTAATATTTAATTCAAGTATTTAAGTTAGATTTACTTTCTCTCAATTGGTTAATGTTAAAATTATGGCTATCGATTTTTGTCAACCATAGATAGACTATTTATTTGATAATAATAGTAACTAACGTTTATATTTACATATACTATATTTATTTGAATTCGAGTCAAATATGGACCATTCAAATGAACTAATATTACAAATACGGTGTATTCAATTTTGTAATATTAGTATCTTAAGGTCCAATCTTCTAAATCCCAATTGTGTAATGTTATATTCGTGATTATGGACTTTTCTCAACCATAAATTGACTTCATATCAATCAAGGGTTGAAACTTATAAGGGGCACATTTGCATTTGTAATATTTAATTTAATTTTTTAACGTTATATTTACTTTATCTCAATTGTTTAATGTTAAAATTATGGCTATCGATTTTTGTCAACCATAGATAGATTATTTTTTTGATAATAATAGTAACTAACGTTTATATTTACATATACTATATTTATTTGAATTTGAGTCAAATATGGACAATTCAAATGAACTAATATTAACAATACGGTGTATTCAATTTTCTCATATTAGTATGTTAAGGTCGAATCTTCTAAATCCCAATTCTGTAATGTTAAATTCATGATTATGGACTTTTCTCAACCATAAATTGACTTCATATCAATAAATGGTTGAAACATATAAGGTGCATATTTGCATTTGTGTTATTTAATTCAATTTCTTAACCTTTGGTTTAATTTATCTCAATTATTTAATGTTAAAATTATGGCTATCGAATTGTTTCAAAGATAGATCGACTATTTATTTGATAATAATAGAAACTAACGTTTATATTTACATATATTATATTTATTTGAATTTGAGTCAAATATGGACCATTCAAATGAACTAATATTAACAATACGGTGTATTCAATTTTGTCATATCAGTATGTTAAGGTCGAATCTTCTAAATCGCAATTGTGTAATGATAAATTCATGATTATGGACTTTTCTCAACCATAAATTGACTTCATATCAATAAATGGTTGAAACATATAAGGTGCATATTTGCATTTGTATTATTTAATTCAATTTTTTAACCTTAGGTTTAATTTATCTCAATTATTTAATGTTAAAATTATGGCTATCGAATTGTTTCAAAGATAGATCGACTATTTATTTCATAATAATAGAAACTAACGTTTATATTTACATATACTATATTTATTTGAATTTGAGTCAAATATGGACCATTCAAATGAACTAATATTAACAATACGGTGTATTCTATTTTGTCATATTAGTATGTTAAGGTCGAATCTTCTAAATCGCAATTGTGTAATGTTAAATTCATGATTATGGACTTTTCTCATCCATAAATTGACTTCACTTCATAAATGGTTGAAACATATAAGGTGCATATTTGCATTTGTATTATTTAATTTAATTTTTTCACCTTAGGTTTAATTTAACTCAATTATTTAATCTTAAAATTATAGCTATCGAACTTTTTCAAAGATAGATCGACTATTTATTTGATAATAATAGAAACTAACGTTTATATTTACATATACTATATTTATTTGAATTTGAGTCAAATATGGACCATTCAAATGAACTAATATTAACAATACGGTGTATTCAATTTTGTCATATCAGTATGTTAAGGTCGAATGTTCTAAATCGCAATTGTGTAATGGTAAATTCATGATTATGGACTTTTCTCAACCATAAATTGACTTCATATCAATAAATGGTTGAAACATATAAGGTGCATATTTGCATTTGTATTATTTAATTCAATTTTTTAACCTTAGGTTTAATTTATCTCAATTATTTAATGTTAAAATTATGGCTATCGAATTGTTTCAAAGATAGATCGACTATTTATTTCATAATAATAGAAACTAACGTTTATATTTACATATACTATATTTATTTAAATTTGAGTCAAATATGGACCATTCAAATGAACTAATATTAACAATACGGTGTATTCCATTTTGTCATATTAGTATGTTAAGGTCGAATCTTCTAAATCGCAATTGTGTAATGTTAAATTCATGATTATGGACTTTTCTCAACCATAAATTGACTTCATATCAATAAATTGTTGAAACATATAAGGTGCATATTTGCATTTGTATTATTTAATTCAATTTTTTAACCTTAGGTTTAATTTATCTCAATTATTTAATGTTAAAATTATGGCTATCGAATTGTTTCAAAGATAGATCGACTATTTATTTCATAATAATAGAAACTAACGTTTATATTTACATATACTATATTTATTTAAATTTGAGTCAAATATGGACCATTCAAATGAACTAATATTAACAATACGGTGTATTCCATTTTGTCATATTAGTATGTTAAGGTCGAATCTTCTAAATCGCAATTGTGTAATGTTAAATTCATGATTATGGACTTTTCTCAACCATAAATTGACTTCATATCAATAAATTGTTGAAACATATAAGGTGCATATTTGCATTTGTATTATTTAATTCAATTTTTTAACCTTAGGTTTAATTTAACTCAATTATTTAATGTTAAAATTATGGCTATCGAATTGTTTCAAAGATAGATCGACTATTTATTTCATAATAATAGAAACTAACGTTTATATTTACATATACTATATTTATTTAAATTTGAGTCAAATATGGACCATTCAAATGAACTAATATTAACAATACGGTGTATTCAATTTTGTCATATCAGTATGTTAAGGTCGAATCTTCTAAATCCCAATTGTGTAATGTTAAATTCATGATTATGGACATTTCTCATCCATAAATTGACTTCACTTCAATAAATGGTTGAAACATATAAGGTGCATATTTGCATTTCTATTATTTAATTTAATTTTTTCACCTTAGGTTTAATTTAACTCAATTATTTAATCTTAAAATTATAGCTATCGAACTTTTTCAAAGATAGATCGACTATTTATTTGATAATAATAGAAACTAACGTTTATATTTACATATACTATATTTATTTGAATTTGAGTCAAATATGGACCATTCAAATGAACTAATATTAACAATACGGTGTATTCAATTTTATCATATTAGTATGTTAAGGTCGAATCTTCTAAATACCAAATGTGTAATGTTAAATTCATCACTATGGACTTTTCTCAACCATAAATTGACTTCATATCAATAAATGGTTGAATCATATAAGGTGCATATTTGCATTTCTATTATTTAATTTAATTTTTTCACCTTAGGTTTAATTTAACTCAATTATTTAATCTTAAAATTATAGCTATCGAACTTTTTCAAAGATAGATCGACTATTTATTTGATAATAATAGAAACTAACTTTTATATTTACATATACTATATTTATTTGAATTTGAGTCAAATATGGACCATTCAAATGAACTAATATTAACAATACGGTGTATTCAATTTTGTCATATCAGTATGTTAAGGTCGAATGTTCTAAATCGCAATTGTGTAATGGTAAATTCATGATTATGGACTTTTCTCAACCATAAATTGACTTCATATCAATAAATGGTTGAAACATATAAGGTGCATATTTGCATTTGTATTATTTAATTCAATTTTTTAACCTTAGGTTTAATTTATCTCAATTATTTAATGTTAAAATTATGGCTATCGAATTGTTTCAAAGATAGATCGACTATTTATTTCATAATAATAGAAACTAACGTTTATATTTACATATACTATATTTATTTAAATTTGAGTCAAATATGGACCATTCAAATGAACTAATATTAACAATACGGTGTATTCCATTTTGTCATATTAGTATGTTAAGGTCGAATCTTCTAAATCGCAATTGTGTAATGTTAAATTCATGATTATGGACTTTTCTCAACCATAAATTGACTTCATATCAATAAATTGTTGAAACATATAAGGTGCATATTTGCATTTGTATTATTTAATTCAATTTTTTAACCTTAGGTTTAATTTAACTCAATTATTTAATGTTAAAATTATGGCTATCGAATTGTTTCAAAGATAGATCGACTATTTATTTCATAATAATAGAAACTAACGTTTATATTTACATATACTATATTTATTTAAATTTGAGTCAAATATGGACCATTCAAATGAACTAATATTAACAATACGGTGTATTCAATTTTGTCATATCAGTATGTTAAGGTCGAATCTTCTAAATCCCAATTGTGTAATGTTAAATTCATGATTATGGACATTTCTCATCCATAAATTAACTTCACTTCAATAAATGGTTGAAACATATAAGGTGCATATTTGCATTTCTATTATTTAATTTAATTTTTTCACCTTAGGTTTAATTTAACTCAATTATTTAATCTTAAAATTATAGCTATCGAACTTTTTCAAAGATAGATCGACTATTTATTTGATAATAATAGAAACTAACGTTTATATTTACATATACTATATTTATTTGAATTTGAGTCAAATATGGACCATTCAAATGAACTAATATTAACAATACGGTGTATTCAATTTTGTCATATCAGTATGTTAAGGTCGAATGTTCTAAATCGCAATTGTGTAATGGTAAATTCATGATTATGGACTTTTCTCAACCATAAATTGACTTCATATCAATAAATGGTTGAAACATATAAGGTGCATATTTGCATTTGTATTATTTAATTCAATTTTTTAACCTTAGGTTTAATTTATCTCAATTATTTAATGTTAAAATTATGGCTATCGAATTGTTTCAAAGATAGATCGACTATTTATTTCATAATAATAGAAACTAACGTTTATATTTACATATACTATATTTATTTAAATTTGAGTCAAATATGGACCATTCAAATGAACTAATATTAACAATACGGTGTATTCCATTTTGTCATATTAGTATGTTAAGGTCGAATCTTCTAAATCGCAATTGTGTAATGTTAAATTCATGATTATGGACTTTTCTCAACCATAAATTGACTTCATATCAATAAATTGTTGAAACATATAAGGTGCATATTTGCATTTGTATTATTTAATTAAATTTTTTAACCTTAGGTTTAATTTAACTCAATTATTTAATGTTAAAATTATGGCTATCGAATTGTTTCAAAGATAGATCGACTATTTATTTCATAATAATAGAAACTAACGTTTATATTTACATATACTATATTTATTTAAATTTGAGTCAAATATGGACCATTCAAATGAACTAATATTAACAATACGGTGTATTCAATTTTGTCATATCAGTATGTTAAGGTCGAATCTTCTAAATCCCAATTGTGTAATGTTAAATTCATGATTATGGACATTTCTCATCCATAAATTGACTTCACTTCAATAAATGGTTGAAACATATAAGGTGCATATTTGCATTTCTATTATTTAATTTAATTTTTTCACCTTAGGTTTAATTTAACTCAATTATTTAATCTTAAAATTATAGCTATCGAACTTTTTCAAAGATAGATCGACTATTTATTTGATAATAATAGAAACTAACGTTTATATTTACATATACTATATTTATTTGAATTTGAGTCAAATATGGACCATTCAAATGAACTAATATTAACAATACGGTGTATTCAATTTTATCATATTAGTATGTTAAGGTCGAATCTTCTAAATACCAAATGTGTAATGTTAAATTCATCACTATGGACTTTTCTCAACCATAAATTGACTTCATATCAATAAATGGTTGAATCATATAAGGTGCATATTTGCATTTCTATTATTTAATTTAATTTTTTCACCTTAGGTTTAATTTAACTCAATTATTTAATCTTAAAATTATAGCTATCGAACTTTTTCAAAGATAGATCGACTATTTATTTGATAATAATAGAAACTAACGTTTATATTTACATATACTATATTTATTTGAATTTGAGTCAAATATGGACCATTCAAATGAACTAATATTAACAATACGGTGTATTCAATTTTGTCATATCAGTATGTTAAGGTCGAATGTTCTAAATCGCAATTGTGTAATGGTAAATTCATGATTATGGACTTTTCTCAACCATAAATTGACTTCATATCAATAAATGGTTGAAACATATAAGGTGCATATTTGCATTTGTATTATTTAATTCAATTTTTTAACCTTAGGTTTAATTTATCTCA
Organism: Hippophae tibetana; assembly: GCA_037013495.1. Taxonomy (NCBI): domain Eukaryota; kingdom Viridiplantae; phylum Streptophyta; class Magnoliopsida; order Rosales; family Elaeagnaceae; genus Hippophae; species Hippophae tibetana. Next base: position 10,959,119 of record CM072805.1, on the reverse strand, counting down.
ATTATTTAATGTTAAAATTATGGCTATCGAATTGTTTCAAAGATAGATCGACTATTTATTTCATAATAATAGAAACTAACGTTTATATTTACATATACTATATTTATTTAAATTTGAGTCAAATATGGACCATTCAAATGAACTAATATTAACAATACGGTGTATTCCATTTTGTCATATTAGTATGTTAAGGTCGAATCTTCTAAATCCCAATTCTGTAATGTTAAATTCATGATTATGGACTTTTCTCAACCATAAATTGACTTCATATCAATAAATTGTTGAAACATATAAGGTGCATATTTGCATTTGTATTATTTAATTCAATTTTTTAACCTTAGGTTTAATTTAACTCAATTATTTAATGTTAAAATTATGGCTATCGAATTGTTTCAAAGATAGATCGACTATTTATTTCATAATAATAGAAACTAACGTTTATATTTACATATACTATATTTATTTAAATTTGAGTCAAATATGGACCATTCAAATGAACTAATATTAACAATACGGTGTATTCAATTTTGTCATATCAGTATGTTAAGGTCGAATCTTCTAAATCCCAATTGTGTAATGTTAAATTCATGATTATGGACATTTCTCATCCATAAATTGACTTCACTTCAATAAATGGTTGAAACATATAAGGTGCATATTTGCATTTCTATTATTTAATTTAATTTTTTCACCTTAGGTTTAATTTAACTCAATTATTTAATCTTAAAATTATAGCTATCGAACTTTTTCAAAGATAGATCGACTATTTATTTGATAATAATAGAAACTAACGTTTATATTTACATATACTATATTTATTTGAATTTGAGTCAAATATGGACCATTCAAATGAACTAATATTAACAATACGGTGTATTCAATTTTATCATATTAGTATGTTAAGGTCGAATCTTCTAAATACCAAATGTGTAATGTTAAATTCATCACTATGGACTTTTCTCAACCATAAATTGACTTCATATCAATAAATGGTTGAATCATATAAGGTGCATATTTGCATTTCTATTATTTAATTTAATTTTTTCACCTTAGGTTTAATTTAACTCAATTATTTAATCTTAAAATTATAGCTATCGAACTTTTTCAAAGATAGATCGACTATTTATTTGATAATAATAGAAACTAACGTTTATATTTACATATACTATATTTATTTGAATTTGAGTCAAATATGGACCATTCAAATGAACTAATATTAACAATACGGTGTATTCAATTTTGTCATATCAGTATGTTAAGGTCGAATGTTCTAAATCGCAATTGTGTAATGGTAAATTCATGATTATGGACTTTTCTCAACCATAAATTGACTTCATATCAATAAATGGTTGAAACATATAAGGTGCATATTTGCATTTCTATTATTTAATTCAATTTTTTAACCTTAGGTTTAATTTATCTCAATTATTTAATGTTAAAATTATGGCTATCGAATTGTTTCAAAGATAGATCGACTATTTATTTCATAATAATAGAAACTAACGTTTATATTTACATATACTATATTTATTTAAATTTGAGTCAAATATGGACCATTCAAATGAACTAATATTAACAATACGGTGTATTCCATTTTGTCATATTAGTATGTTAAGGTCGAATCTTCTAAATCGCAATTGTGTAATGTTAAATTCATGATTATGGACTTTTCTCAACCATAAATTGACTTCATATCAATAAATTGTTGAAACATATAAGGTGCATATTTGCATTTGTATTATTTAATTCAATTTTTTAACCTTAGGTTTAATTTAACTCAATTATTTAATGTTAAAATTATGGCTATGGAATTGTTTCAAAGATAGATCGACTATTTATTTCATAATAATAGAAACTAACGTTTATATTTACATATACTATATTTATTTAAATTTGAGTCAAATATGGACCATTCAAATGAACTAATATTAACAATACGGTGTATTCAATTTTGTCATATCAGTATGTTAAGGTCGAATCTTCTAAATCCCAATTGTGTAATGTTAAATTCATGATTATGGACATTTCTCATCCATAAATTGACTTCACTTCAATAAATGGTTGAAACATATAAGGTGCATATTTGCATTTCTATTATTTAATTTAATTTTTTCACCTTAGGTTTAATTTAACTCAATTATTTAATCTTAAAATTATAGCTATCGAACTTTTTCAAAGATAGATCGACTATTTATTTGATAATAATAGAAACTAACGTTTATATTTACATATACTATATTTATTTGAATTTGAGTCAAATATGGACCATTCAAATGAACTAATATTAACAATACGGTGTATTCAATTTTGTCATATCAGTATGTTAAGGTCGAATGTTCTAAATCGCAATTGTGTAATGGTAAATTCATGATTATGGACTTTTCTCAACCATAAATTGACTTCATATCAATAAATGGTTGAAACATATAAGGTGCATATTTGCATTTGTATTATTTAATTCAATTTTTTAACCTTAGGTTTAATTTATCTCAATTATTTAATGTTAAAATTATGGCTATCGAATTGTTTCAAAGATAGATCGACTATTTATTTCATAATAATAGAAACTAACGTTTATATTTACATATACTATATTTATTTAAATTTGAGTCAAATATGGACCATTCAAATGAACTAATATTAACAATACGGTGTATTCCATTTTGTCATATTAGTATGTTAAGGTCGAATCTTCTAAATCGCAATTGTGTAATGTTAAATTCATGATTATGGACTTTTCTCAACCATAAATTGACTTCATATCAATAAATTGTTGAAACATATAAGGTGCATATTTGCATTTGTATTATTTAATTAAATTTTTTAACCTTAGGTTTAATTTAACTCAATTATTTAATGTTAAAATTATGGCTATCGAATTGTTTCAAAGATAGATCGACTATTTATTTCATAATAATAGAAACTAACGTTTATATTTACATATACTATATTTATTTAAATTTGAGTCAAATATGGACCATTCAAATGAACTAATATTAACAATACGGTGTATTCCATTTTGTCATATTAGTATGTTAAGGTCGAATCTTCTAAATCGCAATTGTGTAATGTTAAATTCATGATTATGGACTTTTCTCAACCATAAATTGAATTCATATCAATAAATTGTTGAAACATATAAGGTGCATATTTGCATTTGTATTATTTAATTCAATTTTTTAACCTTAGGTTTAATTTAACTCAATTATTTAATGTTAAAATTATGGCTATCGAATTGTTTCAAAGATAGATCGACTATTTATTTCATAATAATAGAAACTAACGTTTATATTTACATATACTATATTTATTTGAATTTGAGTCAAATATGGACCATTCAAATGAACTAATATTAACAATACGGTGTATTCAATTTTATCATATTAGTATGTTAAGGTCGAATCTTCTAAATACCAAATGTGTAATGTTAAATTCATCACTATGGACTTTTCTCAACCATAAATTGACTTCATATCAATAAATGGTTGAATCATATAAGGTGCATATTTGCATTTCTATTATTTAATTTAATTTTTTCACCTTAGGTTTAATTTAACTCAATTATTTAATCTTAAAATTATAGCTATCGAACTTTTTCAAAGATAGATCGACTATTTATTTGATAATAATAGAAACTAACGTTTATATTTACATATACTATATTTATTTGAATTTGAGTCAAATATGGACCATTCAAATGAACTAATATTAACAATACGGTGTATTCAATTTTGTCATATCAGTATGTTAAGGTCGAATGTTCTAAATCGCAATTGTGTAATGGTAAATTCATGATTATGGACTTTTCTCAACCATAAATTGACTTCATATCAATAAATGGTTGAAACATATAAGGTGCATATTTGCATTTCTATTATTTAATTCAATTTTTTAACCTTAGGTTTAATTTATCTCAATTATTTAATGTTAAAATTATGGCTATCGAATTGTTTCAAAGATAGATCGACTATTTATTTCATAATAATAGAAACTAACGTTTATATTTACATATACTATATTTATTTAAATTTGAGTCAAATATGGACCATTCAAATGAACTAATATTAACAATACGGTGTATTCCATTTTGTCATATTAGTATGTTAAGGTCGAATCTTCTAAATCGCAATTGTGTAATGTTAAATTCATGATTATGGACTTTTCTCAACCATAAATTGACTTCATATCAATAAATTGTTGAAACATATAAGGTGCATATTTGCATTTGTATTATTTAATTCAATTTTTTAACCTTAGGTTTAATTTAACTCAATTATTTAATGTTAAAATTATGGCTATGGAATTGTTTCAAAGATAGATCGACTATTTATTTCATAATAATAGAAACTAACGTTTATATTTACATATACTATATTTATTTAAATTTGAGTCAAATATGGACCATTCAAATGAACTAATATTAACAATACGGTGTATTCAATTTTGTCATATCAGTATGTTAAGGTCGAATCTTCTAAATCCCAATTGTGTAATGTTAAATTCATGATTATGGACATTTCTCATCCATAAATTGACTTCACTTCAATAAATGGTTGAAACATATAAGGTGCATATTTGCATTTCTATTATTTAATTTAATTTTTTCACCTTAGGTTTAATTTAACTCAATTATTTAATCTTAAAATTATAGCTATCGAACTTTTTCAAAGATAGATCGACTATTTATTTGATAATAATAGAAACTAACGTTTATATTTACATATACTATATTTATTTGAATTTGAGTCAAATATGGACCATTCAAATGAACTAATATTAACAATACGGTGTATTCAATTTTATCATATTAGTATGTTAAGGTCGAATCTTCTAAATACCAAATGTGTAATGTTAAATTCATCACTATGGACTTTTCTCAACCATAAATTGACTTCATATCAATAAATGGTTGAATCATATAAGGTGCATATTTGCATTTCTATTATTTAATTTAATTTTTTCACCTTAGGTTTAATTTAACTCAATTATTTAATCTTAAAATTATAGCTATCGAACTTTTTCAAAGATAGATCGACTATTTATTTGATAATAATAGAAACTAACGTTTATATTTACATATACTATATTTATTTGAATTTGAGTCAAATATGGACCATTCAAATGAACTAATATTAACAATACGGTGTATTCAATTTTGTCATATCAGTATGTTAAGGTCGAATGTTCTAAATCGCAATTGTGTAATGGTAAATTCATGATTATGGACTTTTCTCAACCATAAATTGACTTCATATCAATAAATGGTTGAAACATATAAGGTGCATATTTGCATTTCTATTATTTAATTCAATTTTTTAACCTTAGGTTTAATTTATCTCAATTATTTAATGTTAAAATTATGGCTATCGAATTGTTTCAAAGATAGATCGACTATTTATTTCATAATAATAGAAACTAACGTTTATATTTACATATACTATATTTATTTAAATTTGAGTCAAATATGGACCATTCAAATGAACTAATATTAACAATACGGTGTATTCCATTTTGTCATATTAGTATGTTAAGGTCGAATCTTCTAAATCGCAATTGTGTAATGTTAAATTCATGATTATGGACTTTTCTCAACCATAAATTGACTTCATATCAATAAATTGTTGAAACATATAAGGTGCATATTTGCATTTGTATTATTTAATTCAATTTTTTAACCTTAGGTTTAATTTAACTCAATTATTTAATGTTAAAATTATGGCTATGGAATTGTTTCAAAGATAGATCGACTATTTATTTCATAATAATAGAAACTAACGTTTATATTTACATATACTATATTTATTTAAATTTGAGTCAAATATGGACCATTCAAATGAACTAATATTAACAATACGGTGTATTCAATTTTGTCATATCAGTATGTTAAGGTCGAATCTTCTAAATCCCAATTGTGTAATGTTAAATTCATGATTATGGACATTTCTCATCCATAAATTGACTTCACTTCAATAAATGGTTGAAACATATAAGGTGCATATTTGCATTTCTATTATTTAATTTAATTTTTTCACCTTAGGTTTAATTTAACTCAATTATTTAATCTTAAAATTATAGCTATCGAACTTTTTCAAAGATAGATCGACTATTTATTTGATAATAATAGAAACTAACGTTTATATTTACATATACTATATTTATTTGAATTTGAGTCAAATATGGACCATTCAAATGAACTAATATTAACAATACGGTGTATTCAATTTTGTCATATCAGTATGTTAAGGTCGAATGTTCTAAATCGCAATTGTGTAATGGTAAATTCATGATTATGGACTTTTCTCAACCATAAATTGACTTCATATCAATAAATGGTTGAAACATATAAGGTGCATATTTGCATTTGTATTATTTAATTCAATTTTTTAACCTTAGGTTTAATTTATCTCAATTATTTAATGTTAAAATTATGGCTATCGAATTGTTTCAAAGATAGATCGACTATTTATTTCATAATAATAGAAACTAACGTTTATATTTACATATACTATATTTATTTAAATTTGAGTCAAATATGGACCATTCAAATGAACTAATATTAACAATACGGTGTATTCCATTTTGTCATATTAGTATGTTAAGGTCGAATCTTCTAAATCGCAATTGTGTAATGTTAAATTCATGATTATGGACTTTTCTCAACCATAAATTGACTTCATATCAATAAATTGTTGAAACATATAAGGTGCATATTTGCATTTGTATTATTTAATTAAATTTTTTAACCTTAGGTTTAATTTAACTCAATTATTTAATGTTAAAATTATGGCTATCGAATTGTTTCAAAGATAGATCGACTATTTATTTCATAATAATAGAAACTAACGTTTATATTTACATATACTATATTTATTTAAATTTGAGTCAAATATGGACCATTCAAATGAACTAATATTAACAATACGGTGTATTCCATTTTGTCATATTAGTATGTTAAGGTCGAATCTTCTAAATCGCAATTGTGTAATGTTAAATTCATGATTATGGACTTTTCTCAACCATAAATTGAATTCATATCAATAAATTGTTGAAACATATAAGGTGCATATTTGCATTTGTATTATTTAATTCAATTTTTTAACCTTAGGTTTAATTTAACTCAATTATTTAATGTTAAAATTATGGCTATCGAATTGTTTCAAAGATAGATCGACTATTTATTTCATAATAATAGAAACTAACGTTTATATTTACATATACTATATTTATTTAAATTTGAGTCAAATATGGACCATTCAAATGAACTAATATTAACAATACGGTGTATTCAATTTTGTCATATCAGTATGTTAAGGTCGAATCTTCTAAATCCCAATTGTGTAATGTTAAATTCATGATTATGGACTTTTCTCAACCATAAATTGACTTCATATCAATCAAGGGTTGAAACTTATAAGGGGCACATTTGCATTTGTAATATTTAATTTAATTTTTTAACGTTATATTTACTTTATCTCAATTGTTTAATGTTAAAATTATGGCTATCGATTTTTGTCAACCATAGATAGACTATTTATTTGATAAGAATAGAAATTGAGGTGTATATTTACATACACTATATTTATTTGAATTTGAGTCAAATATGGACCATTCAAATGAACTAATATTACAAATACGGTGTATTCAATTTGGTAATATTAGTATCTTAAGGTCCAATCTTCTAAATCCCAATTGTGTAATGTTATATTCATGATTATGGACTTTTCTCAACCATAAATTGACTTCATATCAATCAAGGGTTGAAACTTATAAGGGGCACATTGGCATTTGTAATATTTAATTTAATTTTTTAACGTTATATTTACTTTATCTCAATTGTTTAATGTTAAAATTATGGCTATCGAACCTTTTCAAAGATAGATCGACTATTTATTTGATAATAATAGAAACTAACGTTTATATTTACATATACTATATTTATTTGAATTTGAGTCAAATATGGACCATTCAAATGAACTAATATTAACAATACGGTGTATTCAATTTTGTCATATCAGTATGTTAAGGTCGAATGTTCTAAATCGCAATTGTGTAATGGTAAATTCATGATTGTGGACTTGTCTCAACCATAATTTGACTTCATATCAATAAATGGTTGAAATTATAAGGGTAATATTTGCATTTGTAATATTTAATTCAAGTATTTAAGTTAGATTTACTTTCTCTCAATTGGTTAATGTTAAAATTATGGCTATCGATTTTTGTCAACCATAGATAGACTATTTATTTGATAATAATAGTAACTAACGTTTATATTTACATATACTATATTTATTTGAATTCGAGTCAAATATGGACCATTCAAATGAACTAATATTACAAATACGGTGTATTCAATTTTGTAATATTAGTATCTTAAGGTCCAATCTTCTAAATCCCAATTGTGTAATGTTATATTCGTGATTATGGACTTTTCTCAACCATAAATTGACTTCATATCAATCAAGAGTTGAAACTTATAAGGGGCACATTTGCATTTGTAATATTTAATTTAATTTTTTACCATTATATTTACTTTATCTCAATTGTTTAATGTTAAAATTATGGCTATCGATTTTTGTCAACCATAGATAGATTATTTTTTTGATAATAATAGTAACTAACGTTTATATTTACATATACTATATTTATTTGAATTTGAGTCAAATATGGACAATTCAAATGAACTAATATTAACAATACGGTGTATTCAATTTTCTCATATTAGTATGTTAAGGTCGAATCTTCTAAATCCCAATTCTGTAATGTTAAATTCATGATTATGGACTTTTCTCAACCATAAATTGACTTCATATCAATAAATGGTTGAAACATATAAGGTGCATATTTGCATTTGTGTTATTTAATTCAATTTGTTAACCTTTGGTTTAATTTATCTCAATTATTTAATGTTAAAATTATGGCTATCGAATTGTTTCAAAGATAGATCGACTATTTATTTGATAATAATAGAAACTAACGTTTATATTTACATATATTATATTTATTTGAATTTGAGTCAAATATGGACCATTCAAATGAACTAATATTAACAATACGGTGTATTCAATTTTGTCATATCAGTATGTTAAGGTCGAATCTTCTAAATCGCAATTGTGTAATGATAAATTCATGATTAATGACTTTTCTCAACCATAAATTGACTTCATATCAATAAATGGTTGAAACATATAAGGTGCATATTTGCATTTGTATTATTTAATTCAATTTTTTAACCTTAGGTTTAATTTATCTCAATTATTTAATGTTAAAATTATGGCTATCGAATTGTTTCAAAGATAGATCGACTATTTATTTCATAATAATAGAAACTAACGTTTATATTTACATATACTATATTTATTTGAATTTGAGTCAAATATGGACCATTCAAATGAACTAATATTAACAATACGGTGTATTCTATTTTGTCATATTAGTATGTTAAGGTCGAATCTTCTAAATCGCAATTGTGTAATGTTAAATTCATGATTATGGACTTTTCTCATCCATAAATTGACTTCACTTCAATAAATGGTTGAAACATATAAGGTGCATATTTGCATTTCTATTATTTAATTTAATTTTTTCACCTTAGGTTTAATTTAACTCAATTATTTAATCTTAAAATTATAGCTATCGAACTTTTTCAAAGATAGATCGACTATTTATTTGATAATAATAGAAACTAACGTTTATATTTACATATACTATATTTATTTGAATTTGAGTCAAATATGTACCATTCAAATGAACTAATATTAACAATACGGTGTATTCAATTTTGTCATATCAGTATGTTAAGGTCGAATGTTCTAAATCGCAATTGTGTAATGGTAAATTCATGATTATGGACTTTTCTCAACCATAAATTGACATCATATCAATAAATGGTTGAAACATATAAGGTGCATATTTGCATTTGTATTATTTAATTCAATTTTTTAACCTTAGGTTTAATTTATCTCAATTATTTAATGTTAAAATTATGGCTATCGAATTGTTTCAAAGATAGATCGACTATTTATTTCATAATAATAGAAACTAATGTTTATATTTACATATACTATATTTATTTAAATTTGAGTCAAATATGGACCATTCAAATGAACTAATATTAACAATACGGTGTATTCCATTTTGTCATATTAGTATGTTAAGGTCGAATCTTCTAAATCGCAATTGTGTAATGTTAAATTCATGATTATGGACTTTTCTCAACTATAAATTGACTTCATATCAATAAATTGTTGAAACATATAAGGTGCATATTTGCATTTGTATTATTTAATTAAATTTTTTAACCTTAGGTTTAATTTAACTCAATTATTTAATGTTAAAATTATGGCTATCGAATTGTTTCAAAGATAGATCGACTATTTATTTCATAATAATAGAAACTAACGTTTATATTTACATATACTATATTTATTTAAATTTGAGTCAAATATGGACCATTCAAATGAACTAATATTAACAATACGGTGTATTCCATTTTGTCATATTAGTATGTTAAGGTCGAATCTTCTAAATCGCAATTGTGTAATGTTAAATTCATGATTATGGACTTTTCTCAACCATAAATTGAATTCATATCAATAAATTGTTGAAACATATAAGGTGCATATTTGCATTTGTATTATTTAATTCAATTTTTTAACCTTAGGTTTAATTTAACTCAATTATTTAATGTTAAAATTATGGCTATCGAATTGTTTCAAAGATAGATCGACTATTTATTTCATAAAAATAGAAACTAACGTTTATATTTACATATACTATATTTATTTAAATTTGAGTCAAATATGGACCATTCAAATGAACTAATATTAACAATACGGTGTATTCAATTTTGTCATATCAGTATGTTAAGGTCGAATGTTCTAAATCGCAATTGTGTAATGGTAAATTCATGATTATGGACTTTTCTCAACCATAAATTGACTTCATATCAATAAATGGTTGAAACATATAAGGTGCATATTTGCATTTGTATTATTTAATTCAATTTTTTAACCTTAGGTTTAATTTATCTCAATTATTTAATTTTAAAATTATGGCTATCGAATTGTTTCAAAGATAGATCGACTATTTATTTCATAATAATAGAAACTAACGTTTATATTTACATATACTATATTTATTTAAATTTGAGTCAAATATGGACCATTCAAATGAACTAATATTAACAATACGATGTATTCCATTTTGTCATATTAGTATGTTATGGTCGAATTTTCTAAATCGCAATTGTGTAATGTTAAATTCATGATTATGGACTTTTCTCAACCATAAATTGACTTCATATCAATAAATTGTTGAAACATATAAGGTGCATATTTGCATTTGTATTATTTAATTAAATTTTTTAACCTTAGGTTTAATTTAACTCAATTATTTAATGTTAAAATTATGGCTATCGAATTGTTTCAAAGATAGATCGACTATTTATTTCATAATAATAGAAACTAACGTTTATATTTACATATACTATATTTATTTAAATTTGAGTCAAATATGGACCATTCAAATGAACTAATATTAACAATACGGTGTATTCCATTTTGTCATATTAGTATGTTAAGGTCGAATCTTCTAAATCGCAATTGTGTAATGTTAAATTCATGATTATGGACTTTTCTCAACCATAAATTGACTTCATATCAATAAATTGTTGAAACATATAAGGTGCATATTTGCATTTGTATTATTTAATTAAATTTTTTAACCTTAGGTTTAATTTAACTCAATTATTTAATGTTAAAATTATGGCTATCGAATTGTTTCAAAGATAGATCGACTATTTATTTTATAATAATAGAAACTAACGTTTATATTTACATATACTATATTTATTTAAATTTGAGTCAAATATGGACCATTCAAATGAACTAATATTAACAATACGGTGTATTCCATTTTGTCATATTAGTATGTTAAGGTCGAATCTTCTAAATCGCAATTGTGTAATGTTAAATTCATGATTATGGACTTTTCTCAACCATAAATTGAATTCATATCAATAAATTGTTGAAACATATAAGGTGCATATTTGCATTTGTATTATTTAATTCAATTTTTTAACCTTAGGTTTAATTTAACTCAATTATTTAATGTTAAAATTATGGCTATCGAATTGTTTCAAAGATAGATCGACTATTTATTTCATAAAAATAGAAACTAACGTTTATATTTACATATACTATATTTATTTAAATTTGAGTCAAATATGGACCATTCAAATGAACTAATATTAACAATACGGTGTATTCAATTTTGTCATATCAGTATGTTAAGGTCGAATGTTCTAAATCGCAATTGTGTAATGGTAAATTCATGATTATGGACTTTTCTCAACCATAAATTGACTTCATATCAATAAATGGTTGAAACATATAAGGTGCATATTTGCATTTGTATTATTTAATTCAATTTTTTAACCTTAGGTTTAATTTATCTCAATTATTTAATTTTAAAATTATGGCTATCGAATTGTTTCAAAGATAGATCGACTATTTATTTCATAATAATAGAAACTAACGTTTATATTTACATATACTATATTTATTTAAATTTGAGTCAAATATGGACCATTCAAATGAACTAATATTAACAATACGATGTATTCCATTTTGTCATATTAGTATGTTATGGTCGAATTTTCTAAATCGCAATTGTGTAATGTTAAATTCATGATTATGGAATTTTCTCAACCATAAATTGACTTCATATCAATAAATTGTTGAAACATATAAGGTGCATATTTGCATTTGTATTATTTAATTAAATTTTTTAACCTTAGGTTTAATTTAACTCAATTATTTAATGTTAAAATTATGGCTATCGAATTGTTTCAAAGATAGATCGACTATTTATTTCATAATAATAGAAACTAACGTTTATATTTACATATACTATATTTATTTAAATTTGAGTCAAATATGGACCATTCAAATGAACTAATATTAACAATACGGTGTATTCCATTTTGTCATATTAGTATGTTAAGGTCGAATCTTCTAAATCGCAATTGTGTAATGTTAAATTCATGATTATGGACTTTTCTCAACCATAAATTGACTTCATATCAATAAATTGTTGAAACATATAAGGTGCATATTTGCATTTGTATTATTTAATTAAATTTTTTAACCTTAGGTTTAATTTAACTCAATTATTTAATGTTAAAATTATGGCTATCGAATTGTTTCAAAGATAGATCGACTATTTATTTTATAATAATAGAAACTAACGTTTATATTTACATATACTATATTTATTTAAATTTGAGTCAAATATGGACCATTCAAATGAACTAATATTAACAATACGGTGTATTCCATTTTGTCATATTAGTATGTTAAGGTCGAATCTTCTAAATCGCAATTGTGTAATGTTAAATTCATGATTATGGACTTTTCTCAACCATAAATTGAATTCATATCAATAAATTGTTGAAACATATAAGGTGCATATTTGCATTTGTATTATTTAATTCAATTTTTTAACCTTAGGTTTAATTTAACTCAATTATTTAATGTTAAAATTATGGCTATCGAATTGTTTCAAAGATAGATCGACTATTTATTTCATAAAAATAGAAACTAACGTTTATATTTACATATACTATATTTATTTAAATTTGAGTCAAATATGGACCTTTCAAATGAACTAATATTAACAATACGGTGTATTCAATTTTGTCATATCAGTATGTTAAGGTCGAATGTTCTAAATCGCAATTGTGTAATGGTAAATTCATGATTATGGACTTTTCTCAACCATAAATTGACTTCATATCAATAAATGGTTGAAACATATAAGGTGCATATTTGCATTTGTATTATTTAATTCAATTTTTTAACCTTAGGTTTAATTTATCTCAATTATTTAATTTTAAAATTATGGCTATCGAATTGTTTCAAAGATAGATCGACTATTTATTTCATAATAATAGAAACTAACGTTTATATTTACATATACTATATTTATTTAAATTTGAGTCAAATATGGACCATTCAAATGAACTAATATTAACAATACGATGTATTCCATTTTGTCATATTAGTATGTTATGGTCGAATTTTCTAAATCGCAATTGTGTAATGTTAAATTCATGATTATGGACTTTTCTCAACCATAAATTGACTTCATATCAATAAATTGTTGAAACATATAAGGTGCATATTTGCATTTGTATTATTTAATTAAATTTTTTAACCTTAGGTTTAATTTAACTCAATTATTTAATGTTAAAATTATGGCTATCGAATTGTTTCAAAGATAGATCGACTATTTATTTCATAATAATAGAAACTAACGTTTATATTTACATATACTATATTTATTTAAATTTGAGTCAAATATGGACCATTCAAATGAACTAATATTAACAATACGGTGTATTCCATTTTGTCATATTAGTATGTTAAGGTCGAATCTTCTAAATCGCAATTGTGTAATGTTAAATTCATGATTATGGACTTTTCTCAACCATAAATTGACTTCACTTCAATAAATGGTTGAAACATATAAGGTGCATATTTGCATTTGTATTATTTAATTTAATTTTTTAACCTTAGGTTTAATTTAACTCAATTATTTAATCTTAAAATTATAGCTATCGAACTTTTTCAAAGATAGATCGACTATTTATTTCATAATAATAGAAACTAACGTTTATATTTACATATACTATATTTATTTGAATTTGAGTCAAATATGGACCATTCAAATGAACTAATATTAACAATACGGTGTATTCTATTTTGTCATATTAGTATGTTAAGGTCGAATCTTCTAAATCGCAATTGTGTAATGTTAAATTCATGATTATGGACTTTTCTCATCCATAAATTGACTTCACTTCAATAAATGGTTGAAACATATAAGGTGCATATTTGCATTTCTATTATTTAATTTAATTTTTTCACCTTAGGTTTAATTTAACTCAATTATTTAATCTTAAAATTATAGCTATCGAACTTTTTCAAAGATAGATCGACTATTTATTTGATAATAATAGAAACTAACGTTTATATTTACATATACTATATTTATTTGAATTTGAGTCAAATATGGACCATTCAAATGAACTAATATTAACAATACGGTGTATTCAATTTTGTCATATCAGTATGTTAAGGTCGAATGTTCTAAATCGCAATTGTGTAATGGTAAATTCATGATTATGGACTTTTCTCAACCATAAATTGACATCATATCAATAAATGGTTGAAACATATAAGGTGCATATTTGCATTTGTATTATTTAATTCAATTTTTTAACCTTAGGTTTAATTTATCTCAATTATTTAATGTTAAAATTATGGCTATCGAATTGTTTCAAAGATAGATCGACTATTTATTTCATAATAATAGAAACTAACGTTTATATTTACATATACTATATTTATTTAAATTTGAGTCAAATATGGACCATTCAAATGAACTAATATTAACAATACGGTGTATTCCATTTTGTCATATTAGTATGTTAAGGTCGAATCTTCTAAATCGCAATTGTGTAATGTTAAATTCATGATTATGGACTTTTCTCAACCATAAATTGACTTCATATCAATAAATTGTTGAAACATATAAGGTGCATATTTGCATTTGTATTATTTAATTAAATTTTTTAACCTTAGGTTTAATTTAACTCAATTATTTAATGTTAAAATTATGGCTATCGAATTGTTTCAAAGATAGATCGACTATTTATTTCATAATAATAGAAACTAACGTTTATATTTACATATACTATATTTATTTAAATTTGAGTCAAATATGGACCATTCAAATGAACTAATATTAACAATACGGTGTATTCCATTTTGTCATATTAGTATGTTAAGGTCGAATCTTCTAAATCGCAATTGTGTAATGTTAAATTCATGATTATGGACTTTTCTCAACCATAAATTGAATTCATATCAATAAATTGTTGAAACATATAAGGTGCATATTTGCATTTGTATTATTTAATTCAATTTTTTAACCTTAGGTTTAATTTAACTCAATTATTTAATGTTAAAATTATGGCTATCGAATTGTTTCAAAGATAGATCGACTATTTATTTCATAAAAATAGAAACTAACGTTTATATTTACATATACTATATTTATTTAAATTTGAGTCAAATATGGACCATTCAAATGAACTAATATTAACAATACGGTGTATTCAATTTTGTCATATCAGTATGTTAAGGTCGAATGTTCTAAATCGCAATTGTGTAATGGTAAATTCATGATTATGGACTTTTCTCAACCATAAATTGACTTCATATCAATAAATGGTTGAAACATATAAGGTGCATATTTGCATTTGTATTATTTAATTCAATTTTTTAACCTTAGGTTTAATTTATCTCAATTATTTAATTTTAAAATTATGGCTATCGAATTGTTTCAAAGATAGATCGACTATTTATTTCATAATAATAGAAACTAACGTTTATATTTACATATACTATATTTATTTAAATTTGAGTCAAATATGGACCATTCAAATGAACTAATATTAACAATACGATGTATTCCATTTTGTCATATTAGTATGTTATGGTCGAATTTTCTAAATCGCAATTGTGTAATGTTAAATTCATGATTATGGACTTTTCTCAACCATAAATTGACTTCATATCAATAAATTGTTGAAACATATAAGGTGCATATTTGCATTTGTATTATTTAATTAAATTTTTTAACCTTAGGTTTAATTTAACTCAATTATTTAATGTTAAAATTATGGCTATCGAATTGTTTCAAAGATAGATCGACTATTTATTTCATAATAATAGAAACTAACGTTTATATTTACATATACTATATTTATTTAAATTTGAGTCAAATATGGACCATTCAAATGAACTAATATTAACAATACGGTGTATTCCATTTTGTCATATTAGTATGTTAAGGTCGAATCTTCTAAATCGCAATTGTGTAATGTTAAATTCATGATTATGGACTTTTCTCAACCATAAATTGAATTCACTTCAATAAATGGTTGAAACTTATAAGGTGCATATTTGCATTTGTATTATTTAATTTAATTTTTTAACCTTAGGTTTAATTTAACTCAATTATTTAATCTTAAAATTATAGCTATCGAACTTTTTCAAAGATAGATCGACTATTTATTTGATAATAATAGAAACTAACGTTTATATTTACATATACTATATTTATTTGAATTTGAGTCAAATATGGACCATTCAAATGAACTAATATTAACAATACGGTGTATTCAATTTTGTCATATCAGTATGTTAAGGTCGAATCTTCTAAATCCCAATTGTGTAATGTTAAATTCATGATTATGGACTTTTCTCAACCATAAATTGACTTCATATCAATCAAGGGTTGAAACTTATAAGGGGCACATTTGCATATGTAATATTTATTTCAATATTTTAACGTTAGATTTACTTTATCTCAATTGTTTAATGTTAAAATTATGGCTAACGATTTTTGTCAACCATAGATAGACTATTTATTTGATAAGAATAGAAATTGAGGTGTATATTTACATATACTATATTTATTTGAATTTGAGTCAAATATGTACCATTGAAATGAAATAATATTAACAATACGGTGTATTCAATTTTGTCATATCAGTATCTTAAGGTCGAATCTTCTAATTCCCAATTGTGTAATGTTCAATTCATGATTATGGACTTTTCTCAACCATAAATTGACTTCATATCAATAAATGGTTGAAACATATAAGGTGCATATTTGCATTTGTATTATTTAATTCAATTTTTTAACCTTAGGTTTAATTTAACTCAATTATTTAATGTTAAAATTATAGCTATCGAACTTTTTCAAAGATAGATCGACTATTTATTTGATAATAATAGAAACTAACGTTTATATTTACATATACTATATTTATTTGAATTTGAGCCAAATATGGACCATTCAAATGAACTAATATTACAAATACGGTGTATTCAATTTTGTAATATTAGTATCTTAAGGTCCAATCTTCTAAATCCCAATTGTGTAATGTTATATTCATGATTATGGACTTTTCTCAACCATAAATTGACTTCATATCAATCAAGGGTTGAAACTTATAAGGGGCACATTTGCATTTGTAATATTTAATTTAATTTTTTAACGTTATATTTACTTTATCTCAATTGTTTAATGTTAAAATTATGGCTATCGATTTTTGTCAACCATAGATAGATTATTTTTTTGATAATAATAGTAACTAACGTTTATATTTACATATACTATATTTATTTGAATTTGAATCAAATATGGACAATTCAAATGAACTAATATTAACAATACGGTGTATTCAATTTTGTCATATTAGTATGTTAAGGTCGAATCTTCTAAATCCCAATTCTGTAATGTTAAATTCATAATTATGGACTTTTCTCAACCATAAATTGACTTCATATCAATAAATGGTTGAAACATATAAGGTGCATATTTGCATTTGTGTTATTTAATTCAATTTGTTAACCTTTGGTTTAATTTATCTCAATTATTTAATGTTAAAATTATGGCTATCGAATTGTTTCAAAGATAGATCGACTATTTATTTCATAATAATAGAAACTAACGTTTATATTTACATATACTATATTTATTTAAATTTGAGTCAAATATGGACCATTCAAATGAACTAATATTAACAATACGGTGTATTCCATTTTGTCATATTAGTATGTTAAGGTCGAATCTTCTAAATCGCAATTGTGTAATGTTAAATTCATGATTATGGACTTTTCTCAACCATAAATTGAATTCATATCAATAAATTGTTGAAACATATAAGGTGCATATTTGCATTTGTATTATTTAATTCAATTTTTTAACCTTAGGTTTAATTTAACTCAATTATTTAATGTTAAAATTATGGCTATCGAATTGTTTCAAAGATAGATCGACTATTTATTTCATAAAAATAGAAACTAACGTTTATATTTACATATACTATATTTATTTAAATTTGAGTCAAATATGGACCATTCAAATGAACTAATATTAACAATACGGTGTATTCAATTTTGTCATATTAGTATGTTAAGGTCGAATGTTCTAAATCGCAATTGTGTAATGGTAAATTCATGATTATGGACTTTTCTCAACCATAAATTGACTTCATATCAATAAATGGTTGAAACATATAAGGTGCATATTTGCATTTGTATTATTTAATTCAATTTTTTAACCTTAGGTTTAATTTATCTCAATTATTTAATTTTAAAATTATGGCTATCGAATTGTTTCAAAGATAGATCGACTATTTATTTCATAATAATAGAAACAAACGTTTATATTTACATATACTATATTTATTTAAATTTGAGTCAAATATGGACCATTCAAATGAACTAATATTAACAATACGATGTATTCCATTTTGTCATATTAGTATGTTATGGTCGAATTTTCTAAATCGCAATTGTGTAATGTTAAATTCATGATTATGGACTTTTCTCAACCATAAATTGACTTCATATCAATAAATTGTTGAAACATATAAGGTGCATATTTGCATTTGTATTATTTAATTAAATTTTTTAACCTTAGGTTTAATTTAACTCAATTATTTAATGTTAAAATTATGGCTATCGAATTGTTTCAAAGATAGATCGACTATTTATTTCATAATAATAGAAACTAACGTTTATATTTACATATACTATATTTATTTAAATTTGAGTCAAATATGGACCATTCAAATGAACTAATATTAACAATACGGTGTATTCCATTTTGTCATATTAGTATGTTAAGGTCGAATCTTCTAAATCGCAATTGTGTAATGTTAAATTCATGATTATGGACTTTTCTCAACCATAAATTGACTTCACTTCAATAAATGGTTGAAACATATAAGGTGCATATTTGCATTTGTATTATTTAATTTAATTTTTTAACCTTAGGTTTAATTTAACTCAATTATTTAATCTTAAAATTATAGCTATCGAACTTTTTCAAAGATTGATCGACTATTTATTTCATAATAATAGAAACTAACGTTTATATTTACATATACTATATTTATTTAAATTTGAGTCAAATATGGACCATTCAAATGAACTAATATTAACAATACGGTGTATTCCATTTTGTCATATTAGTATGTTAAGGTCGAATATTCTAAATCGCAATTGTGTAATGTTAAATTCATGATTATGGACTTTTCTCAACCATAAATTGAATTCACTTCAATAAATGGTTGAAACTTATAAGGTGCATATTTGCATTTGTATTATTTAATTTAATTTTTTAACCTTAGGTTTAATTTAACTCAATTATTTAATCTTAAAATTATAGCTATCGAACTTTTTCAAAGATAGATCGACTATTTATTTGATAATAATAGAAACTAACGTTTATATTTACATATACTATATTTATTTGAATTTGAGTCAAATATGGACCATTCAAATGAACTAATATTAACAATACGGTGTATTCAATTTTGTCATATCAGTATGTTAAGGTCGAATCTTCTAAATCCCAATTGTGTAATGTTAAATTCATGATTATGGACTTTTCTCAACCATAAATTGACTTCATATCAATCAAGGGTTGAAACTTATAAGGGGCACATTTGCATATGTAATATTTATTTCAATATTTTAACGTTAGATTTACTTTATCTCAATTGTTTAATGTTAAAATTATGGCTAACGATTTTTGTCAACCATAGATAGACTATTTATTTGATAAGAATAGAAATTGAGGTGTATATTTACATATACTATATTTATTTGAATTTGAGTCAAATATGTACCATTGAAATGAAATAATATTAACAATACGGTGTATTCAATTTTGTCATATCAGTATCTTAAGGTCGAATCTTCTAATTCCCAATTGTGTAATGTTCAATTCATGATTATGGACTTTTCTCAACCATAAATTGACTTCATATCAATAAATGGTTGAAACATATAAGGTGCATATTTGCATTTGTATTATTTAATTCAATTTTTTAACCTTAGGTTTAATTTAACTCAATTATTTAATGTTAAAATTATAGCTATCGAACTTTTTCAAAGATAGATCGACTATTTATTTGATAATAATAGAAACTAACGTTTATATTTACATATACTATATTTATTTGAATTTGAGCCAAATATGGACCATTCAAATGAACTAATATTACAAATACGGTGTATTCAATTTTGTAATATTAGTATCTTAAGGTCCAATCTTCTAAATCCCAATTGTGTAATGTTATATTCATGATTATGGACTTTTCTCAACCATAAATTGACTTCATATCAATCAAGGGTTGAAACTTATAAGGGGCACATTTGCATTTGTAATATTTAATTTAATTTTTTAACGTTATATTTACTTTATCTCAATTGTTTAATGTTAAAATTATGGCTATCGATTTTTGTCAACCATAGATAGATTATTTTTTTGATAATAATAGTAACTAACGTTTATATTTACATATACTATATTTATTTGAATTTGAATCAAATATGGACAATTAAAATGAACTAATATTAACAATACGGTGTATTCAATTTTGTCATATTAGTATGTTAAGGTCGAATCTTCTAAATCCCAATTCTGTAATGTTAAATTCATAATTATGGACTTTTCTCAACCATAAATTGACTTCATATCATTAAATGGTTGAAACATATAAGGTGCATATTTGCATTTGTGTTATTTAATTCAATTTGTTAACCTTTGGTTTAATTTATCTCAATTATTTAATGTTAAAATTATGGCTATCGAATTGTTTCAAAGATAGATCGACTATTTATTTGATAATAATAGAAACTAACGTTTATATTTACATATATTATATTTATTTGAATTTGAGTCAAATATGGATCATTCAAATGAACTAATATTAACAATACGGTGTATTCAATTTTGTCATATCAGTATGTTAAGGTCGAATCTTCTAAATCGCAATTGTGTAATGGTAAATTCATGATTATGGACTTTTCTCAACCATAAATTGACTTCATATCAATAAATGGTTGAAACATATAAGGTGCATATTTGCATTTGAATTATTTAATTCAATTTTTTAACCTTAGGTTTAATTTATCTCAATTATTTAATGTTAAAATTATGGCTATCGAATTGTTTCAAAGATAGATCGACTATTTATTTCATAATAATAGAAACTAACGTTTATATTTACATATACTATATTTATTTGAATTTGAGTCAAATATGGGCCATTCAAATGAACTAATATTAACAATACGGTGTATTCCATTTTGTCATATTAGTATGTTAAGGTCGAATCTTCTAAATCGCAATTGTGTAATGTTAAATTCATGATTATGGACTTTTCTCAACCATAAATTGACTTCACTTCAATAAATGGTTGAAACATATCTGGTGCATATTTGCATTTCTATTATTTAATTTAATTTTTTAACCTTAGGTTTAATTTAACTCAATTATTTAATCTTAAAATTATAGCTATCGAACTTTTTCAAAGATATATCGACTATTTATTTGATAATAATAGAAACTAACGTTTATATTTACATATACTATATTTATTTGAATTTGAGTCAAATATGGACTATTCAAATGAACTAATATTAACAATACGGTGTATTCAATTTTATCATATCAGTATGTTAAGGTCGAATGTTCTAAATCGCAATTGTGTAATGGTAAATTCATGATTATGGACTTTTCTCAACCATAAATTGACTTCATATCAATAAATGGTTGAAACATATAAGGTGCATATTTGCATTTGTATTATTTAATTCAATTTTTTGACCTTAGGTTTAATTTATCTCAATTATTTAATGTTAAAATTATGGCTATCGAATTGTTTCAAAGATAGATCGACTATTTATTTCATAATAATAGAAACTAACGTTTATATTTACATATACTATATTTATTTAAATTTGAGTCAAATATGGACCATTCAAATGAACTAATATTAACAATACGGTGTATTCCATTTTGTCATATTAGTATGTTAAGGTCCAATCTTCTAAATCGCAATTGTGTAATGTTAAATTCATGATTATGGACTTTTCTCAACCATAAATTGACTTCACTTCAATAAATGGTTGAAACATATAAGGTGCATATTTGCATTTGTATTATTTAATTTAATTTTTTAACCTTAGGTTTAATTTAACTCAATTATTTAATCTTAAAATTATAGCTATCGAACTTTTTCAAAGATAGATCGACTATTTATTTCATAATAATAGAAATGAACGTTTATATTTACATATACTATATTTATTTAAATTGGAGTCAAATATGGACCATTCAAATGAACTAATATTAACAATACGGTGTATTCCATTTTGTCATATTAGTATGTTAAGGTCGAATCTTCTAAATCGCAATTGTGTAATGTTAAATTCATGATTATGGACTTTTCTCAACCATAAATTGACTTCACTTCAATAAATGGTTGAAACTTATAAGGTGCATATTTGCATTTGTATTATTTAATTTAATTTTTTAACCTTAGGTTTAATTTAACTCAATTATTTAATCTTAAAATTATAGCTATCGAACTTTTTCAAAGATAGATCGACTATTTATTTGATAATAATAGAAACTAACGTTTATATTTACATATACTATATTTATTTGAATTTGAGTCAAATATGAACCATTCAAATGAACTAATATTAACAATACGGTGTATTCAATTTTGTCATATCAGTATGTTAAGGTCGAATCTTCTAAATCCCAATTGTGTAATGTTAAATTCATGATTATGGACTTTTCTCAACCATATATTGACTTCATATCAATCAAGGGTTGAAACTTATAAGGGGCACATTTGCATTTGTAATATTTAATTTAATTTTTTAACGTTATATTTACTTTATCTCAATTGTTTAATGTTAAAATTATGGCTATCGATTTTTGTCAACCATAGATAGATTATTTTTTTGATAATAATAGTAACTAACGTTTATATTTACATATACTATATTTATTTGAATTTGAGTCAAATATGGACCATTCAAATGAACTAATATTAACAATACTGGGTATTCAATTTTGTCATATCAGTATGTTAAGGTCGAATCTTCTAAATCCCAATTGTGTAATGTTAAATTCATGATTATGGACTTTTCTCAACCATAAATTGACTTCATATCAATCAAGGGTTGAAACTTATAAGGGGCACATTTGCATTTGTAATATTTAATTTAATTTTTTAAGGTTATATTTACTTTATCTCAATTGTTTAATGTTAAAATTATGGCTATCGATTTTTGTCAACCATAGATAGATTATTTTTTTGATAATAATAGTAACTAACGTTTATATATACATATACTATATTTATTTGAATTTGAGTCAAATATGGACCATTCAAATGGACTAATATTAACAATACGGTGTATTCAATTTTGTCATATTAGTATGTTAAGGTCGAATCTTCTAAATCCCAATTCTGTAATGTTAAATTCATGATTATGGACTTTTCTCAACCATAAATTGACTTCATATCAATAAATGGTTGAAACATATAAGGTGCATATTTGCATTTGTGTTATTTAATTCAATTTGTTAACCTTTGGTTTAATTTATCTCAATTATTTAATGTTAAAATTATGGCTATCGAATTGTTTCAAAGATAGATCGACTATTTATTTCATAATAATAGAAACTAACGTTTATATTTACATATATTATATTTATTTGAATTTGAGTCAAATATGGACCATTCAAAGGAACTAATATTAACAATACGGTGTATTCAATTTTGTCATATCAGTATGTTAAGGTCGAATCTTCTAAATCCCAATTGTGTAATGTTAAATTCATGATTATAGACTTTTCTCAACCATAAATTGACTTCATATCAATAAATTGTTGAAACATATAAGGTGCGTATTTGCATTTGTATTATTTAATTCAATTTTTTAACCTTAGGTTTAATTTAACTCAATTATTTAATGTTAAAATTATAGCTATCGAACTTTTTCAAAGATAGATCGACTATTTATTTGATAATAATAGAAACTAAGGTTTATATTTACATATACTATATTTATTTGAATTTGAGTCAAATATGGACCATTCAAATGAACTAATATTACAAATACGGTGTATTCAATTTTGTAATATTAGTATGTTAAGGTCCAATCTTCTAAATCCCAATTGTGTAATGTTAAATTCATGATTATGGACTTTTCTCAACCATAAATTGACTTCATATCAATCAAGGGTTGAAACTTATAAGGGGCACATTTGCATTTTTAATATTTAATTTAATTTTTTAACTTTATATTTACTTTATCTCAATTGTTTAATGTTAAAATTATGGCTATCGATTTTTGTCAACCATAGATAGATTATTTATTTGATAATAATAGTAATTAACGTTTATATTTACATATACTATATTTATTTGAATTTGAGTCAAATATGGACCATTAAAATGAACTAATATTAACAATACAGTGTATTCAATTTTGTCATATCAGTATCTTAAGGTCGAATCTTCTAATTCCCAATTGTGTAATGTTAAATTCATGATTATGGACTTTTCTCAACCATAAATTGACTTCATATCAATAAATTGTTGAAACATATAAGGTGCATATTTGCATTTGTATTATTTAATTCAATTTTTTAACCTTAGGTTTAATTTAACTCAATTATTTAATGTTAAAATTATAGCCATCGAACTTTTTCAAAGATAGATCGACTATTTATTTGATAATAATAGAAACTAACGTTTATATTTACATATACTATATTTATTTGAATTTGAATCAAATATGGACCATTCAAATGAACAAATATTAAGAATACGTTGTATTCAATTTTGTCATATTAGTATGTTAAGGTCGAATCTTCTAAATCCCAATTGTGTAATGTTAAATTCATGATTATGGACTTTTCTCAACCATAAATTGACTTCATATCAATAAATGGTTGAAACATATAAGGTGCATATTTGCATTTGTGTTATTTAATTCAATTTGTTAACCTTTAGTTTAATTTAACTCAATTATTTAATGTTAAAATTATGGCTATCGAATTGTTTCAAAGATAGATCGACTATTTATTTCATAATAATAGAAACTAACGTTTATATTTACATATACTATATTTATTTAAATTTGAGTCAAATATGGACCATTCAAATGAACTAATATTAACAATACGGTGTATTCCATTTTGTCATATTAGTATGTTAAGGTCGAATCTTCTAAATCGCAATTGTGTAATGTTAAATTCATGATTATGGACTTTTCTCAACCATAAATTGACTTCACTTCAATAAATGGTTGAAACATATAAGGTGCATATTTGCATTTGTATTATTTAATTTAATTTTTTAACCTTAGGTTTAATTTAACTCAATTATTTAATCTTAAAATTATAGCTATCGAACTTTTTCAAAGATTGATCGACTATTTATTTCATAATAATTGAAACTAACGTTTATATTTACATATACTATATTTATTTAAATTTGAGTCAAATATGGACCATTCAAATGAACTAATATTAAGAATACGGTGTATTCCATTTTGTCATATTAGTATGTTAAGGTCGAATCTTCTAAATCGCAATTGTGTAATGTTAAATTCATGATTATGGACTTTTCTCAACCATAAATTGACTTCACTTCAATAAATGGTTGAAACTTATAAGGTGCATATTTGCATTTGTATTATTTAATTTAATTTTTTAACCTTAGGTTTAATTTAACTCAATTATTTAATCTTAAAATTATTGCTATCGAACTTTTTCAAAGATAGATCGACTATTTATTTGATAATAATAGAAACTAACGTTTATATTTACATATACTATATTTATTTGAATTTGAGTCAAATATGGACCATTCAAATGAACTAATATTAACAATACGGTGTATTCAATTTTGTCATATCAGTATGTTAAGGTCGAATCTTCTAAATCCCAATTGTGTAATGTTAAATTCATGATTATGGACTTTTCTCAACCATAAATTGACTTCATATCAATCAAGGGTTGAAACTTATAAGGGGCACATTTGCATTTGTAATATTTAATTTAATTTTTTAACGTTATATTTACTTTATCTCAATTGTTTAATGTTAAAATTATGGCTATCGATTTTTGTCAACCATAGATAGACTATTTATTTGATAAGAATAGAAATTGAGGTGTATATTTACATATACTATATTTATTTGAATTTGAGTCAAATATGTACCATTCAAATGAACTAATATTAACAATACGGTGTATTCAATTTTGTCATATCAGTATGTTAAGGTCGAATCTTCTAAATCCCAATTGTGTAATGTTAAATTCATGATTATGGACTTTTCTCAACCATAAATTGACTTCATATCAATCAAGGGTTGAAACTTATAAGGGGCACATTTGCATTTGTAATATTTAATTTAATTTTTTAACGTTATATTTACTTTATCTCAATTGTTTAATGTTAAAATTATGGCTATCGATTTTTGTCAACCATAGATAGACAATTTATTTGATAAGAATAGAAATTGAGGTGTGTATTTACATATACTATATTTATTTGAATTTGAGTCAAATATGGACCATTCAAATGAACTAATATTACAAATACGGTGTATTCAATTTTGTAATATTAGTATCTTAAGGTCCAATCTTCTAAATCCCAATTGTGTAATGTTATATTCATGATTATGGACTTTTCTCAACCATAAATTGACTTCATATCAATCAAGGGTTGAAACTTATAAGGGGCACATTTGCATTTGTAATATTTAATTTAATTTTTTAACGTTATATTTACTTTATCTCAATTGTTTAATGTTAAAATTATGGCTATCGAACTTTTTCAAAGATAGATCGACTATTTATTTGATAATAATAGAAACTAACGTTTATATTTACATATACTATATTTATTTGAATTTGAGTCAAATATGGACCATTCAAATGAACTAATATTAACAATACGGTGTATTCAATTTTGTCATATCAGTATGTTAAGGTCGAATGTTCTAAATCGCAATTGTGTAATGGTAAATTCATGATTATGGACTTTTCTCAACCATAAATTGACTTCATATCAATAAATGGTTGAAATTATAAGGGTAATATTTGCATTTGTAATATTTAATTCAAGTATTTAAGTTAGATTTACTTTCTCTCAATTGGTTAATGTTAAAATTATGGCTATCGATTTTTGTCAACCATAGATAGACTATTTATTTGATAAGAATAGAAATTGAGGTGTATATTTACATATACAATATTTATTTGAATTTGAGTCAAATATGTACCATTGAAATGAACTAATATTAACAATACGGTGTATTCAATTTTGTCATATCAGTATCTTAAGGTCGAATCTTCTAATTCCCAATTGTGTAATGTTCAATTCATGATTATGGACTTTTCTCAACCATAAATTGACTTCATATCAATAAATGGTTGAAACATATAAGGTGCATATTTGCATTTGTATTATTTAATTCAATTTTTTAACCTTAGGTTTAATTTAACTCAATTATTTAATATTAAAATTATAGCTATCGAACTTTTTCAAAGATAGATCGACTATTTATTTGATAATAATAGAAACTAACGTTTATATTTACATATACTATATTTATTTGAATTTGAGTCAAATATGGACCATTCAAATGAACTAATATTACAAATACGGTGTATTCAATTTTGTAATATTAGTATCTTAAGGTCCAATCTTCTAAATCCCAATTGTGTAATGTTATATTCATGATTATGGACTTTTCTCAACCATAAATTGACTTCATATCAATCAAGGGTTGAAACTTATAAGGGGCACATTTGCATTTGTAATATTTAATTTAATTTTTTAACGTTATATTTACTTTATCTCAATTGTTTAATGTTAAAATTATGGCTATCGATTTTTGTCAACCATAGATAGATTATTTTTTTGATAATAATAGTAACTAACGTTTATATTTACATATATTATATTTATTTGAATTTGAGTCAAATATGGACCATTCAAATGAACTAATATTAACAATACGGTGTATTCAATTTTGTCATATCAGTATGTTAAGGTCGAATCTTGTAAATCGGAATTGTGTAATGGTAAATTCATGATTATGGACTTTTCTCAACCATAAATTGACTTCATATCAATAAATGGTTGAAACATATAAGGTGCATATTTGCATTTGTATTATTTAATTCAATTTTTTAACCTTAGGTTTAATTTATCTCAATTATTTAATGTTAAAATTATGGCTATCGAATTGTTTCAAAGATAGATCGACTATTTATTTCATAATAATAGAAACTAACGTTTATATTTACATATACTATATTTATTTGAATTTGAGTCAAATATGGGCCATTCAAATGAACTAATATTAACAATACGGTGTATTCCATTTTGTCATATTAGTATGTTAAGGTCGAATCTTCTAAATCGCAATTGTGTAATGTTAAATTCATGATTATGGACTTTTCTCAACCATAAATTGACTTCACTTCAATAAATGGTTGAAACATATCTGGTGCATATTTGCATTTCAATTATTTAATTTAATTTTTTAACCTTAGGTTTAATTTAACTCAATTATTTAATCTTAAAATTATAGCTATCGAACTTTTTCAAAGATAGATCGACTATTTATTTCATAATAATAGAAACTAACGTTTATATTTACATATACTATATTTATTTAAATTTGAGTCAAATATGGACCATTCAAATGAACTAATATTAACAATACGGTGTATTCCATTTTGTCATATTAGTATGTTAAGGTCGAATATTCTAAATCGCAATTGTGTAATGTTAAATTCATGATTATGGACTTTTCTCAACCATAAATTGACTTCACTTCAATAAATGGTTGAAACTTATAAGGTGCATATTTGCATTTGTATTATTTAATTTAATTTTTTAACCTTAGGTTTAATTTAACTCAATTATTTAATCTTAAAATTATAGCTATCGAACTTTTTCAAAGATAGATCGACTATTTATTTGATAATAATAGAAACTAACGTTTATATTTACATATACTATATTTATTTGAATTTGAGTCAAATATGGACCATTCAAATGAACTAATATTAACAATACGGTGTATTCAATTTTGTCATATCAGTATGTTAAGGTCGAATCTTCTAAATCCCAATTGTGTAATGTTAAATTCATGATTATGGACTTTTCTCAACCATAAATTGACTTCATATCAATCAAGGGTTGAAACTTATAATGGGCACATTTGCATTTGTAATATTTAATTTAATTTTTTAACGTTATATTTACTTTATCTCAATTGGTTAATGTTAAAATTATGGCTATCGATTTTTGTCAACCATAGATAGATTATTTTTTTGATAATAATAGTAACTAACGTTTATATTTACATATACTATATTTATTTGAATTTGAGTCAAATATGGACCATTCAAATGGACTAATATTAACAATACGGTGTATTCAATTTTGTCATATTAGTATGTTAAGGTCGAATCTTCTAAATCCCAATTCTGTAATGTTAAATTCATGATTATGGACTTTTCTCAACCATAAATTGACTTCATATCAATAAATGGTTGAAACATATAAGGTGCATATTTGCATTTGTGTTATTTAATTAAATTTGTTAACCTTTGGTTTAATTTATCTCAATTATTTAATGTTAAAATTATCGCTATCGAATTGTTTCAAAGATAGATCGACTATTTATTTGATAATAATAGAAACTAACGTTTATATTTACATATATTATATTTATTTGAATTTGAGTCAAATATGGACCATTCAAAGGAACTAATATTAACAATACGGTGTATTCAATTTTGTCATATCAGTATGTTAAGGTCGAATCTTCTAAATCCCAATTGTGTAATGTTAAATTCATGATTATAGACTTTTCTCAACCATAAATTGACTTCATATCAATAAATTGTTGAAACATATAAGGTGCATATTTGCATTTGTATTATTTAATTCAATTTTTTAACCTTAGGTTTAATTTAACTCAATTATT
Source organism: Hippophae tibetana (assembly GCA_037013495.1). NCBI lineage: Eukaryota > Viridiplantae > Streptophyta > Magnoliopsida > Rosales > Elaeagnaceae > Hippophae > Hippophae tibetana. The sequence goes on along the minus strand of CM072805.1, from coordinate 10,928,145 downwards.
TAATGTTAAAATTATAGCTATCGAACTTTTTCAAAGATAGATCGACTATTTATTTGATAATAATAGAAACTAAGGTTTATATTTACATATACTATATTTATTTGAATTTGAGTCAAATATGGACCATTCAAATGAACTAATATTACAAATACGGTGTATTCAATTTTGTAATATTAGTATGTTAAGGTCCAATCTTCTAAATCCCAATTGTGTAATGTTAAATTCATGATTATGGACTTTTCTCAACCATAAATTGACTTCATATCAATCAAGGGTTGAAACTTATAAGGAGCACATTTGCATTTTTAATATTTAATTTAATTTTTTAACGTTATATTTACTTTATCTCAATTGTTTAATGTTAAAATTATGGCTATCGATTTTTGTCAACCATAGATAGATTATTTATTTGATAATAATAGTAATTAACGTTTATATTTACATATACTATATTTATTTGAATTTGAGTCAAATATGGACCATTAAAATGAACTAATATTAACAATACAGTGTATTCAATTTTGTCATATCAGTATCTTAAGGTCGAATCTTCTAATTCCCAATTGTGTAATGTTAAATTCATGATTATGGACTTTTCTCAACCATAAATTGACTTCATATCAATAAATTGTTGAAACATATAAGGTGCATATTTGCATTTGTATTATTTAATTCAATTTTTTAACCTTAGGTTTAATTTAACTCAATTATTTAATGTTAAAATTATAGCTATCGAACTTTTTCAAAGATAGATCGACTATTTATTTGTTAATAATAGAAACTAACGTTATATTTACATATACTATATTTATTTGAATTTGAATCAAATATGGACCATTCAAATGAACAAATATTAAGAATACGTTGTATTCAATTTTGTCATATTAGTATGTTAAGGTCGAATCTTCTAAATCCCAATTGTGTAATGTTAAATTCATGATTATGGACTTTTCTCAACCATAAATTGACTTCATATCAATAAATGGTTGAAACATATAAGGTGCATATTTGCATTTGTGTTATTTAATTCAATTTGTTAACCTTTAGTTTAATTTAACTCAATTATTTAATGTTAAAATTATGGCTATCGAATTGTTTCAAAGATAGATCGACTATTTATTTCATAATAATAGAAACTAACGTTTATATTTTCATATAAAATATTTATTTAAATTTGAGTCAAATATGGACCATTCAAATGAACTAATATTAACAATACGGTGTATTCCATTTTGTCATATTAGTATGTTAAGGTCGAATCTTCTAAATCGCAATTGTGTAATGTTAAATTCATGATTATGGACTTTTCTCAACCATAAATTGACTTCTCTTCAATAAATGGTTGAAATATATAATGTGCATATTTGCATTTGTATTATTTAATTTAATTTTTTAACCTTAGGTTTAATTTAACTCAATTATTTAATCTTAAAATTATAGCTATCGAACTTTTTCAAAGATTGATCGACTATTTATTTCATAATAATAGAAACTAACGTTTATATTTACATATACTATATTTATTTAAATTTGAGTCAAATATGGACCATTCAAATGAACTAATATTAAGAATACGGTGTATTCCATTTTGTCATATTAGTATGTTAAGGTCGAATCTTCTAAATCGTAATTGTGTAATGTTAAATTCATGATTATGGACTTTTCTCAACCATAAATTGACTTCACTTCAATAAATGGTTGAAACTTATAAGGTGCATATTTGCATTTGTATTATTTAATTTAATTTTTTAACCTTAGGTTTAATTTAACTCAATTATTTAATCTTAAAATTATAGCTATCGAACTTTTTCAAAGATAGATCGACTATTTATTTGATAATAATAGAAACTAACGTTTATATTTACATATACTATATTTATTTGAATTTGAGTCAAATATGGACCATTCAAATGAACTAATATTAACAATACGGTGTATTCAATTTTGTCATATCAGTATGTTAAGGTCGAATCTTCTAAATCCCAATTGTGTAATGTTAAATTCATGATTATGGACTTTTCTCAACCATAAATTGACTTCATATCAATCAAGGGTTGAAACTTATAAGGGGCACATTTGCATTTGTAATATTTAATTTAATTTTTTAACGTTATATTTACTTTATCTCAATTGTTTAATGTTAAAATTATGGCTATCGATTTTTGTCAACCATAGATAGACTATTTATTTGATAAGAATAGAAATTGAGGTGTATATTTACATATACTATATTTATTTGAATTTGAGTCAAATATTTACCATTCAAATGAACTAATATTAACAATACGGTGTATTCAATTTTGTCATATGAGTATGTTAAGGTCGAATCTTCTAAATCCCAATTGTGTAATGTTAAATTCATGATTATGGACTTTTCTCAACCATAAATTGACTTCATATCAATCAAGGGTTGAAACTTATAAGGGGCACATTTGCATTTGTAATATTTAATTAATTTTTTAACGTTATATTTACTTTATCTCAATTGTTTAATGTTAAAATTATGGCTATCGATTTTTGTCAACCATAGATAGACTATTTATTTGATAAGAATAGAAATTGAGGTGTATATTTACATATACTATATTTATTTGAATTTGAGTCAAATATGGACCATTCAAATGAACTAATATTACAAATACGGTGTATTCAATTTTGTAATATCAGTATGTTAAGGTCGAATGTTCTAAATCGCAATTGTGTAATGGTAAATTCATGATTATGGACTTTTCTCAACCATAAATTGACTTCATATCAATAAATGGTTGAAATTATAAGGGTAATATTTGCATTTGTAATATTTAATTCAAGTATTTAAGTTAGATTTACTTTCTCTCAATTGGTTAATTTTAAAATTATGGCTATCGATTTTTGTCAACCATAGATAGACTATTTATTTGATAAGAATAGAAATTGAGGTGTATATTTACATATACAATATTTATTTGAATTTGAGTCAAATATGTACCATTGAAATGAACTAATATTAACAATACGGTGTATTCAATTTTGTCATATCAGTATCTTAAGGTCGAATCTTCTAATTCCCAATTGTGTAATGTTCAATTCATGATTATGGACTTTTCTCAACCATAAATTGACTTCATATCAATAAATGGTTGAAACATATAAGGTGCATATTTGCATTTGTATTATTTAATTCAATTTTTTAACCTTAGGTTTAATTTAACTCAATTATTTAATATTAAAATTATAGCTATCGAACTTTTTCAAAGATAGATCGACTATTTATTTGATAATAATAGAAACTAACGTTTATATTTACATATACTATATTTATTTGAATTTGAGTCAAATATGGACCATTCAAATGAACTAATATTACAAATACGGTGTATTCAATTTTGTAATATTAGTATCTTAATGTCCAATCTTCTAAATCCCAATTGTGTAATGTTATATTCATGATTATGGACTTTTCTCAACCATAAATTGACTTCATATCAATCAAGGGTTGAAACTTATAAGGGGCACATTTGCATTTGTAATATTTAATTTAATTTTTTAACGTTATATTTACTTTATCTCAATTGTTTAATGTTAAAATTATGGCTATCGATTTTTGTCAACCATAGATAGATTATTTTTTTGATAATAATAGTAACTAACGTTTATATTTACATATACTATATTTATTTGAATTTGAGTCAAATATGGACAATTCAAATGAACTAATATTAACAATACGGTGTATTCAATTTTGTCATATTAGTATGTTAAGGTCGAATCTTCTAAATCCCAATTCTGTAATGTTAAATTCATGATTATGGACTTTTCTCAACCATAAATTGACTTCATATCAATAAATGGTTGAAACATATAAGGTGCATATTTGCATTTGTGTTATTTAATTCAATTTGTTAACCTTTGGTTTAATTTATCTCAATTATTTAATGTTAAAATTATGGCTATCGAATTGTTTCAAAGATAGATCGACTATTTATTTGATAATAATAGAAACTAACGTTTATATTTACATATATTATATTTATTTGAATTTGAGTCAAATATGGACCATTCAAATGAACTAATATTAACAATACGGTGTATTCAATTTTGTCATATCAGTATGTTAAGGTCGAATCTTGTAAATCGGAATTGTGTAATGGTAAATTCATGATTATGGACTTTTCTCAACCATAAATTGACTTCATATCAATAAATGGTTGAAACATATAAGGTGCATATTTGCATTTGTATTATTTAATTCAATTTTTTAACCTTAGGTTTAATTTATCTCAATTATTTAATGTTAAAATTATGGCTATCGAATTGTTTCAAAGATAGATCGACTATTTATTTCATAATAATAGAAACTAACGTTTATATTTACATATACTATATTTATTTGAATTTGAGTCAAATATGGGCCATTCAAATGAACTAATATTAACAATACGGTGTATTCCATTTTGTCATATTAGTATGTTAAGGTCGAATCTTCTAAATCGCAATTGTGTAATGTTAAATTCATGATTATGGACTTTTCTCAACCATAAATTGACTTCACTTCAATAAATGGTTGAAACATATCTGGTGCATATTTGCATTTCAATTATTTAATTTAATTTTTTAACCATAGGTTTAATTTAACTCAATTATTTAATCTTAAAATTATAGCTATCGAACTTTTTCAAAGATAGATCGACTATTTATTTGATAATAATAGAAACTAACGTTTATATTTACATATACTATATTTATTTGAATTTGAGTCAAATATGGACCATTCAAATGAACTAATATTAACAATACGGTGTATTCAATTTTGTCATATCAGTATGTTAAGGTCGAATGTTCTAAATCGCAATTGTGTAATGGTAAATTCATGATTATGGACTTTTCTCAACCATAAATTGACTTCATATCAATAAATGGTTGAAACATATAAGGTGCATATTTGCATTTGTATTATTTAATTCAATTTTTTAACCTTAGGTTTAATTTATCTCAATTATTTAATGTTAAAATTATGGCTATCGAATTGTTTCAAAGATAGATCGACTATTTATTTCATAATAATAGAAACTAACGTTTATATTTACATATACTATATTTATTTAAATTTGAGTCAAATATGGACCATTCAAATGAACTAATATTAACAATACGGTGTATTCCATTTTGTCATATTAGTATGTTAAGGTCGAATCTTCTAAATCGCAATTGTGTAATGTTAAATTCATGATTATGGACTTTTCTCAACCATAAATTGACTTCACTTCAATAAATGGTTGAAACTTATAAGGTGCATATTTGCATTTGTATTATTTAATTTAATTTTTTAACCTTAGGTTTAATTTAACTCAATTATTTAATCTTAAAATTATAGCTATCGAACTTTTTCAAAGATAGATCGACTATTTATTTGATAATAATAGAAACTAACGTTTATATTTACATATACTATATTTATTTGAATTTGAGTGAAATATGAACCATTCAAATGAACTAATATTAACAATACGGTGTATTCAATTTTGTCATATCAGTATGTTAAGGTCGAATCTTCTAAATCCCAATTGTGTAATGTTAAATTCATGATTATGGAGTTTTCTCAACCATATATTGACTTCATATCAATCAAGGGTTGAAACTTATAAGGGGCACATTTGCATTTGTAATATTTAATTTAATTTTTTAACGTTATATTTACTTTATCTCAATTGTTTAATGTTAAAATTATGGCTATCGATTTTTGTCAACCATAGATAGATTATTTTTTTGATAATAATAGTAACTAACGTTTATATTTACATATACTATATTTATTTGAATTTGAGTCAAATATGGACCATTCAAATGAACTAATATTAACAATACGGTGTATTCAATTTTGTCATATCAGTATGTTAAGGACGAATCTTCTAAATCCCAATTGTGTAATGTTAAATTCATGATTATGGACTTTTCTCAACCATAAATTGACTTCATATCAATCAAGGGTTGAAACTTATAAGGGGCACATTTGCATTTGTAATATTTAATTTAATTTTTTAACGTTATATTTACTTTATCTCAATTGTTTAATGTTAAAATTATGGCTATCGAATTGTTTCAAAGATAGATCGACTATTTATTTGATAATAATAGAAACTAACGTTTATATTTACATATATTATATTTATTTGAATTTGAGTCAAATATGGACCATTCAAAGGAACTAATATTAACAATACTGTGTATTCAATTTTGTCATATCAGTATGTTAAGGTCGAATCTTCTAAATCCCAATTGTGTAATGTTAAATTCATGATTATAGACTTTTCTCAACCATAAATTGACTTCATATCAATAAATTGTTGAAACATATAAGGTGCATATTTGCATTTGTATTATTTAATTCAATTTTTTAACCTTAGGTTTAATTTAACTCAATTATTTAATGTTAAAATTATAGCTATCGAACTTTTTCAAAGATAGATCGACTATTTATTTGATAATAATAGAAACTAATGTTTATATTTACATATACTATATTTATTTGAATTTGAGTCAAATATGGACCATTCAAATGAACTAATATTACAAATACGGTGTATTCAATTTTGTAATATTAGTATGTTAAGGTCCAATCTTCTAAATCCCAATTGTATAATGTTAAATTCATGATTATGGACTTTTCTCAACCATAAATTGACTTCATATCAATCAAGGGTTGAAACTTATAAGGGGCACATTTGCATTTGTAATATTTAATTTAATTTTTTAACGTTATATTTACTTTATCTCAATTGTTTAATGTTAAAATTATGGCTATCGATTTTTGTCAACCATAGATAGATTATTTATTTGATAATAATAGTAATTAACGTTTATATTTACATATACTATAATTATTTGAATTTGAGTCAAATATGGACCATTAAAATGAACTAATATTAACAATACAGTGTATTCAATTTTGTCATATCAGTATCTTAAGGTCGAATCTTCTAATTCCCAATTGTGTAATGTTAAATTCATGATTATGGACTTTTCTCAACCATAAATTGACTTCATATCAATCAAGGGTTGAAACTTATAAGGGGCACATTTGCATTTGTAATATTTAATTTAATTTTTTAACGTTATATTTACTTTATCTCAATTGTTTAATGTTAAAATTATGGCTATCGAATTGTTTCAAAGATAGATCGACTATTTATTTGATAATAATAGAAACTAACGTTTATATTTACATATATTATATTTATTTGAATTTGAGTCAAATATGGACCATTCAAAGGAACTAATATTAACAATACTGTGTATTCAATTTTGTCATATCAGTATGTTAAGGTCGAATCTTCTAAATCCCAATTGTGTAATGTTAAATTCATGATTATAGACTTTTCTCAACCATAAATTGACTTCATATCAATAAATTGTTGAAACATATAAGGTGCATATTTGCATTTGTATTATTTAATTCAATTTTTTAACCTTAGGTTTAATTTAACTCAATTATTTAATGTTAAAATTATAGCTATCGAACTTTTTCAAAGATAGATCGACTATTTATTTGATAATAATAGAAACTAATGTTTATATTTACATATACTATATTTATTTGAATTTGAGTCAAATATGGACCATTCAAATGAACTAATATTACAAATACGGTGTATTCAATTTTGTAATATTAGTATGTTAAGGTCCAATCTTCTAAATCCCAATTGTATAATGTTAAATTCATGATTATGGACTTTTCTCAACCATAAATTGACTTCATATCAATCAAGGGTTGAAACTTATAAGGGGCACATTTGCATTTGTAATATTTAATTTAATTTTTTAACGTTATATTTACTTTATCTCAATTGTTTAATGTTAAAATTATGGCTATCGATTTTTGTCAACCATAGATAGACTATTTATTTGATAAGAATAGAAATTGAGGTGTATATTTACATATACTATATTTATTTGAATTTGAGTCAAATATGGACCATTCAAATGAACTAATATTACAAATACGGTGTATTCAATTTTGTAATATTAGTATCTTAAGGTCCAATCTTCTAAATCCCAATTGTGTAATGTTATATTCATGATTATGGACTTTTCTCAACCATAAATTGACTTCATATCAATCAAGGGTTGAAACTTATAAGGGGCACATTTGCATTTGTAATATTTAATTTAATTTTTTAACGTTATATTTACTTTATCTCAATTGTTTAATGTTAAAATTATGGCTATCGAACTTTTTCAAAGATAGATCGACTATTTATTTGATAATAATAGAAACTAACGTTTATATTTACATATACTATATTTATTTGAATTTGAGTCAAATATGGACCATTCAAATGAACTAATATTAACAATACGGTGTATTCAATTTTGTCATATCAGTATGTTAAGGTCGAATGTTCTAAATCGCAATTGTGTAATGGTAAATTCATGATTATGGACTTTTCTCAACCATAAATTGACTTCATATCAATAAATGGTTGAAATTATAAGGGTAATATTTGCATTTGTAATATTTAATTCAAGTATTTAAGTTAGATTTACTTTCTCTCAATTGGTTAATTTTAAAATTATGGCTATCGATTTTTGTCAACCATAGATAGACTATTTATTTGATAAGAATAGAAATTGAGGTGTATATTTACATATACAATATTTATTTGAATTTGAGTCAAATATGTACCATTGAAATGAACTAATATTAACAATACGGTGTATTCAATTTTGTCATATCAGTATCTTAAGGTCGAATCTTCTAATTCCCAATTGTGTAATGTTCAATTCATGATTATGGACTTTTCTCAACCATAAATTGACTTCATATCAATAAATGGTTGAAACATATAAGGTGCATATTTGCATTTGTATTATTTAATTCAATTTTTTAACCTTAGGTTTAATTTAACTCAATTATTTAATATTAAAATTATAGCTATCGAACTTTTTCAAAGATAGATCGACTATTTATTTGATAATAATAGAAACTAACGTTTATATTTACATATACTATATTTATTTGAATTTGAGTCAAATATGGACCATTCAAATGAACTAATATTACAAATACGGTGTATTCAATTTTGTAATATTAGTATCTTAATGTCCAATCTTCTAAATCCCAATTGTGTAATGTTATATTCATGATTATGGACTTTTCTCAACCATAAATTGACTTCATATCAATCAAGGGTTGAAACTTATAAGGGGCACATTTGCATTTGTAATATTTAATTTAATTTTTTAACGTTATATTTACTTTATCTCAATTGTTTAATGTTAAAATTATGGCTATCGATTTTTGTCAACCATAGATAGATTATTTTTTTGATAATAATAGTAACTAACGTTTATATTTACATATACTATATTTATTTGAATTTGAGTCAAATATGGACAATTCAAATGAACTAATATTAACAATACGGTGTATTCAATTTTGTCATATTAGTATGTTAAGGTCGAATCTTCTAAATCCCAATTCTGTAATGTTAAATTCATGATTATGGACTTTTCTCAACCATAAATTGACTTCATATCAATAAATGGTTGAAACATATAAGGTGCATATTTGCATTTGTGTTATTTAATTCAATTTGTTAACCTTTGGTTTAATTTATCTCAATTATTTAATGTTAAAATTATGGCTATCGAATTGTTTCAAAGATAGATCGACTATTTATTTGATAATAATAGAAACTAACGTTTATATTTACATATATTATATTTATTTGAATTTGAGTCAAATATGGACCATTCAAATGAACTAATATTAACAATACGGTGTATTCAATTTTGTCATATCAGTATGTTAAGGTCGAATCTTGTAAATCGGAATTGTGTAATGGTAAATTCATGATTATGGACTTTTCTCAACCATAAATTGACTTCATATCAATAAATGGTTGAAACATATAAGGTGCATATTTGCATTTGTATTATTTAATTCAATTTTTTAACCTTAGGTTTAATTTATCTCAATTATTTAATGTTAAAATTATGGCTATCGAATTGTTTCAAAGATAGATCGACTATTTATTTCATAATAATAGAAACTAACGTTTATATTTACATATACTATATTTATTTGAATTTGAGTCAAATATGGGCCATTCAAATGAACTAATATTAACAATACGGTGTATTCCATTTTGTCATATTAGTATGTTAAGGTCGAATCTTCTAAATCGCAATTGTGTAATGTTAAATTCATGATTATGGACTTTTCTCAACCATAAATTGACTTCACTTCAATAAATGGTTGAAACATATCTGGTGCATATTTGCATTTCAATTATTTAATTTAATTTTTTAACCTTAGGTTTAATTTAACTCAATTATTTAATCTTAAAATTATAGCTATCGAACTTTTTCAAAGATAGATCGACTATTTATTTGATAATAATAGAAACTAACGTTTATATTTACATATACTATATTTATTTGAATTTGAGTCAAATATGGACCATTCAAATGAACTAATATTAACAATACGGTGTATTCAATTTTGTCATATCAGTATGTTAAGGTCGAATGTTCTAAATCGCAATTGTGTAATGGTAAATTCATGATTATGGACTTTTCTCAACCATAAATTGACTTCATATCAATAAATGGTTGAAACATATAAGGTGCATATTTGCATTTGTATTATTTAATTCAATTTTTTAACCTTAGGTTTAATTTATCTCAATTATTTAATGTTAAAATTATGGCTATCGAATTGTTTCAAAGATAGATCGACTATTTATTTCATAATAATAGAAACTAACGTTTATATTTACATATACTATATTTATTTAAATTTGAGTCAAATATGGACCATTCAAATGAACTAATATTAACAATACGGTGTATTCCATTTTGTCATATTAGTATGTTAAGGTCGAATCTTCTAAATCGCAATTGTGTAATGTTGAATTCATGATTATGGACTTTTCTCAACCATAAATTGACTTCACTTCAATAAATGGTTGAAACATATAAGGTGCATATTTGCATTTGTATTATTTAATTTAATTCTTTAACCTTAGGTTTAATTTAACTCAATTATTTAATCTTAAAATTATAGCTATCGAACTTTTTCAAAGATAGATCGACTATTTATTTCATAATAATAGAAACTAACGTTTATATTTACATATACTATATTTATTTAAATTTGAGTCAAATATGGACCATTCAAATGAACTAATATTAACAATACGGTGTATTCCATTTTGTCATATTAGTATGTTAAGGTCGAATCTTCTAAATCGCAATTGTGTAATGTTAAATTCATGATTATGGACTTTTCTCAACCATAAATTGACTTCACTTCAATAAATGGTTGAAACTTATAAGGTGCATATTTGCATTTGTATTATTTAATTTAATTTTTTAACCTTAGGTTTAATTTAACTCAATTATTTAATCTTAAAATTATAGCTATCGAACTTTTTCAAAGATAGATCGACTATTTATTTGATAATAATAGAAACTAACGTTTATATTTACATATACTATATTTATTTGAATTTGAGTGAAATATGAACCATTCAAATGAACTAATATTAACAATACGGTGTATTCAATTTTGTCATATCAGTATGTTAAGGTCGAATCTTCTAAATCCCAATTGTGTAATGTTAAATTCATGATTATGGACTTTTCTCAACCATATATTGACTTCATATCAATCAAGGGTTGAAACTTATAAGGGGCACATTTGCATTTGTAATATTTAATTTAATTTTTTAACGTTATATTTACTTTATCTCAATTGTTTAATGTTAAAATTATGGCTATCGATTTTTGTCAACCATAGATAGATTATTTTTTTGATAATAATAGTAACTAACGTTTATATTTACATATACTATATTTATTTGAATTTGAGTCAAATATGGACCATTCAAATGAACTAATATTAACAATACGGTGTATTCAATTTTGTCATATCAGTATGTTAAGGTCGAATCTTCTAAATCCCAATTGTGTAATGTTAAATTCATGATTATGGACTTTTCTCAACCATAAATTGACTTCATATCAATCAAGGGTTGAAACTTATAAGGGGCACATTTGCATTTGTAATATTTAATTTAATTTTTTAACGTTATATTTACTTTATCTCAATTGTTTAATGTTAAAATTATGGCTATGGAATTGTTTCAAAGATAGATCGACTATTTATTTGATAATAATAGAAACTAACGTTTATATTTACATATATTATATTTATTTGAATTTGAGTCAAATATGGACCATTCAAAGGAACTAATATTAACAATACTGTGTATTCAATTTTGTCATATCAGTATGTTAAGGTCGAATCTTCTAAATCCCAATTGTGTAATGTTAAATTCATGATTATAGACTTTTCTCAACCATAAATTGACTTCATATCAATAAATTGTTGAAACATATAAGGTGCATATTTGCATTTGTATTATTTAATTCAATTTTTTAACCTTAGGTTTAATTTAACTCAATTATTTAATGTTAAAATTATAGCTATCGAACTTTTTCAAAGATAGATCGACTATTTATTTGATAATAATAGAAACTAATGTTTATATTTACATATACTATATTTATTTGAATTTGAGTCAAATATGGACCATTCAAATGAACTAATATTACAAATACGGTGTATTCAATTTTGTAATATTAGTATGTTAAGGTCCAATCTTCTAAATCCCAATTGTATAATGTTAAATTCATGATTATGGACTTTTCTCAACCATAAATTGACTTCATATCAATCAAGGGTTGAAACTTATAAGGGGCACATTTGCATTTGTAATATTTAATTTAATTTTTTAACGTTATATTTACTTTATCTCAATTGTTTAATGTTAAAATTATGGCTATCGATTTTTGTCAACCATAGATAGATTATTTATTTGATAATAATAGTAATTAACGTTTATATTTACATATACTATATTTATTTGAATTTGAGTCAAATATGGACCATTAAAATGAACTAATATTAACATTACAGTGTATTCAATTTTGTCATATCAGTATCTTAAGGTCGAATCTTCTAATTCCCAATTGTGTAATGTTAAATTCATGATTATGGACTTTTCTCAACCATAAATTGACTTCATATCAATAAATTGTTGAAACATATAAGGTACATATTTGCATTTGTATTATTTAATTCAATTTTTTAACCTTAGGTTTAATTTAACTCAATTATTTAATGTTAAAATTATAGCCATCGAACTTTTTCAAAGATAGATCGACTATTTATTTGATAATAATAGAAACTAACGTTTATATTTACATATACTATATTTATTTGAATTTGAATCAAATATGGACCATTCAAATGAACAAATATTAAGAATACGTTGTATTCAATTTTGTCATATTAGTATGTTAAGGTCGAATCTTCTAAATCCCAATTGTGTAATGTTAAATTCATGATTATGGACTTTTCTCAACCATAAATTGACTTCATATCAATAAATGGTTGAAACATATAAGGTGCATATTTGCATTTGTGTTATTTAATTCAATTTGTTAACCTTTGGTTTAATTTAACTCAATTATTTAATGTTAAAATTATGGCTATCGAATTGTTTCAAAGATAGATCGACTATTTATTTCATAATAATAGAAACTAACGTTTATATTTACATATACTATATTTATTTAAATTTGAGTCAAAAATGGACCATTCAAATGAACTAATATTAACAATATGGTGTATTCCATTTTGTCATATTAGTATGTTAAGGTCGAATCTTCTAAATCGCAATTGTGTAATGTTAAATTCATGATTATGGACTTTTCTCAACCATAAATTGACTTCACTTCAATAAATGGTTGAAACATATAAGGTGCATATTTGCATTTGTATTATTTAATTTAATTTTTTAACCTTAGGTTTAATTTAACTCAATTATTTAATCTTAAAATTATAGCTATCGAACTTTTTCAAAGATTGATCGACTATTTATTTCATAATAATAGAAACTAATATTAACAATACGGTGTATTCCATTTTTTCATATTAGTATGTTAAGGTCGAATCTTCTAAATCGCAATTGTGTAATGTTAAATTCATGATTATGGACTTTTCTCAACCATAAATTGACTTCACTTCAATAAATGGTTGAAACTTATAAGGTGCATATTTGCATTTGTATTATTTAATTTAATTTTTTAACCTTAGGTTTAATTTAACCCAATTATTTAATCTTAAAATTATAGCTATCGAACTTTTTCAAAGATAGATCGACTATTTATTTGATAATAATAGAAACTAACGTTTATATTTACATATACAATATTTATTTGAATTTGAGTCAAATATGTACCATTCAAATGAACTAATACTAACAATACGGTGTATTCAATTTTGTCATATCAGTATGTTAAGGTCGAATCTTCTAAATCCCAATTGTGTAATGTTAAATTCATGATTATGGACTTTTCTCAACCATAAATTGACTTCATATCAATCAAGGGTTGAAACTTATAAGGGGCACATTTGCATTTGTAATATTTAATTTAATTTTTTAACGTTATATTTACTAATCTCAATTGTTTAATGTTAAAATTATGGCTATCGATTTTTGTCAACCATAGATAGACTATTTATTTGATAAGAATAGAAATTGAGGTGTATATTTACATATACTATATTTATTTGAATTTGAGTCAAATATGTACCATTCAAATGAACTAATATTAACAATACGGTGTATTCAATTTTGTCATATCAGTATGTTAAGGTCGAATCTTCTAAATCCCAATTGTGTAATGTTAAATTCATGATTATGGACTTTTCTCAACCATAAATTGACTTCATATCAATCAAGGGTTGAAACATATAAGGGGCACATTTGCATTTGTATTATTTAATTCAATTTTTTAACCTTAGGTTTAATTTAACTCAATTATTTAATGTTAAAATTATAGCCATCGAACTTTTTCAAAGATAGATCGACTATTTATTTGATAATAATAGAAACTAACGTTTATATTTACATATACTATATTTATTTGAATTTGAATCAAATATGGACCATTCAAATGAACAAATATTAAGAATACGTTGTATTCAATTTTGTCATATTAGTATGTTAAGGTCGAATCTTCTAAATCCCAATTGTGTAATGTTAAATTCATGATTATGGACTTTTCTCAACCATAAATTGACTTCATATCAATAAATGGTTGAAACATATAAGGTGCATATTTGCATTTGTGTTATTTAATTCAATTTGTTAACCTTTGGTTTAATTTAACTCAATTATTTAATGTTAAAATTATGGCTATCGAATTGTTTCAAAGATAGATCGACTATTTATTTCATAATAATAGAAACTAACGTTTATATTTACATATACTATATTTATTTAAATTTGAGTCAAATATGGACCATTCAAATGAACTAATATTAACAATACGGTGTATTTCATTTTGTCATATTAGTATGTTAAGGTCGAATCTTCTAAATCGCAATTGTGTAATGTTAAATTCATGATTATGGACTTTTCTCAACCATAAATTGACTTCACTTCAACAAATGGTTGAAACATATAAGGTGCATATTTGCATTTGTATTATTTAATTCAATTTTTTAACCTTAGGTTTAATTTATCTCAATTATTTAATGTTAAAATTATGGCTATCGAATTGTTTCAAAGATAGATCGACTATTTATTTCATAATAATAGAAACTAACGTTTATATTTACATATACTATATTTATTTAAATTTGAGTCAAATATGGACCATTCAAATGAACTAATATTAACAATACGGTGTATTCCATTTTGTCATATTAGTATGTTAAGGTCGAATCTTCTAAATCGCAATTGTGTAATGTTAAATTCATGATTATGGACTTTTCTCAACCATAAATTGACTTCACTTCAATAAATGGTTGAAACTTATAAGGTGCATATTTGCATTTGTATTATTTAATTTAATTTTTTAACCTTAGGTTTAATTTAACTCAATTATTTAATCTTAAAATTATAGCTATCGAACTTTTTCAAAGATAGATCGACTATTTATTTGATAATAATAGAAACTAACGTTTATATTTACTTATACTATATTTATTTGAATTTGAGTCAAATATGGACTATTCAAATGAACTAATATTAACAATACGGTGTATTCAATTTTGTCATATCAGTATGTTAAGGTCGAATCTTCTAAATCCCAATTGTGTAATGTTAAATTCATGATTATGGACTTTTCTCAACCATAAATTGACTTCATATCAATCAAGGGTTGAAACTTATAAGGGGCACATTTGCATTTGTAATATTTAATTTAATTTTTTAACGTTATATTTACTTTATCTCAATTGTTTAATGTTAAAATTATGGCTATCGATTTTTGTCAACCATAGATAGATTATTTTTTTGATAATAATAGTAACTAACGTTTATATTTACATATACTATATTTATTTGAATTTGAGTCAAATATGGACCATTCAAATGAACTAATATTAACAATACGGTGTATTCCATTTTGTCATATTAGTATGTTAAGGTCGAATCTTCTAAATCGCAATTGTGTAATGTTAAATTCATGATTATGGACTTTTCTCAACCATAAATTGACTTCACTTCAATAAATGGTTGAAACTTATAAGGTGCATATTTGCATTTGTATTATTTAATTTAATTTTTTAACCTTAGGTTTAATTTAACTCAATTATTTAATCTTAAAATTATAGCTATCGAACTTTTTCAAAGATAGATCGACTATTTATTTGATAATAATAGAAACTAACGTTTATATTTACATATACTATATTTATTTGAATTTGAGTCAAATATGGACCATTCAAATGAACTAATATTAACAATACGGTGTATTCAATTTTGTCATATCAGTATGTTAAGGTCGAATCTTCTAAATCCCAATTGTGTAATGTTAAATTCATGATTATGGACTTTTCTCAACCATAAATTGACTTCATATCAATAAATTGTTGAAACATATAAGGTGCATATTTGCATTTGTATTATTTAATTCAATTTTTTAACCTTAGGTTTAATTTAACTCAATTATTTAATGTTAAAATTATAGCCATCGAACTTTTTCAAAGATAGATCGACTATTTATTTGATAATAATAGAAACTAACGTTTATATTTACATATACTATATTTATTTGAATTTGAATCAAATATGGACCATTCAAATGAACAAATATTAAGAATACGTTGTATTCAATTTTGTCATATTAGTATGTTAAGGTCGAATCTTCTAAATCCCAATTGTGTAATGTTAAATTCATGATTATGGACTTTTCTCAACCATAAATTGACTTCATATCAATAAATGGTTGAAACATATAAGGTGCATATTTGCATTTGTGTTATTTAATTCAATTTGTTAACCTTTGGTTTAATTTATCTCAATTATTTAATGTTAAAATTATGGCTATCGAATTGTTTCAAAGATAGATCGACTATTTATTTGATAATATTAGAAACTAACGTTTATATTTACATATATTATATTTATTTGAATTTGAGTCAAATATGGACCATTCAAATGAACTAATATTAACAATACGGTGTATTCAATTTTGTCATATCAGTATGTTAAGGTCGAATCTTCTAAATCGCAATTGTGTAATGTTAAATTCATGATTATGGACTTTTCTCAACCATAAATTGACTTCACTTCAATAAATGGTTGAAACATATAAGGTGCATATTTGCATTTGTATTATTTAATTTAATTTTTTAACCTTAGGTTTAATTTAACTCAATTATTTAATCTTAAAATTATAGCTATCGAACTTTTTCAAAGATTGATCGACTATTTATTTCATAATAATAGAAACTAATATTAACAATACGGTGTATTCCATTTTGTCATATTAGTATGTTAAGGTCGAATCTTCTAAATCGCAATTGTGTAATGTTAAATTCATGATTATGGACTTTTCTCAACCATAAATTGACTTCACTTCAATAAATGGTTGAAACTTATAAGGTGCATATTTGCATTTGTATTATTTAATTTAATTTTTTAACCTTAGGTTTAATTTAACCCAATTATTTAATCTTAAAATTATAGCTATCGAACTTTTTCAAAGATAGATCGACTATTTATTTGATAATAATAGAAACTAACGTTTATATTTACATATACAATATTTATTTGAATTTGAGTCAAATATGTACCAATACAAATGAACTAATACTAACAATACGGTGTATTCAATTTTGTCATATCAGTATGTTAAGGTCGAATCTTCTAAATCCCAATTGTGTAATGTTAAATTCATGATTATGGACTTTTCTCAACCATAAATTGACTTCATATCAATCAAGGGTTGAAACTTATAAGGGGCACATTTGCATTTGTAATATTTAATTTAATTTTTTAACGTTATATTTACTAATCTCAATTGTTTAATGTTAAAATTATGGCTATCGATTTTTGTCAACCATAGATAGACTATTTATTTGATAAGAATAGAAATTGAGGTGTATATTTACATATACTATATTTATTTGAATTTGAGTCAAATATGTACCATTCAAATGAACTAATATTAACAATACGGTGTATTCAATTTTGTCATATCAGTATGTTAAGGTCGAATCTTCTAAATCCCAATTGTGTAATGTTAAATTCATGATTATGGACTTTTCTCAACCATAAATTGACTTCATATCAATCAAGGGTTGAAACATATAAGGGGCACATTTGCATTTGTATTATTTAATTCAATTTTTTAACCTTAGGTTTAATTTAACTCAATTATTTAATGTTAAAATTATAGCCATCGAACTTTTTCAAAGATAGATCGACTATTTATTTGATAATAATAGAAACTAACGTTTATATTTACATATACTATATTTATTTGAATTTGAATCAAATATGGACCATTCAAATGAACAAATATTAAGAATACGTTGTATTCAATTTTGTCATATTAGTATGTTAAGGTCGAATCTTCTAAATCCCAATTGTGTAATGTTAAATTCATGATTATGGACTTTTCTCAACCATAAATTGACTTCATATCAATAAATGGTTGAAACATATAAGGTGCATATTTGCATTTGTGTTATTTAATTCAATTTGTTAACCTTTGGTTTAATTTAACTCAATTATTTAATGTTAAAATTATGGCTATCGAATTGTTTCAAAGATAGATCGACTATTTATTTCATAATAATAGAAACTAACGTTTATATTTACATATACTATATTTATTTAAATTTGAGTCAAATATGGACCATTCAAATGAACTAATATTAACAATACGGTGTATTTCATTTTGTCATATTAGTATGTTAAGGTCGAATCTTCTAAATCGCAATTGTGTAATGTTAAATTCATGATTATGGACTTTTCTCAACCATAAATTGACTTCACTTCAACAAATGGTTGAAACATATAAGGTGCATATTTGCATTTGTATTATTTAATTCAATTTTTTAACCTTAGGTTTAATTTATCTCAATTATTTAATGTTAAAATTATGGCTATCGAATTGTTTCAAAGATAGATCGACTATTTATTTCATAATAATAGAAACTAACGTTTATATTTACATATACTATATTTATTTAAATTTGAGTCAAATATGGACCATTCAAATGAACTAATATTAACAATACGGTGTATTCCATTTTGTCATATTAGTATGTTAAGGTCGAATCTTCTAAATCGCAATTGTGTAATGTTAAATTCATGATTATGGACTTTTCTCAACCATAAATTGACTTCACTTCAATAAATGGTTGAAACTTATAAGGTGCATATTTGCATTTGTATTATTTAATTTAATTTTTTAACCTTAGGTTTAATTTAACTCAATTATTTAATCTTAAAATTATAGCTATCGAACTTTTTCAAAGATAGATCGACTATTTATTTGATAATAATAGAAACTAACGTTTATATTTACTTATACTATATTTATTTGAATTTGAGTCAAATATGGACTATTCAAATGAACTAATATTAACAATACGGTGTATTCAATTTTGTCATATCAGTATGTTAAGGTCGAATCTTCTAAATCCCAATTGTGTAATGTTAAATTCATGATTATGGACTTTTCTCAACCATAAATTGACTTCATATCAATCAAGGGTTGAAACTTATAAGGGGCACATTTGCATTTGTAATATTTAATTTAATTTTTTAACGTTATATTTACTTTATCTCAATTGTTTAATGTTAAAATTATGGCTATCGATTTTTGTCAACCATAGATAGATTATTTTTTTGATAATAATAGTAACTAACGTTTATATTTACATATACTATATTTATTTGAATTTGAGTCAAATATGGACCATTCAAATGAACTAATATTAACAATACGGTGTATTCCATTTTGTCATATTAGTATGTTAAGGTCGAATCTTCTAAATCGCAATTGTGTAATGTTAAATTCATGATTATGGACTTTTCTCAACCATAAATTGACTTCACTTCAATAAATGGTTGAAACTTATAAGGTGCATATTTGCATTTGTATTATTTAATTTAATTTTTTAACCTTAGGTTTAATTTAACTCAATTATTTAATCTTAAAATTATAGCTATCGAACTTTTTCAAAGATAGATCGACTATTTATTTGATAATAATAGAAACTAACGTTTATATTTACATATACTATATTTATTTGAATTTGAGTCAAATATGGACCATTCAAATGAACTAATATTAACAATACGGTGTATTCAATTTTGTCATATCAGTATGTTAAGGTCGAATCTTTTAAATCCCAATTGTGTAATGTTAAATTCATTATTATGGACTTTTCTCAACCATAAATTGACTTCATATCAATAAATTGTTGAAACATATAAGGTGCATATTTGCATTTGTATTATTTAATTCAATTTTTTAACCTTAGGTTTAATTTAACTCAATTATTTAATGTTAAAATTATAGCCATCGAACTTTTTCAAAGATAGATCGACTATTTATTTGATAATAATAGAAACTAACGTTTATATTTACATATACTATATTTATTTGAATTTGAATCAAATATGGACCATTCAAATGAACAAATATTAAGAATACGTTGTATTCAATTTTGTCATATTAGTATGTTAAGGTCGAATCTTCTAAATCCCAATTGTGTAATGTTAAATTCATGATTATGGACTTTTCTCAACCATAAATTGACTTCATATCAATAAATGGTTGAAACATATAAGGTGCATATTTGCATTTGTGTTATTTAATTCAATTTGTTAACCTTTGGTTTAATTTATCTCAATTATTTAATGTTAAAATTATGGCTATCGAATTGTTTCAAAGATAGATCGACTATTTATTTGATAATATTAGAAACTAACGTTTATATTTACATATATTATATTTATTTGAATTTGAGTCAAATATGGACCATTCAAATGAACTAATATTAACAATACGGTGTATTCAATTTTGTCATATCAGTATGTTAAGGTCGAATCTTCTAAATCCCAATTGTGTAATGTTAAATTCATGATTATAGACTTTTCTCAACCACAAATTGACTTCATATCAATAAATGGTTGAAACATATAAGGTGCATATTTGCATTTGTATTATTTAATTCAATTTTTTAACCTTAGGTTTAATTAAACTCAATTATTTAATGTTAAAATTATAGCTATAGAACTTTTTCAAAGATAGATCGACTATTTATTTGATAATAATAGAAACTAATGTTTATATTTACATATACTATATTTATTTTAATTTGAGTCAAATATGGACCATTCAAATGAACTAATATTACAAATACGGTGTATTCAATTTTGTAATATTAGTATGTTAAGGTCAAATCTTCTAAAGCCCAATTGTGTAATGTTAAATTCATGATTATGGACTTTTCTCAACCATAAATTGACTTCATATCAATCAAGGGTTGAAACTTATAAGGGGCACATTTGCATTTCTATTATTTAATTTAATTTTTTAACGTTAGATTTAATTTATCTCAATTGTTTAATGTTAAAATTATGGCTATCGATTTTTGTCAACTATAGATAGTTTATTTATTTGATAAGACTAGAAATTGAGGTGTATATTTACATATACTATATTTATTTGAATTTGAGTCAAATATGGACAATTAAAATGAACTAATATTAACAATACAGTGTATTCAATTTTGTCATATCAGTATCTTAAGGTCGAATCTTCTAATTCCCAATTGTGTAATGTTAAATTCATGATTATGGACTTTTCTCAACCATAAATTGACTTCATATCAATAAATTTTTGAAACATATAAGGTGCATATTTGCATTTGTATTATTTAATTCAATATTTTAACCTTAGGTTTAATTTAACTCAATTATTTAATGTTAAAATTATAGCCATCGAACTTTTTCAAAGATAGATCGACTATTTATTTGATAATAATAGAAACTAACGTTTATATTTACATATACTATATTTATTTGAATTTGAATCAAATATGGACCATTCAAATGAACAAATATTAAGAATACGTTGTATTCAATTTTGTCATATCAGTATGTTAAGGTCGAATCTTCTAAATCCCAATTGTGTAATGTTAAATTCATGATTATGGACTTTTCTCAACCATAAATTGACTTCATATCAATCAATGGTTGAAATTATAAGGGTAATATTTGCATTTGTAATATTTAATTCAAGTATTTAAGTTAGATTTACTTTCTCTCAATTGGTTAATGTTAAAATTATGGCTATCGATTTTTGTCAACCATAGATAGACTATTTATTTGATAAGAATAGAAATTGAGGTGTATATTTACATATACAATATTTATTTGAATTTGAGTCAAATATGTACCATTGAAATGAACTAATATTAACAATACGGTGTATTCAATTTTGTCATATCAGTATCTTAAGGTCGAATCTTCTAATTCCCAATTGTGTAATGTTCAATTCATGATTATGGACTTTTCTCAACCATAAATTGACTTCATATCAATAAATGGTTGAAACATATAAGGTGCATATTTGCATTTGTATTATTTAATTCAATTTTTTAACCTTAGGTTTAATTTAACTCAATTAGTTAATGTTAAAATTATAGCTATCGAACTTTTTCAAAGATAGATAGACTATTTATTTGATAAGAATAGAAATTGAGGTGTATATTTACATATACTATATTTATTTGAATTTGAGTCAAATATGTACCATTCAAATGAACTAATATTAACAATACGGTGTATTCTATTTTGTCATATTAGTATGTTAAGGTCCAATCTTCTAAATCCCAATTGTGTAATGTTAAATTCATGATTATGGACTTTTCTCATCCATAAATTGACTTCACTTCAATAAATGGTTGAAACATATAAGGTGCATATTTGCATTTGTATTATTTAATTTAATTTTTTAACCTTAGGTTTAATTTAACTCAATTATTTAATCTTAAAATTATAGCTATCGAACTTTTTCAAAGATAGATCGACTATTTATTTCATAATAATAGAAACTAACGTTTATATTTACATATACTATATTTATTTAAATTTGAGTCAAATATGGACCATTCAAATGAACTAATATTAACAATACGGTGTATTCTATTTTGTCATATTAGTATGTTAAGGTCGAATCTTCTAAATCGCAATTGTGTAATGTTAAATTCATGATTATGGACTTTTCTCAACCATAAATTGACTTCACTTCAATAAATGGTTGAAACTTATAAGGTGCATATTTGCATTTGTATTATTTAATTTAATTTTTTAACCTTAGGTTTAATTTAACTCAATTATTTAATCTTAAAATTATAGCTATCGAAGTTTTTCAAAGATAGATCGACTATTTATTTGATAATAATAGAAACTAACGTTTATATTTACATATACTATATTTATTTGAATTTGAGTCAAATATGGACCATTCAAATGAACTAATATTAACAATACGGTGTATTCAATTTTGTCATATGAGTATGTTAAGGTCGAATCTTCTAAATCCCAATTGTGTAATGTTAAATTCATGATTATGGACTTTTCTCAACCATAAATTGACTTCATATCAATCAAGGGTTGAAACTTATAAGGGGCACATTTGCATTTGTAATATTTAATTTAATTTTTTAACGTTATATTTACTTTATCTCAATTGTTTAATGTTACAATTATGGCTATCGATTTTTGTCAACCATAGATAGACTATTTATTTGATAAGAATAGAAATTGAGGTGTATATTTACATATACTATATTTATTTGAATTTGAGTCAAATATGGACCATTCAAATGAACTAATATTACAAATACGGTGTATTCAATTTTGTAATATTAGTATCTTAAGGTCCAATCTTCTAAATCCCAATTGTGTAATGTTATATTCATGATTATGGACTTTTCTCAACCATAAATTGACTTCATATCAATCAAGGGTTGAAACTTATAAGGGGCACATTTGCATTTGTAATATTTAATTTAATTTTTTAACGTTATATTTACTTTATCTCAATTGTTTAATGTTAAAATTATGGCTATCGAACTTTTTCTAAGATAGATCGACTATTTATTTGATAATAATAGAAACTAACGTTTATATTTACATATACTATATTTATTTGAATTTGAATCAAATATGGACCATTCAAATGAACAAATATTAAGAATACGTTGTATTCAATTTTGTCATATTAGTATGTTAAGGTCGAATCTTCTAAATCCCAATTGTGTAATGTTAAATTCATGATTATGGACTTTTCTCAACCATAAATTGACTTCATATCAATAAATGGTTGAAACATATAAGGTGCATATTTGCATTTGTGTTATTTAATTCAATTTGTTAACCTTTGGTTTAATTTATCTCAATTATTTAATGTTAAAATTATTGCTATCGAATTGTTTCAAAGATAGATCGACTATTTATTTGATAATAATAGAAACTAACGTTTATATTTACATATATTATATTTATTTGAATTTGAGTCAAATATGGACCATTCAAATGAACTAATATTAACAATACGGTGTATTCAATTTTGTCATATCAGTATGTTAAGGTCGAATCTTCTAAATCCCAATTGTGTAATGTTAAATTCATGATTATAGACTTTTCTCAACCATAAATTGACTTCATATCAATAAATGGTTGAAACATATAAGGTGCATATTTGCATTTGTATTATTTAATTCAATTTTTTAACCTTAGGTTTAATTTAACTCAATTATTTAATGTTAAAATTATAGCTATCGAACTTTTTCAAAGATAGATCGACTATTTATTTGATAATAATAGAAACTAATGTTTATATTTACATATACTATATTTATTTGAATTTGAGTCAAATATGGACCATTCAAATGAACTAATATTACAAATACGGTGTATTCCATTTTGTCATATTAGTATGTTAAGGTCGAATCTTCTAAATCGCAATTGTGTAATGTTAAATTCATGATTATGGACTTTTCTCAACCATAAATTGACTTCATATCAATCAAGGGTTGAAACTTATAAGGGGCACATTTGCATTTCTATTATTTAATTTAATTTTTTAACGTTAGATTTAATTTATCTCAATTGTTTAATGTTAAAATTATGGCTATAGATTTTTGTCAACTATAGATAGTTTATTTATTTGATAAGACTTGAAATTGAGGTGTATATTTACATATACTATATTTATTTGAATTTGAGTCAAATATGGATAATTAAAATGAACTAATATTAACAATACAATGTATTCAATTTTGTCATATCAGTATCTTAAGGTCGAATCTTCTAATTCCCAATTGTGTAATGTTAAATTCATGATTATGGACTTTTCTCAACCATAAATTGACTTCATATCAATAAATTGTTGAAACATATAAGGTGCATATTTGCATTTGTATTATTTAATTCAATATTTTAACCTTAGGTTTAATTTAACTCAATTATTTAATGTTAAAATTATAGCCATCGAACTTTTTCAAAGATAGATCGACTATTTATTTGATAATAATTGAAACTAACGTTTATATTTACATATACTATATTTATTTGAATTTGAATCAAATATGGACCATTCAAATGAACAAATATTAAGAATACGTTGTATTCAATTTTGTCATATCAGTATGTTAAGGTCGAATCTTCTAAATCCCAATTGTGTAATGTTAAATTCATGATTATGGACTTTTCTCAACCATAAATTGACTTCATATCAATCAATGGTTGAAATTATAAGGGTAATATTTGCATTTGTAATATTTAATACAAGTATTTAAGTTAGATTTACTTTCTCTCAATTGGTTAATGTTAAAATTATGGCTATCGATTTTTGTCAACCATAGATAGACTATTTATTTGATAAGAATAGAAATTGAGGTGTATATTTACATATACAATATTTATTTGAATTTGAGTCAAATATGTACCATTGAAATGAACTAATATTAACAATACGGTGTATTCAATTTTGTCATATCAGTATCTTAAGGTCGAATCTTCTAATTCCCAATTGTGTAATGTTCAATTCATGATTATGGACTTTTCTCAACCATAAATTGACTTCATATCAATAAATGGTTGAAACATATAAGGTGCATATTTGCATTTGTATTATTTAATTCAATTTTTTAACCTTAGGTTTAATTTAACTCAATTAGTTAATGTTAAAATTATAGCTATCGAACTTTTTCAAAGATAGATCGACTATTTATTTGATAATAATAGAAACTAACGTTTATATTTACATATACTATATTTATTTGAATTTGAGTCAAATATGGACCATTCAAATGAACTAATATTACAAATACGGTGTATTCAATTTTGTAATATTAGTATCTTAAGGTCCAATCTTCTAAATCCCAATTGTGTAATGTTATATTCATGATTATGGACTTTTCTCAACCATAAATTGACTTCATATCAATCAAGGGTTGAAACTTATAAGGGGCACATTTGCATTTGTAATATTTAATTTAATTTTTTAACGTTATATTTACTTTATCTCAATTGTTTAATGTTAAAATTATGGCTATCGATTTTTGTCAACCATAGATAGATTATTTTTTTGATAATAATAGTAACTAACGTTTATATTTACATATACTATATTTATTTGAATTTGAGTCAAATATGGACAATTCAAATGAACTAATATTAACAATACGGTGTATTCAATTTTGTCATATTAGTATGTTAAGGTCGAATCTTCTAAATCCCAATTCTGTAATGTTAAATTCATGATTATGGACTTTTCTCAACCATAAATTGACTTCATATCAATAAATGGTTGAAACATATAAGGTGCATATTTGCATTTGTATTATTTAATTCAATTTTTTAACCTTAGATTTAATTTATCTCAATTATTTAATGTTAAAATTATGGCTATCGAATTGTTTCAAAGATAGATCGACTATTTATTTCATAATAATAGAAACAAACGTTTATATTTACATATACTATATTTATTTGAATTTGAGTCAAATATGGACCATTCAAATGAACTAATATTAACAATACGGTGTATTCAATTTTGTCATATCAGTATGTTAAGGTCGAATCTTCTAAATCGCAATTGTGTAATGGTAAATTCATGATTATGGACTTTTCTCAACCATAAATTGACTTCATATCAATAAATGGTTGAAACATATAAGGTGCATATTTGCATTTGTATTATTTAATTCAATTTTTTAACCTTAGATTTAATTTATCTCAATTATTTAATGTTAAAATTATGGCTATCGAATTGTTTCAAAGATAGATCGACTATTTATTTCATAATAATAGAAACAAACGTTTATATTTACATATACTATATTTATTTGAATTTGAGTCAAATATGGACCATTCAAATGAACTAATATTAACAATACGGTGTATTCAATTTTGTCATATCAGTATGTTAAGGTCGAATCTTCTAAATCGCAATTGTGTAATGGTAAATTCATGATTATGGACTTTTCTCAACCATAAATTGACTTCATATCAATAAATGGTTGAAACATATAAGGTGCATATTTGCATTTGTATTATTTAATTTAATTTTTTAACCTTAGGTTTAATTTAACTCAATTATTTAATCTTAAAATTATAGCTATCGAACTTTTTCAAAGATAGATCGACTATTTATTTGATAATAATAGAAACTAACGTTTATATTTACATATACTATATTTATTTGAATTTGAGTCAAATATGGACCATTCAAATGAACTAATATTAACAATACGGTGTATTCCATTTTGTCATATTAGTATGTTAAGGTCGAATCTTCTAAATCGCAATTGTGTAATGTTAAATTCATGATTATGGACTTTTCTCAACCATAAATTGACTTCACTTCAATAAATGGTTGAAACATATAAGGTGCATATTTGCCTTTCTATTATTTAATTTAATTTTTTCACCTTAATTTTAATTTAACTCAATTATTTAATCTTAAAATTATAGCTATCGAACGTTTTCAAAGATATATCGACTATTTATTTGATAATAATAGAAACTAACATTTATATTTACATATACTATATTTATTTGAATTTGAGTCAAATATGGACCATTTAAATGAACTAATATTAACAATACGGTGTATTCAATTTTGTCATATCAGTATGTTAAGGTCGAATGTTCTAAATCGCAATTGTGTAATGGTAAATTCATGATTATGGACTTTTCTCAACCATAAATTGACTTCATATCAATAAATGGTTGAAACATATAAGGTGCATATTTGCATTTGTATTATTTAATTCAATTTTTTAACCTTAGGTTTAATTTATCTCAATTATTTAATGTTAAAATTATGGCTATCGAATTGTTTCAAAGATAGATCGACTATTTATTTCATAATAATAGAAACTAACGTTTATATTTACATATACTATATTTATTTAAATTTGAGTCAAATATGGACCATTCAAATGAACTAATATTAACAATACGGTGTATTCCATTTTGTCATATTAGTATGTTAAGGTCGAATCTTCTAAATCGCAATTGTGTAATGTTGAATTCATGATTATGGACTTTTCTCAACCATAAATTGACTTCACTTAAATAAATGGTTGAAACATATAAGGTGCATATTTGCATTTGTATTATTTAATTTAATTTTTTAACCTTCGGTTTAATTTAACTCAATTATTTAATCTTAAAATTATAGCTATCGAACTTTTTCAAAGATAGATCGACTATTTATTTCATAATAATAGAAACTAACGTTTATATTTACATATACTATATTTATTTAAATTTGAGTCAAATATGGACCATTCAAATGAACTAATATTAACAATACGGTGTATTCTATTTTGTCATATTAGTATGTTAAGGTCGAATCTTCTAAATCGCAATTGTGTAATGT
This sequence comes from Hippophae tibetana, assembly GCA_037013495.1. Classification (NCBI taxonomy): domain Eukaryota; kingdom Viridiplantae; phylum Streptophyta; class Magnoliopsida; order Rosales; family Elaeagnaceae; genus Hippophae; species Hippophae tibetana. The sequence continues at coordinate 10,898,880 of CM072805.1, read as the reverse complement.
TAAATTCATGATTATGGACTTTTCTCAACAATAAATTGACTTCACTTCAATAAATGGTTGAAACTTATAAGGTGCATATTTGCATTTGTATTATTTAATTTAATTTTTTAACCTTAGGTTTAATTTAACTCAATTATTTAATCTTAAAATTATAGCTATCGAACTTTTTCAAAGATAGATCGACTATTTATTTGATAATAATAGAAACTAACGTTTATATTTACATATACTATATTTATTTGAATTTGAGTCAAATATGGACCATTCAAATGAACTAATATTAACAATACGGTGTATTCAATTTTGTCATATCAGTATGTTAAGGTCGAATCTTCTAAATCCCAATTGTGTAATGTTAAATTCATGATTATGGACTTTTCTCAACCATAAATTGACTTCATATCAATCAAGGGTTGAAACTTATAAGGGGCACATTTGCATTTGTAATATTTAATTTAATTTTTTAACGTTATATTTACTTTATCTCAATTGTTTAATGTTACAATTATGGCTATCGATTTTTGTCAACCATAGATAGACTATTTATTTGATAAGAATAGAAATTGAGGTGTATATTTACATATACTATATTTATTTGAATTTGAGTCAAATATGGACCATTCAAATGAACTAATATTACAAATACGGTGTATTCAATTTTGTAATATTAGTATCTTAAGGTCCAATCTTCTAAATCCCAATTGTGTAATGTTATATTCATGATTATGGACTTTTCTCAACCATAAATTGACTTCATATCAATCAAGGGTTGAAACTTATAAGGGGCACATTTGCATTTGTAATATTTAATTTAATTTTTTAACGTTATATTTACTTTATCTCAATTGTTTAATGTTAAAATTATGGCTATCGAATTTTTTCAAAGATAGATCGACTATTTATTTGATAATAATAGAAACTAACGTTTATATTTACATATACTATATTTATTTGAATTTGAGTCAAATATGGACCATTCAAATGAACTAATATTAACAATACGGTGTATTCAATTTTGTCATATCAGTATGTTAAGGTCGAATGTTCTAAATCGCAATTGTGTAATGGTAAATTCATGATTATGGACTTTTCTCAACCATAAATTGACTTCATATCAATAAATGGTTGAAATTATAAGGGTAATATTTGCATTTGTAATATTTAATTCAAGTATTTAAGTTAGATTTACTTTCTCTCAATTGGTTAATGTTAAAATTATGGCTATCGATTTTTGTCAACCATAGATAGACTATTTATTTGATAAGAATAGAAATTGAGGTGTATATTTACATATACAATATTTATTTGAATTTGAGTCAAATATGTACCATTGAAATGAACTAATATTAACAATACGGTGTATTCAATTTTGTCATATCAGTATCTTAAGGTCGAATCTTCTAATTCCCAATTGTGTAATGTTCAATTCATGATTATGGACTTTTCTCAACCATAAATTGACTTCATATCAATAAATGGTTGAAACATATAAGGTGCATATTTGCATTTGTATTATTTAATTCAATTTTTTAACCTTAGGTTTAATTTAACTCAATTATTTAATGTTAAAATTATAGCTATCGAACTTTTTCAAAGATAGATAGACTATTTATTTGATAATAATAGAAACTAACGTTTATATTTACATATACTATATTTATTTGAATTTGAGTCAAATATGGACCATTCAAATGAACTAATATTACAAATACGGTGTATTCAATTTTGTAATATTAGTATCTTAAGGTCCAATCTTCTAAATCCCAATTGTGTAATGTTATATTCATGATTATGGACTTTTCTCAACCATAAATTGACTTCATATCAATCAAGGGTTGAAACTTATAAGGGGCACATTTGCATTTGTAATATTTAATTTAATTTTTTAACGTTATATTTACTTTATCTCAATTGTTTAATGTTAAAATTATGGCTATCGATTTTTGTCAACCATAGATAGATTATTTTTTTGATAATAATAGTAACTAACGTTTATATTTACATATACTATATTTATTTGAATTTGAGTCAAATATGGACAATTCAAATGAACTAATATTAACAATACGGTGTATTCAATTTTGTCATATTAGTATGTTAAGGTCGAATCTTCTAAATCCCAATTCTGTAATGTTAAATTCATGATTATGGACTTTTCCCAACCATAAATTGACTTCATATCAATAAATGGTTGAAACATATAAGGTGCATATTTGCATTTGTGTTATTTAATTCAATTTGTTAACCTTTGGTTTAATTTATCTCAATTATTTAATGTTAAAATTATGGCTATCGAATTGTTTCAAAGATAGATCGACTATTTATTTGATAATAATAGAAACTAACGTTTATATTTACATATATTATATTTATTTGAATTTGAGTCAAATATGGACCATTCAAATGAACTAATATTAACAATACGGTGTATTCAATTTTGTCATATCAGTATGTTAAGGTCGAATGTTCTAAATCGCAATTGTGTAATGGTAAATTCATGATTATGGACTTTTCTCAACCATAAATTGACTTCATATCAATAAATGGTTGAAATTATAAGGGTAATATTTGCATTTGTAATATTTAATTCAAGTATTTAAGTTAGATTTACTTTCTCTCAATTGGTTAATGTTAAAATTATGGCTATCGATTTTTGTCAACCATAGATAGACTATTTATTTGATAAGAATAGAAATTGAGGTGTATATTTACATATACAATATTTATTTGAATTTGAGTCAAATATGTACCATTGAAATGAACTAATATTAACAATACGGTGTATTCAATTTTGTCATATCAGTATCTTAAGGTCGAATCTTCTAATTCCCAATTGTGTAATGTTCAATTCATGATTATGGACTTTTCTCAACCATAAATTGACTTCATATCAATAAATGGTTGAAACATATAAGGTGCATATTTGCATTTGTATTATTTAATTCAATTTTTTAACCTTAGGTTTAATTTAACTCAATTATTTAATGTTAAAATTATAGCTATCGAACTTTTTCAAAGATAGATAGACTATTTATTTGATAATAATAGAAACTAACGTTTATATTTACATATACTATATTTATTTGAATTTGAGTCAAATATGGACCATTCAAATGAACTAATATTACAAATACGGTGTATTCAATTTTGTAATATTAGTATCTTAAGGTCCAATCTTCTAAATCCCAATTGTGTAATGTTATATTCATGATTATGGACTTTTCTCAACCATAAATTGACTTCATATCAATCAAGGGTTGAAACTTATAAGGGGCACATTTGCATTTGTAATATTTAATTTAATTTTTTAACGTTATATCTACTTTATCTCAATTGTTTAATGTTAAAATTATGGCTATCGATTTTTGTCAACCATAGATAGATTATTTTTTTGATAATAATAGTAACTAACGTTTTTATTTACATATACTATATTTATTTGAATTTGAGTCAAATATGGACAATTCAAATGAACTAATATTAACAATACAGTGTATTCAATTTTGTCATATTAGTATGTTAAGGTCGAATCTTCTAAATCCCAATTCTGTAATGTTAAATTCATGATTATGGACTTTTCTCAACCATAAATTGACTTCATATCAATAAATGCTTGAAACATATAAGATGCATATTTGCATTTGTGTTATTTAATTCAATTTGTTAACCTTTGGTTTAATTTATCTCAATTATTTAATATTAAAATTATGGCTATCGAATTGTTTCAAAGATAGATCGACTATTTATTTGATAATAATAGAAACTAACGTTTATATTTACATATATTATATTTATTTGAATTTGAGTCAAATATGGACCATTCAAATGAACTAATATTAACAATACGGTGTATTCAATTTTGTCATATCAGTATGTTAAGGTCGAATCTTCTAAATCGCAATTGTGTAATGGTAAATTCATGATTATGGACTTTTCTCAACCATAAATTGACTTCATATCAATAAATGGTTGAAACATATAAGGTGCATATTTGCATTTGTATTATTTAATTCAATTTTTTAACCTTAGGTTTAATTTATCTCAATTATTTAATGTTAAAATTATGGCTATTGAATTGTTTCAAAGATAGATCGACTATTTATTTCATAATAATAGAAACTAACGTTTATATTTACATATACTATATTTATTTGAATTTGAGTCAAATATGGGCCATTCAAATGAACTAATATTAACAATACGGTGTATTCCATTTTGTCATATTAGTATGTTAAGGTCGAATCTTCTAAATCGCAATTGTGTAATGTTAAATTCATGATTATGGACTTTTCTCAACCATAAATTGACTTCACTTCAATAAATGGTTGAAACATATCTGGTGCATATTTGCATTTCTATTATTTAATTTAATTTTTTAACCTTAGGTTTAATTTATCTCAATTATTTAATGTTAAAATTATGGCTATCGAATTGTTTCAAAGATAGATCGACTATTTATTTCATAATAATAGAAACTAATGTTTATATTTACATATACTATATTTATTTCAATTTGAGTCAAATATGGACCATTCAAATGAACTAATATTAACAATACGGTGTATTCCATTTTGTCATATTAGTATGTTAAGGTCGAATCTTCTAAATCGCAATTGTGTAATGTTGAATTCATGATTATGGACTTTTCTCAACCATAAATTGACTTCACTTCAATAAATGGTTGAAACATATAAGGTGCATATTTGCATTTGTATTATTTAATTTAATTTTTTAACCTTAGGTTTAATTTAACTCAATTATTTAATGTTAAAATTATAGCTATCGAACTTTTTCAAAGATAGATCGACTATTTATTTGATAATAATAGAAACTAATGTTTATATTTATATATACTATATTTATTTGAATTTGAGTCAAATATGGACCATTCAAATGAACTAATATTACAAATACGGTGTATTCAATTTTGTAATATTAGTATGTTAAGGTCCAATCTTCTAAATCCCAATTGTGTAATGTTAAATTCATGATTATGGACTTTTCTCAACCATAAATTGACTTCATATCAATCAAGGGTTGAAACTTATAAGGGGCACATTTGCATTTGTAATATTTAATTTAATTTTTTAACGTTATATTTACTTTATCTCAATTGTTTAATGTTAAAATTATGGCTATCGATTTTTGTCAACCATAGATAGATTCTTTATTTGATAATAATAGTAACTAACGTTTATATTTACATATACTATATTTATTTGAATTTGAGTCAAAGATGGACCATTCAAATGAACTAATATTAACAATACGGTGTATTCAATTTTGTCATATTAGTATGTTAAGGTCGAATCTTCTAAATCCCAATTCTGTAATGTTAAATTCATGATTATGGACTTTTCTCAACCATAAATTGACTTCATATCAATAAATGGTTGAAACATATAAGGTGCATATTTGCATTTGTGTTATTTAATTCAATTTGTTAACCTTTGGTTTAATTTAACTCAATTATTTAATGTTAAAATTATGGCTATCGAATTGTTTCAAACATAGATCGACTATTTATTTGATAATAATAGAAACTAACGTTTATATTTACATATACTATATTTATTTGAATTTCGGTCAAATATGGACCATTCAAATGAACTAATATTAACAATACGGTGTATTCAATTGTGTCATATTAGTATGTTAAGGTCGAATCTTCTAAATCCCAATTGTGTAATGTTAAATTCATGATTATGGACTTTTCTCAACCATAAATTGACTTCATATCAATAAATGGTTGAAACATATAAGGTGCATATTTGCATTTGTATTATTTAATTCAATTTTTTAACCTTAGATTTAATTTATCTCAATTATTTAATGTTAAAATTATGGCTATCGAATTGTTTCAAAGATATATCGACTATTTATTTCATACTAATAGAAACTAACGTTTATATTTACATATACTATATTTATTTGAATTTGAGTCAAATATGGGCCATTCAAATGAACTAATATTAACAATACGGTGTATTCAATTTTGTCATATCAGTATGTTAAGGTCGAATGTTCTAAATCGCAATTGTGTAATGGTAAATTCATGATTATGGACTTTTCTCAACCATAAATTGACTTCATATCAATAAATGGTTGAAACATATAAGGTGCATATTTGCATTTGTATTATTTAATTCAATTTTTTAACCTTAGGTTTAATTTATCTCAATTATTTAATGTTAAAATTATGGCTATCGAATTATTTCAAAGATAGATAGACTATTTATTTCATAATAATAGAAACTAACGTTTATATTTACATATACTATATTTATTTGAATTTGTGTCAAATATGGACCATTCAAATGAACTAATATTAACAATACGGTGTATTCCATTTTGTCATATTAGTATGTTAAGGTCGAATCTTCTAATTCCCAATTGTGTAATGTTAAATTCATGATTATGGACTTTTCTCAACCATAAATTGACTTAATATCAATAAATGGTTGAAACATATAAGGTGCATATTTGCATTTGTATTATTTAATTCAATTTTTTAACCTTAGGTTTAATTTAACTCAATTATTTAATGTTAAAATTATAGCTATCGAACTTTTTCAAAGATAGATCGACTATTTATTTGATAATAATAGAAACTAACGTTTATATTGACATGTACTATATTTATTTGAATTTGAGTAAAATATGGACCATTCAAATGAACTAATATTAACAATACGGTGTATTCAATTTTGTCATATCAGCATGTTAAGGTCGAATCTTCTAAATCCCAATTGTGTAATGTTAAATTCATGATTATGGACTTTTCTCAACCATAAATTGACTTCATATCAATCAATGGTTGAAATTATAAGGGTAATATTTGCATTTGTAATATTTAATTCAATATTTTAACGTTAGATTTACTTTCTCTCAATTGGTTAATGTTAAAATTATGGCTATCGATTTTTGTCAACCATAGATAGACTATTTATTTATAAGAATAGAAATTGAGGTGTATATTTACATATACTATATTCATTTGAATTTGAGTCAAATATGGACCATTCAAATGAACTAATATTACCAATACGGTGTATTCAATTTTGTCATATCAGTATCTTAAGGTCGAATCTTCTAATTCCCAATTGTGTAATGTTCAATTCATGATTATGGACTTTTCTCAACCATAAATTGACTTCATATCAATAAATGGTTGAAACATATAAGGTGCATATTTGCATTTGTGTTATTTAATTCAATTTGTTAACCTTTGGTTTAATTTATCTCAATTATTGAATGTTAAAATTATGGCTATCGAATTGTTTCAAAGATAGATCGACTATTTATTTGATAATAATAGAAACTAACGTTTATATTTACATATATTATATTTATTTGAATTTGAGTCAAATATGGACCATTCAAATGAACTAATATTAACAATACGGTGTATTCCATTTTGTCATATTAGTATGTTAAGGTCGAATCTTCTAAATCGCAATTGTGTAATGTTAAATTCATGATTATGGACTTTTCTCAACCATAAATTGACTTCACTTCAATAAATGGTTGAAACATATAAGGTGCATATTTGCATTTGTATTATTTAATTTAATTTTTTAACCTTAGGTTTAATTTAACTCAATTATTTAATCTTAAAATTATAGCTATCGAACTTTTTCAAAGATAGATCGACTATTTATTTCATAATAATATAAACTAACGTTTATATTTACATATACTATATTTATTTAAATTTGAGTCAAATATGGACCATTCAAATGAACTAATATTAACAATACGGTGTATTCCATTTTGTCATATTAGTATGTTAAGGTCGAATCTTCTAAATCGCAATTGTGTAATGGTAAATTCATGATTATGGACTTTTCTCAACCATAAATTGACTTCATATCAATAAATGGTTGAAACATATAAGGTGCATATTTGCATTTGTATTATTTAATTCAATTTTTTAACCTTAGGTTTAATTTATCTCAATTATTTAATGTTAAAATTATGGCTATCGAATTGTTTCAAAGATAGATCGACTATTTCTTTCATAATAATAGAAACTAACGTTTATATTTACATATACTATATTTATTTGAATTTAAAGTCAAATATGGACCATTCAAATGAACTAATATTAACAATACGGTGTATTCCATTTTGTCATATTAGTATGTTAAGGTCGAATCTTCTAAATCGCAATTGTGTAATGTTAAATTCATGATTATGGACTTTTCTCAACCATAAATTGACTTCACTTCAATAAATGGTTGAAACTTATAAGGTGCATATTTGCATTTGTATTATTTAATTTAATTTTTTAACCTTAGGATTAATTTAACTCAATTATTTAATGTTAAAATTATAGCTATCGAATTTTTTCAAAGATAGATCGACTATTTATTTGATAATAATAGAAACTAACGTTTATATTGACATATACTATATTTATTTGAATTTGAGTAAAATATGGACCATTCAAATGAACTAATATTAACAATACGGTGTATTTAATTTTGTCATATCAGTATGTTAAGGTCGAATGTTCTAAATCGCAATTGTGTAATGGTAAATTCATGATTATGGACTTTTCTCAACCATAAATTGACTTCATATCAATAAATGGTTGAAACATATAAGGTGCATATTTGCATTTGTATTATTTAATTCAATTTTTTAACCTTAGGTTTAATTTATCTCAATTATTTAATGTTAAAATTATGGATATCGAATTGTTTCAAAGATAGATCGATTATTTATTTCATAATAATAGAAACTAACGTTTATATTTACATATTCTATATTTATTTGAATTTGAGTCAAATATGGACCATTCAAATGAACTAATATTAACAATACGGTGTATTCAATTTTGTCATATTAGTATGTTAAGGTCGAATCTTCTAAATCCCAATTCTGTAATGTTAAATTCATGATTATGGACTTTTCTCAACCATAAATTGACTTCATATCAATCAAGGGTTGAAACTTATAAGGGGCACATTTGCATTTGTAATATTTAATTTAATTTTTTAACGTTATATTTACTTTATCTCAATTGTTTAATGTTAAAATTATGGCTATCGATTTTTGTCAACCATAGATAGACTATTTATTTGATAAGAATAGAAATTGAGGTGTATATTTACATATACTATATTTATTTGAATTTGAGTCAAATATGTACCATTGAAATGAACTAATATTAACAATACGGTGTATTCAATTTTGTCATATCAGTATCTTAAGGTCGAATCTTCTAATTCCCAATTGTGTAATGTTCAATTCATGATTATGGACTTTTCTCAACCATAAATTGACTTCATATCAATAAATGGTTGAAACATATAAGGTACATATTTGCATTTGTATTATTTAATTCAATTTTTTAACCTTAGGTTTAATTTAACTCAATTATTTAATGTTAAAATTATAGCTATCGAACTTTTTCAAAGATAGATCGACTATTTATTTGATAATAATAGAAACTAACGTTTATATTTACATATACTATATTTATTTGAATTTGAGTCAAATATGGACCATTCAAATGAACTAATATTACAAATACGGTGTATTCAATTTTGTAATATTAGTATCTTAAGGTCCAATCTTCTAAATCCCAATTGTGTAATGTTATATTCATGATTATGGACTTTTCTCAACCATAAATTGACTTCATATCAATCAAGGGTTGAAACTTATAAGGGGCACATTTGCATTTGTAATATTTAATTTAATTTTTTAACGTTATATTTACTTTATCTCAATTGTTTAATGTTAAAATTATGGCTATCGATTTTTGTCAACCATAGATAGATTATTTTTTTGATAATAATAGTAACTAACGTTTATATTTACATATACTATATTTATTTGAATTTGAGTTAAATATGGACCATTCAAATGAACAAATATTAACAATACGGTGTATTCAATTTTGTCATATTAGTATGTTAAGGTCGAATCTTCTAAATCCCAATTGTGTAATGTTAAATTCATGATTATGGACTTTTCTCAACCATAAATTGACTTCATATCAATCAATGGTTGAAATTATAATGGTAATATTTGCATTTGTAATATTTAATTAAAGTATTTAAGTTAGATTTACTTTCTCTCAATTGGTTAATGGTAAAATTATGGCTATCGATTTTTGTCAACCATAGATAGACTATTTATTTGATAAGAATAGAAATTGAGGTGTATATTTACATATATAATATATATTTGAATTTGAGTCAAATATGTACCATTGAAATGAACTAATATTAACAATACGGTGTATTCAATTTTGTCATATCAGTATCTTAAGGTCGAATCTTCTAAATCGCAATTGTGTAATGTTAAATTCATGATTATGGACTTTTCTCAACCATAAATTGACTTCACTTCAATAAATGGTTGAAACTTATAAGGTGCATATTTGCATTTGTATTATTTAATTTAATTTTTTAACCTTAGGATTAATTTAACTCAATTATTTAATGTTAAAATTATAGCTATCGAATTTTTTCAAAGATAGATCGACTATTTATTTGATAATAATAGAAACTAACGTTTATATTGACATATACTATATTTATTTGAATTTGAGTAAAATATGGACCATTCAAATGAACTAATATTAACAATACGGTGTATTTAATTTTGTCATATCAGTATGTTAAGGTCGAATGTTCTAAATCGCAATTGTGTAATGGTAAATTCATGATTATGGACTTTTCTCAACCATAAATTGACTTCATATCAATAAATGGTTGAAACATAAAAGGTGCATATTTGCATTTGTATTATTTAATTCAATTTTTTAACCTTAGGTTTAATTTATCTCAATTATTTAATGTTAAAATTATGGCTATCGAATTGTTTCAAAGATAGATCGACTATTTATTTCATAATAATAGAAACTAACGTTTATATTTACATATACTATATTTATTTGAATTTGAGTCAAATATGGACCATTCAAATGAACTAATATTAACAATACGGTGTATTCAATTTTGTCATATTAGTATGTTAAGGTCGAATCTTCTAAATCCCAATTCTGTAATGTTAAATTCATGATTATGGACTTTTCTCAACCATAAATTGACTTCATATCAATCAAGGGTTGAAACTTATAAGGGGCACATTTGCATTTGTAATATTTAATTTAATTTTTTAACGTTATATTTACTTTATCTCAATTGTTTAATGTTAAAATTATGGCTATCCATTTTTGTCAACCATAGATAGACTATTTATTTGATAAGAATAGAAATTGAGGTGTATATTTACATATACTATATTTATTTGAATTTGAGTCAAATATGTACCATTGAAATGAACTAATATTAACAATACGGTGTATTCAATTTTGTCATATCAGTATCTTAAGGTCGAATCTTCTAATTCCCAATTGTGTAATGTTCAATTCATGATTATGGACTTTTCTCACCCATAAATTGACTTCATATCAATAAATGGTTGAAACATATAAGGTGCATATTTGCATTTGTATTATTTAATTCAATTTTTTAACCTTAGGTTTAATTTAACTCAATTATTCAATGTTAAAATTATAGCTATCGAACTTTTTCAAAGATAGATCGACTATTTATATGATAATAATAGAAACTAAGGTTTATATTTACATATACTATATTTATTTGAATTTGAGTCAAATATGGACCATTCAAATGAACTAATATTACAAATACGGTGTATTCAATTTTGTAATATTAGTATCTTAAGGTCCAATCTTCTAAATCCCAATTGTGTAATGTTATATTTATGATTATGGACTTTTCTCAACCATAAATTGACTTCATATCAATCAAGGGTTGAAACTTATAAGGGGCACATTTGCATTTGTAATATTTAATTTAATTTTTTAACGTTATATTTACTTTATCTCAATTGTTTAATGTTAAAATTATGGCTATCGATTTTTGTCAACCATAGATAGATTATTTTTTTGATAATAATAGTAACTAACGTTTATATTTACATATACTATATTTATTTCAATTTGAGTCAAATATGGACAATTCAAATGAACTAATATTAACAATACGGTGTATTCAATTTTGTCATATTAGTATGTTAAGGTCGAATCTTCTAAATCCCAATTCTGTAATGTTAAATTCATGATTATGGACTTTTCTCAACCATAAATTGACTTCATATCAATAAATGGTTGAAACATATAAGGTGCATATTTGCATTTGTGTTATTTAATTCAATTTGTTAACCTTTGGTTTAATTTATCTCAATTATTTAATGTTAAAATTATGGCTATCGAATTGTTTCAAAGATAGATCGACTATTTATTTGATAATAATAGAAACTAACGTTTATATTTACATATATTATATTTATTTGAATTTGAGTCAAATATGGACCATTCAAATGAACTAATATTAACAATACGGTGTATTCAATTTTGTCATATCAGTATGTTAAGGTCGAATCTTCTAAATCGCAATTGTGTAATGGTAAATTCATGATTATGGACTTTTCTCAACCATAAATTGACTTCATATCAATAAATGGTTGAAACATATAAGGTGCATATTTGCATTTGTATTATTTAATTCAATTTTTTAACCTTAGGTTTAATTTATCTCAATTATTTAATGTTAAAATTATGGCTATCGAATTGTTTCAAAGATAGATCGACTATTTATTTCATAATAATAGAAACTAACGTTTATATTTACATATACTATATTTATTTGAATTTGAGTCAAATATGGGCCATTCAAATGAACTAATATTAACAATACGGTGTATTCCATTTTGTCATATTAGTATGTTAAGGTCGAATCTTCTAAATCGCAATTGTGTAATGTTAAATTCATGATTATGGACTTTTCTCAACCATAAATTGACTTCACTTCAATAAATGGTTGAAACATATAAGGTGCATATTTGCATTTCTATTATTTAATTTAATTTTTTAACCTTAGGTTTAATTTAACTCAATTATTTAATCTTAAAATTATAGCTATCGAACTTTTTCAAAGATAGATCGACTATTTATTTGATAATAATAGAAACTAACGTTTATATTTACATATACTATATTTATTTGAATTTGAGTCAAATATGGACCATTCAAATGAACTAATATTAACAATACGGTGTATTCAATTTTGTCATATCAGTATGTTAAGGTCGAATGTTCTAAATCGTAATTGTGTAATGGTAAATTCATGATTATGGACTTTTCTCAACCATAAATTGACTTCATATCAATAAATGGTTGAAACATATAAGGTGCATATTTGCATTTGTATTATTTAATTCAATTTTTTAACCTTAGGTTTAATTTATCTCAATTATTTAATGTTAAAATTATGGCTATCGAATTGTTTCAAAGATAGATCGACTATTTATTTCATAATAATAGAAACTAACGTTTATATTTACATATACTATATTTATTTAAATTTGAGTCAAATATGGACCATTCAAATGAACTAATATTAACAATACGGTGTATTCCATTTTGTCATATTAGTATGTTAAGGTCGAATCTTTTAAATCACAATTGTGTAATGTTAAATTCATGATTATGGACTTTTCTCAACCATAAATTGACTTCACTTCAATAAATGGTTGAAACATATAAGGTGCATATTTGCATTTGTATTATTTAATTTAATTTTTTAACCTTAGGTTTAATTTAACTCAATTATTTAATCTTAGAATTATAGCTATCGAACTTTTTCAAAGATAGATCGACTATTTATTTCATAATAATAGAAACTAACGTTTATATTTACATATACTATATTTATTTAAATTTGAGTCAAATATGGACCATTCAAATGAACTAATATTAACAATACGGTGTATTCCATTTTGTCATATTAGTATGTTAAGGTAGAATCTTCTAAATCGCAATTGTGTAATGTTAAATTCATGATTATGGACTTTTCTCAACCATAAATGGACTTCACTTCAATAAATGGTTGAAACTTATAAGGTGCATATTTGCATTTGTATTATTTAATTTAATTTTTTAACCTTAGGTTTAATTTAACTCAATTATTTAATCTTAAAATTATAGCTATCGAACTTTTTCAAAGATAGATCGACTATTTATTTGATAATAATAGAAACTAACGTTTATATTTACATATACTATATTTATTTGAATTTGAGTCAAATATGGACCATTCAAATGAACTAATATTAACAATACGGTGTATTCAATTTTGTCATATCAGTATGTTAAGGTCGAATCTTCTAAATCCCAATTGTGTAATGTTAAATTCATGATTATGGACTTTTCTCAACCATAAATTGACTTCATAACAATCAAGGGTTGAAACTTATAAGGGGCACATTTGCATTTGTAATATTTAATTTAATTTTTTAACGTTATATTTACTTTATCTCAATTGTTTAATGTTAAAATTATGGCTATCGATTTTTGTCAACCATAGATAGATTATTTTTTTGATAATAATAGTAACTAACGTTTATATTTACATATACTATATTTATTTGAATTTGAGTCAAATATGGACCATTCAAATGAACTTATATTAACAATACGGTGTATTCAATTTTGTCATATTAGTATGTTAAGGTCGAATCTTCTAAATCCCAATTCTGTAATGTTAAATTCATGATTATGGACTTTTCTCAACCATAAATTGACTTCATATCAATAAATGGTTGAAACATATAAGGTGCATATTTGCATTTGTGTTATTTAATTCAATTTGTTAACCTTTGGTTTAATTTATCTCAATTATTTAATGTTAAAATTATGGCTATCGAATTGTTTCAAAGATAGATCGACTATTTATTTGATAATAATAGAAACTAACGTTTATATTTACATATATTATATTTATTTGAATTTGAGTCAAATATGGACCATTCAAATGAACTAATATTAACAATACGGTGTATTCAATTTTGTCATATCAGTATGTTAAGGTCGAATCTTCTAAATCCCAATTGTGTAATGTTAAATTCATGATTATGGACTTTTCTCAACCATAAATTGACTTCATATCAATAAATGGTTGAAACATATAAGGTGCATATTTGGATTTGTATTATTTAATTCAATTTTTTAACCTTAGGTTTAATTTAACTCAATTATTTAATGTTAAAATTATAGCTATCGAACTTTTTCAAAGATAGATCGACTATTTATTTGATAATAATAGAAACTAATGTTTATATTTACATATACTATATTTATTTGAATTTGAGTCAAATATGGACCATTCAAATGAACTAATATTACAAATACGGTGTATTCAATTTTGTAATATTAGTATGTTAAGGTCCAATCTTCTAAATCCCAATTGTGTAATGTTATATTCATGATTATGGACTTTTCTCAACCATAAATTGACTTCATATCAATCAAGGGTTGAAACTTATAAAGGGCACATTTGCATTTGTAATATTTATTTTAATTTTTTAACGTTATATTTACTTTATCTCAATTGTTTAATGTTAAAATTATGGCTATCGATTTTTGTCAACCATAGATAGATTATTTATTTGATAATAATAGTAACTAACGTTTATATTTACATATACTATATTTATTTGAATTTGAGTCAAATATGGACCATTCAAATGAACTAATATTAACAATACGGTGTATTCAATTTTGTCATATTAGTATGTTAAGGTCGAATCTTCTAAATCCCAATTCTGTAATGTTAAATTCATGATTATGGACTTTTCTCAACCATAAATTGACTTCATATCAATAAATGGTTGAAACATATAAGGTGCATATTTGCATTTGTGTTATTTAATTCAATTTGTTAACCTTTGGTTTAATTTAACTCAATTATTTAATGTTAAAATTATGGCTATCGAATTGTTTCAAACATAGATCGACTATTTATTTGATAATAATAGAAACTACCGATTATATTTACATATACTATATTTATTTGAATTTCGGTCAAATATGGACCATTCAAATGAACTAATATTAACAATACGGTGTATTCAATTGTGTCATATTAGTATGTTAAGGTCGAATCTTCTAAATCCCAATTGTGTAATGTTAAATTCATGATTATGGACTTTTCTCAACCATAAATTGACTTCATATCAATAAATGGTTGAAACATATAAGGTGCATATTTGCATTTGTATTATTTAATTCAATTTTTTAACCTTAGATTTAATTTATCTCAATTATTTAATGTTAAAATTATGGCTATCGAATTGTTTCAAAGATAGATCGACTATTTATTTCATACTAATAGAAACTAACGTTTATATTTACATATACTATATTTATTTGAATTTGAGTCAAATATGGACCATTCAAATGAACTAATATTAACAATACGGTGTATTCAATTTTGTCATATCAGTTTGTTAAGGTCGAATGTTCTAAATCGCAATTGTGTAATGGTAAATTCATGATTATGGACTTTTCTCAACCATAAATTGACTTCATATCAATAAATGGTTGAAACATATAAGGTGCATATTTGCATTTGTATTATTTAATTCAATTTTTTAACCTTAGGTTTAATTTATCTCAATTATTTAATGTTAAAATTATGGCTATCGAATTGTTTCAAAGATAGATAGACTATTTATTTCATAATAATAGAAACTAACGTTTATATTGACATGTACTATATTTATTTAAATTTGAGTAAAATATGGACCATTCAAATGAACTAATATTAACAATACGGTGTATTCAATTTTGTCATATCAGTATGTCAAGGTCGAATCTTCTAAATCCCAATTGTGTAATGTTAAATTCATGATTATGGACTTTTCTCAACCATAAATTGACTTCATATCAATCAATGGTTGAAATTATAAGGGTAATATTTGCATTTGTAATATTTAATTCAATATTTTAACGTTAGATTTACTTTCTCTCAATTGGTTAATGTTAAAATTATGGCTATCGATTTTTGTCAACCATAGATAGACTATTTATTTGATAAGAATAGAAATTGAGGTGTATATTTACATATACTATATTCATTTGAATTTGAGTCAAATATGGACCATTCAAATGAACTAATATTACAAATACGGTGTATTCAATTTTGTAATATTAGTATGTTAAGGTCCAATCTTCTAAATCCCAATTGTGTAATGTTATATTCATGATTATGGACTTTTCTCAACCATAAATTGACTTCCTATCAATCAAGGGTTGAAACTTATAAGGGGCACATTTGCATTTGTAATATTTAATATAATTTTTTAACGTTATATTTACTTTATCTCAATTGTTTAATGTTAAAATTATGGCTATCGATTTTTGTCAACCATAGAAAGATTATTTTTTTGATAATAATAGTAACTAACGTTTATATTTACATATACTATATTTATTTGAATTTGAGTCAAATATAGACCATTCAAATGAACTAATATTAACAATACGATGTATTCAATTTTGTCATATTAGTATGTTAAGGTCGAATCTTCTAAATCCCAATTCTGTAATGTTAAATTCAGGATTATGGACTTTTCTCAACCATAAATTGACTTCATATCAATAAATGGTTGAAACATATAAGGTGCATATTTGCATTTCTATTATTTAATTTAATTTTTTAACCTTAGGTTTAATTTAACTCAATTATTTAATCTTAAAATTATAGCTATCGAACTTTTTCAAAGATAGATCGACTATTTATTAGATAATAATAGAAACTAACGTTTATATTTACATATACTATATTTATTTGAATTTGAGTCAAATATGGACCATTCAAATGAACTAATATTAACAATACGGTGTATTCAATTTTGTCATATCAGTATGTTAAGGTCGAATGTTCTAAATCGCAATTGTGTAATGGTAAATTCATGATTATGGACTTTTCTCAACCATAAATTGACTTCATATCAATAAATGGTTGAAACATATAAGGTGCATATTTGCATTTGTATTATTTAATTCAATTTTTTAACCTTAGGTTTAATTTATCTCAATTATTTAATGTTAAAATTATGGCTATCGAATTGTTTCAAAGATAGATCGACTATTTATTTCATAATATTAGAAACTAACGTTTATATTTACATATACTGTATTTATTTGATTTTGAGTCAAATATGGACCATTCAAATGAACTAATATTAACAATACGGTGTATTCCATTTTGTCATATTAGTATGTTAAGGTCGAATCTTCTAAATCGCAATTGTGTAATGTTAAATTCATGATTATGGACTTTTCTCAACCATAAATTGACTTCACTTCAATAAATTGTTGAAACTTATAAGGTGCATATTTGAATTTGTATTATTTAATTTAATTTTTTAACCTTAGGTTTAATTTAACTCAATTATTTAATGTTAAAATTATAGCTATCGAATTTTTTCAAACATAGATCGACTATTTATTTGATAATAATAGAAACTAACGTTTATATTGACATATACTATATTTATTTGAATTTGAGTAAAATATGGACCATTCAAATGAACTAATATTAACAATACGGTGTATTTAATTTTGTCATATCAGTATGTTAAGGTCGAATGTTCTAAATCGCAATTGTGTAATGGTAAATTCATGATTATGGACTTTTCTCAACCATAAATTGACTTCATATCAATAAATGGTTGAAACATATAAGGTGCATATTTGCATTTGTATTATTTAATTCAATTTTTTAACCTTAGGTTTAATTTATCTCAATTATTTAATGTTAAAATTATGGCTATCGAATTGTTTCAAAGATAGATCGACTATTTATTTCATAATAATAGAAACTAACGTTTATATTTACATATACTATATTTATTTGAATTTGAGTCAAATATGGACCATTCAAATGAACTAATATTAACAATACGGTGTATTCAATTTTGTCATATTAGTATGTTAAGGTCGAATCTTCTAAATCCCAATTCTGTAATGTTAAATTCATGATTATGGACTTTTCTCAACTATAAATTGACTTCATATCAATAAATGGTTGAAACATATAAGGTGCATATTTCCATTTGTATTATTTAATTCAATTTTTTAACCTTAGGTTTAATTTATCTCAATTATTTAATGTTAAAATTATGGCTATCGAATTGTTTCAAAGATAGATCGACTATTTATTTCATAATAATAGAAACTAACGTTTATATTTACATATACTATATTTATTTGAATTTGAGTCAAATATGGACCATTCAAATGAACAAATATTAACAATACGGTGTATTCAATTTTGTCATATCAGTATGTTAAGGTCGAATCTTCTAAATCCCAATTGTGTAATGTTAAATTCATTATTATGGACTTTTCTCAACCATAAATTGACTTCATATCAATCAATGGTTGAAATTATAAGGGTAATATTTGCATTTGTAATATTTAATTCAATATTTTAACGTTAGATTTACTTTCTCTCAATTGGTTAATGTTAAAATTATGGCTATCGATTTTTGTCAACCATAGATAGACTATTTATTTGATAAGAATAGAAATTGAGGTGTATATTTACATATACTATATTCATTTGAATTTGAGTCAAATATGGACCATTCAAATGAACTAATATTACCAATACGGTGTATTCAATTTTGTCATATCAGTATCTTAAGGTCGAATCTTCTAATTCCCAATTGTGTAATGTTAAATTCATGATTATGGACTTTTCTCAACCATAAATTGACTTCATATCAATAAATTGTTGAAACATATAAGGTGCATATTTGCATTTGTATTATTTAATTCAATTTTTTAACCTTAGGTTTAATTTAACGCAATTATTTAATGTTAAAATTATAGCTATCGAACTTTTTCAACGATAGATCGACTATTTATTTGATAATAATAGAAACTAACGTTTATATTTACATATACTATATTTATTTGAATTTGAGTCAAATATGGACCATTCAAATGAACTAATATTACAAATACGGTGTATTCAATTTTGTAATATTAGTATGTTAAGGTCCAATCTTCTAAATCCCAATTGTGTAATGTTAAATTCATGATTATGGACTTTTCTCAACCATAAATTGACTTCATATCAATCAAGGGTTGAAACTTATAAGGGGCACATTTGCATTTGTAATATTTAATTTAATTTTTTAACGTTATATTTACTTTATCTCAATTGTTTAATGTTAAAATTATGGCTATCGATTTTTGTCAACCATAGATAGATTATTTTTTTGATAATAATAGTAACTAACGTTTATATTTACATATACTATATTTATTTGAATTTGAGTCAAATATGGACCATTCAAATGAACTTATATTAACAATACGGTGTATTCAATTTTGTCATATCAGTATGTTAAGGATGAATCTTCTAAATCCCAATTGTGTAATGTTAAATTCATTATTATGGACTTTTCTCAACCATAAATTGACTTCATATCAATCAATGGTTGAAATTATAAGGGTAATATTTGCATTTGTAATATTTAATTCAATATTTTAACGTTAGATTTACTTTCTCTCAATTGGTTAATGTTAAAATTATGGCTATCGATTTTTGTCAAGCATAGATAGACTATTTATTTGATAAGAATAGAAATTGAGGTGTATATTTACATATACTATATTTATTTGAATTTGAGTCAAATATGGACCATTCAAATGAACTAATATTAACAATACGGTGTATTCAATTTTGTCATATTAGTATGTTAAGGTCGAATCTTCTAAATCCCAATTCTGTAATGTTAAATTCATGATTATGGACTTTTCTCAACCATAAATTGACTTCATATCAATAAATGGTTGAAACATATAAGGTGCATATTTGCATTTGTGTTATTTAATTCAATTTGTTAACCTTTGGTTTAATTTAACTCAATTATTTAATGTTAAAATTATGGCTATCGAATTGTTTCAAACATAGATCGACTATTTATTTGATAATAATAGAAACTAACGTTTATATTTACATATACTATATTTATTTGAATTTCGGTCAAATATGGACCATTCAAATGAACTAATATTAACAATACGGTGTATTCAATTGTGTCATATTAGTATGTTAAGGTCGAATCTTCTAAATCCCGGTTGTGTAATGTTAAATTCATGATTATGGACTTTTCTCAACCATAAATTGACTTCATATCAATAAATGGTTGAAACATATAAGGTGCATATTTGCATTTGTATTATTTAATTCAATTTTTTAACCTTAGATTTAATTTATCTCAATTATTTAATGTTAAAATTATGGCTATCGAATTGTTTCAAAGATAGATCGACTATTTATTTGATAATAATAGAAACTAACGTTTATATTTACATATACTTTATTTATTTGAATTTGAGTCAAATATGGACCATTCAAATGAACTAATATTAACAATACGGTGTATTCAATTTTGTCATATCAGTATGTTAAGGTCGAATGTTCTAAATCGCAATTTTGTAATGGTAAATTCATGATTATGGACTTTTCTCAACCATAAATTGACTTCATATCAATAAATGGTTGAAACATATAAGGTGCATATTTGCATTTGTATTATTTAATTCAATTTTTTAACCTTAGGTTTAATTTATCTCAATTATTTAATGTTAAAATTATGGCTATCGAATTGTTTCAAAGATAGATAGACTATTTATTTCATAATAATAGAAACTAACGTTTATATTTACATATACTATATTCATTTGAATTTGAGTCAAATATGGACCATTCAAATGAACTAATATTAACAATACGGTGTATTCAATTTTGTCATATTAGTATGTTAAGGTCGAATCTTCTAAATCCCAATTCTGTAATGTTAAATTCATGATTATGGACTTTTCTCAACTATAAATTGACTTCATATCAATAAATGGTTGAAACATATAAGGTGCATATTTCCATTTGTATTATTTAATTCAATTTTTTAACCTTAGGTTTAATTTATCTCAATTATTTAATGTTAAAATTATGGCTATCGAATTGTTTCAAAGATAGATCGACTATTTATTTCATAATAATAGAAACTAACGTTTATATTTACATATACTATATTTATTTGAATTTGAGTCAAATATGGACCATTCAAATGAACAAATATTAACAATACGGTGTATTCAATTTTGTCATATCAGTATGTTAAGGTCGAATCTTCTAAATCCCAATTGTGTAATGTTAAATTCATTATTATGGACTTTTCTCAACCATAAATTGACTTCATATCAATCAATGGTTGAAATTATAAGGGTAATATTTGCATTTGTAATATTTAATTCAATATTTTAACGTTAGATTTACTTTCTCTCAATTGGTTAATGTTAAAATTATGGCTATCGATTTTTGTCAACCATAGATAGACTATTTATTTGATAAGAATAGAAATTGAGGTGTATATTTACATATACTATATTCATTTGAATTTGAGTCAAATATGGACCATTCAAATGAACTAATATTACCAATACGGTGTATTCAATTTTGTCATATCAGTATCTTAAGGTCGAATCTTCTAATTCCCAATTGTGTAATGTTAAATTCATGATTATGGACTTTTCTCAACCATAAATTGACTTCATATCAATAAATTGTTGAAACATATAAGGTGCATATTTGCATTTGTATTATTAATTCAATTTTTTAACCTTAGGTTTAATTTAACGCAATTATTTAATGTTAAAATTATAGCTATCGAACTTTTTCAACGATAGATCGACTATTTATTTGATAATAATAGAAACTAACGTTTATATTTACATATACTATATTTATTTGAATTTGAGTCAAATATGGACCATTCAAATGAACTAATATTACAAATACGGTGTATTCAATTTTGTAATATTAGTATGTTAAGGTCCAATCTTCTAAATCCCAATTGTGTAATGTTAAATTCATGATTATGGACTTTTCTCAACCATAAATTGACTTCATATCAATCAAGGGTTGAAACTTATAAGGGGCACATTTGCATTTGTAATATTTAATTTAATTTTTTAACGTTATATTTACTTTATCTCAATTGTTTAATGTTAAAATTATGGCTATCGATTTTTGTCAACCATAGATAGATTATTTTTTTGATAATAATAGTAACTAACGTTTATATTTACATATACTATATTTATTTGAATTTGAGTCAAATATGGACCATTCAAATGAACTTATATTAACAATACGGTGTATTCAATTTTGTCATATCAGTATGTTAAGGTCGAATCTTCTAAATCCCAATTGTGTAATGTTAAATTCATTATTATGGACTTTTCTCAACCATAAATTGACTTCATATCAATCAATGGTTGAAATTATAAGGGTAATATTTGCATTTGTAATATTTAATTCAATATTTTAACGTTAGATTTACTTTCTCTCAATTGGTTAATGTTAAAATTATGGCTATCGATTTTTGTCAACCATAGATAGACTATTTATTTGATAAGAATAGAAATTGAGGTGTATATTTACATATACTATATTCATTTGAATTTGAGTCAAATATGGACCATTCAAATGAACTAATATTACCAATACGGTGTATTCAATTTTGTCATATCAGTATCTTAAGGTCGAATCTTCTAATTCCCAATTGTGTAATGTTAAATTCATGATTATGGACTTTTCTCAACCATAAATTGACTTCATATCAATAAATTGTTGAAACATATAAGGTGCATATTTGCATTTGTATTATTAATTCAATTTTTTAACCTTAGGTTTAATTTAACGCAATTATTTAATGTTAAAATTATAGCTATCGAACTTTTTCAACGATAGATCGACTATTTATTTGATAATAATAGAAACTAACGTTTATATTTACATATACTATATTTATTTGAATTTGAGTCAAATATGGACCATTCAAATGAACTAATATTACAAATACGGTGTATTCAATTTTGTAATATTAGTATGTTAAGGTCCAATCTTCTAAATCCCAATTGTGTAATGTTAAATTCATGATTATGGACTTTTCTCAACCATAAATTGACTTCATATCAATCAAGGGTTGAAACTTATAAGGGGCACATTTGCATTTGTAATATTTAATTTAATTTTTTAACGTTATATTTACTTTATCTCAATTGTTTAATGTTAAAATTATGGCTATCGATTTTTGTCAACCATAGATAGATTATTTTTTTGATAATAATAGTAACTAACGTTTATATTTACATATACTATATTTATTTGAATTTGAGTCAAATATGGACCATTCAAATGAACTTATATTAACAATACGGTGTATTCAATTTTGTCATATCAGTATGTTAAGGATGAATCTTCTAAATCCCAATTGTGTAATGTTAAATTCATTATTATGGACTTTTCTCAACCATAAATTGACTTCATATCAATCAATGGTTGAAATTATAAGGGTAATATTTGCATTTGTAATATTTAATTCAATATTTTAACGTTAGATTTACTTTCTCTCAATTGGTTAATGTTAAAATTATGGCTATCGATTTTTGTCAAGCATAGATAGACTATTTATTTGATAAGAATAGAAATTGAGGTGTATATTTACATATACTATATTTATTTGAATTTGAGTCAAATATGGACCATTCAAATGAACTAATATTAACAATACGGTGTATTCAATTTTGTCATATTAGTATGTTAAGGTCGAATCTTCTAAATCCCAATTCTGTAATGTTAAATTCATGATTATGGACTTTTCTCAACCATAAATTGACTTCATATCAATAAATGGTTGAAACATATAAGGTGCATATTTGCATTTGTGTTATTTAATTCAATTTGTTAACCTTTGGTTTAATTTAACTCAATTATTTAATGTTAAAATTATGGCTATCGAATTGTTTCAAACATAGATCGACTATTTATTTGATAATAATAGAAACTAACGTTTATATTTACATATACTATATTTATTTGAATTTCGGTCAAATATGGACCATTCAAATGAACTAATATTAACAATACGGTGTATTCAATTGTGTCATATTAGTATGTTAAGGTCGAATCTTCTAAATCCCGGTTGTGTAATGTTAAATTCATGATTATGGACTTTTCTCAACCATAAATTGACTTCATATCAATAAATGGTTGAAACATATAAGGTGCATATTTGCATTTGTATTATTTAATTCAATTTTTTAACCTTAGATTTAATTTATCTCAATTATTTAATGTTAAAATTATGGCTATCGAATTGTTTCAAAGATAGATCGACTATTTATTTGATAATAATAGAAACTAACGTTTATATTTACATATACTTTATTTATTTGAATTTGAGTCAAATATGGACCATTCAAATGAACTAATATTAACAATACGGTGTATTCAATTTTGTCATATCAGTATGTTAAGGTCGAATGTTCTAAATCGCAATTTTGTAATGGTAAATTCATGATTATGGACTTTTCTCAACCATAAATTGACTTCATATCAATAAATGGTTGAAACATATAAGGTGCATATTTGCATTTGTATTATTTAATTCAATGTTTTAACCTTAGGTTTAATTTATCTCAATTATTTAATGTTAAAATTATGGCTATCGAATTGTTTCAAAGATAGATAGACTATTTATTTCATAATAATAGAAACTAACGTTTATATTTACATATACTATATTCATTTGAATTTGAGTCAAATATGGACCATTCAAATGAACTAATATTAACAATACGGTGTATTCCATTTTGTCATATTAGTATGTTAAGGTCGAATCTTCTAATTCCCAATTGTGTAATGTTAAATTCATGATTATGGACTTTTCTCAACCATAAATTGACTTCATATCAATAAATGGTTGAAACATATAAGGTGCATATTTGCATTTGTATTATTTAATTCAATTTTTTAACCTTAGGTTTAATTTAACTCAATTATTTAATGTTAAAATTATAGCTATCGAACTTTTTTAAAGATAGATCGACTATTTATTTGATAATAATAGAAACTAACGTTTATATTGACATATACTATATTTATTTGAATTTGAGTAAAATATGGACCATTCAAATGAACTAATATTAACAATACGGTGTATTCAATTTTGTCATATCAGTATGTTAAGGTCGAATCTTCTAAATCCCAATTGTGTAATGTTAAATTCATGATTATGGACTTTTCTCAACCATAAATTGACTTCATATCAATCAATGGTTGAAATTATAAGGGTAATATTTGCATTTGTAATATTTAATTCAATATTTTAACGTTAGATTTACTTTCTCTCAATTGGTTAATGTTAAAATTATGGCTATCGATTTTTGTCAAGCATAGATAGACTATTTATTTGATAAGAATAGAAATTGAGGTGTATATTTACATATACTATATTTATTTGAATTTGTGTCAAATATGTACCATTGAAATGAACTAATATTAACAATACGGTGTATTCAATTTTGTCATATCGGTATCTTAAGGTCGAATCTTCTAATTCCCAATTGTGTAATGTACAATTCATGATTATGGACTTTTCTCAACCATAAATTGACTGCATATCAATAAATGGTTGAAACATATAAGGTGCATATTTGCATTTGTATTATTTAATTCAATTTTTTAACATTAGGTTTAATTTAACTCAATTATTTAATGTTAAAATTATAGCTATCGAACTTTTTCAAAGATACATCGACTATTTATTTGATAATAATAGAAACTAACGTTTATATTTACATATACTATATTTATTTGAATTTGAGTCAAATATGGACCATTCAAATGAACTAATATTACAAATACGGTGTATTCAATTTTGTAATATTAGTATGTTAAGGTCCAATCTTCTAAATCCCAATTGTGTAATGTTATATTCATGATTATGGACTTTTCTCAACCATAAATTGACTTCATATCAATCAAGGGTTGAAACTTATAAGGGGCACATTTGCATTTGTAATATTTAATTTAATTATTTAACGTTATATTTACTTTATCTCAATTGTTTAATGTTAAAATTATGGCTATCGATTTTTGTCAACCATAGATAGATTATTTATTTGATAATAATAGTAACTAACGTTTATATTTACATATACTATATTTATTTGAATTTGAGTCAAATATGGACCATTCAAATGAACTAATATTAACAATACGGTGTATTCAATTTTGTCATATTAGTATGTTAAGGTCGAATCTTCTAAATCCCAATTCTGTAATGTTAAATTCATGATTATGGACTTTTCTCAACCATAAATTGACTTCATATCAATAAAGGGTTGAAACATATAAGGTGCATATTTGCATTTGTGTTATTTAATTCAATTTGTTAACCTTTGGTTTAATTTAACTCAATTATTTAATGTTAAAATTATGGCTATCGAATTGTTTCAAACATAGATCGACTATTTATTTGATAATAATAGAAACTAACGTTTATATTTACATATACAATATTTATTTGAATTTCGGTCAAATATGGACCATTCAAATCAACTAATATTAACAATACGGTGTATTCAATTGTGTCATATTAGTATGTTAAGGTCGAATCTTCTAAATCCCAATTGTGTAATGTTAAATTCATGATTATGGACTTTTCTCAACCATAAATTGACTTCATATCAATAAATGGTTGAAACATATAAGGTGCATATTTGCATTTGTATTATTTAATTCAATTTTTTAACCTTAGGTTTAATTTATCTCAATTATTTAATGTTAAAATTATGGCTATCGAATTGTTTCAAAGATAGATCGACTATTTATTTGATAATAATAGAAACTAACGTTTATATTTACATATACTATATTTATTTGAATTTGAGTCAAATATGGACCATTCAAATGAACTAATATTAACAATACGGTGTATTCAATTTTGTCATATCAGTATGTTAAGGTTGAATGTTCTAAATCGCAATTGTGTAATGGTAAATTCATGATTATGGACTTTTCTCAACCATAAATTGACTTCATATCAATAAATGGTTGAAACATATAAGGTGCATATTTGCATTTGTATTATTTAATTCAATTTTTTAACCTTAGGTTTAATTTATCTCAATTATTTAATGTTAAAATTATGGCTATCGAATTGTTTCAAAGATAGATCGACTATTTATTTCATAATAATAGAAACTAACGTTTATATTTACATATACTATATTTATTTGAATTTGAGTCAAATATGGACCATTTAAATGAACTAATATTAACAATACGGTGTATTCCATTTTGTCATATTAGTATGTTAAGGTCGAATCTTCTAAATCGCAATTGTGTAATGTTAAATTCATGATTATGGACTTTTCTCAACCATAAATTGACTTCATATCAATAATTGGTTGAAACATATAAGGTGCATATTTGCATTTGTATTATTTAATTCAAATTTTTAACCTTAGGTTTAATTTACTCAATTATTTAATGTTAAAATTATGGCTATCGAATTGTTTCAAAGATAGATAGACTATTTATTTCATAATAATAGAAACTAACGTTTATATTTACATATACTATATTCATTTGAATTTGAGTCAAATATGGAGCATTCAAATGAACTAATATTAACAATACGGTGTATTCCATTTTGTCATATTAGTATGTTAAGGTCGAATCTTCTAATTCCCAATTGTGTAATGTTAAATTCATGATTATGGACTTTTCTCAACCATAAATTGACTTCATATCAATAAATGGTTGAAACATATAAGGTGCATATTTGCATTTGTATTATTTAATTCAATTTTTTAACCTTAGGTTTAATTTAACTCAATTATTTAATGTTAAAATTATAGCTATCGAACTTTTTCAAAGATAGATCGACTATTTATTTGATAATAATAGAAACTAACGTTTATATTGACATATACTATATTTATTTGAATTTGAGTAAAATATGGACCATTCAAATGAACTAATATTAACAATACGGTGTATTCAATTTTGTCATATCAGTATGTTAAGGTCGAATCTTCTAAATCCCAATTGTGTAATGTTAAATTCATGATTATGGACTTTTCTCAACCATAAATTGACTTCATATCAATCAATGGTTGAAATTATAAGGGTAATATTTGCATTTGTAATATTTAATTCAATATTTTAACGTTAGATTTACTTTCTCTCAATTGGTTAATGTTAAAATTATGGCTATCGATTTTTGTCAACCATAGATAGACTATTTATTTGATAAGAATAGAAATTGAGGTGTATATTTACATATACTATATTTATTTGAATTTGAGTCAAATATGTACCATTGAAATGAACTAATATTAACAATACGGTGTATTCAATTTTGTCATATCAGTATCTTAAGGTCGTATCTTCTAATTCCCAATTGTGTAATGTTCAATTCAAGATTATGGACTTTTCTCAACCATAAATTGACTTCATATCAATAAATGGTTGAAACATATAAGGTGCATATTTGCATTTGTATTATTTAATTCAATTTTTTAACCTTAGGTTTAATTTATCTCAATTATTTAATGTTAAAATTATGGCTATCGAATTGTTTCAAAGACAGATCGACTATTTATTTGATAATAATAGAAACTAACGTTTATATTTACATATACTATATTTATTTGAATTTGAGTCAAATATGGACCATTCAAATGAACTAATATTACAAATACGGTGTATTCAATTTTGTCATATCGGTATCTTAAGGTCGAATCTTCTAATTCCCAATTGTGTAATGTACAATTCATGATTATGGACTTTTCTCAACCATAAATTGACTGCATATCAATAAATGGTTGAAACATATAAGGTGCATATTTGCATTTGTATTATTTAATTCAATTTTTTAACATTAGGTTTAATTTAACTCAATTATTTAATGTTAAAATTATAGCTATCGAACTTTTTCAAAGATACATCGACTATTTATTTGATAATAATAGAAACTAACGTTTATATTTACATATACTATATTTATTTGAATTTGAGTCAAATATGGACCATTCAAATGAACTAATATTACAAATACGGTGTATTCAATTTTGTAATATTAGTATGTTAAGGTCCAATCTTCTAAATCCCAATTGTGTAATGTTATATTCATGATTATGGACTTTTCTCAACCATAAATTGACTTCATATCAATCAAGGGTTGAAACTTATAAGGGGCACATTTGCATTTGTAATATTTAATTTAATTATTTAACGTTATATTTACTTTATCTCAATTGTTTAATGTTAAAATTATGGCTATCGATTTTTGTCAACCATAGATAGATTATTTATTTGATAATAATAGTAACTAACGTTTATATTTACATATACTATATTTATTTGAATTTGAGTCAAATATGGACCATTCAAATGAACTAATATTAACAATACGGTGTATTCAATTTTGTCATATTAGTATGTTAAGGTCGAATCTTCTAAATCCCAATTCTGTAATGTTAAATTCATGATTATGGACTTTTCTCAACCATAAATTGACTTCATATCAATAAAGGGTTGAAACATATAAGGTGCATATTTGCATTTGTGTTATTTAATTCAATTTGTTAACCTTTGGTTTAATTTAACTCAATTATTTAATGTTAAAATTATGGCTATCGAATTGTTTCAAACATAGATCGACTATTTATTTGATAATAATAGAAACTAACGTTTATATTTACATATACAATATTTATTTGAATTTCGGTCAAATATGGACCATTCAAATCAACTAATATTAACAATACGGTGTATTCAATTGTGTCATATTAGTATGTTACGGTCGAATCTTCTAAATCCCAATTGTGTAATGTTAAATTCATGATTATGGACTTTTCTCAACCATAAATTGACTTCATATCAATAAATGGTTGAAACATATAAGGTGCATATTTGCATTTGTATTATTTAATTCAATTTTTTAACCTTAGGTTTAATTTATCTCAATTATTTAATGTTAAAATTATGGCTATCGAATTGTTTCAAAGATAGATCGACTATTTATTTGATAATAATAGAAACTAACGTTTATATTTACATATACTATATTTATTTGAATTTGAGTCAAATATGGACCATTCAAATGAACTAATATTAACAATACGGTGTATTCAATTTTGTCATATCAGTATGTTAAGGTTGAATGTTCTAAATCGCAATTGTGTAATGGTAAATTCATGATTATGGACTTTTCTCAACCATAAATTGACTTCATATCAATAAATGGTTGAAACATATAAGGTGCATATTTGCATTTGTATTATTTAATTCAATTTTTTAACCTTAGGTTTAATTTATCTCAATTATTTAATGTTAAAATTATGGCTATCGAATTGTTTCAAAGATAGATCGACTATTTATTTCATAATAATAGAAACTAACGTTTATATTTACATATACTATATTTATTTGAATTTGAGTCAAATATGGACCATTTAAATGAACTAATATTAACAATACGGTGTATTCCATTTTGTCATATTAGTATGTTAAGGTCGAATCTTCTAAATCGCAATTGTGTAATGTTAAATTCATGATTATGGACTTTTCTCAACCATAAATTGACTTCATATCAATAATTGGTTGAAACATATAAGGTGCATATTTGCATTTGTATTATTTAATTCAAATTTTTAACCTTAGGTTTAATTTACTCAATTATTTAATGTTAAAATTATGGCTATCGAATTGTTTCAAAGATAGATAGACTATTTATTTCATAATAATAGAAACTAACGTTTATATTTACATATACTATATTCATTTGAATTTGAGTCAAATATGGAGCATTCAAATGAACTAATATTAACAATACGGTGTATTCCATTTTGTCATATTAGTATGTTAAGGTCGAATCTTCTAATTCCCAATTGTGTAATGTTAAATTCATGATTATGGACTTTTCTCAACCATAAATTGACTTCATATCAATAAATGGTTGAAACATATAAGGTGCATATTTGCATTTGTATTATTTAATTCAATTTTTTAACCTTAGGTTTAATTTAACTCAATTATTTAATGTTAAAATTATAGCTATCGAACTTTTTCAAAGATAGATCGACTATTTATTTGATAATAATAGAAACTAACGTTTATATTGACATATACTATATTTATTTGAATTTGAGTAAAATATGGACCATTCAAATGAACTAATATTAACAATACGGTGTATTCAATTTTGTCATATCAGTATGTTAAGGTCGAATCTTCTAAATCCCAATTGTGTAATGTTAAATTCATGATTATGGACTTTTCTCAACCATAAATTGACTTCATATCAATCAATGGTTGAAATTATAAGGGTAATATTTGCATTTGTAATATTTAATTCAATATTTTAACGTTAGATTTACTTTCTCTCAATTGGTTAATGTTAAAATTATGGCTATCGATTTTTGTCAACCATAGATAGACTATTTATTTGATAAGAATAGAAATTGAGGTGTATATTTACATATACTATATTTATTTGAATTTGAGTCAAATATGTACCATTGAAATGAACTAATATTAACAATACGGTGTATTCAATTTTGTCATATCAGTATCTTAAGGTCGTATCTTCTAATTCCCAATTGTGTAATGTTCAATTCAAGATTATGGACTTTTCTCAACCATAAATTGACTTCATATCAATAAATGGTTGAAACATATAAGGTGCATATTTGCATTTGTATTATTTAATTCAATTTTTTAACCTTAGGTTTAATTTATCTCAATTATTTAATGTTAAAATTATGGCTATCGAATTGTTTCAAAGACAGATCGACTATTTATTTGATAATAATAGAAACTAACGTTTATATTTACATATACTATATTTATTTGAATTTGAGTCAAATATGGACCATTCAAATGAACTAATATTACAAATACGGTGTATTCAATTTTGTAATATTAGTATGTTAAGGTCCAATCTTCTAAATCCCAATTATGTAATGTTAAATTCATGATTATGGACTTTTCTCAACCATAAATTGACTTCAGATCAATAAATGGTTGAAACATATAAGGTGCATATTTGCATTTGTATTATTTAATTCAATTTTTTAACGTTAGGTTTAATTTAACTCAATTATTTAATGTTAAAATTATAGCTATCGAACTTTTTCAAAGATAGATCGACTATTTATTTGATAATAATAGAAACTAACGTTTATATTTACATATACTATATTTATTTGAATTTGAGTCAAATATGGACCATTTAAATGAACTAATATTACAAATACGGTGTATTCAATTTTGTAATATTATTATGTTAAGGTCCAATCTTCTAAATCCCAATTGTGTAATGTTATATTCATGATTATGGACTTTTCTCAACCATAAATTGACTTCATATCAATCAAGGGTTGAAACTTATAAGGGGCACATTTGCATTTGTAATATTTAATTTAATTATTTAACGTTATATTTACTTTATCTCAATTGTTTAATATTATAATTATGGCTATCGATTTTTGTCAACCATAGATAGATTATTTATTTGATAATAATATTAACTAACGTTTATATTTACATATACTATATTTATTTGAATTTGAGTCAAATATGGACCATTCAAATGAACTAATATTAACTATACGGTGTATTCAATTTTGTCATATTAGTATGTTAAGGTCGAATCTTCTAAATCCCAATTCTGTAATGTTAAATTCATGATTATGGACTTTTCTCAACCATAAATTGACTTCATATCAATAAATGGTTGAAACATATAAGGTGCATATTTGCATTTGTGTTATTTAATTCAATTTGTTAACCTTTGGTTTAATTTAACTCAATTATTTAATGTTAAAATTATGGCTATCGAATTGTTTCAAAGATAGATAGACTATTTATTTCATAATAATAGATACTAACGTTTATATTTACATATACTATATTCATTTGAATTTGAGTCAAATATGGACCATTCAAATGAACTAATATTAACAATACGGTGTATTCCATTTTGTCCTATTAGTATGTTAAGGTCGAATCTTCTAATTCCCAATTGTGTAATTATAAATTCATGATTATGGACTTTTCTCAACCATAAATTGACTTCATATCAATAAATGGTTGAAACATATAAGGTGCATATTTGCATTTGTATTATTTAATTCAATTTTTTAACCTTAGGTTTAATTTAACTCAATTATTTAATGTTAAAATTATAGCTATCGAACTTTTTCAAAGATAGATCGACTATTTATTTGATAATAATAGAAACTAACGTTTATATTGACATATACTATATTTATTTGAATTTGAGTAAAATATGGACCATTCAAATGAACTAATATTAACAATACGGTGTATTTAATTTTGTCATATCAGTATGTTAAGGTCGAATGTTCTAAATCGCAATTGTGTAATGGTAAATTCATGATTATGGACTTTTCTCAACCATAAATTGACTTCATATCAGTAAATGGTTGAAACATATAAGGTGCATATTTGCATTTGTATTATTTAATTCAATTTTTTAACCTTAGGTTTAATTTATCTCAATTATTTAATGTTAAAATTATGGCTATCGAATTGTTTCAAAGATAGATCGACTATTTATTTCATAATAATAGAAACTAACGTTTATATTTACATATACTATATTTATTTGAATTTGAGTCAAATATGGACCATTCAAATGAACTAATATTAACAATACGGTGTATTCAATTTTGTCATATTAGTATGTTAAGGTCGAATCTTCTAAATCCCAATTCTGTAATGTTAAATTCATGATTATGGACTTTTCTCAACCATAAATTGACTTCATATCAATAAATGGTTGAAACATATAAGGTGCATATTTGCATTTGTGTTATTTAATTCAATTTGTTAACCTTTGGTTTAATTTAACTCAATTACTTAATGTTAAAATTATGGCTATCAAATTGTTTCAATCATAGATCGACTATTTATTTGATAATAATAGAAACTAACGTTTATATTTACATATACTATATTTATTTGAATTTCGGTCAAATATGGACCATTCAAATGAACTAATATTAACAATACGGTGTATTCAATTGTGTCATATTAGTATGTTAAGGTCGAATCTTCTAAATCCCAATTGTGTAATGTTAAATTCATGATTATGGACTTTTCTCAACCATAAATTGACTTCATATCAATGAATGGTTGAAACATATAAGGTGCATATTTGCATTTGTATTATTTAATTCAATTTTTTAACCTTAGGTTTAATTTATCTCAATTATTTAATTTTAAAATTATGGCTATCGAATTGTTTCAAAGATAGATAGACTATTTATTTCATAATAATAGAAACTAACGTTTATATTTACATATACTATATTCATTTGAATTTGAGTCAAATATGGAGCATTCAAATGAACTAATATTAACAATACGGTGTATTCCATTTTGTCATATTAGTATGTTAAGGTCGAATCTTCTAATTCCCAATTGTGTAATGTTAAATTCATGATTATGCAATTTTCTCAACCATAAATTGACTTCATATCAATAAATGGTTGAAACATATAAGGTGCATATTTGCATTTGTATTATTTAATTCAATTTTTTAACCTTAGGTTTAATTTAACTCAATTATTTAATGTTAAAATTATGCCTATCGAATTGTTTCAAAGATAGATCGACTATTTATTTCATAATAATAGAAACTAACGTTTATAATTACATATACTATATTTATTTGAATTTGAGTCAAATATGGACCATTCAAATGAACTAATATTAACAATACGGTGTATTCCATTTTGTCATATTAGTATGTTAAGGTCGAATCTTCTAATTCCCAATTGTGTAATGTTAAATTCATGATTATGGAATTTTCTCAACCATAAATTGACTTCATATCAATAAATGGTTGAAACATATAAGGTGCATATTTGCATTTGTATTATTTAATTCAATTTTTTAACCTTAGGTTTAATTTAACTCAATTATTTAATGTTAAAATTATAGCTATCGAATTTTTTCAAAGATAGATCGACTATTTATTTGATAATAATAGAAACTAACGTTTATATTTACATATACTATATTTATTTGAATTTGAGTCAAATATGGACCATTCAAATGAACTAATATTACAAATACGGTGTATTCAATTTTGTAATATTAGTATGTTAAGGTCCAATCTTCTAAATCCCAATTGTGTAATGTTAAATTCATGATTATGGACTTTTCTCAACCATAAATTGACTTCATATCAATCAAGGGTTGAAACTTATACGGGGCACATTTGCATTTGTAATATTTAATTTAATTTTTTAACATTATATTTACTTTATCTCAATTATTTAATGTTAAAATTATGGCTATCGAATTATTTCAAAGATAGATCGACTATTTATTTGATAATAATAGAAACTAACGTGTATATTTACATATACTATATTTATTTGAATTTGAGTCAAATATGGACCATTCAAATGAACTAATATTACCAATACGGTGTATTCAATTTTGTCATATCAGTATCTTAAGGTCGAATCTTCTAATTCCCAATTGTGTAATGTTAAATTCATGATTATGGACTTTTCTCAACCATAAATTGACTTCATATCAATAAATTGTTGAAACATATAAGGTGCATATTTGCATTTGTATTATTTAATTCAATTTTTTAACCTTAGGTTTAATTTAACTCAATTATTTAATGTTAAAATTATAGCTATCAAACTTTTTCAAAGATAGATCGACTATTTATTTGATAATAATAGTAACTAACGTTTATATTTACATATACTATATTTATTTGAATTTGAGTCAAATATAGACCATTCAAATGAACTAATATTAACAATACGGTGTATTCAATTTTGTCATATTAGTATGTTAAGGTCGAATCTTCTAAATCCCAATTCTGTAATGTTAAATTCATGATTATGGACTTTTCTCAACCATAAATTGACTTCATATCAATAAATGGTTGAAACATATAAGGTGCATATTTGCATTTGTGTTATTTAATTCAATTTGTTAACCTTTGGTTTAATTTAACTCAATTATTTAATGTTAAAATTATGGCTATCGAATTGTTTCAAACACAGATCGACTATTTATTTGATAATAATAGAAACTAAGGTTTATATTTACATATACTATATTTATTTGAATTTCGGTCAAATATGGACCATTCAAATGAACTAATATTAACAATACGGTGTATTCAATTGTGTCATATTAGTATGTTAAGGTCGAATCTTCTAAATCCCAATTGTGTAATGTTAAATTCATGATTATGGACTTTTCTCAAAAATAAATTGACTTCATATCAATAAATGGTTGAAACATATAAGGTACATATTTGCATTTGTATTATTTAATTCAATTTTTTAACCTTAGGTTTAATTTATCTCAATTATTTAATGTTAAAATTATGGCTATCGAATTGTTTCAAAGATAGATCGACTATTTATTTGATAATAATAGAAACTAACGTTTATATTTACATATACTATATTTATTTGAATTTGAGTCAAATATGGACCTTTCAAATGAACTAATATTAACAATACAGTTTATTCAATTTTGTCATATCAGTATGTTAAGGTTGAATGTTCTAAATCGCAATTGTGTAATGGTAAATTCATGATTATGGACTTTTCTCAATCATAAATTGACTTCATATTAATAAATGGTTGAAACATATAAGGTGCATATTTGCATTTGTATTATTTAATTCAATTTTTTAACCTTAGGTTTAATTTATCTCAATTATTTAATGTTAAAATTATGGCTACCGAATTGTTTCAAAGATAGATCGACTATTTATTTCATAATAATAGAAACTAACGTTTATATTTACATATACTATATTTATTTGAATTTGAGTCAAATATGGACCATTCAAATGAACTAATATTAACAATACGGTGTATTCCATTTTGTCATATTAGTATGTTAAGGTCGAATCTTCTAAATCGCAATTGTGTAATGTTAAATTCATGATTATGGACTTTTCTCAACCATAAATTGACTTCACTTCAATAAATGGTTGAAACATATAAGGTGCATATTTGCATTTGTATTATTTAATTCAATTTTTTAACCTTAGGTTTAATTTATCTCAATTATTTAATGTTAAAATTATGCCTATCGAATTGTTTCAAAGATAGATCGACTATTTATTTCATAATAATAGAAACTAACGTTTATAATTACATATACTATATTTATTTGAATTTGAGTCAAATATGGACCATTCAAATGAACTAATATTAACAATACGGTGTATTCTATTTTGTCATATTAGTATGTTAAGGTCGAATCTTCTAAATCGCAATTGTGTAATGTTAAATTCATGATTATGGACTTTTCTCAAACATAAATTGACTTCACTTCATTAAATGGTTGAAACATATAAGGTGCATATTTGCATTTGTATTATTTAATTTAATTTTTTAACCTAAGGTTTAATTTAACTCAATTATTTAATGTTAAAATTATAGCTATCGAATTTTTTCAAAGATAGATCGAATATTTATTTGATAATAATTGAAACTAACGTTTATATTGACATATACTATATTTATTTGAATTTGAGTAAAATATGGACCATTCAAATGAACTAATATTAACAATACGGTGTATTTAATTTTGTCATATCTGTATGTTAAGGTCGAATCTTCTAAATCCCAATGGTGTAATGTTAAATTCATGATTATGGACTTTTCTCAACCATAAATTGACTTCATATCAATCAATGGTTGAAATTATAAGGGTAATATTTGCATTCGTAATATTTAATTCAATATTTTAACGTTAGATTTACTATCTCTCAATTGTTTAATGTTAAAATTATGGCTATCGATTTTTGTCAACCATAGATAGACTATTTATTTGATAAGAATAGAAATTGAGGTGTATATTTACATATACT
The DNA here is from genome assembly GCA_037013495.1 of Hippophae tibetana. Classification (NCBI taxonomy): domain Eukaryota; kingdom Viridiplantae; phylum Streptophyta; class Magnoliopsida; order Rosales; family Elaeagnaceae; genus Hippophae; species Hippophae tibetana. The sequence goes on along the minus strand of CM072805.1, from coordinate 10,860,222 downwards.
GTATTCATTTGAATTTGAGTCAAATATGGACCATTCAAATGAACTAATATTACCAATACGGTGTATTCAATTTTGTCATATCAGTATCTTAAGGTCGAATCTTCTAATTCCCAATTGTGTAATGTTAAATTCATGATTATGGACTTTTCTCAACCATAAATTGACTTCATATCAATAAATTGTTGAAACATATAAAGTGCATATTTGCATTTGTATTATTTAATTCAATTTTTTAACCTTAGGTTTAATTTAACTCAATTATTTAATGTTAAAATTATAGCTATCGAACTTTTTCAAAGATAGATCGACTATTTATTTGATAATAATAGAAACTAACATTTATATTTACAGATACTATATTTATTTGAATTTGAGTCAAATATGGACCATTCAAATGAACTAATATTACAAATACGGTGTATTCAATTTTGTAATATTAGTATGTTAAGGTCCAATCTTCTAAATCCCAATTGTGTAATGTTAAATTCATGATTATGGACTTTTCTCAACCATAAATTGACTTCATATCAATCAAGGGTTGAAACTTATAAGGGGCACATTTGCATTTGTAATATTTAATTTAATTTTTTAATGTTATATTTACTTTATCTCAATTGTTTAATGTTAAAATTATGGCTATCGATTTTTGTCAACCATAGATAGATTATTTATTTGATAATAATAGTAACTAACGTTTATATTTACATATACTATATTTATTTGAATTTGAGTCAAAATATGGACCATTCAAATGAACTAATATTAACAATACGGTGTATTCAATTTTGTCATATAAGTATGTTAAGGTCGAATCTTCTAAATCCCAATTCTGTAATGTTAAATTCATGATTATGGACTTTTCTCAACCATAAATTGACTTCATATCAATAAATGGTTGAAACATATAAGGTGCATATTTGCATTTGTGTTATTTAATTCAATTTGTTAACCTTTGGTTTAATTTAACTCAATTATTTAATTTTAAAATTATGGCTATCGAATTGTTTCAAACATAGATCGACTATTTATTTGATAATAATAGAGACTAACGTTTATATTTACATATACTATATTTATTTGAATTTCGGTCAAATATGGACCATTCAAATGAACTAATATTAACAATACGGTGTATTCAATTGTGTCATATTAGTATGTTAAGGTCGAATCTTCTAAATCCCAATTGTGTAATGTTAAATTCATGATTATGGACTTTTCTCAAAAATAAATTGACTTCATATCAATAAATGGTTGAAACATATAAGGTACATATTTGCATTTGTATTATTTAATTCAATTTTTTAACCTTAGGTTTAATTTATCTAAATTATTTAATGTTAAAATTATGGCTATCGAATTGTTTCAAAGATAGATCGACTATTTATTTGATAATAATAGAAACTAACGTTTATATTTACATATACTATATTTATTTGAATTTGAGTCAAATATGGACCATTCAAATGAACTAATATTAACAATACGGTTTATTCAATTTTGTCATATCAGTATGTTAAGGTTGAATGTTCTAAATCGCAATTGTGTAATGGTAAATTCATGATTATGGACTTTTCTCAACCATAAATTGACTTCATATCAGTAAATGGTTGAAACATATAAGGTGCATATTTGCATTTGTATTATTTAATTCAATTTTTTAACCTTAGGTTTAATTTATCTCAATTATTTAATGTTAAAATTATGGCTATCGAATTGTTTCAAAGATAGATCGACTATTTATTTCATAATAATAGAAACTAACGTTTATATTTACATATACTATATTTATTTGAATTTGAGTCAAATATGGACCATTCAAATGAACTAATATTAACAATACGGTGTATTCAATTTTTTCATATTAGTATGTTAAGGTCGAATCTTCTAAATCCCAATTCTGTAATGTTAAATTCATGATTATGGACTTTTCTCAACCATAAATTGACTTCATATCAATAAATGGTTGAAACATATAAGGTGCATATTTGCATTTGTGCTATTTAATTCTATTTGTTAACCTTTCGTTTAATTTAACTCAATTATTTAATGTTAAAATTATGGCTATCGAATTGTTTCAAACATAGATCGACTATTTATTTGATAATAATAGAAACTAACGTTTATATTTACATATCCTATATTTATTTGAATTTCGGTCAAATATGGACCATTCAAATGAACTAATATTAACAATACGGTGTATTCAATTGTGTCATATTAGTATGTTAAGGTCGAATCTTCTAAATCCCAATTGTGTAATGTTAAATTCATGATTATGGACTTTTCTCAACCATAAATTGACTTCATATCAATAAATGGTTGAAACATATAAGGTGCATATTTGCATTTGTATTATTTAATTCAATTTTTTAACGTTAGATTTAATTTATCTCAATTATTTAATGTTAAAATTATGGCTATCGAATTGTTTCAAAGATAGATCGACTATTTATTTGATAATAATAGAAACTAACGTTTATATTTACATATACTATATTTATTTGAATTTGAGTCAAATATGGACCATTCAAATGAACTAATATTAACAATACGATGTATTTAATTTTGTCATATCAGTATGTTAAGGTCGAATGTTCTAAATCGCAATTGTGTAATGGTAAATTCATGATTATGGACTTTTCTCAACCATAAATTGACTTCATATCAATAAATGGTTGAAACATATAAGGTGCATATTTGCATTTGTATTATTTAATTTAATTTTTTAACCTTAGGTTTAATTTATCTCAATTATTTAATGTTAAAATTATGGCTATCGAATTGTTTCAAAGATAGATAGACTATTTATTTCATAATAATAGAAACTAACGTTTATATTTACATATACTATATTCATTTCAATTTGAGTCAAATATGGACCATTCAAATGAACAAATATTAACAATACGGTGTATTCCATTTTTTCATATTAGTATGTTAAGGTCGAATCTTCTAATTCCCAATTGTGTAATGTTAAATTCATGATTATGGACTTTTCTCAACCATAAATTGACTTCATATCAATAAATGGTTGAAACATATAAGGTGCATATTTGCATTTGTATTATTTAATTCAATTTTTTAACCTTAGGTTTACTATCTCTCAATTGTTTAATGTTAAAATTATGGCTATCGATTTTTGTCAACCATAGATAGACTATTTATTGGATAATAATAGAAACTAACGTTTATTTTGACATATACTATATTTATTTGAATTTGAGTCAAATATGGACCATTCAAATGAACTAATATTACCAATACGGTGTATTCAATTTTGTCATATCAGTATCTTAAGGTCGAATCTTCTAATTCCCAATTGTGTAATGTTAAATTCATGATTATGGACTTTTCTCAACCATAAATTGACTTCATATCAATAAATGGTTGAAACATATATGGTGCATGTTTGCATTTGTATTATTTAATTCAATTTTTTAACCTTAGGTTTAATTTATCTCAATTATTTAATATTAAAATTATGGCTATCGAATTGTTTCAAAGATAGATCGACTATTTATTTCATAATAATAGAAACTAACGTTTATATTTACATATACTATATTTATTTGAATTTGAGTCAAATATGGACCATTCAAATGAACTAATATTAACAATACGGTGTATTCCATTTTGTCATATTAGTATTTTAAGGTCGAATCTTCTAACTCCCAATTGTGTAATGTTAAATTCATGATTATAGACTTTTCTCAACCATAAATTGACTTCATATCAATAAATGGTTGAAACATATAAGGTGCATATTTTCATTTGTACTATTTAATTCAATTTTTTATCCTTAGGTTTAATTTAACTCAATTATTTAATGTTAAAATTATGGCTATCGAATTTTTTCAAAGATAGATCGACTATTTATTTGATAATAATAGAAACTAACGTTTATATTGACATATACTACATTTATTTGAATTTGAGTAAAATATGGACCATTCAAATGAACTAATATTAACAATACGGTGTATTTAATTTTGTCATATCAGTATTTTAAGGTCGAATCTTCTAAATCCCAATTGTGTAATGTTAAATTCATGATTATGGACTTTTCTCAACCATAAATTGACTTCACTTGAATAAATGGTTGAAACATATAAGGTGCATATTTGCTTTTGTATTATTTAATTTAATTTTTTAACCTTAGGTTTAATTTAACTCAATTATTTAATGTTAAAATTATATCTATCGAATTGTTTCAAAGATAGATCGACTATTTATTTGATAATAATAGAAACTAACGTTTATATTTACATACTCTATATTTATTTGAATTTAAGTCAAATATGGACCATTCAAATGAACTAATTTTAACAATACGGTGTATTCCATTTTGTCATATTAGTATTTTAAGGTCGAATCTTCTAACTCCCAATTGTGTAATGTTAAATTCATGATTATGGACTTTTCTCAACCATAAATTGACTTCATATCAATAAATGGTTGAAACATATATGGTGCATGTTTGCATTTGTATTATTTAATTCAATTTTTTAACCTTAGGTTTAATTTATTTCAATTATTTAATATTAAAATTATGGCTATCGAATTGTTTCAAAGATAGATCGACTATTTATTTGATAATAATAGAAACTAACGTTTATATTTACATATACTATATTTATTTGAATTTGAGTCAAATATGGACCATTCAAATGAACTAATATTAACAATACGGTGTATTTAATTTTGTCATATCCGTATGTTAAGGTCGAATGTTCTAAATCGCAATTGTGTAATGGTAAATTCATGATTATGGACTTTTCTCAACCATAAATTGACTTCATATCAATAAATGGTTGAAACATATAAGGTGCATATTTGCATTTGTATTATTTAATTTAATTTTTTAACCTTAGGTTTAATTTATCTCAATTATTTAATGTTAAAATTATGGCTATCGAATTGTTTCAAAGATAGATAGACTATTTATTTCATAATAATAGAAACTAACGTTTATATTTACATATACTATATTCATTTCAATTTGAGTCAAATATGGACCATTCAAATGAACAAATATTAACAATACGGTGTATTCCATTTTTTCATATTAGTATGTTAAGGTCGAATCTTCTAATTCCCAATTGTGTAATGTTAAATTCATGATTATGGACTTTTCTCAACCATAAATTGACTTCATATCAATAAATGGTTGAAACATATAAGGTGCATATTTGCATTTGTATTATTTAATTCAATTTTTTAACCTTAGGTTTACTATCTCTCAATTGTTTAATGTTAAAATTATGGCTATCGATTTTTGTCAACCATAGATAGACTATTTATTGGATAATAATAGAAACTAACGTTTATTTTGACATATACTATATTTATTTGAATTTGAGTCAAATATGGACCATTCAAATGAACTAATATTACCAATACGGTGTATTCAATTTTGTCATATCAGTATCTTAAGGTCGAATCTTCTAATTCCCAATTGTGTAATGTTAAATTCATGATTATGGACTTTTCTCAACCATAAATTGACTTCATATCAATAAATGGTTGAAACATATATGGTGCATGTTTGCATTTGTATTATTTAATTCAATTTTTTAACCTTAGGTTTAATTTATCTCAATTATTTAATATTAAAATTATGGCTATCGAATTGTTTCAAAGATAGATCGACTATTTATTTCATAATAATAGAAACTAACGTTTATATTTACATATACTATATTTATTTGAATTTGAGTCAAATATGGACCATTCAAATGAACTAATATTAACAATACGGTGTATTCCATTTTGTCATATTAGTATTTTAAGGTCGAATCTTCTAACTCCCAATTGTGTAATGTTAAATTCATGATTATAGACTTTTCTCAACCATAAATTGACTTCATATCAATAAATGGTTGAAACATATAAGGTGCATATTTTCATTTGTACTATTTAATTCAATTTTTTATCCTTAGGTTTAATTTAACTCAATTATTTAATGTTAAAATTATGGCTATCGAATTTTTTCAAAGATAGATCGACTATTTATTTGATAATAATAGAAACTAACGTTTATATTGACATATACTACATTTATTTGAATTTGAGTAAAATATGGACCATTCAAATGAACTAATATTAACAATACGGTGTATTTAATTTTGTCATATCAGTATTTTAAGGTCGAATCTTCTAAATCCCAATTGTGTAATGTTAAATTCATGATTATGGACTTTTCTCAACCATAAATTGACTTCACTTGAATAAATGGTTGAAACATATAAGGTGCATATTTGCTTTTGTATTATTTAATTTAATTTTTTAACCTTAGGTTTAATTTAACTCAATTATTTAATGTTAAAATTATATCTATCGAATTGTTTCAAAGATAGATCGACTATTTATTTGATAATAATAGAAACTAACGTTTATATTTACATATACTATATTTATTTGAATTTAAGTCAAATATGGACCATTCAAATGAACTAATTTTAACAATACGGTGTATTCCATTTTGTCATATTAGTATTTTAAGGTCGAATCTTCTAACTCCCAATTGTGTAATGTTAAATTCATGATTATGGACTTTTCTCAACCATAAATTGACTTCATATCAATAAATGGTTGAAACATATATGGTGCATGTTTGCATTTGTATTATTTAATTCAATTTTTTAACCTTAGGTTTAATTTATCTCAATTATTTAATATTAAAATTATGGCTATCGAATTGTTTCAAAGATAGATCGACTATTTATTTCATAATAATAGAAACTAACGTTTATATTTACATATACTATATTTATTTGAATTTGAGTCAAATATGGACCATTCAAATGAACTAATATTAACAATACGGTGTATTCCATTTTGTCATATTAGTATTTTAAGGTCGAATCTTCTAACTCCCAATTGTGTAATGTTAAATTCATGATTATGGACTTTTCTCAACCATAAATTGACTTCATATCAATAAATGGTTGAAACATATAAGGTGCATATTTTCATTTGTACTATTTAATTCAATTTTTTATCCTTAGGTTTAATTTAACTCAATTATTTAATGTTAAAATTATGGCTATCGAATTTTTTCAAAGATAGATCGACTATTTATTTGATAATAATAGAAACTAACGTTTATATTGACATATACTACATTTATTTGAATTTGAGTAAAATATGGACCATTCAAATGAACTAATATTAACAATACGGTGTATTTAATTTTGTCATATCAGTATTTTAAGGTCGAATCTCCTAAATCCCAATTGTGTAATGTTAAATTCATGATTATGGACTTTTCTCAACCATAAATTGACTTCACTTGAATAAATTGTTGAAACATATAAGGTGCATATTTGCTTTTGTATTATTTAATTTAATTTTTTAACCTTAGGTTTAATTTAACTCAATTATTTAATGTTAAAATTATAGCTATCGAATTTTTTCAAAGATAAATCGACTATTTATTTGATAATAATAGAAACTAACGTTTATATTTACATATACTATATTTATTTGAATTTGAGTCAAATATGGACCATTCAAATGAACTAATATTAACAATACGGTGTATTCAATTTTGTCATATCAGTATGTTAAGGTCGAATGTTCTAAATCGCAATTGTGTAATAGTAAATTCATGATTATGGACTTTTCTCAACCATAAATTGACTTCATATCAATAAATGGTTGAAACATATAAGGTGCATATTTCCATTTGTATTATTTAATTCAATTTTTTAACCTTAGGTTTAATTTATCTCAAATATTTAATGTTAAAATTATGGCTATCGAATTGTTTCAAAGATAGATCGACTATTTATTTCATAATAATAGAAACTAACGTTTATATTTACATATACTATATTTATTTGAATTTGAGTCAAATATGGACCATTCAAATGAACTAATATTAACAATACGGTGTATTCCATTTTTTCATATTAGTATGTTAAGGTCGAATCTTCTAATTCCCAATTGTGTAATGTTAAATTCATGATTATGGACTTTTCTCAACCATAAATTGACTTCATATCAATAAATGGTTGAAACATATAAGGTGCATATTTGCATTTGTATTATTTAATTCAATTTTTTAACCTTAGGTTTACTATCTCTCAATTGTTTAATGTTAAAATTATGGCTATCGATTTTTGTCAACCATAGATAGACTATTTATTGGATAATAATAGAAACTAAGGTTTATTTTGACATACACTATATTTATTTGAATTTGAGTCAAATATGGACCATTCAAATGAACTAATATTACCAATACGGTGTATTCAATTTTGTCATATCAGTATCTTAATGTCGAATCTTCTAATTCCCAATTGTGTAATGTTAAATTCATGATTATGGACTTTTCTCAACCATAAATTGACTTCATATCAATAAATGGTTGAAACATATATGGTGCATGTTTGCATTTGTATTATTTAATTCAATTTTTTAACCTTAGGTTTAATTTATCTCAATTATTTAATATTAAAATTGTGGCTATCGAATTGTTTCAAAGATAGATCGACTATTTATTTCATAATAATAGAAACTAACGTTTATATTTACATATACTATATTTATTTGAATTTGAGTCAAATATGGACCATTCAAATGAACTAATATTAACAATACGGTGTATTCCATTTTGTCATATTAGTATTTTAAGGTCGAATCTTCTAACTCCCAATTGTGTAATGTTAAATTCATGATTATGGACTTTTCTCAACCATAAATTGACTTCATATCAATAAATGGTTGAAACATATAAGGTGCATATTTTCATTTGTACTATTTAATTCAATTTTTTATCCTTAGGTTTAATTTAACTCAATTATTTAATGTTAAAATTATGGCTATCGAATTTTTTCAAAGATAGATCGACTATTTATTTGATAATAATAGAAACTAACGTTTATATTGACATATACTACATTTATTTGAATTTGAGTAAAATATGGACCATTCAAATGAACTAATATTAACAATACGGTGTATTTAATTTTGTCATATCAGTATTTTAAGGTCGAATCTTCTAAATCCCAATTGTGTAATGTTAAATTCATGATTATGGACTTTTCTCAACCATAAATTGACTTCACTTGAATAAATGGTTGAAACATATAAGGTGCATATTTGCTTTTGTATTATTTAATTTAATTTTTTAACCTTAGGTTTAATTTAACTCAATTATTTAATGTTAAAATTATATCTATCGAATTGTTTCAAAGATAGATCGACTATTTATTTGATAATAATAGAAACTAACGTTTATATTTACATATACTATATTTATTTGAATTTGAGTCAAATATGGACCATTCAAATGAACTAATTTTAACAATACGGTGTATTCCATTTTGTCATATTAGTATTGTAAGGTCGAATCTTCTAACTCCCAATTGTGTAATGTTAAATTCATGATTATGGACTTTTCTCAACCATAAATTGACTTCATATCAATAAATGGTTGAAACATATAAGGTGCATATTTTCATTTGTACTATTTAATTCAATTTTTTATCCTTAGGTTTAATTTAACTCAATTATTTAATGTTAAAATTATAGCTATCGAATTTTTTCAAAGATAGATCGACTATTTATTTGATAATAATAGAAACTAACGTTTATATTGACATATACTATATTTATTTGAATTTGAGTAAAATATGGACCATTCAAATGAACTAATATTAACAATACGGTGTATTTAATTTTGTCATATCAGTTTTTTAAGGTCGAATCTCCTAAATCCCAATTGTGTAATGTTAAATTCATGATTATGGACTTTTCTCAACCATAAATTGACTTCACTTGAATAAATTGTTGAAACATATAAGGTGCATATTTGCTTTTGTATTATTTAATTTAATTTTTTAACCTTAGGTTTAATTTAACTCAATTATTTAATGTTAAAATTATAGCTATCGAATTTTTTCAAAGATAAATCGACTATTTATTTGATAATAATAGAAACTAACGTTTATATTTACATATACTATATTTATTTGAATTTGAGTCAAATATGGACCATTCAAATGAACTAATATTAACAATACGGTGTATTCAATTTTGTCATATCAGTATGTTAAGGTCGAATGTTCTAAATCGCAATTGTGTAATAGTAAATTCATGATTATGGACTTTTCTCAACCATAAATTGACTTCATATCAATAAATGGTTGAAACATATAAGGTGCATATTTCCATTTGTATTATTTAATTCAATTTTTTAACCTTAGGTTTAATTTATCTCAAATATTTAATGTTAAAATTATGGCTATCGAATTGTTTCAAAGATAGATCGACTATTTATTTCATAATAATAGAAACTAACGTTTATATTTACATATACTATATTTATTTGAATTTGAGTCAAATATGGACCATTCAAATGAACTAATATTAACAATACGGTGTATTCCATTTTGTCATATTAGTATGTTAAGGTCGAATCTTCTAAATCCCAATTGTGTAATGTTAAATTCATGATTATGGACTTTTCTCAACCATAAATTGACTTCATATCAATCAATGGTTGAAATTATAAGGGTAATATTTGCATTTGTAATATTTAATTCAATATGTTAACTTTAGATTTACTATCTCTCAATTGTTTAATGTTAAAATTATGGCTATCGATTTTTGTCAACCATAGATAGACTATTTATTTGATAAGAATAGAAATTGAGGTGTATATTTACATATACTATATTCATTTGAATTTGAGTCAAATATGGACCATTCAAATGAACTAATATTACCAATACGGTGTATTCAATTTTGTCATATCAGTATCTTAAGGTCGAATCTTCTAATTCCCAATTGTGTAATGTTAAATTCATGATTATGGACTTTTCTCAACCATAAATTGACTTCATATCAATAAATTGTTGAAACATATAAGGTGCATATTTGCATTTGTATTATTTAATTCAATTTTTTAACCTTAGGTTTAATTTAACTCAATTATTTAATGTAAAAATTATAGCTATCAAACTTTTTCAAAGATAGATCGACTATTTATTTGATAATAATAGAAACTAACGTTTATATTTACATATACTATATTTATTTGAATTTGAGTCAAATATGGACCATTCAAATGAACTAATATTACAAATACGGTGTATTCAATTTTGTCATATTAGTATGTTAAGGTCGAATCTTCTAAATTCCAATTCTGTAATGTTAAATTCATGATTATAGACTTTTCTCAACCATAAATTGAATTCATATCAATAAATGGTTGAAACATATAAGGTGCATATTTGCATTTGTGTTATTTAATTTAATTTTTTAACCTTAGGTTTAATTTAACTCAATTATTTAATGTTAAAATTATAGCTATCGAACTTTTTCAAAGATAGATCGACTATTTATTTGATAATAATAGAAACTAACGTTTATATTTACATATACTATATTTATTTGAATTTGAGTCAAATATGGACCATTCAAATGAACTAATATTAACAATACGGTGTATTCAATTTTGTCATATCAGTATGTTAAGGTCGAATCTTCTAAATCGCAATTGTGTAATGGTAAATTCATGATTATGGACTTTTCTCAACCATAAATTGACTTCATATCAATAAATGGTTGAAACATATAAGGTGCATATTTGCATTTGTATTATTTAATTCAATTTTTTAACCTTAGGTTTAATTTATCTCAATTATTTAATGTTAAAATTATGGCTATCGAATTGTTTCAAAGATAGATCGACTATTTATTTCATAATAATAGAAACTAACATTTATATTTACATATTCTATATTTATTTGAATTTGAGTCAAATATGGACCATTCAAATGAACTAATATTAACAATACGGTGTATTCCATTTTGTCATATTAGTATTTTAAGGTCGAATCTTCTAACTCCCAATTGTGTAATGTTAAATTCATGATTATGGACTTTTCTCAACCATAAATTGACTTCATATCAATAAATGGTTGAAACATATAAGGTGCATATTTTCATTTGTACTATTTAATTCAATTTTTTATCCTTAGGTTTAATTTAACTCAATTATTTAATGATAAAATTATGGCTATCGAATTGTTTCAAAGATAGATCGACTATTTATTTGATAATAATAGAACCTAACGTTTATATTGACATATACTATATTTATTTGAATTTGAGTAAAATATGGACCATTCAAATGAACTAATATTAACAATACGGTGTATTTAATTTTGTCATATCAGTATTTTAAGGTCGAATCTTCTAAATCCCAATTGTGTAATGTTAAATTCATGATTATGGACTTTTCTCAACCATAAATTGACTTCACTTGAATAAATGGTTGAAACATATAAGGTGCATATTTGCTTTTGTATTATTTAATTTAATTTTTTAACCTTAGGTTTAATTTAACTCAATTATTTAATGTTAAAATTATATCTATCGAATTGTTTCAAAGATAGATCGACTATTTATTTGATAATAATAGAAACTAACGTTTATATTTACATATACTATATTTATTTGAATTTGAGTCAAATATGGACCATTCAAATGAACTAATTTTAACAATACGGTGTATTCCATTTTGTCATATTAGTATTTTAAGGTCGAATCTTCTAACTCCCAATTGTGTAATGTTAAATTCATGATTATGGACTTTTCTCAACCATAAATTGACTTCATATCAATAAATGGTTGAAACATATAAGGTGCATATTTTCATTTGTACTATTTAATTCAATTTTTTATCCTTAGGTTTAATTTAACTCAATTATTTAATGTTAAAATTATAGCTATCGAATTTTTTCAAAGATAGATCGACTATTTATTTGATAATAATAGAAACTAACGTTTATATTGACATATACTATATTTATTTGAATTTGAGTAAAATATGGACCATTCAAATGAACTAATATTAACAATACGGTGTATTTAATTTTGTCATATCAGTTTTTTAAGGTCGAATCTCCTAAATCCCAATTGTGTAATGTTAAATTCATGATTATGGACTTTTCTCAACCATAAATTGACTTCACTTGAATAAATTGTTGAAACATATAAGGTGCATATTTGCTTTTGTATTATTTAATTTAATTTTTTAACCTTAGGTTTAATTTAACTCAATTATTTAATGTTAAAATTATAGCTATCGAATTTTTTCAAAGATAAATCGACTATTTATTTGATAATAATAGAAACTAACGTTTATATTTACATATACTATATTTATTTGAATTTGAGTCAAATATGGACCATTCAAATGAACTAATATTAACAATACGGTGTATTCAATTTTGTCATATCAGTATGTTAAGGTCGAATGTTCTAAATCGCAATTGTGTAATAGTAAATTCATGATTATGGACTTTTCTCAACCATAAATTGACTTCATATCAATAAATGGTTGAAACATATAAGGTGCATATTTCCATTTGTATTATTTAATTCAATTTTTTAACCTTAGGTTTAATTTATCTCAAATATTTAATGTTAAAATTATGGCTATCGAATTGTTTCAAAGATAGATCGACTATTTATTTCATAATAATAGAAACTAACGTTTATATTTACATATACTATATTTATTTGAATTTGAGTCAAATATGGACCATTCAAATGAACTAATATTAACAATACGGTGTATTCCATTTTGTCATATTAGTATGTTAAGGTCGAATCTTCTAAATCCCAATTGTGTAATGTTAAATTCATGATTATGGACTTTTCTCAACCATAAATTGACTTCATATCAATCAATGGTTGAAATTATAAGGGTAATATTTGCATTTGTAATATTTAATTCAATATGTTAACTTTAGATTTACTATCTCTCAATTGTTTAATGTTAAAATTATGGCTATCGATTTTTGTCAACCATAGATAGACTATTTATTTGATAAGAATAGAAATTGAGGTGTATATTTACATATACTATATTCATTTGAATTTGAGTCAAATATGGACCATTCAAATGAACTAATATTACCAATACGGTGTATTCAATTTTGTCATATCAGTATCTTAAGGTCGAATCTTCTAATTCCCAATTGTGTAATGTTAAATTCATGATTATGGACTTTTCTCAACCATAAATTGACTTCATATCAATAAATTGTTGAAACATATAAGGTGCATATTTGCATTTGTATTATTTAATTCAATTTTTTAACCTTAGGTTTAATTTAACTCAATTATTTAATGTAAAAATTATAGCTATCAAACTTTTTCAAAGATAGATCGACTATTTATTTGATAATAATAGAAACTAACGTTTATATTTACATATACTATATTTATTTGAATTTGAGTCAAATATGGACCATTCAAATGAACTAATATTACAAATACGGTGTATTCAATTTTGTCATATTAGTATGTTAAGGTCGAATCTTCTAAATTCCAATTCTGTAATGTTAAATTCATGATTATAGACTTTTCTCAACCATAAATTGAATTCATATCAATAAATGGTTGAAACATATAAGGTGCATATTTGCATTTGTGTTATTTAATTTAATTTTTTAACCTTAGGTTTAATTTAACTCAATTATTTAATGTTAAAATTATAGCTATCGAACTTTTTCAAAGATAGATCGACTATTTATTTGATAATAATAGAAACTAACGTTTATATTTACATATACTATATTTATTTGAATTTGAGTCAAATATGGACCATTCAAATGAACTAATATTAACAATACGGTGTATTCAATTTTGTCATATCAGTATGTTAAGGTCGAATCTTCTAAATCGCAATTGTGTAATGGTAAATTCATGATTATGGACTTTTCTCAACCATAAATTGACTTCATATCAATAAATGGTTGAAACATATAAGGTGCATATTTGCATTTGTATTATTTAATTCAATTTTTTAACCTTAGGTTTAATTTATCTCAATTATTTAATGTTAAAATTATGGCTATCGAATTGTTTCAAAGATAGATCGACTATTTATTTCATAATAATAGAAACTAACATTTATATTTACATATTCTATATTTATTTGAATTTGAGTCAAATATGGACCATTCAAATGAACTAATATTAACAATACGGTGTATTCCATTTTGTCATATTAGTATTTTAAGGTCGAATCTTCTAACTCCCAATTGTGTAATGTTAAATTCATGATTATGGACTTTTCTCAACCATAAATTGACTTCATATCAATAAATGGTTGAAACATATAAGGTGCATATTTTCATTTGTACTATTTAATTCAATTTTTTATCCTTAGGTTTAATTTAACTCAATTATTTAATGATAAAATTATGGCTATCGAATTGTTTCAAAGATAGATCGACTATTTATTTGATAATAATAGAACCTAACGTTTATATTGACATATACTATATTTATTTGAATTTGAGTAAAATATGGACCATTCAAATGAACTAATATTAACAATACGGTGTATTTAATTTTGTCATATCAGTATTTTAAGGTCGAATCTTCTAAATCCCAATTGTGTAATGTTAAATTCATGATTATGGACTTTTCTCAACCATAAATTGACTTCACTTGAATAAATGGTTGAAACATATAAGGTGCATATTTGCTTTTGTATTATTTAATTTAATTTTTTAACCTTAGGTTTAATTTAACTCAATTATTTAATGTTAAAATTATATCTATCGAATTGTTTCAAAGATAGATCGACTATTTATTTGATAATAATAGAAACTAACGTTTATATTTACATATACTATATTTATTTGAATTTGAGTCAAATATGGACCATTCAAATGAACTAATATTAACAATACGGTGTATTCCATTTTGTCATATTAGTATTTTAAGGTCGAATCTTCTAACTCCCAATTGTGTAATGTTAAATTCATGATTATGGACTTTTCTCAACCATAAATTGACTTCATATCAATAAATGGTTGAAACATATAAGGTGCATATTTTCATTTGTACTATTTAATTCAATTTTTTATCCTTAGGTTTAATTTAACTCAATTATTTAATGTTAAAATTATAGCTATCGAATTTTTTCAAAGATAGATCGACTATTTATTTGATAATAATAGAAACTAACGTTTATATTGACATATACTATATTTATTTGAATTTGAGTAAAATATGGACCATTCAAATGAACTAATATTAACAATACGGTGTATTTAATTTTGTCATATCAGTATTTTAAGGTCGAATCTTCTAAATCCCAATTGTGTAATGTTAAATTCATGATTATGGACTTTTCTCAACCATAAATTGACTTCACTTGAATAAATTGTTGAAACATATAAGGTGCATATTTGCTTTTGTATTATTTAATTTAATTTTTTTAACCTTAGGTTTAATTTAACTCAATTATTTAATGTTAAAATTATAGCTATCGAATTTTTTCAAAGATAAATCGACTATTTATTTGATAATAATAGAAACTAACGTTTATATTTACATATACTATATTTATTTGAATTTGAGTCAAATATGGACCATTCAAATAAACTAATATTAACAATACGGTGTATTCAATTTTGTCATATCAGTATGTTAAGGTCGAATGTTCTAAATCGCAATTGTGTAATAGTAAATTCATGATTATGGACTTTTCTCAACCATAAATTGACTTCATATCAATAAATGGTTGAAACATATAAGGTGCATATTTCCATTTGTATCATTTAATTCAATTTTTTAACCTTAGGTTTAATTTATCTCAATTATTTAATGTTAAAATTATGGCTATCGAATTGTTTCAAAGATAGATCGACTATTTATTTCATAATAATAGAAACTAACGTTTATATTTACATATACTATATTTATTTGAATTTGAGTAAAATATCGACCATTCAAATGAACTAATATTAACAATACGGTGTATTCCATTTTGTCATATTAGTATGTTAAGGTCGAATATTCTAAATCCCAATTGTGTAATGTTAAATTCATGATTATGGACTTTTCTCAACCATAAATTGACTTCATATCAATCAATGGTTGAAATTATAAGGGTAATATTTACATTTGTAATATTAAATTCAATATGTTAACTTTAGATTTACTCTCTCTCAATTGTTTAATGTTAAAATTATGGCTATCGATTTTTGTCAACCATAGATAGACTATTTATTTGATAAGAATAGAAATTGAGGTGTATATTTACATATACTATATTCATGTGAATTTGAGTCAAATATGGACCATTCCAATGAACTAATATTACAAATACGGTGTATTCAATTTTGTCATATTAGTATGTTAAGGTCGAATCTTTAAATTCCAATTCTGTAATGTTAAATTCATGATTATAGACTTTTCTCAACCATAAATTGAATTCATATCAATAAATGGTTGAAACATATAAGGTGCATATTTGCATTTGTGTTATTTAATTTAATTTTTTAACCTTAGGTTTAATTTAACTCAATTATTTAATGTTAAAATTATAGCTATCGAACTTTTTCAAAGATAGATCGACTATTTATTTGATAATAATAGAAACTAACGTTTATATTGACATATACTATATTTATTTGAATTTGAGTAAAATATGGACCATTCAAATGAACTAATATTAACAATACGGTGTATTTAATTTTGTCATATCAGTATTTTAAGGTCGAATCTTCTAAATCCCAATTGTGTAATGTTAAATTCATGATTATGGACTTTTCTCAACCATAAATTGACTTCACTTGAATAAATGGTTGAAACATATAAGGTGCATATTTGCTTTTGTATTATTTAATTTAATTTTTTAACCTTAGGTTTAATTTAACTCAATTATTTAATGTTAAAATTATATCTATCGAATTGTTTCAAAGATAGATCTTCTATTTATTTGATAATAATAGAAACTAACGTTTATATTTACATATACTATATTTATTTGAATTTGAGTCAAATATGGACCATTCAAATGAACTAATATTAACAATACGGTGTATTCCATTTTGTCATATTAGTATTTTAAGGTCGAATCTTCTAACTCCCAATTGTGTAATGTTAAATTCATGATTATGGACTTTTCTCAACCATAAATTGACTTCATATCAATAAATGGTTGAAACATATAAGGTGCATATTTTCATTTGTACTATTTAATTCAATTTTTTATCCTTAGGTTTAATTTAACTCAATTATTTAATGTTAAAATTATAGCTATCGAATTTTTTCAAAGATAGATCGACTATTTATTTGATAATAATAGAAACTAACGTTTATATTGACATATACTATATTTATTTGAATTTGAGTAAAATATAGACCATTCAAATGAACTAATATTAACAATACGGTGTATTTAATTTTGTCATATCAGTATTTTAAGGTCGAATCTTCTAAATCCCAATTGTGTAATGTTAAATTCATGATTATGGACTTTTCTCAACCATAAATTGACTTCACTTGAATAAATTGTTGAAACATATAAGGTGCATATTTGCTTTTGTATTATTTAATTTAATTTTTTAACCTTAGGTTTAATTTAACTCAATTATTTAATGTTAAAATTATAGCTATCGAATTTTTTCAAAGATAAATCGACTATTTATTTGATAATAATAGAAACTAACGTTTATATTTACATATACTATATTTATTTGAATTTGAGTCAAATATGGACCATTCAAATGAAATAATATTAACAATACGGTGTATTCAATTTTGTCATATCAGTATGTTAAGGTCGAATGTTCTAAATCGCAATTGTGTAATAGTAAATTCATGATTATGGACTTTTCTCAACCATAAATTGACTTCATATCAATAAATGGTTGAAACATATAAGGTGCATATTTCCATTTGTATTATTTAATTCAATTTTTTAACCTTAGGTTTAATTTATCTCAATTATTTAATGTTAAAATTATGGCTATCGAATTGTTTCAAAGATAGATCGACTATTTATTTCATAATAATAGAAACTAACGTTTATATTTACATATACTATATTTATTTGAATTTGAGTAAAATATGGACCATTCAAATGAACTAATATTAACAATACGGTGTATTCCATTTTGTCATATTAGTATGTTAAGGTCGAATCTTCTAAATCCCAATTGTGTAATGTTAAATTCATGATTATGGACTTTTCTCAACCATAAATTGACTTCATATCAATCAATGGTTGAAATTATAAGGGTAATATTTACATTTGTAATATTAAATTCAATATGTTAACTTTAGATTTACTATCTCTCAATTGTTTAATGTTAAAATTATGGCTATCGATTTTTGTCAACCATAGATAGACTATTTATTTGATAAGAATAGAAATTGAGGTGTATATTTACATATACTATATTCATTTGAATTTGAGTCAAATATGGACCATTCAAATGAACTAATATTACCAATACGGTGTATTCAATTTTGTCATATCAGTATCTTAAGGTCGAATCTTCTAATTCCCAATTGTGTAATGTTAAATTCATGATTATGGACTTTTCTCAACCATATATTGACTTCATATGAATAAATTGTTGAAACATATAAGGTGCATATTTGCATTTGTATTATTTAATTCAATTTTTTAACCTTAGGTTTAATTTAACTCAATTATTTAATGTTAAAATTATAGCTATCAAACTTTTTCAAAGATAGATCGACTATTTATTTGATAATAATAGAAACTAACGTTTATATTTACATATACTATATTTATTTGAATTTGAGTCAAATATGGACATTCAAATGAACTAATATTACAAATACGGTGTATTCAATTTTGTCATATTAGTATGTTAAGGTCGAATCTTCTAAATTCCAATTCTGTAATGTTAAATTCATGATTATAGACTTTTCTCAACCATAAATTGAATTCATATCAATAAATGGTTGAAACATATAAGGTGCATATTTGCATTTGTGTTATTTAATTTAATTTTTTAACCTTAGGTTTAATTTAACTCAATTATTTAATGTTAAAATTATAGCTATCGAACTTTTTCAAAGATAGATCGAATGTTTATTTGATAATAATAGAAACTAACGTTTATATTTACATATACTATATTTATTTGAATTTGAGTCAAATATGGACCATTCAAATGAACTAATATTAACAATACGGTGTATTCAATTTTGTCATATCAGTATGTTAAGGTCGAATCTTCTAAATCGCAATTGTGTAATGGTAAATTCATGATTATGGACTTTTCTCAACCATAAATTGACTTCATATCAATAAATGGTTGAAACATATAAGGTGCATATTTGCATTTGTATTATTTAATTCAATTTTTTAACCTTAGGTTTAATTTATCTCAATTATTTAATGTTAAAATTATGGCTATCGAATTGTTTCAAAGATAGATCGACTATTTATTTCATAATAATAGAAACTAACATTTATATTTACATATTCTATATTTATTTGAATTTGAGTCAAATATGGACCATTCAAATGAACTAATATTAACAATACGGTGTATTCCATTTTGTTATATTAGTATGTTAAGGTCGAATCTTCTAAATCCCAATTGTGTAATGTTAAATTCATGATTATGGACTTTTCTCAACCATAAATTAACTTCATATCAATAAATGGTTGAAACATATAAGGTGCATATTTTCATTTGTATTATTTAATTCAATTTTTTAACCTTAGGTTTAATTTAACTCAATTATTTAATGTTAAAATTATAGCTATCGAATTTTTTCAAAGATAGATCGACTATTTATTTGATAATAATAGAAACTAACGTTTATATTTACATATACTATATTTATTTGAATTTGAGTCAAATATGGACCATTCAAATGAACTAATATTAACAATACGGTGTATTCAATTTTGTCATATCAGTATGTTAAGGTCGAATGTTCTAAATCGCAATTGTGTAATGGTAAATTCATGATTATGGACTTTTCTCAACCATAAATTGACTTCATATCAATAAATGGTTGAAACATATAAGGTGCATATTTGCATTTGTATTATTTAATTCAATTTTTTAACCTTAGGTTTAATTTATCTCAATTATTTAATGTTAAAATTATGGTTATCGAATTGTTTCAAAGATAGATCGACTATTTATTTCATAATAATAGAAACTAACGTTTATATTTACATATACTATATTTATTTGAATTTGAGTCAAATATGGACCATTCAAATGAACTAATATTAACAATACGGTGTATTTAATTTTGTCATATCAGTATGTTAATGTCGAATCTTCTAAATCCCAATTCTGTAATGTTAAATTCATGATTATGGACTTTTCTCAACCATAAATTGACTTCATATCAATCAATGGTTGAAATTATAAGGGTAATATTTGCATTTGTAATATTTAATTCAATATGTTAACGTTAGATTTACTATCTCTCAATTGTTTAATGTTAAAATTATGGCTATCGATTTTTGTCAACCATAGATAGACTATTTATTTGATAAGAATAGAAATTGAGGTGTATATTTACATATACTATATTCATTTGAATTTGAGTCAAATATGGACCATTCAAATGAACTAATATTACCAATACGGTGTATTCAATTTTGTCATATTAGTATCTTAAGGTCGAATCTTCTAATTCCTAATTGTGTAATGTTAAATTCATGATTATGGACTTTTCTCAACCATAAATTGACTTCATATCAATAAATGGTTGAAACATATAAGGTGCATATTTGCATTTGTATTATTTAATTTAATTTTTTAACCTTAGGTTTAATTTAACTCAATTATTTAATCTTAAAATTATAGCTATCGAACTTTTTCAAAGATAGATCGACTATTTATTTGATAATAATAGAAACTAACGTTTATATTTACATATACTATATTTATTTGAATTTGAGTCAAATATGGACCATTCAAATGAACTAATATTACAAATACGATGTATTCAATTTTGTCATATTAGTATGTTAAGGTCGAATCTTCTAAATTCCAATTCTGTAATGTTAAATTCATGATTATAGACTTTTCTCAACCATAAATTGAATTCATATCAATAAATGGTTGAAACATATAAGGTGCATATTTGCATTTGTGTTATTTAATTTAATTTTTTAACCTTAGGTTTAATTTAACTCAATTATTTAATGTTAAAATTATAGCTATCGAACTTTTTCAAAGATAGATCGACTATTTATTTGATAATAATAGAAACTAACGTTTATATTTACATATACTATATTTATTTGAATTTGAGTCAAATATGGACCATTCAAATGAACTAATATTAACAATACGGTGTATTCAATTTTGTCATATCAGTATGTTAAGGTCGAATCTTCTAAATCGCAATTGTGTAATGGTAAATTCATGATTATGGACTTTTCTCAACCATAAATTGACTTCATATCAATAAATGGTTGAAACATATAAGGTGCATATTTGCATTTGTATTATTTAATTCAACTTTTTAACCTTAGGTTTAATTTATCTCAATTATTTAATGTTAAAATTATGGCTATCGAATTGTTTCAAAGATAGATCGACTATTTATTTCATAATAATAGAAACTAACGTTTATATTTACATATTCTATATTTATTTGAATTTGAGTCAAATATGGACCATTCAAATGAACTAATATTAACAATACGGTGTATTCCATTTTGTCATATTAGTATGTTAAGGTCGAATCTTCTAAATCCCAATTGTGTAATGTTAAATTCATGATTATGGACTTTTCTCAACCATAAATTGACTTCATATCAGTAAATGGTTGAAACATATAAGGTGCATATTTTCATTTGTATTATTAGTTCAATTTTTTAACCTTAGGTTTAATTTAACTCAATTATTTAATGTTAAAATTATAGCTATCGAATTTTTTCAAAGATAGATCGACTATTTATTTGATAATAATAGAAACTAACGTTTATATTGACATATACTATATTTATTTGAATTTGAGTAAAATATGGACCATTCAAATGAACTAATATTAACAATACGGTGTATTTAATTTTGTCATATCAGTATGTTAATGTCGAATCTTCTAAATCCCAATTCTGTAATGTTAAATTCATGATTATGGACTTTTCTCAACCATAAATTGACTTCATATCAATCAATGGTTGAAATTATAAGGGTAATATTTGCATTTGTAATATTTAATTCAATATGTTAACGTTAGATTTACTATCTCTCAATTGTTTAATGTTAAAATTATGGCTATCGATTTTTGTCAACCATAGATAGACTATTTATTTGATAAGAATAGAAATTGAGGTGTATATTTACATATACTATATTCATTTGAATTTGAGTCAAATATGGACCATTCAAATGAACTAATATTACCAATACGGTGTATTCAATTTTGTCATATCAGTATCTTAAGGTCGAATCTTCTAATTCCCAATTGTGTAATGTTAAATTCATGATTATGGACTTTTCTCAACCATAAATTGACTTAATATCAATAAAGGGTTGAAACATATAAGGTGCATATTTGCATTTGTATTATTTAATTCAATTTTTTAACCTTAGATTTAATTTATCTCAATTATTTAATGTTAAAATTATGGCTATCGAATTGTTTCCAAGATAGATCGACTATTTATTTGATAATAATAGAAACTAACGTTTATATTTACATATACTTTATTAATTTGAATTTGAGTCAAATATGGACCATTCAAATGAACTAATATTAACAATACGGTGTATTCAATTTTGTCATATCAGTATGTTAAGGTCGAATGTTCTAAATCGCAATTGTGTAATGGTAAATTCATGATTATGGACTTTTCTCAACCATAAATTGACTTCATATCAATAAATGGTTGAAACATATATGGTGCATGTTTGCATTTGTATTATTTAATTCAATTTTTTAACCTTAGGTTTAATTTTTCTCAATTATTTAATATTAAAATTATGGCTATCGAATTGTTTCAAAGATAGATCGACTATTTATTTCATAATAATAGAAACTAACGTTTATATTTACATATACTATATTTATTTGAATTTGAGTCAAATATGGACCATTCAAATAAACTAATATTAACAATACGGTGTATTCCATTTTGTCATATTAGTATTTTAAGGTCGAATCTTCTAACTCCCAATTGTGTAATGTTAAATTCATGATTATGGACTTTTCTCAACCATAAATTGACTTCATATCAATAAATGGTTGAAACATATAAGGTGCATATTTTCATTTGTACTATTTAATTCAATTTTTTATCTTTAGGTTTAATTTAACTCAATTATTTAATGTTAAAATTATAGCTATCGATTTTTTTGAAAGATAGATCGACTATTTATTTGATAATAATAGAAACTAACGTTTATATTGACATATACTATATTTATTTGAATTTGAGTAAAATATGGACCATTCAAATGAACTAATATTAACAATACGGTGTATTTAATTTTGTCATATCAGTATTTTAAGGTCGAATCTTCTAAATCCCAATTGTGTAATGTTAAATTCATGATTATGGACTTTTCTCAACCATAAATTGACTTCATATCAATAAATGGTTGAAACATATAAGGTGCATATTTGCATTTGAATTATTTAATTCAATTTTTTAACCTTAGGTTTAATTTAACTCAATTATTTAATGTTAAAATTATAGCTATCGAACTTTTTCAAAGATAGATCGACTATTTATTTGATAATAATAGAAACTAACGTTTATATTTACATATACTATATTTATTTGAATTTGAGTCAAATATGGACCATTCAAATGAACTAATATTACAAATACGGTGTATTCAATTTTGTAATATTAGTATGTTAAGGTCTAATCTTCTAAATCCCAATTGTGTAATGTTAAATTCATGATTATGGACTTTTCTCAACCATAAATTGACTTCATATCAATAAATGGTTGAAACATATAAGGTGCATATTTTCATTTGTACTATTTAATTCAATTTTTTATCCTTAGGTTTAATTTAACTCAATTATTTAATGTTAAAATTATAGCTATCGAATTTTTTCAAAGATAGATCGACTATTTATTTGATAATAATAGAAACTAACGTTTATATTGACATATACTATATTTATTTGTATTTGAGTAAAATATGGACCATTCAAATGAACTAATATTAACAATACGGTGTATTTAATTTTGTCATATCAGTATTTTAAGGTCGAATCTTCTAAATCCCAATTGTGTAATGTTAAATTCATGATTATGGACTTTTCTCAACCATAAATTGACTTCACTTGAATAAATGGTTGAAACATATAAGGTGCATATTTGCTTTTGTATTATTTAATTTAATTTTTTAACCTTAGGTTTAATTTAACTCAATTATTTAATGTTAAAATTATAGCTATCGAATTTTTTCAAAGATAAATCGACTATTTATTTGATAATAATAGAAACTAACGTTTATATTTACATATACTATATTTATTTTAATTTGAGTCAAATATGGACCATTCAAATGAACTAATATTAACAATACGGTGTATTCAATTTTGTCATATCAGTATGTTAAGGTCGAATGTTCTAAATCGCAATTGTGTAATAGTAAATTCATGATTATGGACTTTTCTCAACCATAAATTGACTTCATATCAATAAATGGTTGAAACATATAAGGTGCATATTTGCATTTGTATTATTTAATTCAATTTTTTAACCTTAGGTTTAATTTATCTCAATTATTTAATGTTAAAATTATGGCTATCGAATTGTTTCAAAGATAGATCGACTATTTATTTCATAATAATAGAAACTAACGTTTATATTTACATATACTATATTTATTTGAATTTGAGTCAAATATGGACCATTCAAATGAACTAATATTAACAATACGGTGTATTCCATTTTGTCATATTAGTATGTTAAGGTCGAATCTTCTAAATCCCAATTGTGTAATGTTAAAGTCATGATTATGGACTTTTCTCAACCATAAATTGACTTCATATCAATAAATGGTTGAAACATATAAGGTGCATATTTTCATTTGTATTATTTAATTCAATTTTTTAACCTTAGGTTTAATTTAACTCAATTATTTAATGTTAAAATTATAGTTATCGAATTTTTTCAAAGATAGATCGACTATTTATTTGATAATAATAGAAACTAACGTTTCTATTGACATATACTATATTTATTTGAATTTGAGTAAAATATGGACCATTCAAATGAACTAATATTAACAATACGGTGTATTTAATTTTGTCATATCAGTATGTTAATGTCGAATCTTCTAAATCCCAATTCTGTAATGTTAAATTCATGATTATGGACTTTTCTCAACCATAAATTGACTTCATATCAATCAATGGTTGAAATTATAAGGGTAATATTTGCATTTGTAATATTTAATTCAATATGTTAACTTTAGATTTACTATCTCTCAATTGTTTAATGTTAAAATTATGGCTATCGATTTTTGTCAACCATAGATAGACTATTTATTTGATAAGAATAGAAATTGAGGTGTATATTTACATATACTATATTCATTTGAATTTGAGTCAAATATGGACCATTCAAATGAACTAATATTACCAATACGGTGTATTCAATTTTGTCATATCAGTATCTTAAGGTCGAATCTTCTAATTCCCAATTGTGTAATGTTAAATTCATGATTATGGACTTTTCTCAACCATAAATTAACTTCATATCAATAAATTGTTGAAACATATAAGGTGCATATTTGCATTTGTATTATTTAATTCAATTTTTTAACCTTAGGTTTAATTTAACTCAATTATTTAATGTTAAAATTATAGCTATCGAACTTTTTCAAAGATAGATCGACTATTTATTTGATAATAATAGAAACTAACGTTTATATTTACATATACTATATTTATTTGAATTTGAGTCAAATATGGACCATTCAAATGAACTAATATTACAAATACGGTGTATTCAATTTTGTCATATTAGTATGTTAAGGTCGAATCTTCTAAATTCCAATTCTGTAATGTTAAATTCATGATTATAGACTTTTCTCAACCATAAATTGAATTCATATCAATAAATGGTTGAAACATATAAGGTGCATATTTGCATTTGTGTTATTTAATTTAATTTTTTAACCTTAGGTTTAATTTAACTCAATTATTTAATGTTAAAATTATAGCTATCGAACTTTTTCAAAGATAGATCGACTATTTATTTGATAATAATAGAAACTAACGTTTATATTTACATATACTATATTTATTTGAATTTGAGTCAAATATGGACCATTCAAATGAACTAATATTAACAATACGGTGTATTCAATTTTGTCATATCAGTATGTTAAGGTCGAATCTTCTAAATCGCAATTGTGTAATGGTAAATTCATGATTATGGACTTTTCTCAACCATAAATTGACTTCATATCAATAAATGGTTGAAACATATAAGGTGCATATTTGCATTTGTATTATTTAATTCAATTTTTTAACCTTAGGTTTAACTTATCTCAATTATTTAATGTTAAAATTATGGCTATCGAATTGTTTCAAAGATAGATCGACTATTTATTTCATAATAATAGAAACTAACATTTATATTTACATATTCTATATTTATTTGAATTTGATTCAAATATGGACCATTCAAATGAACTAATATTAACAATACGGTGTATTCCATTTTGTCATATTAGTATGTTAAGGTCGAATCTTCTAACTCCCAATTGTGTAATGTTAAATTCATGATTATGGACTTTTCTCAACCATAAATTGACTTCATATCAATCAATGGTTGAAACATATAAGGTGCATATTTTCATTTGTACTATTTAATTCAATTTTTTATCCTTAGGTTTAATTTAACTCAATTATTTAATGTTAAAATTATAGCTATCGAATTTTTTCAAAGATAGATCGACTATTTATTTGATAATAATAGAAACTAACGTTTATATTGACATATACTATATTTATTTGAATTTGAGTAAAATATGGACCATTCAAATGAACTAATATTAACAATACGGTGTATTTAATTTTGTCATATCAGTTTTTTAAGGTCGAATCTTCTAAATCCCAATTGTGTAATGTTAAATTCATGATTATGGACTTTTCTCAACCATAAATTGACTTCACTTGAATAAATTGTTGAAACATATAAGGTGCATATTTGCTTTTGTATTATTTAAATTAATTTTTTAACCTTAGGTTTAATTTAACTCAATTATTTAATGTTAAAATTATAGCTATCGAATTTTTTCAAAGATAAATCGACTATTTATTTGATAATAATAGAAACTAACGTTTATATTTACATATACTATATTTATTTGAATTTGAGTCAAATATGGACCATTCAAATGAACTAATATTAACAATACGGTGTATTCAATTTTGTCATATCAGTATGTTAAGGTCGAATGTTCTAAATCGCAATTGTGTAATAGTAAATTCATGATTATGGACTTTTCTCAACCATAAATTGACTTCATATCAATAAATGGTTGAAACATATAAGGTGCATATTTCCATTTGTATTATTTAATTCAATTTTTTAACCTTAGGTTTAATTTATCTCAAATATTTAATGTTAAAATTATGGCTATCGAATTGTTTCAAAGATAGATCGACTATTTATTTCATAATAATAGAAACTAACGTTTATATTTACATATACTATATTTATTTGAATTTGAGTCAAATATGGACCACTCAAATGAACTAATATTAACAATACGGTGTATTCAATTTTGTCATATCAGTATGTTAAGGTCGAATCTTCTAAATCGCAATTGTGTAATGGTAAATTCATGATTATGGACTTTTCTCAACCATAAATTGACTTCATATCAATCAATGGTTGAAATTATAAGGGTAATATTTGCATTTGTAATATTTAATTCAATATTTTAACGTTAGATTTACTATCTCTCAATTGTTTAATGTTAAAATTATGGCTATCGATTTTTGTCAACCATAGATAGACTATTTATTTGATAAGAATAGAAATTGAGGTGTATATTTACATATACTATATTCATTTGAATTTGAGTCAAATATGGACCATTCAAATGAACTAATATTACCAATACGGTGTATTCAATTTTGTCATATCAGTATCTTAAGGTCGAATCTTCTAATTCCCAATTGTGTAATGTTAAATTCATGATTATGGACTTTTCTCAACCATAAATTGACTTCATATCAATAAATTGTTGAAACATATAAGGTGCATATTTGCATTTGTATTATTTAATTCAATTTTTTAACCTTAGGTTTAATTTAACTCAATTATTTAATGTTAAAATTATAGCTATCAAACTTTTTCAAAGATAGATCCACTATTTATTTGATAATAATAGAAACTAACGTTTATATTTACATATACTATATTTATTTGAATTTGAGTCAAATATGGACCATTCAAATGAACTAATATTACAAATACGGTGTATTCAATTTTGTCATATTAGTATGTTAAGGTCGAATCTTCTAAATTCCAATTCTGTAATGTTAAATTCATGATTATAGACTTTTCTCAACCATAAATTGAATTCATATCAATAAATGGTTGAAACATATAAGGTGCATATTTGCATTTGTGTTATTTAATTTAATTTTTTAACCTTAGGTTTAATTTAACTCAATTATTTAATGTTAAAATTATAGCTATCGAACTTTTTCAAAGATAGATCGACTATTTATTTGATAATAATAGAAACTAACGTTTATATTTACATATACTATATTTATTTGAATTTGAGTCAAATATGGACCATTCAAATGAACTAATATTAAAAATACGGTGTATTCAATTTTGTCATATCAGTATGTTAAGGTCGAATCTTCTAAATCGCAATTGTGTAATGGTAAATTCATGATTATGGACTTTTCTCAACCATAAATTGACTTCATATCAATAAATGGTTGAAACATATAAGGTGCATATTTGCATTTGTATTATTTAATTCAATTTTTTAACCTTAGGTTTAATTTATCTCAATTATTTAATGTTAAAATTATGGCTATCGAATTGTTTCAAAGATAGATCGACTATTTATTTCATAATAATAGAAACTAACATTTATATTTACATATTCTATATTTATTTGAATTTGAGTCAAATATGGACCATTCAAATGAACTAATATTAACAATACGGTGTATTCCATTTTGTCATATTAGTATTTTAAGGTCGAATCTTCTAACTCCCAATTGTGTAATGTTAAATTCATGATTATGGACTTTTCTCAACCATAAATTGACTTCATATCAATAAATGGTTGAAACATATAAGGTGCATATTTTCATTTGTACTATTTAATTCAATTTTTTATCCTTAGGTTTAATTTAACTCAATTATTTAATGTTAAAATTATGGCTATCGAATTGTTTCAAAGATAGATCGACTATTTATTTGATAATAATAGAAACTAACGTTTATATTGACATATACTATATTTATTTGAATTTGAGTAAAATATGGACCATTCAAATGAACTAATATTAACAATACGGTGTATTTAATTTTGTCATATCAGTATTTTAAGGTCGAATCTTCTAAATCCCAATTGTGTAATGTTAAATTCATGATTATGGACTTTTCTCAACCATAAATTGACTTCACTTGAATAAATGGTTGAAACATATAAGGTGCATATTTGCTTTTGTATTATTTAATTTAATTTTTTAACCTTAGGTTTAATTTAACTCAATTATTTAATGTTAAAATTATATCTATCGAATTGTTTCAAAGATAGATCGACTATTTATTTGATAATAATAGAAACTAACGTTTATATTTACATATACTATATTTATTTGAATTTGAGTCAAATATGGACCATTCAAATGAACTAATATTAACAATACGGTGTATTCCATTTTGTCATATTAGTATTTTAAGGTCGAATCTTCTAACTCCCAATTGTGTAATGTTAAATTCATGATTATGGACTTTTCTCAACCATAAATTGACTTCATATCAATAAATGGTTGAAACATATAAGGTGCATATTTCCATTTGTATTATTTAATTCAATTTTTTATCCTTAGGTTTAATTTAACTCAATTATTTAATGTTAAAATTATGGCTATCGAATTTTTTCAAAGATAGATCGACTATTTATTTGATAATAATAGAAACTAACGTTTATATTGACATATACTATATTTATTTGAATTTGAGTAAAATATGGACCATTCAAATGAACTAATATTAACAATACGGTGTATTTAATTTTGTTATATCAGTATTTTAAGGTCGAATCTTCTAAATCCCAATTGTGTAATGTTAAATTCATGATTATGGACTTTTCTCAACCATAAATTGACTTCACTTGAATAAATTGTTGAAACATATAAGGTGCATATTTGCTTTTGTATTATTTAATTTAATTTTTTAACCTTAGGTTTAATTTAACTCAATTATTTAATGTTAAAATTATAGCTATCGAATTTTTTCAAAGATAAATCGACTATTTATTTGATAATAATAGAAACTAACGTTTATATTTACATATACTATATTTATTTGAATTTGAGTCAAATATGGACCATTCAAATGAACTAATATTAACAATACGGTGTATTCAATTTTGTCATATCAGTATGTTAAGGTCGAATGTTCTAAATCGCAATTGTGTAATAGTAAATTCATGATTATGGACTTTTCTCAACCATAAATTGACTTCATATCAATAAATGGTTGAAACATATAAGGTGCATATTTCCATTTGTATTATTTAATTCAATTTTTTAACCTTAGGTTTAATTTATCTCAATTATTTAATGTTAAAATTATGGCTATCGAATTGTTTCAAAGATAGATCGACTATTTATTTCATAATAATAGAAACTAATGTTTATATTTACATATACTATATTTATTTGAATTTGAGTCAAATATGGACCATTCAAATGAACTAATATTAACAATACGGTGTATTCCATTTTGTCATATTAGTATTTTAAGGTCGAATCTTCTAACTCCCAATTGTGTAATGTTAAATTCATGATTATGGACTTTTCTCAACCATAAATTGACTTCATATCAATCAATGGTTGAAATTATAAGGGTAATATTTGCATTTGTAATATTTAATTCAATATGTTAACTTTAGATTTACTATCTCTCAATTGTTTAATGTTAAAATTATGGCTATCGATTTTTGTCAACCATAGATAGACTATTTATTTGATAAGAATAGAAATTGAGGTGTATATTTACATATACTATATTCATTTGAATTTGAGTCAAATATGGACCATTCAAATGAACTAATATTACCAATACGGTGTATTCAATTTTGTCATATCAGTATCTTAAGGTCGAATCTTCTAATTCCCAATTGTGTAATGTTAAATTCATGATTATGGACTTTTCTCAACCATAAATTGACTTCATATGAATAAATTGTTGAAACATATAAGGTGCATATTTGCATTTGTATTATTTAATTCAATTTTTTAACCTTAGGTTTAATTTAACTCAATTATTTAATGTTAAAATTATAGCTATCAAACTTTTTCAAAGATAGATCGACTATTTATTTGAAAATAATAGAAACTAACGTTTATATTTACATATACTATATTTATTTGAATTTGAGTCAAATATGGACCATTCAAATGAACTAATATTACAAATACGGTGTATTCAATTTTGTCATATTAGTATGTTAAGGTCGAATCTTCTAAATTCCAATTCTGTAATGTTAAATTCATGATTATAGACTTTTCTCAACCATAAATTGAATTCATATCAATAAATGGTTGAAACATATAAGGTGCATATTTGCATTTGTGTTATTTAATTTAATTTTTTAACCTTAGGTTTAATTTAACTCAATTATTTAATGTTAAAATTATAGCTATCGAACTTTTTCAAAGATAGATCGAATGTTTATTTGATAATAATAGAAACTAACGTTTATATTTACATATACTATATTTATTTGAATTTGAGTCAAATATGGACCATTCAAATGAACTATTATTAACAATACGGTGTATTCCATTTTGTCATATTAGTATGTTAAGGTCGAATCTTCTAAATCCCAATTGTGTAATGTTAAATTCATGATTATGGACTTTTCTCAACCATAAATTGACTTCATATCAATCAATGGTTGAAATTATAAGGGTAATATTTGCATTTGTAATATTTAATTCAATATGTTAACTTTAGATTTACTATCTCTCAATTGTTTAATGTTAAAATTATGGCTATCGATTTTTGTCAACCATAGATAGACTATTTATTTGATAAGAATAGAAATTAAGGTGTATATTTACATATACTATATTCATTTGAATTTGAGTCAAATATGGACCATTCAAATGAACTAATATTACCAATACGGTGTATTCAATTTTGTCATATCAGTATCTTAAGGTCGAATCTTCTAATTCCCAATTGTGTAATGTTAAATTCATGATTATGGACTTTTCTCAACCATAAATTGACTTCATATCAATCAATGGTTGAAACATATAAGGTGCATATTTTCATTTGTACTATTTAATTCAATTTTTTATCCTTAGGTTTAATTTAACTCAATTATTTAATGTTAAAATTATAGCTATCGAATTTTTTCAAAGATAGATCGACTATTTATTTGATAATAATAGAAACTAACGTTTATATTGACATATACTATATTTATTTGAATTTGAGTAAAATATGGACCATTCAAATGAACTAATATTAACAATACGGTGTATTTAATTTTGTCATATCAGTTTTTTAAGGTCGAATCTTCTAAATCCCAATTGTGTAATGTTAAATTCATGATTATGGACTTTTCTCAACCATAAATTGACTTCACTTGAATAAATTGTTGAAACATATAAGGTGCATATTTGCTTTTGTATTATTTAATTTAATTTTTTAACCTTAGGTTTAATTTAACTCAATTATTTAATGTTAAAATTATAGCTATCGAATTTTTTCAAAGATAAATCGACTATTTATTTGATAATAATAGAAACTAACGTTTATATTTACATATACTATATTTATTTGAATTTGAGTCAAATATGGACCATTCAAATGAACTAATATTAACAATACGGTGTATTCAATTTTGTCATATCAGTATGTTAAGGTCGAATGTTCTAAATCGCAATTGTGTAATAGTAAATTCATGATTATGGACTTTTCTCAACCATAAATTGACTTCATATCAATAAATGGTTGAAACATATAAGGTGCATATTTCCATTTGTATTATTTAATTCAATTTTTTAACCTTAGGTTTAATTTATCTCAAATATTTAATGTTAAAATTATGGCTATCGAATTGTTTCAAAGATAGATCGACTATTTATTTCATAATAATAGAAACTAACGTTTATATTTACATATACTATATTTATTTGAATTTGAGTCAAATATGGACCATTCAAATGAACTAATATTAACAATACGGTGTATTCCATTTTGTCATATTAGTATGTTAAGGTCGAATCTTCTAAATCCCAATTGTGTAATGTTAAATTCATGATTATGGACTTTTCTCAACCATAAATTGACTTCATATCAATCAATGGTTGAAATTATAAGGGTAATATTTGCATTTGTAATATTTAATTCAATATGTTAACTTTAGATTTACTATCTCTCAATTGTTTAATGTTAAAATTATGGCTATCGATTTTTGTCAACCATAGATAGACTATTTATTTGATAAGAATAGAAATTGAGGTGTATATTTACATATACTATATTCATTTGAATTTGAGTCAAATATGGACCATTCAAATGAACTAATATTACCAATACGGTGTATTCAATTTTGTCATATCAGTATCTTAAGGTCGAATCTTCTAATTCCCAATTGTGTAATGTTAAATTCATGATTATGGACTTTTCTCAACCATAAATTGACTTCATATCAATAAATTGTTGAAACATATAAGGTGCATATTTGCATTTGTATTATTTAATTCAATTTTTTAACCTTAGGTTTAATTTAACTCAATTATTTAATGTTAAAATTATAGCTATCAAACTTTTTCAAAGATAGATCCACTATTTATTTGATAATAATAGAAACTAACGTTTATATTTACATATACTATATTTATTTGAATTTGAGTCAAATATGGACCATTCAAATGAACTAATATTACAAATACGGTGTATTCAATTTTGTCATATTAGTATGTTAAGGTCGAATCTTCTAAATTCCAATTCTGTAATGTTAAATTCATGATTATAGACTTTTCTCAACCATAAATTGAATTCATATCAATAAATGGTTGAAACATATAAGGTGCATATTTGCATTTGTGTTATTTAATTTAATTTTTTAACCTTAGGTTTAATTTAACTCAATTATTTAATGTTAAAATTATAGCTATCGAACTTTTTCAAAGATAGATCGACTATTTATTTGATAATAATAGAAACTAACGTTTATATTTACATATACTATATTTATTTGAATTTGAGTCAAATATGGACCATTCAAATGAACTAATATTAAAAATACGGTGTATTCAATTTTGTCATATCAGTATGTTAAGGTCGAATCTTCTAACTCCCAATTGTGTAATGTTAAATTCATGATTATGGACTTTTCTCAACCATAAATTGACTTCATATCAATAAATGGTTGAAACATATAAGGTGCATATTTGCATTTGTATTATTTAATTCAATTTTTTAACCTTAGGTTTAATTTATCTCAATTATTTAATGTTAAAATTATGGCTATCGAATTGTTTCAAAGATAGATCGACTATTTATTTCATAATAATAGAAACTAACATTTATATTTACATATTCTATATTTATTTGAATTTGAGTCAAATATGGACCATTCAAATGAACTAATATTAACAATACGGTGTATTCCATTTTGTCATATTAGTATTTTAAGGTCGAATCTTCTAACTCCCAATTGTGTAATGTTAAATTCATGATTATGGACTTTTCTCAACCATAAATTGACTTCATATCAATAAATGGTTGAAACATATAAGGTGCATATTTTCATTTGTACTATTTAATTCAATTTTTTATCCTTAGGTTTAATTTAACTCAATTATTTAATGTTAAAATTATGGCTATCGAATTGTTTCAAAGATAGATCGACTATTTATTTGATAATAATAGAAACTAACGTTTATATTGACATATACTATATTTATTTGAATTTGAGTAAAATATGGACCATTCAAATGAACTAATATTAACAATACGGTGTATTTAATTTTGTCATATCAGTATTTTAAGGTCGAATCTTCTAAATCCCAATTGTGTAATGTTAAATTCATGATTATGGACTTTTCTCAACCATAAATTGACTTCACTTGAATAAATGGTTGAAACATATAAGGTGCATATTTGCTTTTGTATTATTTAATTTAATTTTTTAACCTTAGGTTTAATTTAACTCAATTATTTAATGTTAAAATTATATCTATCGAATTGTTTCAAAGATAGATCGACTATTTATTTGATAATAATAGAAACTAACGTTTATATTTACATATACTATATTTATTTGAATTTGAGTCAAATATGGACCATTCAAATGAACTAATATTAACAATACGGTGTATTCCATTTTGTCATATTAGTATTTTAAGGTCGAATCTTCTAACTCCCAATTGTGTAATGTTAAATTCATGATTATGGACTTTTCTCAACCATAAATTGACTTCATATCAATAAATGGTTGAAACATATAAGGTGCATATTTCCATTTGTATTATTTAATTCAATTTTTTATCCTTAGGTTTAATTTAACTCAATTATTTAATGTTAAAATTATGGCTATCGAATTTTTTCAAAGATAGATCGACTATTTATTTGATAATAATAGAAACTAACGTTTATATTGACATATACTATATTTATTTGAATTTGAGTAAAATATGGACCATTCAAATGAACTAATATTAACAATACGGTGTATTTAATTTTGTCATATCAGTATTTTAAGGTCGAATCTTCTAAATCCCAATTGTGTAATGTTAAATTCATGATTATGGACTTTTCTCAACCATAAATTGACTTCACTTGAATAAATTGTTGAAACATATAAGGTGCATATTTGCTTTTGTATTATTTAATTTAATTTTTTAACCTTAGGTTTAATTTAACTCAATTATTTAATGTTAAAATTATAGCTATCGAATTTTTTCAAAGATAAATCGACTATTTATTTGATAATAATAGAAACTAACGTTTATATTTACATATACTATATTTATTTGAATTTGAGTCAAATATGGACCATTCAAACGAACTAATATTAACAATACGGTGTATTCAATTTTGTCATATCAGTATGTTAAGGTCGAATGTTCTAAATCGCAATTGTGTAATAGTAAATTCATGATTATGGACTTTTCTCAACCATAAATTGACTTCATATCAATAAATGGTTGAAACATATAAGGTGCATATTTCCATTTGTATTATTTAATTCAATTTTTTAACCTTAGGTTTAATTTATCTCAATTATTTAATGTTAAAATTATGGCTATCGAATTGTTTCAAAGATAGATCGACTATTTATTTCATAATAATAGAAACTAATGTTTATATTTACATATACTATATTTATTTGAATTTGAGTCAAATATGGACCATTCAAATGAACTAATATTAACAATACGGTGTATTCCATTTTGTCATATTAGTATTTTAAGGTCGAATCTTCTAACTCCCAATTGTGTAATGTTAAATTCATGATTATGGACTTTTCTCAACCATAAATTGACTTCATATCAATCAATGGTTGAAATTATAAGGGTAATATTTGCATTTGTAATATTTAATTCAATATGTTAACTTTAGATTTACTATCTCTCAATTGTTTAATGTTAAAATTATGGCTATCGATTTTTGTCAACCATAGATAGACTATTTATTTGATAAGAATAGAAATTGAGGTGTATATTTACATATACTATATTCATTTGAATTTGAGTCAAATATGGACCATTCAAATGAACTAATATTACCAATACGGTGTATTCAATTTTGTCATATCAGTATCTTAAGGTCGAATCTTCTAATTCCCAATTGTGTAATGTTAAATTCATGATTATGGACTTTTCTCAACCATAAATTGACTTCATATGAATAAATTGTTGAAACATATAAGGTGCATATTTGCATTTGTATTATTTAATTCAATTTTTTAACCTTAGGTTTAATTTAACTCAATTATTTAATGTTAAAATTATAGCTATCAAACTTTTTCAAAGATAGATCGACTATTTATTTGATAATAATAGAAACTAACGTTTATATTTACATATACTATATTTATTTGAATTTGAGTCAAATATGGACCATTCAAATGAACTAATATTACAAATACGGTGTATTCAATTTTGTCATATTAGTATGTTAAGGTCGAATCTTCTAAATTCCAATTCTGTAATGTTAAATTCATGATTATAGACTTTTCTCAACCATAAATTGAATTCATATCAATAAATGGTTGAAACATATAAGGTGCATATTTGCATTTGTGTTATTTAATTTAATTTTTTAACCTTAGGTTTAATTTAACTCAATTATTTAATGTTAAAATTATAGCTATCGAACTTTTTCAAAGATAGATCGAATGTTTATTTGATAATAATAGAAACTAACGTTTATATTTACATATACTATATTTATTTGAATTTGAGTCAAATATGGACCATTCAAATGAACTAATATTAACAATACGGTGTATTCAATTTTGTCATATCAGTATGTTAAGGTCGAATCTTCTAAATCGCAATTGTGTAATGGTAAATTCATGATTATGCACTTTTCTCAACCATAAATTGACTTCATATCAATAAATGGTTGAAACATATAAGGTGCATATTTGCATTTGTATTATTTAATTCAATTTTTTAACCTTAGGTTTAATTTATCTCAATTATTTAATGTTAAAATTATGGCTATCGAATTGTTTCAAAGATAGATCGACTATTTATTTCATAATAATAGAAACTAACATTTATATTTACATATTCTATATTTATTTGAATTTGAGTCAAATATGGACCATTCAAATGAACTAATATTAACAATACGGTGTATTCCATTTTGTTATATTAGTATGTTAAGGTCGAATCTTCTAAATCCCAATTGTGTAATGGTAAATTCATGATTATGGACTTTTCTCAACCATAAATTGACTTCATATCAATAAATGGTTGAAACATATAAGGTGCATATTTGCATTTGTATTATTTAATTCAATTTTTTAACCTTAGGTTTAATTTATCTCAATTATTTAATGTTAAAATTATGGTTATCGAATTGTTTCAAAGATAGATCGACTATTTATTTCATAATAATAGAAACTAATGTTTATATTTACATATACTATATTTATTTGAATTTGAGTCAAATATGGACCATTCAAATGAACTAATATTAACAATACGGTGTATTTAATTTTGTCATATCAGTATGTTAATGTCGAATCTTCTAAATCCCAATTCTGTAATGTTAAATTCATGATTATGGACTTTTCTCAACCATAAATTGACTTCATATCAATCAATGGTTGAAATTATAAGGGTAATATTTGCATTTGTAATATTTAATTCAATATGTTAACGTTAGATTTACTATCTCTCAATTGTTTAATGTTAAAATTATGGCTATCGATTTTTGTCAACCATAGATAGACTATTTATTTGATAAGAATAGAAATTGAGGTGTATATTTACATATACTATATTCATTTGAATTTGAGTCAAATATGGACCATTCAAATGAACTAATATTACCAATACGGTGTATTCAATTTTTTCATATTAGTATCTTAAGGTCGAATCTTCTAATTCCTAATTGTGTAATGTTAAATTCATGATTATGGACTTTTCTCAACCATAAATTGACTTCATATCAATAAATTGTTGAAACATATAAGGTGCATATTTGCATTTGTATTATTTAATTCAATTTTTTAACCTTAGGTTTAATTTAACTCAATTATTTAATGTTAAAATTATAGCTATCGAACTTTTTCAAAGATAGATCGACTATTTATTTGATAATAATAGAAACTAACGTTTATATTTACATATACTATATTTATTTGAATTTGAGTCAAATATGGACCATTCAAATGAACTAATATTACAAATACGATGTATTCAATTTTGTCATATTAGTATGTTAAGGTCGAATCTTCTAAATTCCAATTCTGTAATGTTAAATTCATGATTATAGACTTTTCTCAACCATAAATTGAATTCATATCAATAAATGGTTGAAACATATAAGGTGCATATTTGCATTTGTGTTATTTAATTTAATTTTTTAACCTTAGGTTTAATTTAACTCAATTATTTAATGTTAAAATTATAGCTATCGAACTTTTTCAAAGATATATCGACTATTTATTTGATAATAATAGAAACTAACGTTTATATTTACATATACTATATTTATTTGAATTTGAGTCAAATATGGACCATTCAAATGAACTAATATTAAAAATACGGTGTATTCAATTTTGTCATATCAGTATGTTAAGGTCGAATCTTCTAAATCGCAATTGTGTAATGGTAAATTCATGATTATGGACTTTTCTCAACCATAAATTGACTTCATATCAATAAATGGTTGAAACATATAAGGTGCATATTTGCATTTGTATTATTTAATTCAACTTTTTAACCTTAGGTTTAATTTATCTCAATTATTTAATGTTAAAATTATGGCTATCGAATTGTTTCAAAGATAGATCGACTATTTATTTCATAATAATAGAAACTAACGTTTATATTTACATATTCTATATTTATTTGAATTTGAGTCAAATATGGACCATTCAAATGAACTAATATTAACAATACGGTGTATTCCATTTTGTCATATTAGTATGTTAAGGTCGAATCTTCTAAATCCCAATTGTGTAATGTTAAATTCATGATTATGGACTTTTCTCAACCATAAATTGACTTCATATCAGTAAATGATTGAAACATATAAGGTGCATATTTTCATTTGTATTATTTAATTAAATTTTTTAACCTTAGGTTTAATTTAACTCAATTATTTAATGTTAAAATTATAGCTATCGAATTTTTTCAAAGATAGATCGACTATTTATTTGATAGTAATAGAAACTAACGTTTATATTGACATATACTATATTTATTTGAATTTGAGTAAAATATGGACCATTCAAATGAACTAATATTAACAATACGGTGTATTTAATTTTGTCATATCAGTATGTTAATGTCGAATCTTCTAAATCCCAATTCTGTAATGTTAAATTCATGATTATGGACTTTTCTCAACCATAAATTGACTTCATATCAATCAATGGTTGAAATTATAAGGGTAATATTTGCATTTGTAATATTTAATTCAATATGTTAACGTTAGATTTACTATCTCTCAATTGTTTAATGTTAAAATTATGGCTATCGATTTTTGTCAACCATAGATAGACTATTTATTTGATAAGAATAGAAATTGAGGTGTATATTTACATATACTATATTCATTTGAATTTGAGTCAAATATGGACCATTCAAATGAACTAATATTACCAATACGGTGTATTCAATTTTGTCATATCAGTATCTTAAGGTCGAATCTTCTAATTCCCAATTGT
Organism: Hippophae tibetana; assembly: GCA_037013495.1. Lineage (NCBI taxonomy): Eukaryota > Viridiplantae > Streptophyta > Magnoliopsida > Rosales > Elaeagnaceae > Hippophae > Hippophae tibetana. Next base: position 10,818,823 of record CM072805.1, on the reverse strand, counting down.
GTAATGTTAAATTCATGATTATGGACTTTTCTCAACCATAAATTGACTTCATATCAATAAAGGGTTGAAACATATAAGGTGCATATTTGCATTTGTATTATTTAATTCAATTTTTTAACCTTAGATTTAATTTATCTCAATTATTTAATGTTAAAATTATGGCTATCGAATTGTTTCCAAGATAGATCGACTATTTATTTGATAATAATAGAAACTAACGTTTATATTTACATATACTTTATTAATTTGAATTTGAGTCAAATATGGACCGTTCAAATGAACTAATATTAACAATACGGTGTATTCAATTTTGTCATATCAGTATGTTAAGGTCGAATGTTCTAAATCGCAATTGTGTAATGGTAAATTCATGATTATGGACTTTTCTCAACCATAAATTGACTTCATATCAATAAATGGTTGAAACATATATGGTGCATGTTTGCATTTGTATTATTTAATTCAATTTTTTAACCTTAGGTTTAATTTATCTCAATTATTTAATGTTAAAATTATGGCTATCGAATTGTTTCAAAGATAGATCGACTATTTATTTGATAATAATAGAAACAAACGTTTATATTTACATATACTATATTTATTTGAATTTGAGTCAAATATGGACCATTCAAATGAACTAATATTAACAATACGGTGTATTCCATTTTGTCATATTTGTATGTTAAGGTCGAATCTTCTAAATCCCAATTGTGTAATGTTAAATTCATGATTATGGACTTTTCTCAACCATAAATTGACTTCATATCAGTAAATGGTTGAAACATATAAGGTGCATATTTGCATTTGTATTATTTAATTCATTTTTTTAACCTTAGGTTTAATTTAACTCAATTATTTAATGTTAAAATTATAGCTATCGAATTTTTTCAAAGATAGATCGACTATTTATTTGATAATAATAGAAACTAACGTTTATATTGACATATACTATATTTATTTGAATTTGAGTAAAATATGGACCATTCAAATGAACTAATATTAACAATACGGTGTATTTAATTTTGTCATATCAGGATTTTAAGGTCGAATCTTCTAAATCCCAATTGTGTAATGTTAAATTCATGATTATGGACTTTTCTCAACCATAAATTGACTTCATATCAATAAATGGTTGAAACATATAAGGTGCATATTTGCATTTGAATTATTTAATTCAATTTTTTAACCTTAGGTTTAATTTAACTCAATTATTTAATGTTAAAATTATAGCTATCGAACTTTTTCAAAGATAGATCGACTATTTATTTGATAATAATAGAAACTAACGTTTATATTTACATATACTATATTTATTTGAATTTGAGTCAAATATGGACCATTCAAATGAACTAATATTACAAATACGGTGTATTCAATTTTGTAATATTAGTATGTTAAGGTCTAATCTTCTAAATCCCAATTGTGTAATGTTAAATTCATGATTATGGACTTTTCTCAACCATAAATTGACTTCATATCAATAAATGGTTGAAACATATAAGGTGCATATTTTCATTTGTACTATTTAATTCAATTTTTTATCCTTAGGTTTAATTTAACTCAATTATTTAATGTTAAAATTATAGCTATCGAATTTTTTCAAAGATAGATCGACTATTTATTTGATAATAATAGAAACTAACGTTTATATTGACATATACTATATTTATTTGAATTTGAGTAAAATATGGACCATTCAAATGAACTAATATTAACAATACGGTGTATTTAATTTTGTCATATCAGTATTTTAAGGTCGAATCTTCTAAATCCCAATTGTGTAATGTTAAATTCATGATTATGGACTTTTCTCAACCATAAATTGACTTCACTTGAATAAATGGTTGAAACATATAAGGTGCATATTTGCTTTTGTATTATTTAATTTAATTTTTTAACCTTAGGTTTAATTTAACTCAATTATTTAATGTTAAAATTATAGCTATCGAATTTTTTCAAAGATAAATCGACTATTTATTTGATAATAATAGAAACTAACGTTTATATTTACATATACTATATTTATTTGAATTTGAGTCAAATATGGACCATTCAAATGAACTAATATTAACAATACGGTGTATTCAATTTTGTCATATCAGTATGTTAAGGTCGAATGTTCTAAATCGCAATTGTGTAATAGTAAATTCATGATTATGGACTTTTCTCAACCATAAATTGACTTCATATCAATAAATGGTTGAAACATATAAGGTGCATATTTGCATTTGTATTATTTAATTCAATTTTTTAACCTTAGGTTTAATTTATCTCAATTATTTAATGTTAAAATTATGGCTATCGAATTGTTTCAAAGATAGATCGACTATTTATTTCATAATAATAGAAACTAACGTTTATATTTACATATACTATATTTATTTGAATTTGAGTCAAATATGGACCATTCAAATGAACTAATATTAACAATACGGTGTATTCCATTTTGTCATATTAGTATGTTAAGGTCGAATCTTCTAAATCCCAATTGTGTAATGTTAAAGTCATGATTATGGACTTTTCTCAACCATAAATTGACTTCATATCAATAAATGGTTGAAACATATAAGGTGCATATTTTCATTTGTATTATTTAATTCAATTTTTTAACCTTAGGTTTAATTAAACTCAATTATTTAATGTTAAAATTATAGTTATCGAATTTTTTCAAAGATAGATCGACTATTTATTTGATAATAATAGAAACTAACGTTTCTATTGACATATACTATATTTATTTGAATTTGAGTAAAATATGGACCATTCAAATGAACTAATATTAACAATACGGTGTATTTAATTTTGTCATATCAGTATGTTAATGTCGAATCTTCTAAATCCCAATTCTGTAATGTTAAATTCATGATTATGGACTTTTCTCAACCATAAATTGACTTCATATCAATCAATGGTTGAAATTATAAGGGTAATATTTGCATTTGTAATATTTAATTCAATATGTTAACTTTAGATTTACTATCTCTCAATTGTTTAATGTTAAAATTATGGCTATCGATTTTTGTCAACCATAGATAGACTATTTATTTGATAAGAATAGAAATTGAGGAGTATATTTACATATACTATATTCATTTGAATTTGAGTCAAATATGGACCATTCAAATGAACTAATATTACCAATACGGTGTATTCAATTTTGTCATATCAGTATCTTAAGGTCGAATCTTCTAATTCCCAATTGTGTAATGTTAAATTCATGATTATGGACTTTTCTCAACCATAAATTAACTTCATATCAATAAATTGTTGAAACATATAAGGTGCATATTTGCATTTGTATTATTTAATTCAATTTTTTAACCTTAGGTTTAATTTAACTCAATTATTTAATGTTAAAATTATAGCTATCGAACTTTTTCAAAGATAGATCGACTATTTATTTGATAATAATAGAAACTAACGTTTATATTTACATATACTATATTTATTTGAATTTGAGTCAAATATGGACCATTCAAATGAACTAATATTACAAATACGGTGTATTCAATTTTGTCATATTAGTATGTTAAGGTCGAATCTTCTAAATTCCAATTCTGTAATGTTAAATTCATGATTATAGACTTTTCTCAACCATAAATTGAATTCATATCAATAAATGGTTGAAACATATAAGGTGCATATTTGCATTTGTGTTATTTAATTTAATTTTTTAACCTTAGGTTTAATTTAACTCAATTATTTAATGTTAAAATTATAGCTATCGAACTTTTTCAAAGATAGATCGACTATTTATTTGATAATAATAGAAACTAACGTTTATATTTACATATACTATATTTATTTGAATTTGAGTCAAATATGGACCATTCAAATGAACTAATATTAACAATACGGTGTATTCAATTTTGTCATATCAGTATGTTAAGGTCGAATCTTCTAAATCGCAATTGTGTAATGGTAAATTCATGATTATGGACTTTTCTCAACCATAAATTGACTTCATATCAATAAATGGTTGAAACATATAAGGTGCATATTTGCATTTGTATTATTTAATTCAATTTTTTAACCTTAGGTTTAATTTATCTCAATTATTTAATGTTAAAATTATGGCTATCGAATTGTTTCAAAGATAGATCGACTATTTATTTCATAATAATAGAAACTAACATTTATATTTACATATTCTATATTTATTTGAATTTGAGTCAAATATGGACCATTCAAATGAACTAATATTAACAATACGGTGTATTCCATTTTGTCATATTAGTATGTTAAGGTCGAATCTTCTAAATCCCAATTGTGTAATGTTAAATTCATGATTATGGACTTTTCTCAACCATAAATTAACTTCATATCAATAAATGGTTGTAACATATAAGGTGCATATTTTCATTTGTATTATTTAATTCAATTTTTTATCCTTAGGTTTAATTTAACTCAATTATTTAATGTTAAAATTATAGCTATCGAATTTTTTCAAAAATAGATCGACTATTTATTTGATAATAATAGAAACTAACGTTTATATTTACATATACTATATTTATTTGAATTTGAGTCAAATATGGACCATTCAAATGAACTAATATTAACAATACGGTGTATTCAATTTTGTCATATCAGTATGTTAAGGTCGAATGTTCTAAATCGCAATTGTGTAATGGTAAATTCATGATTATGGACTTTTCTCAACCATAAATTGACTTCATATCAATAAATGGTTGAAACATATAAGGTGCATATTTGCATTTGTATTATTTAATTCAATTTTTTAACCTTAGGTTTAATTTATCTCAATTATTTAATGTTAAAATTATAGTTATCGAATTGTTTCAAAGATAGATCGACTATTTATTTCATAATAATAGAAACTAACGTTTATATTTACATATACTATATTTATTTGAATTTGAGTCAAATATGGACCATTCAAATGAACTAATATTAACAATACGGTGTATTCCATTTTGTCATATTAGTATGTTAAGGTCGAATCTTCTAAATCCCAATTGTGTAATGTTAAATTCATGATTATGGACTTTTCTCAACCATAAATTGACTTCATATCAATAAATGGTTGAAACATATAAGGTGCATATTTTCATTTGTATTATTTAATTCAATTTTTTAACCTTAGGTTTAATTTAACTCAATTATTTAATGTTAAAATTATAGCTATCGAATTTTTTCAAACATAGATCGACTATTTATTTGATAATAATAGAAACTAACGTTTATATTGACATATACTATATTTATTTGAATTTGAGTAAAATATGGACCATTCAAATGAACTAATATTAACAATACGGTGTATTTAATTTTGTCATATCAGTATGTTAATGTCGAATCTTCTAAATCCCAATTCTGTAATGTTAAATTCATGATTATGGACTTTTCTCAACCATAAATTGACTTCATATCAATCAATGGTTGAAATTATAAGGGTAATATTTGCATTTGTAATATTTAATTCAATATGTTAACGTTAGATTTACTATCTCTCAATTGTTTAATGTTAAAATTATGGCTATCGATTTTTGTCAACCATAGATAGACTATTTATTTGATAAGAATAGAAATTGAGGTGTATATTTACATATACTATATTCATTTGAATTTGAGTCAAATATGGACCATTCAAATGAACTAATATTACCAATACGGTGTATTCAATTTTGTCATATTAGTATCTTAAGGTCGAATCTTCTAATTCCCAATTGTGTAATGTTAAATTCATGATTATGGACTTTTCTCAACCATAAATTGACTTCATATCAATAAATTGTTGAAACATATAAGGTGCATATTTGCATTTGTATTATTTAATTCAATTTTTTAACCTTAGGTTTAATTTAACACAATTATTTAATGTTAAAATTATAGCTATCGAACTTTTTCAAAGATAGATCGACTATTTATTTGATAATAATAGAAACTAACGTTTATATTTACATATACTATATTTATTTGAATTTGAGTCAAATATGGACCATTCAAATGAACTAATATTACAAATACGGTGTATTCAATTTTGTCATATTAGTATGTTAAGGTCGAATCTTCTAAATTCCAATTCTGTAATGTTAAATTCATGATTATAGACTTTTCTCAACCATAAATTGAATTCATATCAATAAATGGTTGAAACATATAAGGTGCATATTTGCATTTGTGTTATTTAATTTAATTTTTTAACCTTAGGTTTAATTTAACTCAATTATTTAATGTTAAAATTATAGCTATCGAACTTTTTCAAAGATAGATCGACTATTTATTTGATAATAATAGAAACTAACGTTTATATTTACATATACTATATTTATTTGAATTTGAGTCAAATATGGACCATTCAAATGAACTAATATTAACAATACGGTGTATTCAATTTTGTCATATCAGTATGTTAAGGTCGAATCTTCTAAATCGCAATTGTGTAATGGTAAATTCATGATTATGGACTTTTCTCAACCATAAATTGACTTCATATCAATAAATGGTTGAAACATATAAGGTGCATATTTGCATTTGTATTATTTAATTCAATTTTTTAACCTTAGGTTTAATTTATCTCAATTATTTAATGTTAAAATTATGGCTATCGAATTGTTTCAAAGATAGATCGACTATTTATTTCATAATAATAGAAACTAACGTTTATATTTACATATTCTATATTTATTTGAATTTGAGTCAAATATGGACCATTCAAATGAACTAATATTAACAATACGGTGTATTCCATTTTGTCATATTAGTATGTTAAGGTCGAATCTTCTAAATCCCAATTGTGTAATGTTAAATTCATGATTATGGACTTTTCTCAACCATAAATTGACTTCATATCAGTAAATGGTTGAAACATATAAGGTGCATATTTTCATTTGTATTATTTAATTCAATTTTTTAACCTTAGGTTTAATTTAACTCAATTATTTAATGTTAAAATTATAGCTATCGAATTTTTTCAAAGATAGATCGACTATTTATTTGATAATAATAGAAACTAACGTTTATATTGACATATACTATATTTATTTGAATTTGAGTAAAATATGGACCATTCAAATGAACTAATATTAACAATACGGTGTATTCAATTTTGTCATATCAGTATGTTAAGGTCGAATCTTCTAAATCGCAATTGTGTAATGGTAAATTCATGATTATGGACTTTTCTCAACCATAAATTGACTTCATATCAATAAATGGTTGAAACATATAAGGTGCATATTTGCATTTGTATTATTTAATTCAATTTTTTAACCTTAGGTTTAATTTATCTCAATTATTTAATGTTAAAATTATGGCTATCGAATTGTTTCAAAGATAGATCGACTATTTATTTCATAATAATAGAAACTAACGTTTATATTTACATATACTATACTTATTTTAATTTGAGTCAAATATGGACCATTCAAATGAACTAATATTAACAATACGGTGTATTCCATTTTGTCATATTAGTATGTTAAGGTCGAATCTTCTAAATCTCAATTGTGTAATGTTAAATTCATGATTATGGACTTTTCTCAACCATAAATTGACTTCATATCAATAAATTGTTGAAACATATAAGGTGCATATTTGCATTTGTATTATTTAATTCAATTTTTTAACCTTAGGTTTAATTTAACTCAATTATTTAATGTTAAAATTATAGCTATCAAACTTTTTCAAAGATAGATCGACTATTTATTTGATAATAATAGAAACTAACGTTTATATTTACATATACTATATTTATTTGAATTTGAGTCAAATATGGACCATTCAAATGAACTAATATTACAAATACGGTGTATTCAATTTTGTCATATTAGTATGTTAAGGTCGAATCTTCTAAATTCCAATTCTGTAATGTTAAATTCATGATTATAGACTTTTCTCAACCATAAATTGACTTCATATCAATCAAGGGTTGAAACTTATAAGGGGGACATTTGCATTTGTAATATTTAATTCAATTTTTTAACCTTAGGTTTAATTTAACTCAATTATTTAATGTTAAAATTATAGCTATCGAACTTTTTCAAAAATAGATCGACTATTTCTTTGATAATAATAGAAACTAACGTTTATATTTACATATACTATATTTATTTGAATTTGAGTCAAATATGGACCATTCAAATGAACTAATATTACAAATACGGTGTATTCAATTTTGTAATATTAGTATGTTAAGGTCCAATCTTCTAAATCCGAATTGTGTAATGTTAAATTCATGATTATGGACTTTTCTCAACCATAAATTCACTTCATATCAATCAATGGTTGAAATTATAAAGGTAATATTTGCATTTGTAATATTTAATTCAATATTTTAACGTTAGATTTACTATCTCTCAATTGTTTAATGTTAAAATTATGGCACTCAATTTTTGTCAACCATAGATAGACTATTTATTTGATAAGAATAGAAATTGAGGTGTATATTTACATATACTATATTCATTTGAATTTGAGTCAAATATGGACCATTCAAATGAACTAATATTACCAATACGGTGTATTCAATTTTGTCATATCAGTATCTTAAGGTCGAATCTTCTAAATCCCAATTGTGTAATGTTAAATTCATGATTATGGACTTTTCTCAACCATAAATTGACTTCATATCAATAAATTGTTGAAGCATATAAGGTGCATATTTGCATTTGTATTATTTAATTCAATTTTTTAACCTTAGGTTTAATTTAACTCAATTATTAATCTTAAAATTATAGCTATCGAATTTTTTCAAAGATAGATCGACTATTTATTTGATAATAATAGAAACTAACGTTTATATTTACATATACTATATTTATTTGAATTTGAGTCAAATATGGACCATTCAAATGAACTAATATTAACAATACGGTGTATTCAATTTTGTCATATCAGTATGTTAAGGTCGAATCTTCTAAATCGCAATTGTGTAATGGTAAATTCATGATTATGGACTTTTCTCAACCATAAATTGACTTCATATCAATAAATGGTTGAAACATATAAGGTGCATATTTGCATTTGTATTATTTAATTCAATTTTTTAACCTTAGGTTTAATTTATCTCAATTATTTAATGTCAAAATTATGGCTATCGAATTGTTTCAAAGATAGATCGACTATTTATTTCATAATAATAGAAACTAACGTTTATATTTACATATACTATATTTATTTGAATTTGAGTCAAATATGGACCATTCAAATGAACTAATATTAACAATACGGTGTATTCCATTTTGTCATATTAGTATGTTAAGGTCGAATCTTCTAAATCCCAATTGTGTAATGTTAAATTCATGATTATGGACTTTTCTCAACCATAAATTGACTTCATATCAATAAATGGTTGAAACATATAAGGTGCATATTTTCATTTGTATTATTTAATTCAATTTTTTAACCTTAGGTTTAATTTAACTCAATTATTTAATGTTAAAATTATAGCTATCGAATTTTTTCAAACATAGATCGACTATTTATTTGATAATAATAGAAACTAACGTTTATATTGACATATACTATATTTATTTGAATTTGAGTAAAATATGGACCATTCAAATGAACTAATATTAACAATACGGTGTATTTAATTTTGTCATATCAGTATGTTAATGTCGAATCTTCTAAATCCCAATTCTGTAATGTTAAATTCATGATTATGGACTTTTCTCAACCATAAATTGACTTCATATCAATCAATGGTTGAAATTATAAGGGTAATATTTGCATTTGTAATATTTAATTCAATATGTTAACGTTAGATTTACTATCTCTCAATTGTTTAATGTTAAAATTATGGCTATCGATTTTTGTCAACCATAGATAGACTATTTATTTGATAAGAATAGAAATTGAGGTGTATATTTACATATACTATATTCATTTGAATTTGAGTCAAATATGGACCATTCAAATGAACTAATATTACCAATACGGTGTATTCAATTTTGTCATATTAGTATCTTAAGGTCGAATCTTCTAATTCCCAATTGTGTAATGTTAAATTCATGATTATGGACTTTTCTCAACCATAAATTGACTTCATATCAATAAATTGTTGAAACATATAAGGTGCATATTTGCATTTGTATTATTTAATTCAATTTTTTAACCTTAGGTTTAATTTAACACAATTATTTAATGTTAAAATTATAGCTATCGAACTTTTTCAAAGATAGATCGACTATTTATTTGATAATAATAGAAACTAACGTTTATATTTACATATACTATATTTATTTGAATTTGAGTCAAATATGGACCATTCAAATGAACTAATATTACAAATACGGTGTATTCAATTTTGTCATATTAGTATGTTAAGGTCGAATCTTCTAAATTCCAATTCTGTAATGTTAAATTCATGATTATAGACTTTTCTCAACCATAAATTGAATTCATATCAATAAATGGTTGAAACATATAAGGTGCATATTTGCATTTGTGTTATTTAATTTAATTTTTTAACCTTAGGTTTAATTTAACTCAATTATTTAATGTTAAAATTATAGCTATCGAACTTTTTCAAAGATAGATCGACTATTTATTTGATAATAATAGAAACTAACGTTTATATTTACATATACTATATTTATTTGAATTTGAGTCAAATATGGACCATTCAAATGAACTAATATTAACAATACGGTGTATTCAATTTTGTCATATCAGTATGTTAAGGTCGAATCTTCTAAATCGCAATTGTGTAATGGTAAATTCATGATTATGGACTTTTCTCAACCATAAATTGACTTCATATCAATAAATGGTTGAAACATATAAGGTGCATATTTGCATTTGTATTATTTAATTCAATTTTTTAACCTTAGGTTTAATTTATCTCAATTATTTAATGTTAAAATTATGGCTATCGAATTGTTTCAAAGATAGATCGACTATTTATTTCATAATAATAGAAACTAACGTTTATATTTACATATTCTATATTTATTTGAATTTGAGTCAAATATGGACCATTCAAATGAACTAATATTAACAATACGGTGTATTCCATTTTGTCATATTAGTATGTTAAGGTCGAATCTTCTAAATCCCAATTGTGTAATGTTAAATTCATGATTATGGACTTTTCTCAACCATAAATTGACTTCATATCAGTAAATGGTTGAAACATATAAGGTGCATATTTTCATTTGTATTATTTAATTCAATTTTTTAACCTTAGGTTTAATTTAACTCAATTATTTAATGTTAAAATTATAGCTATCGAATTTTTTCAAAGATAGATCGACTATTTATTTGATAATAATAGAAACTAACGTTTATATTGACATATACTATATTTATTTGAATTTGAGTAAAATATGGACCATTCAAATGAACTAATATTAACAATACGGTGTATTCAATTTTGTCATATCAGTATGTTAAGGTCGAATCTTCTAAATCGCAATTGTGTAATGGTAAATTCATGATTATGGACTTTTCTCAACCATAAATTGACTTCATATCAATAAATGGTTGAAACATATAAGGTGCATATTTGCATTTGTATTATTTAATTCAATTTTTTAACCTTAGGTTTAATTTATCTCAATTATTTAATGTTAAAATTATGGCTATCGAATTGTTTCAAAGATAGATCGACTATTTATTTCATAATAATAGAAACTAACGTTTATATTTACATATACTATACTTATTTTAATTTGAGTCAAATATGGACCATTCAAATGAACTAATATTAACAATACGGTGTATTCCATTTTGTCATATTAGTATGTTAAGGTCGAATCTTCTAAATCTCAATTGTGTAATGTTAAATTCATGATTATGGACTTTTCTCAACCATAAATTGACTTCATATCAATAAATTGTTGAAACATATAAGGTGCATATTTGCATTTGTATTATTTAATTCAATTTTTTAACCTTAGGTTTAATTTAACTCAATTATTTAATGTTAAAATTATAGCTATCAAACTTTTTCAAAGATAGATCGACTATTTATTTGATAATAATAGAAACTAACGTTTATATTTACATATACTATATTTATTTGAATTTGAGTCAAATATGGACCATTCAAATGAACTAATATTACAAATACGGTGTATTCAATTTTGTCATATTAGTATGTTAAGGTCGAATCTTCTAAATTCCAATTCTGTAATGTTAAATTCATGATTATAGACTTTTCTCAACCATAAATTGACTTCATATCAATCAAGGGTTGAAACTTATAAGGGGGACATTTGCATTTGTAATATTTAATTCAATTTTTTAACCTTAGGTTTAATTTAACTCAATTATTTAATGTTAAAATTATAGCTATCGAACTTTTTCAAAAATAGATCGACTATTTCTTTGATAATAATAGAAACTAACGTTTATATTTACATATACTATATTTATTTGAATTTGAGTCAAATATGGACCATTCAAATGAACTAATATTACAAATACGGTGTATTCAATTTTGTAATATTAGTATGTTAAGGTCCAATCTTCTAAATCCGAATTGTGTAATGTTAAATTCATGATTATGGACTTTTCTCAACCATAAATTCACTTCATATCAATCAATGGTTGAAATTATAAAGGTAATATTTGCATTTGTAATATTTAATTCAATATTTTAACGTTAGATTTACTATCTCTCAATTGTTTAATGTTAAAATTATGGCACTCAATTTTTGTCAACCATAGATAGACTATTTATTTGATAAGAATAGAAATTGAGGTGTATATTTACATATACTATATTCATTTGAATTTGAGTCAAATATGGACCATTCAAATGAACTAATATTACCAATACGGTGTATTCAATTTTGTCATATCAGTATCTTAAGGTCGAATCTTCTAAATCCCAATTGTGTAATGTTAAATTCATGATTATGGACTTTTCTCAACCATAAATTGACTTCATATCAATAAATTGTTGAAGCATATAAGGTGCATATTTGCATTTGTATTATTTAATTCAATTTTTTAACCTTAGGTTTAATTTAACTCAATTATTAATCTTAAAATTATAGCTATCGAATTTTTTCAAAGATAGATCGACTATTTATTTGATAATAATAGAAACTAACGTTTATATTTACATATACTATATTTATTTGAATTTGAGTCAAATATGGACCATTCAAATGAACTAATATTAACAATACGGTGTATTCAATTTTGTCATATCAGTATGTTAAGGTCGAATCTTCTAAATCGCAATTGTGTAATGGTAAATTCATGATTATGGACTTTTCTCAACCATAAATTGACTTCATATCAATAAATGGTTGAAACATATAAGGTGCATATTTGCATTTGTATTATTTAATTCAATTTTTTAACCTTAGGTTTAATTTATCTCAATTATTTAATGTCAAAATTATGGCTATCGAATTGTTTCAAAGATAGATCGACTATTTATTTCATAATAATAGAAACTAACGTTTATATTTACATATACTATATTTATTTGAATTTGAGTCAAATATGGACCATTCAAATGAACTAATATTAACAATACGGTGTATTCCATTTTGTCATATTAGTATGTTAAGGTCGAATCTTCTAAATCCCAATTGTGTAATGTTAAATTCATGATTATGGACTTTTCTCAACCATAAATTGACTTCATATCAATAAATGGTTGAAACATATAAGGTGCATATTTTCATTTGTATTATTTAATTCAATTTTTTAACCTTAGGTTTAATTTAACTCAATTATTTAATGTTAAAATTATAGCTATCGAATTTTTTCAAACATAGATCGACTATTTATTTGATAATAATAGAAACTAACGTTTATATTGACATATACTATATTTATTTGAATTTGAGTAAAATATGGACCATTCAAATGAACTAATATTAACAATACGGTGTATTTAATTTTGTCATATCAGTATGTTAATGTCGAATCTTCTAAATCCCAATTCTGTAATGTTAAATTCATGATTATGGACTTTTCTCAACCATAAATTGACTTCATATCAATCAATGGTTGAAATTATAAGGGTAATATTTGCATTTGTAATATTTAATTCAATATGTTAACGTTAGATTTACTATCTCTCAATTGTTTAATGTTAAAATTATGGCTATCGATTTTTGTCAACCATAGATAGACTATTTATTTGATAAGAATAGAAATTGAGGTGTATATTTACATATACTATATTCATTTGAATTTGAGTCAAATATGGACCATTCAAATGAACTAATATTACCAATACGGTGTATTCAATTTTGTCATATTAGTATCTTAAGGTCGAATCTTCTAATTCCCAATTGTGTAATGTTAAATTCATGATTATGGACTTTTCTCAACCATAAATTGACTTCATATCAATAAATTGTTGAAACATATAAGGTGCATATTTGCATTTGTATTATTTAATTCAATTTTTTAACCTTAGGTTTAATTTAACACAATTATTTAATGTTAAAATTATAGCTATCGAACTTTTTCAAAGATAGATCGACTATTTATTTGATAATAATAGAAACTAACGTTTATATTTACATATACTATATTTATTTGAATTTGAGTCAAATATGGACCATTCAAATGAACTAATATTACAAATACGGTGTATTCAATTTTGTCATATTAGTATGTTAAGGTCGAATCTTCTAAATTCCAATTCTGTAATGTTAAATTCATGATTATAGACTTTTCTCAACCATAAATTGAATTCATATCAATAAATGGTTGAAACATATAAGGTGCATATTTGCATTTGTGTTATTTAATTTAATTTTTTAACCTTAGGTTTAATTTAACTCAATTATTTAATGTTAAAATTATAGCTATCGAACTTTTTCAAAGATAGATCGACTATTTATTTGATAATAATAGAAACTAACGTTTATATTTACATATACTATATTTATTTGAATTTGAGTCAAATATGGACCATTCAAATGAACTAATATTAACAATACGGTGTATTCAATTTTGTCATATCAGTATGTTAAGGTCGAATCTTCTAAATCGCAATTGTGTAATGGTAAATTCATGATTATGGACTTTTCTCAACCATAAATTGACTTCATATCAATAAATGGTTGAAACATATAAGGTGCATATTTGCATTTGTATTATTTAATTCAATTTTTTAACCTTAGGTTTAATTTATCTCAATTATTTAATGTTAAAATTATGGCTATCGAATTGTTTCAAAGATAGATCGACTATTTATTTCATAATAATAGAAACTAACGTTTATATTTACATATTCTATATTTATTTGAATTTGAGTCAAATATGGACCATTCAAATGAACTAATATTAACAATACGGTGTATTCCATTTTGTCATATTAGTATGTTAAGGTCGAATCTTCTAAATCCCAATTGTGTAATGTTAAATTCATGATTATGGACTTTTCTCAACCATAAATTGACTTCATATCAGTAAATGGTTGAAACATATAAGGTGCATATTTTCATTTGTATTATTTAATTCAATTTTTTAACCTTAGGTTTAATTTAACTCAATTATTTAATGTTAAAATTATAGCTATCGAATTTTTTCAAAGATAGATCGACTATTTATTTGATAATAATAGAAACTAACGTTTATATTGACATATACTATATTTATTTGAATTTGAGTAAAATATGGACCATTCAAATGAACTAATATTAACAATACGGTGTATTCAATTTTGTCATATCAGTATGTTAAGGTCGAATCTTCTAAATCGCAATTGTGTAATGGTAAATTCATGATTATGGACTTTTCTCAACCATAAATTGACTTCATATCAATAAATGGTTGAAACATATAAGGTGCATATTTGCATTTGTATTATTTAATTCAATTTTTTAACCTTAGGTTTAATTTATCTCAATTATTTAATGTTAAAATTATGGCTATCGAATTGTTTCAAAGATAGATCGACTATTTATTTCATAATAATAGAAACTAACGTTTATATTTACATATACTATACTTATTTTAATTTGAGTCAAATATGGACCATTCAAATGAACTAATATTAACAATACGGTGTATTCCATTTTGTCATATTAGTATGTTAAGGTCGAATCTTCTAAATCTCAATTGTGTAATGTTAAATTCATGATTATGGACTTTTCTCAACCATAAATTGACTTCATATCAATAAATTGTTGAAACATATAAGGTGCATATTTGCATTTGTATTATTTAATTCAATTTTTTAACCTTAGGTTTAATTTAACTCAATTATTTAATGTTAAAATTATAGCTATCAAACTTTTTCAAAGATAGATCGACTATTTATTTGATAATAATAGAAACTAACGTTTATATTTACATATACTATATTTATTTGAATTTGAGTCAAATATGGACCATTCAAATGAACTAATATTACAAATACGGTGTATTCAATTTTGTCATATTAGTATGTTAAGGTCGAATCTTCTAAATTCCAATTCTGTAATGTTAAATTCATGATTATAGACTTTTCTCAACCATAAATTGACTTCATATCAATCAAGGGTTGAAACTTATAAGGGGGACATTTGCATTTGTAATATTTAATTCAATTTTTTAACCTTAGGTTTAATTTAACTCAATTATTTAATGTTAAAATTATAGCTATCGAACTTTTTCAAAAATAGATCGACTATTTCTTTGATAATAATAGAAACTAACGTTTATATTTACATATACTATATTTATTTGAATTTGAGTCAAATATGGACCATTCAAATGAACTAATATTACAAATACGGTGTATTCAATTTTGTAATATTAGTATGTTAAGGTCCAATCTTCTAAATCCGAATTGTGTAATGTTAAATTCATGATTATGGACTTTTCTCAACCATAAATTCACTTCATATCAATCAATGGTTGAAATTATAAAGGTAATATTTGCATTTGTAATATTTAATTCAATATTTTAACGTTAGATTTACTATCTCTCAATTGTTTAATGTTAAAATTATGGCACTCAATTTTTGTCAACCATAGATAGACTATTTATTTGATAAGAATAGAAATTGAGGTGTATATTTACATATACTATATTCATTTGAATTTGAGTCAAATATGGACCATTCAAATGAACTAATATTACCAATACGGTGTATTCAATTTTGTCATATCAGTATCTTAAGGTCGAATCTTCTAAATCCCAATTGTGTAATGTTAAATTCATGATTATGGACTTTTCTCAACCATAAATTGACTTCATATCAATAAATTGTTGAAGCATATAAGGTGCATATTTGCATTTGTATTATTTAATTCAATTTTTTAACCTTAGGTTTAATTTAACTCAATTATTAATCTTAAAATTATAGCTATCGAATTTTTTCAAAGATAGATCGACTATTTATTTGATAATAATAGAAACTAACGTTTATATTTACATATACTATATTTATTTGAATTTGAGTCAAATATGGACCATTCAAATGAACTAATATTAACAATACGGTGTATTCAATTTTGTCATATCAGTATGTTAAGGTCGAATCTTCTAAATCGCAATTGTGTAATGGTAAATTCATGATTATGGACTTTTCTCAACCATAAATTGACTTCATATCAATAAATGGTTGAAACATATAAGGTGCATATTTGCATTTGTATTATTTAATTCAATTTTTTAACCTTAGGTTTAATTTATCTCAATTATTTAATGTCAAAATTATGGCTATCGAATTGTTTCAAAGATAGATCGACTATTTATTTCATAATAATAGAAACTAACATTTATATTTACATATACTATATTTATTTAAATTTGAGTCAAATATGGACCATTCAAATGAACTAATATTAACAATACGGTGTATTCCATTTTGTCATATTAGTATGTTAAGGTCGAATCTTCTAAATCCCAATTGTGTAATGTTAAATTCATGATTATGGACTTTTCTCAACCATAAATTGACTTCATATCAATAAATGGTTGAAACATATAAGGTGCATATTTTCATTTGTATTATTTAATTCAATTTTTTAACCTTAGGTTTAATTTAACTCAATTATTTAATGTTAAAATTATAGCTATCGAATTTTTTCTAAGATAGATCGACTATTTATTTGATAATAATAGAAACTAACGTTTATATTGACATATACTATATTTATTTGAATTTGAGTAAAATATGGACCATTCAAATGAACTAATATTAACAATACGGTGTATTTAATTTTGTCATATGAGTATGTTAAGGTCGAATCTTCTAAATCCGAATTGTGTAATGTTAAATTCATGATTATGGACTTTTCTCAACCATAAATTGACTTCATATCAATCAATGGTTGAAATTATAAGGGTAATATTTGCATTTGTAATATTTAATTCAATATTTTAACGTTAGATTTACTATCTCTCAATTGTTTAATGTTAAAATTATGGCACTCAATTTTTGTCAACCATAGATAGACTATTTATTTGATAAGAATAGAAATTGAGGTGTATATTTACATATACTATATTCATTTGAATTTGAGTCAAATATGGACCATTCAAATGAACTAATATTACCAATACGGTGTATTCAATTTTGTCATATCAGTATCTTAAGGTCGAATCTTCTAATTCCCAATTGTGTAATGTTAAATTCATGATTATGGACTTTTCTCAACCATAAATTGACTTCATATCAATAAATTGTTGAAACATATAAGGTGCATATTTGCATTTGTATTATTTAATTCAATTTTTTAACCTTAGGTTTAATTTAACTCAATTATTTAATGTTAAATTTATAGCTATCGAATTTTTTCAAAGATAGATCGACTATTTATTTGATAATAATAGAAACTAACGTTTATATTGACATATACTATATTTATTTGAATTTGAGTAAAATATGGACCATTCAAATGAACTAATATTAACAATACGGTGTATTTACTTTTGTCATATCAGTATGTTAAGGTCGAATCTTCTAAATCCGAATTGTGTAATGTTAAATTCATGATTATGGACTTTTCTCAACCATAAATTGACTTCATATCAATCAATGGTTGAAATTATAAGCGTAATATTTGCATTTGTAATATTTAATTCAATATTTTAACGTTAGATTTACTATCTCTCAATTGTTTAATGTTAAAATTATGGCTCTCAATTTTTGTCAACCATAGATAGACTATTTATTTGATAAGAATAGAAATTGAGGTGTATATTTACATATACTATATTTATTTGAATTTGAGTCAAATATGTACCATTCAAATGAACTAATATTAACAATACGGTGTATTCAATTTTTTCATATCAGTATCTTAAGGTCGAATCTTCTAATTCCCAATTGTGTAATGTTCAATTCATGATTATGGACTTTTCTCAACCATAAATTGACTTCATATCAATAAATGGTTGAAACATATAAGGTGCATATTTGCATTTGTATTATTTAATTCAATTTTTTAACCTTAGGTTTAATTTAACTCAATTATTTAATGTTAAAATTATAGCTATCGAACTTTTTCAAAGATAGATCGACTATTTATTTGATAATAATAGAAACTAACGTTTATATTTACATATACTATATTTATTTGAATTTGAGTCAAATATGGACCATTCAAATGAACTAATATTACAAATACGGTGTATTCAATTTTGTAATATTAGTATGTTAAGGTCCAATCTTCTAAATCCCAATTGTGTAATGTTAAATTCATGATTATGGACTTTTCTCAACCATAAATTGACTTCATATCAATCAAGGGTTGAAACTTATAAGGGGCACATTTGCATTTGTAATATTTAATTTAATTTTTTAACGTTATATTTACTTTATCTCAATTGTTTAATGTTAAAATTATGGCTATCGATTTTTGTCAACCATAGACAGATTATTTATTTGATAATAATAGTAACTAACGTTTATATTTACATATTCTATATTTATTTGAATTTGAGTCAAATATGGACCATTCAAATGAACTAATATTACCAATACAGTGTATTCAATTTTGTCATATCAGTATCTTAAGGTCGAATCTTCTAATTCCCAATTGTGTAATGTTAAATTCATGATTATGGACTTTTCTCAATCATTAATTGACTTCATATCAATAAATGGTTGAAACATGCATATTTTCATTTGTATTATTTAATTCAATTTTTTAACCTTAGGTTTAATTTAACTCAATTATTTAATGTTAAAATTATAGCTATCGAATTTTTTCAAAGATAGATCGACTATTTATTTGATAATAATAGAAACTAACGTTTATATTGACATATACTATATTTATTTGAATTTGAGTAAAATATGGACCATTCAAATGAACTAATATTAACAATACGGTGTATTTAATTTTGTCATATCAGTATGTTAAGGTCGAATCTTCTAAATCCCAATTCTGTAATGTTAAATTCATGATTATGGACTTTTCTCAACCATAAATTGACTTCATATCAATCAATGGTTGAAATTATAAGGGTAATATTTGCATTTGTAATATTTAATTCAATATTTTCACGTTAGATTTATGTCAACCATAGATAGACTATTTATTTGATAAGAATAGAAATTGAGGTGTATATTTACATATACTATATTCATTTGAAT
This sequence comes from Hippophae tibetana, assembly GCA_037013495.1. Taxonomy (NCBI): domain Eukaryota; kingdom Viridiplantae; phylum Streptophyta; class Magnoliopsida; order Rosales; family Elaeagnaceae; genus Hippophae; species Hippophae tibetana. The sequence continues at coordinate 10,798,343 of CM072805.1, read as the reverse complement.
TTGAGTCAAATATGGACCATTCAAATGAACTAATATTACCAATACGGTGTATTCAATTTTGTCATATCAGTATCTTAAGGTCGAATCTTCAAATTCCTAATTGTGTAATGTTAAATTCATGATTATGGACTTTTCGCAACCATAAATTGACTTCATATCAATAAATTGTTGAAACATATAAGGAGCATATTTGCATTTGTATTATTTAATTCAATTTTTTAACCTTAGGTTTAATTTAACTCAATTATTTAATGTTAAAATTATAGCTATCGAACTTTTTCAAAGATAGATCGACTATTTATTTGATAATAATAGAAACTAACGTTTATATTTACATATACTATATTTATTTGAATTTGAATCAAATATGGACCATTCAAATGAACAAATATTAAGAATACGTTGTATTCAATTTTGTCATATCAGTATATTAAGGTCGAATCTTCTAAATCCCAATTGTGTAATGTTAAATTCATGATTATGGACTTTTCTCAACCATAAATTGACTTCAAATCAATCAATGGTTAAAATTATAAGGGTAATATTTCCATTTGTAATATTTAATTCAATATTTTAAGTTAGATTTACTTTCTCTCAATTGGTTAATGTTAAAATTATGGCTATCAATTTTTGTCAACCATAGATAGACTATTTATTTGATAAGAATAGAAATTGAGGTGTATATTTACATATACTATATTTATTTAAATTTGAGTCAAATATGTACCATTCAAATGAACTAATATTAACAATACGGTGTATTCAATTTTTTCATATCAGTATCTTAAGGTCGAATCTTCTAATTCCCAATTGTGTAATGTTCAATTCATGATTATGGACTTTTCTCAACCATAAATTGACTTCATATCAATAAATGGTTGAAACATATAAGGTGCATATTTGCATTTGTATTATTTAATTCAATTTTTTAACCTTAGGTTTAATTTAACTCAATTATTTAATGTTAAAATTATAGCTATCGAACTTTTTCAAAGATAGATCGACTATTTATTTGATAATAATAGAAACTAACGTTAATATTTACATATACTATATTTATTTGAATTTGAGTCAAATATGGACCATTAAATGAACTAATATTAACAATACGGTGTATTTAATTTTGTCATATCAGTATTTTAAGGTCGAATCTTCTAAATCCCAATTGTGTAATGTTAAATTCATGATTATGGACTTTTCTCAACCATAAATTGACTTCATATCAATCAAGGGTTGAAACTTATATGGGGCACATTTGCATTTGTAATATTTAATTTAATTTTTTAACGTTATATTTACTTTATCTCAATTGTTTAATGTTAAAATTATGGCTATCGATTTTTTTCAACCATAGATAGATTATTTATTTGATAATAATAGTAACTAACGTTTATATTTACATATACTATATTTATTTGAATTTGAGTCAAATATGGACCATTCAAATGAACTAATATTAACAATACGGTGTATTCAATTGTGTCATATTAGTATGTTAAGGTCGAATCTTCTAAATCCCAATTGTGTAATGTTAAATTCATGATTATGGACTTTTCTCAACCATAAATTGACTTCATATCAATAAATGGTTGAAACATATAAGGTGCATATTTGCATTTGTGTTATTTAATTCAATTTGTTAACCTTAGGTTTAATTTAACTCAATTATTTAATGTTAATATTATAGCTATCGAACTTTTTCAAAGATAGATCGACTATTTATTTGATAATAATAGAAACTAACGTTTATATTTACATATACTATATTTATTTGAATTTGAATCAAATATGGACCATTCAAATGAACAAATATTAAGAATACGTTGTATTCAATTTTGTCATATCAGTATGTTAAGGTCGAATCTTCTAAATCCCAATTGTGTAATGTTAAATTCATGATTATGGACTTTTCTCAACCATAAATTGACTTCATATCAATCAATGGTTGAAATTATAAGGGTAATATTTGCATTTGTAATATTTAATTCAATATTTTAAGTTAGATTTACTTTCTCTCAATTGGTTAATGTTAAAATTATGGCTATCGATTTTTGTCAACCATAGATAGACTATTTATTTGATAAGAATATAAATTGAGGTGTATATTTACATATACTATATTTATTTGAATTTGAGTCAAATATGTACCATTCAAATGAACTAATATTAACAATACGGTGTATTCAATTTTTTCATATCAGTATCTTAAGGTCGAATCTTCTAATTCCCAATTGTGTAATGTTCAATTCATGATTATGGACTTTTCTCAACCATAAATTGACTTCATATCAATAAATGGTTGAAACATATAAGGTGCATATTTGCATTTGTATTATTTAATTCAATTTTTTAACCTTAGGTTTAATTTAACTCAATTATTTAATGTTAAAATTATAGCTATCGAACTTTTTCAAAGATAGATCGACTATTTATTTGATAATAATAGAAACTAACGTTTATATTTACATATACTATATTTATTTGAATTTGAGTCAAATATGGACCATTCAAATGAACTAATATTACAAATACAGTGTATTCAATTTTGTAATATTAGTATGTTAAGGTCCAATATTCTAAATCCCAATTGTGAAATGTTAAATTCATGATTATGGACTTTTCTCAACCATAAATTGACTTCATATCAATCAAGGGTTGAAACTTATAAGGGACACATTTGCATTTGTAATATTTAATTTAATTTTTTAACGTTATATTTACTTTATCTCAATTGTTTAATGTTAAAATTATGGCTATCGATTTTTGTCAACCATAGACAGATTATTTATTTGATAATAATAGTAACTAACGTTTATATTTACATATTCTATATTTATTTGAATTTGAGTCAAATATGGACCATTCAAATGAACTAATATTACCAATACAGTGTATTCAATTTTGTCATATCAGTATCTTAAGGTCGAATCTTCTAATTCCCAATTGTGTAATGTTAAATTCATGATTATGGACTTTTCTCAATCATTAATTGACCTCATATCAATAAATGGTTGAAACATGCATATTTTCATTTGTATTATTTAATTCAATTTTTTAACCTTAGGTTTAATTTAACTCAATTATTTAATGTTAAAATTATAGCTATCGAATTTTTTCAAAGATAGATCGACTATTTATTTGATAATAATAGAAACTAACGTTTATATTGACATATACTATATTTATTTGAATTTGAGTAAAATATGGACCATTCAAATGAACTAATATTAACAATACGGTGTATTTAATTTTGTCATATCAGTATGTTAAGGTCGAATCTTCTAAATCCCAATTCTGTAATGTTAAATTCATGATTATGGACTTTTCTCAACCATAAATTGACTTCATATCAATCAATGGTTGAAATTATAAGGGTAATATTTGCATTTGTAATATTTAATTCAATATTTTCACGTTAGATTTATGTCAACCATAGATAGACTATTTATTTGATAAGAATAGAAATTGAGGTGTATATTTACATATACTATATTCATTTGAATTTGAGTCAAATATGGACCATTCAAATGAACTAATATTACCAATACGGTGTATTCAATTTTGTCATATCAGTATCTTAAGGTCGAATCTTCAAATTCCTAATTGTGTAATGTTAAATTCATGATTATGGACTTTTCGCAACCATAAATTGACTTCATATCAATAAATTGTTGAAACATATAAGGAGCATATTTGCATTTGTATTATTTAATTCAATTTTTTAACCTTAGGTTTAATTTAACTCAATTATTTAATGTTAAAATTATAGCTATCGAACTTTTTCAAAGATAGATCGACTATTTATTTGATAATAATAGAAACTAACGTTTATATTTACATATACTATATTTATTTGAATTTGAATCAAATATGGACCATTCAAATGAACAAATATTAAGAATACGTTGTATTCAATTTTGTCATATCAGTATATTAAGGTCGAATCTTCTAAATCCCAATTGTGTAATGTTAAATTCATGATTATGGACTTTTCTCAACCATAAATTGACTTCAAATCAATCAATGGTTGAAATTATAAGGGTAATATTTCCATTTGTAATATTTAATTCAATATTTTAAGTTAGATTTACTTTCTCTCAATTGGTTAATGTTAAAATTATGGCTATCGATTTTTGTCAACCATAGATAGACTATTTATTTGATAAGAATAGAAATTGAGGTGTATATTTACATATACTATATTTATTTGAATTTGAGTCAAATATGTACCATTCAAATGAACTAATATTAACAATACGGTGTATTCAATTTTTTCATATCAGTATCTTAAGGTCGAATCTTCTAATTCCCAATTGTGTAATGTTCAATTCATGATTATGGACTTTTCTCAACCATAAATTGACTTCATATCAATAAATGGTTGAAACATATAAGGTGCATATTTGCATTTGTATTATTTAATTCAATTTTTTAACCTTAGGTTTAATTTAACTCAATTATTTAATGTTAAAATTATAGCTATCGAACTTTTTCAAAGATAGATCGACTATTTATTTGATAATAATAGAAACTAACGTTAATATTTACATATACTATATTTATTTGAATTTGAGTCAAATATGGACCATTAAATGAACTAATATTAACAATACGGTGTATTTAATTTTGTCATATCAGTATTTTAAGGTCGAATCTTCTAAATCCCAATTGTGTAATGTTAAATTCATGATTATGGACTTTTCTCAACCATAAATTGACTTCATATCAATCAAGGGTTGAAACTTATATGGGGCACATTTGCATTTGTAATATTTAATTTAATTTTTTAACGTTATATTTACTTTATCTCAATTGTTTAATGTTAAAATTATGGCTATCGATTTTTTTCAACCATAGATAGATTATTTATTTGATAATAATAGTAACTAACGTTTATATTTACATATACTATATTTATTTGAATTTGAGTCAAATATGGACCATTCAAATGAACTAATATTAACAATACGGTGTATTCAATTGTGTCATATTAGTATGTTAAGGTCGAATCTTCTAAATCCCAATTGTGTAATGTTAAATTCAGGATTATGGACTTTTCTCAACCATAAATTGACTTCATATCAATAAATGGTTGAAACATATAAGGTGCATATTTGCATTTGTGTTATTTAATTCAATTTGTTAACCTTAGGTTTAATTTAACTCAATTATTTAATGTTAATATTATAGCTATCGAACTTTTTCAAAGATAGATCGACTATTTATTTGATAATAATAGAAACTAACGTTTATATTTACATATACTATATTTATTTGAATTTGAATCAAATATGGACCATTCAAATGAACAAATATTAAGAATACGTTGTATTCAATTTTGTCATATCAGTATGTTAAGGTCGAATCTTCTAAATCCCAATTGTGTAATGTTAAATTCATGATTATGGACTTTTCTCAACCATAAATTGACTTCATATCAATCAATGGTTGAAATTATAAGGGTAATATTTGCATTTGTAATATTTAATTCAATATTTTAAGTTATATTTACTTTCTCTCAATTGGTTAATGTTAAAATTATGGCTATCGATTTTTGTCAACCATAGATAGACTATTTATTTGATAAGAATATAAATTGAGGTGTATATTTACATATACTATATTTATTTGAATTTGAGTCAAATATGTACCATTCAAATGAACTAATATTAACAATACGGTGTATTCAATTTTTTCATATCAGTATCTTAAGGTCGAATCTTCTAATTCCCAATTGTGTAATGTTCAATTCATGATTATGGACTTTTCTCAACCATAAATTGACTTCATATCAATAAATGGTTGAAACATATAAGGTGCATATTTGCATTTGTATTATTTAATTCAATTTTTTAACCTTAGGTTTAATTTAACTCAATTATTTAATGTTAAAATTATAGCTATCGAACTTTTTCAAAGATAGATCGACTATTTATTTGATAATAATAGAAACTAACGTTTATATTTACATATACTATATTTATTTGAATTTGAGTCAAATATGGGCCATTCAAATGAACTAATATTACAAATACGGTGTATTCAATTTTGTAATATTAGTATGTTAAGGTCCAATCTTCTAAATCCCAATTGTGAAATGTTAAATTCATGATTATGGACTTTTCTCAACCATAAATTGACTTCATATCAATCAAGGGTTGAAACTTATAAGGGACACATTTGCATTTGTAATATTTAATTTAATTTTTTAACGTTATATTTACTTTATCTCAATTGTTTAATGTTAAAATTATGGCTATCGATTTTTGTCAACCATAGATAGATTATTTATTTGATAATAATAGTAACTAACGTTTATATTTACATATACGATATTTATTTGAATTTGAGTCAAATATGGACCATTCAAATGAACTAATATTAACAATACGGTGTATTCAATTGTGTCATATTAGTATGTTAAGGTCGAATCTTCTAAATCCCAATTGTGTAATGTTAAATTCATGATTATGGACTTTTCTCAACCATAAATTGACTTCATATCAATAAATGGTTGAAACATATAAGGTGCATATTTGAATTTGTGTTATTTAATTCAATTTGTTAACCTTAGGTTTAATTTAACTCAATTATTTAATGTTAATATTATAGCTATCGAACTTTTTCAAAGATAGATCGACTATTTATTTGATAATAATAGAAACTAACGTTTATATTTACATATACTATATTTATTTGAATTTGAGTCAAATATGGACCATTCAAATGAACTAATATTAACAATACGGTGTATTCAATTTTGTAATATCAGTATGTTAAGGTCGAATGTTCTAAATCGCAATTGTGTAATGGTAAATTCATGATTATGGACTTTTCTCAACCATAAATTGACTTCATATCAATAAATGGTTGAAACATATAAGGTGCATATTTGCATTTGTATTATTTAATTCAATTTTTTAACCTTAGGTTTAATTTATCTCAATTATTTAATGTTAAAATTATGGCTATCGAACTTTTTCAAAGATAGATCGACTATTTATTTGATAATAATAGAAACTAACGTTTATATTTACATATACTATATTTATTTGAATTTGAGTCAAATATGGACCATTCAAATGAACTAATATTAACAATACGGTGTATTCAATTTTGTAATATCAGTATGTTAAGGTCGAATGTTCTAAATCCCAATTGTGTAATGTTAAATTCATGATTATGGACTTTTCTCAACCATAAATTGACTTCATATCAATAAATGGTTGAAACATATGAGGTGCATATTTTCATTTGTATTATTTAATTCAATTTTTTAACCTTAGGTTTAATTTAACTCAATTATTTAATGTTAAAATTATAGCTATCGAATTTTTTCAAAGATAGATCGACTATTTATTTGATAATAATAGAAACTAACGTTTATATTGACATATACAATATTTATTTGAATTTGAGTAAAATATGGACCATTCAAATGAACTAATATTAACAATACGGTGTATTTAATTTTGTCATATCAGTATTTTAAGGTCGAATCTTCTAAATCCCAATTGTGTAATGTTAAATTCATGATTATGGACTTTTCTCAACCATAAATTGACTTCATATCAATCAATGGTTGAAATTATAAGGGTAATATTTGAATTTGTAATATTTAATTCAATATTTTAACGTTAGATTTACTATCTCTCAATTGTTTAATGTTAAAATTATGGCTATCGATTTTTGTCAACCATAGATAGACTATTTATTTGATAAGAATAGAAATTGAGGTGTATATTTACATATACTATATTCATTTGAATTTGAGTCAAATATGGACCATTCAAATGAACTAATATTACCAATACGGTGTATTCAATTTTGTCGTATCAGTATCTTAAGGTCGAATCTTCTAATTCCCAATTGTGTAATGTTAAATTCATGATTATGGACTTTGCTCAACCATAAATTGACTTCACTTCAATAAATTGTTGAAACATATAAGGTGCATATTTGCATTTGTGTTATTTAATTCAATTTGTTAACCTTAGGTTTAATTTAACTCAATTATTTAATGTTAATATTATAGCTATCGAACTTTTTCAAAGATAGATCGACCATTTATTTGATAATAATAGAAACTAACGTTTATATTTACATATACTATATTTATTTGAATTTGAGTCAAATATGGACCATTCAAATGAACTAATATTACAAATACGGTGTATTCAATTTTGTAATATTAGTATGTTAAGGTCCAATCTTCTAAATCCCAATTGTGTAATGTTAAATTCATGATTATGGACTTTTCTCAACCATAAATTGACTTCATATCAATCAAGGGTTGAAACTTATAAGGGGCACATTTGCATTTGTAATATTTAATTTAATTTTTTAACGTTATATTTACTTTATGTCAATTGTTTAATGTTAAAATTATGGCTATCGATTTTTGTCAACCATAGACAGATTATTTATTTGATAATAATAGTAACTAACGTTTATATTTACATATTCTATATTTATTTGAATTTGAGTCAAATATGGACCATTCAAATGAACTAATATTACCAATACGGTGTATTCAATTTTGTCATATCAGTATCTTAAGGTCGAATCTTCTAATTCCCAATTGTGTAATGTTAAATTCATGATTATGGACTTTTCTCAATCATAAATTGACTTCATATCAATAAATGGTTGAAACATGCATATTTTCATTTGTATTATTTAATTCAATTTTTTAACCTTAGGTTTAATTTAACTCAATTATTTAATGTTAAAATTATAGCTATCGAATTTTTTCAAAGATAGATCGACTATTTATTTGATAATAATAGAAACTAACGTTTATATTGACATATACTATATTTATTTGAATTTGAGTAAAATATGGACCATTCAAATGAACTAATATTAACAATACGGTGTATTTAATTTTGTCATATCAGTATGTTAAGGTCCAATCTTCTAAATCCCAATTCTGTAATGTTAAATTCATGATTATGGACTTTTCTCAACCATAAATTGACTTCATATCAATCAATGGTTGAAATTATAAGGGTAATATTTGCATTTGTAATATTTAATTCAATATTTTAACGTTAGATTTACTATCTCTCAATTGTTTAATGTTAAAATTATGGCTATCGATTTTTGTCAACCATAGATAGACTATTTATTTGATAAGAATAGAAATTGAGGTGTATATTTACATATACTATATTCATTTGAATTTGAGTCAAATATGGACCATTCAAATGAACTAATATTAACAATACGGTGTATTCAATTTTGTAATATCAGTATGTTAAGGTCGAATGTTCTAAATCGCAATTGTGTAATGGTAAATTCATGATTATGGACTTTTCTCAACCATAAATTGACTTCATATCAATAAATGGTTGAAACATATAAGGTGCATATTTGCATTTGTATTATTTAATTCAATTTTTTAACCTTAGGTTTAATTTATCTCAATTATTTAATGTTAAAATTATGGCTATCGAATTGTTTCAAAGATAGATCGACTATTTATTTGATAATAATAGAAACTAACGTTTATATTTACATATACTATATTTATTTGAATTTGAGTCAAATATGGACCATTCAAATGAACTAATATTAACAATACGATGTATTCCATTTTGTCATATTAGTATGTTAAGGTCGAATCTTCTAAATCCCAATTGTGTAATGTTAAATTCATGATTATGGAATTTTCTCAACCATAAATTGACTTCATATCAATAAATGGTTGAAACATATAAGGTGCATATTTTCATTTGTATTATTTAATTCAATTTTTTAACCTTAGGTTTAATTTAACTCAATTATTTAATTTTAAAATTATAGCTATTGAATTTTTTCAAAGATAGATCGACTATTTATTTGATAATAATAGAAACTAACGTTTATATTGACATATACTATATTTATTTGAATTTGAGTAAAATATGGACCATTCAAATGAACTAATATTAACAATACGGTGTATTTAATTTTGTCATATCAGTATTTTAAGGTCGAATCTTCTAAATCCCAATTGTGTAATGTTAAATTCATGATTATGGACTTTTCTCAACCATAAATTGACTTCATATCAATCAATGGTTGAAATTATAAGGGTAATATTTGCATTTGTAATATTTAATTCAATATTTTAACGTTAGATTTACTATCTCTCAATTGTTTAATGTGAAAATTATGGCTATCGATTTTTGTCAACCATAGATAGACTATTTATTTGATAAGAATAGAAATTGAGGTGTATATTTACATATACTATATTCATTTGAATTTGAGTCAAATATGGACCATTCAAATGAACTAATATTACCAATACGGTGTATTCAATTTTGTCATATCAGTATCTTAAGGTCGAATCTTCTAATTCCCAATTGTGTAATGTTAAATTCATGATTATGGACTTTGCTCAACCATAAATTGACTTCACTTCAATAAATTGTTGAAACATATAAGGTGCATATTTGCATTTGTGTTATTTAATTCAATTTGTTAACCTTAGGTTTAATTTAACTCAATTATTTAATGTTAATATTATAGCTATCGAACTTTTTCAAAGATAGATCGACTATTTATTTGATAATAATAGAAACTAACGTTTATATTTACATATACTATATTTATTTGAATTTGAGTCAAATATGGACCATTCAAATGAACTAATATTACAAATACGGTGTATTCAATTTTGTAATATTAGTATGTTAAGGTCCAATCTTCTAAATCCCAATTGTGTAATGTTAAATTCATGATTATGGACTTTTCTCAACCATAAAATGACTTCATATCAATCAAGGGTTGAAACTTATAAGGGGCACATTTGCATTTGTAATATTTAATTTAATTTTTTAACGTTATATTTACTTTATCTCAATTGTTTAATGTTAAAATTATGGCTATCGATTTTTGTCAACCATAGACAGATTATTTATTTGATAATAATAGTAACTAACGTTTATATTTACATATTGTATATTTATTTGAATTTGAGTCAAATATGGACCATTCAAATGAACTAATATTACCAATACGGTGTATTTAATTTTGTCATATCAGTATGTTAAGGTCGAATCTTCTAAATCCCAATTCTGTAATGTTAAATTCATGATTATGGACTTTTCTCAACCATAAATTGACTTCATATCAATCAATGGTTGAAATTATAAGGGTAATATTTGCATTTGTAATATTTAATTCAATATTTTAACGTTAGATTTACTATCTCTCAATTGTTTAATGTTAAAATTATGGCTATCGATTTTTGTCAACCATAGATAGACTATTTATTTGATAAGAATAGAAATTGAGGTGTATATTTACATATACTATATTCATTTGAATTTGAGTCAAATATGGACCATTCAAATGAACTAATATTACCAATACGGTGTATTCAATTTTGTCATATCAGTATCTTAAGGTCGAATCTTCAAATTCCTAATTGTGTAATGTTAAATTCATGATTATGGACTTTTCGCAACCATAAATTGACTTCATATCAATAAATTGTTGAAACATATAAGGAGCATATTTGCATTTGTATTATTTAATTCAATTTTTTAACCTTAGGTTTAATTTAACTCAATTATTTAATGTTAAAATTATAGCTATCGAACTTTTTCAAAGATAGATCGACTATTTATTTGATAATAATAGAAACTAACGTTTATATTTACATATACTATATTTATTTGAATTTGAGTCAAATATGGACCATTCAAATGAACTAATATTAACAATACGGTGTATTTAATTTTGTCATATCAGTATGTTAAGGTCGAATCTTCTAAATCCCAATTCTGTAATGTTAAATTCATGATTATGGACTTTTCTCAACCAGAAATTGACTTCATATCAATCAATGGTTGAAATTATAAGGGTAATATTTGCATTTATAATATTTAATTCAATATTTTAACGTTAGATTTACTATCTCTCAATTGTTTAATGTTAAAATTATGGCTATCGATTTTTGTCAACCATAGATAGACTATTTATTTGATAAGAATAGAAATTGAGGTGTATATTTACATATACTATATTCATTTGAATTTGAGTCAAATATGGACCATTCAAATGAACTAATATTACCAATACGGTGTATTCAATTTTGTCATATCAGTATCTTAAGGTCGAATCTTCAAATTCCTAATTGTGTAATGTTAAATTCATGATTATGGACTTTTCGCAACCATAAATTGACTTCATATCAATAAATTGTTGAAACATATAAGGAGCATATTTGCATTTGTATTATTTAATTCAATTTTTTAACCTTAGGTTTAATTTAACTCAATTATTTAATGTTAAAATTATAGCTATCGAACTTTTTCAAAGATAGATCGACTATTTATTTGATAATAATAGAAACTAACGTTTATATTTACATATACTATATTTATTTGAATTTGAGTCAAATATGGACCATTCAAATGAACTAATATTACAAATACGGTGTATTCAATTTTGTAATATTAGTATGTTAAGGTCCAATCTTCTAAATCCCAATTGTGTAATGTTAAATTCATGATTATGGACTTTTCTCAACCATAAAATGACTTCATATCAATCAAGGGTTGAAACTTATAAGGGGCACATTTGCATTTGTAATATTTAATTTAATTTTTTAACGTTATATTTACTTTATCTCAATTGTTTAATGTTAAAATTATGGCTATCGATTTTTGTCAACCATAGACAGATTATTTATTTGATAATAATAGTAACTAACGTTTATATTTACATATTGTATATTTATTTGAATTTGAGTCAAATATGGACCATTCAAATGAACTAATATTACCAATACGGTGTATTTAATTTTGTCATATCAGTATGTTAAGGTCGAATCTTCTAAATCCCAATTCTGTAATGCTAAATTCATGATTATGGACTTTTCTCAACCATAAATTGACTTCATATCAATCAATGGTTGAAATTATAAGGGTAATATTTGCATTTGTAATATTTAATTCAATATTTTAACGTTAGATTTACTATCTCTCAATTGTTTAATGTTAAAATTATGGCTATCGATTTTTGTCAACCATAGATAGACTATTTATTTGATAAGAATAGAAATTGAGGTGTATATTTACATATACTATATTCATTTGAATTTGAGTCAAATATGGACCATTCAAATGAACTAATATTACCAATACGGTGTATTCAATTTTGTCATATCAGTATCTTAAGGTCGAATCTTCAAATTCCTAATTGTGTAATGTTAAATTCATGATTATGGACTTTTCGCAACCATAAATTGACTTCATATCAATAAATTGTTGAAACATATAAGGAGCATATTTGCATTTGTATTATTTAATTCAATTTTTTAACCTTAGGTTTAATTTAACTCAATTATTTAATGTTAAAATTATAGCTATCGAACTTTTTCAAAGATAGATCGACTATTTATTTGATAATAATAGAAACTAACGTTTATATTTACATATACTATATTTATTTGAATTTGAGTCAAATATGGACCATTCAAATGAACTAATATTAACAATACGGTGTATTTAATTTTGTCATATCAGTATGTTAAGGTCGAATCTTCTAAATCCCAATTCTGTAATGTTAAATTCATGATTATGGACTTTTCTCAACCAGAAATTGACTTCATATCAATCAATGGTTGAAATTATAAGGGTAATATTTGCATTTATAATATTTAATTCAATATTTTAACGTTAGATTTACTATCTCTCAATTGTTTAATGTTAAAATTATGGCTATCGATTTTTGTCAACCATAGATAGACTATTTATTTGATAAGAATAGAAATTGAGGTGTATATTTACATATACTATATTCATTTGAATTTGAGTCAAATATGGACCATTCAAATGAACTAATATTACCAATACGGTGTATTCAATTTTGTCATATCAGTATCTTAAGGTCGAATCTTCAAATTCCTAATTGTGTAATGTTAAATTCATGATTATGGACTTTTCGCAACCATAAATTGACTTCATATCAATAAATTGTTGAAACATATAAGGAGCATATTTGCATTTGTATTATTTAATTCAATTTTTTAACCTTAGGTTTAATTTAACTCAATTATTTAATGTTAAAATTATAGCTATCGAACTTTTTCAAAGATAGATCGACTATTTATTTGATAATAATAGAAACTAACGTTTATATTTACATATACTATATTTATTTGAATTTGAGTCAAATATGGACCATTCAAATGAACTAATATTAACAATACGGTGTATTCAATTTTGTAATATCAGTATGTTAAGGTCGAATGTTCTAAATCGCAATTGTGTAATGGTAAATTCATGATTATGGACTTTTCTCAACCATAAATTGACTTCATATCAATAAATGGTTGAAACATATAAGGTGCATATTTGCATTTGTATTATTTAATTCAATTTTTTAACCTTAGGTTTAATTTATCTCAATTATTTAATGTTAAAATTATGGCTATCGAATTGTTTCAAAGATAGATCGTCTATTTATTTGATAATAATAGAAACTAACGTTTATATTTACATATACTATATTTATTTGAATTTGAGTCAAATATGGACCATTCAAATGAACTAATATTAACAATACGGTGTATTCCATTTTGTCATATTAGTATGTTAAGGTCGAATCTTCTAAATCCCAATTGTGTAATGTTAAATTCATGATTATGGACTTTTCTCAACCATAAATTGACTTCATATCAATAAATGGTTGAAACATATAAGGTGCATATTTTCATTTGTATTATTTAATTCAATTTTTTAACCTTAGGTTTAATTTAACTCAATTATTTAATGTTAAAATTATAGCTATCGAATTTTTTCAAAGATAGATCGACTATTTATTTGATAATAATAGAAACTAACGTTTATATTGACATATACTATATTTATTTGAATTTGAGTAAAATATGGACCATTCAAATGAACTAATATTAACAATACGGTGTATTTAATTTTGTCATATCAGTATTTTAAGGTCGAATCTTCTAAATCCCAATTGTGTAATGTTAAATTCATGATTATGGACTTTTCTCAACCATAAATTGACTTCATATCAATCAATGGTTGAAATTATAAGGGTAATATTTGAATTTGTAATATTTAATTCAATATTTTAACGTTAGATTTACTATCTCTCAATTGTTTAATGTTAAAATTATGGCTATCGATTTTTGTCAACCATAGATAGACTATTTATTTGATAAGAATAGAAATTGAGGTGTATATTTACATATACTATATTCATTTGAATTTGAGTCAAATATGGACCATTCAAATGAACTAATATTACCAATACGGTGTATTCAATTTTGTCGTATCAGTATCTTAAGGTCGAATCTTCTAATTCCCAATTGTGTAATGTTAAATTCATGATTATGGACTTTGCTCAACCATAAATTGACTTCACTTCAATAAATTGTTGAAACATATAAGGTGCATATTTGCATTTGTGTTATTTAATTCAATTTGTTAACCTTAGGTTTAATTTAACTCAATTATTTAATGTTAATATTATAGCTATCGAACTTTTTCAAAGATAGATCGACCATTTATTTGATAATAATAGAAACTAACGTTTATATTTACATATACTATATTTATTTGAATTTGAGTCAAATATGGACCATTCAAATGAACTAATATTACAAATACGGTGTATTCAATTTTGTAATATTAGTATGTTAAGGTCCAATCTTCTAAATCCCAATTGTGTAATGTTAAATTCATGATTATGGACTTTTCTCAACCATAAATTGACTTCATATCAATCAAGGGTTGAAACTTATAAGGGGCACATTTGCATTTGTAATATTTAATTTAATTTTTTAACGTTATATTTACTTTATGTCAATTGTTTAATGTTAAAATTATGGCTATCGATTTTTGTCAACCATAGACAGATTATTTATTTGATAATAATAGTAACTAACGTTTATATTTACATATTCTATATTTATTTGAATTTGAGTCAAATATGGACCATTCAAATGAACTAATATTACCAATACGGTGTATTCAATTTTGTCATATCAGTATCTTAAGGTCGAATCTTCTAATTCCCAATTGTGTAATGTTAAATTCATGATTATGGACTTTTCTCAATCATAAATTGACTTCATATCAATAAATGGTTGAAACATGCATATTTTCATTTGTATTATTTAATTCAATTTTTTAACCTTAGGTTTAATTTAACTCAATTATTTAATGTTAAAATTATAGCTATCGAATTTTTTCAAAGATAGATCGACTATTTATTTGATAATAATAGAAACTAACGTTTATATTGACATATACTATATTTATTTGAATTTGAGTAAAATGTGGACCATTCAAATGAACTAATATTAACAATACGGTGTATTTAATTTTGTCATATCAGTATGTTAAGGTCCAATCTTCTAAATCCCAATTCTGTAATGTTAAATTCATGATTATGTACTTTTCTCAACCATAAATTGACTTCATATCAATCAATGGTTGAAATTATAAGGGTAATATTTGCATTTGTAATATTTAATTCAATATTTTAACGTTAGATTCACTATCTCTCAATTGTTTAATGTTAAAATTATGGCTATCGATTTTTGTCAACCATAGATAGACTATTTATTTGATAAGAATAGAAATTGAGGTGTATATTTACATATACTATATTCATTTGAATTTGAGTCAAATATGGACCATTCAAATGAACTAATATTAACAATACGGTGTATTCAATTTTGTAATATCAGTATGTTAAGGTCGAATGTTCTAAATCGCAATTGTGTAATGGTAAATTCATGATTATGGACTTTTCTCAACCATAAATTGACTTCATATCAATAAATGGTTGAAACATATAAGGTGCATATTTGCATTTGTATTATTTAATTCAATTTTTTAACCTTAGGTTTAATTTATCTCAATTATTTAATGTTAAAATTATGGCTATCGAATTGTTTCAAAGATAGATCGACTATTTATTTGATAATAATAGAAACTAACGTTTATATTTACATATACTATATTTATTTGAATTTGAGTCAAATATGGACCATTCAAATGAACTAATATTAACAATACGGTGTATTCCATTTTGTCATATTAGTATGTTAAGGTCGAATCTTCTAAATCCCAATTGTGTAATGTTAAATTCATGATTATGGACTTTTCTCAACCATAAATTGACTTCATATCAATAAATGGTTGAAACATATAAGGTGCATATTTTCATTTGTATTATTTAATTCAATTTTTTAACCTTAGGTTTAATTTAACTCAATTATTTAATGTTAAAATTATAGCTATTGAATTTTTTCAAAGATAGATCGACTATTTATTTGATAATAATAGAAACTAACGTTTATATTGACATATACTATATTTATTTGAATTTGAGTAAAATATGGACCATTCAAATGAACTAATATTAACAATACGGTGTATTTAATTTTGTCATATCAGTATTTTAAGGTCGAATCTTCTAAATCCCAATTGTGTAATGTTAAATTCATGATTATGTACTTTTCTCAACCATAAATTGACTTCATATCAATCAATGGTTGAAATTATAAGGGTAATATTTGCATTTGTAATATTTAATTCAATATTTTAACGTTAGATTTACTATCTCTCAATTGTTTAATGTTAAAATTATGGCTATCGATTTTTGTCAACCATAGATAGACTATTTATTTGATAAGAATAGAAATTGAGGTGTATATTTACATATACTATATTCATTTGAATTTGAGTCAAATATGGACCATTCAAATGAACTAATATTACCAATACGGTGTATTCAATTTTGTCATATCAGTATCTTAAGGTCGAATCTTCTAATTCCCAATTGTGTAATGTTAAATTCATGATTATGGACTTTGCTCAACCAACCATAAATTGACTTCACTTCAATAAATTGTTGAAACATATAAGGTGCATATTTGCATTTGTGTTATTTAATTCAATTTGTTAACCTTAGGTTTAATTTAACTCAATTATTTAATGTTAATATTATAGCTATCGAACTTTTTCAAAGATGGATCGACTATTTATTTGATAATAATAGAAACTAACGTTTATATTTACATATACTATATTTATTTGAATTTGAGTCAAATATGGACCATTCAAATGAACTAATATTACAAATACGGTGTATTCAATTTTGTAATATTAGTATGTTAAGGTCCAATCTTCTAAATCCCAATTGTGTAATGTTAAATTCATGATTATGGACTTTTCTCAACCATAAATTGACTTCATATCAATCAAGGGTTGAAACTTATAAGGGGCACATTTGCATTTGTAATATTTAATTTAATTTTTTAACGTTATATTTACTTTATCTCAATTGTTTAATGTTAAAATTATGGCTATCGATTTTTGTCAACCATAGACAGATTATTTATTTGATAATAATAGTAACTAACGTTTATATTTACATATTCTATATTTATTTGAATTTGAGTCAAATATGGACCATTCAAATGAACTAATATTACCAATACGGTGTATTTAATTTTTTCATATCAGTATGTTAAGGTCCAATCTTCTAAATCCCAATTCTGTAATGTTAAATTCATGATTATGGACTTTTCTCAACCATAAATTGACTTCATATCAATCAATGGTTGAAATTATAAGGGTAATATTTGCATTTGTAATATTTAATTCAATATTTTAACGTTAGATTCACTATCTCTCAATTGTTTAATGTTAAAATTATGGCTATCGATTTTTGTCAACCATAGATAGACTATTTATTTGATAAGAATAGAAATTGAGGTGTATATTTACATATACTATATTCATTTGAATTTGAGTCAAATATGGACCATTCAAATGAACTAATATTAACAATACGGTGTATTCAATTTTGTAATATCAGTATGTTAAGGTCGAATGTTCTAAATCGCAATTGTGTAATGGTAAATTCATGATTATGGACTTTTCTCAACCATAAATTGACTTCATATCAATAAATGGTTGAAACATATAAGGTGCATATTTGCATTTGTATTATTTAATTCAATTTTTTAACCTTAGGTTTAATTTATCTCAATTATTTAATGTTAAAATTATGGCTATCGAATTGTTTCAAAGATAGATCGACTATTTATTTGATAATAATAGAAACTAACGTTTATATTTACATATACTATATTTATTTGAATTTGAGTAAAATATGGACCATTCAAATGAACTAATATTAACAATACGGTGTATTTAATTTTGTCATATCAGTATTTTAAGGTCGAATCTTCTAAATCCCAATTGTGTAATGTTAAATTCATGATTATGGACTTTTCTCAACCATAAATTGACTTCATATCAATCAATGGTTGAAATTATAAGGGTAATATTTGCATTTGTAATATTTAATTCAATATTTTAACGTTAGATTTACTATCTCTCAATTGTTTAATGTTAAAATTATGGCTATCGATTTTTGTCAACCATAGATAGACTATTTATTTGATAAGAATAGAAATTGAGGTGTATATTTACATATACTATATTCATTTGAATTTGAGTCAAATATGGACCATTCAAATGAACTAATATTACCAATACGGTGTATTCAATTTTGTCATATCAGTATCTTAAGGTCGAATCTTCTAATTCCCAATTGTGTAATGTTAAATTCATGATTATGGACTTTGCTCAACCATAAATTGACTTCACTTCAATAAATTGTTGAAACATATAAGGTGCATATTTGCATTTGTGTTATTTAATTCAATTTGTTAACCTTAGGTTTAATTTAACTCAATTATTTAATGTTAATATTATAGCTATCGAACTTTTTCAAAGATAGATCGACTATTTATTTGATAATAATAGAAACTAACGTTTATATTTACATATACTATATTTATTTGAATTTGAGTCAAATATGGACCATTCAAATGAACTAATATTACAAATACGGTGTATTCAATTTTGTAATATTAGTATGTTAAGGTCCAATCTTCTAAATCCCAATTGTGTAATGTTAAATTCATGATTATGGACTTTTCTCAACCATAAAATGACTTCATATCAATCAAGGGTTGAAACTTATAAGGGGCACATTTGCATTTGTAATATTTAATTTAATTTTTTAACGTTATATTTACTTTATCTCAATTGTTTAATGTTAAAATTATGGCTATCGATTTTTGTCAACCATAGACAGATTATTTATTTGATAATAATAGTAACTAACGTTTATATTTACATATTGTATATTTATTTGAATTTGAGTCAAATATGGACCATTCAAATGAACTAATATTACCAATACGGTGTATTTAATTTTGTCATATCAGTATGTTAAGGTCGAATCTTCTAAATCCCAATTCTGTAATGTTAAATTCATGATTATGGACTTTTCTCAACCATAAATTGACTTCATATCAATCAATGGTTGAAATTATAAGGGTAATATTTGCATTTGTAATATTTAATTCAATATTTTAACGTTAGATTTACTATCTCTCAATTGTTTAATGTTAAAATTATGGCTATCGATTTTTGTCAACCATAGATAGACTATTTATTTGATAAGAATAGAAATTGAGGTGTATATTTACATATACTATATTCATTTGAATTTGAGTCAAATATGGACCATTCAAATGAACTAATATTACCAATACGGTGTATTCAATTTTGTCATATCAGTATCTTAAGGTCGAATCTTCAAATTCCTAATTGTGTAATGTTAAATTCATGATTATGGACTTTTCGCAACCATAAATTGACTTCATATCAATAAATTGTTGAAACATATAAGGAGCATATTTGCATTTGTATTATTTAATTCAATTTTTTAACCTTAGGTTTAATTTAACTCAATTATTTAATGTTAAAATTATAGCTATCGAACTTTTTCAAAGATAGATCGACTATTTATTTGATAATAATAGAAACTAACGTTTATATTTACATATACTATATTTATTTGAATTTGAGTCAAATATGGACCATTCAAATGAACTAATATTAACAATACGGTGTATTTAATTTTGTCATATCAGTATGTTAAGGTCGAATCTTCTAAATCCCAATTCTGTAATGTTAAATTCATGATTATGGACTTTTCTCAACCATAAATTGACTTCATATCAATCAATGGTTGAAATTATAAGGGTAATATTTGCATTTATAATATTTAATTCAATATTTTAACGTTA
This sequence comes from Hippophae tibetana, assembly GCA_037013495.1. Taxonomy (NCBI): domain Eukaryota; kingdom Viridiplantae; phylum Streptophyta; class Magnoliopsida; order Rosales; family Elaeagnaceae; genus Hippophae; species Hippophae tibetana. The sequence continues at coordinate 10,777,198 of CM072805.1, read as the reverse complement.
GATTTACTATCTCTCAATTGTTTAATGTTAAAATTATGGCTATCGATTTTTGTCAACCATAGATAGACTATTTATTTGATAAGAATAGAAATTGAGGTGTATATTTACATATACTATATTCATTTGAATTTGAGTCAAATATGGACCATTCAAATGAACTAATATTACCAATACGGTGTATTCAATTTTGTCATATCAGTATCTTAAGGTCGAATCTTCAAATTCCTAATTGTGTAATGTTAAATTCATGATTATGGACTTTTCGCAACCATAAATTGACTTCATATCAATAAATTGTTGAAACATATAAGGAGCATATTTGCATTTGTATTATTTAATTCAATTTTTTAACCTTAGGTTTAATTTAACTCAATTATTTAATGTTAAAATTATAGCTATCGAACTTTTTCAAAGATAGATCGACTATTTATTTGATAATAATAGAAACTAACGTTTATATTTACATATACTATATTTATTTGAATTTGAGTCAAATATGGACCATTCAAATGAACTAATATTAACAATACGGTGTATTCAATTTTGTAATATCAGTATGTTAAGGTCGAATGTTCTAAATCGCAATTGTGTAATGGTAAATTCATGATTATGGACTTTTCTCAACCATAAATTGACTTCATATCAATAAATGGTTGAAACATATAAGGTGCATATTTGCATTTGTATTATTTAATTCAATTTTTTAACCTTAGGTTTAATTTATCTCAATTATTTAATGTTAAAATTATGCCTATCGAATTGTTTCAAAGATAGATCGTCTATTTATTTGATAATAATAGAAACTAACGTTTATATTTACATATAGTATATTTATTTGAATTTGAGTCAAATATGGACCATTCAAATGAACTAATATTAACAATACGGTGTATTCCATTTTGTCATATTAGTATGTTAAGGTCGAATCTTCTAAATCCCAATTGTGTAATGTTAAATTCATGATTATGGACTTTTCTCAACCATAAATTGACTTCATATCAATAAATGGTTGAAACATATAAGGTGCATATTTTCATTTGTATTATTTAATTCAATTTTTTAACCTTAGGTTTAATTTAACTCAATTATTTAATGTTAAAATTATAGCTATCGAATTTTTTCAAAGATAGATCGACTATTTATTTGATAATAATAGAAACTAACGTTTATATTGACATATACTATATTTATTTGAATTTGAGTAAAATATGGACCATTCAAATGAACTAATATTAACAATACGGTGTATTTAATTTTGTCATATCAGTATTTTAAGGTCGAATCTTCTAAATCCCAATTGTGTAATGTTAAATTCATGATTATGGACTTTTCTCAACCATAAATTGACTTCATATCAATCAATTGTTGAAATTATAAGGGTAATATTTGAATTTGTAATATTTAATTCAATATTTTAACGTTAGATTTACTATCTCTCAATTGTTTAATGTTAAAATTATGGCTATCGATTTTTGTCAACCATAGATAGACTATTTATTTGATAAGAATAGAAATTGAGGTGTATATTTACATATACTATATTCATTTGAATTTGAGTCAAATATGGACCATTCAAATGAACTAATATTACCAATACGGTGTATTCAATTTTGTCGTATCAGTATCTTAAGGTCGAATCTTCTAATTCCCAATTGTGTAATGTTAAATTCATGATTATGGACTTTGCTCAACCATAAATTGACTTCACTTCAATAAATTGTTGAAACATATAAGGTGCATATTTGCATTTGTGTTATTTAATTCAATTTGTTAACCTTAGGTTTAATTTAACTCAATTATTTAATGTTAATATTATAGCTATCGAACTTTTTCAAAGATAGATCGACCATTTATTTGATAATAATAGAAACTAACGTTTATATTTACATATACTATATTTATTTGAATTTGAGTCAAATATGGACCATTCAAATGAACTAATATTACAAATACGGTGTATTCAATTTTGTAATATTAGTATGTTAAGGTCCAATCTTCTAAATCCCAATTGTGTAATGTTAAATTCATGATTATGGACTTTTCTCAACCATAAATTGACTTCATATCAATCAAGGGTTGAAACTTATAAGGGGCACATTTGCATTTGTAATATTTAATTTAATTTTTTAACGTTATATTTACTTTATGTCAATTGTTTAATGTTAAAATTATGGCTATCGATTTTTGTCAACCATAGACAGATTATTTATTTGATAATAATAGTAACTAACGTTTATATTTACATATTCTATATTTATTTGAATTTGAGTCAAATATGGACCATTCAAATGAACTAATATTACCAATACGGTGTATTCAATTTTGTCATATCAGTATCTTAAGGTCGAATCTTCTAATTCCCAATTGTGTAATGTTAAATTCATGATTATGGACTTTTCTCAATCATAAATTGACTTCATATCAATAAATGGTTGAAACATGCATATTTTCATTTGTATTATTTAATTCAATTTTTTAACCTTAGGTTTAATTTAACTCAATTATTTAATGTTAAAATTATAGCTATCGAATTTTTTCAAAGATAGATCGACTATTTATTTGATAATAATAGAAACTAACGTTTATATTGACATATACTATATTTATTTGAATTTGAGTAAAATGTGGACCATTCAAATGAACTAATATTAACAATACGGTGTATTTAATTTTGTCATATCAGTATGTTAAGGTCCAATCTTCTAAATCCCAATTCTGTAATGTTAAATTCATGATTATGTACTTTTCTCAACCATAAATTGACTTCATATCAATCAATGGTTGAAATTATAAGGGTAATATTTGCATTTGTAATATTTAATTCAATATTTTAACGTTAGATTTACTATCTCTCAATTGTTTAATGTTAAAATTATGGCTATCGATTTTTGTCAACCATAGATAGACTATTTATTTGATAAGAATAGAAATTGAGGTGTATATTTACATATACTATATTCATTTGAATTTGAGTCAAATATGGACCATTCAAATGAACTAATATTAACAATACGGTGTATTCAATTTTGTAATATCAGTATGTTAAGGTCGAATGTTCTAAATCGCAATTGTGTAATGGTAAATTCATGATTATGGACTTTTCTCAACCATAAATTGACTTCATATCAATAAATGGTTGAAACATATAAGGTGCATATTTGCATTTGTATTATTTAATTCAATTTTTTAACCTTAGGTTTAATTTATCTCAATTATTTAATGTTAAAATTATGGCTATCGAATTGTTTCAAAGATAGATCGACTATTTATTTGATAATAATAGAAACTAACGTTTATATTTACATATACTATATTTATTTGAATTTGAGTCAAATATGGACCATTCAAATGAACTAATATTAACAATACGGTGTATTCCATTTTGTCATATTAGTATGTTAAGGTCGAATCTTCTAAATCCCAATTGTGTAATGTTAAATTCATGATTATGGACTTTTCTCAACCATAAATTGACTTCATATCAATAAATGGTTGAAACATATAAGGTGCATATTTTCATTTGTATTATTTAATTCAATTTTTTAACCTTAGGTTTAATTTAACTCAATTATTTAATGTTAAAATTATAGCTATTGAATTTTTTCAAAGATAGATCGACTATTTATTTGATAATAATAGAAACTAACGTTTATATTGACATATACTATATTTATTTGAATTTGAGTAAAATATGGACCATTCAAATGAACTAATATTAACAATACGGTGTATTTAATTTTGTCATATCAGTATTTTAAGGTCGAATCTTCTAAATCCCAATTGTGTAATGTTAAATTCATGATTATGTACTTTTCTCAACCATAAATTGACTTCATATCAATCAATGGTTGAAATTATAAGGGTAATATTTGCATTTGTAATATTTAATTCAATATTTTAACGTTAGATTTACTATCTCTCAATTGTTTAATGTTAAAATTATGGCTATCGATTTTTGTCAACCATAGATAGATATTTATTTGATAAGAATAGAAATTGAGGTGTATATTTACATATACTATATTCATTTGAATTTGAGTCAAATATGGACCATTCAAATGAACTAATATTACCAATACGGTGTATTCAATTTTGTCATATCAGTATCTTAAGGTCGAATCTTCTAATTCCCAATTGTGTAATGTTAAATTCATGATTATGGACTTTGCTCAACCATAAATTGACTTCACTTCAATAAATTGTTGAAACATATAAGGTGCATATTTGCATTTGTGTTATTTAATTCAATTTGTTAACCTTTGGTTTAATTTAACTCAATTATTTAATGTTAATATTATAGCTATCGAACTTTTTCAAAGATAGATCGACTATTTATTTGATAATAATAGAAACTAACGTTTATATTTACATATACTATATTTATTTGAATTTGAGTCAAATATGGACCATTCAAATGAACTAATATTACAAATACGGTGTATTCAATTTTGTAATATTAGTATGTTAAGGTCCAATCTTCTAAATCCCAATTGTGTAATGTTAAATTCATGATTATGGACTTTTCTCAACCATAAATTGACTTCATATCAATCAAGGGTTGAAACTTATAAGGGGCACATTTGCATTTGTAATATTTAATTTAATTTTTTAACGTTATATTTACTTTATCTCAATTGTTTAATGTTAAAATTATGGCTATCGATTATTGTCAACCATAGACAGATTATTTATTTGATAATAATAGTAACTAACGTTTATATTTACATATTGTATATTTATTTGAATTTGAGTCAAATATGGACCATTCAAATGAACTAATATTACCAATACGGTGTATTTAATTTTGTCATATCAGTATGTTAAGGTCGAATCTTCTAAATCCCAATTCTGTAATGCTAAATTCATGATTATGGACTTTTCTCAACCATAAATTGACTTCATATCAATCAATGGTTGAAATTATAAGGGTAATATTTGCATTTGTAATATTTAATTCAATATTTTAACGTTAGATTTACTATCTCTCAATTGTTTAATGTTAAAATTATGGCTATCGATTTTTGTCAACCATAGATAGACTATTTATTTGATAAGAATAGAAATTGAGGTGTATATTTACATATACTATATTCATTTGAATTTGAGTCAAATATGGACCATTCAAATGAACTAATATTACCAATACGGTGTATTCAATTTTGTCATATCAGTATCTTAAGGTCGAATCTTCAAATTCCTAATTGTGTAATGTTAAATTCATGATTATGGACTTTTCGCAACCATAAATTGACTTCATATCAATAAATTGTTGAAACATATAAGGAGCATATTTGCATTTGTATTATTTAATTCAATTTTTTAACCTTAGGTTTAATTTAACTCAATTATTTAATGTTAAAATTATAGCTATCGAACTTTTTCAAAGATAGATCGACTATTTATTTGATAATAATAGAAACTAACGTTTATATTTACATATACTATATTTATTTGAATTTGAGTCAAATATGGACCATTCAAATGAACTAATATTAACAATACGGTGTATTTAATTTTGTCATATCAGTATGTTAAGGTCGAATCTTCTAAATCCCAATTCTGTAATGTTAAATTCATGATTATGGACTTTTCTCAACCATAAATTGACTTCATATCAATCAATGGTTGAAATTATAAGGGTAATATTTGCATTTATAATATTTAATTCAATATTTTAACGTTAGATTTACTATCTCTCAATTGTTTAATGTTAAAATTATGGCTATCGAGTTTTGTCAACCATAGATAGACTATTTATTTGATAAGAATAGAAATTGAGGTGTATATTTACATATACTATATTCATTTGAATTTGAGTCAAATATGGACCATTCAAATGAACTAATATTACCAATACGGTGTATTCAATTTTGTCATATCAGTATCTTAAGGTCGAATCTTCAAATTCCTAATTGTGTAATGTTAAATTCATGATTATGGACTTTTCGCAACCATAAATTGACTTCATATCAATAAATTGTTGAAACATATAAGGAGCATATTTGCATTTGTATTATTTAATTCAATTTTTTAACCTTAGGTTTAATTTAACTCAATTATTTAAAGTTAAAATTATAGCTATCGGATTTTTTCAAAGATAGATCGACTATTTATTTGATAATAATAGAAACTAACGTTTATATTTACATATACTATATTTATTTGAATTTGAATCAAATATGGACCATTCAAATGAACAAATATTAAGAATACGTTGTATTCAATTTTGTCATATCAATATGTTAAGGTCGAATCTTCTAAATCCCAATTGTGTAATGTTAAATTCATGATTATGGACTTTTCTCAACCATAAATTGACTTCATATCAATCAATGGTGGAAATTATAAGGGTAATATTTGCATTTGTAATATTTAATTCAATATTTTAAGTTAGATTTACTTTCTCTCAATTGGTTAATGTTAAAATTATGGCTATCGATTTTTGTCAACCATAGATAGACTATTTATTTGATAAGAATAGAAATTGAGGTGTATATTTACATATACTATATTTATTTGAATTTGAGTCAAATATGTACCATTCAAATGAACTAATATTAACAATACGGTGTATTCAATTTGGTCATATCAGTATCTTAAGGTCGAATCTTCTAATTCCCAATTGTGTAATGTTCAATTCATGATTATGGACTTTTCTCAACCATAAATTGACTTCATATCAATAAATGGTTGAAACATATAAGGTGCATATTTGCATTTGTATTATTTAATTCAATTTTTTAACCTTAGGTTTAATTTATCTCAATTATTTAATGTTAAAATTATGGCTATCGAATTGTTTCAAAGATAGATCGACTATTTATTTGATAATAATAGAAACTAACGTTTATATTTACATATACTATATTTATTTGAATTTGAGTCAAATATGGACCATTCAAATGAACTAATATTAACAATACGGTGTATTCAATTTTGTCATATCAGTATCTTAAGGTCGAATATTCTAATTCCCAATTGTGTAATGTTCAATTCATGATTATGGACTTTTCTCAACCATAAATTGACTTCATATCAATAAATGGTTGAAACATATAAGGTGCATATTTGCATTTGAATTATTTAATTCAATTTTTTAACCTTAGGTTTAATTTAAATCAATTATTTAATGTTAAAATTACAGCTATCGAACTTTTTCAAAGATAGATCGACTATTTGCATTTGTAATATTTAATTCAACATTTTAAGTTACTTTACTTTCTCTCAATTGGTTAATGTTAAAATTATGGCTATCGATTTTTGCCAACCATAGATAGACTATTTATTTGATAAGAATAGAAATTAGGGTGTATATTTACATATACTATATTTATTTGAATTTGAGTCAAATATGTACCATTCAAATGAACTAATATTAACAATACGGTGTATTCAATTTTGTCATATCAGTATCTTAAGGTCGAATCTTCTAATTCCCAATTGTGTAATGTTCAATTCATGATTATGGACTTTTCTCAACCATAAATTGACTTCATATCAATAAATGGTTAAAACATATAAGGTGCATATTTGCATTTGAATTATTTAATTCAATTTTTTAACCTTAGGTTTAATTTAAATCAATTATTTAATGTTAAAATTATAGCTATCGAACTTTTTCAAAGATAGATCGACTATTTATTTGATAATAATAGAAACTAACGTTTATATTTACATATACTATATTTATTTGAATTTGAGTCAAATATGGACCATTCAAATGAACTAATATTACAAATACGGTGTATTCAATTTTGTAATATTAGTATGTTAAGGTCTAATCTTCTAAATCCCAATTGTGTAATGTTAAATTCATGATTATGGACTTTTCTCAACCATAAATTGACTTCATATCAATCAAGGGTTGAAACTTATAAGGGGCACATTTGCATTTGTAATATTTAATTTAATTTTTTAACGTTATATTTACTTTATCTCAATTGTTTAATGTTAAAATTATGGCTATCGATTTTTGTCAACCATAGACAGATTATTTATTTGATAATAATAGTAACTAACGTTTTTATTTACATATTCTATATTTATTTCAATTTGAGTCAAATATGGACCATTCAAATGAACTAATATTAACAATACGGTGTATTCAATTTTGTCATATTAGTATGTTAAGGTCGAATCTTCTAAATCCCAATTCTGTAATGTTAAATTCATGATTATGGACTTTTCTCAACCATAAATTGACTTCATATCAACAAATGGTTGAAACATATAAGGTGCATATTTGCATTTGTGTTATATAATTCAATTTGTTAACCTTTGGTTTAATTTAACTCAATTATTTAATGTTAAAATTATGGCTATCGAATTGTTTCAAACATAGATCGACTATTTATTTGATAATAATAGAAACTAACGTTTATATTTACATATACTATATTTATTTGAATTTCGGTCAAATATGAACCATTCAAATGAACTAATATCTACAATACGGTGTATTCAATTGTGTCATATTAGTATGTTAAGGTCGAATCTTCTAAATCTCAATTGTGTAATGTTAAATTCATGATTATGGACTTTTCTCAACCATAAATTGACTTCATATCAATAAATGGTTGAAACATATAAGGTGCATATTTGCATTTGTATTATTTAATTCAATTTTTTAACCTTAGGTTTAATTTATCTCAATTATTTAATGTTAAAATTATGGCTATCGAATTGTTTCAAAGATAGATCGACTATTTATTTGATAATAATAGAAACTAACGTTTATATTTACATATACTATATTTATTTGGATTTGAGTCAAATATGGACCATTCAAATTAACTAATATTAACAATACGGTGTATTGAATTTTGTCATATCAGTATGTTAAGGTCGAATGTTCTAAATCGCAATTGTGTAATGGTAAATTCATGATTATGGACTTTTCTCAACCATAAATTGACTTCATATCAATAAATGGTTGAAACATATAAGGTGCATATTTGCATTTTTATTATTTAATTCAATTTTTTAAACTTAGGTTTAATTTATCTCAATTATTTAATGTTAAAATTATGGCTATCGAATTGTTTCAAAGATAGATCGACTATTTATTTCATAATAATAGAAACTAACGTTTATATTTACATATACTATATTTATTTGAATTTGAGTCAAATATGGACCATTCAAATGAACTAATATTAACAATACGGTGTATTCCATTTTGTCATATTAGTATGTTAAGGTCGAATCTTCTAAATCCCAATTGTGTAATGTTAAATTCATGATTATGGACTTTTCTCAACCATAAATTGACTTCATATCAATAAATGGTTGAAACATATAAGGTGCATATTTTCATTTGTATTATTTAATTCAATTTTTTAACCTTAGGTTTAATTTAACTCAATTGTTTAATGTTAAAATTATGGCTATCGAATTTTTTCAAAGATAGATCGACTATTTATTTGATAATAATAGAAACTAACGTTTATATTGACATATACTATATTTATTTGAATTTGAGTAAAATATGGACCATTCAAATGAACTAATATTAACAATACGGTGTATTTAATTTTGTCATATCAGTATGTTAAGGTCGAATCTTCTAAATCCCAATTGTGTAATGTTAAATTCATGATTATGGACTTTTCTCAACCATAAATTGACTTCATATCAATCAATGGTTGAAATTATAAGGGTAATATTTGCATTTGTAATATTTAATTCAATATTTTAAGTTAGATTTACTTTCTCTCAATTGGTTAATGTTAAAATTATGGCTATCGGTTTTTGTCAACCATAGATAGACTATTTATTTGATAAGAATAGAAATTGAGGTGTATATTTACATATACTATATTTATTTGAATTTGAGTCAAATATGTACCATTGAAATGAACTAATATTAACAATACGGTGTATTCAATTTTGTCATATCAGTATCTTAAGGTCGAATCTTCTAATTCCCAATTGTGTAATGTTCAATTCATGATTATGGACTTTTCTCAACCATAAATTGACTTCATATCAATAAATTGTTGAAACATATAAGGAGCATATTTGCATTTGTATTATTTAATTCAATTTTTTAACCTTAGGTTTAATTTAACTCAATTATTTAATGTTAAAATTATAGCTATCGAACTTTTTGAAAGATAGATCGACTATTTATTTGATAATAATAGAAACTAACTTTTATATTTACATATACTATATTTATTTGAATTTGAGTCAAATATGGACCATTCAAATGAACTAATATTACAAATACGGTGTATTCAATTTTTTAATATTAGTATGTTAAGGTCCAATCTTCTAAATCCCAATTGTGTAATGTTAAATTCATGATTATGGACTTTTCTCAACCATAAATTGACTTCATATCAATCAATGGTTGAAATTATAAGGGTAATATTTGCATTTGTAATATTTAATTCAATATTTTAATGTTAGATTTACTATCTCTCAATTGTTTAATGTTAAAATTATGGCTCTCAATTTTTGTCAACCATAGATAGACTATTTATTTGATAAGAATAGAAATTGAGGTGTATATTTACATATACTATATTCATTTGAATTTGAGTCAAATATGGACCATTCAAATGAACTAATATTACCAATACGGTGTATTCAATTTTGTCATATCAGTATCTTAAGGTCGAATCTTCTAATTCCCAATTGTGTAATGTTAAATTCATGATTATGGACTTTTCTCAACCATAAATTGACTTCATATCAATAAATTGTTGAAACATATAAGGAGCATATTTGCATTTGTATTATTTAATTCAATTTTTTAACCTTAGGTTTAATTTAACTCAATTATTTAATGTTAAAATTATAGCTATCGAACTTTTTGAAAGATAGATCGACTATTTATTTGATAATAATAGAAACTAACTTTTATATTTACATATACTATATTTATTTGAATTTGAGTCAAATATGGACCATTCAAATGAACTAATATTACAAATACGGTGTATTCAATGTTTTAATATTAGTATGTTAAGGTCCAATCTTCTAAATCCCAATTGTGTAATGTTAAATTCATGATTATGGACTTTTCTCAACCATAAATTGACTTCATATCAATCAAGGGTTGAAACTTATAAGAGGCACATTTGCATTTGTAATATTTAATTTAATTTTTTAACGTTATATTTACTTTATCTCAATTGTTTAATGTTAAAATTATGGCTATCGATTTTTGTCAACCATAGACAGATTATTTATTTGATAATAATAGAAACTAACGTTTATATTTACATATACTATATTTATTTGGATTTGAGTCAAATATGGACCATTCAAATGAACTAATATTAACAATACGGTGTATTGAATTTTGTCATATCAGCATGTTAAGGTCGAATGTTCTAAATCGCAATTGTGTAATGGTAAATTCATGATTATGGACTTTTCTCAACCATAAATTGACTTCATATCAATAAATGGTTGAAACATATAAGGTGCATATTTGCATTTTTATTATTTAATTCAATTTTTTAAACTTAGGTTTAATTTATCTCAATTATTTAATGTTAAAATTATGGCTATCGAATTGTTTCAAAGATAGATCGACTATTTATTTGATAATAATAGAAACTAACGTTTATATTTACATATACTATATTTATTTGAATTTGAGTCAAATATGGACCATTCAAATGAACTAAAATTAACAATACGGTGTATTCCATTTTGTCATATTAGTATGTTAAGGTCGAATCTTCGAAATCTCAATTGTGTAATGTTAAATTCATGATTATGGACTTTTCTCAACCATAAATTGACTTCATATCAATAAATGGTTGAAACATATAAGGTGCATATTTGCATTTGTATTATTTAATTCAATTTTTTAACCTTAGGTTTAATTTATCTCAATTATTTAATGTTAAAATTATGGCTATCGAATTGTTTCAAAGATAGATCGACTATTTATTTGATAATAATAGAAACTAACGTTTATATTTACATATACTATATTTATATGGATTTGAGTCAAATATGAACCATTCAAATGAACTAATATTAACAATACGGTGTATTGAATTTTGTCATATCAGCATGTTAAGGTCGAATGTTCTAAATCGCAATTGTGTAATGGTAAATTCATGATTATGGATTTTTCTCAACCATAAATTGACTTCATATCAATAAATGGTTGAAACATATAAGGTGCATATTTGCATTTTTATTATTTAATCCAATTTTTTAAACTTAGGTTTAATTTATCTCAATTATTTAATGTTAAAATTATGGCTATCGAATTGTTTCAAAGATAGACCGACTATTTATTTCATAATAATAGAAACTAACGTTTATATTTACATATACTATATTTATTTGAATTTGAGTCAAATATGGACCATTCAAATGAACTAAAATTAACAATACGGTGTATTCCATTTTGTCATATTAGTATGTTAAGGTCGAATCTTCTAAATCGCAATTGTGTAATGTTAAATTCATGATTAAGGACTTTTCTCAACCATAAAGTGACTTCATTTCAATAAATGGTTGAAACATATAAGGTGCATATTTGCATTTGTATTATTTAATTTAATTTTTTAACCTTAGGTTTAATTTTACTCAATTATTTAATGTTAAAATTATAGCTATCGAACTTTTTCAAAGATAGATCGACTATTTATTTGATAATAATAGAACCTAACGTTTATATTTACATATACTATATTTATTTGAATTTGAGTCAAATATGGACGATTCAAATGAACTAATATTAACAATACGGTGTATTCAATTTTTTCATATCATTATGTTAAGGTCAAATGTTCTAAATCGCAATTGTGTAATGGTAAATTCATGATTATGAACTTTTCTCAACCATAAATTGACTTCATATCAATCAATGGTTGAAACTTATAAGGGGCATATTTGCATTTGTAATATTTAATTCAATTTTTTAACCATAGGTTTAATTTAACTCAATTGTTTAATGTTAAAATTATAGCTATCGATTCTTGTCAACCATAGATAGACTATTTATTTGATTAGAATAGAAATTGAGGTTTATATTTAAATATCCTATATTTATTTTAATTTGAGTCAAATATGGACCAATAGAATGAACTAATATTAACAATACGGTGTATTCAATTTTGTCATATAAGTATGTTAAGGTCGAATCTTCTAATTCCCAATTGTGTAATGTTAAATTCATGATTATAGAATTTTCTCAACCATAAATTGACTTCATATCAGTAAATGGTTGAAACATATAAGGTGCATATTTGCATTTGTATTGTTTGATTGAATTTTTTAACCTTAGGTTTAATTTATCTCAATTATTTAATGTTAAAATTATGGCTAACGATTTTTGTCAACCATAGATAGACTATTTATTTGATAAGAATAGAAATTGAGGTTTATATTTAAATCTCCTATATTTATTTGAATTTGAGTCAAATATGGACCAATAGAATGAACTAATATTAACAATACGGTGTATTCAATTTTGTCATATAAGTATGTTAAGGTCGAATCTTCTAATTCCCAATTGTGTAATGTTAAATTCATGATTATAGACTTTTCTCAACCATAAATTGACTTCATATCAGTAAATGGTTGAAACATATAAGGTGCATATTTTCATTTGTATTATTTAATTCAATTTTTTAACCTTAGGTTTAATTTAACTCAATTATTAATGTTAAAATTATAGCTATCGAATTTTTTCAAAGATAGATCGACTATTTATTTGATAATAATAGAAACTAACGTTTATATTTACATATACTATATTTATTTGGATTTGAGTCAAATATGGACCATTCAAATGAACTAATATTAACAATACGGTGTATTGAATTTTGTCATATCAGTATGTTAAGGTCGAATGTTCTAAATCGCAATTGTGTAATGGTAAGTTCATGATTATGGACTTTTCTCAACCATAAATTGACTTCATATCAATAAATGGTTGAAACATATAAGGTGCATATTTGCATTTGTGCTATTTAATTTAATTTTTTAACCTTTGGTTTAATTTAACTCAATTATTTAAAGTTAAAATTATAGCTATCGGATTTTTTCAAAGATAGATCGACTATTTATTTGATAATAATAGAAACTAACGTTTAAATTTACATATACTATATTTATTTGAAATTGAGTCAAATATGGACCTTTCAAATGAACTAATATTAACAATACGGTGTATTCAATTTTGTCATATCAGTATGTTAAGGTCGAAACTTCTAAATCCCAATTGTGTAATGTTAAATTCATGATTATGTACTTTTCTCAACCATAAATTGATTTCATATCAATCAATGCTTGAAACTTATAAGGGGCATATTTGCATTTATAATATTTAATCAATTTTTTAACGTTATATTTACTTTATCTCAATTGTTTAATGTTAAAATTATGGCTATCGATTGTTGTCAACCATAGATAGATTATTTATTTGATAATAATAGTAACTAACGTTTATATTTACATATACTATATTTATTTGAATTTGAGTCAAATATGGACCATTCAAATGAACTAATATTAACAATACGGTGTATTCAATTTTGTCATATAAGTATGTTAAGGTCGAATCTTCTAATTCCCAATTGTGTAATGTTAAATTCATGATTATAGACTTTTCTCAACCATAAATTGACTTCATATCAATAAATGGTTGAAACAAAGAAGGTGCATATTTTCATTTGTATTATTTAATTCAATTTTTTAACCTTAGGTTTAATTTAACTCAATTATTAATGTTAAAATTATAGCTATCGAATTGTTTCAAAGATAGATCGACTATTTATTTCATAATAATAGAAACTAACGTTTATATTTACATATACTATATTTATTTGAAATTGAGTCAAATATGGACCTTTCAAATAAACTAATATTAAGAATACGGTGTATTCAATTTTGTCATATCAGTATGTTAAGGTCGAAATTTTTAAATCCCAATTCTGTAATGTTAAATTCATGATTATGGACTTTTCTCAACCATAAATTGACTTCATATCAATAAATGGTTGAAACATATAAGGTGCATATTTGCATTTGTGTTATATAATTCAATTTGTTAACCTTTGGTTAAATTTAATTAATTATTTAATGTTAAAATTATAGCTATCGATTTTTGTCAACCATAGATAGACTATTTATTTGATAAGAATAGAAATTGAGGTTTATATTTAAATATCCTATATTTATTTGAATTTGAGTCAAATATGGACCATTCAAATGAACTAATATTAACAATACGGTGTATTCAATTTTGTCATATAAGTATGTTAAGGTCGAATCTTCTAATTCCCAATTGTGTAATGTTAAATTCATGATTATAGACTTTTCTCAACCATAAATTGACTTCATATCAATAAATTGTTGAAACATATAAGGTGCATATTTGCATTTGTATTATTCAATTCAATTTTTTAACCTTAGGTTTAATTTAACTCAATTATTTAATGTTAAAATTATAGCTATCGAACTTTTTCAAAGATAGATCGACTCTTTATTTGATAATAATAGAAACTAACGTTTATATTTACATATACTATATTTATTTGAATTTGAGTCAAATATGGACCATTCAAATAAACTAATATTACAAATACGGTGTATTCAATTTTGTAATATTAGTGTGTTAAGGTCCAAACTTCTAAATCCCAATTGTGTAATGTTAAATTCATGATTATGGACTTTTCTTAACCATAAATTGACTTCATATCAATCAAGGGTTGAAACTTATAAGGGGCACATTTGCATTTGTAATATTTAATTTAATTTTTGAACGTTATATTTACTTTATCTCAATTGTTTAATGTTAAAATTATAGCTATCGATTTTTGTCAACCATAGATAGATTATTTATTTGATAATAATAGTAACTAACGGTTATATTTACATATACTATATTTATTTGAATTTGAGTCAAATATGGACCATTCAAATGAACTAATATTAACAATACGGTGTATTCAATTTTGTCATATTAGTATGTTAAGGTCGAATCTTCTAAATCCCAATTCTGTAATGTTAAATTCATTATTATGGACTTTTCTCAACCATAAATTGACTTGATATCAATAAATGGTTGAAACATATAAGGTGCATATTTGCATTTGTGTTATTTAATTTAATTTTTTAACCTTAGGTTTAATTTAACTCAATTATTTAATGTTAAAATTATAGCTATCGAACTTTTTCAAAGATAGATCGACTATTTATTTGATAATAATAGAAACTAACGTTTATATTTACATATACTATATTTATTTGAATTTGAGTCAAATATGGACCATTCAAATGAACTAATATTAACAATACGGTGTATTCAATTTTGTCATATCAGTATGTTAAGGTCGAATGTTCTAAATCGCAATTGTGTAATGGTAAATTCATGATTATGGACTTTTCTCAACCATAAATTGACTTCATATCAATAAATCGTTGAAACATATAAGGTGCATATTTGCATTTGTATTATTTAATTCAATTTTTTAACCTTAGGTTTAATTTATCTCAATTATTTAATGTTAAAATTATGGCTATCGAATTGTTTCAAAGATAGATCGACTATTTATTTCATAATAATAGAAACTAACGTTTATATTTACATATACTATATTTATTTGAATTTGAGTCAAATATGGACCATTCAAATGAACTAATATTAACAATACGGTGTATTCCATTTTGTCATATTAGTATGTTAAGGTCGAATCTTCTAAATCCCAATTGTGTAATGTTAAATTCATGATTATGGACTTTTCTCAACCATAAATTGACTTTATATCAATAAATGGTTGAAAAATATCATGTGCATATTTTCATTTGTATTATTTAATTCAATTTTTTAACCTTAGGTTTAATTTAACTCAATTATTTAATGTTAAAATTATAGCTATCGAATTTTTTCAAAGATAGATCGACTATTTATTTGATAATAATAGAAACTAACGTTTATATTGACATATACTATATTTATTTGAATTTGAGTAAAATATGGACCATTCAAATGAACTAATATTAACAATACGGTGTATTTAATTTTGTCATATGAGTATGTTAAGGTCGAATCTTCTAAATCCGAATTGTGTAATGTTAAATTCATGATTATGGACTTTTCTCAACCATAAATTGACTTCATATCAATCAATGGTTGAAATTATAATGGTAATATTTGCATTTGTAATATTTAATTCAATATTTTAATGTTAGATTTACTATCTCTCAATTGTTTAATGTTAAAATTATGGCTCTCAATTTTTGTCAACCATAGATAGACTATTTATTTGATAAGAATAGAAATTGAGGTGTATATTTACATATACTATATTCATTTGAATTTGAGTCAAATATGGACCATTCAAATGAACTAATATTACCAATACGGTGTATTCAATTTTGTCATATCAGTATCTTAAGGTCGAATCTTCTAATTCCCAATTGTGTAATGTTAAATTCATGATTATGGACTTTTCTCAACCATAAATTGACTTCATATCAATAAATTGTTGAAACATATAAGGTGCATATTTGCATTTGTATTATTTAATTCAATTTTTTAACCTTAGGTTTAATTTAACTCAATTATTTAATGTTAAAATTATAGCTATCGAATTTTTTCAAAGATAGATCGACTATTTATTTGATAATAATAGAAACTAACGTTTATATTGACATATACTATATTTATTTGAATTTGAGTAAAATATGGACCATTCAAATGAACTAATATTAACAATACGGTGTATTTAATTTTGTCATATGAGTATGTTAAGGTCGAATCTTCTAAATCCGAATTGTGTAATGTTAAATTCATGATTATGGACTTTTCTCAACCATAAATTGACTTCATATCAATCAATGGTTGAAATTATAAGGGTAATATTTGCATTTGTAATATTTAATTCAATATTTTAATGTTAGATTTACTATCTCTCAATTGTTTAATGTTAAAATTATGGCTCTCAATTTTTGTCAACCATAGATAGACTATTTATTTGATAAGAATAGAAATTGAGGTGTATATTTACATATACTATATTCATTTGAATTTTAGTCAAATATGGACCATTCAAATGAACTAATATTACCAATACGGTGTATTCAATTTTGTCATATCAGTATCTTAAGGTCGAATCTTCTAATTCCCAATTGTGTAATGTTAAATTCATGATTATGGACTTTTCTCAACCATAAATTGACTTCATATCAATAAATTGTTGAAACATATAAGGTGCATATTTGCATTTGTATTATTTAATTCAATTTTTTAACCTTAGGTTTAATTTAACTCAATTATTTAATGTTAAAATTATAGCTATCGAACTTTTTCAAAGATAGATCGACTATTTATTTGATAATAATAGAAACTAACGTTTATATTTACATATACTATATTTATTTGAATTTGAATCAAATATGGACCATTCAAATGAACAAATATTAAGAATACGTTGTATTCAATTTTTTCATATCAGTATGTTAAGGTCGAATCTTCTAAATCCCAATTGTGTAATGTTAAATTCATGATTATGGACTTTTCTCAACCATAAATTGACTTCATATCAATCAATGGTTGAAATTATAAAGGTAATATTTGCATTTGTAATATTTAATTCAAACTTTTAAGTTAGATTTACTTTCTCTCAATTGGTTAATGTTAAAATTATGGCTATCGATTTTTGTGAACCATAGATAGACTTTTTATTTGATTAGAATAGAAATTGAGGTGTATATTTACATATACTATATTTATTTGAATTTAAGTCAAATATGGACCATTCAAATGAACTAATATTAACAATACGGTGTATTCAATTTTGACATATCAGTATCTTAAGGTCGAATCTTCTAATTCCCAATTGTGTAATGTTAAATTCATGTTTATGGACTTTTGTCAACCATAAATTGACTTCATATCAATAAATGGTTGAAACATATAAGGTGCATATTTGCATTTGTATTATTTAATTCAATTTTTTAACCTTAGGTTTAATTTAACTCAATTATTTAATGTTAAAATTATAGCTAACGAACTTTTTCAAAGATAGATCGACTATTTATTTAATAATAATAGAAACTAACGTTTATATTTACATATACTATATTTATTTGAATTTGAGTCAAATATGGACCATTCAAATGAACTAATATTACAAATACGGTGTATTCAATTTTGTAATATTAGTATGTTAAGGTCCAATCTTCTAAATCCCAATTGTGTAATGTTAAATTCATGATTATGGACTTTTCTCAACCATAAATTGACTTCATATCAATCAAGGGTTGAAACTTATAAGGGGAACATTTGCATTTGTAATATTTAATTTAATTTTTTAACGTTATATTTACTTTATCTCAATTGTTTAATGTTAAAATTATGGCTATCGATTTTTGTCAACCATAGATAGATTATTTATTTGATAATAATAGTGACTAACGTTTATATTTACATATACTATATTTATTTGAATTTGAGTCAAATATGGACCATTCAAATGAACTAATATTAACAATACGGTGTATTCAATTTTGTCATATTAGTATGTTAAGGTCGAATCTTCTAAATCCCAATTCTGTAATGTTAAATTCATGATTATGGACTTTTCTCAACCATAAATTGACTTCATATCAATAAATGGTTGAAACATATAAGGTGCATATTTGCATTTGTGTTATATAAATCAATTTGTTAACCTTCGGTTTAATTTAACTCAATTATTTAATGTTAAAATTATGGCTATCGAATTGTTTCAAACATAGATCGACTATTTATTTGATAATAATAGAAACTAACGTTTATATTTACATATACTATATTTATTTGAATTTCGGTCAAATATGGACCATTCAAATGAACTAATATCTACAATACGGTGTATTCAATTGTGTCATATTAGTATGTTAAGGTCGAATCTTCTAAATCTCAATTGTGTAATGTTAAATTCATGATTATGGACTTTTCTCAACCATAAATTGACTTCATATCAATAAATGGTGGAAACATATAAGGTGCATATTTGCATTTGTATTATTTAATTCAATTTTTTAACCTTAGGTTTAATTTATCTCAATTATTTAATGTTAAAATTATGGCTATCGAATTGTTTCAAAGATAGATCGACTATTTATTTGATAATAATAGAAACTAACGTTTATATTTACATATACTATATTTATTTGGATTTGAGTCAAATATGGACCATTCAAATGAACTAATATTAACAATACGGTGTATTGAATTTTGTCATATCAGTATGTTAAGGTCGAATGTTCTAAATCGCAATTGTGTAATGGTAAATTCATGATTATGGACTTTTCTCAACCATAAATTGACTTCATATCAATAAATGGTTGAAACATATAAGGTGCATATTTGCATTTTTATTATTTAATTCAATTTTTTAAACTTAGGTTTAATTTATCTCAATTATTTAATGTTAAAATTATGGCTATCGAATTGTTTCAAAGATAGATCGACTATTTATTTCATAATAATAGAAACTAACGTTTATATTTACATATACTATATTTATTTGAATTTGAGTCAAATATGGACCATTCAAATGAACTAAAATTAACAATACGGTGTATTCCATTTTGTCATATTAGTATGTTAAGGTCGAATCTTCTAAATCGCAATTGTGTAATGTTAAATTCATGATTATGGACTTTTCTCAACCATAAATTGACTTCACTTCAATAAATGGTTGAAACATATAAGGTGCATATTTGCATTTGTATTATTTAATTTAATTTTTTAACCTTAGGTTTAATTTAACTCAATTATTTAATGTTAAAATTATAGCTATCGAACTTTTTCAAAGATAGATCGACTATTTATTTGATAATAATAGAACCTAACGTTTATATTTACATATACTATATTTATTTGAATTTGAGTCAAATATGGACGATTCAAATGAACTAATATTAACAATACGGTGTATTCAATTTTTTCATATCAGTATGTTAAGGTCGAATGTTCTAAATCGCAATTGTGTAAGGGTAAATTCATGATTATGGACTTTTCTCAACCATAAATTGACTTCATATCAATCAATGGTTGAAACTTATAAGGGGCATAATTGCATTTGTAATATTTAATTCAATTTTTTAACATTAGATTTACTTTATCTCAATTGTTTAATGTTAAAATTATGGCTCTCAATTTTTGTCAACCATAGATACATTATTTATTTGATAAGAATAGAAATTGAGGTGTATATTTACATATACTATATTTATTTGAATTTGAGTCAAATATGGACCATTCAAATGAACTAATATTAACAATACTGTGTATTCAATTTTGTCATATCAGTATCTTAAGGTTGAATCTTCTAATTCCCAATTTCGTAATGTTAAATTCATGATTATGGACTTTTCTCAACCATAAATTGACTTCATATCAATAAATGGTTGAAACATATAAGGTGCATATTTGCATTTGTGTTATTTAATTCAATTTTTTAACTTTAGGTTTAATTTAACTCAATTATTTAATGTTAAAATTATAGCTATCGAACTTTTTCAAAGATAGATCGACTATTTATTTGATAATAATAGAAACTCACGTTTATATTTACATATACTATATTTATTTGAAATTGAGTCAAATATGGACCTTTCAAATGAACTAATATTAACAATACGGTGTATTCAATTTTGTCATATCAGTATGTTAAGGTCGAATCTTCTAAATCCCAATTGTGTAATGTTAAATTCATGATTATAGACTTTTCTCAACCATAAATTGACTTCATATCAATCAATGGTTGAAATTATAAGGGTAATATTTGCATTTGTAATATTTAATTCAAACTTTTAAGTTAGATTTACTTTCTCTCAATTGGTTAATGTTAAAATTATGGCTATCGATTTTTGTGAACCATAGATAGACTTTTTATTTGATTAGAATAGAAATTGAGGTGTATATTTACATATACTATATTTATTTGAATTTAAGTCAAATATGGACCATTCAAATACACTAATATTAACAATATGGTGTATTCAATTTTGTCATATCAGTATCTTAAGGTCGAATCTTCTAATTCCCAATTGTGTAATGTTAAATTCATGATTATGGACTTTTGTCAACCATAAATTGACTTCATATCAATAAATGGTTGAAACATATAAGGTGCATATTTGCATTTGTATTATTTAATTCAATTTTTTAACCTTAGGTTTAATTTAACTCAATTATTTAATGTTAAAATTATAGCTAACGAACTTTTTCAAAGATAGATGGACTATTTATTTGATAATAATAGAAACTAACGTTTATATTTACATATACTATATTTATTTGAATTTGAGTCAAATATGGACCATTCAAATGAACTAATATTACAAATACGGTGTATTCAATTTTGTAATATTAGTATGTTAAGGTCCAATCTTCTAAATCCCAATTGTGTAATGTTAAATTCATGATTATGGACTTTTCTCAACCATAAATTGACTTCATATCAATCAATGGTTGAAATTATAAGGGTAATATTTGAATTTATAATATTTAATTCAATATTTTAACGTTAGATTTACTTTCTCTCAATTGGTTAATGTTAAAATTATGGCTATCGGTTTTTGTGAACCATAGATAGACTATTAATTTGATAAGAATAGAAATTGAGGTGTATATTTACATATACTATATTTATTTGAATTTGAGTCAAATATGGTTTATTCAAATGAACTAATATTAACAATACGGTGTATTCAATTTTGTCATATTAGTATGTTAAGGACGAATCTTCTAAATCCCAATTCTGTAATGTAAATTCATGATTATGGACTTTTCTCAACCATAAATTGACTTCATATCAATAAATGGTTGAAACATATAAGGTGCATATTTGCATTTGTGTTATTTAATTCAATTTTTTAACCTTTGGTTTAATTTAACTCAATTATTTAAAGTTAAAATTATAGCTATCGGATTTTTTCAAAGATAGATCGACTATTTATTTGATAATAATAGAAACTAACGTTTAAATTTACATATACTATATTTATTTGAAATTGAGTCAAATATGGACCATTCAAATGAACTAATATTAACAATACGGTGTATTCAATTTTGTCATATCAGTATGTTAAGGTCGAAACTTCTAAATCCCAATTGTGTAATGTTAAATTCATGATTATGTACTTTTCTCAACCATAAATTGACTTCATATCAATCAATGCTTGAAACTTATAAGGTGCATATTTTCATTTGTATTATTTAATTCAATTTTTTAACCTTAGGTTTAATTTAACTCAATTATTAATGTTAAAATTATAGCTCCCGATTTTTGTCAACCATAGATAGACTATTTATTTGATAAGAATAGAAATTGAGGTTTATATTTAAATATCCTATATTTATTTGAATTTGAGTCAAATATGGACCAATAGAATGAACTAATATTAACAATACGGTGTATTCAATTTTGTCATATAAGTATGTTAAGGTCGAATCTTCTAATTCCCAATTGTGTAATGTTAAATTAATGATTATAGACTTTTCTCAACCATAAATTGACTTCATATCAATAAATGGTTGAAACATATAAGGTGCATATTTTCATTTGTATTATTTAATTCAATTTTTTAACCTTAGGTTTAATTTAACTAATTTTATTAATGTTAAAATTATAGCTATCGAATTTTTTCAAAGATAGATCGACTATTTATTTGATAATAATAGAAACTAACGTTTATATTTACATATACTATATTTATTTGAATTTGAATCAAATATGGACCATTCAAATGAACTAATATTAACAATACGGTGTATTCAATTTTGTCATATCAGTATGTTAAGGTCGAATCTTCTAAATCCCAATTGTGTAATGTTAAATTCATGATTATAGACTTTTCTCAACCATAAATTGACTTCATAACAATCAATGGTTGAAATTATAATTGTAATATTTGCATTTGTAATATTTAATTCAATATTTTAACGTTAGATTTACTTTCTCTCAATTGTTTAATGTTAAAATTATGGTTATCGATTTTTGTGAACCATAGAAATACTATTTATTTGATAAGAATAGAAATTGAGGTATATATTTACATATACTATATTTATTTGAATTTGAGTCAAATATGGACCATTCAAATGAATTAATATTAACAATACGGTGTATTGAATTTTGTCATATCAGTATCTTAAGGTCGAATCTTCTAATTCCCAATTGTGTAATGTTAAATTCATGATTATGGACTTTTCTCAACCATAAATTGACTTCATATCAATAAATGGTTGAAACATATAAGGTGCATATTTGCATTTGTGTTATTTAATTCAATTTTTTAAATTTAGGTTTAATTTAACTCAATTATTTAATGTTAAAATTATAGCTATCGAACTTTTTCAAAGATAGATCGACTATTTATTTGATAATAATAGAAACTCACGTTTATATTTACATGTACTATATTTATTTGAAATTGAGTCAAATATGGACCTTTCAAATGAAGTAATATTAAAAATACGGTGTATTATATTTTGTCATATCAGTATGTTAAGGACGAAACTTCTAAATCCCAATTGTGTAATGTTAAATTCATGATTATGTACTTTTCTCAACCATAAATTGATTTCATCTCAATCAATGCTTGAAACTTATAAGGGGCATATTTGCATTTATAATATTTAATTCAATTTTTTAACGTTAGATTTACTTTATCTCAATTGTTTAATGTTAAAATTATGGCTATCGATTTTTGTCAACCATAGATAGACTATTTATTTGATAAGAATAGAAATTGAGGTTTATATTTAAATATCCTATATTTATTTGAATTTGAGTCAAATATGGACCAATAGAATGAACTAATATTAACAATACGGTGTATTCAATTTTGTCATATAAGTATGTTAAGGTCGAATCTTCTAATTCCCAATTGTGTAATGTTAAATTCATGATTATAGACTTTTCTCAACCATAAATTGACTTCATATCAATAAATGGTTGAAACATATAAGGTGCATATTTTCATTTGTATTATTTAATTCAATTTTTTAACCTTAGGTTTAATTTAACTCAATTATTAATGTTAAAATTATAGCTATCGAATTTTTTCAAAGATAGATCGACTATTTATTTGATAATAATAGAAACTAACGTTTATATTTACATATACTATATTTATTTGAATTTGAATCAAATATGGACCATTCAAATGAACTAATATTAACAATACGGTGTATTCAATTTTGTCATATCAGTATGTTAAGGTCGAATCTTCTAAATCCCAATTGTGTAATGTTAAATTCATGATTATAGACTTTTCTCAACCATAAATTGACTTCATATCAATCAATGGTTGAAATTATAATTGTAATATTTGCATTTGTAATATTTAATTCAATATTTTAACGTTAGATTTACTTTCTCTCAATTGTTTAATGTTAAAATTATGGTTATCGATTTTTGTGAACCATAGAAATACTATTTATTTGATAAGAATAGAAATTGAGGTATATATTTACATATACTATATTTATTTGAATTTGAGTCAAATATGGACCATTCAAATGAACTAATATTAACAATACGGTGTATTGAATTTTGTCATATCAGTATCTTAAGGTCGAATCTTCTAATTCCCAATTGTGTAATGTTAAATTCATGATTATGGACTTTTCTCAACCATAAATTGACTTCATATCAATAAATGGTTGAAACATATAAGGTGCATATTTGCATTTGTGTTATTTAATTCAATTTTTTAACTTTAGGTTTAATTTAACTCAATTATTTAATGTTAAAATTATAGCTATCGAACTTTTTCAAAGATAGATCGACTATTTATTTGAT
Source organism: Hippophae tibetana (assembly GCA_037013495.1). Lineage (NCBI taxonomy): Eukaryota > Viridiplantae > Streptophyta > Magnoliopsida > Rosales > Elaeagnaceae > Hippophae > Hippophae tibetana. The sequence goes on along the minus strand of CM072805.1, from coordinate 10,751,414 downwards.
AATAATAGAAACTCACGTTTATATTTACATGTACTATATTTATTTGAAATTGAGTCAAATATGGACCTTTCAAATGAAGTAATATTAAAAATACGGTGTATTCAATTTTGTCATATCAGTATGTTAAGGACGAAACTTCTAAATCCCAATTGTGTAATGTTAAATTCATGATTATGTACTTTTCTCAACCATAAATTGATTTCATCTCAATCAATGCTTGAAACTTATAAGGGGCATATTTGCATTTATAATATTTAATTCAATTTTTTAACGTTAGATTTACTTTATCTCAATTGTTTAATGTTAAAATTATGGCTATCGATTTTTGTCAACCATAGATAGACTATTTGTTTGATAAGAATAGAAATTGAGGTTTATATTTAAATATCCTATATTTATTTGAATTTGAGTCAAATATGGACCATTCAAATGAACTAATATTAACAATACGGTGTATTCAATTTTGTCATATAAGTATGTTAAGGTCGAATCTTCTAATTCCCAATTTTGTAATGTTAAATTCATGATTATAGACTTTTCTCAACCATAAATTGACTTCATATCAATAAATGGTTGAAACATATAAGGTGCATATTTTCATTTGTATTATTTAATTCAATTTTTTAACCTTAGGTTTAATTTAACTCAATTATTAATGTTAAAATTATAGCTATCGAATTTTTTCAAAGATATATCGACTATTTATTTGATAATAATAGAAACTAACGTTTATATTTACATATAGTATATTTATTTGAATTTGAATCAAATAGGGACCATTCAAATGAACTAATATTATGAATACGGTGTATTCAATTTTGTCATATCAGTATGTTAGGGTCGAATCTTCTAAATCCCAATTGTGTAATGTTAAATTCATGATTATAGACTTTTCTCAACCATAAATTGACTTCATATCAATCAATGGTTGAAATTGTAAGGGTAATATTTGAATTTGTAATATTTAATTCAATATTTTAACGTTAGATTTACTTTCTCTCAATTGGTTAATGTTAAAATTATGGCTATCGATTTTTGTGAACCATAGATAGACTATTTATTTGATAAGAATAGAAATAGAGGTGTATATTTATATATACTATATTTATTTGAATTTGAGTCAATTTTTTAACCTTTGGTTTAATTTAACTCAATTATTTAAAGTTAAAATTATAGCTATCGGATTTTTTCAAAGATAGATCGACTATTTATTTGATAATAATAGAAACTAACGTTTAAATTTACATATACTATATTTATATGAAATTGAGTCAAATATGGACCATTCAAATGAACTAATATTAACAATACGGTGTATTCAATTTTGTCATATCAGTATGTTAAGGTCGAAACTTCGAAATCCCAATTGTGTAATGTTAAATTCATGATTATGTACTTTTCTCAACCATAAATTGACTTCATATCAATCAATGTTTGAAACTTATAAGGTGCATATTTTCATTTGTATTATTTAATTCAATTTTTTAACCTTAGGTTTAATTTAACTCAATTATTAATGTTTAAATTATAGCTATCGAATTTTTTCAAAGATAGATCGATTATTTATTTGATAATAATAGAAATTAACGTTTATATTTACATATAATATATTTATTTGAATTTGAATCAAATATGGACCATTCCAATGAACTAATATTAACAATACGGTGTATTCAATTTTGTCATATCAGTATGTTAAGGTCGAATCTTCTAAATCCCAATTGTGTAATGTTAAATTCATGATTATAGACTTTTCTCAACCATAAATTGACTTCATATCAATCAATGGTTGAAACATATAAGGTGAATATTTGCATTTGTGTTATTTAATTCAATTTTTTAACCTTTGGTTTACTTTAACTCAATTATTTAAAGTTAAAATTATAGCTATCGGATTTTTTCAAAGATATATCGACTATTTATTTGATAATAATAGAAACTAACGTTTAAATTTACATATACTATATTTATTTGAATTTGAGTCAAATATGGACCATTCAAATGAACTAATATTAACAATACGGTGTATTCAATTTTGTCATATCAGTATCTTAAGGTCGAATCTTCTAATTCCTAATTGTGTAATGTTAAATTCATGATTATGGACTTTTCTCAACCATAAATTGACTTCATATCAATAAATGGTTGAAACATATAAGGTGCATATTTGCATTTGTATTATTTAATTCAATTTTTTAACTTTAGGTTTAATTTAACTCAATTATTTAATGTTAAAATTATAGCTATCGAATTTTTTCAAAGATAGATCGACTATTTATTTGATAATAATAGAAACTAACGTTTATATTTACATATACTATATTTATTTGAATTTGAATCAAATATGGACCATTGAATTGAACTAATATTAACAATACGGTGTATTCAATTTTGTCATATCAGTATGTTAAGGTCGAATCTTCTAAATCCCAATTGTGTAATGTTAAATTCATGATTATAGACTTTTCTCAACCATAAATTGACTTCATATCAATCAATGGTTGAAATTATAAGGGTAATATTGGCATTTGTAATATTTAATTCAATATTTTAACGTTATATTTACTTTCTCTCAATTGTTTAATGTTAAAATTATGGCTATCGATTTTTGTGAACCATAGATAGACTATTTATTTGATAAGAATAGAAATTGAGGTGTATATTTACATATACTATATTTATTTGAATTTGAGTCAAATATGTACCATTCAAATGAACTAATATTAACAATACGGTGTATTCAATTTTGTCATATCAGTATCTTAAGGTCGAATCTTCTAATTCCGAATTGTGTAATGTTCAATTCATGATTATGGACTTTTCTCAACCATAAATTGACTTCATATAAATAAATGGTTGAAACATATAAGGTGCATATTTGCATTTGTATTATTTAATTCAATTTTTTAATCTTAGGTTTAATTTAACTCAATTATTTAATGTTAAAATTATAGCTATCGAACTTTTTCAAAGATAGATCGACTATTTATTTGATAATAATAGAAACTAAAGTTTATATTTACATATACTATATTTATTTGAATTTGAGTCAAATATGGACCATTCAAATGAACTAATATTACAAATATGGTGTATTCAATTTTGTCATATCAGTATGTTAAGGTCGAAACTTCTAAATCCCAATTGTGTAATGTTAAATTCATGATTATGTACTTTTCTCAACCATACATTGACTTCATATCAATCAATGCTTGAAACTTATAAGGGGCACATTTGCATTTGTAATATTTAATTTAATTTTTTAACGTTATATTTACTTTATCTCAAATGTTGAATGTTAAAATTATGGCTATCGATTTTTGTCAACCATAGATAGATTATTTATTTGATAATAATAGTAAATAACGTTTATATTTACATATACTATATTTATTTGAATTTGTGTCAAATATGGAACATTCAAATGAACTAATATTAACAATACGGTGTATTCAATTTTGTCATATTAGTATGTTAAGGTCGAATCTTCTAAATCCCAATTCTGTAATGTTAAATTCATGATTATGAACTTTTCTCAACCATAAATTGACTTCATATCAATAAATGGTTGAAACATATAAGGTGCATATTTGCATTTGTGTTATTTAATTCAATTTGTTAACCTTTGGTTTAATTTAACTCAATTATTTAATGTTAAAATTATGGCTATCGATTTTTGTCAACCATAGATAGATTATTTATTTGATAATAATAGTAAATAACGTTTATATTTACATATACTATATTTATTTGAATTTGAGTCAAATATGGAACATTCAAATGAACTAATATTAACAATACGGTGTATTCCATTTTGTCATATTAGTATGTTAAGGTCGAATCTTCTAAATCGCAATTGTGTAATGGTAAATTCATGATTATGGACTTTTCTCAACCATAAATTGACTTCATATCAATAAATGGTTGAAACATATAAGGTGCATATTTGCATTTGTGTTATTTAATTCAATTTTTTAACCTTTGGTTTAATTTAATTCAATTATTTAAAGTTAAAATTATAGCTATCGGATTTTTTCAAAGATAGATCGACTATTTATTTGATAATAATAGAAACTAACGTTTAAATTTACATATACTATATTTATTTGAAATTGAGTCAAATATGGACCATTCAAATGAACTAATATTAACAATACGGTGTATTCAATTTTGTCATATCAGTATGTTAAGGTCGAAACTTCTAAATCCCAATTGTGTAATGTTAAATTCATGATTATGTACTTTTCTCAACCATAAATTGACTTCATATCAATCAATGCTTGAAACTTATAAGGTGCATATTTTCATTTGTATTATTTAATTCAATTTTTTAACCTTAGGTTTAATTTAACTCAATTATTAATGTTAAAATTATGGCTCTCGATTTTTGTCAACCATAGATAGACTATTTATTTGATAAGAATAGAAATTGAGGTTTATATTTAAATATCCTATATTTATTTGAATTTGAGTCAAATATGGACCAATAGAATGAACTAATATTAACAATACGGTGTATTCAATTTTGTCATATAAGTATGTTAAGGTCGAATCTTCTAATTCCCAATTGTGTAATGTTAAATTCATGATTATAGACTTTTCTCAACCATAAATTGACTTCATATCAATAAATGGTTGAAACATATAAGGTGCATATTTTCATTTGTATTATTTAATTCAATTTTTTAACCTTACGTTTAATTTAACTCAATTATTAATGTTAAAATTATAGCTATTGAATTTTTTCAAAGATAGATCGACTATTTATTTGATAATAATAGAAACTAACGTTTATATTTACATATACTATATTTATTTGCATTTGAATCAAATATGGACCATTCAAATGAACTAATATTAACAATACGTTGTATTCAATTTTGTCATATCAGTATGTTAAGGTCGAATCTTCTAAATCCCAATTGTGTAATGTTAAATTCATGATTATAGACTTTTCTCAACCATAAATTGACTTCATATCAATCAATGGTTGAAATTATAAGGGTAATATTTGCATTTGTAATATTTAATTCAATATTTTAACGTTAGATTTACTTTCTCTCAATTGTTTAATGTTAAAATTATGGCTATCGATTTTTGTGAACCATAGAAATACTATTTATTTGATAAGAATAGAAATTGAGGTATATATTTACATATACTATATTTATTTGAATTTGAGTCAAATATGGACCATTCAAATTAACTAATATTAACAATACGGTGTATTCAATTTTGTCATATCAGTATCTTAAGGTCGAATCTTCTAATTCCCAATTGTGTAATGTTAAATTCATGATTATGGACTTTTCTCAACCATAAATTGACTTCATATCAATAAATGGTTGAAACATATAAGGTGCATATTTGCATTTGTGTTATTTAATTCAATTTTTTAACTTTAGGTTTAATTTAACTCAATTATTTAATGTTAAAATTATAGCTATCGAACTTTTTCAAAGATAGATCGACTATTTATTTGATAATAATAGAAACTCACGTTTATATTTACATATACTATATTTATTTGAAATTGAGTCAAATATGGACCTTTCAAATGAACTAATATTAACAATACGGTGTATTCAATTTTGTCATATCAGTATGTTAAGGTCGAAACTTCTAAATCCCAATTGTGTAATGTTAAATTCATGATTATAGACTTTTCTCAACCATAAATTGACTTCATATCAATCAATGGTTGAAATTATAAGGGTAATATTTGAATTTGTAATATTTAATTCAATATTTTAACGTTAGATTTACTTTCTCTCAATTGGTTAATGTTAAAATTATGGCTATCGATTTTTGTCAACCATAGATAGACTATTTATTTGATAAGAATAGAAATTGAGGTTTATATTTAAATATCCTATATTTATTTGAATTTGAGTCAAATATGGACCATTCAAATGAACTAATATTAACAATACGGTGTATTCAATTTTGTCATATAAGTATGTTAAGGTCGAATCTTCTAATTCCCAATTGTGTAATGTTAAATTCATGATTATAGACTTTTCTCAACCATAAATTGACTTCATATCAATCAATGGTTGAAATTATAAGGGTAATATTTGAATTTGTAATATTTAATTCAATATTTTAACGTTAGATTTACTTTCTCTCAATTGGTTAATGTTAAAATTATGGCTATCGATTTTTGTGAACCATAGATAGACTATTTATTTGATAAGAATAGAAATTGAGGTGTATATTTACATATACTATATTTATTTGAATTTGAGTCAAATATGGATCATTCAAATGAACTAATATTAACAATACGGTGTATTCAATTTTGTCATATTAGTATGTTAAGGTCGAATCTTCTAAATCCCAATTCTGTAATGTAAATTCATGATTATGGACTTTTCTCAACCATAAATTGACTTCATATCAATAAATGGTTGAAACATATAAGGTGCATATTTGCATTTGTGTTATTTAATTCAATTTTTTAACCTTTGGTTTAATTTAACTCAATTATTTAAAGTTAAAATTATAGCTATCGGATTTTTTCAAAGATAGATCGACTATTTATTTGATAATAATAGAAACTAACGTTTAAATTTACATATACTATATTTATTTGAAATTGAGTCAAATATGGACCATTCAAATGAACTAATATTAACAATACGGTGTATTCAATTTTGTCATATCAGTATGTTAAGGTCGAAACTTCTAAATCCCAATTGTGCAATGTTAAATTCATGATTATGTACTTTTCTCAACCATAAATTGACTTCATATCAATCAATGCTTGAAACTTATAAGGTGCATATTTTCATTTGTATTATTTAATTCAATTTTTTAACCTTAGGTTTAATTTAACTCAATTATTAATGTTAAAATATTGGCTCTCGATTTTTGTCAACCATAGATAGACTATTTATTTGATAAGAATAGAAATTGAGGTTTATATTTAAATATCCTATATTTATTTGAATTTGAGTCAAATATGGACCAATAGAATGAACTAATATTAACAATACGGTGTATTCAATTTTGTCATATAAGTATGTTAAGGTCGAATCTTCTAATTCCCAATTGTGTAATGTTAAATTCATGATTATAGACTTTTCTCAACCATAAATTGACTTCATATCAATAAATGGTTGAAACATATAATGTGCATATTTTCATTTGTATTATTTAATTCAATTTTTTAACCTTACGTTTAATTTAACTCAATTATTAATGTTAAAATTATAGCTATTGAATTTTTTCAAAGATAGATCGACTATTTATTTGATAATAATAGAAACTAACGTTTATATTTACATATACTATATTTATTTGCATTTGAATCAAATATGGACCATTCAAATGAACTAATATTAACAATACGGTGTATTCAATTTTGTCATATCAGTATTTTAAGGTCGAATCTTCTAAATCCCAATTGTGTAATGTTAAATTCATGATTATAGACTTTTCTCAACCATAAATTGACTTCATATCAATCAATGGTTGAAATTATAAGGGTAATATTTGCATTTGTAATATTTAATTCAATATTTTAACGTTATATTTACTTTCTCTCAATTGTTTAATGTTAAAATTATGGCTATCGATTTTTGTGAACCATAGAAATACTATTTATTTGATAAGAATAGAAATTGAGGTATATATTTACATATACTATATTTATTTGAATTTGAGTCAAATATGGACCATTCAAATGAACTAATATTAACAATACGGTGTATTCAATTTTGTCATATCAGTATCTTAAGGTCGAATCTTCTAATTCCCAATTGTGTAATGTTAAATTCATGATTATGGACTTTTCTCAACCATAAATTGAATTCATATCAATAAATGGTTGAAACATATAAGGTGCATATTTGCATTTGTGTTATTTAATTCAATTTTTTAACTTTAGGTTTAATTTAACTCAATTATTTAATGCTAAAATTATAGCTATCGAACTTTTTCAAAGATAGATCGACTATTTATTTGATAATAATAGAAACTAATTTTATATTTACATATACTATATTTATTTGAATTTGAATCAAATATGGACCATTCAAATGAACTAATATTATGAATACGGTGTATTCAATTTTGTCATATCAGTATGTTAAGGTCGAATCTTCTAAATCCCAATTGTGTAATGTTAAATTCATGATTATAGACTTTTCTCAACCATAAATTGACTTCATATCAATCAATGGTTGAAATTATAAGGGTAATATTTGAATTTGTAATATTTAATTCAATATTTTAACGTTAGATTTACTTTCTCTCAATTGGTTAATGTTAAAATTATGGCTATCGATTTTTGTGAACCATAGATAGACTATTTATTTGATAAGAATAGAAATTGAGGTGTATATTTACATATACTATATTTATTTGAATTTGAGTCAAATATGAACCATTCAAATGAACTAATATTAACAATACGGTGTATTCAATTTTGTCATATTAGTATGTTAAGGTCGAATCTTCTAAATCCCAATTCTGTAATGTAAATTCATGATTAAGGACTTTTCTCAACCATAAATTGACTTCATATCAATAAATGGTTGAAACATATAAGGTGCATATTTGCATTTGTGTTATTTAATTCAATTTTTTAACCTTTGGTTTAATTTAACTCAATTATTTAAAGTTAAAGTTATAGCTATCGGATTTTTTCAAAGATAGATCGACTATTTATTTGATAATAATAGAAACTAACGTTTAAATTTACATATACTATATTTATTTGAAATTGAGTCAAATATGGACCATTCAAATGAACTAATATTAACAATACAGTGTATTCAATTTTGTCATATCAGTATGTTAAGGTCGAAACTTCTAAATCCCAATTGTGTAATTTTAAATTCATGATTATGTACTTTTCTCAACCATAAATTGACTTCATATCAATCAATGTTTGAAACTTATAAGGTGCATATTTTCATTTGTATTATTTAATTCAATTTTTTAACCTTAGGTTTAATTTAACTCAATTATTAATGTTTAAATTATAGCTATCGAATTTTTTTAAAGATAGATCGATTATTTATTTGATAATAATAGAAATTAACGTTTATATTTACATATAATATATTTATTTGAATTTGAATCAAATATGGACCATTCAAATGAACTAATATTAATAATACGGTGTATTCAATTTTGTCATATCAGTATGTTAAGGTCGAATCTTCTAAATCCCAATTGTGTAATGTTAAATTCATGATTATAGACTTTTCTCAACCATAAATTGACTTCATATCAATCAATGGTTGAAACATATAAGGTGAATATTTGCATTTGTGTTATTTAATTCAATTTTTTAACCTTTGGTTTACTTTAACTCAATTATTTAAAGTTAAAGTTATAGCTATCGGATTTTTTCAAAGATAGATCGACTATTTATTTGATAATAATAGAAACTAACGTTTAAATTTACATATACTATATTTATTTGAAATTGAGTCAAATATGGACCATTCAAATGAACTAATATTAACAATACAGTGTATTCAATTTTGTCATATCAGTATGTTAAGGTCGAAACTTCTAAATCCCAATTGTGTAATTTTAAATTCATGATTATGTACTTTTCTCAACCATAAATTGACTTCATATCAATCAATGTTTGAAACTTATAAGGTGCATATTTTCATTTGTATTATTTAATTCAATTTTTTAACCTTAGGTTTAATTTAACTCAATTATTAATGTTTAAATTATAGCTATCGAATTTTTTCAAAGATAGATCGATTATTTATTTGATAATAATAGAAATTAACGTTTATATTTACATATAATATATTTATTTGAATTTGAATCAAATATGGACCATTCAAATGAACTAATATTAATAATACGGTGTATTCAATTTTGTCATATCAGTATGTTAAGGTCGAATCTTCTAAATCCCAATTGTGTAATGTTAAATTCATGATTATAGACTTTTCTCAACCATAAATTGACTTCATATCAATCAATGGTTGAAACATATAAGGTGAATATTTGCATTTGTGTTATTTAATTCAATTTTTTAACCTTTGGTTTACTTTAACTCAATTATTTAAAGTTAAAATTATAGCTATCGGATTTTTTCAAAGATAGATCGACTATTTATTTGATAATAATAGAAACTAACGTTTAAATTTACATATACTATATTTATTTGAATTTGAGTCAAATATGGACCATTCAAATGAACTAATATTAACAATACGGTGTATTCAATTTTGTCATATCAGTATCTTAAGGTCGAAACTTCTAAATCCCAATTGTGTAATGTTAAATTCATGATTATGTACTTTTCTCAACCATAAATTGACTTCATATCAATCAATGCTTGAAACTTATAAGGTGCATATTTTCATTTGTATTATTTAATTCAATTTTTTAACCTTAGGTTTAGTTTAACTCAATTATTAATGTTAAAATTATGGCTCTCGATTTTTGTCAACCATAGATAGACTATTTATTTGATAAGAATAGAAATTGAGGTTTATATTTAAATATCCTATATTTATTTGAATTTGAGTCAAATATGGACCAATAGAATGAACTAATATTAACAATACGGTGTATTCAATTTTGTCATATAAGTATGTTAAGGTCGAATCTTCTAATTCCCAATTGTTTAATGTTAAATTCATGATTATAGACTTTTCTCAACCATAAATTGACTTCATATCAATAAATGGTTGAAACATATAAGGTGCATATTTTCATTTGTATTATTTAATTCAATTTTTTAACCTTACGTTTAATTTAACTCAATTATTAATGTTAAAATTATAGCTATTGAATTTTTTCAAAGATAGATCGACTATTTATTTGATAATAATAGAAACTAACGTTTATATTTACATATACTATATTTATTTGCATTTGAATCAAATATGGACCATTCAAATGAACTAATATTAACAATACGGTGTATTCAATTTTGTCATATCAGTATGTTAAGGTCGAATCTTCTAAATCCCAATTGTGTAATGTTAAATTCATGATTATAGACTTTTCTCAACCATAAATTGACTTCATATCAATGAATGGTTGAAATTATAAGGGTAATATTTGCATTTGTAATATTTAATTCAATATTTTAACGTTAGATTTACTTTCTCTCAATTGTTTAATGTTAAAATTATGGCTATCGATTTTTGTGAACCATAGAAATACTATTTATTTGATAAGAATAGAAATTGAGGTATATATTTACATATACTATATTTATTTGAATTTGAGTCAAATATGGACCATTCAAATGAACTAATATTAACAATACGGTGTATTCAATTTTGTCATATCAGTATCTTAAGGTCGAATCTTCTAATTCCCAATTGTGTAATGTTAAATTCATGATTATGGACTTTTCTCAACCATAAATTGACTTCATATCAATAAATGGTTGAAACATATAAGGTGCATATTTGCATTTGTGTTATTTAATTCAATTTTTTAACTTTAGGTTTAATTTAACTCAATTATTTAATGCTAAAATTATAGCTATCGAACTTTTTCAAAGATAGATCGACTATTTATTTGATAATAATAGAAACTCACGTTTATATTTACATATACTATTTTTATTTGAAATTGAGTCAAATATGGACCTTTCAAATGAACTAATATTAACAATACGGTGTATTCAATTTTGTCATATCAGTATGTTAAGGTCGAAACTTCTAAATCCCAATTGTGTAATGTTAAATTCATGATTATGTACTTTTCTCAACCATAAATTGATTTCATATCAATCAATGCTTGAAACTTATAAGGGGCATATTTGCATTTATAATATTTAATTCAATTTTTTAACGTTAGATTTACTTTATCTCAATTGTTTAATGTTAAAATTATGGCTATCGATTTTTGTCAACCATAGATAGACTATTTATCTGATAAGAATAGAAATTGAGGTTTATATTTAAATATCCTATATGTATTTGAATTTGAGTCAAATATGGACCATTCAAATGAACTAATATTAACAATACGGTGTATTCAATTTTGTCATATAAGTATGTTAAGGTCGAATTTTCTAATTCCCAATTGTGTAATGTTAAATTCATGATTATAGACATTTCTCAACCATAAATTGACTTCATATCAATAAATGGTTGAAACATATAAGGTGCATATTTTCATTTGTATGATTTAATTCAATTTTTTAACCTTAGGTTTAATTTAACTCAATTATTAATGTTAAAATTATAGCTATCGAATTTTTTCAAAGATAGATCGACTATTTATTTGATAATAATAGAAACTAACGTTTATATTTACATATACTATATTTATTTGAATTTGAATCAAATATGGACCATTCAAATGAACTAATATTATGAATACGGTGTATTCAATTTTGTCATATCAGTATGTTAAGGTCGAATCTTCTAAATCCCAATTGTGTAATGTTAAATTCATGATTATAGACTTTTCTCAACCATAAATTGACTTCATATCAATCAATGGTTGAAATTATAAGGGTAATATTTGAATTTGTAATATTTAATTCAATATTTTAACGTTAGATTTACTTTCTCTCAATTGGTTAATGTTAAAATTATGGCTATCGATTTTTGTGAACCATAGATAGACTATTTATTTGATAAGAATAGAAATTGAGGTGTATATTTACATATACTATATTTATTTGAATTTGAGTCAAATATGGACCATTCAAATGAACTAATATTAACAATACGGTGTATTCAATTTTGTCATATTAGTATGTTAAGGTCGAATCTTCTAAATCCCAATTCTGTAATGTAAATTCATGATTATGGACTTTTCTCAACCATAAATTGACTTCATATCAATAAATGGTTGAAACATATAAGGTGCATATTTGCATTTGTGTTATTTAATTCAATTTTTTAACCTTTGGTTTAATTTAACTCAATTATTTAAAGTTAAAGTTATAGCTATCGGATTTTTTCAAAGATAGATCGACTATTTATTTGATAATAATAGAAACTAACGTTTAAATTTACATATACTATATTTATTTGAAATTGAGTCAAATATGGACCATTCAAATGAACTAATATTAACAATACAGTGTATTCAATTTTGTCATATCAGTATGTTAAGGTCGAAACTTCTAAATCCCAATTGTGTAATGTTAAATTCATGATTATGTACTTTTCTCAACCATAAATTGACTTCATATCAATCAATGTTTGAAACTTATAAGGTGCATATTTTCATTTGTATTATTTAATTCAATTTTTTAACCTTAGGTTTAATTTAACTCAATTATTAATGTTTAAATTATAGCTATCGAATATTTTCAAAGATAGATCGATTATTTAATTGATAATAATAGAAATTAACGTTTATATTTACATATAATATATTTATTTGAATTTGAATCAAATATGGACCATTCAAATGAACTAATATTAATAATACGGTGTATTCAATTTTGTCATATCAGTATGTTAAGGTCGAATATTCTAAATCCCAATTGTGTAATGTTAAATTCATGATTATAGACTTTTCTCAACCATAAATTGACTTCATATCAATCAATGGTTGAAACATATAAGGTGAATATTTGCATTTGTGTTATTTAATTCAATTTTTTAACCTTTGGTTTACTTTAACTCAATTATTTAAAGTTAAAATTATAGCTATCGGATTTTTTCAAAGATAGATCGACTATTTATTTGATAATAATAGAAACTAACGTTTAAATTTACATATACTATATTTATTTGAATTTGAGTCAAATATGGACCATTCAAATGAACTAATATTAACAATACGGTGTATTCAATTTTGTCATATCAGTATCTTAAGGTCGAATCTTCTAATTCCCAATTGTGTAATGTTAAATTCATGATTATGGACTTTTCTCAACCATAAATTGACTTCATATCAATAAATGGTTGAAACATATAAGGTGCATATTTGCATTTGTATTATTTAATTCAATTTTTTAACTTTAGGTTTAATTTAACTCAATTATTTAATGTTAAAATTATAGCTATCGAATTTTTTCAAAGATAGATCGACTATTTATTTGATAATAATAGAAACTAACGTTTATATTCAAATATCCTATATTTATTTGAATTTGAGTCAAATATGGACCATTCAAATGAACTAATATTAACAATACGGTGTATTCAATTTTGTCATATAAGTATGTTAAGGTCGAATCTTCTAATTCCCAATTGTGTAATGTTAAATTCATGATTATAGACTTTTCTCAACCATAAATTGACTTCATATCAATAAATGGTTGAAACATATAAGGTGCATATTTTCATTTGTATTATTTAATTCAATTTTTTAACCTTAGGTTTAATTTAACTCAATTATTAATGTTAAAATTATAGCTATCGAATTTTTTCAAAGATAGATCGACTATTTATTTGATAATAATAGAAACTAACGTTTATATTTACATATACTATATTTATTTGAATTTGAATCAAATATGGACCATTCAAATGAACTAATATTATGAATACGGTGTATTCAATTTTGTCATATCAGTATGTTAAGGTCGAATCTTCTAAATCCCAATTGTGTAATGTTAAATTCATGATTATAGACTTTTCTCAACCATAAATTGACTTCATATCAATCAATGGTTGAAATTATAAGGGTAATATTTGAATTTGTAATATTTAATTCAATATTTTAACGTTAGATTTACTTTCTCTCAATTGGTTAATGTTAAAATTATGGCTATCGATTTTTGTGAACCATAGATAGACTATTTATTTGATAAGAATAGAAATTGAGGTGTATATTTACATATACTATATTTATTTGAATTTGAGTCAAATATGGACCATTCAAATGAACTAATACTAACAATACGGTGTATTCAATTTTGTCATATTAGTATGTTAAGGTCGAATCTTCTAAATCCCAATTCTGTAATGTAAATTCATGATTAAGGACTTTTCTCAACCATAAATTGACTTCATATCAATAAATGGTTGAAACATATAAGGTGCATATTTGCATTTGTGTTATTTAATTCAATTTTTTAACCTTTGGTTTAATTTAACTCAATTATTTAATGTTAAAGTTATAGCTATCGGATTTTTTCAAAGATAGATCGGCTATTTATTTGATAATAATAGAAACTAACGTTTAAATTTACATATACTATATTTATTTGAAATTGAGTCAAATATGGACCATTCAAATGAACTAATATTAACAATACAGTGTATTCAATTTTGTCATATCAGTATGTTAAGGTCCAAACTTCTAAATCCCAATTGTGTAATTTTAAATTCATGATTATGTACTTTTCTCAACCATAAATTGACTTCATATCAATCAATGTTTGAAACTTATAAGGTGCATATTTTCATTTGTATTATTTAATTCAATTTTTTAACCTTAGGTTTAATTTAACTCAATTATTAATGTTTAAATTATAGCTATCGAATTTTTTCAAAGATAGATCGATTATTTATTTCATAATAATAGAAATTAACGTTTATATTTACATATAATATATTTATTTGAATTTGAATCAAATATGGACCATTCAAATGAACTAATATTAATAATACGGTGTATTCAATTTTGTCATATCAGTATGTTAAGGTCGAATCTTCTAAATCCCAATTGTGTAATGTTAAATTCATGATTATAGACTTTTCTCAACCATAAATTGACTTCATATCAATCAATGGTTGAAACATATAAGGTGAATATTTGCATTTGTGTTATTTAATTCAATTTTTTAACCTTTGGTTTACTTTAACTCAATTATTTAAAGTTAAAATTATAGCTATCGGATTTTTTCAAAGATAGATCGACTATTTATTTGATAATAATAGAAACTAACGTTTAAATTTACATATACTATATTTATTTGAATTTGAGTCAAATATGGACCATTCAAATGAACTAATATTAACAATACGGTGTATTCAATTTTGTCATATCAGTATCTTAAGGTCGAAACTTCTAAATCCCAATTGTGTAATGTTAAATTCATGATTATGTACTTTTCTCAACCATAAATTGACTTCATATCAATCAATGCTTGAAACTTATAAGGTGCATATTTTCATTTGTATTATTTAATTCAATTTTTTAACCTTAGGTTTAATTTAACTCAATTATTAATGTTAAAATATTGGCTCTCGATTTTTGTCAACCATAGATAGACTATTTATTTGATAAGAATAGAAATTGAGGTTTATATTTAAATATCCTATATTTATTTGAATTTGAGTCAAATATGGACCAATAGAATGAACTAATATTAACAATACGGTGTATTCAATTTTGTCATATAATTATGTTAAGGTCGAATCTTCTAATTCCCAATTGTGTAATGTTAAATTCATGATTATAGACTTTTCTCAACCATAAATTGACTTCATATCAATAAATGGTTGAAACATATAAGGTGCATATTTTCATTTGTATTATTTAATTCAATTTTTTAACCTTAGGTTTAATTTAACTCAATTATTAATGTTAAAATTATAGCTATCGAATTTTTTCAAAGATAGATCGACTATTTATTTGATAATAATAGAAACTAACGTTTATATTTACATATACTATATTTATTTGAATTTGAATCAAATATGGACCATTGAAATGAACTAATATTATGAATACGGTGTATTCAATTTTGTCATATCAGTATGTTAAGGTCGAATCTTCTAAATCCCAATTGTGTAATGTTAAATTCATGATTATAGACTTTTCTCAACCATAAATTGACTTCATATCAATCAATGGTTGAAATTATAAGGGTAATATTTGAATTTGTAATATTTAATTCAATATTTTAACGTTAGATTTACTTTCTCTCAATTGGTTAATGTTAAAATTATGGCTATCGATTTTTGTGAACCATAGATAGACTATTTATTTGATAAGAATAGAAATTGAGGTGTATATTTACATATACTATATTTATTTGAATTTGAGTCAAATATGGACCATTCAAATGAACTAATACTAACAATACGGTGTATTCAATTTTGTCATATTAGTATGTTAAGGTCGAATCTTCTAAATCCCAATTCTGTAATGTAAATTCATGATTAAGGACTTTTCTCAACCATAAATTGACTTCATATCAATAAATGGTTGAAACATATAAGGTGCATATTTGCATTTGTGTTATTTAATTCAATTTTTTAACCTTTGGTTTAATTTAACTCAATTATTTAAAGTTAAAGTTATAGCTATCGGATTTTTTCAAAGATAGATCGACCATTTATTTGATAATAATAGAAACTAACGTTTAAATTTACATATACTATATTTATTTGAAATTGAGTCAAATATGGACCATTCAAATGAACTAATATTAACAATACAGTGTATTCAATTTTGTCATATCAGTATGTTAAGGTCGAAACTTCTAAATCCCAATTGTGTAATTTTAAATTCATGATTATGTACTTTTCTCAACCATAAATTGACTTCATATCAATCAATGTTTGAAACTTATAAGGTGCATATTTTCATTTGAATTATTTAATTCAATTTTTTAACCTTAGGTTTAATTTAACTCAATTATTAATGTTTAAATTATAGCTATCGAATTTTTTCAAAGATAGATCGATTATTTATTTGATAATAATAGAAATTAACGTTTATATTTACATATAATATATTTATTTGAATTTGAATCAAATATGGACCATTCAAATGAACTAATATTAATAATACGGTGTATTCAATTTTGTCATATCAGTATGTTAAGGTCGAATCTTCTAAATCCCAATTGTGTAATGTTAAATTCATGATTATAGACTTTTCTCAACCATAAATTGACTTCATATCAATCAATGGTTGAAACATATAAGGTGAATATTTGCATTTGTGTTATTTAATTCAATTTTTTAACCTTTGGTTTACTTTAACTCAATTATTTAAAGTTAAAATTATAGCTATCGGATTTTTTCAAAGATAGATCGACTATTTATTTGATAATAATAGAAACTAACGTTTAAATTTACATATACTATATTTATTTGAATTTGAGTCAAATATGGACCATTCAAATGAACTAATATTAACAATACGGTGTATTCAATTTTGTCATATCAGTATCTTAAGGTCGAAACTTCTAAATCCCAATTGTGTAATGTTAAATTCATGATTATGTACTTTTCTCAACCATAAATTGACTTCATATCAATCAATGCTTGAAACTTATAAGGTGCATATTTTCATTTGTATTATTTAATTCAATTTTTTAACCTTAGGTTTAATTTAACTCAATTATTAATGTTAAAATTATGGCTCTCGATTTTTGTCAACCATAGATAGACTATTTATTTGATAAGAATAGAAATTGAGGTTTATATTTAAATATCCTATATTTATTTGAATTTGAGTCAAATATGGACCAATAGAATGAACTAATATTAACAATACGGTGTATTCAATTTTGTCATATAAGTATGTTAAGGTCGAATCTTCTAATTCCCAATTGTGTAATGTTAAATTCATGATTATAGACTTTTCTCAACCATAAATTGACTTCATATCAATAAATGGTTGAAACATATAAGGTGCATATTTTCATTTGTATTATTCAATTCAATTTTTTAACCTTACGTTTAATTTAACTCAATTATTAATGTTAAAATTATAGCTATTGAATTTTTTGAAAGATAGATCGACTATTTATTTGATAATAATAGAAACTAACGTTTATATTTACATATACTATATTTATTTGCATTTGAATCAAATATGGACCATTCAAATGAACTAATATTAACAATACGGTGTATTCAATTTTGTCATATCAGTATGTTAAGGTCGAATCTTCTAAATCCCAATTGTGTAATGTTAAATTCATGATTATAGACTTTTCTCAACCATAAATTGACTTCATATCAATGAATGGTTGAAATTATAAGGGTAATATTTGCATTTGTAATATTTAATTCAATATTTTAACGTTAGATTTACTTTCTCTCAATTGTTTAATGTTAAAATTATGGCTATCGATTTTTGTGAACCATAGAAATACTATTTATTTGATAAGAATAGAAATTGAGGTATATATTTACATATACTATATTTATTTGAATTTGAGTCAAATATGGACCATTCAAATGAACTAATATTAACAATACGGTGTATTCAATTTTGTCATATCAGTATCTTAAGGTCGAATCTTCTAATTCCCAATTGTGTAATGTTAAATTCATGATTATGGACTTTTCTCAACCATAAATTGACTTCATATCAATAAATGGTTGAAACATATAAGGTGCAAATTTGCATTTGTGTTATTTAATTCAATTTTTTAACTTTAGGTTTAATTTAACTCAATTATTTAATGCTAAAATTATAGCTATCGAACTTTTTCAAAGATAGATCGACTATTTATTTGATAATAATAGAAACTCACGTTTATATTTACATATACTATTTTTATTTGAAATTGAGTCAAATATGGACCTTTCAAATGAACTAATATTAACAATACGGTGTATTCAATTTTGTCATATCAGTATGTTAAGGTCGAAACTTCTAAATCCCAATTGTGTAATGTTAAATTCATGATTATGTACTTTTCTCAACCATAAATTGATTTCATATCAATCAATGCTTGAAACTTATAAGGGGCATATTTGCATTTATAATATTTAATTCAATTTTTTAACGTTAGATTTACTTTATCTCAATTGTTTAATGTTAAAAGTATGGCTATCGATTTTTGTCAACCATAGATAGACTATTTATTTGATAAGAATAGAAATTGAGGTTTATATTTAAATATCCTTTATTTATTTGAATTTGAGTCAAATATGGACCATTCAAATGAACTAATATTAACAATACGGTGTATTCAATTTTGTCATATAAGTATGTTAAGGTCGAATTTTCTAATTCCCAATTGTGTAATGTTAAATTCATGATTATAGACTTTTCTCAACCATAAATTGACTTCATATCAATAAATGGTTGAAACATATAAGGTGCATATTTTCATTTGTATTATTTAATTCAATTTTTAACCTTAGGTTTAATTTAACTCAATTATTAATGTTAAAATTATAGCTATCGAATTTTTTCAAAGATAGATCGACTATTTATTTGATAATAATAGAAACTAACGTTTATATTTACATATACTATATTTATTTGAATTTGAATCAAATATGGACCATTCAAATGAACTAATATTATGAATACGGTGTATTCAATTTTGTCATATCAGTATGTTAAGGTCGAATCTTCTAAATCCCAATTGTGTAATGTTAAATTCATGATTATAGACTTTTCTCAACCATAAATTGACTTCATATCAATCAATGGTTGAAATTATAAGGGTAATATTTGAATTTGTAATATTTAATTCAATATTTTAACGTTAGATTTACTTTCTCTCAATTGGTTAATGTTAAAATTATGGCTATCGATTTTTGTGAACCATAGATAGACTATTTATTTGATAAGAATAGAAATTGAGGTGTATATTTACATATACTATATTTATTTGAATTTGAGTCAAATATGGACCATTCAAATGAACTAATATTAACAATACGGTGTATTCAATTTTGTCATATTAGTATGTTAAGGTCGAATCTTCTAAATCCCAATTCTGTAATGTAAATTCATGATTATGGACTTTTCTCAACCATAAATTGACTTCATATCAATAAATGGTTGAAACATATAAGGTGCATATTTGCATTTGTGTTATTTAATTCAATTTTTTAACCTTTGGTTTAATTTAACTCAATTATTTAAAGTTAAAGTTATAGCTATCGGATTTTTTCAAAGATAGATCGACTATTTATTTGATAATAATAGAAACTAACGTTTAAATTTACATATACTATATTTATTTGAAATTGAGTCAAATATGGACCATTCAAATGAACTAATATTAACAATACAGTGTATTCAATTTTGTCATATCAGTATGTTAAGGTCGAAACTTCTAAATCCCAATTGTGTAATGTTAAATTCATGATTATGTACTTTTCTCAACCATAAATTGACTTCATATCAATCAATGTTTGAAACTTATAAGGTGCATATTTTCATTTGTATTATTTAATTCAATTTTTTAACCTTAGGTTTAATTTAACTCAATTATTAATGTTTAAATTATAGCTATCGAATATTTTCAAAGATAGATCGATTATTTAATTGATAATAATAGAAATTAACGTTTATATTTACATATAATATATTTATTTGAATTTGAATCAAATATGGACCATTCAAATGAACTAATATTAATAATACGGTGTATTGAATTTTGTCATATCAGTATGTTAAGGTCGAATCTTCTAAATCCCAATTGTGTAATGTTAAATTCATGATTATAGACTTTTCTCAACCATAAATTGACTTCATATCAATCAATGGTTGAAACATATAAGGTGAATATTTGCATTTGTGTTATTTAATTCAATTTTTTAACCTTTGGTTTACTTTAACTCAATTATTTAAAGTTAAAATTATAGCTATCGGATTTTTTCAAAGATTGATCGACTATTTATTTGATAATAATAGAAACTAACGTTTAAATTTACATATACTATATTTATTTGAATTTGAGTCAAATATGGACCATTCAAATGAACTAATATTAACAATACGGTGTATTCAATTTTGTCATATCAGTATGTTAAGGTCGAAACTTCTAAATCCCAATTGTGTAATGTTAAATTCATGATTATGTACTTTTCTCAACCATAAATTGACTTCATATCAATCAATGCTTGAAACTTATAAGGTGCATATTTTCATTTGTATTATTTAATTCAATTTTTTAACCTTAGGTTTAATTTAACTCAATTATTAATGTTAAAATTATGGCTCTCGATTTTTGTCAACCATAGATAGACTATTTATTTGATAAGAATAGAAATTGAGGTTTATATTTAAATATCCTATATTTATTTGAATTTGAGTCAAATATGGACCAATAGAATGAACTAATATTAACAATACGGTGTATTCAATTTTGTCATATAAGTATGTTAAGGTCGAATCTTCTAATTCCTAATTGTGTAATGTTAAATTCATGATTATAGACTTTTCTCAACCATAAATTGACTTCATATCAATAAATGGTTGAAACATATAAGGTGCATATTTTCATTTGTATTATTTAATTCAATTTTTTAACCTTACGTTTAATTTAACTCAATTATTAATGTTAAAATTATAGCTATTGAATTTTTTGAAAGATAGATCGACTATTTATTTGATAATAATAGAAACTAACGTTTATATTTACATATACTATATTTATTTGCATTTGAATCAAATATGGACCATTCAAATGAACTAATATTAACAATACGGTGTATTCAATTTTGTCATATCAGTATGTTAAGGTCGAATCTTCTAAATCCCAATTGTGTAATGTTAAATTCATGATTATAGACTTTTCTCAACCATAAATTGACTTCATATCAATGAATGGTTGAAATTATAAGGGTAATATTTGCATTTGTAATATTTAATTCAATATTTTAACGTTAGATTTACTTTCTCTCAATTGTTTAATGTTAAAATTATGGCTATCGATTTTTGTGAACCATAGAAATACTATTTATTTGATAAGAATAGAAATTGAGGTATATATTTACATATACTATATTTATTTGAATTTGAGTCAAATATGGACCATTCAAATGAACTAATATTAACAATACGGTGTATTCAATTTTGTCATATCAGTATCTTAAGGTCGAATCTTCTAATTCCCAATTGTGTAATGTTAAATTCATGATTATGGACTTTTCTCAACCATAAATTGACTTCATATCAATAAATGGTTGAAACATATAAGGTGCATATTTGCATTTGTGTTATTTAATTCAATTTTTTAACTTTAGGTTTAATTTAACTCAATTATTTAATGCTAAAATTATAGCTATCGAACTTTTTCAAAGATAGATCGACTATTTATTTGATAATAATAGAAACTCACGTTTATATTTACATATACTATTTTTATTTGAAATTGAGTCAAATATGGACCTTTCAAATGAACTAATATTAACAATACGGTGTATTCAATTTTGTCATATCAGTATGTTAAGGTCGAAACTTCTAAATCCCAATTGTGTAATGTTAAATTCATGATTATGTACTTTTCTCAACCATAAATTGATTTCATATCAATCAATGCTTGAAACTTATAAGGGGCATATTTGCATTTATAATATTTAATTCAATTTTTTAACGTTAGATTTACTTTATCTCAATTGTTTAATGTTAAAAGTATGGCTATCGATTTTTGTCAACCATAGATAGACTATTTATTTGATAAGAATAGAAATTGAGGTTTATATTTAAATATCCTTTATTTATTTGAATTTGAGTCAAATATGGACCATTCAAATGAACTAATATTAACAATACGGTGTATTCAATTTTGTCATATAAGTATGTTAAGGTCGAATTTTCTAATTCCCAATTGTGTAATGTTAAATTCATGATTATAGACTTTTCTCAACCATAAATTGACTTCATATCAATAAATGGTTGAAACATATAAGGTGCATATTTTCATTTGTATTATTTAATTCAATTTTTAACCTTAGGTTTAATTTAACTCAATTATTAATGTTAAAATTATAGCTATCGAATTTTTTCAAAGATAGATCGACTATTTATTTGATAATTATAGAAACTAACGTTTATATTTACATATACTATATTTATTTGAATTTGAATCAAATATGGACCATTCAAATGAACTAATATTATGAATACGGTGTATTCAATTTTGTCATATCAGTATGTTAAGGTCGAATCTTCTAAATCCCAATTGTGTAATGTTAAATTCATGATTATAGACTTTTCTCAACCATAAATTGACTTCATATCAATCAATGGTTGAAATTATAAGGGTAATATTTGAATTTGTAATATTTAATTCAATATTTTAACGTTAGATTTACTTTCTCTCAATTGGTTAATGTTAAAATTATGGCTATCGATTTTTGTGAACCATAGATAGACTATTTATTTGATAAGAATAGAAATTGAGGTGTATATTTACATATACTATATTTATTTGAATTTGAGTCAAATATGGACCATTCAAATGAACTAATATTAACAATACGGTGTATTCAATTTTGTCATATTAGTATGTTAAGGTCGAATCTTCTAAATCCCAATTCTGTAATGTAAATTCATGATTATGGACTTTTCTCAACCATAAATTGACTTCATATCAATAAATGGTTGAAACATATAAGGTGCATATTTGCATTTGTGTTATTTAATTCAATTTTTTAACCTTTGGTTTAATTTAACTCAATTATTTAAAGTTAAAGTTATAGCTATCGGATTTTTTCAAAGATAGATCGACTATTTATTTGATAATAATAGAAACTAACGTTTAAATTTACATATACTATATTTATTTGAAATTGAGTCAAATATGGACCATTCAAATGAACTAATATTAACAATACAGTGTATTCAATTTTGTCATATCAGTATGTTAAGGTCGAAACTTCTAAATCCCAATTGTGTAATGTTAAATTCATGATTATGTACTTTTCTCAACCATAAATTGACTTCATATCAATCAATGTTTGAAACTTATAAGGTGCATATTTTCATTTGTATTATTTAATTCAATTTTTTAACCTTAGGTTTAATTTAACTCAATTATTAATGTTTAAATTATAGCTATCGAATATTTTCAAAGATAGATCGATTATTTAATTGATAATAATAGAAATTAACGTTTATATTTACATATAATATATTTATTTGAATTTGAATCAAATATGGACCATTCAAATGAACTAATATTAATAATACGGTGTATTGAATTTTGTCATATCAGTATGTTAAGGTCGAATCTTCTAAATCCCAATTGTGTAATGTTAAATTCATGATTATAGACTTTTCTCAACCATAAATTGACTTCATATCAATCAATGGTTGAAACATATAAGGTGAATATTTGCATTTGTGTTATTTAATTCAATTTTTTAACCTTTGGTTTACTTTAACTCAATTATTTAAAGTTAAAATTATAGCTATCGGATTTTTTCAAAGATAGATCGACTATTTATTTGATAATAATAGAAACTAACGTTTAAATTTACATATACTATATTTATTTGAATTTGAGTCAAATATGGACCATTCAAATGAACTAATATTAACAATACGGTGTATTCAATTTTGTCATATCAGTATCTTAAGGTCGAAACTTCTAAATCCCAATTGTGTAATGTTAAATTCATGATTATGTACTTTTCTCAACCATAAATTGACTTCATATCAATCAATGCTTGAAACTTATAAGGTGCATATTTTCATTTGTATTATTTAATTCAATTTTTTAACCTTAGGTTTAATTTAACTCAATTATTAATGTTAAAATTATGGCTCTCGATTTTTGTCAACCATAGATAGACTATTTATTTGATAAGAATAGAAATTGAGGTTTATATTTAAATATCCTATATTTATTTGAATTTGAGTCAAATATGGACCAATAGAATGAACTAATATTAACAATACGGTGTATTCAATTTTGTCATATAAGTATGTTAAGGTCGAATCTTCTAATTCCTAATTGTGTAATGTTAAATTCATGATTATAGACTTTTCTCAACCATAAATTGACTTCATATCAATAAATGGTTGAAACATATAAGGTGCATATTTTCATTTGTATTATTTAATTCAATTTTTTAACCTTACGTTTAATTTAACTCAATTATTAATGTTAAAATTATAGCTATTGAATTTTTTGAAAGATAGATCGACTATTTATTTGATAATAATAGAAACTAACGTTTATATTTACATATACTATATTTATTTGCATTTGAATCAAATATGGACCATTCAAATGAACTAATATTAACAATACGGTGTATTCAATTTTGTCATATCAGTATGTTAAGGTCGAATCTTCTAAATCCCAATTGTGTAATGTTAAATTCATGATTATAGACTTTTCTCAACCATAAATTGACTTCATATCAATGAATGGTTGAAATTATAAGGGTAATATTTGCATTTGTAATATTTAATTCAATATTTTAACGTTAGATTTACTTTCTCTCAATTGTTTAATGTTAAAATTATGGCTATCGATTTTTGTGAACCATAGAAATACTATTTATTTGATAAGAATAGAAATTGAGGTATATATTTACATATACTATATTTATTTGAATTTGAGTCAAATATGGACCATTCAAATGAACTAATATTAACAATACGGTGTATTCAATTTTGTCATATCAGTATCTTAAGGTCGAATCTTCTAATTCCCAATTGTGTAATGTTAAATTCATGATTATGGACTTTTCTCAACCATAAATTGACTTCATATCAATAAATGGTTGAAACATATAAGGTGCATATTTGCATTTGTGTTATTTAATTCAATTTTTTAACTTTAGGTTTAATTTAACTCAATTATTTAATGCTAAAATTATAGCTATCGAACTTTTTCAAAGATAGATCGACTATTTATTTGATAATAATAGAAACTCACGTTTATATTTACATATACTATTTTTATTTGAAATTGAGTCAAATATGGACCTTTCAAATGAACTAATATTAACAATACGGTGTATTCAATTTTGTCATATCAGTATGTTAAGGTCGAAACTTCTAAATCCCAATTGTGTAATGTTAAATTCATGATTATGTACTTTTCTCAACCATAAATTGATTTCATATCAATCAATGCTTGAAACTTATAAGGGGCATATTTGCATTTATAATATTTAATTCAATTTTTTAACGTTAGATTTACTTTATCTCAATTGTTTAATGTTAAAAGTATGGCTATCAATTTTTGTCAACCATAGATAGACTATTTATTTGATAAGAATAGAAATTGAGGTTTATATTTAAATATCCTTTATTTATTTGAATTTGAGTCAAATATGGACCATTCAAATGAACTAATATTAACAATACGGTGTATTCAATTTTGTCATATAAGTATGTTAAGGTCGAATTTTCTAATTCCCAATTGTGTAATGTTAAATTCATGATTATAGACTTTTCTCAACCATAAATTGACTTCATATCAATAAATGGTTGAAACATATAAGGTGCATATTTTCATTTGTATTATTTAATTCAATTTTTAACCTTAGGTTTAATTTAACTCAATTATTAATGTTAAAATTATAGCTATCGAATTTTTTCAAAGATAGATCGACTATTTATTTGATAATAATAGAAACTAACGTTTATATTTACATATACTATATTTATTTGAATTTGAATCAAATATGGACCATTCAAATGAACTAATATTATGAATACGGTGTATTCAATTTTGTCATATCAGTATGTTAAGGTCGAATCTTCTAAATCCCAATTGTGTAATGTTAAATTCATGATTATAGACTTTTCTCAACCATAAATTGACTTCATATCAATCAATGGTTGAAATTATAAGGGTAATATTTGAATTTGTAATATTTAATTCAATATTTTAACGTTAGATTTACTTTCTCTCAATTGGTTAATGTTAAAATTATGGCTATCGATTTTTGTGAACCATAGATAGACTATTTATTTGATAAGAATAGAAATTGAGGTGTATATTTACATATACTATATTTATTTGAATTTGAGTCAAATATGGACCATTCAAATGAACTAATATTAACAATACGGTGTATTCAATTTTGTCATATTAGTATGTTAAGGTCGAATCTTCTAAATCCCAATTCTGTAATGTAAATTCATGATTATGGACTTTTCTCAACCATAAATTGACTTCATATCAATAAATGGTTGAAACATATAAGGTGCATATTTGCATTTGTGTTATTTAATTCAATTTTTTAACCTTTGGTTTAATTTAACTCAATTATTTAAAGTTAAAGTTATAGCTATCGGATTTTTTCAAAGATAGATCGACTATTTATTTGATAATAATAGAAACTAACGTTTAAATTTACATATACTATATTTATTTGAAATTGAGTCAAATATGGACCATTCAAATGAACTAATATTAACAATACAGTGTATTCAATTTTGTCATATCAGTATGTTAAGGTCGAAACTTCTAAATCCCAATTGTGTAATGTTAAATTCATGATTATGTACTTTTCTCAACCATAAATTGACTTCATATCAATCAATGTTTGAAACTTATAAGGTGCATATTTTCATTTGTATTATTTAATTCAATTTTTTAACCTTAGGTTTAATTTAACTCAATTATTAATGTTTAAATTATAGCTATCGAATATTTTCAAAGATAGATCGATTATTTAATTGATAATAATAGAAATTAACGTTTATATTTACATATAATATATTTATTTGAATTTGAATCAAATATGGACCATTCAAATGAACTAATATTAATAATACGGTGTATTGAATTTTGTCATATCAGTATGTTAAGGTCGAATCTTCTAAATCCCAATTGTGTAATGTTAAATTCATGATTATAGACTTTTCTCAACCATAAATTGACTTCATATCAATCAATGGTTGAAACATATAAGGTGAATATTTGCATTTGTGTTATTTAATTCAATTTTTTAACCTTTGGTTTACTTTAACTCAATTATTTAAAGTTAAAATTATAGCTATCGGATTTTTTCAAAGATAGATCGACTATTTATTTGATAATAATAGAAACTAACGTTTAAATTTACATATACTATATTTATTTGAATTTGAGTCAAATATGGACCATTCAAATGAACTAATATTAACAATACGGTGTATTCAATTTTGTCATATCAGTATCTTAAGGTCGAAACTTCTAAATCCCAATTGTGTAATGTTAAATTCATGATTATGTACTTTTCTCAACCATAAATTGACTTCATATCAATCAATGCTTGAAACTTATAAGGTGCATATTTTCATTTGTATTATTTAATTCAATTTTTTAACCTTAGGTTTAATTTAACTCAATTATTAATGTTAAAATTATGGCTCTCGATTTTTGTCAACCATAGATAGACTATTTATTTGATAAGAATAGAAATTGAGGTTTATATTTAAATATCCTATATTTATTTGAATTTGAGTCAAATATGGACCAATAGAATGAACTAATATTAACAATACGGTGTATTCAATTTTGTCATATAAGTATGTTAAGGTCGAATCTTCTAATTCCCAATTGTGTAATGTTAAATTCATGATTATAGACTTTTCTCAACCATAAATTGACTTCATATCAATAAATGGTTGAAACATATAAGGTGCATATTTTCATTTGTATTATTTAATTCAATTTTTTAACCTTACGTTTAATTTAACTCAATTATTAATGTTAAAATTATAGCTATTGAATTTTTTCAAAGATAGATCGACTATTTATTTGATAATAATAGAAACTAACGTTTAAATTTACATATACTATATTTATTTGAATTTGAGTCAAATATGGACCATTCAAATGAACTAATATTAACAATACGGTGTATTCAATTTTGTCATATCAGTATCTTAAGGTCGAATCTTCTAATTCCCAATTGTGTAATGTTAAATTCATGATTATGGACTTTTCTCAACAATAAATTGACTTCATATCAATAAATGGTTGAAACATATAAGGTGCATATTTGCATTTGTATTATTTAATTCAATTTTTTAACTTTAGGTTTAATTTAACTCAATTATTTAATGTTAAAATTATAGCTATCGAATTTTTTCAAAGATAGATCGACTATTTATTTGATAATAATAGAAACTAACGTTTATATTTAAATATCCTATATTTATTTGAATTTGAGTCAAATATGGACCATTCAAATGAACTAATATTAACAATACGGTGTATTCAATTTTGTCATATCAGTATGTTAAGGTCGAATCTTCTAATTCCCAATTGTGTAATGTTAAATTCATGATTATGGACTTTTCTCAACCATAAATTGACTTCATATCAATAAATGCTTGAAACATATAAGGTGCATATTTGCATTTGTGTTATTGAATTCAATTTGTTAACCTTTGGTTTAATTTAACTCAATTATTTAATGTTAAAATTATGGCTATCGAATTGTTTCAAACATAGATCGACTATTTATTTGATAATAATAGAAACTAACATTTATATTTACATATACTATATTTATTTGAATTTCGGTCAAATATGGACCATTCAAATGAACTAATATTAACAATACGGTGTATTCAATTGTGTCATATTAGTATGTTAAGGTCGAATCTTCTAAATCCCAATTGTGTAATGTTAAATTCATGATTATATACTTATCTCAACCATAAATTGACTTCATATCAATAAATGGTTGAAACATATAAGGTGCATATTTGCATTTGTATTATTTAATTCAATTTTTTAACCTTAGGTTTAATTTATCTCAATTATTTAATGTTAAAATTATGGCTATCGAATTGTTTCAAAGATAGATCGACTATTTATTTCATAATAATAGAAACTAACGTTTATATTTACATATACTATATTTATTTGAATTTGAGTCAAATATGGACCATTCAAATGAACTAATATTAACAATACGGTGTATTCCATTTTGTCATATTAGTAGGTTAAGGTCGAATCTTCTAAATCGCAATTGTGTAATGTTAAATTCATGATTATGGACTTTTCTCAACCATAAATTGACTTCACTTCAATAAATGGTTGAAACATATAAGTTGCATATTTGCATTTGTATTATTTAATTTAATTTTTTAACTTTAGGTTTAATTTAACTCAATTATTTAATGTTAAAATTATAGCTATTGAACTTTTTCAAAGATAGATCGACTATTTATTTGATAATAATAGAAACTCACGTTTATATTTACATATACTATATTTATTTGAAATTGAGTCAAATATAGACCTTTCAAATGAACTAATATTAACAATACGATGTATTCAATTTTGTCATATCAGTATGTTAAGGTCGAAACTTCTAAATCCCAATTGTGTAATGTTAAATTCATGATTATGTAGTTTTCTCTAGCATAAATTGATTTCATATCAATCAATGCTTGAAACTTATAAGGGGAATATTTGCATTTATAATATTTAATTCAATTTTTTAACGTTAGATTTAATTTATCTCAATTGTTTAATGTTAAAATTATGGC
Organism: Hippophae tibetana; assembly: GCA_037013495.1. Classification (NCBI taxonomy): domain Eukaryota; kingdom Viridiplantae; phylum Streptophyta; class Magnoliopsida; order Rosales; family Elaeagnaceae; genus Hippophae; species Hippophae tibetana. Next base: position 10,720,391 of record CM072805.1, on the reverse strand, counting down.
TATCGATTTTTGTCAACCATAGATAGACTATTTATTTGATAAGAATAGAAATTGAGGTTTATATTTAAATATCCTATATTTATTTGAATTTGAGTCAAATATGGACCATTCAAATGAACTAATATTAACAATATGGTGTATTCAATTTTGTCATATAAGTATGTTAAGGTCGAATCTTCTAATTCCCAATTGTGTAATGTTAAATTCATGATTATAGACTTTTCTCAACCATAAATTGACTTCATATCAATAAATGGTTGAAACATATAAGGTGCATATTTTCATTTGTATTATTTAATTCAATTTTTTAACCTTAGGTTTAATTTAACTCAATTATTAATGTTAAAATTATAGCTATCGAATTTTTTCAAAGATAGATCGACTATTTATTTGATAATAATAGAAACTAACGTTTATATTTACATATACAATATTTATTTGAATTTGAGTCAAATAAGGACCATTCAAATGAACTAATATTAAAAATACGGTGTATTCAATTTTGTCATATCAGTATGTTAAGGTCGAATCTTCTAAATCCCAATTGTGTAATGTTAAATTCATGATTATAGACTTTTCTCAACCATAAATTGACTTCATATCAATCAATGGTTGAAATTATAAGGGTAATATTTGAATTTGTAATATTTAATTCAATATTTTAACGTTAGATTTACTTTCTCTCAATTGGTTAATGTAAAAATTATGGCTATCGATTTTTGTGAACCATAGATAGACTATTTATTTGATAAGAATAGAAATTGAGGTGTATATTTACATATACTATATTTATTTGAATTTGAGTCAAATATGGATCATTCAAATGAACTAATATTAACAATACGGTGTATTCAATTTTGTCATATTAGTATGTTAAGGTCGAATCTTCTAAATCCCAATTCTGTAATGTAAATTCATGATTATGGACTTTTCTCAACCATAAATGGACTTCATATCAATAAATGGTTGAAACATATAAGGTGCATATTTGCATTTGTGTTATTTAATTCAATTTTTTAACCTTTGGTTTAATTTAACTCAATTATTTAAAGTTAAAATTATAGCTATCGGATTTTTTCAAAGATAGATCGACTATTTATTTGATAATAATAGAAACTAACGTTTAAATTTACATATACTATATTTATTTGAAATTGAGTCAAATATGGACCATTCAAATGAACTAATATTAACAATACGGTGTATTCAATTTTGTCATATCAGTATGTTAAGGTCGAAACTTCTAAATCCCAATTGTGTAATGTTAAATTCATGATTATGTACTTTTCTCAACCATAAATTGACTTCATATCAATCAATGCTTGAAACTTATAAGGTGCATATTTTCATTTGTATTATTTAATTCAATTTTTTAACCTTAGGTTTAATTTAACTCAATTATTAATGTTAAAATTATGGCTCTCGATTTTTGTCAACCATAGATAGACTATTTATTTGATAAGAATAGAAATTGAGGTTTATATTTAAATATCCTATATTTATTTGAATTTGAGTAAAATATGGACCAATAGAATGAACTAATATTAACAATACGGTGTATTCAATTTTGTCATATAAGTATGTTAAGGTCGAATCTTCTAATTCCCAATTGTGTAATGTTAAATTCATGATTATAGACTTTTCTCAACCATAAATTGACTTCATATCAATAAATGGTTGAAACATATAAGGTGCATATTTTCATTTGTATTATTTAATTCAATTTTTTAACCTTACGTTTAATTTAACTCAATTATTAATGTTAAAATTATAGCTATTGAATTTTTTCAAAGATAGATCGACTATTTATTTGATAATAATAGAAACTAACGTTTATATTTACATATACTATATTTATTTGCATTTGAATCAAATATGGACCATTCAAATGAACTAATATTAACAATACGGTGTATTCAATTTTGTCATATCAGTATGTTAAGGTCGAATCTTCTAAATCCCAATTGTGTAATGTTAAATTCATGATTATAGACTTTTCTCAACCATAAATTGACTTCATATCAATCAATGGTTGAAATTATAAGGGTAATATTTGCATTTGTAATATTTAATTCAATATTTTAACGTTAGATTTACTTTCTCTCAATTGTTTAATGTTAAAATTATGGCTATCGATTTTTGTGAACCATAGAAATACTATTTATTTGATAAGAATAGAAATTGAGGTATATATTTACATATACTATATTTATTTGAATTTGAGTCAAATATGGACCATTCAAATGAACTAATATTAACAATACGGTGTATTCAATTTTGTCATATCAGTATCTTAAGGTCGAATCTTCTAATTCCCAATTGTGTAATGTTAAATTCATGATTATGGACTTTTCTCAACCATAAATTGACTTCATATCAATAAATGGTTGAAACATATAAGGTGCATATTTGCATTTGTGTTATTTAATTCAATTTTTTAACTTTAGGTTTAATTTAACTCAATTATTTAATGTTAAAATTATAGCTATCGAACTTTTTCAAAGATAGATCGACTATTTATTTGATAACAATAGAAACTCACGTTTATATTTACATATACTATATTTATTTGAAATTGAGTCAAATATGGACCTTTCAAATGAACTAATATTAACAATACGGTGTATTCAATTTTGTCATATCAGTATGTTAAGGTCGAAACTTCTAAATCCCAATTGTGTAATGTTAAATTCATGATTATGTACTTTTCTCAACCATAAATTGATTTCATATCAATCAATGCTTGAAACTTATAAGGGGCATATTTGCATTTATAATATTTAATTCAATTTTTTAACTTTAGATTTACTTTATCTCAATTTTTTAATGTTAAAATTATGGCTATCGATTTTTGTCAACCATAGATAGACTATTTATTTGATAAGAATAGAAATTGAGGTTTATATTTAAATATCCTATATTTATTTGAATTTGCGTCAAATATGGACCATTCAAATGAACTAATATTAACAATACGGTGTATTCAATTTTGTCATATAAGTATGTTAAGGTCGAATCTTCTAATTCCCAATTGTGTAATGTTAAATTCATGATTATAGACTTTTCTCAACCATAAATTGACTTCATATCAATAAATGGTTGAAACATATAAGGTGCATATTTTCATTTGTATTATTTAATTCAATTTTTTAACCTTAGGTTTAATTTAACTCAATTATTAATGTTAAAATTATAGCTATCGAATTTTTTCAAAGATAGATCGACTATTTATTTGATAATAATAGAAACTAACGTTTATATTTACATATACTATATTTATTTGAAATTGAGTCAAATATGGACCATTCAAATGAACTAATATTAACAATACAGTGTATTCAATTTTGTCATATCAGTATGTTAAGGTCGAATCTTCTAAATCCCAATTGTGTAATGTTAAATTCATGATTATAGACTTTTCTCAACCATAAATTGACTTCATATCAATCAATGGTTGAAATTATAAGGGTAATATTTGCATTTGTAATATTTAATTCAATATTTTAACGTTAGATTTACTTTCTCTCAATTGTTTAATGTTAAAATTATGGCTATCGATTTTTGTGAACCATAGAAATACTATTTATTTGATAAGAATAGAAATTGAGGTATATATTTACATATACTATATTTATTTGAATTTGAGTCAAATATGGACCATTCAAATGAACTAATATTAACAATACGGTGTATTCAATTTTGTCATATCAGTATCTTAAGGTCGAATCTTCTAATTCCCAATTGTGTAATGTTAAATTCATGATTATGGACTTTTCTCAACCATAAATTGACTTCATATCAATAAATGGTTGAAACATATAAGGTGCATATTTGCATTTGTGTTATTTAATTCAATTTTTTAACTTTAGGTTTAATTTAACTCAATTATTTAATGTTAAAATTATAGCTATCGAACTTTTTCAAAGATAGATCGACTATTTATTTGATAATAATAGAAACTCACGTTTATATTTACGTATACTATATTTATTTGAATTTGAGTCAAATATGGACCATTCAAATGAACTAATATTAACAATACGGTGTATTCAATTTTGTCATATCAGTATCTTAAGGTCGAATCTTCTAATTCCCAATTGTGTAATGTTAAATTCATGATTATGGACTTTTCTCAACCATAAATTGACTTCATATCAATAAATGGTTGAAACATATAAGGTGCATATTTTCATTTGTATTATTTAATTCAATTTTTTAACCTTAGGTTTAATTTAACTCAATTATTAATGTTAAAATTACAGCTATCGAATTTTTTCAAAGATAGATCGACTATTTATTTGATAATAATAGAAACTAACGTTTATATTTACATATACTATATTTATTTGAAATTGAGTCAAATATGGACCATTCAAATGAACTAATATTAACAATACAGTGTATTCAATTTTGTCATATCAGTATGTTAAGGTCGAATCTTCTAAATCCCAATTGTGTAATGTTAAATTCATGATTATAGACTTTTCTCAACCATAAATTGACTTCATATCAATCAATGGTTGAAATTATAAGGGTAATATTTGCATTTGTAATATTTAATTCAATATTTTAACGTTAGATTTACTTTATCTCAATTGTTTAATGTTAAAATTATGGCTATCGATTTTTGTCAACCATAGATAGACTATTTATTTGATAAGAATAGAAATTGAGGTTTATATTTAAATATCCTATATTTATTTGAATTTGAGTCAAATATGGACCATTCAAATGAACTAATATTAACAATACGGTGTATTCAATTTTGTCATATAAGTATGTTAAGGTTGAATCTTCTAATTCCCAATTGTGTAATGTTAAATTCATGATTATAGACTTTTCTCAACCATAAATTGACTTCATATCAATAAATGGTTGAAACATATAAGGTGCATATTTTCATTTGTATTATTTAATTCAATTTTTTAACCTTAGGTTTAATTTAACTCAATTATTAATGTTAAAATTATAGCTATCGAATTTTTTCAAAGATAGATCGACTATTTATTTGATAATAATAGAAACTAACATTTATATTTACATATACTATATTTATTTGAATTTGAATCAAATATGGACCATTCAAATGAACTAATATTATGAATACGGTGTATTCAATTTTGTCATATCAGTACGTTAAGGTCGAATCTTCTAAATCCCAATTGTGTAATGTTAAATTCATGATTATAGACTTTTCTCAACCATAAATTGACTTCATATCAATCAATGGTTGAAATTATAAGGGTAATATTTGAATTTGTAATATTTAATTCAATATTTTAACGTTAGATTTACTTTCTCTCAATTGGTTAATGTTAAAATTATGGCTATCGATTTTTGTGAACCATAGATAGACTATTTATTTGATAAGAATAGAAATAGAGGTGTATATTTATATATACTATATTTATTTGAATTTGAGTCAAATATGGAAAATTTCAAATGAACTAATTTAAACAATACGGTGTATTCAATTTTGTCATATTAGTATGTTAAGGTCGAATCTTCTAATTCCCAATTGTGTAATGTTAAATTCATGATTATAGACTTTTCTCAACCATAAATTGACTTCATATCAATAAATTGTTGAAACATATAAGGTGCATATTTGCATTTGTATTATTTAATTCAATTTTTTAACCTTACGTTTAATTTAACTCAATTATTAATGTTAAAATTATAGCTATTGAATTTTTTCAAAGATAGATCGACTATTTATTTGATAATAATAGAAACTAACGTTTAAATTTACATATACTATATTTATTTGAATTTGAGTCAAATATGGACCATTCAAATGAACTAATATTAACAATACGGTGTATTCAATTTTGTCATATCAGTATCTTAAGGTCGAATCTTCTAATTCCCAATTGTGTAATGTTAAATTCATGATTATGGACTTTTCTCAACCATAAATTGACTTCATATCAATAAATGGTTGAAACATATAAGGTGCATATTTGCATTTGTATTATTTAATTCAATTTTTTAACTTTAGGTTTAATTTAACTCAATTATTTAATGTTAAAATTATAGCTATCGAATTTTTTCAAAGATAGATCGACTATTTATTTGATAATAGTAGAAACTAACGTTTATATTTAAATATCCTATATTTATTTGAATTTGAGTCAAATATGGACCATTCAAATGAACTAATATTAACAATACGGTGTATTCAATTTTGTCATATCAGTATGTTAAGGTCGAATCTTCTAATTCCCAATTGTGTAATGTTAAATTCATGATTATGGACTTTTCTCAACCATAAATTGACTTCATATCAATAAATGGTTGAAACATATAAGGTGCATATTTCCATTTGTGTTATTGAATTCAATTTGTTAACCTTTGGTTTAATTTAACTCAATTATTTAATGTTAAAATTATGGCTATCGAATTGTTTCAAACATAGATCGACTATTTATTTGATAATAATAGAAACTAACGTTTATATTTACATATACTATATTTATTTGAATTTCGGTCAAATATGGACCATTCAAATGAACTAATATTAACAATACGGTGTATTCAATTGTGTCATATTAGTATGTTAAGGTCGAATCTTCTAATTCCCAATTGTGTAATGTTAAATTCATGATTATAGACTTTTCTCAACCATAAATTGACTTCATATCAATAAATGGTTGAAACATATAAGGTGCATATTTTCATTTGTATTATTTAATTCAATTTTTTAACCTTACGTTTAATTTAACTCAATTATTAATGTTAAAATTATAGCTATTGAATTTTTTCAAAGATAGATCGACTATTTATTTGATAATAATAGAAACTAACGTTTAAATTTACATATACTATATTTATTTGAATTTGAGTCAAATATGGACCATTCAAATGAACTAATATTAACAATACGGTGTATTCAATTTTGTCATATCAGTATCTTAAGGTCGAATCTTCTAATTCCCAATTGTGTAATGTTAAATTCATGATTATGGACTTTTCTCAACCATAAATTGACTTCATATCAATAAATGGTTGAAACATATAAGGTGCATATTTGCATTTGTATTATTTAATTCAATTTTTTAACTTTAGGTTTAATTTAACTCAATTATTTAATGTTAAAATTATAGCTATCGAATTTTTTCAAAGATAGATCGACTATTTATTTGATAATAATAGAAACTAACGTTTATATTTAAATATCCTATATTTATTTGAATTTGAGTCAAATATGGACCATTCAAATGAACTAATATTAACAATACGGTGTATTCAATTTTGTCATATCAGTATGTTAAGGTCGAATCTTCTAATTCCCAATTGTGTAATGTTAAATTCATGATTATAGACTTTTCTCAACCATAAATTGACTTCATATCAATAAATGGTTGAAACATATAAGGTGCATATTTGCATTTGTGTTATTGAATTCAATTTGTTAACCTTTGGTTTAATTTAACTCAATTATTTAATGTTAAAATTATGGCTATCGAATTGTTTCAAACATAGATCGACTATTTATTTGATAATAATAGAAACTAACGTTTATATTTACATATACTATATTTATTTGAATTTCGGTCAAATATGGACCATTCAAATGAACTAATATTAACAATACGGTGTATTCAATTGTGTCATATTAGTATGTTAAGGTCGAATCTTCTAAATCCCAATTGTGTAATGTTAAATTCATGATAATATACTTATCTCAACCATAAATTGACTTCATATCAATAAATGGTTGAAACATATAAGGTGCATATTTGCATTTGTATTATTTAATTCAATTTTTTAACCTTAGGTTTAATTTATCTCAATTATTTAATGTTAAAATTATGGCTATCGAATTGTTTCAAAGATAGATCGACTATTTATTTCATAATAATAGAAACTAACGTTTATATTTACATATACTATATTTATTTGAATTTGAGTCAAATATGGACCATTCAAATGAACTAATATTAACAATACGGTGTATTCCATTTTGTCATATTAGTATGTTAAGGTCGAATCTTCTAAATCGCAATTGTGTAATGTTAAATTCATGATTATGGACTTTTCTCAACCATAAATTGACTTCACTTCAATAAATGGTTGAAACATATAAGTTGCATATTTGCATTTGTATTATTTAATTTAATTTTTTAACTTTAGGTTTAATTTAACTCAATTATTTAATGTTAAAATTATAGCTATTGAACTTTTTCAAAGATAGATCGACTATTTATTTGATAATAATAGAAACTCACGTTTATATTTACATATACTATATTTATTTGAAATTGAGTCAAATATAGACCTTTCAAATGAACTAATATTAACAATACGATGTATTCAATTTTGTCATATCAGTATGTTAAGGTCGAAACTTCTAAATCCCAATTGTGTAATGTTAAATTCATGATTATGTAGTTTTCTCTAGCATAAATTGATTTCATATCAATCAATGCTTGAAACTTATAAGGGGAATATTTGCATTTATAATATTTAATTCAATTTTTTAACGTTAGATTTAATTTATCTCAATTGTTTAATGTTAAAATTATGGCTATCGATTTTTGTCAACCATAGATAGACTATTTATTTGATAAGAATAGAAATTGAGGTTTATATTTAAATATCCTATATTTATTTGAATTTGAGTCAAATATGGACCATTCAAATGAACTAATATTAACAATATGGTGTATTCAATTTTGTCATATAAGTATGTTAAGGTCGAATCTTCTAATTCCCAATTGTGTAATGTTAAATTCATGATTATAGACTTTTCTCAACCATAAATTGACTTCATATCAATAAATGGTTGAAACATATAAGGTGCATATTTTCATTTGTATTATTTAATTCAATTTTTTAACCTTAGGTTTAATTTAACTCAATTATTAATGTTAAAATTATAGCTATCGAATTTTTTCAAAGATAGATCGACTATTTATTTGATAATAATAGAAACTAACGTTTATATTTACATATACTATATTTATTTGAATTTGAGTCAAATATGGACCATTCAAATGAACTAATATTAAAAATACGGTGTATTCAATTTTGTCATATCAGTATGTTAAGGTCGAATCTTCTAAATCCCAATTGTGTAATGTTAAATTCATGATTATAGACTTTTCTCAACCATAAATTGACTTCATATCAATCAATGGTTGAAATTATAAGGGTAATATTTGAATTTGTAATATTTAATTCAATATTTTAACGTTAGATTTACTTTCTCTCAATTGGTTAATGTTAAAATTATGGCTATCGATTTTTGTGAACCATAGATAGACTATTTATTTGATAAGAATAGAAATTGAGGTGTATATTTACATATACTATATTTATTTGAATTTGAGTCAAATATGGATCATTCAAATGAACTAATATTAACAATACGGTGTATTCAATTTTGTCATATTAGTATGTTAAGGTCGAATCTTCTAAATCCCAATTCTGTAATGTAAATTCATGATTATGGACTTTTCTCAACCATAAATTGACTTCATATCAATAAATGGTTGAAACATATAAGGTGCATATTTGCATTTGTGTTATTTAATTCAATTTTTTAACCTTTGGTTTAATTTAACTCAATTATTTAAAGTTAAAATTATAGCTATCGGATTTTTTCAAAGATAGATCGACTATTTATTTGATAATAATAGAAACTAACGTTTAAATTTACATATACTATATTTATTTGAAATTGAGTCAAATATGGACCATTCAAATGAACTAATATTAACAATACGGTGTATTCAATTTTGTCATATCAGTATGTTAAGGTCGAAACTTCTAAATCCCAATTGTGTAATGTTAAATTCATGATTATGTACTTTTCTCAACCATAAATTGACTTCATATCAATCAATGCTTGAAACTTATAAGGTGCATATTTTCATTTGTATTATTTAATTCAATTTTTTAACCTTAGGTTTAATTTAACTCAATTATTAATGTTAAAATTATGGCTCTCGATTTTTGTCAACCATAGATAGACTATTTATTTGATAAGAATAGAAATTGAGGTTTATATTTAAATATCCTATATTTATTTGAATTTGAGTAAAATATGGACCAATAGAATGAACTAATATTAACAATACGGTGTATTCAATTTTGTCATATAAGTATGTTAAGGTCGAATCTTCTAATTCCCAATTGTGTAATGTTAAATTCATGATTATAGACTTTTCTCAACCATAAATTGACTTCATATCAATAAATGGTTGAAACATATAAGGTGCATATTTTCATTTGTATTATTTAATTCAATTTTTTAACCTTACATTTAATTTAACTCAATTATTAATGTTAAAATTATAGCTATTGAATTTTTTCAAAGATAGATCGACTATTTATTTGATAATAATAGAAACTAACGTTTATATTTACATATACTATATTTATTTGCATTTGAATCAAATATGGACCATTCAAATGAACTAATATTAACAATACGGTGTATTCAATTTTGTCATATCAGTATGTTAAGGTCGAATCTTCTAAATCCCAATTGTGTAATGTTAAATTCATGATTATAGACTTTTCTCAACCATAAATTGACTTCATATCAATCAATGGTTGAAATTATAAGGGTAATATTTGCATTTGTAATATTTAATTCAATATTTTAACGTTAGATTTACTTTCTCTCAATTGTTTAATGTTAAAATTATGGCTATCGATTTTTGTGAACCATAGAAATACTATTTATTTGATAAGAATAGAAATTGAGGTATATATTTACATATACTATATTTATTTGAATTTGAGTCAAATATGGACCATTCAAATGAACTAATATTAACAATACGGTGTATTCAATTTTGTCATATCAGTATCTTAAGGTCGAATCTTCTAATTCCCAATTGTGTAATGTTAAATTCATGATTATGTACTTTTCTCAACCATAAATTGATTTCATATCAATCAATGCTTGAAACTTATAAGGGGCATATTTGCATTTATAATATTTAATTCAATTTTTTAACGTTAGATTTACTTTATCTCAATTTTTTAATGTTAAAATTATGGCTATCGATTTTTGTCAACCATAGATAGACTATTTATTTGATAAGAATAGAAATTGAGGTTTATATTTAAATATCCTATATTTATTTGAATTTGCGTCAAATATGGACCATTCAAATGAACTAATATTAACAATACGGTGTATTCAATTTTGTCATATCAGTATCTTAAGGTCGAATCTTCTAATTCCCAATTGTGTAATGTTAAATTCATGATTATAGACTTTTCTCAACCATAAATTGACTTCATATCAATAAATGGTTGAAACATATAAGGTGCATATTTTCATTTGTATTATTTAATTCAATTTTTTAACCTTAGGTTTAATTTAACTCAATTATTAATGTTAAAATTATAGCTATCGAATTTTTTCAAAGATAGATCGACTATTTATTTGATAATAATAGAAACTAACGTTTATATTTACATATACTATATTTATTTGAATTTGAGTCAAATATGGACCATTCAAATGAACTAATATTATGAATACGGTGTATTCAATTTTGTCATATCAGTACGTTAAGGTCGAATCTTCTAAATCCCAATTGTGTAATGTTAAATTCATGATTATAGACTTTTCTCAACCATAAATTGACTTCATATCAATCAATGGTTGAAATTATAAGGGTAATATTTGAATTTGTAATATTTAATTCAATATTTTAACGTTAGATTTACTTTCTCTCAATTGGTTAATGTTAAAATTATGGCTATCGATTTTTGTGAACCATAGATAGACTATTTATTTGATAAGAATAGAAATAGAGGTGTATATTTATATATACTATATTTATTTGAATTTGAGTCAAATATGGAAAATTTCAAATGAACTAATTTAAACAATACGGTGTATTCAATTTTGTCATATTAGTATGTTAAGGTCGAATCTTCTAATTCCCAATTGTGTAATGTTAAATTCATGATTATAGACTTTTCTCAACCATAAATTGACTTCATATCAATAAATTGTTGAAACATATAAGGTGCATATTTGCATTTGTATTATTTAATTCAATTTTTTAACCTTACGTTTAATTTAACTCAATTATTAATGTTAAAATTATAGCTATTGAATTTTTTCAAAGATAGATCGACTATTTATTTGATAATAATAGAAACTAACGTTTAAATTTACATATACTATATTTATTTGAATTTGAGTCAAATATGGACCATTCAAATGAACTAATATTAACAATACGGTGTATTCAATTTTGTCATATCAGTATCTTAAGGTCGAATCTTCTAATTCCCAATTGTGTAATGTTAAATTCATGATTATGGACTTTTCTCAACCATAAATTGACTTCATATCAATAAATGGTTGAAACATATAAGGTGCATATTTGCATTTGTATTATTTAATTCAATTTTTTAACTTTAGGTTTAATTTAACTCAATTATTTAATGTTAAAATTATAGCTATCGAATTTTTTCAAAGATAGATCGACTATTTATTTGATAATAATAGAAACTAACGTTTATATTTAAATATCCTATATTTATTTGAATTTGAGTCAAATATGGACCATTCAAATGAACTAATATTAACAATACGGTGTATTCAATTTTGTCATATCAGTATGTTAAGGTCGAATCTTCTAATTCCCAATTGTGTAATGTTAAATTCATGATTATGGACTTTTCTCAACCATAAATTGACTTCATATCAATAAATGGTTGAAACATATAAGGTGCATATTTCCATTTGTGTTATTGAATTCAATTTGTTAACCTTTGGTTTAATTTAACTCAATTATTTAATGTTAAAATTATGGCTATCGAATTGTTTCAAACATAGATCGACTATTTATTTGATAATAATAGAAACTAACGTTTATATTTACATATACTATATTTATTTGAATTTCGGTCAAATATGGACCATTCAAATGAACTAATATTAACAATACGGTGTATTCAATAGTGTCATATTAGTATGTTAAGGTCGAATCTTCTAATTCCCAATTGTGTAATGTTAAATTCATGATTATAGACTTTTCTCAACCATAAATTGACTTCATATCAATAAATGGTTGAAACATATAAGGTGCATATTTTCATTTGTATTATTTAATTCAATTTTTTAACCTTACGTTTAATTTAACTCAATTATTAATGTTAAAATTATAGCTATTGAATTTTTTCAAAGATAGATCGACTATTTATTTGATAATAATAGAAACTAACGTTTAAATTTACATATACTATATTTATTTGAATTTGAGTCAAATATGGACCATTCAAATGAACTAATATTAACAATACGGTGTATTCAATTTTGTCATATCAGTATCTTAAGGTCGAATCTTCTAATTCCCAATTGTGTAATGTTAAATTCATGATTATGGACTTTTCTCAACCATAAATTGACTTCATATCAATAAATGGTTGAAACATATAAGGTGCATATTTACATTTGTATTATTTAATTCAATTTTTTAACTTTAGGTTTAATTTAACTCAATTATTTAATGTTAAAATTATAGCTATCGAATTTTTTCAAAGATAGATCGACTATTTATTTGATAATAATAGAAACTAACGTTTATATTTAAATATCCTATATTTATTTGAATTTGAGTCAAATATGGACCATTCAAATGAACTAATATTAACAATACGGTGTATTCAATTTTGTCATATCAGTATGTTAAGGTCGAATCTTCTAATTCCCAATTGTGTAATGTTAAATTCATGATTATGGACTTTTCTCAACCATAAATTGACTTCATATCAATAAATGGTTGAAACATATAAGGTGCATATTTGCATTTGTGTTATTGAATTCAATTTGTTAACCTTTGGTTTAATTTAACTCAATTATTTAATGTTAAAATTATGGCTATCGAATTGTTTCAAACATAGATCGACTATTTATTTGATAATAATAGAAACTAACGTTTATATTTACATATACTATATTTATTTGAATTTCGGTCAAATATGGACCATTCAAATGAACTAATATTAACAATACGGTGTATTCAATTGTGTCATATTAGTATGTTAAGGTCGAATCTTCTAAATCCCAATTGTGTAATGTTAAATTCATGATTATATACTTATCTCAACCATAAATTGACTTCATATCAATAAATGGTTGAAACATATAAGGTGCATATTTGCATTTGTATTATTTAATTCAATTTTTTAACCTTAGGTTTAATTTATCTCAATTATTTAATGTTAAAATTATGGCTATCGAATTGTTTCAAAGATAGATCGACTATTTATTTCATAATAATAGAAACTAACGTTTATATTTACATATACTATATTTATTTGAATTTGAGTCAAATATGGACCATTCAAATGAACTAATATTAACAATACGGTGTATTCCATTTTGTCATATTAGTATGTTAAGGTCGAATCTTCTAAATCGCAATTGTGTAATGTTAAATTCATGATTATGGACTTTTCTCAACCATAAATTGACTTCACTTCAATAAATGGTTGAAACATATAAGTTGCATATTTGCATTTGTATTATTTAATTTAATTTTTTAACTTTAGGTTTAATTTAACTCAATTATTTAATGTTAAAATTATAGCTATTGAACTTTTTCAAAGATAGATCGACTATTTATTTGATAATAATAGAAACTCACGTTTATATTTACATATACTATATTTATTTGAAATTGAGTCAAATATAGACCTTTCAAATGAACTAATATTAACAATACGATGTATTCAATTTTGTCATATCAGTATGTTAAGGTCGAAACTTCTAAATCCCAATTGTGTAATGTTAAATTCATGATTATGTAGTTTTCTCTAGCATAAATTGATTTCATATCAATCAATGCTTGAAACTTATAAGGGGAATATTTGCATTTATAATATTTAATTCAATTTTTTAACGTTAGATTTAATTTATCTCAATTGTTTAATGTTAAAATTATGGCTATCGATTTTTTGTCAACCATAGATAGACTATTTATTTGATAAGAATAGAAATTGAGGTTTATATTTAAATATCCTATATTTATTTGAATTTGAGTCAAATATGGACCATTCAAATGAACTAATATTAACAATATGGTGTATTCAATTTTGTCATATAAGTATGTTAAGGTCGAATCTTCTAATTCCCAATTGTGTAATGTTAAATTCATGATTATAGACTTTTCTCAACCATAAATTGACTTCATATCAATAAATGGTTGAAACATATAAGGTGCATATTTTCATTTGTATTATTTAATTCAATTTTTTAACCTTAGGTTTAATTTAACTCAATTATTAATGTTAAAATTATAGCTATCGAATTTTTTCAAAGATAGATCGACTATTTATTTGATAATAATAGAAACTAACGTTTATATTTACATATACTATATTTATTTGAATTTGAGTCAAATATGGACCATTCAAATGAACTAATATTAAAAATACGGTGTATTCAATTTTGTCATATCAGTATGTTAAGGTCGAATCTTCTAAATCCCAATTGTGTAATGTTAAATTCATGATTATAGACTTTTCTCAACCATAAATTGACTTCATATCAATCAATGGTTGAAATTATAAGGGTAATATTTGAATTTGTAATATTTAATTCAATATTTTAACGTTAGATTTACTTTCTCTCAATTGGTTAATGTTAAAATTATGGCTATCGATTTTTGTGAACCATAGATAGACTATTTATTTGATAAGAATAGAAATTGAGGTGTATATTTACATATACTATATTTATTTGAATTTGAGTCAAATATGGATCATTCAAATGAACTAATATTAACAATACGGTGTATTCAATTTTGTCATATTAGTATGTTAAGGTCGAATCTTCTAAATCCCAATTCTGTAATGTAAATTCATGATTATGGACTTTTCTCAACCATAAATTGACTTCATATCAATAAATGGTTGAAACATATAAGGTGCATATTTGCATTTGTGTTATTTAATTCAATTTTTTAACCTTTGGTTTAATTTAACTCAATTATTTAAAGTTAAAATTATAGCTATCGGAATTTTTCAAAGATAGATCGACTATTTATTTGATAATAATAGAAACTAACGTTTAAATTTACATATACTATATTTATTTGAAATTGAGTCAAATATGGACCATTCAAATGAACTAATATTAACAATACGGTGTATTCAATTTTGTCATATCAGTATGTTAAGGTCGAAACTTCTAAATCCCAATTGTGTAATGTTAAATTCATGATTATGTACTTTTCTCAACCATAAATTGACTTCATATCAATCAATGCTTGAAACTTATAAGGTGCATATTTTCATTTGTATTATTTAATTCAATTTTTTAACCTTAGGTTTAATTTAACTCAATTATTAATGTTAAAATTATGGCTCTCGATTTTTGTCAACCATAGATAGACTATTTATTTGATAAGAATAGAAATTGAGGTTTATATTTAAATATCCTATATTTATTTGAATTTGAGTAAAATATGGACCAATAGAATGAACTAATATTAACAATACGGTGTATTCAATTTTGTCATATAAGTATGTTAAGGTCGAATCTTCTAATTCCCAATTGTGTAATGTTAAATTCATGATTATAGACTTTTCTCAACCATAAATTGACTTCATATCAATAAATGGTTGAAACATATAAGGTGCATATTTTCATTTGTATTATTTAATTCAATTTTTTAACCTTACGTTTAATTTAACTCAATTATTAATGTTAAAATTATAGCTATTGAATTTTTTCAAAGATAGATCGACTATTTATTTGATAATAATAGAAACTAACGTTTATATTTACATATACTATATTTATTTGCATTTGAATCAAATATGGACCATTCAAATGAACTAATATTAACAATACGGTGTATTCAATTTTGTCATATCAGTATGTTAAGGTCGAATCTTCTAAATCCCAATTGTGTAATGTTAAATTCATGATTATAGACTTTTCTCAACCATAAATTGACTTCATATCAATCAATGGTTGAAATTATAAGGGTAATATTTGCATTTGTAATATTTAATTCAATATTTTAACGTTAGATTTACTTTCTCTCAATTGTTTAATGTTAAAATTATGGCTATCGATTTTTGTGAACCATAGAAATACTATTTATTTGATAAGAATAGAAATTGAGGTATATATTTACATATACTATATTTATTTGAATTTGAGTCAAATATGGACCATTCAAATGAACTAATATTAACAATACGGTGTATTCAATTTTGTCATATCAGTATCTTAAGGTCGAATCTTCTAATTCCCAATTGTGTAATGTTAAATTCATGATTATGGACTTTTCTCAACCATAAATTGACTTCATATCAATAAATGGTTGAAACATATAAGGTGCATATTTGCATTTGTGTTATTTAATTCAATTTTTTAACTTTAGGTTTAATTTAACTCAATTATTTAATGTTAAAATTATAGCTATCGAACTTTTTCAAAGATAGATCGACTATTTATTTGATAATAATAGAAACTCACGTTTATATTTACATATACTATATTTATTTGAAATTGAGTCAAATATGGACCTTTCAAATAAACTAATATTAACAATACGGTGTATTCAATTTTGTCATATCAGTATGTTAAGGTCGAAACTTCTAAATCCCAATTGTGTAATGTTAAATTCATGATTATGTACTTTTCTCAACCATAAATTGATTTCATATCAATCAATGCTTGAAACTTATAAGGGGCATATTTGCATTTATAATATTTAATTCAATTTTTTAACGTTAGATTTACTTTATCTCAATTTTTTAATGTTAAAATTATGGCTATCGATTTTTGTCAACCATAGATAGACTATTTATTTGATAAGAATAGAAATTGAGGTTTATATTTAAATATCCTATATTTATTTGAATTTGCGTCAAATATGGACCATTCAAATGAACTAATATTAACAATACGGTGTATTCAATTTTGTCATATAAGTATGTTAAGGTCGAATCTTCTAATTCCCAATTGTGTAATGTTAAATTCATGATTATAGACTTTTCTCAACCATAAATTGACTTCATATCAATAAATGGTTGAAACATATAAGGTGCATATTTTCATTTGTATTATTTAATTCAATTTTTTAACCTTAGGTTTAATTTAACTCAATTATTAATGTTAAAATTATAGCTATCGAATTTTTTCAAAGATAGATCGACTATTTATTTGATAATAATAGAAACTAACGTTTATATTTACATATACTATATTTATTTGAAATTGAGTCAAATATGGACCATTCAAATGAACTAATATTAACAATACAGTGTATTCAATTTTGTCATATCAGTATGTTAAGGTCGAATCTTCTAAATCCCAATTGTGTAATGTTAAATTCATGATTATAGACTTTTCTCAACCATAAATTGACTTCATATCAATCAATGGTTGAAATTATAAGGGTAATATTTGCATTTGTAATATTTAATTCAATATTTTAAGGTTAGATTTACTTTCTCTCAATTGTTTAATGTTAAAATTATGGCTATCGATTTTTGTGAACCATAGAAATACTATTTATTTGATAAGAATAGAAATTGAGGTATATATTTACATATACTATATTTATTTGAATTTGAGTCAAATATGGACCATTCAAATGAACTAATATTAACAATACGGTGTATTCAATTTTGTCATATCAGTATCTTAAGGTCGAATCTTCTAATTCCCAATTGTGTAATGTTAAATTCATGATTATGGACTTTTCTCAACCATAAATTGACTTCATATCAATAAATGGTTGAAACATATAAGGTGCATATTTGCATTTGTGTTATTTAATTCAATTTTTTAACTTTAGGTTTAATTTAACTCAATTATTTAATGTTAAAATTATAGCTATCGAACTTTTTCAAAGATAGATCGACTATTTATTTGATAATAATAGAAACTCACGTTTATATTTACATATACTATATTTATTTGAATTTGAGTCAAATATGGACCATTCAAATGAACTAATATTAACAATACGGTGTATTCAATTTTGTCATATCAGTATCTTAAGGTCGAATCTTCTAATTCCCAATTGTGTAATGTTAAATTCATGATTATGGACTTTTCTCAACCATAAATTGACTTCATATCAATAAATGGTTGAAACATATAAGGTGCATATTTTCATTTGTATTATTTAATTCAATTTTTTAACCTTAGGTTTAATTTAACTCAATTATTAATGTTAAAATTATAGCTATCGAATTTTTTCAAAGATAGATCGACTATTTATTTGATAATAATAGAAACTAACGTTTATATTTACATATACTATATTTATTTGAAATTGAGTCAAATATGGACCATTCAAATGAACTAATATTAACAATACAGTGTATTCAATTTTGTCATATCAGTATGTTAAGGTCGAATCTTCTAAATCCCAATTGTGTAATGTTAAATTCATGATTATAGACTTTTCTCAACCATAAATTGACTTCATATCAATCAATGGTTGATATTATAAGGGTAATATTTGCATTTGTAATATTTAATTCAATATTTTAACGTTAGATTTACTTTATCTCAATTGTTTAATGTTAAAATTATGGCTATCGATTTTTGTCAACCATAGATAGACTATTTATTTGATAAGAATAGAAATTGAGGTTTATATTTAAATATCCTATATTTATTTGAATTTGAGTCAAATATGGACCATTCAAATGAACTAATATTAACAATACGGTGTATTCAATTTTGTGATATAAGTATGTTAAGGTCGAATCTTCTAATTTCCAATTGTGTAATGTTAAATTCATGATTATAGACTTTTCTCAACCATAAATTGACTTCATATCAATAAATGGTTGAAACATATAAGGTGCATATTTTCATTTGTATTATTTAATTCAATTTTTTAACCTTAGGTTTAATTTAACTCAATTATTAATGTTAAAATTATAGCTATCGAATTTTTTCAAAGATAGATCGACTATTTATTTGATAATAATAGAAACTAACATTTATATTTACATATACTATATTTATTTGAATTTGAATCAAATATGGACCATTCAAATGAACTAATATTATGAATACGGTGTATTCAATTTTGTCATATCAGTACGTTAAGGTCGAATCTTCTAAATCCCAATTGTGTAATGTTAAATTCATGATTATAGACTTTTCTCAACCATAAATTGACTTCATATCAATCAATGGTTGAAATTATAAGGGTAATATTTGAATTTGTAATATTTAATTCAATATTTTAACGTTAGATTTACTTTCTCTCAATTGGTTAATGTAAAAATTATGGCTATCGATTTTTGTGAACCATAGATGGACTATTTATTTGATAAGAATAGAAATAGAGGTGTATATTTATATATACTATATTTATTTGAATTTGAGTCAAATATGGAAAATTTCAAATGAACTAATTTAAACAATACGGTGTATTCAATTTTGTCATATTAGTATGTTAAGGTCGAATCTTCTAAATCCCAATTCTGTAATGTAAATTCATGATTATGGACTTTTCTCAACCATAAATTGACTTCATATCAATAAATGGTTGAAATATATAAGGTGCATATTGGCATTTGTGTTATTTAATTCAATTTTTTAACCTTTGGTTTAATTTAACTCAATTATTTAAAGTTAAAGTTATAGCTATCGGATTTTTTCAAAGATAGATCGACTATTTATTTGATAATAATAGAAACTAACGTTTAAATTTACATATACTATATTTATTTGAAATTGAGTCAAATATGGACCATTCAAATGAACTAATATTAACAATACAGTGTATTCAATTTTGTCATATCAGTATGTTAAGGTCGAAACTTCTAAATCCCAATTGTGTAATGTTAAATTCATGATTATGTACTTTTCTCAACCATAAATTGACTTCATATCAATCAATGTTTGAAACTTATAAGGTGCATATTTTCATTTGTATTATTTAATTCAATTTTTTAACCTTAGGTTTAATTTAACTCAATTATTAATGTTTAAATTATAGCTATCGAATTTTTTCAAAGATAGATCGACTATTTATTTGATAATAATAGAAACTAACGTTTAAATTTACATATACTATATTTATTTGAAATTGAGTCAAATATGGACCATTCAAATGAACTAATATTATGAATACGGTGTATTCAATTTTGTCATATCAGTACGTTAAGGTCGAATCTTCTAAATCCCAATTGTGTAATGTTAAATTTATGATTATGGACTTTTCTCAACCACAAATTGACTTCATATCAATAAATGGTTGAAACATATAAGGTGCATATTTGCATTTGTATTATTTAATTCAATTTTTTAACCTTAGGTTTAATTTAACTCAATTATTAATGTTAAAATTATAGCTATCGGATTTTTTCAAAGATAGATCGACTATTTATTTGATAATAATAGAAACTAACGTTTAAATTTACATATACTATATTTATTTGAAATTGAGTCAAATATGGACCATTCAAATGAACTAATATTATGAATACGGTGTATTCAATTTTGTCATATCAGTACGTTAAGGTCGAATCTTCTAAATCCCAATTGTGTAATGTTAAATTCATGATTATAGACTTTTCTCAACCATAAATTGACTTCATATCAATCAATGGTTGAAATTATAAGGGTAATATTTGAATTTGTAATATTTAATTCAATATTTTAACGTTAGATTTACTTTCTCTCAATTGGTTAATGTTAAAATTATGGCTATCGATTTTTGTGAACCATAGATAGACTATTTATTTGATAAGAATAGAAATAGAGGTGTATATTTATATATACTATATTTATTTGAATTTGAGTCAAATATGGAAAATTTCAAATGAACTAATTTAAACAATACGGTGTATTCAATTTTGTCATATTAGTATGTTAAGGTCGAATCTTCTAAATCCCAATTCTGTAATGTTAAATTCATGATTATGTACTTTTCTCAACCATAAATTGACTTCATATCAATAAATGGTTGAAATATATAAGGTGCATATTTTCATTTGTATTATTTAATTCAATTTTTTAACCTTAGGTTTAATTTAACTCAATTATTAATGTTTAAATTATAGCTATCGAATTTTTTCAAAGATAGATCGATTATTTATTTGATAATAATAGAAATTAACGTTTATATTTACATATAATATATTTATTTGAATTTGAATCAAATATGGACCATTCAAATGAACTAATATTAACAATACGGTGTATTCAATTTTGTCATATCAGTATGTTAAGGTCGAATCTTCTAAATCCCAATTGTGTAATGTTAAATTTATGATTATAGACTTTTCTCAACCATAAATTGACTTCATATCAATCAATGGTTGAAACATATAAGGTGAATATTTGCATTTGTGTTATTTAATTCAATTTTTTAACCTTTGGTTTACTTTAACTCAATTATTTAAAGTTAAAATTATAGCTATCGGATTTTTTCAAAGATAGATCGACTATTTATTTGATAATAATAGAAACTAACGTTTAAATTTACATATACTATATTTATTTGAATTTGAGTCTAATATGGACCATTCAAATGAACTAATATTAACAATACGGTGTATTCAATTTTGTCATATCAGTATCTTAAGGTCGAATCTTCTAATTCCCAATTGTGTAATGTTAAATTCATGATTATGGACTTTTCTCAACCATAAATTGACTTCATATCAATAAATGGTTGAAACATATAAGGTGCATATTTGCATTTGTATTATTTAATTCAATTTTTTAACTTTAGGTTTAATTTAACTCAATTATTTAATGTTAAAATTATAGCTATCGAATTATTTCAAAGATAGATCGACTATTTATTTGATAATAATAGAAACTAACGTTTATATTTAAATATCCTATATTTATTTGAATTTGAGTCAAATATGGACCATTCAAATGAACTAATATTAACAATACGGTGTATTCAATTTTGTCATATCAGTATGTTAAGGTCGAATCTTCTAATTCCCAATTGTGTAATGTTAAATTCATGATTATGGACTTTTCTCAACCATAAATTGACTTCATATCAATAAATGGTTGAAACATATAAGGTGCATATTTGCATTTGTGTTATTTAATTCAATTTTTTAACTTTAGGTTTAATTTAACTCAATTATTTAATGTTAAAATTATAGCTATCGAACTTTTTCAAAGATAGATCGACTATTTATTTGATAATAATAGAAACTAACGTTTATATTTACATATACTATATTTATTTGAATTTGGGTCAAATATGGACCATTCAAATGAACTATTATTAACAATACGGTGTATTCAATTTTGTCATATTAGTATGTTAAGGTCGAATCTTCTAAATCCCAATTGTGTAATGTTAAATTCATGATTATAGACCTTTCTCAACCATAAATTGACTTCATATCAATCAATGGTTGAAACTTACAAGGGGCATATTTGCATTTGTATTATTTAATTTAATTTTTTAACGTTAGATTTACTTTATCTCAATTGTTTAATGTTAAAATTATGGCTATCGATTTTTGTCAACCATAGATTGATTATTTATTTGATAATAATAGTAACTAACGTTTATATTTACATATACTATATTTATTTGAATTTGAGTCAAATATGGACCATTCAAATGAAATAATATTAACAATACTGTGTATTCAATTTTGTCATATTAGTATGTTAAGGTCGAATCTTTTAAATCGCAATTGTGTAATGTTAAATTTATGATTATGGACTTTTCTCAACCACAAATTGACTTCATATCAATAAATGGTTGAAACATATAAGGTGCATATTTGCATTTGTATTATTTAATTCAATTTTTTAACCTTAGGTTTAATTTAACTCAATTATTAATGTTAAAATTATAGCTATCGAATTTTTTCAAAGATAGATCGACTATTTATTTGATAATAATAGAAACTAACATTTATATTTACATATACTATATTTATTTGAATTTGAATCAAATATGGACCATTCAAATGAACTAATATTATGAATACGGTGTATTCAATTTTGTCATATCAGTACGTTAAGGTCGAATCTTCTAAATCCCAATTGTGTAATGTTAAATTCATGATTATAGACTTTTCTCAACCATAAATTGACTTCATATCAATCAATGGTTGAAATTATAAGGGTAATATTTGAATTTGTAATATTTAATTCAATATTTTAACGTTAGATTTACTTTCTCTCAATTGGTTAATGTTAAAATTATGGCTATCGATTTTTGTGAACCATAGATAGACTATTTATTTGATAAGAATAGAAATAGAGGTGTATATTTATATATACTATATTTATTTGAATTTGAGTGAAATATGGAAAATTTCAAATGAACTAATTTAAACAATACGGTGTATTCAATTTTGTCATATTAGTATGTTAAGGTCGAATCTTCTAAATCCCAATTCTGTAATGTAAATTCATGATTATGGACTTTTCTCAACCATAAATTGACTTCATATCAATAAATGGTTGAAATATATAAGGTGCATATTGGCATTTGTGTTATTTAATTCAATTTTTTAACCTTTGGTTTAATTTAACTCAATTATTTAAAGTTAAAGTTATAGCTATCGGATTTTTTCAAAGATAGATCGACTATTTATTTGATAATAATAGAAACTAACGTTTAAATTTACATATACTATATTTATTTGAAATTGAGTCAAATATGGACCATTCAAATGAACTAATATTAACAATACAGTGTATTCAATTTTGTCATATCAGTATGTTAAGGTCGAAACTTCTAAATCCCAATTGTGTAATGTTAAATTCATGATTATGTACTTTTCTCAACCATAAATTGACTTCATATCAATCAATGTTTGAAACTTATAAGGTGCATATTGGCATTTGTGTTATTTAATTCAATTTTTTAACCTTTGGTTTAATTTAACTCAATTATTAATGTTTAAATTATAGCTATCGAATTTTTTCAAAGATAGATCGATTATTTATTTGATAATAATAGAAATTAACGTTTATATTTACATATAATATATTTATTTGAATTTGAATCAAATATGGACCATTCAAATGAACTAATATTAACAATACGGTGTATTCAATTTTGTCATATCAGTATGTTAAGGTCGAATCTTCTAAATCCCAATTGTGTAATGTTAAATTTATGATTATAGACTTTTCTCAACCATAAATTGACTTCATATCAATCAATGGTTGAAACATATAAGGTGAATATTTGCATTTGTGTTATTTAATTCAATTTTTAAACCTTTGGTTTACTTTAACTCAATTATTTAAAGTTAAAATTATAGCTATCGGATTTTTTCAAAGATAGATCGACTATTTATTTGATAATAATAGAAACTAACGTTTAAATTTACATATACTATATTTATTTGAATTTGAGTCAAATATGGACCATTCAAATGAACTAATATTAACAATACGGTGTATTCAATTTTGTCATATCAGTATCTTAAGGTCGAATCTTCTAATTCCCAATTGTGTAATGTTAAATTCATGATTATGGACTTTTCTCAACCATAAATTGACTTCATATCAATAAATGGTTGAAACATATAAGGTGCATATTTGCATTTGTATTATTTAATTCAATTTTTTAACTTTAGGTTTAATTTAACTCAATTATTTAATGTTAAAATTATAGCTATCGAATTATTTCAAAGATAGATCGACTATTTATTTGATAATAATAGAAACTAACGTTTATATTTAAATATCCTATATTTATTTGAATTTGAGTCAAATATGGACCATTCAAATGAACTAATATTAACAATACGGTGTATTCAATTTTGTCATATCAGTATGTTAAGGTCGAATCTTCTAATTCCCAATTGTGTAATGTTAAATTCATGATTATGGACTTTTCTCAACCATAAATTGACTTCATATCAATAAATGGTTGAAACATATAAGGTGCATATTTGCATTTGTATTATTTAAATCAATTTTTTAACTTTAGGTTTAATTTAACTCAATTATTTAATGTTAAAATTATAGCTATCGAACTTTTTCAAAGATAGATCGACTATTTATTTGATAATAATAGAAACTAACGTTTATATTTACATATACTATATTTATTTGAATTTGAATCAAATATGGACCATTCAAATGAACTAATATTATGAATACGGTGTATTCAATTTTGTCATATCAGTATGTTAAGGTCGAATCTTCTAAATCGCAATTGTGTAATGTTAAATTCATGATTATTGACTTTTCTCAACCATAAATTGACTTCATATCAATCAATGGTTGAAATTATAAGGGTAATATTTGAATTTGTAATATTTAATTCAATATTTTAACGTTAGATTTACTTTCTCTCAATTGGTTAATGTTAAAATTATGGCTATCGATTTTTGTGAACCATAGATAGACTATTTATTTGATAAGAATAGAAATTGAGGTGTATATTTACATATACTATATTTATTTGAATTTGAGTCAAATATGGATCATTCAAATGAACTAATATTAACAATACGGTGTATTCAATTTTGTCATATTAGTATGTTAAGGTCGAATCTTCTAAATCCCAATTCTGTAATGTAAATTCATGATTATGGACTTTTCTCAACCATAAATTGACTTCATATCAATAAATGGTTGAAACATATAAGGTGCATATTTGCATTTGTGTTATTTAATTCAATTTTTTAACCTTTGGTTTAATTTAACTCAATTATTTAAAGTTAAAATTATAGCTATCGGATTTTTTCAAAGATAGATCGACTATTTATTTGATAATAATAGAAACTAACGTTTAAATTTACATATACTATATTTATTTGAAATTGAGTCAAATATGGACCATTCAAATGAACTAATATTAACAATACGGTGTATTCAATTTTGTCATATCAGTATGTTAAGGTCGAAACTTCTAAATCCCAATTGTGTAATGTTAAATTCATGATTATGTACTTTTCTCAACCATAAATTGACTTCATATCAATCAATGCTTGAAACTTATAAGGTGCATATTTTCATTTGTATTATTTAATTCAATTTTTTAACCTTAGGTTTAATTTAACTCAATTATTAATGTTAAAATTATGGCTCTCGATTTTTGTCAACCATAGATAGACTATTTATTTGATAAGAATAGAAATTGAGGTTTATATTTAAATATCCTATATTTATTTGAATTTGAGTCAAATATGGACCAATAGAATGAACTAATATTAACAATACGGTGTATTCAATTTTGTCATATAAGTATGTTAAGGTCGAATCTTCTAATTCCCAATTGTGTAATGTTAAATTCATGATTATAGACTTTTCTCCACCATAAATTGACTTCATATCAATAAATGGTTGAAACATATAAGGTGCATATTTTCATTTGTATTATTTAATTCAATTTTTTAACCTTACGTTTAATTTAACTCAATTATTAATATTAAAATTATAGCTATTGAATTTTTTCAAAGATAGATCGACTATTTATTTGATAATAATAGAAACTAACGTTTATATTTACATATACTATATTTATTTGAATTTGAATCAAATATGGACCATTCAAATGAACTAATATTAACAATACGGTGTATTCAATTTTGTCATATCAGTATGTTAAGGTCGAATCTTCTAAATCCCAATTGTGTAATGTTAAATTCATGATTATAGACTTTTCTCAACCATAAATTGACTTCATATCAATCAATGGTTGAAATTATAAGGGTAATATTTGCATTTGTAATATTTAATTCAATATTTTAACGTTAGATTTACTTTCTCTCAATTGTTTAATGTTAAAATTATGGCTATCGATTTTTGTGAACCATAGAAATACTATTTATTTGATAAGAATAGAAATTGAGGTATATATTTACATATACTATATTTATTTGAATTTGAGTCAAATATGGACCATTCAAATGAACTAATATTAACAATACGGTGTATTCAATTTTGTCATATCAGTATCTTAAGGTCGAATCTTCTAATTCCCAATTGTGTAATGTTAAATTCATGATTATGGACTTTTCTCAACCATAAATTGACTTCATATCAATAAATGGTTGAAACATATAAGGTGCATATTTGCATTTGTGTTATTTAATTCAATTTTTTAACTTTAGGTTTAATTTAACTCAATTATTTAATGTTAAAATTATAGCTATCGAACTTTTTCAAAGATAGATCGACTATTTATTTGATAATAATAGAAACTCACGTTTATATTTACATATACTATATTTATTTGAAATTGAGTCAAATATGGACCTTTCAAATGAACTAATATTAACAATACGGTGTATTCAATTTTGTCATATCAGTATGTTAAGGTCGAAACTTCTAAATCCCAATTGTGTAATGTTAAATTCATGATTATAGACTTTTCTCAACCATAAATTGATTTCATATCAATCAATGCTTGAAACTTATAAGGGGCATATTTGCATTTATAATATTTAATTCAATTTTTTAACGTTAGATTTACTTTATCTCAATTGTTTAATGTTAAAATTATGGCTATCGATTTTTGTCAACCATAGATAGACTATTTATTTGATAAGAATAGAAATTGAGGTTTATATTTAAATATCCTATATTTATTTGAATTTGCGTCAAATATGGACCATTCAAATGAACTAATATTAACAATACGGTGTATTCAATTTTGTCATATAAGTATGTTAAGGTCGAATCTTCTAATTCCCAATTGTGTAATGTTAAATTCATGATTATAGACTTTTCTCAACCATAAATTGACTTCATATCAATAAATGGTTGAAACATATAAGGTGCATATTTTCATTTGTATTATTTAATTCAATTTTTTAACCTTAGGTTTAATTTAACTCAATTATTAATGTTAAAATTATAGCTATCGAATTTTTTCAAAGATAGATCGACTATTTATTTGATAATAATAGAAACTAACGTTTATATTTACATATACTATATTTATTTGAATTTGAATCAAATATGGACCATTCAAATGAACTAATATTATGAATACGGTGTATTCAATTTTGTCATATCAGTATGTTAAGGTCGAATCTTCTAAATCCCAATTGTGTAATGTTAAATTCATGATTATTGACTTTTCTCAACCATAAATTGACTTCATATCAATCAATGGTTGAAATTATAAGGGTAATATTTGAATTTGTAATATTTAATTCAATATTTTAACGTTAGATTTACTTTCTCTCAATTGGTTAATGTTAAAATTATGGCTATCGATTTTTGTGAACCATAGATAGACTATTTATTTGATAAGAATAGAAATTGAGGTGTATATTTACATATACTATATTTATTTGAATTTGAGTCAAATATGGATCATTCAAATGAACTAATATTAACAATACGGTGTATTCATTTTTGTCATATTAGTATGTTAAGGTCGAATCTTCTAAATCCCAATTCTGTAATGTAAATTCATGATTATGGACTTTTCTCAACCATAAATTGACTTCATATCAATAAATGGTTGAAATATATAAGGTGCATATTGGCATTTGTGTTATTTAATTCAATTTTTTAACCTTTGGTTTAATTTAACTCAATTATTTAAAGTTAAAGTTATAGCTATCGGATTTTTTCAAAGATAGATCGACTATTTATTTGATAATAATAGAAACTAACGTTTAAATTTACATATACTATATTTATTTGAAATTGAGTCAAATATGGACCATTCAAATGAACTAATATTAACAATACAGTGTATTCAATTTTGTCATATCAGTATGTTAAGGTCGAAACTTCTAAATCCCAATTGTGTAATGTTAAATTCATGATTATGTACTTTTCTCAACCATAAATTGACTTCATATCAATCAATGTTTGAAACTTATAAGGTGCATATTGGCATTTGTGTTATTTAATTCAATTTTTTAACCTTTGGTTTAATTTAACTCAATTATTAATGTTTAAATTATAGCTATCGAATTTTTTCAAAGATAGATCGATTATTTATTTGATAATAATAGAAATTAACGTTTATATTTACATATAATATATTTATTTGAATTTGAATCAAATATGGACCATTCAAATGAACTAATATTAACAATACGGTGTATTCAATTTTGTCATATCAGTATGTTAAGGTCGAATCTTCTAAATCCCAATTGTGTAATGTTAAATTTATGATTATAGACTTTTCTCAACCATAAATTGACTTCATATCAATCAATGGTTGAAACATATAAGGTGAATATTTGCATTTGTGTTATTTAATTCAATTTTTTAACCTTTGGTTTACTTTAACTCAATTATTTAAAGTTAAAATTATAGCTATCGGATTTTTTCAAAGATAGATCGACTATTTATTTGATAATAATAGAAACTAACGTTTAAATTTACATATACTATATTTATTTGAATTTGAGTCAAATATGGACCATTCAAATGAACTAATATTAACAATACGGTGTATTCAATTTTGTCATATCAGTATCTTAAGGTCGAATCTTCTAATTCCCAATTGTGTAATGTTAAATTCATGATTATGGACTTTTCTCAACCATAAATTGACTTCATATCAATAAATGGTTGAAACATATAAGGTGCATATTTGCATTTGTATTATTTAATTCAATTTTTTAACTTTAGGTTTAATTTAACTCAATTATTTAATGTTAAAATTATAGCTATCGAATTATTTCAAAGATAGATCGACTATTTATTTGATAATAATAGAAACTAACGTTTATATTTAAATATCCTATATTTATTTGAATTTGAGTCAAATATGGACCATTCAAATGAACTAATATTAACAATACGGTGTATTCAATTTTGTCATATCAGTATGTTAAGGTCGAATCTTCTAATTCCCAATTGTGTAATGTTAAATTCATGATTATAGACTTTTCTCAACCATAAATTGACTTCATATCAATAAATGGTTGAAACATATAAGGTGCATATTTGCATTTGTATTATTTAAATCAATTTTTTAACTTTAGGTTTAATTTAACTCAATTATTTAATGTTAAAATTATAGCTATCGAACTTTTTCAAAGATAGATCGACTATTTATTTGATAATAATAGAAACTAACGTTTATATTTACATATACTATATTTATTTGAATTTGAATCAAATATGGACCATTCAAATGAACTAATATTATGAATACGGTGTATTCAATTTTGTCATATCAGTATGTTAAGGTCGAATCTTCTAAATCGCAATTGTGTAATGTTAAATTCATGATTATTGACTTTTCTCAACCATAAATTGACTTCATATCAATCAATGGTTGAAATTATAAGGGTAATATTTGAATTTGTAATATTTAATTCAATATTTTAACGTTAGATTTACTTTCTCTCAATTGGTTAATGTTAAAATTATGGCTATCGATTTTTGTGAACCATAGATAGACTATTTATTTGATAAGAATAGAAATTGAGGTGTATATTTACATATACTATATTTATTTGAATTTGAGTCAAATATGGATCATTCAAATGAACTAATATTAACAATACGGTGTATTCAATTTTGTCATATTAGTATGTTAAGGTCGAATCTTCTAAATCCCAATTCTGTAATGTAAATTCATGATTATGGACTTTTCTCAACCATAAATTGACTTCATATCAATAAATGGTTGAAACATATAAGGTGCATATTTGCATTTGTGTTATTTAATTCAATTTTTTAACCTTTGGTTTAATTTAACTCAATTATTTAAAGTTAAAATTATAGCTATCGGATTTTTTCAAAGATAGATCGACTATTTATTTGATAATAATAGAAACTAACGTTTAAATTTACATATACTATATTTATTTGAAATTGAGTCAAATATGGACCATTCAAATGAACTAATATTAACAATACGGTGTATTCAATTTTGTCATATCAGTATGTTAAGGTCGAAACTTCTAAATCCCAATTGTGTAATGTTAAATTCATGATTATGTACTTTTCTCAACCATAAATTGACTTCATATCAATCAATGCTTGAAACTTATAAGGTGCATATTTTCATTTGTATTATTTAATTCAATTTTTTAACCTTAGGTTTAATTTAACTCAATTATTAATGTTAAAATTATGGCTCTCGATTTTTGTCAACCATAGATAGACTATTTATTTGATAAGAATAGAAATTGAGGTTTATATTTAAATATCCTATATTTATTTGAATTTGAGTCAAATATGGACCAATAGAATGAACTAATATTAACAATACGGTGTATTCAATTTTGTCATATAAGTATGTTAAGGTCGAATCTTCTAATTCCCAATTGTGTAATGTTAAATTCATGATTATAGACTTTTCTCCACCATAAATTGACTTCATATCAATAAATGGTTGAAACATATAAGGTGCATATTTTCATTTGTATTATTTAATTCAATTTTTTAACCTTACGTTTAATTTAACTCAATTATTAATATTAAAATTATAGCTATTGAATTTTTTCAAAGATAGATCGACTATTTATTTGATAATAATAGAAACTAACGTTTATATTTACATATACTATATTTATTTGAATTTGAATCAAATATGGACCATTCAAATGAACTAATATTAACAATACGGTGTATTCAATTTTGTCATATCAGTATGTTAAGGTCGAATCTTCTAAATCCCAATTGTGTAATGTTAAATTCATGATTATAGACTTTTCTCAACCATAAATTGACTTCATATCAATCAATGGTTGAAATTATAAGGGTAATATTTGCATTTGTAATATTTAATTCAATATTTTAACGTTAGATTTACTTTCTCTCAATTGTTTAATGTTAAAATTATGGCTATCGATTTTTGTGAACCATAGAAATACTATTTATTTGATAAGAATAGAAATTGAGGTATATATTTACATATACTATATTTATTTGAATTTGAGTCAAATATGGACCATTCAAATGAACTAATATTAACAATACGGTGTATTCAATTTTGTCATATCAGTATCTTAAGGTCGAATCTTCTAATTCCCAATTGTGTAATGTTAAATTCATGATTATGGACTTTTCTCAACCATAAATTGACTTCATATCAATAAATGGTTGAAACATATAAGGTGCATATTTGCATTTGTGTTATTTAATTCAATTTTTTAACTTTAGGTTTAATTTAACTCAATTATTTAATGTTAAAATTATAGCTATCGAACTTTTTCAAAGATAGATCGACTATTTATTTGATAATAATAGAAACTCACGTTTATATTTACATATACTATATTTATTTGAAATTGAGTCAAATATGGACCTTTCAAATGAACTAATATTAACAATACGGTGTATTCAATTTTGTCATATCAGTATGTTAAGGTCGAAACTTCTAAATCCCAATTGTGTAATGTTAAATTCATGATTATAGACTTTTCTCAACCATAAATTGATTTCATATCAATCAATGCTTGAAACTTATAAGGGGCATATTTGCATTTATAATATTTAATTCAATTTTTTAACGTTAGATTTACTTTATCTCAATTGTTTAATGTTAAAATTATGGCTATCGATTTTTGTCAACCATAGATAGACTATTTATTTGATAAGAATAGAAATTGAGGTTTATATTTAAATATCCTATATTTATTTGAATTTGCGTCAAATATGGACCATTCAAATGAACTAATATTAACAATACGGTGTATTCAATTTTGTCATATAAGTATGTTAAGGTCGAATCTTCTAATTCCCAATTGTGTAATGTTAAATTCATGATTATAGACTTTTCTCAACCATAAATTGACTTCATATCAATAAATGGTTGAAACATATAAGGTGCATATTTTCATTTGTATTATTTAATTCAATTTTTTAACCTTAGGTTTAATTTAACTCAATTATTAATGTTAAAATTATAGCTATCGAATTTTTTCAAAGATAGATCGACTATTTATTTGATAATAATAGAAACTAACGTTTATATTTACATATACTATATTTATTTGAATTTGAATCAAATATGGACCATTCAAATGAACTAATATTATGAATACGGTGTATTCAATTTTGTCATATCAGTATGTTAAGGTCGAATCTTCTAAATCCCAATTGTGTAATGTTAAATTCATGATTATAGACTTTTCTCAACCATAAATTGACTTCATATCAATCAATGGTTGAAATTATAAGGGTAATATTTGAATTTGTAATATTTAATTCAATATTTTAACGTTAGATTTACTTTCTCTCAATTGGTTAATGTTAAAATTATGGCTATCGATTTTTGTGAACCATAGATAGACTATTTATTTGATAAGAATAGAAATTGAGGTGTATATTTATATATACTATATTTATTTGAATTTGAGTCAAATATGGACCATTCAAATGAACTAATATTAACAATACGGTGTATTCAATTTTGTCATATTAGTATGTTAAGGTCGAATCTTCTAAATCCCAATTCTGTAATGTAAATTCATGATTATGGACTTTTCTCAACCATAAATTGACTTCATATCAATAAATGGTTGAAACATATAAGGTGCATATTTGCATTTGTGTTATTTAATTCAATTTTTTAACCTTTGGTTTAATTTAACTCAATTATTTAAAGTTAAAGTTATAGCTATCGGATTTTTTCAAAGATAGATCGACTATTTATTTGATAATAATAGAAACTAACGTTTAAATTTACATATACTATATTTATTTGAAATTGAGTCAAATATGGACCATTCAAATGAACTAATATTAACAATACAGTGTATTCAATTTTGTCATATCAGTATGTTAAGGTCGAAACTTCTAAATCCCAATTGTGTAATGTTAAATTCATGATTATGTACTTTTCTCAACCATAAATTGACTTCATATCAATCAATGTTTGAAACTTATAAGGTGCATATTTTCATTTGTATTATTTAATTCAATTTTTTAACCTTAGGTTTAATTTAACTCAATTATTAATGTTTAAATTATAGCTATCGAATTTTTTCAAAGATAGATCGATTATTTATTTGATAATAATAGAAATTAACGTTTATATTTACATATAATATATTTATTTGAATTTGAATCAAATATGGACCATTCAAATGAACTAATATTAATAATACGGTGTATTCAATTTTGTCATATCAGTATGTTAAGGTCGAATCTTCTAAATCCCAATTGTGTAATGTTAAATTCATGATTATAGACTTTTCTCAACCATAAATTGACTTCATATCAATCAATGGTTGAAACATATAAGGTGAATATTTGCATTTGTGTTATTTAATTCAATTTTTTAACCTTTGGTTTACTTTAACTCAATTATTTAAAGTTAAAATTATAGCTATCGGATTTTTTCAAAGATAGATCGACTATTTATTTGATAATAATAGAAACTAACGTTTAAATTTACATATACTATATTTATTTGAAATTGAGTCAAATATGGACCATTCAAATGAACTAATATTAACAATACAGTGTATTCAATTTTGTCATATCAGTATGTTAAGGTCGAAACTTCTAAATCCCAATTGTGTAATGTTAAATTCATGATTATGTACTTTTCTCAACCATAAATTGACTTCATATCAATCAATGTTTGAAACTTATAAGGTGCATATTTTCATTTGTATTATTTAATTCAATTTTTTAACCTTAGGTTTAATTTAACTCAATTATTAATGTTTAAATTATAGCTATCGAATTTTTTCAAAGATAGATCGATTATTTATTTGATAATAATAGAAATTAACGTTTATATTTACATATAATATATTTATTTGAATTTGAATCAAATATGGACCATTCAAATGAACTAATATTAATAATACGGTGTATTCAATTTTGTCATATCAGTATGTTAAGGTCGAATCTTCTAAATCCCAATTGTGTAATGTTAAATTCATGATTATAGACTTTTCTCAACCATAAATTGACTTCATATCAATCAATGGTTGAAACATATAAGGTGAATATTTGCATTTGTGTTATTTAATTCAATTTTTTAACCTTTGGTTTACTTTAACTCAATTAT
The DNA here is from genome assembly GCA_037013495.1 of Hippophae tibetana. NCBI lineage: Eukaryota > Viridiplantae > Streptophyta > Magnoliopsida > Rosales > Elaeagnaceae > Hippophae > Hippophae tibetana. Next base: position 10,684,512 of record CM072805.1, on the reverse strand, counting down.
TTAAAGTTAAAATTATAGCTATCGGATTTTTTCAAAGATAGATCGACTATTTATTTGATAATAATAGAAACTAACGTTTAAATTTACATATACTATATTTATTTGAATTTGAGTCAAATATGGACCATTCAAATGAACTAATATTAACAATACGGTGTATTCAATTTTGTCATATCAGTATCTTAAGGTCGAATCTTCTAATTCCCAATTGTGTAATGTTAAATTTATGATTATGGACTTTTCTCAACCATAAATTGACTTCATATCAATAAATGGTTGAAACATATAAGGTGCATATTTGCATTTGTATTATTTAATTCAATTTTTTAACTTTAGGTTTAATTTAACTCAATTATTTAATGTTAAAATTATAGCTATCGAATATTTTCAAAGATAGATCGACTATTTATTTGATAATAATAGAAACTAACGTTTATATTTAAATATCCTATATTTATTTGAATTTGAGTCAAATATTGACCATTCAAATGAACTAATATTAACAATACGGTGTATTCAATTTTGTCATATCAGTATGTTAAGGTCGAATCTTCTAATTCCCAATTGTGTAATGTTAAATTCATGATTATGGACTTTTCTCAACCATAAATTGACTTCATATCAATAAATGGTTGAAACATATAAGGTGCATATTTGCATTTGTATTATTTAATTCAATTTTTTAACTTTAGGTTTAATTTAACTCAATTATTTAATGTTAAAATTATAGCTATCGAATTTTTTCAAAGATAGATCGACTATTTATTTGATAATAATAGAAACTAACGTTTATATTTACATATACTATATTTATTTGAATTTGAATCAAATATGGACCATTGAAATGAACTAATATTATGAATACGGTGTATTCAATTTTGTCATATCAGTATGTTAAGGTCGAATCTTCTAAATCCCAATTGTGTAATGTTAAATTCATGATTATAGACTTTTCTCAACCATAAATTGACTTCATATCAATCAATGGTTGAAATTATAAGGGTAATATTTGAATTTGTAATATTTAATTCAATATTTTAACGTTAGATTTACTTTCTCTCAATTGGTTAATGTTAAAATTATGGCTATCGATTTTTGTGAACCATAGATAGACTATTTATTTGATAAGAATAGAAATTTAGGTGTATATTTACATATACTATATTTATTTGAATTTGAGTCAAATATGGACCATTCAAATGAACTAATATTAACAATACGGTGTATTCAATTTTGTCATATTAGTATGTTAAGGTCGAATCTTCTAAATCCCAATTCTGTAATGTAAATTCATGATTATGGACTTTTCTAAACCATAAATTGACTTCATATCAATAAATGGTTGAAACATATAAGGTGCATATTTGCATTTGTGTTATTTAATTCAATTTTTTAACCTTTGGTTTAATTTAACTCAATTATTTAAAGTTAAAGTTATAGCTATCGGATTTTTTCAAAGATAGATCGACTATTTATTTGATAATAATAGTAACTAACGTTTAAATTTACATATACTATATTTATTTGAAATTGAGTCAAATATGGACCATTCAAATGAACTAATATTAACAATACGGTGTATTCAATTGTGTCATATTAGTATGTTAAGGTCGAATCTTCTAAATCCCAATTGTGTAATGTTAAATTCATGATTATGTACTTTTCTCAACCATAAATTGACTTCATATCAATCAATGTTTGAAACTTATAAGGTGCATATTTTCATTTGTATTATTTAATTCAATTTTTTAACCTTAGGTTTAATTTAACTCAATTATTAATGTTTAAATTATAGCTATCGAATTTTTTCAAAGATAGATCGATTATTTATATGATAATAATAGAAATTAACGTTTATATTTACATATAATATATTTATTTGAATTTGAATCAAATATGGACCATTCAAATGAACTAATATTAACAATACGGTGTATTCAATTTTGTCATATCAGTATGTTAAGGTCGAATCTTCTAAATCCCAATTGTGTAATGTTAAATTCATGATTATAGACTTTTCTCAACCATAAATTGACTTCATATCAATCAATGCTTGAAACATATAAGGTGAATATTTGCATTTGTGTTATTTAATTCAATTTTTTAACCTTTGGTTTACTTTAACTCAATTATTTAAAGTTAAAATTATAGCTATCGGATTTTTTCAAAGATAGATTGACTATTTATTTGATAATAATAGAAACTAACGTTTAAATTTACATATACTATATTTATTTGAATTTGAGTCAAATATGGACAATTCAAATGAACTAATATTAACAATACGGTGTATTCAATTTTGTCATATCAGTATCTTAAGGTCGAATCTTCTAATTCCCAATTGTGTAATGTTAAATTCATGATTATGTACTTTTCTCAACCATAAATTGACTTCATATCAATCAATGCTTGAAACTTATAAGGGGCACATTTGCATTTGTAATATTTAATTTAATTTTTTAACGTTATATTTACTTTATCTCAAATGTTTAATGTTAAAATTATGGCTATCGATTTTTGTCAACCATAGATAGATTATTTATTTGATAAGAATAGAAATTGAGGTGTATATTTACATATACTATATTTATTTGAATTTGAGTCAAATATGGATCATTAAAATGAACTAATATTAACAATACGGTGTATTCAATTTTGTCATATCAGTATCTTAAGGTCGAATCTTCTAATTCCCAATTGTGTAATGTTCAATTCATGATTATGGACTTTTCTCAACCATAAATTGACTTCATATCAATAAATGGTTGAAACATATAAGGTGCATATTTGCATTTGTATTATTTAATTCAATTTTTTAATCTTAGGTTTAATTTAACTCAATTATTTAATGTTAAAATTATAGCTATCGAACTTTTTCAAATATAGATCGACTATTTATTTGATAATAATAGAAACTAAAGTTTATATTTACATATACTATATTTATTTGAATTTGAGTCAAATATGGACCATTCAAATGAACTAATATTACAAATACGGTGTATTCAATTTTGTCATATCAGTATGTTAAGGTCGAAACTTCTAAATCCCAATTGTGTAATGTTAAATTCATGATTATGTACTTTTCTCAACCATAAATTGACTTCATATCAATCAATGCTTGAAACTTATAAGGGGCACATTTGCATTTGTAATATTTAATTTAATTTTTTAACGTTATATTTACTTTATCTCAAATGTTTAATGTTAAAATTATGGCTATCGATTTTTGTCAACCATAGATAGATTATTTATTTGATAATAATAGTAAATAACGTTTATATTTACATATACTATATTTATTTGAATTTGAGTCAAATATGGAACATTCAAATGAACTAATATTAACAATACGGTGTATTCAATTTTGTCATATTAGTATGTTAAGGTCGAATCTTCTAAATCCCAATTCTGTAATGTTAAATTCATGATTATGGACTTTTCTCAACCATAAATTGACTTCATATCAATAAATGGTTGAAACATATAAGGTGCATATTTGCATTTGTGTTATTTAATTCAATTTGTTAACCTTTGGTTTAATTTAACTCAATTATTTAATGTTAAAATTATGGCTATCGAATTGTTTCAAACATAGATCGACTATTTATTTGATAATAATAGAAACTAACGTTTATATTTACATATACTATATTTATTTGAATTTCGGTCAAATATGGACCATTCAAATGAACTAATATTAACAATACGGTGTATTCAATTGTGTCATATTAGTATGTTAAGGTCGAATCTTCTAAATCCCAATTGTGTAATGTTAAATTCATGATTATGGACTTTTCTCAACCATAAATTGACTTCATATGAATAAATGGTTGAAACATATAAGGTGCATATTTGCATTTGTATTATTTAATTCAATTTTTTAACCTTAGGTTTAATTTATCTCTTTTATTTAATGTTAAAATTATGGCTATCGAATTGTTTCAAAGATAGATCGACTATTTATTTCATAATAATAGAAACTAACGTTTATATTTACATATAATATATTTATTTGAATTTGAGTCAAATATGGACCATTCAAATGAACTAATATTAACAATACGGTGTATTCCATTTTGTCATATTAGTATGTTAAGGTCGAATCTTCTAAATCGCAATTGTGTAATGTTAAATTCATGATTATGGACTTTTCTCAACCATAAATTGACTTCACTTCAATAAATGGTTGAAACATATAAGGTGCATATTTGCATTTCTATTATTTAATTTAATTTTTTAACCTTAGGTTTAATTTAACTCAATTATTTAATGTTAAAATTATAGCTATCGAACTTTGTCAAAGATAGATCGACTATTTATTTGATAATAATAGAAACTAACGTTTATATTTACATATACTATATTTATTTGAATTTGAGTCAAATATGGACCATTCAAATTAACTAATATTAACAATACGGTGTATTCAATTTTGTCATATCAGTATGTTAAGGTCGAATGTTCTAAATCGCAATTGTGTAATGGTAAATTCATGATTATGGACTTTTGTCAACCATAAATTTACTTCATTTCAATCAATGGTTGAAACTTATAAGGGGCATATTTGCATTTGTAATATTTAATTCAATTTTTTAACATTAGATTTACTTTATCTCAATTGTTTAATGTTAAAATTATGGCTCTCAATTTTTGTCAACCATAGATACATTATTGATTTGATAAGAATAGAAATTGAGGTGTATATTTACATATACTATATTTATTTGAATTTGAGTCAAATATGGACCATTCAAATGAACTAATATTAACAATACGGTGTATTCAATTTTGTAAGATTAGTATGTTAAGGTCGAATCTTCTAAATCCCAATTCTGTAATGTAAATTCATGATTATGGACTTTTCTCAACCATAAATTGACTTCATATCAATAAATGGTTGAAACATATAAGGTGCATATTTGCATTTGTGTTATTTAATTCAATTTTGTAACCTTTGGTTTAATTTAACTCAATTATTTAAAATTAAAATTATAGCTATCGGATTTTTTCAAAGATAGATCGACTATTTATTTGATAATAATAGAAACTAACGTTTAAATTTACATATACTATATTTATTTGAAATTGAGTCAAATATGGACCATTCAAATGAACTAATATTAACAATACGGTGTATTCAATTTTGTCATATCAGTATGTTAAGGTCGAAACTTCTAAATCCCAATTTTGTAATGTTAAATTCATGATTATGGACTTTTCTCAACCATAAATTGACTTCATATCAATAAATGGTTGAAACTTATAAGGTGCATATTTGCATTTATGTTATTTAATTCAATTTGTTAACCTTTGGTTTAATTTAACTCAATTATTTAATGTTAAAATTATGGCTATCGAATTGTTTCAAACATAGATCGACTATTTATTTGATAATAATAGAAACTAACGTTTATATTTACATATACTATATTTATTTGAATTTCGGTCAAATATGGACCATTCAAATGAACTAATATTAACAATACGGTGTATTCAATTGTGTCATATTAGTATGTTAAGGTCGAATCTTCTAAATCCCAATTGTGTAATGTTAAATTCATGATTATGGACTTTTCTCAACCATAAATTGACTTCATATGAATAAATGGTTGAAACATATAAGGTGCATATTTGCATTTGTATTATTTAATTCAATTTTTTAACCTTAGGTTTAATTTATCTCTTTTATTTAATGTTAAAATTATGGCTATCGAATTGTTTCAAAGATAGATCGACTATTTATTTCATAATAATAGAAACTAACGTTTATATTTACATATAATATATTTATTTGAATTTGAGTCAAATATGGACCATTCAAATGAACTAATATTAACAATACGGTGTATTCCATTTTGTCATATTAGTATGTTAAGGTCGAATCTTCTAAATCGCAATTGTGTAATGTTAAATTCATGATTATGGACTTTTCTCAACCATAAATTGACTTCACTTCAATAAATGGTTGAAACATATAAGGTGCATATTTGCATTTCTATTATTTAATTTAATTTTTTAACCTTAGGTTTAATTTAACTCAATTATTTAATGTTAAAATTATAGCTATCGAACTTTGTCAAAGATAGATCGACTATTTATTTGATAATAATAGAAACTAACGTTTATATTTACATATACTATATTTATTTGAATTTGAGTCAAATATGGACCATTCAAATTAACTAATATTAACAATACGGTGTATTCAATTTTGTCATATCAGTATGTTAAGGTCGAATGTTCTAAATCGCAATTGTGTAATGGTAAATTCATGATTATGGACTTTTGTCAACCATAAATTTACTTCATTTCAATCAATGGTTGAAACTTATAAGGGGCATATTTGCATTTGTAATATTTAATTCAATTTTTTAACATTAGATTTACTTTATCTCAATTGTTTAATGTTAAAATTATGGCTCTCAATTTTTGTCAACCATAGATACATTATTGATTTGATAAGAATAGAAATTGAGGTGTATATTTACATATACTATATTTATTTGAATTTGAGTCAAATATGGACCATTCAAATGAACTAATATTAACAATACGGTGTATTCAATTTTGTAAGATTAGTATGTTAAGGTCGAATCTTCTAAATCCCAATTCTGTAATGTAAATTCATGATTATGGACTTTTCTCAACCATAAATTGACTTCATATCAATAAATGGTTGAAACATATAAGGTGCATATTTGCATTTGTGTTATTTAATTCAATTTTGTAACCTTTGGTTTAATTTAACTCAATTATTTAAAATTAAAATTATAGCTATCGGATTTTTTCAAAGATAGATCGACTATTTATTTGATAATAATAGAAACTAACGTTTAAATTTACATATACTATATTTATTTGAAATTGAGTCAAATATGGACCATTCAAATGAACTAATATTAACAATACGGTGTATTCAATTTTGTCATATCAGTATGTTAAGGTCGAAACTTCTAAATCCCAATTGTGTAATATTAAATTCATGATTATGTACTTTTCTCAACAATAAATTGACTTCATATCAATCAATGCTTGAAACTTATAAGGGGCATATTTGCATTTATAATATTTAATTCAATCTTTTAACGTTAGATTTACTTTATCTCAATTGTTTAATGTTAAAATTATGGCTATCGATTTTTGTCAACCATAGATAGAATATTTATTTGATAAGAATAGAAAATGAGGTTTATATTTAAATATCCTCTATTTATTTGAATTTGAGTCAAATATGGACCATTCAAATGAACTAATATTAAAAATACGGTGTATTCAATTTTGTCATATAAGTATGTTAAGGTCGAATCTTCTAATTCCCAATTATGTAATGTTAAATTCATGATTATGTACTTTTCTCAACCATAAATTGACTTCATATCAATCATTGGTTGAAATTATAAGGGGCATATTTGCATTTGTAATATTTAATTCAATATTTAAACGTTAGATTTACTTTATCTCAATTGTTTAATGTTAAAATTATGGCTATCGATTTTTGTCAACCATAGATAGAATATTTATTTGATAAGAATAGAAAATGAGGTTTATATTTAAATATCCTCTATTTATTTGAATTTGAGTCAAATATGGACCATTCAAATGAACTAATATTAAAAATACGGTGTATTCAATTTTGTCATATAAGTATGTTAAGGTCGAATCTTCTAATTCCCAATTGTGTAATGTTAAATTCATGATTATAGACTTTTCTCAACCATAAATTGACTTCATATCAATAAATGGTTGAAACATATAAGGTGCATATTTTCATTTGTATTATTTAATTCAATTTTTTAACCTTAGGTTTAATTTAACTCAATTATTAATGTTAAAATTATAGCTATCGAATTTTTTTGAAAGATAGATCGACTATTTATTTGATAATAATAGAAACTAACGTTTATATTTACATATACTATATTTATTTGAATTTGAATCAAATATGGACCATTCAAATGAACTAATATTAACAATACGGTGTATTCAATTTTGTCATATCAGTATGTTAATGTCGAATCTTCTAAATCCCAATTGTGTAATGTTAAATTCATGATTATAGACTTTTCTCAACCATAAATTGACTTCATATCAATCAATGGTTGAAATTATAAGGGTAATATTTGCATTTGTAATATTTAATTCAATATTTTAACGTTAGATTTACTTTATCTCAATTGTTTAATGTTAAAATTATGGCTATCGATTTTTGTCAACCATAGATAGACTATTTATTTGATAAGAATAGAAATTGAGGTGTATATTTACATATACTATATTTATTTGAATTTGAGTCAAATATGTATTATTCAAATGAACTAATATTAACAATACGGTGTATTCAATTTTGTCATATCAGTATCTTAAGGTCGAATCTTCTAATTTCCAATTGTGTAATGTTAAATTCATGATTATGGACTTTTCTCAACCATAAATTGACTTCATATCAATAAATGGTTGAAACATATAAGGTGCATATTTGCATTTGTATTATTTAATTCAATTTTTTAACCTTAGGTTTAATTTATCTCTATTATTTAATGTTAAAATTATGGCTATCGAATTGTTTCAAAGATAGATCGACTATTTATTTCATAATAATAGAAACTAACGTTTATATTTACATATACTATATTTATTTGAATTTGAGTCAAATATGGACCATTCAAATGAACTAATATTAACAATACGGTGTATTCCATTTTGTCATATTAGTATGTTAAGGTCGAATCTTCTAAATCGCAATTGTGTAATGTTAAATTCATGATTATGGACTTTTCTCAACCATAAATTGACTTCACTTCAATAAATGATTGAAACATATAAGTTGCATATTTGCATTTGTCTTATTTAATTTAATTTTTTAACCTTAGGTTTAATTTCACTCAATTATTTAATGTTAAAATTATAGCTATCGAACTTTTTCAAAGATAGATCGACTATTTATTTGATAATAATAGAAACTAACGTTTATATTTACATATACTATATTTATTTGAATTTGAGTCAAATATGGACCATTCAAATGAACTAATATTAACAATATGGTGTATTCAATTTTTTTATATCAGTATGTTAAGGTCGAATGTTCTAAATCGCAATTGTGTAATGGTAAATAATTTTCTCAACCATAAATTTACTTCATATCAATCAATGGTTGAAACTTATAAGGGGCATATTTGCATTTGTAATATTTAATTCAATTTTTTAACATTAGATTTACTTTATCTCATTTGTTTAATGTTAAAATTATGGCTCTCAATTTTTGTCAACCATAGATACATTACTTATTTGATAAGAATAGAAAATGAGGTGTATATTTACATATACTATATTTATTTGAATTTGAGTCAAATATGGACCATTCAAATGAACTAATATTAACAATACGGTGTATTCAATTTTGTCAGATTAGTATGTTAAGGTCGAATCTTCTAAATCCCAATTCTGTAATGTAAATTCATGATTATGGATTTTTCTCAACCATAAATTGACTTCATATCAATAAATGGTTGAAACATATAAGGTGCATATTTGCATTTGTATTATTTAATTCAATTTTTTAACCTTAGGTTTAATTTATCTCAATTATTTAATGTTAAAATTATGGCTATCGAATTGTATCAAAGATAGATCGACTATTTATTTGATAATAATAGAAACTAACGTTTATATTTACATATACTATATTTATTTGAATTTGAGTCAAATATGGACCATTCAAATGAACTAATATTAACAATACGGTGTATTCAATTTTGTCATATCAGTATGTTAAGGTCGAATGTTCTAAATCGCAATTGTGTAAGCAAATTCATGATTATGGACTTTTCTCAACCATAAATTGACTTCATATCAATAAATGGTTGAAACATATAAGGTGCATATTTGCATTTGTATTATTTAATTCAATGTTTTAACCTTAGGTATAATTTATCTCAATTATTTAATGTTAAAATTATGGCTATCGAATTGTTTCAAAGATAGATCGACTATTTATTTCATAATAATAGAAACTAACGTTTATATTTACATATACTATATTTATTTGAATTTGAGTCAAATATGGACCATTCAAATGAACTAATATTAACAATACGGTGTATTCCATTTTGTCATATTAGTATGTTAAGGTCGAATCTTCTAAATCGCAATTGTGTAATGTTAAATTCATGATTATGGACTTTTCTCAACCATAAATTGACTTCATATCAATAAATGGTTGAAACATATAAGGTGCATATTTGCATTTGTATTATTTAATTCAATTTTTTAACCTTAGGTTTAATTTAACTCAATTATTTAATGTTAAAATTATAGCTAACGAACTTTTTCAAAGATAGATCGACTATTTATTTGATAATAATAGAAACTAACGTTTATATTTACATATACTATATTTATTTGAATTTGAGTCACATATGGACCATTCAAATGAACTAATATTACAAATACGGTGTATTCAATTTTGTAATATTAGTAGGTTAAGGTCCAATCTTCTAAATCCCAATTGTGTAATGTTAAATTCATGATTATGGACTTTTCTCAACCATAAATTGACTTCATATCAATCAATGGTTGAAACTTATAAGGGGCATATTTGCATTTGTATTATTTAATTTAATTTTTTAACGTTTGATTTACTTTATCTCAATTGTTTAATGTTAAAATTATGGCTATCGATTTTTGTCAACCATAGGTAGATTATTTATTTGATAATAATAGTAACTAACGTTTATATTTACATATACTATATTTATTTGAATTTGAGTCAAATATGGACCATTCAAATGAACTAATATTAACAATACGGTGTATTCAATTTTGTCATATTAGTATGTTATGGTCGAATCTTCTAAATCCGCATTCTGTAATGCTAAATTCATGATTATGGACTTTTCTCAACCATAAATTGACTTCATATCAATAAATGGTTGAAACATATAAGGTGAATATTTGCATTTGTGTTATTTAATTCAATTTTTTAACCTTTGGTTTACTTTAACTCAATTATTTAAAGTTAAAATTATAGCTATCGGATTTTTTCAAAGATAGATCGAGTATTTATTTGATAATAATAGAAACTAACGTTTAAAATTACCTATACTATATTTATTTGAAATTGAGTCAAATATGGACCATTCAAATGAACTAATAATAACAATACGGTGTATTCAATTTTGTCATATCAGTATGTTAAGGTCGAAACTTCTAAATCCCAATTTTGTAATGTTAAATTCATGATTATGTACTTTTCTCAACCATAAATTGACTTCATATCAATCAATGCTTGAAACTTATAAAGGGCATATTTGCATTTATAATATTTAATTCAATCTTTTAACGTTAGATTTATTTTATCTCAATTGTTTAATGTTAAAATTATGGCTATCGATTTTTGTCAACCATAGATAGACTATTTATTTTATAAGAATAGAAATTGAGGTTTATATTTAAATATCCTATATTTATTTGAATTTGAGTCAAATATGGACCATTCAAATGAACTAATATTAACAATACGGTGTATTCAATTTTGTGATATAAGTATGTTAAGGTCGAATCTTCTAATTTCCAATTGTGTAATGTTAAATTCATGATTATAGACTTTTCTCAACCATAAATTGACTTCATATCAATAAATGGTTGAAACATATAAGGTGCATATTTTCATTTGTATTATTTAATTCAATTTTTTAACCTTAGGTTTAATTTAACTCAATTATTAATGTTAAAATTATAGCTATCGAATTTTTTCAAAGATAGATCGACTATTTATTTGATAATAATAGAAACTAACGTTTATATTTACATATACTATATTTATTTGAATTTGAATCAAATATGGACCATTCAAATGAACTAATATTAACAATACGGTGTATTCAATTTTGTCATATCAGTATGTTAATGTCGAATCTTCTAAATCCCAATTGTGTAATGTTAAATTCATGATTATAGACTTTTCTCAACCATAAATTGACTTCATATCAATCAATGGTTGAAATTATAAGGGTAATATTTGCATTTGTAATATTTAATTCAATATTTTAACGTTAGATTTACTTTATCTCAATTGTTTAATGTTAAAATTATGGCTATCGATTTTTGTCAACCATAGATAGATTATTTATTTGATAAGAATAGAAATTGAGGTGTATATTTACATATACTATATTTATTTGAATTTGAGTCAAATATGGACCATTCAAATGAACTAATATTAACAATACGGTGTATTCAATTTTGTCATATTAGTATGTTATGGTCGAATCTTCTAAATCCGCATTCTGTAATGCTAAATTCATGATTATGGACTTTTCTCAACAATAAATTGACTTCATATCAATAAATGGTTGAAACATATAAGGGTAATATTTGCATTTGTAATATTTAATTCAATATTTTAACGTTAGATTTACTTTATCTCAATTGTTTAATGTTAAAATTATGGCTATCGATTTTTGTCAACCATAGATAGACTATTTATTTGATAAGAATAGAAATTGAGGTGTATATTTACATATACTATATTTATTTGAATTTGAGTCAAATATATATTATTCAAATGAACTAATATTAACAATACGGTGTATTCAATTTTGTCATATCAGTATCTTAAGGTCGAATCTTCTAATTTCCAATTGTGTAATGTTAAATTCATGATTATGGACTTTTCTCAACCATAAATTGACTTCATATCAATAAATGGTTGAAACATATAAGGTGCATATTTGCATTTGTATTATTTAATTCAATTTTTTAACCTTAGGTTTAATTTAACTCAATTATTTAATGTTAAAATTATAGCTAACGAACTTTTTCAAAGATAGATCGACTATTTATTTGATAATAATAGAAACTAACGTTTATATTTACATATACTATATTTATTTGAATTTGAGTCACATATGGACCATTCAAATGAACTAATATTACAAATACGGTGTATTCAATTTTGTAATATTAGTATGTTAAGGTCCAATCTTCTAAATCCCAATTGTGTAATGTTAAATTCATGATTATGGACTTTTCTCAACCATAAATTGACTTCATATCAATCAATGGTTGAAACTTATAAGGGGCATATTTGCATTTGTAATATTTAATTCAATTTTTTAACGTTTGATTTACTTTATCTCAATTGTTTAATGTTAAAATTATGGCTATCGATTTTTGTCAACCATAGATACATTATTGATTTGATAAGAATAGAAATTGAGGTGTATATTTACATATACTATATTTATTTGAATTTGAGTCAAATATGGACCATTCAAATGAACTAATATTAACAATACGGTGTATTCAATTTTGTAAGATTAGTATGTTAAGGTCGAATCTTCTAAATCCGCATTCTGTAATGTTAAATTCATGATTATGGACTTTTCTCAACCATAAATTGACTTCATATCAATAAATGGTTGAAACATATAAGGTGCATATTTGCATTTGTGTTATTTAATTCAATTTTTTAACCTTTGGTTTACTTTAACTCAATTATTTAAAGTTAAAATTATAGCTATCGGATTTTTTCAAAGATAGATCGAGTATTTATTTGATAATAATAGAAACTAACGTTTAAATTTACATATACTATATTTATTTGAAATTGAGTCAAATATGGACCATTCGAATGAACTAATAATAACAATACGGTGTATTCAATTTTGTCATATCAGTATGTTAAGGTCGAAACTTCTAAATCCCAATTGTGTAATGTTAAATTCATGATTATGTACTTTTCTCAACCATAAATTGACTTCATATCAATCAATGCTTGAAACTTATAAAGGGCATATTTGCATTTATAATATTTAATTCAATTTTTTAACGTTAGATTTACTTTATCTCAATTGTTTAATGTTAAAATTATGGCTATCGATTTTTGTCAACCATAGATAGACTATTTATTTTATAAGAATAGAAATTGAGGTTTATATTTAAATATCCTACATTTATTTGAATTTGAGTCAAATATGGACTATTCAAATGAACTAATATTAACAGTACGGTGTATTCAATTTTGTGATATAAGTATGTTAAGGTCGAATCTTCTAATTCCCAATTGTGTAATGTTAAATTCATGATTATAGACTTTTCTCCACCATAAATTGACTTCATATCAATAAATGGTTGAAACATATAAGGTGCATATTTTCATTTATATTATTTAATTCAATTTTTTAACCTTAGGTTTAATTTAACTCAATTATTAATGTTAAAATTATAGCTATCGAATTTTTTCAAAGATAGATCGACTATTTATTTGATAATAATAGAAACTAACGTTTATATTTACATATACTATATTTATTTGAATTTGAATCAAATATGGACCATTCAAATGAAGTAATATTAACAATACGGTGTATTCAATTTTGTCATATCAGTATTATAAGGTCGAATCTTTTAAATCCCAATTGTGTAATGTCAAATTCATGATTATAGACTTTTCTCAACCATAAATTGACTTCATATCAATCAATGGTTGAAATTATAAGGGTTATATTTGCATTTGTAATATTTAATTCAATATTTTAACGTTAGATTTACTTTCTCTCAATTGTTTAATGTTAAAATTATGGCTATCGATTTTTGTGAACCATAGATAGGCTATTTATTTGATAAGAATAGAAATTGAGGTGTATATTTACATATACTATATTTATTTGAATTTGAGTCAAATATGGACCTTTCAAATGAACTAATATTAACAATACGGTGTATTCAATTTTGTCATATCAGTATCTTAAGGTCGAATCTTCTAATTTCCAATTGTGTAATGTTAAATTCATGATTATGGAGTTTTCTCAACCATAAATTGACTTCATATCAATAAATGGTTGAAACATATAAGGTGCATATTTGCATTTGTATTATTTAATTCAATTTTTTAACCTTAGGTTTAATTTAACTCAATTATTTAATGTTAAAATTATAGCTAACGAACTTTTTCAAAGATAGATCGACTATTTATTTGATAATAATAGAAACTAACGTTTATATTTCCATATACTATATTTATTTGAATTTGAGTCACATATGGACCATTCAAATGAACTAATATTACAAATAGGGTGTATTCAATTTTGTAATATTAGTATGTTAAGGTCCAATCTTCTAAATCCCAATTGTGTAATGTTAAATTCATGATTATGGACTTTTCTCAACCATATATTGACTTCATATCAATCAATGGTTGAAACTTATAAGGGGCATATTTGCATTTGTATTATTTAATTTAATTTTTTAACGTTTGATTTACTTTATCTCAATTGTTTAATGTTAAAATTATAGCTATCGATTTTTGTCAACCATAGGTAGATTATTTATTTGATAATAATAGTAACTAACGTTTATATTTACATATACTATATTTATTTGAATTTGAGTCAAATATGGACCATTCAAATGAACTAATATTAACAATACGGTGTATTCAATTTTGTCAAATTAGTATGTTAAGGTCGAATCTTCTAAATCCGCATTCTGTAATGTTAAATTCATGATTATGGACTTTTCTCAACCATAAATTGACTTCATATCAATAAATGGTTGAAACATATAAGGTGCATATTTGCATTTGTGTTATTTAATTCAATTTTTTAACCTTTGGTTTACTTTAACTCAATTATTTAAAGTTAAAATTATAGCTATCGGATTTTTTCAAAGATAGATCGACTATTTATTTGATAATAATAGAAACTAACGTTTAAATTTACATATACATATTTATTTGAAATTGAGTCAAATATGGACCATTCAAATGAACTAATATTAACAATACGGTGTATTCAATTTTCTCATATCAGTATCTTAAGGTCGAGTCTTCTAAATCCCAATTGTGTAATGTTAAATTCATGATTATGTACTTTTCTCAACCATAAATTAACTTCATATCAATCAATGCTTGAAACTTATAAGGGGCATATTTGCATTTATAATATTTAATTCAATCTTTTAACGTTAGATTTACTTTATCTCAATTGTTTAATGTTAAAATTATGGCTATCGATTTTTGTCAACCATAGATAGAATATTTATTTGATAAGAATAGAAATTGAGGTTTATATTTAAATATCCTATATTTATTTGAATTTGAGTCAAATATGGACCATTCAAATGAACTAATATTAACAATACGGTGTATTCAATTTTGTCATATAAGTATGTTAAGGTCGAATCTTCTAATTCCCAATTGTGTAATGTTAAATTCATGATTATGGACTTTTCTCAACCATAAATTGACTTCATATCAATAAATGGTTGAAACATATAAGGTGCATATTTGCATTTGTGTTATTTAATTCAATTTTGTAACCTTTGGTTTAATTTAACTCAATTATTTAAAGTTAAAATTATAGCTATCGGATTTTTTCAAAGATAGATCGACTATTTATTTGATAATAATAGAAACTAACGTTTAAATTTACATATACTATATTTATTTGAAATTGAGTCAAATATGGACCATTCAAATGAACTAATATTAACAATACGGTGTATTCAATTTTGTCATATCAGTATGTTAAGGTCGAAACTTCTAAATCCCAATTGTGTAATGTTAAATTCATGATTATGTACTTTTCTCAACCATAAATTGACTTCATATCAATCAATGCTTGAAACTTATAAGGGGCATATTTGCATTTATAATATTTAATTCAATCTTTTAACGTTAGATTTACTTTATCTCAATTGTTTAATGTTAAAATTATGGCTATCGATTTTTGTCAACCATAGATAGAATATTTATTTGATAAGAATAGAAATTGAGGTTTATATTTAAATATCCTATATTTATTTGAATATGAGTCAAATATGGACCATTCAAATGAACTAATATTAACAATACGGTGTATTCAATTTTGTCATATAAGTATGTTAAGGTCGAATCTTCTAATTCCCAATTGTGTAATGTTAAATTCATGATTATAGACTTTTCTCAACCATAAATTGACTTCATATCAATAAATGGTTGAAACATATAAGGTGCATATTTTCATTTGTATTATTTAATTCAATTTTTTAACCTTAGGTTTAATTTAACTCAATTATTAATTTTAAAATTATAGCTATCGAATTTTTTCAAAGATAGATCGACTATTTATTTGATAATAATAGAAACTAACGTTTATATTTACATATACTATATTTATTTGAATTTGAATCAAATATGGACCATTCAAATGAACTAATATTAACAATACGGTGTATTCAATTTTGTCATATGAGTATGTTAATGTCGAATCTGCTAAATCCCAATTGTGTAATGTTAAATTCATGATTATAGACTTTTCTCACCATAAATTGACTTCATATCAATCAATGGTTGAAATTATAAGGGTAATATTTGCATTTGTAATATTTAATTCAATATTTTAACGTTAGATTTACTTTCCCTCAATTGTTTAATGTTAAAATTATGGCTATCGATTTTTGTCAACCATAGATAGACTATTTATTTGATAAGAATAGAAATTGAGGTGTATATTTACATATACTATATTTATTTGAATTTGAGTCAAATATGGACCATTCAAATGAACTAATATTAACAATACGGTGTATTCAATTTTGTCATATCAGTATCTTAAGGTCGAATCTTCTAAATCCCAATTGTGTAATGTTAAATTCATGATTATGGACTTTTCTCAACCATAAATTGACTTCATATCAATCAATGGTTGAAATTATAAGGGTAATATTTGCATTTGTAATATTTAATTCAATATTTTAACGTTAGATTTACTTTCTCTCAATTCTTTAATGTTAAAATTATGGCTATCGATTTTTGTGAACCATAGATAGACTATTTATTTGATAAGAATAGAAATTTAGGTGTATATTTACATATACTATATTTATTTGAATTTGAGTCAAATATGTACCATTCAAATGAACTAATATTAACAATACGGTGTATTCAATTTTGTCATATCAGTATCTTAAGGTCGAATCTTCTAATTCCCAATTGTGTAATGTTAAATTCATGATTATGGACTTTTCTAAACCATAAATTGACTTCATATCAATAAATGGTTGAAACATATAAGGTGCATATTTTTATTTTTATTATTTAATTCAATTTTTTAACCTTAGGTTTAATTTAACTCAATTATTAATGTTAAAATTATAGCTATCGAATTTTTTCAAAGATAGATCGACTATTTATTTGATAATAATAGAACTAATGTTTATATTTACATATACTATATTTATTTGAATTTGAATCAAATATGGACCATTCAAATGAACTAATATTAACAATACGGTGTATTCAATTTTTTCTTATCAGTATGTTAATGTCGAATCTTCTAAATCCCAATTGTGTAATGTTAAATTCATGATTATGGACTTTTCTCAACCATAAATTGACTTCATATCAATCAATGGTTGAAATTATAAGGGTAATATTTGCATTTGTAATATTTAATTCAATATTTTAACGTTAGATTTACTTTCCCTCAATTGTTTAATGTTAAAATTATGGCTATCGATTTTTGTCAACTATAGATAGACTTTTTATTTGATAAGAATATAAATTGAGGTGTATATTTACATATACTATATTTATTTGAATTTGAGTCAAATATGTATCATTCAAATGAACTAATATTAACAATACGGTGTATTCAATTTTGTCATATCAGTATCTTAAGGTCGAATCTTCTAATTTCCAATTGTGTAATGTTAAATTCATGATTATGGACTTTTCTCAACCATAAATTGACTTCATATCAATAAATGGTTGAAACATATAAGGTGCATATTTGCATTTGTATTATTTAATTCAATTTTTTAAACTTAGGTTTAATCTAACTCAATTATTTAATGTTAAAATTATAGCTAACGAACTTTTTCAAAGATAGATCGACTATTTATTTGATAATAATAGAAACTAACGTTTATATTTACATATACTATATTTATTTGAATTTGAGTCACATATGGACCATTCAAATGAACTAATATTACAAATACGGTGTATTCAATTTTGTAATATTAGTATGTTAAGGTCCAATCTTCTAAATCCCAATTGTGTAATGTTAAATTCATGATTATGGACTTTTCTCAACCATAAATTGACTTCATATCAATCAATGGTTGAAACTTATAAGGGGCATATTTGCATTTGTATTATTTAATTTAATTCTTTAACGTTTGATTTACTTTATCTCAATTGTTTAATGTTAAAATTATGGCTATCGATTTTTGTCAACCATAGGTAGATTATTTATTTGATAATAATAGTAACTAACGTTTATATTTACATATACTATATTTATTTGAATTTGAGTCAAATATGGACCATTCAAATGAACTAATATTAACAATACGGTGTATTCAATATTGTCATATTAGTATGTTATGGTCGAATCTTCTGAATCCGCATTCTGTAATGTTAAATTCATGATTATGGACTTTTCTCAACCATAAATTGACTTCATATCAATAAATGGTTGAAACATATAAGGTGAATATTTGCATTTGTTTTATTTAATTCAAATTTTTAACCTTTGGTTTACTTTAACTCAATTATTTAAAGTTAAAATTATAGCTATCGAACTTATTCAAAGATAGATAGACTATTTATTTGATAAGAATAGAAATTGAGGTGTATATTTACATATACTATATTTATTGGAAATTGAGTCAAATATGGACCATTCAAATGAACTAATAATAACAATACGGTGTATTCAATATTTTCATATCAGTATGTTAAGGTCGAAACTTCTAAATCGCAATCGTGTAATGTTAAATTCATGATTATGTACTTTTCTCAACCATAAATTGACTTCATTTCAATCAATGCTTGAAAGTTATAAGGGGCATATTTGCATTTATAATATTTAATTCAATTTTTTAACGTTAGATTTAGTTTATCTCAATTGTTTAATGTTAAAATTATGGCTATCGATTTTTGTCAACCATAGATAGACTATTTAATTTATAAGAATAGAAATTGAGGTTTATATTAAAATATCCTACATTTATTTGAATTTGAGTCAAATATGGACTATTCAAATGAATTAATATTAACAATACGGTGTATTCAATTTTGTCATATAAGTATGTTAAGGTCGAATCTTCTAATTCCCAATTGTGTAATGTTAAATTCATGATTATAGACTTTTCTAAACCATAAATTGACTTCATATCAATAAATGGTTCAAACATATAAGGTGCATATTTTCATTTATATTATTTAATTCAATTTTTTAACCTTAGGTTTAATTTAACTCAATTATTAATGTTAAAATTATAGCTATCGAATTTTTTCAAAGATAGATCGACTATTTATTTGATAATAATAGAAACTAATGTTTATATTTACATATACTATATTTATTTGAATTTGACTCAAATATGGACCATTCAAATGAAGTAATATTAACAATACGGTGTATTAAATTTTGTCATATCAGTATGTTAAGGTCGAATCTTCTAAATCCCAATTGTGTAATGTCAAATTCATGATTATGGACATTTCTCAACCATAAATTGACTTCATATCAATCAATGGTTGAAATTATAAGGGTTATATTTGCATTTGTAATATTTAATTCAATATTTTAACGTTAGATTTACTTTCTCTCAATTGTTTAATGTTAAAATTATGGCTATCGATTTTTGTGAACCATAGATAGACTATTTATTTGATAAGAATAGAAATTGAGGTGTATATTTACATATACTATATTTATTTGAATTTGAGTCAAATATGAACCATTCAAATGAACTAATATTAACAATACGGTGTATTCAATTTTGTCATATCAGTATCTTAAGGTCGAATCTTCTAAATCCCAATTGTGTAATGTTAAATTCATGATTATGGACTTTTCTCAACCATAAATTGACTTCATATCAATCAATGGTTGAAATTATAAGGGTAATATTTGCATTTGTAATATTTAATTCAATATTTTAACGTTAGATTTACTTTCTCTCTATTCTTTAATGTTAAAATTATGGCTATCGATTTTTGTGAACCATAGATAGACTATTTATTTGATAAGAATAGAAATTGAGGTGTATATTTACATATACTATATTTATTTGAATTTGAGTCAAATATGTACCATTCAAATGAACTAATATTAACAATACGGTGTATTCAATTTTGTCATATCAGTATCTTAAGGTCGAATCTTCTAATTCCCAATTGTGTAATGTTAAATTCATGATTATGGACTTTTCTCAACCATAAATTGACTTCATATCAATAAATGGTTGAAACATATAAGGTGCATATTTTCATTTTTATTATTTAATTCAATTTTTTAACCTTAGGTTTAATTTAACTCAATTATTAATGTTAAAATCATAGCTATCGAATTTTTTCAAAGATAGATCGACTATTTATTTGATAATAATAGAACTAATGTTTATATTTACATATACTATATTTATTTGAATTTGAATCAAATATGGACCATTCAAATGAACTAATATTAACAATACGGTGTATTCAATTTTTTCTTATCAGTATGTTAATGTCGAATCTTCTAAATCCCAATTGTGTAATGTTAAATTCATGATTATGGACTTTTCTCAACCATAAATTGACTTCATATCAATCAATGGTTGAAATTATAAGGGTAATATTTGCATTTGTAATATTTAATTCAATATTTTAACGTTAGATTTACTTTCCCTCAATTGTTTAATGTTAAAATTATGGCTATCGATTTTTGTCAACTATAGATAGACTTTTTATTTGATAAGAATATAAATTGAGGTGTATATTTACATATACTATATTTATTTGAATTTGAGTCAAATATGTATCATTCAAATGAACTAATATTAACAATACGGTGTATTCAATTTTGTCATATCAGTATCTTAAGGTCGAATCTTCTAATTTCCAATTGTGTAATGTTAAATTCATGATTATGGACTTTTCTCAACCATAAATTGACTTCATATCAATAAATGGTTGAAACATATAAGGTGCATATTTGCATTTGTATTATTTAATTCAATTTTTTAACCTTAGGTTTAATCTAACTCAATTATTTAATGTTAAAATTATAGCTAACGAACTTTTTCAAAGATAGATCGACTATTTATTTGATAATAATAGAAACTATCGTTTATATTTACATATACTATATTTATTTGAATTTGAGTCACATATGGACAATTCAAATGAACTAATATTACAAATACGGTGTATTCAATTTTGTAATATTAGTATGTTAAGGTCCAATCTTCTAAATCCCAATTGTGTAATGTTAAATTCATGATTATGGACTTTTCTCAACCATAAATTGACTTCATATCAATCAATGGTTGAAACTTATAAGGGGCATATTTGCATTTGTATTATTTAATTTAATTCTTTAACGTTTGATTTACTTTATCTCAATTGTTTAATGTTAAAATTATGGCTATCGATTTTTGTCAACCATAGGTAGATTATTTATTTGATAATAATAGTAACTAACGTTTATATTTACATATACTATATTTATTTGAATTTGAGTCAAATATGGACCATTCAAATGAACTAATATTAACAATACGGTGTATTCAATATTGTCATATTAGTATGTTATGGTCGAATCTTCTGAATCCGCATTCTGTAATGTTAAATTCATGATTATGGACTTTTCTCAACCATAAATTGACTTCATATTAATAAATGGTTGAAACATATAAGGTGAATATTTGCATTTGTTTTATTTAATTCAATTTTTTAACCTTTGGTTTACTTTAACTCAATTATTTAAAGTTAAAATTATAGCTATCGGATTTTTTCAAAGATAGATCGAGTATTTATTTGATAATAATAGAAACTAACGTTTAAATTTACATATACTATATTTATTGGAAATTGAGTCAAATATGGACCATTCAAATGAACTAATAATAACAATACGGTGTACTCAATTTTGTCATATCAGTATGTTAAGGTCGAAACTTCTAAATCCCAATTGTGTAATGTTAAATTCATGATTATGTACTTTTCTCAACCATAAATTGACTTCATTTCAATCAATGCTTGAAACTTATAAGGGGCATATTTGCATTTATAATATTTAATTCAATTTTTTAACGTTAGATTTACTTTATCTCAATTGTTTAATGTTAAAATTATGGCTATCGATTTTTGTCAACCATAGATAGACTATTTAATTTATAAGAATAGAAATTGAGGTTTATATTTAAATATCCTACATTTATTTGAATTTGAGTCAAATATGGACTATTCAAATGAACTAATATTAACAATACGGTGTATTCAATTTTGTCATATAAGTATGTTAAGGTCGAATCTTCTAATTCCCAATTGTGTAATGTTAAATTCATGATTATAGACTTTTCTAAACCATAAATTGACTTCATATTAATAAATGGTTCAAACATATAAGGTGCATATTTTCATTTATATTATTTAATTCAATTTTTTAACCTTAGGTTTAATTTAACTCAATTATTAATGTTAAAATTATAGCTATCGAATTTTTTCAAAGATAGATCGACTATTTATTTGATAATAATAGAAACTAACGTTTATATTTACATATACTATATTTATTTGAATTTGACTCAAATATGGACCATTCAAATGAAGTAATATTAACAATACGGTGTATTAAATTTTGTCATATCAGTATGTTAAGGTCGAATCTTCTAAATCCCAATTGTGTAATGTCAAATTCATGATTATGGACTTTTCTCAACCATAAATTGACTTCATATCAATCAATGGTTGAAATTATAAGGGTTATATTTGCATTTGTAATATTTAATTCAATATTTTAACGTTAGATTTACTTTCTCTCAATTGTTTAATGTTAAAATTATGGCTATCGATTTTTGTGAACCATAGATAGACTATTTATTTGATAAGAATAGAAATTGAGGTGTATATTTACATATACTATATTTATTTGAATTTGAGTCAAATATGAACCATTCAAATGAACTAATATTAACAATACGGTGTATTCAATTTTGTCATATCAGTATCTTAAGGTCGAATCTTCTAAATCCCAATTGTGTAATGTTAAATTCATGATTATGGACTTTTCTCAACCATAAATTGACTTCATATCAATCAATGGTTGAAATTATAAGGGTAATATTTGCATTTTTAATATTTAATTCAATATTTTAACGTTAGATTTACTTTCTCTCAATTCTTTAATGTTAAAATTATGGCTATCGATTTTTGTGAACCATAGATAGACTATTTATTTGATAAGAATAGAAATTGAGGTGTATATTTACATATACTATATTTATTTGAATTTGAGTCAAATATGTACCATTCAAATGAACTAATATTAACAATACGGTGTATTCAATTTTGTCATATCAGTATCTTAAGGTCGAATCTTCTAATTCCCAATTGTGTAATGTTAAATTCATGATTATGGACTTTTCTCAACCATAAATTGACTTCATATCAATAAATGGTTGAAACATATAAGGTGCATATTTTCATTTTTATTATTTAATTCAATTTTTTAACCTTAGGTTTAATTTAACTCAATTATTAATGTTAAAATTATAGCTATCGAATTTTTTCAAAGATAGATCGACTATTTATTTGATAATAATAGAACTAACGTTTATATTTACATATACTATATTTATTTGAATTTGAATCAAATATGGACCATTCAAATGAACTAATATTAACAATACGGTGTATTCAATTTTGTCTTATAAGTATGTTAATGTCGAATCTTCTAAATCCTAATTGTGTAATGTTAAATTCATGATTATGGACTTTTCTCAACCATAAATTGACTTCATATCAATCAATGGTTGAAATTATAAGGGTAATATTTGCATTTGTAATATTTAATTCAATATTTTAACGTTAGATTTACTTTTCCTCAATTGTTTAATGTTAAAATTATGGCTATCGATTTTTGTCAACTATAGATAGACTTTTTATTTGATAAGAATAGAAATTGAGGTGTATATTTACATATACTATATTTATTTGAATTTGAGTCAAATATGTATCATTCAAATGAACTAATATTAACAATACGGTGTATTCAATTTTGTCATATCAGTATCTTAAGGTCGAATCTTCTAATTTCCAATTGTGTAATGTTAAATTCATGATTATGGACTTTTCTCAACCATAAATTGACTTCATATCAATAAATGGTTGAAACATATAAGGTGCATATTTGCATTTGTATTAATTAATTCAATTTTTTAACCTTAGGTTTAATTTAACTCAATTATTTAATGTTAAAATTATAGCTAACGAACTTTTTCAAAGATAGATCGACTATTTATTTGATAATAATAGAAACTAACGTTTAAATTTACATATACATATTTATTTGAAATTGAGTCAAATATGGACCATTCAAATGAACTAATATTAACAATACGGTGTATTCAATTTTGTCATATCAGTATGTTAAGGTCGAAACTTCTAAATCCCAATTGTGTAATGTTAAATTCATGATTATGTACTTTTCTCAACCATAAATTGACTTCATATCAATCAATGCTTGAAACTTATAAGGGGCATATTTGCATTTATAATATTTAATTCAATCTTTTAACGTTAGATTTACTTTATCTCAATTGTTTAATGTTAAAATTATGGCTATCGATTTTTGTCAACCATAGATAGAATATTTATTTGATAAGAATAGAAATTGAGGTTTATATTTAAATATCCTATATTTATTTGAATTTGAGTCAAATATGGACCATTCAAATGAACTAATATTAACAATACGGTGTATTCAATTTTGTCATATAAGTATGTTAAGGTCGAATCTTCTAATTCCCAATTGTGTAATGTTAAATTCATGATTATGGACTTTTCTCAACCATAAATTGACTTCATATCAATAAATGGTTGAAACATATAAGGTGCATATTTGCATTTGTGTTATTTAATTCAATTTTGTAACCTTTGGTTTAATTTAACTCTATTATTTAAAGTTAAAATTATAGCTATCGGATTTTTTCAAAGATAGATCGACTATTTATTTGATAATAATAGAAACTAACGTTTAAATTTACATATACTATATTTATTTGAAATTGAGTCAAATATGGACCATTCAAATGAACTAATATTAACAATACGGTGTATTCAATTTTGTCATATCAGTATGTTAAGGTCGAAACTTCTAAATCCCAATTATGTAATGTTAAATTCATGATTATATACTTTTCTCAACCATAAATTGACTTCATATCAATCAATGCTTGAAACTTATAAGGGGCATATTTGCATTTATAATATTTAATTCAATCTTTTAACGTTAGATTTACTTTATCTCAATTGTTTAATGTTAAAATTGTGGCTATCGATTTTTGTCAACCATAGATAGAATATTTATTTGATAAGAATAGAAATTGAGGTTTATATTTAAATATCCTATATTTATTTGAATTTGAGTCAAATATGGACCATTCAAATGAACTAATATTAACAATACGGTGTATTCAATTTTGTCATATAAGTATGTTAAGGTCGAATCTTCTAATTCCCAATTGTGTAATGTTAAATTCATGATTATGGACTTTTCTCAACCATAAATTGACTTCATATCAATAAATGGTTGAAACATATAAGGTGCATATTTGCATTTGTGTTATTTAATTCAATTTTGTAACCTTTGGTTTAATTTAACTCTATTATTTAAAGTTAAAATTATAGCTATCGGATTTTTTCAAAGATAGATCGACTATTTATTTGATAATAATAGAAACTAACGTTTAAATTTACATATACTATATTTATTTGAAATTGAGTCAAATATGGACCATTCAAATGAACTAATAATAATAATACGGTGTATTCAATTTTGTCATATCAGTATGTTAAGGTCGAAACTTCTAAATCCCAATTATGTAATGTTAAATTCATGATTATATACTTTTCTCAACCATAAATTGACTTCATATCAATCAATGCTTGAAACTTATAAGGGGCATATTTGCATTTATAATATTTAATTCAATCTTTTAACGTTAGATTTACTTTATCTCAATTGTTTAATGTTAAAATTGTGGCTATCGATTTTTGTCAACCATAGATAGAATATTTATTTGATAAGAATAGAAATTGAGGTTTATATTTAAATATCCTATATTTATTTGAATTTGAGTCAAATATGGACCATTCAAATGAACTAATATTAACAATACGGTGTATTCAATTTTGTCATATAAGTATGTTAAGGTCGAATCTTCTAATTCCCAATTGTGTAATGTTAAATTCATGATTATGGACTTTTCTCAACCATAAATTGACTTCATATCAATAAATGGTTGAAACATATAAGGTGCATATTTGCATTTGTGTTATTTAATTCAATTTTGTAACCTTTGGTTTAATTTAACTCTATTATTTAAAGTTAAAATTATAGCTATCGGATTTTTTCAAAGATAGATCGACTATTTATTTGATAATAATAGAAACTAACGTTTAAATTTACATATACTATATTTATTTGAAATTGAGTCAAATATGGACCATTCAAATGAACTAATAATAATAATACGGTGTATTCAATTTTGTCATATCAGTATGTTAAGGTCGAAACTTCTAAATCCCAATTGTGTAATGTTAAATTCATGATTATGTACTTTTCTCAACCATAAATTGACTTCATATCAATCAATGCTTGAAACTTATAAAGGGCATATTTGCATTTATAATATTTAATTTAATTTTTTAACGTTAGATTTACTTTATCTCAATTGTTTAATGTTAAAATTATGGCTATCGATTTTTGTCAACCATAGATAGACTATTTATTTTATAAGAATAGAAATTGAGGTTTATATTTAAATATCCTACATTTATTTGAATTTGAGTCAAATATGGACTATTCAAATGAACTAATATTAACAATACGGTGTATTCAATTTTGTCATATAAGTATGTTAAGGTCGAATCTTCTAATTCCCAATTGTGTAATGTTAAATTCATGATTATAGACTTTTCTCAACCATAAATTGACTTCATATCAATAAATGGTTGAAACATATAAGGTGCATATTTTCATTTATATTATTTAAGTCAATTTTTTAACCTTAGGTTTAATTTAACTCAATTATTAATGTTAAAATTATAGCTATCGAATTTTTTCAAAGATAGATCGACTATTTATTTGATAATAATAGAGACTAACGTTTATATTTACATATACTATATTTATTTGAATTTGAATCAAATATGGACCATTCAAATGAAGTAATATTAACAATACGGTGTATTCAATTTTGTCATATCAGTATGTTAAGGTCGAATCTTCTAAATCCCAATTGTGTAATGTTAAATTCATGATTATAGACTTTTCTCAACCATAAATTGACTTCATATCAATCAATGGTTGAAATTATAAGGGTTATATTTGTATTTGTAATATTTAATTCAATATTTTAACGTTAGATTTACTTTCTCTCAATTGTTTAATGTTAAAATTATGGCTATCGATTTTTGTGAACCATAGATAGACTATTTATTTGATAAGAATAGAAATTGAGGTGTATATTTACATATACTATATTTATTTGAATTTGAGTCAAATATGGACCATTCAAATGAACTAATATTAACAATACGGTGTATTCAATTTTCTCATATCAGTATCTTAAGGTCGAGTCTTCTAAATCCCAATTGTGTAATGTTAAATTCATGATTATGGACTTTTCTCAACCATAAATTGACTTCATATCAATCAATGGTTGAAATTATAAGGGTAATATTTGCATTTGTAATATTTAATTCAATATTTTAACGTTAGATTTACTTTCTCTCAATTCTTTAATGTTAAAATTATGGCTATCGATTTTTGTGAACCATAGATAGACTATTTATTTGATAAGAATAGAAATTGAGGTGTATATTTACATATACTATATTTATTTGAATTTGAGTCAAATATGTACCATTCAAATGAACTAATATTAACAATACGATGTATTCAATTTTGTCATATCAGTATCTTAAGGTCGAATCTTCTAATTCCCAATTGTGTAATGTGAAATTCATGATTATGGACTTTTCTCAACCATAAATTGACTTCATATCAATAAATGGTTGAAACATATAAGGTGCATATTTTCATTTGTATTATTTAATTCAATTTTTTAACCTTAGGTTTAATTTAACTCAATTATTAATGTTAAAATTATAGCTATCGAATTTTTTCAAAGATAGATCGACTATTTATTTGATAATAATAGAACTAACGTTTATATTTACATATACTATATTTATTTGAATTTGAATCAAATATGGACGATTCAAATGAACTAATATTAACAATACGGTGTATTCAATTTTGTCATATCAGTATGTTAATGTCGAATCTTCTAAATCCCAATTGTGTAATGTTAAATTCATGATTATGGACTTTTCACAACCATAAATTGACTTCATATCAATCAATGGTTGAAATTATAAGGGTAATATTTGCATTTGTAATATTTAATTTAATATTTTAACGTTAGATTTACTTTCCCTCAATTGTTTAATGTTAAAATTATGGCTATCGATTTTTGTCAACTATAAATAGACTTTTTATTTGATAAGAATAAAAATTGAGGTGTATATTTACATATACTATATTTATTTGAATTTGAGTCAAATATGTATCATTCAAATGAACTAATATTAACAATACGGTGTATTCAATTTTGTCATATCAGTATCTTAAGGTCGAATCTTCTAATTTCCAATTGTGTAATGTTAAATTCATGATTATGGACTTTTCTCAACCATAAATTGACTTCATATCAATAAATGGTTGAAACATATAAGGTGCATATTTGCATTTGTATTATTTAATTCAATTTTTTAACCTTAGGTTTAATTTAACTCAATTATTTAATATTAAAATTATAGCTAACGAACTTTTTCAAAGATAGATCGACTATTTATTTGATAATAATAGAAACTAACGTTTATATTTCCATATACTATATTTATTTGAATTTGAGTCACATATGGACCATTCAAATGAACTAATATTTCAAATACGGTGTATTCAATTTTGTAATATTAGTATGTTAAGGTCCAATCTTCTAAATCCCAATTGTGTAATGTTAAATTCATGATTATGGACTTTTCTCAACCATATATTGACTTCACATCAATCAATGGTTGAAACTTATAAGGGGCATATTTGCATTTGTATTATTTAATTTAATTTTTTAACGTTTGATTTACTTTATCTCAATTGTTTAATGTTAAAATTATGGCTATCGATTTTTGTCAACCATAGGTAGATTATTTATTGGATAATAATAGTAACTACCGTTTATATTTACATATACTATATTTATTTGAATTTGAGTCAAATATGGACCATTCAAATGAACTAATATTAACAATACGGTGTATTCAATTTTGTCAAATTAGTATGTTAAGGTCGAATCTTCTAAATCCGCATTCTGTAATGTTAAATTCATGATTATGGACTTTTCTCAACCATAAATTGACTTCATATCAATAAATGGTTGAAACATATAAGGTGGATATTTGCATTTGTGTTATTTAATTCAATTTTTTAACCTTTGGTTTACTTTAACTCAATTATTTAAAGTTAAAATTATAGCTATCGGATTTTATCAAAGATAGATCGACTATTTATTTGATAATAATAGAAACTAACGTTTAAATTTACATATACATATTTATTTGAAATTGAGTCAAATATGGACCATTCAAATGAACTAATATTAACAATACGGTGTATTCAATTTTCTCATATCAGTATCTTAAGGTCGAGTCTTCTAAATCCCAATTGTGTAATGTTAAATTCATGATTATGTACTTTTCTCAACCATAAATTGACTTCATATCAATCAATGCTTGAAACTTATAAGGGGCATATTTGCATTTATAATATTTAATTCAATCTTTTAACGTTAGATTTACTTTATCTCAATTGTTTAATGTTAAAATTATGGCTATCGATTTTTGTCAACCATAGATAGAATATTTATTTGATAAGAATAGAAATTGAGGTTTATATTTAAATATCCTATATTTATTTGAATTTGATCAAATATGGACCATTCAAATGAACTAATATTAACAATACGGTGTATTCAATTTTGTCATATCAGTATCTTAAGGTCGAATCTTCTAATTCAGAATTGTGTAATGTTAAATTCATGATTATGGACTTTTCTCAACCATAAATTGACTTCATATCAATAAATGGTTGAAACATATAAGGTGCATATTTGCATTTGTGTTATTTAATTCAATTTTGTAACCTTTGGTTTAATTTAACTCAATTATTTAAAGTTAAAATTATAGCTATCGGATTTTTTCAAAGATAGATCGACTATTTATTTGATAATAATAGAAATTAACGTTTAAATTTACATATACTATATTTATTTGAAATTGAGTCAAATATGGACCATTCAAATGAACTAATATTAAAAATACGGTGTATTCAATTTTGTCATATCAGTATGTTAAGGTCGAAACTTCTAAATCCCAATTGTGTAATGTTAAATTCATGATTATGTACTTTTCTCAACCATAAATTGACTTCATATCAATCAATGCTTGAAACTTATAAGGGGCATATTTGCATTTATAATATTTAATTCAATCTTTTAACGTTAGATTTACTTTATCTCAATTGTTTAATGTTAAAATTATGGCTATCGATTTTTGTCAACCATAGATAGAATATTTATTTGATAAGAATAGAAATTGAGGTTTATATTTACATATACTATATTTATTTGAATTTGAGTCAAATATGGACCATTCAAATGAACTAATATTAGAAATACGGTGTATTCAATTTTGTCATATCAGTATCTTAAGGTCGAATCTTCTAAATCCCAATTGTGTAATGTTAAATTCATGATTATGGACTTTTCTCAACCATAAATTGACTTCATATCAATCAATGGTTGAAATTATAAGGGTAATATTTGCATTTGTAATATTTAATTCAATATTTTAACGTTAGATTTACTTTCTCTCAATTGTTTAATGTTAAAATTATGGCTATCGATTTTTGTCAACTATAGATAGACTTTTTATTTGATAAGAATAGAAATTGAGGTGTATATTTACATATACTATATTTATTTGAATTTGAGTCAAATATGTATCATTCAAATGAACTAATATTAACAATACGGTGTATTCAATTTTGTCATATCAGTATCTTAAGGTCGAATCTTCTAATTTCCAATTGTGTAATGTTAAATTCATGATTATGGACTTTTCTCAACCATAAATTGACTTCATATCAATAAATGGTTGAAACATATAAGGTGCATATTTGCATTTGTATTATTTAATTCAATTTTTTAACCTTAGGTTTAATTTAACTCAATTATTTAATGTTAAAATTATAGCTAACGAACTTTTTCAAAGATAGATCGACTATTTATTTGATAATAATAGAAACTAACGTTTAAATTTACATATACATATTTATTTGAAATTGAGTCAAATATGGACCATTCAAATGAACTAATATTAACAATACGGTGTATTCAATTTTGTCATATCAGTATGTTAAGGTCGAAACTTCTAAATCCCAATTGTGTAATGTTAAATTCATGATTATGTACTTTTCTCAACCATAAATTGACTTCATATCAATCAATGCTTGAAACTTATAAGGGGCATATTTGCATTTATAATATTTAATTCAATCTTTTAACGTTAGATTTACTTTATCTCAATTGTTTAATGTTAAAATTATGGCTATCGATTTTTGTCAACCATAGATAGAATATTTATTTGATAAGAATAGAAATTGAGGTTTATATTTAAATATCCTATATTTATTTGAATTTGAGTCAAATATGGACCATTCAAATGAACTAATATTAACAATACGGTGTATTCAATTTTGTCATATAAGTATGTTAAGGTCGAATCTTCTAATTCCCAATTGTGTAATGTTAAATTCATGATTATGGACTTTTCTCAACCATAAATTGACTTCATATCAATAAATGGTTGAAACATATAAGGTGCATATTTGCATTTGTGTTATTTAATTCAATTTTGTAACCTTTGGTTTAATTTAACTCTATTATTTAAAGTTAAAATTATAGCTATCGGATTTTTTCAAAGATAGATCGACTATTTATTTGATAATAATAGAAACTAACGTTTAAATTTACATATACTATATTTATTTGAAATTGAGTCAAATATGGACCATTCAAATGAACTAATATTAACAATACGGTGTATTCAATTTTGTCATATCAGTATGTTAAGGTCGAAACTTCTAAATCCCAATTATGTAATGTTAAATTCATGATTATATACTTTTCTCAACCATAAATTGACTTCATATCAATCAATGCTTGAAACTTATAAGGGGCATATTTGCATTTATAATATTTAATTCAATCTTTTAACGTTAGATTTACTTTATCTCAATTGTTTAATGTTAAAATTGTGGCTATCGATTTTTGTCAACCATAGATAGAATATTTATTTGATAAGAATAGAAATTGAGGTTTATATTTAAATATCCTATATTTATTTGAATTTGAGTCAAATATGGACCATTCAAATGAACTAATATTAACAATACGGTGTATTCAATTTTGTCATATAAGTATGTTAAGGTCGAATCTTCTAATTCCCAATTGTGTAATGTTAAATTCATGATTATGGACTTTTCTCAACCATAAATTGACTTCATATCAATAAATGGTTGAAACATATAAGGTGCATATTTGCATTTGTGTTATTTAATTCAATTTTGTAACCTTTGGTTTAATTTAACTCTATTATTTAAAGTTAAAATTATAGCTATCGGATTTTTTCAAAGATAGATCGACTATTTATTTGATAATAATAGAAACTAACGTTTAAATTTACATATACTATATTTATTTGAAATTGAGTCAAATATGGACCATTCAAATGAACTAATAATAATAATACGGTGTATTCAATTTTGTCATATCAGTATGTTAAGGTCGAAACTTCTAAATCCCAATTGTGTAATGTTAAATTCATGATTATGTACTTTTCTCAACCATAAATTGACTTCATATCAATCAATGCTTGAAACTTATAAAGGGCATATTTGCATTTATAATATTTAATTTAATTTTTTAACGTTAGATTTACTTTATCTCAATTGTTTAATGTTAAAATTATGGCTATCGATTTTTGTCAACCATAGATAGACTATTTATTTTATAAGAATAGAAATTGAGGTTTATATTTAAATATCCTACATTTATTTGAATTTGAGTCAAATATGGACTATTCAAATGAACTAATATTAACAATACGGTGTATTCAATTTTGTCATATAAGTATGTTAAGGTCGAATCTTCTAATTCCCAATTGTGTAATGTTAAATTCATGATTATAGACTTTTCTCAACCATAAATTGACTTCATATCAATAAATGGTTGAAACATATAAGGTGCATATTTTCATTTATATTATTTAAGTCAATTTTTTAACCTTAGGTTTAATTTAACTCAATTATTAATGTTAAAATTATAGCTATCGAATTTTTTCAAAGATAGATCGACTATTTATTTGATAATAATAGAGACTAACGTTTATATTTACATATACTATATTTATTTGAATTTGAATCAAATATGGACCATTCAAATGAAGTAATATTAACAATACGGTGTATTCAATTTTGTCATATCAGTATGTTAAGGTCGAATCTTCTAAATCCCAATTGTGTAATGTTAAATTCATGATTATAGACTTTTCTCAACCATAAATTGACTTCATATCAATCAATGGTTGAAATTATAAGGGTTATATTTGTATTTGTAATATTTAATTCAATATTTTAACGTTAGATTTACTTTCTCTCAATTGTTTAATGTTAAAATTATGGCTATCGATTTTTGTGAACCATAGATAGACTATTTATTTGATAAGAATAGAAATTGAGGTGTATATTTACATATACTATATTTATTTGAATTTGAGTCAAATATGGACCATTCAAATGAACTAATATTAACAATACGGTGTATTCAATTTTCTCATATCAGTATCTTAAGGTCGAGTCTTCTAAATCCCAATTGTGTAATGTTAAATTCATGATTATAGACTTTTCTCAACCATAAATTGACTTCATATCAATCAATGGTTGAAATTATAAGGGTAATATTTGCATTTGTAATATTTAATTCAATATTTTAACGTTAGATTTACTTTCTCTCAATTCTTTAATGTTAAAATTATGGCTATCGATTTTTGTGAACCATAGATAGACTATTTATTTGATAAGAATAGAAATTGAGGTGTATATTTACATATACTATATTTATTTGAATTTGAATCAAATATGTACCATTCAAATGAACTAATATTAACAATACGATGTATTCAATTTTGTCATATCAGTATCTTAAGGTCGAATCTTCTAATTCCCAATTGTGTAATGTTAAATTCATGATTATGGACTTTTCTCAACCATAAATTGACTTCATATCAATAAATGGTTGAAACATATAAGGTGCATATTTTCATTTGTATTATTTAATTCAATTTTTTAACCTTAGGTTTAATTTAACTCAATTATTAATGTTAAAATTATAGCTATCGAATTTTTTCAAAGATAGATCGACTATTTATTTGATAATAATAGAACTAACGTTTATATTTACATATACTATATTTATTTGAATTTGAATCAAATATGGACCATTCAAATGAACTAATATTAACAATACGGTGTATTCAATTTTGTCATATCAGTATGTTAATGTCGAATCTTCTAAATCCCAATTGTGTAATGTTAAATTCATGATTATGGACTTTTCACAACCATAAATTGACTTCATATCAATCAATGGTTGAAATTATAAGGGTAATATTTGCATTTGTAATATTTAATTTAATATTTTAACGTTAGATTTACTTTCCCTCAATTGTTTAATGTTAAAATTATGGCTATCGATTTTTGTCAACTATAGATAGACTTTTTATTTGATAAGAATAAAAATTGAGGTGTATATTTACATATACTATATTTATTTGAATTTGAGTCAAATATGTATCATTCAAATGAACTAATATTAACAATACGGTGTATTCAATTTTGTCATATCAGTATCTTAAGGTCGAATCTTCTAATTTCCAATTGTGTAATGTTAAATTCATGATTATGGACTTTTCTCAACCATAAATTGACTTCATATCAATAAATGGTTGAAACATATAAGGTGCATATTTGCATTTGTATTATTTAATTCAATTTTTTAACCTTAGGTTTAATTTAACTCAATTATTTAATATTAAAATTATAGCTAACGAACTTTTTCAAAGATAGATCGACTATTTATTTGATAATAATAGAAACTAACGTTTATATTTCCATATACTATATTTATTTGAATTTGAGTCACATATGGACCATTCAAATGAACTAATATTTCAAATACGGTGTATTCAATTTTGTAATATTAGTATGTTAAGGTCCAATCTTCTAAATCCCAATTGTGTAATGTTAAATTCATGATTATGGACTTTTCTCAACCATATATTGACTTCACATCAATCAATGGTTGAAACTTATAAGGGGCATATTTGCATTTGTATTATTTAATTTAATTTTTTAACGTTTGATTTACTTTATCTCAATTGTTTAATGTTAAAATTATGGCTATCGATTTTTGTCAACCATAGGTAGATTATTTATTGGATAATAATAGTAACTACCGTTTATATTTACATATACTATATTTATTTGAATTTGAGTCAAATATGGACCATTCAAATGAACTAATATTAACAATACGGTGTATTCAATTTTGTCAAATTAGTATGTTAAGGTCGAATCTTCTAAATCCGCATTCTGTAATGTTAAATTCATGATTATGGACTTTTCTCAACCATAAATTGACTTCATATCAATAAATGGTTGAAACATATAAGGTGGATATTTGCATTTGTGTTATTTAATTCAATTTTTTAACCTTTGGTTTACTTTAACTCAATTATTTAAAGTTAAAATTATAGCTATCGGATTTTATCAAAGATAGATCGACTATTTATTTGATAATAATAGAAACTAACGTTTAAATTTACATATACATATTTATTTG
Organism: Hippophae tibetana; assembly: GCA_037013495.1. Taxonomy (NCBI): domain Eukaryota; kingdom Viridiplantae; phylum Streptophyta; class Magnoliopsida; order Rosales; family Elaeagnaceae; genus Hippophae; species Hippophae tibetana. The sequence continues at coordinate 10,647,447 of CM072805.1, read as the reverse complement.
AAATTGAGTCAAATATGGACCATTCAAATGAACTAATATTAACAATACGGTGTATTCAATTTTCTCATATCAGTATCTTAAGGTCGAGTCTTCTAAATCCCAATTGTGTAATGTTAAATTCATGATTATGTACTTTTCTCAACCATAAATTGACTTCATATCAATCAATGCTTGAAACTTATAAGGGGCATATTTGCATTTATAATATTTAATTCAATCTTTTAACGTTAGATTTACTTTATCTCAATTGTTTAATGTTAAAATTATGGCTATCGATTTTTGTCAACCATAGATAGAATATTTATTTGATAAGAATAGAAATTGAGGTTTATATTTAAATATCCTATATTTATTTGAATTTGATCAAATATGGACCATTCAAATGAAATAATATTAACAATACGGTGTATTCAATTTTGTCATATCAGTATCTTAAGGTCGAATCTTCTAATTTAGAATTGTGTAATGTTAAATTCATGATTATGGACTTTTCTCAACCATAAATTGACTTCATATCAATAAATGGTTGAAACATATAAGGTGCATATTTGCATTTGTGTTATTTAATTCAATTTTGTAACCTTTGGTTTAATTTAACTCAATTATTTAAAGTTAAAATTATAGCTATCGGATTTTTTCAAAGATAGATCGACTATTTATTTGATAATAATAGAAACTAACGTTTAAATTTACATATACTATATTTATTTGAAATTGAGTCAAATATGGACCATTCAAATGAACTAATATTAAAAATACGGTGTATTCAATTTTGTCATATCAGTATGTTAAGGTCGAAACTTCTAAATCCCAATTGTGTAATGTTAAATTCATGATTATGTACTTTTCTCAACCATAAATTGACTTCATATCAATCAATGCTTGAAACTTATAAGGGGCATATTTGCATTTATAATATTTAATTCAATCTTTTAACGTTAGATTTACTTTATCTCAATTGTTTAATGTTAAAATTATGGCTATCGATTTTTGTCAACCATAGATAGAATATTTATTTGATAAGAATAGAAATTGAGGTTTATATTTAAATATCCTATATTTATTTGAATATGAGTCAAATATGGACCATTCAAATGAACTAATATTAACAATACGGTGTATTCAATTTTGTCTTATCAGTATGTTAATGTCGAATCTTCTAAATCCCAATTGTGTAATGTTAAATTCATGATTATGGACTTTTCTCAACCATAAATTGACTTCATATCAATCAATGGTTGAAATTATAAGGGTAATATTTGCATTTGTAATATTTAATTCAATATTTTAACGTTAGATTTACTTTCCCTCAATTGTTTAATGTTAAAATTATGGCTATCGATTTTTGTCAACCATAGATAGACTTTTTATTTGATAAGAATAGAAATTGAGGTGTATATTTACATATACTATATTTATTTGAATTTGAGTCAAATATGTATCATTCAAATGAACTTATATTAACAATACGGTGTATTCAATTTTGTCATATCAGTATCTTAAGGTCGAATCTTCTAATTTCCAATTGTGTAATGTTAAATTCATGATTATGGACTTTTCTCAACCATAAATTGATTCATATCAATCAATGCTTGAAACTTATAAGGGGCATATTTGCATTTATAATATTTAATTCAATCTTTTAACGTTAGATTTACTTTATCTCAATTGTTTAATGTTAAAATTATGGCTATCGATTTTTGTCAACCATAGATAGAATATTTATTTGATAAGAATAGAAATTGAGGTTTATATTTAAATATCCTATATTTATTTGAATATGAGTCAAATATGGACCATTCAAATGAACTAATATTAACAATACGGTGTATTCAATTTTGTCATATAAGTATGTTAAGGTCGAATCTTCTAATTCCCAATTGTGTAATGTTAAATTCATGATTATGGACTTTTCTCAACCATAAATTGACTTCATATCAATAAATGGTTGAAACATATAAGGTGCATATTTTCATTTATATTATTTAATTGAATTTTTTAACCTTAGGTTTAATTTAACTCAATTATTAATGTTAAAATTATAGCTATCGAATTTTTTCAAAGATAGATCGACTATTTATTTGATAATAATAGAAACTAACGTTTATATTTACATATACTATATTTATTTGAATTTGAATCAAATATGGACCATTCAAATGAAGTAATATTAACAATACGGTGTATTAAATTTTCTCATATCAGTATGTTAAGGTCGAATCTTCTAAATCCCAATTGTGTAATGTTAAATTCATGATTATGGACTTTTCTCAACCATAAATTGACTTCATATCAATCAATGCTTGAAACTTATAAGGGGCATATTTGCATTTATAATATTTAATTCAATCTTTTAACGTTAGATTTACTTTATCTCAATTGTTTAATGTTAAAATTATGGCTATCGATTTTTGTCAACCATAGATAGAATATTTATTTGATAAGAATAGAAATTGAGGTTTATATTTAAATATCCTATATTTATTTGAATATGAGTCAAATATGGACCATTCAAATGAACTAATATTAACAATACGGTGTATTCAATTTTGTCATATAAGTATGTTAAGGTCGAATCTTCTAATTCCCAATTGTGTAATGTTAAATTCATGATTATGGACTTTTCTCAACCATAAATTGACTTCATATCAATAAATGGTTGAAACATATAAGGTGGATATTTGCATTTGTGTTATTTAATTCAATTTTTTAACCTTTGGTTTACTTTAACTCAATTATTTAAAGTTAAAATTATAGCTATCGGATTTTATCAAAGATAGATCGACTATTTATTTGATAATAATAGAAACTAACGTTTAAATTTACATATACATATTTATTTGAAATTGAGTTAAATATGGACCATTCAAATGAACTAATATTAACAATACGGTGTATTCAATTTTCTCATATCAGTATCTTAAGGTCGAGTCTTCTAAATCCCAATTGTGTAATGTTAAATTCATGATTATGTACTTTTCTCAACCATAAAGTGACTTCATATCAATCAATGCTTGAAACTTATAAGGGGCATATTTGCATTTATAATATTTAATTCAATCTTTTAACGTTAGATTTACTTTATCTCAATTGTTTAATGTTAAAATTATGGCTATCGATTTTTGTCAACCATAGATAGAATATTTATTTGATAAGAATAGAAATTGAGGTTTATATTTAAATATCCTATATTTATTTGAATTTGATCAAATATGGACCATTCAAATGAAATAATATTAACAATACGGTGTATTCAATTTTGTCATATCAGTATCTTAAGGTCGAATCTTCTAATTTAGAATTGTGTAATGTTAAATTCATGATTATGGACTTTTCTCAACCATAAATTGACTTCATATCAATAAATGGTTGAAACATATAAGGTGCATATTTGCATTTGTGTTATTTAATTCAATTTTGTAACCTTTGGTTTAATTTAACTCAATTATTTAAAGTTAAAATTATAGCTATCGGATTTTTTCAAAGATAGATCGACTATTTATTTGATAATAATAGAAACTAACGTTTAAATTTACATATACTATATTTATTTGAAATTGAGTCAAATATGGACCATTCAAATGAACTAATATTAAAAATACGGTGTATTCAATTTTGTCATATCAGTATGTTAAGGTCGAAACTTCTAAATCCCAATTGTGTAATGTTAAATTCATGATTATGTACTTTTCTCAACCATAAATTGACTTCATATCAATCAATGCTTGAAACTTATAAGGGGCATATTTGCATTTATAATATTTAATTCAATCTTTTAACGTTAGATTTACTTTATCTCAATTGTTTAATGTTAAAATTATGGCTATCGATTTTTGTCAACCATAGATAGAATATTTATTTGATAAGAATAGAAATTGAGGTTTATATTTAAATATCCTATATTTATTTGAATATGAGTCAAATATGGACCATTCAAATGAACTAATATTAACAATACGGTGTATTCAATTTTGTCATATAAGTATGTTAATGTCGAATCTTCTAAATCCCAATTGTGTAATGTTAAATTCATGATTATGGACTTTTCTCAACCATAAATTGCCTTCATATCAATCAATGGTTGAAATTATAAGGGTAATATTTGCATTTGTAATATTTAATTCAATATTTTAACGTTAGATTTACTTTCCCTCAATTGTTTAATGTTAAAATTATGGCTATCGATTTTTGTCAACCATAGATAGACTTTTTATTTGATAAGAATAGAAATTGAGGTGTATATTTACATATACTATATTTATTTGAATTTGAGTCAAATATGTATCATTCAAATGAACTAATATTAACAATACGGTGTATTCAATTTTGTCATATCAGTATCTTAAGGTCGAATCTTCTAATTTCCAATTGTGTAATGTTAAATTCATGATTATGGACTTTTCTCAACCATAAATTGACTTCATATCAATCAATGCTTGAAACTTATAAGGGGCATATTTGCATTTATAATATTTAATTCAATCTTTTAACGTTAGATTTACTTTATCTCAATTGTTTAATGTTAAAATTATGGCTATCGATTTTTGTCAACCATAGATAGACTATTTATTTGATAAGAATAGAAATTGAGGTGTATATTTACATATACTATATTTATTTGAATTTGAGTCAAATATGTACCATTCAAATGAACTAATATTAACAATACGGTGTATTCAATTTTGTCATATCAGTATCTTAAGGTCGAATCTTCTAATTCCCAATTGTGTAATGTTAAATTCATGATTATGGACTTTTCTCAACCATAAATTGACTTCATATCCATCAATGGTTGAAATTATAAGGGTAATATTTGCATTTGTAATATTTAATTCAATATTTTAACCTTATTTTTAATTTAACTCAATTATTTAATGTTAAAATTATAGCTAACGAACTTTTTCAAAGATAGATCGACTATTTATTTGATAATAATAGAAACTAACGTTTATATTTCCATATACTATATTTATTTGAATTTGGGTCACATATGGACCATTCAAATGAACTAATATTACAAATACGGTGTATTCAATTTTGTAATATTAGTATGTTAAGGTCCAATCTTCTAAATCCCAATTGTGTAATGTTAAATTCATGATTATGGACTTTTCTCAACCATAAATTGACTTCATATCAATCAATGCTTGAAACTTATAAGGGGCATATTTGCATTTATAATATTTAATTCAATCTTTTAACGTTAGATTTACTTTATCTCAATTGTTTAATGTTAAAATTATGGCTATCGATTTTTGTCAACCATAGATAGAATATTTATTTGATAAGAATAGAAATTGAGGTTTATATTTAAATATCCTATATTTATTTGAATATGAGTCAAATATGGACCATTCAAATGAACTAATATTAACAATACGGTGTATTCAATTTTGTCATATAAGTATGTTAAGGTGGAATCTTCTAATTCCCAATTGTGTAATGTTAAATTCATGATTATGGACTTTTCTCAACCATAAATTGACTTCATATCAATAAATGGTTGAAACATATAAGGTGCATATTTTCATTTATATTATTTAATTGAATTTTTTAACCTTAGGTTTAATTTAACTCAATTATTAATGTTAAAATTATAGCTATCAAATTTTTTCAAAGATAGATCGACTATTTATTTGATAATAATAGAAACTAACGTTTATATTTACATATACTATATTTATTTGAATTTGAATCAAATATGGACCATTCAAATGAAGTAATATTAACAATACGGTGTATTAAATTTTCTCATATCAGTATGTTAAGGTCGAATCTTCTAAATCCCAATTGTGTAATGTTAAATTCATGATTATAGACTTTTCTCAACCATAAATTGACTTCATATCAATCAATGGTTGAAATTATAAGGGTTATATTTGCATTTGTAATATTTAATTCAATATTTTAACGTTAGATTTACTTTCTCTCAATTGTTTAATGTTAAAATTATGGCTATCGATTTTTGTGAACCATAGATAGACTATTTATTTGATAAGAATAGAAATTGAGGTGTATATTTACATATACTATATTTATTTGAATTTGAGTCAAATATGGACCATTCAAATGAACTAATATTAGAAATACGGTGTATTCAATTTTGTCATATCAGTATCTTAAGGTCGAATCTTCTAAATCCCAATTGTGTAATGTTAAATTCATGATTATGGACTTTTCTCAACCATAAATTGACTTCATATCAATCAATAGTTGAAATTATAAGGGTAATATTTGCATTTGTAATATTTAATTCAATATTTTAACGTTAGATTTACTTTCTCTCAATTCTTTAATGTTAAAATTATGGCTATCGATTTTTGTGAACCATAGATAGACTATTTATTTGATAAGAATAGAAATTGAGGTGTATATTTACATATACTATATTTATTTGAATTTGAGTCAAATATGTACCATTCAAATGAACTAATATTAACAATACGGTGTATTCAATTTTGTCATATCAGTATCTTAAGGTCGAATCTTCTAATTCCCAATTGTGTAATGTTAAATTCATGATTATGGACTTTTCTCAACCATAAATTGACTTCATATCAATAAATGGTTGAAACATATAAGGTGCATATTTTCATTTGTATTATTTAATTCAATTTTTTAACCTTAGGTTTAATTTAACTCAATTATTAATGTTAAAATTATAGCTATCGAATTTCCTCAAAGATAGATCGACTATTTATTTGATAATAATAGAACTAACGTTTATATTTACATATACTATATTTATTTGAATTTGAATCAAATATGGACCATTCAAATGAACTAATATTAACAATACGGTGTATTCAATTTTGTCTTATCAGTATGTTAATGTCGAATCTTCTAAATCCCAATTGTGTAATGTTAAATTCATGATTATGGACTTTTCTAAACCATAAATTGACTTCATATCAATCAATGGTTGAAATTATAAGGGTAATATTTGCATTTGTAATATTTAATTCAATATTTTAACGTTAGATTTACTTTCCCTCAATTGTTTAATGTTAAAATTATGGCTATCGATTTTTGTCAACCATAGATAGACTTTTTATTTGATAAGAATAGAAATTGAGGTGTATATTTACATATACTATATTTATTTGAATTTGAGTCAAATATGTATCATTCAAATGAACTAATATTAACAATACGGTGTATTCAATTTTGTCATATCAGTATCTTAAGGTCGAATCTTCTAATTTCCAATTGTGTAATGTTAAATTCATGATTATGGACTTTTCTCAACCATAAATTGACTTCATATCAATCAATGCTTGAAACTTATAAGGGGCATATTTGCATTTATAATATTTAATTCAATCTTTTAACGTTAGATTTACTTTATCTCAATTGTTTAATGTTAAAATTATGGCTATCGATTTTTGTCAACCATAGATAGAATATTTATTTGATAAGAATAGAAATTGAGGTTTATATTTAAATATCCTATATTTATTTGAATATGAGTCAAATATGGACCATTCAAATGAACTAATATTAACAATACGGTGTATTCAATTTTGTCATATAAGTATGTTAAGGTCGAATCTTCTAATTCCCAATTGTGTAATGTTAAATTCATGATTATGGACTTTTCTCAACCATAAATTGACTTCATATCAATAAATGGTTGAAACATATAAGGTGCATATTTTCATTTATATTATTTAATTGAATTTTTTAACCTTAGGTTTAATTTAACTCAATTATTAATGTTAAAATTATAGCTATCGAATTTTTTCAAAGATAGATCCACTATTTATTTGATAATAATAGAAACTAACGTTTATATTTACATATACTATATTTATTTGAATTTGAATCAAAGATGGACCATTCAAATGAAGTAATATTAACAATACGGTGTATTAAATTTTCTCATATCAGTATGTTAAGGTCGAATCTTCTAAATCCCAATTGTGTAATGTTAAATTCATGATTATAGACTTTTCTCAACCATAAATTGACTTCATATCAATCAATGGTTGAAATTATAAGGGTTATATTTGCATTTGTAATATTTAATTCAATATTTTAACGTTAGATTTACTTTCTCTCAATTATTTAATGTTAAAATTATGGCTATCGATTTTTGTGAACCATAGATAGACTATTTTTTTGATAAGAATAGAAATTGAGGTGTATATTTACATATACTATATTTATTTGAATTTGAGTCAAATATGGACCATTCAAATGAACTAATATTAACAATACGGTGTATTCAATTTTGTCATATCAGTATCTTAAGGTCGAATCTTCTAAATCCCAATTGTGTAATGTTAAATTCATGATTATGGACTTTTCTCAACCATAAATTGACTTCATATCAATCAATGGTTGAAATTATAAGGGTAATATTTGCATTTGTAATATTTAATTCAATATTTTAACGTTAGATTTACTTTCTCTCAATTCTTTAATGTTAAAATTATGGCTATCGATTTTTGTGAACCATAGATAGACTATTTATTTGATAAGAATAGAAATTGAGGTGTATATTTACATATACTATATTTATTTGAATTTGAGTCAAATATGTACCATTCAAATGAACTAATATTAACAATACGGTGTATTCAATTTTGTCATATCAGTATCTTAAGGTCGAATCTTCTAATTCCCAATTGTGTAATGTTAAATTCATGATTATGGACTTTTCTAAACCATAAATTGACTTCATATCAATAAATGGTTGAAACATATAAGGTGCATATTTTCATTTGTATTATTTAATTCAATTTTTTAACCTTAGGTTTAATTTAACTCAATTATTAATGTTAAAATTATAGCTATCGAATTTTTTCAAAGATAGATCGACTATTTATTTGATAATAATAGAAACTAACGTTTATATTTACATATACTATATTTATTTGAATTTGAATCAAATATGGACCATTCAAATGAACTAATATTATGAATACGGTGTATTAAATTTTGTCATATCAGTATGTTAAGGTCGAATCTTCTAAATCCCAATTGTGTAATGTTAAATTCATGATTATAGACTTTTCTCAACCATAAATTGACTTCATATCAATCAATGGTTGAAATTATAAGGGTTATATTTGCATTTGTAATATTTAATTCAATATTTTAACGTTAGATTTACTTTCTCTCAATTGTTTAATGTTAAAATTATGGCTATCGATTTTTGTGAACCATAGATAGACTATTTTTTTGATAAGAATAGAAATTGAGGTGTATATTTACATATACTATATTTATTTGAATTTGAGTCAAATATGGACCATTCAAATGAACTAATATTAACAATACGGTGTATTCAATTTTGTCATATCAGTATCTTAAGGTCGAATCTTCTAAATCCCAATTGTGTAATGTTAAATTCATGATTATGGACTTTTCTCAACCATAAATTGACATCATATCAATCAATGGTTGAAATTATAAGGGTAATATTTGCATTTGTAATATTTAATTCAATATTTTAACGTTAGATTTACTTTCTCTCAATTCTTTAATGTTAAAATTATGGCTATCGATTTTTGTGAACCATAGATAGACTATTTATTTGATAAGAATAGAAATTGAGGTGTATATTTACATATACTATATTTATTTGAATTTGAGTCAAATATGTACCATTCAAATGAACTAATATTAACAATACGGTGTATTCAATTTTGTCATATCAGTATCTTAAGGTCGAATCTTCTAATTCCCAATTGTGTAATGTTAAATTCATGATTATGGACTTTTCTCAACCATAAATTGACTTCATATCAATAAATGGTTGAAACATATAAGGTGCATATTTTCATTTGTATTATTTAATTCAATTTTTTAACCTTAGGTTTAATTTAACTCAATTATTAATGTTAAAATTATAGCTATCGAATTTCCTCAAAGATAGATCGACTATTTATTTGATAATAATAGAACTAACGTTTATATTTACATATACTATATTTATTTGAATTTGAATCAAATATGGACCATTCAAATGAACTAATATTAACAATACGGTGTATTCAATTTTGTCTTATCAGTATGTTAATGTCGAATCTTCTAAATCCCAATTGTGTAATGTTAAATTCATGATTATGGACTTTTCTCAACCATAAATTGACTTCATATCAATCAATGGTTGAAATTATAAGGGTAATATTTGCATTTGTAATATTTAATTCAATATTTTAACGTTAGATTTACTTTCCCTCAATTGTTTAATGTTAAAATTATGGCTATCGATTTTTGTCAACCATAGATAGACTTTTTATTTGATAAGAATAGAAATTGAGGTGTATATTTACATATACTATATTTATTTGAATTTGAGTCAAATATGTATCATTCAAATGAACTAATATTAACAATACGGTGTATTCAATTTTGTCATATCAGTATCTTAAGGTCGAATCTTCTAATTTCCAATTGTGTAATGTTAAATTCATGATTATGGACTTTTCTCAACCATAAATTGACTTCATATCAATCAATGCTTGAAACTTATAAGGGGCATATTTGCATTTATAATATTTAATTCAATCTTTTAACGTTAGATTTACTTTATCTCAATTGTTTAATGTTAAAATTATGGCTATCGATTTTTGTCAACCATAGATAGAATATTTATTTGATAAGAATAGAAATTGAGGTTTATATTTAAATATCCTATATTTATTTGAATATGAGTCAAATATGGACCATTCAAATGAACTAATATTAACAATACGGTGTATTCAATTTTGTCATATAAGTATGTTAAGGTCGAATCTTCTAATTCCCAATTGTGTAATGTTAAATTCATGATTATGGACTTTTCTCAACCATAAATTGACTTCATATCAATAAATGGTTGAAACATATAAGGTGCATATTTTCATTTATATTATTTAATTGAATTGTTTAACCTTAGGTTTAATTTAACTCAATTATTAATGTTAAAATTATAGCTATCGAATTTTTTCAAAGATAGATCCACTATTTATTTGATAATAATAGAAACTAACGTTTATATTTACATATACTATATTTATTTGAATTTGAATCAAATATGGACCATTCAAATGAAGTAATATTAACAATACGGTGTATTAAATTTTCTCATATCAGTATGTTAAGGTCGAATCTTCTAAATCCCAATTGTGTAATGTTAAATTCATGATTATAGACTTTTCTCAACCATAAATTGACTTCATATCAATCAATGGTTGAAATTATAAGGGTTATATTTGCATTTGTAATATTTAATTCAATATTTTAACGTTAGATTTACTTTCTCTCAATTGTTTAATGTTAAAATTATGGCTATCGATTTTTGTGAACCATAGATAGACTATTTTTTTGATAAGAATAGAAATTGAGGTGTATATTTACATATACTATATTTATTTGAATTTGAGTCAAATATGGACCATTCAAATGAACTAATATTAACAATACGGTGTATTCAATTTTGTCATATCAGTATCTTAAGGTCGAATCTTCTAAATCCCAATTGTGTAATGTTAAATTCATGATTATGGACTTTTCTCAACCATAAATTGACTTCATATCAATCAATGGTTGAAATTATAAGGGTAATATTTGCATTTGTAATATTTAATTCAATATTTTAACGTTAGATTTACTTTCTCTCAATTCTTTAATGTTAAAATTATGGCTATCGATTTTTGTGAACCATAGATAGACTATTTATTTGATAAGAATAGAAATTGAGGTGTATATTTACATATACTATATTTATTTGAATTTGAGTCAAATATGTACCATTCAAATGAACTAATATTAACAATACGGTGTATTCAATTTTGTCATATCAGTATCTTAAGGTCGAATCTTCTAATTCCCAATTGTGTAATGTTAAATTCATGATTATGGACTTTTCTCAACCATAAATTGACTTCATATCAATAAATGGTTGAAACATATAAGGTGCATATTTTCATTTGTATTATTTAATTCAATTTTTTAACCTTAGGTTTAATTTAACTCAATTATTAATGTTAAAATTATAGCTATCGAATTTCCTCAAAGATAGATCGACTATTTATTTGATAATAATAGAACTAACGTTTATATTTACATATACTATATTTATTTGAATTTGAATCAAATATGGACCATTCAAATGAACTAATATTAACAATACGGTGTATTCAATTTTGTCTTATCAGTATGTTAATGTCGAATCTTCTAAATCCCAATTGTGTAATGTTAAATTCATGATTATGGACTTTTCTCAACCATAAATTGACTTCATATCAATCAATGGTTGAAATTATAAGGGTAATATTTGCATTTGTAATATTTAATTCAATATTTTAACGTTAGATTTACTTTCCCTCAATTGTTTAATGTTAAAATTATGGCTATCGATTTTTGTCAACCATAGATAGACTTTTTATTTGATAAGAATAGAAATTGAGGTGTATATTTACATATACTATATTTATTTGAATTTGAGTCAAATATGTATCATTCAAATGAACTAATATTAACAATACGGTGTATTCAATTTTGTCATATCAGTATCTTAAGGTCGAATCTTCTAATTTCCAATTGTGTAATGTTAAATTCATGATTATGGACTTTTCTCAACCATAAATTGACTTCATATCAATCAATGCTTGAAACTTATAAGGGGCATATTTGCATTTATAATATTTAATTCAATCTTTTAACGTTAGATTTACTTTATCTCAATTGTTTAATGTTAAAATTATGGCTATCGATTTTTGTCAACCATAGATAGAATATTTATTTGATAAGAATAGAAATTGAGGTTTATATTTAAATATCCTATATTTATTTGAATATGAGTCAAATATGGACCATTCAAATGAACTAATATTAACAATACGGTGTATTCAATTTTGTCATATAAGTATGTTAAGGTCGAATCTTCTAATTCCCAATTGTGTAATGTTAAATTCATGATTATGGACTTTTCTCAACCATAAATTGACTTCATATCAATAAATGGTTGAAACATATAAGGTGCATATTTTCATTTATATTATTTAATTGAATTTTTTAACCTTAGGTTTAATTTAACTCAATTATTAATGTTAAAATTATAGCTATCGAATTTTTTCAAAGATAGATCGACTATTTATTTGATAATTATAGAAACTAACGTTTATATTTACATATACTATATTTATTTGAATTTGAATCAAATATGGACCATTCAAATGAAGTAATATTAACAATACGGTGTATTAAATTTTCTCATATCAGTATGTTAAGGTCGAATCTTCTAAATCCCAATTGTGTAATGTTAAATTCATGATTATAGACTTTTCTCAACCATAAATTGACTTCATATCAATCAATGGTTGAAATTATAAGGGTTATATTTGCATTTGTAATATTTAATTCAATATTTTAACGTTAGATTTACTTTCTCTCAATTGTTTAATGTTAAAATTATGGCTATCGATTTTTGTGAACCATAGATAGACTATTTATTTGATAAGAATAGAAATTGAGGTGTATATTTACATATACTATATTTATTTGAATTTGAGTCAAATATGGACCATTCAAATGAACTAATATTAGAAATACGGTGTATTCAATTTTGTCATATCAGTATCTTAAGGTCGAATCTTCTAAATCCCAATTGTGTAATGTTAAATTCATGATTATGGACTTTTCTCAACCATAAATTGACTTCATATCAATCAATGGTTGAAATTATAAGGGTAATATTTGCATTTGTAATATTTAATTCAATATTTTAACGTTAGATTTACTTTCTCTCAATTCTTTAATGTTAAAATTATGGCTATCGATTTTTGTGAACCATAGATAGACTATTTATTTGATAAGAATAGAAATTGAGGTGTATATTTACATATACTATATTTATTTGAATTTGAGTCAAATATGTACCATTCAAATGAACTAATATTAACAATACGGTGTATTCAATTTTGTCATATCAGTATCTTAAGGTCGAATCTTCTAATTCCCAATTGTGTAATGTTAAATTCATGATTATGGACTTTTCTCAACCATAAATTGACTTCATATCAATAAATGGTTGAAACATATAAGGTGCATATTTTCATTTGTATTATTTAATTCAATTTTTTAACCTTAGGTTTAATTTAACTCAATTATTAATGTTAAAATTATAGCTATCGAATTTCCTCAAAGATAGATCGACTATTTATTTGATAATAATAGAACTAACGTTTATATTTACATATACTATATTTATTTGAATTTGAATCAAATATGGACCATTCAAATGAACTAATATTAACAATACGGTGTATTCAATTTTGTCTTATCAGTATGTTAATGTCGAATCTTCTAAATCCCAATTGTGTAATGTTAAATTCATGATTATGGACTTTTCTCAACCATAAATTGACTTCATATCAATCAATGGTTGAAATTATAAGGGTAATATTTGCATTTGTAATATTTAATTCAATATTTTAACGTTAGATTTACTTTCCCTCAATTGTTTAATGTTAAAATTATGGCTATCGATTTTTGTCAACCATAGATAGACTTTTTATTTGATAAGAATAGAAATTGAGGTGTATATTTACATATACTATATTTATTTGAATTTGAGTCAAATATGTATCATTCAAATGAACTAATATTAACAATACGGTGTATTCAATTTTGTCATATCAGTATCTTAAGGTCGAATCTTCTAATTTCCAATTGTGTAATGTTAAATTCATGATTATGGACTTTTCTCAACCATAAATTGACTTCATATCAATAAATGGTTGAAACATATAAGGTGCATATTTGCATTTGTATTATTTAATTCAATTTTTTAACCTTAGGTTTAATTTAACTCAATTATTTAATGTTAAAATTATAGCTAACGAACTTTTTCAAAGATAGATCGACTATTTATTTGATAATAATAGAAACTAACGTTTATATTTCCATATACTATATTTATTTGAATTTGAGTCACATATGGACCATTCAAATGAACTAATATTACAAATACGGTGTATTCAATTTTGTAATATTAGTATGTTAAGGTCCAATCTTCTAAATCCCAATTGTGTAATGTTAAATTCATGATTATGGACTTTTCTCAACCATAAATTGACTTCATATCAATCAATGGTTGAAACTTATAAGGGGCATATTTGCATTTGTATTATTTAATTTAATTTTTTAACGTTTGATTTACTTTATCTCAATTGTTTAATGTTAAAATTATGGCTATCGATTTTTGTCAACCATAGGTAGATTATTTATTTGATAATAATAGTAACTAACGTTTATATTTACATATACTATATTTATTTGAATTTGAGTCAAATATGGACCATTCAAATGAACTAATATTAACAATACGGTGTATTCAATTTTGTCAAATTAGTATGTTAAGGTCGAATCTTCTAAATCCACATTCTGTAATGTTAAATTCATGATTATGGACTTTTCTCAACCATAAATTGACTTCATATCAATAAATGGTTGAAACATATAAGGTGCATATTTGCATTTGTGTTATTTAATTCAATTTTTTAACCTTTGGTTTACTTTAACTCAATTATTTAAAGTTAAAATTATAGCTATCGGATTTGTTTAAAGATAGATCGACTATTTATTTGATAATAATAGAAACTAACGTTTAAATTTACATATACATATTTATTTGAAATTGAGTCAAATATGGACCATTCAAATGAACTAATATTAACAATACGGTGTATTCAATTTTGTCATATCAGTATGTTAAGGTCGAAACTTCTAAATCCCAATTGTGTAATGTTAAATTCATGATTATGGACTTTTCTCAACCATAAATTGACTTCATATCAATAAATGGTTGAAACATATAAGGTGCATATTTTCATTTGTATTATTTAATTCAATTTTTTAACTTTAGGTTTAATTTAACTCAATTATTTAATGTTAAAATTATAGCTATCGAACTTTTTCAAAGATAGATCGACTATTTATTTGATAATAATAGAAACTCACGTTTATATTTACATATACTATATTTATTTGAATTTGAGTCAAATAAGGACCATTCAAATGAAATAATATTAACAATATGGTGTATTCCATTTTGTCATATCAGTATGTTAAGGTCGAATCTTCTAAATCCCAATTGTGTAATGTTAAATTCATGATTATGGACTTTTCTCAACCATAAATTGACTTCATATCAATCAATGGTTGAAATTATAAGGGTAATATTTGAATTTGTAATATTTAATTCAATATTTTAACGTTTGATTTACTTTCCCTCAATTGTTTAATGTTAAAAATATGGCTATCGATTTTTGTCAACCATAGATAGACTTTTTATTTGATAAGAATAGAAATTGAGGTGTAAATTCACATATACTATATTTATTTGACTTTGAGTCAAAGATGGACTATTCAAATGAACAAATATTAACAATATGGTCTATTCAATTTTGTCATATCACTATGTTAAGGTCGAATCTTCTAAATCCCAATTGTGTAATGTTAAATTAATGATTATAGACTTTTCTCAACCATAAATTGACTTCATATCAATCAATGGTTGAAATTATAAGGGTAATATTTGCATTTGTAATATTTAATTCAATATTTTAACGTTTGATTTACTTTCCCTCAATTGTTTAATGTTAAAATTATGGCTATCGATTTTTGTCAACCATAGATAGACTATTTATTTGATAAGAATAGAAATTGAGGTGTAAATTCACATATACTATATTTATTTGACTTTGAGTCAAAGATGGACTATTCAAATGAACAAATATTAACAATACGGTCTATTCAATTTTGTCATATCACTATGTTAAGGTCGAATCTTCTAAATCCCAATTGTGTAATGTTAAATTAATGATTATGGACTTTTCTCAACCATAAATTGACTTCATATCAATCAATGGTTGAAATTATAAGGGTAATATTTGCATTTGTAATATTTAATTCAATATTTTAACGTTTGATTTACTTTCCCTCAATTGTTTAATGTAAAAATTATGGCTATCGATTTTTGTCAACCATAGATAGACTTTTTATTTGATAAGAATAGAAATTGAGGTGTATATTTACATATACTATATTTATTTGAATTTGAGGCAAATATGTATCATTCAAATGAACTAATATTAACAATACGGTGTATTCAATTTTGTCATATCAGTATCTTAAGGTCGAATCTTCTAATTTCCAATTGTGTAATGTTAAATTCATGATTATGGACTTTTCTCAACCATAAATTGACTTCATATCAATAAATGGTTGAAACATATAAGGTGCATATTTGCATTTGTATTATTTAATTCAATTTTTTAACCTTAGGTTTAATTTAACTCAATTATTTAATGTTAAAATTATAGCTAACGAACTTTTTCAAAGATAGATCGACTATTTATTTGATAATAATAGAAACTAACGTTTATATTTCCATATACTATATTTATTTGAATTTGAGTCACATATGGACCATTCAAATGAACTAATATTACAAATACGGTGTATTCAATTTTGTAATATTAGTATGTTAAGGTCCAATCTTCTAAATCCCAATTGTGTAATGTTAAATTCATGATTATGGACTTTTCTCAACCATAAATTGACTTCATATCAATCAATGGTTGAAACTTATAAGGGGCATATTTGCATTTGTATTATTTAATTTAATTTTTTAATGTTTGATTTACTTTATCTCAATTGTTTAATGTTAAAATTATGGCTATCGATTTTTGTCAACCATATGTAGATTATTTATTTGATAATAATAGTAACTAACGTTTATATTTACATATACTATATTTATTTGAATTTGAGTCAAATATGGACCATTCAAATGAACTAATATTAACAATACGGTGTATTCAATTTTGTCAAATTAGTATGTTAAGGTCGAATCTTCTAAATCCACATTCTGTAATGTTAAATTCATGATTATGGACTTTTCTCAACCATAAATTGACTTCATATCAATAAATGGTTGAAACATATAAGGTGCATATTTGCATTTGTGTTATTTAATTCAATTTTTTAACCTTTGGTTTACTTTAACTCAATTATTTAAAGTTAAAATTATAGCTATCGGATTTTTTCAAATATAGATCGACTATTTATTTGATAATAATAGAAACTAACGTTTAAATTTACATATACATATTTATTTGAAATTGAGTCAAATATGGACCATTCAAATGAACTAATATTAACAATACAATGTATTCAATTTTGTCATATCAGTATGTTAAGGTCGAAACTTCTAAATCCCAATTGTGTAAAGTTAAATTCATGATTATGGACTTTTCTCAACCATAAATTGACTTCATATCAATAAATGGTTGAAACATATAAGGTGCATATTTTCATTTGTATTATTTAATTCAATTTTTTAACTTTAGGTTTAATTTAACTCAATTATTTAATGTTAAAATTATAGCTATCGAACTTTTTCAAAGATAGATCGACTATTTATTTGATAATAATAGAAACTCACGTTTATATTTACATATACTATATTTATTTGAATTTGAGTCAAATAAGGACCATTCAAATGAACTAATATTAACAATATGGTGTATTCCATTTTGTCATATCAGTATCTTAAGGTCGAGTCTTCTAAATCCCAATTGTGTAATGTTAAATTCATGATTATGTACTTTTCTCAACCATAAATTAACTTCATATCAATCAATGCTTGAAACTTATAAGGGGCATATTTGCATTTTTAATATTTAATTCAATATTTTAACGTTAGATTTACTTTATCTCAATTGTTTAATGTTAAAATAATGGTTATCGATTTTTGTCAACCATAGATAGACTATTTATTTGATAAGAATAGAAATTGAGGTGTATATTTCCATATACTATATTTATTTGAATTTGAGTCAAATATATATCATTCAAATGAACTAATATTAACAATACGGTGTATTCAATTTTGTCATATCAGTATGTTTAGGTCGAATCTTCTAATTCCCAATTGTGTAATGTTAAATTCATGATTATGGACTATTCTCAACCATAAATTGACTTCATATCAACAAATTGTTGAAACATATAAGGTGCATATTTGCATTTTATTATTTAATTCAATTTTTTAACCTTAGGTTTAATTTAACTCAATTATTTAATGTTAAAATTATAGCTAACGAACTTTTTCAAAGACAGATCGACTATTTATTTGATAATAATAGAAACTAACGTTTATATTTACATATACTATATTTATTTGAATTTGAGTCACATATGGACCATTCAAATGAACTAATATTACAAATACGGTGTATTCAATTTTGTAATATTAGTATGTTAAGGTCCAATCTCCTAAATCCCAATTGTTTAATGTTAAATTCATGATTATGGACTTTTCTCAACCATAAATTGACTTCATATCAATCAATGGTTGAAACTTATAAGGGGTATATTTGCATTTGTATTATTTAATTTAATTTTTTAACGTTAGATTTACTTTCTCTCAATTGTTTAATGTTAAAATTATGGCTATCGATTTTTGTCAACCATAGATAGACTATTTATTTGATAAGAATAGAAATTGAGGTGTATAATTTTACATATACTATATTTATTTGAAATTGAGTCAAATATGTACCATTCAAATGAACTAATATTAACAATACGGTGTATTCAATTTTGTCATATCAGTATCTTAAGGTCGAATCTTCTAATTCCCAATTGTGTAATGTTAAATTCATGATTATGGACTTTTGTCAACCATAAATTTACTTCATATCAATAAATGGTTGAAACATATAAGGTGCATATTTGCATTTGTATTATTTAATTCAATTTTTTAACCTTAGGTTTAATTGAACTCAATTATTTAAAGTTAAAATTATAGCTATCGGATTTTTTCAAAGATAGATCGACTATTTATTTGATAATAATAGAAACTAACGTTTAAATTTACATATACTATATTTATTTGAAATTGAGTCAAATATGGACCATTCAAATGAACTAATATTAACAATACGATGTATTCAATTTTGTCATATCAGTATTTTAAGGTCGAAACTTATAAATCCCAATTGTGTAATGTTAAATTCATGATTATGTACTTTTCTCAACCATAAGTTGACTTCATATAAATCAATGCTTGAAAAATATAAGGGGCATATTTGCATTTATAATATTTAATTAAATTTTTTAACGTTAGATTTACTTTATCTCAATTGTTTAATGTTAAAATTATGGCTATCGATTTTTGTCAACCATAGATAGACTATTTATTTGATAAGAATAGAAATTGAGGTTTATATTTAAATATCCTATATTTATTTGAATTTGTGTCAAATATGGACCATTCAAATGAACTAATATTAACAATACGGTGTATTCAATTTTGTCATATAAGTATGTTAAGGTCGAATCTTCTAACTCCCAATTGTGTAATGTTAAATTCATGATTATGGACTTTTCTCAACCATAAATTGAATTCATATCAATAAATGGTTGAAACATATAAGGTGCATATTTTCATTTGTATTATTTAATTCAATTTTTTAACCTTAGGTTTAATTTAACTCAATTATTTAATGTTAAAATTATAGCTATCGAATTTTTTCAAAGATAGATCGACTATTTATTTGATAATAATAGAAACTCACGTTTATATTTACATATACTATATTTATTTGAATTTGAGTCAAATATGGACCATTCAAATGAACTAATATTAACAATATGGTGTATTCCATTTTGTCATATCAGTATGTTAAGGTCGAATCTTCTAACTCCCAATTGTGTAATGTTAAATTCATGATTATGGACTTTTCTCAACCATAAATTGAATTCATATCAATAAATGGTTGAAATATATAAGGTGCATATTTTCATTTGTATTATTTAATTCAATTTTTTAACCTTAGGTTTAATTTAACTCAATTATTTAATGTTAAAATTATAGCTATCGAATTTTTTCAAAGATAGATCGACTATTTATTTGATAATAATAGAAACTCACGTTTATATTTACATATACTATATTTATTTGAATTTGAGTCAAAAATGGACCATTCAAATGAACTAATATTAACAATATGGTGTATTCCATTTTGTCATATCAGTATGTTAAGGTCGAATCTTCTAAAACCCAATTGTGTAATGTTAAATTCATGATTATGGACTTTTCTCAACCATAAATTGACTTCATATCCATCAATGGTTGAAATTATAAGGGTAATATTTGCATTTGTAATATTTAATTCAATATTTTAACGTTTGATTTACTTTCCCTCAATTGTTTAATGTTAAAATTATGGCTATCGATTTTTGTCAACCATAGATAGACTATTTATTTGATAAGAATAGAAATTGAGGTGTAAATTCACATATACTATATTTATTTGACTTTGAGTCAAAGATGGACTATTCAAATGAACAAATATTAACAATACGGTCTATTCAATTTTGTCATATCACTATGTTAAGGTCGAATCTTCTAAATCCCAATTGTGTAATGTTAAATTAATGATTATGGACTTTTCTCAACCATAAATTGACTTCATATCAATCAATGGTTGAAATTATAAGGGTAATATTTGCATTTGTAATATTTAATTCAATATTTTAACGTTTGATTTACTTTCCCTCAATTGTTTAATGTTAAAATTATGGCTATCGATTTTTGTCAACCATAGATAGCCTTTTTATTTGATAAGAATAGAAATTGAGGTGTATATTTACATATACTATATTTATTTGAATTTGAGGCAAATATGTATCATTCAAATGAACTAATATTAACAATACGGTGTATTCAATTTTGTCATATCAGTATCTTAAGGTCGAATCTTCTAATTTCCAATTGTGTAATGTTAAATTCATGATTATGGACTTTTCTCAACCATAAATTGACTTCATATCAATAAATGGTTGAAACATATAAGGTGCATATTTGCATTTGTATTATTTAATTCAATTTTTTAACCTTAGGTTTAATTTAACTCAATTATTTAATGTTAAAATTATAGCTAACGAACTTTTTCAAAGATAGATCGACTATTTATTTGATAATAATAGAAACTAACGTTTATATTTCCATATACTATATTTATTTGAATTTGAGTCACATATGGACCATTCAAATGAACTAATATTACAAATACGGTGTATTCAATTTTGTAATATTAGTATGTTAAGGTCCAATCTTCTAAATCCCAATTGTGTAATGTTAAATTCATGATTATGGACTTTTCTCAACCATAAATTGACTTCATATCAATCAATGGTTGAAACTTATAAGGGGCATATTTGCATTTGTATTATTTAATTTAATTTTTTAACGTTTGATTTACTTTATCTCAATTGTTTAATGTTAAAATTATGGCTATCGATTTTTGTCAACCATAGGTAGATTATTTATTTGATAATAATAGTAACTAACGTTTATATTTACATATACTATATTTATTTAAATTTGAGTCAAATATGGACCATTCAAATGAACTAATATTAACAATACGGTGTATTCAATTTTTTCAAATAAGTATGTTAAGGTCAAATCTTCTAAATCCACATTCTGTAATGTTAAATTCATGATTATGGACTTTTCTCAACCATAAATTGACTTCATATCAATAAATGGTTGAAACATATAAGGTGCATATTTGCATTTGTGTTATTTAATTCAATTTTTTAACCTTTGGTTTACTTTAACTCAATTATTTAAAGTTAAAATTATAGCTATCGGATTTGTTTAAAGATAGATCGACTATTTATTTGATAATAATAGAAACTAACGTTTAAATTTACATATACATATTTATTTGAAATTGAGTCAAATATGGACCATTCAAATGAACTAATATTAACAATACGGTGTATTCAATTTTGTCATATCAGTATGTTAAGGTCGAAACTTCTAAATCCCAATTGTGTAATGTTAAATTCATGATTATGGACTTTTCTCAACCATAAATTGACTTCATATCAATAAATGGTTGAAACATATAAGGTGCATATTTTCATTTGTATTATTTAATTCAATTTTTTAACTTTAGGTTTAATTTAACTCAATTATTTAATGTTAAAATTATAGCTATCGAACTTTTTCAAAGATAGATCGACTATTTATTTGATAATAATAGAAACTCACGTTTATATTTACATATACTATATTTATTTGAATTTGAGTCAAATAAGGACCATTCAAATGAACTAATATTAACAATATGGTGTATTCCATTTTGTCATATCAGTATGTTAAGGTCGAATCTTCTGAATCCCAATTGTGTAATGTTAAATTCATGATTATGGACTTTTCTCAACCATAAATTGACTTCATATCAATCAATGGTTGAAATTATAAGGGTAATATTTGCATTTGTAATATTTAATTCAATATTTTAACGTTTGATTTACTTTCCCTCAATTGTTTAATGTTAAAAATATGGCTATCGATTTTTGTCAACCATAGATAGACTATTTATTTGATAAGAATAGAAATTGAGGTGTAAATTCACATATACTATATTTATTTGACTTTGAGTCAAAGATGGACTATTCAAATGAACAAATATTAACAATACGGTGTATTCAATTTTGTCATATCACTATGTTAAGGTCGAATCTTCTAAATCCCAATTGTGTAATGTTAAATTAATGATTATGGACTTTTCTCAACCATAAATTGACTTCATATCAATCAATGGTTGAAATTATAAGGGTAATATTTGCATTTGTAATATTTAATTCAATATTTTAACGTTTGATTTACTTTCCCTCAATTGTTTAATGTAAAAATTATGGCTATCGATTTTTGTCAACCATAGATAGACTTTTTATTTGATAAGAATAGAAATTGAGGTGTATATTTACATATACTATATTTATTTGAATTTGAGGCAAATATGTATCATTCAAATGAACTAATATTAACAATACGGTGTATTCAATTTTGTCATATCAGTATCTTAAGGTCGAATCTTCTAATTTCCAATTGTGTAATGTTAAATTCATGATTATGGACTTTTCTCAACCATAAATTGACTTCATATCAATAAATGGTTGAAACATATAAGGTGCATATTTGCATTTGTATTATTTAATTCAATTTTTTAACCTTAGGTTTAATTTAACTCAATTATTTAATGTTAAAATTATAGCTAACGAACTTTTTCAAAGATAGATCGACTATTTATTTGATAATAATAGAAACTAACGTTTATATTTCCATATACTATATTTATTTGAATTTGAGTCACATATGGACCATTCAAATGAACTAATATTACAAATACGGTGTATTCAATTTTGTAATATTAGTATGTTAAGGTCCAATCTTCTAAATCCCAATTGTGTAATGTTAAATTCATGATTATGGACTTTTCTCAACCATAAATTGACTTCATATCAATCAATGGTTGAAACTTATAAGGGGCATATTTGCATTTGTATTATTTAATTTAATTTTTTAACGTTTGATTTACTTTATCTCAATTGTTTAATGTTAAAATTATGGCTATCGATTTTTGTCAACCATATGTAGATTATTTATTTGATAATAATAGTAACTAACGTTTATATTTACATATACTATATTTATTTGAATTTGAGTCAAATATGGACCATTCAAATGAACTAATATTAACAATACGGTGTATTCAATTTTGTCAAATTAGTATGTTAAGGTCGAATCTTCTAAATCCACATTCTGTAATGTTAAATTCATGATTATGGACTTTTCTCAACCATAAATTGACTTCATATCAATAAATGGTTGAAACATATAAGGTGCATATTTGCATTTGTGTTATTTAATTCAATTTTTTAACCTTTGGTTTACTTTAACTCAATTATTTAAAGTTAAAATTATAGCTATCGGATTTTTTCAAAGATAGATCGACTATTTATTTGATAATAATAGAAACTAACGTTTAAATTTACATATACATATTTATTTGAAATTGAGTCAAATATGGACCATTCAAATGAACTAATATTAACAATACAGTGTATTCAATTTTGTCATATCAGTATGTTAAGGTCGAAACTTCTAAATCCCAATTGTGTAATGTTAAATTCATGATTATGGACTTTTCTCAACCATAAATTGACTTCATATCAATAAATGGTTGAAACATATAAGGTGCATATTTTCATTTGTATTATTTAATTCAATTTTTTAACTTTAGGTTTAATTTAACTCAATTATTTAATGTTAAAATTATAGCTATCGAACTTTTTCAAAGATAGATCGACTATTTATTTGATAATAATAGAAACTCACGTTTATATTTACATATACTTTATTTATTTGAATTTGAGTCAAATAAGGACCATTCAAATGAACTAATATTAACAATATGGTGTATTCCATTTTGTCATATCAGTATGTTAAGGTCGAATCTTCCAAATCCCAATTGTGTAATGTTAAATTCATGATTATGGACTTTTCTCAACCATAAATTGACTTCATATCAATCAATGGTTGAAATTATAAGGGTAATATTTGCATTTGTAATATTTAATTCAATATTTTAACGTTTGATTTACTTTCCCTCAATTGTTTAATGTTAAAATTATGGCTATCGATTTTTGTCAACCATAGATAGACTTTTTATTTGATAAGAATAGAAATTGAGGTGTATATTTACATATACTATATTTATTTGAATTTGAGTCAAATATATATCATTCAAATGAACTAATATTAACAATACGGTGTATTCAATTTTGTCATATCAGTATGTTTAGGTCGAATCTTCTAATTCCCAATTGTGTAATGTTAAATTCATGATTATGGACTATTCTCAACCATAAATTGACTTCATATCAACAAATTGTTGAAACATATAAGGTGCATATTTGCATTTTATTATTTAATTCAATTTTTTAACCTTAGGTTTAATTTAACTCAATTATTTAATGTTAAAATTATAGCTAACGAACTTTTTCAAAGACAGATCGACTATTTATTTGATAATAATAGAAACTAACGTTTATATTTACATATACTATATTTATTTGAATTTGAGTCACATATGGACCATTCAAATGAACTAATATTACAAATACGGTGTATTCAATTTTGTAATATTAGTATGTTAAGGTCCAATCTCCTAAATCCCAATTGTTTAATGTTAAATTCATGATTATGGACTTTTCTCAACCATAAATTGACTTCATATCAATCAATGGTTGAAACTTATAAGGGGTATATTTGCATTTGTATTATTTAATTTAATTTTTTAACGTTAGATTTACTTTCTCTCAATTGTTTAATGTTAAAATTATGGCTATCGATTTTTGTCAACCATAGATAGACTATTTATTTGATAAGAATAGAAATTGAGGTGTAAATTCACATATACTATATTTATTTGACTTTGAGTCAAAGATGGACTATTCAAATGAACAAATATTAACAATACGGTCTATTCAATTTTGTCATATCACTATGTTAAGGTCGAATCTTCTAAATCCCAATTGTGTAATGTTAAATTAATGATTATGGACTTTTCTCAACCATAAATTGACTTCATATCAATCAATGGTTGAAATTATAAGGGTAATATTTGCATTTGTAATATTTAATTCAATATTTTAACGTTTGATTTACTTTCCCTCAATTGTTTAATGTTAAAAATATGGCTATCGATTTTTGTCAACCATAGATAGACTTTTTATTTGATAAGAATAGAAATTGAGGTGTAAATTCACATATACTATATTTATTTGAATTTGAGTCAAATATGTACCATTCAAATGAACTAATATTAACAATACGGTGTATTCAATTTTGTCATATCAGTATCTTAAGGTCGAATCTTCTAATTCCCAATTGTGTAATGTTAAATTCATGATTATGGACTTTTCTCAACCATAAATTGACTTCATATCCATCAATGGTTGAAATTATAAGGGTAATATTTGCATTTGTAATATTTAATTCAATATTTTAACGTTTGATTTACTTTCCCTCAATTGTTTAATGTTAAAATTATGGCTATCGATTTTTGTCAACCATAGATAGACTATTTATTTGATAAGAATAGAAATTGAGGTGTAAATTCACATATACTATATTTATTTGACTTTGAGTCAAAGATGGACCATTCAAATGAACTAATATTAACAATATGGTGTATTCCATTTTGTCATATCAGTATGTTAAGGTCGAATCTTCTGAATCCCAATTGTGTAATGTTAAATTCATGATTATGGACTTTTCTCAACCATAAATTGACTTCATATCAATCAATGGTTGAAATTATAAGGGTAATATTTGCATTTGTAATATTTAATTCAATATTTTAACGTTTGATTTACTTTCCCTCAATTGTTTAATGTTAAAAATATGGCTATCGATTTTTGTCAACCATAGATAGACTTTTTATTTGATAAGAATAGAAATTGAGGTGTAAATTCACATATACTATATTTATTTGACTTTGAGTCAAAGATGGACTATTCAAATGAACAAATATTAACAATACGGTCTATTCAATTTTGTCATATCACTATGTTAAGGTCGAATCTTCTAAATCCCAATTGTGTAATGTTAAATTAATGATTATGGACTTTTCTCAACCATAAATTGACTTCATATCAATCAATGGTTGAAATTATAAGGGTAATATTTGCATTTGTAATATTTAATTCAATATTTTAACGTTTGATTTACTTTCCCTCAATTGTTTAATGTAAAAATTATGGCTATCGATTTTTGTCAACCATAGATAGACTATTTATTTGATAAGAATAGAAATTGAGGTGTAAATTCACATATACTATATTTATTTGACTTTGAGTCAAAGATGGACTATTCAAATGAACAAATATTAACAATACGGTCTATTCAATTTTGTCATATCACTATGTTAAGGTCGAATCTTCTAAATCCCAATTGTGTAATGTTAAATTAATGATTATGGACTTTTCTCAACCATAAATTGACTTCATATCAATCAATGGTTGAAATTATAAGGGTAATATTTGCATTTGTAATATTTAATTCAATATTTTAACGTTTGATTTACTTTCCCTCAATTGTTTAATGTAAAAATTATGGCTATCGATTTTTGTCAACCATAGATAGACTTTTTATTTGATAAGAATAGAAATTGAGGTGTATATTTACATATACTATATTTATTTGAATTTGAGGCAAATATGTATCATTCAAATGAACTAATATTAACAATACGGTGTATTCAATTTTGTCATATCAGTATCTTAAGGTCGAATCTTCTAATTTCCAATTGTGTAATGTTAAATTCATGATTATGGACTTTTCTCAACCATAAATTGACTTCATATCAATAAATGGTTGAAACATATAAGGTGCATATTTGCATTTGTATTATTTAATTCAATTTTTTAACCTTAGGTTTAATTTAACTCAATTATTTAATGTTAAAATTATAGCTAACGAACTTTTTCAAAGATAGATCGACTATTTATTTGATAATAATAGAAACTAACGTTTATATTTCCATATACTATATTTATTTGAATTTGAGTCACATATGGACCATTCAAATGAACTAATATTACAAATACGGTGTATTCAATTTTGTAATATTAGTATGTTAAGGTCCAATCTCCTAAATCCCAATTGTTTAATGTTAAATTCATGATTATGGACTTTTCTCAACCATAAATTGACTTCATATCAATCAATGGTTGAAACTTATAAGGGGTATATTTGCATTTGTATTATTTAATTTAATTTTTTAACGTTAGATTTACTTTCTCTCAATTGTTTAATGTTAAAATTATGGCTATCGATTTTTGTCAACCATAGATAGACTATTTATTTGATAAGAATAGAAATTGAGGTGTAAATTCACATATACTATATTTATTTGACTTTGAGTCAAAGATGGACTATTCAAATGAACAAATATTAACAATACGGTCTATTCAATTTTGTCATATCACTATGTTAAGGTCGAATCTTCTAAATCCCAATTGTGTAATGTTAAATTAATGATTATGGACTTTTCTCAACCATAAATTGACTTCATATCAATCAATGGTTGAAATTATAAGGGTAATATTTGCATTTGTAATATTTAATTCAATATTTTAACGTTTGATTTACTTTCCCTCAATTGTTTAATGTTAAAATTATGGCTATCGATTTTTGTGAACCATAGATAGACTTTTTATTTGATAAGAATAGAAATTGAGGTGTATATTTACATATACTATATTTATTTGAATTTGAGTCAAATATGTACCATTCAAATGAACTAATATTAACAATACGGTGTATTCAATTTTGTCATATCAGTATCTTAAGGTCGAATCTTCTAATTCCCAATTGTGTAATGTTAAATTCATGATTATGGACTTTTCTCAACCATAAATTGACTTCATATCCATCAATGGTTGAAATTATAAGGGTAATATTTGCATTTGTAATATTTAATTCAATATTTTAACGTTTGATTTACTTTCCCTCAATTGTTTAATGTTAAAATTATGGCTATCGATTTTTGTCAACCATAGATAGACTATTTATTTGATAAGAATAGAAATTGAGGTGTAAATTCACATATACTATATTTATTTGACTTTGAGTCAAAGATGGACCATTCAAATGAACTAATATTAACAATATGGTGTATTCCATTTTGTCATATCAGTATGTTAAGGTCGTATCTTCTGAATCCCAATTGTGTAATGTTAAATTCATGATTATGGACTTTTCTCAACCATAAATTGACTTCATATCAATCAATGGTTGAAATTATAAGGGTAATATTTGCATTTGTAATATTTAATTCAATATTTTAACGTTTGATTTACTTTCCCTCAATTGTTTAATGTTAAAAATATGGCTATCGATTTTTGTCAACCATAGATAGACTTTTTATTTGATAAGAATAGAAATTGAGGTGTAAATTCACATATACTATATTTATTTGACTTTGAGTCAAAGATGGACTATTCAAATGAACAAATATTAACAATACGGTCTATTCAATTTTGTCATATCACTATGTTAAGGTCGAATCTTCTAAATCCCAATTGTGTAATGTTAAATTAATGATTATGGACTTTTCTCAACCATAAATTGACTTCATATCAATCAATGGTTGAAATTATAAGGGCAATATTTGCATTTGTAATATTTAATTCAATATTTTAACGTTTGATTTACTTTCCCTCAATTGTTTAATGTTAAAATTATGGCTATCGATTTTTGTCAACCATAGATAGACTATTTATTTGATAAGAATAGAAATTGAGGTGTAAATTCACATATACTATATTTATTTGACTTTGAGTCAAAGATGGACTATTCAAATGAACAAATATTAACAATACGGTCTATTCAATTTTGTCATATCACTATGTTAAGGTCGAATCTTCTAAATCCCAATTGTGTAATGTTAAATTAATGATTATGGACTTTTCTCAACCATAAATTGACTTCATATCAATCAATGGTTGAAATTATAAGGGTAATATTTGCATTTGTAATATTTAATTCAATATTTTAACGTTTGATTTACTTTCCCTCAATTGTTTAATGTAAAAATTATGGCTATCGATTTTTGTCAACCATAGATAGACTTTTTATTTGATAAGAATAGAAATTGAGGTGTATATTTACATATACTATATTTATTTGAATTTGAGGCAAATATGTATCATTCAAATGAACTAATATTAACAATACGGTGTATTCAATTTTGTCATATCAGTATCTTAAGGTCGAATCTTCTAATTTCCAATTGTGTAATGTTAAATTCATGATTATGGACTTTTCTCAACCATAAATTGACTTCATATCAATAAATGGTTGAAACATATAAGGTGCATATTTGCATTTGTATTATTTAATTCAATTTTTTAACCTTAGGTTTAATTTAACTCAATTATTTAATGTTAAAATTATAGCTAACGAACTTTTTCAAAGATAGATCGACTATTTATTTGATAATAATAGAAACTAACGTTTATATTTCCATATACTATATTTATTTGAATTTGAGTCACATATGGACCATTCAAATGAACTAATATTACAAATACGGTGTATTCAATTTTGTAATATTAGTATGTTAAGGTCCAATCTTCTAAATCCCAATTGTGTAATGTTAAATTCATGATTATGGACTTTTCTCAACCATAAATTGACTTCATATCAATCAATGGTTGAAACTTATAAGGGGCATATTTGCATTTGTATTATTTAATTTAATTTTTTAACGTTTGATTTACTTTATCTCAATTGTTTAATGTTAAAATTATGGCTATCGATTTTTGTCAACCATATGTAGATTATTTATTTGATAATAATAGTAACTAACGTTTATATTTACATATACTATATTTATTTGAATTTGAGTCAAATATGGACCATTCAAATGAACTAATATTAACAATACGGTGTATTCAATTTTGTCAAATTAGTATGTTAAGGTCGAATCTTCTAAATCCACATTCTGTAATGTTAAATGCATGATTATGGACTTTTCTCAACCATAAATTGACTTCATATCAATAAATGGTTGAAACATATAAGGTGCATATTTGCATTTGTGTTATTTAATTCAATTTTTTAACCTTTGGTTTACTTTAACTCAATTATTTAAAGTTAAAATTATAGCTATCGGATTTTTTCAAAGATAGATCGACTATTTATTTGATAATAATAGAAACTAACGTTTAAATTTACATATACATATTTATTTGAAATTGAGTCAAATATGGACCATTCAAATGAACTAATATTAACAATACAGTGTATTCAATTTTGTCATATCAGTATGTTAAGGTCGAAACTTCTAAATCCCAATTGTGTAATGTTAAATTCATGATTATGGACTTTTCTCAACCATAAATTGACTTCATATCAATAAATGGTTGAAACATATAAGGTGCATATTTTCATTTGTATTATTTAATTCAATTTTTTAACTTTAGGTTTAATTTAACTCAATTATTTAATGTTAAAATTATAGCTATCGAACTTTTTCAAAGATTGATCGACTATTTATTTGATAATAATAGAAACTCACGTTTATATTTACATATACTATATTTATTTGAAGTTGAGTCAAATAAGGACCATTCAAATGAACTAATATTAACAATATGGTGTATTCCATTTTGTCATATCAGTATGTTAAGGTCGAATCTTCTAAATCCCAATTGTGTAATGTTAAATTCATGATTATGGACTTTTCTCAACCATAAATTGACTTCATATCAATCAATGGTTGAAATTATAAGGGTAATATTTGCATTTGTAATATTTAATTCAATATTTTAACGTTTGATTTACTTTCCCTCAATTGTTTAATGTTAAAATTATGGCTATCGATTTTTGTCAACCATAGATAGACTTTTTATTTGATAAGAATAGAAATTGAGGTGTATATTTACATATACTATATTTATTTGAATTTGAGTCAAATATATATCATTCAAATGAACTAATATTAACAATACGGTGTATTCAATTTTGTCATATCAGTATGTTAAGGTCGAATCTTCTAATTCCCAATTGTGTAATGTTAAATTCATGATTATGGACTTTTCTAAACCATAAATTGACTTCATATCAACAAATTGTTGAAACATATAAGGTGCATATTTGCATTTTATTATTTAATTCAATTTTTTAAACTTAGGTTTAATTTAACTCAATTATTTAA
This sequence comes from Hippophae tibetana, assembly GCA_037013495.1. Taxonomy (NCBI): domain Eukaryota; kingdom Viridiplantae; phylum Streptophyta; class Magnoliopsida; order Rosales; family Elaeagnaceae; genus Hippophae; species Hippophae tibetana. The sequence goes on along the minus strand of CM072805.1, from coordinate 10,614,856 downwards.
TGTTAAAATTATAGCTAACGAACTTTTTCAAAGACAGATCGACTATTTATTTGATAATAATAGAAACTAACGTTTATATTTACATATACTATATTTATTTGAATTTGAGTCACATATGGACCATTCAAATGAACTAATATTACAAATACGGTGTATTCAATTTTGTAATATTAGTATGTTAAGGTCCAATCTCCTAAATCCCAATTGTTTAATGTTAAATTCATGATTATGGACTTTTCTCAACCATAAATTGACTTCATATCAATCAATGGTTGAAACTTATAAGGGGTATGTTTGCATTTGTATTATTTAATTTAATTTTTTAACGTTAGATTTACTTTCTCTCAATTGTTTAATGTTAAAATTATGGCTATCGATTTTTGTCAACCATAGATAGACTATTTATTTGATAAGAATAGAAATTGAGGTGTAAATTCACATATACTATATTTATTTGACTTTGAGTCAAAGATGGACTATTCAAATGAACAAATATTAACAATACGGTCTATTCAATTTTGTCATATCACTATGTTAAGGTCGAATCTTCTAAATCCCAATTGTGTAGTGTTAAATTAATGATTATGGACTTTTCTCAACCATAAATTGACTTCATATCAATCAATGGGTGAAATTATAAGGGTAATATTTGCATTTGTAATATTTAATTCAATATTTTAACGTTTGATTTACTTTCCCTCAATTGTTTAATGTTAAAATTATGGCTATCGGACTTTTTCAAAGATAGATCGACTATTTATTTGATAATAATAGAAACTCACGTTTATATTTACATATACTATATTTATTTGAATTTGAGTCAAATATGGACCATTCAAATGAACTAATATTAACAATATGGTGTATTCCATTTTGTCATATCAGTATGTTAAGGTCGAATCTTCTAAATCCCAATTGTGTAATGTTAAATTCATGATTATGGACTTTTCTCAACCATAAATTGACTTCATATCAATAAATGGTTGAAACATATAAGGTGCATATTTGCATTTGTATTATTTAATTCAATTTTTTAACCTTAGGTTTAATTTAACTCAATTATTTAAAGTTAAAATTATAGCTATCGGACTTTTTCAAAGATAGATCGACTATTTATTTGATAATAATAGAAACTCACGTTTATATTTATATATACTATATTTATTTGAATTTGAGTCAAATATGGACCATTCAAATGAACTAATATTACAAATACGGTGTATTCAATTTTGTAATATTAGTATGTTAAGGTCCAATCTATTAAATCCCAATTGTTTAATGTTAAATTCATGATTATGGACTTTTCTCAACCATAAATTGACTTCATATCAATCAATGGTTGAAACTTATAAGGGGTATATTTGCATTTGTATTATTTAATTTAATTTTTTAACGTTAGATTTACTTTCCCTCAATTGTTTAATGTTAAAATTATGGCTATCGATTTTTGTCAACCATAGATAGACTATTTATTTGATAAGAATAGAAATTGAGGTGTAAATTCACATATACTATATTTATTTGACTTTGAGTCAAAGATGGACTATTCAAATGAACAAATATTAACAATACGGTGTATTCAATTTTGTCATATTAGTATGTTAAGGTCGAATCTTCTAAATCCCAATTCTGTAATGTTAAATTCATGATTATGGACTTTTCTCAACCATAAATTGACTTCATATCAATAAATGGTTGAAACATATAAGGTGCATATTTGCATTTGTAATATTTAATTCAATTTTTTAACCTTAGTTTTAATTTAACTCAATTATTTAAAGTTAAAATTATAGCTATCGGACTTTTTCAAAGATAGATCGACTATTTATTTGATAATAATAGAAACTCACGTTTATATTTACATATACTATATTTATTTGAATTTGAGTCAAATATGGACCATTCAAATGAACTAATATTAACAATATGGTGTATTCCATTTTGTCATATCAGTATGTTAAGGTCGAATCTTCTAAATCCCAATTGTGTAATGTTAAATTCATGATTATGGACTTTTCTCAACCATAAATTGACTTCATATCAATAAATGGTTGAAATTATAAGGGTAATATTTGCATTTGTAATATTTAATTCAATATTTTAACGTTTGATTTACTTTCCCTCAATTGTTTAATGTTAAAATTATGGCTATCGATTTTTGTCAACCATAGATAGACTTTTTATTTGATAAGAATAGAAATTGAGGTGTATATTTACATATACTATATTTATTTGAATTTGAGTCAAATATGTATCATTCAAATGAACTAATATTAACAATACGGTGTATTCAATTTTGTTATATCAGTATGTTAAGGTCGAATCTTCTAATTCCCAATTGTGTAATGTTAAATTCATGATTATGGACTTTTCTCAACCATAAATTGAATTCATATCAACAAATTGTTGAAACATATAAGGTGCATATTCGCATTTTATTATTTAATTCAATTTTTTAACCTTAGGTTTAATTTAACTCAATTATTTAATGTTAAAATTATAGCTAACGAACTTTTTCAAAGACAGATCGACTATTTATTTGATAATAATAGAAACTAACGTTTATATTTACATATACTATATTTATTTGAATTTGAGTCACATATGGACCATTCAAATGAACTAATATTACAAATACGGTGTATTCAATTTTGTAATATTAGTATGTTAAGGTCCAATCTCCTAAATCCCAATTGTTTAATGTTAAATTCATGATTATGGACTTTTCTCAACCATAAATTGACTTCATATCAATCAATGGTTGAAACTTATAAGGGGTATATTTGCATTTGTATTATTTAATTCAATATTTTAACGTTAGATTTACTTTATCTCAATTGTTTAATGTTAAAATTATGGCTATCGATTTTTGTCAACCATAGATAGACTATTTATTTGATAAGAATAGAAATTGAGGTGTATAATTTTACATATACTATATTTATTTGAAATTGAGTCAAATATGGACCATTCAAATGAACTAATATTAACAATACGATGTATTCAATTTTGTCATATCAGTATTTTAAGGTCGAAACTTATAAATCCCAATTGTGTAATGTTAAATTCATGATTATGTGCTTTTCTCAACCATAAATTGACTTCATATAAATCAATGCTTGAAAAATATAAGGGGCATATTTGCATTTATAATATTTAATTAAATTTTTTAACGTTAGATTTACTTTATCTCAATTGTTTAATGTTAAAATTATGGCTATCGATTTTTGTCAACCATAGATAGACTATTTATTTGATAAGAATAGAAATTGAGGTTTATATTTAAATATCCTATATTTATTTGAATTTGTGTCAAATATGGACCATTCAAATGAACTAATATTAACAATACGGTGTATTCAATTTTGTCATATCAGTATCTTAAGGTCGAATCTTCTAATTCCCAATTGTGTAATGTTAAATTCATGATTATGGACTTTTGTCAACCATAAATTTACTTCATATCAATAAATGGTTGAAACTTATAAGTGCCATATTTGCATTTGTAATATTTAATTCAATATTTTAACGTTAGATTTACTTTATCTCAATTGTTTAATGTTAAAATTATGGCTATCGATTTTTGTCAACCATAGATAGACTATTTATTTGATAAGAATAGAAATTGAGGTGTATAATTTTACATATACTATATTTATTTGAAATTGAGTCAAATATGGACCATTCAAATGAACTAATATTAACAATACGATGTATTCAATTTTGTCATATCAGTATTTTAAGGTCGAAACTTATAAATCCCAATTGTGTAATGTTAAATTCATGATTATGTACTTTTCTCAACCATAAATTGACTTCATATAAATCAATGCTTGAAAAATATAAGGGGCATATTTGCATTTATAATATTTAATTAAATTTTTTAACGTTAGATTTACTTTATCTCAATTGTTTAATGTTAAAATTATGGCTATCGATTTTTGTCAACCATAGATAGACTATTTATTTGATAAGAATAGAAATTGAGGTTTATATTTAAATATCCTATATTTATTTGAATTTGTGTCAAATATGGACCATTCAAATGAACTAATATTAACAATACGGTGTATTCAATTTTGTCATATAAGTATGTTAAGGTCGAATCTTCTAATTCCCAATTGTGTAATGTTAAATTCATGATTATGGACTTTTCTCAACCATAAATTGAATTCATATCAATAAATGGTTGAAACATATAAGGTGCATATTTTCATTTGTATTATTTAATTCAATTTTTTAACCTTAGGTTTAATTTAACTCAATTATTTAATGTTAAAATTATAGCTATCGAATTTTTTCAAAGATAGATCGACTATTTATTTGATAATAATAGAAACTCACGTTTATATTTACATATACTATATTTATTTGAATTTGAGTCAAATATGGACCATTCAAATGGACTAATATTAACAATATGGTGTATTCCATTTTGTCATATCAGTATGTTAAGGTCGAATCTTCTAAATCCCAATTGTGTAATGTTAAATTCATGATTATGGACTTTTCTCAACCATAAATTGACTTCATATCAATAAATGGTTGAAACATATAAGGTGCATATTTGCATTTGTATTATTTAATTCAATTTTTTAACCTTAGGTTTAATTTAACTCAATTATTTAATGTTAAAATTATAGCTATCGAATTTTTTCAAAGATAGATCGACTATTTATTTGATAATAATTGAAACTAACATTTATATTTACATATATTATATTTATTTGAATTTGAATCAAATATGGACCATTCAAATCAACTAATATTACAAATACGGTGTATTCAATTTTGTAATATTAGTATGTTAAGGTCCAATCTTCTAAATCCCAATTGTGTAATGTTAAATACATGATTATGGACTTTTCTCAACCATAAATTGACTTCATATCAATCAATGGTTGAAATTATAAGGGTAATATTTGCATTTGTAACATTTAATTCAATATTTTAACGTTAGATTTACTTTCTCTCAATTGTTTAATGTTAAAATTATGACTATCGATTTTTGTGAACTATAGATAGACTATTTATTTGATAAGAATAGAAATTGAGGTGTATATTTACATATACTATATTTATTTGAATTTGAGTCAAATATGTACCACTCAAATGAACTAATATTAACAATACGGCGTATTCAATTTTGTCATATCAGTATCTTAAGGTCGAATCTTCTAAATCCCAAATGTGTAATGTTAAATTCATGATTATGGACTTTTCTCAACCATACATTGACTTCATATCAATCAATGGTTGAAACTTATAAGGGGCATATTTGCATTTGTAATATTTAATTCAATTTTCTAACGTTAGATTTACTTTCTCTAAATTGTTTAATGTTAAAATTATGGCTATCGATATTTCTCAACCATAGATAGACTATTTATTTGATAAGAATAGAAATTGAGGTGTATATTTACATATACTATATTTATTTGAATTTAAGTCCAATATGGACCATTCAAATGAACTAATATTAACAATACGGTGTATTCAATTTTGTCATATCAGTATCTTAAGGTCGAATCTTCTAATTCCCAATTGTGTAATGTTAAATTCATGATTATGGACTTTTGTCAACCATAAATTGACTTCATATCAATAAATGGTTGAAACATATAAGGTGCATATTTGCATTTGTATTATTTAATTCAATTTTTTAACCTTATGTTTAATTTAACTCAATTATTTAAAGTTAAAATTATAGCTATCGGATTTTTTCAAAGATAGATCGACTATTTATTTGATAATAATAGAAACTCACGTTTATATTTACATATACTATATTTATTTGAAATTGAGTCAAATATGGACCATTCAAATGAACTAATATTAACAATACGATGTATTCAATTTTGTCATATCAGTATTTTAAGGTCGAAACTTCTAAATCCCAATTGTGTAATGTTAAATTCATGATTATGTACTTTTCTCAACCATAAATTGACTTCATATAAATCAATGCTTGAAAAATATAAGGGGCATATTTGCATTTATAATATTTAATTAAATTTTTTAACGTTAGATTTACTTTATCTCAATTGTTTAATGTTAAAATTATGGCTATCGATTTTTGTCAACCATAGATAGACTATTTATTTGATAAGAATAGAAATTGAGGTTTATATTTAAATATCCTATATTTATTTGAATTTGTGTCAAATATGGACCATTCAAATGAACTAATATTAACAATACGGTGTATTCAATTTTGTCATATAAGTATGTTAAGGTCGAATCTTCTAATTCCCAATTGTGTAATGTTAAATTCATGATTATGGACTTTTCTCAACCATAAATTGAATTCATATCAATAAATGGTTGAAACATATAAGGTGCATATTTTCATTTGTATTATTTAATTCAATTTTTTAACCTTAGGTTTAATTTAACTCAATTATTTAATGTTAAAATTATAGCTATCGAATTTTTTCAAAGATAGATCGACTATTTATTTGATAATAATAGAAACTCACGTTTATATTTACATATACTATATTTATTTGAATTTGAGTCAAATATGGACCATTCAAATGGACTAATATTAACAATATGGTGTATTCCATTTTGTCATATCAGTATGTTAAGGTCGAATCTTCTAAATCCCAATTGTGTAATGTTAAATTCATGATTATGGACTTTTCTCAACCATAAATTGACTTCATATCAATAAATGGTTGAAACATATAAGGTGCATATTTGCATTTGTATTATTTAATTCAATTTTTTAACCTTAGGTTTAATTTAACTCAATTATTTAATGTTAAAATTATAGCTATCGAATTTTTTCAAAGATAGATCGACTATTTATTTGATAATAATTGAAACTAACATTTATATTTACATATATTATATTTATTTGAATTTGAATCAAATATGGACCATTCAAATCAACTAATATTACAAATACGGTGTATTCAATTTTGTAATATTAGTATGTTAAGGTCCAATCTTCTAAATCCCAATTGTGTAATGTTAAATACATGATTATGGACTTTTCTCAACCATAAATTGACTTCATATCAATCAATGGTTGAAATTATAAGGGTAATATTTGCATTTGTAACATTTAATTCAATATTTTAACGTTAGATTTACTTTCTCTCAATTGTTTAATGTTAAAATTATGACTATCGATTTTTGTGAACCATAGATAGACTATTTATTTGATAAGAATAGAAATTGAGGTGTATATTTACATATACTATATTTATTTGAATTTGAGTCAAATATGTACCACTCAAATGAACTAATATTAACAATACGGCGTATTCAATTTTGTCATATCAGTATCTTAAGGTCGAATCTTCTAAATCCCAAATGTGTAATGTTAAATTCATGATTATGGACTTTTCTCAACCATACATTGACTTCATATCAATCAATGGTTGAAACTTATAAGGGGCATATTTGCATTTGTAATATTTAATTCAATTTTCTAACGTTAGATTTACTTTCTCTAAATTGTTTAATGTTAAAATTATGGCTATCGATATTTCTCAACCATAGATAGACTATTTATTTGATAAGAATAGAAATTGAGGTGTATATTTACATATACTATATTTATTTGAATTTAAGTCAAATATGGACCATTCAAATGAACTAATATTAACAATACGGTGTATTCAATTTTGTCATATCAGTATCTTAAGGTCGAATCTTCTAATTCCCAATTGTGTAATGTTAAATTCATGATTATGGACTTTTGTCAACCATAAATTGACTTCATATCAATAAATGGTTGAAACATATAAGGTGCATATTTGCATTTGTATTATTTAATTCAATTTTTTAACCTTATGTTTAATTTAACTCAATTATTTAAAGTTAAAATTATAGCTATCGGATTTTTTCAAAGATAGATCGACTATTTATTTGATAATAATAGAAACTCACGTTTATATTTACATATACTATATTTATTTGAAATTGAGTCAAATATGGACCATTCAAATGAACTAATATTAACAATACGATGTATTCAATTTTGTCATATCAGTATTTTAAGGTCGAAACTTCTAAATCCCAATTGTGTAATGTTAAATTCATGATTATGTACTTTTCTCAACCATAAATTGACTTCATATAAATCAATGCTTGAAACTTATAAGGGGCATATTTGCATTTATAATATTTAATTAAATTTTTTAACGTTAGATTTACTTTATCTCAATTGTTTAATGTTAAAATTATGGCTATCGATTTTTGTCAACCATAGATAGACTATTTATTTGATAAGAATAGAAATTGAGGTTTATATTTAAATATCCTATATTTATTTGAATTTGTGTCAAATATGGACCATTCAAATGAACTAATATTAACAATACGGTGTATTCAATTTTGTCATATAAGTATGTTAAGGTCGAATCTTCTAATTCCCAATTGTGTAATGTTAAATTCATGATTATGGACTTTTCTCAACCATAAATTGAATTCATATCAATAAATGGTTGAAACATATAAGGTGCATATTTTCATTTGTATTATTTAATTCAATTTTTTAACCTTAGGTTTAATTTAACTCAATTATTTAATGTTAAAATTATAGCTATCGAATTTTTTCAAAGATAGATCGACTATTTATTTGATAATAATAGAAACTCACGTTTATATTTACATATACTATATTTATTTGAATTTGAGTCAAATATGGACCATTCAAATGAACTAATATTAACAATATGGTGTATTACATTTTGTCATATCAGTATGTTAAGGTCGAATCTTCTAAATCCCAATTGTGTAATGTTAAATTCATGATTATGGAATTTTCTCAACCATAAATTGACTTCATATCAATCAATGGTTGAAATTATAAGGGTAATATTTGCATTTGTAATATTTAATTTAATATTTTAACGTTTGATTTACTTTCCCTCAATTGTTTAATGTTAAAATTATGGCTATCGATTTTTGTCAACCATAGATAGACTATTTATTTGATAAGAATAGAAATTGAGGTGTAAATTCACATATACTATATTTATTTGACTTTGAGTCAAATATGGACTATTCAAATGAACAAATATTAACAATACGGTGTATTCAATTTTGTCATATCACTATTTAAGGTCGAATCTTCTAAATCCCAATTGTGTAATGTTAAATTAATGATTATGGACTTTTCTCAACCATAAATTGACTTCATATCAATCAATGGTTGAAACATATAAGGTGCATATTTGCATTTGTAATATTTAATTCAATTTTTTAACCTTAGTTTTAATTTAACTCAATTATTTAATGTTAAAATTATAGCTATCGAATCTTTTCAAAGATAGATAGACTATTTATTTGATAATAATAGAAAGTAACGTTTATATTTACATATACTATATTTATTTGAATTTGAGTCAAATATGGACCATTCAAATGAACTAATATTAACAATACGGTGCATTCAATTTTGTCATATCAGTATCTTAAGGTCGAATCTTCTAATTCCCAATTGTGTAATGTTAAATTCATGATTATGGACTTTTGTCAACCATAAATTGACTTCATATCAATAAATGGTTGAAACATATAAGGTGCATATTTGCATTTGTATTATTTAATTCAATTTTTTAACCTTATGTTTAATTTAACTCAATTATTTAAAGTTAAAATTATAGCTATCGGATTTTTTCAAAGATAGATCGACTATTTATTTGATAATAATAGAAACTCACGTTTATATTTACATATACTATATTTATTTGAAATTGAGTCAAATATGGACCATTCAAATGAACTAATATTAACAATACGATGTATTCAATTTTGTCATATCAGTATTTTAAGGTCGAAACTTCTAAATCCCAATTGTGTAATGTTAAATTCATGATTATGTACTTTTCTCAACCATAAATTGACTTCATATAAATCAATGCTTGAAACTTATAAGGGGCATATTTGCATTTATAATATTTAATTAAATTTTTTAACGTTAGATTTACTTTATCTCAATTGTTTAATGTTAAAATTATGGCTATCGATTTTTGTCAACCATAGATAGACTATTTATTTGATAAGAATAGAAATTGAGGTTTATATTTAAATATCCTATATTTATTTGAATTTGTGTCAAATATGGACCATTCAAATGAACTAATATTAACAATACGGTGTATTCAATTTTGTCATATAAGTATGTTAAGGTCGAATCTTCTAATTCCCAATTGTGTAATGTTAAATTCATGATTATGGACTTTTCTCAACCATAAATTGAATTCATATCAATAAATGGTTGAAACATATAAGGTGCATATTTTCATTTGTATTATTTAATTCAATTTTTTAACCTTAGGTTTAATTTAACTCAATTATTTAATGTTAAAATTATAGCTATCGAATTTTTTCAAAGATAGATCGACAATTTATTTGATAATAATAGAAACTCACGTTTATATTTACATATAGTATATTTATTTGAATTTGAGTCAAATATGGACCATTCAAATGAACTAATATTAACAATATGGTGTATTACATTTTGTCATATCAGTATGTTAAGGTCGAATCTTCTAAATCCCAATTGTGTAATGTTAAATTCATGATTATGGAATTTTCTCAACCATAAATTGACTTCATATCAATCAATGGTTGAAATTATAAGGGTAATATTTGCATTTGTAATATTTAATTTAATATTTTAACGTTTGATTTACTTTCCCTCAATTGTTTAATGTTAAAATTATGGCTATCGATTTTTGTCAACCATAGATAGACTATTTATTTGATAAGAATAGAAATTGAGGTGTAAATTCACATATACTATATTTATTTGACTTTGAGTCAAATATGGACTATTCAAATGAACAAATATTAACAATACGGTGTATTCAATTTTGTCATATCACTATTTAAGGTCGAATCTTCTAAATCCCAATTGTGTAATGTTAAATTAATGATTATGGACTTTTCTCAACCATAAATTGACTTCATATCAATCAATGGTTGAAACATATAAGGTGCATATTTGCATTTGTAATATTTAATTCAATTTTTTAACCTTAGTTTTAATTTAACTCAATTATTTAATGTTAAAATTATAGCTATCGAATCTTTTCAAAGATAGATAGACTATTTATTTGATAATAATAGAAAGTAACGTTTATATTTACATATACTATATTTATTTGAATTTGAGTCAAATATGGACCATTCAAATGAACTAATATTAACAATACGGTGCATTCAATTTTGTCATATCAGTATCTTAAGGTCGAATCTTCTAATTCCCAATTGTGTAATGTTAAATTCATGATTATGGACTTTTGTCAACCATAAATTGACTTCATATCAATAAATGGTTGAAACATATAAGGTGCATATTTGCATTTGTATTATTTAATTCAATTTTTTAACCTTATGTTTAATTTAACTCAATTATTTAAAGTTAAAATTATAGCTATCGGATTTTTTCAAAGATAGATCGACTATTTATTTGATAATAATAGAAACTCACGTTTATATTTACATATACTATATTTATTTGAAATTGAGTCAAATATGGACCATTCAAATGAACTAATATTAACAATACGATGTATTCAATTTTGTCATATCAGTATTTTAAGGTCGAAACTTCTAAATCCCAATTGTGTAATGTTAAATTCATGATTATGTACTTTTCTCAACCATAAATTGACTTCATATAAATCAATGCTTGAAACTTATAAGGGGCATATTTGCATTTATAATATTTAATTAAATTTTTTAACGTTAGATTTACTTTATCTCAATTGTTTAATGTTAAAATTATGGCTATCGATTTTTGTCAACCATAGATAGACTATTTATTTGATAAGAATAGAAATTGAGGTTTATATTTAAATATCCTATATTTATTTGAATTTGTGTCAAATATGGACCATTCAAATGAACTAATATTAACAATACGGTGTATTCAATTTTGTCATATAAGTATGTTAAGGTCGAATCTTCTAATTCCCAATTGTGTAATGTTAAATTCATGATTATGGACTTTTCTCAACCATAAATTGAATTCATATCAATAAATGGTTGAAACATATAAGGTGCATATTTTCATTTGTATTATTTAATTCAATTTTTTAACCTTAGGTTTAATTTAACTCAATTATTTAATGTTAAAATTATAGCTATCGAATTTTTTCAAAGATAGATCGACTATTTATTTGATAATAATAGAAACTCACGTTTATATTTACATATACTATATTTATTTGAATTTGAGTCAAATATGGACCATTCAAATGGACTAATATTAACAATATGGTGTATTCCATTTTGTCATATCAGTATGTTAAGGTCGAATCTTCTAAATCCCAATTGTGTAATGTTAAATTCATGATTATGGACTTTTCTCAACCATAAATTGACTTCATATCAATAAATGGTTGAAACATATAAGGTGCATATTTGCATTTGTATTATTTAATTCAATTTTTTAACCTTAGGTTTAATTTAACTCAATTATTTAATGTTAAAATTATAGCTATCGAATTTTTTCAAAGATAGATCGACTATTTATTTGATAATAATTGAAACTAACATTTATATTTACATATATTATATTTATTTGAATTTGAATCAAATATGGACCATTCAAATCAACTAATATTACAAATACGGTGTATTCAATTTTGTAATATTAGTATGTTAAGGTCCAATCTTCTAAATCCCAATTGTGTAATGTTAAATACATGATTATGGACTTTTCTCAACCATAAATTGACTTCATATCAATCAATGGTTGAAATTATAAGGGTAATATTTGCATTTGTAACATTTAATTCAATATTTTAACGTTAGATTTACTTTCTCTCAATTGTTTAATGTTAAAATTATGACTATCGATTTTTGTGAACCATAGATAGACTATTTATTTGATAAGAATAGAAATTGAGGTGTATATTTACATATACTATATTTATTTGAATTTGAGTCAAATATGTACCACTCAAATGAACTAATATTAACAATACGGCGTATTCAATTTTGTCATATCAGTATCTTAAGGTCGAATCTTCTAAATCCCAAATGTGTAATGTTAAATTCATGATTATGGACTTTTCTCAACCATACATTGACTTCATATCAATCAATGGTTGAAACTTATAAGGGGCATATTTGCATTTGTAATATTTAATTCAATTTTCTAACGTTAGATTTACTTTCTCTAAATTGTTTAATGTTAAAATTATGGCTATCGATATTTCTCAACCATAGATAGACTATTTATTTGATAAGAATAGAAATTGAGGTGTATATTTACATATACTATATTTATTTGAATTTAAGTCAAATATGGACCATTCAAATGAACTAATATTAACAATACGGTGTATTCAATTTTGTCATATCAGTATCTTAAGGTCGAATCTTCTAATTCCCAATTGTGTAATGTTAAATTCATGATTATGGACTTTTGTCAACCATAAATTGACTTCATATCAATAAATGGTTGAAACATATAAGGTGCATATTTGCATTTGTATTATTTAATTCAATTTTTTAACCTTATGTTTAATTTAACTCAATTATTTAAAGTTAAAATTATAGCTATCGGATTTTTTCAAAGATAGATCGACTATTTATTTGATAATAATAGAAACTCACGTTTATATTTACATATACTATATTTATTTGAAATTGAGTCAAATATGGACCATTCAAATGAACTAATATTAACAATACGATGTATTCAATTTTGTCATATCAGTATTTTAAGGTCGAAACTTCTAAATCCCAATTGTGTAATGTTAAATTCATGATTATGTACTTTTCTCAACCATAAATTGACTTCATATAAATCAATGCTTGAAACTTATAAGGGGCATATTTGCATTTATAATATTTAATTAAATTTTTTAACGTTAGATTTACTTTATCTCAATTGTTTAATGTTAAAATTATGGCTATCGATTTTTGTCAACCATAGATAGACTATTTATTTGATAAGAATAGAAATTGAGGTTTATATTTAAATATCCTATATTTATTTGAATTTGTGTCAAATATGGACCATTCAAATGAACTAATATTAACAATACGGTGTATTCAATTTTGTCATATAAGTATGTTAAGGTCGAATCTTCTAATTCCCAATTGTGTAATGTTAAATTCATGATTATGGACTTTTCTCAACCATAAATTGAATTCATATCAATAAATGGTTGAAACATATAAGGTGCATATTTTCATTTGTATTATTTAATTCAATTTTTTAACCTTAGGTTTAATTTAACTCAATTATTTAATGTTAAAATTATAGCTATCGAATTTTTTCAAAGATAGATCGACTATTTATTTGATAATAATAGAAACTCACGTTTATATTTACATATACTATATTTATTTGAATTTGAGTCAAATATGGACCATTCAAATGAACTAATATTAACAATATGGTGTATTACATTTTGTCATATCAGTATGTTAAGGTCGAATCTTCTAAATCCCAATTGTGTAATGTTAAATTCATGATTATGGAATTTTCTCAACCATAAATTGACTTCATATCAATCAATGGTTGAAATTATAAGGGTAATATTTGCATTTGTAATATTTAATTTAATATTTTAACGTTTGATTTACTTTCCCTCAATTGTTTAATGTTAAAATTATGGCTATCGATTTTTGTCAACCATAGATAGACTATTTATTTGATAAGAATAGAAATTGAGGTGTAAATTCACATATACTATATTTATTTGACTTTGAGTCAAATATGGACTATTCAAATGAACAAATATTAACAATACGGTGTATTCAATTTTGTCATATCACTATTTAAGGTCGAATCTTCTAAATCCCAATTGTGTAATGTTAAATTAATGATTATGGACTTTTCTCAACCATAAATTGACTTCATATCAATCAATGGTTGAAACATATAAGGTGCATATTTGCATTTGTAATATTTAATTCAATTTTTTAACCTTAGTTTTAATTTAACTCAATTATTTAATGTTAAAATTATAGCTATCGAATCTTTTCAAAGATAGATAGACTATTTATTTGATAATAATAGAAAGTAACGTTTATATTTACATATACTATATTTATTTGAATTTGAGTCAAATATGGACCATTCAAATGAACTAATATTAACAATACGGTGCATTCAATTTTGTCATATCAGTATCTTAAGGTCGAATCTTCTAATTCCCAATTGTGTAATGTTAAATTCATGATTATGGACTTTTGTCAACCATAAATTGACTTCATATCAATAAATGGTTGAAACATATAAGGTGCATATTTGCATTTGTATTATTTAATTCAATTTTTTAACCTTATGTTTAATTTAACTCAATTATTTAAAGTTAAAATTATAGCTATCGGATTTTTTCAAAGATAGATCGACTATTTATTTGATAATAATAGAAACTCACGTTTATATTTACATATACTATATTTATTTGAAATTGAGTCAAATATGGACCATTCAAATGAACTAATATTAACAATACGATGTATTCAATTTTGTCATATCAGTATTTTAAGGTCGAAACTTCTAAATCCCAATTGTGTAATGTTAAATTCATGATTATGTACTTTTCTCAACCATAAATTGACTTCATATAAATCAATGCTTGAAACTTATAAGGGGCATATTTGCATTTATAATATTTAATTAAATTTTTTAACGTTAGATTTACTTTATCTCAATTGTTTAATGTTAAAATTATGGCTATCGATTTTTGTCAACCATAGATAGACTATTTATTTGATAAGAATAGAAATTGAGGTTTATATTTAAATATCCTATATTTATTTGAATTTGTGTCAAATATGGACCATTCAAATGAACTAATATTAACAATACGGTGTATTCAATTTTGTCATATAAGTATGTTAAGGTCGAATCTTCTAATTCCCAATTGTGTAATGTTAAATTCATGATTATGGACTTTTCTCAACCATAAATTGAATTCATATCAATAAATGGTTGAAACATATAAGGTGCATATTTTCATTTGTATTATTTAATTCAATTTTTTAACCTTAGGTTTAATTTAACTCAATTATTTAATGTTAAAATTATAGCTATCGAATTTTTTCAAAGATAGATCGACAATTTATTTGATAATAATAGAAACTCACGTTTATATTTACATATAGTATATTTATTTGAATTTGAGTCAAATATGGACCATTCAAATGAACTAATATTAACAATATGGTGTATTACATTTTGTCATATCAGTATGTTAAGGTCGAATCTTCTAAATCCCAATTGTGTAATGTTAAATTCATGATTATGGAATTTTCTCAACCATAAATTGACTTCATATCAATCAATGGTTGAAATTATAAGGGTAATATTTGCATTTGTAATATTTAATTTAATATTTTAACGTTTGATTTACTTTCCCTCAATTGTTTAATGTTAAAATTATGGCTATCGATTTTTGTCAACCATAGATAGACTATTTATTTGATAAGAATAGAAATTGAGGTGTAAATTCACATATACTATATTTATTTGACTTTGAGTCAAATATGGACTATTCAAATGAACAAATATTAACAATACGGTGTATTCAATTTTGTCATATCACTATTTAAGGTCGAATCTTCTAAATCCCAATTGTGTAATGTTAAATTAATGATTATGGACTTTTCTCAACCATAAATTGACTTCATATCAATCAATGGTTGAAACATATAAGGTGCATATTTGCATTTGTAATATTTAATTCAATTTTTTAACCTTAGTTTTAATTTAACTCAATTATTTAATGTTAAAATTATAGCTATCGAATCTTTTCAAAGATAGATAGACTATTTATTTGATAATAATAGAAAGTAACGTTTATATTTACATATACTATATTTATTTGAATTTGAGTCAAATATGGACCATTCAAATGAACTAATATTAACAATACGGTGCATTCAATTTTGTCATATCAGTATCTTAAGGTCGAATCTTCTAATTCCCAATTGTGTAATGTTAAATTCATGATTATGGACTTTTGTCAACCATAAATTGACTTCATATCAATAAATGGTTGAAACATATAAGGTGCATATTTGCATTTGTATTATTTAATTCAATTTTTTAACCTTATGTTTAATTTAACTCAATTATTTAAAGTTAAAATTATAGCTATCGGATTTTTTCAAAGATAGATCGACTATTTATTTGATAATAATAGAAACTCACGTTTATATTTACATATACTATATTTATTTGAAATTGAGTCAAATATGGACCATTCAAATGAACTAATATTAACAATACGATGTATTCAATTTTGTCATATCAGTATTTTAAGGTCGAAACTTCTAAATCCCAATTGTGTAATGTTAAATTCATGATTATGTACTTTTCTCAACCATAAATTGACTTCATATAAATCAATGCTTGAAACTTATAAGGGGCATATTTGCATTTATAATATTTAATTAAATTTTTTAACGTTAGATTTACTTTATCTCAATTGTTTAATGTTAAAATTATGGCTATCGATTTTTGTCAACCATAGATAGACTATTTATTTGATAAGAATAGAAATTGAGGTTTATATTTAAATATCCTATATTTATTTGAATTTGTGTCAAATATGGACCATTCAAATGAACTAATATTAACAATACGGTGTATTCAATTTTGTCATATAAGTATGTTAAGGTCGAATCTTCTAATTCCCAATTGTGTAATGTTAAATTCATGATTATGGACTTTTCTCAACCATAAATTGAATTCATATCAATAAATGGTTGAAACATATAAGGTGCATATTTTCATTTGTATTATTTAATTCAATTTTTTAACCTTAGGTTTAATTTAACTCAATTATTTAATGTTAAAATTATAGCTATCGAATTTTTTCAAAGATAGATCGACAATTTATTTGATAATAATAGAAACTCACGTTTATATTTACATATAGTATATTTATTTGAATTTGAGTCAAATATGGACCATTCAAATGAACTAATATTAACAATATGGTGTATTCCATTTTGTCATATCAGTATGCTAAGGTCGAATCTTCTAAATCCCAATTGTGTAATGTTAAATTCATGATTATGGAATTTTCTCAACCATAAATTGACTTCATATCAATCAATGGTTGAAATTATAAGGGTAATATTTGCATTTGTAATATTTAATTCAATATTTTAACGTTTGATTTACTTTCCCTCAATTGTTTAATGTTAAAATTATGGCTATCGATTTTTGTCAACCATAGATACACTATTTATTTGATAAGAATAGAAATTGAGGTGTAAATTCACATATACTATATTTATTTGACTTTGAGTCAAATATGGACTATTCAAATGAACAAATATTAACAATACGGTGTATTCAATTTTGTCATATCACTATTTAAGGTCGAATCTTCTAAATCCCAATTGTGTAATGTTAAATTAATGATTATGGACTTTTCTCAACCATAAATTGACTTCATATCAATCAATGGTTGAAATTATAAGGGTAATATTTGCATTTGTAATATTTAATTCAATATTTTAACGTTTGATTTACTTTCCCTCAATTGTTTAATGTTAAAATTATGGCTATCGATTTTTGTGAACCATAGATAGACTTTTTATTTGATAAGAATAGAAATTGAGGTGTATATTTACATATACTATATTTATTTGAATTTGAGTCAAATATGTATCATTCAAATGAACTAATATTAACAATACGGTGTATTCAATTTTGTCATATCAGTATGTTAAGGTCGAATCTTCTAATTCCCAATTGTGTAATGTTAAATTCATGATTATGGACATTTCTCAACCATAAATTGACTTCATATCAATAAATGGTGGAAACATATAAGGTGCGTATTTGCATTTGTATTATTTAATTCAATTTTTTTACCTTAGGTTTAATTTATCTCAATTATTTAATGTTAAAATTATGGCTATCGAATTGTTTCAAAGATAGATCGACTATTTATTTGATAATAATAGAAACTAACGTTTATATTTACATATACTATATTTATTTGAATTTGAGTCACATATGGACCATTCAAATGAACTAATATTACAAATACGGTGTATTCAAATTTGTAATATTAGTATGTTAAGGTCCAATCTTCTAAATCCCAATTGTGTAATGTTAAATTCATGATTATAGACCTTTCTCAACCATAAATTGACTTCATATCCATCAATGGTTGAAACTTATAAGGGGCATATTTGCATTTGTATTATTTAATTTAATTTTTAAACGTTAGATTTACTTTATCTCAATTGTTTAATGTTAAAATTATGGCTATCGATTTTTGTCAACCATAGATAGATTATTTATTTGATAATAATAGTAACTAACGTTTATATTTACATATACTATATTTATTTGAATTTGAGTCAAATATGGACCATTCACATGAACTAATATTAACAATACGGTGTATTCAATTTTGTCATATTAGTATGTTAAGGTCGAATCTTCTAAATCCCAATTCTGTAATGTTAAATTCATGATTATGGACTTTTCTCAACCATAAATTTATTTCATATCAATAAATGGTTGAAACATATAAGGTGCATATTTGCATTTGTAATATTTAATTCAATTTTTTAACCTTAGTTTTAATTTAACTCAATTATTTAATGTTAAAATTATAGCTATCGAATCTTTTCAAAGATAGATCGACTATTTATTTGATAATAATAGAAAGTAACGTTTATATTTACATATACTATATTTATTTGAATTTGAGTCAAATATGGACCATTCAAATGAACTAATATTAACAATACGGTGCATTCAATTTTGTCATATCAGTATCTTAAGGTCGAATCTTCTAATTCCCAATTGTGTAATGTTAAATTCATGATTATGGACTTTTCTCAACCATAAATTGACTTCATATCAATAAATGGTTGAAACATATAAGGTGCATTTTTGTATTTGTATTATTTAATTCAATTTTTTAACCTTAGGTTTAATTTAACTCAATTATTTAAAGTTAAAATTATAGCTATCGGACTTTTTCAAAGATAGATCGACTATTTATTTGATAATAATAGAAACTCACGTTTATATTTACATATACTATATTTATTTGAATTTGAGTCACATATAGACCATTCAAATGAACTAATATTACAAATACGGTGTATTCAATTTTTTAATATTAGTATGTTAAGGTCCAATCTTCTAAATCCCAATTGTTTAATGTTAAATTCATGATTATGGACTTTTCTCAACCATAAATTGACTTCATATCAATCAATGGTTGAAACTTATAAGGGGTATATTTGCATTTGTATTATTTAATTTAATTTTTTAACGGTAGATTTACTTTCTCTCAATTGTTTAATGTTAAAATTATGGATATCGATTTTTGTGAACCATAGATAGACTTTTTATTTGATAAGAATAGAAATTGAGGTGTATATTTACATATACTATATTTATTTGAATTTGAGTCAAATATGGACCATTCAAATGAACTAATATTAACAATACGGTGCATTCAATTTTGTCATATCAGTATCTTAAGGTCGAATCTTCTAATTCCCAATTGTGTAATGTTAAATTCATGATTATGGACTTTTCTCAACCATAAATTGACTTCATATCAATAAATGGTTGAAACATATAAGGTGCATATTTGCATTTTCATTATTTAATTCAATTTTTTAACCTTAGGTTTAATTTAACTCAATTATTTAATGGTAAAATTATAGCTAACGAACTTTTTCAATGATAGATCGACTATTTATTTGATAATAATAGAAACTAACGTTTATATTTACATATACTATATTTATTTGAATTTGACTCAAATATGGACAATTCAAATGAACTAATATTAACAATACTGTGTATTCAATTTTGTCATATCAGTATGTTAAGGTCGAATCTTCTAAATCCCAATTGTGTAATGTTAAATTCATGATTATGGACTTTTCTCAACCACAAATTTACCTCATATCAATCAATGGTTGAAATTATAAGGGGCATATTTGCATTTTTAATATTTAATTCAATATTTTAACGTTAGATTTACTTTATCTCAATTGTTTAATGTTAAAATAATGGTTATCGATTTTTGTCAACCATAGATAGACTATTTATTTGATAAGAATAGAAATTGAGGTGTATATTTACATATACTATATTTATTTGAATTTAAGTCAAATATGGACCATTCAAATGAACTAATATTAACAATACGGTGTATTCAATTTTGTCATATCAGTATCTTAAGGTCGAATCTTCTAATTCCCAATTGTGTAATGTTAAATTCATGATTATGGACATTTGTCAACCATAAATTGACTTCATAACAATAAATGGTTGAAACATAGAAGGTGCATATTTGCATTTGTATTATTTAATTCAATTTTTTAACCTTAGGTTTAATTTAACTCAATTATTTAAAGTTAAAATTATAGCTATCGGATTTTTTCAAAGATAGATCGACTATTTATTTGATAATAATAGAAACTAACGTTTAAATTTACATATACTATATTTATTTAAAATTGAGTCAAATATGGACCATTGAAATGAACTAATATTAACAATATGGTGTATTCAATTTTTCATATCAGTATGTTAAGGTCGAAACTTCTAAATCCCAATTGTGTAATGTTAAATTCATGATTATGGACTTTTCTCAACCATAAATTGAATTCATATCAATAAATGGTTGAAACATATAAGGTGCATATTTTCATTTGTATTATTTAATTCAATTTTTTAACCTTAGGTTTAATTTAACTCAATTATTTAATGTTAAAATTATAGCTATCGAATTTTTTCAAAGATAGATCGACTATTTATTTGATAATAATTGAAACTAACATTTATATTTACATATATTATATTTATTTGAATTTGAATCAAATATGGACCATTCAAATGAACAAATATTAAGAATACGGTGTATTCAATTTTGTCATATCAGTATGTTAAGGTCGAATCTTCTAAATCCCAATTGTGTAATGTTAAATTCATGATTATGGACTTTTCTGAACCATAAATTGACTTCATATCAATAAATGGTTGAAATTATAAGGGTAATATTTGCATTTGTAACATTTAATTCAATATTTTAACGTTAGATTTACTTTCTCTCAATTGTTTAATGTTAAAATTATGGCTATCGATTTTTGTGAACCATAGATAGACTTTTTATTTGATAAGAATAGAAATTGAGGTGTATATTTACATATACTATATTTATTTGAATTTAAGTCAAATATGGACCATTCAAATGAACTAATATTAACAATACGGTGTATTCAATTTTGTCATATCAGTATCTTAAAGTCGAATCTTCTAATTCCCAATTGTGTAATGTTAAATTCATCATTATGGACTTTTCTCAACCATAAATTGACTTCATACCAATAAATGGTTGAAACATATAAGGTGCATATTTGCATTTGTATTATTTAATTCAATTTTTTAACCTTAGGTTTAATTTAACTCAATTATTTAATGTTAAAATTATAGCTATCGAACTTTTTCAAAGATAGATCGACTATTTATTTGATAATAATAGAAACTCACGTTTATATTTAAATATACTATATTTATTTGAATTTGAGTCAAATATGGACCATTCAAATGAACTAATATTAACAATATGGTGTATTCCATTTTGTCATATCAGTATGTTAAGGTCGAATCTTCTAAATCCCAATTGTGTAATGTTAAATTCATGATTATTGACTTTTCTCAACCATAAATTGACTTCATATCAATCAATGGTTGAAATTATAAGGGTAATATTTGCATTTGTAATATTTAATCCATATTTTAACGTTTGATTTACTTTCTCTCAATTGTTTAATGTTAAAATTATGGCTATCGATTTTTGTCAACCATAGATAGACTATTTATTTCATAAGAATAGAAATTGAGGTGTATATTTACATATACTATATTTATTTGAATTTAAGTCAAATATGTACCATTTAAATGAACTAATATTAACAATACGGTGTATTCAATTTTGTCATATCAGTATCTTAAAGTCGAATCTTCTAATTCCCAATTGTGTAATGTTAAATTCATGATTATGGACTGTTCTCAACCATAAATTGACTTCATATCAATAAATGGTGGAAACATATAAGGTGCATATTTGCATTTGTATTATTTAATTCAATTTTTTAACCTTAGGTTTAATTTATCTCAATTATTTAATGTTAAAATTATGGCTATCGAATTGTTTCAAAGATAGATCGACTATTTATTTGATAATAATAGAAACTAACGTTTATATTTACATATACTATATTTATTTGAATTTGAGTCACATATGGACCATTCAAATGAACTAATATTACAAATACGGTGTATTCAAATTTGTAATATTAGTATGTTAAGGTCCAATCTTCTAAATCCCAATTGTGTAATGTTAAATTCATGATTATAGACCTTTCTCAACCATAAATTGACTTCATATCAATCAATGGTTGAAACTTATAAGTGGCATTTTTGCATTTGTATTATTTAATTTAATTTTTTAACGTTAGATTTACTTTATCTCAATTGTTTAATGTTAAAATTATGGCTATCGATTTTTGGAACCATAGATAGATTATTTATTTGATAATAATAGTAACTAACGTTTATATTTACATATACTATATTTATTTGAATTTGAGTCAAATATGGACCATTCACATGAACTAATATTAACAATACGGTGTATTCAATTTTGTCATATTTGTATGTTAAGGTCGAATCTTCTAAATCCCAATTCTGTAATGTTAAATTCATGATTATGGACTTTTCTCAACCATAAATTGACTTCATATCAATAAATGGTTGAAACATATAAGGTGCATATTTGCATTTGTAATATTTAATTCAATTTTTTAACCTTAGTTTTAATTTAACTCAATTATTTAATGTTAAAATTATAGCTATCGAATCTTTTCAAAGATAGATAGACTATTTATTTGATAAGAATAGAAATTGAGGTGTATATTTACATATACTATATTTATTTGAATTTAAGTCAAATATGGACCATTCAAATGAACTAATATTAACAATACGGTGTATTCAATTTTGTCATATCAGTATCTTAAGGTCGAATCTTCTAATTCCCAATTGTGTAATGTTAAATTCATGATTATGGACATTTGTCAACCATAAATTGACTTCATATCAATAAATGGTTGAAACATAGAAGGTGCATATTTGCATTTGTATTATTTAATTCAATTTTTTAACCTTAGGTTTAATTTAACTCAATTATTTAAAGTTAAAATTATAGCTATCGGATTTTTTCAAAGATAGATCGACTATTTATTTGATAATAATAGAAACTAACGTTTAAATTTACATATACTATATTTATTTGAAATTGAGTCAAATATGGACCATTGAAATGAACTAATATTAACAATATGGTGTATTCAATTTTGTCATATCAGTATGTTAAGGTCGAAACTTCTAAATCCCAATTGTGTAATGTTAAATTCATGATTATGGACTTTTCTCAACCATAAATTGAATTCATATCAATAAATGGTTGAAACATATAAGGTGCATATTTTCATTTGTATTATTTAATTCAATTTTTTAACCTTAGGTTTAATTTAACTCAATTATTTAATGTTAAAATTATAGCTATCGAATTTTTTCAAAGATAGATCGACTATTTATTTGATAATAATTGAAACTAACATTTATATTTACATATATTATATTTATTTGAATTTGAATCAAATATGGACCATTCAAATGAACAAATATTAAGAATACGGTGTATTCAATTTTGTCATATCAGTATGTTAAGGTCGAATCTTCTAAATCCCAATTGTGTAATGTTAAATTCATGATTATTGACTTTTCTGAACCATAAATTGACTTCATATCAATAAATGGTTGAAATTATAAGGGTAATATTTGCATTTGTAACATTTAATTCAATATTTTAACGTTAGATTTACTTTCTCTCAATTGTTTAATGTTAAAATTATGGCTATCGATTTTTGTGAACCATAGATAGACTTTTTATTTGATAAGAATAGAAATTGAGGTGTATATTTACATATACTATATTTATTTGAATTTAAGTCAAATATGGACTATTCAAATGAACTAATATTAACAATACGGTGTATTCAATTTTGTCATATGAGTATCTTAAAGTCGAATCTTCTAATTCCCAATTGTGTAATGTTAAATTCATGATTATGGACTTTTCTCAACCATAAATTGACTTCATACCAATAAATGGTTGAAACATATAAGGTGCATATTTGCATTTGTATTATTTAATTCAATTTTTTAACCTTAGGTTTAATTTAACTCAATTATTTAATGTTAAAATTATAGCTATCGAACTTTTTCAAAGATAGATCGACTATTTATTTGATAATAATAGAAACTCACGTTTATATTTAAATATACTATATTTATTTGAATTTGAGTCAAATATGGACCATTCAAATGAACTAATATTAACAATATGGTGTATTCCATTTTGTCATATCAGTATGTTAAGGTCGAATCTTCTAAATCCCAATTGTGTAATGTTAAATTCATGATTATTGACTTTTCTCAACCATAAATTGACTTCATATCAATCAATGGTTGAAATTATAAGGGTAATATTTGCATTTGTAATATTTAATCCATATTTTAACGTTTGATTTACTTTCTCTCAATTGTTTAATGTTAAAATTATGGCTATCGATTTTTGTTAACCATAGATAGACTATTTATTTGATAAGAATAGAAATTGAGCTGTATATTTACATATACTATATTTATTTGAATTTAAGTCAAATATGTACCATTCAAATGAACTAATATTAACAATACGGTGTATTCAATTTTGTCATATCAGTATCTTAAAGTCGAATCTTCTAATTCCTAATTGTGTAATGTTAAATTCATGATTATGGACTGTTCTCAACCATAAATTGACTTCATATCAATAAATGGTGGAAACATATAAGGTGCATATTTGCATTTGTATTATTTAATTCAATTTTTTAACCTTAGGTTTAATTTATCTCAATTATTTAATGTTAAAATTATGGCTATCGAATTGTTTCAAAGATAGATCGACTATTTATTTGATAATAATAGAAACTAACGTTTATATTTACATATACTATATTTATTTGAATTTGAGTCACATATGGACCATTCAAATGAACTAATATTACAAATACGGTGTATTCAAATTTGTCATATCAGAGTCTTAAAGTCGAATCTTCTAATTCCCAATTCTGTAATGTTAAATTCATGATTATGGACTTTTCTCAAGCATAAATTGACTTCATATCAATAAATGGTGGAAACATATAAGGTGCATATTTGCATTTGTATTATTTAATTCAATTTTTTAACCTTAGGTTTAATTTATCTCAATTATTTAATGTTAAAATTATGGCTATCGATTTTTGTCAACCATAGATAGATTATTTATTTGATAATGATAGTAACTAACGTTTATATTTACATATACTATATTTATTTGAATTTGAGTCAAATATGGACCATTCAAATGAACTAATATTAACAATATGTATTCAATTTTGTCATATCCGTATCTTAAGGTCGAATCTTCTAATTCCCAATTGTGTAATGTTAAATTCATGATTATGGACTTTTCTCAACCATAAATTGACTTCATATCAATAAATGGTTGAAACATATAAGGTGCATATTTGCATTTGTATTATTTAATTCAATTTTTTAACCTTAGGTTTAATTTAACTCAATTATTTAAAGTTAAAATTATAGCTATCAGACTTTTTCAAAGATAGATCGACTATTTATTTGATAATAATAGAAACTAACGTTTATATTTACATATACTATATTTATTTGAATTTGAGTCACATATGGACCATTCAAATGAACTAATATTACAAATACGGTGTATTCAAATTTGTAATATTAGTATGTTAAGGTCCAATCTTCTAAATCCCAATTGTGTAATGTTAAATTCATGATTATAGACCTTTCTCAACCATAAATTGACTTCATATCAATCAATGGTTCAAACTTATAAGGGGCATATTTGCATTTGTATTATTTAATTTAATTTTTTAACGTTAGATTTACTTTATCTCAATTGTTTAATGTTAAAATTATGGCTATCGATTTTTGTCAACCATAGATAGATTATTTATTTGATAATAATAGTAACTAACGTTTATATTTACATATACTATATTTATTTGAATTTGAATCAAATATGGACCATTCAAATGAAATAATATTACCAATACTGTGTATTCAATTTTGTCATATTAGTATGTTAAGGTCAAATCTTTTAAATCGCAATTGTGTAATGTTAAATTCATGATTATGGACTTTTCTCAACCATAAATTGACTTCATATCAATAAATGGTTGAAACATATAAGGTGCATATTTGCATTTGTATTATTTAATTCAATTTTTTAACCTTAGGTTTAATTTATCACAATTATTTAATGTTAAAATTATGGCTATCGAATTTTTTCAAATATAGATCGACTATTGTTTTGATAATAATAGAAATTGAGGTGTATATTTACATATACTATATTTATTTGAATTTGAGTCAAATATGGACCATTAAAATGAACTAATATTAACAATACGGTGTATTCAATTTTGTCATATCAGTACGTTAAGGTCGAATCTTCTAAATCCCAATTGTGTAATGTTAAATTCATGATTATGGACTTTTCTCAACCATAAATTGACTTCATATCAATCAATGGTTGAAACTTATAAGGGGAATATTTGAATTTATAATATTTAATTCAATATTTTAACGTTAGATTTACTTTATTTCAATTGTTTAATGTTAAAATTATGGCTATCGATTTTTGTCAACCATAGATAGACTATTTATTTGATAAGAATAGAAATTGAGGTTTATATTTAAATATCCTATATTTATTTGAATTTGAGTCAAATATGTACCATTCAAATGAACTAATATTAACAATACGGTGTATTCAATTTTGTCATATCAGTACGTTAAGGTCGAATCTTCTAAATCCCAATTGTGTAATGTTAAATTCATGATTATGTACTTTTCTCAACCATAAATTGACTTCATATCAATAAATGGTGGAAACATATAAGGTGCATATTTGCATTTGTATTATTTAATTCAATTTTTTAACCTTAGGTTTAATTTATCTCAATTATTTAATGTTAAAATTATGGCTATCGAATTGTTTCAAAGATAGATCGACTATTTATTTCATAAGAATAGAAATTGAGGTGTATATTTACATATACTATATTTATTTGAATTTAAGTCAAATATGTACCATTCAAATGAACTAATATTAACAATACGGTGTATTCAATTTTGTCATATCAGTATCTTAAAGTCGAATCTTCTAATTCCTAATTGTGTAATGTTAAATTCATGATTATGGACTGTTCTCAACCATAAATTGACTTCATATCAATAAATGGTGGAAACATATAAGGTGCATATTTGCATTTGTATTATTTAATTCAATTTTTTAACCTTAGGTTTAATTTATCTCAATTATTTAATGTTAAAATTATGGCTATCGAATTGTTTCAAAGATAGATCGACTATTTATTTGATAATAA
Source organism: Hippophae tibetana (assembly GCA_037013495.1). Classification (NCBI taxonomy): domain Eukaryota; kingdom Viridiplantae; phylum Streptophyta; class Magnoliopsida; order Rosales; family Elaeagnaceae; genus Hippophae; species Hippophae tibetana. The sequence continues at coordinate 10,586,341 of CM072805.1, read as the reverse complement.
TAGAAACTAACGTTTATATTTACATATACTATATTTATTTGAATTTGAGTCACATATGGACCATTCAAATGAACTAATATTACAAATACGGTGTATTCAAATTTGTCATATCAGAGTCTTAAATTCGAATCTTCTAATTCCCAATTCTGTAATGTTAAATTCATGATTATGGACTTTTCTCAAGCATAAATTGACTTCATATCAATAAATGGTGGAAACATATAAGGTGCATATTTGCATTTGTATTATTTAATTCAATTTTTTAACCTTAGGTTTAATTTATCTCAATTATTTAATGTTAAAATTATGGCTATCGATTTTTGTCAACCATAGATAGATTATTTATTTGATAATAATAGTAACTAACGTTTATATTTACATATACTATATTTATTTGAATTTGAGTCAAATATGGACCATTCAAATGAACTAATATTAACAATACGGTGTATTCAATTTTGTCATATCAGTACGTTAAGGTCGAATCTTCTAAATCCCAATTGTGTAATGTTAAATTCATGATTATGTACTTTTCTCAACCATAAATTGACTTCATATCAATAAATGGTGGAAACATATAAGGTGCATATTTGCATTTGTATTATTTAATTCAATTTTTTAACCTTAGGTTTAATTTATCTCAATTATTTAATGTTAAAATTATGGCTATCGAATTGTTTCAAAGATAGATCGACTATTTATTTCATAAGAATAGAAATTGAGGTGTATATTTACATATACTATATTTATTTGAATTTAAGTCAAATATGTACCATTCAAATGAACTAATATTAACAATACGGTGTATTCAATTTTGTCATATCAGTATCTTAAAGTCGAATCTTCTAATTCCTAATTGTGTAATGTTAAATTCATGATTATGGACTGTTCTCAACCATAAATTGACTTCATATCAATAAATGGTGGAAACATATAAGGTGCATATTTGCATTTGTATTATTTAATTCAATTTTTTAACCTTAGGTTTAATTTATCTCAATTATTTAATGTTAAAATTATGGCTATCGAATTGTTTCAAAGATAGATCGACTATTTATTTGATAATAATAGAAACTAACGTTTATATTTACATATACTATATTTATTTGAATTTGAGTCACATATGGACCATTCAAATGAACTAATATTACAAATACGGTGTATTCAAATTTGTAATATTAGTATGTTAAGGTCCAATCTTCTAAATCCCAATTGTGTAATGTTAAATTCATGATTATAGCCCTTTCTCAACCATAAATTGACTTCATATCAATCAATGGTTCAAACTTATAAGGGGCATATTTGCATTTGTATTATTTAATTTAATTTTTTAACGTTAGATTTACTTTATCTCAATTGTTTAATGTTAAAATTATGGCTATCGATTTTTGTCAACCATAGATAGATTATTTATTTGATAATAATAGTAACTAACGTTTATATTTACATATACTATATTTATTTGAATTTGAATCAAATATGGACCATTCAAATGAAATAATATTACCAATACTGTGTATTCAATTTTGTCATATTAGTATGTTAAGGTCGAATCTTTTAAATCGCAATTGTGTAATGTTAAATTCATGATTATGGACTTTTCTCAACCATAAATTGACTTCATATCAATAAATGGTTGAAACATATAAGGTGCATATTTGCATTTTTATTATTTAATTCAATTTTTTAACCTTCGGTTTAATTTATCACAATTATTTAATGTTAAAATTATGGCTATCGAATTTTTTCAAATATAGATCGACTATTGTTTGATAATAATAGAAATTGAGGTGTATATTTACATATACTATATTTATTTGAATTTGAGTCAAATATGGACCATTAAAATGAACTAATATTAACAATACGGTGTATTCAATTTTGTCATATCAGTACGTTAAGGTCGAATCTTCTAAATCCCAATTGTGTAATGTTAAATTCATGATTATGTACTTTTCTCAACCATAAATTGACTTCATATCAATCAATGGTTGAAACTTATAAGGGGAATATTTGCATTTATAATATTTAATTCAATATTTTAACGTTAGATTTACTTTATTTCAATTGTTTAATGTTAAAATTATGGCTATCGATTTTTGTCAACCATAGATAGACTATTTATTTGATAAGAATAGAAATTGAGGTTTATATTTAAATATTATATATTTATTTGAATTTGAGTCAAATATGTACCATTCAAATGAACTAATATTAACAATACGGTGTATTCAATTTTGTCATATCAGTACGTTAAGGTCGAATCTTCTAAATCCCAATTGTGTAATGTTAAATTCATGATTATGTACTTTTCTCAACCATAAATTGACTTCATATCAATCAATGGTTGAAACTTATAAGGGGAATATTTGCATTTATAATATTTAATTCAATATTTTAACGTTAGATTTACTTTATTTCAATTGTTTAATGTTAAAATTATGGCTATCGATTTTTGTCAACCATAGATAGATTATTTATTTGATAATAATAGTAACTAACGTTTATATTTACATATACTATATTTATTTGAATTTGAATCAAATATGGACCATTCAAATGAAATAATATTACCAATACTGTGTATTCAATTTTGTCATATTAGTATGTTAAGGTCGAATCTTTTAAATCGCAATTGTGTAATGTTAAATTCATGATTATGGACTTTTCTCAACCATAAATTGACTTCATATCAATAAATGGTTGAAACATATAAGGTGCATATTTGCATTTTTATTATTTAATTCAATTTTTTAACCTTCGGTTTAATTTATCACAATTATTTAATGTTAAAATTATGGCTATCGAATTTTTTCAAATATAGATCGACTATTGTTTGATAATAATAGAAATTGAGGTGTATATTTACATATACTATATTTATTTGAATTTGAGTCAAATATGGACCATTAAAATGAACTAATATTAACAATACGGTGTATTCAATTTTGTCATATCAGTACGTTAAGGTCGAATCTTCTAAATCCCAATTGTGTAATGTTAAATTCATGATTATGTACTTTTCTCAACCATAAATTGACTTCATATCAATCAATGGTTGAAACTTATAAGGGGAATATTTGCATTTATAATATTTAATTCAATATTTTAACGTTAGATTTACTTTATTTCAATTGTTTAATGTTAAAATTATGGCTATCGATTTTTGTCAACCATAGATAGACTATTTATTTGATAAGAATAGAAATTGAGGTTTATATTTAAATATCCTATATTTATTTGAATTTGAGTCAAATATGTACCATTCAAATGAACTAATATTAACAATACGGTGTATTCAATTTTGTCATATCAGTACGTTAAGGTCGAATCTTCTAAATCCCAATTGTGTAATGTTAAATTCATGATTATGTACTTTTCTCAACCATAAATTGACTTCATATCAATAAATGGTGGAAACATATAAGGTGCATATTTGCATTTGTATTATTTAATTCAATTTTTTAACCTTAGGTTTAATTTATCTCAATTATTTAATGTTAAAATTATGGCTATCGAATTGTTTCAAAGATAGATCGACTATTTATTTCATAAGAATAGAAATTGAGGTGTATATTTACATATACTATATTTATTTGAATTTAAGTCAAATATGTACCATTCAAATGAACTAATATTAACAATACGGTGTATTCAATTTTGTCATATCAGTATCTTAAAGTCGAATCTTCTAATTCCTAATTGTGTAATGTTAAATTCATGATTATGGACTGTTCTCAACCATAAATTGACTTCATATCAATAAATGGTGGAAACATATAAGGTGCATATTTGCATTTGTATTATTTAATTCAATTTTTTAACCTTAGGTTTAATTTATCTCAATTATTTAATGTTAAAATTATGGCTATCGAATTGTTTCAAAGATAGATCGACTATTTATTTGATAATAATAGAAACTAACGTTTATATTTACATATACTATATTTATTTGAATTTGAGTCACATATGGACCATTCAAATGAACTAATATTACAAATACGGTGTATTCAAATTTGTAATATTAGTATGTTAAGGTCCAATCTTCTAAATCCCAATTGTGTAATGTTAAATTCATGATTATAGCCCTTTCTCAACCATAAATTGACTTCATATCAATCAATGGTTCAAACTTATAAGGGGCATATTTGCATTTGTATTATTTAATTTAATTTTTTAACGTTAGATTTACTTTATCTCAATTGTTTAATGTTAAAATTATGGCTATCGATTTTTGTCAACCATAGATAGATTATTTATTTGATAATAATAGTAACTAACGTTTATATTTACATATACTATATTTATTTGAATTTGAATCAAATATGGACCATTCAAATGAAATAATATTACCAATACTGTGTATTCAATTTTGTCATATTAGTATGTTAAGGTCGAATCTTTTAAATCGCAATTGTGTAATGTTAAATTCATGATTATGGACTTTTCTCAACCATAAATTGACTTCATATCAATAAATGGTTGAAACATATAAGGTGCATATTTGCATTTTTATTATTTAATTCAATTTTTTAACCTTCGGTTTAATTTATCACAATTATTTAATGTTAAAATTATGGCTATCGAATTTTTTCAAATATAGATCGACTATTGTTTGATAATAATAGAAATTGAGGTGTATATTTACATATACTATATTTATTTGAATTTGAGTCAAATATGGACCATTAAAATGAACTAATATTAACAATACGGTGTATTCAATTTTGTCATATCAGTACGTTAAGGTCGAATCTTCTAAATCCCAATTGTGTAATGTTAAATTCATGATTATGTACTTTTCTCAACCATAAATTGACTTCATATCAATCAATGGTTGAAACTTATAAGGGGAATATTTGCATTTATAATATTTAATTCAATATTTTAACGTTAGATTTACTTTATTTCAATTGTTTAATGTTAAAATTATGGCTATCGATTTTTGTCAACCATAGATAGACTATTTATTTGATAAGAATAGAAATTGAGGTTTATATTTAAATATTATATATTTATTTGAATTTGAGTCAAATATGTACCATTCAAATGAACTAATATTAACAATACGGTGTATTCAATTTTGTCATATCAGTACGTTAAGGTCGAATCTTCTAAATCCCAATTGTGTAATGTTAAATTCATGATTATGTACTTTTCTCAACCATAAATTGACTTCATATCAATCAATGGTTGAAACTTATAAGGGGAATATTTGCATTTATAATATTTAATTCAATATTTTAACGTTAGATTTACTTTATTTCAATTGTTTAATGTTAAAATTATGGCTATCGATTTTTGTCAACCATAGATAGACTATTTATTTGATAAGAATAGAAATTGAGGTTTATATTTAAATATCCTATATTTATTTGAATTTGAGTCAAATATGTACCATTCAAATGAACTAATATTAACAATACGGTGTATTCAATTTTGTCATATCAGTATCTTAAAGTTGAATCTTCTAATTCCCAATTGTGTAATGTTAAATTCATGATTATGGACTTTTCTCAAGCATAAATTGACTTCATATCAATAAATGGTGGAAACATATAAGGTGCATATTTGCATTTGTATTATTTAATTCAATTTTTTAACCTTAGGTTTAATTTATCTCAATTATTTAATGTTAAAATTATGGCTATCGAATTGTTTCAAAGATAGATCGACTATTTATTTGATAATAATAGAAACTAACGTTTATATTTACATATACTATATTTATTTGAATTTGAGTCAAATATGGACTATTCAAATGAACTAATATTAACAATATGGTGTATTCCATTTTGTTTATCAGTATGTTAAGGTCGAATCTTCTAAATCCCAATTGTGTAATGTTAAATTCATGATTATGGACTTTTCTCAACCATAAATTGACTTCATATCAATCAATGGTTGAAATTATAAGGGTAATATTTGCATTTGTAATATTTAATTCAATATTTTAACGTTTGATTTACTTTCTCTCAATTGTTTATTGTTAAAATTATTGCTATCGATTTTTGTCAACCATAGATAGACTATTTATTTGATAAGAATAGAAATTGAGGTGTATATTTACATATACTATATTTATTTGAATTTGAGTCAAATATGTACCATTCAAATGAACTAATATTAACAATACGGTGTATTCAATTTTGGCATATCAGAGTCTTAAAGTCGAATCTTCTAATTCCCAATTGTGTAATGTTAAATTCATGATTATGGACTTTTCTCAAGCATAAATTGACTTCATATCAATAAATGGTGGAAACATATAAGGTGCATATTTGCATTTGTATTATTTAATTCAATTTTTTAACCTTAGGTTTAATTTATCTCAATTATTTAATGTTAAAATTATGGCTATCGATTTGTTTCAAAGATAGATCGATTATTTATTTGATAATAATAGAAACTAACGTTTATATTTACATATACTATATTTATTTGAATTTAAGTCAAATATGGACTATTCAAATGAACTAATATTAACAATATGGTGTATTCCATTTTGTCATATCAGTATGTTAAGGTCGAATCTTCTAAATCCCAATTGTGTAATGTTAAATTCATGATTATGGACTTTTCTCAACCATAAATTGACTTCATATCAATCAATGGTTGAAATTATAAGGGTAATATTTGCATTTGTAATATTTAATTCAATATTTTAACGTTTGATTTACTTTCTCTCAATTGTTTAATGTTAAAATTATTGCTATCGATTTTTGTCAACCATAGATAGACTATTTATTTGATAAGAATAGAAATTGAGGTGTATATTTACATATACTATATTTATTTGAATTTGAGTCAAATATGTACCATTCAAATGAACTAATATTAACAATACGGTGTATTCAATTTTGGCATATCAGAGTCTTAAAGTCGAATCTTCTAATTCCCAATTGTGTAATGTTAAATTCATGATTATGGACTTTTCTCAAGCATAAATTGACTTCATATCAATAAATGGTGGAAACATATAAGGTGCATATTTGCATTTGTATTATTTAATTCAATTTTTTAACCTTAGGTTTAATTTATCTCAATTATTTAATGTTAAAATTATGGCTATCGATTTTTGTCAACCATAGATAGATTATTTATTTGATAATGATAGTAACTAACGTTTCTATTTACATATACTATATTTATTTGAATTTGAGTCAAATATGGACCATTCAAATGAACTAATATTAACAATATGTATTCAATTTTGTCATATCAGTATCTTAAGGTCGAATCTTCTAATTCCCAATTGTGTAATGTTAAATTCATGATTATGGACTTTTCTCAACCATAAATTGACTTCATATCAATAAATGGTTGAAACATATAAGGTGCATATTTGCATTTGTATTATTTAATTCAATTTTTTAACCTTAGGTTTAATTTAACTCAATTATTTAAAGTTAAAATTATAGCTATCGGACTTTTTCAAAGATAGATCGACTATTTATTTGATAATAATAGAAACTAACGTTTATATTTACATATACTATATTTATTTGAATTTGAGTCACATATGGACCATTCAAATGAACTAATATTACAAATACGGTGTATTCAAATTTGTAATATTAGTATGTTAAGGTCCAATCTTCTAAATCCCAATTGTGTAATGTTAAATTCATGATTATAGACCTTTCTCAACCATAAATTGACTTCATATCAATCAATGGTTCAAACTTATAAGGGGCATATTTGCATTTGTATTATTTAATTTAATTTTTTAACGTTAGATTTACTTTATCTCAATTGTTTAATGTTAAAATTATGGCTATCGATTTTTGTCAACCATAGATAGATTATTTATTTGATAATAATAGTAACTAACGTTTATATTTACATATACTATATTTATTTGAATTTGAATCAAATATGGACCATTCAAATGAAATAATATTACCAATACTGTGTATTCAATTTTGTCATATTAGTATGTTAAGGTCGAATCTTTTAAATCGCAATTGTGTAATGTTAAATTCATGATTATGGACTTTTCTCAACCATAAATTGACTTCATATCAATAAATGGTTGAAACATATAAGGTGCATATTTGCATTTTTATTATTTAATTCAATTTTTTTACCTTCGGTTTAATTTATCACAATTATTTAATGTTAAAATTATGGCTATCGAATTTTTTCAAATATAGATCGACTATTGTTTTGATAATAATAGAAATTGAGGTGTATATTTACATATACTATATTTATTTGAATTTGAGTCAAATATGGACCATTAAAATGAACTAATATTAACAATACGGTGTATTCAATTTTGTCATATCAGTACGTTAAGGTCGAATCTTCTAAATCCCAATTGTGTAATGTTAAATTCATGATTATGTACTTTTCTCAACCATAAATTGACTTCATATCAATCAATGGTTGAAACTTATAAGGGGAATATTTGCATTTATAATATTTAATTCAATATTTTAACGTTAGATTTACTTTATTTCAATTGTTTAATGTTAAAATTATGGCTATCGATTTTTGTCAACCATAGATAGACTATTTATTTGATAAGAATAGAAATTGAGGTTTATATTTAAATATCCTATATTTATTTGAATTTGAGTCAAATATGTACCATTCAAATGAACTAATATTAACAATACGGTGTATTCAAATTTGTCATATCAGTACGTTAAGGTCGAATCTTCTAAATCCCAATTGTGTAATGTTAAATTCATGATTATGTACTTTTCTCAACCATAAATTGACTTCATATCAATCAATGGTTGAAACTTATAAGGGGAATATTTGCATTTATAATATTTAATTCAATATTTTAACGTTAGATTTACTTTATTTCAATTGTTTAATGTTAAAATTATGGCTATCGATTTTTGTCAACCATAGATAGACTATTTATTTGATAAGAATAGAAATTGAGGTTTATATTTAAATATCCTATATTTATTTGAATTTGAGTCAAATATGTACCATTCAAATGAACTAATATTAACAATACGGTGTATTCAATTTTGTCATATCAGTATCTTAAAGTTGAATCTTCTAATTCCCAATTGTGTAATGTTAAATTCATGATTATGGACTTTTCTCAAGCATAAATTGACTTCATATCAATAAATGGTGGAAACATATAAGGTGCATATTTGCATTTGTATTATTTAATTCAATTTTTTAACCTTAGGTTTAATTTATCTCAATTATTTAATGTTAAAATTATGGCTATCGAATTGTTTCAAAGATAGATCGACTATTTATTTCATAAGAATAGAAATTGAGGTGTATATTTACATATACTATATTTATTTGAATTTAAGTCAAATATGTACCATTCAAATGAACTAATATTAACAATACGGTGTATTCAATTTTGTCATATCAGTATCTTAAAGTCGAATCTTCTAATTCCTAATTGTGTAATGTTAAATTCATGATTATGGACTGTTCTCAACCATAAATTGACTTCATATCAATAAATGGTGGAAACATATAAGGTGCATATTTGCATTTGTATTATTTAATTCAATTTTTTAACCTTAGGTTTAATTTATCTCAATTATTTAATGTTAAAATTATGGCTATCGAATTGTTTCAAAGATAGATCGACTATTTATTTGATAATAATAGAAACTAACGTTTATATTTACATATACTATATTTATTTGAATTTGAGTCACATATGGACCATTCAAATGAACTAATATTACAAATACGGTGTATTCAAATTTGTCATATCAGAGTCTTAAAGTCGAATCTTCTAATTCCCAATTCTGTAATGTTAAATTCATGATTATGGACTTTTCTCAAGCATAAATTGACTTCATATCAATAAATGGTGGAAACATATAAGGTGCATATTTGCATTTGTATTATTTAATTCAATTTTTTAACCTTAGGTTTAATTTATCTCAATTATTTAATGTTAAAATTATGGCTATCGATTTTTGTCAACCATAGATAGATTATTTATTTGATAATAATAGTAACTAACGTTTATATTTACATATACTATATTTATTTGAATTTGAGTCAAATATGGACCATTCAAATGAACTAATATTAACAATATGTATTCAATTTTGTCATATCAGTATCTTAAGCTCGAATCTTCTAATTCCCAATTGTGTAATGTTAAATTCATGATTATGGACTTTTCTCAACCATAAATTGACTTCATATCAATAAATGGTTGAAACATATAAGGTGCATATTTGCATTTGTATTATTTAATTCAATTTTTTAACCTTAGGTTTAATTTAACTCAATTATTTAAAGTTAAAATTATAGCTATCGGACTTTTTCAAAGATAGATCGACTATTTATTTGATAATAATAGAAACTAACGTTTATATTTACATATACTATATTTATTTGAATTTGAGTCACATATGGACCATTCAAATGAACTAATATTACAAATACGGTGTATTCAAATTTGTAATATTAGTATGTTAAGGTCCAATCTTCTAAATCCCAATTGTGTAATGTTAAATTCATGATTATAGACCTTTCTCAACCATAAATTGACTTCATATCAATCAATGGTTCAAACTTATAAGGGGCATATTTGCATTTGTATTATTTAATTTAATTTTTTAACGTTAGATTTACTTTATCTCAATTGTTTAATGTTAAAATTATGGCTATCGATTTTTGTCAACCATAGATAGATTATTTATTTGATAATAATAGTAACTAACGTTTATATTTACATATACTATATTTATTTGAATTTGAATCAAATATGGACCATTCAAATGAAATAATATTACCAATACTGTGTATTCAATTTTGTCATATTAGTATGTTAAGGTCGAATCTTTTAAATCGCAATTGTGTAATGTTAAATTCATGATTATGGACTTTTCTCAACCATAAATTGACTTCATATCAATAAATGGTTGAAACATATAAGGTGCATATTTGCATTTTTATTATTTAATTCAATTTTTTAACCTTCGGTTTAATTTATCACAATTATTTAATGTTAAAATTATGGCTATCGAATTTTTTCAAATATAGATCGACTATTGTTTGATAATAATAGAAATTGAGGTGTATATTTACATATACTATATTTATTTGAATTTGAGTCAAATATGGACCATTAAAATGAACTAATATTAACAATACGGTGTATTCAATTTTGTCATATCAGTACGTTAAGGTCGAATCTTCTAAATCCCAATTGTGTAATGTTAAATTCATGATTATGTACTTTTCTCAACCATAAATTGACTTCATATCAATCAATGGTTGAAACTTATAAGGGGAATATTTGCATTTATAATATTTAATTCAATATTTTAACGTTAGATTTACTTTATTTCAATTGTTTAATGTTAAAATTATGGCTATCGATTTTTGTCAACCATAGATAGACTATTTATTTGATAAGAATAGAAATTGAGGTTTATATTTAAATATCCTATATTTATTTGAATTTGAGTCAAATATGTACCATTCAAATGAACTAATATTAACAATACGGTGTATTCAATTTTGTCATATCAGTACGTTAAGGTCGAATCTTCTAAATCCCAATTGTGTAATGTTAAATTCATGATTATGTACTTTTCTCAACCATAAATTGACTTCATATCAATCAATGGTTGAAACTTATAAGGGGAATATTTGCATTTATAATATTTAATTCAATATTTTAACGTTAGATTTACTTTATTTCAATTGTTTAATGTTAAAATTATGGCTATCGATTTTTGTCAACCATAGATAGACTATTTATTTGATAAGAATAGAAATTGAGGTTTATATTTAAATATCCTATATTTATTTGAATTTGAGTCAAATATGTACCATTCAAATGAACTAATATTAACAATACGGTGTATTCAATTTTGTCATATCAGTATCTTAAAGTTGAATCTTCTAATTCCCAATTGTGTAATGTTAAATTCATGATTATAGACCTTTCTCAACCATAAATTGACTTCATATCAATCAATGGTTCAAACTTATAAGGGGCATATTTGCATTTGTATTATTTAATTTAATTTTTTAACGTTAGATTTACTTTATCTCAATTGTTTAATGTTAAAATTATGGCTATCGATTTTTGTCAACCATAGATAGATTATTTATTTGATAATAATAGTAACTAACGTTTATATTTACATATACTATATTTATTTGAATTTGAATCAAATATGGACCATTCAAATGAAATAATATTACCAATACTGTGTATTCAATTTTGTCATATTAGTATGTTAAGGTCGAATCTTTTAAATCGCAATTGTGTAATGTTAAATTCATGATTATGGACTTTTCTCAACCATAAATTGACTTCATATCAATAAATGGTTGAAACATATAAGGTGCATATTTGCATTTTTATTATTTAATTCAATTTTTTAACCTTCGGTTTAATTTATCACAATTATTTAATGTTAAAATTATGGCTATCGAATTTTTTCAAATATAGATCGACTATTGTTTTGATAATAATAGAAATTGAGGTGTATATTTACATATACTATATTTATTTGAATTTGAGTCAAATATGGACCATTAAAATGAACTAATATTAACAATACGGTGTATTCAATTTTGTCATATCAGTACGTTAAGGTCGAATCTTCTAAATCCCAATTGTGTAATGTTAAATTCATGATTATGTACTTTTCTCAACCATAAATTGACTTCATATCAATCAATGGTTGAAACTTATAAGGGGAATATTTGCATTTATAATATTTAATTCAATATTTTAACGTTAGATTTACTTTATTTCAATTGTTTAATGTTAAAATTATGGCTATCGATTTTTGTCAACCATAGATAGACTATTTATTTGATAAGAATAGAAATTGAGGTTTATATTTAAATATCCTATATTTATTTGAATTTGAGTCAAATATGTACCATTCAAATGAACTAATATTAACAATACGGTGTATTCAATTTTGTCATATCAGTACGTTAAGGTCGAATCTTCTAAATCCCAATTGTGTAATGTTAAATTCATGATTATGTACTTTTCTCAACCATAAATTGACTTCATATCAATCAATGGTTGAAACTTATAAGGGGAATATTTGCATTTATAATATTTAATTCAATATTTTAACGTTAGATTTACTTTATTTCAATTGTTTAATGTTAAAATTATGGCTATCGATTTTTGTCAACAATAGATAGACTATTTATTTGATAAGAATAGAAATTGAGGTTTATATTTAAATATCCTATATTTATTTGAATTTGAGTCAAATATGTACCATTCAAATGAACTAATATTAACAATACGGTGTATTCAATTTTGTCATATCAGTATCTTAAAGTTGAATCTTCTAATTCCCAATTGTGTAATGTTAAATTCATGATTATAGACCTTTCTCAACCATAAATTGACTTCATATCAATCAATGGTTCAAACTTTTAAGGGGCATATTTGCATTTGTATTATTTAATTTAATTTTTTAACGTTAGATTTACTTTATCTCAATTGTTTAATGTTAAAATTATGGCTATCGATTTTTGTCAACCATAGATAGATTATTTATTTGATAATAATAGTAACTAACGTTTATATTTACATATACTATATTTATTTGAATTTGAATCAAATATGGAACATTCAAATGAAATAATATTACCAATACTGTGTATTCAATTTTGTCATATTAGTATGTTAAGGTCGAATCTTTTAAATCGCAATTGTGTAATGTTAAATTCATGATTATGGACTTTTCTCAACCATAAATTGACTTCATATCAATAAATGGTTGAAACATATAAGGTGCATATTTGCATTTTTTTTATTTAATTCAATTTTTTTACCTTCGGTTTAATTTATCACAATTATTTAATGTTAAAATTATGGCTATCGAATTTTTTCAAATATAGATCGACTATTGTTTTGATAATAATAGAAATTGAGGTGTATATTTACATATACTATATTTATTTGAATTTGAGTCAAATATGGACCATTAAAATGAACTAATATTAACAATACGGTGTATTCAATTTTGTCATATCAGTACGTTAAGGTCGAATCTTCTAAATCCCAATTGTGTAATGTTAAATTCATGATTATGTACTTTTCTCAACCATAAATTGACTTCATATCAATCAATGGTTGAAACTTATAAGGGGAATATTTGCATTTATAATATTTAATTCAATATTTTAACGTTAGATTTACTTTATTTCAATTGTTTAATGTTAAAATTATGGCTATCGATTTTTGTCAACCATAGATAGACTATTTATTTGATAAGAATAGAAATTGAGGTTTATATTTAAATATCCTATATTTATTTGAATTTGAGTCAAATATGTACCATTCAAATGAACTAATATTAACAATACGGTGTATTCAATTTTGTCATATCAGTACGTTAAGGTCGAATCTTCTAAATCCCAATTGTGTAATGTTAAATTCATGATTATGTACTTTTCTCAACCATAAATTGACTTCATATCAATCAATGGTTGAAACTTATAAGGGGAATATTTGCATTTATAATATTTAATTCAATATTTTAACGTTAGATTTACTTTATTTCAATTGTTTAATGTTAAAATTATGGCTATCGATTTTTGTCAACAATAGATAGACTATTTATTTGATAAGAATAGAAATTGAGGTTTATATTTAAATATCCTATATTTATTTGAATTTGAGTCAAATATGTACCATTCAAATGAACTAATATTAACAATACGGTGTATTCAATTTTGTCATATCAGTATCTTAAAGTTGAATCTTCTAATTCCCAATTGTGTAATGTTAAATTCATGATTATAGACCTTTCTCAACCATAAATTGACTTCATATCAATCAATGGTTCAAACTTATAAGGGGCATATTTGCATTTGTATTATTTAATTTAATTTTTTAACGTTAGATTTACTTTATCTCAATTGTTTAATGTTAAAATTATGGCTATCGATTTTTGTCAACCATAGATAGATTATTTATTTGATAATAATAGTAACTAACGTTTATATTTACATATACTATATTTATTTGAATTTGAATCAAATATGGAACATTCAAATGAAATAATATTACCAATACTGTGTATTCAATTTTGTCATATTAGTATGTTAAGGTCGAATCTTTTAAATCGCAATTGTGTAATGTTAAATTCATGATTATGGACTTTTCTCAACCATAAATTGACTTCATATCAATAAATGGTTGAAACATATAAGGTGCATATTTGCATTTTTATTATTTAATTCAATTTTTTTACCTTCGGTTTAATTTATCACAATTATTTAATGTTAAAATTATGGCTATCGAATTTTTTCAAATATAGATCGACTATTGTTTTGATAATAATAGAAATTGAGGTGTATATTTACATATACTATATTTATTTGAATTTGAGTCAAATATGGACCATTAAAATGAACTAATATTAACAATACGGTGTATTCAATTTTGTCATATCAGTACGTTAAGGTCGAATCTTCTAAATCCCAATTGTGTAATGTTAAATTCATGATTATGTACTTTTCTCAACCATAAATTGACTTCATATCAATCAATGGTTGAAACTTATAAGGGGAATATTTGCATTTATAATATTTAATTCAATATTTTAACGTTAGATTTACTTTATTTCAATTGTTTAATGTTAAAATTATGGCTATCGATTTTTGTCAACCATAGATAGACTATTTATTTGATAAGAATAGAAATTGAGGTTTATATTTAAATATCCTATATTTATTTGAATTTGAGTCAAATATGTACCATTCAAATGAACTAATATTAACAATACGGTGTATTCAATTTTGTCATATCAGTACGTTAAGGTCGAATCTTCTAAATCCCAATTGTGTAATGTTAAATTCATGATTATGTACTTTTCTCAACCATAAATTGACTTCATATCAATCAATGGTTGAAACTTATAAGGGGAATATTTGCATTTATAATATTTAATTCAATATTTTAACGTTAGATTTACTTTATTTCAATTGTTTAATGTTAAAATTATGGCTATCGATTTTTGTCAACAATAGATAGACTATTTATTTGATAAGAATAGAAATTGAGGTTTATATTTAAATATCCTATATTTATTTGAATTTGAGTCAAATATGTACCATTCAAATGAACTAATATTAACAATACGGTGTATTCAATTTTGTCATATCAGTATCTTAAAGTTGAATCTTCTAATTCCCAATTGTGTAATGTTAAATTCATGATTATAGACCTTTCTCAACCATAAATTGACTTCATATCAATCAATGGTTCAAACTTATAAGGGGCATATTTGCATTTGTATTATTTAATTTAATTTTTTAACGTTAGATTTACTTTATCTCAATTGTTTAATGTTAAAATTATGGCTATCGATTTTTGTCAACCATAGATAGATTATTTATTTGATAATAATAGTAACTAACGTTTATATTTACATATACTATATTTATTTGAATTTGAATCAAATATGGACCATTCAAATGAAATAATATTACCAATACTGTGTATTCAATTTTGTCATATTAGTATGTTAAGGTCGAATCTTTTAAATCGCAATTGTGTAATGTTAAATTCATGATTATGGACTTTTCTCAACCATAAATTGACTTCATATCAATAAATGGTTGAAACATATAAGGTGCATATTTGCATTTTTATTATTTAATTCAATTTTTTTACCTTCGGTTTAATTTATCACAATTATTTAATGTTAAAATTATGGCTATCGAATTTTTTCAAATATAGATCGACTATTGTTTTGATAATAATAGAAATTGAGGTGTATATTTACATATACTATATTTATTTGAATTTGAGTCAAATATGGACCATTAAAATGAACTAATATTAACAATACGGTGTATTCAATTTTGTCATATCAGTACGTTAAGGTCGAATCTTCTAAATCCCAATTGTGTAATGTTAAATTCATGATTATGTACTTTTCTCAACCATAAATTGACTTCATATCAATCAATGGTTGAAACTTATAAGGGGAATATTTGCATTTATAATATTTAATTCAATATTTTAACGTTAGATTTACTTTATTTCAATTGTTTAATGTTAAAATTATGGCTATCGATTTTTGTCAACCATAGATAGACTATTTATTTGATAAGAATAGAAATTGAGGTTTATATTTAAATATCCTATATTTATTTGAATTTGAGTCAAATATGTACCATTCAAATGAACTAATATTAACAATACGGTGTATTCAATTTTGTCATATCAGTACGTTAAGGTCGAATCTTCTAAATCCCAATTGTGTAATGTTAAATTTATGATTATGTACTTTTCTCAACCATAAATTGACTTCATATCAATCAATGGTTGAAACTTATAAGGGGAATATTTGCATTTATAATATTTAATTCAATATTTTAACGTTAGATTTACTTTATTTCAATTGTTTAATGTTAAAATTATGGCTATAGATTTTTGTCAACCATAGATAGACTATTTATTTGATAAGAATAGAAATTGAGGTTTATATTTAAATATCCTATATTTATTTGAATTTGAGTCAAATATGTACCATTCAAATGAACTAATATTAACAATACGGTGTATTCAATTTTGTCATATCAGTATCTTAAAGTTGAATCTTCTAATTCCCAATTGTGTAATGTTAAATTCATGATTATGGACTTTTCTCAAGCATAAATTGACTTCATATCAATAAATGGTGGAAACATATAAGGTGCATATTTGCATTTGTATTATTTAATTCAATTTTTTAACCTTAGGTTTAATTTATCTCAATTATTTAATGTTAAAATTATGGCTATCGAATTGTTTCAAAGATAGATCGACTATTTATTTGATAATAATAGAAACTAACGTTTATATTTACATATACTATATTTATTTGAATTTGAGTCAAATATGGACCATTCAAATGAACTAATATTAACAATATGATGTATTCCATTTTGTCATATCAGTATGTTAAGGTCGAATCTTCTAAATCCCAATTGTGTAATGTTAAATTCATGATTATGGACTTTTCTCAACCATAAATTGACTTCATATCAATCAATGGTTGAAATTATAAGGGTAATATTTGCATTTGTAATATTTAATTCAATATTTTAACGTTTGATTTACTTTCTCTCAATTGTTTAATGTTAAAATTATTGCTATCGATTTTTGTCAACCATAGATAGACTATTTATTTCATAAGAATAGAAATTGAGGTGTATATTTACATATACTATATTTATTTGAATTTGAGTCAAATATGTACCATTCAAATGAACTAATATTAACAATACGGTGTATTCAATTTTGTCATATCAGAGTCTTAAAGTCGAATCTTCTAATTCCCAATTCTGTAATGTTAAATTCATGATTATGGACTTTTCTCAAGCATAAATTGACTTCATATCAATAAATGGTGGAAACATATAAGGTGCATATTTGCATTTGTATTATTTAATTCAATTTTTTAACCTTAGGTTTAATTTATCTCAATTATTTAATGTTAAAATTATGGCTATCGATTTTTGTCAACCATAGATAGATTATTTATTTGATAATAATAGTAACTAACGTTTATATTTACATATACTATATTTATTTGAATTTGAGTCAAATATGGACCATTCACATGAACTAATATTAACAATACGGTGTATTCAATTTTGTCATATCAGTATGCTTAGGTCGAATCTTCTAAATCCCAATTCTGTAATGTTAAATTCATGATTATGGACTTTTCTCAAGCATAAATTGACTTCATATCAATAAATGGTGGAAACATATAAGGTGCATATTTGCATTTGTATTATTTAATTCAATTTTTTAACCTTAGGTTTAATTTATCTCAATTATTTAATGTTAAAATTATGGCTATCGAATTGTTTCAAAGATAGATCGACTATTTATTTGATAATAATAGAAACTAACGTTTATATTAAATATACTATATTTATTTGAATTTGAGTCACATATGGACCATTCAAATGAACTAATATTACAAATACGGTGTATTCAAATTTGTAATATTAGTATGTTAAGGTCCAATCTTCTAAATCCCAATTGTGTAATGTTAAATTCATGATTATAAACCTTTCTCAACCATAAATTGACTTCATATCAATCAATGGTTGAAACTTATAAGGGTCATATTTGCATTTGTATTATTTAATTTAATTTTTTAACGTTAGATTTACTTTATCTCAATTGTTTAATGTTAAAATTATGGCTATCGATTTTTGTCAACCATAGATAGATTATTTATTTGATAATAATAGTAACTAACGTTTATATTTACATATACTATATTTATTTGAATTTGAGTCAAATATGGACCATTCACATGAACTAATATTAACAATACGGTGTATTCAATTTTGTCATATCAGTATGTTAAGGTCGAATCTTGTAAATCCCAATTCTGTAATGTTAAATTCATGATTATGGACTTTTCTCAACCATAAATTGACTTCATATCAATAAATGGTCGAAACATATAAGGTGCATATTTGCATTTGTAATATTTAATTCAATTTTTTAACCTTAGTTTTAATTTAACTCAATTGTTTAATGTTAAAATTATGGCTATCGATTTTTGTGAACCATAGATAGACTTTTTATTTGATAAGAATAGAAATTGAGGTGTATATTTACATATACTATATTTATTTGAATTTAAGTCAAATATGGACCATTCAAATGAACTAATATTAACAATACGGTGTATTCAATTTTGTCATATCAGTATCTTAAAGTCGAATCTTCTAATTCCCAATTGTGTAATGTTAAATTCATGATTATGGACTTTTCTCAACCATAAATTGACTTCATACCAATAAATGGTTGAAACATATAAGGTGCATATTTGCATTTGTATTATTTAATTCAATTTTTTAACCTTAGGTTTAATTTAACTCAATTATTTAATGTTAAAATTATAGCTATCGAACTTTTTCAAAGATAGATCGACTATTTATTTGATAATAATAGAAACTCACGTTTATATTTACATATACTATATTCATTTGAATTTGAGTCAAATATGGACCATTCAAATGAACTAATTTTAACAATATGGTGTATTCCATTTTGTCATATCAGTATGTTAAGGTCGAATCTTCTAAATCCCAATTGTGTAATGTTAAATTCATGATTATGGACTTTTCTCAACCATAAATTGACTTCATATCAATCAATGGTTGAAATTATAAGGGTAATATTTGCATTTGTAATATTTATTTCAATATTTTAACGTTTGATTTACTTTCTCTCAATTGTTTAATGTTAAAATTATGGCTCTCGATTTTTGTCAACCATAGATAGACTATTTATTTCATAAGAATAGAAATTGAGGTGTATATTTACATATACTATATTTATTTGAATTTGAGTCAAATATGTACCATTCAAATGACCTAATATTAACAATACGGTGTATTCAATTTTTTCATATCAGTATCTTAAAGTCGAATCTTCTAATTCTCAATTGTGTAATGTTAAATTCATGATTATGGACTTTTCTCAGCCATAAATTGACTTCATATCAATAAATGGTGGAAACATATAAGGTGCATATTTGCATTTGTATTATTTAATTCAATTTTTTAACCTTAGGTTTAATTTATCTCAATTGTTTAATGTTAAAATTATGGCTATCGAATTGTTTCAAAGATAGATCCACTATTTATTTGATAATAATAGAAACTAACGTTTATATTTACATATACTATATTAATTTGAATTTGAGTCACATATGGACCATTCAAATGAACTAATATTACAAATACGGTGTATTCAAATTTGTAATATTAGTATGTTAAGGCCCAATCTTCTAAATCCCAATTGTGTAATGTTAAATTCATGATTATAGACCTTTCTCAACCATAAATTGACTTCATATCAATCAATGGTTGAAACTTATAAGGGGCATATTTGCATTTGTATTATTTAATTTAAGTTTTTAACGTTAGATTTACTTTATCTCAATTGTTTAAAGTTAAAATTATGGATATCGATTTTTGTCAACCATAGATAGATTATTTATTTGATAATAATAGTAACTAACGTTTATATTTACATATACTATATTTATTTGAATTTGAGTCAAATATGGACCATTCAAATGAAATAATATTAACAATACTGTGTATTCAATTTTGTCATATTAGTATGTTAAGGTCGAATCTTTTAAATCCCAATTGTGTAATGTTAAATTCATGATTATGGACTTTTCTCAAGCATAAATTGACTTCATATCAATAAATGGTGGAAACATATAAGGTGCATATTTGCATTTGTATTATTTAATTCAATTTTTTAACCTTAGGTTTAATTTATCTCAATTATTTAATGTTAAAATTATGGCTATCGAATTGTTTCAAAGATAGATCGACTATTTATTTGATAATAATAGAAACTAACGTTTATATTAAATATACTATATTTATTTGAATTTGAGTCACATATGGACCATTCAAATGAACTAATATTACAAATACGGTGTATTCAAATTTGTAATATTAGTATGTTAAGGTCCAATCTTCTAAATCCCAATTGTGTAATGTTAAATTCATGATTATAAACCTTTCTCAACCATAAATTGACTTCATATCAATCAATGGTTGAAACTTATAAGGGTCATATTTGCATTTGTATTATTTAATTTAATTTTTGAACGTTAGATTTACTTTATCTCAATTGTTTAATGTTAAAATTATGGCTATCGATTTTTGTCAACCATAGATAGATTATTTATTTGATAATAATAGTAACTAACGTTTATATTTACATATACTATATTTATTTGAATTTGAGTCAAATATGGACCATTCACATGAACTAATATTAACAATACGGTGTATTCAATTTTGTCATATCAGTATGTTAAGGTCGAATCTTGTAAATCCCAATTCTGTAATGTTAAATTCATGATTATGGACTTTTCTCAACCATAAATTGACTTCATATCAATAAATGGTCGAAACATATAAGGTGCATATTTGCATTTGTAATATTTAATTCAATTTTTTAACCTTAGTTTTAATTTAACTCAATTGTTTAATGTTAAAATTATGGCTATCGATTTTTGTGAACCATAGATAGACTTTTTATTTGATAAGAATAGAAATTGAGGTGTATATTTACATATACTATATTTATTTGAATTTAAGTCAAATATGGACCATTCAAATGAACTAATATTAACAATACGGTGTATTCAATTTTGTCATATCAGTATCTTAAAGTCGAATCTTCTAATTCCCAATTGTGTAATGTTAAATTCATGATTATGGACTTTTCTCAACCATAAATTGACTTCATACCAATAAATGGTTGAAACATATAAGGTGCATATTTGCATTTGTATTATTTAATTCAATTTTTTAACCTTAGGTTTAATTTAACTCAATTATTTAATGTTAAAATTATAGCTATCGAACTTTTTCAAAGATAGATCGACTATTTATTTGATAATAATAGAAACTCACGTTTATATTTACATATACTATATTTATTTGAATTTGAGTCAAATATGGACCATTCAAATGAACTAATATTAACAATATGGTGTATTCCATTTTGTCATATCAGTATGTTAAGGTCGAATCTTCTAAATCCCAATTGTGTAATGTTAAATTCATGATTATGGACTTTTCTCAACCATAAATTGACTTCATATCAATCAATGGTTGAAATTATAAGGGTAATATTTGCATTTGTAATATTTATTTCAATATTTTAACGTTTGATTTACTTTCTCTCAATTGTTTAATGTTAAAATTATGGCTCTCGATTTTTGTCAACCATAGATAGACTATTTATTTCATAAGAATAGAAATTGAGGTGTATATTTACATATACTATATTTATTTGAATTTGAGTCAAATATGTACCATTCAAATGACCTAATATTAACAATACGGTGTATTCAATTTTTTCATATCAGTATCTTAAAGTCGAATCTTCTAATTCTCAATTGTGTAATGTTAAATTCATGATTATGGACTTTTCTCAGCCATAAATTGACTTCATATCAATAAATGGTGGAAACATATAAGGTGCATATTTGCATTTGTATTATTTAATTCAATTTTTTAACCTTAGGTTTAATTTATCTCAATTGTTTAATGTTAAAATTATGGCTATCGAATTGTTTCAAAGATAGATCCACTATTTATTTGATAATAATAGAAACTAACGTTTATATTTACATATACTATATTAATTTGAATTTGAGTCACATATGGACCATTCAAATGAACTAATATTACAAATACGGTGTATTCAAATTTGTAATATTAGTATGTTAAGGCCCAATCTTCTAAATCCCAATTGTGTAATGTTAAATTCATGATTATAGACCTTTCTCAACCATAAATTGACTTCATATCAATCAATGGTTGAAACTTATAAGGGGCATATTTGCATTTGTATTATTTAATTTAAGTTTTTAACGTTAGATTTACTTTATCTCAATTGTTTAAAGTTAAAATTATGGATATCGATTTTTGTCAACCATAGATAGATTATTTATTTGATAATAATAGTAACTAACGTTTATATTTACATATACTATATTTATTTGAATTTGAGTCAAATATGGACCATTCACATGAACTAATATTAACAATACGGTGTATTCAATTTTGTCATATTAGTATGTTAAGGTCGAATCTTCTAAATCCCAATTCTGTAATGTTAAATTCATGATTATGGACTTTTCTCAACCATAAATTGACTTCATATCAATAAATGGTTGAGACATATAAGGTGCATATTTGCATTTGTAATATTTAATTTAATTTTTTAACCTTAGTTTTAATTTAACTCAATTATTTAATGTTAAAATTATAGCTATCGAATCTTTTCAAAGATAGATAGACTATTTATTTGATAATAATTGAAAGTAACGTTTATATTTACATATACTATATTTATTTGAATTTGAGTCAAATATGGACCATTCAAATGAACTAATATTAACAATACGGTGTATTCAATTTTGTCATATCAGTATCTTAAGGTCGAATCTTCTAATTCCCAATTGTGTAATGTTAAATTCATGATTATGGACTTTTCTCAACCATAAATTGACTTCATATCAATAAATGGTTGAAACATATAAGGTGCATATTTGCATTTGTATTATTTAATTCAAGTTTTTAACCTTAGGTTTAATTTAACTCAATTATTTAAAGTTAAAATTATAGCTATCGGACTTTTTCAAAGATAGATCGACTATTTATTTGATAATAATAGAAACTAAAGTTTATATTTATATATACTATATTTATTTGAATTTGAGTCACATATGGACCATTCAATTGAACTGATATTACAAATACGGTGTATTCAAATTTGTAATACTAGTATGTTAAGGTCCAATCTTCTAAATCCCAATTGTGTAATGTTAAATTCATGATTATAGACCTTTCTCAACCATAAATTGACTTCATATCAATCAATGGTTGAAACTTATAATGGGCATATTTGCATTTGTATTATTTAATTTAATTTTTTAACGTTAGATTTACTTTATCTCAATTGTTTAATGTTAAAATTATGGCTATCGATTTTTGTCAACCATAGATAGATTATTTATTTGATAATAATAGTAACTAACGTTTATATTTACATATACTATATTTATTTGAATTTGAGTCAAATATGGACCATTCAAATGAAATAATATTAACAATACTGTGTATTCAATTTTGTCATATTAGTATGTTAAGGTCGAATCTTTTAAATCCCAATTGTGTAATGTTAAATTCATGATTATGGACTTTTCTCAACCATAAATTGACTTCATATCAATAAATGGTTGAAACATATAAGGTGCATATTTGCATTTGTATTATTTAATTCAATTTTTTAACCTTCGATTTAATTTAACTCAATTATTTAATGTTAAAATTATGGCTATCGAATGTTTTCAAATATAGATCGACTATTTTTTTAATAATAATAGAAATTGAGGTGTATATTTACATATACTATATTTATTTGAATTTGAGTCAAATATGTACCATTCAAATGTACTAATATTAACAATACAGTGTATTCAATTTTGTCATATCAGTATGTTAAGGTCGAATCTTCTAATTCCCAATTGTCTAATGTTAAATTCATGATTATGGACTTTTCTCAACCATAAATTGACTTCATATCAATAAATGGTTGAAACATATAAGGTGCATATTTGCATTTGTATTATTTAATTCAATTTTTTAACCTTAGGTTTAATTTATCTCCATTATTTAATGTTAAAATTATGGCTATCGAATTGTTTCAAAGATAGATCGACTATTTATTTGATAATAATAGAAACTAACGTTTATATTTACATATACTATATTTATTTGAATTTGGGTCAAATATGGACCATTCAAATGAACTATTATTAACAATACAGTGTATTCAATTTTGTCATATTAGTATGTTAAGGTCGAATCTTCTAAATCCCAATTGTGTAATGTTAAATTCATGATTATAGACCTTTCTCAACCATAAATTGACTTCATATCAATCAATGGTTGAAACTTATAAGGGGCATATTTGCATTTGTATTATTTAATTTAATTTTTTAACGTTTGATTTACTTTATCTCAATTGTTTAATGTTAAAATTATGGCTATCGATTTTTGTCAACCATAGATAGATTATTTATTTGATAATAATAGTAACAAACGTTTATATTTACATATACTATATTTATTTGAATTTGAGTCAAATATGGACAATTCACATGAACTAATATTAACAATACGGTGTATTCAATTTTGTCATATTAGTATGTTAAGGTCGAATCTTCTAAATCCCAATTCTGTAATGTTAAATTCATGATTATGGACTTTTCTCAACCATAAATTGACTTCATATCAATAAATGGTTGAGACATATAAGGTGCATATTTGCATTTGTAATATTTAATTCAATTTTTTAACCTTAGTTTTAATTTAACTCAATTATTTAATGTTAAAATTATAGCTATCGAATCTTTTCAAAGATAGATAGACTATTTATTTGATAATAATTGAAAGTAACGTTTATATTTACATATACTATATTTATTTGAATTTGAGTCAAATATGGACCATTCAAATGAACTAATATTAACAATACGGTGTATTCAATTTTGTCATATCAGTATCTTAAGGTCGAATCTTCTAATTCCCAATTGTGTAATGTTAAATTCATGATTATGGACTTTTCTCAACCATAAATTGACTTCATATCAATAAATGGTTGAAACATATAAGGTGCATATTTGCATTTGTATTATTTAATTCAAGTTTTTAACCTTAGGTTTAATTTAACTCAATTATTTAAAGTTAAAATTATAGCTATCGGACTTTTTCAAAGATAGATCGACTATTTATTTGATAATAATAGAAACTAAAGTTTATATTTATATATACTATATTTATTTGAATTTGAGTCACATATGGACCATTCAATTGAATTGATATTACAAATACGGTGTATTCAAATTTGTAATACTAGTATGTTAAGGTCCAATCTTCTAAATCCCAATTGTGTAATGTTAAATTCATGATTATAGACCTTTCTCAACCATAAATTGACTTCATATCAATCAATGGTTGAAACTTATAAGGGGCATATTTGCATTTGTATTATTTAATTTAATTTTTTAACGTTAGATTTACTTTATCTCAATTGTTTAATGTTAAAATTATGGCTATCGATTTTTGTCAACCATAGATAGATTATTTATTTGATAATAATAGTAACTAACGTTTATATTTACATATACTATATTTATTTGAATTTAAGTCAAATATGGACCATTCAAATGAAATAATATTAACAATACTGTGTATTCAATTTTGTCATATTAGTATGTTAAGGTCGAATCTTTTAAATCCCAATTGTGTAATGTTAAATTCATGATTATGGACTTTTCTCAACCATAAATTGACTTCATATCAATGAATGGTTGAAACATATAAGGTGCATATTTGCATTTGTATTATTTAATTCAATTTTTTAACCTTCGATTTAATTTAACTCAATTATTTAATGTTAAAATTATGGCTATCGAATGTTTTCAAATATAGATCGACTATTTTTTTAATAATAATAGAAATTGAGGTGTATATTTACATATACTATATTTATTTGAATTTGAGTCAAATATGTACCATTCAAATGAACTAATATTAACAATACAGTGTATTCAATTTTGTCATATCAGTATGTTAAGGTCGAATCTTCTAATTCCCAATTGTCTAATGTTAAATTCATGATTATGGACTTTTCTCAACCATAAATTGACTTCATATCAATAAATGGTTGAAACATATAAGGTGCATATTTGCATTTGTATTATTTAATTCAATTTTTTAACCTTAGGTTTAATTTATCTCCATTATTTAATGTTAAAATTATGGCTATCGAATTGTTTCAAAGATAGATCGACTATTTATTTGATAATAATAGAAACTAACGTTTATATTTACATATACTATATTTATTTGAATTTGGGTCAAATATGGACCATTCAAATGAACTATTATTAACAATACGGTGTATTCAATTTTGTCATATTAGTATGTTAAGGTCGAATCTTCTAAATCCCAATTGTGTAATGTTAAATTCATGATTATAGACCTTTCTCAACCATAAATTGACTTCATATCAATCAATGGTTGAAACTTATAAGGGGCATATTTGCATTTGTATTATTTAATTTAATTTTTTAACGTTAGATTTACTTTATCTCAATTGTTTAATGTTAAAATTATGGATATCAATTTTTTATCAACCATAGATAGATTATTTATTTGATAATAATAGTAACAAACGTTTATATTTACATATACTATATTTATTTGAATTTGAGTCAAATATGGACAATTCACATGAACTAATATTAACAATACGGTGTATTCAATTTTGTCATATTAGTATGTTAAGGTCGAATCTTCTAAATCCCAATTCTGTAATGTTAAATTCATGATTATCGACTTTTCTCAACCATAAATTGACTTCATATCAATAAATGGTTGAAACATATAAGGTACATATTTGCATTTGTAATATTTAATTCAATTTTTTAACCTTAGTTTTAATTTAACTCAATTATTTAATGTTAAAATTATAGCTATCGAATCTTTTCAAAGATAGATAGACTATTTATTTGATAATAATAGAAAGTAACGTTTATATTTACATATACTATATTTATTTGAATTTGAGTCAAATATGGACCATTCAAATGAACTAATATTAACAATACGGTGTATTCAATTTTGTCATATCAGTATCTTAAGGTCGAATCTTCTAATTCCCAATTGTGTAATGTTAAATTCATGATTATGGACTTTTCTCAACCATAAATTGACTTCATATCAATAAATGGTTGAAACATATAAGGTGCATATTTGCATTTTTATTATTTAATTCAATTTTTTAACCTTAGGTTTAATTTAACTCAATTATTTAAAGTTAAAATTATAGCTATCGGACTTTTTCAAAGATAGATCGACTATTTATTTGATAATAATAGAAACTAAAGTTTATATTTACATATACTATATTTATTTGAATTTGAGTCACATATGGACCATTCAAATGAACTGATATTACAAATACGGTGTATTCAAATTTGTAATACTACTATGTTAAGGTCCAATCTTCTAAATCCCAATTGTGTAATGTTAAATTCATGATTATAGACCTTTCTCAACCATAAATTGACTTCATATCAATCAAAGGTTGAAACTTACAAGGGGCATATTTGCATTTGTATTATTTAATTTAAGTTTTTAACGTTAGATTTACTTTATCTCAATTGTTTAATGTTAAAATTATGGCTATCGATTTTTGTCAACCATAGATAGATTATTTATTTGATAATAATAGTAACTAACGTTTATATTTACATATACTATATTTATTTGAATTTGAGTCAAATATGGACCATTCAAATGAAATAATATTAACAATACTGTGTATTCAATTTTGTCATATTAGTATGTTAAGGTCGAATCTTTTAAATCGCAATTGTGTAATGTTAAATTTATGATTATGGACTTTTCTCAACCATAAATTGACTTCATATCAATAAATGGTTGAAACATATAAGGTGCATATTTGCATTTGTATTATTTAATTCAATTTTTTAACCTTCGGTTTAATTTATCACAATTATTTAATGTTAAAATTATGGCTATCGAATTTTTTCAAATATAGATCGACTATTTTTTTGATAATAATAGAAATTGAGGTGTATATTTAAATATACTATATTTATTTGAATTTGAGTCAAATATGTACCATTCAAATGAACTAATATTAACAATACAGTGTATTCAATTTTGTCATATCAGTATGTTAAGGTCGAATCTTCTAATTCCCAATTGTCTAATGTTAAATTCATGATTATGGACTTTTCTCAACCATAAATTGACTTCATATCAATAAATGGTTGAAACATATAAGGTGCATATTTGCATTTGTTTTATTTAATTCAATTTTTTAACCTTAGGTTTAATTTATCTCCATTATTTAATGTTAAAATTATGGCTATCGAATTGTTTCAAAGATAGATCGACTATTTATTTGATAATAATAGAAACTAACGTTTATATTTACATATACTATATTTATTTGAATTTGGGTCAAATATGGACCATTCAAATGAACTATTATTAACAATACGGTGTATTCAATTTTGTCATATTAGTATGTTAAGGTCGAATCTTCTAAATCCCAATTGTGTAATGTTAAATTCATGATTATAGACCTTTCTCAACCATAAATTGACTTCATATCAATCAATGGTTGAAACTTATAAGGGGCATATTTGCATTTGTATTATTTAATTTAATTTTTTAACGTTAGATTTACTTTATCTCAATTGTTTAATGTTAAAATTATGGATATCGATTTTTGTCAACCATAGATAGATTATTTATTTGATAATAATAGTAACAAACGTTTATATTTACATATACTATATTTATTTGAATTTGAGTCAAATATGGACCATTCACATGAACTAATATTAACAATACGGTGTATTCAATTTTGTCATATTAGTATGTTAAGGTCGAATCTTCTAAATCCCAATTCTGTAATGTTAAATTCATGATTATGGACTTTTCTCAACCATAAATTGACTTCATATCAATAAATGGTTGAAACATATAAGGTACATATTTGCATTTGTAATATTTAATTCAATTTTTTAACCTTAGTTTTAATTTAACTCAATTATTTAATGTTAAAATTATAGCTATCGAATCTTTTCAAAGATAGATAGACTATTTATTTGATAATAATAGAAAGTAACGTTTATATTTACATATACTATATTTATTTGAATTTGAGTCAAATATGGACCATTCAAATGAACTAATATTAACAATACGGTGTATTCAATTTTGTCATATCAGTATCTTAAGGTCGAATCTTCTAATTCCCAATTTTGTAATGTTAAATTCATGATTATGGACTTTTCTCAACCATAAATTGACTTCATATCAATAAATGGTTGAAACATATAAGGTGCATATTTGCATTTTTATTATTTAATTCAATTTTTTAACCTTAGGTTTAATTTAACTCAATTATTTAAAGTTAAAATTATAGCTATCGGACTTTTTCAAAGATAGATCGACTATTTATTTGATAATAATAGAAACTAAAGTTTATATTTACATATACTATATTTATTTGAATTTGAGTCACATATGGACCATTCAAATGAACTGATATTACAAATACGGTGTATTCAAATTTGTAATACTACTATGTTAAGGTCCAATCTTCTAAATCCCAATTGTGTAATGTTAAATTCATGATTATAGACCTTTCTCAACCAAAAATTGACTTCATATCAATCAATGGTTGAAACTTACAAGGGGCATATTTGCATTTGTATTATTTAATTTAATTTTTTAACGTTAGATTTACTTTATCTCAATTGTTTAATGTTAAAATTATGGCTATCGATTTTTGTCAACCATAGATAGATTATTTATTTGATAATAATAGTAACTAACGTTTATATTTACATATACTATATTTATTTGAATTTGAGTCAAATATGGACCATTCAAATGAAATAATATTAACAATACTGTGTATTCAATTTTGTCATATTAGTATGTTAAGGTCGAATCTTTTAAATCGCAATTGTGTAATGTTAAATTTATGATTATGGACTTTTCTCAACCATAAATTGACTTCATATCAATAAATGGTTGAAACATATAAGGTGCATATTTGCATTTGTATTATTTAATTCAATTTATTAACCTTCGGTTTAATTTATCACAATTATTTAATGTTAAAATTATGGCTATCGAATTTTTTCAAATATAGATCGACTATTTTTTTGATAATAATAGAAATTGAGGTGTATATTTACATATACTATATTTATTTGAATTTGAGTCAAATATGTACCATTCAAATGAACTAATATTAACAATACAGTGTATTCAATTTTGTCATATCAGTATGTTAAGGTCGAATCTTCTAATTCCCAATTGTCTAATGTTAAATTCATGATTATGGACTTTTCTCAACCATAAATTGACTTCATATCAATAAATGGTTGAAACATATAAGGTGCATATTTGCATTTGTATTATTTAATTCAATTTTTTAACCTTAGCTTTAATTTATCTCCATTATTTAATGTTAAAATTATGGCTATCGAATTGTTTCAAAGATAGATCGACTCTTTATTTGATAATAATAGAAACTAACGTTTATATTTACATATACTATATTTATTTGAATTTGGGTCAAATATGGACCATTCAAATGAACTAATATTAACAATACGGTGTATTCAATTTTGTCATATCAGTATCTTAAGGTCGAATCTTCTAATTCCCAATTGTGTAATGTTAAATTCATGATTATGGACTTTTCTCAACCATAAATTGACTTCATATCAATAAATGGTTGAAACATATAAGGTGCATATTTGCATTTGTATTATTTAATTCAAGTTTTTAACCTTAAGTTTAATTTAACTCAATTATTTAAAGTTAAAATTATAGCTATCGGACTTTTTCAAAGATAGATCGACTATTTATTTGATAATAATAGAAACTAAAGTTTATATTTATATATACTATATTTATTTGAATTTGAGTCACATATGGACCATTCAATTGAACTGATATTACAAATACGGTGTATTCAAATTTGTAATACTAGTATGTTAAGGTCCAATCTTCTAAATCCCAATTGTGTAATGTTAAATTCATGATTATAGACCTTTCTCAACCATAAATTGACTTCATATCAATCAATGGTTGAAACTTATAAGGGGCATATTTGCATTTGTATTATTTAATTTAATTTTTTAACGTTAGATTTACTTTATCTCAATTGTTTAAAGTTAAAATTATGGATATCGATTTTTGTCAACCATAGATAGATTATTTATTTGATAATAATAGTAACTAACGTTTATATTTACATATACTATATTTATTTGAATTTGAGTCAAATATGGACCATTCACATGAACTAATATTAACAATACGGTGTATTCAATTTTGTCATATTAGTATGTTAAGGTCGAATCTTCTAAATCCCAATTCTGTAATGTTAAATTCATGATTATGGACTTTTCTCAACCATAAATTGACTTCATATCAATAAATGGTTGAGACATATAAGGTGCATATTTGCATTTGTAATATTTAATTCAATTTTTTAACCTTAGTTTTAATTTAACTCAATTATTTAATGTTAAAATTATAGCTATCGAATCTTTTCAAAGATAGATAGACTATTTATTTGATAATAATTGAAAGTAACGTTTATATTTACATATACTATATTTATTTGAATTTGAGTCAAATATGGACCATTCAAATGAACTAATATTAACAATACGGTGTATTCAATTTTGTCATATCAGTATCTTAAGGTCGAATCTTCTAATTCCCAATTGTGTAATGTTAAATTCATGATTATGGACTTTTCTCAACCATAAATTGACTTCATATCAATAAATGGTTGAAACATATAAGGTGCATATTTGTATTTTTATTATTTAATTCAATTTTTTAACCTTAGGTTTAATTTAACTCAATTATTTAAAGTTAAAATTATAGCTATCGGACTTTTTCAAAGATAGATCGACTATTTATTTGATAATAATAGAAACTAAAGTTTATATTTACATATACTATATTTATTTGAATTTGAGTCACATATGGACCATTCAAATGAACTGATATTACAAATACGGTGTATTCAAATTTGTAATACTACTATGTTAAGGTCCAATCTTCTAAATCCCAATTGTGTAATGTTAAATTCATGATTATAGACCTTTCTCAACCATAAATTGACTTCATATCAATCAATGGTTGAAACTTACAAGGGGCATATTTGCATTTGTATTATTTAATTTAATTTTTTAACGTTAGATTTACTTTATCTCAATTGTTTAATGTTAAAATTATGGCTATCGATTTTTGTCAACCATAGATAGATTATTTATTTGATAATAATAGTAACTAACGTTTATATTTACATATACTATATTTATTTGAATTTGAGTCAAATATGGACCATTCAAATGAAATAATATTAACAATACTGTGTATTCAATTTTGTCATATTAGTATGTTAAGGTCGAATCTTTTAAATCGCAATTGTGTAATGTTAAATTTATGATTATGGACTTTTCTCAACCATAAATTGACTTCATATCAATAAATGGTTGAAACATATAAGGTGCATATTTGCATTTGTATTATTTAATTCAATTTTTTAACCTTCGGTTTAATTTATCACAATTATTTAATGTTAAAATTATGGCTATCGAATTTTTTCAAATATAGATCGACTATTTTTTTGATAATAATAGAAATTGAGGTGTATATTTAAATATACTATATTTATTTGAATTTGAGTCAAATATGTACCATTCAAATGAACTAATATTAACAATACAGTGTATTCAATTTTGTCATATCAGTATGTTAAGGTCGAATCTTCTAATTCCCAATTGTCTAATGTTAAATTCATGATTATGGACTTTTCTCAACCATAAATTGACTTCATATCAATAAATGGTTGAAACATATAAGGTGCATATTTGCATTTGTTTTATTTAATTCAATTTTTTAACCTTAGGTTTAATTTATCTCCATTATTTAATGTTAAAATTATGGCTATCGAATTGTTTCAAAGATAGATCGACTATTTATTTGATAATAATAGAAACTAACGTTTATATTTACATATACTATATTTATTTGAATTTGGGTCAAATATGGACCATTCAAATGAACTATTATTAACAATACGGTGTATTCAATTTTGTCATATTAGTATGTTAAGGTCGAATCTTCTAAATCCCAATTGTGTAATGTTAAATTCATGATTATAGACCTTTCTCAACCATAAATTGACTTCATATCAATCAATGGTTGAAACTTATAAGGGGCATATTTGCATTTGTATTATTTAATTTAATTTTTTAACGTTAGATTTACTTTATCTCAATTGTTTAATGTTAAAATTATGGATATCGATTTTTGTCAACCATAGATAGATTATTTATTTGATAATAATAGTAACAAACGTTTATATTTACATATACTATATTTATTTGAATTTGAGTCAAATATGGACCATTCACATGAACTAATATTAACAATACGGTGTATTCAATTTTGTCATATTAGTATGTTAAGGTCGAATCTTCTAAATCCCAATTCTGTAATGTTAAATTCATGATTATGGACTTTTCTCAACCATAAATTGACTTCATATCAATAAATGGTTGAAACATATAAGGTACATATTTGCATTTGTAATATTTAATTCAATTTTTTAACCTTAGTTTTAATTTAACTCAATTATTTAATGTTAAAATTATAGCTATCGAATCTTTTCAAAGATAGATAGACTATTTATTTGATAATAATAGAAAGTAACGTTTATATTTACATATACTATATTTATTTGAATTTGAGTCAAATATGGACCATTCAAATGAACTAATATTAACAATACGGTGTATTCAATTTTGTCATATCAGTATCTTAAGGTCGAATCTTCTAATTCCCAATTGTGTAATGTTAAATTCATGATTATGGACTTTTCTCAACCATAAATTGACTTCATATCAATAAATGGTTGAAACATATAAGGTGCATATTTGCATTTTTATTATTTAATTCAATTTTTTAACCTTAGGTTTAATTTAACTCAATTATTTAAAGTTAAAATTATAGCTATCGGACTTTTTCAAAGATAGATCGACTATTTATTTGATAATAATAGAAACTAAAGTTTATATTTACATATACTATATTTATTTGAATTTGAGTCACATATGGACCATTCAAATGAACTGATATTACAAATACGGTGTATTCAAATTTGTAATACTACTATGTTAAGGTCCAATCTTCTAAATCCCAATTGTGTAATGTTAAATTCATGATTATAGACCTTTCTCAACCAAAAATTGACTTCATATCAATCAATGGTTGAAACTTACAAGGGGCATATTTGCATTTGTATTATTTAATTTAATTTTTTAACGTTAGATTTACTTTATCTCAATTGTTTAATGTTAAAATTATGGCTATCGATTTTTGTCAACCATAGATAGATTATTTATTTGATAATAATAGTAACTAACGTTTATATTTACATATACTATATTTATTTGAATTTGAGTCAAATATGGACCATTCAAATGAAATAATATTAACAATACTGTGTATTCAATTTTGTCATATTAGTATGTTAAGGTCGAATCTTTTAAATCGCAATTGTGTAATGTTAAATTTATGATTATGGACTTTTCTCAACCATAAATTGACTTCATATCAATAAATGGTTGAAACATATAAGGTGCATATTTGCATTTGTATTATTTAATTCAATTTATTAACCTTCGGTTTAATTTATCACAATTATTTAATGTTAAAATTATGGCTATCGAATTTTTTCAAATATAGATCGACTATTTTTTTGATAATAATAGAAATTGAGGTGTATATTTACATATACTATATTTATTTGAATTTGAGTCAAATATGTACCATTCAAATGAACTAATATTAACAATACAGTGTATTCAATTTTGTCATATCAGTATGTTAAGGTCGAATCTTCTAATTCCCAATTGTCTAATGTTAAATTCATGATTATGGACTTTTCTCAACCATAAATTGACTTCATATCAATAAATGGTTGAAACATATAAGGTGCATATTTGCATTTGTATTATTTAATTCAATTTTTTAACCTTAGCTTTAATTTATCTCCATTATTTAATGTTAAAATTATGGCTATCGAATTGTTTCAAAGATAGATCGACTCTTTATTTGATAATAATAGAAACTAACGTTTATATTTACATATACTATATTTATTTGAATTTGGGTCAAATATGGACCATTCAAATGAACTAATATTAACAATACGGTGTATTCAATTTTGTCATATCAGTATCTTAAGGTCGAATCTTCTAATTCCCAATTGTGTAATGTTAAATTCATGATTATGGACTTTTCTCAACCATAAATTGACTTCATATCAATAAATGGTTGAAACATATAAGGTGCATATTTGCATTTGTATTATTTAATTCAAGTTTTTAACCTTAGGTTTAATTTAACTCAATTATTTAAAGTTAAAATTATAGCTATCGGACTTTTTCAAAGATAGATCGACTATTTATTTGATAATAATAGAAACTAAAGTTTATATTTATATATACTATATTTATTTGAATTTGAGTCACATATGGACCATTCAATTGAACTGATATTACAAATACGGTGTATTCAAATTTGTAATACTAGTATGTTAAGGTCCAATCTTCTAAATCCCAATTGTGTAATGTTAAATTCATGATTATAGACCTTTCTCAACCATAAATTGACTTCATATCAATCAATGGTTGAAACTTATAAGGGGCATATTTGCATTTGTATTATTTAATTTAATTTTTTAACGTTAGATTTACTTTATCTCAATTGTTTAAAGTTAAAATTATGGATATCGATTTTTGTCAACCATAGATAGATTATTTATTTGATAATAATAGTAACTAACGTTTATATTTACATATACTATATTTATTTGAATTTGAGTCAAATATGGACCATTCACATGAACTAATATTAACAATACGGTGTATTCAATTTTGTCATATTAGTATGTGATGAACGAAAACCGGCATCGCCGATTCCCGCAAATACTTTGGTTTTAATATTTATAAAACTCTCGCAAGTGCACGAATCATTTCGTAGAAAATGATAAGTATACTCCCAAGGTCGATCTAAGGAAGGAATGTATGTGGTTTTTAACTTATTATTCAATCTTTTAAAAACGAAATTAAATCCTAAACATCCTGTCACGATAGTTTGGTTTTTGTGTTCCTAATCTAATAACATAAAATAAACATATATACAGATTAATTAAATATAGTCTAATAACATAAAAATAAACATAGATACAAATTCAATAAATAATTATCTAAAAATAAACATATATACGGATTCAATAAATATTCATGCAAATTTTTATCATTTATATTAGCGGAGTATTTATGGATATAATAACTAAATTAATTATGCTTGCTCATATTAACTAGGTTATTAAAGATATAAATTGATATTTTATTGATTCTCTCTTTTTTATATAAATACCACCTTTGGTGGGGTTAGATATTCTTTGTTAACTAAACAAATCAATTAACACCTATGGGTGGGGTTGATAACTAATATGCTTAATTAAATTAATTCCTTTTTCTAAGAGATTGAAAATGAACCATTTAAATGCCACCTTTGGTGGGGTTAGACAATTTAAACATTATTCAAGGTGTCCAAATTAAACTTAAGAATTTAATTATCCGAGTACTAACTTTCAAGTTTTAAAACCACTATTGAAAACATGTTGTCAATACATTTTCACGTAATAATTCTTATAAAAACTTTTGAAATAGAGTTTCACTCTAACTACCGGGCGATTGTACCAACAAATAAAAGAGCACTACTCTAAATTAGACCGGATAACTAAACCTTAAAATCTAATTTTCGGGTTTAAGTTTGTAATGAAAAATAATATATTTCTCCCTAACATTCTTAATATAAAATCTTGAATAAAAACAAAATCAATTCATTTTAGAAATTTTCACCTATTTAATATTTCGCAAGCATAACAACGTCGTTATTACATCATTTTTACTAAACAGCTAGCATAGTTAAATTTAACCACAGACAAGTTGAATATAACATGTAAGAATAAAGCATAAAAATAACTGTAAAGAAAATAAAATCCTTACAGAACTTCGACGCTATTCCCGTTGCTAGAAAACCTCCGAGCGGAATTTGCACTTCCATATATTGAATCAAAAATCTAAATTATTACAAAAACATTACAAGTTCCTCTCAAAAAGAGAAGAACACTAAACCTAAGAGAATTGAACTAAAAACTAAGAGAAAAACTAAGAAAAGCTTAGAAACTTAGAAAGAAAACTAAGAGAAACTAAAAACTAAGAAATGAGAGAAAGAAAGAAGAGAGAAGTGAGTTTTGAAGGTGTGATTTGAAGTGAATGGAAGGGGGGTATTTATAGGTGAGGATGGAGAGAAAAAATGAGTAAAAAAATGTTAAAAAAAATATTAAAAAATGTAAAAACGCGTATTGGACTTGCTGATGTCATCAATGACGTCAGCATGACGTCACAGGGGCGGCTGCACGTGAAAAATGGGGCGAAAACGCGTTGGGCGCGCGGATGGGCGGCTGCTGGGCGCTGCGCGCGCGCGCTGGGGCTGTCGCTGCGCGCAGCTCGGCGCGCGTGAACAGTGCCAGCGCGCTGCGTTGCGCGCAGCTGGGCATGCCAGCGCGCGCGGGCGCGCGCGGGATGGGGCGCTGGGGCGCGCTGGGGCGCGCGCGGCTGGGCGCTGGGGCGCGCGCGGCTGGGCGCTGGGGCGCTGGGCTGCGCGCACGGCCGGGCTGCGACGCGCGATTTCCGTCTTTTTGACATTTTTGACCTTTTCGACCCATTTCGTCCGATTTTTCCATGTTTGTTGACCTTTTCTCACTTATTTATTGATATATTTGTGATGTATTGCTTCAAATATTCCTCTTTAAGTCTTTACATTGCGTTTTTAAGCCAAAATACCTGAAAAACAATAAAAATACCCGTGATTCCGAAAAAGACAAATTTATATAAATATATGATAAAACATATAAATATATGTATTTTTAATCAATTAAGGTACATAAAATCATGGTTATTTTAGTGCTTTTTTGAGCACTCATCACAACCCCCAACCAGCTTCTTGCTAGTCTCTTAGCAAGAGAAGCGATAAAAGCTAAAAATTAAACTATCCTAAATCACTTTCGTGGATTGAAACGGTTGCATTTAGCCTATGCAACAAGCCGTTAAACCCCTAGGTTGCCCTAGTGGACGAGTTTGAGTCTCGTGAGGGTTTTCAGTAATGATACCCACAAACATTGAACTAAATGTAAAGATAAAAACAATCAAATCAAAAATTAAAATTACAACACAATCAAAAATTAATTTAAGAGTAAAAGAACACAACATATCACAAAAATATCTCATACTTTTTAATGTCTTTTAAGATCATAATTGAAATCTCAAGCATAAGTTATTTTAATCTCTTTAAACAATCATGATTTTATTATAATAATTAGTCGAAAATCATTTTCATATTTCATTTCAAAAATGTATCAATTTAATTTTACCCAATTTCAGTGTCATGAATCAGTATTCGCTTCGACTCTATTCCTCACAAGTCAATACTCTCAAAGCACTGAATCCTATGGGTTCAAACACTCATACTAATTTATATGCGAAAGAGTTGATGTATAGAAATGAACTAATATGTTCGCATATGTATAAAGAATAAAGGCTCAAAGTGTTATTTTAACATTGATCTCATGAAAGGAATCGAATGTATAAATTATAAAGATATCATATACAAAAATTATTTTCATGCATAAATCAAACTCATTAAGAAAGAATTTCAAGATATATGCTTTAACAAATGAAGAAATTGCAATGACTTTTTAGGGAATTACTTCCTATATCTTTCTTTTGTAATTAGCCTTTACTCACAACTTTGTAGGCAATGTGGGTCATAGTATGTAGATGATACTATTTTTTTATCTCTCTATTTTTTTTTTTTTTTTTTTTTTTTTTTTTTTTTTTTTTTTTTTTACTAGAGAGTCAACCCATGTACAGATTGTACATTTTTTTGGATTTTGGTGAGTGGTTAATTTTTTTGGCTTTTCTGTTTGATCTTGGTTTAGGTAACCCCAGATATGTCTTTTTGTTTTTGTAACAGTCATGCATAAATGAGATATAAGCATATACTATCAATTTCTACTCAAATCATTTAATCTAAGCAAAAATAATAATCAAAAATATATGATACTCTATTAAGATGAGAAAAAAAAATTCATACATTCAATGCTAATACCTATAGAGATCATCTAAACTTTTTGAATAAATAAGAAATGTGTTTGGAGTAGAAAAAATATATATTTCACTCTGAATAAAAGAAATTAGGCTCAAATTATATCTCACAAGGGTAGTCTCCACTAAAAAAAATTCATAAACACCGATTTTGGGTTTAATATAATTTCCACATTTTATCAAGAAATACTAGTTATGACAAAAACTAACTAATTATCAAAAATAATTACAAAATATTTCATGATATGTTTTCAAAAATTAATCTAACAGTACCAAAGACTTTAACTATTTACTTAAATTTGATTTAAAGATATGATACATTTTTGTGATAATTTTTTTTTTTATATATAGCATGGTAACTTTCCACCACCCCCAACCTAGAACTTACATTGTCCTCAATGTAACAACTGCAAATTAAAGATAAAGAGAAAAGAGGAGAAAGATTACCTATTTCTTGAGAATGTGTAAGTAGTAATGAAGAAATGCAGGTGCATCCATCATATTCATCATTAAAGTGTATACAGACAGATCGCTGTGAACTTCTAACATCTCAACAAATATTTTAGTTTTAACAATTTTAAAAATTATTCACATACAAGTAAACTAAAATAAACAATAAAATTAAGTAAATAAAACAAATAACAAAAAAAATTACCTAACATGATGGGTTGCCTCCCATCCAACGCTTAGTTTAACGTCTTAGCAAGACGTATCTTTTTGGTGCTAAGGGTTACTCAGCCAAATGCAATCCATTTCAGCAATGTTGTTTGGTTCTTCCACATAAGGCTTGACACGATG
This sequence comes from Hippophae tibetana, assembly GCA_037013495.1. Classification (NCBI taxonomy): domain Eukaryota; kingdom Viridiplantae; phylum Streptophyta; class Magnoliopsida; order Rosales; family Elaeagnaceae; genus Hippophae; species Hippophae tibetana. The sequence goes on along the minus strand of CM072805.1, from coordinate 10,545,134 downwards.
GCCATTAACTTTGAACGTTTTTTGTGTCTTGGAGTCCAATAGTTCTACTACTCCATGTTCAGATACCTGAACTATTTTGAATGGTCCATCCCATCTTGATCTTAGCTTTCCTGGAAACAATCTCAAACGAGAGTTAAATAAAAGAACTTTCATTCCAGGGTGAAGAGTCTTAGGAACTAGCCTCTTGTCATGATAGCGCTTAGTACGCTCCTTGTATAATTTGGCATTCTCATAGGCTTCATTCCTAATTTCTTCCAACTCATGAAGCTGGAGTACTCGTTTTTCACCTGCTTTATCTAAATCCATGTTTAGCTCTTTAATTGCCCAATAAGCCTTGTGTTCAAGTTCAACTGGAAGGTGGCACGCTTTCCCAAAGATTAACCGGTAAGGGCTCATCCCAATAGGTGTTTTGTAAGCGGTGCGGTATGCCCATAAGGCATCATTTAACTTAAATGCCCAATCCTTCCTTGAAGGACGCACAGTGCGTTCCAGTATTCCCTTGATTTGCCTATTACTTACTTCCACTAATCCGGAAGTTTGAGGATGATATGGAGTAGCTACCTTATGTGTGATGTTGTACTTGTTTAGTACTCCATCAAAGAGTTTGTTACAAAAATGGCTACCTCCATCACTTATTATAGCTCTAGGCGTTCCGAACCTACTGAATATGAAATCTTTCAAGAATTTCACAACAACATTAGCATCATTGGTTTTGGTGGGGATAGCTTCTACCCACTTGGACACATAATCCACAGCAACCAAAATGTATTGAAAACCATTAGATGGGGGAAAAGGACCCATAAAGTCAATCCCCCATACGTCAAAGAGTTCAACAACTAAATTAGATGTCAAAGGCATTTCATCTCTTTTGCTTATGTTTCCTGTTCTTTGACATCTATCACATTGTGCACAAAACATATGAGCATCTTTAAAAAGAGTGGGCCAAAAGAATCCAGACTGTAATATCTTACGGGCTGTCTTTTCTCCTCCAAAATGACCCCCACAATGAAGTTCATGACAAAAAGTCAGAATGCTCTTATGTTCTTCTTCAGGTACACATCTCCGGATGACTTGATCTTGACCAATCTTGTATAAATAAGGGTCATCCCAGAAATAGTCCTTAATAGTTTTAAAAAACCTTTTCTTCTCCTGATATGAAGTGTTAGGTCGCAAAACACCAGTGGCAAGATAGTTTACAATATCAGCGTACCATGGGTTCGGACCTATGAAAAATAACTGTTCATCAGGAAAGGTTTCAACTATATCGTCATTACTCTCATCTTTAAGAGAATTAAAGTCAGAAATCAACCTAGACAAATGGTCAGCTACTAAGTTTTCACTGCCTTTCTTATCCTTGATTTCTAGGTCAAATTCTTGTAAGAGTAAGACCCACCTGATTAACCTTGGCTTGGCATTTGGTTTACTTAATAGGTATCTTAAAGCAGCATGATCAGAATGCACAATCACTTTAGATCCTACTAAATAAGACCGAAATTTGTCTAAAGAGAATACTATAGCCAAGAATTCCTTTTCAGTGGTGGTGTAATTCATCTGGGCATCATTGAGTGTTTTGCTAGCATAGTAGATGACATGTAAACGCTTTTCCACTCTTTGTCCCAGGACTGCTCCTATTGCATAATCAGAAGCGTCACACATTATTTCAAAGGGTAAAGACCAGTTTGGTGCCATTATAACAGGGGTAGATGTGAGTTTATCTTTCAAGGTATTAAAGGAGGTAAGGCAGTCATTGTTGAAATCAAAATCAGCATCTTTGGATAGCAAGTTACATAATGGACGACTTATTTTAGAGAAATCTTTAATAAATCGTCTGTAGAATCCTGCATGTCCCAAGAAGCTTCTTATCCCCTTCACAGATGTAGGGGGAGGTAGTTTGGATATCAATTCAACTTTTGCCTTATCAACTTCAATACCCTTGTTTGAAATTATATGTCCTAAAACTATCCCTTGTTGAACCATAAAATGACTTTTCTCCCAACTAAGGGTTAGATTGCATTCAATGCATCTTTCTAAAACCAAAGTCAATTTATGTAAGCAATCATCAAATGAGTTCCCAAAGACAGAGAAATCGTCCATGAAAATCTCAATGAATTTTTCCACCATGTCCGAGAAAATGGATATCATGCATCTCTGGAACGTGGCAGGGGCATTGCATAACCCAAATGGCATTCTGCGAAAAGCAAATGTCCCAAAAGGACATGTAAATGTGGTCTTTTCCTGATCTTCTGGTGCTATGGGTACTTGATAATATCCAGACAGTCCATCCAAAAAACAGTAAAATTCGTGCCCAGCTAATCTTTCCAACATTTGATCAATGAATGGAAGAGGAAAGTGATCCTTTTTCGTATATAAATTTAGTTTCCTAAAATCTATACACATTCTCCATCCAGTGATTATTCTAGTGGGCACTAATTCACTTTTGTCATTCTTAACAACTGTTATCCCAGATTTCTTTGGTACCACATGCACTGGACTAACCCACTTACTATCTGCAATAGGGTAGATAATCCCTTCTTCTAATAATTTAAGAATTTCCTTCTTAACTACCTCTTGCATGTTTGGGTTTAGTCTTCTTTGGGCCTCTCGTACAGGTTTAGCACCGTCCTCCAAGTTGATCTTGTGCATACACATTGTTGGACTAATGCCTCTTATATCCCCTATACTCCAACCTATAGATTTCTTAAACTGTTTAAGCACTTTGATGAGTTCCTTTTCTTGTGGTTTGGTCAAGGTTGAAGAAATTATCACTGGATAAGTTTCCCCTTCTCCCAAAAACACATATTTTAAGTGCTCAGGTAAGTCTTTGAGTTCAAGTTCAGGTGGATTGGCCTGTTTAATAGATGAAGAACTGGGTAGATTTAAAAGTGTACTAGATTTTGTCATCACTTCATTATTGTCTAGTTGTTCAAGGTACCCCTTTATTTCCTCATCTACATCTTCTTCAACCTTTTCAAGTGTAAGAACGGTTTCAAGCTTGTCTTCTATTCTGGTTCGGAAAAAGGTGTTTTGGACAAGATTATCCAAAGGATCAACATCGAATATTTCATCGATGGCAGAAATAGAAGGGAAAGGTGAAGAATCAAAAACTTTAAAATGAACAGTCTCTCCTAAGACTGTCATTGTCAATTTTCCATCTTGGACATCAATAATAGTTTTAGTAGTTGCCATAAATGGTCTACCAAGCAATATTGTGTGCTCTCTGTCCAATGCTGGATTTTCTTGCATATCCAGAACCACAAAGTCAACAGGTATTATCAGTTTGTCTACCTGTACCAAAACATCCTCAACTATTCCCTCTGGATATTTAAGAGATCTATCTGCAAGTTGAAGGGACATAGTTGTGGGTTTTAAATCCCCTAGATTGAGTTGTAAGAATATAGAGTAGGGCATCAAATTTATACTAGCACCTAAATCAAGCATTGCTTTAGCAACCTTCTTATCCCCCATAGTTATGTTTATAATAAAACTTCCAGGGTCTTTCAACTTAGGGGGTAGTTTGTGCTGAAGTACAGCGCTAGAAATTTCTGATACTACTACTCGTTCATTCTGTTCATACCTCCTTTTCTTAGTGTTCAATTCTTTGAAAAACTTGGCATATGAGGGCACATTCATGATCACTTCTAATAGTGGTAAATTGATATTTACTTTAGAGAGCATATTAAAAAGATCATTGAATTGCTTATCTTGTTTGGATTCTTTCAACCGGTGGGGAAAAGGTACTTGTATCTGGTGTGGTTCTGTTGTCTTTTGAATTTTGGGGGTGTCAGATGACCCCCCAATGAGTTTTTCAGAAGGCTTGTTAAGTTTAACACTTGTCTCTCCTTTTTGCGAGATTAGAATATCGCCTTCTTTGTTACCGGAACTACAAGGTAGATTGTTAGAGATTTCAGGTAAACTGGTATTGACTACCTTACCACTTCGAAGGGTTCTAACATCCTTTGCTTGTTCTGGTTGACTGGGCAACTTTCCTGGTTCTTTCTTTTGCATTTGTTCAGCCAGTTGCCCAACTTTAGATTCAATCCTTTTAACCGAAGCCTCCATGGTGTTCAACCTTTGATTAGTCATCAATTGGTTGTCACGACTAACTTGAATAAAAGCATTCAAGCTATCTTCTAAGGTTGGCTTAAAAGATTGGCTTGGTGGGTAAGGGTGGTTGTTATCTGACCTTAGTGTTGGATATTGGGTGTAGGCTAGGTGATTATAGGTGTTTGGATGATATCTTTGAAAAGATTGAACTTCCTCTATGGCATCGACACTAGAATCACAAGTATTTGAACAATTATGAGTACCATGCCCAATTGAACAACACACTTCACATACCTCTTGATTTGAAATTTGGTGAGAAGTGAGGAATTTCACTTGTTTAGTCAATTCAGCAAGTTGCAAGGTTATCTCATTATCAGAGCCGACTTCATTGACCTTTGCTTTCCTTCTACCACCTCTTTGTTGGGAATTAGAACCCAACAGCTCATAAAGATTATAGGTTTCCTCTGCGGTCTTTTCTCCTACAGCACCTCCAGCAGCATTATCAACCATGTATTGACTCTGTAGTGTCAATCCATCATAAAAGAATTGGTTTTGTAGCTGTAAGGGAAAGCTATGATTTTGACATTGAATGAAAAGGAGTTTGAATCGTTCCCAAGCTTCATGAAAGGGCTCTTCATTCATTTGAGAAAATGTTGCTATCTTTGTTCTTAGATCAACAGTCTTTTGATGGGAATAGAACCTACCCATAAAAATTTCATAGACTGCCTCCCAAGTTTTAAGAGAACCTGACTGTAGAGTAATGAACCATGACCAAGCTTTATCTTTGAGAGTGTAAGGAAAACACCTCATCCTAAGTTGATCTTCATTAATTGCATGTAGTGGAAAGGTTTGGACAATAGCATAGAATTCTCGAATGAAATGCAAAGGGTCTTCATTAGGGATACCGTAAAAGGAAGGCAACAAAGAATAATGAATCTTTTTCAATTCATAATTCCTTGCAGCCTCTTGTAATTGGATACCGGAAGTTACATTGCCAATGATTGGCATTGTATATTCTTTCATCTTTTTCCGCCTATCTTCAGCATCTCCCATGGTTGTTTGTAGTTGAAAATGATCCTCCTCCTATTGTGTATCAACATTTTGCTTTTAGTAGATATCTCTAAGAAATATGTATAACTTGATAAAACGTAAAAGCAAAAAGTGCAAGGAACCTAATATATATATATATATATATATATATATATATTTTTTTTTTTTTTTTTTTTTTTTTTAAATTTAAGCGAATGGACATAATTTTTGAAACAAACGAATTTTATTTCATCTGAATTTTTATTACACGCAAACTAAAACAAAGGAAAATACAATAATGGGTGACCTCCCATACAGGACTAAAATTTAGCGTCTTCTAGTAAGACGTTGCTTGGAGATTGCAGAATGAAAAACTCAATGTCTCCTCTTCATTGAATTAGTCTTTGCCTTTTTGCAAATGTTCAACTAACTGTTCAACTTGAACTTCCACCTTTTTGATAGAAGCTTCCACAGAGTCCAACCGTTGATTGGTTTTAGATTGATTATCCCTACAGACTTGAATAAAAGAATTCAAGTTGTCCTCCAGGGTTGGTTTATTGGGAATGCTTCTTGGAATAGGTGGGTGGAATTGCTGACCTGCCTGGTTTGAGCCTTGAGTGAAAGGAGGGTTGTTTTGCCTCCAAGAGAAATTTGGATGACTTCTCCACCCAGGATTATAGGTATTTGAGTTGGGATCAAACCTTGGTCTCTGTTGATATGCTCCCAACACATTGACCTGTTCAGGTCCAGTTGTTTCTCCTTGATATGGACAGGCTTCAGTACCATGTCCCATGTTGCTATACAAACCATATTGATCATTATTGGTGTTGGTTTGTGTAGCGAGAAGGGCAACTTGCTTAGTCAGTTGAACAAGTTGTTGTTGAACTTCATTACTGGAGTCGATTTCATGAACTCCAGCTTTTCTCACTCGGGAGCTTTTCTGTTGGGAATTAGCACCCAACATCTCAAAGAGGTTATACGTCTCTGAGGCAGTCTTTTCTCCTATTGCTCCTCCTGCAGCGTTGTCGACAATGAACTGACATTGTTGTGTAAGTCCATCGTAAAAGAATTGGTTCTGCAACTGCAGGGGAAAGCTATGATGGGGACACTGAGTGAGAAACATCTTGAACCTATCCCAAGCTTCATGGAATGGTTCTCCATCCATCTGAGAGAAAGTAGCAATCTTTCCTCTCAACTCTGATGTTTTTTGATGGGAATAGAATTTTCCCATGAATTTGTTGTAAATGTTACCCCATGTCATCAGAGAGCCTGGGGGAAGTGACATCAACCAAGCTTTGGCCTTATCCTTTAGAGTGTAGGGAAAACATCTCATCCTAAGTTGATCCTCGTTTAGAATACCGAGGGGGAATGTTTGGACCGTAGCATAGAAATCTCTCATAAAGGAAAGAGAATCTTCATTAGGTAACCCATAAAAGGAAGGAAGCATAGAAAAATGAATATTTTTAAGGTCGTAATTCCGAGCAGCCTCCCCCAACTGGATAGCGGCAGTTGCCGTGCCTATTACCGGTCTTGCAAACTCTTTCATTGTGGTTTCCCTAATATGTTGGTTTTCCTCCATTTCTTTTGGTTCTAGTAAAGGATTAAGACTTGGTTCTATGTTTGGCTCAAAAACAGGTTGATGGGTAGAATCCAGTTTTGTTGACACTTGTTTAAATTTATGAAATTTATTTACATATGGTGTAAGGGGGTTTCCTAAGGATCTCCTACCACGCATAGACTATTGTAAACGTAAATTTAAAACTCCTGTCAACAAAATAAAAAAAAATTTAGATAAAATTTACATGTTATTTTATACAAAACACTAAACAAAACTAGTTAAACCCTAAAAAGAAATTTTTTTTTTTATTTTTTATTTTTTTTTATTTTTTTTTGTAACATAATTAGTATTAACCAAGAGTGCTCCCAGGAAAGAATGGTGGTGCAAACGGCACCTTAAATACCATTCTCCTAGCCAGAGCAACGTTCCCAGGAAAGACTAGTGGCACAAAGGCTTCCAAGAACTAGTCTCCTAGACAGAACTCCCTTAGATTTTTACTTTTTATGTTATTTAGTTAATTAGGTATAAATTCAAGTAATGTTTTTTTTTTTTTTTTTTTTTTTTTTTTTTATGAACGGTAATTTTATTTTACTATTCACGCTATATAATGTCTTATTAACTTAAAACTTTTTTTGAAATTTAAGTTTTTGAAATTTTTTTTTTTTTTTTTTTATGAACGGTAATTTTATTTTACTATTCACGCTATATTATTTCTTATTAACTTAAAATTTTTTATATTTTGAATTTTGAATTTTTTTTTTTTTCTTTGTTTTGTTTTTTTTTTTTTTTTTTACTATTTATGAACGGTAAATTTTTTTTACTTCAAATTTCAAATTTCTAAATTATTTTACAAAAAAAAAAAAATTATTATTTTTTTTATTTTTTATTTTTTTTATTTTTTATTTTTTATTTTTTTTTTATTTTTTTATTTTTTTTTATTTATTATGAATTTTGAAATTTGATTATTATTAAAATATCACAATTATTTACAGCACAAAAATGTTTTTAAAATTTTGATAAATAATTTAAAAACGCTATTCCTTCCCCGGCAACGGCGCCAAAAACTTGATGAACGAAAACCGGCATCGCCGATTCCCGCAAATACTTTGGTTTTAATATTTATAAAACTCTCGCAAGTGCACGAATCATTTCGTAGAAAATGATAAGTATACTCCCAAGGTCGATCTAAGGAAGGAATGTATGTGGTTTTTAACTTATTATTCAATCTTTTAAAAACGAAATTAAATCCTAAACATCCTGTCACGATAGTTTGGTTTTTGTGTTCCTAATCTAATAACATAAAATAAACATATATACAGATTAATTAAATATAGTCTAATAACATAAAAATAAACATAGATACAAATTCAATAAATAATTATCTAAAAATAAACATATATACGGATTCAATAAATATTCATGCAAATTTTTATCATTTATATTAGCGGAGTATTTATGGATATAATAACTAAATTAATTATGCTTGCTCATATTAACTAGGTTATTAAAGATATAAATTGATATTTTATTGATTCTCTCTTTTTTATATAAATACCACCTTTGGTGGGGTTAGATATTCTTTGTTAACTAAACAAATCAATTAACACCTATGGGTGGGGTTGATAACTAATATGCTTAATTAAATTAATTCCTTTTTCTAAGAGATTGAAAATGAACCATTTAAATGCCACCTTTGGTGGGGTTAGACAATTTAAACATTATTCAAGGTGTCCAAATTAAACTTAAGAATTTAATTATCCGAGTACTAACTTTCAAGTTTTAAAACCACTATTGAAAACATGTTGTCAATACATTTTCACGTAATAATTCTTATAAAAACTTTTGAAATAGAGTTTCACTCTAACTACCGGGCGATTGTACCAACAAATAAAAGAGCACTACTCTAAATTAGACCGGATAACTAAACCTTAAAATCTAATTTTCGGGTTTAAGTTTGTAATGAAAAATAATATATTTCTCCCTAACATTCTTAATATAAAATCTTGAATAAAAACAAAATCAATTCATTTTAGAAATTTTCACCTATTTAATATTTCGCAAGCATAACAACGTCGTTATTACATCATTTTTACTAAACAGCTAGCATAGTTAAATTTAACCACAGACAAGTTGAATATAACATGTAAGAATAAAGCATAAAAATAACTGTAAAGAAAATAAAATCCTTACAGAACTTCGACGCTATTCCCGTTGCTAGAAAACCTCCGAGCGGAATTTGCACTTCCATATATTGAATCAAAAATCTAAATTATTACAAAAACATTACAAGTTCCTCTCAAAAAGAGAAGAACACTAAACCTAAGAGAATTGAACTAAAAACTAAGAGAAAAACTAAGAAAAGCTTAGAAACTTAGAAAGAAAACTAAGAGAAACTAAAAACTAAGAAATGAGAGAAAGAAAGAAGAGAGAAGTGAGTTTTGAAGGTGTGATTTGAAGTGAATGGAAGGGGGGTATTTATAGGTGAGGATGGAGAGAAAAAATGAGTAAAAAAATGTTAAAAAAAATATTAAAAAATGTAAAAACGCGTATTGGACTTGCTGATGTCATCAATGACGTCAGCATGACGTCACAGGGGCGGCTGCACGTGAAAAATGGGGCGAAAACGCGTTGGGCGCGCGGATGGGCGGCTGCTGGGCGCTGCGCGCGCGCGCTGGGGCTGTCGCTGCGCGCAGCTCGGCGCGCGTGAACAGTGCCAGCGCGCTGCGTTGCGCGCAGCTGGGCATGCCAGCGCGCGCGGGCGCGCGCGGGATGGGGCGCTGGGGCGCGCGCGGCTGGGCGCTGGGGCGCGCGCGGCTGGGCGCTGGGGCGCTGGGCTGCGCGCACGGCCGGGCTGCGACGCGCGATTTCCGTCTTTTTGACATTTTTGACCTTTTCGACCCATTTCGTCCGATTTTTCCATGTTTGTTGACCTTTTCTCACTTATTTATTGATATATTTGTGATGTATTGCTTCAAATATTCCTCTTTAAGTCTTTACATTGCGTTTTTAAGCCAAAATACCTGAAAAACAATAAAAATACCCGTGATTCCGAAAAAGACAAATTTATATAAATATATGATAAAACATATAAATATATGTATTTTTAATCAATTAAGGTACATAAAATCATGGTTATTTTAGTGCTTTTTTGAGCACTCATCAGTATGTTAAGGTCGAATCTTCTAAATCCCAATTCTGTAATGTTAAATTCATGATTATGGACTTTTCTCAACCATAAATTGACTTCATATCAATAAATGGTTGAGACATATAAGGTGCATATTTGCATTTGTAATATTTAATTCAATTTTTTAACCTTAGTTTTAATTTAACTCAATTATTTAATGTTAAAATTATAGCTATCGAATCTTTTCAAAGATAGATAGACTATTTATTTGATAATAATTGAAAGTAACGTTTATATTTACATATACTATATTTATTTGAATTTGAGTCAAATATGGACCATTCAAATGAACTAATATTAACAATACGGTGTATTCAATTTTGTCATATCAGTATCTTAAGGTCGAATCTTCTAATTCCCAATTGTGTAATGTTAAATTCATGATTATGGACTTTTCTCAACCATAAATTGACTTCATATCAATAAATGGTTGAAACATATAAGGTGCATATTTGCATTTGTATTATTTAATTCAATTTTTTAACCTTAGGTTTAATTTAACTCAATTATTTAAAGTTAAAATTATAGCTATCGGACTTTTTCAAAGATAGATCGACTATTTATTTGATAATAATAGACACTAAAGTTTATATTTACATATACTATATTTATTTGAATTTGAGTCACATATGGACCATTCAAATGAACTGATATTACAAATACGGTGTATTCAAATTTGTAATACTACTATGTTAAGGTCCAATCTTCTAAATCCCAATTGTGTAATGTTAAATTCATGATTATAGACCTTTCTCAACCATAAATTGACTTCATATCAATCAATGGTTGAAACTTATAAGGGGCATATTTGCATTTGTATTATTTAATTTAATTTTTTAACGTTAGATTTACTTTATCTCAATTGTTTAATGTTAAAATTATGGCTATCGATTTTTGTCAACCATAGATAGATTATTTATTTGATAATAATAGTAACTAACGTTTATATTTACATATACTATATTTATTTGAATTTGAGTCAAATATGGACCATTCAAATGAAATAATATTAACAATACTGTGTATTCAATTTTGTCATATTAGTATGTTAAGGTCGAATCTTTTAAATCCCAATTGTGTAATGTTAAATTCATGATTATGGACTTTTCTCAACCATAAATTGACTTCATATCAATAAATGGTTGAAACATATAAGGTGCATATTTGCATTTGTATTATTTAATTCAATTTTTTAACCTTAGGTTTAATTTAACTCAATTTTTTAATGTTAAAATTATGGTTAAAATTTTTGTCAACCATAGATAGACTATTTATTTGATAAGAATAGAAATTGAGGTGTATATTTACATATACTATATTTATTTGAATTTGAGTCAAATATGGACATTCAAATGAACTAATATTTACAATACTGTGTATTCAATTTTGTCATATCAGTATGTTAAGGTCGAATCATCTAAATCGCAATTGTGTAATGTTAAATTCATGATTATGGACTTTTCTCAACCATAAATTGACATCATATCAATCAATGGTTGAAACTGATAAGGGGCATATTTGCATTTGTAATATTTAATTCAATTTTTTAACCTTAGGTTTAATTTAACTCAATTATTTAATGTTAAAATTATAGCTATCGAATTTTTGCAAAGATAGATAGACTATTTATTTGATATGAATAGAAATTGAGGTTTATATTTAAATATCCTATATTTATTTGAATTTGAGTCAAATATGTATCATTCAAATGAACTAATATTAACAATACGGTGTATTCGATTTTGTCATATCAGTATCTTAAGGTCGAATCTTCTAATTTCCAATTGTGTAATGTTAAATTCATGATTATGGACTTTTCTCAACCATAAATTGACTTCATATCAATAAATGGTTGAAACATATAAGGTGCATATTTGCATTTTTATTATTTAATTCAATTTTTTAACCTTAGGTTTAATTTAACTCAATTATTTAATGTTAAAATTATAGCTATCGAACTTTTTCAAAGATAGATCGACTATTTATTTGATAATAATAGAAACTAACGTTTATATTTACATATACTATATTTATTTGAATTTGGGTCAAATATGGACCATTCAAATGAACTATTATTAACAATACGGTGTATTCTATTTTGTCATATTAGTATGTTAACGTCGAATCTTCTAAATCCCAATTGTGTAATGTTAAATTCATGATTATGGACTTTTCACAACCATAAATTGACTTCATATCAATAAATGGTTGAAACATATAAGGTGCATATTTGCATTTGTATTATTTAATTCAATATTTTAACCTTAGGTTTAATTTAACTTAATTGTTTAATGTTAAAATTATGGTTAAAATCTTTGTCAACCATAGATAGACTATTAATTTGATAAGAATAGAAATTGAGGTGTATATTTACATATACTATATTTATTTGAATTTGAGTCAAATATGCACCATTCAAATGAACTAATATTAACAATACTGTGTATTCAATTTTCTCATATTAGTATGTTAAGGTCGAATCTTCTAAATCGCAATTGTGTAATGTTAAATTCATGATTATTGACTTTTCTCAACCATAAATTGACTTCATATCAATCAATGGTTGAAACTTATAAGGGGCATATTTGCATTTGTAATATTTAATTCAATTTTTTAACCTTAGGTTTAATTTAACTCAATTATTTAATGTTAAAATTATGGCTATCGGTTTTTCTCAACCATAGATAGACTATTTATTTGATAAGAATAGAAATTGAGGTGTATATTTACATATACTATATTTATTTGAATTTGATTCAAATATGTACCATTCAAATGAACTAATATTAACAATACGGTGTATTCAATTTTGTAATATCAGTATGTTAAGGTCGAATCTTCTAAATCGCAATTGTGTAATGTTAAATTCATGATTATGGACTTTTCTCAACCATAAATTGACATCATATCAATCAATGGTTGAAACTGATAAGGGGCATATTTGCATTTGTAATATTTAATTCAATTTTTTAAACTTAGGTTTAATTTAACTCAATTATTTAATGTTAAAATTATAGCTATCGAATTTTTGCAAAGATAGATAGACTATTTATTTGATATGAATAGAAATTGAGGTTTATATTTAAATATCCTATATTTATTTGAATTTGAGTCAAATATGTATCATTCAAATGAACTAATATTAACAATACGGTGTATTCGATTTTGTCATATCAGTATCTTAAGGTCGAATCTTCTAATTTCCAATTGTGTAATGTTAAATTCATGATTATGGACTTTTCTCAACCATAAATTGACTTCATATCAATAAATGGTTGAAACATATAAGGTGCATATTTGCATTTTTATTATTTAATTCAATTTTTTAACCTTAGGTTTAATTTAACTCAATTATTTAATGTTAAAATTATAGCTATCGAACTTTTTCAAAGATAGATCGACTATTTATTTGATAATAATAGAAACTAACGTTTATATTTACATATACTATATTTATTTGAATTTGGGTCAAATATGGACCATTCAAATGAACTATTATTAACAATACAGTGTATTCTATTTTGTCATATTAGTATGTTAACGTCGAATCTTCTAAATCCCAATTGTGTAATGTTAAATTCATGATTATGGACTTTTCACAACCATAAATTGACTTCATATCAATAAATGGTTGAAACATATAAGGTGCATATTTGCATTTGTATTATTTAATTCAATATTTTAACCTTAGGTTTAATTTAACTTAATTGTTTAATGTTAAAATTATGGTTAAAATCTTTGTCAACCATAGATAGACTATTAATTTGATAAGAATAGAAATTGAGGTGTATATTTACATATACTATATTTATTTGAATTTGAGTCAAATATGCACCATTCAAATGAACTAATATTAACAATACTGTGTATTCAATTTTCTCATATTAGTATGTTAAGGTCGAATCTTCTAAATCGCAATTGTGTAATGTTAAATTCATGATTATTGACTTTTCTCAACCATAAATTGACTTCATATCAATCAATGGTTGAAACTTATAAGGGGCATATTTGCATTTGTAATATTTAATTCAATTTTTTAACCTTAGGTTTAATTTAATTCAATTATTTAATGTTAAAATTATGGCTATCGGTTTTTCTCAACCATAGATAGACTATTTATTTGATAAGAATAGAAATTGAGGTGTATATTTACATATACTATATTTATTTGAATTTGATTCAAATATGTACCATTCAAATGAACTAATATTAACAATACGGTGTATTCAATTTTGTAATATCAGTATGTTAAGGTCGAATCTTCTAATTCCCAATTGTGTAATGTTAAATTCATGATTATGGACTTTTCTCAACCATAAATTGACTTCATATCAATAAATGGTTGAAACATATAAGGTGCATATTTGCATTTGTATTATTTAACTCAATTTTTTAACCTTAGGTTTAATTTATCTCCATTATTTAATGTTAAAATTATGGCTATCGAATTGTTTCAAAGATAGATCGACTATTTATTTGATAATAATAGAAACTAACGTTTATATTTACATATACTATATTTATTTGAATTTGGGTCAAATATGGACCATTCAAATGAACTATTATTAACAATACGGTGTATTCAATTTTGTCATATTAGTATGTTAAGGTCGAATCTTCTAAATCCCAATTGTGTAATGTTAAATTCATGATTATGGACTTTTCTCAACCATAAATTGACTTCATATCAATAAATGGTTGAAACATATAAGGTGCATATTTGCATTTGTATTATTTAATTCAATTTTTTAACCTTAGGTTTAATTTAACTCAATTTTTTAATGTTAAAATTATGGTTAAAATTTTTGTCAACCATAGATAGACTATTTATTTGATAAGAATAGAAATTGAGGTGTATATTTACATATACTATATTTATTTGAATTTGAGTCAAATATGCACCATTCAAATGAACTAATATTAACAATACTGTGTATTCAATTTTGTCATATTAGTATGTTAAGGTCGAATCTTCTAAATAGCAATTGTGTAATGTTAAATTCATGATTATTGACTTTTCTCAACCATAAATTGACTTTATATCAATCAATGGTTGAAACTGATAAAGGGCATATTTGCATTTGTAATATTTAATTCAATTTTTTAACCTTAGGTTTAATTTAACTCAATTATTTAAAGTTAAAATTATAGCTATCGGATTTTTTCAAAGATAGATCGACTATTTATTTGATAATAATAGAAACTAACGTTTAAATTTACATATACTATATTTATTTGAATTTGGGTCAAATATGGACAATTCAAATAAACTATTATTAACAATACGGTGTATTCAATTTTTTCATATCAGTATGTTAAGGTCGAATCTTCTAATTCCCAATTGTGTAATATTAAATTCATAATTATGGACTTTTCTAAACCGTAAATTGACTTCATATCAATAAATGGTTGAAACATATAAGGTGCATATTTGCATTTGTATTATTTAATTCATTTTTTAACCTTAGGTTTAATTTAACTCAATTATTTAATGTTAAAATTATAGCTATCGAACTTTTTCAAAGATAGATCGACTATTTATTTGATAATAATAGAAACTAACGTCTATATTTACATATACTATATTTATTTGAATTTGAGTCAAATATGGACCATTCAAATGAACTAATATTACCAATACGGTGTATTCAATTTTGTCATATTAGTATGTTAACGTCGAATCTTCTAAATCCCAATTGTGTAATGTTAAATTCATGATTATGGACTTTTCTCAACCATACATTGACTTCATAACAATCAATGGTTGAAACTTATAAGGGGAATATTTGCATTTTTAATATTTAATTCAATTTTCTAACGTTAGATTTACTTTATATAAATTGTTTAATGTTAAAATTATGGCTATCGATGTTTCTCAACCATAGATCGACTATTTATTTGATAATAATAGAAACTAACGTTTAAATTTACATATACTATATTTATTTTAATTTGGGTCAAATATGGACAATTCAAATAAACTATTATTAACAATACGGTGTATTCAATTTTGTCATATCAGTATGTTAAGGTCGAATCTTCTAATTTCCAATTGTGTAATGTTAAATTCATAATTATGGACTTTTCTCAACCATAAATTGACTTCATATCAATAAATGGTTGAAACATATAAGGTGCATATTTGCATTTGTATTATTTAATTCAATTTTTTAACCTTAGGTTTAATTTAACTCAATTATTTAATGTTAAAATTATAGCTATCGAACTTTTTCAAAGATAGATCGACTATTTATTTGATAATAATAGAAACTAACGTTTATATTTACATATACTATATTTATTTGAATTTGAGTCAAATATGGACCATTCAAATGAAATAATATTAACAATACTGTGTATTCAATTTTGTCATATTAGTATGTTAAGGTCGAATCTTTTAAATCGCAATTGTGTAATGTTAAATTTATGATTATGGACTTTTCTCAACCATAAATTGACTTCATATCAATAAATGGTTGAAACATATAAGGTGCATATTTGCATTTGTATTATTTAATTCAATTTTTTAACCTTCGGTTTAATTTATCACAATTATTTAATGTTAAAATTATGGCTATCGAATTTTTTCAAATATAGATCGACTATTTTTTTGATAATAATAGAAATTGAGGTGTATATTTACATATACTATATTTATTTGAATTTGAGTCAAATATGTACCATTCAAATGAACTAATATTAACAATACAGTGTATTCAATTTTGTCATATCAGTATGTTAAGGTCGAATCTTCTAATTCCCAATTGTGTAATGTTAAATTCATGATTATGGACTTTTCTCAACCAGAAATTGACTTCATATCAATAAATGGTTGAAACATATAAGGTGCATATTTGCATTTGTATTGTTTAACTCAATTTTTTAACCTTAGGTTTAATTTATCTCCATTATTTAATGTTAAAATTATGGCTATCGAATTGTTTCAAAGATAGATCGACTATTTATTTGATAATAATAGAAACTAACGTTTATATTTACATATACTATATTTATTTGAATTTGGGTCAAATATGGACCATTCAAATGAACTATTATTAACAATACGGTGTATTCAATTTTGTCATATTAGTATGTTAAGGTCGAATCTTCTAAATCCCCATTGTGTAATGTTAAATTCATGATTATATACCTTTCTCAACCATAAATTGACTTCATATCAATCAATGGGTGAAACTTATAAAGGGCATATTTTGCATTTGTATTATTTAATTTAATTTTTTAACGTTAGATTTACTTTATCTCAATTGTTTAATGTTAAAATTATGGATATCGATTTTTGTCAACCATAGATAGATTATTTATTTGATAATAATAGTAACTAACCTTTATATTTACATATACTATATTTATTTGAATTTGAGTCAAATATGGACCATTCACATGAACTAATATTAACAATACGGTGTATTCAATTTTGTCATATTAGTATGTTAAGGTCGAATCTTCTAAATCCCAATTGTGTAATGTTAAATTCATGATTATGGACTTTTCTCAACCATAAATTGACTTCATATCAATAAATGGTTGAAACATATAAGGTGCATATTTACATTTGTATTATTTAATTCAATTTTTTAACCTTAGGTTTAATTTAACTCAATTTTTTAATGTTAAAATTATGGTTAAAATATTTGTCAACCATAGATAGACTATTTATTTGATAAGAATAGAAATTGAGGTGTATATTTACATATACTATATTTATTTGAATTTGAGTCAAATATGGACATTCAAATGAACTAATATTTACAATACTGTGTATTCAATTTTGTCATATCAGTATGTTAAGGTCGA
This sequence comes from Hippophae tibetana, assembly GCA_037013495.1. Lineage (NCBI taxonomy): Eukaryota > Viridiplantae > Streptophyta > Magnoliopsida > Rosales > Elaeagnaceae > Hippophae > Hippophae tibetana. The sequence goes on along the minus strand of CM072805.1, from coordinate 10,527,501 downwards.
ATCATCTAAATCGCAATTGTGTAATGTTAAATTCATGATTATGGACTTTTCTCAACCATAAATTGACATCATATCAATCAATGGTTGAAACTGATAAGGGGCATATTTGCATTTGTAATATTTAATTCAATTTTTTAACCTTAGGTTTAATTTAACTCAATTATTTAATGTTAAAATTATAGCTATCGAATTTTTGCAAAGATAGATAGACTATTTATTTGATTTGAATAGAAATTGAGGTTTATATTTAAATATCCTATATTTATTTGAATTTGAGTCAAATATGTATCATTCAAATGAACTAATATTAACAATACGGTGTATTCGATTTTGTCATATCAGTATCTTAAGGTCGAATCTTCTAATTTCCAATTGTGTAATGTTAAATTCATGATTATAGACTTTTCTCAACCATAAATTGACTTCATATCAATAAATGGTTGAAACATATAAGGTGCATATTTGCATTTTTATTATTTAATTCAATTTTTTAACCTTAGGTTTAATTTAACTCAATTATTTAATGTTAAAATTATAGCTATCGAACTTTTTCAAAGATAGATCGACTATTTATTTGATAATAATAGAAACTAACGTTTATATTTACATATACTATATTTATTTGAATTTGGGTCAAATATGGACCATTCAAATGAACTATTATTAACAATACGGTGTATTCTATTTTGTCATATTAGTATGTTAACGTCGAATCTTCTAAATCCCAATTGTGTAATGTTAAATTCATGATTATGGACTTTTCACAACCATAAATTGACTTCATATCAATAAATGGTTGAAACATATAAGGTGCATATTTGCATTTGTATTATTTAATTCAATTTTTTAACCTTAGGTTTAATTTATCTCCATTATTTAATGTTAAAATTATGGCTATCGAATTGTTTCAAAGATAGATCGACTATTTATTTGATAATAATAGAAACTAACGTTTATATTTACATATACTATATTTATTTGAATTTGGGTCAAATATGGACCATTCAAATGAACTATTATTAACAATACGGTGTATTCAATTTTGTCATATTAGTATGTTAAGGTCGAATCTTCTAAATCCCAATTGTGTAATGTTAAATTCATGATTATAGACCTTTCTCAACCATAAATTGACTTCATATCAATCAATGGTTGAAACTTATAAGGGGCATATTTGCATTTGTATTATTTAATTTAATTTTTTAACGTTAGATTTACTTTATCTCAATTGTTTAATGTTAAAATTATGGATATCGATTTTTGTCAACCATAGATAGATTATTTATTTGATAATAATAGTAACAAACGTTTATATTTACATATACTATATTTATTTGAATTTGAGTCAAATATGGACCATTCACATGAACTAATATTAACAATACGGTGTATTCAATTTTGTCATATTAGTATGTTAAGGTCGAATCTTCTAAATCCCAATTCTGTAATGTTAAATTCATGATTATGGACTTTTCTCAACCATAAATTGACTTCATATCAATAAATGGTTGAAACATATAAGGTGCATATTTGCATTTGTAATATTTAATTCAATTTTTTAACCTTAGTTTTAATTTAACTCAATTATTTAATGTTAAAATTATAGCTATCGAATCTTTTCAAAGATAGATAGACTATTTATTTGATAATAATAGAAAGTAACGTTTATATTTACATATACTATATTTATTTGAATTTGAGTCAAATATAGACCATTCAAATGAACTAATATTAACAATACGGTGTATTCAATTTTGTCATATCAGTATCTTAAGGTCGAATCTTCTAATTCCCAATTGTGTAATGTTAAATTCATGATTATGGACTTTTCTCAACCATAAATTGACTTCATATCAATAAATGGTTGAAACATATAAGGTGCATATTTGCATTTGTATTATTTAATTCAATTTTTTAACCTTAGGTTTAATTTAACTCAATTATTTAATGTTAAAATTATAGCTATCGAACTTTTTCAAAGATAGATCGACTATTTATTTGATAATAATAGTAACTAACGTTTATATTTACATATACTATATTTATTTGAATTTGAGTCAAATATGGACCATTCAAATGAAATAATATTAACAATACTGTGTATTCAATTTTGTCATATTAGTATGTTAAGGTCGAATCTTTTAAATCGCAATTGTGTAATGTTAAATTTATGATTATGGACTTTTCTCAACCATAAATTGACTTCATATCAATAAATGGTTGAAACATATAAGGTGCATATTTGCATTTGTATTATTTAATTCAATTTTTTAACCTTCGGTTTAATTTATCACAATTATTTAATGTTAAAATTATGGCTATCGAATTTTTTCAAATATAGATCGACTATTATTTTGATAATAATAGAAATTGAGGTGTATATTTACATATACTATATTTATTTGAATTTGAGTCAAATATGTACCATTCAAATGAACTAATATTAACAATACAGTGTATTCAATTTTGTCATATCAGTATGTTAAGGTCGAATCTTCTAATTCCCAATTGTGTAATGTTAAATTCATGATTATGGACTTTTCTCAACCAGAAATTGACTTCATATCAATAAATGGTTGAAACATATAAGGTGCATATTTGCATTTGTATTATTTAACTCAATTTTTTAACCTTAGGTTTAATTTATCTCCATTATTTAATGTTAAAATTATGGCTATCGAATTGTTTCAAAGATAGATCGACTATTTATTTGATAATAATAGAAACTAACGTTTATATTTACATATACTATATTTATTTGAATTTGGGTCAAATATGGACCATTCAAATGAACTATTATTAACAATACGGTGTATTCAATTTTGTCATATTAGTATGTTAAGGTCGAATCTTCTAAATCCCCATTGTGTAATGTTAAATTCATGATTATATACCTTTCTCAACCATAAATTGACTTCATATCAATCAATGGTTGAAACTTATAAGGGGCATATTTGCATTTGTATTATTTAATTTAATTTTTTAACGTTAGATTTACTTTATCTCAATTGTTTAATGTTAAAATTATGGATATCGATTTTTGTCAACCATAGATAGATTATTTATTTGATAATAATAGTAACTAACGTTTATATTTACATATACTATATTTATTTGAATTTGAGTCAAATATGGACCATTCACATGAACTAATATTAACAATACGGTGTATTCAATTTTGTCATATTAGTATGTTAAGGTCGAATCTTCTAAATCCCAATTGTGTAATGTTAAATTCATGATTATGGACTTTTCTCAACCATAAATTGACTTCATATCAATAAATGGTTGAAACATATAAGGTGCATATTTACATTTGTATTATTTAATTCAATTTTTTAACCTTAGGTTTAATTTAACTCAATTTTTTAATGTTAAAATTATGGTTAAAATATTTGTCAACCATAGATAGACTATTTATTTGATAAGAATAGAAATTGAGGTGTATATTTACATATACTATATTTATTTGAATTTGAGTCAAATATGGACATTCAAATGAACTAATATTTACAATACTGTGTATTCAATTTTGTCATATCAGTATGTTAAGGTCGAATCATCTAAATCGCAATTGTGTAATGTTAAATTCATGATTATGGACTTTTCTCAACCATAAATTGACATCATATCAATCAATGGTTGAAACTGATAAGGGGCATATTTGCATTTGTAATATTTAATTCAATTTTTTAACCTTAGGTTTAATTTAACTCAATTATTTAATGTTAAAATTATAGCTATCGAATTTTTGCAAAGATAGATAGACTATTTATTTGATATGAATAGAAATTGAGGTTTATATTTAAATATCCTATATTTATTTGAATTTGAGTCAAATATGTATCATTCAAATGAACTAATATTAACAATACGGTGTATTCGATTTTGTCATATCAGTATCTTAAGGTCGAATCTCCTAATTTCCAATTGTGTAATGTTAAATTCATGATTATGGACTTTTCTCAACCATAAATTGACTTCATATCAATAAATGGTTGAAACATATAAGGTGCATATTTGCATTTTTATTATTTAATTCAATTTTTTAACCTTAGGTTTAATTTAACTCAATTATTTAATGTTAAAATTATAGCTATCGAACTTTTTCAAAGATAGATCGACTATTTATTTGATAATAATAGAAACTAACGTTTATATTTACATATACTATATTTATTTGAATTTGGGTCAAATATGGACCATTCAAATGAACTATTATTAACAATACGGTGTATTCTATTTTGTCATATTAGTATGTTAACGTCGAATCTTCTAAATCCCAATTGTGTAATGTTAAATTCATGATTATGGACTTTTCACAACCATAAATTGACTTCATATCAATAAATGGTTGAAACATATAAGGTGCATATTTGCATTTGTATTATTTAATTCAATTTTTTAACCTTAGGTTTAATTTATCTCCATTATTTAATGTTAAAATTATGGCTATCGAATTGTTTCAAAGATAGATCGACTATTTATTTGATAATAATAGAAACTAACGTTTATATTTACATATACTATATTTATTTGAATTTGGGTCAAATATGGACCATTCAAATGAACTATTATTAACAATACGGTGTATTCAATTTTGTCATATTAGTATGTTAAGGTCGAATCTTCTAAATCCTAATTGTGTAATGTTAAATTCATGATTATAGACCTTTCTCAACCATAAATTGACTTCATATCAATCAATGGTTGAAACTTATAAGGGGCATATTTGCATTTGTATTATTTAATTTAATTTTTTAACGTTAGATTTACTTTATCTCAATTGTTTAATGTTAAAATTATGGATATCGATTTTTGTCAACCATAGATAGATTATTTATTTGATAATAATAGTAACAAACGTTTATATTTACATATACTATATTTATTTGAATTTGAGTCAAATATGGACCATTCACATGAACTAATATTAACAATACGGTGTATTCAATTTTGTCATATTAGTATGTTAAGGTCGAATCTTCTAAATCCCAATTCTGTAATGTTAAATTCATGATTATGGACTTTTCTCAACCATAAATTGACTTCATATCAATAAATGGTTGAAACATATAAGGTGCATATTTGCATTTGTAATATTTAATTCAATTTTTTAACCTTAGTTTTAATTTAACTCAATTATTTAATGTTAAAATTATAGCTATCGAATCTTTTCAAAGATAGATAGACTATTTATTTGATAATAATAGAAAGTAACGTTTATATTTACATATACTATATTTATTTGAATTTGAGTCAAATATGGACCATTCAAATGAACTAATATTAACAATACGGTGTATTCAATTTTGTCATATCAGTATCTTAAGGTCGAATCTTCTAATTCCCAATTGTGTAATGTTAAATTCATGATTATGGACTTTTCTCAACCATAAATTGACTTCATATCAATAAATGGTTGAAACATATAAGGTGCATATTTGCATTTGTATTATTTAATTCAATTTTTTAACCTTAGGTTTAATTTAACTCAATTATTTAAAGTTAAAATTATAGCTATCGGACTTTTTCAAAGATAGATCGACTATTTATTTGATAATAATAGAAACTAAAGTTTATATTTACATATACTATATTTATTTGAATTTGAGTCACATATGGACCATTCAAATGAACTGATATTACAAATACGGTGTATTCAAATTTGTAATACTACTATGTTAAGGTCCAATCTTCTAAATCCCAATTGTGTAATGTTAAATTCATGATTATAGACCTTTCTCAACCATAAATTGACTTCATATCAATCAATGGTTGAAACTTACAAGGGGCATATTTGCATTTGTATTATTTAATTTAATTTTTTAACGTTAGATTTACTTTATCTCAATTGTTTAATGTTAAAATTATGGCTATCGATTTTTGTCAACCATAGATAGATTATTTATTTGATAATAATAGAAACTAACGTTTATATTTACATATACTATATTTATTTGAATTTGAGTCAAATATGGACCATTCAAATGAAATAATATTAACAATACTGTGTATTCAATTTTGTCATATTAGTATGTTAAGGTCGAATCTTTTAAATCGCAATTGTGTAATGTTAAATTTATGATTATGGACTTTTCTCAACCATAAATTGACTTCATATCAATAAATGGTTGAAACATATAAGGTGCATATTTGCATTTGTATTATTTAATTCAATTTTTTAACCTTCGGTTTAATTTATCACAATTATTTAATGTTAAAATTATGGCTATCGAATTTTTTCAAATATAGATCGACTATTTTTTTGATAATAATAGAAATTGAGGTGTATATTTACATATACTATATTTATTTGAATTTGAGTCAAATATGTACCATTCAAATGAACTAATATTAACAATACAGTGTATTCAATTTTGTCATATCAGTATGTTAAGGTCGAATCTTCTAATTCCCAATTGTGTAATGTTAAATTCATGATTATGGACTTTTCTCAACCAGAAATTGACTTCATATCAATAAATGGTTGAAACATATAAGGTGCATATTTGCATTTGTATTATTTAACTCAATTTTTTAACCTTAGGTTTAATTTATCTCCATTATTTAATGTTAAAATTATGGCTATCGAATTGTTTCAAAGATAGATCGACTATTTATTTGATAATAATAGAAACTAACGTTTATATTTACATATACTATATTTATTTGAATTTGGGTCAAATATGGACCATTCAAATGAACTATTATTAACAATACGGTGTATTCAATTTTGTCATATTAGTATGTTAAGGTCGAATCTTCTAAATCCCCATTGTGTAATGTTAAATTCATGATTATATACCTTTCTCAACCATAAATTGACTTCATATCAATCAATGGTTGAAACTTATAAGGGGCATATTTGCATTTGTATTATTTAATTTAATTTTTTAACGTTAGATTTACTTTATCTCAATTGTTTAATGTTAAAATTATGGATATCGATTTTTGTCAACCATAGATAGATTATTTATTTGATAATAATAGTAACTAACGTTTATATTTACATATACTATATTTATTTGAATTTGAGTCAAATATGGACCATTCACATGAACTAATATTAACAATACGGTGTATTCAATTTTGTCATATTAGTATGTTAAGGTCGAATCTTCTAAATCCCAATTGTGTAATGTTAAATTCATGATTATGGACTTTTCTCAACCATAAATTGACTTCATATCAATAAATGGTTGAAACATATAAGGTGCATATTTACATTTGTATTATTTAATTCAATTTTTTAACCTTAGGTTTAATTTAACTCAATTTTTTAATGTTAAAATTATGGTTAAAATATTTGTCAACCATAGATAGACTATTTATTTGATAAGAATAGAAATTGAGGTGTATATTTACATATACTATATTTATTTGAATTTGAGTCAAATATGGACATTCAAATGAACTAATATTTACAATACTGTGTATTCAATTTTGTCATATCAGTATGTTAAGGTCGAATCATCTAAATCGCAATTGTGTAATGTTAAATTCATGATTATGGACTTTTCTCAACCATAAATTGACATCATATCAATCAATGGTTGAAACTGATAAGGGGCATATTTGCATTTGTAATATTTAATTCAATTTTTTAACCTTAGGTTTAATTTAACTCAATTATTTAATGTTAAAATTATAGCTATCGAATTTTTGCAAAGATAGATAGACTATTTATTTGATATGAATAGAAATTGAGGTTTATATTTAAATATCCTATATTTATTTGAATTTGAGTCAAATATGTATCATTCAAATGAACTAATATTAACAATACGGTGTATTCGATTTTGTCATATCAGTATCTTAAGGTCGAATCTTCTAATTTCCAATTGTGTAATGTTAAATTCATGATTATGGACTTTTCTCAACCATAAATTGACTTCATATCAATAAATGGTTGAAACATATAAGGTGCATATTTGCATTTTTATTATTTAATTCAATTTTTTAACCTTAGGTTTAATTTAACTCAATTATTTAATGTTAAAATTATAGCTATCGAACTTTTTCAAAGATAGATCGACTATTTATTTGATAATAATAGAAACTAACGTTTATATTTACATATACTATATTTATTTGAATTTGGGTCAAATATGGACCATTCAAATGAACTATTATTAACAATACGGTGTATTCTATTTTGTCATATTAGTATGTTAACGTCGAATCTTCTAAATCCCAATTGTGTAATGTTAAATTCATGATTATGGACTTTTCACAACCATAAATTGACTTCATATCAATAAATGGTTGAAACATATAAGGTGCATATTTGCATTTGTATTATTTAATTCAATTTTTTAACCTTAGGTTTAATTTATCTCCATTATTTAATGTTAAAATTATGGCTATCGAATTGTTTCAAAGATAGATCGACTATTTATTTGATAATAATAGAAACTAACGTTTATATTTACATATACTATATTTATTTGAATTTGGGTCAAATATGGACCATTCAAATGAACTATTATTAACAATACGGTGTATTCAATTTTGTCATATTAGTATGTTAAGGTCGAATCTTCTAAATCCTAATTGTGTAATGTTAAATTCATGATTATAGACCTTTCTCAACCATAAATTGACTTCATATCAATCAATGGTTGAAACTTATAAGGGGCATATTTGCATTTGTATTATTTAATTTAATTTTTTAACGTTAGATTTACTTTATCTCAATTGTTTAATGTTAAAATTATGGATATCGATTTTTGTCAACCATAGATAGATTATTTATTTCATAATAATAGTAACAAACGTTTATATTTACATATACTATATTTATTTGAATTTGAGTCAAATATGGACCATTCACATGAACTAATATTAACAATACGGTGTATTCAATTTTGTCATATTAGTATGTTAAGGTCGAATCTTCTAAATCCCAATTCTGTAATGTTAAATTCATGATTATGGACTTTTCTCAACCATAAATTGACTTCATATCAATAAATGGTTGAAACATATAAGGTGCATATTTGCATTTGTAATATTTAATTCAATTTTTTAACCTTAGTTTTAATTTAACTCAATTATTTAATGTTAAAATTATAGCTATCGAATCTTTTCAAAGATAGATAGACTATTTATTTGATAATAATAGAAAGTAACGTTTATATTTACATATACTATATTTATTTGAATTTGAGTCAAATATGGACCATTCAAATGAACTAATATTAACAATACGGTGTATTCAATTTTGTCATATCAGTATCTTAAGGTCGAATCTTCTAATTCCCAATTGTGTAATGTTAAATTCATGATTATGGACTTTTCTCAACCATAAATTGACTTCATATCAATAAATGGTTGAAACATATAAGGTGCATATTTGCATTTGTATTATTTAATTCAATTTTTTAACCTTAGGTTTAATTTAACTCAATTATTTAAAGTTAAAATTATAGCTATCGGACTTTTTCAAAGATAGATCGACTATTTATTTGATAATAATAGAAACTAAAGTTTATATTTACATATACTCTATTTATTTGAATTTGAGTCACATATGGACCATTCAAATGAACTGATATTACAAATACGGTGTATTCAAATTTGTAATACTACTATGTTAAGGTCCAATCTTCTAAATCCCAATTGTGTAATGTTAAATTCATGATTATAGACCTTTCTCAACCATAAATTGACTTCATATCAATCAATGGTTGAAACTTACAAGGGGCATATTTGCATTTGTATTATTTAATTTAATTTTTTAACGTTAGATTTACTTTATCTCAATTGTTTAATGTTAAAATTATGGCTATCGATTTTTGTCAACCATAGATAGATTATTTATTTGATAATAATAGTAACTAACGTTTATATTTACATATACTATATTTATTTGAATTTGAGTCAAATATGGACCATTCAAATGAAATAATATTAACAATACTGTGTATTCAATTTTGTCATATTAGTATGTTAAGGTCGAATCTTTTAAATCGCAATTGTGTAATGTTAAATTTATGATTATGGACTTTTCTCAACCATAAATTGACTTCATATCAATAAATGGTTGAAACATATAAGGTGCATATTTGCATTTGTATTATTTAATTCAATTTTTTAACCTTCGGTTTAATTTATCACAATTATTTAATGTTAAAATTATGGCTATCGAATTTTTTCAAATATAGATCGACTATTTTTTTGATAATAATAGAAATTGAGGTGTATATTTACATATACTATATTTATTTGAATTTGAGTCAAATATGTACCATTCAAATGAACTAATATTAACAATACAGTGTATTCAATTTTGTCATATCAGTATGTTAAGGTCGAATCTTCTAATTCCCAATTGTCTAATGTTAAATTCATGATTATGGACTTTTCTCAACCATAAATTGACTTCATATCAATAAATGGTTGAAACATATAAGGTGCATATTTGCATTTGTATTATTTAATTCAATTTTTTAACCTTAGGTTTAATTTATCTCCATTATTTAATGTTAAAATTATGGCTATCGAATTGTTTCAAAGATAGATCGACTATTTATTTGATAATAATAGAAACTAACGTTTATATTTACATATACTATATTTATTTGAATTTGGGTCAAATATGGACCATTCAAATGAACTATTATTAACAATACGGTGTATTCAATTTTGTCATATTAGTATGTTAAGGTCGAATCTTCTAAATCCCAATTGTGTAATGTTAAATTCATGATTATATACCTTTCTCAACCATAAAATGACTTCATATCAATCAATGGTTGAAACTTATAAGGGGCATATTTGCATTTGTATTATTTAATTTAATTTTTTAACGTTAGATTTACTTTATCTCAATTGTTTAATGTTAAAATTATGGATATCGATTTTTGTCAACCATAGATAGATTATTTATTTGATAATAATAGTAACTAACGTTTATATTTACATATACTATATTTATTTGTATTTGAGTCAAATATGGACCATTCACATGAACTAATATTAACAATACGGTGTATTCAATTTTGTCATATTAGTATGTTAAGGTCGAATCCTCTAAATCCCAATTGTGTAATGTTAAATTCATGATTATGGACTTTTCTCAACCATAAATTGACTTCATATCAATAAATGGTTGAAACATATAAGGTGCATATTTACATTTGTATTATTTAATTCAATTTTTTAACCTTAGGTTTAATTTAACTCAATTTTTTAATGTTAAAATTATGGTTAAAATTTTTGTCAACCATAGATAGACTATTTATTTGATAAGAATAGAAATTGAGGTGTATATTTACATATACTATATTTATTTGAATTTGAGTCAAATATGGACATTCAAATGAACTAATATTTACAATACTGTGTATTCAATTTTGTCATATCAGTATGTTAAGGTCGAATCATCTAATTCGCAATTGTGTAATGTTAAATTCATGATTATGGACTTTTCTCAACCATAAATTGACATCATATCAATCAATGGTTGAAACTGATAAGGGGCATATTTGCATTTGTAATATTTAATTCAATTTTTTAACCTTAGGTTTAATTTAACTCAATTATTTAATGTTAAAATTATAGCTATCGAATTTTTGCAAAGATAGATAGACTATTTATTTGATATGAATAGAAATTGAGGTTTATATTTAAATATCCTATATTTATTTGAATTTGAGTCAAATATGTATCATTCAAATGAACTAATATTAACAATACGGTGTATTCTATTTTGTCATATCAGTATCTTAAGGTCGAATCTTCTAATTTCCAATTGTGTAATGTTAAATTCATGATTATGGACTTTTCTCAACCATAAATTGACTTCATATCAATAAATGGTTGAAACATATAAGGTGCATATTTGCATTTTTATTATTTAATTCAATTTTTTAACCTTAGGTTTAATTTAACTCAATTATTTAATGTTAAAATTATAGCTATCGAACTTTTTCAAAGATAGATCGACTATTTATTTGATAATAATAGAAACTAACGTTTATATTTACATATACTATATTTATTTGAATTTGGGTCAAATATGGACCATTCAAATGAACTATTATTAACAATACGGTGTATTCAATTTTGTCATATTAGTATGTTAACGTCGAATCTTCTAAATCCCAATTGTGTAATGTTAAATTCATGATTATGGACTTTTCACAACCATAAATTGACTTCATATCAATAAATGGTTGAAACATATAAGGTGCATATTTGCATTTGTATTATTTAATTCAATTTTTTAACCTTAGGTTTAATTTAACTTAATTGTTTAATGTTAAAATTATGGTTAAAATCTTTGTCAACCATAGATAGACTATTAATTTGATAAGAATAGAAATTGAGGTGTATATTTACATATACTATATTTATTTGAATTTGAGTCAAATATGCACCATTCAAATGAACTAATATTAACAATACTGTGTATTCAATTTTCTCATATTAGTATGTTAAGGTCGAATCTTCTAAATCGCAATTGTGTAATGTTAAATTCATGATTATTGACTTTTCTCAACCATAAATTGACTTCATATCAATCAATGGTTGAAACTTATAAGGGGCATATTTGCATTTGTAATATTTAATTCAATTTTTTAACCTTAGGTTTAATTTAACTCAATTATTTAATGTTAAAATTATGGCTATCGGTTTTTCTCAACCATAGATAGACTATTTATTTGATAAGAATAGAAATTGAGGTGTATATTTACATATACTATATTTATTTGAATTTGATTCAAATATGTACCATTCAAATGAACTAATATTAACAATACGGTGTATTCAATTTTGTAATATCAGTATGTTAAGGTCGAATCTTCTAATTCCCAATTGTGTAATGTTAAATTCATGATTATGGACTTTTCTCAACCATAAATTGACTTCATATCAATAAATGGTTCAAACATATAAGGTGCATATTTGCATTTGTATTATTTAACTCAATTTTTTAACCTAAGGTTTAATTTATCTCCATTATTTAATGTTAAAATTATGGCTATCGAATTGTTTCAAAGATAGATCGACTATTTATTTGATAATAATAGAAACTAACGTTTATATTTACATATACTATATTTATTTGAATTTGGGTCAAATATGGACCATTCAAATGAACTATTATTAACAATACGGTGTATTCAATTTTGTCATATTAGTATGTTAAGGTCGAATCTTCTAAATCCCAATTGTGTAATGTTAAATTCATGATTATTGACTTTTCTCAACCATAAATTGACTTCATATCAATAAATGGTTGAAACATATAAGGTGCATATTTGCATTTGTATTATTTAATTCAATTTTTTAACCTTAGGTTTAATTTAACTCAATTTTTTAATGTTAAAATTATGGTTAAAATTTTTGTCAACCATAGATAGACTATTTATTTGATAAGAATAGAAATTGAGGTGTATATTTACATATACTATATTTATTTGAATTTGAGTCAAATATGGACCATTCAAATGAACTAATATTAACAATACTGTGTATTCAATTTTGTCATATCAGTATGTTAAGGTCGAATCATCTAAATCGCAATTGTGTAATGTTAAATTCATGATTATGGACTTTTCTCAACCATAAATTGACTTCATATCAATAAATGGTTGAAACATATAAGGTGCATATTTGCATTTGTATTATTTAATTCATTTTTTAACCTTAGGTTTAAATTAACTCAATTATTTAATGTTAAAATTATAGCTATCGAACTTTTTCAAAGATAGATCGACTATTTATTTGATAATAATAGAAACTAACGTTTATATTTACATATACTATATTTATTTGAATTTGAGTCAAATATGGACCATTCAAATGAACTAATATTACCAATACGGTGTATTCAATTTTGTCATATTAGTATGTTAACGTCGAATCTTCTAAATCCCAATTGTGTAATGTTAAATTCATGATTATGGACTTTTCTCAACCATACATTGACTTCATATCAATCAATGGTTGAAACTTATAAGGGGAATATTTGCATTTTTAATATTTAATTCAATTTTCTAACGTTAGATTTACTTTATATAAATTGTTTAATGTTAAAATTATGGCTATCGATGTTTCTCAACCATAGATCGACTATTTATTTGATAATAATAGAAACTAACGTTTAAATTTACATATACTATATTTATTTTAATTTGGGTCAAATATGGACAATTCAAATAAACTATTATTAACAATACGGTGTATTCAATTTTGTCATATCAGTATGTTAAGGTCGAATCTTCTAATTTCCAATTGTGTAATGTTAAATTCATAATTATGGACTTTTCTCAACCATAAATTGACTTCATATCAATAAATGGTTGAAACATATAAGGTGCATATTTGCATTTGTATTATTTAATTCAATTTTTTAACCTTAGGTTTAATTTAACTCAATTATTTAATGTTAAAATTATAGCTATCGAACTTTTTCAAAGATAGATCGACTATTTATTTGATAATAATAGAAACTAACGTTTATATTTACATATACTATATTTATTTGAATTTGAGTCAAATATGGACCATTCAAATGAACTAATATTACCAATACCGTGTATTCAATTTTGTCATATCAGTATGTTAAGGTTGAATCTTCTAAATCGCAATCGTGTAATGTTAAATTCATGATTATGGACTTTTCTCAACCATAAATTGACTTCATATCAATCAATGGTTGAAATTATAAGGGTAATATTTGCATTTGTAATATTTAATTCAATATTTTAACGTTAGATTTACTTTCTCTCAATTGTTTAATGTTAAAATTATGGCTATCGATTTTTGTCAACCATAGATAGACTATTTATTTGATAAGAATAGAAATTGAGGTGTATATTTACATATACTATATTTTTTTGAATTTGCGTCAAATATGGACCATTCAAATGAACTAATATTACCAATACCGTGTATTCAATTTTGTCATATCAGTATGTTAAGGTCGAATCTTCTAAATCGCAATTGTGTAATGTTAAATTCATGATTATTGACTTTTCTCAACCATAAATTGACTTCTTATCAATCAATGGTTGAAATTATAATGGTAATATTTGCATTTGTAATATTTAATTCAATATTTTAACGTTAGATTTACTTTCTCTCAATTGTTTAATGTTAAAATTATGTCTATCGATTTTTGTCAACCATAGATAGACTATTTATTTGATAATAATAGAAACTAACGTTTAAATTTACATATACTATATTTATTTTAATTTGGGTCAAATATGGACAATTCAAATAAACTATTATTAACAATACGGTGTATTCAATTTTGTCATATCAGTATGTTAAGGTCGAATCTTCTAATTTCCAATTGTGTAATGTTAAATTCATAATTATGGACTTTTCTCAACCATAAATTGACTTCATATCAATAAATGGTTGAAACATATAAGGTGCATATTTGCATTTGTATTATTTAATTCAATTTTTTAACCTTAGGTTTAATTTAACTCAATTATTTAATGTTAAAATTATAGCTATCGAACTTTTTCAAAGATAGATCGACTATTTATTTGATAATAATAGAAACTAATGTTTATATTTACATATACTATATTTATTTGAATTTGGGTCAAATATGGACAATTCAAATAAACTATTATTAACAATACGGTGTATTCAATTTTGTCATATTAGTATGTTAAGGTCGAATCTTCTAAATCCCAATTGTGTAATGTTAAATTCATGATTATGGACTTTTCTCAACCATAAATTGACTTCATATCAATAAATGGTTGAAACATATAAGGTGCATATTTGCATTTGTATTATTTAATTCAATTTTTTAACCTTAGGTTTAATTTAACTCAATTATTTAATGTTAAAATTATAGCTATCGAATTTTTTCAAAGAGATCGACTATTTATTTGATAATAATAGAAACTAACGTTTATATTACCATATACTATATTTTTTTGAATTTGCGTCAAATATGGACCATTCAAATGAACTAATATTACCAATACCGTGTATTCAATTTTGTCATATCAGTATGTTAAGGTCGAATCTTCTAAATCGCAATTGTGTAATGTTAAATTCATGATTATTGACTTTTCTCAACCATAAATTGACTTCTTATCAATCAATGGTTGAAATTATAATGGTAATATTTGCATTTGTAATATTTAATTCAATATTTTAACGTTAGATTTACTTTCTCTCAATTGTTTAATGTTAAAATTATGTCTATCGATTTTTGTCAACCATAGATAGACTATTTATTTGATAAGAATAGAAATTGAGGTGTATATTTACCTATACTATATTTATTTGAATTTGAGTCAAATATTGACCATTCAAATGAACTAATATTAACAATACGGTGTATTCAATTTTTTCATATCAGTATCTTAAGGTCGAATCTTCTAATTCCCAATTGTGTAATGTTAAATTCATGATTATGGACTTTTCTCAACCATAAATTAACTTCATATCAATAAATTGTTGAAACATATAAGGTGCATATTTGCATTTGTATTATTTAATTCAATTTTTTAACCTTAGGTTTAATTTATCTCAATTATTTAATGTTAAAATTATGGCTATCGAATTTTTTCAAAGATAGATCGAATATTTTTTTGATAATAATAGAAATTGAGGTGTATATTTACATACAATATATTTATTTGAATTTGAGTCAAATATGGAACATTCAAATAAACTAATATTAACAATACGGTGTATTCAATTTTGTCATATTAGTATGTTAAAGTCGAATATTCTAAATCCCAATTGTGTAATGTTAAATTCATGATTATGGACTTTTCTCAACCATACATTGACTTCATATCAATGAATGGTTGAAACTTATAAGGGGCATATTTGCATTTGTAATATTTAATTCAATTTTCTAACGTTAGATTTACTTTATCTAAATTGTTTAATGTTAAAATTATGGCTATCGATTTTTCTCAACCATAGATAGACTATTTATTTGATAAAAATAGAAATTGAGGTGTATATTTACATATACTATATTTATTTGAATTTGAGTCAAATATGGACCATTCAAATAAACTAATATTAACAATACGGTGTATTCCATTTTGTCAAATTAGTATGTTAAGGTCGAATCTTCTAAATCCCAATTGTGTAATGTTAAATTCATGATTATGGACTTTTCTCAACCATAAATTGACTTTATATCAATAAATGGTTGAAATATATAAGGTGCATATTTTCATTTTTGTTATTTAATTAAATTTTTTAACCTTTGGTTTAATTTAACTCAATTATTTAAAGTTAAAATTATAGCTATCGGATTTTTTCAAAGATAGATCGACTATTTATTTGATAATAATAGAAACTAACGTTTATATTTATATATACTATATTTATTTGAATTTGAGTCAAATATGAACCATTCAAATGAACTAATATTACCAATACCGTGTATTCAATTTTTTCATATCAGTATGTTAAGGTCGAATCTTCTAAATCGCAATTGTGTAATGTTAAATTCATGATTATGGACTTTTCTCAACCATAAATTGACTTCATATCAATCAATGGTTGAAACTTATAAGGGGCATATTTGCATTTGTAATATTTAATTCAATTTTTTAACCTTAGGTTTTATTTAACTCAATTATTTAATGTTAAAATTATAGCTATCGAATTTTTTCAAAGATAGATAGACTATTTATTTGATAATAATAGAAAGTAACGTTTTTATTTACATATACTATATTTATTTGAATTTGAGTCAAATATGGACCATTCAAATGAACTAATATTAACAATACGGTGTATTCAATTTTGTCATATCAGTATGTTAAGGTCGAATCTTCTAAATCGCAATCGTGTAATGTGAAATTCATGATTATGGACTTTTCTCAACCATAAATTGACTTCATATCAATCAATGGTTGATACTTATAAGGGGCATATTTGCATTTGTAATATTTCATTCAATTTTTTAACCTTAGGTTTAATTTAGCTCAATTATTTAATGTTAAAATTATAGCTATCGAATTTTTTCAAAGATAGATCGACTATTTATTTGATAATAATAGAAACTAACCATTATATTTACATATACTATATTTATTTAACTTTGAGTCAAATATGGACTATTCAAATGAACAAATATTAACAATACGGTGTATTCAATTTTGTCATATCAGTATGTTAAGGTCGAATCTTCTAAATCGCAATTGTGTAATGTTAAATTCATGATTATGGACTTTTCTCAACCATAAATTGACTTCATATCAATCAATGGTTGAAACTTATAAGGGGCATATTTGCATTTGTAATATTTAATTCAATTTTTTAACCTTAGGTTTTATTTAACTCAATTATTTAATGTTAAAATTATAGCTATCGAATTTTTTCAAAGATAGATAGACTATTTATTTGATAATAATAGAAAGTAACGTTTTTATTTACATATACTATATTTATTTGAATTTGAGTCAAATATGGACCATTCAAATGAACTAATATTAACAATACGGTGTATTCAATTTTGTCATATCAGTATGTTAAGGTCGAATCTTCTAAATCGCAATCGTGTAATGTGAAATTCATGATTATGGACTTTTCTCAACCATAAATTGACTTCATATCAATCAATGGTTGATACTTATAAGGGGCATATTTGCATTTGTAATATTTCATTCAATTTTTTAACCTTAGGTTTAATTTAGCTCAATTATTTAATGTTAAAATTATAGCTATCGAATTTTTTCAAAGATAGATCGACTATTTATTTGATAATAATAGAAACTAACCATTATATTTACATATACTATATTTATTTGACTTTGAGTCAAATATGGACTATTCAAATGAACAAATATTAACAATACGGTGTATTCAATTTTGTCATATCAGTATGTTAAGGTCGAATCTTCTAATTCAAAATTGTGTAATGTTAAATTCATGATTATTGACTTTTCTCAACCATAAATTGACTTCTTATCAATCAATGGTTGAAATTATAATGGTAATATTTGCATTTGTAATATTTAATTCAATATTTTAACGTTAGATTTACTTTCTCTCAATTGTTTAATGTTAAAATTATGTCTATCGATTTTTGTCAACCATAGATAGACTATTTATTTGATAAGAATAGAAATTGAGGTGTATATTTACATATACTATATTTATTTGAATTTGAGTCAAATATTGACCATTCAAATGAACTAATATTAACAATACGGTGTATTCAATTTTTTCATATCAGTATCTTAAGGTCGAATCTTCTAATTCCCAATTGTGTAATGTTAAATTCATGATTATGGACTTTTCTCAACCATAAATTAACTTCATATCAATAAATTGTTGAAACATATAAGGTGCATATTTGCATTTGTATTATTTAATTCAATTTTTTAACCTTAGGTTTAATTTATCTCAATTATTTAATGTTAAAATTATGGCTATCGAATTTTTTCAAAGATAGATCGAATATTTTTTTGATAATAATAGAAATTGAGGTGTATATTTACATACAATATATTTATTTGAATTTGAGTCAAATATGGAACATTCAAATAAACTAATATTAACAATACGGTGTATTCAATTTTGTCATATTAGTATGTTAAAGTCGAATATTCTAAATCCCAATTGTGTAATGTTAAATTCATGATTATGGACTTTTCTCAACCATACATTGACTTCATATCAATGAATGGTTGAAACTTATAAGGGGAATATTTGCATTTGTAATATTTAATTCAATTTTCTAACGTTAGATTTACTTTATCTAAATTGTTTAATGTTAAAATTATGGCTATCGATTTTTCTCAACCATAGATAGACTATTTATTTGATAAAAATAGAAATTGAGGTGTATATTTACATATACTATATTTATTTGAATTTGAGTCAAATATGGACCATTCAAATAAACTAATATTAACAATACGGTGTATTCCATTTTGTCAAATTAGTATGTTAAGGTCGAATCTTCTAAATCCCAATTGTGTAATGTTAAATTCATGATTATGGACTTTTCTCAACCATAAATTGACTTTATATCAATAAATGGTTGAAATATATAAGGTGCATATTTTCATTTGTGTTATTTAATTAAATTTTTTAACCTTTGGTTTAATTTAACTCAATTATTTAAAGTTAAAATTATAGCTATCGGATTTTTTCAAAGATAGATCGACTATTTATTTGATAATAATAGAAACTAACGTTTATATTTATATATACTATATTTATTTGAATTTGAGTCAAATATGAACCATTCAAATGAACTAATATTACCAATACCGTGTATTCAATTTTTTCATATCAGTATGTTAAGGTCGAATCTTCTAAATCGCAATTGTGTAATGTTAAATTCATGATTATGGACTTTTCTCAACCATAAATTGACTTCATATCAATCAATGGTTGAAACTTATAAGGGGCATATTTGCATTTGTAATATTTAATTCAATTTTTTAACCTTAGGTTTTATTTAACTCAATTATTTAATGTTAAAATTATAGCTATCGAATTTTTTCAAAGATAGATAGACTATTTATTTGATAATAATAGAAAGTAACGTTTTTATTTACATATACTATATTTATTTGAATTTGAGTCAAATATGGACCATTCAAATGAACTAATATTAACAATACGGTGTATTCAATTTTGTCATATCAGTATGTTAAGGTCGAATCTTCTAAATCGCAATCGTGTAATGTGAAATTCATGATTATGGACTTTTCTCAACCATAAATTGACTTCATATCAATCAATGGTTGATACTTATAAGGGGCATATTTGCATTTGTAATATTTCATTCAATTTTTTAACCTTAGGTTTAATTTAGCTCAATTATTTAATGTTAAAATTATAGCTATCGAATTTTTTCAAAGATAGATCGACTATTTATTTGATAATAATAGAAACTAACCATTATATTTACATATACTATATTTATTTAACTTTGAGTCAAATATGGACTATTCAAATGAACAAATATTAACAATACGGTGTATTCAATTTTGTCATATCAGTATGTTAAGGTCGAATCTTCTAAATCGCAATTGTGTAATGTTAAATTCATGATTATGGACTTTTCTCAACCATAAATTGACTTCATATCAATCAATGGTTGAAACTTATAAGGGGCATATTTGCATTTGTAATATTTAATTCAATTTTTTAACCTTAGGTTTTATTTAACTCAATTATTTAATGTTAAAATTATAGCTATCGAATTTTTTCAAAGATAGATAGACTATTTATTTGATAATAATAGAAAGTAACGTTTTTATTTACATATACTATATTTATTTGAATTTGAGTCAAATATGGACCATTCAAATGAACTAATATTAACAATACGGTGTATTCAATTTTGTCATATCAGTATGTTAAGGTCGAATCTTCTAAATCGCAATCGTGTAATGTGAAATTCATGATTATGGACTTTTCTCAACCATAAATTGACTTCATATCAATCAATGGTTGATACTTATAAGGGGCATATTTGCATTTGTAATATTTCATTCAATTTTTTAACCTTAGGTTTAATTTAGCTCAATTATTTAATGTTAAAATTATAGCTATCGAATTTTTTCAAAGATAGATCGACTATTTATTTGATAATAATAGAAACTAACCATTATATTTACATATACTATATTTATTTGACTTTGAGTCAAATATGGACTATTCAAATGAACAAATATTAACAATACGGTGTATTCAATTTTGTCATATCAGTATGTTAAGGTCGAATCTTCTAATTCAAAATTGTGTAATGTTAAATTCATGATTATTGACTTTTCTCAACCATAAATTGACTTCTTATCAATCAATGGTTGAAATTATAATGGTAATATTTGCATTTGTAATATTTAATTCAATATTTTAACGTTAGATTTACTTTCTCTCAATTGTTTAATGTTAAAATTATGTCTATCGATTTTTGTCAACCATAGATAGACTATTTATTTGATAAGAATAGAAATTGAGGTGTATATTTACATATACTATATTTATTTGAATTTGAGTCAAATATTGACCATTCAAATGAACTAATATTAACAATACGGTGTATTCAATTTTTTCATATCAGTATCTTAAGGTCGAATCTTCTAATTCCCAATTGTGTAATGTTAAATTCATGATTATGGACTTTTCTCAACCATAAATTAACTTCATATCAATAAATTGTTGAAACATATAAGGTGCATATTTGCATTTGTATTATTTAATTCAATTTTTTAACCTTAGGTTTAATTTATCTCAATTATTTAATGTTAAAATTATGGCTATCGAATTTTTTCAAAGATAGATCGAATATTTTTTTGATAATAATAGAAATTGAGGTGTATATTTACATACAATATATTTATTTGAATTTGAGTCAAATATGGAACATTCAAATAAACTAATATTAACAATACGGTGTATTCAATTTTGTCATATTAGTATGTTAAAGTCGAATATTCTAAATCCCAATTGTGTAATGTTAAATTCATGATTATGGACTTTTCTCAACCATACATTGACTTCATATCAATGAATGGTTGAAACTTATAAGGGGAATATTTGCATTTGTAATATTTAATTCAATTTTCTAACGTTAGATTTACTTTATCTAAATTGTTTAATGTTAAAATTATGGCTATCGATTTTTCTCAACCATAGATAGACTATTTATTTGATAAAAATAGAAATTGAGGTGTATATTTACATATACTATATTTATTTGAATTTGAGTCAAATATGGACCATTCAAATAAACTAATATTAACAATACGGTGTATTCCATTTTGTCAAATTAGTATGTTAAGGTCGAATCTTCTAAATCCCAATTGTGTAATGTTAAATTCATGATTATGGACTTTTCTCAACCATAAATTGACTTTATATCAATAAATGGTTGAAATATATAAGGTGCATATTTTCATTTGTGTTATTTAATTAAATTTTTTAACCTTTGGTTTAATTTAACTCAATTATTTAAAGTTAAAATTATAGCTATCGGATTTTTTCAAAGATAGATCGACTATTTATTTGATAATAATAGAAACTAACGTTTATATTTATATATACTATATTTATTTGAATTTGAGTCAAATATGAACCTTTCAAATGAACTAATATTACCAATACCGTGTATTCAATTTTTTCATATCAGTATGTTAAGGTCGAATCTTCTAAATCGCAATTGTGTAATGTTAAATTCATGATTATGGACTTTTCTCAACCATAAATTGACTTCATATCAATCAATGGTTGAAACTTATAAGGGGCATATTTGCATTTGTAATATTTAATTCAATTTTTTAACCTTAGGTTTTATTTAACTCAATTATTTAATGTTAAAATTATAGCTATCGAATTTTTTCAAAGATAGATAGACTATTTATTTGATAATAATAGAAAGTAACGTTTTTATTTACATATACTATATTTATTTGAATTTGAGTCAAATATGGACCATTCAAATGAACTAATATTAACAATACGGTGTATTCAATTTTGTCATATCAGTATGTTAAGGTCGAATCTTCTAAATCGCAATCGTGTAATGTGAAATTCATGATTATGGACTTTTCTCAACCATAAATTGACTTCATATCAATCAATGGTTGATACTTATAAGGGGCATATTTGCATTTGTAATATTTCATTCAATTTTTTAACCTTAGGTTTAATTTAGCTCAATTATTTAATGTTAAAATTATAGCTATCGAATTTTTTCAAAGATAGATCGACTATTTATTTGATAATAATAGAAACTAACCATTATATTTACATATACTATATTTATTTAACTTTGAGTCAAATATGGACTATTCAAATGAACAAATATTAACAATACGGTGTATTCAATTTTGTCATATCAGTATGTTAAGGTCGAATCTTCTAAATCGCAATTGTGTAATGTTAAATTCATGATTAGGGACTTTTCTCAACCATAAATTGACTTCATATCAATCAATGGTTGAAACTTATAAGGGGCATATTTGCATTTGTAATATTTAATTCAATTTTTTAACCTTAGGTTTTATTTAACTCAATTATTTAATGTTAAAATTATAGCTATCGAATTTTTTCAAAGATAGATAGACTATTTATTTGATAATAATAGAAAGTAACGTTTTTATTTACATATACTATATTTATTTGAATTTGAGTCAAATATGGACCATTCAAATGAACTAATATTAACAATACGGTGTATTCAATTTTGTCATATCAGTATGTTAAGGTCGAATCTTCTAAATCGCAATCGTGTAATGTGAAATTCATGATTATGGACTTTTCTCAACCATAAATTGACTTCATATCAATCAATGGTTGATACTTATAAGGGGCATATTTGCATTTGTAATATTTCATTCAATTTTTTAACCTTAGGTTTAATTTAGCTCAATTATTTAATGTTAAAATTATAGCTATCGAATTTTTTCAAAGATAGATCGACTATTTATTTGATAATAATAGAAACTAACCATTATATTTACATATACTATATTTATTTGACTTTGAGTCAAATATGGACTATTCAAATGAACAAATATTAACAATACGGTGTATTCAATTTTGTCATATCAGTATGTTAAGGTCGAATCTTCTAATTCAAAATTGTGTAATGTTAAATTAATGATTATGGACTTTTCTCAACCATAAATTGACTTCATATCAATCAATGGTTGAAATTATAAGGGTAATATTTGCATTTGTAATATTTAATTCAATATTTTAACGTTAGATTTACTTTCTCTCAATTGTTTAATGTTAAAATTATGGCTATCGATTTTTGTCAACCATAGAAAGACTATTTATTTGATAAGAATAGAAATTGAGGTGTATATTTACATATACTATATTTATTTGAATTTGGGTCAAATATGGACCATTCAAATGAACTATTATTAACAATACGTTGTATTCAATTTTGTCATGTTAGTATGTTAACGTCGAATCTTCTAAATCCCAATTGTGTAATGTTAAATTCATGATTATGGACTTTTCTCAACCATAAATTAACTTCATATCAATAAATTGTTGAAACATATAAGGTGCATATTTGCATTTGTATTATTTAATTCAATTTTTTAACCTTAGGTTTAATTTATCTCAATTATTTAATGTTAAAATTATGGCTATCGAATTTTTTCAAAGATAGATCGAATATTTTTTTGATAATAATAGAAATTGAGGTGTATATTTACATACAATATATTTATTTGAATTTGAGTCAAATATGGAACATTCAAATAAACTAATATTAACAATACGGTGTATTCAATTTTGTCATATTAGTATGTTAAAGTCGAATATTCTAAATCCCAATTGTGTAATGTTAAATTCATGATTATGGACTTTTCTCAACCATACATTGACTTCATATCAATGAATGGTTGAAACTTATAAGGGGCATATTTGCATTTGTAATATTTAATTCAATTTTCTAACGTTAGATTTACTTTATCTAAATTGTTTAATGTTAAAATTATGGCTATCGATTTTTCTCAACCATAGATAGACTATTTATTTGATAAAAATAGAAATTGAGGTGTATATTTACATATACTATATTTATTTGAATTTGAGTCAAATATGGACCATTCAAATAAACTAATATTAACAATACGGTGTATTCCATTTTGTCAAATTAGTATGTTAAGGTCGAATCTTCTAAATCCCAATTGTGTAATGTTAAATTCATGATTATGGACTTTTCTCAACCATAAATTGACTTTATATCAATAAATGGTTGAAATATATAAGGTGCATATTTTCATTTGTGTTATTTAATTAAATTTTTTAACCTTTGGTTTAATTTAACTCAATTATTTAAAGTTAAAATTATAGCTATCGGATTTTTTCAAAGATAGATCGACTATTTATTTGAGAATAATAGAAACTAACGTTTAAATTTACATATAATATATTTATTTGAATTTTAGTCAAATATTGACCATTCAAATGAACTAATATTAACAATACGGTGTATTCAAATTTGTCATATCAGTATGTTAAGGTCGAATCTTCTAATTCCCAATTGTGTAATGTTAAATTAATGATTATGGAATTTTCTCAACCATAAATTGACTTCATATCAATAAATGGTTGAAACATATAAGGTGCATATTTTCATTTGTATTATTTAATTCAATTTTTTAACCTTAGGTTTAATTTATCTCTATTATTTAATGTTAAAATTATGGCTATTGAATTGTTTCAAAGATAGATCGACTATTTATTTGATAATAATAGAAACTAATGTTTATATTTACATATACTATATTTATTTGAATTTGGGTCAAATATGGACAATTCAAATAAACTATTATTAACAATACGGTGTATTCAATTTTGTCATATTAGTATGTTAAGGTCGAATCTTCTAAATCCCAATTGTGTAATGTTAAATTCATAATTATGGACTTTTCTCAACCATAAATTAACTTCATATCAATAAATGGTTGAAACATATAAGGTGCATATTTGCATTTGTATTATTTAATTCAATTTTTTAACCTTAGGTTTAATTTAACTCAATTATTTAATGTTAAAATTATAGCTATCGAACTTTTTCAAAGATAGATCGACTATTTATTTGATAATAATAGAAACTAACGTTTATATTTATATATACTATATTTATTTGAATTTGAGTCAAATATGAACCATTCAAATGAACTAATATTACCAATACCGTGTATTCAATTTTGTCATATCAGTATGTTAAGGTCGAATCTTCTAAATCGCAATTGTGTAATGTTAAATTCATGATTATGGACTTTTCTCAACCATAAATTGACTTCATATCAATCAATGGTTGAAACTTATAAGGGGCATATTTGCATTTGTAATATTTAATTCAATTTTTTAACCTTAGGTTTTATTTAACTCAATTATTTAATGTTAAAATTATAGCTATCGAATTTTTTCAAAGATAGATAGACTATTTATTTGATAATAATAGAAAGTAACGTTTTTATTTACATATACTATATTTATTTGAATTTGAGTCAAATATGGACCATTCAAATGAACTAATATTAACAATACGGTGTATTCAATTTTGTCATATCAGTATGTTAAGGTCGAATCTTCTAAATCGCAATCGTGTAATGTGAAATTCATGATTATGGACTTTTCTCAACCATAAATTGACTTCATATCAATCAATGGTTGATACTTATAAGGGGCATATTTGCATTTGTAATATTTCATTCAATTTTTTAACCTTAGGTTTAATTTAGCTCAATTATTTAATGTTA
This sequence comes from Hippophae tibetana, assembly GCA_037013495.1. Taxonomy (NCBI): domain Eukaryota; kingdom Viridiplantae; phylum Streptophyta; class Magnoliopsida; order Rosales; family Elaeagnaceae; genus Hippophae; species Hippophae tibetana. The sequence goes on along the minus strand of CM072805.1, from coordinate 10,500,289 downwards.
AAATTATAGCTATCGAATTTTTTCAAAGATAGATCGACTATTTATTTGATAATAATAGAAACTAACCATTATATTTACATATACTATATTTATTTGACTTTGAGTCAAATATGGACTATTCAAATGAACAAATATTAACAATACGGTGTATTCAATTTTGTCATATCAGTATGTTAAGGTTGAATCTTCTAATTCAAAATTGTGTAATGTTAAATTAATGATTATGGACTTTTCTCAACCATAAATTGACTTCATATCAATCAATGGTTGAAATTATAAGGGTAATATTTGCATTTGTAATATTTAATTCAATATTTTAACGTTAGATTTACTTTCTCTCAATTGTTTAATGTTAAAATTATGGCTATCGATTTTTGTCAACCATAGAAAGACTATTTATTTGATAAGAATAGAAATTGAGGTGTATATTTACATATACTATATTTATTTGAATTTGTGTCAAATATGGACCATTCAAATGAACTATTATTAACAATACGGTGTATTCAATTTTGTCATGTTAGTATGTTAACGTCGAATCTTCTAAATCCCAATTGTGTAATGTTAAATTCATGATTATGGACTTTTCTCAACCATAAATTAACTTCATATCAATAAATTGTTGAAACATATAAGGTGCATATTTGCATTTGTATTATTTAATTCAATTTTTTAACCTTAGGTTTAATTTATCTCAATTATTTAATGTTAAAATTATGGCTATCGAATTTTTTCAAAGATAGATCGAATATTTTTTTGATAATAATAGAAATTGAGGTGTATATTTACATACAATATATTTATTTGAATTTGAGTCAAATATGGAACATTCAAATAAACTAATATTAACAATACGGTGTATTCAATTTTGTCATATTAGTATGTTAAAGTCGAATATTCTAAATCCCAATTGTGTAATGTTAAATTCATGATTATGGACTTTTCTCAACCATACATTGACTTCATATCAATGAATGGTTGAAACTTATAAGGGGCATATTTGCATTTGTAATATTTAATTCAATTTTCTAACGTTAGATTTACTTTATCTAAATTGTTTAATGTTAAAATTATGGCTATCGATTTTTCTCAACCATAGATAGACTATTTATTTGATAAAAATAGAAATTGAGGTGTATATTTACATATACTATATTTATTTGAATTTGAGTCAAATATGGACCATTCAAATAAACTAATATTAACAATACGGTGTATTCCATTTTGTCAAATTAGTATGTTAAGGTCGAATCTTCTAAATCCCAATTGTGTAATGTTAAATTCATGATTATGGACTTTTCTCAACCATAAATTGACTTTATATCAATAAATGGTTGAAATATATAAGGTGCATATTTTCATTTGTGTTATTTAATTAAATTTTTTAACCTTTGGTTTAATTTAACTCAATTATTTAAAGTTAAAATTATAGCTATCGGATTTTTTCAAAGATAGATCGACTATTTATTTGAGAATAATAGAAACTAACGTTTAAATTTACATATAATATATTTATTTGAATTTTAGTCAAATATTGACCATTCAAATGAACTAATATTAACAATACGGTGTATTCAAATTTGTCATATCAGTATGTTAAGGTCGAATCTTCTAATTCCCAATTGTGTAATGTTAAATTAATGATTATGGAATTTTCTCAACCATAAATTGACTTCATATCAATAAATGGTTGAAACATATAAGGTGCATATTTTCATTTGTATTATTTAATTCAATTTTTTAACCTTAGGTTTAATTTATCTCTATTATTTAATGTTAAAATTATGGCTATTGAATTGTTTCAAAGATAGATCGACTATTTATTTGATAATAATAGAAACTAATGTTTATATTTACATATACTATATTTATTTGAATTTGGGTCAAATATGGACAATTCAAATAAACTATTATTAACAATACGGTGTATTCAATTTTGTCATATTAGTATGTTAAGGTCGAATCTTCTAAATCCCAATTGTGTAATGTTAAATTCATAATTATGGACTTTTCTCAACCATAAATTAACTTCATATCAATAAATGGTTGAAACATATAAGGTGCATATTTGCATTTGTATTATTTAATTCAATTTTTTAACCTTAGGTTTAATTTAACTCAATTATTTAATGTTAAAATTATAGCTATCGAACTTTTTCAAAGATAGATCGACTATTTATTTGATAATAATAGAAACTAACGTTTATATTTATATATACTATATTTATTTGAATTTGAGTCAAATATGAACCATTCAAATGAACTAATATTACCAATACCGTGTATTCAATTTTGTCATATCAGTATGTTAAGGTCGAATCTTCTAAATCGCAATTGTGTAATGTTAAATTCATGATTATGGACTTTTCTCAACCATAAATTGACTTCATATCAATCAATGGTTGAAACTTATACGGGGCATATTTGCATTTGTAATATTTAATTCAATTTTTTAACCTTAGGTTTTATTTAACTCAATTATTTAATGTTAAAATTATAGCTATCGAATTTTTTCAAAGATAGATAGACTATTTATTTGATAATAATAGAAAGTAACGTTTTTATTAACATATACTATATTTATTTGAATTTGAGTCAAATATGGACCATTCAAATGAACTAATATTAACAATACGGTGTATTCAATTTTGTCATATCAGTATGTTAAGGTCGAATCTTCTAAATCGCAATCGTGTAATGTGAAATTCATGATTATGGACTTTTCTCAACCATAAATTGACTTCATATCAATCAATGGTTGAAACTTATAAGGGGCATATTTGCATTTGTAATATTTCATTCAATTTTTTAACCTTAGGTTTAATTTAGCTCAATTATTTAATGTTAAAATTATAGCTATCGAATTTTTTCAAAGATAGATCGACTATTTATTTGATAATAATAGAAACTAACCATTATATTTACATATACTATATTTATTTGACTTTGAGTCAAATATGGACTATTCAAATGAACAAATATTAACAATACGGTGTATTCAATTTTGTCATATCAGTATGTTAAGGTCGAATCTTCTAATTCAAAATTGTGTAATGTTAAATTAATGATTATGGACTTTTCTCAACCATAAATTGACTTCATATCAATCAATGGTTGAAATTATAAGGGTAATATTTGCATTTGTAATATTTAATTCAATATTTTAACGTTAGATTTACTTTCTCTCAATTGTTTAATGTTAAAATTATGGCTATCGATTTTTGTCAACCATAGAAAGACTATTTATTTGATAAGAATAGAAATTGAGGTGTATATTTACATATACTATATTTATTTGAATTTGGGTCAAATATGGACCATTCAAATGAACTATTATTAACAATACGGTGTATTCAATTTTGTCATGTTAGTATGTTAACGTCGAATCTTCTAAATCCCAATTGTGTAATGTTAAATTCATGATTATGGACTTTTCACAACCATAAATTGACTTCATATCAATAAATGGTTGAAACATATAAGGTGCATATTTGCATTTGTATTATTTAATTCAATTTTTTAACCTTAGGTATAATTTAACTTAATTGTTTAATGTTAAAATTATGGTTAAAATCTTTGTCAACCATAGATAGACTATTTATTTGATAAGAATAGAAATTGAGGTGTATATTTACATATACTATATTTATTTGAATTTGAGTCAAATATGCACCATTCAAATGAACTAATATTAACAATACTGTGTATTCAATTTTGTCATATTAGTATGTTAAGGTCGAATCTTCTAAATCGCAATTGTGTAATGTTAAATTCATGATTATTGACTTTTCTCAACCATAAATTGACTTCATATCAATCAATGGTTGAAACTTATAAGGGGCATATTTGCATTTGTAATATTTAATTCAATTTTTTAACCTTAGGTTTAATTTAACTCAATTATTTAATGTTGAAATTATGGCTATCGGTTTTTCTCAACCATAGATAGACTATTTATTTGATAAGAATAGAAATTGAGGTGTATATTTACATATACTATATTTATTTGAATTTGATTCAAATATGTACCATTCAAATGAACTAATATTAACAATACGGTGTATTCAATTTTGTAATATCAGTAAGTTAAGGTCGAATCTTCTAATTCCCAATTGTGTAATGTTAAATTCATGATTATGGACTTTTCTCAACCATAAATTGACTTCATATCAATAAATGGTTGAAACATATAAGGTGCATATTTGCATTTGTATTATTTAACTCAATTTTTTAACCTTAGGTTTAATTTATCTCCATTATTTAATGTTAAAATTATGGCTATCGAATTGTTTCAAAGATAGATCGACTATTTATTTGATAATAATAGAAACTAACGTTTATATTTACATATACTATATTTATTTGAATTTGGGTCAAATATGGACCATTCAAATGAACTATTATTAACAATACGGTGTATTCAATTTTGTCATATTAGTATGTTAAGGTCGAATCTTCTAAATCCCAATTGTGTAATGTTAAATTCATGATTATGGACTTTTCTCAACCATAAATTGACTTCATATCAATAAATGGTTGAAACATATAAGGTGCATATTTGCATTTGTATTATTTAATTCAATTTTTTAACCTTAGGTTTAATTTAACTCAATTTTTTAATGTTAAAATTATGGTTAAAATTTTTGTCAACCATAGATAGACTATTTATTTGATAAGAATAGAAATTGAGGTGTATATTTACATATACTATATTTATTTGAATTTGAGTCAAATATGGACCATTCAAATGAACTAATATTACCAATACCGTGTATTCAATTTTGTCATATCAGTATGTTAAGGTCGAATCTTCTAAATCGCAATTGTGTAATGTTAAATTCATGATTATGGACTTTTCTCAACCATAAATTGACTTCATATCAATCAATGGTTGAAACTTATAAGGGGCATATTTGCATTTGTAATATTTAATTCAATTTTTTAACCTTAGGTTTTATTTAACTCAATTATTTAATGTTAAAATTATAGCTATCGAATTTTTTCAAAGATAGATCGACTATTTATTTGATAATAATAGAAACTAACCTTTATATTTACATATACTATATTTATTTGACTTTGAGTCAAATATGGACTATTCAAATGAACAAATATTAACAATACGGTGTATTCAATTTTGTCATATCAGTATGTTAAGGTCGAATCTTCTAATTCAAAATTGGGTAATGTTAAATTAATGATTATGGACTTTTCTCAACCATAAATTGACTTCATATCAATAAATGGTTGAAACATATAAGGTGCATATTTGCATTTGTATTATTTAATTCAATGTTTTAACCTTAGGTATAATTTAACTTAATTGTTTAATGTTAAAATTATGGTTAAAATCTTTGTCAACCATAGATAGACTATTTATTTGATAAGAATAGAAATTGAGGTGTATATTTACATATACTATATTTATTTGAATTTGAGTCAAATATGCACCATTCAAATGAACTAATATTAACAATACTGTGTATTCAATTTTGTCATATTAGTATGTTAAGGTCGAATCTTCTAAATTGCAATTGTGTAATGTTAAATTCATGATTATTGACTTTTCTCAACCATAAATTGACTTCATATCAATCAATGGTTGAAACTTATAAGGGGCATATTTGCATTTGTAATATTTAATTCAATTTTTTAACCTTAGGTTTAATTTAACTCAATTATTTAATGTTAAAATTATGGCTATCGGTTTTTCTCAACCATAGATAGACTATTTATTTGATAAGAATAGAAATTGAGGTGTATATTTACATATACTATATTTATTTGAATTTGATTCAAATATGTACCATTCAAATGAACTAATATTAACAATACGGTGTATTCAATTTTGTAATATCAGTATGTTAAGGTCGAATCTTCTAATTCCCAATTGTGTAATGTTAAATTCATGATTATGGACTTTTCTCAACCATAAATTGACTTCATATCAATAAATGGTTGAAACATATAAGGTGCATATTTGCATTTGTATTATTTAACTCAATTTTTTAACCTTAGGTTTAATTTATCTCCATTATTTAATGTTAAAATTATGGCTATCGAATTGTTTCAAAGATAGATCGACTATTTATTTGATAATAATAGAAACTAACGTTTATATTTACATATACTATATTTATTTGAATTTGGGTCAAATATGGACCATTCAAATGAACTATTATTAACAATACGGTGTATTCAATTTTGTCATATTAGTATGTTAAGGTCGAATCTTCTAAATCCCAATTGTGTAATGTTAAATTCATGATTATGGACTTTTCTCAACCATAAATTGACTTCATATCAATAAATGGTTGAAACATATAAGGTGCATATTTGCATTTGTATTATTTAATTCAATTTTTTAACCTTAGGTTTAATTTAATTCAATTTTTTAATGTTAAAATTATGGTTAAAATTTTTGTCAACCATAGATAGACTATTTATTTGATAAGAATAGAAATTGAGGTGTATATTTACATATACTATATTTATTTGAATTTGAGTCAAATATGGACCATTCAAATGAACTAATATTAACAATACGGTGTATTCAATTTTGTCATATCAGTATGTTAAGGTCGAATCTTCTAAATCGCAATCGTGTAATGTAAAATTCATGATTATGGACTTTTCTCAACCATAAATTGACTTCATATCAATAAATGGTTGAAACATATAAGGTGCATATTTGCATTTGTATTATTTAACTCAATTTTTTAACCTTAGGTTTAATTTATCTCCATTATTTAATGTTAAAATTATGGCTATCGAATTGTTTCAAAGATAGATCGACTATTTATTTGATAATAATAGAAACTAACGTTTATATTTACATATACTATATTTATTTGAATTTGGGTCAAATATGGACCATTCAAATGAACTATTATTAACAATACGGTGTATTCAATTTTGTCATGTTAGTATGTTAACGTCGAATCTTCTAAATCCCAATTGTGTAATGTTAAATTCATGATTATGGACTTTTCTCAACCATAAATTGACTTCATATCAATAAATGGTTGAAACATATAAGGTGCATATTTGCATTTGTATTATTTAATTCAATTTTTTAACCTTAGGTATAATTTAACTTAATTGTTTAATGTTAAAATTATGGTTAAAATCTTTGTCAACCATAGATAGACTATTTATTTGATAAGAATAGAAATTGAGGTGTATATTTACATATACTATATTTATTTGAATTTGAGTCAAATATGCACCATTCAAATGAACTAATATTAACAATACTATGTATTCAATTTTGTCATATTAGTATGTTAAGGTCGAATCTTCTAAATCGCAATTGTGTAATGTTAAATTCATGATTATTGACCTTTCTCAACCATAAATTGACTTCATATCAATCAATGATTGAAACTTATAAGGGGCATATTTGCATTTGTAATATTTAATTCAATTTTTTAACCTTAGGTTTAATTTAACTCAATTATTTAATGTTAAAATTATGGCTATCGGTTTTTGTCAACCATAGATAGACTATTTATTTGATAAGAATAGAAATTGAGGTGTATATTTACATATACTATATTTATTTGAATTTGATTCAAATATGTACCATTCAAATGAACTAATATTAACAATACGGTGTATTCAATTTTGTAATATCAGTATGTTAAGGTCGAATCTTCTAATTCCCAATTGTGTAATGTTAAATTCATGATTATGGACTTTTCTCAACCATAAATTTACTTCATATCAATAAATGGTTGAAACATATAAGGTGCATATTTGCATTTGTATTATTTAACTCAATTTTTTAACCTTAGGTTTAATTTATCTCCATTATTTAATGTTAAAATTATGGCTATCGAATTGTTTCAAAGATAGATCGACTATTTATTTGATAATAATAGAAACTAACGTTTCTATTTACATATACTATATTTATTTGAATTTGGGTCAAATATGGACCATTCAAATGAACTATTATTAACAATACGGTGTATTCAATTTTGTCATATTAGTATGTTAAGGTCGAATCTTCTAAATCCCAATTGTGTAATGTTAAATTCATGATTATGGACTTTTCTCAACCATAAATTGACTTCATATCAATAAATGGTTGAAACATATAAGGTGCATATTTGCATTTGTATTATTTAATTCAATTTTTTAACCTTAGGTTTAATTTAACTCAATTTTTTAATGTTAAAATTATGGTTAAAATTTTTGTCAACCATAGATAGACTATTTATTTGATAAGAATAGAAATTGAGGTGTATATTTACATATACTATATTTATTTGAATTTGAGTCAAATATGGACCATTCAAATGAACTAATATTAACAATACGGTGTATTCAATTTTGTCATATCAGTATGTTAAGGTCGAATCTTCTAAATCGCAATCGTGTAATGTAAAATTCATGATTATGGACTTTTCTCAACCATAAATTGACTTCATATCAATCAATGGTTGAAACTTATAAGGGGCATATTTGCATTTGTAATATTTCATTCAATTTTTTAACCTTAGGTTTAATTTAGCTCAATTATTTAATGTTAAAATTATAGCTATCGAATTTTTTCAAAGATAGATCGACTATTTATTTGATAATAATAGAAACTAACCTTTATATTTACATATACTATATTTATTTGAATTTGAGTCAAATATGGACCATTCAAATGAACTAATATTAACAATACGGTGTATTCAATTTTGTCATATCAGTATGTTAAGGTCGAATCTTCTAAATCGCAATCGTGTAATGTAAAATTCATGATTATGGACTTTTCTCAACCATAAATTGACTTCATATCAATCAATGGTTGAAACTTATAAGGGGCATATTTGCATTTGTAATATTTCATTCAATTTTTTAACCTTAGGTTTAATTTAGCTCAATTATTTAATGTTAAAATTATAGCTATCGAATTTTTTCAAAGATAGATCGACTATTTATTTGATAATAATAGAAACTAACCTTTATATTTACATATACTATATTTATTTGAATTTGAGTCAAATATGGACCATTCAAATGAACTAATATTAACAATACGGTGTATTCAATTTTGTCATATCAGTATGTTAAGGTCGAATCTTCTAAATCGCAATCGTGTAATGTAAAATTCATGATTATGGACTTTTCTCAACCATAAATTGACTTCATATCAATCAATGGTTGAAACTTATAAGGGGCATATTTGCATTTGTAATATTTCATTCAATTTTTTAACCTTAGGTTTAATTTAACTCAATTATTTAATGTTAAAATTATAGCTATCGAATTTTTTCAAAGATAGATCGACTATTTATTTGATAATAATAGAAACTAACCTTTATATTTACATATACTATATTTATTTGACTTTGAGTCAAATATGGACCATTCAAATGAACTAATATTAACAATACGGTGTATTCCATTTTGTCAAATTAGTATGTTAAGGTCGAATCTTCTAAATCCCAATTGTGTAATGTTAAATTCATGATTATGGACTTTTCTCAAAAATAAATTGACTTTATATCAATAAATGGTTGAAATATATAAGGTGCATATTTTCATTTGTGTTATTTAATTAAATTTTTTAACCTTTGGTTTAATTTAACTCAATTATTTAAAGTTAAAATTATAGCTATCGGATTTTTTCAAAGATAGATCGACTATTTATTTGATAATAATAGAAACTAACGTTTAAATTTACATATACTATATTTATTTGAATTTTAGTCAAATATTGACCATTCAAATGAACTAATATTAACAATACGGTGTATTGAAATTTGTCATATCAGTATGTTAAGGTCCAATCTTCTAATTCCCAATTGTGTAATGTTAAATTCATGATTATGGAATTTTCTCAACCATAAATTGACTTCATATCAATAAATGGTTGAAATATATAAGGTGCATATTTTCATTTGTATTATTTAATTCAATTTTTTAACCTTAGGTTTAATTTATCTCTATTATTTAATGTTAAAATTATGGCTATTGAATTGTTTCAAAGATAGATCGACTATTTATTTGATAATAATAGAAACTAATGTTTATATTTACATATACTATATTTATTTGAATTTGGGTCAAATATGGACAATTCAAATAAACTATTATTAACAATACGGTGTATTCAATTTTGTCATATTAGTATGTTAAGGTCGAATCTTCTAAATCCCAATTGTGTAATGTTAAATTCATAATTATGGACTTTTCTCAACCATAAATTGACTTCATATCAATAAATAGTTGAAACATATAAGGTGCATATTTGCATTTGTATTATTTAATTCAATTTTTTAACCTTAGGTTTAATTTAACTCAATTATTTAATGTTAAAATTATAGCTATCGAACTTTTTCAAAGATAGATCGACTATTTATTTGATAATAATAGAAACTAACGTTTATATTTCCATATACTATATTTATTTGAATTTGAGTCACATATGGACCATTCAAATGAACTAATATTACAAATACGGTGTATTCAATTTTGTAATATTAGTATGTTAAGGTCCAATCTTCTAAATCCCAATTGTGTAATGTTAAATTCATGATTATGGACTTTTCTCAACCATAAATTGACTTCATATCAATCAATGGTTGAAACTTATAAGGGGCATATTTGCATTTGTATTATTTAATTTAATTTTTTAACGTTTGATTTACTTTATCTCAATTGTTTAATGTTAAAATTATGGCTATCGATTTTTGTCAACCATAGGTAGATTATTTATTTGATAATAATAGTAACTAACGTTTATATTTACATATACTATATTTATTTGAATTTGAGTCAAATATGGACCATTCAAATGAACTAATATTACCAATACCGTGTATTCAATTTTGTCATATCAGTATGTTAAGGTCGAATCTTCTAAATCGCAATTGTGTAATGTTAAATTCATGATTATGGACTTTTCTCAACCATAAATTGACTTCATATCAATCAATGGTTGAAACTTATAAGGGGCATATTTGCATTTGTAATATTTAATTCAATTTTTTAACCTTAGGTTTTATTTAACTCAATTATTTAATGTTAAAATTATAGCTATCGAACTTTTTCAAAGATAGATCGACTATTTATTTGATAATAATAGAAACTAACGTCTATATTTACATATACTATATTTATTTGAATTTGAGTCAAATATGGACCATTCAAATGAACTAATATTACCAATACCGTGTATTCAATTTTGTCATATTAGTATGTTAACGTCGAATCTTCTAAATCCCAATTGTGTAATGTTAAATTCATGATTATGGACTTTTCTCAACCATACATTGACTTCATATCAATCAATGGTTGAAACTTATAAGGGGAATATTTGCATTTGTAATATTTAATTCAATTTTCTAACGTTAGATTTACTTTATATAAATTGTTTAATGTTAAAATTATGGCTATCGATGTTTCTCAACCATAGATCGACTATTTATTTGATAATAATAGAAACTAACGTTTAAATTTACATATACTATATTTATTTTAATTTGGGTCAAATATGGACAATTCAAATAAACTATTATTAACAATACGGTGTATTCAATTTTGTCATATCAGTATGTTTAGGTCGAATCTTCTAATTTCCAATTGTGTAATGTTAAATTCATAATTATGGACTTTTCTCAACCATAAATTGACTTCATATCAATAAATGGTTGAAACATATAAGGTGCATATTTTCATTTGTATTATTTAATTCAATTTTTTAACCTTAGGTTTAATTTATCTCTATTATTTAATGTTAAAATTATGGCTATTGAATTGTTTCAAAGATAGATCGACTATTTATTTGATAATAATAGAAACTAATGTTTATATTTACATATACTATATTTATTTGAATTTGGGTCAAATATGGACAATTCAAATAAACTATTATTAACAATACGGTGTATTCAATTTTGTCATATTAGTATGTTAAGGTCGAATCTTCTAAATCCTAATTGTGTAATGTTAAATTCATAATTATGGACTTTTCTCAACCATAAATTGACTTCATATCAATAAATGGTTGAAACATATAATGTGCATATTTGCATTTGTATTATTTAATTCAATTTTTTAACCTTAGGTTTAATTTAACTCAATTATTTAATGTTAAAATAATAGCTATCGAACTTTTTCAAAGATAGATCGACTATTTATTTGATAATAATAGAAACTAACGTCTATATTTACATATACTATATTTATTTGAATTTGAGTCAAATATGGACCATTCAAATGAACTAATATTACCAATACGGTGTATTCAATTTTGTCATATTAGTATGTTAACGTCGAATCTTCTAAATCCCAATTGTGTATTGTTAAATTCATGATTATGGACTTTTGTCAACCATACATTGACTTCATATCAATAAATGGTTGAAACATATAAGGTGCATATTTGCATTTGTATTATTTAATTCAATTTTTTAACCTTAGGTTTAATTTAACTCAATTATTTAATGTTAAAATTATAGCTATCGAACTTTTTCAAAGATAGATCGACTATTTATTTGATAATAATAAAAACTAACGTCTATATTTACATATACTATATTTATTTGAATTTGAGTCAAATATGCACCATTCAAATGAACTAATATTAACAATACTGTGTATTCAATTTTGTCATATTAGTATGTTAAGGTCGAATCTTCTAAATCGCAATTGTGTAATGTTAAATTCATGATTATTGACTTTTCTCAACCATAAATTGACTTCATATCAATCAATGGTTGAAACTTATAAGGGGCATATTTGCATTTGTATTATTTAATTCAATTTTTTAACCTTAGGTTTAGTTTAACTCAATTATTTAATGTTAAAATTATAGCTATCGAATTTTTTCAAAGATAGATCGACTATTTATTTGATAATAATAGAAACTAACGTTTATATTTACATATACTATATTTATTTGAATTTGCGTCAAATATGGACCATTCAAATGAACTAATATTACCAATACCGTGTATTCAATTTTGTCATATCAGTATGTTAAGGTTGAATCTTCTAAATCGCAATTGTGTAATGTTAAATTCATGATTATTGACTTTTCTCAACCATAAATTCACTTCATATCAATCAATGGTTGAAATTATAATGGTAATATTTGCATTTGTAATATTTAATTCAATATTTTAACGTTAGATTTACTTTCTCTCAATTGTTTAATGTTAAAATTATGTCTATCGATTTTTGTCAACCATAGATTGACTATTTATTTGATAAGAATAGAAATTGAGGTGTATATTTACATATACTATATTTATTTGAATTTGAGTCAAATATGGACCATTCAAATGAACTAATATTAACAATACGGTGTATTCAATTTTTTCTTATCAGTATCTTAAGGTCGAATCTTCTAATTCCCAATTGTGTAATGTTAAATTCATGATTATGGACTTTTCTCAACCATAAATTAACTTCATATCAATAAATTGTTGAAACATATAAGGTGCATATTTGCATTTGTATTATTTAATTCAATTTTTTAACCTTAGGTTTAATTTATCTCAATTATTTAATGTTAAAATTATGGTTATCGAATTTTTTCAAAGATAGATCGAATATTTTTTTGATAATAATAGAAATTGAGGTGTATATTTACATACAATATATTTATTTGAATTTGAGTCAAATATGGAACATTCAAATAAACTAATATTAACAATACGGTGTATTCAATTTTGTTATATTAGTATGTTAAAGTCGAATATTCTAAATCCCAATTGTGTAATGTTAAATTCATGATTATGGACTTTTCTCAACCATACATTGACTTCATATCAATGAATGGTTGAAACTTATAAGGGGCATATTTGTATTTGTAATATTTAATTCAATTTTCTTACGTTAGATTTACTTTATCTAAATTGTTTAATGTTAAAATTATGGCTATCGATTTTTCTCAACCATAGATAGACTATTTATTTGATAAAAATAGAAATTGAGGTGTATATTTACATATACTATATTTATTTGAATTTGAGTCAAATATGGACCATTCAAATAACTAATATTAACAATACGGTGTATTCCATTTTGTCAAATTAGTATGTTAAGGTCGAATCTTCTAAATCCCAATTGTGTAATGTTAAATTCATGATTATGGACTTTTCTCAACCATAAATTGACTTTATATCAATAAATGGTTGAAATATATAAGGTGCATATTTTCATTTGTGTTATTTAATTAAATTTTTTAACCTTTGGTTTAATTTAACTCAATTATTTAAAGTTAAAATTATAGCTATCAGATTTTTTCAAAGATAGATCGACTATTTATGGCTATCGATTTTTCTCAACCATAGATAGACTATTTATTTGATAAAAATAGAAATTGAGGTGTATATTTACATATACTATATTTATTTGAATTTTAGTCAAATATTGACCATTCAAATGAACTAATATTAACAATACGGTGTATTCAAATTTGTCATATCAGTATGTTAAGGTTGAATCTTCTAAATCGCAATTGTGTAATGTTAAATTCATGATTATTGACTTTTCTCAACCATAATTTCACTTCATATCAATCAATGGTTGAAATTATAATGGTAATATTTGCATTTGTAATATTTAATTCAATATTTTAACGTTAGATTTACTTTCTCTCAATTGTTTAATGTTAAAATTATGTCTATCGATTTTTGTCAACCATAGATTGACTATTTATTTGATAAGAATAGAAATTGAGGTGTATATTTACATATACTATATTTATTTGAATTTGAGTCAAATATGGACCATTCAAATGAACTAATATTAACAATACGGTGTATTCAATTTTTTCTTATCAGTATCTTAAGGTCGAATCTTCTAATTCCCAATTGTGTAATGTTAAATTCATGATTATGGACTTTTCTCAACCATAAATTAACTTCATATCAATAAATTGTTGAAACATATAAGGGGCATATTTGCATTTGTATTATTTAATTCAATTTTTTAACCTTAGGTTTAGTTTAACTCAATTATTTAATGTTAAAATTATAGCTATCGAATTTTTTCAAAGATAGATCGACTATTTATTTGATAATAATAGAAACTAACGTTTATATTTACATATACTATATTTATTTGAATTTGCGTCAAATATGGACCATTCAAATGAACTAATATTACCAATACCGTGTATTCAATTTTGTCATATCAGTATGTTAAGGTTGAATCTTCTAAATCGCAATTGTGTAATGTTAAATTCATGATTATTGACTTTTCTCAACCATAAATTCACTTCATATCAATCAATGGTTGAAATTATAATGGTAATATTTGCATTTGTAATATTTAATTCAATATTTTAACGTTAGATTTACTTTCTCTCAATTGTTTAATGTTAAAATTATGTCTATCAATTTTTGTCAACCATAGATTGACTATTTATTTGATAAGAATAGAAATTGAGGTGTATATTTACATATACTATATTTATTTGAATTTGAGTCAAATATGGACCATTCAAATGAACTAATATTAACAATACGGTGTATTCAATTTTGTCATATCAGTATGTTAAGGTCGAATCTTCTAAATCACAATCGTGTAATGTGAAATTCATGATTATGGACTTTTCTCAACCATAAATTGACTTCATATCAATCAATGGTTGAAACTTATAAGGGGCATATTTGCATTTGTAATATTAAATTCAATTTTTTAACCTTAGGTTTAATTTAACTCAATTATTTAATGTTAAAATTATGGCTATCGGTTTTTCTCAACCATAGATAGACTATTTATTTGATAAGAATAGAAATTGAGGTGTATATTTACATATACTATATTTATTTGAATTTGAGTCAAATATGGACCATTCAAATGAACTAATATTAACAATACGGTGTATTCAATTTTGTAATATCTGTATGTTAAGGTCGAATCTTCTAATTCCCAATTGTGTAATGTTAAATTCATGATTATGGACTTTTCTCAACCATAAATTGACTTCATATCAATAAATGGTTGAAACATATAAGGTGCATATTTGCATTTTTTATTATTTAATTCAATTTTTTAACCTTAGGTTTAATTTATCTCCATTATTTAATGTTAAAATTATGGCTATCGAATTGTTTCAAAGATAGATCGACTATTTATTTGATAATAATAGAAACTAACGTTTATATTTACATATACTATATTTATTTGAATTTGGGTCAAATATGGACCATTCAAATGAACTATTATTAACAATACGGTGTATTCAATTTTGTCATATTAGTATGTTAAGGTCGAATCTTCTAATTCCCAATTGTGTAATGTTAAATTCATGATTATGGACTTTTCTCAACCATAAATTAACTTCATATCAATAAATTGTTGAAACATATAAGGTGCATATTTGCATTTGTATTATTTAATTCAATTTTTTAACCTTAGGTTTAATTTATCTCAATTATTTAATGTTAAAATTATGGTTATCGAATTTTTTCAAAGATAGATCGAATATTTTTTTGATAATAATAGAAATTGAGGTGTATATTTACATACAATATATTTATTTGAATTTGAGTCAAATATGGAACATTCAAATAAACTAATATTAACAATACGGTGTATTCAATTTTGTTATATTAGTATGTTAAAGTCGAATATTCTAAATCCCAATTGTGTAATGTTAAATTCATGATTATGGACTTTTCTCAACCATAAATTGACTTTATATCAATAAATGGTTGAAATATATAAGGTGCATATTTTCATTTGTGTTATTTAATTAAATTTTTTAACCTTTGGTTTAATTTAACTCAATTATTTAAAGTTAAAATTATAGCTATCAGATTTTTTCAAAGATAGATCGACTATTTATGGCTATCGATTTTTCTCAACCATAGATAGACTATTTATTTGATAAAAATAGAAATTGAGGTGTATATTTACATATACTATATTTATTTGAATTTTAGTCAAATATTGACCATTCAAATGAACTAATATTAACAATACGGTGTATTCAAATTTGTCATATCAGTATGTTAAGGTCGAACCTTCTAATTCCCAATTGTGTAATGTTAAATTCATGATTATGGAATTTTCTCAACCATAAATTGACTTCATATCAATAAATGGTTGAAACATATAAGGTGCATATTTTCATTTGTATTATTTAATTCAATTTTTTAACCTTAGGTTTAATTTATCTCTATTATTTAATGTTAAAATTATGGCTATTGAATTGTTTCAAAGATAGATCGACTATTTATTTGATAATAATAGAAACTAATGTTTATATTTACATATACTATATTTATTTGAATTTCGGTCAAATATGGACAATTCAAATAAACTATTATTAACAATACGGTGTATTCAATTTTGTCATATTAGTATGTTAAGGTCGAATCTTCTAAATCCCAATTGTGTAATGTTAAATTCATAATTTTGGACTTTTTTCAACCATAAATTGACTTCATATCAATAAATGGTTGAAACATATAAGGTGCATATTTGCATTTGTATTATTTAATTCAATTTTTTAACCTTAGGTTTAATTTAACTCAATTATTTAATGTTAAAATTATAGCTATCGAACTTTTTCAAAGATAGATCGACTATTTATTTGATAATAATAGAAACTAACGTTTATATTTACATATACTATATTTATTTGAATTTGAGTCAAATATGGACCATTCAAATGAACTAATATTACCAATACCGTGTATTCAATTTTGTCATATCAGTATGTTAAGGTCGAATCTTCTAAATCGCAATTGTGTAATGTGAAATTCATGATTATGGACTTTTCTCAACCATAAATTGACTTCATATCAATCAATGGTTGAAACTTATAAGGGGCATATTTACATTTGTAATATTTCATTCAATTTTTTAACCTTAGGTTTAATTTAGCTCAATTATTTAATGTTAAAATTATAGCTATCGAATTTTTTCAAAGATAGATCGATTATTTATTTGATAATAATAGAAACTAACCTTTATATTTACATATACTATATTTATTTGAATTTGATTCAAATATGTACCATTCAAATGAACTAATATTAACAATACGGTGTATTCAATTTTGTCATATTAGTATGTTAAGGTCGAATCTTCTAAATCCCAATTGTGTAATGTTAAATTCATGATTATGGACTTTTCTCAACCATAAATTGACTTCATATCAATAAATGGTTGAAACATATAAGGTGCATATTTGCATTTGTATTATTTAATTCAATTTTTTAACCTTAGGTTTAATTTAACTCAATTTTTTAATGTTAAAATTATGGTTAAAATTTTTGTCAACCATAGATAGACTATTTATTTGATAAGAATAGAAATTGAGGTGTATATTTACATATACTATATTTATTTGAATTTGAGTCAAATATGGACCATTCAAATGAACTAATATTAACAATACGGTGTATTCAATTTTGTCATATCAGTATGTTAAGGTCGAATCTTCTAAATCACAATCGTGTAATGTGAAATTCATGATTATGGACTTTTCTCAACCATAAATTGACTTCATATCAATCAATGGTTGAAACTTATAAGGGGCATATTTGCATTTGTAATATTAAATTCAATTTTTTAACCTTAGGTTTAATTTAACTCAATTATTTAATGTTAAAATTATGGCTATCGGTTTTTCTCAACCATAGATAGACTATTTATTTGATAAGAATAGAAATTGAGGTGTATATTTACATATACTATATTTATTTGAATTTGAGTCAAATATGGACCATTCAAATGAACTAATATTAACAATACGGTGTATTCAATTTTGTAATATCTGTATGTTAAGGTCGAATCTTCTAATTCCCAATTGTGTAATGTTAAATTCATGATTATGGACTTTTCTCAACCATAAATTGACTTCATATCAATAAATGGTTGAAACATATAAGGTGCATATTTGCATTTTTTATTATTTAATTCAATTTTTTAACCTTAGGTTTAATTTATCTCCATTATTTAATGTTAAAATTATGGCTATCGAATTGTTTCAAAGATAGATCGACTATTTATTTGATAATAATAGAAACTAACGTTTATATTTACATATACTATATTTATTTGAATTTGGGTCAAATATGGACCATTCAAATGAACTATTATTAACAATACGGTGTATTCAATTTTGTCATATTAGTATGTTAAGGTCGAATCTTCTAAATCCCAATTGTGTAATGTTAAATTCATGATTATGGACTTTTCTCAACCATAAATTGACTTCATATCAATAAATGGTTGAAACATATAAGGTGCATATTTGCATTTGTATTATTTAATTCAATTTTTTAACCTTAGGTTTAATTTAACTCAATTTTTTAATGTTAAAATTATGGTTAAAATTTTTGTCAACCATAGATAGACTATTTATTTGATAAGAATAGAAATTGAGGTGTATATTTACATATACTATATTTATTTGAATTTGAGTCAAATATGGACCATTCAAATGAACTAATATTAACAAAACGGTGTATTCAATTTTGTCATATCAGTATGTTAAGGTCGAATCTTCTAAATCGCAATCGTGTAATGTGAAATTCATGATTATGGACTTTTCTCAACCATAAATTGACTTCATATCAATCAATGGTTGAAACTTATAAGGGGCATATTTGCATTTGTAATATTTCATTCAATTTTTTAACCTTAGGTTTAATTTAGCTCAATTATTTAATGTTAAAATTATAGCTACCGAATTTTTTCAAAGATAGATCGACTATTTATTTGATAATAATAGAAACTAACCTTTATATTTACATATACTATATTTATTTGACTTTGAGTCAAATATGGACTATTCAAATGAACAAATATTAACAATACGGTGTATTCAATTTTGTCATATCAGTATGTTAAGGTCGAATCTTCTAATTCAAAATTGGGTAATGTTAAATTAATGATTATGGACTTTTCTCAACCATAAATTGACTTCATATCAATCAATGGTTGAAATTATAAGGGTAATATTTGCATTTGTAATATTTAATTCAATATTTTAACGTTAGATTTACTTTCTCTCAATTGTTTAATGTTAAAATTATGGCTATCGATTTTTGTCAACCATAGAAAGACTATTTATTTGATAAGAATAGAAATTGAGGTGTATATTTACATATACTATATTTATTTGAATTTGGGTCAAATATGGACCATTCAAATGAACTATTATTAACAATACGGTGTATTCAATTTTGTCATATTAGTATGTTAACGTCGAATCTTCTAAATCCCAATTGTGTAATGTTAAATTCATGATTATGGACTTTTCACAACCATAAATTGACTTCATATCAATAAATGGTTGAAACATATAAGGTGCATATTTGCATTTGTATTATTTAATTCAATTTTTTAACCTTAGGTATAATTTAACTTAATTGTTTAATGTTAAAATTATGGTTAAAATCTTTGTCAACCATAGATAGACTATTTATTTGAGAAGAATAGAAATTGAGGTGTATATTTACATATACTATATTTATTTGAATTTGAGTCAAATATGCACCATTCAAATGAACTAATATTAACAATACTGTGTATTCAATTTTGTCATATTAGTATGTTAAGGTCGAATCTTCTAAATCGCAATTGTGTAATGTTAAATTGATGATTATTGACTTTTCTCAACCATAAATTGACTTCATATCAATCAATGGTTGAAACTTATAAGGGGCATATTTGCATTTGTAATATTTAATTCAATTTTTTAACCTTAGGTTTAATTTAACTCAATTATTTAATGTTAAAATTATGGCTATCGGTTTTTCTCAACCATAGATAGACTATTTATTTGATAAGAATAGAAATTGAGGTGTATATTTACATATACTATATTTATTTGAATTTGATTCAAATATGTACCATTCAAATGAACTAATATTAACAATACGGTGTATTCAATTTTGTAATATCAGTATGTTAAGGTCGAATCTTCTAATTCCGAATTGTGTAATGTTAAATTCATGATTATGGACTTTTCTCAACCATAAATTGACTTCATATCAATAAATGGTTGAAACATATAAGGTGCATATTTGCATTTGTATTATTTAACTCAATTTTTTAACCTTAGGTTTAATTTATCTCCATTATTTAATGTTAAAATTATGGCTATCGAATTGTTTCAAAGATAGATCGACTATTTATTTGATAATAATAGAAACTAACGTTTATATTTACATATACTATATTTATTTGAATTTGGGTCAAATATGGACCATTCATATGAACTATTATTAACAATACGGTGTATTCAATTTTGTCATATTAGTATGTTAAGGTCGAATCTTCTAAATCCCAATTGTGTAATGTTAAATTCATGATTATGGACTTTTCTCAACCATAAATTGACTTCATATCAATAAATGGTTGAAACATATAAGGTGCATATTTGCATTTGTATTATTTAATTCAATTTTTTAACCTTAGGTTTAATTTAACTCAATTTTTTAATGTTAAAATTATGGTTAAAATTTTTGTCAACCATAGATAGACTATTTATTTGATAAGAATAGAAATTGAGGTGTATATTTACATATACTATATTTATTTGAATTTGAGTCAAATATGGACCATTCAAATGAACTAATATTAACAAAACGGTGTATTCAATTTTGTCATATCAGTATGTTAAGGTCGAATCTTCTAAATCGCAATCGTGTAATGTGAAATTCATGATTATGGACTTTTCTCAACCATAAATTGACTTCATATCAATCAATGGTTGAAACTTATAAGGGGCATATTTGCATTTGTAATATTTCATTCAATTTTTTAACCTTAGGTTTAATTTAGCTCAATTATTTAATGTTAAAATTATAGCTACCGAATTTTTTCAAAGATAGATCGACTATTTATTTGATAATAATAGAAACTAACCTTTATATTTACATATACTATATTTATTTGACTTTGAGTCAAATATGGACTATTCAAATGAACAAATATTAACAATACGGTGTATTCAATTTTGTCATATCAGTATGTTAAGGTCGAATCTTCTAATTCAAAATTGGGTAATGTTAAATTAATGATTATGGACTTTT
Organism: Hippophae tibetana; assembly: GCA_037013495.1. Lineage (NCBI taxonomy): Eukaryota > Viridiplantae > Streptophyta > Magnoliopsida > Rosales > Elaeagnaceae > Hippophae > Hippophae tibetana. The sequence continues at coordinate 10,478,279 of CM072805.1, read as the reverse complement.
CTCAACCATAAATTGACTTCATATCAATCAATGGTTGAAATTATAAGGGTAATTTTGCATTTGTAATATTTAATTCAATATTTTAACATTAGATTTACTTTCTCTCAATTGTTTAATGTTAAAATTATGGCTATCGATTTTTGTCAACCATAGAAAGACTATATATTTGATAAGAATAGAAATTGAGGTGTATATTTACATATACTATATTTATTTGAATTTGGGTCAAATATGGACCATTCAAATGAACTATTATTAACAATACGGTGTATTCAATTTTGTCATATTAGTATGTTAACGTCGAATCTTCTAAATCCCAATTGTGTAATGTTAAATTCATGATTATGGACTTTTCACAACCATAAATTGACTTCATATCAATAAATGGTTGAAACATATAAGGTGCATATTTGCATTTGTATTATTTAATTCAATTTTTTAACCTTAGGTATAATTTAACTTAATTGTTTAATGTTAAAATTATGGTTAAAATCTTTGTCAACCATAGATAGACTATTTATTTGATAAGAATAGAAATTGAGGTGTATATTTACATATACTATATTTATTTGAATTTGAGTCAAATATGCACCATTCAAATGAACTAATATTAACAATACTGTGTATTCAATTTTGTCATATCAGTATGTTAAGGTCGAATCTTCTAATTCCCAATTGTGTAATGTTAAATTCATGATTATTGACTTTTCCCAACCATAAATTGACTTCATATCAATAAATGGTTGAAACATATAAGGTGCATATTTTCATTTGTATTATTTAATTCAATTTTTTAACCTTAGGTTTAATTTATCTCCATTATTTAATGTTAAAATTATGGCTATTTAATTGTTTCAAAGATAGATCGACTATTTATTTGATAATAATAGAAACTAACGTTTATACGTACATATACTATATTTATTTGAATTTAGGTCAAATATGGACCTTTCAAATGAACTATTATTAACAATACGGTGTATTCAATTTTGTCATATTAGTATGTTAAGGTCGAATCTTCAAAATCGCAATTGTGTAATGTTAAATTCATGATTATGGACTTTTCTCAACCATAAATTGACTTCATATCAATAAATGGTTGAAACATATAAGGTTCATATTTCCATTTGTATTATTTAATTCAATTTTTTAACCTTAGGTTTAATTTATCTCAATTATGTAATGTTAAAATTATGGCTATCGAATTTTTTCAAAGATAGATCTACTATTTATTTGATAATAATAGAAACTAACGTTTATATTTACATATACTATATTTATTTGAGTTTGAGTCAAATATGGACCATTCAAATGAACTAATATTAACAATACGGTGTATTCAATTTTGTAATATTAGTATGTTAAAGTCGAATCTTCTAAATCCCAATTGTGTAATGTTAAATTCATGATTATGGACTTTTCTCAACCATACATTGACTTCATATCAATCAATGGTTGAAACTTATAAGGGGCATATTTGCATTTGTAATATTTAATTCAATTTTCTAACGTTAGATTTACTTTATCTAAATTGTTTAATGTTAAAATTATGGCTATCGATTTTTCTCAACCATAGATCGACTATTTATTTGATAATAATAGAAACTAACGTTTATACGTACATATACTATATTTATTTGAATTTGGGTCAAATATGGACCTTTCAAATGAACTATTATTAACAATACGGTGTATTCAATTTTGTCATATTAGTATGTTAAGGTCGAATCTTCTAAATCCCAATTGTGTAATGTTAAATTCATGATTATGGACTTTTCTCAACCATACATTGACTTCATATCAATCAATGGTTGAAACTTATAAGGGGCATATTTGCATTTGTAATATTTAATTCAATTTTCTAACGTTAGATTTACTTTATCTAAATTGTTTAATGTTAAAATTATGGCTATCGATTTTTGTCAACCATAGATAGACTATTTATTTGATAAGAATAGAAATTGAGGTGTATATTTACATATACTATATTTATTTGAATTTGAGTCAAATATGGACCATTCAAATGAACTAATATTAACAATATGGTGTATTCAATTTTGTCATATCAGTATGTTAAGGTCGAATCTTCTAAATCGCAATCGTGTAATGTTAAATTAATGATTATGGACTTTTCTCAACCATAAATTGACTTCATATCAATCAATGGTTGTAACTTATAAGGGGCATATTTGCATTTGTAATATTTAATTCAATTTTTTAACCTTAAGTTTAATTTAACTCAATTATTTAATGTTAAAATTATAGCTATCGAACTTTTTCAAAGATAGATCGACTATTTATTTGATAATAATAGAAACTAACGTTTATATTTACATATACTATATTTATTTGAATTTGAGTCAAATATGGACAATTCAAATGAACTAATATTAACAATACGGTGTATTCAATTTTGTCATATCAGTATGTTAAGGTCGAATCTTTTAATTCCCAATTGTGTAATGTTAAATTCATGATTATGGACTTTTCTCAACCATAAATTGACTTCATATCAATCAATGGTTGAAATTATAAGGGGCATATTTGCATTTGTAATATTTAATTCAATATTTAAACGTTAGATTTACTTTATCTCAATTGTTTAATGTTAAAATTATGGCTATCGATTTTTGTCAACCATAGATAGACTATTTATTTGATAAGAATAGAAATTGAGGTGTAAATTCACATATACTATATTTATTTGAATTTGAATCAAATATGTACCCTTCAAATGAACTAATATTAACAATACGGTGTATTCAATTTTGTCATATCACTATGTTAAGGTCGAATCTTCTAATTCCCAATTGTGTAATGTTAAATTCATGATTATGGACTTTTCTTAACCATAAATTGACATCATATCAATAAATGGTTGAAACATATAAGGTGCATATTTGCATTTGTATTATTTAATTCAATTTTTTAACCTTAGGTTTAATTTATCTCAATTATTTAATGTTAAAATTATGGCTATCAAATTTTTTCGAAGATAGATCGACTATTTTTTTGATAATAATAGAAATTGAGGTGTATATTTACATATAATATATTTATTTGAATTTGAGTCAAATATGGACCATTCAAATGAACTAATATTAACAATACGGTGTATTTAATTTTGTCATATTAGTATGTTAAAGTCGAATCTTCTAAATCCCAATTGTGTAATGTTAAATTCATGATTATGGACTTTTCCCGACCATACATTGACTTCATATCAATCAATGGTTGAAACTTATAAGGGGCATATTTGAATTTCTAATATTTAATTCAATTTTCTAACGTTAGATTTACTTTATCTAAATTGTTTAATGTTAAAATTATGGCTATCTATTTTTCTCCAGCATAGATAGACTATTTATTTGATAAGAATAGAAATTGAGGTGTATATTTACATATACTATATTTATTTGAATTTGAGTCAAATATGGACCATTCAAATGAACTAATATTAACAATACGGTGTATTCAATTTTGCCAGATCAGTAAGTTAAGGTCGAATCTTCTAATTCCCAATTGTGTAATGTTAAATTCATGATTATGGACTTTTCTCAACCATAAATTGACTTCATATCAATAAATGGTTGAAACATATAAGGTGCATATTTGCATTTATATTATTTAATTCAATTTTTTAACCTTAGGTTTAATTTATCTCCATTATTTAATGTTAAAATTATGACTATCGAATTGTTTCAAAGATAGATCGACTATTTATTTGATAATAATAGAAACTAACGTTTATATTTACATATACTTTATTTATTTGAATTTGGGTCAAATATGGACCTTTCAAATGAACTATTATTAATAATACGGTGTATTCAATTTTGTCATATTAGTATGTTAAGGACGAATCTTCTAAATCGCAATTGTGTAATGTTAAATTCATGATTATGTACTTTTCTCAACCATAAATTGACTTCATATGAATAAATGATTGAAACATATAAGGTGCATATTTGCATTTGTATTATTTAATTCAATTTTTTAACCTTAGGTTTAATTTAACTCAATTATTTAATGTTAAAATTATAGCTATCGAACTTATTCAAAGATAGATCGACTATTTATTTGATAATAATAGAAACTAACGTTTATATTTACATATACTATATTTATTTGAATTTGAATCAAATATGTACCCTTCAAATGAACTAATATTAACAATACGGTGTATTCAATTTTGTCATATCACTATGTTAAGGTCGAATCTTCTAATTCCCAATTGTGTAATGTTAAATTCATGATTATGGACTTTTCTTAACCATAAATTGAGTTCATATCAATCAGTGGTCGAAATTATAAGGGTAATATTTGTATTTTTAATATTTAACTCAATATTTTAACGTTAGATTTACTTTCTCTCAATTGTTTAATGTTAAAATTATGGCTATCGATTTTTGTCAACCATAGATAGACTATTTATTTGATAAGAATAGAAATTGAGGTGTATATTTACATATACTATATTTATTTGAATTTGAGTCAAATATGGACCATTCAAATGAACTAATATTAACAATATGGTGTATTCAATATTTTCATATCAGTATGTTAAGGTCGAATCTTCTAAATCGCAATCGTGTAATGTTAAATTAATGATTATGGACTTTTCTCAACCATAAATTGACTTCATATCAATAAATGGTTGAAACATATAAGGTGCATATTTCCATTTGTATTATTTAATTCAATTTTTTAACCTTAGGTTTAATTAAACTCAATTATTTAATGTTAAAATTATAGCTATCGAACTTATTCAAAGATAGATCGACTATTTATTTGATAATAATAGAAACTAACGTTTATATTTACATATACTATATTTATTTGAATTTGAATCAAATATGTACCCTTCAAATGAACTAATATTAACAATACGGTGTATTCAATTTTGTCATATCACTATGTTAAGGTCGAATCTTCTAATTCCCAATTGTGTAATGTTAAATTCATGATTATGGACTTTTCTTAACCATAAATTGACTTCATATCAATCAATGGTTGAAATTATAAGGGTAATATTTGTATTTTTAATATTTAACTCAATATTTTAACGTTAGATTTACTTTCTCTCAATTGTTTAATGTTAAAATTATGGCTATCGATTTTTGTCAACCATAGATAGACTATTTATTTGATAAGAATAGAAATTGAGGTGTATATTTACATATACTATATTTATTTGAATTTGAGTCAAATATGGACCATTCAAATGAACTAATATTAATAATATGGTGTATTCAATATTTTCATATCAGTATGTTAAGGTCGAATCTTCTAAATCGCAATCGTGTAATGTTAAATTAATGATTATGGACTTTTCTCAACCATAAATTGACTTCATATCAATAAATGGTTGAAACATATAAGGTGCATATTTCCATTTGTATTATTTAATTCAATTTTTTAACCTTATGTTTAATTTATCTCAATTATGTAATGTTAAAATTATGGCTATCGAATTTTTTCAAAGATAGATCGACTATTTTTTTGATAATAATATAAATTGAGGTGTATATTTACATATATTATATTTATTTGAATTTGAGTCAAATATGGACCATTCAAATGAACTAATATTAACAATACGGTGTATTCAATCTTGTCATATTAGTATGTTAAAGTCGAATCTTCTAAATCCCAATTGTGTAATGTTAAATTCATGATTATGGACTTTTCTCAACCATACATTGACTTCATATCAATCAATGGTTGAAACTTATAAGGGGCATATTTGCATTTGTAATTTTTAATTCAATTTTCTAACGTTAGATTTACTTTATCTAAATTGTTTAATGTTAAAATTATGGCTATCGATTTTTCTCAACCATAGATAGACTATTTATTTGATAAGAATAGAAATTGAGGTGTATATTTACATATACTATATTTATTTGAATTTGAGTCAAATATGGACCATTCAAATGAACTAATATTAACAATACGGTGTATTCAATTTTGTCATATCAGTATGTTAAGGTCGAATCTTCTAAATCGCAATCGTGTAATGTTAAATTAATGATTAGGGACTTTTCTCAACCATAAATTGACTTCATATCAATCAATGGTTGTAACTTATAAGGGGCATATTTGCATTTGTAATATTTAATTCAATTTGTAACCTTAAGTTTAATTTAACTCAATTATTTAATGTTAAAATTATAGCTATCGATTTTTGTGAACCATAGATAGACTATTTATTTGATAAGAATAGAAATTGAGGTGTATATTTACATATACTATATTTATTTGAATTTGAGTCAAATATGGACCATTCAAATGAAATAATATTAACAATACGGTGTATTCCATTTTGTCATATTAGTATGTTAAGGTCGAATCTTCTAAATTCAAATTGTGTAATGTTAAATTCATAATTATGGACTTTTCTCAACCATAAATTGACTTCATATCAATAAATGGTTGAAACATATAAGGTGCATATTTTCATTTGTGTTTTTTAATTCAATTTTTTAACATTTGGTTTAATTTAACTCAATTATTTAAAGTTAAAATTATAGCTATCGGATTTTTTCAAAGATAGATCGAATATTTATTTGATAATAATAGAAACTAATGATTAAATTTACATATACTATATTTATTTGAATTTGAGTCAAATATGAACCATTCAAATGAACTAATATTAAAAATACGGTGTATTCAATTTTGTCATATTAGTATGTTAAGGTCGAATCTTCTAAATCGCAATCGTGTAATGTTAAATTCATGATTATGGATTTTTCTCAACCCTAAATTGACTTCATATCAATCAATGGTTGAAACTTATAAGGGGCATATTTGCATTTGTAATATTTAATTCAATTTTTTAAGCTTAGGTTTAATTTAACTCAATTATTTAATGTTAAATTTATGGCTATCAAATTGTTTCAAAGATAGATCGACTATTTATTTGATAATAATAGAAACTAACGTTTATATTTACATATACTATATTTATTTGAATTTGGGTCAAATATGGACCATTCAAATGAACTATTATTAACAATACGGTGTATTCAATTTTGTCATATTAGTATGTTAAGGTCCAATCTTCTAAATCCCAATTGTGTAATGTTAAATTCATGATTATAGACTTTTCTCAACCATAAATTGACTTCATATCAATCAATGGTTGAAACTTATAAGGGGCATATTTGCATTTGTAATATTTAATTCAATTTTTTAACCTTAGGTTTAATTTAACTCAATTATTTAATGTTAAAATTATAGCTATCGAATTTTTTCAAAGATAGATAGACTATTTATTTGATAATAATAGAAAGTAACGTTTATATTTACATATACTATATTTATTTGAATTTGAGTCAAATATGGACCATTCAAATGAACTAATATTAACAATATGTTGTATTCAATTTTATCATATCAGTATGTTAAGGTCGAATCTTCTAAATCGCAATCGTGTAATGTTAAATTAATGTTTATGGACTTTTCTCAACCATAAATTGACTTCATATCAATCAATGGTTGAAACTTATAAGGGGCATATTTGCATTTGTAATATTTAATTCAATTTTTTAACCTTAGGTTTAATTTAACTCAATTATTTAATGTTAAAATTATGGCTATCGAATTGTTTCAAAGATAGATCGACTATATATTTGATAATAATAGAAACTAACGTTCATATTTACATATACTATATTTATTTGAATTTGGGTCAAATATGTACCATTCAAATGAACTATTATTAACAATACGGTGTATTCAATTTTGTCATATTAGTATGTAAAGGTCGAATCTTCTAAATCTCAATTGTGTAATGTTAAATTCATGATTATGGACTTTTCTCAACCATAAATTGACTTCATATCAATAAATGGTGGAAACATATAAGGTGCATATTTGCATTTGATTTATTTAATTCAATTTTTTAACCTTAGGTTTAATTTAACTCAATTATTTAATGTTAAAATTATAGCTATCGAATTTTTTCAAAGATAGATAGACTATTTATTTGATAATAATAGAAAGTAACGTTTATATTTACATATACTATATTTATTTGAATTTGAGTCAAATATGGACCATTCAAATGAACTAATATTAACAATATGTTGTATTCAATTTTATCATATCAGTATGTTAAGGTCGAATCTTCTAAATCGCAATCGTGTAATGTTAAATTAATGATTATGGACTTTTCTCAACCATAAATTGACTTCATATCAATCAATGGTTGAAACTTATAAGGGGCATATTTGCATTTGTAATATTTAATTCAGTTTTTTAACCTTAGGTTTAATTTAACTCAATTATTTAATGTTAAAATTATAGCTATCGGATTTTTTCAAAGATAGATCGAATATTTATTTGATAATAATAGAAACTAACGATTAAATTTACATATACTATATTTATTTGAATTTGAGTCAAATATGAACCATTCAAATGAACTAATATTAAAAATACGGTGTATTCAATTTTGTCATATTAGTATGATAAGGTCGAATCTTCTAAATCGCAATCGTGTAATGGTAAATTCATGATTATGGAATTTTCTCAACCCTAAATTGATTTCATATCAATCAATGGTTGAAACTTATAAGGGGCATATTTGCATTTGTAATATTTAATTCAATTTTTTAACCTTAGGTTTAATTTAACTCAATTATTTAATGTTAAATTTATGGCTATCAAATTGTTTCAAAGATAGATCGACTATTTATTTGATAATAATAGAAACTAACGTTTATATTTACATATACTATATTTATTTGAATTTGGGTCAAATATGGACCATTCAAATGAACTATTATTAACAATACGGTGTATTCAATTTTGTCATATTAGTATGTTAAGGTCCAATCTTCTAAATCCCAATTGTGTAATGTTAAATTCATGATTATAGACTTTTCTCAACCATAAATTGACTTCATATCAATCAATGGTTGAAACTTATAAGGGGCATATTTGCATTTGTAATATTTAATTCAATTTTTTAACCTTAGGTTTAATTTAACTCAATTATTTAATGTTAAAATTATAGCTATCGAATTTTTTCAAAGATAGATAGACTATTTATTTGATAATAATAGAAAGTAACGTTTATATTTACATATACTATATTTATTTGAATTTGAGTCAAATATGGACCATTCAAATGAACTAATATTAACAATATGTTGTATTCAATTTTATCATATCAGTATGTTAAGGTCGAATCTTCTAAATCGCAATCGTGTAATGTTAAATTAATGTTTATGGACTTTTCTCAACCATAAATTGACTTCATATCAATCAATGGTTGAAACTTATAAGGGGCATATTTGCATTTGTAATATTTAATTCAATTTTTTAACCTTAGGTTTAATTTAACTCAATTATTTAATGTTAAAATTATGGCTATCGAATTGTTTCAAAGATAGATCGACTATATATTTGATAATAATAGAAACTAACGTTCATATTTACATATACTATATTTATTTGAATTTGGGTCAAATATGTACCATTCAAATGAACTATTATTAACAATACGGTGTATTCAATTTTGTCATATTAGTATGTAAAGGTCGAATCTTCTAAATCTCAATTGTGTAATGTTAAATTCATGATTATGGACTTTTCTCAACCATAAATTGACTTCATATCAATAAATGGTGGAAACATATAAGGTGCATATTTGCATTTGATTTATTTAATTCAATTTTTTAACCTTAGGTTTAATTTAACTCAATTATTTAATGTTAAAATTATAGCTATCGAATTTTTTCAAAGATAGATAGACTATTTATTTGATAATAATAGAAAGTAACGTTTATATTTACATATACTATATTTATTTGAATTTGAGTCAAATATGGACCATTCAAATGAACTAATATTAACAATATGTTGTATTCAATTTTATCATATCAGTATGTTAAGGTCGAATCTTCTAAATCGCAATCGTGTAATGTTAAATTAATGATTATGGACTTTTCTCAACCATAAATTGACTTCATATCAATCAATGGTTGAAACTTATAAGGGGCATATTTGCATTTGTAATATTTAATTCAGTTTTTTAACCTTAGGTTTAATTTAACTCAATTATTTAATGTTAAAATTATAGCTATCGGATTTTTTCAAAGATAGATCGAATATTTATTTGATAATAATAGAAACTAACGATTAAATTTACATATACTATATTTATTTGAATTTGAGTCAAATATGAACCATTCAAATGAACTAATATTAAAAATACGGTGTATTCAATTTTGTCATATTAGTATGATAAGGTCGAATCTTCTAAATCGCAATCGTGTAATGGTAAATTCATGATTATGGAATTTTCTCAACCCTAAATTGACTTCATATCAATCAATGGTTGAAACTTATAAGGGGCATATTTGCATTTGTAATATTTAATTCAATTTTTTAACCTTAGGTTTAATTTAACTCAATTATTTAATGTTAAATTTATGGCTATCAAATTGTTTCAAAGATAGATCGACTATTTATTTGATAATAATAGAAACTAACGTTTATAATTACATATACTATATTTATTTGAATTTGAGTCAAATATGGACCATTCAAATGAACTAATATTAACAATACGATGTATTCAATTTTATCATATTAGTATGTTAAGGTCGAATCTTCTAAATTCCAATTGTGTAATGTTAAATTCATGATTATAGACTTTTCTCAACCATAAATTGACTTCATATCAATCAATGGTTGAAACATATAAGGTGCATATTTGAATTTGTGTTATTTAATTCAATTTTTTAACCTTTGGTTTAATTTAACTCAATTATTTAATGTTAAAATTATAGCTATCGGATTTTTTCAAAGATAGATCGAATATTTATTTGATAATAATAGAAACTAACGATTAAATTTACATATACTATATTTATTTGAATTTGAGTCAAATATGGACCATTCAAATGAACTAATATTAACAATACGGTGTATTCAATTTTGTAATATCAGTATGTTAAGGTCGAATCTTCTAAATCGCAATCGTGTAATGTTAAATTCATGATTATGGAATTTTCTCAACCCTAAATTGACTTCATATCAATCAATGGTTGAAACTTATAAGGGGCATATTTGCATTTGTAATATTTAATTCAGTTTTTTAACCTTAGGTTTAATTTAACTCAATTATTTAATGTTAAAATTATGGCTATCGAATTGTTTCAAAGATAGATCGACTATATATTTGATAATAATAGAAACTAACGTTTATATTTACATATACTATATTTATTTGAATTTGGGTCAAATATGGACCATTCAAATGAACTATTATTAACAATACGGTGTATTCAATTTTGTCATATTAGTATGTTAAGGTCGAATATTCTAAATCCCAATTGTGTAATGTTAAATTCATGATTATAGACTTTTCTCAACCATAAATTGACTTCATATCAATCAATGGTTGAAACTTATAAGGGGCATATTTGCATTTGTAATATTTAATTCAATTTTTTAACCTTAGGTTTAATTTAACTCAATTATTTAATGTTAAAATTATAGCTATCGAATTTTTTCAAAGATAGATAGACTATTTATTTGATAATAATAGAAAGTAACGTTTATATTTACATATACTATATTTATTTGAATTTGAGTCAAATATGGACCATTCAAATGAACTAATATTAACAATATGTTGTATTCAATTTTATCATATCAGTATGTTAAGGTCGAATCTTCTAAATCGCAATCGTGTAATGTTAAATTAATGATTATGGACTTTTCTCAACCATAAATTGACTTCATATTAATCAATGGTTGAAACTTATAAGGGGCATATTTGCATTTGTAATATTTAATTCAGTTTTTTAACCTTAGGTTTAATTTAACTCAATTATTTAATGTTAAAATTATGGCTATCGAATTGTTTCAAAGATAGATCGACTATATATTTGATAATAATAGAAACTAACGTTCATATTTACATATACTATATTTATTTGAATTTGGGTCAAATATGGACCATTCAAATGAACTATTATTAACAATACGGTGTATTCAATTTTGTCATATTAGTATGTAAAGGTCGAATCTTCTAAATCCCAATTGTGTAATGTTAAATTCATGATTATGGACTTTTCTCAACCATAAATTGACTTCATATCAATAAATGGTGGAAACATATAAGGTGCATATTTGCATTTGAATTATTTAATTCAATTTTTTAACCTTAGGTTTAATTTAACTCAATTATTTAATGTTAAAATTATAGCTATCGAACTTATTCAAAGATAGATAGACTATTTATTTGATAAGAATAGAAATTGAGGTGTATATTTACATATACTATATTTATTTGAATTTGAGTCAAATATGGACCATTCAAATGAACTAATATTAACAATATGGTGTATTCAATATTTTCATATCAGTATGTTAAGGTCGAATCATCTAAATCGCAATCGTGTAATGTTAAATTAATGATTATGGACTTTTCTCAACCATAAATTGACTTTATATCAATAAATGGTTGAAACATATAAGGTGCATATTTCCATTTGTATTATTTAATTCAATTTTTTAACCTTAGGTTTAATTTAACTCAATTATTTAATGTTAAAATTATAGCTATCGAACTTATTCAAAGATAGATCGACTATTTATTTGATAATAATAGAAACTAACGTTTATATTTACATATACTATATTTATTTGAATTTGAATCAAATATGTACCCTTCAAATGAACTAATATTAACAATACGGTGTATTCAATTTTGTCATATCACTATGTTAAGGTCGAATCTTCTAATTCCCAATTGTGTAATGTTAAATTCATGATTATGGACTTTTCTTAACCATAAATTGACTTCATATCAATCAATGGTTGAAATTATAAGGGTAATATTTTTATTTTTAATATTTAACTCAATATTTTAACGTTAGATTTACTTTCTCTCAATTGTTTAATGTTAAAATTATGGCTATCGATTTTTGTCAACCATAGATAGACTATTTATTTGATAAGAATAGAAATTGAGGTGTATATTTACATATACTATATTTATTTGAATTTGAGTCAAATATGGACCATTCAAATGAACTAATATTAACAATATGGTGTATTCAATATTTTCATATCAGTATGTTAAGGTCGAATCTTCTAAATCGCAATCGTGTAATGTTAAATTAATGATTATGGACTTTTCTCAACCATAAATTGACTTCATATCAATAAATGGTTGAAACATATAAGGTGCATATTTCCATTTGTATTATTTAATTCAATTTTTTAACCTTAGGTTTAATTTATCTCAATTATGTAATGTTAAAATTATGGCTATCGAATGTTTCCAAAGATAGATCGACTATTTTTTTGATAATAATAGAAATTGAGGTGTATATTTATATATATTATATTTATTTGAATTTGAGTCAAATATGGACCATTCAAATGAACTAATATTAACAATACGGTGTATTTAATCTTGTCATATTAGTATGTTAAGGTCCAATCTTCTAAATCCCAATTGTGTAATGTTAAATTCATGATTATAGACTTTTCTCAACCATAAATTGACTTCATATCAATCAATGGATGAAACTTATAAGGTGCATATTTGCATTTGATTTATTTAATTCAATTTTCTAACGTTAGATTTAATTTAACTCAATTATTTAATGTTAAATTTATGGCTATCAAATTGTTTCAAAGATAGATCGACTATTTATTTGATAATAATAGAAACTAACGTTTATATTTACATATACTATATTTATTTGAATTTGAGTCAAATATGGACCATTCAAATGAACTAATATTAACAATACGGTGTATTCAATTTTGTCATATCAGTATGTTAAGGTCGAATCTTCTAAATCGCAATCGTGTAATGTTAAATTAATGATTAGGGACTTTTCTCAACCATAAATTGACTTCATATCAATCAATGGTTGTAACTTATAAGGGGCATATTTGCATTTGTAATATTTAATTCAATTTGTAACCTTAAGTTTAATTTAACTCAATTATTTAATGTTAAAATTATAGCTATCGATTTTTGTGAACCATAGATAGACTATTTATTTGATAAGAATAGAAATTGAGGTGTATATTTACATATACTATATTTATTTGAATTTGAGTCAAATATGGACCATTCAAATGAAATAATATTAACAATACGGTGTATTCCATTTTGTCATATTAGTATGTTAAGGTCGAATCTTCTAAATTCCAATTGTGTAATGTTAAATTCATAATTATGGACTTTTCTCAACCATAAATTGACTTCATATCAATAAATGGTTGAAACATATAAGGTGCATATTTCAATTTGTGTTTTTTAATTCAATTTTTTAACATTTGGTTTAATTTAACTCAATTATTTAAAGTTAAAATTATAGCTATCGGATTTTTTCAAAGATAGATCGAATATTTATTTGATAATAATAGAAACTAATGATTAAATTTACATATACTATATTTATTTGAATTTGAGTCAAATATGAACCATTCAAATGAACTAATATTAAAAATACGGTGTATTCAATTTTGTCATATTAGTATGTTAAGGTCGAATCTTCTAAATCGCAATCGTGTAATGTTAAATTCATGATTATGGAATTTTCTCAACCCTAAATTGACTTCATATCAATCAATGGTTGAAACTTATAAGGGGCATATTTGCATTTGTAATATTTAATTCAATTTTTAAGCTTAGGTTTAATTTAACTCAATTATTTAATGTTAAATTTATGGCTATCAAATTGTTTCAAAGATAGATCGACTATTTATTTGATAATAATAGAAACTAACGTTTATATTTACATATACTATATTTATTTGAATTTGGGTCAAATATGGACCATTCAAATGAACTATTATTAACAATACGGTGTATTCAATTTTGTCATATTAGTATGTTAAGGTCCAATCTTCTAAATCCCAATTGTGTAATGTTAAATTCATGATTATAGACTTTTCTCAACCATAAATTGACTTCATATCAATCAATGGTTGAAACTTATAAGGGGCATATTTGCATTTGTAATATTTAATTCAATTTTTTAACCTTAGGTTTAATTTAACTCAATTATTTAATGTTAAAATTATAGCTATCGAATGTTTTCAAAGATAGATAGACTATTTATTTGATAATAATAGAAACTAATGATTAAATTTACATATACTATATTTATTTGAATTTGAGTCAAATATGGACCATTCAAATGAACTAATATTAACAATATGTTGTATTCAATTTTATCATATCAGTATGTTAAGGTCGAATCTTCTAAATCGCAATCGTGTAATGTTAAATTAATGATTATGGACTTTTCTCAACCATAAATTGACTTCATATCAATCAATGGTTGAAACTTATAAGGGGCATATTTGCATTTGTAATATTTAATTCAATTTTTTAACCTTAGGTTTAATTTAACTCAATTATTCAATGTTAAAATTATAGCTATCGAATTTTTTCAAAGATAGATAGACTATTTATTTGATAATAATAGAAAGTAACGTTTATATTTACATATACTATATTTATTTGAATTTGGGTCAAATATGGACCATTCAAATGAACTATTATTAACAATACGGTGTATTCAATTTTGTCATATTAGTATGTTAAGGTCCAATCTTCTAAATCCCAATTGTGTAATGTTAAATTCATGATTATAGACTTTTCTCAACCATAAATTGACTTCATATCAATCAATGGTTGAAACTTATAAGGGGCATATTTGCATTTGTAATATTTAATTCAATTTTTTAACCTTAGGTTTAATTTAACTCAATTATTCAATGTTAAAATTATAGCTATCGAATTTTTTCAAAGATAGATAGACTATTTATTTGATAATAATAGAAAGTAACGTTTATATTTACATATACTATATTTATTTGAATTTGAGTCAAATATGGACCATTCAAATGAACTAATATTAACAATATGTTGTATTCAATTTTATCATATCAGTATGTTAAGGTCGAATCTTCTAAATCGCAATCGTGTAATGTTAAATTAATGTTTATGGACTTTTCTCAACCATAAATTGACTTCATATCAATCAATGGTTGAAACTTATAAGGGGCATATTTGCATTTGTAATATTTAATTCAATTTTTTAACCTTAGGTTTAATTTAACTCAATTATTTAATGTTAAAATTATGGCTATCGAATTGTTTCAAAGATAGATCGACTATATATTTGATAATAATAGAAACTAACGTTCATATTTACATATACTATATTTATTTGAATTTGGGTCAAATATGTACCATTCAAATGAACTATTATTAACAATACGGTGTATTCAATTTTGTCATATTAGTATGTAAAGGTCGAATCTTCTAAATCTCAATTGTGTAATGTTAAATTCATGATTATGGACTTTTCTCAACCATAAATTGACTTCATATCAATAAATGGTGGAAACATATAAGGTGCATATTTTCATTTGATTTATTTAATTCAATTTTTTAACCTTAGGTTTAATTTAACTCAATTATTTAATGTTAAAATTATAGCTATCGAATTTTTTCAAAGATAGATAGACTATTTATTTGATAATAATAGAAAGTAACGTTTATATTTACATATACTATATTTATTTGAATTTGAGTCAAATATGGACCATTCAAATGAACTAATATTAACAATATGTTGTATTCAATTTTATCATATCAGTATGTTAAGGTCGAATCTTCTAAATCGCAATCGTGTAATGTTAAATTAATGATTATGGACTTTTCTCAACCATAAATTGACTTCATATCAATCAATGGTTGAAACTTATAAGGGGCATATTTGCATTTGTAATATTTAATTCAGTTTTTTAACCTTAGGTTTAATTTAACTCAATTATTTAATGTTAAAATTATAGCTATCGGATTTTTTCAAAGATAGATCGAATATTTATTTGATAATAATAGAAACTAACGATTAAATTTACATATACTATATTTATTTGAATTTGAGTCAAATATGAACCATTCAAATGAACTAATATTAAAAATACGGTGTATTCAATTTTGTCATATTAGTATGATAAGGTCGAATCTTCTAAATCGCAATCGTGTAATGGTAAATTCATGATTATGGAATTTTCTCAACCCTAAATTGACTTCATATCAATCAATGGTTGAAACTTATAAGGGGCATATTTGCATTTGTAATATTTAATTCAATTTTTTAACCTTAGGTTTAATTTAACTCAATTATTTAATGTTAAATTTATGGCTATCAAATTGTTTCAAAGATAGATCGACTATTTATTTGATAATAATAGAAACTAACGTTTATATTTACATATACTATATTTATTTGAATTTGAGTCAAATATGGACCATTCAAATGAACTAATATTAACAATACGATGTATTCAATTTTATCATATTAGTATGTTAAGGTCGAATCTTCTAAATTCCAATTGTGTAATGTTAAATTCATGATTATAGACTTTTCTCAACCATAAATTGACTTCATATCAATCAATGGTTGAAACATATAAGGTGCATATTTGAATTTGTGTTATTTAATTCAATTTTTTAACCTTTGGTTTAATTTAACTCAATTATTTAATGTTAAAATTATAGCTATCGGATTTTTTCAAAGATAGATCGAATATTTATTTGATAATAATAGAAACTAACGATTAAATTTACATATACTATATTTATTTGAATTTGAGTCAAATATGGACCATTCAAATGAACTAATATTAACAATACGGTGTATTCAATTTTGTAATATCAGTATGTTAAGGTCGAATCTTCTAAATCGCAATCGTGTAATGTTAAATTCATGATTATGGAATTTTCTCAACCCTAAATTGACTTCATATCAATCAATGGTTGAAACTTATAAGGGGCATATTTGCATTTGTAATATTTAATTCAGTTTTTTAACCTTAGGTTTAATTTAACTCAATTATTTAATGTTAAAATTATGGCTATCGAATTGTTTCAAAGATAGATCGACTATATATTTGATAATAATAGAAACTAACGTTTATATTTACATATACTATATTTATTTGAATTTGGGTCAAATATGGACCATTCAAATGAACTATTATTAACAATACGGTGTATTCAATTTTGTCATATTAGTATGTTAAGGTCGAATATTCTAAATCCCAATTGTGTAATGTTAAATTCATGATTATAGACTTTTCTCAACCATAAATTGACTTCATATCAATCAATGGTTGAAACTTATAAGGGGCATATTTGCATTTGTAATATTTAATTCAATTTTTTAACCTTAGCTTTAATTTAACTCAATTATTTAATGTTAAAATTATAGCTATCGAATTTTTTCAAAGATAGATAGACTATTTATTTGATAATAATAGAAAGTAACGTTTATATTTACATATACTATATTTATTTGAATTTGAGTCAAATATGGACCATTCAAATGAACTAATATTAACAATATGTTGTATTCAATTTTATCATATCAGTATGTTAAGGTCGAATCTTCTAAATCGCAATCGTGTAATGTTAAATTAATGATTATGGACTTTTCTCAACCATAAATTGACTTCATATTAATCAATGGTTGAAACTTATAAGGGGCATATTTGCATTTGTAATATTTAATTCAGTTTTTTAACCTTAGGTTTAATTTAACTCAATTATTTAATGTTAAAATTATGGCTATCGAATTGTTTCAAAGATAGATCGACTATATATTTGATAATAATAGAAACTAACGTTCATATTTACATATACTATATTTATTTGAATTTGGGTCAAATATGGACCATTCAAATGAACTATTATTAACAATACGGTGTATTCAATTTTGTCATATTAGTATGTAAAGGTCGAATCTTCTAAATCCCAATTGTGTAATGTTAAATTCATGATTATGGACTTTTCTCAACCATAAATTGACTTCATATCAATAAATGGTGGAAACATATAAGGTGCATATTTGCATTTGAATTATTTAATTCAATTTTTTAACCTTAGGTTTAATTTAACTCAATTATTTAATGTTAAAATTATAGCTATCGAACTTATTCAAAGATAGATAGACTATTTATTTGATAAGAATAGAAATTGAGGTGTATATTTACATATACTATATTTATTTGAATTTGAGTCAAATATGGACCATTCAAATGAACTAATATTAACAATATGGTGTATTCAATATTTTCATATCAGTATGTTAAGGTCGAATCATCTAAATCGCAATCGTGTAATGTTAAATTAATGATTATGGACTTTTCTCAACCATAAATTGACTTCATATCAATAAATGGTTGAAACATATAAGGTGCATATTTCCATTTGTATTATTTAATTCAATTTTTTAACCTTAGGTTTAATTTAACTCAATTATTTAATGTTAAAATTATAGCTATCGAACTTATTCAAAGATAGATAGACTATTTATTTGATAATAATAGAAACTAACGTTTATATTTACATATACTATATTTATTTGAATTTGAATCAAATATGTACCCTTCAAATGAACTAATATTAACAATACGGTGTATTCAATTTTGTCATATCACTATGTTAAGGTCGAATCTTCTAATTCCCAATTGTGTAATGTTAAATTCATGATTATGGACTTTTCTTAACCATAAATTGACTTCATATCAATCAATGGTTGAAATTATAAGGGTAATATTTTTATTTTTAATATTTAACTCAATATTTTAACGTTAGATTTACTTTCTCTCAATTGTTTAATGTTAAAATTATGGCTATCGATTTTTGTCAACCATAGATAGACTATTTATTTGATAAGAATAGAAATTGAGGTGTATATTTACATATACTATATTTATTTGAATTTGAGTCAAATATGGACCATTCAAATGAACTAATATTAACAATATGGTGTATTCAATATTTTCATATCAGTATGTTAAGGTCGAATCTTCTAAATCGCAATCGTGTAATGTTAAATTAATGATTATGGACTTTTCTCAACCATAAATTGACTTCATATCAATAAATGGTTGAAACATATAAGGTGCATATTTCCATTTGTATTATTTAATTCAATTTTTTAACCTTAGGTTTAATTTATCTCAATTATGTAATGTTAAAATTATGGCTATCGAATGTTTCCAAAGATAGATCGACTATTTTTTTGATAATAATAGAAATTGAGGTGTATATTTATATATATTATATTTATTTGAATTTGAGTCAAATATGGACCATTCAAATGAACTAATATTAACAATACGGTGTATTTAATCTTGTCATATTAGTATGTTAAAGTCGAATCTTCTAAATCCCAATTGTGAAATGTTAAATTCATGATTATGGACTTTTCTCAACCATACATTGACTTCATATCAATCAATGGTTGAAACTTATAAGGGGCATATTTGCATTTGTAATATTTAATTCATATTTCTAACGTTAGATTTACTTTATCTAAATTGTTTAATGTTAAAATTATGGCTATTGATTTTTCTCAACCATAGATAGACTATTTATTTGATAAGAATAGAAATTGAGGTGTATATTTACATATACTATATTTATTTTTATTTGAGTCAAATATGCACCATTCAAATGAACTAATATTAACAATACGGTGTATTCAATTTTGTCATATCAGTATGTTAAGGTCGAATCTTCTAAATCGCAATCGTGTAATGTTAAATTAATGATTATGGACTTTTCTCAACCATAAATTGACTTCATATCAATCAATGGTTGTAACTTATAAGGGGCATATTTGCATTTGTAATATTTAATTCAATTTTTTAACCTTAAGTTTAATTTAACTAAATTATTTAATGTTAAAATTATAGCTATCGAATTTTGTCAACCATAGATAGACTATTTATTTGATAAGAATAGAAATTGAGGTGTATATTTACATATACTATATTTATTTGAATTTGAGTCAAATATGGACCATTCAAATGAAATAATATTAACAATACGGTGTATTCCATTTTGTCATATTAGTATGTTAAGGTCGAATCTTCTAAATTCCAATTGTGTAATGTTAAATTCATAATTATGGACTTTTCTCAACCATAAATTGACTTCATATCAATAAATGGTTGAAACATATAAGGTGCATATTTTCATTTGTGTTATTTAATTCAATTTTTTAACCTTTGGTTTAATTTAACTCAATTATTTAAAGTTAAAATTATAGCTATCGAACTTTTTCAAAGATAGATCGACTATTTATTTTGATAATAATAGAAACTAACGTTTATATTTACATATACTATATTTATTTGAATTTGAGTCAAATATGGACCATTCAAATGAACTAATATTAACAATACGGTGTATTCAATTTTGTAATATCAGTATGTTAAGGTCGAATCTTCTAATTCCCAATTGTGTAATGTTAAATTCATGATTATGTACTTTTCTCAACCATAAATGGACTTCATATCAATCAATGGTTGAAATTATAAGGGGCATATTTTCATTTGTAATATTTAATTCAATATTTAAACGTTAGATTTACTTTATCTCAATTGTTTAATGTTAAAATTATGGCTATCGATTTTTGTCAACCATAGATAGACTATTTATTTGATAAGAAAAGAAATTGAGGTGTAAATTCACATATACTATATTTATTTGAATTTGAATCAAATATGTACGCTTCAAATGAACTAATATTAACAATACGGTGTATTCAATTTTGTCATATCACTATGTTAAGGTCGAATCTTCTAATTCCCAATTGTGTAATGTTAAATTCATGATTATGGACTTTTCTTAACCATAAATTGACTTCATATCAATCAATGGTTGAAATTATAAGGGTAATATTTGTATTTTTAATATTTAACTCAATATTTTAACGTTAGATTTACTTTCTCTCAATTGTTTAATGTTAAAATTATGGCTATCGATTTTTGTCAACCATAGATAGACTATTTATTTGATAAGAATAGAAATTGAGGTGTATATTTACATATACTATATTTATTTGAATTTGTGTCAAATATGAACCATTCAAATGAAATAATATTAACAATACGGTGTATTCCATTTTGTCATATTAGTATGTTAAGGTCGAATCTTCTAAATCCCAATTGTGTAATGTTAAATTCATAATTATGGACTTTTCTCAACCATAAATTGACTTCATATCAATAAATGGTTGAAACATATGAAGTGCATATATTGCATTTGTGTTATTTAATTCAATTTTTTAACCTTTGGTTTAATTTACCTCAATTATTTAATGTTAAAATTATAGCTATCGGATTTTTTCAAAGATAGATCGACTATTTATTTGATAATAATAGAAACTAAATGATTAAATTTACATATACTATATTTATTTGAATTTGAGTCAAATATGAACCATTCAAATGAACTAATATTAAAAATACGGTGTATTCAATTTTGCCATATCAGTATGTTAAGGTTGAATCTTCTAAATCGCAATCGTGTAATGTTAGATTCATGATTATGGACTTTTGTCAACCATAAATTGACTTCATATCAATAAATGGTTGAAACATATAAGGTGCATATTTCCATTTGTATTATTTAATTCAATTTTTTAACCTTAGGTTTAATTTAACTCAATTATTTAATGTTAAAATTATGGCTATCGAATTGTTTCATAGATAGATCGACTATATATTTGATAATAATAGAAACTAACTTTCATATTTACATATACTATATTTATTTGAATTTGGGTCAAATATGGACCATTCAAATAAACTATTATTAACAATACGGTGTATTCAATTTTGTCATATTAGTATGTTAAGGTCAAATCTTATAAATCCCAATTGTGTAATGTTAAATTCATGATTATGAACTTTTCTCAACCATAAATTGACTTCATATCAATAAATGGTGGAAACATATAAGGTGCATATTTGCATTTGAATTATTTAATTCAATTTTTTAACCTTAGGTTTAATTTAACTCAATTATTTAATGTTAAAATTATAGCTATCGAACTTATTCAAAGATAGATCGACTATTTAATTGATAATAATGGATACTAACGTTTATGTTTACATATACTATATTTATTTGAATTTGAGTCAAATATGAACCATTTAAATGAACTAATATTACCAATACGGTGTATTCAATTTTGTCATATCAGTATGTTAAGGTCGAATATTCTAAATCGCAATTGTGTAATGTTAAATTCATGATTATGGACTTTTGTCAACCATAAATTGACTTCATATCAATCAATGGTTGAAACTTATAAGGTGCATATTTGCATTTGTAATATTTAATTCAATTTTTTAACCTTAGGTTTAATTTAACTCAATTATTTAATGTTAAAATTATAGCTATCGAATTGTTTCAAAGATAGATAGACTATTTATTTGATAATAATAGAAAGTAACGTTTATATTTACATATACTATATTTATTTGAATTTGAGTCAAATATGAACCATTCAAATGAACTAATATTAAAAATACGGTGTATTAAATTTTGTCATATTAGTATGTTAAGGTCGAATCTTCTAAATCCCTATTGTGTAATGTAAAATTCATGATTATGGACTTTTCTCAACCATAAATTGACTTCATATCAATCAATGGTTGAAACTTATAAGGGGCATATTTGCATTTGTAATATTTAATTCAATTTTCTAACGTTAGATTTAATTTAACTCAATTATTTAATGTTAAATTTATGGCTATCAAATTGTTTCAAAGATAGATCGACTATTTATTTGATAATAATAGAAACTAACGTTTATATTTACATATACTATATTTATTTGAATTTGGGTCAAATATGGACCATTCAAATGAACTATTATTAACAATACGGTGTATTCAATTTTGTCATATTAGTATGTTAAGGTCGAATATTCTAAATCCCAATTGTGTAATGTTAAATTCATGATTATAGACTTTTCTCAACCATAAATTGACTTCATATCAATCAATGGTTGAAACTTATAAGGGGCATATTTGCATTTGTAATATTTAATTCAATTTTTTAACCTTAGCTTTAATTTAACTCAATTATTTAATGTTAAAATTATAGCTATCGAATTTTTTCAAAGATAGATAGACTATTTATTTGATAATAATAGAAAGTAACGTTTATATTTACATATACTATATTTATTTGAATTTGAGTCAAATATGGACCATTCAAATGAACTAATATTAACAATATGTTGTATTCAATTTTATCATATCAGTATGTTAAGGTCGAATCTTCTAAATCGCAATCGTGTAATGTTAAATTAATGATTATGGACTTTTCTCAACCATAAATTGACTTCATATTAATCAATGGTTGAAACTTATAAGGGGCATATTTGCATTTGTAATATTTAATTCAGTTTTTTAACCTTAGGTTTAATTTAACTCAATTATTTAATGTTAAAATTATGGCTATCGAATTGTTTCAAAGATAGATCGACTATATATTTGATAATAATAGAAACTAACGTTCATATTTACATATACTATATTTATTTGAATTTGGGTCAAATATGGACCATTCAAATGAACTATTATTAACAATACGGTGTATTCAATTTTGTCATATTAGTATGTAAAGGTCGAATCTTCTAAATCCCAATTGTGTAATGTTAAATTCATGATTATGGACTTTTCTCAACCATAAATTGACTTCATATCAATAAATGGTGGAAACATATAAGGTCCATATTTGCATTTGAATTATTTAATTCAATTTTTTAACCTTAGGTTTAATTTAACTCAATTATTTAATGTTAAAATTATAGCTATCGAACTTATTCAAAGATAGATAGACTATTTATTTGATAAGAATAGAAATTGAGGTGTATATTTACATATACTATATTTATTTGAATTTGAGTCAAATATGGACCATTCAAATGAACTAATATTAACAATATGGTGTATTCAATATTTTCATATCAGTATGTTAAGGTCGAATCATCTAAATCGCAATCGTGTAATGTTAAATTAATGATTATGGACTTTTCTCAACCATAAATTGACTTCATATCAATAAATGGTTGAAACATATAAGGTGCATATTTCCATTTGTATTATTTAATTCAATTTTTTAACCTTAGGTTTAATTTAACTCAATTATTTAATGTTAAAATTATAGCTATCGAACTTATTCAAAGATAGATCGACTATTTATTTGATAATAATAGAAACTAACGTTTATATTTACATATACTATATTTATTTGAATTTGAATCAAATATGTACCCTTCAAATGAACTAATATTAACAATACGGTGTATTCAATTTTGTCATATCACTATGTTAAGGTCGAATCTTCTAATTCCCAATTGTGTAATGTTAAATTCATGATTATGGACTTTTCTTAACCATAAATTGACTTCATATCAATCAATGGTTGAAATTATAAGGGTAATATTTTTATTTTTAATATTTAACTCAATATTTTAACGTTAGATTTACTTTCTCTCAATTGTTTAATGTTAAAATTATGGCTATCGATTTTTGTCAACCATAGATAGACTATTTATTTGATAAGAATAGAAATTGAGGTGTATATTTACATATACTATATTTATTTGAATTTGAGTCAAATATGGACCATTCAAATGAACTAATATTAACAATATGGTGTATTCAATATTTTCATATCAGTATGTTAAGGTCGAATCTTCTAAATCGCAATCGTGTAATGTTAAATTAATGATTATGGACTTTTCTCAACCATAAATTGACTTCATATCAATAAATGGTTGAAACATATAAGGTGCATATTTCCATTTGTATTATTTAATTCAATTTTTTAACCTTAGGTTTAATTTATCTCAATTATGTAATGTTAAAATTATGGCTATCGAATGTTTCCAAAGATAGATCGACTATTTTTTTGATAATAATAGAAATTGAGGTGTATATTTATATATATTATATTTATTTGAATTTGAGTCAAATATGGACCATTCAAATGAACTAATATTAACAATACGGTGTATTTAATCTTGTCATATTAGTATGTTAAGGTCCAATCTTCTAAATCCCAATTGTGTAATGTTAAATTCATGATTATAGACTTTTCTCAACCATAAATTGACTTCATATCAATCAATGGTTGAAACTTATAAGGTGCATATTTGCATTTGATTTATTTAATTCAATTTTCTAACGTTAGATTTAATTTAACTCAATTATTTAATGTTAAATTTATGGCTATCAAATTGTTTCAAAGATAGATCGACTATTTATTTGATAATAATAGAAACTAACGTTTATATTTACATATACTATATTTATTTGAATTTGAGTCAAATATGGACCATTCAAATGAACTAATATTAACAATACGGTGTATTCAATTTTGTCATATCAGTATGTTAAGGTCGAATCTTCTAAATCGCAATCGTGTAATGTTAAATTAATGATTAGGGACTTTTCTCAACCATAAATTGACTTCATATCAATCAATGGTTGTAACTTATAAGGGGCATATTTGCATTTGTAATATTTAATTCAATTTGTAACCTTAAGTTTAATTTAACTCAATTATTTAATGTTAAAATTATAGCTATCGATTTTTGTGAACCATAGATAGACTATTTATTTGATAAGAATAGAAATTGAGGTGTATATTTACATATACTATATTTATTTGAATTTGAGTCAAATATGGACCATTCAAATGAAATAATATTAACAATACGGTGTATTCCATTTTGTCATATTAGTATGTTAAGGTCGAATCTTCTAAATTCCAATTGTGTAATGTTAAATTCATAATTATGGACTTTTCTCAACCATAAATTGACTTCATATCAATAAATGGTTGAAACATATAAGGTGCATATTTCAATTTGTGTTTTTTAATTCAATTTTTTAACATTTGGTTTAATTTAACTCAATTATTTAAAGTTAAAATTATAGCTATCGGATTTTTTCAAAGATAGATCGAATATTTATTTGATAATAATAGAAACTAATGATTAAATTTACATATACTATATTTATTTGAATTTGAGTCAAATATGAACCATTCAAATGAACTAATATTAAAAATACGGTGTATTCAATTTTGTCATATTAGTATGTTAAGGTCGAATCTTCTAAATCGCAATCGTGTAATGTTAAATTCATGATTATGGAATTTTCTCAACCCTAAATTGACTTCATATCAATCAATGGTTGAAACTTATAAGGGGCATATTTGCATTTGTAATATTTAATTCAATTTTTAAGCTTAGGTTTAATTTAACTCAATTATTTAATGTTAAATTTATGGCTATCAAATTGTTTCAAAGATAGATCGACTATTTATTTGATAATAATAGAAACTAACGTTTATATTTACATATACTATATTTATTTGAATTTGGGTCAAATATGGACCATTCAAATGAACTATTATTAACAATACGGTGTATTCAATTTTGTCATATTAGTATGTTAAGGTCCAATCTTCTAAATCCCAATTGTGTAATGTTAAATTCATGATTATAGACTTTTCTCAACCATAAATTGACTTCATATCAATCAATGGTTGAAACTTATAAGGGGCATATTTGCATTTGTAATATTTAATTCAATTTTTTAACCTTAGGTTTAATTTAACTCAATTATTTAATGTTAAAATTATAGCTATCGAATTTTTTCAAAGATAGATAGACTATTTATTTGATAATAATAGAAACTAATGATTAAATTTACATATACTATATTTATTTGAATTTGAGTCAAATATGGACCATTCAAATGAACTAATATTAACAATACGGTGTATTTAATCTTGTCATATTAGTATGTTAAGGTCCAATCTTCTAAATCCCAATTGTGTAATGTTAAATTCATGATTATAGACTTTTCTCAACCATAAATTGACTTCATATCAATCAATGGTTGAAACTTATAAGGTGCATATTTGCATTTGATTTATTTAATTCAATTTTCTAACGTTAGATTTAATTTAACTCAATTATTTAATGTTAAATTTATGGCTATCAAATTGTTTCAAAGATAGATCGACTATTTATTTGATAATAATAGAAACTAACGTTTATATTTACATATACTATATTTATTTGAATTTGAGTCAAATATGGACCATTCAAATGAACTAATATTAACAATACGGTGTATTCAATTTTGTCATATCAGTATGTTAAGGTCGAATCTTCTAAATCGCAATCGTGTAATGTTAAATTAATGATTAGGGACTTTTCTCAACCATAAATTGACTTCATATCAATCAATGGTTGTAACTTATAAGGGGCATATTTGCATTTGTAATATTTAATTCAATTTGTAACCTTAAGTTTAATTTAACTCAATTATTTAATGTTAAAATTATAGCTATCGATTTTTGTGAACCATAGATAGACTATTTATTTGATAAGAATAGAAATTGAGGTGTATATTTACATATACTATATTTATTTGAATTTGAGTCAAATATGGACCATTCAAATGAAATAATATTAACAATACGGTGTATTCCATTTTGTCATATTAGTATGTTAAGGTCGAATCTTCTAAATTCCAATTGTGTAATGTTAAATTCATAATTATGGACTTTTCTCAACCATAAATTGACTTCATATCAATAAATGGTTGAAACATATAAGGTGCATATTTTCATTTGTGTTTTTTAATTCAATTTTTTAACATTTGGTTTAATTTAACTCAATTATTTAAAGTTAAAATTATAGCTATCGGATTTTTTCAAAGATAGATCGAATATTTATTTGATAATAATAGAAACTAATGATTAAATTTACATATACTATATTTATTTGAATTTGAGTCAAATATGAACCATTCAAATGAACTAATATTAAAAATACGGTGTATTCAATTTTGTCATATTAGTATGTTAAGGTCGAATCTTCTAAATCGCAATCGTGTAATGTTAAATTCATGATTATGGAATTTTCTCAACCCTAAATTGACTTCATATCAATCAATGGTTGAAACTTATAAGGGGCATATTTGCATTTGTAATATTTAATTCAATTTTTTAAGCTTAGGTTTAATTTAACTCAATTATTTAATGTTAAATTTATGGCTATCAAATTGTTTCAAAGATAGATCGACTATTTATTTGATAATAATAGAAACTAACGTTTATATTTACATATACTATATTTATTTGAATTTGGGTCAAATATGGACCATTCAAATGAACTATTATTAACAATACGGTGTATTCAATTTTGTCATATTAGTATGTTAAGGTCCAATCTTCTAAATCCCAATTGTGTAATGTTAAATTCATGATTATAGACTTTTCTCAACCATAAATTGACTTCATATCAATCAATGGTTGAAACTTATAAGGGGCATATTTGCATTTGTAATATTTAATTCAATTTTTTAACCTTAGGTTTAATTTAACTCAATTATTCAATGTTAAAATTATAGCTATCGAATTTTTTCAAAGATAGATAGACTATTTATTTGATAATAATAGAAAGTAACGTTTATATTTACATATACTATATTTATTTGAATTTGCGTCAAATATGGACCATTCAAATGAACTAATATTAACAATATGTTGTATTCAATTTTATCATATCAGTATGTTAAGGTCGAATCTTCTAAATCGCAATCGTGTAATGTTAAATTAATGTTTATGGACTTTTCTCAACCATAAATTGACTTCATATCAATCAATGGTTGAAACTTATAAGGGGCATATTTGCATTTGTAATATTTAATTCAATTTTTTAA
Organism: Hippophae tibetana; assembly: GCA_037013495.1. Lineage (NCBI taxonomy): Eukaryota > Viridiplantae > Streptophyta > Magnoliopsida > Rosales > Elaeagnaceae > Hippophae > Hippophae tibetana. Next base: position 10,448,657 of record CM072805.1, on the reverse strand, counting down.
CCTTAGGTTTAATTTAACTCAATTATTTAATGTTAAAATTATGGCTATCGAATTGTTTCAAAGATAGATCGACTATATATTTGATAATAATAGAAACTAACGTTCATATTTACATATACTATATTTATTTGAATTTGGGTCAAATATGTACCATTCAAATGAACTATTATTAACAATACGGTGTATTCAATTTTGTCATATTAGTATGTAAAGGTCGAATCTTCTAAATCTCAATTGTGTAATGTTAAATTCATGATTATGGACTTTTCTCAACCATAAATTGACTTCATATCAATAAATGGTGGAAACATATAAGGTGCATATTTGCATTTGATTTATTTAATTCAATTTTTTAACCTTAGGTTTAATTTAACTCAATTATTTAATGTTAAAATTATAGCTATCGAATTTTTTCAAAGATAGATAGACTATTTATTTGATAATAATAGAAAGTAACGTTTATATTTACATATACTATATTTATTTGAATTTGAGTCAAATATGGACCATTCAAATGAACTAATATTAACAATATGTTGTATTCAATTTTATCATATCAGTATGTTAAGGTCGAATCTTCTAAATCGCAATCGTGTAATGTTAAATTAATGATTATGGACTTTTCTCAACCATAAATTGACTTCATATCAATCAATGGTTGAAACTTATAAGGGGCATATTTGCATTTGTAATATTTAATTCAGTTTTTTAACATTAGGTTTAATTTAACTCAATTATTTAATGTTAAAATTATAGCTATCGGATTTTTTCAAAGATAGATCGAATATTTATTTGATAATAATAGAAACTAACGATTAAATTTACATATACTATATTTATTTGAATTTGAGTCAAATATGAACCATTCAAATGAACTAATATTAAAAATACGGTGTATTCAATTTTGTCATATTAGTATGATAAGGTCGAATCTTCTAAATCGCAATCGTGTAATGGTAAATTCATGATTATGGAATTTTCTCAACCCTAAATTGACTTCATATCAATCAATGGTTGAAACTTATAAGGGGCATATTTGCATTTGTAATATTTAATTCAATTTTTTAACCTTAGGTTTAATTTAACTCAATTATTTAATGTTAAATTTATGGCTATCAAATTGTTTCAAAGATAGATCGACTATTTATTTGATAATAATAGAAACTAACGTTTATATTTACATATACTATATTTATTTGAATTTGAGTCAAATATGGACCATTCAAATGAACTAATATTAACAATACGATGTATTCAATTTTATCATATTAGTATGTTAAGGTCGAATCTTCTAAATTCCAATTGTGTAATGTTAAATTCATGATTATAGACTTTTCTCAACCATAAATTGACTTCATATCAATCAATGGTTGAAACATATAAGGTGCATATTTGAATTTGTGTTATTTAATTCAATTTTTTAACCTTTGGTTTAATTTAACTCAATTATTTAATGTTAAAATTATAGCTATCGGATTTTTTCAAAGATAGATCGAATATTTATTTGATAATAATAGAAACTAACGATTAAATTTACATATACTATATTTATTTGAATTTGAGTCAAATATGGACCATTCAAATGAACTAATATTAACAATACGGTGTATTCAATTTTGTAATATCAGTATGTTAAGGTCGAATCTTCTAAATCGCAATCGTGTAATGTTAAATTCATGATTATGGAATTTTCTCAACCCTAAATTGACTTCATATCAATCAATGGTTGAAACTTATAAGGGGCATATTTGCATTTGTAATATTTAATTCAGTTTTTTAACCTTAGGTTTAATTTAACTCAATTATTTAATGTTAAAATTATGGCTATCGAATTGTTTCAAAGATAGATCGACTATATATTTGATAATAATAGAAACTAACGTTTATATTTACATATACTATATTTATTTGAATTTGGGTCAAATATGGACCATTCAAATGAACTATTATTAACAATACGGTGTATTCAATTTTGTCATATTAGTATGTTAAGGTCGAATATTCTAAATCCCAATTGTGTAATGTTAAATTCATGATTATAGACTTTTCTCAACCATAAATTGACTTCATATCAATCAATGGTTGAAACTTATAAGGGGCATATTTGCATTTGTAATATTTAATTCAATTTTTTAACCTTAGCTTTAATTTAACTCAATTATTTAATGTTAAAATTATAGCTATCGAATTTTTTCAAAGATAGATAGACTATTTATTTGATAATAATAGAAAGTAACGTTTATATTTACATATACTATATTTATTTGAATTTGAGTCAAATATGGACCATTCAAATGAACTAATATTAACAATATGTTGTATTCAATTTTATCATATCAGTATGTTAAGGTCGAATCTTCTAAATCGCAATCGTGTAATGTTAAATTAATGATTATGGACTTTTCTCAACCATAAATTGACTTCATATTAATCAATGGTTGAAACTTATAAGGGGCATATTTGCATTTGTAATATTTAATTCAGTTTTTTAACCTTAGGTTTAATTTAACTCAATTATTTAATGTTAAAATTATGGCTATCGAATTGTTTCAAAGATAGATCGACTATATATTTGATAATAATAGAAACTAACGTTCATATTTACATATACTATATTTATTTGAATTTGGGTCAAATATGGACCATTCAAATGAACTATTATTAACAATACGGTGTATTCAATTTTGTCATATTAGTATGTAAAGGTCGAATCTTCTAAATCCCAATTGTGTAATGTTAAATTCATGATTATGGACTTTTCTCAACCATAAATTGACTTCATATCAATAAATGGTGGAAACATATAAGGTGCATATTTGCATTTGAATTATTTAATTCAATTTTTTAACCTTAGGTTTAATTTAACTCAATTATTTAATGTTAAAATTATAGCTATCGAACTTATTCAAAGATAGATAGACTATTTATTTGATAAGAATAGAAATTGAGGTGTATATTTACATATACTATATTTATTTGAATTTGAGTCAAATATGGACCATTCAAATGAACTAATATTAACAATATGGTGTATTCAATATTTTCATATCAGTATGTTAAGGTCGAATCATCTAAATCGCAATCGTGTAATGTTAAATTAATGATTATGGACTTTTCTCAACCATAAATTGACTTCATATCAATAAATGGTTGAAACATATAAGGTGCATATTTCCATTTGTATTATTTAATTCAATTTTTTAACCTTAGGTTTAATTTAACTCAATTATTTAATGTTAAAATTATAGCTATCGAACTTATTCAAAGATAGATAGACTATTTATTTGATAATAATAGAAACTAACGTTTATATTTACATATACTATATTTATTTGAATTTGAATCAAATATGTACCCTTCAAATGAACTAATATTAACAATACGGTGTATTCAATTTTGTCATATCACTATGTTAAGGTCGAATCTTCTAATTCCCAATTGTGTAATGTTAAATTCATGATTATGGACTTTTCTTAACCATAAATTGACTTCATATCAATCAATGGTTGAAATTATAAGGGTAATATTTTTATTTTTAATATTTAACTCAATATTTTAACGTTAGATTTACTTTCTCTCAATTGTTTAATGTTAAAATTATGGCTATCGATTTTTGTCAACCATAGATAGACTATTTATTTGATAAGAATAGAAATTGAGGTGTATATTTACATATACTATATTTATTTGAATTTGAGTCAAATATGGACCATTCAAATGAACTAATATTAACAATATGGTGTATTCAATATTTTCATATCAGTATGTTAAGGTCGAATCTTCTAAATCGCAATCGTGTAATGTTAAATTAATGATTATGGACTTTTCTCAACCATAAATTGACTTCATATCAATAAATGGTTGAAACATATAAGGTGCATATTTCCATTTGTATTATTTAATTCAATTTTTTAACCTTAGGTTTAATTTATCTCAATTATGTAATGTTAAAATTATGGCTATCGAATGTTTCCAAAGATAGATCGACTATTTTTTTGATAATAATAGAAATTGAGGTGTATATTTATATATATTATATTTATTTGAATTTGAGTCAAATATGGACCATTCAAATGAACTAATATTAACAATACGGTGTATTTAATCTTGTCATATTAGTATGTTAAAGTCGAATCTTCTAAATCCCAATTGTGAAATGTTAAATTCATGATTATGGACTTTTCTCAACCATACATTGACTTCATATCAATCAATGGTTGAAACTTATAAGGGGCATATTTGCATTTGTAATATTTAATTCATATTTCTAACGTTAGATTTACTTTATCTAAATTGTTTAATGTTAAAATTATGGCTATTGATTTTTCTCAACCATAGATAGACTATTTATTTGATAAGAATAGAAATTGAGGTGTATATTTACATATACTATATTTATTTTTATTTGAGTCAAATATGCACCATTCAAATGAACTAATATTAACAATACGGTGTATTCAATTTTGTCATATCAGTATGTTAAGGTCGAATCTTCTAAATCGCAATCGTGTAATGTTAAATTAATGATTATGGACTTTTCTCAACCATAAATTGACTTCATATCAATCAATGGTTGTAACTTATAAGGGGCATATTTGCATTTGTAATATTTAATTCAATTTTTTAACCTTAAGTTTAATTTAACTAAATTATTTAATGTTAAAATTATAGCTATCGAATTTTGTCAACCATAGATAGACTATTTATTTGATAAGAATAGAAATTGAGGTGTATATTTACATATACTATATTTATTTGAATTTGAGTCAAATATGGACCATTCAAATGAAATAATATTAACAATACGGTGTATTCCATTTTGTCATATTAGTATGTTAAGGTCGAATCTTCTAAATTCCAATTGTGTAATGTTAAATTCATAATTATGGACTTTTCTCAACCATAAATTGACTTCATATCAATAAATGGTTGAAACATATAAGGTGCATATTTTCATTTGTGTTATTTAATTCAATTTTTTAACCTTTGGTTTAATTTAACTCAATTATTTAAAGTTAAAATTATAGCTATCGAACTTTTTCAAAGATAGATCGACTATTTATTTTGATAATAATAGAAACTAACGTTTATATTTACATATACTATATTTATTTGAATTTGAGTCAAATATGGACCATTCAAATGAACTAATATTAACAATACGGTGTATTCAATTTTGTAATATCAGTATGTTAAGGTCGAATCTTCTAATTCCCAATTGTGTAATGTTAAATTCATGATTATGTACTTTTCTCAACCATAAATGGACTTCATATCAATCAATGGTTGAAATTATAAGGGGCATATTTTCATTTGTAATATTTAATTCAATATTTAAACGTTAGATTTACTTTATCTCAATTGTTTAATGTTAAAATTATGGCTATCGATTTTTGTCAACCATAGATAGACTATTTATTTGATAAGAAAAGAAATTGAGGTGTAAATTCACATATACTATATTTATTTGAATTTGAATCAAATATGTACGCTTCAAATGAACTAATATTAACAATACGGTGTATTCAATTTTGTCATATCACTATGTTAAGGTCGAATCTTCTAATTCCCAATTGTGTAATGTTAAATTCATGATTATGGACTTTTCTTAACCATAAATTGACTTCATATCAATCAATGGTTGAAATTATAAGGGTAATATTTGTATTTTTAATATTTAACTCAATATTTTAACGTTAGATTTACTTTCTCTCAATTGTTTAATGTTAAAATTATGGCTATCGATTTTTGTCAACCATAGATAGACTATTTATTTGATAAGAATAGAAATTGAGGTGTATATTTACATATACTATATTTATTTGAATTTGTGTCAAATATGAACCATTCAAATGAAATAATATTAACAATACGGTGTATTCCATTTTGTCATATTAGTATGTTAAGGTCGAATCTTCTAAATCCCAATTGTGTAATGTTAAATTCATAATTATGGACTTTTCTCAACCATAAATTGACTTCATATCAATAAATGGTTGAAACATATGAAGTGCATATATTGCATTTGTGTTATTTAATTCAATTTTTTAACCTTTGGTTTAATTTACCTCAATTATTTAATGTTAAAATTATAGCTATCGGATTTTTTCAAAGATAGATCGACTATTTATTTGATAATAATAGAAACTAAATGATTAAATTTACATATACTATATTTATTTGAATTTGAGTCAAATATGAACCATTCAAATGAACTAATATTAAAAATACGGTGTATTCAATTTTGCCATATCAGTATGTTAAGGTTGAATCTTCTAAATCGCAATCGTGTAATGTTAGATTCATGATTATGGACTTTTCTCAACCATAAATTGACTTCATATCAATCAATGGTTGAAACTTATAAGGGGCATATTTGCATTTGTAATATTTAATTCAATTTTTTAACCTTAGGTTTAATTTAACTCAATTATTTAATGTTAAAATTATGGCTATCGAATTGTTTCATAGATAGATCGACTATATATTTGATAATAATAGAAACTAACTTTCATATTTACATATACTATATTTATTTGAATTTGGGTCAAATATGGACCATTCAAATAAACTATTATTAACAATACGGTGTATTCAATTTTGTCATATTAGTATGTTAAGGTCAAATCTTATAAATCCCAATTGTGTAATGTTAAATTCATGATTATGAACTTTTCTCAACCATAAATTGACTTCATATCAATAAATGGTGGAAACATATAAGGTGCATATTTGCATTTGAATTATTTAATTCAATTTTTTAACCTTAGGTTTAATTTAACTCAATTATTTAATGTTAAAATTATAGCTATCGAACTTATTCAAAGATAGATCGACTATTTAATTGATAATAATGGATACTAACGTTTATGTTTACATATACTATATTTATTTGAATTTGAGTCAAATATGAACCATTTAAATGAACTAATATTACCAATACGGTGTATTCAATTTTGTCATATCAGTATGTTAAGGTCGAATATTCTAAATCGCAATTGTGTAATGTTAAATTCATGATTATGGACTTTTGTCAACCATAAATTGACTTCATATCAATCAATGGTTGAAACTTATAAGGTGCATATTTGCATTTGTAATATTTAATTCAATTTTTTAACCTTAGGTTTAATTTAACTCAATTATTTAATGTTAAAATTATAGCTATCGAATTGTTTCAAAGATAGATAGACTATTTATTTGATAATAATAGAAAGTAACGTTTATATTTACATATACTATATTTATTTGAATTTGAGTCAAATATGAACCATTCAAATGAACTAATATTAAAAATACGGTGTATTAAATTTTGTCATATTAGTATGTTAAGGTCGAATCTTCTAAATCCCTATTGTGTAATGTAAAATTCATGATTATGGACTTTTCTCAACCATAAATTGACTTCATATCAATCAATGGTTGAAACTTATAAGGGGCATATTTGCATTTGTAATATTTAATTCAATTTTCTAACGTTAGATTTAATTTAACTCAATTATTTAATGTTAAATTTATGGCTATCAAATTGTTTCAAAGATAGATCGACTATTTATTTGATAATAATAGAAACTAACGTTTATATTTACATATACTATATTTATTTGAATTTGGGTCAAATATGGACCATTCAAATGAACTATTATTAACAATACGGTGTATTCAATTTTGTCATATTAGTATGTTAAGGTCGAATATTCTAAATCCCAATTGTGTAATGTTAAATTCATGATTATAGACTTTTCTCAACCATAAATTGACTTCATATCAATCAATGGTTGAAACTTATAAGGGGCATATTTGCATTTGTAATATTTAATTCAATTTTTTAACCTTAGCTTTAATTTAACTCAATTATTTAATGTTAAAATTATAGCTATCGAATTTTTTCAAAGATAGATAGACTATTTATTTGATAATAATAGAAAGTAACGTTTATATTTACATATACTATATTTATTTGAATTTGAGTCAAATATGGACCATTCAAATGAACTAATATTAACAATATGTTGTATTCAATTTTATCATATCAGTATGTTAAGGTCGAATCTTCTAAATCGCAATCGTGTAATGTTAAATTAATGATTATGGACTTTTCTCAACCATAAATTGACTTCATATTAATCAATGGTTGAAACTTATAAGGGGCATATTTGCATTTGTAATATTTAATTCAGTTTTTTAACCTTAGGTTTAATTTAACTCAATTATTTAATGTTAAAATTATGGCTATCGAATTGTTTCAAAGATAGATCGACTATATATTTGATAATAATAGAAACTAACGTTCATATTTACATATACTATATTTATTTGAATTTGGGTCAAATATGGACCATTCAAATGAACTATTATTAACAATACGGTGTATTCAATTTTGTCATATTAGTATGTAAAGGTCGAATCTTCTAAATCCCAATTGTGTAATGTTAAATTCATGATTATGGACTTTTCTCAACCATAAATTGACTTCATATCAATAAATGGTGGAAACATATAAGGTCCATATTTGCATTTGAATTATTTAATTCAATTTTTTAACCTTAGGTTTAATTTAACTCAATTATTTAATGTTAAAATTATAGCTATCGAACTTATTCAAAGATAGATAGACTATTTATTTGATAAGAATAGAAATTGAGGTGTATATTTACATATACTATATTTATTTGAATTTGAGTCAAATATGGACCATTCAAATGAACTAATATTAACAATATGGTGTATTCAATATTTTCATATCAGTATGTTAAGGTCGAATCATCTAAATCGCAATCGTGTAATGTTAAATTAATGATTATGGACTTTTCTCAACCATAAATTGACTTCATATCAATAAATGGTTGAAACATATAAGGTGCATATTTCCATTTGTATTATTTAATTCAATTTTTTAACCTTAGGTTTAATTTAACTCAATTATTTAATGTTAAAATTATAGCTATCGAACTTATTCAAAGATAGATCGACTATTTATTTGATAATAATAGAAACTAACGTTTATATTTACATATACTATATTTATTTGAATTTGAATCAAATATGTACCCTTCAAATGAACTAATATTAACAATACGGTGTATTCAATTTTGTCATATCACTATGTTAAGGTCGAATCTTCTAATTCCCAATTGTGTAATGTTAAATTCATGATTATGGACTTTTCTTAACCATAAATTGACTTCATATCAATCAATGGTTGAAATTATAAGGGTAATATTTTTATTTTTAATATTTAACTCAATATTTTAACGTTAGATTTACTTTCTCTCAATTGTTTAATGTTAAAATTATGGCTATCGATTTTTGTCAACCATAGATAGACTATTTATTTGATAAGAATAGAAATTGAGGTGTATATTTACATATACTATATTTATTTGAATTTGAGTCAAATATGGACCATTCAAATGAACTAATATTAACAATATGGTGTATTCAATATTTTCATATCAGTATGTTAAGGTCGAATCTTCTAAATCGCAATCGTGTAATGTTAAATTAATGATTATGGACTTTTCTCAACCATAAATTGACTTCATATCAATAAATGGTTGAAACATATAAGGTGCATATTTCCATTTGTATTATTTAATTCAATTTTTTAACCTTAGGTTTAATTTATCTCAATTATGTAATGTTAAAATTATGGCTATCGAATGTTTCCAAAGATAGATCGACTATTTTTTTGATAATAATAGAAATTGAGGTGTATATTTATATATATTATATTTATTTGAATTTGAGTCAAATATGGACCATTCAAATGAACTAATATTAACAATACGGTGTATTCAATTTTGTAATATTAGTATGTTAAGGTCGAATCTTCTAATTCCCAATTGTGTAATGTTAAATTCATGATTATGTACTTTTCTCAACCATAAATGGACTTCATATCAATCAATGGTTGAAATTATAAGGGGCATATTTTCATTTGTAATATTTAATTCAATATTTAAACGTTAGATTTACTTTATCTCAATTGTTTAATGTTAAAATTATGGCTATCGATTTTTGTCAACCATAGATAGACTATTTATTTGATAAGAAAAGAAATTGAGGTGTAAATTCACATATACTATATTTATTTGAATTTGAATCAAATATGTACGCTTCAAATGAACTAATATTAACAATACGGTGTATTCAATTTTGTCATATCACTATGTTAAGGTCGAATCTTCTAATTCCCAATTGTGTAATGTTAAATTCATGATTATGGACTTTTCTTAACCATAAATTGACTTCATATCAATCAATGGTTGAAATTATAAGGGTAATATTTGTATTTTTAATATTTAACTCAATATTTTAACGTTAGATTTACTTTCTCTCAATTGTTTAATGTTAAAATTATGGCTATCGATTTTTGTCAACCATAGATAGACTATTTATTTGATAAGAATAGAAATTGAGGTGTATATTTATATATACTATATTTATTTGAATTTGTGTCAAATATGAACCATTCAAATGAAATAATATTAACAATACGGTGTATTCCATTTTGTCATATTAGTATGTTAAGGTCGAATCTTCTAAATCCCAATTGTGTAATGTTAAATTCATAATTATGGACTTTTCTCAACCATAAATTGACTTCATATCAATAAATGGTTGAAACATATGAAGTGCATATATTGCATTTGTGTTATTTAATTCAATTTTTTAACCTTTGGTTTAATTTAACTCAATTATTTAATGTTAAAATTATAGCTATCGGATTTTTTCAAAGATAGATCGACTATTTATTTGATAATAATAGAAACTAAATGATTAAATTTACATATACTATATTTATTTAAATTTGAGTCAAATATGAACCATTCAAATGAACTAATATTAAAAATACGGTGTATTCAATTTTGTCATATTAGTATGTTAAGGTCGAATCTTCTAAATCGCAATCGTGTAATGTTAAATTCATGATTATGGACTTTTCTCAACCATAAATTGACTTCATATCAATCAATGGTTGAAACTTATAAGGTGCATATTTGCATTTTTAATATTTAATTCAATTTTTTAACCTTAAGTTTAATTTAACTCAATTATTTAATGTTAAAATTATAGCTATCGAATTTTTTCAAAGATAGATCGACTATTTATTTTGATAATAATAGAAACTAACGTTTATATTTACATATACTATATTTATTTGAATTTGAGTCAAATATGGACCATTCAAATGAACTAATATTAACAATACGGTGTATTCAATTTTGTAATATCAGTATGTTAAGGTCGAATCTTCTAATTCCCAATTGTGTAATGTTAAATTCATGATTATGTACTTTTCTCAACCATAAATGGACTTCATATCAATCAATGGTTGAAATTATAAGGGGCATATTTTCATTTGTAATATTTAATTCAATATTTAAACGTTAGATTTACTTTATCTCAATTGTTTAATGTTAAAATTATGGCTATCGATTTTTGTCAACCATAGATAGACTATTTATTTGATAAGAAAAGAAATTGAGGTGTAAATTCACATATACTATATTTATTTGAATTTGAATCAAATATGTACGCTTCAAATGAACTAATATTAACAATACGGTGTATTCAATTTTGTCATATCACTATGTTAAGGTCGAATCTTCTAATTCCCAATTGTGTAATGTTAAATTCATGATTATGGACTTTTCTTAACCATAAATTGACTTCATATCAATCAATGGTTGAAATTATAAGGGTAATATTTGTATTTTTAATATTTAACTCAATATTTTAACGTTAGATTTACTTTCTCTCAATTGTTTAATGTTAAAATTATGGCTATCGATTTTTGTCAACCATAGATAGACTATTTATTTGATAAGAATAGAAATTGAGGTGTATATTTACATATACTATATTTATTTGAATTTGTGTCAAATATGAACCATTCAAATGAAATAATATTAACAATACGGTGTATTCCATTTTGTCATATTAGTATGTTAAGGTCGAATCTTCTAAATCCCAATTGTGTAATGTTAAATTCATAATTATGGACTTTTCTCAACCATAAATTGACTTCATATCAATAAATGGTTGAAACATATGAAGTGCATATATTGCATTTGTGTTATTTAATTCAATTTTTTAACCTTTGGTTTAATTTACCTCAATTATTTAATGTTAAAATTATAGCTATCGGATTTTTTCAAAGATAGATCGACTATTTATTTGATAATAATAGAAACTAAATGATTAAATTTACATATACTATATTTATTTGAATTTGAGTCAAATATGAACCATTCAAATGAACTAATATTAAAAATACGGTGTATTCAATTTTGCCATATCAGTATGTTAAGGTTGAATCTTCTAAATCGCAATCGTGTAATGTTAGATTCATGATTATGGACTTTTCTCAACCATAAATTGACTTCATATCAATCAATGGTTGAAACTTATAAGGGGCATATTTGCATTTGTAATATTTAATTCAATTTTTTAACCTTAGGTTTAATTTAACTCAATTATTTAATGTTAAAATTATGGCTATCGAATTGTTTCATAGATAGATCGACTATATATTTGATAATAATAGAAACTAACTTTCATATTTACATATACTATATTTATTTGAATTTGGGTCAAATATGGACCATTCAAATAAACTATTATTAACAATACGGTGTATTCAATTTTGTCATATTAGTATGTTAAGGTCGAATCTTATAAATCCCAATTGTGTAATGTTAAATTCATGATTATGGACTTTTCTCAACCATAAATTGACTTCATATCAATAAATGGTGGAAACATATAAGGTGCATATTTGCATTTGAATTATTTAATTCAATTTTTTAACCTTAGGTTTAATTTAACTCAATTATTTAATGTTAAAATTATAGCTATCGAACTTATTCAAAGATAGATCGACTATTTAATTGATAATAATTGATACTAACGTTTATGTTTACATATACTATATTTATTTGAATTTGAGTCAAATATGAACCATTTAAATGAACTAATATTACCAATACGGTGTATTCAATTTTGTCATATCAGTATGTTAAGGTCGAATATTCTAAATCGCAATTGTGTAATGTTAAATTCATGATTATGGACTTTTGTCAACCATAAATTGACTTCATATCAATCAATGGTTGAAACTTATAAGGTGCATATTTGCATTTGTAATATTTAATTCAATTTTTTAACCTTAGGTTTAATTTAACTCAATTATTTAATGTTAAAATTATAGCTATCGAATTGTTTCAAAGATAGATAGACTATTTATTTGATAATAATAGAAAGTAACGTTTATATTTACATATACTATATTTATTTGAATTTGAGTCAAATATGGACCATTCAAATGAACTAATATTAACAATATGTTGTATTCAATTTTATCATATCAGTATGTTAAGGTCGAATCTTCTAAATCGCAATCGTGTAATGTTAAATTAATGATTATGGACTTTTCTCAACCATAAATTGACTTCATATCAATCAATGGTTGAAACTTATAAGGGGCATATTTGCATTTGTAATATTTAATTCAATTTTTTAACCTTAGGTTTAATTTAACTCAATTATTTAATGTTAAAATTATAGCTATCGAATTTTTTCAAAGATAGATCGACTATTTATTTTGATAATAATAGAAACTAACGTTTATATTTACATATACTATATTTATTTGAATTTGGGTCAAATATGAACCATTCAAATGAACTAATATTAACAATATGGTGTATTCAATTTTGTCATATTAGTATGTTAAGGTCAAATCTTCTAAATCCCTATTATGTAATGTAAAATTCATGATTATGGACTTTTCTCAACCATAAATTGACTGCATATCAATAAATGGTTGAAACTTATAAGGGGCATATTTGCAATTGTAATATTTCATTCCATTTTTTAACGTTAGATTTACTTTATCTCAATTGTTTAATGTTAAAATTATGGCTATCGATTTTTGTCAACCATAGATAGACTATTTATTTGATAAGAATAGAAATTGAGGTGTATATTTACATATACTATATTTATTTGAATTTGAGTCAAATATGGACCATTCAAATGAACTAATATTTACAATACGGTGTATTCAATTTTGTCATATCAGTATGTTAAGGTCGAATCTTCTAATTCCCAATTATGTAATGTTAAATTCATGATTATGTACTTTTCTCAACCATAAATTGACTTCATATCAATCATTGGTTGAAATTATAAGGGGCATATTTGCATTTGTAATATTTAATTCAATATTTAAACGTTAGATTTACTTTATCTCAATTGTTTAATGTTAAAATTATGGCTATCGATTTTTGTCAACCATAGATAGACTATTTATTTGATAAGAATAGAAATTGAGGTGTAAATTCACATATACTATATTTATTTGAATTTGAATCAAATATGTACCCTTCAAATGAACTAATATTAACAATATGGTGTATTCAATTTTGTCATATCACTATGTTAAGGTCGAATCTTCTAATTCCCAATCGTGTAATGTTAAATTAATGATTATGGACTTTTCTCAACCATAAATTGACTTCATATCAATCAATGGTTGAAACTTATAGGGGGCATATTTGCATTTGTAATATTTAATTCAATTTTTTAACCTTAGGTTTAATTTAACTCAATTATTTAATGTTAAAATTATGGCTATCGAATTGTTTCAAAGATAGATCGACTATATATTTGATAATAATAGAAACTAACGTTCATATTTACATATACTATATTTATTTGAATTTGGGTCAAATATGGACCATTCAAATGAACTATTATTAACAATACGGTGTATTCAATTTTGTCATATTAGTATGTAAAGGTCGAATCTTCTAAATCCCAATTGTGTAATGTTAAATTCATGATTTTGGACTTTTCTCAACCATAAATTGACTTCATATCAATAAATGGTGGAAACATATAAGGTGCATATTTGCATTTGAATTATTTAATTCAATTTTTTAACCTTAGGTTTAATTTAACTCAATTATTTAATGTTAAAACTATAGCTATCGAACTTATTCAAAGATAGATCGACTATTTAATTGATAATAATTGAAACTAACGTTTATATTTACATATACTATATTTATTTGAATTTGAGTCAAATATGAATTATTTAAATGAACTAATATTACCAATACGGTGTATTCAATTTTGTCATATCAGTATGTTAAGGTCGAATATTCTAAATCGCAATTGTGTAATGTTAAATTCATGATTATGGACTTTTCTCAACCATAAATTGACTTCATATCAATCAATGGTTGAAACATATAAGGTGCATATTTCCATTTGTATTATTTAATTCAATTTTTTAACCTTAGGTTTAATTTATCTCAATTATGTAATGTTAAAATTATGGCTATCGAATGTTTCCAAAGATAGATCGACTATTTTTTTGATAATAATAGAAATTGAGGTGTATATTTACATATACTATATTTATTTGAATTTGAGTCAAATATGGACCATTCAAATGAACTATTATTAACAATATGTTGTATTCAATTTTGTCATATCAGTATGTTAAGGTCGAATCTTCTAAATCGCAATCGTGTAATGTTAAATTAATGATTATGGACTTTTCTCAACCATAAATTGACTTCATATCAATCAATGGTTGAAACTTATAAGGGGCATATTTGCATTTGTAATATTTAATTCAATTTTTTAACCTTAGGTTTAATTTAACTCAATTATTTAATGTTAAAATTATAGCTATCGAATTTTTTCAAAGATAGATCGACTATTTATTTTGATAATAATAGAAACTAACGTTTATATTTACATATACTATATTTATTTGAATTTGAATCAAATATGTATCCTTCAAATGAACTAATATTAACAATACGGTGTATTCAATTTTGTCATATCACTATGTTAAGGTCGAATCTTCTAATTCCCAATTGTGTAATGTTAAATTCATGATTATGGACTTTTCTTAACCATAAATTGACTTCATATAAATCAATGGTTGAAATTATAAGGGTAATATTTGTATTTTTAATATTTAACTCAATATTTATCGTTAGATTTACTTTCTCTCAATTGTTTAATGTTAAAATTATGGCTATCGATTTTTGTCAACCATAGATAGACTATTTATTTGATAAGAATAGAAATTGAGGTGTATATTTACATATACTATATTTATTTGAATTTGAGTCAAATATGGACCATTCAAATGAAATAATATTAACAATACGGTGTATTCCATTTTGTCATATTAGTATGTTAAGGTCGAATCTTCTAAATCCCAATTGTGTAATGTTAAATTCATGATTATGGACTTTTCTGAAACATACATTGACTTCATATCAATCAATGGTTGAAACTTATAAGGTGCATATTTGCATTTGTAATATTTAATTCAATTTTCTAACGTTAGATTTACTTTATCTAAATTGTTTAATGTTAAAATTATGGCTATCGATTTTTCTCAACCATAGATCGACTATTTATTTGATAATAATAGAAACTAACGTTTATACGTACATATACTATATTTATTTGAATTTGGGTCAAATATGGACAATTCAAATGAACTAATATTAACAATACGGTGTATTCAATTTTGTTATAACAGTATGTTAAGGTCGAATCTTCTAAATCACAATCGTGTAATGTTAAATTAATGATTATGGACTTTTCTCAACCATAAATTGACTTCATATCAATCAATGGTTGAAACTTATAAGGGGCATATTTGCATTTGTAATATTTAATTCAATTTTTTAACCTTAGGTTTAATTTAACTCAATTATTTAATGTTAAAATTATGGCTATCGAATTGTTTCAAAGATACATCGACTATTTATTTGATAATAATAGAAACTAACGTCTATATTTACATATACTATATTTATTTGAATTTGAGTCAAATATGGACCATTCAAATGAACTAATATTAACAATATGTTGTATTCAATTTTGTCATATCAGTATGTTAAGGTCGAATCTTCTAAATCGCAATCGTGTAATGTTAAATTAATGATTATGGACTTTTCTCAACCATAAATTGACTTCATATCAATCAATGGTTGAAACTTATAAGGGGCATATTTGCATTTGTAATATTTAATTCAATTTTTTAACCTTAGGTTTAATTTAACTCAATTATTTAATGTTAAAATTATAGCTATCGAATTTTTTCAAAGATAGATCGACTATTTATTTTGATAATAATAGAAACTAACGTTTATATTTACATATACTATATTTATTTGAATTTGAATCAAATATGTACCCTTCAAATGAACTAATATTAACAATACGGTGTATTCAATTTTGTCATATCACTATGTTAAGGTCGAATCTTCTAATTCCCAATTGTGTAATGTTAAATTCATGATTATGGACTTTTCTTAACCATAAATTGACTTCATATAAATCAATGGTTGAAATTATAAGGGTAATATTTGTATTTTTAATATTTAACTCAATATTTATCGTTAGATTTACTTTCTCTCAATTGTTTAATGTTAAAATTATGGCTATCGATTTTTGTCAACCATAGATAGACTATTTATTTGATAAGAATAGAAATTGAGGTGTATATTTACATATACTATATTTATTTGAATTTGAGTCAAATATGGACCATTCAAATGAAATAATATTAACAATACGGTGTATTCCATTTTGTCATATTAGTATGTTAAGGTCGAATCTTCTAAATCCCAATTGTGTAATGTTAAATTCATGATTATGGACTTTTCTGAAACATACATTGACTTCATATCAATCAATGGTTGAAACTTATAAGGTGCATATTTGCATTTGTAATATTTAATTCAATTTTCTAACGTTAGATTTACTTTATCTAAATTGTTTAATGTTAAAATTATGGCTATCGATTTTTCTCAACCATAGATCGACTATTTATTTGATAATAATAGAAACTAACGTTTATACGTACATATACTATATTTATTTGAATTTGGGTCAAATATGGACAATTCAAATGAACTAATATTAACAATACGGTGTATTCAATTTTGTTATATCAGTATGTTAAGGTCGAATCTTCTAAATCACAATCGTGTAATGTTAAATTAATGATTATGGACTTTTCTCAACCATAAATTGACTTCATATCAATCAATGGTTGAAACTTATAAGGGGCATATTTGCATTTGTAATATTTAATTCAATTTTTTAACCTTAGGTTTAATTTAACTCAATTATTTAATGTTAAAATTATGGCTATCGAATTGTTTCAAAGATACATCGACTATTTATTTGATAATAATAGAAACTAACGTCTATATTTACATATACTATATTTATTTGAATTTGGGTCAAATATGTACCATTCAAATGAACTATTATTAACAATATGGTGTATTCAATTTTGTCATATTAGTATGTTAAGGTCGAATCTTCTAAATCCCAATTGTGTAATGTTAAATTCATGATTATGGACTTTTCTCAACCATAAATTGACTTCATATCAATAAATGGTTGAAACATATAAGGTGCATATTTGCATTTGTATTATTTAATTCAATTTTTTAACCTTAGGTTTAATTTAACTCAATTATTTAATGTTAAAATTATAGCTATCGAACTTATTCAAAGATAGATCGACTATTTATTTGATAATAATAGAAACTAACGTTTATATTTACATATACTATATTTATTTGAATTTGGGTCAAATATGGACCATTCAAATGAACTATTATTAACAATACGGTGTATTCAATTTTGTCATATGAGTATGTTAAGGTCGAATCTTCTAAATCGCAATCGTGAAATGTTAAATTAATGATTATGGACTTTTCTCAACCATAAATTGACTTCATATTAATCAATGGTTGAAACTTATAAGGGGCATATTTGCATTTGTAATATTTAATTCAGTTTTTTAACCTTAGGTTTAATTTAACTCAATTATTTAATGTTAAAATTATGGCTATCGAATTGTTTCAAAGATAGATCGACTATATATTTGATAATAATAGAAACTAACGTTCATATTTACATATACTATATTTATTTGAATTTGGGTCAAATATGGACCATTCAAATGAACTATTATTAACAATACGGTGTATTCAATTTTGTCATATTAGTATGTAAAGGTCGAATCTTCTAAATCCCAATTGTGTAATGTTAAATTCATGATTATGGACTTTTCTCAACCATAAATTGACTTCATATCAATAAATGGTGGAAACATATAAGGTCCATATTTGCATTTGAATTATTTAATTCAATTTTTTAACCTTAGGTTTAATTTAACTCAATTATTTAATGTTAAAATTATAGCTATCGAACTTATTCAAAGATAGATAGACTATTTATTTGATAAGAATAGAAATTGAGGTGTATATTTACATATACTATATTTATTTGAATTTGAGTCAAATATGGACCATTCAAATGAACTAATATTAACAATATGGTGTATTCAATATTTTCATATCAGTATGTTAAGGTCGAATCATCTAAATCGCAATCGTGTAATGTTAAATTAATGATTATGGACTTTTCTCAACCATAAATTGACTTCATATCAACAAATGGTTGAAACATATAAGGTGCATATTTCCATTTGTATTATTTAATTCAATTTTTTAACCTTAGGTTTAATTTAACTCAATTATTTAATGTTAAAATTATAGCTATCGAACTTATTCAAAGATAGATCGACTATTTATTTGATAATAATAGAAACTAACGTTTATATTTACATATACTATATTTATTTGAATTTGAATCAAATATGTACCCTTCAAATGAACTAGTATTAACAATACGGTGTATTCAATTTTGTCATATCACTATGTTAAGGTCGAATCTTCTAATTCCCAATTGTGTAATGTTAAATTCATGATTATGGACTTTTCTTAACCATAAATTGACTTCATATCAATCAATGGTTGAAATTATAAGGGTAATATTTTTATTTTTAATATTTAACTCAATATTTTAACGTTAGATTTACTTTCTCTCAATTGTTTAATGTTAAAATTATGGCTATCGATTTTTGTCAACCATAGATAGACTATTTATTTGATAAGAATAGAAATTGAGGTGTATATTTACATATACTATATTTATTTGAATTTGAGTCAAATATGGACCATTCAAATGAACTAATATTAACAATATGGTGTATTCAATATTTTCATATCAGTATGTTAAGGTCGAATCTTCTAAATCGCAATCGTGTAATGTTAAATTAATGATTATGGACTTTTCTCAACCATAAATTGACTTCATATCAATAAATGGTTGAAACATATAAGGTGCATATTTCCATTTGTATTATTTAATTCAATTTTTTAACCTTAGGTTTAATTTATCTCAATTATGTAATGTTAAAATTATGGCTATCGAATGTTTCCAAAGATAGATCGACTATTTTTTTGATAATAATAGAAATTGAGGTGTATATTTATATATATTATATTTATTTGAATTTGAGTCAAATATGGACCATTCAAATGAACTAATATTAACAATACGGTGTATTCAATTTTGTAATATCAGTATGTTAAGGTCGAATCTTCTAATTCCCAATTGTGTAATGTTAAATTCATGATTATGTACTTTTCTCAACCATAAATGGACTTCATATCAATCAATGGTTGAAATTATAAGGGGCATATTTTCATTTGTAATATTTAATTCAATATTTAAACGTTAGATTTACTTTATCTCAATTGTTTAATGTTAAAATTATGGCTATCGATTTTTGTCAACCATAGATAGACTATTTATTTGATAAGAAAAGAAATTGAGGTGTAAATTCACATATACTATATTTATTTGAATTTGAATCAAATATGTACCCTTCAAATGAACTAATATTAACAATATGGTGTATTCAATTTTGTCATATCACTATGTTAAGGTCGAATCTTCTAATTCCCAATCGTGTAATGTTAAATTAATGATTATGGACTTTTCTCAACCATAAATTGACTTCATATCAATCAATGGTTGAAACTTATAGGGGGCATATTTGCATTTGTAATATTTAATTCAATTTTTTAACCTTAGGTTTAATTTAACTCAATTATTTAATGTTAAAATTATGGCTATCGAATTGTTTCAAAGATAGATCGACTATATATTTGATAATAATAGAAACTAACGTTCATATTTACATATACTATATTTATTTGAATTTGGGTCAAATATGGACCATTCAAATGAACTATTATTAACAATACGGTGTATTCAATTTTTTCATATTAGTATGTTAAGGTCGAATCTTCTAAATCCCAATTGTGTAATGTTAAATTCATGATTATGGACTTTTCTCAACCATAAATTGACTTCATATCAATAAATGGTTGAAACATATAAGGTGCATATTTCCATTTGTATTATTTAATTTAATTTTTTAACCTTAGGTTTAATTTATCTCAATTATGTAATGTTAAAATTATGGCTATCGAATGTTTCCAAAGATAGATCGACTATTTTTTTGATAATAATAGAAATTGAGGTGTATATTTATATATATTATATTTATTTGAATTTGAGTCAAATATGGACCATTCAAATGAACTAATATTAACAATACGGTGTATTCAATTTTGTAATATCAGTATGTTAAGGTCGAATCTTCTAATTCCCAATTGTGTAATGTTAAATTCATGATTATGTACTTTTCTCAACCATAAATGGACTTCATATCAATCAATGGTTGAAATTATAAGGGGCATATTTTCATTTGTAATATTTAATTCAATATTTAAACGTTAGATTTACTTTATCTCAATTGTTTAATGTTAAAATTATGGCTATCGATTTTTGTCAACCATAGATAGACTATTTATTTGATAAGAAAAGAAATTGAGGTGTAAATTCACATATACTATATTTATTTGAATTTGAATCAAATATGTACGCTTCAAATGAACTAATATTAACAATACGGTGTATTCAATTTTGTCATATCACTATGTTAAGGTCGAATCTTCTAATTCCCAATTGTGTAATGTTAAATTCATGATTATGGACTTTTCTTAACCATAAATTGACTTCATATCAATCAATGGTTGAAATTATAAGGGTAATATTTGTATTTTTAATATTTAACTCAATATTTTAACGTTAGATTTACTTTCTCTCAATTGTTTAATGTTAAAATTATGGCTATCGATTTTTGTCAACCATAGATAGACTATTTATTTGATAAGAATAGAAATTGAGGTGTATATTTACATATACTATATTTATTTGAATTTGTGTCAAATATGAACCATTCAAATGAAATAATATTAACAATACGGTGTATTCCATTTTGTCATATTAGTATGTTAAGGTCGAATCTTCTAAATCCCAATTGTGTAATGTTAAATTCATAATTATGGACTTTTCTCAACCATAAATTGACTTCATATCAATAAATGGTTGAAACATATGAAGTGCATATATTGCATTTGTGTTATTTAATTCAATTTTTTAACCTTTGGTTTAATTTAACTCAATTATTTAATGTTAAAATTATAGCTATCGGATTTTTTCAAAGATAGATCGACTATTTATTTGATAATAATAGAAACTAAATGATTAAATTTACATATACTATATTTATTTGAATTTGAGTCAAATATGAACCATTCAAATGAACTAATATTAAAAATACGGTGTATTCAATTTTGCCATATTAGTATGTTATGGTTGAATCTTCTAAATCGCAATCGTGTAATGTTAGATTCATGATTATGGACTTTTCTCAACCATAAATTGACTTCATATCAATCAATGGTTGAAACTTATAAGGGGCATATTTGCATTTGTAATATTTAATTCAATTTTTTAACCTTAGGTTTAATTTAACTCAATTATTTAATGTTAAAATTATGGCTATCGAATTGTTTCATAGATAGATCGACTATATATTTGATAATAATAGAAACTAACTTTCATATTTACATATACTATATTTATTTGAATTTGGGTCAAATATGGACCATTCAAATAAACTATTATTAACAATACGGTGTATTCAATTTTGTCATATTAGTATGTTAAGGTCGAATCTTATAAATCCCAATTGTGTAATGTTAAATTCATGATTATGGACTTTTCTCAACCATAAATTGACTTCATATCAATAAATGGTGGAAACATATAAGGTGCATATTTGCATTTGAATTATTTAATTCAATTTTTTAACCTTAGGTTTAATTTAACTCAATTATTTAATGTTAAAATTATAGCTATCGAACTTATTCAAAGATAGATCGACTATTTAATTGATAATAATTGATACTAACGTTTATGTTTACATATACTATATTTATTTGAATTTGAGTCAAATATGAACCATTTAAATGAACTAATATTACCAATACGGTGTATTCAATTTTGTCATATCAGTATGTTAAGGTCGAATATTCTAAATCGCAATTGTGTAATGTTAAATTCATGATTATGGACTTTTGTCAACCATAAATTGACTTCATATCAATCAATGGTTGAAACTTATAAGGTGCATATTTGCATTTGTAATATTTAATTCAATTTTTTAACCTTAGGTTTAATTTAACTCAATTATTTAATGTTAAAATTATAGCTATCGAATTGTTTCAAAGATAGATAGACTATTTATTTGATAATAATAGAAAGTAACGTTTATATTTACATATACTATATTTATTTGAATTTGAGTCAAATATGGACCATTCAAATGAACTAATATTAACAATATGTTGTATTCAATTTTATCATATCAGTATGTTAAGGTCGAATCTTCTAAATCGCAATCGTGTAATGTTAAATTAATGATTATGGACTTTTCTCAACCATAAATTGACTTCATATCAATCAATGGTTGAAACTTATAAGGGGCATATTTGCATTTGTAATATTTAATTCAATTTTTTAACCTTAGGTTTAATTTAACTCAATTATTTAATGTTAAAATTATAGCTATCGAATTTTTTCAAAGATAGATCGACTATTTATTTTGATAATAATAGAAACTAACGTTTATATTTACATATACTATATTTATTTGAATTTGGGTCAAATATGAACCATTCAAATGAACTAATATTAACAATATGGTGTATTCAATTTTGTCATATTAGTATGTTAAGGTCGAATCTTCTAAATCCCTATTATGTAATGTAAAATTCATGATTATGGACTTTTCTCAACCATAAATTGACTGCATATCAATAAATGGTTGAAACTTATAAGGGGCATATTTGCAATTGTAATATTTCATTCAATTTTTTAACGTTAGATTTACTTTATCTCAATTGTTTAATGTTAAAATTATGGCTATCGATTTTTGTCAACCATAGATAGACTATTTATTTGATAAGAATAGAAATTGAGGTGTATATTTACATATACTATATTTATTTGAATTTGAGTCAAATATGGACCATTCAAATGAACTAATATTTACAATACGGTGTATTCAATTTTGTCATATCAGTATGTTAAGGTCGAATCTTCTAATTCCCAATTATGTAATGTTAAATTCATGATTATGTACTTTTCTCAACCATAAATTGACTTCATATCAATCATTGGTTGAAATTATAAGGGGCATATTTGCATTTGTAATATTTAATTCAATATTTAAACGTTAGATTTACTTTATCTCAATTGTTTAATGTTAAAATTATGGCTATCGATTTTTGTCAACCATAGATAGACTATTTATTTGATAAGAATAGAAATTGAGGTGTAAATTCACATATACTATATTTATTTGAATTTGAATCAAATATGTACCCTTCAAATGAACTAATATTAACAATACGGTGTATTCAATTTTGTCATATCACTATGTTAAGGTCGAATCTTCTAATTCCCAATTGTGTAATGTTAAATTCATGATTATGGACTTTTCTTAACCATAAATTGACTTCATATCAATCAATGGTTGAAATTATAAGGGTAATATTTGTATTTTTAATATTTAACTCAATATTTTAACGTTAGATTTACTTTCTCTCAATTGTTTAATGTTAAAATTATGGCTATCGATTTTTGTCAACCATAGATAGACTATTTATTTGATAAGAATAGAAATTGAGGTGTATATTTACATATACTATATTTATTTGAATTTGTGTCAAATATGAACCATTCAAATGAAATAATATTAACAATACGGTGTATTCCATTTTGTCATATTAGTATGTTAAGGTCGAATCTTCTAAATCCCAATTGTGTAATGTTAAATTCATAATTATGGACTTTTCTCAACCATAAATTGACTTCATATCAATAAATGGTTGAAACATATGAAGTGCATATATTGCATTTGTGTTATTTAATTCAATTTTTTAACCTTTGGTTTAATTTAACTCAATTATTTAATGTTAAAATTATAGCTATCGGATTTTTTCAAAGATAGATCGACTATTTATTTGATAATAATAGAAACTAAATGATTAAATTTACATATACTATATTTATTTGAATTTGAGTCAAATATGAACCATTCAAATGAACTAATATTAAAAATACGGTGTATTCAATTTTGTCATATTAGTATGTTAAGGTCGAATCTTCTAAATCGCAATCGTGTAATGTTAAATTCATGATTATGGACTTTTCTCAACCATAAATTGACTTCATATCAATCAATGGTTGAAACTTATAAGGTGCATATTTGCATTTTTAATATTTAATTCAATTTTTTAACCTTAGGTTTAATTTAACTCAATTATTTAATGTTAAAATTATAGCTATCGAATTTTTTCAAAGATAGATCGACTATTTATTTTGATAATAATAGAAACTAACGTTTATATTTACATATACTATATTTATTTGAATTTGAGTCAAATATGGACCATTCAAATGAACTAATATTAACAATACGGTGTATTCAATTTTGTAATATCAGTATGTTAAGGTCGAATCTTCTAATTCCCAATTGTGTAATGTTAAATTCATGATTATGTACTTTTCTCAACCATAAATGGACTTCATATCAATCAATGGTTGAAATTATAAGGGGCATATTTTCATTTGTAATATTTAATTCAATATTTAAACGTTAGATTTACTTTATCTCAATTGTTTAATGTTAAAATTATGGCTATCGATTTTTGTCAACCATAGATAGACTATTTATTTGATAAGAAAAGAAATTGAGGTGTAAATTCACATATACTATATTTATTTGAATTTGAATCAAATATGTACGCTTCAAATGAACTAATATTAACAATACGGTGTATTCAATTTTGTCATATCACTATGTTAAGGTCGAATCTTCTAATTCCCAATTGTGTAATGTTAAATTCATGATTATGGACTTTTCTTAACCATAAATTGACTTCATATCAATCAATGGTTGAAATTATAAGGGTAATATTTGTATTTTTAATATTTAACTCAATATTTTAACGTTAGATTTACTTTCTCTCAATTGTTTAATGTTAAAATTATGGCTATCGATTTTTGTCAACCATAGATAGACTATTTATTTGATAAGAATAGAAATTGAGGTGTATATTTACATATACTATATTTATTTGAATTTGTGTCAAATATGAACCATTCAAATGAAATAATATTAACAATACGGTGTATTCCATTTTGTCATATTAGTATGTTAAGGTCGAATCTTCTAAATCCCAATTGTGTAATGTTAAATTCATAATTATGGACTTTTCTCAACCATAAATTGACTTCATATCAATAAATGGTTGAAACATATGAAGTGCATATATTGCATTTGTGTTATTTAATTCAATTTTTTAACCTTTGGTTTAATTTAACTCAATTATTTAATGTTAAAATTATAGCTATCGGATTTTTTCAAAGATAGATCGACTATTTATTTGATAATAATAGAAACTAAATGATTAAATTTACATATACTATATTTATTTGAATTTGAGTCAAATATGAACCATTCAAATGAACTAATATTAAAAATACGGTGTATTCAATTTTGCCATATTAGTATGTTATGGTTGAATCTTCTAAATCGCAATCGTGTAATGTTAGATTCATGATTATGGACTTTTCTCAACCATAAATTGACTTCATATCAATCAATGGTTGAAACTTATAAGGGGCATATTTGCATTTGTAATATTTAATTCAATTTTTTAACCTTAGGTTTAATTTAACTCAATTATTTAATGTTAAAATTATGGCTATCGAATTGTTTCATAGATAGATCGACTATATATTTGATAATAATAGAAACTAACTTTCATATTTACATATACTATATTTATTTGAATTTGGGTCAAATATGGACCATTCAAATAAACTATTATTAACAATACGGTGTATTCAATTTTGTCATATTAGTATGTTAAGGTCGAATCTTATAAATCCCAATTGTGTAATGTTAAATTCATGATTATGGACTTTTCTCAACCATAAATTGACTTCATATCAATAAATGGTGGAAACATATAAGGTGCATATTTGCATTTGAATTATTTAATTCAATTTTTTAACCTTAGGTTTAATTTAACTCAATTATTTAATGTTAAAATTATAGCTATCGAACTTATTCAAAGATAGATCGACTATTTAATTGATAATAATTGATACTAACGTTTATGTTTACATATACTATATTTATTTGAATTTGAGTCAAATATGAACCATTTAAATGAACTAATATTACCAATACGGTGTATTCAATTTTGTCATATCAGTATGTTAAGGTCGAATATTCTAAATCGCAATTGTGTAATGTTAAATTCATGATTATGGACTTTTGTCAACCATAAATTGACTTCATATCAATCAATGGTTGAAACTTATAAGGTGCATATTTGCATTTGTAATATTTAATTCAATTTTTTAACCTTAGGTTTAATTTAACTCAATTATTTAATGTTAAAATTATAGCTATCGAATTGTTTCAAAGATAGATAGACTATTTATTTGATAATAATAGAAAGTAACGTTTATATTTACATATACTATATTTATTTGAATTTGAGTCAAATATGGACCATTCAAATGAACTAATATTAACAATATGTTGTATTCAATTTTATCATATCAGTATGTTAAGGTCGAATCTTCTAAATCGCAATCGTGTAATGTTAAATTAATGATTATGGACTTTTCTCAACCATAAATTGACTTCATATCAATCAATGGTTGAAACTTATAAGGGGCATATTTGCATTTGTAATATTTAATTCAATTTTTTAACCTTAGGTTTAATTTAACTCAATTATTTAATGTTAAAATTATAGCTATCGAATTTTTTCAAAGATAGATCGACTATTTATTTTGATAATAATAGAAACTAACGTTTATATTTACATATACTATATTTATTTGAATTTGGGTCAAATATGAACCATTCAAATGAACTAATATTAACAATATGGTGTATTCAATTTTGTCATATTAGTATGTTAAGGTCGAATCTTCTAAATCCCTATTATGTAATGTAAAATTCATGATTATGGACTTTTCTCAACCATAAATTGACTGCATATCAATAAATGGTTGAAACTTATAAGGGGCATATTTGCAATTGTAATATTTCATTCAATTTTTTAACGTTAGATTTACTTTATCTCAATTGTTTAATGTTAAAATTATGGCTATCGATTTTTGTCAACCATAGATAGACTATTTATTTGATAAGAATAGAAATTGAGGTGTATATTTACATATACTATATTTATTTGAATTTGAGTCAAATATGGACCATTCAAATGAACTAATATTTACAATACGGTGTATTCAATTTTGTCATATCAGTATGTTAAGGTCGAATCTTCTAATTCCCAATTATGTAATGTTAAATTCATGATTATGTACTTTTCTCAACCATAAATTGACTTCATATCAATCATTGGTTGAAATTATAAGGGGCATATTTGCATTTGTAATATTTAATTCAATATTTAAACGTTAGATTTACTTTATCTCAATTGTTTAATGTTAAAATTATGGCTATCGATTTTTGTCAACCATAGATAGACTATTTATTTGATAAGAATAGAAATTGAGGTGTAAATTCACATATACTATATTTATTTGAATTTGAATCAAATATGTACCCTTCAAATGAACTAATATTAACAATATGGTGTATTCAATTTTGTCATATCACTATGTTAAGGTCGAATCTTCTAATTCCCAATCGTGTAATGTTAAATTAATGATTATGGACTTTTCTCAACCATAAATTGACTTCATATCAATCAATGGTTGAAACTTATAGGGGGCATATTTGCATTTGTAATATTTAATTCAATTTTTTAACCTTAGGTTTAATTTAACTCAATTATTTAATGTTAAAATTATAGCTATCGAATTTTTTCAAAGATAGATCGACTATTTATTTTGATAATAATAGAAACTAACGTTTATATTTACATATACTATATTTATTTGAATTTGAATCAAATATGTACCCTTCAAATGAACTAATATTAACAATACGGTGTATTCAATTTTGTCATATCACTATGTTAAGGTCGAATCTTCTAATTCCCAATTGTGTAATGTTAAATTCATGATTATGGACTTTTCTTAACCATAAATTGACTTCATATAAATCAATGGTTGAAATTATAAGGGTAATATTTGTATTTTTAATATTTAACTCAATATTTATCGTTAGATTTACTTTCTCTCAATTGTTTAATGTTAAAATTATGGCTATCGATTTTTGTCAACCATAGATAGACTATTTATTTGATAAGAATAGAAATTGAGGTGTATATTTACATATACTATATTTATTTGAATTTGAGTCAAATATGGACCATTCAAATGAAATAATATTAACAATACGGTGTATTCCATTTTGTCATATTAGTATGTTAAGGTCGAATCTTCTAAATCCCAATTGTGTAATGTTAAATTCATGATTATGGACTTTTCTGAAACATACATTGACTTCATATCAATCAATGGTTGAAACTTATAAGGTGCATATTTGCATTTGTAATATTTAATTCAATTTTCTAACGTTAGATTTACTTTATCTAAATTGTTTAATGTTAAAATTATGGCTATCGATTTTTCTCAAAAATAGATCGACTATTTATTTGATAATAATAGAAACTAACGTTTATACGTACATATACTATATTTATTTGAATTTGGGTCAAATATGGACAATTCAAATGAACTAATATTAACAATACGGTGTATTCAATTTTGTTATATCAGTATGTTAAGGTCGAATCTTCTAAATCACAATCGTGTAATGTTAAATTAATGATTATGGACTTTTCTCAACCATAAATTGACTTCATATCAATCAATGGTTGAAACTTATAAGGGGCATATTTGCATTTGTAATATTTAATTCAATTTTTTAACCTTAGGTTTAATTTAACTCAATTATTTAATGTTAAAATTATGGCTATCGAATTGTTTCAAAGATACATCGACTATTTATTTGATAATAATAGAAACTAACGTCTATATTTACATATACTATATTTATTTGAATTTGGGTCAAATATGGACCATTCAAATGAACTATTATTAACAATATGGTGTATTCAATTTTGTCATATTAGTATGTTAAGGTCGAATCTTCTAAATCCCAATTGTGTAATGTTAAATTCATGATTATGGACTTTTCTCAACCATAAATTGACTTCATATCAATAAATGGTTGAAACATATAAGGTGCATATTTGCATTTGTATTATTTAATTCAATTTTTTAACCTTAGGTTTAATTTAACTCAATTATTTAATGTTAAAATTATAGCTATCGAACTTATTCAAAGATAGATCGACTATTTATTTGATAATAATAGAAACTAACGTTTATATTTACATATACTATATTTATTTGAATTTGGGTCAAATATGGACCATTCAAATGAACTATTATTAACAATACGGTGTATTCAATTTTTTCATATTAGTATGTTAAGGTCGAATCTTCTAAATCCCAATTGTGTAATGTTAAATTCATGATTATGGACTTTTCTCAACCATAAATTGACTTCATATCAATAAATGGTTGAAACATATAAGGTGCATATTTCCATTTGTATTATTTAATTCAATTTTTTAACCTTAGGTTTAATTTATCTCAATTATGTAATGTTAAAATTATGGCTATCGAATGTTTCCAAAGATAGATCGACTATTTTTTTGATAATAATAGAAATTGAGGTGTATATTTACATATACTATATTTATTTGAATTTGAGTCAAATATGGACCATTCAAATGAACTAATATTAACAATACGGTGTATTCAATTTTGTAATATCAGTATGTTAAGGTCGAATCGTCTAATTCCCAATTGTGTAATGTTAAATTCATGATTATGTACTTTTCTCAACCATAAATGGACTTCATATCAATCAATGGTTGAAATTATAAGGGGCATATTTTCATTTGTAATATTTAATTCAATATTTAAACGTTAGATTTACTTTATCTCAATTGTTTAATGTTAAAATTATGGCTATCGATTTTTGTCAACCATAGATAGACTATTTATTTGATAAGAAAAGAAATTGAGGTGTAAATTCACATATACTATATTTATTTGAATTTGAATCAAATATGTACGCTTCAAATGAACTAATATTAACAATACGGTGTATTCAATTTTGTCATATCACTATGTTAAGGTCGAATCTTCTAATTCCCAATTGTGTAATGTTAAATTCATGATTATGGACTTTTCTTAACCATAAATTGACTTCATATCAATCAATGGTTGAAATTATAAGGGTAATATTTGTATTTTTAATATTTAACTCAATATTTTAACGTTAGATTTACTTTCTCTCAATTGTTTAATGTTAAAATTATGGCTATCGATTTTTGTCAACCATAGATAGACTATTTATTTGATAAGAATAGAAATTGAGGTGTATATTTACATATACTATATTTATTTGAATTTGTGTCAAATATGAACCATTCAAATGAAATAATATTAACAATACGGTGTATTCCATTTTGTCATATTAGTATGTTAAGGTCGAATCTTCTAAATCCCAATTGTGTAATGTTAAATTCATGATTATGGACTTTTCTCAACCATAAATTGACTTCATATCAATAAATGGTTGAAACATATGAAGTGCATATATTGCATTTGTGTTATTTAATTCAATTTTTTAACCTTTGGTTTAATTTAACTCAATTATTTAATGTTAAAATTATAGCTATCGGATTTTTTCAAAGATAGATCGACTATTTATTTGATAATAATAGAAACTAAATGATTAAATTTACATATACTATATTTATTTGAATTTGAGTCAAATATGAACCATTCAAATGAACTAATATTAAAAATACGGTGTATTCAATTTTGTCATATTAGTATGTTAAGGTCGAATCTTCTAAATCGCAATCGTGTAATGTTAAATTCATGATTATGGACTTTTCTCAACCATAAATTGACTTCATATCAATCAATGGTTGAAACTTATAAGGTGCATATTTGCATTTTTAATATTTAATTCAATTTTTTAACCTTAGGTTTAATTTAACTCAATTATTTAATGTTAAAATTATAGCTATCGAATTTTTTCAAAGATAGATCGACTATTTATTTTTATAATAATAGAAACTAACGTTTATATTTACATATACTATATTTATTTGAATTTGAGTCAAATATGGACCATTCAAATGAACTAATATTAACAATACGGTGTATTCAATTTTGTAATATCAGTATGTTAAGGTCGAATCTTCTAATTCCCAATTGTGTAATGTTAAATTCATGATTATGTACTTTTCTCAACCATAAATGGACTTCATATCAATCAATGGTTGAAATTATAAGGGGCATATTTTCATTTGTAATATTTAATTCAATATTTAAACGTTAGATTTACTTTATCTAAATTGTTTAATGTTAAAATTATGGCTATCGATTTTTGTCAACCATAGATAGACTATTTATTTGATAAGAAAAGAAATTGAGGTGTAAATTCACATATACTATATTTATTTGAATTTGAATCAAATATGTACGCTTCAAATGAACTAATATTAACAATACGGTGTATTCAATTTTGTCATATCACTATGTTAAGGTCGAATCTTCTAATTCCCAATTGTGTAATGTTAAATTCATGATTATGGACTTTTCTTAACCATAAATTGACTTCATATCAATCAATGGTTGAAATTATAAGGGTAATATTTGTATTTTTAATATTTAACTCAATATTTTAACGTTAGATTTACTTTCTCTCAATTGTTTAATGTTAAAATTATGGCTATCGATTTTTGTCAACCATAGATAGACTATTTATTTGATAAGAATAGAAATTGAGGTGTATATTTACATATACTATATTTATTTGAATTTGTGTCAAATATGAACCATTCAAATGAAATAATATTAACAATACGGTGTATTCCATTTTGTCATATTAGTATGTTAAGGTCGAATCTTCTAAATCCCAATTGTGTAATGTTAAATTCATAATTATGGACTTTTCTCAACCATAAATTGACTTCATATCAATAAATGGTTGAAACATATGAAGTGCATATATTGCATTTGTGTTATTTAATTCAATTTTTTAACCTTTGGTTTAATTTAACTCAATTATTTAATGTTAAAATTATAGCTATCGGATTTTTTCAAAGATAGATCGACTATTTATTTGATAATAATAGAAACTAAATGATTAAATTTACATATACTATATTTATTTGAATTTGAGTCAAATATGAACCATTCAAATGAACTAATATTAAAAATACGGTGTATTCAATTTTGCCATATCAGTATGTTATGGTTGAATCTTCTAAATCACAATCGTGTAATGTTAGATTCATGATTATGGACTTTTCTCAACCATAAATTGACTTCATATCAATCAATGGTTGAAACTTATAAGGGGCATATTTGCATTTGTAATATTTAATTCAATTTTTTAACCTTAGGTTTAATTTAACTCAATTATTTAATGTTAAAATTATGGCTATCGAATTGTTTCATAGATAGATCGACTATATATTTGATAATAATAGAAACTAACTTTCATATTTACATATACTATATTTATTTGAATTTGGGTCAAATATGGACCATTCAAATAAACTATTATTAACAATACGGTGTATTCAATTTTGTCATATTAGTATGTTAAGGTCGAATCTTATAAATCCCAATTGTGTAATGTTAAATTCATGATTATGGACTTTTCTCAACCATAAATTGACTTCATATCAATAAATGGTGGAAACATATAAGGTGCATATTTGCATTTGAATTATTTAATTCAATTTTTTAACCTTAGGTTTAATTTAACTCAATTATTTAATGTTAAAATTATAGCTATCGAACTTATTCAAAGATAGATCGACTATTTAATTGATAATAATTGATACTAACGTTTATGTTTACATATACTATATTTATTTGAATTTGAGTCAAATATGAACCATTTAAATGAACTAATATTACCAATACGGTGTATTCAATTTTGTCATATCAGTATGTTAAGGTCGAATATTCTAAATCGCAATTGTGTAATGTTAAATTCATGATTATGGACTTTTGTCAACCATAAATTGACTTCATATCAATCAATGGTTGAAACTTATAAGGTGCATATTTGCATTTGTAATATTTAATTCAATTTTTTAACCTTAGGTTTAATTTAACTCAATTATTTAATGTTAAAATTATAGCTATCGAATTGTTTCAAAGATAGATAGACTATTTATTTGATAATAATAGAAAGTAACGTTTATATTTACATATACTATATTTATTTGAATTTGAGTCAAATATGGACCATTCAAATGAACTAATATTAACAATATGTTGTATTCAATTTTATCATATCAGTATGTTAAGGTCGAATCTTCTAAATCGCAATCGTGTAATGTTAAATTAATGATTATGGACTTTTCTCAACCATAAATTGACTTCATATCAATCAATGGTTGAAACTTATAAGGGGCATATTTGCATTTGTAATATTTAATTCAATTTTTTAACCTTAGGTTTAATTTAACTCAATTATTTAATGTTAAAATTATAGCTATCGAATTTTTTCAAAGATAGATCGACTATTTATTTTGATAATAATAGAAACTAACGTTTATATTTACATATACTATATTTATTTGAATTTGGGTCAAATATGAACCATTCAAATGAACTAATATTAACAATATGGTGTATTCAATTTTGTCATATTAGTATGTTAAGGTCGAATCTTCTAAATCCCTATTATGTAATGTAAAATTCATGATTATGGACTTTTCTCAACCATAAATTGACTGCATATTAATAAATGGTTGAAACTTATAAGGGGCATATTTGCAATTGTAATATTTCATTCAATTTTTTAACGTTAGATTTACTTTATCTCAATTGTTTAATGTTAAAATTATGGCTATCGATTTTTGTCAACCATAGATAGACTATTTATTTGATAAGAATAGAAATTGAGGTGTATATTTACATATACTATATTTATTTGAATTTGAGTCAAATATGGACCATTCAAATGAACTAATATTTACAATACGGTGTATTCAATTTTGTCATATCAGTATGTTAAGGTCGAATCTTCTAATTCCCAATTATGTAATGTTAAATTCATGATTATGTACTTTTCTCAACCATAAATTGACTTCATATCAATCATTGGTTGAAATTATAAGGGGCATATTTGCATTTGTAATATTTAATTCAATATTTAAACGTTAGATTTACTTTATCTCAATTGTTTAATGTTAAAATTATGGCTATCGATTTTTGTCAACCATAGATAGACTATTTATTTGATAAGAATAGAAATTGAGGTGTAAATTCACATATACTATATTTATTTGAATTTGAATCAAATATGTACCCTTCAAATGAACTAATATTAACAATATGCTGTATTCAATTTTGTCATATCACTATGTTAAGGTCGAATCTTCTAATTCCCAATCGTGTAATGTTAAATTAATGATTATGGACTTTTCTCAACCATAAATTGACTTCATATCAATCAATGGTTGAAACTTATAGGGGGCATATTTGCATTTGTAATATTTAATTCAATTTTTTAACCTTAGGTTTAATTTAACTCAATTATTTAATGTTAAAATTATAGCTATCGAATTTTTTCAAAGATAGATCGACTATTTATTTTGATAATAATAGAAACTAACGTTTATATTTACATATACTATATTTATTTGAATTTGAATCAAATATGTACCCTTCAAATGAACTAATATTAACAATACGGTGTATTCAATTTTGTCATATCACTATGTTAAGGTCGAATCTTCTAATTCCCAATTGTGTAATGTTAAATTCATGATTATGGACTTTTCTTAACCATAAATTGACTTCATATAAATCAATGGTTGAAATTATAAGGGTAATATTTGTATTTTTAATATTTAACTCAATATTTATCGTTAGATTTACTTTCTCTCAATTGTTTAATGTTAAAATTATGGCTATCGATTTTTGTCAACCATAGATAGACTATTTATTTGATAAGAATAGAAATTGAGGTGTATATTAACATATACTATATTTATTTGAATTTGAGTCAAATATGGACCATTCAAATGAAATAATATTAACAATACGGTGTATTCCATTTTGTCATATTAGTATGTTAAGGTCGAATCTTCTAAATCCCAATTGTGTAATGTTAAATTCATGATTATGGACTTTTCTGAAACATACATTGACTTCATATCAATCAATGGTTGAAACTTATAAGGTGCATATTTGCATTTGTAATATTTAATTCAATTTTCTAACGTTAGATTTACTTTATCTAAATTGTTTAATGTTAAAATTATGGCTATCGATTTTTCTCAACCATAGATCGACTATTTATTTGATAATAATAGAAACTAACGTTTATACGTACATATACTATATTTATTTGAATTTGGGTCAAATATGGACAATTCAAATGAACTAA
Source organism: Hippophae tibetana (assembly GCA_037013495.1). Lineage (NCBI taxonomy): Eukaryota > Viridiplantae > Streptophyta > Magnoliopsida > Rosales > Elaeagnaceae > Hippophae > Hippophae tibetana. Next base: position 10,411,825 of record CM072805.1, on the reverse strand, counting down.
TATTAACAATACGGTGTATTCAATTTTGTTATATCAGTATGTTAAGGTCGAATCTTCTAAATCACAATCGTGTAATGTTAAATTAATGATTATGGACTTTTCTCAACCATAAATTGACTTCATATCAATCATTGGTTGAAATTATAAGGGGCATATTTGCATTTGTAATATTTAATTCAATATTTAAACGTTAGATTTACTTTATCTCAATTGTTTAAAGTTAAAATTATGGCTATCGATTTTTGTCAACCATAGATAGACTATTTATTTGATAAGAATAGAAATTAAGGTGTAAATTCACATATACTATATTTATTTGAATTTGAATCAAATATGTACCCTTCAAATGAACTAATATTAACAATACGGTGTATTCAATTTTGTCATATCACTATGTTAAGGTCGAATCTTCTAATTCGCAATTGTGTAATGTTAAATTAATGATTATGGACTTTTCTCAACCATAAATTGACTTCATATCAATCAATGGTTGAAACTTATAAGGTGCATATTTGCATTTGTAATATTTAATTCAATTTTTTAACCTTAGGTTTAATTTAACTCAATTATTTAATGTTAAAATTATAGCTATCGAATTTTTTCAAAGATAGATAGACTATTTATTTGATAATAAAAGAAAGTAACGTTTATATTTACATATACTATATTTATTTGAATTTGAGTCAAATATGGACCATTCAAATGAACTAATATTAACAATATGTTGTATTCAATTTTGTCATATCAGTATGTTAAGGTCGAATCTTCTAAATCGCAATCGTGTAATATTAAATTAATGATTATGGACTTTTCTCAACCATAAATTGACTTCATATCAATCAATGGTTGAAACTTATAAGGGGCATATTTGCATTTGTAATATTTAATTCAATTTTTTAACCTTAGGTTTAATTTAACTCAATTATTTAATGTTAAAATTATAGCTATCGAATTTTTTCAAAGATAGATCGACTATTTATTTTGATAATAATAGAAACTAACGTTTATATTTACATATACTATATTTATTTGAATTTGAATCAAATATGTACCCTTCAAATGAACTAATATTAACAATACGGTGTATTCAATTTTGTCATATCACTATGTTAAGGTCGAATCTTCTAATTCCCAAATGTGTAATGTTAAATTCATGATTATGGACTTTTCTTAACCATAAATTGACTTCATATAAATCAATGGTTGAAATTATAAGGGTAATATTTGTATTTTTAATATTTAACTCAATATTTATCGTTAGATTTACTTTCTCTCAATTGTTTAATGTTAAAATTATGGCTATCGATTTTTGTCAACCATAGATAGACTATTTATTTGATAAGAATAGAAATTGAGGTGTATATTTACATATAATATATTTATTTGAATTTGAGTCAAATATGGACCATTCAAATGAAATAATATTAACAATACGGTGTATTCCATTTTGTCATATTAGTATGTTAAAGTCGAATCTTCTAAATCCCAATTGTGTAATGTTAAATTCATGATTATGGACTTTTCTGAAACATACATTGACTTCATATCAATCAATGGTTGAAACTTATAAGGTGCATATTTGCATTTGTAATATTTAATTCAATTTTCTAACGTTAGATTTACTTTATCTAAATTGTTTAATGTTAAAATTATGGCTATCGATTTTTCTCAACCATAGATCGACTATTTATTTGATAATAATAGAAACTAACGTTTATACGTACATATACTATATTTATTTGAATTTGGGTCAAATATGGACAATTCAAATGAACTAATATTAACAATACGGTGTATTCAATTTTGTTATATCAGTATGTTAAGGTCGAATCTTCTAAATCACAATCGTGTAATGTTAAATTAATGATTATGGACTTTTCTCAACCATAAATTGACTTCATATCAATCAATGGTTGAAACTTATTAGGGGCATATTTGCATTTGTAATATTTAATTCAATTTTTTAACCTTAGGTTTAATTTAACTCAATTATTTAATGTTAAAATTATAGCTATCGAATTTTTTCAAAGATAGATCGACTATTTATTTTGATAATAATAGAAACTAACGTTTATATTTACATATACTATATTTATTTGAATTTGGGTCAAATATGGACCATTCAAATGAACTAATATTAACAATATGGTGTATTCAATTTTGTCATATTCGTATGTTAAGGTCGAATCTTCTAAATCCCTATTATGTAATGTAAAATTCATGATTATGGACTTTTCTCAACCATAAATTGACTGCATATCAATAAATGGTTGAAACTTATAAGGGGCATATTTGCAATTGTAATATTTCATTCAATTTTTTAACGTTAGATTTACTTTATCTCAATTTTTTAATGTTAAAATTATGGCTATCGATTTTTGTCAACCATAGATAGACTATTTATTTGATAAGAATAGAAATTGAGGTGTATATTTACATATACTATATTTATTTGAATTTGAGTCAAATATGGACCATTCAAATGAACTAATATTAACAATATGGTGTATTCAATTTTGTCATATCAGTATGTTAAGGTCGAATCTTCTAATTCCCAATTATGTAATGTTAAATTCATGATTATGTACTTTTCTCAACCATAAATTGACTTCTTATCAATCATTGGTTGAAATTATAAGGGGCATATTTGCATTTGTAATATTTAATTCAATATTTAAACGTTAGATTTACTTTATCTCAATTGTTTAATGTTAAAATTATGGCTATCGATTTTTGTCAACCATAGATAGACTATTTATTTGATAAGAATAGAAATTGAGGTGTAAATTCACATATACTATATTTATTTGAATTTGAATCAAATATGTACCCTTCAAATGAACTAATATTAACAATACGGTGTATTCAATTTTGTCATATCACTATGTTAAGGTCGAATCTTCTAATTCGCAATCGTGTAATGTTAAATTAATGATTATGGACTTTTCTCAACCATAAATTGACTTCATATCAATCAATGGTTGAAACTTATAGGGGGCATATTTGAATTTGTAATATTTAATTCAATTTTTTAACCTTAGGTTTAATTTAACTCAATTATTTAATGTTAAAATTATAGCTATCGAATTTTTTCAAAGATAGATCGACTATTTATTTTGATAATAATAGAAACTAACGTTTAAATTCACATATACTATATTTATTTGAATTTGAATCAAATATGTACCCTTCAAATGAACTAATATTAACAATACGGTGTATTCAATTTTGTCATATCAGTATGTTAAGGTCGAATCTTCTAATTCCCAATTGTGTAATGTTAAATTCATGATTATGGACTTTTCTTAACCATAAATTGACTTCATATCAATCAATGGTTGAAATTATAAGGGTAATATTTGTATTTTTAATATTTAACTCAATATTTTAAAGTTAGATTTACTTTCTCTCAATTGTTTAATGTTAAAATTATGGCTATCGATTTTTGTTAACCATAGATAGACTATTTATTTGATAAGAATAGAAATTGAGGTGTATATTTACATATACTATATTTATTTGAATTTGATTCAAATATGGACCATTCAAATGAAATAATATTAACAATACGGTGTATTCCATTTTGTCATATTAGTATGTTAAGGTCGAATCTTTTAAATCCCAATTGTGTAATGTTAAATTCATGATTATGGACTTTTCTCAGACATACATTGACTTCATATCAATCAATGGTTGAAACTTATAAGGTGCATATTTGCATTTGTAATATTTAATTCAATTTTCTAACGTTAGATTTACTTTATCTAAATTGTTTAATGTTAAAATTATGGCTATCGATTTTTCTCAACCATATATCGACTATTTATTTGATAATAATAGAAACTAACGTTTATACGTACATATACTGCATTTATTTGAATTTGGGTCAAATATGGACAATTCAAATGAACTAATATTAACAATACGGTGTATTCAATTTTGTTATATCAGTATGTTAAGGTCGAATCTTCTAAATCGCAATCGTGTAATGTTAAATTAATGATTATGGACTTTTCTCAACCATAAATTGACATCATATCAATCAATGGTTGAAACTTATAAGGGGCATATTTGCATTTGTAATATTTAATTCAATTTTTTAACCTTAGGTTTAATTTAACTCAATTATTTAATGTGAAAATTATGGCTATCGAATTGTTTCAAAGATAGATCGACTATTTATTTGATAAGAATAGAAATTGAGGTGTATATTTTTACATATACTATATTTATTTGAATTTGAGTCAAATATGGATCATTCAAAATTTACTAATATTACCAATACGGTGTATTCAATTTTGTCATATCAGTATGTTAAGGTCGAATCTTCTAAATCGCAATTGTGTAATGTTAAATTCATGATTATGGACTTTTCTCAACCATAAATTGACTTCATACAAATGAATGGTTGAAACTTATAAGGGGCATATTTGCATTTGTAATATTTAATTCAATTTTTTAACCTTAGGTTTAATTTAACTCAATTATTTAATGATAAATTATAGCTATCGAATTTTTTCAAAGATAGATAGACTATTTATTTGATAATAATAGAAAGTAACGTTTATATTTACATATACTATATTTATTTGAATTTGAGTCAAATATGAACCATTCAAATGAACTAATATTAACAATATGGTGTATTCAATTTTGTCATATCAGTATGTTAAGGTCGAATCTTCTAATTCGCAATCGTGTAATGTTAAATTCATGATTATGGACTTTTCTCAACCATAAATTGACTTCATATCAATCAATGGTTGAAACTTATAAGGGGCATATTTGCATTTGTAATATTTAATTCAAATTTTTAACCTTAGGTTTAATTTAACTCAATTATTTAATGTTAAAATTATGGCTATCGAATTGTTTCAAAGATAGATCGACTATATATTTGATAATAATAGAAACTAACGTTCATATTTACATATACTATATTTATTTGAATTTGGGTCAAATATGGACCATTCAAATGAACTATTATTAACAATACGGTGTATTCAATTTTGTAATATTAGTATATTAAGGTCGAATCTTCTAAATGCCAATTGTGTAATGTTAAATTCATGATTATGGACTTTTCTCAACCATAAATTGACTTCATATCAATCAATGGTTGAAACTTATAAGGGGCATATTTGCATTTGTAATATTTAATTCAATTTTTTAACCTTATGTTTAATTTAACTCAATTATTTAATGTTAAAATTATGGCTATCGAATTGTTTCAAAGATAGATCGACTATATATTTGATAATAATAGAAAGTAACGTTTATATTTACATATACTATATTTATTTGAATTTGAGTCAAATATGAACCATTCAAATGAACTAATATTAACAATATGGTGTATTCAATTTTGTCATATCAGTATGTTAAGGTCGAATCTTCTAAATCGCAATCGTGTAATGTTAAATTCATGATTATGGACTTTTCTCAACCATAAATTGACTTCATATCAATCAATGGTTGAAACTTATAAGGTGCATATTTGCATTTTTAATATTTAATTCAATTTTTTAACCTTAGGTTTAATTTAACTCAATTATTTAATGTTAAAATTATAGCTATCGAATTTTTTCAAAGATAGATCGACTATTTATTTTGATAATAATAGAAACTAACGTTTATATTTACATATACTATATTTATTTGAATTTGAGTCAAATATGGACCATTCAAATGAACTAATATTAACAATACGGTGTATTCAATTTTGTAATATCAGTATGTTAAGGTCGAATCTTCTAATTCCCAATTGTGTAATGTTAAATTCATGATTATGTACTTTTCTCAACCATAAATTGACTTCATATCAATCAATGGTTGAAATTATAAGGGGCATATTTGCATTTGTAATATTTAATTCAATATTTAAACGTTAGATATACTTTATCTCAATTGTTTAATGTTAAAATTATGGCTATCGATTTTTGTCAACCGTAGATAGACTATTTATTTGATAAGAATAGAAATTGAGGTGTAAATTCACATATACTATATTTATTTGAATTTGAATCAAATATGTACGCTTCAAATGAACTAATATTAACAATACGGTGTATTCAATTTTGTCATATCACTATGTTAAGGTCGAATCTTCTAATTCCCAATTGTGTAATGTTAAATTCATGATTATGGACTTTTCTTAACCATAAATTGACTTCATATCAATCAATGGTTGAAATTATAAGGGTAATATTTGTATTTTTAATATTTAACTCAATATTTTAACGTTAGATTTACTTTCTATCAATTGTTTAATGTTAAAATTATGGCTATCGATTTTTGTCAACCATAGATAGACTATTTATTTGATAAGAATAGAAATTGAGGTGTATATTTACATATACTATATTTATTTGAATTTGTGTCAAATATGAACCATTCAAATGAAATAATATTAACAATACGGTGTATTCCATTTTGTCATATTAGTATGTTAAGGTCGAATCTTCTAAATCCCAATTGTGTAATGTTAAATTCATAATTATGGACTTTTCTCAACCATAAATTGACTTCATATCAATAAATGGTTGAAACATATGAAGTGCATATTTGCATTTGTGTTATTTAATTCAATTTTTTAACCTTTGGTTTAATTTAACTCAATTATTTAAAGTTAAAATTATAGCTATCGGATTTTTTCAAAGATAGATCGACTATTTATTTGATAATAATAGAAACTAAATGATTAAATTTACATATACTATATTTATTTGAATTTGAGTCAAATATGAACCATTCAAATGAACTAATATTAAAAATACGGTGTATTCAATTTTGCCATTTCAGTATGTTAAGGTTGAATCTTCTAAATCGCAATCGTGTAATGTTAGATTCATGATTATGGACCTTTCTCAACCATAAATTGACTTCATATCAATCAATGGTTGAAACTTATAAGGGGCATATTTGCATTTGTAATATTTAATTCAATTTTTTAACCTTAGGTTTAATTTAACTCAATTATTTAATGTTAAAATTATGGCTATCGAATTGTTTCAAAGATAGATCGACTATATATTTGATAATAATAGAAACTAACTTTCATATTTACATATACTATATTTATTTGAATTTGGGTCAAATATGGACCATTCAAATAAACTATTGTTAACAATACGGTGTATTCAATTTTGTCATATTAGTATGTTAAGGTCGAATCTTATAAATCCCAATTGTGTAATGTTAAATTCATGATTATGGACTTTTCTCAACCATAAATTGACTTCATATCAATAAATGGTGGAAACATATAAGGTGCATATTTGCATTTGAATTATTTAATTCAATTTTTTAACCTTAGGTTTAATTTAACTCAATTATTTAATGTTAAAATTATAGCTATCGAACTTATTCAAAGATACATCGACTATTTAATTGATAATAATTGAAACTAACGTTTATATTTACATATACTATATTTATTTGAATTTGAGTCAAATATGAACCATTTAAATGAACTAATATTACCAATACGGTGTATTCAATTTTGTCATATCAGTATGTTAAGGTCGAATATTCTAAATCGCAATTGTGTAATGTTAAATTCATGATTATGGACTTTTCTCAACCATAAATTGACTTCATATCAATCAATGGTTGAAACTTATAAGGAGCATATTTGCATTTGTAATATTTAATTCAATTTTTTAACCTTAGGTTTAATTTAACTCAATTATTTAATGTTAAAATTATAGCTATCGAATTTTTTCAAAGATAGATAGACTATTTATTTGATAATAATAGAAAGTAACGTTTATATTTACATATACTATATTTATTTGAATTTGAGTCAAATATGGACCATTCAAATGAACTAATATTAACAATATGGTGTATTCAATTTTGTCATATTAGTATGTTAAGGTCGAATCTTCTAAATCCCTATTATGTAATGTAAAATTCATGATTATGGACTTTTCTCAACCATAAATTGACTGTATATCAATAAATGGTTGAAACTTATAAGGAGCATATTTGCATTTGTAATATTTCATTCAATTTTTAAACGTTAGATTTACTTTATCTCAATTGTTTAATGTTAAAATTATGGCTATCGATTTTTGTCAACCATAGATAGACTATTTATTTGATAAGAATAGAAATTGAGGTGTATATTTACATATACTATATTTATTTGAATTTGAGTCAAATATGGACCATTCAAATGAACTAATATTAACAATACGGTGTATTCAATTTTGTCATATCAGTATGTTAAGGTCAAATCTTCTAAATCCCAATTGTGTAATGTTAAATTCATGATTATGTACTTTTCTCAACCATAAATTGACTTCATATCAATCATTGGTTGAAATTATAAGGGGCATATTTGCATTTGTAATATTTAATTCAATATTTAAACGTTAGATTTACTTTATCTCAATTGTTTAATGTTAAAATTATTTTTATCGATTTTTGTCAACCATAGATAGACTATTTATTTGATAAGAATAGAAATTGAGGTGTAAATTCACATATACTATATTTATTTGAATTTGAATCAAATATGTACCCTTCAAATGAACTAATATTAACAATACGGTGTATTCAATTTTGTCATATCACTATGTTAAGGTCGAATCTTCTAATTCGCAATCGTGTAATGTTAAATTAATGATTATGGACTTTTCTCAACCATAAATTGACTTCATATCAATCAATGGTTGAAACTTATAGGGGCCATATTTGCATTTGTAATATTTAATTCAATTTTTTAACCTTAGGTTTAATTTAACTCAATTATTTAATGTTAATATTATGGCTATCGAATTGTTTCAAAGATAGATCGACTATATATTTGATAATAATAGAAACTAACGTTCATATTTACATATACTATATTTATTTGAATTTGAGTCAAATATGGACCATTCAAATGAAATAATATTAACAATACGGTGTATTCCATTTTGTCATATTAGTATGTTAAGGTCGAATCTTCTAAATCCCAATTGTGTAATGTTAAATTCATGATTATGGACTTTTCTGAAACATACATTGACTTCATATCAATCAATGGTTGAAACTTATAAGGTGCATATTTGCATTTGTAATATTTAATTCAATTTTCTAACGTTAGATTTACTTTATCTAAATTGTTTAATGTTAAAATTATGGCTATCGATTTTTCTCAACCATAGATCGACTATTTATTTGATAATAATAGAAACTAACGTTTATACGTACATATACTATATTTATTTGAATTTGGGTCAAATATGGACAATTCAAATGAACTAATATTAACAATACGGTGTATTCAATTTTGTTATATCAGTATGTTAAGGTCGAATCTTCTAAATCGCAATCGTGTAATGTTAAATTCATGATTATGGACTTTTCTCAACCATAAATTGACTTCATATCAATCAATGGTTGAAACTTATAAGGGGCATATTTGCATTTGTAATATTTAATTCAAATTTTTAACCTTAGGTTTAATTTAACTCAATTATTTAATGTTAAAATTATGGCTATCGAATTGTTTCAAAGATAGATCGACTATATATTTGATAATAATAGAAACTAACGTTCATATTTACATATACTATATTTATTTGAATTTGGGTCAAATATGGACCATTCAAATGAACTAATATTAACAATATGGTGTATTCAATTTTGTCATATTCGTATGTTAAGGTCGAATCTTCTAAATCCCTATTATGTAATGTAAAATTCATGATTATGGACTTTTCTCAACCATAAATTGACTGCATATCAATAAATGGTTGAAACTTATAAGGGGCATATTTGCAATTGTAATATTTCATTCAATTTTTTAACGTTAGATTTACTTTATCTCAATTTTTTAATGTTAAAATTATGGCTATCGATTTTTGTCAACCATAGATAGACTATTTATTTGATAAGAATAGAAATTGAGGTGTATATTTACATATACTATATTTATTTGAATTTGAGTCAAATATGGACCATTCAAATGAACTAATATTAACAATATGGTGTATTCAATTTTGTCATATCAGTATGTTAAGGTCGAATCTTCTAATTCCCAATTATGTAATGTTAAATTCATGATTATGTACTTTTCTCAACCATAAATTGACTTCTTATCAATCATTGGTTGAAATTATAAGGGGCATATTTGCATTTGTAATATTTAATTCAATATTTAAACGTTAGATTTACTTTATCTCAATTGTTTAATGTTAAAATTATGGCTATCGATTTTTGTCAACCATAGATAGACTATTTATTTGATAAGAATAGAAATTGAGGTGTAAATTCACATATACTATATTTATTTGAATTTGAATCAAATATGTACCCTTCAAATGAACTAATATTAACAATACGGTGTATTCAATTTTGTCATATCACTATGTTAAGGTCGAATCTTCTAATTCGCAATCGTGTAATGTTAAATTAATGATTATGGACTTTTCTCAACCATAAATTGACTTCATATCAATCAATGGTTGAAACTTATAGGGGGCATATTTGAATTTGTAATATTTAATTCAATTTTTTAACCTTAGGTTTAATTTAACTCAATTATTTAATGTTAAAATTATAGCTATCGAATTTTTTCAAAGATAGATCGACTATTTATTTTGATAATAATAGAAACTAACGTTTAAATTCACATATACTATATTTATTTGAATTTGAATCAAATATGTACCCTTCAAATGAACTAATATTAACAATACGGTGTATTCAATTTTGTCATATCAGTATGTTAAGGTCGAATCTTCTAATTCCCAATTGTGTAATGTTAAATTCATGATTATGGACTTTTCTTAACCATAAATTGACTTCATATCAATCAATGGTTGAAATTATAAGGGTAATATTTGTATTTTTAATATTTAACTCAATATTTTAAAGTTAGATTTACTTTCTCTCAATTGTTTAATGTTAAAATTATGGCTATCGATTTTTGTTAACCATAGATAGACTATTTATTTGATAAGAATAGAAATTGAGGTGTATATTTACATATACTATATTTATTTGAATTTGATTCAAATATGGACCATTCAAATGAAATAATATTAACAATACGGTGTATTCCATTTTGTCATATTAGTATGTTAAGGTCGAATCTTTTAAATCCCAATTGTGTAATGTTAAATTCATGATTATGGACTTTTCTCAGACATACATTGACTTCATATCAATCAATGGTTGAAACTTATAAGGTGCATATTTGCATTTGTAATATTTAATTCAATTTTCTAACGTTAGATTTACTTTATCTAAATTGTTTAATGTTAAAATTATGGCTATCGATTTTTCTCAACCATATATCGACTATTTATTTGATAATAATAGAAACTAACGTTTATACGTACATATACTGCATTTATTTGAATTTGGGTCAAATATGGACAATTCAAATGAACTAATATTAACAATACGGTGTATTCAATTTTGTTATATCAGTATGTTAAGGTCGAATCTTCTAAATCGCAATCGTGTAATGTTAAATTAATGATTATGGACTTTTCTCAACCATAAATTGACATCATATCAATCAATGGTTGAAACTTATAAGGGGCATATTTGCATTTGTAATATTTAATTCAATTTTTTAACCTTAGGTTTAATTTAACTCAATTATTTAATGTGAAAATTATGGCTATCGAATTGTTTCAAAGATAGATCGACTATTTATTTGATAAGAATAGAAATTGAGGTGTATATTTTTACATATACTATATTTATTTGAATTTGAGTCAAATATGGATCATTCAAAATTTACTAATATTACCAATACGGTGTATTCAATTTTGTCATATCAGTATGTTAAGGTCGAATCTTCTAAATCGCAATTGTGTAATGTTAAATTCATGATTATGGACTTTTCTCAACCATAAATTGACTTCATACAAATGAATGGTTGAAACTTATAAGGGGCATATTTGCATTTGTAATATTTAATTCAATTTTTTAACCTTAGGTTTAATTTAACTCAATTATTTAATGATAAATTATAGCTATCGAATTTTTTCAAAGATAGATAGACTATTTATTTGATAATAATAGAAAGTAACGTTTATATTTACATATACTATATTTATTTGAATTTGAGTCAAATATGAACCATTCAAATGAACTAATATTAACAATATGGTGTATTCAATTTTGTCATATCAGTATGTTAAGGTCGAATCTTCTAATTCGCAATCGTGTAATGTTAAATTCATGATTATGGACTTTTCTCAACCATAAATTGACTTCATATCAATCAATGGTTGAAACTTATAAGGGGCATATTTGCATTTGTAATATTTAATTCAATTTTTTAACCTTAGGTTTAATTTAACTCAATTATTTAATGTTAAAATTATGGCTATCGAATTGTTTCAAAGATAGATCGACTATATATTTGATAATAATAGAAACTAACGTTCATATTTACATATACTATATTTATTTGAATTTGGGTCAAATATGGACCATTCAAATGAAATAATATTAACAATACGGTGTATTCCATTTTGTCATATTAGTATGTTAAGGTCGAATCTTCTAAATCCCAATTGTGTAATGTTAAATTCATGATTATGGACTTTTCTGAAACATACATTGACTTCATATCAATCAATGGTTGAAACTTATAAGGTGCATATTTGCATTTGTAATATTTAATTCAATTTTCTAACGTTAGATTTACTTTATCTAAATTGTTTAATGTTAAAATTATGGCTATCGATTTTTCTCAACCATAGATCGACTATTTATTTGATAATAATAGAAACTAACGTTTATACGTACATATACTATATTTATTTGAATTTGGGTCAAATATGGACAATTCAAATGAACTAATATTAACAATACGGTGTATTCAATTTTGTTATATCAGTATGTTAAGGTCGAATCTTCTAAATCGCAATCGTGTAATGTTAAATTCATGATTATGGACTTTTCTCAACCATAAATTGACTTCATATCAATCAATGGTTGAAACTTATAAGGGGCATATTTGCATTTGTAATATTTAATTCAAATTTTTAACCTTAGGTTTAATTTAACTCAATTATTTAATGTTAAAATTATGGCTATCGGATTGTTTCAAAGATAGATCGACTATATATTTGATAATAATAGAAACTAACGTTCATATTTACATATACTATATTTATTTGAATTTGGGTCAAATATGGACCATTCAAATGAACTAATATTAACAATATGGTGTATTCAATTTTGTCATATTCGTATGTTAAGGTCGAATCTTCTAAATCCCTATTATGTAATGTAAAATTCATGATTATGGACTTTTCTCAACCATAAATTGACTGCATATCAATAAATGGTTGAAACTTATAAGGGGCATATTTGCAATTGTAATATTTCATTCAATTTTTTAACGTTAGATTTACTTTATCTCAATTTTTTAATGTTAAAATTATGGCTATCGATTTTTGTCAACCATAGATAGACTATTTATTTGATAAGAATAGAAATTGAGGTGTATATTTACATATACTATATTTATTTGAATTTGAGTCAAATATGGACCATTCAAATGAACTAATATTAACAATATGGTGTATTCAATTTTGTCATATCAGTATGTTAAGGTCGAATCTTCTAATTCCCAATTATGTAATGTTAAATTCATGATTATGTACTTTTCTCAACCATAAATTGACTTCTTATCAATCATTGGTTGAAATTATAAGGGGCATATTTGCATTTGTAATATTTAATTCAATATTTAAACGTTAGATTTACTTTATCTCAATTGTTTAATGTTAAAATTATGGCTATCGATTTTTGTCAACCATAGATAGACTATTTATTTGATAAGAATAGAAATTGAGGTGTAAATTCACATATACTATATTTATTTGAATTTGAATCAAATATGTACCCTTCAAATGAACTAATATTAACAATACGGTGTATTCAATTTTGTCATATCACTATGTTAAGGTCGAATCTTCTAATTCGCAATCGTGTAATGTTAAATTAATGATTATGGACTTTTCTCAACCATAAATTGACTTCATATCAATCAATGGTTGAAACTTATAGGGGGCATATTTGAATTTGTAATATTTAATTCAATTTTTTAACCTTAGGTTTAATTTAACTCAATTATTTAATGTTAAAATTATAGCTATCGAATTTTTTCAAAGATAGATCGACTATTTATTTTGATAATAATAGAAACTAACGTTTAAATTCACATATACTATATTTATTTGAATTTGAATCAAATATGTACCCTTCAAATGAACTAATATTAACAATACGGTGTATTCAATTTTGTCATATCAGTATGTTAAGGTCGAATCTTCTAATTCCCAATTGTGTAATGTTAAATTCATGATTATGGACTTTTCTTAACCATAAATTGACTTCATATCAATCAATGGTTGAAATTATAAGGGTAATATTTGTATTTTTAATATTTAACTCAATATTTTAAAGTTAGATTTACTTTCTCTCAATTGTTTAATGTTAAAATTATGGCTATCGATTTTTGTTAACCATAGATAGACTATTTATTTGATAAGAATAGAAATTGAGGTGTATATTTACATATACTATATTTATTTGAATTTGATTCAAATATGGACCATTCAAATGAAATAATATTAACAATACGGTGTATTCCATTTTGTCATATTAGTATGTTAAGGTCTAATCTTTTAAATCCCAATTGTGTAATGTTAAATTCATGATTATGGACTTTTCTCAGACATACATTGACTTCATATCAATCAATGGTTGAAACTTATAAGGTGCATATTTGCATTTGTAATATTTAATTCAATTTTCTAACGTTAGATTTACTTTATCTAAATTGTTTAATGTTAAAATTATGGCTATCGATTTTTCTCAACCATATATCGACTATTTATTTGATAATAATAGAAACTAACGTTTATACGTACATATACTGCATTTATTTGAATTTGGGTCAAATATGGACAATTCAAATGAACTAATATTAACAATACGGTGTATTCAATTTTGTTATATCAGTATGTTAAGGTCGAATCTTCTAAATCGCAATCGTGTAATGTTAAATTAATGATTATGGACTTTTCTCAACCATAAATTGACATCATATCAATCAATGGTTGAAACTTATAAGGGGCATATTTGCATTTGTAATATTTAATTCAATTTTTTAACCTTAGGTTTAATTTAACTCAATTATTTAATGTGAAAATTATGGCTATCGAATTGTTTCAAAGATAGATCGACTATTTATTTGATAAGAATAGAAATTGAGGTGTATATTTTTACATATACTATATTTATTTGAATTTGAGTCAAATATGGATCATTCAAAATTTACTAATATTACCAATACGGTGTATTCAATTTTGTCATATCAGTATGTTAAGGTCGAATCTTCTAAATCGCAATTGTGTAATGTTAAATTCATGATTATGGACTTTTCTCAACCATAAATTGACTTCATACAAATGAATGGTTGAAACTTATAAGGGGCATATTTGCATTTGTAATATTTAATTCAATTTTTTAACCTTAGGTTTAATTTAACTCAATTATTTAATGATAAATTATAGCTATCGAATTTTTTCAAAGATAGATAGACTATTTATTTGATAATAATAGAAAGTAACGTTTATATTTACATATACTATATTTATTTGAATTTGAGTCAAATATGAACCATTCAAATGAACTAATATTAACAATATGGTGTATTCAATTTTGTCATATCAGTATGTTAAGGTCGAATCTTCTAAATCGCAATCGTGTAATGTTAAATTCATGATTATGGACTTTTCTCAACCATAAATTGACTTCATATCAATCAATGGTTGAAACTTATAAGGGGCATATTTGCATTTGTAATATTTAATTCAAATTTTTAACCTTAGGTTTAATTTAACTCAATTATTTAATGTTAAAATTATGGCTATCGAATTGTTTCAAAGATAGATCGACTATATATTTGATAATAATAGAAACTAACGTTCATATTTACATATACTATATTTATTTGAATTTGGGTCAAATATGGACCATTCAAATGAACTATTATTAACAATACGGTGTATTCAATTTTGTAATATTAGTATATTAAGGTCGAATCTTCTAAATGCCAATTGTGTAATGTTAAATTCATGATTATGGACTTTTCTCAACCATAAATTGACTTCATATCAATCAATGGTTGAAACTTATAAGGGGCATATTTGCATTTGTAATATTTAATTCAATTTTTTAACCTTATGTTTAATTTAACTCAATTATTTAATGTTAAAATTATGGCTATCGAATTGTTTCAAAGATAGATCGACTATATATTTGATAATAATAGAAAGTAACGTTTATATTTACATATACTATATTTATTTGAATTTGAGTCAAATATGAACCATTCAAATGAACTAATATTAACAATATGGTGTATTCAATTTTGTCATATCAGTATGTTAAGGTCGAATCTTCTAAATCGCAATCGTGTAATGTTAAATTCATGATTATGGACTTTTCTCAACCATAAATTGACTTCATATCAATCAATGGTTGAAACTTATAAGGTGCATATTTGCATTTTTAATATTTAATTCAATTTTTTAACCTTAGGTTTAATTTAACTCAATTATTTAATGTTAAAATTATAGCTATCGAATTTTTTCAAAGATAGATCGACTATTTATTTTGATAATAATAGAAACTAACGTTTATATTTACATATACTATATTTATTTGAATTTGAGTCAAATATGGACCATTCAAATGAACTAATATTAACAATACGGTGTATTCAATTTTGTAATATCAGTATGTTAAGGTCGAATCTTCTAATTCCCAATTGTGTAATGTTAAATTCATGATTATGTACTTTTCTCAACCATAAATTGACTTCATATCAATCAATGGTTGAAATTATAAGGGGCATATTTGCATTTGTAATATTTAATTCAATATTTAAACGTTAGATATACTTTATCTCAATTGTTTAATGTTAAAATTATGGCTATCGATTTTTGTCAACCGTAGATAGACTATTTATTTGATAAGAATAGAAATTGAGGTGTAAATTCACATATACTATATTTATTTGAATTTGAATCAAATATGTACGCTTCAAATGAACTAATATTAACAATACGGTGTATTCAATTTTGTCATATCACTATGTTAAGGTCGAATCTTCTAATTCCCAATTGTGTAATGTTAAATTCATGATTATGGACTTTTCTTAACCATAAATTGACTTCATATCAATCAATGGTTGAAATTATAAGGGTAATATTTGTATTTTTAATATTTAACTCAATATTTTAACGTTAGATTTACTTTCTCTCAATTGTTTAATGTTAAAATTATGGCTATCGATTTTTGTCAACCATAGATAGACTATTTATTTGATAAGAATAGAAATTGAGGTGTATATTTACATATACTATATTTATTTGAATTTGTGTCAAATATGAACCATTCAAATGAAATAATATTAACAATACGGTGTATTCCATTTTGTCATATTAGTATGTTAAGGTCGAATCTTCTAAATCCCAATTGTGTAATGTTAAATTCATAATTATGGACTTTTCTCAACCATAAATTGACTTCATATCAATAAATGGTTGAAACATATGAAGTGCATATTTGCATTTGTGTTATTTAATTCAATTTTTTAACCTTTGGTTTAATTTAACTCAATTATTTAAAGTTAAAATTATAGCTATCGGATTTTTTCAAAGATAGATCGACTATTTATTTGATAATAATAGAAACTAAATGATTAAATTTACATATACTATATTTATTTGAATTTGAGTCAAATATGAACCATTCAAATGAACTAATATTAAAAATACGGTGTATTCAATTTTGCCATTTCAGTATGTTAAGGTTGAATCTTCTAAATCGCAATCGTGTAATGTTAGATTCATGATTATGGACCTTTCTCAACCATAAATTGACTTCATATCAATCAATGGTTGAAACTTATAAGGGGCATATTTGCATTTGTAATATTTAATTCAATTTTTTAACCTTAGGTTTAATTTAACTCAATTATTTAATGTTAAAATTATGGCTATCGAATTGTTTCAAAGATAGATCGACTATATATTTGATAATAATAGAAACTAACTTTCATATTTACATATACTATATTTATTTGAATTTGGGTCAAATATGGACCATTCAAATAAACTATTGTTAACAATACGGTGTATTCAATTTTGTCATATTAGTATGTTAAGGTCGAATCTTATAAATCCCAATTGTGTAATGTTAAATTCATGATTATGGACTTTTCTCAACCATAAATTGACTTCATATCAATAAATGGTGGAAACATATAAGGTGCATATTTGCATTTGAATTATTTAATTCAATTTTTTAACCTTAGGTTTAATTTAACTCAATTATTTAATGTTAAAATTATAGCTATCGAACTTATTCAAAGATACATCGACTATTTAATTGATAATAATTGAAACTAACGTTTATATTTACATATACTATATTTATTTGAATTTGAGTCAAATATGAACCATTTAAATGAACTAATATTACCAATACGGTGTATTCAATTTTGTCATATCAGTATGTTAAGGTCGAATATTCTAAATCGCAATTGTGTAATGTTAAATTCATGATTATGGACTTTTCTCAACCATAAATTGACTTCATATCAATCAATGGTTGAAACTTATAAGGAGCATATTTGCATTTGTAATATTTAATTCAATTTTTTAACCTTAGGTTTAATTTAACTCAATTATTTAATGTTAAAATTATAGCTATCGAATTTTTTCAAAGATAGATAGACTATTTATTTGATAATAATAGAAAGTAACGTTTATATTTACATATACTATATTTATTTGAATTTGAGTCAAATATGGACCATTCAAATGAACTAATATTAACAATATGGTGTATTCAATTTTGTCATATTAGTATGTTAAGGTCGAATCTTCTAAATCCCTATTATGTAATGTAAAATTCATGATTATGGACTTTTCTCAACCATAAATTGACTGTATATCAATAAATGGTTGAAACTTATAAGGAGCATATTTGCATTTGTAATATTTCATTCAATTTTTTAACGTTAGATTTACTTTATCTCAATTGTTTAATGTTAAAATTATGGCTATCGATTTTTGTCAACCATAGATAGACTATTTATTTGATAAGAATAGAAATTGAGGTGTATATTTACATATACTATATTTATTTGAATTTGAGTCAAATATGGACCATTCAAATGAACTAATATTAACAATACGGTGTATTCAATTTTGTCATATCAGTATGTTAAGGTCAAATCTTCTAAATCCCAATTGTGTAATGTTAAATTCATGATTATGTACTTTTCTCAACCATAAATTGACTTCATATCAATCATTGGTTGAAATTATAAGGGGCATATTTGCATTTGTAATATTTAATTCAATATTTAAACGTTAGATTTACTTTATCTCAATTGTTTAATGTTAAAATTATTTTTATCGATTTTTGTCAACCATAGATAGACTATTTATTTGATAAGAATAGAAATTGAGGTGTAAATTCACATATACTATATTTATTTGAATTTGAATCAAATATGTACCCTTCAAATGAACTAATATTAACAATACGGTGTATTCAATTTTGTCATATCACTATGTTAAGGTCGAATCTTCTAATTCGCAATCGTGTAATGTTAAATTAATGATTATGGACTTTTCTCAACCATAAATTGACTTCATATCAATCAATGGTTGAAACTTATAGGGGCCATATTTGCATTTGTAATATTTAATTCAATTTTTTAACCTTAGGTTTAATTTAACTCAATTATTTAATGTTAATATTATGGCTATCGAATTGTTTCAAAGATAGATCGACTATATATTTGATAATAATAGAAACTAACGTTCATATTTACATATACTATATTTATTTGAATTTGAGTCAAATATGGACCATTCAAATGAAATAATATTAACAATACGGTGTATTCCATTTTGTCATATTAGTATGTTAAGGTCGAATCTTCTAAATCCCAATTGTGTAATGTTAAATTCATGATTATGGACTTTTCTGAAACATACATTGACTTCATATCAATCAATGGTTGAAACTTATAAGGTGCATATTTGCATTTGTAATATTTAATTCAATTTTCTAACGTTAGATTTACTTTATCTAAATTGTTTAATGTTAAAATTATGGCTATCGATTTTTCTCAACCATAGATCGACTATTTATTTGATAATAATAGAAACTAACGTTTATACGTACATATACTATATTTATTTGAATTTGGGTCAAATATGGACAATTCAAATGAACTAATATTAACAATACGGTGTATTCAATTTTGTTATATCAGTATGTTAAGGTCGAATCTTCTAAATCGCAATCGTGTAATGTTAAATTCATGATTATGGACTTTTCTCAACCATAAATTGACTTCATATCAATCAATGGTTGAAACTTATAAGGGGCATATTTGCATTTGTAATATTTAATTCAAATTTTTAACCTTAGGTTTAATTTAACTCAATTATTTAATGTTAAAATTATGGCTATCGAATTGTTTCAAAGATAGATCGACTATATATTTGATAATAATAGAAACTAACGTTCATATTTACATATACTATATTTATTTGAATTTGGGTCAAATATGGACCATTCAAATGAACTAATATTAACAATATGGTGTATTCAATTTTGTCATATTCGTATGTTAAGGTCGAATCTTCTAAATCCCTATTATGTAATGTAAAATTCATGATTATGGACTTTTCTCAACCATAAATTGACTGCATATCAATAAATGGTTGAAACTTATAAGGGGCATATTTGCAATTGTAATATTTCATTCAATTTTTTAACGTTAGATTTACTTTATCTCAATTTTTTAATGTTAAAATTATGGCTATCGATTTTTGTCAACCATAGATAGACTATTTATTTGATAAGAATAGAAATTGAGGTGTATATTTACATATACTATATTTATTTGAATTTGAGTCAAATATGGACCATTCAAATGAACTAATATTAACAATATGGTGTATTCAATTTTGTCATATCAGTATGTTAAGGTCGAATCTTCTAATTCCCAATTATGTAATGTTAAATTCATGATTATGTACTTTTCTCAACCATAAATTGACTTCTTATCAATCATTGGTTGAAATTATAAGGGGCATATTTGCATTTGTAATATTTAATTCAATATTTAAACGTTAGATTTACTTTATCTCAATTGTTTAATGTTAAAATTATGGCTATCGATTTTTGTCAACCATAGATAGACTATTTATTTGATAAGAATAGAAATTGAGGTGTAAATTCACATATACTATATTTATTTGAATTTGAATCAAATATGTACCCTTCAAATGAACTAATATTAACAATACGGTGTATTCAATTTTGTCATATCACTATGTTAAGGTCGAATCTTCTAATTCGCAATCGTGTAATGTTAAATTAATGATTATGGACTTTTCTCAACCATAAATTGACTTCATATCAATCAATGGTTGAAACTTATAGGGGGCATATTTGAATTTGTAATATTTAATTCAATTTTTTAACCTTAGGTTTAATTTAACTCAATTATTTAATGTTAAAATTATAGCTATCGAATTTTTTCAAAGATAGATCGACTATTTATTTTGATAATAATAGAAACTAACGTTTAAATTCACATATACTATATTTATTTGAATTTGAATCAAATATGTACCCTTCAAATGAACTAATATTAACAATACGGTGTATTCAATTTTGTCATATCAGTATGTTAAGGTCGAATCTTCTAATTCCCAATTGTGTAATGTTAAATTCATGATTATGGACTTTTCTTAACCATAAATTGACTTCATATCAATCAATGGTTGAAATTATAAGGGTAATATTTGTATTTTTAATATTTAACTCAATATTTTAAAGTTAGATTTACTTTCTCTCAATTGTTTAATGTTAAAATTATGGCTATCGATTTTTGTTAACCATAGATAGACTATTTATTTGATAAGAATAGAAATTGAGGTGTATATTTACATATACTATATTTATTTGAATTTGATTCAAATATGGACCATTCAAATGAAATAATATTAACAATACGGTGTATTCCATTTTGTCATATTAGTATGTTAAGGTCGAATCTTTTAAATCCCAATTGTGTAATGTTAAATTCATGATTATGGACTTTTCTCAGACATACATTGACTTCATATCAATCAATGGTTGAAACTTATAAGGTGCATATTTGCATTTGTAATATTTAATTCAATTTTCTAACGTTAGATTTACTTTATCTAAATTGTTTAATGTTAAAATTATGGCTATCGATTTTTCTCAACCATATATCGACTATTTATTTGATAATAATAGAAACTAACGTTTATACGTACATATACTGCATTTATTTGAATTTGGGTCAAATATGGACAATTCAAATGAACTAATATTAACAATACGGTGTATTCAATTTTGTTATATCAGTATGTTAAGGTCGAATCTTCTAAATCGCAATCGTGTAATGTTAAATTAATGATTATGGACTTTTCTCAACCATAAATTGACATCATATCAATCAATGGTTGAAACTTATAAGGGGCATATTTGCATTTGTAATATTTAATTCAATTTTTTAACCTTAGGTTTAATTTAACTCAATTATTTAATGTGAAAATTATGGCTATCGAATTGTTTCAAAGATAGATCGACTATTTATTTGATAAGAATAGAAATTGAGGTGTATATTTTTACATATACTATATTTATTTGAATTTGAGTCAAATATGGATCATTCAAAATTTACTAATATTACCAATACGGTGTATTCAATTTTGTCATATCAGTATGTTAAGGTCGAATCTTCTAAATCGCAATTGTGTAATGTTAAATTCATGATTATGGACTTTTCTCAACCATAAATTGACTTCATACAAATGAATGGTTGAAACTTATAAGGGGCATATTTGCATTTGTAATATTTAATTCAATTTTTTAACCTTAGGTTTAATTTAACTCAATTATTTAATGATAAATTATAGCTATCGAATTTTTTCAAAGATAGATAGACTATTTATTTGATAATAATAGAAAGTAACGTTTATATTTACATATACTATATTTATTTGAATTTGAGTCAAATATGAACCATTCAAATGAACTAATATTAACAATATGGTGTATTCAATTT
Organism: Hippophae tibetana; assembly: GCA_037013495.1. NCBI lineage: Eukaryota > Viridiplantae > Streptophyta > Magnoliopsida > Rosales > Elaeagnaceae > Hippophae > Hippophae tibetana. Next base: position 10,388,658 of record CM072805.1, on the reverse strand, counting down.
TGTCATATCAGTATGTTAAGGTCGAATCTTCTAAATCGCAATCGTGTAATGTTAAATTCATGATTATGGACTTTTCTCAACCATAAATTGACTTCATATCAATCAATGGTTGAAACTTATAAGGGGCATATTTGCATTTGTAATATTTAATTCAAATTTTTAACCTTAGGTTTAATTTAACTCAATTATTTAATGTTAAAATTATGGCTATCGAATTGTTTCAAAGATAGATCGACTATATATTTGATAATAATAGAAACTAACGTTCATATTTACATATACTATATTTATTTGAATTTGGGTCAAATATGGACCATTCAAATGAACTATTATTAACAATACGGTGTATTCAATTTTGTAATATTAGTATATTAAGGTCGAATCTTCTAAATGCCAATTGTGTAATGTTAAATTCATGATTATGGACTTTTCTCAACCATAAATTGACTTCATATCAATCAATGGTTGAAACTTATAAGGGGCATATTTGCATTTGTAATATTTAATTCAATTTTTTAACCTTATGTTTAATTTAACTCAATTATTTAATGTTAAAATTATGGCTATCGAATTGTTTCAAAGATAGATCGACTATATATTTGATAATAATAGAAAGTAACGTTTATATTTACATATACTATATTTATTTGAATTTGAGTCAAATATGAACCATTCAAATGAACTAATATTAACAATATGGTGTATTCAATTTTGTCATATCAGTATGTTAAGGTCGAATCTTCTAAATCGCAATCGTGTAATGTTAAATTCATGATTATGGACTTTTCTCAACCATAAATTGACTTCATATCAATCAATGGTTGAAACTTATAAGGTGCATATTTGCATTTTTAATATTTAATTCAATTTTTTAACCTTAGGTTTAATTTAACTCAATTATTTAATGTTAAAATTATAGCTATCGAATTTTTTCAAAGATAGATCGACTATTTATTTTTGATAATAATAGAAACTAACGTTTATATTTACATATACTATATTTATTTGAATTTGAGTCAAATATGGACCATTCAAATGAACTAATATTAACAATACGGTGTATTCAATTTTGTAATATCAGTATGTTAAGGTCGAATCTTCTAATTCCCAATTGTGTAATGTTAAATTCATGATTATGTACTTTTCTCAACCATAAATTGACTTCATATCAATCAATGGTTGAAATTATAAGGGGCATATTTGCATTTGTAATATTTAATTCAATATTTAAACGTTAGATATACTTTATCTCAATTGTTTAATGTTAAAATTATGGCTATCGATTTTTGTCAACCGTAGATAGACTATTTATTTGATAAGAATAGAAATTGAGGTGTAAATTCACATATACTATATTTATTTGAATTTGAATCAAATATGTACGCTTCAAATGAACTAATATTAACAATACGGTGTATTCAATTTTGTCATATCACTATGTTAAGGTCGAATCTTCTAATTCCCAATTGTGTAATGTTAAATTCATGATTATGGACTTTTCTTAACCATAAATTTACTTCATATCAATCAATGGTTGAAATTATAAGGGTAATATTTGTATTTTTAATATTTAACTCAATATTTTAACGTTAGATTTACTTTCTCTCAATTGTTTAATGTTAAAATTATGGCTATCGATTTTTGTCAACCATAGATAGACTATTTATTTGATAAGAATAGAAATTGAGGTGTATATTTACATATACTATATTTATTTGAATTTGTGTCAAATATGAACCATTCAAATGAAATAATATTAACAATACGGTGTATTCCATTTTGTCATATTAGTATGTTAAGGTCGAATCTTCTAAATCCCAATTGTGTAATGTTAAATTCATAATTATGGACTTTTCTCAACCATAAATTGACTTCATATCAATAAATGGTTGAAACATATGAAGTGCATATTTGCATTTGTGTTATTTAATTCAATTTTTTAACCTTTGGTTTAATTTAACTCAATTATTTAAAGTTAAAATTATAGCTATCGGATTTTTTCAAAGATAGATCGACTATTTATTTGATAATAATAGAAACTAAATGATTAAATTTACATATACTATATTTATTTGAATTTGAGTCAAATATGAACCATTCAAATGAACTAATATTAAAAATACGGTGTATTCAATTTTGCCATTTCAGTATGTTAAGGTTGAATCTTCTAAATCGCAATCGTGTAATGTTAGATTCATGATTATGGACCTTTCTCAACCATAAATTGACTTCATATCAATCAATGGTTGAAACTTATAAGGGGCATATTTGCATTTGTAATATTTAATTCAATTTTTTAACCTTAGGTTTAATTTAACTCAATTATTTAATGTTAAAATTATGGCTATCGAATTGTTTCAAAGATAGATCGACTATATATTTGATAATAATAGAAACTAACTTTCATATTTACATATACTATATTTATTTGAATTTAGGTCAAATATGGACCATTCAAATAAACTATTGTTAACAATACGGTGTATTCAATTTTGTCATATTAGTATGTTAAGGTCGAATCTTATAAATCCCAATTGTGTAATGTTAAATTCATGATTATGGACTTTTCTCAACCATAAATTGACTTCATATCAATAAATGGTGGAAACATATAAGGTGCATATTTGCATTTGAATTATTTAATTCAATTTTTTAACCTTAGGTTTAATTTAACTCAATTATTTAATGTTAAAATTATAGCTATCGAACTTATTCAAAGATACATCGACTATTTAATTGATAATAATTGAAACTAACGTTTATATTTACATATACTATATTTATTTGAATTTGAGTCAAATATGAACCATTTAAATGAACTAATATTACCAATACGGTGTATTCAATTTTGTCATATCAGTATGTTAAGGTCGAATATTCTAAATCGCAATTGTGTAATGTTAAATTCATGATTATGGACTTTTCTCAACCATAAATTGACTTCATATCAATCAATGGTTGAAACTTATAAGGAGCATATTTGCATTTGTAATATTTAATTCAATTTTTTAACCTTAGGTTTAATTTAACTCAATTATTTAATGTTAAAATTATAGCTATCGAATTTTTTCAAAGATAGATAGACTATTTATTTGATAATAATAGAAAGTAACGTTTATATTTACATATACTATATTTATTTGAATTTGAGTCAAATATGGACCATTCAAATGAACTAATATTAACAATATGGTGTATTCAATTTTGTCATATTAGTATGTTAAGGTCGAATCTTCTAAATCCCTATTATGTAATGTAAAATTCATGATTATGGACTTTTCTCAACCATAAATTGACTGCATATCAATAAATGGTTGAAACTTATAAGGAGCATATTTGCATTTGTAATATTTCATTCAATTTTTTAACGTTAGATTTACTTTATCTCAATTGTTTAATGTTAAAATTATGGCTATCGATTTTTGTCAACCATAGATAGACTATTTATTTGATAAGAATAGAAATTGAGGTGTATATTTACATATACTATATTTATTTGAATTTGAGTCAAATATGGACCATTCAAATGAACTAATATTAACAATACGGTGTATTCAATTTTGTCATATCAGTATGTTAAGGTCAAATCTTCTAAATCCCAATTGTGTAATGTTAAATTCATGATTATGTACTTTTCTCAACCATAAATTGACTTCATATCAATCATTGGTTGAAATTATAAGGGGCATATTTGCATTTGTAATATTTAATTCAATATTTAAACGTTAGATTTACTTTATCTCAATTGTTTAATGTTAAAATTATTTTTATCGATTTTTGTCAACCATAGATAGACTATTTATTTGATAAGAATAGAAATTGAGGTGTAAATTCACATATACTATATTTATTTGAATTTGAATCAAATATGTACCCTTCAAATGAACTAATATTAACAATACGGTGTATTCAATTTTGTCATATCACTATGTTAAGGTCGAATCTTCTAATTCGCAATCGTGTAATGTTAAATTAATGATTATGGACTTTTCTCAACCATAAATTGACTTCATATCAATCAATGGTTGAAACTTATAGGGGCCATATTTGCATTTGTAATATTTAATTCAATTTTTTAACCTTAGGTTTAATTTAACTCAATTATTTAATGTTAATATTATGGCTATCGAATTGTTTCAAAGATAGATCGACTATATATTTGATAATAATAGAAACTAACGTTCATATTTACATATACTATATTTATTTGAATTTGAGTCAAATATGGACCATTCAAATGAAATAATATTAACAATACGGTGTATTCCATTTTGTCATATTAGTATGTTAAGGTCGAATCTTCTAAATCCCAATTGTGTAATGTTAAATTCATGATTATGGACTTTTCTGAAACATACATTGACTTCATATCAATCAATGGTTGAAACTTATAAGGTGCATATTTGCATTTGTAATATTTAATTCAATTTTCTAACGTTAGATTTACTTTATCTAAATTGTTTAATGTTAAAATTATGGCTATCGATTTTTCTCAACCATAGATCGACTATTTATTTGATAATAATAGAAACTAACGTTTATACGTACATATACTATATTTATTTGAATTTGGGTCAAATATGGACAATTCAAATGAACTAATATTAACAATACGGTGTATTCAATTTTGTTATATCAGTATGTTAAGGTCGAATCTTCTAAATCACAATCGTGTAATGTTAAATTAATGATTATGGACTTTTCTCAACCATAAATTGACTTCATATCAATCAATGGTTGAAACTTATAAGGGGCATATTTGCATTTGTAATATTTAATTCAATTTTTTAACCTTAGGTTTAATTTAACTCAATTATTTAATGTTAAAATTATAGCTATCGAATTTTTTCAAAGATAGATCGACTATTTATTTTGATGATAATAGAAACTAACGTTTATATTTACATATACTATATTTATTTGAATTTGGGTCAAATATGGACCATTCAAATGAACTAATATTAACAATATGGTGTATTCAATTTTGTCATATTAGTATGTTAAGGTCGAATCTTCTAAATCCCTATTATGTAATGTAAAATTCATGATTATGGACTTTTCTCAACCATAAATTGACTACATATCAATAAATGGTTGAAACTTATAAGGGGCATATTTGCAATTGTAATATTTCATTCAATTTTTTAACGTTAGATTTACTTTATCTCAATTGTTTAATGTTAAAATTATGGCTATCGATTTTTGTCAACCATAGATAGACAATTTATTTGATAAGAATAGAAATTAAGGTGTAAATTCACATATACTATATTTATTTGAATTTGAATCAAATATGTACCCTTCAAATGAACTAATATTAACAATACGGTGTATTCCATTTTGTCATATCACTATGTTAAGGTCGAATCTTCTAATTCGCAATTGTGTAATGTTAAATTAATGATTATGGACTTTTCTCAACCATAAATTGACTTCATATCAATCAATGGTTGAAACTTATAAGGTGCATATTTGCATTTGTAATATTTAATTCAATTTTTTAACCTTAGGTTTAATTTAACTCAATTATTTAATGTTAAAATTATTGCTATCGAATTTTTTCAAAGATAGATAGACTATTTATTTGATAATAAAAGAAAGTAACGTTTATATTTACATATACTATATTTATTTGAATTTGAGTCAAATATGGACCATTCAAATGAACTAATATTAACAATATGTTGTATTCAATTTTGTCATATCAGTATGTTAAGGTCGAATCTTCTAAATCGCAATCGTGTAATATTAAATTAATGATTATGGACTTTTCTCAACCATAAATTGACTTCATATCAATCAATGGTTGAAACTTATAAGGGGCATATTTGCATTTGTAATATTTAATTCAATTTTTTAACCTTATGTTTAATTTAACTCAATTATTTAATGTTAAAATTATAGCTATCGAATTTTTTCAAAGATAGATCGACTATTTATTTTGATAATAATAGAAACTAACGTTTATATTTACATATACTATATTTATTTGAATTTGAATCAAATATGTACCCTTCAAATGAACTAATATTAACAATACGGTGTATTCAATTTTGTCATATCACTATGTTAAGGTCGAATCTTCTAATTCCCAATTGTGTAATGTTAAATTCATGATTATGGACTTTTCTTAACCATAAATTGACTTCATATAAATCAATGGTTGAAATTATAAGGGTAATATTTGTATTTTTAATATTTAACTCAATATTTATCGTTAGATTTACTTTCTCTCAATTGTTTAATGTTAAAATTATGGCTATCGATTTTTGTCAACCATAGATAGACTATTTATTTGATAAGAATAGAAATGGAGGTGTATATTTACATATACTATATTTATTTGAATTTGAGTCAAATATGGACCATTAAAATGAAATAATATTAACAATACGGTGTATTCCATTTTGTCATATTAGTATGTTAAAGTCGAATCTTCTAAATCCCAATTGTGTAATGTTAAATTCATGATTATGGACTTTTCTGAAACATACATTGACTTCATATCAATCAATGGTTGAAACTTATAAGGTGCATATTTGCATTTGTAATATTTAATTCAATTTTCTAACGTTAGATTTACTTTATCTAAATTGTTTAATGTTAAAATTATGGCTATCGATTTTTCTCAACCATAGATCGACTATTTATTTGATAATAATAGAAACTAACGTTTATACGTACATATACTATATTTATTTGAATTTGGGTCAAATATAGACTATTCAAATGAACTAATATTAACAATACGGTGTATTCAATTTTGTTATATCAGTATGTTAAGGTCGAATCTTCTAAATCACAATCGTGTAATGTTAAATTAATGATTATGGACTTTTCTCAACCATAAATTGACTTCATATCAATCAATGGTTGAAACTTATTAGGGGCATATTTGCATTTGTAATATTTAATTCAATTTTTTAACCTTAGGTTTAATTTAACTCAATTATTTAATGTTAAAATTGTAGCTATCGAATTTTTTCAAAGATAGATCGACTATTTATTTTGATAATAATAGAAACTAACGTTTATATTTACATATACTATATTTATTTGAATTTGGGTCAAATATGGACCATTCAAATGAACTAATATTAACAATATGGTGTATTCAATTTTGTCATATTAGTATGTTAAGGTCGAATCTTCTAAATCCCTATTATGTAATGTAAAATTCATGATTATGGACTTTTCTCAACCATAAATTGACTGCATATCAATAAATGGTTGAAACTTATAAGGGCATTATTTGCAATTGTAATATTTCATTCAATTTTTTAACGTTAGATTTACTTTATCTCAATTTTTTAATGTTAAAATTATGGCTATCGATTTTTGTCAACCATAGATAGACTATTTATTTGATAAGAATAGAAATTGAGGTGTATATTTACATATACTATATTTATTTGAATTTGAGTCAAATATGGACCATTCAAATGAACTAATATTAACAATATGGTGTATTCAATTTTGTCATATCAGTATGTTAAGGTCGAATCTTCTAATTCCCAATTATGTAATGTTAAATTCATGATTATGTACTTTTCTCAACCATAAATTGACTTCTTATCAATCATTGGTTGAAATTATAAGGGGCATATTTGCATTTGTAATATTTAATTCAATATTTAAACGTTAGATTTACTTTATCTCAATTGTTTAATGTTAAAATTATGGCTATCGATTTTTGTCAACCATAGATAGACTATTTATTTGATAAGAATAGAAATTGAGGTGTAAATTCACATATACTATATTTATTTGAATTTGAATCAAATATGTACCCTTCAAATGAACTAATATTAACAATACGGTGTATTCAATTTTGTCATATCACTATGTTAAGGTCGAATCTTCTAATTCGCAATCGTGTAATGTTAAATTAATGATTATGGACTTTTCTCAACCATAAATTGACTTCATATCAATCAATGGTTGAAACTTATAGGGGGCATATTTGAATTTGTAATATTTAATTCAATTTTTTAACCTTAGGTTTAATTTAACTCAATTATTTAATGTTAAAATTATGGCTATCGAATTGTTTCAAAGATAGATCGACTATATATTTGATAATAATAGAAACTAACGTTCATATTTACATATACTATATTTATTTGAATTTGGGTCAAATATGGACCATTCAAATGAACTATTATTAACAATACGGTGTATTCAATTTTGTCATATTAGTATGTAAAGGTCGAATCTTCTAAATCCATATTGTGTAATGTTAAATTCATGATTATGGACTTTTCTCAACTATAAATTGACTTCATATCAATAAATGGTGGAAACATATAAGGTGCATATTTGCATTTGAATTATTTAATTCAATTTTTTAACCTTAGGTTTAATTTAACTCAATTATTTAATGTTAAAACTATAGCTATCGAACTTATTCAAAGATAGATCGACTATTTAATTGATAATAATTGAAACTAACGTTTATATTTACATATACTATATTTATTTGAATTTGAGTCAAATATGAACCATTTAAATGAACTAATATTACCAATACGGTGTATTCAATTTTGTCATATCAGTATGTTAAGGTCGAATATTCTAAATCGCAATTGTGTAATGTTAAATTCATGATTATGGACTTTTCTCAACCATAAATTGACTTCATATCAATCAATGGTTGAAACTTATAAGGTGCATATTTGCATTTGTAATATTTAATTCAATTTTTTAACCTTAGGTTTAATTTAACTCAATTATTTAATGTTAAAATTATAGCTATCGAATTTTTTCAAAGATAGATAGACTATTTATTTGATAATAAAAGAAAGTAACGTTTATATTTACATATACTATATTTATTTGAATTTGAGTCAAATATGGACCATTCAAATGAACTAATATTAACAATATGTTGTATTCAATTTTGTCATATCAGTATGTTAAGGTCGAATCTTCTAAATCGCAATCGTGTAATGTTAAATTAATGATTATGGACTTTTCTCAACCATAAATTGACTTCATATGAATCAATGGTTGAAACTTATAAGGGGCATATTTGCATTTGTAATATTTAATTCAATTTTTTAACCTTAGGTTTAATTTAACTCAATTATTTAATGTTAAAATTATAGCTATCGAATTTTTTCAAAGATAGATCGACTATTAATTTTGATAATAATAGAAACTAACGTTTATATTTACATATACTATATTTATTTGAATTTGAATCAAATATGTACCCTTCAAATGAACTAATATTAACAATACGGTGTATTCAATTTTGTCATATCACTATGTTAAGGTCGAATCTTCTAATTCCCAATTGTGTAATGTTAAATTCATGATTATGGACTTTTCTTAACCATAAATTGACTTCATATATATAAATGGTTGAAATTATAAGGGTAATATTTGTATTTTTAATATTTAACTCAATATTTATCGTTAGATTTACTTTCTCTCAATTGTTTAATGTTAAAATTATGGCTATCGATTTTTGTCAACCATAGATAGACTATTTATTTGATAAGAATAGAAATTGAGGTGTATATTTACATATACTATATTTATTTGAATTTGAGTCAAATATGGACCATTCAAATGAAATAATATTAACAATATGGTGTATTCCATTTTGTCATATTAGTATGTTAAGGTCGAATCTTCTAAATCCCAATTGTGTAATGTTAAATTCATGATTATGGAATTTTCTGAAACATACATTGACTTCATATCAATCAATGGTTGAAACTTATAAGGTGCATATTTGCATTTGTAATATTTAATTCAATTTTCTAACGTTAGATTTACTTTATCTAAATTGTTTAATGTTAAAATTATGGCTATCGATTTTTCTCAACCATAGATCGACTATTTATTTGATAATAATAGAAACTAACGTTTATACGTACATATACTAAATTTATTTGAATTTGGGTCAAATATGGACAATTCAAATGAACTAATATTACCAATACGGTGTATTCAATTTTGTTATATCAGTATGTTAAGGTCGAATCTTCTAAATCACAATCGTGTAATGTTAAATTAATGATTATGGACTTTTCTCAACCATAAATTGACTTCATATCAATCAATGGTTGAAACTTATAAGGGGCATATTTGCATTTGTAATATTTAATTCAATTTTTTAACCTTAGGTTTAATTTAACTCAATTATTTAATGTTAAAATTATAGCTATCGAACTTATTCAAAGATAGATGGACTATTTATTTGATAATAATAGAAACTAACGTTTATATTTACATATAATATATTTATTTGAATTTGGGTCAAATATGGACCATTCAAATGAACTATTATTAACAATACGGTGTATTCAATTTTTTCATATTAGTATGTTAAGGTCGAATCTTCTAAATCCCAATTGTGTAATGTTAAATTCATGATTATGGACTTTTCTCAACCATAAATTGACTTCATATCAATAAATGGTTGAAACATATAAGGTGCATATTTGCATTTGTATTATTTAATTCAATTTTTTAACCTTAGGTTTAATTTAACTCAATTATTTAATGTTAAAATTATAGCTATCGAACTTATTCAAAGATAGATCGACTATTTATTTGATAATAATTGAAACTAACGTTTATATTTATATATACTATATTTATTTGAATTTGAGTTAAATATGGATCATTCAAAATTTACTAATATTACCAATACGGTGTATTCAATTTTGTCATATCAGTATGTTAAGGTCGAATCTTCTAAATCGCAATTGTGTAATGTTAAATTCATGATTATGGACTTTTCTCAACCATAAATTGACTTCATACAAATCAATGGTTGAAACTTATAAGGGGCATATTTGCATTTGTAATATTTAATTCAATTTTTTAACCTTAGGTTTAATTTAACTCAATTATTTAATGATAAATTATAGCTATCGAATTTTTTCAAAGATAGATAGACTATTTATTTGATAATAATAGAAAGTAACGTTTATATTTACATATACTATATTTATTTGAATTTGAGTCAAATATGGACCATTCAAATGAACTAATATTAACAATATGGTGTATTCAATTTTGTCATATCAGTATGTTAAGGTCGAATCTTCTAAATCGCAATCGTGTAATGTTAAATTCATGATTATGGACTTTTCTCAACCATAAATTGACTTCATATCAATCAATGGTTGAAACTTATAAGGGGCATATTTGCATTTGTAATATTTAATTCAATTTTTTAACCTTAGGTTTAATTTAACTCAATTATTTAATGTTAAAATTATGGCTATCGAATTGTTTCAAAGATAGATCGACTATATATTTGATAATAATAGAAACTAACGTTCATATTTACATATACTATATTTATTTGAATTTGGGTCAAATATGGACCATTCAAATGAACTATTATTAACAATACGGTGTATTCAATTTTGTCATATCAGTATGTTAAGGTCGAATCTTCTAAATAGCAATTGTGTAATGTTAAATTCATGATTATGGACTTTTCTCAACCATAAATTGACTTCATATCAATCAATGGTTGAAACTTATAAGGTGCATATTTGCATTTTTAATATTTAATTCAATTTTTTAACCTTAGGTTTAATTTAACTCTATTATTTAATGTTAAAATTATAGCTATCGAACTTATTCAAAGATAGATAGACTATTTATTTGATAATAAAAGAAAGTAACGTTTATATTTACATATACTATATTTATTTGAATTTGGGTCAAATATGGACCATTCAAATGAACTATTATTAACAATACGGTGTATTCAATTTTTTCATATTAGTATGTTAAGGTCGAATCTTCTAAATCCCAATTGTGTAATGTTAAATTCATGATTATGGACTTTTCTCAACCATAAATTGACTTCATATCAATAAATGGTTGAAACATATAAGGTGCATATTTGCATTTGTATTATTTAATTCAATTTTTTAACCTTAGGTTTAATTTAACTCAATTATTTAATGTTAAAATTATAGCTATCGAACTTATTCAAAGATAGATCGACTATTTATTTGATAATAATTGAAACTAACGTTTATATTTATATATACTATATTTATTTGAATTTGAGTTAAATATGGATCATTCAAAATTTACTAATATTACCAATACGGTGTATTCAATTTTGTCATATCAGTATGTTAAGGTCGAATCTTCTAAATCGCAATTGTGTAATGTTAAATTCATGATTATGGACTTTTCTCAACCATAAATTGACTTCATACAAATCAATGGTTGAAACTTATAAGGGGCATATTTGCATTTGTAATATTTAATTCAATTTTTTAACCTTAGGTTTAATTTAACTCAATTATTTAATGATAAATTATAGCTATCGAATTTTTTCAAAGATAGATAGACTATTTATTTGATAATAATAGAAAGTAACGTTTATATTTACATATACTATATTTATTTGAATTTGAGTCAAATATGGACCATTCAAATGAACTAATATTAACAATATGGTGTATTCAATTTTGTCATATCAGTATGTTAAGGTCGAATCTTCTAAATCGCAATCGTGTAATGTTAAATTCATGATTATGGACTTTTCTCAACCATAAATTGACTTCATATCAATCAATGGTTGAAACTTATAAGGGGCATATTTGCATTTGTAATATTTAATTCAATTTTTTAACCTTAGGTTTAATTTAACTCAATTATTTAATGTTAAAATTATGGCTATCGAATTGTTTCAAAGATAGATCGACTATATATTTGATAATAATAGAAACTAACGTTCATATTTACATATACTATATTTATTTGAATTTGGGTCAAATATGGACCATTCAAATGAACTATTATTAACAATACGGTGTATTCAATTTTGTCATATTAGTATGTTAAGGTCGAATCTTCTAAATAGCAATTGTGTAATGTTAAATTCATGATTATGGACTTTTCTCAACCATAAATTGACTTCATATCAATAAATGGTGGAAACATATAAGGTGCATATTTGCATTTGAATTATTTAATTCAATTTTTTAACCTTAGGTTTAATTTAACTCAATTATTTAATGTTAAAATTATAGCTATCGAACTTATTCAAAGATAGATCGACTATTTAATTGATAATAATTGAAACTAACGTTTATATTTACATATACTATATTTATTTGAATTTGAGTCAAATATGAACCATTTAAATGAACTAATATTACCAATACGGTGTATTCAATTTTGTCATATCAGTATGTTAAGGTCGAATATTCTAAATAGCAATTGTGTAATGTTAAATTCATGATTATGGACTTTTCTCAACCATAAATTGACTTCATATCAATCAATGGTTGAAACTTATAAGGTGCATATTTGCATTTTTAATATTTAATTCAATTTTTTAACCTTAGGTTTAATTTAACTCTATTATTTAATGTTAAAATTATAGCTATCGAACTTATTCAAAGATAGATAGACTATTTATTTGATAATAAAAGAAAGTAACGTTTATATTTACATATACTATATTTATTTGAATTTGGGTCAAATATGGACCATTCAAATGAACTATTATTAACAATACGGTGTATTCAATTTTTTCATATTAGTATGTTAAGGTCGAATCTTCTAAATCCCAATTGTGTAATGTTAAATTCATGATTATGGACTTTTCTCAACCATAAATTGACTTCATATCAATAAATGGTTGAAACATATAAGGTGCATATTTGCATTTGTATTATTTAATTCAATTTTTTAACCTTAGGTTTAATTTAACTCAATTATTTAATGTTAAAATTATAGCTATCGAACTTATTCAAAGATAGATCGACTATTTATTTGATAATAATTGAAACTAACGTTTATATTTATATATACTATATTTATTTGAATTTGAGTTAAATATGGATCATTCAAAATTTACTAATATTACCAATACGGTGTATTCAATTTTGTCATATCAGTATGTTAAGGTCGAATCTTCTAAATCGCAATTGTGTAATGTTAAATTCATGATTATGGACTTTTCTCAACCATAAATTGACTTCATACAAATCAATGGTTGAAACTTATAAGGGGCATATTTGCATTTGTAATATTTAATTCAATTTTTTAACCTTAGGTTTAATTTAACTCAATTATTTAATGATAAATTATAGCTATCGAATTTTTTCAAAGATAGATAGACTATTTATTTGATAATAATAGAAAGTAACGTTTATATTTACATATACTATATTTATTTGAATTTGAGTCAAATATGGACCATTCAAATGAACTAATATTAACAATATGGTGTATTCAATTTTGTCATATCAGTATGTTAAGGTCGAATCTTCTAAATCGCAATCGTGTAATGTTAAATTCATGATTATGGACTTTTCTCAACCATAAATTGACTTCATATCAATCAATGGTTGAAACTTATAAGGGGCATATTTGCATTTGTAATATTTAATTCAATTTTTTAACCTTAGGTTTAATTTAACTCAATTATTTAATGTTAAAATTATGGCTATCGAATTGTTTCAAAGATAGATCGACTATATATTTGATAATAATAGAAACTAACGTTCATATTTACATATACTATATTTATTTGAATTTGGGTCAAATATGGACCATTCAAATGAACTATTATTAACAATACGGTGTATTCAATTTTGTCATATTAGTATGTTAAGGTCGAATCTTCTAAATAGCAATTGTGTAATGTTAAATTCATGATTATGGACTTTTCTCAACCATAAATTGACTTCATATCAATAAATGGTGGAAACATATAAGGTGCATATTTGCATTTGAATTATTTAATTCAATTTTTTAACCTTAGGTTTAATTTAACTCAATTATTTAATGTTAAAATTATAGCTATCGAACTTATTCAAAGATAGATCGACTATTTAATTGATAATAATTGAAACTAAAGTTTATATTTACATATACTATATTTATTTGAATTTGAGTCAAATATGAACCATTTAAATGAACTAATATTACCAATACGGTGTATTCAATTTTGTCATATCAGTATGTTAAGGTCGAATCTTCTAATTCCCAATTGTGTAATGTTAAATTCATGATTATGGACTTTTCTCAACCATAAATTGACTTCATATCAATCAATGGTTGAAATTATAAGGGTAATATTTGTATTTTTAATATTTAACTCAATATTTTAAAGTTAGATTTACTTTCTCTCAATTGTTTAATGTTAAAATTATGGCTATCGATTTTTCTCAACCATATATCATCTATTTATTTGATAATAATAGAAATTGAGGTGTATATTTACATATACTATATTTATTTGAATTTGATTCAAATATGGACCATTCAAATGAAATAATATTAACAATACGGTGTATTCCATTTTGTCATATTAGTATGTTAAGGTCGAATCTTTTAAATCCCAATTGTGTAATGTTAAATTCATGATTATGGACTTTTCTCAAACATACATTGACTTCATATCAATCAATGGTTGAAACTTATAAGGTGCATATTTGCATTTGTAATATTTAATTCAATTTTCTAACGTTAGATTTACTTTATCTAAATTGTTTAATGTTAAAATTATGGCTATCAATTTTTCTCAACCATATATCGACTATTTATTTGATAATAATAGAAACTAACGTTTATACGTACATATACTGCATTTATTTGAATTTGGGTCAAATATGGACAATTCAAATGAACTAATATTAACAATACGGTGTATTCAATTTCGCAATCGTGTAATGTTAAATTAATGATTATGGACTTTTCTCAACCATAAATTGACATCATATCAATCAATGGTTGAAACTTATAAGGGGCATATTTGCATTTGTAATATTTAATTCAATTTTTTAACCTTAGGTTTAATTTAACTCAATTATTTAATGTGAAAATTATGGCTATCGAATTGTTTCAAAGATAGATCGACTATTTATTTGATAAGAATAGAAATTGAGGTGTATATTTTTACATATACTATATTTATTTGAATTTGAGTCAAATATGGATCATTCAAAATTTACTAATATTACCAATACGGTGTATTCAATTTTGTCATATCCGTATGTTAAGGTCGAATCTTCTAAATCGCAATCGTGTAATGTTAAATTCATGATTATGGACTTTTCTCAACCATAAATTGACTTCATATCAATCAATGGTTGAAACTTATAAGGGGCATATTTGCATTTTTAATATTTAATTCAATTTTTTAACCTTAGGTTTAATTTAATTCAATTATTTAATGTTAAAATTATAGCTATCGAATTTTTTCAAAGATAGATCGACTATTTATTTGATAATAATAGAAACTAACGTTTATATTTACATATACTACATTTATTTGAATTTGAGTCAAATATGGACCATTAAAATGAACTAATATTAACAATACGGTGTATTCAATTTTGTCATATCAGTATGTTAAGGTCGAATCTTCTAAATCGCAATCGTGTAATGTTAAATTAATGATTATGGACTTTTCTCAACCATAAATTGACTTCATATCAATCAATGGTTGAAACTTATAAGGGGCATATTTGCATTTGTAATATTTAATTCAAATTTTTAACCTTAGGTTTAATTTAACTCAATTATTTAATGTGAAAATTATGGCTATCGAATTGTTTCAAAGATAGATCGACTATTTATTTGATAATAATAGAAACTAACGTTTATATTTACATATACTATATTTATTTGAATTTGGGTCAAATATGGACCATTCAAATGAACTAATATTAACAATATGGTGTATTCAATTTTGTCATATCAGTATGTTAAGGTCGAATCTTCTAAATCGCAATCGTGTAATGTTAAATTCATGATTATGGACTTTTCTCAACCATAAATTGACTTCATATCAATCAATGGTTGAAACTTATAAGGGGCATATTTGCATTTGTAATATTTAATTCAATTTTTTAACCTTAGGTTTAATTTAACTCAATTATTTAATGTTAAAATTATGGCTATCGAATTGTTTCAAAGATAGATCGACTATATATTTGATAATAATAGAAACTAACGTTCATATTTACATATACTATATTTATTTGAATTTGGGTCAAATATGGACCATTCAAATGAACTATTATTAACAATACGGTGTATTCAATTTTTTCATATTAGTATGTTAAGGTCGAATCTTCTAAATCCCAATTGTGTAATGTTAAATTCATGATTATGGACTTTTCTCAACCATAAATTGACTTCATATCAATAAATGTTTTAAACTTATAAGTGCCATATTTGCATTTGTAATATTTAATTCAATATTTTAACGTTAGATTTACTTTATCTCAATTGTTTAATGTTAAAATTATGGCTATCGATTTTTGTCAACCATAGATAGACTATTTATTTGATAAGAATAGAAATTGAGGTGTAAATTCACATATACTATATTTATTTGAATTTGAATCAAATATGTACCCTTCAAATGAACTAATATTAACAATACGGTGTATTCAATTTTTTCATATCACTATGTTAAGGTCGAATCTTCTAATTCCCAATTGTGTAATGTTAAATTCATGATTATGGACTTTTCTCAACCATAAATTGACTTCATATCAATAAATGTTTTAAACTTATAAGTGCCATATTTGCATTTGTAATATTTAATTCAATATTTTAACGTTAGATTTACTTTATCTCAATTGTTTAATGTTAAAATTATGGCTATCGATTTTTGTCAACCATAGATAGACTATTTATATGATAAGACTAGAAATTGAGGTGTAAATTCACATATACTATATTTATTTGAATTTGAATCAAATATGTACCCTTCAAATGAACTAATATTAACAATACGGTGTATTCAATTTTGTCATATCACTATGTTAAGGTCGAATCTTCTAATTCCCAATTATGTAATGTTAAATTCATGATTATGGTCTTTTCTTAACCATAAATTGACTTCATATCAATCAATGGTTGAAATTATAAGGGTAATATTTGTATTTTTAATATTTAACTCAATATTTTAACGTTAGATTTACTTTCTCTCAATTGTTTAATGTTAAAATTATGGCTATCGATTTTTGTCAACCATAGATAGACTATTTATTTGATAAGAATAGAAATTGAGGTGTATATTTACATATACTATATTTCTTTGAATTTGATTCAAATATGGACCATTCAAATGAAATAATATTAACAATACGGTGTATTCCATTTTGTCATATTAGTATGTTAAGGCCGAATCTTTTAAATCCCAATTGTGTAATGTTAAATTCATGATTATGGACTTTTCTCAAACATACATTGACTTCATATCAATCAATGGTTGAAACTTTTAAGGTGCATATTTGCATTTGTAATATTTAATTCAATTTTCTAACGTTAGATTTACTTTATCTAAATTGTTTAATGTTAAAATTATGGCTATCGATTTTTCTCAACCATAGATCGACTATTTATTTGATAATAATAGAAACTAACGTTTATACGTACATATACTACATTTATTTGAATTTGGGTCAAATATGGACAATTCAAATGAACTAATATTAACAATACGGTGTATTCAATTTTGTCATATCAGTATGTTAAGGTCGAATCTTCTAAATCGCAATCGTGTAATGTTAAATTAATGATTATGGACTTTTCTCAACCATAAATTGACATCATATCAATCAATGGTTGAAACTTATAAGGGGCATATTTGCATTTGTAATATTTAATTCAATTTTTTAACCTTAGGTTTAATTTAACTCAATTATTTAATGTGAAAATTATGGCTATCGAATTGTTTCAAAGATAGATCGACTATTTATTTGATAAGAATAGAAATTGAGGTGTATATTTTTACATATACTATATTTATTTGAATTTGAGTCAAATATGGATCATTCAAAATTTACTAATATTACCAATACGGTGTATTCAATTTTGTCATATCAGTATGTTAATGTCGAATCTTCTAAATCGCAATTGTGTAATGTTAAATTCATGATTATGGACTTTTCTCAACCATAAATTGACTTCATACAAATCAATGGTTGAAACTTATAAGGGGCATATTTGCATTTGTAATATTTAATTCAATTTTTTAACCTTAGGTTTAATTTAACTCAATTATTTAATGATAAATTATAGCTATCGAATTTTTTCAAAGATAGATAGATTATTTATTTTATAATAATAGAAAGTAACGTTTATATTTACATATACTATATTTATTTGAATTTGAGTCAAATATGGACCATTCAAATGAACTAATATTAACAATATGGTGTATTCAATTTTGTCATATCAGTATGTTAAGGTCGAATCTTCTAAATCGCAATCGTGTAATGTTAAATTCATGATTATGGACTTTTCTCAACCATAAATTGACTTCATATCAATCAATGGTTGAAACTTATAAGGGGCATATTTGCATTTGTAATATTTAATTCAATTTTTTAACCTTAGGTTTAATTTAACTCAATTATTTAATGTTAAAATTATGGCTATCGAATTGTTTCAAAGATAGAGCGACTATATATTTGATAATAATAGAAACTAACGTTCATATTTACATATACTATATTTATTTGAATTTGGGTCAAATATGGACCATTCAAATGAACTATTATTAACAATACGGTGTATTCAATTTTGTCATATTAGTATCTTAAGGTCGAATCTTCTAAATCTCAATTGTGTAATGTTAAATTCATGATTATGGACTTTTCTCAACCATAAATTGACTTCATATCAATAAATGGTTGAAACATATAAGGTGCATATTTGCATTTTTATTATTTAATTCAATTTTTTAACCTTAGGTTTAATTTAACTCAATTATTTAATGTTAAAATTATAGCTATCGAACTTATTCAAAGATAGATAGACTATTTATTTGATAATAATAGAAACTAACGTTTATATTTATATATACTATATTTATTTGAATTTAAGTCAAATATGAACCATTCAAAAGAACTAATATTACCAATACGGTGTTTTCAATTTTGTCATATCAGTATGTTAAGGTCGAATCTTCTAAATCGCAATTGTGTAATGTTAAATTCATGATTATGGACTTTTCTCAACCATAAATTGACTTCATACAAATCAATGGTTGAAACTTATAAGGGGCATATTTGCATTTGTAATATTTAATTCAATTTTTTAACCTTAGGTTTAATTTAACTCAATTATTTAATGATAAATTATAGCTATCGAATTTTTTCAAAGATAGATAGACTATTTATTTGATAATAATAGAAAGTAACGTTTATATTTACATATACTATATTTATTTGAATTTGAGTCAAATATGGACCATTCAAATGAACTAATATTAACAATATGGTGTATTCAATTTTGTCATATCAGTATGTTAAGGTCGAATCTTCTAAATCGCAATCGTGTAATGTTAAATTCATGATTATGGACTTTTCTCAACCATAAATTGACTTCATATCAATCAATGGTTGAAACTTATAAGGGGCATATTTGCATTTGTAATATTTAATTCAATTTTTTAACCTTAGGTTTAATTTAACTCAATTATTTAATGTTAAAATAATGGCTATCGAATTGTTTCAAAGATAGATCGACTATATATTTGATAATAATAGAAACAAACGTTCATATTTACATATACTATATTTATTTGAATTTGGGTCAAATATGGACCATTCAAATGAACTATTATTATCAATACGGTGTATTCAATTTTGTCATATTAGTATGTTAAGGTCGAATCTTCTAAATCTCAATTGTGTAATGTTAAATTCATGATTATGGACTTTTCTCAACCATAAATTGACTTCATATCAATAAATGGTTGAAACATATAAGGTGCATATTTGCATTTTTATTATTTAATTCAATTTTTTAACCTTAGGTTTAATTTAACTCAATTATTTAATGTTAAAATTATAGCTATCGAACTTATTCAAAGATAGATCGACTATTTATTTGATAATAATAGAAACTAACGTTTATATTTATATATACTATATTTATTTGAATTTAAGTCAAATATGAACCATTCAAAAGAACTAATATTACCAATACGGTGTTTTCAATTTTGTCATATCAGTATGTTAAGGTCGAATCTTCTAAATCGCAATTGTGTAATGTTAAATTCATGATTATGGACTTTTCTCAACCATAAATTGACTTCATACAAATCAATGGTTGAAACTTATAAGGGGCATATTTGCATTTGTAATATTTAATTCAATTTTTTAACCTTAGGTTTAATTTAACTCAATTATTTAATGATAAATTATAGCTATCGAATTTTTTCAAAGATAGATCGACTATTTATTTGATTATAATAGAAAGTAACGTTTATATTTACATATACTATATTTATTTGAATTTGAGTCAAATATGGACCATTCAAATGAACTAATATTAACAATATGGTGTATTCAATTTTGTCATATCAGTATGTTAAGGTCGAATCTTCTAAATTGCAATCGTGTAATGTTAAATTCATGATTATGGACTTTTCTCAAACATACATTGACTTCATATCAATCAATGGTTGAAACTTATAAGGTGCATATTTGCATTTGTAATATTTAATTCAATTTTCTAACGTTAGATTTACTTTATCTAAATTGTTTAATGTTAAAATTATGGCTATCTATTTTTCTCAACCATAGATCGACTATTTATTTGATAATAATAGAAACTAACGTTTATACGTACATATACTACATTTATTTGAATTTGGGTCAAATATGGACAATTCAAATGAACTAATATTAACAATACGGTGTATTCAATTTTGTCATATCAGTATGTTAAGGTCGAATCTTCTAAATCGCAATCGTGTAATATTAAATTAATGATTATGGACTTTTCTCAACCATAAATTGACATCATATCAATCAATGGTTGAAACTTATAAGGGGCATATTTGCATTTGTAATATTTAATTCAATTTTTTAACCTTAGGTTTAATTTAACTCAATTATTTAATGTTAAAATTATGGCTATCGAATTGTTTCAAAGATAGAGCGACTATATATTTGATAATAATAGAAACTAACGTTCATATTTACATATACTATATTTATTTGAATTTGGGTCAAATATGGACCATTCAAATGAACTATTATTAACAATACGGTGTATTCAATTTTGTCATATTAGTATCTTAAGGTCGAATCTTCTAAATCTCAATTGTGTAATGTTAAATTCATGATTATGGACTTTTCTCAACCATAAATTGACTTCATATCAATAAATGGTTGAAACATATAAGGTGCATATTTGCATTTTTATTATTTAATTCAATTTTTTAACCTTAGGTTTAATTTAACTCAATTATTTAATGTTAAAATTATAGCTATCGAACTTATTCAAAGATAGATCGACTATTTATTTGATAATAATAGAAACTAACGTTTATATTTATATATACTATATTTATTTGAATTTAAGTCAAATATGAACCATTCAAAAGAACTAATATTACCAATACGGTGTTTTCAATTTTGTCATATCAGTATGTTAAGGTCGAATCTTCTAAATCGCAATTGTGTAATGTTAAATTCATGATTATGGACTTTTCTCAACCATAAATTGACTTCATACAAATCAATGGTTGAAACTTATAAGGGGCATATTTGCATTTGTAATATTTAATTCAATTTTTTAACCTTAGGTTTAATTTAACTCAATTATTTAATGATAAATTATAGCTATCGAATTTTTTCAAAGATAGATCGACTATTTATTTGATTATAATAGAAAGTAACGTTTATATTTACATATACTATATTTATTTGAATTTGAGTCAAATATGGACCATTCAAATGAACTAATATTAACAATATGGTGTATTCAATTTTGTCATATCAGTATGTTAAGGTCGAATCTTCTAAATTGCAATCGTGTAATGTTAAATTCATGATTATGGACTTTTCTCAAACATACATTGACTTCATATCAATCAATGGTTGAAACTTATAAGGTGCATATTTGCATTTGTAATATTTAATTCAATTTTCTAACGTTAGATTTACTTTATCTAAATTGTTTAATGTTAAAATTATGGCTATCTATTTTTCTCAACCATAGATCGACTATTTATTTGATAATAATAGAAACTAACGTTTATACGTACATATACTACATTTATTTGAATTTGGGTCAAATATGGACAATTCAAATGAACTAATATTAACAATACGGTGTATTCAATTTTGTCATATCAGTATGTTAAGGTCGAATCTTCTAAATCGCAATCGTGTAATATTAAATTAATGATTATGGACTTTTCTCAACCATAAATTGACATCATATCAATCAATGGTTGAAACTTATAAGGGGCATATTTGCATTTGTAATATTTAATTCAATTTTTTAACCTTAGGTTTAATTTAACTCAATTATTTAATGTGAAAATTATGGCTATCGAATTGTTTCAAAGATAGATCGACTATATATTTGATAATAATAGAAACTAACGTTCATATTTACATATACTATATTTATTTGAATTTGGGTCAAATATGGACCATTCAAATGAACTATTATTAACAATACGGTGTATTCAATTTTGTCATATTAGTATGTTAAGGTCGAATCTTCTAAATCCCAATTGTGTAATGTTAAATTCATGATTATGGACTTTTCTCAACCATAAATTGACTTCATATCAATAAATGGTGGAAACATATAAGGTGCATATTTGCATTTGAATTATTTAATTCAATTTTTTAACCTTAGGTTTAATTTAACTCAATTATTTAATGTTAAAATTATAGCTATCGAACTTATTCAAAGACAGATCGACTATTTAATTGATAATAATTGAAACTAACGTTTATATTTACATATACTATATTTATTTGAATTTGAGTCAAATATGAACCATTTAAATGAACTAATATTACCAATACGGTGTATTCAATTTTGTCATATCAGTATCTTAAGGTCGAATCTTCTAAATCGCAATCGTGTAATGTTAAATTCATGATTATGGACTTTTCTCAACCATAAATTGACTTCATATCAATCAATGGTTGAAACTTATAAGGGGCATATTTGCATTTGTAATATTTATTTCAATTTTTTAACCTTAGGTTTAATTTAACTCAATTATTTAATGTTAAAATTATGGCTATCGAATTGTTTCAAAGATAGATCGACTATATATTTGATAATAATAGAAACTAACGTTCATATTTACATATACTATATTTATTTGAATTTGGGTCAAATATGGACCATTCAAATGAACTATTATTAACAATACGGTGTATTCAATTTTGTCATATTAGTATGTTAAGGTCGAATCTTCTAAATCCCAATTGTGTAATGTTAAATTCATGATTATGGACTTTTCTCAACCATAAATTGACTTCATATCCATAAATGGTGGAAACATATAAGGGGCATATTTGCATTTGTAATATTTAATTCAATTTTTTAACCTTAGGTTTAATTTAACTCAATTATTTAATGTTAAAATTATGGCTATCGAATTGTTTCAAAGATAGATCGACTATATATTTGATAATAATAGAAACTAACGTTCATATTTACATATACTATATTTATTTGAATTTGTGTCAAATATGGACCACTCAAATGAACTATTATTAACAATACGGTGTATTCAATTTTGTCATATTAGTATGTTAAGGTCGAATCTTCTAAATCCCAATTGTGTAATGTTAAATTCATGATTATGGACTTTTCTCAACCATAAATTGACTTCATATCCATAAATGGTGGAAACATATAAGGTGCATATTTTCATTTGAATTATTTAATTCAATTTTTTAACCTTAGGTTTAATTTAACGCAATTATTTAATGTTAAAATTATAGCTATCGAACTTATTCAAAGATAGATCGACTATTTAATTGATAATAATTGAAACTAACGTTTATATTTACATATACTATATTTATTTGAATTTGAGTCAAATATGAACCATTTAAATGAACTAATATTACCAATACGGTGTATTCAATTTTGTCATATCAGTATGTTAAGGTCGAATATTCTAAATAGCAATTGTGTAATGTTAAATTCATGATTATGGACTTTTCTCAACCATAAATTGACTTCATATCAATCAATGGTTGAAACTTATAAGGTGCATATTTGCATTTTTAATATTTAATTCAATTTTTTAACCTTAGGTTTAATTTAACTCAATTATTTAATGTTAAAATTATAGCTATCGAATTCTTTCAAAGATAGATCGACTATTTATTTTGATAATAATAGAAACTAACGTTTATATTTACATATACTATATTTATTTGAATTTGAGTCAAATATGTACCATTCAAATGAACTAATATTAACAATACCGTGTATTCAATTTTTTCATATCAGTATGTTAAGGTCGAATCTTCTAATTCCCAATTGTGTAATGTTAAATTCATGATTATGTACTTTTCTCAACCATAAATTGACTTCATATCAATTAATGGTTGAAATTATAAGGCGCATATTTGCATTTGTAATATTTAATTCAATATTTAAACGTTAGATTTACTTTATCTCAATTGTTTAATGTTAAAATTATGGCTATCGATTTTTGTCAACCATAGATAGACTATTTATATGATAAGACTAGAAATTGAGGTGTAAATTCACATATACTATATTTATTTGAATTTGAATCAAATATGTACCCTTCAAATGAACTAATATTAACAATACGGTGTATTCAATTTTGTCATATCACTATGTTAAGGTCGAATCTTCTAATTCCCAATTGTGTAATGTTAAATTCATGATTATGGTCTTTTCTTAACCATAAATTGACTTCATATCAATCAATGGTTGAAATTATAAGGGTAATATTTGTATTTTTAATATTTAACTCAATATTTTAACGTTAGATTTACTTTCTCTCAATTGTTTAATGTTAAAATTATGGCTATCGATTTTTGTCAACCATAGATAGACTATTTATTTGATAAGAATAGAAATTGAGGTGTATATTTACATATACTATATTTCTTTGAATTTGATTCAAATATGGACCATTCAAATGAAATAATATTAACAATACGGTGTATTCCATTTTGTCATATTAGTATGTTAAGGTCGAATCTTTTAAATCCCAATTGTGTAATGTTAAATTCATGATTATGGACTTTTCTCAAACATACATTGACTTCATATCAATCAATGGTTGAAACTTTTAAGGTGCATATTTGCATTTGTAATATTTAATTCAATTTTCTAACGTTAGATTTACTTTATATAAATTGTTTAATGTTAAAATTATGGCTATCGATTTTTCTCAACCATAGATCGACTATTTATTTGATAATAATAGAAACTAACGTTTATACGTACATATACTACATTTATTTGAATTTGGGTCAAATATGGACAATTCAAATGAACTAATATTAACAATGCGGTGTATTCAATTTTGTCATATCAGTATGTTAAGGTCGAATCTTCTAAATCGCAATCGTGTAATGTTAAATTAATGATTATGGACTTTTCTCAACCATAAATTGACATCATATCAATCAATGGTTGAAACTTATAAGGGGCATATTTGCATTTGTAATATTTAATTCAATTTTTTAACCTTAGGTTTAATTTAACTCAATTATTTAATGTGAAAATTATGGCTATCGAATTGTTTCAAAGATAGATCGACTATTTATTTGATAAGAATAGAAATTGAGGTGTATATTTTTACATATACTATATTTATTTGAATTTGAGTCAAATATGGATCATTCAAAATTTACTAATATTACCAATACGGTGTATTC
Source organism: Hippophae tibetana (assembly GCA_037013495.1). Classification (NCBI taxonomy): domain Eukaryota; kingdom Viridiplantae; phylum Streptophyta; class Magnoliopsida; order Rosales; family Elaeagnaceae; genus Hippophae; species Hippophae tibetana. The sequence continues at coordinate 10,361,998 of CM072805.1, read as the reverse complement.
AATTTTGTCATATCAGTATGTTAAGGTCAAATCTTCTAAATCGCAATTGTGTAATGTTAAATTCATGATTATGGACTTTTCTCAACCATAAATTCACTTCATACAAATCAATGGTTGAAACTTATAAGAGGCATATTTGGATTTGTAATATTTAATTCAATTTTTTAACCTTAGGTTTAATTTAACTCAATTATTTAATGATAAATTATAGCTATCGAATTTTTTCAAAGATAAATAGACTATTTATTTGATAATAATAGAAAGTAACGTTTATATTTACATATACTATATATATTTGAATTTGAGTCAAATATGGACCATTCAAATGAACTAATATTAACAATATGGTGTATTCAATTTTTTCATATCAGTATGTTAAGGTCGAATCTTCTAAATCGCAATCGTGTAATGTTAAATTCATGATTATGGACTTTTCTCAACCATAAATTGACTTCATATCAATCAATGGTTGAAACTTATAAGGGGCATATTTGCATTTGTAATATTTAATTCAATTTTTTAACCTTAGGTTTAATTTAACTCAATTATTTAATGTTAAAATTATGGCTATCGAATTGTTTCAAAGATAGATCGACTATATATTTGATAATAATAGAAACTAACGTTCATATTTACATATACTATATTTATTTGAATTTGGGTCAAATATGGACCATTCAAATGAACTATTATTAACATTACGGTGTATTCAATTTTGTCATATTAGTATGTTAAGGTCGAATCTTCTAAATCCCAATTGTGTAATGTTAAATTCATGATTATGGACTTTTCTCAACCATAAATTGACTTTATATCAATAAATGGTGGAAACATATAAGGTGCATATTTGCATTTGTAATATTTAATTCAATATTTTAACGTTAGATTTACTTTATCTCAATTGTATAATGTTAAAATTATGGTTATCGATTTTTGTCAACCATAGGTAGACTATTTATTTGATAAGAATAGAAATTGAGGTGTATATTTACATATACTATATTTATTTGAATTTGAGTCAAATATGGACCATTCAAATGAACTAATATTAATAATACGGTGTATTCAATTTTGTCATATCAGTATCTTAAGGTCGAATCTTCTAATTCCCAATTGTGTAATGTTAAATTCATGGTTATGGACTTTTCTCAACCATAAATTGACTTCATATCAATCAATGGTTGAAACTTATAAGGTGCATATTTGCATTTGTAATATTTAATCCAATTTTTTAACCTTAGGTTTAATTTAACTCAATTATTTAATGTTAAAATTATAGCTATCGAATTTTTTCAAAGATAGATCGACTATTTATTTTGATAATAATAGAAACTAACGTTTATATTTACATATACTATATTTATTTGAATTTGAGTCAAATATGGACCATTCAAATGAACTAATATTAACAATACCGTGTATTCAATTTTGTCATATCAGTATGTTAAGGTCAAATCTTCTAATTCCCAATTGTGTAATGTTAAATTCATGATTATGTACTTTTCTCAACCATAAATTGACTTCATATCAATCAATGGTTGAAATTATAAGGGGCATATTTGCATTTGTAATATTTAATTCAATATTTAAACGTTAGATTTACTTTATCTCAATTGTTTAATGTTAAAATTATGGCTATCGATTTTTGTCAACCATAGATAGACTATTTATTTGATAAGAATAGAAATTGAGGTGTAAATTCACATATACTATATTTATTTGAATTTGAATCAAATATGTACCCTTCAAATGAACTAATATTAACAATACGGTGTATTCAATTTTGTCATATCACTATGTTAAGGTCGAATCTTCTAATTCCCAATTGTGTAATGTTAAATTCATGATTATGGTCTTTTCTTAACCATAAATTGACTTCATATCAATCAATGGTTGAAATTATAAGGGTAATATTTGTATTTTTAATATTTAACTCAATATTTTAACGTTAGATTTACTTTCTCTCAATTGTTTAATGTTAAAATTATGGCTATCGATTTTTGTCAACCATAGATAGACTATTTATTTGCTAAGAATAGAAATTGAGGTGTATATTTACATATACTATATTTATTTGAATTTGAGTCAAATATGGACCATTCAAATGAAATAATATTAACAATACGGTGTATTCCATTTTGTCATATTAGTATGTTAAGGTCGAATCTTCTAAATCCCAATTGTGTAATGTTAAATTCATGATTATGGACTTTTCTCAAACATACATTGACTTCATATCAATCAATGGTTGAAACTTTTAAGGTGCATATTTGCATTTGTAATATTTAATTCAATTTTCTAACGTTAGATTTACTTTATCTAAATTGTTTAATGTTAAAATTATGGCTATCGATTTTTCTCAACCATAGATCGACTATTTATTTGATAATAATAGAAACTAACGTTTATACGTACATATACTACATTTATTTGAATTTGGGTCAAATATGGACAATTCAAATGAACTAATATTAACAATGCGGTGTATTCAATTTTGTCATATCAGTATGTTAAGGTCGAATCTTCTAAATCGCAATCGTGTAATGTTAAATTAATGATTATGGACTTTTCTCAACCATAAATTGACATCATATCAATCAATGGTTGAAACTTATAAGGGGCATATTTGCATTTGTAATATTTAATTCAATTTTTTAACCTTAGGTTTAATTTAACTCAATTATTTAATGATAAATTATAGCTATCGAATTTTTTCAAAGATAGATAGACTATTTATTTGATAATAATAGAAAGTAACGTTTATATTTACATATACTATATTTATTTGAATTTGAGTCAAATATGGACCATTCAAATGAACTAATATTAACAATATGGTGTATTCAATTTTGTCATATCAGTATGTTAAGGTCGAATCTTCTAAATCGCAATCATGTAATGTTAAATTCATGATTATGGACTTTTCTCAACCATAAATTGACTTCATATCAATCAATGGTTGAAACTTATAAGGGGCATATTTGCATTTGTAATATTTAATTCAATTTTTTAACCTTAGGTTTAATTTAACTCAATTATTTAATGTTAAAATTATGGCTATCGAATTGTTTCAAAGATAGATCGACTATATATTTGATAATAATAGAAACTAACGTTCATATTTACATATACTATATTTATTTGAATTTGGGTCAAATATGGACCATTCAAATGAACTATTATTAACAATACGGTGTATTCAATTTTGTCATATTAGTATGTTAAGGTCGAATCTTCTAAATCCCAATTGTGTAATGTTAAATTCATGATTATGGACTTTTCTCAACCATAAATTGACTTCATATCAATAAATGGTTGAAACATATAAGGTGCATATTTGCATTTTTATTATTTAATTCAATATGTTAACCTTAGGTTTAATTTAACTCAATTATTTAATGTTAAAATTATAGCTATCGAACTTATTCAAAGATAGATCGACTATTTATTTGATAATAATTGAAACTAACGTTTATATTTATATATACTATATTTATTTGAATTTAAGTCAAATATGAACCATTCAAATGAACTAATATTACCAATACGGTGTATTCAATTTTGTCATATCAGTATGTTAAGGTCGAATCTTCTAAATCGCAATTGTGTAATGTTAAATTCATGATTATGGACTTTTCTCAACCATAAATTGACTTCATACAAATCAATGGTTGAAACTTATAAGGGGCATATTTGCATTTGTAATATTTAATTCAATTTTTTAACCTTAGGTTTAATTTAACTCAATTATTTAATGTTAAAATTATGGCTATCGAATTGTTTCAAAGATAGATCGACTATATATTTGATAATAATAGAAACTAACGTTCATATTTACATATACTATATTTATTTGAATTTGGGTCAAATATGGACCATTCAAATGAACTATTATTAACAATACGGTGTATTCAATTTTGTCATATTAGTATGTTAAGGTCGAATCTTCTAAATCCCAATTGTGTAATGTTAAATTCATGATTATGGACTTTTCTCAACCATAAATTGACTTCATATCAATAAATGGTTGAAACATATAAGGTGCATATTTGCATTTTTATTATTTAATTCAATTTGTTAACCTTAGGTTTAATTTAACTCAATTATTTAATGTTAAAATTATAGCTATCGAACTTATTCAAAGATAGATCGACTATTTATTTGATAATAATAGAAACTAACGTTTATACGTACATATACTATATTTATTTGAATTTGAATCAAATATGGACCATTCAAATGAAATAATATTAACAATACGGTGTATTCCATTTTGTCATATTATTATGTTAAGGTCGGATCTTCTAAATCCCAATTGTGTAATGTTAAATTCATGATTATGGACTTTTCTCAACCATACATTGACTTCATAATAATCAATGGTTGAAACTTATAAGGTGCATATTTGCATTTGTAATATTTAATTCAATTTTCTAACGTTAGATTTACTTTATCTAAATTGTTTAATGTTAAAATTATGGCTATCGATTTTTCTCAACCATAGATCGACTATTTATTTGATAATAATAGAAACTAACGTTTATACGTACATATACTATATTTATTTGAATTAGGGTCAAATATGGACAATTCAAATGAACTAATATTAACAATACGGTGTATTCAATTTTGTCATATCAGTATGTTCATGTCGAATCTTCTAAACCGCAATCGTGTAATGTTAAATTAATGATTAGGGACTTTTCTCAACCATAAATTGACTTCATATCATTCAATGGTTGAAACTTATAAGGGGCATATTTGCATTTGTAATATTTAATTCAATTTTTTAACCTTAGGTTTAATTTAACTCAATTATTTAATGTTAAAATTATAGCTATCGAATTTTTCAAAGATAGATCGACTATTTATTTTATAATAATAAAAACAAACGTTTATATTTACATATACTATATTTATTTGAATTTGAGTCAAATATGGACCATTCAAATGAACTGATATTAACAATACGGTGTATTCAATTTTGTCATATTAGTATGTTAAGGTCGAATCTTCTAATTCCCAATTGTGTAATGTTAAATTCATGATTATGCACTTTTCTCAACCATAAATTGACTTCATATCAATCAATGGTTGAAATTATAAGGGTAATATTTGTATTTGTAATATTTAATTCAATATTTTAACCATAGGTTTAATTTATCTCAATTATTTAATGTTAAAATTATAGCTATCGAATTGTTACAAAGATAGATCGACTATTTATTTGATAATAATAGAAACTAACGTATATATTTACATATACTATATTTATTTGAATTTGCGTCAAATATGGACCATTAAAATGAACTAATATTAACAATACGGTGTATTCAATTTTATCATATTAATATATTAAGGTCGATCTTGCAAATCCCAATTGTGTAATGTTAAATTCATGATTATGAAATTTTCTCAACCATAAATTGAGTTCATATCAATTAATGGTTGAAACATATAAGGTGAATATTTGCATTTGTATTATTTAATTCAATTTTTTAACCTTAGGTTTTATTTAACTCAATTATTTAATGTTAAAATTATAGATATCGAATTTTTTCAAAGATAGATCGACTATTTATTTGATAATAATAGAAAGTAACGTTTATATTTACATATACTATATTTATTTGAATTTGACTCAAATATGGACCATTCAAATGAACTTATATTAACAATACGGTGTATTCAATTTTGTCATATCAGTATGTTAAGGTCGAATCTTCTAAATCCCAATTGTGTAATGTTAAATTCATGATTATGGACTTTTCTCAACCATAAATTGACCTCATATAAATCAATGGTTGAAATTATAAGGGGCATATTTGCATTTGTAATATTTAATTCAATATTTTAACGTTAGATTTACTTTATCTCAATTGTTTAATGTTAAAATTATGGTTATCGATTTTTGTCAACCATAGATAGACTATTTATTTGATAAGAATAGAAATTGAGGTGTATATTTACATATACTATATTTATTTGAATTTGAGTCAAATAAATACCCTTCAAATGAACTAATATTAACAATACGGTGTATTCAATTTTGTCATATCAGTATGTTAAGGTCGAATCTTCTAATTCCCAATTGTGTAATGTTAAATTCCTGATTATGGACTTTTCTCAACCATAAATTGACATCATATCAATCAATGGTTGAAATTATAAGGTTAATATTTGTATTTTTAATATTTAATTCAATATTTTAACGTTAGATTTACTTTCTCTCAATTGTTTAATGTTAAAATTATGGCTATCGATTTTTGTCAACCATAGATAGACTATTTATTTGATAAGAATAGAAATTGAGGTGTATATTTATATATACTATATTTATTTGAATTTGAGTCAAATATGGACCATTCAAATGAACTAATATTAACAATACGGTGTATTCAATTTTGTCATATCAGTATGTTAAGGTCGAATCTTCTAATTCCCAATTGTGTAATGTTAAATTCATGATTATGGATTTTTCTCAACCATAAATTGACTTCATATCAATAAATGGTTGAAACATATAAGGTGCATATTTGCATTTGTATTATTTAATTCAATTTTTTAACCTTAGGTTTAATTTAACTCAATTATTTAATGTTAAAATTATAGCTATCGAATTTTTCAAAGATAGATCGACTATTTATTTGATAAATATAGAAAGTAACGTTTATATTTACATATACTCTATTTATTTGAATTTGAGTCAAATATGAACCATTCAAATGAACTAATATTAACAATATGGGGTATTCAATTTTGTCATATCCGTATGTTAAGGTCGAATCTTCTAAATGGCAATCGTGTAATGTTAAATTCATGATTATGGTCTTTTCTCAACCATAAATTGACTTCATATCAATCAATGGTTGAAACTTATAAGGGGCATATTTGCATTTGTAATATTTAATTCAATTTTTTAACCTTAGGTTTAATTTAATTCAATTATTTAATGTTAAAATTATAGCTATCAAATTTTTTCAAAGATAGATAGACTATTTATTTGATAATAATAGAAACTAACGTTTATATTTACATATACTATATTTATTTGAATTTGAGTCAAATATGGACCATTCAAATAAACTAATATTAACAATACGGTGTATTCAATTTTGTCATATCAGTATGTTAAGGTCGAATCTTCTAATTCCCAATTGTGTAATGTTAAATTCATGATTATGGATTTTTTTCAACCATAAATTGACTTCATTTCAATCAATGGTTGAAACTTAGAGGGGGCATATTTGCATTTGTAATATTTAATTTAATTTTTTAACGTTAGATTTACTTTATCTCAATTGTTTAATTTTAAAATTATGCCTATCGAATTTTTTCAAAGATAGATCGACTATTTATTTGATAATAATAGAAACTAACGTTTATATTTACATATACTATATTTATTTGAATTTGACTCAAATATGGACCATTCAAATGAACTAATATTAACAATACAATGTATTCAATTTTGTCATATCAGTATGTTAAGGTCGAATCTTCTAAATCCTAATTGTGTAATGTTAAATTCATTATTATGGATTTTTCCTAACCATAAATTGACCTCAAATCCATCAATGGTTGAAATTATAAGGGGCATATTTGCATTTGTAATATTTAATTCAATATTTTAACGTTAGATTTACTTTATCTCAATTGTATAATGTTAAAATTATGGTTATCGATTTTTGTCAACCATAGGTAGACTATTTATTTGATAAGAATAGAAATTGAGGTGTATATTTACATATACTATATTTATTTGAATTTGAGTCAAATATGTACCCTTCAAATGAACTAATATTAACAATACGGTGTATTCAATTTTTTCATATCAGTATGTTAAGGTCGAATCTTCTAATTCCCAATTGTGTAATGTTAAATTCATGATTATAGACTTTTCTCAACAATAAATTGACTTCATATCAATCAATGGTTGAAATTATAAGGTTAATATTTGTATTTTTAATATTTAATTCAATATTTTAACGTTAGATTTACTTTCTCTCAATAGTTTAATGTTAAAATTATGGCTATCGATTTTTGTCAACCATAGATAGACTATTTATTTGATAAGAATAGAAATTGAGGTGTATATTTACATATACTATATTTATTTGAATTTGAGTCAAATATGGACCATTCAAATGAACTAATATTAATAATACGGTGTATTCAATTTTGTCATATCAGTATCTTAAGGTCGAATCTTCTAATTCCCAATTGTGTAATGTTAAATTCATGGTTATGGACTTTTCTCAACCATAAATTGACTTCATATCAATCAATGGTTGAAACTTATAAGGTGCATATTTTCATTTGTAATATTTAATTCAATTTTTTAACCTTAGGTTTAATTTAACTCAATTATTTAATGTTAAAATTATAGCTATCGAATTTTTTCAAAGATAGATCGACTATTTATTTTGATAATAATAGAAACTAACGTTTATATTTACATATACTATATTTATTTGAATTTGAGTCAAATATAGACCATTGAAATGAACTAATATTAACAATACGGTGTATTCAATTTTGTCATATCAGTATGTTAAGGTCGAATCTTCTAATTCCCAATTGTGTAATGTTAAATTCATGATTATGTACTTTTCTCAACCATAAATTGACTTCATATCAATCAATGCTTGAAATTATAAGGGGCATATTTGCATTTGTAATATTTAATTCAATATTTAAACGTTAGATTTACTTTATCTCAATTGTTTAATGATAAAATTATGGCTATCGATTTTTGTCAACGATAGATAGACTATTTATTTGATAAGAATAGAAATTGAGGTGTAAATTCACATATACTATATTTATTTGAATTTGAATCAAATATGTACCCTTCAAATGAACTAATATTAACAATACGGTGTATTCAATTTTGTCATATCAGTATGTTAAGGTCGAATCTTCTAATTCCCAATTGTGTAATGTTAAATTCATGATTATGTACTTTTCTTAACCATAAATTGACTTCATATCAATCAATGGTTGAAATTATAAGGGTAATATTTGTATTTTTAATATTTAACTCAATATTTTAACGTTAGATTTACTTTCTCTCAATTGTTTAATGTTAAAATTATGGCTATCAATTTTTGTCAACCATAGATAGACTATTTATTTGATAAGAATAGAAATTGAGGTGTATATTTACATATACTATATTTATTTGAATTTGAATCAAATATGGACCATTCAAATGAAATAATATTAACAATACGGTGTATTCCATTTTGTCATATTATTATGTTAAGGTCGGATCTTCTAAATCCCAATTGTGTAATGTTAAATTCATGATTATGGACTTTTCTCAACCATACATTGACTTCATAATAATCAATGGTTGAAACTTATAAGGTGCATATTTGCATTTGTAATATTTAATTCAATTTTCTAACGTTAGATTTACTTTATCTAAATTGTTTAATGTTAAAATTATGGCTATCGATTTTTCTCAACCATAGATCGACTATTTATTTGATAATAATAGAAACTAACGTTTATACGTACATATACTATATTTATTTGAATTAGGGTCAAATATGGACAATTCAAATGAACTAATATTAACAATACGGTGTATTCAATTTTGTCATATCAGTATGTTCATGTCGAATCTTCTAAACCGCAATCGTGTAATGTTAAATTAATGATTAGGGACTTTTCTCAACCATAAATTGACTTCATATCATTCAATGGTTGAAACTTATAAGGGGCATATTTGCATTTGTAATATTTAATTCAATTTTTTAACCTTAGGTTTAATTTAACTCAATTATTTAATGTTAAAATTATAGCTATCGAATGTTTCAAAGATAGATCGACTATTTATTTTATAATAATAAAAACAAACGTTTATATTTACATATACTATATTTATTTGAATTTGAGTCAAATATGGACCATTCAAATGAACTGATATTAACAATACGGTGTATTCAATTTTGTCATATTAGTATGTTAAGGTCGAATCTTCTAATTCCCAATTGTGTAATGTTAAATTCATGATTATGCACTTTTCTCAACCATAAATTGACTTCATATCAATCAATGGTTGAAATTATAAGGGTAATATTTGTATTTGTAATATTTAATTCAATATTTTAACCATAGGTTTAATTTATCTCAATTATTTAATGTTAAAATTATAGCTATCGAATTGTTACAAAGATAGATCGACTATTTATTTGATAATAATAGAAACTAACGTATATATTTACATATACTATATTTATTTGAATTTGCGTCAAATATGAACCATTAAAATGAACTAATATTAACAATACGGTGTATTCAATTTTATCATATTAATATATTAAGGTCGATCTTGCAAATCCCAATTGTGTAATGTTAAATTCATGATTATGAAATTTTCTCAACCATAAATTGAGTTCATATCAATTAATGGTTGAAACATATAAGGTGCATATTTGCATTTGTATTATTTAATTCAATTTTTTAACCTTAGGTTTTATTTAACTCAATTATTTAATGTTAAAATTATAGATATCGAATTTTTTCAAAGATAGATCGACTATTTATTTGATAATAATAGAAAGTAACGTTTATATTTACATATACTATATTTATTTGAATTTGACTCAAATATGGACCATTCAAATGAACTTATATTAACAATACGGTGTATTCAATTTTGTCATATCAGTATGTTAAGGTCGAATCTTCTAAATCCCAATTGTGTAATGTTAAATTCATGATTATGGACTTTTCTCAACCATAAATTGACCGCATATAAATCAATGGTTGAAATTATAAGGGGCATATTTGCATTTGTAATATTTAATTCAATATTTTAACGTTAGATTTACTTTATCTCAATTGTTTAATGTTAAAATTATGGTTATCGATTTTTGTCAACCATAGATAGACTATTTATTTGATAAGAATAGAAATTGAGGTGTATATTTACATATACTATATTTATTTGAATTTTAGTCAAATAAATACCCTTCAAATGAACTAATATTAACAATACGGTGTATTCAATTTTGTCATATCAGTATGTTAAGGTCGAATCTTCTAATTCCCAATTGTGTAATGTTAAATTCCTGATTATGGACTTTTCTCAACCATAAATTGACATCATATCAATCAATGGTTGAAATTATAAGGTTAATATTTGTATTTTTAATATTTAATTCAATATTTTAACGTTAGATTTACTTTCTCTCAATTGTTTAATGTTAAAATTATGGCTATCGATTTTTGTCAACCATAGATAGACTATTTATTTGATAAGAATAGAAATTGAGGTGTATATTTATATATACTATATTTATTTGAATTTGAGTCAAATATGGACCATTCAAATGAACTAATATTAACAATACGGTGTATTCAATTTTGTCATATCAGTATGTTAAGGTCGAATCTTCTAATTCCCAATTGTGTAATGTTAAATTCATGATTATGGATTTTTCTCAACCATAAATTGACTTCATATCAATAAATGGTTGAAACATATAAGGTGCATATTTGCATTTGTATTATTTAATTCAATTTTTTAACCTTAGGTTTAATTTATCTCAATTATTTAATGTTAAAATTATAGCTATCGAAGTTTTTTCAAAGATAGATAGACTATTTATTTGATAAATATAGAAAGTAACGTTTATATTTACATATACTCTATTTATTTGAATTTGAGTCAAATATGAACCATTCAAATGAACTAATATTAACAATATGGGGTATTCAATTGTGTCATATCCGTATGTTAAGGTCGAATCTTCTAAATGGCAATCGTGTAATGTTAAATTCATGATTATGGTCTTTTCTCAACCATAAATTGACTTCATATCAATCAATGGTTGAAACTTATAAGGGGCATATTTGCATTTGTAATATTTAATTCAATTTTTTAACCTTAGGTTTAATTTAATTCAATTATTTAATGTTAAAATTATAGCTATCAAATTTTTTCAAAGATAGATAGACTATTTATTTGATAATAATAGAAACTAACGTTTATATTTACATATACTATATTTATTTGAATTTGAGTCAAATATGGACCATTCAAATAAACTAATATTAACAATACGGTGTATTCAATTTTGTCATATCAGTATGTTAAGGTCGAATCTTCTAATTCCCAATTGTGTAATGTTAAATTCATGATTATGGATTTTTTTCAACCATAAATTGACTTCATTTCAATCAATGGTTGAAACTTAGAGGGGGCATATTTGCATTTGTAATATTTAATTTAATTTTTTAACGTTAGATTTACTTTATCTCAATTGTTTAATTTTAAAATTATGCCTATCGAATTTTTTCAAAGATAGATCGACTATTTATTTGATAATAATAGAAACTAACGTTTATATTTACATATACTATATTTATTTGAATTTGACTCAAATATGGACCATTCAAATGAACTAATATTAACAATACAATGTATTCAATTTTGTCATATCAGTATGTTAAGGTCGAATCTTCTAAATCCTAATTGTGTAATGTTAAATTCATTATTATGGATTTTTCCTAACCATAAATTGACCTCAAATCCATCAATGGTTGAAATTATAAGGGGCATATTTGCATTTGTAATATTTAATTCAATATTTTAACGTTAGATTTACTTTATCTCAATTGTATAATGTTAAAATTATGGTTATCGATTTTTGTCAACCATAGGTAGACTATTTATTTGATAAGAATAGAAATTGAGGTGTATATTTACATATACTATATTTATTTGAATTTGAGTCAAATATGTACCCTTCAAATGAACTAATATTAACAATACGGTGTATTTGATGAGTGCTCAAAAAGCACTAAAATAACCATGATTTTATGTACCTTAATTGATTAAAAATACATATATTTATATGTTTTATCATATATTTATATAAATTTGTCTTTTTCGGAATCACGGGTATTTTTATTGTTTTTCAGGTATTTTGGCTTAAAAACGCAATGTAAAGACTCAAAGAGGAATATTTGAAGCAATACATCACAAATATATCAATAAATAAGTGAGAAAAGGTCAACAAACATGGAAAAATCGGACGAAATGGGTCGAAAAGGTCAAAAATGTCAAAAGGACGGAAATCGCGCGTCGCAGCCCGGCCGTGCGCGCAGCCCAGCGCCCCAGCGCCCAGCCGCGCGCGCCCCAGCGCGCCCCAGCGCCCCATCCCGCGCGCGCCCGCGCGCGCTGGCATGCCCAGCTGCGCGCAACGCAGCGCGCTGGCACTGTTCACGCGCGCCGAGCTGCGCGCAGCGACAGCCCCAGCGCGCGCGCGCAGCGCCCAGCAGCCGCCCATCCGCGCGCCCAACGCGTTTTCGCCCCATTTTTCACGTGCAGCCGCCCCTGTGACGTCATGCTGACGTCATTGATGACATCAGCAAGTCCAATACGCGTTTTTACATTTTTTAATATTTTTTTAACATTTTTTTACTCATTTTTTCTCTCCATCCTCACCTATAAATACCCCCCTTCCATTCACTTCAAAATACACCTTCAAAACTCACTTCTCTCTTCTTTCTTTCTCTCATTTCTTAGTTTTTAGTTTCTCTTAGTTTCTTTCTTAGTTTCTAAGCTTTTCTTAGTTTTTCTCTTAGTTTTTAGTTCAATTCTCTTAGGTTTAGTGTTCTTCTCTTTTTGAGAGGAACTTGTAATGTTTTTGTAATAATTTAGATTTTTGATTCAATATATGGAAGTGCAAATTCCGCTCGGAGGTTTTCTAGCAACGGGAATAGCGTCGAAGTTCTGTAAGGATTTTATTTTCTTTACAGTTATTTTTATGCTTTATTCTTACATGTTATATTCAACTTGTCTGTGGTTAAATTTAACTATGCTAGCTGTTTAGTAAATATGATGTAATAACGACGTTGTTATGCTTGCGAAATATTAAATAGGTGAAAATTTCTAAAATGAATTGATTTTGTTTTTATTCAAGATTTTATATTAAGAATGTTAGAGAGAAATATATTATTTTTCATTACAAACTTAAACCCGAAAATTAGATTTTAAGGTTTAGTTATCCGGTCTAATTTAGAGTAGTGCTCTTTTATTTGTTGGTACAATCGCCCGGTAGTTAGAGTGAAACTCTATTTCAAAAGTTTTTATAAGAATTATTACGTGAAAATGTATTGACAACATGTTTTCAATAGTGGTTTTAAAACTTGAAAGTTAGTACTCGGATAATTAAATTCTTAAGTTTAATTTGGACACCTTGAATAATGTTTAAATTGTCTAACCCCACCAAAGGTGGCATTTAAATGGTTCATTTTCAATCTCTTAGAAAAAGGAATTAATTTAATTAAGCATATTAGTTATCAACCCCACCCATAGGTGTTAATTGATTTGTTTAGTTAACAAAGAATATCTAACCCCACCAAAGGTGGTATTTATATAAAAAAGAGAGAATCAATAAAATATCAATTTATATCTTTAATAACCTAGTTAATATGAGCAAGCATAATTAATTTAGTTATTATATCCATAAATACTCCGCTAATATAAATGATAAAAATTTGCATGAATATTTATTGAATCCGTATATATGTTTATTTTTAGATAATTATTTATTGAATTTGTATCTATGTTTATTTTTATGTTATTAGACTATATTTAATTAATTTGTATATATGTTTATTTTATGTTATTAGATTAGGAACACAAAAACCAAACTATCGTGACAGGATGTTTAGGATTTAATTTCGTTTTTAAAAGTTTGAATAATAAATTAAAAACCACATACATTCCTTCCTTAGATCGACCTTGGGAGTATACTTATCATTTTCTTCGAAATGATTCGTGCACTTGCGAGAGTTTTATAAATATTAAAACCAAAGTATTTGCGGGAATCGGCGATGCCGGTTTTCGTTCATCAAGTTTTTGGCGCCGTTGCGGGGGATTTGGTCATCAAGTTTTTGGCGCCGTTGCCGGGGAAGGAATAACGGTTTTTAAATTATTTATCAAAATTTTAAAAACATTTTTGTGCTGTAAATAATTGTGATATTTTAATAATAATCAAATTTCAAAATTCATAATAAATAAAAAAAATAAATAAAAAAAATAAATAAAAAAAATAAAAATAAAAAATAAAAAAATAAAAAAAAAATAAAAAAAAATAATTTTTTTTTTAATTGTAAAATAATTTAGAAATTTGAAATTTGAAGTAAAAAATTTTACCGTTCATGAATAGTAAAAAAAAAAAAAAAAAAATTTCAAAATTCAAAAAAATTTTAAGTTAATAAGAAATAATATAGCGTGAATAGTAAAATAAAATTACCGTTCATGAATAGTAAAAAAAAAAAAAAAAAACAATTTAAAAATTCAAAATTCAAAAAATTTTAAGTTAATAAGAAATAATATAGCGTGAATAATAAAATAAAATTACCGTTCATAAAAAAAAAAAAAAAAAAAAAAAAAAAAAACATTACTTGAATTTATACTTAATTAACTAAATAACATGAAAAGTAAAAATCTAAGGGAGTTCTGTCTAGGAGACTAGTTCTTGGAAGCCTTTGTGCCACTAGTCTTTCCTGGGAACGTTGCTCTGGCTAGGAGAATGGTATTTAAGGTGCCGTTTGCACCACCATTCTTTCCTGGGAGCACTCTTGGTTAATACTAATTATGTTACAAAAAATAAAATAAAAAAATAAAAATATAAAAAAAAATAATTTTTTTTTTTTTTTTTTTTTTTTTAGGGTTTAACTAGTTTTGTTTAGTGTTTTGTATAAAATAACATGTAAATTTTATCTAAATTTTTTTATTTTGTTGACAGGAGTTTTAAATTTACGTTTACAATAGTCTATGCGTGGTAGGAGATCCTTAGGAAACCCCCTTACACCATATGTAAATAAATTTCATAAATTTAAACAAGTGTCAACAAAACTGGATTCTACCCATCAACCTGTTTTTGAGCCAAACATAGAACCAAGTCTTAATCCTTTACTAGAACCAAAAGAAATGGAGGAAAACCAACATATTAGGGAAACCACAATGAAAGAGTTTGCAAGACCGGTAATAGGCACGGCAACTGCCGCTATCCAGTTGGGGGAGGCTGCTCGGAATTACGACCTTAAAAATATTCATTTTTCTATGCTTCCTTCCTTTTATGGGTTACCTAATGAAGATTCTCTTTCCTTTATGAGAGATTTCTATGCTACGGTCCAAACATTCCCCCTCGGTATTCTAAACGAGGATCAACTTAGGATGAGATGTTTTCCCTACACTCTAAAGGATAAGGCCAAAGCTTGGTTGATGTCACTTCCCCCAGGTTCTCTGATGACATGGGGTAACATTTACAATAAATTCATGGGAAAATTCTATTCCCATCAAAAAACATCAGAGTTGAGAGGAAAGATTGCTACTTTCTCTCAGATGGATGGAGAACCATTCCATGAAGCTTGGGATAGGTTCAAGATGTTTCTCACTCAGTGTCCCCATCATAGCTTTCCCCTGCAGTTGCAGAACCAATTCTTTTACGATGGACTTACACAACAATGTCAGTTCATTGTCGACAACGCTGCAGGAGGAGCAATAGGAGAAAAAACTGCCTCAGAGACGTATAACCTCTTTGAGATGTTGGGTGCTAATTCCCAACAGAAAAGCTCCCGAGTGAGAAAAGCTGGAGTTCATGAAATCGACTCCAGTAATGAAGTTCAACAACAACTTGTTCAACTGACTAAGCAAGTTGCCCTTCTCGCTACACAAACCAACACCAATAATGATCAATATGGTTTGTATAGCAACATGGGACATGGTACTGAAGCCTGTCCATATCAAGGAGAAACAACTGGACCTGAACAGGTCAATGTGTTGGGAGCATATCAACAGAGACCAAGGTTTGATCCCAACTCAAATACCTATAATCCTGGGTGGAGAAGTCATCCAAATTTCTCTTGGAGGCAAAACAACCCTCCTTTCACTCAAGGCTCAAACGAGGCAGGTCAGCAATTCCACCCACCTATTCCAAGAAGCATTCCCAATAAACCAACCTTGGAGGACAACTTGAATTCTTTTATTCAAGTCTGTAGGGATAACCAATCTAAAACCAATCAACGGTTGGACTCTGTGGAAGCTTCTATCAAAAAGGTGGAAGTTCAAGTTGAACAGTTAGTTGAACATTTGCAAAAAGGCAAAGACTAATTTGATACTTAAATGAATTCAATGAAGAGGAGACATTGAGTTTTTTATTCTGCAATCTCCAAGCAACGTCTTACTAGAAGACGATAAATTTTAGTCCTGTATGGGAGGTCACCCATTATTGTATTTTCCTTTGTTTTAGTTTGCGTGTAATAAAAATTCAGATGAAATAAAATTCGTTTGTTTCAAAAATTCTGTCCATTCGCTTAAATTTAAAAATAAAAAATAAAAAAAAAAT
This sequence comes from Hippophae tibetana, assembly GCA_037013495.1. Taxonomy (NCBI): domain Eukaryota; kingdom Viridiplantae; phylum Streptophyta; class Magnoliopsida; order Rosales; family Elaeagnaceae; genus Hippophae; species Hippophae tibetana. Next base: position 10,344,620 of record CM072805.1, on the reverse strand, counting down.
AAAAAAAAAATAAAAAAAAAAAACAAATTTAGGTTCCTTGCACTTTTTGCTTTTATGTTTTATCAAGTTATAAATATTTCTTAGAGATATCTACTAAGAGCAAATTGTTGATACACAATAGGAGGAGGATCATTTTCAACTACAAACAACCATGGGAGATGCTGAAGATTGGCGGAAAAAGATGAAAGAATATACAATGCCAATCATTGGCAATGTAACTTCCGGTATCCAATTACAAGAGGCTACAAGGAATTATGAATTGAAAAAGATTCATTATTCTTTGTTGCCTTCCTTTTACGGTATCCCTAATGAAGACCCTTTGCATTTCATTCGAGAATTCTATGCTATTGTCCAAACCTTTCCACTACATGCAATTAATGAAGATCAACTTAGGATGAGGTGTTTTCCTTACACTCTCAAAGATAAAGCTTGGTCATGGTTCATTACTCTACAGTCAGGTTCTCTTAAAACTTGGGAGGCAGTCTATGAAATTTTTATGGGTAGGTTCTATTCCCATCAAAAGACTGTTGATCTAAGAACAAAGATAGCAACATTTTCTCAAATGAATGAAGAGCCCTTTCATGAAGCTTGGGAACGATTCAAACTCCTTTTCATTCAATGTCAAAATCATAGCTTTCCCTTACAGCTACAAAACCAATTCTTTTATGATGGATTGACACTACAGAGTCAATACATGGTTGATAATGCTGCTGGAGGTGCTGTAGGAGAAAAGACCGCAGAGGAAACCTATAATCTTTATGAGCTGTTGGGTTCTAATTCCCAACAAAGAGGTGGTAGAAGGAAAGCAAAGGTCAATGAAGTCGGCTCTGATAATGAGATAACCTTGCAACTTGCTGAATTGACTAAACAAGTGAAATTCCTCACTTCCCACCAAATTTCAAATCAAGAGGTATGTGAAGTGTGTTGTTCAATTGGGCATGGTACTCATAATTGTTCAAATACTTGTGATTCTAGTGTCGATGCCATAGAGGAAGTTCAATCTTTTCAAAGATATCATCCAAACACCTATAATCACCCAGCCTACACCCAATATCCAACACTAAGGTCAGATAACAACCACCCTTACCCACCAAGCCAATCTTTTAAGCCAACCTTAGAAGATAGCTTGAATGCTTTTATTCAAGTTAGTCGTGACAACCAATTGATGACTAATCAAAGGTTGAACACCATGGAGGCTTCGGTTAAAAGGATTGAATCTAAAGTTGGGCAACTGGCTGAACAAATGCAAAAGAAAGAACCAGGAAAGTTGCCCAGTCAACCAGAACAAGCAAAGGATGTTAGAACCCTTCGAAGTGGTAAGGTAGTCAATACCAGTTTACCTGAAATCTCTAACAATCTACCTTGTAGTTCAGGTAACAGAGAAGGCGATACTCTAATCTCGCAAAAAGGAGAAACAAGTGTTAAACTTAACAAGCCTTCTGAAAAACTCATTGGGGGGTCATCTGACACCCCCAAAATTCAAAAGACAACAGAACCACACCAGATGCAAGTACCTTTTCCCCACCGGTTGAAAGAATCCAAACAAGATAAGCAATTCACTGATCTTTTTAATATGCTCTCTAAAGTAAATATCAATTTACCATTATTAGAAGTGATCATGAATGTGCCCTCATATGCCAAATTTTTCAAAGAGTTGAACACTAAGAAAAGGAGGTATGAACTGAATGAACGAGTAGTAGTATCAGAAATTTCTAGCGTTGTACTTCAGCACAAACTACCCCCTAAGTTGAAAGACCCTGGAAGTTTTATTATAAACATAACTATGGGGGATAGGAAGGTTGCTAAAGCAATGCTTGATTTAGGTGCTAGTATAAATTTGATGCCCTACTCTATATTCTTACAACTCAATCTAGGGGATTTAAAACCCACAACTATGTCCCTTCAACTTGCAGATAGATCTCTTAAATATCCAGAGGGAATAGTTGAGGATGTTTTGGTACAGGTAGACAAACTGATAATACCTGTTGACTTTGTGGTTCTGGATATGCAAGAAAATCCAGCATTGGACAGAGAGCACACAATACTGCTTGGTAGACCATTTATGGCAACTACTAAAACTATTATTGATGTCCAAGATGGAAATTTGACAATGACAGTCTTAGGAGAGACTGTTCATTTTAAAGTTTTTGATTCTTCACCTTTCCCTTCTATTTCTGCCATCGATGAAATATTCGATGTTGATCCTTTGGATAATCTTGTCCAAAACACCTTTTTCCGAACCAGAATAGAAGACAAGCTTGAAACCGTTCTTACACTTGAAAAGGTTGAAGAAGATTTAGATGAGGAAATAAAGGGGTACCTTGAACAACTAGACAATAATGAAGTGATGACAAAATCTAGTACACTTTTAAATCTACCCAGTTCTTCATCTATTAAAGAGGCCAATCCACCTGAACTTGAACTCAAAGACTTACCTGAGCACTTAAAATATGTGTTTTTGGGAGAAGGGGAAACTTATCCAGTGATAATTTCTTCAACCTTGACCAAACCACAAGAAAAGGAACTCATCAAAGTGCTTAAACAGTTTAAGAAATCTATAGGTTGGAGTATAGGGGATATAAGAGGCATTAGTCCAACAATGTGTATGCACAAGATCAACTTGGAGGACGGTGCTAAACCTGTACGAGAGGCCCAAAGAAGACTAAACCCAAACATGCAAGAGGTAGTTAAGAAGGAAATTCTTAAATTATTAGAAGAAGGGATTATCTACCCTATTGCAGATAGTAAGTGGGTTAGTCCAGTGCATGTGGTACCAAAGAAATCTGGGATAACAGTTGTTAAGAATGACAAAAGTGAATTAGTGCCCACTAGAATAATCACTGGATGGAGAATGTGTATAGATTTTAGGAAACTAAATTTATATACGAAAAAGGATCACTTTCCTCTTCCATTCATTGATCAAATGTTGGAAAGATTAGCTGGGCACGAATTTTACTGTTTTTTGGATGGACTGTCTGGATATTATCAAGTACCCATAGCACCAGAAGATCAGGAAAAGACCACATTTACATGTCCTTTTGGGACATTTGCTTTTCGCAGAATGCCATTTGGGTTATGCAATGCCCCTGCCACGTTCCAGAGATGCATGATATCCATTTTCTCGGACATGGTGGAAAAATTCATTGAGATTTTCATGGACGATTTCTCTGTCTTTGGGAACTCATTTGATGATTGCTTACATAAATTGACTTTGGTTTTAGAAAGATGCATTGAATGCAATCTAACCCTTAGTTGGGAGAAAAGTCATTTTATGGTTCAACAAGGGATAGTTTTAGGACATATAATTTCAAACAAGGGTATTGAAGTTGATAAGGCAAAAGTTGAATTGATATCCAAACTACCTCCCCCTACATCTGTGAAGGGGATAAGAAGCTTCTTGGGACATGCAGGATTCTACAGACGATTTATTAAAGATTTCTCTAAAATAAGTCGTCCATTATGTAACTTGCTATCCAAAGATGCTGATTTTGATTTCAACAATGACTGCCTTACTTCCTTTAATACCTTGAAAGATAAACTCACATCTACCCCTGTTATAATGGCACCAAACTGGTCTTTACCCTTTGAAATAATGTGTGACGCTTCTGATTATGCAATAGGAGCAGTCCTGGGACAAAGAGTGGATAAGCGTTTACATGTCATCTACTATGCTAGCAAAACACTCAATGATGCCCAGATGAATTACACCACCACTGAAAAGGAATTCTTGGCTATAGTATTCTCTTTAGACAAATTTCGGTCTTATTTAGTAGGATCTAAAGTGATTGTGCATTCTGATCATGCCGCTTTAAGATACCTATTAAGTAAACCAAATGCCAAGCCAAGATTAATCAGGTGGGTCTTACTCTTACAAGAATTTGACCTAGAAATCAAGGATAAGAAAGGCAGTGAAAACTTAGTAGCTGACCATTTGTCTAGGTTAATTTCTGACTTTAATTCTCTTAAAGATGAGAGTAATGACGATATAGTTGAAACCTTTCCTGATGAACAGTTATTTTTCATAGGTCCGAACCCATGGTATGCTGATATTGTAAACTATCTTGCCACTGGTGTTTTGCGACCTAACACTTCATATCAGGAGAAGAAAAGGTTTTTTAAAACTATTAAGGACTATTTCTGGGATGACCCTTATTTATACAAGATTGGTCAAGATCAAGTCATCCGGAGATGTGTACCTGAAGAAGAACATAAGAGCATTCTGACTTTTTGTCATGAACTTCATTGTGGGGGTCATTTTGGAGGAGAAAAGACAGCCCGTAAGATATTACAGTCTGGATTCTTTTGGCCCACTCTTTTTAAAGATGCTCATATGTTTTGTGCACAATGTGATAGATGTCAAAGAATAGGAAACATAAGCAAAAGAGATGAAATGCCTTTGACATCTAATTTAGTTGTTGAACTCTTTGACGTATGGGGGATTGACTTTATGGGTCCTTTTCCCCCATCTAATGGTTTTCAATACATTTTGGTTGCTGTGGATTATGTGTCCAAGTGGGTAGAAGCTATCCCCACCAAAACCAATGATGCTAATGTTGTTGTGAAATTCTTGAAAGATTTCATATTCAGTAGGTTCGGAACGCCTAGAGCTATAATAAGTGATGGAGGTAGCCATTTTTGTAACAAACTCTTTGATGGAGTACTAAACAAGTACAACATCACACATAAGGTAGCTACTCCATATCATCCTCAAACTTCCAGATTAGTGGAAGTAAGTAATAGGCAAATCAAGGGAATACTGGAACGCACTGTGCGTCCTTCAAGGAAGGATTGGGCATTTAAGTTAAATGATGCCTTATGGGCATACCGCACCGCTTACAAAACACCTATTGGGATGAGCCCTTACCGGTTAATCTTTGGGAAAGCGTGCCACCTTCCAGTTGAACTTGAACACAAGGCTTATTGGGCAATTAAAGAGCTAAACATGGATTTAGATAAAGCAGGTGAAAAACGAGTACTCCAGCTTCATGAGTTGGAAGAAATTAGGAATGAAGCCTATGAGAATGCCAAATTATACAAGGAGCGTACTAAGCGCTATCATGACAAGAGGCTAGTTCCTAAGACTCTTCACCCTGGAATGAAAGTTCTTTTATTTAACTCTCGTTTGAGATTGTTTCCAGGAAAGCTAAGATCAAGATGGGATGGACCATTCAAAATAGTTCAGGTATCTGAACATGGAGTAGTAGAACTATTGGACTCCAAGACACAAAAAACGTTCAACGTTAATGGCCATCGTGTCAAGCCTTATGTGGAAGAACCAAACAACATTGCTGAAATGGATTGCATTTGGCTGAGTAACCCTTAGCACCAAAAAGATACGTCTTGCTAAGACGTTAAACTAAGCGCTGGATGGGAGGCAACCCATCATGTTAGGTAATTTTTTTTGTTATTTGTTTTATTTACTTAATTTTATTGTTTATTTTAGTTTACTTGTATGTGAATAATTTTTAAAATTGTTAAAACTAAAATATTTGTTGAGATGTTAGAAGTTCACAGCGATCTGTCTGTATACACTTTAATGATGAATATGATGGATGCACCTGCATTTCTTCATTACTACTTACACATTCTCAAGAAATAGGTAATCTTTCTCCTCTTTTCTCTTTATCTTTAATTTGCAGTTGTTACATTGAGGACAATGTAAGTTCTAGGTTGGGGGTGGTGAAAAGTTACCATGCTATATATAAAAAAAAATAAAAAAAAAAAATTATCACAAAAATGTATCATATCTTTAAATCAAATTTAAGTAAATAGTTAAAGTCTTTGGTACTGTTAGATTAATTTTTGAAAACATATCATGAAATATTTTGTAATTATTTTTGATAATTAGTTAGTTTTTGTCATAACTAGTATTTCTTGATAAAATGTGGAAATTATATTAAACCCAAAATCGGTGTTTATGAATTTTTTTTTTTAGTGGAGACTACCCTTGTGAGATATAATTTGAGCCTAATTTCTTTTATTCAGAGTGAAATATATATTTTTTCTACTCCAAACACATTTCTTATTTATTCAAAAAGTTTAGATGATCTCTATAGGTATTAGCATTGAATGTATGAATTTTTTCTCATCTTAATAGAGTATCATATATTTTTGATTATTATTTTTGCTTAGATTAAATGATTTGAGTAGAAATTGATAGTATATGCTTATATCTCATTTATGCATGACTGTTACAAAAACAAAAAGACATATCTGGGGTTACCTAAACCAAGATCAAACAGAAAAGCCAAAAAAAAAAAATTAACCACTCACCAAAATCCAAAAAATGTACAATCTGTACATGGGTTGACTCTCTAAAAAAAAAAAAAAACATATAAAAAAAAAAAAAAAAAATAGAGAGATAAAAAAATAGTATCATCTACATACTATGACCCACATTGCCTACAAAGTTGTGAGTAAAGGCTAATTACAAAAGAAAGATATAGGAAGTAATTCCCTAAAAAGTCATTGCAATTTCTTCATTTGTTAAAGCATATATCTTGAAATTCTTTCTTAATGAGTTTGATTTATGCATGAAAATAATTTTTGTATATGATATCTTTATAATTTATACATTCGATTCCTTTCATGAGATCAATGTTAAAATAACACTTTGAGCCTTTATTCTTTATACATATGCGAACATATTAGTTCATTTCTATACATCAACTCTTTCGCATATAAATTAGTATGAGTGTTTGAACCCATAGGATTCAGTGCTTTGAGAGTATTGACTTGTGAGGAATAGAGTCGAAGCGAATACTGATTCATGACACTGAAATTGGGTAAAATTAAATTGATACATTTTTGAAATGAAATATGAAAATGATTTTCGACTAATTATTGTAATAAAATCATGATTGTTTAAAGAGATTAAAATAACTTATGCTTGAGATTTTAATTATGATCTTAAAGGAGATTAAAAAGTATGAGATATTTTTGTGATATGTTGTGTTCTTTTACTCTTAAATTAATTTTTGATTGTGTTGTAATTTTAATTTTTGATTTGATTGTTTTTATCTTTACATTTAGTTCAATGTTTGTGGGTATCATTACTGAAAACCCTCACGAGACTCAAACTCGTCCACTAGGGCAACCTAGGGGTTTAACGGCTTGTTGCATAGGCTAAATGCAACCGTTTCAATCCACGAAAGTGATTTAGGATAGTTTAATTTTTAGCTTTTATCGCTTCTCTTGCTAAGAGACTAGCAAGAAGCTGGTTGGGGGTTGTGATGAGTGCTCAAAAAGCACTAAAATAACCATGATTTTATGTACCTTAATTGATTAAAAATACATATATTTATATGTTTTATCATATATTTATATAAATTTGTCTTTTTCGGAATCACGGGTATTTTTATTGTTTTTCAGGTATTTTGGCTTAAAAACGCAATGTAAAGACTCAAAGAGGAATATTTGAAGCAATACATCACAAATATATCAATAAATAAGTGAGAAAAGGTCAACAAACATGGAAAAATCGGACGAAATGGGTCGAAAAGGTCAAAAATGTCAAAAGGACGGAAATCGCGCGTCGCAGCCCAGCGCCCCAGCGCCCAGCCGCGCGCGCCCCAGCGCGCCCCAGCGCCCCATCCCGCGCGCGCCCGCGCGCGCTGGCATGCCCAGCTGCGCGCAACGCAGCGCGCTGGCACTGTTCACGCGCGCCGAGCTGCGCGCAGCGACAGCCCCAGCGCGCGCGCGCAGCGCCCAGCAGCCGCCCATCCGCGCGCCCAACGCGTTTTCGCCCCATTTTTCACGTGCAGCCGCCCCTGTGACGTCATGCTGACGTCATTGATGACATCAGCAAGTCCAATACGCGTTTTTACATTTTTTAATATTTTTTTAACATTTTTTTACTCATTTTTTCTCTCCATCCTCACCTATAAATACCCCCCTTCCATTCACTTCAAAATACACCTTCAAAACTCACTTCTCTCTTCTTTCTTTCTCTCATTTCTTAGTTTTTAGTTTCTCTTAGTTTCTTTCTTAGTTTCTAAGCTTTTCTTAGTTTTTCTCTTAGTTTTTAGTTCAATTCTCTTAGGTTTAGTGTTCTTCTCTTTTTGAGAGGAACTTGTAATGTTTTTGTAATAATTTAGATTTTTGATTCAATATATGGAAGTGCAAATTCCGCTCGGAGGTTTTCTAGCAACGGGAATAGCGTCGAAGTTCTGTAAGGATTTTATTTTCTTTACAGTTATTTTTATGCTTTATTCTTACATGTTATATTCAACTTGTCTGTGGTTAAATTTAACTATGCTAGCTGTTTAGTAAATATGATGTAATAACGACGTTGTTATGCTTGCGAAATATTAAATAGGTGAAAATTTCTAAAATGAATTGATTTTGTTTTTATTCAAGATTTTATATTAAGAATGTTAGAGAGAAATATATTATTTTTCATTACAAACTTAAACCCGAAAATTAGATTTTAAGGTTTAGTTATCCGGTCTAATTTAGAGTAGTGCTCTTTTATTTGTTGGTACAATCGCCCGGTAGTTAGAGTGAAACTCTATTTCAAAAGTTTTTATAAGAATTATTACGTGAAAATGTATTGACAACATGTTTTCAATAGTGGTTTTAAAACTTGAAAGTTAGTACTCGGATAATTAAATTCTTAAGTTTAATTTGGACACCTTGAATAATGTTTAAATTGTCTAACCCCACCAAAGGTGGCATTTAAATGGTTCATTTTCAATCTCTTAGAAAAAGGAATTAATTTAATTAAGCATATTAGTTATCAACCCCACCCATAGGTGTTAATTGATTTGTTTAGTTAACAAAGAATATCTAACCCCACCAAAGGTGGTATTTATATAAAAAAGAGAGAATCAATAAAATATCAATTTATATCTTTAATAACCTAGTTAATATGAGCAAGCATAATTAATTTAGTTATTATATCCATAAATACTCCGCTAATATAAATGATAAAAATTTGCATGAATATTTATTGAATCCGTATATATGTTTATTTTTAGATAATTATTTATTGAATTTGTATCTATGTTTATTTTTATCTTATTAGACTATATTTAATTAATTTGTATATATGTTTATTTTATGTTATTAGATTAGGAACACAAAAACCAAACTATCGTGACAGGATGTTTAGGATTTAATTTCGTTTTTAAAAGTTTGAATAATAAATTAAAAACCACATACATTCCTTCCTTAGATCGACCTTGGGAGTATACTTATCATTTTCTTCGAAATGATTCGTGCACTTGCGAGAGTTTTATAAATATTAAAACCAAAGTATTTGCGGGAATCGGCGATGCCGGTTTTCGTTCATCAAGTTTTTGGCGCCGTTGCCGGGGATTTGGTCATCAAGTTTTTGGCGCCGTTGCCGGGGAAGGAATAACGGTTTTTAAATTATTTATCAAAATTTTAAAAACATTTTTGTGCTGTAAATAATTGTGATATTTTAATAATAATCAAATTTCAAAATTCATAATAAATAAAAAAAATAAATAAAATAAATAAATAAAAAAAATAAAAATAAAAAATAAAAAAATAAAAAAAAATAAAAAAAAATAAAAAAAAATAATTTTTTTTTTTAATTGTAAAATAATTTAGAAATTTGAAATTTGAATTGAAATGAACTAATATTAACAATACGGTGTATTCAATTTTGTCATATCAGTATGTTAAGGTCGAATCTTCTAATTCCCAATTGTGTAATGTAAAATTCATGATTATGTACTTTTCTCAACCATAAATTGACTTCATATCAATCAATGCTTGAAATTATAAGGGGCATATTTGCATTTGTAATATTTAATTCAATATTTAAACGTTAGATTTACTTTATCTCAATTGTTTAATGATAAAATTATGGCTATCGATTTTTGTCAACGATAGATAGACTATTTATTTGATAAGAATAGAAATTGAGGTGTAAATTCACATATACTATATTTATTTGAATTTGAATCAAATATGTACCCTTCAAATGAACTAATATTAACAATACGGTGTATTCAATTTTGTCATATCAGTATGTTAAGGTCGAATCTTCTAATTCCCAATTGTGTAATGTTAAATTCATGATTATGTACTTTTCTTAACCATAAATTGACTTCATATCAATCAATGGTTGAAATTATAAGGGTAATATTTGTATTTTTAATATTTAACTCAATATTTTAACGTTAGATTTACTTTCTCTCAATTGTTTAATGTTAAAATTATGGCTATCAATTTTTGTCAACCATAGATAGACTATTTATTTGATAAGAATAGAAATTGAGGTGTATATTTACATATACTATATTTATTTGAATTTGAATCAAATATGGACCATTCAAATGAAATAATATTAACAATACGGTGTATTCCATTTTGTCATATTATTATGTTAAGGTCGGATCTTCTAAATCCCAATTGTGTAATGTTAAATTCATGATTATGGACTTTTCTCAACCATACATTGACTTCATAATAATCAATGGTTGAAACTTATAAGGTGCATATTTGCATTTGTAATATTTAATTCAATTTTCTAACGTTAGATTTACTTTATCTAAATTGTTTAATGTTAAAATTATGGCTATCGATTTTTCTCAACCATAGATCGACTATTTATTTGATAATAATAGAAACTAACGTTTATACGTACATATACTATATTTATTTGAATTAGGGTCAAATATGGACAATTCAAATGAACTAATATTAACAATACGGTGTATTCAATTTTGTCATATCAGTATGTTCATGTCGAATCTTCTAAACCGCAATCGTGTAATGTTAAATTAATGATTAGGGACTTTTCTCAACCATAAATTGACTTCATATCATTCAATGGTTGAAACTTATAAGGGGCATATTTGCATTTGTAATATTTAATTCAATTTTTTAACCTTAGGTTTAATTTAACTCAATTATTTAATGTTAAAATTATAGCTATCGAATTTTTCAAAGATAGATCGACTATTTATTTTATAATAATAAAAACAAACGTTTATATTTACATATACTATATTTATTTGAATTTGAGTCAAATATGGACCATTCAAATGAACTGATATTAACAATACGGTGTATTCAATTTTGTCATATTAGTATGTTAAGGTCGAATCTTCTAATTCCCAATTGTGTAATGTTAAATTCATGATTATGCACTTTTCTCAACCATAAATTGACTTCATATCAATCAATGGTTGAAATTATAAGGGTAATATTTGTATTTGTAATATTTAATTCAATATTTTAACCATAGGTTTAATTTATCTCAATTATTTAATGTTAAAATTATAGCTATCGAATTGTTACAAAGATAGATCGACTATTTATTTGATAATAATAGAAACTAACGTATATATTTACATATACTATATTTATTTGAATTTGCGTCAAATATGGACCATTAAAATGAACTAATATTAACAATACGGTGTATTCAATTTTATCATATTAATATATTAAGGTCGATCTTGCAAATCCCAATTGTGTAATGTTAAATTCCTGATTATGAAATTTTCTCAACCATAAATTGAGTTCATATCAATTAATGGTTGAAACATATAAGGTGCATATTTGCATTTGTATTATTTAATTCAATTTTTTAACCTTAGGTTTTATTTAACTCAATTATTTAATGTTAAAATTATAGATATCGAATTTTTTCAAAGATAGATCGACTATTTATTTGATAATAATAGAAACTAACGTTTATATTTACATATACTATATTTATTTGAATTTGACTCAAATATGGACCATTCAAATGAACTAATATTAACAATACAATGTATTCAATTTTGTCATATCAGTATGTTAAGGTCGAATCTTCTAAATCCTAATTGTGTAATGTTAAATTCATTATTATGGATTTTTCCAAACCATAAATTGACCTCAAATCCATCAATGGTTGAAATTATAAGGGGCATATTTGCATTTGTAATATTTAATTCAATATTTTAACGTTAGATTTACTTTATCTCAATTGTTTAATGTTAAAATTATGGTTATCGATTTTTGTCAACCATAGATAGACTATTTATTTGATAAGAATAGAAATTGAGGTGTATATTTACATATACTATATTTATTTGAATTTGAGTCAAATAAATACCCTTCAAATGAACTAATATTAACAATACGGTGTATTCAATTTTGTCATATCAGTATGTTAAGGTCGAATCTTCTAATTCCCAATTGTGTAATGTTAAATTCCTGATTATGGACTTTTCTCAACCATAAATTGACATCATATCAATCAATGGTTGAAATTATAAGGTTAATATTTGTATTTTTAATATTTAATTCAATATTTTAACGTTAGATTTACTTTCTCTCAATTGTTTAATGTTAAAATTATGGCTATCGATTTTTGTCAACCATAGATAGACTATTTATTTGATAAGAATAGAAATTGAGGTGTATATTTATATATACTATATTTATTTGAATTTGAGTCAAATATGGACCATTCAAATGAACTAATATTAACAATACGGTGTATTCAATTTTGTCATATCAGTATGTTAAGGTCGAATCTTCTAATTCCCAATTGTGTAATGTTAAATTCATGATTATGGATTTTTCTCAACCATAAATTGACTTCATATCAATAAATGGTTGAAACATATAAGGTGCATATTTGCATTTGTATTATTTAATTCAATTTTTTAACCTTAGGTTTAATTTATCTCAATTATTTAATGTTAAAATTATAGCTATCGAAGTTTTTTCAAAGATAGATAGACTATTTATTTGATAAATATAGAAAGTAACGTTTATATTTACATATACTCTATTTATTTGAATTTGAGTCAAATATGAACCATTCAAATGAACTAATATTAACAATATGGGGTATTCAATTGTGTCATATCCGTATGTTAAGGTCGAATCTTCTAAATGGCAATCGTGTAATGTTAAATTCATGATTATGGTCTTTTCTCAACCATAAATTGACTTCATATCAATCAATGGTTGAAACTTATAAGGGGCATATTTGCATTTGTAATATTTAATTCAATTTTTTAACCTTAGGTTTAATTTAATTCAATTATTTAATGTTAAAATTATAGCTATCAAATTTTTTCAAAGATAGATAGACTATTTATTTGATAATAATAGAAACTAACGTTTATATTTACATATACTATATTTATTTGAATTTGAGTCAAATATGGACCATTCAAATAAACTAATATTAACAATACGGTGTATTCAATTTTGTCATATCAGTATGTTAAGGTCGAATCTTCTAATTCCCAATTGTGTAATGTTAAATTCATGATTATGGATTTTTTTCAACCATAAATTGACTTCATTTCAATCAATGGTTGAAACTTAGAGGGGGCATATTTGCATTTGTAATATTTAATTTAATTTTTTAACGTTAGATTTACTTTATCTCAATTGTTTAATTTTAAAATTATGCCTATCGAATTTTTTCAAAGATAGATCGACTATTTATTTGATAATAATAGAAACTAACGTTTATATTTACATATACTATATTTATTTGAATTTGACTCAAATATGGACCATTCAAATGAACTAATATTAACAATACAATGTATTCAATTTTGTCATATCAGTATGTTAAGGTCGAATCTTCTAAATCCTAATTGTGTAATGTTAAATTCATTATTATGGATTTTTCCAAACCATAAATTGACCTCAAATCCATCAATGGTTGAAATTATAAGGGGCATATTTGCATTTGTAATATTTAATTCAATATTTTAACGTTAGATTTACTTTATCTCAATTGTATAATGTTAAAATTATGGTTATCGATTTTTGTCAACCATAGGTAGACTATTTATTTGATAAGAATAGAAATTGAGGTGTATATTTACATATACTATATTTATTTGAATTTGAGTCAAATATGTACCCTTCAAATGAACTAATATTAACAATACGGTGTATTCAATTTTTTCATATCAGTATGTTAAGGTCGAATCTTCTAATTCCCAATTGTGTAATGTTAAATTCATGATTATAGACTTTTCTCAACAATAAATTGACTTCATATCAATCAATGGTTGAAATTATAAGGTTAATATTTGTATTTTTAATATTTAATTCAATATTTTAACGTTAGATTTACTTTCTCTCAATTGTTTAATGTTAAAATTATGGCTATCAATTTTTGTCAACCATAGATAGACTATTTATTTGATAAGAATAGAAATTGAGGTGTATATTTACATATACTATATTTATTTGAATTTGAGTCAAATATGGACCATTCAAATGAACTAATATTAATAATACGGTGTATTCAATTTTGTCATATCAGTATCTTAAGGTCGAATCTTCTAATTCCCAATTGTGTAATGTTAAATTCATGGTTATGGACTTTTCTCAACCATAAATTGACTTCATATCAATCAATGGTTGAAACTTATAAGGTGCATATTTTCATTTGTAATATTTAATTCAATTTTTTAACCTTAGGTTTAATTTAACTCAATTATTTAATGTTAAAATTATAGCTATCGAATTTTTTCAAAGATAGATCGACTATTTATTTTGATAATAATAGAAACTAACGTTTATATTTACATATACTATATTTATTTGAATTTGAGTCAAATATAGACCATTGAAATGAACTAATATTAACAATACGGTGTATTCAATTTTGTCATATCAGTATGTTAAGGTCGAATCTTCTAATTCCCAATTGTGTAATGTTAAATTCATGATTATGTACTTTTCTCCACCATAAATTGACTTCATATCAATCAATGCTTGAAATTATAAGGGGCATATTTGCATTTGTAATATTTAATTCAATATTTAAACGTTAGATTTACTTTATCTCAATTGTTTAATGTTAAAATTATGGCTATCGATTTTTGTCAACGATAGATAGACTATTTATTTGATAAGAATAGAAATTGAGGTGTAAATTCACATATACTATATTTATTTGAATTTGAATCAAATATGTACCCTTCAAATGAACTAATATTAACAATACGGTGTATTCAATTTTGTCATATCAGTATGTTAAGGTCGAATCTTCTAATTCCCAATTGTGTAATGTTAAATTCATGATTATGTACTTTTCTTAACCATAAATTGACTTCATATCAATCAATGGTTGAAATTATAAGGGTAATATTTGTATTTTTAATATTTAACTCAATATTTTAACGTTAGATTTACTTTCTCTCAATTGTTTAATGTTAAAATTATGGCTATCAATTTTTGTCAACCATAGATAGACTATTTATTTGATAAGAATAGAAATTGAGGTGTATATTTACATATACTATATTTATTTGAATTTGAATCAAATATGGACCATTCAAATGAAATAATATTAACAATACGGTGTATTCCATTTTGTCATATTATTATGTTAAGGTCGGATCTTCTAAATCCCAATTGTGTAATGTTAAATTCATGATTATGGACTTTTCTCAACCATACATTGACTTCATAATAATCAATGGTTGAAACTTATAAGGTGCATATTTGCATTTGTAATATTTAATTCAATTTTCTAACGTTAGATTTACTTTATCTAAATTGTTTAATGTTAAAATTATGGCTATCGATTTTTCTCAACCATAGATCGACTATTTATTTGATAATAATAGAAACTAACGTTTATACGTACATATACTATATTTATTTGAATTAGGGTCAAATATGGACAATTCAAATGAACTAATATTAACAATACGGTGTATTCAATTTTGTCATATCAGTATGTTCATGTCGAATCTTCTAAACCGCAATCGTGTAATGTTAAATTAATGATTAGGGACTTTTCTCAACCATAAATTGACTTCATATCATTCAATGGTTGAAACTTATAAGGGGCATATTTGCATTTGTAATATTTAATTCAATTGTTTAACCTTAGGTTTAATTTAACTCAATTATTTAATGTTAAAATTATGGCTATCGAATTGTTTCAAAGATAGATCGACTATTTATTTGATAATAATAGAAACTAACGTTTATATTTACATATACTATATTTATTTGAATTTGGGTCAAATAAGGACCATTCAAATGAACTATTATTAACAATACGGTGTATTCAATTTTGTCATATTAGTATGTTAAGGTCGAATCTTCTAAATCTCAATTGTGTAATGTTAAATTCATGATTATGGACTTTTCTCAACCATAAATTGACTTCATATCAATAAATGGTTGAAACATATAAGGTGCATATTTGCATTTTTATTATTTAATTCAATTTTTTAACCTTAGGTTTAATTTAACTCAATTATTTAATGTTAAAATTATAGCTATCGAACTTATTCAAAGATAGATCGACTATTTATTTGATAATAATAGAAACTAACGTTTATATTTATATATACTATATTTATTTGAATTTAAGTCAAATATGAACCATTCAAAAGAACTAATATTACCAATACGGTGTTTTCAATTTTGTCATATCAGTATGTTAAGGTCGAATCTTCTAAATCGCAATTGTGTAATGTTAAATTCATGATTATGGACTTTTCTCAACCATAAATTGACTTCATACAAATCAATGGTTGAAACTTATAAGGGGCATATTTGCATTTGTAATATTTAATTCAATTTTTTAACCTTAGGTTTAATTTAACTCAATTATTTAATGATAAATTATAGGTATCGAATTTTTTCAAAGATAGATAGACTATTTATTTGATAATAATAGAAAGTAACGTTTATATTTACATATACTATATTTATTTGAATTTGAGTCAAATATGGACCATTCAAATGAACTAATATTAACAATATGGTGTATTCAATTTTGTCATATCAGTATGTTAAGGTCGAATCTTCTAAATCGCAATCGTGTAATGTTAAATTCATGATTATGGACTTTTCTCAACCATAAATTGACTTCATATCAATCAATGGTTGAAACTTATAAGGGGAATATTTTCATTTGTAATATTTAATTAAATTTTTTAACCTTAGTTTAATTTAACTCAATTATTTAATGTTAAAATTATAGCTATCGAATTTTTTCAAAGATAGATCGACTATTTATTTTATAATAATAGAAACAAACGTTTATATTTACATATACTATATTTATTTGAATTTGAGTCAAATATGAACCATTCAAATGAACTAATATTAACAATACGGTGTATTCAATTTTGTCATATTAGTATGTTAAGGTCGAATCTTCTAATTCCCAATTGTGTAATGTTAAATTCATGATTATGCACTTTTCTCAACCATAAATTGACTTCATATCAATCAATGGTTGAAATTATAAGGGTAATATTTGTATTTGTAATATTTAATTCAATATTTTTACCTTAGGTTTAATTTATCTCAATTATTTAATGTTAAAATTATAGCTATCGAATTGTTACGAAGATAGATCGACTATTTATTTTATAATAATAGAAACTAACGTATATATTTACATATACTATAATTATTTGAATTTGAGTCAAATATGGACCATTCAAATGAACTAATATTAACAATACGGTGTATTCAATTTTATCATAATAATATATTAAGGTCGATCTTGTAAATCCCAATTGTGTAATATTAAATTCATGATTATGAAATTTTCTCAACCATAAATTGAGTTCATATCAATTAATGGTTGAAACATATAAGGTGCATATTTGCATTTGTATTATTTAATTCAATTTTTTAACCTTAGGTTTAATTTAACTCAATTATTTAATGTTAAAATTATAGCTATCGAATTGTTTCAAAGATAGATCGACTATTTATTTGATAATAATAGAAAGTAACGTTTATATTTACATATACTATATTTATTTGAATTTGACTCAAATATGGACCATTCAAATGAACTTATATTAACAATACGGTGTATTCAATTTTGTCATATCAGTATGTTAAGGTCGAATCTTCTAAATCGCAATCGTGTAATGTTAAATTCATGATTATGGACTTTTCTCAACCATAAACTGACTTCATATCAATCAATGGTTGAAACTTATAAGGGGAATATTTTCATTTGTCATATTTAATTAAATTTTTTAACCTTAGTTTAATTTAACTCAATTATTGAATGTTAAAATTATAGCTATCGAATTTTTTCAAAGATAGATCGACTATTTATTTTATAATAATAGAAACAAACGTTTATATTTACATATACTATATTTATTTGAATTTGAGTCAAATATGGACCATTCAAATGAACTAATATTAACAATACGGTGTATTCAATTTTGTCATATTAGTATGTTAAGGTCGAATCTTCTAATTCCCAATTGTGTAATGTTAAATTCATGATTATGCACTTTTCTCAACCATAAATTGACTTCATATCAATCAATGGTTGAAATTAAAAGGGTAATATTTGTATTTGTAATATTTAATTCAATATTTTAACCTTAGGTTTAATTTATCTCAATTATTTAATGTTAAAATTATAGCTATCAAATTGTTACAAAGATAGATCGACTATTTATTTGATAATAATAGAAACTAACGTATATATTTACATATACTATATTTATTTGAATTTGAGTCAAATATGGACCATTAAAATGAACTAATATTAACAATACGGTGTATTCAATTTTGTCATATCAGTATGTTAAGGTCGAATCTTCTAATTCCCAATTGTGTAATGTTAAATTCATGATTATGTACTTTTCTCAACCATAAATTGACTTCATATCAATCAATGCTTGAAATTATAAGGGGCATATTTGCATTTGTAATATTTAATTCAATTTTTTAACGTTAGATTTACTTTATCTCAATTGTTTAATTTTAAAATTACGCCTATCGAATTTTGTCAAAGATAGATCGACTATTCATTTGATAATAATAGAAACTAACGTTTATATTTACATATACTATATATTTATTTGAATTTGACTCAAATATGGACCATTCAAATGAACTAATATTAACAATACGGTGTATTCAATTTTGTCATATCAGTATGTTAAGGTCGAATCTTCTAAATCCCAATTGTGTAATGTTAAATTCATGATTATGGATTTTTCTCAACCATAAATTGACCTCAAATCAATCAATGGTTGAAATTATAAGGGGCATATTTGCATTTGTAATATTTAATTCAATATTTTAACGTTAGATTTACTTTATCTCAATTGTTTAATGTTAAAATTATGGTTATCGATTTTTGTCAACCATAGGTAGACTATTTATTTGATAAGAATAGAAATTGAGGTGTATATTTACATATACTATATTTATTTGAATTTGTGTCAAATATGTACCCTTCAAATGAACTAATATTAACAATACGGTGTATTCAGTTTTGTCATATCAGTATGTTAAGGTCGAATCTTCTAATTCCCAATTGTGTAATGTTAAATTCATGATTATGGACTTTTCTCAACCATAAATTGACTTCATATCAATCAATGGTTGAAATTATAAGGGTAATATTTGTATTTGTAATATGTAATTCAATATTTTAAGGTTAGATTTAATTTCTCTCAATTGTTTAATATTAAAATTATGGCTATCGATTTTTGTCAACCATAGATAGACTATTTATTTGATAAGAATAGAAATTGAGGTGTATATTTACATATACTATATTTATTTGAATTTGAGTCAAATATGGACCATTCAAATGAACTAATATTAATAATACGGTGTATTCAATTATGTCATATCAGTATGTTAAGGTCGAATCTTCTAATTCCCAATTGTGTAATGTTAAATTCATGATTATGGACTTTTCTCAACCATAAATTGACTTCATTTCAATCAATGGTTGAAACTTATAGGGGGCATATTTGCATTTGTAATATTTAATTCAATTTTTTAACGTTAGATTTACTTTATCTCAATTGTTTAATTTTAAAATTATGCCTATCGAATTTTTTCAAAGATAGATCGACTATTTATTTGATAATAATAGAAACTAACGTTTATATTTACATATACTATATTTATTTGAATTTGACTCAAATATGGACCATTCAAATGAACTAATATTAACAATACGATGTATTCAATTTTGTCATATCAGTATGTTAAGGTCGAATCTTCTAAATCCTAATTGTGTAATGTTAAATTCATTATTATGGATTTTTCCTAACCATAAATTGACCTCAAATCCATCAATGGTTGAAATTATAAGGGGCATATTTGCATTTGTAATATTTAATTCAATATTTTAACGTTAGATTTACTTTATCTCAATTGTTTAATGTTAAAATTATGGTTATCGATTTTTGTCAACCATAGGTAGACTATTTATTTGATAAGAATAGAAATTGAGGTGTATATTTACATATACTATATTTATTTGAATTTGAGTCAAATATGTACCCTTTAAATGAACTAATATTAACAATACGGTGTATTCAATTTTTTCATATCAGTATGTTAAGGTCGAATCTTCTAATTCCCAATTGTGTAATGTTAAATTCATGATTATAGACTTTTCTCAACCATAAATTGACTTCATATCAATCAATGGTTGAAATTATAAGGTTAATATTTGTATTTTTAATATTTAATTCAATATTTTAACGTTAGATTTACTTTCTCTCAATTGTTTAATGTTAAAATTATGGCTATCGATTTTTGTCAACCATAGATAGACTATTTATTTGATAAGAATAGAAATTGAGGTGTATATTTACATATACTATATTTATTTGAATTTGAGTCAAATATGGACCATTCAAATGAACTAATATTAATAATACGGTGTATTGAATTTTGTCATATGAGTATCTTAAGGTCGAATCTTCTAATTCCCAATTGTGTAATGTTAAATTCATGGTTATGGACTTTTCTCAACCATAAATTGACTTCATATCATTCAATGGTTGAAACTTATAAGGGGCATATTTGCATTTGTAATATTTAATTCAATTGTTTAACCTTAGGTTTAATTTAACTCAATTATTTAATGTTAAAATTATGGCTATCGAATTGTTTCAAAGATAGATCGACTATTTATTTGATAATAATAGAAACTAACGTTTATATTTACATATACTATATTTATTTGAATTTGGGTCAAATAAGGACCATTCAAATGAACTATTATTAACAATACGGTGTATTCAATTTTGTCATATTAGTATGTTAAGGTCGAATCTTCTAAATCTCAATTGTGTAATGTTAAATTCATGATTATGGACTTTTCTCAACCATAAATTGACTTCATATCAATAAATGGTTGAAACATATAAGGTGCATATTTGCATTTTTATTATTTAATTCAATTTTTTAACCTTAGGTTTAATTTAACTCAATTATTTAATGTTAAAATTATAGCTATCGAACTTATTCAAAGATAGATCGACTATTTATTTGATAATAATAGAAACTAACGTTTATATTTATATATACTATATTTATTTGAATTTAAGTCAAATATGAACCATTCAAAAGAACTAATATTACCAATACGGTGTTTTCAATTTTGTCATATCAGTATGTTAAGGTCGAATCTTCTAAATCGCAATTGTGTAATGTTAAATTCATGATTATGGACTTTTCTCAACCATAAATTGACTTCATACAAATCAATGGTTGAAACTTATAAGGGGCATATTTGCATTTGTAATATTTAATTCAATTTTTTAACCTTAGGTTTAATTTAACTCAATTATTTAATGATAAATTATAGGTATCGAATTTTTTCAAAGATAGATAGACTATTTATTTGATAATAATAGAAAGTAACGTTTATATTTACATATACTATATTTATTTGAATTTGAGTCAAATATGGACCATTCAAATGAACTAATATTAACAATATGGTGT
Source organism: Hippophae tibetana (assembly GCA_037013495.1). Taxonomy (NCBI): domain Eukaryota; kingdom Viridiplantae; phylum Streptophyta; class Magnoliopsida; order Rosales; family Elaeagnaceae; genus Hippophae; species Hippophae tibetana. The sequence continues at coordinate 10,322,912 of CM072805.1, read as the reverse complement.
ATTCAATTTTGTCATATCAGTATGTTAAGGTCGAATCTTCTAAATCGCAATCGTGTAATGTTAAATTCATGATTATGGACTTTTCTCAACCATAAATTGACTTCATATCAATCAATGGTTGAAACTTATAAGGGGAATATTTTCATTTGTAATATTTAATTAAATTTTTTAACCTTAGTTTAATTTAACTCAATTATTTAATGTTAAAATTATAGCTATCGAATTTTTTCAAAGATAGATCGACTATTTATTTTATAATAATAGAAACAAACGTTTATATTTACATATACTATATTTATTTGAATTTGAGTCAAATATGAACCATTCAAATGAACTAATATTAACAATACGGTGTATTCAATTTTGTCATATTAGTATGTTAAGGTCGAATCTTCTAATTCCCAATTGTGTAATGTTAAATTCATGATTATGCACTTTTCTCAACCATAAATTGACTTCATATCAATCAATGGTTGAAATTATAAGGGTAATATTTGTATTTGTAATATTTAATTCAATATTTTTACCTTAGGTTTAATTTATCTCAATTATTTAATGTTAAAATTATAGCTATCGAATTGTTACGAAGATAGATCGACTATTTATTTTATAATAATAGAAACTAACGTATATATTTACATATACTATAATTATTTGAATTTGAGTCAAATATGGACCATTCAAATGAACTAATATTAACAATACGGTGTATTCAATTTTATCATAATAATATATTAAGGTCGATCTTGTAAATCCCAATTGTGTAATATTAAATTCATGATTATGAAATTTTCTCAACCATAAATTGAGTTCATATCAATTAATGGTTGAAACATATAAGGTGCATATTTGCATTTGTATTATTTAATTCAATTTTTTAACCTTAGGTTTAATTTAACTCAATTATTTAATGTTAAAATTATAGCTATCGAATTGTTTCAAAGATAGATCGACTATTTATTTGATAATAATAGAAAGTAACGTTTATATTTACATATACTATATTTATTTGAATTTGAGTCAAATATGGACCATTAAAATGAACTAATATTAACAATACGGTGTATTCAATTTTGTCATATCAGTATGTTAAGGTCGAATCTTCTAATTCCCAATTGTGTAATGTTAAATTCATGATTATGTACTTTTCTCAACCATAAATTGACTTCATATCAATCAATGCTTGAAATTATAAGGGGCATATTTGCATTTGTAATATTTAATTCAATTTTTTAACGTTAGATTTACTTTATCTCAATTGTTTAATTTTAAAATTACGCCTATCGAATTTTGTCAAAGATAGATCGACTATTCATTTGATAATAATAGAAACTAACGTTTATATTTACATATACTATATATTTATTTGAATTTGACTCAAATATGGACCATTCAAATGAACTAATATTAACAATACGGTGTATTCAATTTTGTCATATCAGTATGTTAAGGTCGAATCTTCTAAATCCCAATTGTGTAATGTTAAATTCATGATTATGGATTTTTCTCAACCATAAATTGACCTCAAATCAATCAATGGTTGAAATTATAAGGGGCATATTTGCATTTGTAATATTTAATTCAATATTTTAACGTTAGATTTACTTTATCTCAATTGTTTAATGTTAAAATTATGGTTATCGATTTTTGTCAACCATAGGTAGACTATTTATTTGATAAGAATAGAAATTGAGGTGTATATTTACATATACTATATTTATTTGAATTTGTGTCAAATATGTACCCTTCAAATGAACTAATATTAACAATACGGTGTATTCAGTTTTGTCATATCAGTATGTTAAGGTCGAATCTTCTAATTCCCAATTGTGTAATGTTAAATTCATGATTATGGACTTTTCTCAACCATAAATTGACTTCATATCAATCAATGGTTGAAATTATAAGGGTAATATTTGTATTTGTAATATGTAATTCAATATTTTAAGGTTAGATTTAATTTCTCTCAATTGTTTAATATTAAAATTATGGCTATCGATTTTTGTCAACCATAGATAGACTATTTATTTGATAAGAATAGAAATTGAGGTGTATATTTACATATACTATATTTATTTGAATTTGAGTCAAATATGGACCATTCAAATGAACTAATATTAATAATACGGTGTATTCAATTATGTCATATCAGTATGTTAAGGTCGAATCTTCTAATTCCCAATTGTGTAATGTTAAATTCATGATTATGGACTTTTCTCAACCATAAATTGACTTCATTTCAATCAATGGTTGAAACTTATAGGGGGCATATTTGCATTTGTAATATTTAATTCAATTTTTTAACGTTAGATTTACTTTATCTCAATTGTTTAATTTTAAAATTATGCCTATCGAATTTTTTCAAAGATAGATCGACTATTTATTTGATAATAATAGAAACTAACGTTTATATTTACATATACTATATTTATTTGAATTTGACTCAAATATGGACCATTCAAATGAACTAATATTAACAATACGATGTATTCAATTTTGTCATATCAGTATGTTAAGGTCGAATCTTCTAAATCCTAATTGTGTAATGTTAAATTCATTATTATGGATTTTTCCTAACCATAAATTGACCTCAAATCCATCAATGGTTGAAATTATAAGGGGCATATTTGCATTTGTAATATTTAATTCAATATTTTAACGTTAGATTTACTTTATCTCAATTGTTTAATGTTAAAATTATGGTTATCGATTTTTGTCAACCATAGGTAGACTATTTATTTGATAAGAATAGAAATTGAGGTGTATATTTACATATACTATATTTATTTGAATTTGAGTCAAATATGTACCCTTTAAATGAACTAATATTAACAATACGGTGTATTCAATTTTTTCATATCAGTATGTTAAGGTCGAATCTTCTAATTCCCAATTGTGTAATGTTAAATTCATGATTATAGACTTTTCTCAACCATAAATTGACTTCATATCAATCAATGGTTGAAATTATAAGGTTAATATTTGTATTTTTAATATTTAATTCAATATTTTAACGTTAGATTTACTTTCTCTCAATTGTTTAATGTTAAAATTATGGCTATCGATTTTTGTCAACCATAGATAGACTATTTATTTGATAAGAATAGAAATTGAGGTGTATATTTACATATACTATATTTATTTGAATTTGAGTCAAATATGGACCATTCAAATGAACTAATATTAATAATACGGTGTATTGAATTTTGTCATATGAGTATCTTAAGGTCGAATCTTCTAATTCCCAATTGTGTAATGTTAAATTCATGGTTATGGACTTTTCTCAACCATAAATTGACTTCATATCATTCAATGGTTGAAACTTATAAGGGGCATATTTGCATTTGTAATATTTAATTCAATTGTTTAACCTTAGGTTTAATTTAACTCAATTATTTAATGTTAAAATTATGGCTATCGAATTGTTTCAAAGATAGATCGACTATTTATTTGATAATAATAGAAACTAACGTTTATATTTACATATACTATATTTATTTGAATTTGGGTCAAATAAGGACCATTCAAATGAACTATTATTAACAATACGGTGTATTCAATTTTGTCATATTAGTATGTTAAGGTCGAATCTTCTAAATCTCAATTGTGTAATGTTAAATTCATGATTATGGACTTTTCTCAACCATAAATTGACTTCATATCAATAAATGGTTGAAACATATAAGGTGCATATTTGCATTTTTATTATTTAATTCAATTTTTTAACCTTAGGTTTAATTTAACTCAATTATTTAATGTTAAAATTATAGCTATCGAACTTATTCAAAGATAGATCGACTATTTATTTGATAATAATAGAAACTAACGTTTATATTTATATATACTATATTTATTTGAATTTAAGTCAAATATGAACCATTCAAAAGAACTAATATTACCAATACGGTGTTTTCAATTTTGTCATATCAGTATGTTAAGGTCGAATCTTCTAAATCGCAATTGTGTAATGTTAAATTCATGATTATGGACTTTTCTCAACCATAAATTGACTTCATACAAATCAATGGTTGAAACTTATAAGGGGCATATTTGCATTTGTAATATTTAATTCAATTTTTTAACCTTAGGTTTAATTTAACTCAATTATTTAATGATAAATTATAGGTATCGAATTTTTTCAAAGATAGATAGACTATTTATTTGATAATAATAGAAAGTAACGTTTATATTTACATATACTATATTTATTTGAATTTGAGTCAAATATGGACCATTCAAATGAACTAATATTAACAATATGGTGTATTCAATTTTGTCATATCAGTATGTTAAGGTCGAATCTTCTAAATCGCAATCGTGTAATGTTAAATTCATGATTATGGACTTTTCTCAACCATAAATTGACTTCATATCAATCAATGGTTGAAACTTATAAGGGGAATATTTTCATTTGTAATATTTAATTAAATTTTTTAACCTTAGTTTAATTTAACTCAATTATTTAATGTTAAAATTATAGCTATCGAATTTTTTCAAAGATAGATCGACTATTTATTTTATAATAATAGAAACAAACGTTTATATTTACATATACTATATTTATTTGAATTTGAGTCAAATATGAACCATTCAAATGAACTAATATTAACAATACGGTGTATTCAATTTTGTCATATTAGTATGTTAAGGTCGAATCTTCTAATTCCCAATTGTGTAATGTTAAATTCATGATTATGCACTTTTCTCAACCATAAATTGACTTCATATCAATCAATGGTTGAAATTATAAGGGTAATATTTGTATTTGTAATATTTAATTCAATATTTTTACCTTAGGTTTAATTTATCTCAATTATTTAATGTTAAAATTATAGCTATCGAATTGTTACGAAGATAGATCGACTATTTATTTTATAATAATAGAAACTAACGTATATATTTACATATACTATAATTATTTGAATTTGAGTCAAATATGGACCATTCAAATGAACTAATATTAACAATACGGTGTATTCAATTTTATCATAATAATATATTAAGGTCGATCTTGTAAATCCCAATTGTGTAATATTAAATTCATGATTATGAAATTTTCTCAACCATAAATTGAGTTCATATCAATTAATGGTTGAAACATATAAGGTGCATATTTGCATTTGTATTATTTAATTCAATTTTTTAACCTTAGGTTTAATTTAACTCAATTATTTAATGTTAAAATTATAGCTATCGAATTGTTTCAAAGATAGATCGACTATTTATTTGATAATAATAGAAAGTAACGTTTATATTTACATATACTATATTTATTTGAATTTGACTCAAATATGGACCATTCAAATGAACTTATATTAACAATACGGTGTATTCAATTTTGTCATATCAGTATGTTAAGGTCGAATCTTCTAAATCGCAATCGTGTAATGTTAAATTCATGATTATGGACTTTTCTCAACCATAAACTGACTTCATATCAATCAATGGTTGAAACTTATAAGGGGAATATTTTCATTTGTCATATTTAATTAAATTTTTTAACCTTAGTTTAATTTAACTCAATTATTGAATGTTAAAATTATAGCTATCGAATTTTTTCAAAGATAGATCGACTATTTATTTTATAATAATAGAAACAAACGTTTATATTTACATATACTATATTTATTTGAATTTGAGTCAAATATGGACCATTCAAATGAACTAATATTAACAATACGGTGTATTCAATTTTGTCATATTAGTATGTTAAGGTCGAATCTTCTAATTCCCAATTGTGTAATGTTAAATTCATGATTATGCACTTTTCTCAACCATAAATTGACTTCATATCAATCAATGGTTGAAATTAAAAGGGTAATATTTGTATTTGTAATATTTAATTCAATATTTTAACCTTAGGTTTAATTTATCTCAATTATTTAATGTTAAAATTATAGCTATCAAATTGTTACAAAGATAGATCGACTATTTATTTGATAATAATAGAAACTAACGTATATATTTACATATACTATATTTATTTGAATTTGAGTCAAATATGGACCATTAAAATGAACTAATATTAACAATACGGTGTATTCAATTTTGTCATATCAGTATGTTAAGGTCGAATCTTCTAATTCCCAATTGTGTAATGTTAAATTCATGATTATGTACTTTTCTCAACCATAAATTGACTTCATATCAATCAATGCTTGAAATTATAAGGGGCATATTTGCATTTGTAATATTTAATTCAATTTTTTAACGTTAGATTTACTTTATCTCAATTGTTTAATTTTAAAATTACGCCTATCGAATTTTGTCAAAGATAGATCGACTATTCATTTGATAATAATAGAAACTAACGTTTATATTTACATATACTATATATTTATTTGAATTTGACTCAAATATGGACCATTCAAATGAACTAATATTAACAATACGGTGTATTCAATTTTGTCATATCAGTATGTTAAGGTCGAATCTTCTAAATCCCAATTGTGTAATGTTAAATTCATGATTATGGATTTTTCTCAACCATAAATTGACCTCAAATCAATCAATGGTTGAAATTATAAGGGGCATATTTGCATTTGTAATATTTAATTCAATATTTTAACGTTAGATTTACTTTATCTCAATTGTTTAATGTTAAAATTATGGTTATCGATTTTTGTCAACCATAGGTAGACTATTTATTTGATAAGAATAGAAATTGAGGTGTATATTTACATATACTATATTTATTTGAATTTGTGTCAAATATGTACCCTTCAAATGAACTAATATTAACAATACGGTGTATTCAGTTTTGTCATATCAGTATGTTAAGGTCGAATCTTCTAATTCCCAATTGTGTAATGTTAAATTCATGATTATGGACTTTTCTCAACCATAAATTGACTTCATATCAATCAATGGTTGAAATTATAAGGGTAATATTTGTATTTGTAATATGTAATTCAATATTTTAAGGTTAGATTTAATTTCTCTCAATTGTTTAATATTAAAATTATGGCTATCGATTTTTGTCAACCATAGATAGACTATTTATTTGATAAGAATAGAAATTGAGGTGTATATTTACATATACTATATTTATTTGAATTTGAGTCAAATATGGACCATTCAAATGAACTAATATTAATAATACGGTGTATTCAATTATGTCATATCAGTATGTTAAGGTCGAATCTTCTAATTCCCAATTGTGTAATGTTAAATTCATGATTTTGGACTTTTCTCAACCATAAATTGACTTCATTTCAATCAATGGTTGAAACTTATAGGGGGCATATTTGCATTTGTAATATTTAATTCAATTTTTTAACGTTAGATTTACTTTATCTCAATTGTTTAATTTTAAAATTATGCCTATCGAATTTTTTCAAAGATAGATCGACTATTTATTTGATAATAATAGAAACTAACGTTTATATTTACATATACTATATTTATTTGAATTTGACTCAAATATGGACCATTCAAATGAACTAATATTAACAATACGATGTATTCAATTTTGTCATATCAGTATGTTAAGGTCGAATCTTCTAAATCCTAATTGTGTAATGTTAAATTCATTATTATGGATTTTTCCTAACCATAAATTGACCTCAAATCCATCAATGGTTGAAATTATAAGGGGCATATTTGCATTTGTAATATTTAATTCAATATTTTAACGTTAGATTTACTTTATCTCAATTGTTTAATGTTAAAATTATGGTTATCGATTTTTGTCAACCATAGGTAGACTATTTATTTGATAAGAATAGAAATTGAGGTGTATATTTACATATACTATATTTATTTGAATTTGAGTCAAATATGTACCCTTTAAATGAACTAATATTAACAATATGGTGTATTCAATTTTTTCATATCAGTATGTTAAGGTCGAATCTTCTAATTCCCAATTGTGTAATGTTAAATTCATGATTATAGACTTTTCTCAACCATAAATTGACTTCATATCAATCAATGGTTGAAATTATAAGGTTAATATTTGTATTTTTAATATTTAATTCAATATTTTAACGTTAGATTTACTTTCTCTCAATTGTTTAATGTTAAAATTATGGCTATCGATTTTTGTCAACCATAGATAGACTATTTATTTGATAAGAATAGAAATTGAGGTGTATATTTACATATACTATATTTATTTGAATTTGAGTCAAATATGGACCATTCAAATGAACTAATATTAATAATACGGTGTATTCAATTTTGTCATATGAGTATCTTAAGGTCGAATCTTCTAATTCCCAATTGTGTAATGTTAAATTCATGGTTATGGACTTTTCTCAACCATAAATTGACTTCATATCAATCAATGGTTGAAACTTATAAGGTGCATATTTTCATTTGTAATATTTAATTCAATTTTTTAACCTTAGGTTTAATTTAACTCAATTATTTAATGTTAAAATTATAGCTATCGAATTTTTTGAAAGATAGATCGACTATTTATTTTGATAATAATAGAAACTAACGTTTATATTTACATATACTATATTTATTTGAATTTGAGTCAAATATAGACCATTGAAATGAACTAATATTAACAATACGGTGTATTCAATTTTGTCATATCAGTATGTTAAGGTCGAATCTTCTAATTCCCAATTGTGTAATGTTAAATTCATGATTATGTACTTTTCTCAACCATAAATTGACTTCATATCAATCAATGCTTGAAATTATAAGGGGCATATTTGCATTTGTAATATTTAATTCAATATTTAAACGTTAGATTTACTTTATCTCAATTGTTTAATGTTAAAATTATGGCTATCGATTTTTGTCAACGATAGATAGACTATTTATTTGATAAGAATAGAAATTGAGGTGTAAATTCACATATACTATATTTATTTGAATTTGAATCAAATATGTACCCCACAAATGAACTAATATTAACAATACGGTGTATTCAATTTTGTCATATCAATATGTTAAGGTCGAATCTTCTAATTCCCAATTGTGTAATGTTAAATTCATGATTATGGACTTTTCTTAACCATAAATTGACTTCATATCAATCAATGGTTGAAATTATAAGGGTAATATTTGTATTTTTAATATTTAATTCAATATTTTAACGTTAGATTTACTTTCTCTCAATTGTTTAATGTTAAAATTATGGCTATCGATTTTTGTCAACCATAGATAGACTATTTATTTGATAAGAATAGAAATTGAGGTGTATATTTACATATACTATATTTATTTGAATTTGAGTCAAATATGGACCATTCAAATGAAATAATATTAACAATACGGTGTATTCCATTTTGTCATATTATTATGTTAAGGTCGGATCTTCTAAATCCCAATTGTGTAATGTTAAATTCATGATTATGGACTTTTCTCAACCATACATTGCCTTCATAATAATCAATGGTTGAAACTTATAAGGTGCATATTTGCATTTGTAATATTTAATTCAATTTTCTAACGTTAGATTTACTTTATCTAAATTGTTTAATGTTAAAATTATGGCTATCAATTTTTCTCAACCATAGATCGACTATTTATTTGATAATAATAGAAACTAACGTTTATACGTACATATACTATATTTATTTGAATTTGGGTCAAATATGGATAATTCAAATGAACTAATATTAACAATACGGTGTATTCAATTTTGTCATATTAGTATGTTCAGGTCGAATCTTCTAAACGGCAATCGTGTAATGTTAAATTAATGATTATGGACTTTTCTCAACCATAAATTGACTTCATATCAATCAATGGTTGAAACTTATAAGGGGCATATTTGCATTTGTAATATTTAATTCAATTTTTTAACCTTAGGTTTAATTTAACTCAATTATTTAATGTTAAAATTATGTCTATCGAATTGTTTCAAAGATAGATCGACTATTTATTTGATAATAATAGAAACTAACGTTTATATTTACATATACTATATTTATTTGAATTTGGGTCAAATATGGTACATTCAAATGAACTATTATTAACAATACGGTGTATTCTATTTTTGTCATATTAGTATGTTAAGGTCGAATCTTCTAAATCTCAATTGTGTAATGTTAAATTCATGATTATGGACTTTTCTCAACCATAAATTGACTTCATATCAATAAATGGTTGAAACATATAAGGTGCATATTTGCATTTTTATTATTTAATTCAATTTTTTAACCTTATGTTTAATTTAACTCAATTATTTAATGTTAAAATTATAGCTATCTAACTTATTCAAAGATAGATCGACTATTTATTTGATAATAATAGAAACTAACGTTTATATTTATATATACTATATTTATTTGAATTTAAGTCAAATATGAACCATTCAAAAGAACTAATATTACCAATACGGTGTTTTCAATTTTGTCATATCAGTATGTTAAGGTCGAATCTTCTAAATCGCAATTGTGTAATGTTAAATTCATGATTATGGACTTTTCTCAACCATAAATTGACTTCATACAAATCAATGGTTGAAACTTTTAAGGGGCATATTTGCATTTGTAATATTTAATTCAATTTTTTAACCTTAGGTTTAATTTAACTCAATTATTTAATGATAAATTATAGCTATCGAATTTTTTCAAAGATAGATAGACTATTTATTTGATAATAATAGAAAGTAACGTTTATATTTACATATACTATATTTATTTGAATTTGAGTCAAATATGGACCATTCAAATGAACTAATATTAACAATATGGTGTATTCAATTTTGGCATATCAGTATGTTAAGGTCGAATCTTCTAAATCGCAATCGTGTAATGTTAAATTCATGATTATGGACTTTTCTCAACCATAAATTGACTTCATATCAATCAATGGTTGAAATTTATAAGGGGAATATTTTCATTTGTAATATTTAATTAAATTTTTTAACCTTAGTTTAATTTAACTCAATTATTTAATGTTAAAATTATAGCTATCGAATTTTTTCAAAGATAGATCGACTATTTATTTTATAATAATAGAAAGAAACTATTGTATTTACATATACTATATTTATTTGAATTTGAGTCAAATATGAACCATTCAAATGAACTAATATTAACAATACGGTGTATTCAATTTTTTCATATTAGTATGTTAAGGTCGAATCTTCTAATTCCCAATTGTGTAATGTTAAATTCATGATTATGCACTTTTCTCAACCATAAATTGACTTCATATCAATCAATGGTTGAAATTATAAGGGTAATATTTGTATTTGTAATATTTAATTCAATATTTTAACCTTAGGTTTAATTTATCTCAATTATTTAATGTTAAAATTGTAGCTATCGAATTGTTACGAAGATAGATCGACTATTTATTTGATAATAATAGAAACTAACGTATATATTTACATATACTATAATTATTTGAATTTGAGTCAAATATGGACCATTCAAATGAACTAATATTAACAATACGGTGTATTCAATTTTATCATAATAATATATTAAGGTCGATCTTGTAAATCCCAATTGTGTAATGTTAAATTCATGATTATGAAATTTTCTCAACCATAAATTGAGTTCATATCAATTAATGGTTGAAACATATAAGGTGCATATTTGCATTTGTATTATTTAATTCAATTTTTTAACTTTAGGTTTAATTTAACCCAATTATTTAATGTTAAAATTATAGCTATCGAATTGTTTCAAAGATAGATCGACTATTTATTTGATAATAATAGAAAGTAACGTTTATATTTACATATACTATATTTATTTGAATTTGACTCAAATATGGACCATTCAAATGAACTTATATTAACAATACGGTGTATTCAATTTTGTCATATCAGTATGTTAAGGTCGAATCTTCTAAATCGCAATCGTGTAATGTTAAATTCATGATTATGGACTTTTCTCAACCATAAACAGACTTCATATCAATCAATGGTTGAAACTTATAAGGGGAATATTTTCATTTGTCATATTTAATTAAATTTTTTAACCTTAGTTTAATTTAACTCAATTATTTAATGTTAAAATTATAGCTATCGAATTTTTTCAAAGATAGATCGACTATTTATTTTATAATAATAGATACAAACGTTTATATTTACATATACTATATTTATTTGAATTTGAGTCAAATATGGACCATTCAAATGAACTAATATTAACAATACGGTGTATTCAATTTTGTCATATTAGTATGTTAAGGTCGAATCTTCTAATTCCCAATTGTGTAATGTTAAATTCATGATTATGCACTTTTCTCAACCATAAATTGACTTCATATCAATCAATGGTTGAAATTATAAGGGTAATATTTGTATTTGTAATATTTAATTCAATATTTTAACCTTAGGTTTAATTTATCTCAATTATTTAATGTTAAAATTATAGCTATCGAATTGTTACAAAGATAGATCGACTATTTATTTGATAATAATAGAAACTAACGTATATATTTACATATACTATATTTATTTGAATTTGAGTCAAATATGGACCATTCAAATGAACTAATATTAACAATACAGTGTATTCAATTTTATCATAATAATATATTAAGGTCGATCTTGTAAATCCCAATTGTGTAATGTTAAATTCATGATTATGAAATTTTCTCAACCATAAATTGAGTTCATATCAATTAATGGTTGAAACATATAAGGTGCATATTTGCATTTGTATTATTTAATTCAATTTTTTAACCTTAGGTTTAATTTAACTCAATTATTTAATGTTAAAATTATAGCTATCGAATTGTTTCAAAGATAGATCGACTATTTATTTGATAATAATAGAAAGTAACGTTTATATTTACATATACTATATTTATTTGAATTTGACTAAAATATGGACCATTCAAATGAACTTATATTAACAATACGGTGTATTCAATTTTTTCATATCAGTATGTTAAGGTCGAATCTTCTAATTCCCAATTGTGTAATGTTAAATTCATGATTATAGACTTTTCTCAACCATAAATTGACTTCATATCAATCAATGGTTGAAATTATAAGGTTAATATTTGTATTTTTAATATTTAATTCAATATTTTAACGTTAGATTTACTTTCTCTCAATTGTTTAATGTTAAAATTATGGCTATCGATTTTTGTCAACCATAGATAGACTATTTATTTGATAAGAATAGAAATTGAGGTGTATATTTACATATACTATATTTATTTGAATTTGAGTCAAATATGGACCATTCAAATGAACTAATATTAATAATACGGTGTATTCAATTTTGTCATATGAGTATCTTAAGGTCGAATCTTCTAATTCCCAATTGTGTAATGTTAAATTCATGGTTATGGACTTTTCTCAACCATAAATTGACTTCATATCAATCAATGGTTGAAACTTATAAGGTGCATATTTTCATTTGTAATATTTAATTCAATTTTTTAACCTTAGGTTTAATTTAACTCAATTATTTAATGTTAAAATTATAGCTATCGAATTTTTTGAAAGATAGATCGACTATTTATTTTGATAATAATAGAAACTAACGTTTATATTTACATATACTATATTTATTTGAATTTGAGTCAAATATAGACCATTGAAATGAACTAATATTAACAATACGGTGTATTCAATTTTGTCATATCAGTATGTTAAGGTCGAATCTTCTAATTCCCAATTGTGTAATGTTAAATTCATGATTATGTACTTTTCTCAACCATAAATTGACTTCATATCAATCAATGCTTGAAATTATAAGGGGCATATTTGCATTTGTAATATTTAATTCAATATTTAAACGTTAGATTTACTTTATCTCAATTGTTTAATGTTAAAATTATGGATATCGATTTTTGTCAACGATAGATAGACTATTTATTTGATAAGAATAGAAATTGAGGTGTAAATTCACATATACTATATTTATTTGAATTTGAATCAAATATGTACCCCACAAATGAACTAATATTAACAATACGGTGTATTCAATTTTGTCATATCAGTATGTTAAGGTCGAATCTTCTAATTCCCAATTGTGTAATGTTAAATTCATGATTATGGACTTTTCTTAACCATAAATTGACTTCATATCAATCAATGGTTGAAATTATAAGGGTAATATTTGTATTTTTAATATTTAATTCAATATTTTAACGTTAGATTTACTTTCTCTCAATTGTTTAATGTTAAAATTATGGCTATCGATTTTTGTCAACCATAGATAGACTATTTATTTGATAAGAATAGAAATTGAGGTGTATATTTACATATACTATATTTATTTGAATATGAGTCAAATATGGACCATTCAAATGAAATAATATTAACAATACGGTGTATTCCATTTTGTCATATTATTATGTTAAGGTCGGATCTTCTAAATCCCAATTGTGTAATGTTAAATTCATGATTATGGACTTTTCTCAACCATACATTGCCTTCATAATAATCAATGGTTGAAACTTATAAGGTGCATATTTGCATTTGTAATATTTAATTCAATTTTCTAACGTTAGATTTACTTTATCTAAATTGTTTAATGTTAAAATTATGGCTATCAATTTTTCTCAACCATAGATCGACTATTTATTTGATAATAATAGAAACTACCGTTTATACGTACATATACTATATTTATTTGAATTTGGGTCAAATATGGATAATTCAAATGAACTAATATTAACAATACGGTGTATTCAATTTTGTCATATTAGTATGTTCAGGTCGAATCTTCTAAACCGCAATCGTGTAATGTTAAATTAATGATTATGGACTTTTCTCAACCATAAATTGACTTCATATCAATCAATGGTTGAAACTTATAAGGGGCATATTTGCATTTGTAATATTTAATTCAATTTTTTAACCTTAGGTTTAATTTAACTCAATTATTTAATGTTAAAATTATGGCTATCGAATTGTTTCAAAGATAGATCGACTATTTATTTGATAATAATAGAAACTAACGTTTATATTTACATATACTATATTTATTTGAATTTGGGTCAAATATGGACCATTCAAATGAACTATTATTAACAATACGGTGTATTCTATTTTGTCATATTAGTATGTTAAGGTCGAATCTTCTAAATCTCAATTGTGTAATGTTAAATTCATGATTATGGACTTTTCTCAACCATAAATTGACTTCATATCAATAAATGGTTGAAACATATAAGGTGCATATTTGCATTTTTATTATTTAATTCAATTTTTTAACCTTATGTTTAATTTAACTCAATTATTTAATGTTAAAATTATAGCTATCTAACTTATTCAAAGATAGATCGACTATTTATTTGATAATAATAGAAACTAACGTTTATATTTATATATACTATATTTATTTGAATTTAAGTCAAATATGAACCATTCAAAAGAACTAATATTACCAATACGGTGTTTTCAATTTTGTCATATCAGTATGTTAAGGTCGAATCTTCTAAATCGCAATTGTGTAATGTTAAATTCATGATTATGGACTTTTCTCAACCATAAATTGACTTCATACAAATCAATGGTTGAAACTTTTAAGGGGCATATTTGCATTTGTAATATTTAATTCAATTTTTTAACCTTAGGTTTAATTTAACTCAATTATTTAATGATAAATTATAGCTATCAAATTTTTTCAAAGATAGATAGACTATTTATTTGATAATAATAGAAAGTAACGTTTATATTTACATATACTATATTTATTTGAATTTGAGTCAAATATGGACCATTCAAATGAACTAATATTAACAATATGGTGTATTCAATTTTGTCATATCAGTATGTTAAGGTCGAATCTTCTAAATCGCAATCGTGTAATGTTAAATTCATGATTATGGACTTTTCTCAACCATAAATTGACTTCATATCAATCAATGGTTGAAATTTATAAGGGGAATATTTTCATTTGTAATATTTAATTAAATGTTTTAACCTTAGTTTAATTTAACTCAATTATTTAATGTTAAAATTATAGCTATCGAATTTTTTCAAAGATAGATCGACTATTTATTTTATAATAATAGAAAGAAACTATTGTATTTACATATACTATATTTATTTGAATTTGAGTCAAATATGAACCATTCAAATGAACTAATATTAACAATACGGTGTATTCAATATTTTCATATTAGTATGTTAAGGTCGAATCTTCTAATTCCCAATTGTGTAATGTTAAATTCATGATTATGCACTTTTCTCAACCATAAATTGACTTCATATCAATCAATGGTTGAAATTATAAGGGTAATATTTGTATTTGTAATATTTAATTCAATATTTTAACCTTAGGTTTAATTTATCTCAATTATTTAATGTTAAAATTGTAGCTATCGAATTGTTACGAAGATAGATCGACTATTTATTTGATAATAATAGAAACTAACGTATATATTTACATATACTATAATTATTTGAATTTGAGTCAAATATGGACCATTCAAATGAACTAATATTAACAATACGGTGTATTCAATTTTATCATAATAATATATTAAGGTCGATCTTGTAAATCCCAATTGTGTAATGTTAAATTCATGATTATGAAATTTTCTCAACCATAAATTGAGTTCATATCAATTAATGGTTGAAACATATAAGGTGCATATTTGCATTTGTATTATTTAATTCAATTTTTTAACTTTAGATTTAATTTAACTCAATTATTTAATGTTAAAATTATAGCTATCGAATTGTTTCAAAGATAGATCGACTATTTATTTGATTATAATAGAAAGTAACGTTTATATTTACATATACTATATTTATTTGAATTTGACTCAAATATGGACCATTCAAATGAACTTATATTAACAATACGGTGTATTCAATTTTGTCATATCAGTATGTTAAGGTCGAATCTTCTAAATCGCAATCGTGTAATGTTAAATTCATGATTATGGACTTTTCTCAACCATAAATTGACTTCATATCAATCAATGGTTGAAACTTATAAGGGGAATATTTTCATTTGTCATATTTAATTAAATTTTTTAACCTTAGTTTAATTTAACTCAATTATTTAATGTTAAAATTATAGCTATCGAATTTTTTCAAAGATAGATCGACTATTTATTTGATAATAATAGAAACTAACGTTTATATTTACATATACTATATTTATTTGAATTTGACTCAAATATGGACCATTCAAATGAACTAATATTAACAATACGGTGTATTCAATTTTGTCATATCAGTATGTTAAGGTCGAATCTTCTAAATCCCAATTGTGTAATGTTAAATTCATGATTATGGATTTTTCTCAACCATAAATTGACCTCATATCAATCAATGGTTGAAATTATAAGGGTAATATTTGTATTTGTAATATGTAATTCAATATTTTAAGGTTAGATTTAATTTCTCTCAATTGTTTAATGTTAAAATTATGGCTATCGATTTTTGTCAACCATAGATAGACTATTTATTTGATAAGAATAGAAATTGAGGTGTATATTTACATATACTATATTTATTTGAATTTGAGTCAAATATGGACCATTCAAATGAACTAATATTAATAATACGGTGTATTCAATTATGTCATATCAGTATGTTAAGGTCGAATCTTCTAATTCCCAATTGTGTAATGTTAAATTCATGATTATGGACTTTTCTCAACCATAAATTGACTTCATTTCAATCAATGGTTGAAACTTATAGGGGGCATATTTGCATTTGTAATATTTAATTCAATTTTTTAACGTTAGATTTACTTTATCTCAATTGTTTAATTTTAAAATTATGCCTATCGAATTTTTTCAAAGATAGATCGACTATTTATTTGATAATAATAGAAACTAACGTTTATATTTACATATACTATATTTATTTGAATTTGACTCAAATATGGACAATTCAAATGAACTAATATTAACAATACGGTGTATTCAATTTTGTCATATCAGTATGTTAAGGTCAAATCTTCTAAATCCCAATTGTGTAATGTTAAATTCATGATTATGGATTTTTCCTAACCATAAATTGACCTCAAATCCATCAATGGTTGAAATTATAAAGGGGCATATTTGAATTTGTAATAATTAATTCAATATTTTAACGTTAGATTTACTTTATCTCAATTGTTTAATGTTAAAATTATGGTTATCGATTTTTGTCAACCATAGGTAGACTATTTATTTGATAAGAATAGAAATTGAGGTGTATATTTACATATACTATATTTATTTGAATTTGAGTCAAATATGTACCCTTCAAATGAACTAATATTAACAATACGGTTTATTCAATTTTGTCATATCAGTATGTTAAGGTCGAATCTTCTAATTCCCAATTGTGTAATGTTAAATTCATGATTATGGACTTTTCTCAACCATAAATTGACTTCATATCAATCAATGGTTGAAATTATAAGGTTAATATTTGTATTTTTAATATTTAATTCAATATTTTAACGTTAGATTTACTTTCTTTCAATTCTTTAATGTTAAAATTATGGCTATCGATTTTTGTCAACCATAGATAGACTATTTATTTGATAAGAATAGAAATTGAGGTGTATATTTACATATACTATATTTATTTGAATATGAGTCAAATATGGACCATTCAAATGAACTAATATTAAAAATACGGTGTATTCAATTTTGTCATATCAGTATCTTAAGGTCGAATCTTCTAATTCCCAATTGTGTAATGTTAAATTCATGGTTATGGACTTTTCTCAACCATAAATTGACTTCATATCAATAATTGGTTGAAACATATAAGGTGCATATTTGCATTTTTATTATTTAATTCAATTTTTTAACCTTAGGTTTAATTTAACTCAATTATTTAATGTTAAAATTATAGCTATCGAATTACTTCAAAGATAGATAGACTATTTATTTGATAACAATAGAAAGTAACGTTTATATTTACATATACTATATTTATTTGAATTTGAGTCAAATATGAACCATTCAAATGAACTAATATTAACAATATGGGGTATTCAATTTTGTCATATCCGTATGTTAAGGTCGATTCTTCTAAATCGCAATCGTGTAATGTTAAATTCATGATTATGGACTTTTCTCAACCATAAATTGACTTCATATCAATTAATGGTTGAAACTTATAAGGGGCATATTTGCATTTTTAATATTTAATTCAATTTTTTAACCTTAGGTTTAATTTAATTCAATTATTTAATGTTAAAATTATAGCTATCGAATTTTTTCAAAGATAGATCGACTATTTATTTGATAATAATAGAAACTAACGTTTATATTTACATATACTACATTTATTTGAATTTGAGTCAAATATGGACCATTAAAATGAACTAATATTAACAATACGGTGTATTCAATTTTGTCATATCAGTATGTTAAGGTCGAATCTTCTAACTCCCAATTCTGTAATGTTAAATTCATGATTATGGACTTTTCTCAACCATAAATTGACTTCATTTCAATCAATGGTTGAAACTTATAGGGGGCATATTTGCATTTGTAATATTTAATTCAATTTTTTAACGTTAGATTTACTTTATCTCAATTGTTTAATTTTAAAATTATGCCTATCGAATTTTGTCAAAGATAGATCGACTCTTTATTTGATAATAATAGAAACTAACGTTTATATTTACATATACTATATTTATTTGAATTTGACTCAAATATGGACCATTCAAATGAACTAATATTAACAATATGGTGTATTCAATTTTGTCATATCAGTATGTTAAGGTCGAATCTTCTAAATCCCAATTGTGTAATGTTAAATTCATAATTATGGATTTTTCTCAACCATAAATTGACCTCAAATCAATCAATGGTTGAAATTATAAGGGGCATATTTGCATTTGTAATATTTAATTCAATATTTTAAAGTTAGATTTACTTTATCTCAATTGTTTAATGTTAAAATTATGGTTATCGATTTTTGTCAACCATAGGTAGACTATTTATTTGATAAGAATAGAAATTAAGGTCTATATTTACATATACTATATTTATTTGAATTTGAGTCAAATATGTACCCTTCAAATGAACTAATATTAACAATACGGTGTATTCAATTTTGTCATATCAGTATGTTAAGGTCGAATCTTCTAATTCCCAATTGTGTAATGTTAAATTCATGATTATGGACTTTTCTCAACCATAAATTGACTTCATATCAATCAATGGTTGAAATTATAAGGGTAATATTTGTATTTGTAATATGTAATTCAATATTTTAAGGATAGATTTAATTTCTCTCAATTGTTTAATGTTAAAATTATGGCTATCGATTTTTGTCAACCATAGATAGACTATTTATTTGATAAGAATAGAAATTGAGGTGTATATTTACATATACTATATTTATTTGAATTTGAGTCAAATAAATACCCTTCAAATGAACTAATATTAACAATACGGTGTATTCAATTTTGTCATATCAGTATGTTAAGGTCGAATCTTCTAATTCCCAATTGTGTAATGTTAAATTCCTGATTATGGACTTTTCTCAACCATAAATTGACTTCATATCAATCAATGGTTGAAATTATAAGGTTAATATTTGTATTTTTAATATGTAATTCAATATTTTAAGGTTAGATTTAATTTCTCTCAATTGTTTAATGTTAAAATTATGGCTATCGATTTTTGTCAACCATAGATAGACTATTTATTTGATAAGAATAGAAATTGAGGTGTATATTTACATATACTATATTTATTTGAATTTGAGTCAAATATGGACCATTCAAATGAACTAATATTAATAATACGGTGTATTCAATTTTGTCATATCAGTATCTTAAGGTCGAATCTTCTAATTCCCAATTGTGTAATGTGAAATTCATGATTATGGACTTTTCTCAACCATAAATTGACTTCATATCAATAAATGGTTGAAACATATAAGGTGCATATTTGCATTTGTATTATTTAATTCAATTTTTTAACCTTAGGTTTAATTTAACTCAATTATTTAATGTTAAAATTATGACTATCGAATTGTTTCAAAGATAGATCTACTATTTATTTGAGAATAATAGAAACTAACGTTTATATTTACATATACTATATTTATTTGAATTTGGGTCAAATATGGACCTTTCAAATGAACTATTATTAACAATACGGTGTATTCAATTTTGTCATATCAGTATGTTAAGGTCGAATCTTCTAAATCCCAATTGTGTAATTTTAAATTCATGATTATGGATTTTTCTCAACCATAAATTGACTTCATATCAATAAATGGTTGAAATTATAAGGGTAATATTTGTATTTGTAATATGTAATTCAATATTTTAAGGTTAGGTTTAATTTCTCTCAATTGTTTAATGTTAAAATTATGGCTATCGAATTGTTTCAAAGATAGATCGACTATTTTTTTGATAATAATAGAAACTAACGTTTATATTTACATATACTATATTTATTTGAATTTGAGTCAAATATGGATCATTCAAATGAACTAATATTAATAATACCGTGTATTCAATTTTGCAATATCATTATGTTAAGGTCGAACCTTCTAAATCGCAATTGTGTAATGTTAAATTCATGGTTATGGACTTTTCTGAACTATAAATTGACTTCATATCAATAAATGGTTTAAACATATAAGGTGCATATTTTCATTTGTATTATTTAATTCAATTTTTTAACCTTAGGTTTAATTTAACTCAATTATTTAATGTTAAAATTATAGCTATCGAAGTTTTTTCAAAGATAGATAGACTATTTATTTGATAATAATAGAAAGTAACGTTTATATTTACATATACTATATTTTTTGAATTTGAGTCAAATATGAACCATTGAAATGAACTAATATTAACAATATGGGGTATTCAATTTTGTCATATCCATATGTTAAGGTCGAATCTTCTAAATCGCAATCGTGTAATGTTAAATTCATGATTATGGACTTTTCTCAACCAGAAATTGACTTCATATCAATCAATGGTTGAAACTTATAAGGGGCATATTTGCATTTGTAATATTTAATTCAATTTTTTAACCTTAGGTTTAATTTAATTCAATTATTTAATGTTAAAATTATAGCTATCGAATTTTTTCAAAGATAGATCGACTATTTATTTGATAATAATAGAAACTAACGTTTATATTTACATATACTATATTTATTTGAATTTGAGTCAAATATAGACCATTGAAATGAACTAATATTAACAATACGGTGTATTCAATTTTGTCATATCAGTATGTTAAGGTCGAATCTTCTAATTCCCAATTGTGTAATGTTAAATTCATGATTATGTACTTTTCTCCACCATAAATTGACTTCATATCAATCAATGCTTGAAATTATAAGGGGCATATTTGCATTTGTAATATTTAATTCAATATTTAAACGTTAGATTTACTTTATCTCAATTGTTTAATGTTAAAATTATGGCTATCGATTTTTGTCAACGATAGATAGACTATTTATTTGATAAGAATAGAAATTGAGGTGTAAATTCACATATACTATATTTATTTGAATTTGAATCAATTATGTACCCTTCAAATGAACTAATATTAACAATACGGTGTATTCAATTTTGTCATATCAGTATGTTAAGGTCGAATCTTCTAAATCCCAATTGTGTAATGTTAAATTCATGATTATGGATTTTTCTCAACCATAAATTGACCTCAAATCAATCAATGGTTGAAATTATAAGGGGCATATTTTCTATTGTAATATTTAATTCAATATTTTAACGTTAGATTTACTTTATCTCAATTGTTTAATGTTAAAATTATGGTTATCGATTTTTGTCAACCATAGGTAGCCTATTTATTTGATAAGAATAGAAATTAAGGTCTATATTTACATATACTATATTTATTTGAATTTGAGTCAAATATGTACCCTTCAAATGAACTAATATTAACAATACGGTGTATTCAATTTTGTCTTATCAGTATGTTAAGGTCGAATCTTCTAATTCCCAATTGTGTAATGTTAAATTCATGATTATGGAGTTTTCTCAACCATAAATTGACTTCATATCAATCAATGGTTGAAATTATAAGGGTAATATTTGTATTTGTAATATGTAATTCAATATTTTAAGGATAGATTTAATTTCTCTCAATTGTTTAATGTTAAAATTATGGCTATCGATTTTTGTCAACCATAGATAGACTATTTATTTGATAAGAATAGAAATTGAGGTGTATATTTACATATACTATATTTATTTGAATTTGAGTCAAATAAATACCCTTCAAATGAACTAATATTAACAATACGGTGTATTCAATTTTGTCATATCAGTATGTTAAGGTCGAATCTTCTAATTCCCAATCGTGTAATGTTAAATTCCTGATTATGGACTTTTCTCAACCATAAATTGACTTCATATCAATCAATGGTTGAAATTATAAGGTTAATATTTGTATTTTTAATATGTAATTCAATATTTTAAGGTTAGATTTAATTTCTCTCAATTGTTTAATGTTAAAATTATGGCTATCGATTTTTGTCAACCATAGATAGACTATTTATTTGATAAGAATAGAAATTGAGGTGTATATTTACATATACTATATTTATTTGAATTTGAGTCAAATATGGACCATTCAAATGAACTAATATTAACAATACGGTGTATTCAATTTTGTCATATCAGTATCTTAAGGTCGAATCTTCTAATTCCCAATTGTGTAATGTTAAATTCATGATTATGGACTTTTCTCAACCATAAATTGACTTCATATCAATAAATGGTTGAAATTATAAGGGTAATATTTGTATTTGTAATATGTAATTCAATATTTCAAGGTTAGGTTTAATTTCTCTCAATTGTTTAATGTTAAAATTATGGCTATCGAATTGTTTCAAAGATAGATCGACTATTTTTTTGATAATAATAGAAACTAACGTTTATATTTACATATACTATATTTATTTGAATTTGAGTCAAATATGGATCATTCAAATGAACTAATATTAATAATACGGTGTATTCAATTTTGGCATATCAGTATGTTAAGGTCGAACCTTCTAAATCGCAATTGTGTAATGTTCAATTCATGGTTATGGACTTTTCTGAACCATAAATTGACTTCATATCAATAAATGGTTTAAACATATAAGGTGCATATTTGCATTTGTATTATTTAATTCAATTTTTTAACCTTAGGTTTAATTTAACTCAATTATTTAATGTTAAAATTATAGCTATCCAAGTTTTTGCAAAGATAGATAGACTATTTATTTGATAATAATAGAAAGTAACGTTTATATTTACATATACTATATTTATTTGAATTTGAGTCAAATATGAACCATTTAAATGAACTAATATTAACAATATGGGGTATTCAATTTTGTCATATCCATATGTTAAGGTCGAATCTTCTAAATCGCAATCGTGTAATGTTAAATTCATGATTATGGACTTTTCTCAACCAGAAATTGACTTCATATCAATCAATGGTTGAAACTTATAAGGGGCATATTTGCATTTGTAATATTCAATTCAATTTTTTAACCTTAGGTTTAATTTAATTCAATTATTTAATGTTAAAATTATAGCTATCGAATTTTTTCAAAGATAGATCGACTATTTATTTGATAATAATAGAAACTAACGTTTATATTTACATATACTATATTTATTTGAATTTGAGTCAAATATAGACCATTGAAATGAACTAATATTAACAATACGGTGTATTCAATTTTGTCATATCAGTATGTTAAGGTCGAATCTTCTAATTCCCAATTGTGTAATGTTAAATTCATGATTATGTACTTTTCTCCACCATAAATTGACTTCATATCAATCAATGCTTGAAATTATAAGGGGCATATTTGCATTTGTAATATTTAATTCAATATTTAAACGTTAGATTTACTTTATCTCAATTGTTTAATGTTAAAATTATGGCTATCGATTTTTGTCAACGATAGATAGACTATTTATTTGATAAGAATAGAAATTGAGGTGTAAATTCACATATACTATATTTATTTGAATTTGAATCAAATATGTACCCTTCAAATGAACTAATATTAACAATACGGTGTATTCAATTTTGTCATATCAGTATGTTAAGGTCGAATCTTCTAAATCCCAATTGTGTAATGTTAAATTCATGATTATGGATTTTTCTCAACCATAAATTGACCTCAAATCAATCAATGGTTGAAATTATAAGGGGCATATTTTCTATTGTAATATTTAATTCAATATTTTAACGTTAGATTTACTTTATCTCAATTGTTTAATGTTAAAATTATGGTTATCGATTTTTGTCAACCATAGGTAGCCTATTTATTTGATAAGAATAGAAATTAAGGTCTATATTTACATATACTATATTTATTTGAATTTGAGTCAAATATGTACCCTTCAAATGAACTAATATTAACAATACGGTGTATTCAATTTTGTCTTATCAGTATGTTAAGGTCGAATCTTCTAATTCCCAATTGTGTAATGTTAAATTCATGATTATGGAGTTTTCTCAACCATAAATTGACTTCATATCAATCAATGGTTGAAATTATAAGGGTAATATTTGTATTTGTAATATGTAATTCAATATTTTAAGGATAGATTTAATTTCTCTCAATTGTTTAATGTTAAAATTATGGCTATCGATTTTTGTCAACCATAGATAGACTATTTATTTGATAAGAATAGAAATTGAGGTGTATATTTACATATACTATATTTATTTGAATTTGAGTCAAATAAATACCCTTCAAATGAACTAATATTAACAATACGGTGTATTCAATTTTGTCATATCAGTATGTTAAGGTCGAATCTTCTAATTCCCAATTGTGTAATGTTAAATTCCTGATTATGGACTTTTCTCAACCATAAATTGACTTCATATCAATCAATGGTTGAAATTATAAGGTTAATATTTGTATTTTTAATATGTAATTCAATATTTTAAGGTTAGATTTAATTTCTCTCAATTGTTTAATGTTAAAATTATGGCTATCGATTTTTGTCAACCATAGATAGACTATTTATTTGATAAGAATAGAAATTGAGGTGTATATTTACATATACTATATTTATTTGAATTTGAGTCAAATATGGACCATTCAAATGAACTAATATTAATAATACGGTGTATTCAATTTTGTCATATCAGTATCTTAAGGTCGAATCTTCTAATTCCCAATTGTGTAATGTTAAATTCATGATTATTTACTTTTCTCAACCATAAATTGACTTCATATCAATAAATGGTTGAAACATATAAGGTGCAAATTTGCATTTGTATTATTTAATTCAATTTTTTAACCTTAGGTTTAATTTAACTCAATTATTTAATGTTAAAATTATGACTATCGAATTGTTTCAAAGATAGATCGACTATTTATTTGATAATAATAGAAACTAACGTTTATATTTACATATACTATATTTATTTGAATTTGGGTCAAATATGGACCTTTCAAATGAACTATTATTAACAATACGGTGTATTCAATTTTGTCATATTAGTATGTTAAGGTCGAATCTTCTAAATCGCAATCGTGTACTGCTAAATTCATGATTATGGACTTTTCTCAAAGATAAATTGACTTCATATCAATCAATGGTTGAAATTATAAGGGTAATATTTGTATTTGTAATATGTAATTCAATATTTTAAGGTTAGATTTAATTTCTCTCAATTGTTTAATGTTAAAATTATGGCTATCGATTTTTGTCAACCATAGATAGACTATTTATTTGATAAGAATAGAAATTGAGGTGTATATTTACATATACTATATTTATTTGAATATGAGTCAAATATGGACCATTCAAATGAACTAATATTAACAATACGGTGTATTCAATTTTGTCATATCAGTATGTTAAGGTCGAATCTTCTAAATCCCAATTGTGTAATGTTAAATTCATGATTATGGATTTTTCTCAACCATAAATTGACTTCATATCAATAAATGGTTGAAATTATAAGGGTAATATTTGTATTTGTAATATGTAATTCAATATTTCAAGGTTAGGTTTAATTTCTCTCAATTGTTTAATGTTAAAATTATGGCTATCGAATTGTTTCAAAGATAGATCGACTATTTTTTTTGATAATAATAGAAACTAACGTTTATATTTACATATACTATATTTATTTGAATTTGAGTCAAATATGGATCATTCAAATGAACTAATATTAATAATACGGTGTATTCAATTTTGGCATATCAGTATGTTAAGGTCGAACCTTCTAAATCGCAATTGTGTAATGTTAAATTCATGGTTATGGACTTTTCTGAACCATAAATTGACTTCATATCAATAAATGGTTTAAACATATAAGGTGCATATTTGCATTTGTATTATTTAATTCAATTTTTTAACCTTAGGTTTAATTTAACTCAATTATTTAATGTTAAAATTATAGCTATCCAAGTTTTTGCAAAGATAGATAGACTATTTATTTGATAATAATAGAAAGTAACGTTTATATTTACATATACTATATTTATTTGAATTTGAGTCAAATATGAACCATTCAAATGAACTAATATTAACAATATGGGGTATTCAATTTTGTCATATCCGTATGTTACGGTCGAATCTTCTAAATCGCAATCGTGTAATATTAAATTCATGATTATGGACTTTTCTCAACCATAAATTGACTTCATATCAATCAATGGTTGAAACTTATAAGGGGCATATTTGCATTTGTAATATTTAATTCAATTTTTTAACCTTAGGTTTAATTTAATTCAATTATTTAATGTTAAAATTATAGCTATCGAATTTTTTCAAAGATAGATCGACTATTTATTTGATAATAATAGAAACTAACGTTTATATTTACATATACTATATTTATTTGAATTTGAGTCAAATATGGACCATTAAAATGAACTAATATTAACAAAACGGTGTATTCAATTTTGTCATATCAGTATGTTAAGGTCGAATCTTCTAATTCCCAATTGTGTAATGTTAAATTCATGATTATAGACTTTTCTCAACCATAAATTGACTTCATTTCAATCAATGGTTGAAACTTATAGGGGGCATATTTGCATTTGTAATATTTAATTCAATTTTTTAACGTTAGATTTACTTTATCTCAATTGTTTAATGTTAAAATTATGGTTATCGATTTTTGTCAACCATAGGTAGCCTATTTATTTGATAATAATAGAAACTAACGTTTATATTTACATATACTATATTTATTTGAATTTGACTCAAATATGGACGATTCAAATGAACTAATATTAACAATACGGTGTATTCAATTTTGTCATATCAGTATGTTAAGATCGAATCTTCTAAATCCCAATTGTGTAATGTTAAATTCATGATTATGGATTTTTCTCAACCATAAATTGACCTCAAATCAATCAATGGTTGAAATTATAAGGGGCATATTTGCATTTGTAATATTTAATTCAATATTTTAACGTTAGATTTACTTTATCTCCATTGTTTAATGTTAAAATTATGGTTATCGATTTTTGTCAACCATAGGTAGACTATTTATTTGATAAGAATAGAAATTGAGGTGTATATTTACTTATACTATATTTATTTGAATTTGAGTCAAATATGTACCCTTCAAATGAACTAATATTAACAATACGGTGTATTCAATTTTGTCATATCAGTATGTTAAGGTCGAATCTTCTAATTCCCAATTGTGTAATGTTAAATTCCTGATTATGGACTTTTCTCAACCATAAATTGACTTCATATCAATCAATGGTTGAAATTATAAGGTTAATATTTGTATTTTTAATATGTAATTCAATATTTTAAGGTTAGATTTAATTTCTCTCAATTGTTTAATGTTAAAATTATGGCTATCGATTTTTGTCAACCATAGATAGACTATTTATTTGATAAGAATAGAAATTGAGGTGTATATTTACATATACTATATTTATTTGAATTTGAGTCAAATATGGACCATTCAAATGAACTAATATTAATAATACGGTGTATTCAATTTTGTCATATCAGTATCTTAAGGTCGAATCTTCTAATTCCCAATTGTGTAATGTTAAATTCATGATTATGGACTTTTCTCAACCATAAATTGACTTCATATCAATAAATGGTTGAAACATATAAGGTGCAAATTTGCATTTGTATTATTTAATTCAATTTTTTAACCTTAGGTTTAATTTAACTCAATTATTTAATGTTAAAATTATGACTATCGAATTGTTTCAAAGATAGATCGACTATTTATTTGATAATAATAGAAACTAACGTTTATATTTACATATACTATATTTATTTGAATTTGGGTCAAATATGGACCTTTCAAATGAACTATTATTAACAATACGGTGTATTCAATTTTGTCATATTAGTATGTTAAGGTCGAATCTTCTAAATCGCAATCGTGTACTGCTAAATTCATGATTATGGACTTTTCTCAAAGATAAATTGACTTCATATCAATCAATGGTTGAAATTATAAGGGTAATATTTGTATTTGTAATATGTAATTCAATATTTTAAGGTTAGATTTAATTTCTCTCAATTGTTTAATGTTAAAATTATGGCTATCGATTTTTGTCAACCATAGATAGACTATTTATTTGATAAGAATAGAAATTGAGGTGTATATTTACATATACTATATTTATTTGAATATGAGTCAAATATGGACCATTCAAATGAACTAATATTAACAATACGGTGTATTCAATTTTGTCATATCAGTATGTTAAGGTCGAATCTTCTAAATCCCAATTGTGTAATGTTAAATTCATGATTATGGATTTTTCTCAACCATAAATTGACTTCATATCAATAAATGGTTGAAATTATAAGGGTAATATTTGTATTTGTAATATGTAATTCAATATTTCAAGGTTAGGTTTAATTTCTCTCAATTGTTTAATGTTAAAATTATGGCTATCGAATTGTTTCAAAGATAGATCGACTATTTTTTTGATAATAATAGAAACTAACGTTTATATTTACATATACTATATTTATTTGAATTTGAGTCAAATATGGATCATTCAAATGAACTAATATTAATAATACGGTGTATTCAATTTTGGCATATAAGTATGTTAAGGTCGAACCTTCTAAATCGCAATTGTGTAATGTTAAATTCATGGTTATGGACTTTTCTGAACCATAAATTGACTTCATATCAATAAATGGTTTAAACATATAAGGTGCATATTTGCATTTGTATTATTTAATTCAATTTTTTAACCTTAGGTTTAATTTAACTCAATTATATAATGTTAAAATTATAGCTATCCAAGTTTTTGCAAAGAT
The DNA here is from genome assembly GCA_037013495.1 of Hippophae tibetana. Classification (NCBI taxonomy): domain Eukaryota; kingdom Viridiplantae; phylum Streptophyta; class Magnoliopsida; order Rosales; family Elaeagnaceae; genus Hippophae; species Hippophae tibetana. The sequence goes on along the minus strand of CM072805.1, from coordinate 10,292,817 downwards.
AGATAGACTATTTATTTGATAATAATAGAAAGTAACGTTTATATTTACATATACTATATTTATTTGAATTTGAGTCAAATATGAACCATTCAAATGAACTAATATTAACAATATGGGGTATTCAATTTTGTCATATCCGTATGTTACGGTCGAATCTTCTAAATCGCAATCGTGTAATATTAAATTCATGATTATGGACTTTTCTCAACCATAAATTGACTTCATATCAATCAATGGTTGAAACTTATAAGGGGCATATTTGCATTTGTAATATTTAATTCAATTTTTTAACCTTAGGTTTAATTTAATTCAATTATTTAATGTTAAAATTATAGCTATCGAATTTTTTCAAAGATAGATCGACTATTTATTTGATAATAATAGAAACTAACGTTTATATTTACATATACTATATTTATTTGAATTTGAGTCAAATATGGACCATTAAAATGAACTAATATTAACAAAACGGTGTATTCAATTTTGTCATATCAGTATGTTAAGGTCGAATCTTCTAATTCCCAATTGTGTAATGTTAAATTCATGATTATAGACTTTTCTCAACCATAAATTGACTTCATTTCAATCAATGGTTGAAACTTATAGGGGGCATATTTGCATTTGTAATATTTAATTCAATTTTTTAACGTTAGATTTACTTTATCTCAATTGTTTAATGTTAAAAATTATGGTTATCGATTTTTGTCAACCATAGGTAGCCTATTTATTTGATAATAATAGAAACTAACGTTTATATTTACATATACTATATTTATTTGAATTTGACTCAAATATGGACGATTCAAATGAACTAATATTAACAATACGGTGTATTCAATTTTGTCATATCAGTATGTTAAGATCGAATCTTCTAAATCCCAATTGTGTAATGTTAAATTCATGATTATGGATTTTTCTCAACCATAAATTGACCTCAAATCAATCAATGGTTGAAATTATAAGGGGCATATTTGCATTTGTAATATTTAATTCAATATTTTAACGTTAGATTTACTTTATCTCCATTGTTTAATGTTAAAATTATGGTTATCGATTTTTGTCAACCATAGGTAGACTATTTATTTGATAAGAATAGAAATTGAGGTGTATATTTACTTATACTATATTTATTTGAATTTGAGTCAAATATGTACCCTTCAAATGAACTAATATTAACAATACGGTGTATTCAATTTTGTCATATCAGTATGTTAAGGTCGAATCTTCTAATTCCCAATTGTGTAATGTTAAATTCATGATTATGGACTTTTCTCAACCATAAATTGACTTCATATCAATCAATGGTTGAAATTATAAGGGTAATATTTGTATTTGTAATATGTAATTCAATATTTTAATGTTAGATTTAATTTCTCTCAATAGTTTAATGTTAAAATTATGGCTATCGATTTTTGTCAACCATAGATAGACTATTTATTTGATAAGAATAGAAATTGAGGTGTATATTTACATATACTATATTTATTTGAATTTGAGTCAAATATGGACCATTCAAATGAACTAATATTAATAATACGGTGTATTCAATTATGTCATATCAGTATGTTAAGGTCGAATCTTCTAATTCCCAATTGTGTAATGTTAAATTCATGATTATGGACTTTTCTCAACCATAAATTGACTTCATTTCAATCAATGGTTGAAACTTATAGGGGGCATATTTGCATTTGTAATATTTAATTCAATTTTTTAACGTTAGATTTACTTTATCTCAATTGTTTAATTTTAAAATTATGCCTATCGAATTTTTTCAAAGATAGATCGACTATTTATTTGATAATAATAGAAACTAACGTTTGTATTTACATATACTATATTTATTTGAATTTGACTCAAATATGGACCATTCAAATGAACTAATATTAACAATACGGTGTATTCAATTTTGTCATATCAGTATGTTAAGGTCAAATCTTCTAAATCCCAATTGTGTAATGTTAAATTCATGATTATGGATTTTTCCTAACCATAAATTTACCTCAAATCCATCAATGGTTGAAATTATAAAGGGGCATATTTGAATTTGTAATATTTAATTCAATATTTTAACGTTAGATTTACTTTATCTCAATTGTTTAATGTTAAAATTATGGTTATCGATTTTTGTCAACCATAGGTAGACTATTTATTTGATAAGAATAGAAATTGAGGTGTATATTTACATATACTATATTTATTTGAATTTGAGTCAAATATGTACCCTTCAAATGAACTAATATTAACAATATGGGGTATTCAATTTTGTCATATCAGTATGTTAAGGTCGAATCTTCTAATTCCCAATTGTGTAATGTTAAATTCATGATTATGGACTTTTCTCAACCATAAATTGACTTCATTTCAATCAATGGTTGAAACTTATAGGGGGCATATTTGCATTTGTAATATTTAATTCAATTTTTTAACGTTAGATTTACTTTATCTCAATTGTTTAATTTTAAAATTATGCCTATCAAATTTTGTCAAAGATAGATCAACTATTTATTTGATAATAATAGAAACTAACATTTATATTTACATATACTATATTTATTTGAATTTGACTCAAATATGGACCATTAAAATGAACTAATATTAACAATACGGTGTATTCAATTTTGTCATATCAGTATGTTAAGGTCGAATCTTCTAATTCCCAATTGTGTAATGTTAAATTCATGATTATGGACTTTTCTCAACCATAAATTGACTTCATTTCAATCAATGGTTGAAACTTATAGGGGGCATATTTGCATTTGTAATATTTAATTCAATTTTTTAACGTTAGATTTACTTTATCTCAATTGTTTAATTTTAAAATTATGCCTATCGAATTTTGTCAAAGATAGATCAACTATTTATTTGATAATAATAGAAACTAACGTTTATATTTACATATACTATATTTATTTGAATTTGACTCAAATATGGACCATTAAAATGAACTAATATTAACAATACGGTGTATTCAATTTTGTCATATCAGTATGTTAAGGTCGAATCTTCTAATTCCCAATTGTGTAATGTTAAATTCATGATTATGGACTTTTCTCAACCATAAATTGACTTCATTTCAATCAATGGTTGAAACTTATAGGGGGCATATTTGCATTTGTAATATTTAATTCAATTTTTTAACGTTAGATTTACTTTATCTCAATTGTTTAATTTTAAAATTATGCCTATCGAATTTTGTCAAAGATAGATCAACTATTTATTTGATAATAATAGAAACTAACGTTTATATTTACATATACTATATTTATTTGAATTTGACTCAAATATGGACCATTAAAATGAACTAATATTAACAATACGGTGTATTCAATTTTGTCATATCAGTATGTTAAGGTCGAATCTTCTAATTCCCAATTGTGTAATGTTAAATTCATGATTATGGACTTTTCTCAACCATAAATTGACTTCATATCAATCAATGGTTGAAATTATAAGGGTAATATTTGTATTTGTAATATGTAATTCAATATTTTAAGGTTAGATTTAATTTCTCTCAATTGTTTAATGTTAAAATTATGGCTATCGATTTTTGTCAACCATAGATAGACTATTTATTTGATAAGAATAGAAATTGAGGTGTATATTTACATATACAATATTTATTTGAATATGAGTCTAATATGGACCATTCAAATGAACTAATATTAATAATACGGTGTATTCAATTTTGTCATATCAGTATCTTAAGGTCGAATCTTCTAATTCCCAATTGTGTAATGTTAAATTCATGGTTATGGACTTTTCTCAACCATAAATTGACTTCATATCAATAATTGGTTGAAACATATAAGGTGCATATTTGCATTTTTATTATTTAATTCAATTTTTTAACCTTAGGTTTAATTTAACTCAATTATTTAATGTTAAAATTATAGCTATCGAATTTTTTCAAAGATAGATAGACTATTTATTTGATAACAATAGAAAGTAACGTTTATATTTACATATACTATATTTATTTGAATTTGAGTCAAATATGAACCATTCAAATGAACTAATATTAACAATATGGGGTATTCAATTTTGCCATATCAGTATGTTAAGGTCGAATCTTCTAAATCCCAATTGTGTAATGTTAAATTCATGATTATGGATTTTTCCTAACCATAAATTGACCTCAAATCCATCAATGGTTGAAATTATAAAGCGGCATATTTGAATTTGTAATATTTAATTCAATATTTTAACGTTAGATTTACTTTATCTCAATTGTTTAATGTTAAAATTATGGTTATCGATTTTTGTCAACCATAGGTAGACTATTTATTTGATAAGAATAGAAATTGAGGTGTATATTTACATATACTATATTTATTTGAATTTGAGTCAAATATGTACCCTTCAAATGAACTAATATTAACAATACGGTTTATTCAATTTTGTCATATCAGTATGTTAAGGTCGAATCTTCTAATTCCCAATTGTGTAATGTTAAATTCATGATTATGGACTTTTCTCAACCATAAATTGACTTCATATCAATCAATGGTTGAAATTATAAGGTTAATATTTGTATTTTTAATATTTAATTCAATATTTTAACGTTAGATTTACTTTCTTTCAATTCTTTAATGTTAAAATTATGGCTATCGATTTTTGTCAACCATAGATAGACTATTTATTTGATAAGAATAGAAATTGAGGTGTATATTTACATATACAATATTTATTTGAATATGAGTCAAATATGGACCATTCAAATGAACTAATATTAATAATACGGTGTATTCAATTTTGTCATATCAGTATCTTAAGGTCGAATCTTCTAATTCCCAATTGTGTAATGTTAAATTCATGGTTATGGACTTTTCTCAACCATAAATTGACTTCATATCAATAATTGGTTGAAACATATAAGGTGCATATTTGCATTTTTATTATTTAATTCAATTTTTTAACCTTAGGTTTAATTTAACTCAATTATTTAATGTTAAAATTATAGCTATCGAATTTTTTCAAAGATAGATAGACTATTTATTTGATAACAATAGAAAGTAACGTTTATATTTACATATACTATATTTATTTGAATTTGAGTCAAATATGAACCATTCAAATGAACTAATATTAACAATATGGGGTATTCAATTTTGCCATATCAGTATGTTAAGGTCGAATCTTCTAAATCCCAATTGTGTAATGTTAAATTCATGATTATGGATTTTTCCTAACCATAAATTGACCTCAAATCCATCAATGGTTGAAATTATAAAGCGGCATATTTGAATTTGTAATATTTAATTCAATATTTTAACGTTAGATTTACTTTATCTCAATTGTTTAATGTTAAAATTATGGTTATCGATTTTTGTCAACCATAGGTAGACTATTTATTTGATAAGAATAGAAATTGAGGTGTATATTTACATATACTATATTTATTTGAATTTGAGTCAAATATGTACCCTTCAAATGAACTAATATTAACAATACGGTTTATTCAATTTTGTCATATCAGTATGTTAAGGTCGAATCTTCTAATTCCCAATTGTGTAATGTTAAATTCATGATTATGGACTTTTCTCAACCATAAATTGACTTCATATCAATCAATGGTTGAAATTATAAGGTTAATATTTGTATTTTTAATATTTAATTCAATATTTTAACGTTAGATTTACTTTCTTTCAATTCTTTAATGTTAAAATTATGGCTATCGATTTTTGTCAACCATAGATAGACTATTTATTTGATAAGAATAGAAATTGAGGTGTATATTTACATATACAATATTTATTTGAATATGAGTCAAATATGGACCATTCAAATGAACTAATATTAATAATACGGTGTATTCAATTTTGTCATATCAGTATCTTAAGGTCGAATCTTCTAATTCCCAATTGTGTAATGTTAAATTCATGGTTATGGACTTTTCTCAACCATAAATTGACTTCATATCAATAATTGGTTGAAACATATAAGGTGCATATTTGCATTTTTATTATTTAATTCAATTTTTTAACCTTAGGTTTAATTTAACTCAATTATTTAATGTTAAAATTATAGCTATCGAATTTTTTCAAAGATAGATAGACTATTTATTTGATAACAATAGAAAGTAACGTTTATATTTACATATACTATATTTATTTGAATTTGAGTCAAATATGAACCATTCAAATGAACTAATATTAACAATATGGGGTATTCAATTTTTTCATATCCGTATGTTAAGGTCGAATCTTCTAAATCCCAATTGTGTAATGTTAAATTCATGATTATGGATTTTTCTCAACCATAAATTGACCTCAAATCAATCAATGGTTGAAATTATAAGGGGCATATTTTCTATTGTAATATTTAATTCAATATTTTAACGTTAGATTTACTTTATCTCAATTGTTTAATGTTAAAATTATGGTTATCGATTTTTGTCAACCATAGGTAGCCTATTTATTTGATAAGAATAGAAATTAAGGTCTATATTTACATATACTATATTTATGTGAATTTGAGTCAAATATGTACCCTTCAAATGAACTAATATTAACAATACGGTGTATTCAATTTTGTCTTATCAGTATGTTAAGGTCGAATCTTCTAATTCCCAATTGTGTAATGTTAAATTCATGAATATGGACTTTTCTCAACCATAAATTGACTTCATATCAATCAATGGTTGAAATTATAAGGGTAATATTTGTATTTGTAATATGTAATTCAATATTTTAAGGATAGATTTAATTTCTCTCAATTGTTTAATGTTAAAATTATGGCTATCGATTTTTGTCAACCATAGATAGACTATTTATTTGATAAGAATAGAAATTGAGGTGTATATTTACATATACTATATTTATTTGAATTTGAGTCAAATAAATACCCTTCAAATGAACTAATATTAACAATACGGTGTATTCAATTTTGTCATATCAGTATGTTAAAGTCGAATCTTCTAATTCCCAATTGTGTAATGTTAAATTCCTGATTATGGACTTTTCTCAACCATAAATTGACTTCATATCAATCAATGGTTGAAATTATAAGGTTAATATTTGTATTTTTAATATGTAATTCAATATTTTAAGGTTAGATTTAATTTCTCTCAATTGTTTAATGTTAAAATTATGGCTATCGATTTTTGTCAACCATAGATAGACTATTTATTTGATAAGAATAGAAATTGAGGTGTATATTTACATATACTATATTTATTTGAATTTGAGTCAAATATGGACCATTCAAATGAACTAATATTAATAATACGGTGTATTCAATTATGTCATATCAGTATGTTAAGGTCGAATCTTCTAATTCCCAATTGTGTAATGTTAAATTCATGATTATGGACTTTTCTCAACCATAAATTGACTTCATTTCAATCAATGGTTGAAACTTATAGGGGGCATATTTGCATTTGTAATATTTAATTCAATTTTTTAACGTTAGATTTACTTTATCTCAATTGTTTAATTTTAAAATTATGCCTATCGAAATTTTTCAAAGATAGATCGACTATTTATTTGATAATAATAGAAACTAACGTTTATATTTACATATACTATATTTATTTGAATTTGACTCAAATATGGACCATTCAAATGAACTAATATTAACAATACGGTGTATTCAATTTTGTCATATCAGTATGTTAAGGTCAAATCTTCTAAATCCCAATTGTGTAATGTTAAATTCATGATTATGGATTTTTCCTAACCATAAATTGACCTCAAATCCATCAATGGTTGAAATTATAAAGGGGCATATTTGAATTTGTAATATTTAATTCAATATTTTAACGTTAGATTTACTTTATCTCAATTGTTTAATTTTAAAATTATGCCTATCGAAATTTTTCAAAGATAGATCGACTATTTATTTGATAATAATAGAAACTAACGTTTATATTTACATATACTATATTTATTTGAATTTGACTCAAATATGGACCATTCAAATGAACTAATATTAACAATACGGTGTATTCAATTTTGTCATATCAGTATGTTAAGGTCAAATCTTCTAAATCCCAATTGTGTAATGTTAAATTCATGATTATGGATTTTTCCTAACCATAAATTGACCTCAAATCCATCAATGGTTGAAATTATAAAGGGGCATATTTGAATTTGTAATATTTAATTCAATATTTTAACGTTAGATTTACTTTATCTCAATTGTTTAATTTTAAAATTATGCCTATCGAAATTTTTCAAAGATAGATCGACTATTTATTTGATAATAATAGAAACTAACGTTTATATTTACATATACTATATTTATTTGAATTTGAGTCAAATATGGACCATTCAAATGAACTAATATTAACAATACGGTGTATTCAATTTTGTCATATCAGTATGTTAAGGTCGAATCTTCTAAATCCCAATAGTGTAATGTTAAATTCATGATTATGGACTTTTCTCAACCATAAATTGACTTCATTTCAATCAATGGTTGAAACTTATAGGGGGCATATTTGCATTTGTAATATTTAATTCAATTTTTTAACGTTAGATTTACTTTATCTCAATTGTTTAATTTTAAAATTATGCCTATCGAAATTTTTCAAAGATAGATCGACTATTTATTTGATAATAATAGAAACTAACGTTTATATTTACATATACTATATTTATTTGAATTTGACTCAAATATGGACCATTCAAATGAACTAATATTAACAATACGGTGTATTCAATTTTGTCATATCAGTATGTTAAGGTCAAATCTTCTAAATCCCAATTGTGTAATGTTAAATTCATGATTATGGATTTTTCCTAACCATAAATTGACCTCAAATCCATCAATGGTTGAAATTATAAAGGGGCATATTTGAATTTGTAATATTTAATTCAATATTTTAACGTTAGATTTACTTTATCTCAATTGTTTAATGTTAAAATTATGGTTATCGATTTTTGTCAACCATAGGTAGACTATTTATTTGATAAGAATAGAAATTGAGGTGTATATTTACATATACTATATTTATTTGAATTTGAGTCAAATATGTACCCTTCAAATGAACTAATATTAACAATACGGTTTATTCAATTTTGTCATATCAGTATGTTAAGGTCGAATCTTCTAATTCCCAATTTTGTAATGTTAAATTCATGATTATGGACTTTTCTCAACCATAAATTGACTTCATATCAATCAATGGTTGAAATTATAAGGTTAATATTTGTATTTTTAATATTTAATTCAATATTTTAACGTTAGATTTACTTTCTTTCAATTCTTTAATGTTAAAATTATGGCTATCGATTTTTGTCAACCATAGATAGACTATTTATTTGATAAGAATAGAAATTGAGGTGTATATTTACATATACAATATTTATTTGAATATGAGTCAAATATGGACCATTCAAATGAACTAATATTAATAATACGGTGTATTCAATTTTGTCATATCAGTATCTTAAGGTCGAATCTTCTAATTCCCAATTGTGTAATGTTAAATTCATGGTTATGGACTTTTCTCAACCATAAATTGACTTCATATCAATAATAAGTTGAAACATATAAGGTGCATATTTGCATTTTTATTATTTAATTCAATTTTTTAACCTTAGGTTTAATTTAACTCAATTATTTAATGTTAAAATTATAGCTATCGAATTTTTTCAAAGATAGATAGACTATTTATTTGATAACAATAGAAAGTAACGTTTATATTTACATATACTATATTTATTTGAATTTGAGTCAAATATGAACCATTCAAATGAACTAATATTAACAATATGGGGTATTCAATTTTTTCATATCCGTATGTTAAGGTCGAATCTTCTAAATCCCAATTGTGTAATGTTAAATTCATGATTATGGATTTTTCTCAACCATAAATTGACCTCAAATCAATCAATGGTTGAAATTATAAGGGGCATATTTGCATTTGTAATATTTAATTCAATATTTTAACGTTAGATTTACTTTATCTCCATTGTTTAATGTTAAAATTATGGTTATCGATTTTTGTCAACCATAGGTAGACTATTTATTTGATAAGAATAGAAATTGAGGTGTATATTTACATATACTATATTTATTTGAATTTGAGTCAAATATGGACCATTCAAATGAACTAATATTAACAATACGGTGTATTCAATTTTGTCATATCAGTATGTTAAGGTCGAATCTTCTAATTCCCAATTGTGTAATGTTAAATTCATGATTATGGACTTTTCTCAACCATAAATTGACTTCATATCAATCAATGGTTGAAATTATAAGGGTAATATTTGTATTTGTAATATGTAATTCAATATTTTAAGGTTAGATTTAATTTCTCTCAATTGTTTAATGTTAAAATTATGGCTATCGATTTTTGTCAACCATAGATAGACTATTTATTTGATAAGAATAGAAATTGAGGTGTATATTTACATATACTATATTTATTTGAATTTGAGTCAAATATGTACCCTTCAAATGAACTAATATTAACAATACGGTTTATTCAATTTTGTCATATCAGTATGTTAAGGTCGAATCTTCTAATTCCCAATTGTGTAATGTTAAATTCATGATTATGGACTTTTCTCAACCATAAATTGACTTCATATCAATCAATGGTTGAAATTATAAGGTTAATATTTGTATTTTAATATTTAATTCAATATTTTAACGTTAGATTTACTTTCTTTCAATTCTTTAATGTTAAAATTATGGCTATCGATTTTTGTCAACCATAGATAGACTATTTATTTGATAAGAATAGAAATTGAGGTGTATATTTACATATACAATATTTATTTGAATATGAGTCAAATATGGACCATTCAAATGAACTAATATTAATAATACGGTGTATTCAATTTTGTCATATCAGTATCTTAAGGTCGAATCTTCTAATTCCCAATTGTGTAATGTTAAATTCATGGTTATGGACTTTTCTCAACCATAAATTGACTTCATATCAATAATAAGTTGAAACATATAAGGTGCATATTTGCATTTTTATTATTTAATTCAATTTTTTAACCTTAGGTTTAATTTAACTCAATTATTTAATGTTAAAATTATAGCTATCGAATTTTTTCAAAGATAGATAGACTATTTATTTGATAACAATAGAAAGTAACGTTTATATTTACATATACTATATTTATTTGAATTTGAGTCAAATATGAACCATTCAAATGAACTAATATTAACAATATGGGGTATTCAATTTTTTCATATCCGTATGTTAAGGTCGAATCTTCTAAATCCCAATTGTGTAATGTTAAATTCATGATTATGGATTTTTCTCAACCATAAATTGACCTCAAATCAATCAATGGTTGAAATTATAAGGGGCATATTTGCATTTGTAATATTTAATTCAATATTTTAACGTTAGATTTACTTTATCTCCATTGTTTAATGTTAAAATTATGGTTATCGATTTTTGTCAACCATAGGTAGACTATTTATTTGATAAGAATAGAAATTGAGGTGTATATTTACATATACTATATTTATTTGAATTTGAGTCAAATATGGACCATTCAAATGAACTAATATTAACAATACGGTGTATTCAATTTTGTCATATCAGTATGTTAAGGTCGAATCTTCTAATTCCCAATTGTGTAATGTTAAATTCATGATTATGGACTTTTCTCAACCATAAATTGACTTCATATCAATCAATGGTTGAAATTATAAGGGTAATATTTGTATTTGTAATATGTAATTCAATATTTTAAGGTTAGATTTAATTTCTCTCAATTGTTTAATGTTAAAATTATGGCTATCGATTTTTGTCAACCATAGATAGACTATTTATTTGATAAGAATAGAAATTGAGGTGTATATTTACATATACTATATTTATTTGAATTTGAGTCAAATATGGACCATTCAAATGAACTAATATTAATAATACGGTGTATTCAATTATGTCATATCAGTATGTTAAGGTCGAATCTTCTAATTCCCAATTGTGTAATGTTAAATTCATGATTATGGACTTTTCTCAACCATAAATTGACTTCATTTCAATCAATGGTTGAAACTTATAGGGGGCATATTTGCATTTGTAATATTTAATTCAATTTTTTAACGTTAGATTTACTTTATCTCAATTGTTTAATTTTAAAATTATGCCTATCGAATTTTTTCAAAGATAGATCGACTATTTATTTGATAATAATAGAAACTAACGTTTATATTTTCATATACTATATTTATTTGAATTTGACTCAAATATGGACCATTCAAATGAACTAATATTAACAATACGGTTTATTCAATTTTGTCATATGAGTACGTTAAGGTCGAATCTTCTAATTCCCAATTGTGTAATGTTAAATTCATGATTATGGACTTTTCTCAACCATAAATTGACTTCATATCAATCAATGGTTGAAATTATAAGGTTAATATTTGTATTTTTAATATTTAATTCAATATTTTAACGTTAGATTTACTTTCTTTCAATTCTTTAATGTTAAAATTATGGCTATCGATTTTTGTCAACCATAGATAGACTATTTATTTGATAAGAATAGAAATTGAGGTGTATATTTACTAATACTATATTTATTTGAATATGAGTCAAATATGGACCGTTCAAATGAACTAATATTAATAATACGGTGTATTCAATTTTGTCATATCAGTATCTTAAGGTCCAATCTTCTAATTCCCAATTGTGTAATGTTAAATTCATGGTTATGGACTTTTCTCAACCATAAATTGACTTCATATCAATAATTGGTTGAAACATATAAGGTGCATATTTGCATTTTTATTATTTAATTCAATTTTTTAACCTTAGGTTTAATTTAACTCAATTATTTAATGTTAAAATTATAGCTATCGAATTTTTTCAAAGATAGATAGACTATTTATTTGATAACAATAGAAAGTAACGTTTATATTTACATATACTATATTTATTTGAATTTGTGTCAAATATGGACCATTCAAATGAACTAATATTAACAATACGGTGTATTCAATTTTATCATATTAGTATGTTAAGGTCGAATCTTCTAAATCCCAATTGTGTAATGTTAAATTCATGATTATGGACTTTTCTCAACCATAAATTGACTTCATATCAATTAATGGTTGAAATTATAAGGGTAATATTTGCATTTGTAATATTTAATTCAATATTTTAACGTTAGATTTAATTTATCTCAATTGTTTAATGTTAAAATTATGGATATCGATTTTTGTCAACCATAGATAGACTATTTATTTGATAAGAATATAAATTGAGGTGTATATTTACATATACTATATTTATTTGAATTTGAGTCAAATATGGACCATTAAAATGAACTAATATTAACAATACGGTGTACTCAATTTTGTCATATCAGTATGTTAAGGTCGAATCTTCTAATTCTCAATTGTGTAATGTTAAATTCATGCTTATGGACTTTTCTCAACCATAAATTGACTTCATTTCAATCAATGGTTGAAACTTATAGGGGGCATATTTGCATTTGTAATATTTAATTCAATTTTTTAACGTTAGATTTAATTTAACTCAATTATTTAATGTTAAAATTATAGCTATCGAATTTTTTCAAAGATAGATAGACTATTTATTTGATAACAATAGAAAGTAACGTTTATATTTACATATACTATATTTATTTGAATTTGTGTCAAATATGGACCATTCAAATGAACTAATATTAACAATACGGTGTATTCAATTTTATCATATTAGTATGTTAAGGTCGAATCTTCTAAATCCCAATTGTGTAATGTTAAATTCATGATTATGGACTTTTCTTAACCATAAATTGACTTCATATCAATTAATGGTTGAAATTATAAGGGTAATATTTGCATTTGTAATATTTAATTCAATATTTTAACGTTAGATTTACTTTATCTCAATTGTTTAATGTTAAAATTATGGTTATCGATTTTTGTCAACCATAGGTAGACTATTTATTTGATAAGAATAGAAATTGAGGTCTATATTTACATATACTATATTTATTTGAATTTGAGTCAAATATGTACCCTTCAAATGAACTAATATTAACAATACGGTGTATTCAATTTTGTCTTATCAGTATGTTAAGGTCGAATCTTCTAATTCCCAATTGTGTAATGTTAAATTCATGATTATGGACTTTTCTCAACCATAAATTGACTTCATATCAATCAATGGTTGAAATTATAAGGGTAATATTTGTATTTGTAATATGTAATTCAATATTTTAAGGATAGATTTAATTTCTCTCAATTGTTTAATGTTAAAATTGTGGCTATCGATTTTTGTCAACCATAGATAGACTATTTATTTGATAAGAATAGAAATTGAGGTGTATATTTACATATACTATATTTATTTGAATTTGAGTCAAATAAATACCCTTCAAATGAACTAATATTAACAATACGGTGTATTCAATTTTGTCATATCAGTATGTTAAGGTCGAATCTTCTAATTCCCAATTGTGTAATGTTAAATTCCTGATTATGGACTTTTCTCAACCATAAATTGACTTCATATCAATCAATGGTTGAAATTATAAGGTTAATATTTGTATTTTTAATATGTAATTCAATATTTTAAGGTTAGATTTAATTTCTCTCAATTGTTTAATGTTAAAATTATGGCTATCGATTTTTGTCAACCATAGATAGACTATTTATTTGATATGAATAGAAATTGAGGTGTATATTTACATATACTATATTTATTTGAATTTGAGTCAAATATGGACCATTCAAATGAACTAATATTAATAATACGGTGTATTCAATTTTGTCATATCAGTATCTTAAGGTCGAATCTTCTAATTCCCAATTGTGTAATGTTAAATTCATGATTATAGACTTTTCTCAACCATAATTTGACTACATATCAATAAATGGTTGAAACATATAAGGTGCATATTTGCATTTGTATTATTTAATTCAATTTTTTAACCTTAGGTTTAATTTAACTCAATTATTTAATGTTAAAATTATGACTATCGAATTGTTTCAAAGATAGATCGACTATTTATTTGATAATAATATAAACTAACGTTTATATTTACATATACTATATTTATTTGAATTTGGGTCAAATATGGACCTTTCAAATGAACTATTATTAACAATACGGTGTATTCAATTTTGTCATATTAGTATGTTAAGGTCGAATCTTCTAAATCGCAATCGTGTAATGCTAAATTCATGATTATGGACTTTTCTCAAAGATAAATTGACTTCATATTAATCAATGGTTGAAACTTATAAGGGGCATATTTGCATTTGTAATATTTAATTCAATTTTTTAACCTTAGGTTTAATTTAACTCAATTATTTAATGTTAAAATTATAGCTATCGAATTTTTTCAAAGATAGATCGACTATTTATTTGATAATAATAGAAACTAACGTTTATATTTACATATACTATATTTATTTGAATTTGAGTCAAATATGGACCATTCAAATGAACTAATATTAACAATACGGTGTATTCAATTTTGTCATATCAGTATGTTAAGGTCGAATCTTCTAAATCGCAATTGTGTAATGTTAAATTCATGATTATGGACTTTTCTCAACCATAAATTGACTTCATATCAATCAATGGTTTAAACTTACAAGGCGCATATTTGCATTTGTAATATTTAATTCAATTGTTTAACCTTAGGTTTAATTTAACTCAATTATTTAATGTTAAAATTATAGCTATCGAGTTTTTTCAAAGATAGATAGACTATTTATTTGATAATAATAGAAAGTAACGTTTATATTTACATATACTATATTTATTTGAATTTGAGTCAAATATGAACCAGTCAAATGAACTAATATTAACAATATGGTGTATTCAATTTTGTCATATC
This sequence comes from Hippophae tibetana, assembly GCA_037013495.1. Taxonomy (NCBI): domain Eukaryota; kingdom Viridiplantae; phylum Streptophyta; class Magnoliopsida; order Rosales; family Elaeagnaceae; genus Hippophae; species Hippophae tibetana. The sequence continues at coordinate 10,277,035 of CM072805.1, read as the reverse complement.
AGTATGTTCAGGTCGAATCTTCTAAATCGCAATTGTGTAATGTTAAATTCATGATTATGGACTTTTCTTAACCATAAATTGACTTCATATCAATAAATGGTTGAAACATATAAAGTGCATATTTGCATTTGTATTATTTAATTCAATTTTTTAACCTTAGGTTTAATTTAACTCAATTATTTAATGGTAAAATTATAGCTATCAAATTTTTTTAAAGATAGATCGACTATTTATTTGATAATAATAGAAACTAACGTTTATATTTACATATGCTATATTTATTTGAATTTGAGTCAAATATGGACCATTCAAATGAACTAATATTAACAATACGGTGTATTCAATTTTGTCATATCAGTATGTTAAGGTCGAATCTTCTAAATCCCAATTGTGTAATGTTAAATTCATGATTATGGATTTTTCTCAACCATAAATTGACCTCAAATCAATCAATGGTTGAAATTATAAGGGGCATATTTTCATTTGTAATATTTAATTCAATATTTTAACGTTAGATTTACTTTATCTCAATTGTTTAATGTTAAAATTATGGTTATCGATTTTTGTCAACCATAGGTAGACTATTTATTTGATAAGAATAGAAATTGAGGTCTATATTTACATATACTATATTTATTTGAATTTGAGTCAAATATGTACCCTTCAAATGAACTAATATTAACAATACGGTGTATTCAATTTTGTCTTATCAGTATGTTAAGGTCGAATCTTCTAATTCCCAATTGTGTAATGTTAAATTCATGATTATGGACTTTTCTCAACCATAAATTGACTTCATATCAATCAATGGTTGAAATTATAAGGGTAATATTTGTATTTGTAATATGTAATTCAATATTTTAAGGATAGATTTAATTTCTCTCAATTGTTTAATGTTAAAATTGTGGCTATCGATTTTTGTCAACCATAGATAGACTATTTATTTGATAAGAATAGAAATTGAGGTGTATATTTACATATACTATATTTATTTGAATTTGAGTCAAATAAATACCCTTCAAATGAACTAATATTAACAATACGGTGTATTCAATTTTGCCATATCAGTATGTTAAGGTCGAATCTTCTAATTCCCAATTGTGTAATGTTAAATTCCTGATTATGGACTTTTCTCAACCATAAATTGACTTCATATCAATCAATGGTTGAAATTATAAGGTTAATATTTGTATTTTTAATATGTAATTCAATATTTTAAGGTTAGATTTAATTTCTCTCAATTGTTTAATGTTAAAATTATGGCTATCGATTTTTGTCAACCATAGATAGACTATTTATTTGATATGAATAGAAATTGAGGTGTATATTTACATATACTATATTTATTTGAATTTGAGTCAAATATGGACCATTCAAATGAACTAATATTAATAATACGGTGTATTCAATTTTGTCATATCAGTATCTTAAGGTCGAATCTTCTAATTCCCAATTGTGTAATGTTAAATTCATGATTATGGACTTTTCTCAACCATAATTTGACTACATATCAATAAATGGTTGAAACATATAAGGTGCATATTTGCATTTGTATTATTTAATTCAATTTTTTAACCTTAGGTTTAATTTAACTCAATTATTTAATGTTAAAATTATGACTATCGAATTGTTTCAAAGATAGATCGACTATTTATTTGATAATAATATAAACTAACGTTTATATTTACATATACTATATTTATTTGAATTTGGGTCAAATATGGACCTTTCAAATGAACTATTATTAACAATACGGTGTATTCAATTATGTCATATTAGTATGTTAAGGTCGAATCTTCTAAATCGCAATCGTGTAATGCTAAATTCATGATTATGGACTTTTCTCAAAGATAAATTGACTTCATATTAATCAATGGTTGAAACTTATAAGGGGCATATTTGCATTTGTAATATTTAATTCAATTTTTTAACCTTAGGTTTAATTTAACTCAATTATTTAATGTTAAAATTATAGCTATCGAATTTTTTCAAAGATAGATCGACTATTTATTTGATAATAATAGAAACTAACGTTTATATTTACATATACTATATTTATTTGAATTTGAGTCAAATATGGACCATTCAAATGAACTAATATTAACAATACGGTGTATTCAATTTTGTCATATCAGTATGTTAAGGTCGAATCTTCTAAATCGCAATTGTGTAATGTTAAATTCATGATTATGGACTTTTCTCAACCATAAATTGACTTCATATCAATCAATGGTTTAAACTTACAAGGCGCATATTTGCATTTGTAATATTTAATTCAATTGTTTAACCTTAGGTTTAATTTAACTCAATTATTTAATGTTAAAATTATAGCTATCGAGTTTTTTCAAAGATAGATAGACTATTTATTTGATAATAATAGAAAGTAACGTTTATATTTACATATACTATATTTATTTGAATTTGAGTCAAATATGAACCAGTCAAATGAACTAATATTAACAATATGGTGTATTCAATTTTGTCATATCAGTATGTTCAGGTCGAATCTTCTAAATCGCAATTGTGTAATGTTAAATTCATGATTATGGACTTTTCTTAACCATAAATTGACTTCATATCAATAAATGGTTGAAACATATAAAGTGCATATTTGCATTTGTATTATTTAATTCAATTTTTTAACCTTAGGTTTAATTTAACTCAATTATTTAATGGTAAAATTATAGCTATCAAATTTTTTTAAAGATAGATCGACTATTTATTTGATAATAATAGAAACTAACGTTTATATTTACATATGCTATATTTATTTGAATTTGAGTCAAATATGGACCATTCAAATGAACTAATATTAACAATACGGTGTATTCAATTTTGTCATATCAGTATGTTAAGGTCGAATCTTCTAATTCCCAATTGTGTAATGTTAAATTCATGATTTTGGACTTTTCTCAACCATAAATTGACTTCATATCAATCAATGGTTGAAATTAGAAGGGTAATATTTGCATTTGTAATATTTAATTCAATATTGTAACGTTAGATTTACTTTCTCTCAATTGTTTAATGTTAAAATTATGGTTATCGATTTTTGTCAACCATAGATAGACTATTTATTTGATAAGAATAGAAATTGAGGTGTATATTTACATATACTGTATTTATTTGAATTTGAGTCAAATATGGACCATTCAAATGAACTAATATTAACAATACGGTGTATTCAATTTTGTCATATCAGTATCTTAAGGTCGAATCTTCTAATTCCCAATTGTGTAATGTTAAATTCATGATTATGGACTTTTCTCAACCCTCAATTGACTTCATATCAATAAATGGTTGAAACATATAAGGGGCATATTTCCATTTGTATTATTAAATTCAATTTTTTAACCTTAGGTTTAATTTATCTCAATTATTTAATGTTAAAATTATGCCTATCGAATTGTTTCAAAGATAGATCGACTATTTATTTGATAATAATAGAAACTAACGTTTATATTTACATATACTATATTTATTTGAATTTGAGTCAAATATGGACCATTCAAATCAACTAATATTAACAATACGGTGTATTCAATTTTGGCATATCAGTATGTTAAGGTCGAATCTTCTAAATCGCAATTGTGTAATGTTAAATTCATGATTATGGACTTTTCTCAACCATAAATTGACTTCATATCAATAAATGATTGAAACATATAAGGTGCATATTTGCATTTGTATTATTTAATTCAATTTTTTAACCTTAGGTTTAATTTAACTCAATTATTTAATGTAAAAATTATAGCTATCAAACTTTTTCAAAGATAGATCGACTATTTATTTGATAATAATAGAAACTAACGTTTATATTTACATATACTATATTTATTTGAATTTGACTCAAATATGGACCATTCAAATGAACTAATATTAACAATACGGTGTATTCAATTTTGTCATATCAGTATGTTCAGGTCGAATTTTCTAAATCGCAATTGTGTAATGTTAAATTCATGATTATGGACTATTCTCAACCATAAATTGACTTCATTTCAATCAATGGTTGAAACTTATAGGGGGCATATTTGCATTTGTAATATTTAATTCAATTTTTTAACGTTAGATTTACTTTATCTCAATTGTTTAATTTTAAAATTATGCCTATCGAATTTTGTCAAAGATAGATCGACTATTTATTTGATAATAATAGAAACTAACGTTTATATTTACATATAATATATTTATTTGAATTTGAGTCAAATATGGACCATTCAAATGAACTAATATTAACAATACGGTGTATTCAATTTTGTCATATCAGTATGTTAAGGTCGAATCTTCTAATTCCCAATTGTGTAATGTTAAATTCATTATTATAGACTTTTCTCAACCATAAATTAACTTCATATCAATCAATGGTTGAAATTATAAGGGTAATATTTGCATTTGTAATATTTAATTCAATATTGTAACGTTAGATTTACTTTCTCTCAATTGTTTAATGTTAAAATTATGGCTATCGATTTTTGTCAACCATAGATAGACTATTTATTTGATAAGAATAGAAATTGAGGTGTATATTTACATATACTATATTTATTTGAATTTGAGTCAAATATGGACCATTCAAATGAACTAATATTAACAATACGGTGTATTCAATTTTGGCATATCAGTATGTTACGGTCGAATCTTCTAAATCGCAATTGTGTAATGTTAAATTCATGATTATGGACTTTTCTCAACCATCAATTGACTTCATATCAATAAATGGTTGAAACATATAAGGGGCATATTTGCATTTGTATTATTTAATTCAATTTTTTAACCTTAGGTTTAATTTATCTAAATTATTTAATGTTAAAATTATGGCTATCGAATTGTTTCAAAGATAGATCGACTATTTATTTGATAATAATAGAAACTAACGTTTATATTTACATATAATATATTTATTTGAATTTGAGTCAAATATGGACCATTCAAATGAACTAATATTAACAATACGGTGTATTCAATTTTTTCATATCAGTATGTTAAGGTCGAATCTTCTAATTCCCAATTGTGTAATGTTAAATTCATGATTATGGACTTTTCTCAATCATAAATTGACTTCATATAAATCAATGGTTGAAATTATAAGGGTAATATTTGCATTTGTAATATTTAATTCAATATTGTAACGTTAGATTTACTTTCTCTCAATTGTTTAATGTTAAAATTATGGCTATCGATTTTTGTCAACCATAGATAGACTATTTATTTGATAAGAATAGAAATTTAGGTGTATATTTACATATACTATATTTATTTGAATATGAGTCAAATATGGACCATTCAAATGAACTAATATTAACAATACGGTGTATTCAATTTTGTCATATCAGTATGTTAAGGTCGAATCTTCTAAATCCCAATTGTGTAATGTTAAATTCATGATTATGGATTTTTCTCAACCATAAATTGACTTCATATCAATAAATGGTTGAAATTATAAGGGTAATATTTGTATTTGTAATATGTAATTCAATATTTCAAGGTTAGGTTTAATTTCTCTCAATTGTTTAATGTTAAAATTATGGCTATCGAATTGTTTCAAAGATAGATCGACTATTTTTTTTGATAATAATAGAAACTAACGTTTATATTTACATATAGTATATTTATTTGAATTTGAGTCAAAAATGGACCATTCCAATGAATTAATATTAACAATACGGTGTATTCAATTTTGTCATATCAGTATCTTAAGGTCTAATCTTCTAATTCCCAATTGTGTAATGTTAAATTCATGATTATGGACTTTTCTCAACCATCAATTGACTTCATATCAATAAATGGTTGAAACATATAAGTTGCATATTTTCATTTTTATTATTTAATTCAATTTTTTAACCTTAGGTTTAATTTATCTCAATTATTTAATGTTAAAATTATGGCTATCGAATTGTTGCAAAGATAGATCGACTATTTATTTGATAATAATAGAAACTAACGTTTATATTTACATATACTATATTTATTTGAATTTGAGTCAAATATGGACCATTCAAATCAACTAATATTAACAATACGGTGTATTCAATTTTGGCATATCAGTATGTTAAGGTCGAATCTTCTAAATCGCAATTGTGTAATGTTAAATTCATGATTATGGACTTTTCTCAACCATAAATTGACTTCATATCAATCAATGGTTGAAACTTATAAGGGGCATATTTGCATTTGTAATATTTTATTCAATTTTTTAACCTTAGGTTTAATTTAACTCAATTATTTAATGTAAAAATTATAGCTATCGAATTTTTTCAAAGATAGATCGACTATTTATTTGATAATAACAGAAACTAACGTTTATATTTACATATACTGTATTTATTTGAATTTGAGTCAAATATGGACCATGCAAATGAACTAATATTAACAATACGGTGTATTCAATTTTGTCATATCAGTATGTTAAGGTCGAATCTTCTAAATCCCAATTGTGTAATGTTAAATTCATGATTATGGACTTTTCTCAACCATAAATTGACTTCATATCAATCAATGGTTGCAATTATAAGGGTAATATTTGCATTTGTAATATTTAATTCAATATTTTAACGTTAGATTTACTTTCTCTCAATTGTTTAATTTTAAGATTATGGCTATCGATTTTTGTCAACCATAGATAGACTATTTATTTGATAAGAATAGAAATTGAGGTATATATTTACATATACTATATTTATTTGAATTTGAGTCAAAAATGGACCATTCCAATGAATTAATATTAACAATACGGTGTATTCAATTTTGTCATATCAGTATCTTAAGGTCTAATCTTCTAATTCCCAATTGTGTAATGTTAAATTCATGATTATGGACTTTTCTCAACCATCAATTGACTTCATATCAATAAATGGTTGAAACATATAAGTTGCATATTTTCATTTTTATTATTTAATTCAATTTTTTAACCTTAGGTTTAATTTATCTCAATTATTTAATGTTAAAATTATGGCTATCGAATTGTTGCAAAGATAGATCGACTATTTATTTGATAATAATAGAAACTAACGTTTATATTTACATATACTATATTTATTTGAATTTGAGTCAAATATGGACCATTCAAATCAACTAATATTAACAATACGGTGTATTCAATTTTGGCATATCAGTATGTTAAGGTCGAATCTTCTAAATCGCAATTGTGTAATGTTAAATTCATGATTATGGACTTTTCTCAACCATAAATTGACTTCATATCAATCAATGGTTGAAACTTATAAGGGGCATATTTGCATTTGTAATATTTTATTCAATTTTTTAACCTTAGGTTTAATTTAACTCAATTATTTAATGTAAAAATTATAGCTATCGAATTTTTTCAAAGATAGATCGACTATTTATTTGATAATAACAGAAACTAACGTTTATATTTACATATACTGTATTTATTTGAATTTGAGTCAAATATGGACCATGCAAATGAACTAATATTAACAATACGGTGTATTCAATTTTGTCATATCAGTATGTTAAGGTCGAATCTTCTAATTCCCAATTGTGTAATGTTAAATTCATGATTATGGACTTTTCTCAACCATAAATTGACTTCATATCAATCAATGGTTGCAATTATAAGGGTAATATTTGCATTTGTAATATTTAATTCAATATTTTAACGTTAGATTTACTTTCTCTCAATTGTTTAATTTTAAGATTATGGCTATCGATTTTTGTCAACCATAGATAGACTATTTATTTGATAAGAATAGAAATTGAGGTATATATTTACATATACTATATTTATTTGAATTTGAGTCAAATATGGACCATTCAAATGAACTAATATTAACAATACGGTGTATTCAATTTTGTCATATCAGTTTCTTAAGGTCGAATCTTCTAATTCCTAATTGTGTAATGTTAAATTCATGATTATGGACTTTTCTCAACCATAAATTGACTTCATATCAATAAATGGTTGAAACATATAAGGTGCATATTTGCATTTTTATTATTTAATTCAATTTTTTAACCTTAGGTTTAATTTATCTCAATTATTTAATGTTAAAATTATGGCTATCGAATTGTTACAAAGATAGATCGACTATTTATTTGATATTAATAGAAACTAACTTTTATATTTACATATATTATATTTATTTGAATTTGAGTCAAATATGGACCATTCAAATGAACTAATATTAACAATACGGTGTATTCAATTTTATCATATTAGTATATTAAGGTCGAATCTTCTAAATCCCAATTGTGTAATGTTAAATTCATGATTATAGACTTTTCTCAACCATAAATTGACTTCATATCAATAAATGGTTGAAACATATAAGGTGCATATTTGCATTTGTATTATTTAATTCAATTTTTTAACCTTAGGTTTAATTTAACTCAATTATTTAATGGCAAAATTATAGCTATCGATTTTTTTCAATGATAGATCGACTATTTATTTGATAATAATAGAAACTAACGTTTATATTTACATATACTGTATTTATTTGAATTTGAGTCAAATATGGACCATGCAAATGAACTAATATTAACAATACGGTGTATTCAATTTTGTCATATCAGTATGTTAAGGTCGAATCTTCTAATTCCCAATTGTGTAATGTTAAATTCATGATTATGGACTTTTCTCAACCATAAATTGACTTCATATCAATCAATGGTTGCAATTATAAGGGTAATATTTGCATTTGTAATATTTAATTCAATATTTTAACGTTAGATTTACTTTCTCTCAATTGTTTAATTTTAAGATTATGGCTATCGATTTTTGTCAACCATAGATAGACTATTTATTTGATAAGAATAGAAATTGAGGTATATATTTACATATACTATATTTATTTGAATTTGAGTCAAATATGGACCATTCAAATGAACTAATATTAACAATACGGTGTATTCAATTTTGTCATATCAGTATCTTAAGGTCGAATCTTCTAATTCCCAATTGTGTAATGTTAAATTCATGATTATGGACTTTTCTCAACCATCAATTGACTTCATATCAATAAATGGTTGAAACATATAAGGTGCATATTTGCATTTTTATTATTTAATTCAATTTTTTAACCTTAGGTTTAATTTATCTCAATTATTTAATGTTAAAATTATGGCTATCGAATTGTTGCAAAGATAGATCGACTATTTATTTGATAATAATAGAAACTAACGTTTATATTTACATATACTATATTTATTTGAATTTGAGTCAAATATGGACCATTCAAATCAACTAATATTAACAATACGGTGTATTCAATTTTGGCATATCAGTATGTTAAGGTCGAATCTTCTAAATCGCAATTGTGTAATGTTAAATTCATGATTATGGACTTTTCTCAACCATAAATTGACTTCATATCAATAAATGGTTGAAACATATAAGGTGCATATTTGCATTTGTATTATTTAATTCAATTTTTTAACCTTAGGTTTAATTTAACTCAATTATTTAATGGCAAAATTATAGCTATCGATTTTTTTCAATGATAGATCGACTATTTATTTGATAATAATAGAAACTAACGTTTATATTTACATATACTATATTTATTTGAATTTGACTCAAATATGGACCATTCAAATGAACTAATATTAACAATACTGTGTATTCAATTTTGTCATATCAGTATGTTAAGGTCGAATCTTGTAAATCTCAATTGTGTAATGTTAATTTCATGATTATGGACTTTTCTCAACCATAAATTTACCTCATATCAATCAATGGATGAAATTATAAGGGGCATATTTGCATTTTTAATATTTAATTTAATATTTTAACGTTAGATTTACTTTATCTCAATTGTTTAATGTTAAAATTATGGTTATCGATTTTTGTCAACCATAGATAGACTATTTATTTGATAAGAATAGAAATTGAGGTGTATATTTACATATACTATATTTATTTGAATTTGAGTCAAATATGTACCCTTCAAATGAACTAATATTAACAATACGGTGTATTCAATTTTGTCATATCACTATGTTAAGGTCGAATCTTCTAATTCTCAATTGTGTAATGTTAAATTCATGATTATGGACTTTTCTTAACCATAAATTGACTTCATATCAATCAATGGTTGAAATTATAAGGGTATTATTTGCATTTGTAATATTTAATTCAATATTTTAGCGTTAGATTTACTTTCTCTGAATTGTTTAATATTAAAATTATGGCTATCGATTTTTGTCAACCATAGATAGACTATTTATTTGATAAGAATAGAAATTGAGGTGTATATTTACATATACTATATTTATTTGAATTTGAGTCAAATATGAACCATTCAAATGAACTAATATTAACAATACGGTGTATTCAATTTTGTCATATCAGTTTCTTAAGGTCGAATCTTCTAATTCCTAATTGTGTAATGTTAAATTCATGATTTTGGACTTTTCTCAACCATAAATTGACTTCATATCAATAAATGGTTGAAACATATAAGGTGCATATTTGCATATGTATTATTTAATTCAATTTTTTAACCTTAGGTTTAATTTATCTCAATTATTTAATGTTAAAATTATGGCTATCGAATTGTTACAAAGATAGATCGACTATTTATTTGATAATAATAGAAACTAACGTTTATATTTACATATACTATATTTATTTGAATTTGAGTCAAATATGGACCATTCAAATGAAATAATATTAACAATACGGTGTATTCAATTTTATCATATTAGTATGTTAAGGTCGAATCTTCTAAATCCCAATTGTGTAATGTTAAATTCATGATTATGGTCTTTTCTCAACCATAAATTGACTTCATATCAATAAATGGTTGAAACATATAAGGTGCATATTTGCATTTGTATTATTTAATTCAATTTTTTAATCTTAGGTTTAATTTAACTTAATTATTTAATGGTAAAATTATAGCTATCGAATTTTTTCAAAGATAGATCGACTATTTATTTGATAATAATAGAAACTAACGTTTATATTTACATATACTATATTTATTTGAATTTCACTCAAATATGGACCATTCAAATGAACTAATATTAACAATACGGTGTATTCAATTTTTTCATATCAGTATGTTAAGGTCGAATCTTCTAAATCCCAATTGTGTAATGTTAAATTCATGATTATGGACTTTTCTCAATCATAAATTGACTTCATATCAATCAATGGTTGAAATTATAAGGGTAATATTTGCATTTGTAATATTTAATTCAATTTTTTAACCTTAGGTTTACTTTCTCTCAATTGTTTAATGTTAAAATTATGGCTATCGATTTTTGTCAACCATAGATAGACTATTTATTTGATAAGAATAGAAATTGAGGTGTATATTTACATATAGTATATTTATTTGAATTTGAGTCAAAAATGGACCATTCCAATGAATTAATATTAACAATACGGTGTATTCAATTTTGTCATATCAGTATCTTAAGGTCTAATCTTCTAATTCCCAATTGTGTAATGTTAAATTCATGATTATGGACTTTTCTCAACCATCAATTGACTTCATATCAATAAATGGTTGAAACATATAAGTTGCATATTTTCATTTTTATTATTTAATTCAATTTTTTAACCTTAGGTTTAATTTATCTCAATTATTTAATGTTAAAATTATGGCTATCGAATTGTTGCAAAGATAGATCGACTATTTATTTGATAATAAAAGAAACTAACGTTTATATTTACATATACTATATTTATTTGAATTTGAGTCAAATATGGACCATTCAAATCAACTAATATTAACAATACGGTGTATTCAATTTTGGCATATCAGTATGTTAAGGTCGAATCTTCTAAATCGCAATTGTGTAATGTTAAATTCATGATTATGGACTTTTCTCAACCATAAATTGACTTCATATCAATCAATGGTTCAAACTTATAAGGGGCATATTTGCATTTGTAATATTTTATTCAATTTTTTAGCCTTAGGTTTAATTTAACTCAATTATTTAATGTAAAAATTATAGCTATCGAATTTTTTCAAAGATAGATCGACTATATATTTGATAATAACAGAAACTAACGTTTATATTTACATATACTGTATTTATTTGAATTTGAGTCAAATATGGACCATGCAAATGAACTAATATTAACAATACGGTGTATTCAATTTTGTCATATCAGTATGTTAAGGTCGAATCTTCTAATTCCCAATTGTGTAATGTTAAATTCATGATTATGGACTTTTCTCAACCATAAATTGACTTCATATCAATCAATGGTTGAAATTATAAGGGTAATATTTGCATTTGTAATATTTAATTCAATATTTTAACGTTAGATTTACTTTCTCTCAATTGTTTAATTTTAAGATTATGGCTATCGATTTTTGTCAACCATAGATAGACTATTTATTTGATAAGAATAGAAATTGAGGTATATATTTACATATACTATATTTATTTGAATTTGAGTCAAATATGGACCATTCAAATGAACTAATATTAACAATACGGTGTATTCAATTTTGTCATATCAGTTTCTTAAGGTCGAATCTTCTAATTCCTAATTGTGTAATGTTAAATTCATGATTATGGACTTTTCTCAACCATAAATTGACTTCATATCAATAAATGGTTGAAACATATAAGGTGCATATTTGCATATGTATTATTTAATTCAATTTTTTAACCTTAGGTTTAATTTATCTCAATTATTTAATGTTAAAATTATGGCTATCGAATTGTTACAAAGATAGATCGACTATTTATTTGATATTAATAGAAACTAACTTTTATATTTACATATACTATATTTATTTGAATTTGAGTCAAATATGGACCATTCAAATGAACTAATATTAACAATACGGTGTATTCAATTTTATCATATTAGTATATTAAGGTCGAATCTTCTAAATCCCAATTGTGTAATGTTAAATTCATGATTATAGACTTTTCTCAACCATAAATTGACTTCATATCAATAAATGGTTGAAACATATAAGGTGCATATTTGCATTTGTATTATTTAATTCAATTTTTTAACCTTAGGTTTAATTTAACTCAATTATTTAATGGTAAAATTATAGCTATCGATTTTTTTCAATGATAGATCGACTATTTATTTGATAATAATAGAAACTAACGTTTATATTTACATATACTATATTTATTTGAATTTGACTCAAATATGGACCATTCAAATGAACTAATATTAACAATACTGTGTATTCAATTTTGTCATATTAGTATGTTAAGGTCGAATCTTGTAAATCTCAATTGTGTAATGTTAATTTTAATGATTATGGACTTTTCTCAACCATAAATTTACCTCATATCAATCAATAGATGAAATTATAAGGGGCATATTTGCATTTTTAATATTTAATTTAATATTTTAACGTTAGATTTACTTTATCTCAATTGTTTAATGTTAAAATTATGGTTATCGATTTTTGTCAACCATAGATAGACTATTTATTTGATAAGAATAGAAATTGAGGTGTATATTTACATATACTATATTTATTTGAATTTGAGTCAAATATGTACCCTTCAAATGAACTAATATTAACAATTCGGTGTATTCAATTTTGTCATATCAGTTTCTTAAGGTCGAATCTTCTAATTCCTAATTGTGTAATGTTAAATTCATGATTATGGACTTTTCTCAACCATAAATTGACTTCATATCAATAAATGGTTGAAACATATAAGGTGCATATTTGCATATGTATTATTTAATTCAATTTTTTAACCTTAGGTTTAATTTATCTCAATTATTTAATGTTAAAATTATGGCTATCGAATTATTACAAAGATAGATCGACTATTTATTTGATAATAATAGAAACTAACGTTTATATTTACATATACTATATTTATTTGAATTTGAGTCAAATATGGACCATTCAAATGAAATAATATTAACAATACGGTGTATTAAATTTTATCATATTAGTATGTTAAGGTCGAATCTTCTAAATCCCAATTGTGTAATGTTAAATTCATGATTATGGTCTTTTCTCAACCATAAATTGACTTCATATCAATAAATGGTTGAAACATATAAGGTGCATATTTGCATTTGTATTATTTAATTCATTTTTTTAACCTTAGGTTTAACTTATCTCAATTATTTAATGTTAAAATTATGGCTATCGAATTGTTACAAAGATAGATCGACTATTTATTTGATAATAATAAAAACTAACGTTTATATTTACATATAGTATATTTATTTGAATTTGAGTCAAATATGGACCATTCAAATGAACTAATATTAACAATACGGTGTATTCAATTTTGTCATATCAGTATGTTAAGGTCGAATCTTCTAAATCCCAATAGTGTAATGTTAAATTCATGATTATGGACTTTTCTCAACCATAAATTGACCTCATATCAATCAATGGTTGAAATTATAAGGGGCATATTTGCATTTGTAATATTTAATTCAATATTATAACGTTAGATTTACTTTATCTCAATTGTTTAATGTTAAAATTATGGTTATCGATTTTTGTCAACCATAGATAGACTATTTATTTGATAAGAATAGAAATTGAGGTGTATATTTACATATACTATATTTATTTGAATTTGAGTCAAATATGTACCCTTCAAATGAATTAATATTAACAATACGGTGTATTCAATATTGTCATATCACTATGTTAAGGTCGAATCTTCTAATTCCCAATTGTGTAATGTTAAATTAATGATTATGGACTTTTTTTAACCATAAATTGAATTCATATCAATCAATGGTTGAAATTATAAGGGTAATATTTGCATTTGTAATATTTAATTCAATATTATAACGTTAGATTTACTTTATCTCAATTGTTTAATGTTAAAATTATGGTTATCGATTTTTGTCAACCATAGATAGACTATTTATTTGATAAGAATAGAAATTGAGGTGTATATTTACATATACTATATTTATTGTAATTTGAGTCAAATATGTACCCTTCAAATGAACTAATATTAACAATACGGTGTATTCAATTTTGTCATATCAGTATCTTAAGGTCGAATCTCCTAATTCCCAATTGTGTAATGTTAAATTCATGATTATGGATTTTTCTCAACCATAAATTGACTTCATATCAATAAATGGTTGAAACATATAAGGTGCATATTTGCATTTGCATTATTTAATTCTATTTTTTAACCTTAGGTTTAATTTAACTCAATTATTTAATGGTAAAATTATAGCTATCGAATTTTTTCAAAGATAGATCGACTATTTATTTGATAATAATAGAAACTAACGTTTATATTTATATATACTATATTTATTTTAATTTCACTCAAATATAGACCATTCAAATGAACTAATATTAACAATACGGTGTGTTCAATTTTATCATATTAGTATGTTAAGGTTGAATCTTCTAAATCCCAATTGTGTAATGTTAAATTCATGATTATGGACTTTTCTCAACCATAAATTTACCTCATATCAATCAATGGTTGAAATTATAAGGGGCATATTTGCATTTTTAATATTTAATTCAATATTTTAACGTTAGATTTACTTTATCTCAATTGTTTAATGTTAAAATAATGGTTATCGATTTTTGTCAACCATAGATAGACTATTTATTTGATAAGAATAGAAATTGAGGTGTATATTTACATATACTACATTTATTTGAATTTGAGTCAAATATGGACCATTCAAATGAACTAATATTAACAATACGGTGTATTCAATTTTGGCATATCAGTATGTTACGGTCGAATCTTCTAAATCGCAATTGTGTAATGTTAAATTCATGATTATGGACTTTTCTCAACCATCAATTGACTTCATATCAATAAATGGTTGAAACATATAAGGTGCATATTTGCATTTGTATTATTTAATTCAATTTTTTTAACCTTAGGATTAATTTATCTCAATTATTTAATGTTAAAATTATGGCTATCGAATTGTTTCAAAGATAGATCGACTAATTATTTGATAATAATAGAAACTGACATTTATATTTACATATACTATATTTATTTTAATTTCACTCAAATATAGACCATTCAAATGAACTAATATTAACAATACGGTGTGTTCAATTTTATCATATTAGTATGTTAAGGTTGAATCTTCTAAATCCCAATTGTGTAATGTTAAATTCATGATTATGGACTTTTCTCAACCATAAATTTACCTCATATCAATCAATGGTTGAAATTATAAGGGGCATATTTGCATTTTTAATATTTAATTCAATATTTTAACGTTAGATTTACTTTATCTCAATTGTTTAATGTTAAAATAATGGTTATCGATTTTTGTCAACCATAGATAGACTATTTATTTGATAAGAATAGAAATTGAGGTGTATATTTACATATACTACATTTATTTGAATTTGAGTCAAATATGTACCCTTCAAATGAACTAATATTAACAATATGGTGTATTCAATTTTGTCATATCACTATGTTAAGGTCGAATCTTCTAATTCCCAATTGTGTAATGTTAAATTCATGATTATGGACTTTTCTTAACCATAAATTGACTTCATATCAATCAATGGTTGAAATTATAAGGGTAATATTTGCATTTGTAATATTTAATTCAATATTTTAGCGTTAGATTTACTTTCTCTCAATTGTTTAATATTAAAATTATGGCTATCGATTTTTGTAAACCATAGATAGACTATTTATTTGATAAGAATAGAAATTGAGGTGTATATTTACATATACTATATTTATTGTAATTTGAGTGAAATATGTACCATTCAAATGAACTAATATTAACAATACGGTGTATTCAATTTTGTCATATCAGTTTCTTAAGGTCAAATCTTCTTATTCCTAATTGTGTAATGTTAAATTCATGATTAGGGACTTTTCTCAACCATAAATTGACTTCATATCAATAAATGGTTGAAACATATAAGGTGCATATTTGCATTTGTATTATTTAATTCATTTTTTTAACCTTAGGTTTAACTTATCTCAATTATTTAATGTTAAAATTATGGCTATCGATTTTTGCCAACCATAGATAGACTATTTATTTGATAAGAATAGAAATTGAGGAGTATATTTACATATACTATATTTATTTGAATTTGAGTCAAATATGGACCATTCAAATGAACTAATATTAACAATACGGTGTATTCAATTTTGTCATATCAGTTTCTTAAGGTCGAATCTTCCAATTCCTAATTGTGTAATGTTAAATTCATGATTATGGACTTTTCTCAACCATAAATTGACTTCATATCAATTAATGGTTGAAACATATAAGGGTAATATTTGCATTTGTAATATTTAATTCAATATTTTAACGTTAGATTTACTTTCTCTCAATTGTTTAATGTTAGAATTATGGCTATCGATTTTTGTAAACCATAGATAGACTATTTATTTGATAAGAATATAAATTGAGGTGTATATTTACATATACTATATTTATTTGAATTTGAGTCAAATATGTACCCTTCAAATGAACTAATATTAACAATACGGTGTATTCAATTTTGTCATATCACTATGTTAAGGTCGAATCTTCTAATTCCCAATTGTGTAATGTTAAATTCATGATTATGGACTTTTCTTAAGCATAAATTGACTTCATATCAATCAATGGTTGAAATAATAAGGGTAATATTTGCATTTGTAATATTTAATTCAATATTTTAGCGTTAGATTTACTTTGTCTCAATTGTTTAATGTTAAAATTATGGCTACCGATTTTTGTCAACCATAGATAGACTATTTATTTGATAAGAATAGAAATTGAGGTGTATATTTACATATACTATATTTATTTGAATTTGAGTCAAATATGGACCATTCAAATGAACTAATATTAACAATACGGTGTATTCATTTTTATCATATTAGTATGTTAAGGTCAAATCTTCTCAATCCCAATTGTGTAATGTTAAATTCATGATTATGGACTTTTCTCAAATATAAATTGAATTCATATCAATAAATGGTTGAAACATATAAGGTGCATATTTGCATTTGTATTATTTAATTCAATTTTTTAACATTAGATTTAATTTATCTCAATTGTTTAATGTTAAAATTATGGTTATCGATTTTTGTCAACCATAGATAGACTATTTATTTGATAAGAATAGAAATTGAGGTGTATATTTACATATACTATATTTATTTGAATTTGAGTCAAATATGTACCCTTCAAATGAACTAATATTAACAATACGGTGTATTCAATTTTGTCATATCACTATGTTAAGGTCGAATCTTCTAATTCCCAATTGTGTAATGTTAAATTCATGATTATGGACTTTTGTTAACCATAAATTGACTTCATATAAATCAATGGTTGAAATTATAAGGGTAATATTTGCATTTGTAATATTTAATTCAATATTTTAGCGTTAGATTTACTTTCTCTCAATTGTTTAATGTTAAAATTATGGCTATCGATTTTTGTCAACCATAGATAGACTATTTATTTGATAAGAATAGAAATTGAGGTGTATATTTACATATACTATATTTATTTGAATTTGAGTCAAATATGTACCCTTCAAATGAACTAATATTAACAATACGGTGTATTCAATTTTGTCATATCACTATGTTAAGGTCGAATCTTCTAATTCCCAATTGTGTAATGTTAAATTCATGATTATGGACTTTTCTTAACCATAAATTGACTTCATATCAATCAATGGTTGAAATTATAAGGGTAATATTTGCATTTGTAATATTTAATTCAATATTTTAGCGTTAGATTTACTTTCTCTCAATTGTTTAATATTAAAATTATGGCTATCGATTTTTGTAAACCATAGATAGACTATTTATTTGATAAGAATAGAAATTGAGGTGTATATTTACATATACTATATTTATTGTAATTTGAGTGAAATATGTACCATTCAAATGAACTAATATTAACAATACGGTGTATTCAATTTTGTCATATCAGTTTCTTAAGGTCAAATCTTCTTATTCCTAATTGTGTAATGTTAAATTCATGATTAGGGACTTTTCTCAACCATAAATTGACTTCATATCAATAAATGGTTGAAACATATAAGGTGCATATTTGCATTTGTATTATTTAATTCAATTTTTTAACCTTAGGTTTAACTTATCTCAATTATTTAATGTTAAAATTATGGCTATCGATTTTTGTCAACCATAGATAGACTATTTATTTGATAAGAATAGAAATTGAGGAGTATATTTACATATACTATATTTATTTGAATTTGAGTCAAATATGGACCATTCAAATGTACTAATATTAACAATACGGTGTATTCAATTTTGTCATATCAGTTTCTTAAGGTCGAATCTTCCAATTCCTAATTGTGTAATGTTAAATTCATGATTATGGACTTTTCTCAACCATAAATTGACTTCATATCAATTAATGGTTGAAACATATAAGGGTAATATTTGCATTTGTAATATTTAATTCAATATTTTAACGTTAGATTTACTTTCTCTCAATTGTTTAATGTTAGAATTATGGCTATCGGTTTTTGTAAACCATAGATAGACTATTTATTTGATAAGAATATAAATTGAGGTGTATATTTACATATACTATATTTATTTGAATTTGAGTCAAATATGTACCCTTCAAATGAACTAATATTAACAATACGGTGTATTCAATTTTGTCATATCACTATGTTAAGGTCGAATCTTCTAATTCCCAATTGTGTAATGTTAAATTCATGATTATGGACTTTTCTTAAGCATAAATTGACTTCATATCAATCAATGGTTGAAATAATAAGGGTAATATTTGCATTTGTAATATTTAATTCAATATTTTAGCGTTAGATTTACTTTGTCTCAATTGTTTAATGTTAAAATTATGGCTACCGATTTTTGTCAACCATAGATAGACTATTTATTTGATAAGAATAGAAATTGAGGTGTATATTTACATATACTATATTTATTTGAATTTGAGTCAAATATGGACCATTCAAATGAACTAATATTAACAATACGGTGTATTCATTTTTATCATATTAGTATGTTAAGGTCAAATCTTCTCAATCCCAATTGTGTAATGTTAAATTCATGATTATGGACTTTTCTCAACCATAAATTGAATTCATATCAATAAATGGTTGAAACATATAAGGTGCATATTTGCATTTGTATTATTTAATTCAATTTTTTAACGTTAGATTTAATTTATCTCAATTGTTTAATGTTAAAATTATGGTTATCGATTTTTGTCAACCATAGATAGACTATTTATTTGATAAGAATAGAAATTGAGGTGTATATTTACATATACTATATTTATTTGAATTTGAGTCAAATATGTACCCTTCAAATGAACTAATATTAACAATACGGTGTATTCAATTTTGTCATATCACTATGTTAAGGTCGAATCTTCTAATTCCCAATTGTGTAATGTTAAATTCATGATTATGGACTTTTGTTAACCATAAATTGACTTCATATAAATCAATGGTTGAAATTATAAGGGTAATATTTGCATTTGTAATATTTAATTCAATATTTTAGCGTTAGATTTACTTTCTCTCAATTGTTTAATGTTAAAATTATGGCTATCGATTTTTGTCAACCATAGATAGACTATTTATTTGATAAGAATAGAAATTGAGGTGTATATTTACATATACTATATTTATTTGAATTTGAGTCAAATATGGACCATTCAAATGAACTAATATTAACAATACGGTGTATTCAATTTTGTCATATCAGTTTCTTAAGCTCGAATCTTCTAATTCCTAATTTTGTAATGTTAAATTCATGATTATGGACTTTTCTCAACCATAAATTACTTCATATCAATAAATGGTTGAAAAATATAAGGTGCATATTTGCATTTGTATTATTTAATTCATTTTTTTAACCTTAGGTTTAACTTATCTCAATTATTTAATGTTAAAATTATGGCTATCGAATTGTTACAAAGATAGATCGACTATTTATTTGATAATAATAAAAACTAACGTTTATATTTACATATAGTATATTTATTTGAATTTGAGTCAAATATGGACCATTCAAATGAACTAATATTAACAATACGGTGTATTCAATTTTGTCATATCAGTATGTTAAGGTCGAATCTTCTAAATCCCAATAGTGTAATGTTAAATTCATGATTATGGACTTTTCTCAACCATAAATTGACCTCATATCAATCAATGGTTGAAATTATAAGGGGAATATTTGCATTTGTAATATTTAATTCAATATTATAACGTTAGATTTACTTTATCTCAATTGTTTAATGTTAAAATTATGGTTATCGATTTTTGTCAACCATAGATAGACTATTTATTTGATAAGAATAGAAATGGAGGTGTATATTTACATATACTATATTTATTTGAATTTGAGTCAAATATGTACCCTTCAAATGAATTAATATTAACAATACGGTGTATTCAATATTGTCATATCACTATGTTAAGGTCGAATCTTCTAATTCCCAATTGTGTAATGTTAAATTAATGATTATGGACTTTTTTTAACCATAAATTGAATTCATATCAATCAATGGTTGAAATTATAAGGGTAATATTTGCATTTGTAATATTTAATTCAATATTTTAACGTTAGATTTACTTTCTCCCAATTGTTTAATGTTAAAATTATAGCTATCGATTTTTGTCAACCATAGATAGACTATTTATTTGATAAGAATAGAAATTGAGGTGTATATTTACATATACTATATTTATTTGAATTTGAGTCAAATATGGACCATTCAAATGAACTAATATTAACAATACGGTGTATTCAATTTTGTCATATCAGTTTCTTAAGGTCGAATCTTCTAATTCCTGATTGTGTAAAGTTAAAGTCATGATTATGGACTTTTCTCAACCATAAATTGACTTCATATCAATAAATGGTTGAAACATATAAGGTGCATATTTGCATTTGTATTATTTAATTCAATTTTTTAACCTTAGGTTTAATTTATCTCAATTATTTAATGTTAAAATTATGGCTATAGAATTGTTTCAAAGAGAGATCGACTATTTATTTGATAATAATAGAAACTAACGTTTATATTTACATATACTATATTTATTTGAATTTGTGTCAAATATGGACCATTCAAATGAACTAATATTAACAATACGGTGTATTCAATTTTATCATATTAGTATGTTAAGGTCGAATCTTCTAAATCCCAATTGTGTAATGTTAAATTCATGATTATGGACTTTTCTCAACCATAAATTGACCTCATATCAATCAATGGTTGAAATTATAAGGGGCATATTTGCATTTGTAATATTTAATTCAATATTATAACGTTAGATTTACTTTATCTCAATTGTTTAATGTTAAAATTATGGTTATCGATTTTTGTCAACCATAGATAGACTATTTATTTGATAAGAATAGAAATTGAGGTGTATATTTACATATACTATATTTATTTGAATTTGAGTCAAATATGTACCCTTCAAATGAATTAATATTAACAATACGGTGTATTCAATATTGTCATATCACTATGTTAAGGTCGAATCTTCTAATTCCCAATTGTGTAATGTTAAATTCATGATTATGGACTTTTTTTAAATATAAATTGACTTCATATCAATCAATGGTTGAAATTATAAGGGTAATATTTGCATTTTTAATATTTAATTCAATATTTTAACGTTAGATTTACTTTCTCTCAATTGTTTAATGTTAAAATTATGGCTATCGATTTTTGTCAACCATAGATAGCCTATTTATTTGATAAGAATAGAAATTGAGGTGTATATTTACATATACTATATTTATTTGAATTTGAGTCAAATATGGACCATTCAAATGAACTAATATTAACAATACGGTGCATTCAATTTTGTCATATCAGTTTCTTAAGGTCGAATCTTCTAATTCCTAATTGTGTAAAGTTAAATTCATGATTATGGACTTTTCTCAACCATAAATTGACTTCATATCAATAAATGGTTGAAACATATAAGGTGCATATTTGCATTTGTATTATTTAATTCAATTTTTTAACCTTAGGTTTAATTTATCTCAATTATTTAATGTTAAAATTATGGCTATAGAATTGTTTCAAAGAGAGATCGACTATTTATTTGATAATAATAGAAACTAACGTTTATATTTAAATATACTATATTTATTTGAATTTGTGTCAAATATGGACCATTCAAATGAACTAATATTAACAATACGGTGTATTCAATTTTATAATATTAGTATGTTAAGGTCGAATCTTCTAAATCCCAATTGTGTAATGTTAAATTCATGATTATGGACTTTTCTCAACCATAAATTGACTTCATATCAATTAATGGTTGAAATTATAAGGGTAATATTTGCATTTGTAATATTTAATTCAATATTTTAACGTTAGATTTAATTTATCTCAATTGTTTAATGTTAAAATTATGGTTATCGATATTTGTCAACCATAGATAGACTATTTATTTGATAAGAATATAAATTGAGGTGTATATTTACATATACTATATTTATTTGAATTTGAGTCAAATATGTACCCTTCAAATGAACTAATATTAACAATTCGGTGTATTCAATTTTGTCATATCACTATGTTAAGGTCGAATCTTCTAATTCCCAATTGTGTAATGTTAAATTCATGATTATGGACTTTTCTTAAGCATAAATTGACTTCATATCAATCAATGGTTGAAATAATAAGGGTAATATTTGCATTTGTAATATTTAATTCAATATTTTAGCGTTAGATTTACTTTCTCTCAATTGTTTAATGTTAAAATTATGGCTACCGATTTTTGTCAACCATAGATAGACTATTTATTTGATAAGAATAGAAATTGAGGTGTATATTTACATATACTATATTTATTTGAATTTGAGTCAAATATGGACCATTCAAATGAACTAATATTAACAATACGGTGTATTCAATTTTGTCATATCAGTTTCTTAAGGTCGAATCTTCTAATTCCTGATTGTGTAAAGTTAAAGTCATGATTATGGACTTTTCTCAACCATAAATTGACTTCATATCAATAAATGGTTGAAACATATAAGGTGCATATTTGCATTTGTATTATTTAATTCAATTTTTTAACCTTAGGTTTAATTTATCTCAATTATTTAATGTTAAAATTATGGCTATAGAATTGTTTCAAAGAGAGATCGACTATTTATTTGATAATAATAGAAACTAACGTTTATATTTACATATACTATATTTATTTGAATTTGTGTCAAATATGGACCATTCAAATGAACTAATATTAACAATACGGTGTATTCAATTTTATCATATTAGTATGTTAAGGTCGAATCTTCTAAATCCCAATTGTGTAATGTTAAATTCATGATTATGGACTTTTCTCAACCATAAATTGACCTCATATCAATCAATGGTTGAAATTATAAGGGGCATATTTGCATTTGTAATATTTAATTCAATATTATAACGTTAGATTTACTTTATCTCAATTGTTTAATGTTAAAATTATGGTTATCGATTTTTGTCAACCATAGATAGACTATTTATTTGATAAGAATAGAAATTGAGGTGTATATTTACATATACTATATTTATTTGAATTTGAGTCAAATATGTACCCTTCAAATGAATTAATATTAACAATACGGTGTATTCAATATTGTCATATCACTATGTTAAGGTCGAATCTTCTAATTCCCAATTGTGTAATGTTAAATTCATGATTATGGACTTTTTTTAAATATAAATTGACTTCATATCAATCAATGGTTGAAATTATAAGGGTAATATTTGCATTTTTAATATTTAATTCAATATTTTAACGTTAGATTTACTTTCTCTCAATTGTTTAATGTTAAAATTATGGCTATCGATTTTTGTCAACCATAGATAGCCTATTTATTTGATAAGAATAGAAATTGAGGTGTATATTTACATATACTATATTTATTTGAATTTGAGTCAAATATGGACCATTCAAATGAACTAATATTAACAATACGGTGCATTCAATTTTGTCATATCAGTTTCTTAAGGTCGAATCTTCTAATTCCTAATTGTGTAAAGTTAAATTCATGATTATGGACTTTTCTCAACCATAAATTGACTTCATATCAATAAATGGTTGAAACATATAAGGTGCATATTTGCATTTGTATTATTTAATTCAATTTTTTAACCTTAGGTTTAATTTATCTCAATTATTTAATGTTAAAATTATGGCTATAGAATTGTTTCAAAGAGAGATCGACTATTTATTTGATAATAATAGAAACTAACGTTTATATTTAAATATACTATATTTATTTGAATTTGTGTCAAATATGGACCATTCAAATGAACTAATATTAACAATACGGTGTATTCAATTTTATAATATTAGTATGTTAAGGTCGAATCTTCTAAATCCCAATTGTGTAATGTTAAATTCATGATTATGGACTTTTCTCAACCATAAATTGACTTCATATCAATTAATGGTTGAAATTATAAGGGTAATATTTGCATTTGTAATATTTAATTCAATATTTTAACGTTAGATTTAATTTATCTCAATTGTTTAATGTTAAAATTATGGTTATCGATATTTGTCAACCATAGATAGACTATTTATTTGATAAGAATATAAATTGAGGTGTATATTTACATATACTATATTTATTTGAATTTGAGTCAAATATGTACCCTTCAAATGAACTAATATTAACAATTCGGTGTATTCAATTTTGTCATATCACTATGTTAAGGTCGAATCTTCTAATTCCCAATTGTGTAATGTTAAATTCATGATTATGGACTTTTCTTAAGCATAAATTGACTTCATATCAATCAATGGTTGAAATAATAAGGGTAATATTTGCATTTGTAATATTTAATTCAATATTTTAGCGTTAGATTTACTTTCTCTCAATTGTTTAATGTTAAAATTATGGCTACCGATTTTTGTCAACCATAGATAGACTATTTATTTGATAAGAATAGAAATTGAGGTGTATATTTACATATACTATATTTATTTGAATTTGAGTCAAATATGGACCATTCAAATGAACTAATATTAACAATACGGTGTATTCAATTTTATCATATTAGTATGTTAAGGTCGAATCTTCTCAATCAAAATTGTGTAATGTTAAATTCATGATTATGGACTTTTCTCAACCATAAATTGACTTCATATCAATAAATGGTTGAAACATATAAGGTGCATATTTGCATTTGTATTATTTAATTCAATTTTTTAACGTTAGATTTAATTTATCTCAATTGTTTAATGTTAAAATTATGGTTATCGATTTTTGTCAACCATAGATAGGCTATTTATTTGATAAGAATAGAAATTGAGGTGTATATTTACATATACTATATTTATTTGAATTTGAGTCAAATATGTACCCTTCAAATGAACTAATATTAACAATACGGTGTATTCAATTTTGTCATATCACTATGTTAAGGTCGAATCTTCTAATTCCCAATTGTGTAATGTTAAATTCATGATTATGGACTTTTCTTAAGCATAAATTGACTTCATATCAATCAATGGTTGAAATAATAAGGGTAATATTTGCATTTGTAATATTTAATTCAATATTTTAGCGTTAGATTTACTTTCTCTCAATTGTTTAATGTTAAAATTATGGCTACCGATTTTTGACAACCATAGATAGACTATTTATTTGATAAGAATAGAAATTGAGGTGTATATTTACATATACTATATTTATTTGAATTTGAGTCAAATATGGACCATTCAAATGAACTAATATTAACAATACGGTGTATTCAATTTTATCATATTAGTATGTTAAGGTCGAATCTTCTAAATCCCAATTGTGTAATGTTAAATTCATGATTATGGACTTTTCTCAACAATAAATTGACTTCATATCAATAAATGGTTGAAACATATAAGGTGCATATTTGCATTTGTATTATTTAATTCAATTTTTTAACGTTAGATTTAATTTATCTCAATTGTTTAATGTTAAAATTATGGTTATCGATTTTTGTCAAAGATAGATCGACTATTTATTTGATAAGAATAGAAATTGAGGTGTATATTTACATATACTATATTTATTTGAATTTGAGTCAAATATGTACCCTTCAAATGAACTAATATTAACAATACGGTGTATTCAATTTTGTAATATCACTATGTTAAGGTCGAATCTTCTAATTCCCAATTGTGTAATGTTAAATTCATGATTATGGACTTTTCTTAACCATAAATTGATTTCATATCAATCAATGGTTGAAATTATAAGGGTAATATTTGCATTTGTAATATTTAATTCAATATTTTAGCGTTAGATTTACTTTCTCTCAATTGTTTAATGTTAAAATTATGGCTATCGATTTTTGTCAACCATAGATAGACTATTTATTTGATAAGAATAGAAATTGAGGTGTATATTTACATATACTATATTTATTTGAATTTGAGTCAAATATGGACCATTGAAATGAACTAATATTAACAATACGGTGTATTCAATTTTATCATATTAGTATGTTAAGGTCGAATCTTCTCAATCCCAATTGTGTAATGTTAAATTCATGATTATGGACTTTTCTCAACCATAAATTGACTTCATATCAATAAATGGTTGAAACATATAAGGTGCATATTTGCATTTGTATTATTTAATTCAATTTTTTAACCTTAGGATTAATTTATCTCAATTATTTAATGTTAAAATTATGGCTATCGAATTGTTTCAAAGATAGATCGACTAATTATTTGATAATAATAGAAACTAACGTTTATATTTACATATACTATATTTATTTGAATTTGAGTCAAATATGGACCATTCAAATGAACTAATATTAACAATACAGTGTATTCAATTTTATGATATTAGTATGTTAAGGTCGAATCTTCTAAATCCCAATTCTGTAATGTTAAATTCATGATTATGGACTTTTCTCAACCATAAATTGACTTCATATCAATAAATGGTTGAAACATATAAGGTGCATATTTGCATTTGTATTATTTAATTCAATTTTTTAACCTTAGATTTACTTTATCTCAATTATTTAATGTTAAAATTATAGTTATCGAATTTTTTCAATGATAGATCGACTATTTATTTGATAATAATAGAAACTAACGTGTATATTTACATATACTATATTTATTTGAATTTGACTCAAATATGGACAATTCAAATGAACTAATATTAACAATACTGTGTATTCAATTTTGTCATATCAGTATGTTAAGGTCGAATCTTCTAAATCCCAATTGTGTAATGTTAAATTCATGATTATGGACTTTTCTCAACCATAAATTGACTTCATATCAATAAATGGTTGAAACATATAAGGTGCATATTTGCATTTGTATTATTTAATTCAATTTTTTAACCTTAGGTTTAATTTATCTCAATTATTTAATGTTAAAATTATGGCTATAGAATTGTTTCAAAGAGAGATCGACTATTTATTTGATAATAATAGAAACTAACGTTTATATTTACATATACTATATTTATTTGAATTTGTGTCAAATATGGACCATTCAAATGAACTAATATTAACAATACGGTGTATTCAATTTTATCATATTAGTATGTTAAGGTCGAATCTTCTAAATCCCAATTGTGTAATGTTAAATTCATGATTATGGACTTTTCTCAACCATAAATTGACTTCATATCAATTAATGGTTGAAATTATAAGGGTAATATTTGCATTTGTAATATTTAATTCAATATTTTAACGTTAGATTTAATTTATCTCAATTGTTTAATGTTAAAATTATGGTTATCGATTTTTGTCAACCATAGATAGACTATTTATTTGATAAGAATATAAATTGAGGTGTATATTTACATATACTATATTTATTTGAATTTGAGTCAAATATGTACCCTTCAAATGAACTAATATTAACAATACGGTGTATTCAATTTTGTCATATCAATATGTTAAGGTCGAATCTTCTAATTCCCAATTGTGTAATGTTAAATTCATGATTATGGACTTTTCTTAACCATAAATTGACTTCATATCAATCAATGGTTGAAATAATAAGGGTAATATTTGCATTTGTAATATTTAATTCAATATTTTAGCGTTAGATTTACTTTCTCTCAATTGTTTAATGTTAAAATTATGGCTACCGATTTTTGTCAACCATAGATAGACTATTTATTTGATAAGAATAGAAATTGAGGTGTATATTTACATATACTATATTTATTTGAATTTGAGTCAAATATGGACCATTCAAATGAACTAATATTAACAATACGGTGTATTCAATTTTATGATATTAGTATGTTAAGGTCGAATCTTCTAAATCCCAATTCTGTAATGTTAAATTCATGATTATGGACTTTTCTCAACCATAAATTGACTTCATATCAATAAATGGTTGAAACATATAAGGTGCATATTTGCATTTGTATTATTTAATTCAATTTTTTAACCTTAGATTTACTTTATCTCAATTATTTAATGTTAAAATTATAGTTATCGAATTTTTTCAATGATAGATCGACTATTTATTTGATAATAATAGAAACTAACGTGTATATTTACATATACTATATTTATTTGAATTTGACTCAAATATGGACAATTCAAATGAACTAATATTAACAATACTGTGTATTCAATTTTGTCATATCAGTATGTTAAGGTCGAATCTTCTAAATCCCAATTGTGTAATGTTAAATTCATGATTATGGACTTTTCTCAACCATAAATTGACTTCATATCAATAAATGGTTGAAACATATAAGGTGCATATTTGCATTTGTATTATTTAATTCAATTTTTTAACCTTAGGTTTAATTTATCTCAATTATTTAATGTTAAAATTATGGCTATAGAATTGTTTCAAAGAGAGATCGACTATTTATTTGATAATAATAGAAACTAACGTTTATATTTACATATACTATATTTATTTGAATTTGTGTCAAATATGGACCATTCAAATGAACTAATATTAACAATACGGTGTATTCAATTTTATCATATTAGTATGTTAAGGTCGAATCTTCTAAATCCCAATTGTGTAATGTTAAATTCATGATTATGGACTTTTTTCAACCATAAATTGACTTCATATCAATAAATGGTTGAAACATATAAGGTGCATATTTGCATTTGCATTATTTAATTCAATTTTTTAACCTTAGGTTTAATTTAACTCAATTATTTAATGGTAAAATTATAGCTATCGAATTTTTTCAATGATAGATCGACTATTTATTTGATAATAATAGAAACTAACCTTTATATTTACATATACTATATTTATTTGAATTTGACTCAAATATGGACAATTCAAATGAACTAATATTAACAATACTGTGTATTCAATTTTGTCATATCAGTATGTTAAGGTCGAATCTTCTAAATCCCAATTGTGTAATGTTAAATTCATGATTATGGACTTTTCTCAACCATAAATTGACTTCATATCAATAAATGGTTGAAACATATAAGGTGCATATTTGCATTTGTATTATTTAATTCAATTTTTTAACCTTAGGTTTAATTTAACTCAATTATTTAATGGTAAAATTATAGCTATCGAATTTTTTCAAAGATAGATCGACTATTTATTTGATAATAATAGAAACTAACGTTTATATTTACATATACTATATTTATTTTAATTTCACTCAAATATGGACCATTCAAATGAACTAATATTAACAATACGGTGTATTCAATTTTGTCATATCAGTATCTTAAGGTCGAATCTCCTAATTCCCAATTGTGTAATGTTAAATTCATGATTATGGACTTTTCTCAACCATAAATTGACTTCATATCAATAAATGGTTGAAACATATAAGGTGCATATTTGCATTTGCATTATTTAATTCAATTTTTTAACCTTAGGTTTAATTTAACTCAATTATTTAATGGTAAAATTATAGCTATCGAATTTTTTCAAAGATAGATCGACTATTTATTTGATAATAATAGAAACTAACGTTTATATTTACATATACTATATTTATTTTAATTTCACTCAAATATGGACCATTCAAATGAACTAATATTAACAATACGGTGTGTTCAATTTTATCATATTAGTATGTTAAGGTTGAATCTTCTAAATCCCAATTGTGTAATGTTAAATTCATGATTATGGACTTTTTTCAACCATAAATTGACTTCATATCAATAAATGGTTGAAACATATAAGGTGCATATTTGCATTTGTAATATTTAATTCAATATTTTAACGTTAGATTTAATTTATCTCAATTGTTTAATGTTAAAACTATGGTTATCGATTTTTGTCAACCATAGATAGACTATTTATTTGATAAGAATATAAATTGAGGTGTATATTTACATATACTATATTTATTTGAATTTGAGTCAAATATGTACCCTTCAAATGAACTAATATTAACAATACGGTGTATTCAATTTTGTCATATCAATATGTTAAGGTCGAATCTTCTAATTCCCAATTGTGTAATGTTAAATTCATGATTATGGACTTTTCTTAACCATAAATTGACTTCATATCAATCAATGGTTGAAATAATAAGGGTAATATTTGCATTTGTAATATTTAATTCAATATTTTAGCGTTAGATTTACTTTCTCTCAATTGTTTAATGTTAAAATTATGGCTACCGATTTTTGTCAACCATAGATAGACTATTTATTTGATAAGAATAGAAATTGAGGTGTATATTTACATATACTATATTTATTTGAATTTGAGTCAAATATGGACCATTCAAATGAACTAATATTAACAATACGGTGTATTCAATTTTATCATATTAGTATGTTAAGGTCGAATCTTCTCAATCCCAATTGTGTAATGTTAAATTCATGATTATGGACTTTTCTCAACCATAAATTGACTTCATATCAATAAATGGTTGAAACATATAAGGTGCATATTTGCATTTGTATTATTTAATTCAATTTTTTAACGTTAGATTTAATTTATCTCAATTGTTTAATGTTAAAATTATGGTTATCGATTTTTGTCAACCATAGATAGACTATTTATTTGATAAGAATAGAAACTAACGTGTATATTTACATATACTATATTTATTTGAATTTGACTCAAATATGGACAATTCAAATGAACTAATATTAACAATACTGTGTATTCAATTTTGTCATATCAGTATGTTAAGGTCGAATCTTCTAAATCCCAATTGTGTAATGTTAAATTCATGATTATGGACTTTTCTCAACCATAAATTGACTTCATATCAATAAATGGTTGAAACATATAAGGTGCATATTTGCATTTGTATTATTTAATTCAATTTTTTAACCTTAGGTTTAATTTATCTCAAATATTTAATGTTAAAATTATGGCTATAGAATTGTTTCAAAGAGAGATCGACTATTTATTTGATAATAATAGAAACTAACGTTTATATTTACATATACTATATTTATTTGAATTTGTGTCAAATATGGACCATTCAAATGAACTAATATTAACAATACGGTGTATTCAATTTTATAATATTAGTATGTTAAGGTCGAATCTTCTAAATCCCAATTGTGTAATGTTAAATTCATGATTATGGACTTTTCTCAACCATAAATTGACTTCATATCAATTAATGGTTGAAATTATAAGGGTAATATTTGCATTTGTAATATTTAATTCAATATTTTAACGTTAGATTTAATTTATCTCAATTGTTTAATGTTAAAATTATGGTTATCGATTTTTGTCAACCATAGATAGACTATTTATTTGATAAGAATATAAATTGAGGTGTATATTTACATATACTATATTTATTTGAATTTGAGTCAAATATGTACCCTTCAAATGAATTAATATTAACAATACGGTGTATTCAATTTTGTCATATCACTATGTTAAGGTCGAATCTTCTAATTCCCAATTGTGTAATGTTAAATTCATGATTATGGACTTTTCTTAAGCATAAATTGACTTCATATCAATCAATGGTTGAAATAATAAGGGTAATATTTGCATTTGTAATATTTAATTCAATATTTTAGCGTTAGATTTACTTTCTCTCAATTGTTTAATGTTAAAATTATGGCTACCGATTTTTGTCAACCATAGATAGACTATTTATTTGATAAGAATAGAAATTTAGGTGTATATTTACATATACTATATTTATTTGAATTTGAGTCAAATATGGACCATTCAAATGAACTAATATTAACAATACGGTGTATTCAATTTTATCATATTAGTATGTTAAGGTCGAATCTTCTCAATCCCAATTGTGTAATGTTAAATTCATGATTATGGACTTTTCTCAACCATAAATTGACTTCATATCAATAAATGGTTGAAACATATAAGGTGCATATTTGCATTTGTATTATTTAATTCAATTTTTTAACGTTAGATTTAATTTATCTCAATTGTTTAATGTTAAAATTATGGTTATCGATTTTTGTCAACCATAGATAGACTATTTATTTGATAAGAATAGAAATTGAGGTGTATATTTACATATACTATATTTATTTGAATTTGAGTCAAATATGTACCCTTCAAATGAACTAATATTAACAATACGGTGTATTCAATTTTGTCATATCACTATGTTAAGGTCGAATCTTCTAATTCCCAATTGTGTAATGTTAAATTCATGATTATGGACTTTTCTTAACCATAAATTGACTTCATATCAATCAATGGTTGAAATTATAAGGGTAATATTTGCATTTGTAATATTTAATTCAATATTTTAGCGTTAGATTTACTTTCTCTCAATTGTTTAATGTTAAAATTATGGCTATCGATTTTTGCCAACCATAGATAGACTATTTATTTGATAAGAATAGAAATTTAGGTGTATATTTACATATACTATATTTATTTGAATTTGAGTCAAATATGGACCATTCAAATGAACTAATACAAACAATACGGTGTATTCAATTTTATCATATTAGTATGTTAAGGTCGAATCTTCTCAATCCCAATTGTGTAATGTTAAATTCATGATTATGGACTTTTCTCAACCATAAATTGACTTCATATCAATAAATGGTTGAAACATATAAGGTGCATATTTGCATTTGTATTATTTAATTCAATTTTTTAACCTTAGGATTAATTTATCTCAATTATTTAATGTTAAAATTATGGCTATCGAATTGTTTCAAAGATAGATCGACTAATTATTTGATAATAATAGAAACTAACGTTTATATTTACATATACTATATTTATTTGAATTTGAGTCAAATATGGACCATTGAAATGAACTAATATTAACAATACGGTGTATTCAATTTTGTCATATCAGTATGTTAAGGTCGAAACTTCTAAATCCCAATTGTGTAATGTTAAATTCATGATTATGGACTTTTCTCAACGATTAATTGACTTCATATCAATAAATGGTTGAAACATATAAGGTGCATATTTGCATTTGTATTATTTAATTCAATTTTTTAACCTTAGGATTAATTTATCTCAATTATTTAATGTTAAAATTATGGCTATCGAATTGTTTCAAAGATAGATCGACTAATTATTTGATAATAATAGAAATTAACGTTTATATTTACATATACTATATTTATTTGAATTTGAGTCAAATATGGACGATTCAAATGAACTAATATTAACAATACGGTGTATTCAATTTTATCATATTAGTATGTTAAGGTCGAATCTTCTAAATCCCAATTCTGTAATGTTAAATTCATGATTATGGACTTTTCTCAACCATAAATTGACTTCATATCAATAAATGGTTGAAACATATAAGGTGCATATTTGCATTTGTATTATTTAATTCAATTTTTTAACCTTAGATTTACTTTATCTCAATTATTTAATGTTAAAATTATGGCTATCGAATTGTTTCAAAGATAGATCGACTAATTATTTGATAATAATAGAAACTAACGTTTATATTTACATATACTATATTTATTTGAATTTGAGTCAAATATGGACCATTCAAATGAACTAATATTAACAATACGGTGTATTCAATTTTATCATATTAGTATGTTAAGGTCGAATCTTCTAAATCCCAATTCTGTAATGTTAAATTCATGATTATGGACTTTTCTCAACCATAAATTGACTTCATATCAATAAATGGTTGAAACATATAAGGTGCATATTTGCATTTGTATTATTTAATTCAATTTTTTAACCTTAGATTTACTTTATCTCAATTATTTAATGTTAAAATTATAGTTATCGAATTTTTTCAATGATAGATCAACTATTTATTTGATAATAATAGAAACTAACGTGTATATTTACATATACTATATTTATTTGAATTTGACTCAAATATGGACCATTCAAATGAACTAATATTAACAATACGGTGTATTCAATTTTATCATATTAGTATGTTAAGGTCGAATCTTCTAA
Source organism: Hippophae tibetana (assembly GCA_037013495.1). NCBI lineage: Eukaryota > Viridiplantae > Streptophyta > Magnoliopsida > Rosales > Elaeagnaceae > Hippophae > Hippophae tibetana. The sequence continues at coordinate 10,241,807 of CM072805.1, read as the reverse complement.
ATCCCAATTGTGTAATGTTAAATTTATGATTATGGACTTTTCTCAACCACAAATTTACCTCATATCAATCAATGGTTGAAATTATAAGGGGCATATTTGCATTTTTAATATTTAATTCAATATTTTAACGTTAGATTTACTTTATCTCAATTGTTTAATGTTAAAATAATGGTTATCGATTTTTGTCAACCATAGATAGACTATTTATTTGATAAGAATAGAAATTGAGGTGTATATTTACATATACTATATTTATTTGAATTTGAGTCAAATATGTACCCTTCAAATGAACTAATATTAACAATACGGTGTATTCAATTTTGTCATATCAGTATCTTAAGGTCGAATCTCCTAATTCCCAATTGTGTAATGTTAAATTCATGATTATGGACTTTTCTCAACCATAAATTGACTTCATATCAATAAATGGTTGAAACATATAAGGTGCATATTTGCATTTGCATTATTTAATTCAATTTTTTAACCTTAGGTTTAATTTAACTCAATTATTTAATGGTAAAATTATAGCTATCGAATTTTTTCAAAGATAGATCGACTATTTATTTGATAATAATAGAAACTAACGTTTATATTTACATATACTATATTTATTTTAATTTCACTCAAATATGGACCATTCAAATGAACTAATATTAACAATACGGTGTGTTCAATTTTATCATATTAGTATGTTAAGGTTGAATCTTCTAAATCCCAATTGTGTAATGTTAAATTCATGATTATGGACTTTTTTCAACCATAAATTGACTTCATATCAATAAATGGTTGAAACATATAAGGTGCATATTTGCATTTGCATTATTTAATTCAATTTTTTAACCTTAGGTTTAATTTAACTCAATTATTTAATGGTAAAATTATAGCTATCGAATTTTTTCAATGATAGATCGACTATTTAATTGATAATAATAGAAACTAACCTTTATATTTACATATACTATATTTATTTGAATTTGACTCAAATATGGACAATTCAAATGAACTAATATTAACAATACTGTGTATTCAATTTTGTCATATCAGTATGTTAAGGTCGAATCTTCTAAATCCCAATTGTGTAATGTTAAATTCATGATTATGGACTTTTCTCAACCATAAATTGACTTCATATCAATAAATGGTTGAAACATATAAGGTGCATATTTGCATTTGTATTATTTAATTCAATTTTTTAACCTTAGGTTTAATTTAACTCAATTATTTAATGGTAAAATTATAGCTATCGAATTTTTTCAAAGATAGATCGACTATTTATTTGATAATAATAGAAACTAACTTTTATATTTACATATACTATATTTATTTTAATTTCACTCAAATATGGACCATTCAAATGAACTAATATTAACAATACGGTGTATTCAATTTTGTCATATCAGTATCTTAAGGTCGAATCTCCTAATTCCCAATTGTGTAATGTTAAATTCATGATTATGGACTTTTCTCAACCATAAATTGACTTCATATCAATAAATGGTTGAAACATATAAGGTGCATATTTGCATTTGCATTATTTAATTCAATTTTTTAACCTTAGGTTTAATTTAACTCAATTATTTAATGGTAAAATTATAGCTATCGAATTTTTTCAAAGATAGATCGACTATTTATTTGATAATAATAGAAACTAACGTTTATATTTACATATACTATATTTATTTGAATTTGAATCAAATATGGACAATTCAAATGAACTAATATTAACAATACTGTGTATTCAATTTTGTCATATCAGTATGTTAAGGTCGAATCTTCTAAATCCCAATTGTGTAATGTTAAATTCATGATTATGGACTTTTCTCAACCATAAATTGACTTCATATCAATAAATGGTTGAAACATATAAGGTGCATATTTGCATTTGTATTATTTAATTCAATTTTTTAACCTTAGGTTTAATTTATCTCAATTATTTAATGTTAAAATTATGGCTATAGAATTGTTTCAAAGAGAGATCGACTATTTATTTGATAATAATAGAAACTAACGTTTATATTTACATATACTATATTTATTTGAATTTGTGTCAAATATGGACCATTCAAATGAACTAATATTAACAATACGGTGTATTCAATTTTATAATATTAGTATGTTAAGGTCGAATCTTCTAAATCCCAATTGTGTAATGTTAAATTCATGATTATGGACTTTTCTCAACCATAAATTGACTTCATATCAATTAATGGTTGAAATTATAAGGGTAATATTTGCATTTGTAATATTTAATTCAATATTTTAACGTTAGATTTAATTTATCTCAATTGTTTAATGTTAAAATTATGGTTATCGATTTTTGTCAACCATAGATAGACTATTTATTTGATAAGAATATAAATTGAGGTGTATATTTACATATACTATATTTATTTGAATTTGAGTCAAATATGTACCCTTCAAATGAATTAATATTAACAATACGGTGTATTCAATTTTGTCATATCACTATGTTAAGGTCGAATCTTCTAATTCCCAATTGTGTAATGTTAAATTCATGATTATGGACTTTTCTTAAGCATAAATTGACTTCATATCAATCAATGGTTGAAATAATAAGGGTAATATTTGCATTTGTAATATTTAATTCAATATTTTAGCGTTAGATTTACTTTCTCTCAATTGTTTAATGTTAAAATTATGGCTACCGATTTTTGTCAACCATAGATAGACTATTTATTTGATAAGAATAGAAATTGAGGTGTATATTTACATATACTATATTTATTTGAATTTGAGTCAAATATGGACCATTCAAATGAACTAATATTAACAATACGGTGTATTCAATTTTATCATATTAGTATGTTAAGGTCGAATCTTCTCAATCCCAATTGTGTAATGTTAAATTCATGATTATGGACTTTTCTCAACCATAAATTGACTTCATATCAATAAATGGTTGAAACATATAAGGTGCATATTTGCATTTGTATTATTTAATTCAATTTTTTAACGTTAGATTTAATTTATCTCAATTATTTAATGTTAAAATTATGGTTATCGATTTTTGTCAACCATAGATAGACTATTTATTTGATAAGAATAGAAATTGAGGTGTATATTTACATATACTATATTTATTTGAATTTGAGTCAAATATGTACCCTTCAAATGAACTAATATTAACAATACGGTGTATTCAATTTTGTCATATCAGTATGTTAAGGTCGAATCTTCTAATTCCCAATTGTGTAATGTTAAATTCATGATTATGGACTTTTCTTAACCATAAATTGACTTCATATCAATCAATGGTTGAAATTATAAGGGTAATATTTGCATTTGTAATATTTAATTCAATATTTTAGCGTTAGATTTACTTTCTCTCAATTGTTTAATGTTAAAATTATGGCTATCGATTTTTGCCAACCATAGATAGACTATTTATTTGATAAGAATAGAAATTGAGGTGTATATTTACATATACTATATTTATTTGAATTTGAGTCAAATATGGACCATTCAAATGAACTAATATTAACAATACGGTGTATTCAATTTTATCTTATTAGTATGTTAAGGTCGAATCTTCTCAATCCCAATTGTGTAATGTTAAATTCATGATTATGGACTTTTCTCAACCATAAATTGACTTCATATCAATAAATGGTTGAAACATATATGGTGCATATTTGCATTTGTATTATTTAATTCAATTTTTTAACCTTAGGATTAATTTATCTCAATTATTTAATGTTAAAATTATGGCTATCGAATTGTTTCAAAGATAGATCGACTAATTATTTGATAATAATAGAAACTAACGTTTATATTTACATATACTATATTTATTTGAATTTGAGTCAAATATGGACCATTGAAATGAACTAATATTAACAATACGGTGTATTCAATTTTGTCATATCAGTATGTTAAGGTCGAAACTTCTAAATCCCAATTGTGTAATGTTAAATTCATGATTATGGACTTTTCTCAACGATTAATTGACTTCATATCAATAAATGGTTGAAACATATAAGGTGCATATTTGCATTTGTATTATTTAATTCAATTTTTTAACCTTAGGATTAATTTATCTCAATTATTTAATGTTAAAATTATGGCTATCGAATTGTTTCAAAGATAGATCGACTAATTATTTGATAATAATAGAAACTAACGTTTATATTTACATATACTATATTTATTTGAATTTGAGTCAAATATGGACCATTCAAATGAACTAATATTAACAATACAGTGTATTCAATTTTATGATATTAGTATGTTAAGGTCGAATCTTCTAAATCCCAATTCTGTAATGTTAAATTCATGATTATGGACTTTTCTCAACCATAAATTGACTTCATATCAATAAATGGTTGAAACATATAAGGTGCATATTTGCATTTGTATTATTTAATTCAATTTTTTAACCTTAGGATTAATTTATCTCAATTATTTAATGTTAAAATTATGGCTATCGAATTGTTTCAAAGATAGATCGACTAATTATTTGATAATAATAGAAACTAACGTTTATATTTACATATACTATATTTATTTGAATTTGAGTCAAATATGGACCATTCAAATGAACTAATATTAACAATACGGTGTATTCAATTTTATCATATTAGTATGTTAAGGTCGAATCTTCTAAATCCCAATTCTGTAATGTTAAATTCATGATTATGGACTTTTCTCAACCATAAATTGACTTCATATCAATAAATGGTTGAAACATATAAGGTGCATATTTGCATTTGTATTATTTAATTCAATTTTTTAACCTTAGATTTACTTTATCTCAATTATTTAATGTTAAAATTATGGCTATCGAATTGTTTCAAAGATAGATCGACTAATTATTTGATAATAATAGAAACTAACGTTTATATTTACATATACTATATTTATTTGAATTTGAGTCAAATATGGACCATTCAAATGAACTAATATTAACAATACGGTGTATTCAATTTTATCATATTAGTATGTTAAGGTCGAATCTTCTAAATCCCAATTCTGTAATGTTAAATTCATGATTATGGACTTTTCTCAACCATAAATTGACTTCATATCAATAAATGGTTGAAACATATAAGGTGCATATTTGCATTTGTATTATTTAATTCAATTTTTTAACCTTAGATTTACTTTATCTCAATTATTTAATGTTAAAATTATAGTTATCGAATTTTTTCAATGATAGATCAACTATTTATTTGATAATAATAGAAACTAACGTGTATATTTACATATACTATATTTATTTGAATTTGACTCAAATATGGACCATTCAAATGAACTAATATTAACAATACGGTGTATTCAATTTTATCATATTAGTATGTTAAGGTCGAATCTTCTAAATCTCAATTGTGTAATGTTAAATTTATGATTATGGACTTTTCTCAACCACAAATTTACCTCATATCAATCAATGGTTGAAATTATAAGGGGCATATTTGCATTTTTAATATTTAATTCAATATTTTAACGTTAGATTTACTTTATCTCAATTGTTTAATGTTAAAATAATGGTTATCGATTTTTGTCAACCATAGATAGACTATTTATTTGATAAGAATAGAAATTGAGGTGTATATTTACATATACTATATTTATTTGAATTTGAGTCAAATATGTACCCTTCAAATGAACTAATATTAACAATACGGTGTATTCAATTTTGTCATATCAGTATCTTAAGGTCGAATCTCCTAATTCCCAATTGTGTAATGTTAAATTCATGATTATGGACTTTTCTCAACCATAAATTGACTTCATATCAATAAATGGTTGAAACATATAAGGTGCATATTTGCATTTGCATTATTTAATTCAATTTTTTAACCTTAGGTTTAATTTAACTCAATTATTTAATGGTAAAATTATAGCTATCGAATTTTTTCAAAGATAGATCGACTATTTATTTGATAATAATAGAAACTAACGTTTATATTTACATATACTATATTTATTTTAATTTCACTCAAATATGGACCATTCAAATGAACTAATATTAACAATACGGTGTGTTCAATTTTATCATATTAGTATGTTAAGGTTGAATCTTCTAAATCCCAATTGTGTAATGTTAAATTCATGATTAAGGACTTTTTTCAACCATAAATTGACTTCATATCAATAAATGGTTGAAACATATAAGGTGCATATTTGCATTTGCATTATTTAATTCAATTTTTTAACCTTAGGTTTAATTTAACTCAATTATTTAATGGTAAAATTATAGCTATCGAATTTTTTCAATGATAGATCGACTATTTATTTGATAATAATAGAAACTAACGTTTATATTTACATATACTATATTTATTTGAATTTGACTCAAATATGGACAATTCAAATGAACTAATATTAACAATACTGTGTATTCAATTTTGTCATATCAGTATGTTAAGGTCGAATCTTCTAAATCCCAATTGTGTAATGTTAAATTCATGATTATGGACTTTTCTCAACCACAAATTTACCTCATATCAATCAATGGTTGAAATTATAAGGGGCATATTTGCATTTTTAATATTTAATTCAATATTTTAACGTTAGATTTACTTTATCTCAATTGTTTAATGTTAAAATAATGGTTATCGATTTTTGTCAACCATAGATAGACTATTTATTTGATAAGAATAGAAATTGAGGTGTATATTTACATATACTATATTTATTTGAATTTGAGTCAAATATGTACCCTTCAAATGAACTAATATTAACAATACGGTGTATTCAATTTTGTCATATCAGTATCTTAAGGTCGAATCTCCTAATTCCCAATTGTGTAATGTTAAATTCATGATTATGGACTTTTCTCAACCATAAATTGACTTCATATCAATAAATGGTTGAAACATATAAGGTGCATATTTGCATTTGCATTATTTAATTCAATTTTTTAACCTTAGGTTTAATTTAACTCAATTATTTAATGGTAAAATTATAGCTATCGAATTTTTTCAAAGATAGATCGACTATTTATTTGATAATAATAGAAACTAACCTTTATATTTACATATACTATATTTATTTGAATTTGACTCAAATATGGACAATTCAAATGAACTAATATTAACAATACTGTGTATTCAATTTTGTCATATCAGTATGTTAAGGTCGAATCTTCTAAATCCCAATTGTGTAATGTTAAATTCATGATTATGGACTTTTCTCAACCATAAATTGACTTCATATCAATAAATGGTTGAAACATATAAGGTGCATATTTGCATTTGTATTATTTAATTCAATTTTTTAACCTTAGGTTTAATTTAACTCAATTATTTAATGGTAAAATTATAGCTATCGAATTTTTTCAAAGATAGATCGACTATTTATTTGATAATAATAGAAACTAACGTTTATATTTACATATACTATATTTATTTTAATTTGACTCAAATATGGACCATTCAAATGAACTAATATTAACAATACGGTGTATTCAATTTTATCATATTAGTATGTTAAGGTCGAATCTTCTAAATCTCAATTGTGTAATGTTAAATTTATGATTATGGACTTTTCTCAACCACAAATTTACCTCATATCAATCAATGGTTGAAATTATAAGGGGCATATTTGCATTTTTAATATTTAATTCAATATTTTAACGTTAGATTTACTTTATCTCAATTGTTTAATGTTAAAATAATGGTTATCGATTTTTGTCAACCATAGATAGACTATTTATTTGATAAGAATAGAAATTGAGGTGTATATTTACATATACTATATTTATTTGAATTTGAGTCAAATATGTACCCTTCAAATGAACTAATATTAACAATACGGTGTATTCAATTTTGTCATATCAGTATCTTAAGGTCGAATCTCCTAATTCCCAATTGTGTAATGTTAAATTCATGATTATGGACTTTTCTCAACCATAAATTGACTTCATATCAATAAATGGTTGAAACATATAAGGTGCATATTTGCATTTGCATTATTTAATTCAATTTTTTAACCTTAGGTTTAATTTAACTCAATTATTTAATGGTAAAATTATAGCTATCGAATTTTTTCAAAGATAGATCGACTATTTATTTGATAATAATAGAAACTAACGTTTATATTTACATATACTATATTTATTTTAATTTCACTCAAATATGGACCATTCAAATGAACTAATATTAACAATACGGTGTGTTCAATTTTATCATATTAGTATGTTAAGGTTGAATCTTCTAAATCCCAATTGTGTAATGTTAAATTCATGATTAAGGACTTTTTTCAACCATAAATTGACTTCATATCAATAAATGGTTGAAACATATAAGGTGCATATTTGCATTTGCATTATTTAATTCAATTTTTTAACCTTAGGTTTAATTTAACTCAATTATTTAATGGTAAAATTATAGCTATCGAATTTTTTCAATGATAGATCGACTATTTATTTGATAATAATAGAAACTAACGTTTATATTTACATATACTATATTTATTTGAATTTGACTCAAATATGGACAATTCAAATGAACTAATATTAACAATACTGTGTATTCAATTTTGTCATATCAGTATGTTAAGGTCGAATCTTCTAAATCCCAATTGTGTAATGTTAAATTCATGATTATGGACTTTTCTCAACCACAAATTTACCTCATATCAATCAATGGTTGAAATTATAAGGGGCATATTTGCATTTTTAATATTTAATTCAATATTTTAACGTTAGATTTACTTTATCTCAATTGTTTAATGTTAAAATAATGGTTATCGATTTTTGTCAACCATAGATAGACTATTTATTTGATAAGAATAGAAATTGAGGTGTATATTTACATATACTATATTTATTTGAATTTGAGTCAAATATGTACCCTTCAAATGAACTAATATTAACAATACGGTGTATTCAATTTTGTCATATCAGTATCTTAAGGTCGAATCTCCTAATTCCCAATTGTGTAATGTTAAATTCATGATTATGGACTTTTCTCAACCATAAATTGACTTCATATCAATAAATGGTTGAAACATATAAGGTGCATATTTGCATTTGCATTATTTAATTCAATTTTTTAACCTTAGGTTTAATTTAACTCAATTATTTAATGGTAAAATTATAGCTATCGAATTTTTTCAAAGATAGATCGACTATTTATTTGATAATAATAGAAACTAACCTTTATATTTACATATACTATATTTATTTGAATTTGACTCAAATATGGACAATTCAAATGAACTAATATTAACAATACTGTGTATTCAATTTTGTCATATCAGTATGTTAAGGTCGAATCTTCTAAATCCCAATTGTGTAATGTTAAATTCATGATTATGGACTTTTCTCAACCATAAATTGACTTCATATCAATAAATGGTTGAAACATATAAGGTGCATATTTGCATTTGTATTATTTAATTCAATTTTTTAACCTTAGGTTTAATTTAACTCAATTATTTAATGGTAAAATTATAGCTATCGAATTTTTTCAAAGATAGATCGACTATTTATTTGATAATAATAGAAACTAACGTTTATATTTACATATACTATATTTATTTTAATTTCACTCAAATATGGACCATTCAAATGAACTAATATTAACAATACGGTGTGTTCAATTTTATCATATTAGTATGTTAAGGTTGAATCTTCTAAATCCCAATTGTGTAATGTTAAATTCATGATTATGGACTTTTTTCAACCATAAATTGACTTCATATCAATAAATGGTTGAAACATATAAGGTGCATATTTGCATTTTCATTATTTAATTCAATTTTTTAACCTTAGGTTTAATTTAACTCAATTATTTAATGGTAAAATTATAGCTATCGAATTTTTTCAATGATAGATCGACTATTTATTTGATAATAATAGAAACTAACGTTTATATTTACATATACTATATTTATTTGAATTTGACTCAAATATGGACAATTCAAATGAACTAATATTAACAATACTGTGTATTCAATTTTGTCATATCAGTATGTTAAGGTCGAATCTTCTAAATCCCAATTGTGTAATGTTAAATTCATGATTATGGACTTTTCTCAACCACAAATTTACCTCATATCAATCAATGGTTGAAATTATAAGGGGCATATTTGCATTTTTAATATTTAATTCAATATTTTAACGTTAGATTTACTTTATCTCAATTGTTTAATGTTAAAATAATGGTTATCGATTTTTGCCAACCATAGATAGACTATTTATTTGATAAGAATAGAAATTGAGGTGTATATTTACATATACTATATTTATTTGAATTTGAGTCAAATATGGACCATTCAAATGAACTAATATTAACAATACGGTGTATTCAATTTTATCTTATTAGTATGTTAAGGTCGAATCTTCTCAATCCCAATTGTGTAATGTTAAATTCATGATTATGGACTTTTCTCAACCATAAATTGACTTCATATCAATAAATGGTTGAAACATATATGGTGCATATTTGCATTTGTATTATTTAATTCAATTTTTTAACCTTAGGATTAATTTATCTCAATTATTTAATGTTAAAATTATGGCTATCGAATTGTTTCAAAGATAGATCGACTAATTATTTGATAATAATAGAAACTAACGTTTATATTTACATATACTATATTTATTTGAATTTGAGTCAAATATGGACCATTGAAATGAACTAATATTAACAATACGGTGTATTCAATTTTGTCATATCAGTATGTTAAGGTCGAAACTTCTAAATCCCAATTGTGTAATGTTAAATTCATGATTATGGACTTTTCTCAACGATTAATTGACTTCATATCAATAAATGGTTGAAACATATAAGGTGCATATTTGCATTTGTATTATTTAATTCAATTTTTTAACCTTAGGATTAATTTATCTCAATTATTTAATGTTAAAATTATGGCTATCGAATTGTTTCAAAGATAGATCGACTAATTATTTGATAATAATAGAAACTAACGTTTATATTTACATATACTATATTTATTTGAATTTGAGTCAAATATGGACCATTCAAATGAACTAATATTAACAATACAGTGTATTCAATTTTATGATATTAGTATGTTAAGGTCGAATCTTCTAAATCCCAATTCTGTAATGTTAAATTCATGATTATGGACTTTTCTCAACCATAAATTGACTTCATATCAATAAATGGTTGAAACATATAAGGTGCATATTTGCATTTGTATTATTTAATTCAATTTTTTAACCTTAGGATTAATTTATCTCAATTATTTAATGTTAAAATTATGGCTATCGAATTGTTTCAAAGATAGATCGACTAATTATTTGATAATAATAGAAACTAACGTTTATATTTACATATACTATATTTATTTGAATTTGAGTCAAATATGGACCATTCAAATGAACTAATATTAACAATACGGTGTATTCAATTTTATCATATTAGTATGTTAAGGTCGAATCTTCTAAATCCCAATTCTGTAATGTTAAATTCATGATTATGGACTTTTCTCAACCATAAATTGACTTCATATCAATAAATGGTTGAAACATATAAGGTGCATATTTGCATTTGTATTATTTAATTCAATTTTTAACCTTAGATTTACTTTATCTCAATTATTTAATGTTAAAATTATGGCTATCGAATTGTTTCAAAGATAGATCGACTAATTATTTGATAATAATAGAAACTAACGTTTATATTTACATATACTATATTTATTTGAATTTGAGTCAAATATGGACCATTCAAATGAACTAATATTAACAATACGGTGTATTCAATTTTATCATATTAGTATGTTAAGGTCGAATCTTCTAAATCCCAATTCTGTAATGTTAAATTCATGATTATGGACTTTTCTCAACCATAAATTGACTTCATATCAATAAATGGTTGAAACATATAAGGTGCATATTTGCATTTGTATTATTTAATTCAATTTTTTAACCTTAGATTTACTTTATCTCAATTATTTAATGTTAAAATTATAGTTATCGAATTTTTTCAATGATAGATCAACTATTTATTTGATAATAATAGAAACTAACGTGTATATTTACATATACTATATTTATTTGAATTTGACTCAAATATGGACCATTCAAATGAACTAATATTAACAATACGGTGTATTCAATTTTATCATATTAGTATGTTAAGGTCGAATCTTCTAAATCTCAATTGTGTAATGTTAAATTTATGATTATGGACTTTTCTCAACCACAAATTTACCTCATATCAATCAATGGTTGAAATTATAAGGGGCATATTTGCATTTTTAATATTTAATTCAATATTTTAACGTTAGATTTACTTTATCTCAATTGTTTAATGTTAAAATAATGGTTATCGATTTTTGTCAACCATAGATAGACTATTTATTTGATAAGAATAGAAATTGAGGTGTATATTTACATATACTATATTTATTTGAATTTGAGTCAAATATGTACCCTTCAAATGAACTAATATTAACAATACGGTGTATTCAATTTTGTCATATCAGTATCTTAAGGTCGAATCTCCTAATTCCCAATTGTGTAATGTTAAATTCATGATTATGGACTTTTCTCAACCATAAATTGACTTCATATCAATAAATGGTTGAAACATATAAGGTGCATATTTGCATTTGCATTATTTAATTCAATTTTTTAACCTTAGGTTTAATTTAACTCAATTATTTAATGGTAAAATTATAGCTATCGAATTTTTTCAAAGATAGATCGACTATTTATTTGATAATAATAGAAACTAACGTTTATATTTACATATACTATATTTATTTTAATTTCACTCAAATATGGACCATTCAAATGAACTAATATTAACAATACGGTGTGTTCAATTTTATCATATTAGTATGTTAAGGTTGAATCTTCTAAATCCCAATTGTGTAATGTTAAATTCATGATTAAGGACTTTTTTCAACCATAAATTGACTTCATATCAATAAATGGTTGAAACATATAAGGTGCATATTTGCATTTGCATTATTTAATTCAATTTTTTAACCTTAGGTTTAATTTAACTCAATTATTTAATGGTAAAATTATAGCTATCGAATTTTTTCAATGATAGATCGACTATTTATTTGATAATAATAGAAACTAACGTTTATATTTACATATACTATATTTATTTGAATTTGACTCAAATATGGACAATTCAAATGAACTAATATTAACAATACTGTGTATTCAATTTTGTCATATCAGTATGTTAAGGTCGAATCTTCTAAATCCCAATTGTGTAATGTTAAATTCATGATTATGGACTTTTCTCAACCACAAATTTACCTCATATCAATCAATGGTTGAAATTATAAGGGGCATATTTGCATTTTTAATATTTAATTCAATATTTTAACGTTAGATTTACTTTATCTCAATTGTTTAATGTTAAAATAATGGTTATCGATTTTTGTCAACCATAGATAGACTATTTATTTGATAAGAATAGAAATTGAGGTGTATATTTACATATACTATATTTATTTGAATTTGAGTCAAATATGTACCCTTCAAATGAACTAATATTAACAATACGGTGTATTCAATTTTGTCATATCAGTATCTTAAGGTCGAATCTCCTAATTCCCAATTGTGTAATGTTAAATTCATGATTATGGACTTTTCTCAACCATAAATTGACTTCATATCAATAAATGGTTGAAACATATAAGGTGCATATTTGCATTTGCATTATTTAATTCAATTTTTTAACCTTAGGTTTAATTTAACTCAATTATTTAATGGTAAAATTATAGCTATCGAATTTTTTCAAAGATAGATCGACTATTTATTTGATAATAATAGAAACTAACCTTTATATTTACATATACTATATTTATTTGAATTTGACTCAAATATGGCAATTCAAATGAACTAATATTAACAATACTGTGTATTCAATTTTGTCATATCAGTATGTTAAGGTCGAATCTTCTAAATCCCAATTGTGTAATGTTAAATTCATGATTATGGACTTTTCTCAACCATAAATTGACTTCATATCAATAAATGGTTGAAACATATAAGGTGCATATTTGCATTTGTATTATTTAATTCAATTTTTTAACCTTAGGTTTAATTTAACTCAATTATTTAATGGTAAAATTATAGCTATCGAATTTTTTCAAAGATAGATCGACTATTTATTTGATAATAATAGAAACTAACGTTTATATTTACATATACTATATTTATTTTAATTTCACTCAAATATGGACCATTCAAATGAACTAATATTAACAATACGGTGTGTTCAATTTTATCATATTAGTATGTTAAGGTTGAATCTTCTAAATCCCAATTGTGTAATGTTAAATTCATGATTATGGACTTTTTTCAACCATAAATTGACTTCATATCAATAAATGGTTGAAACATATAAGGTGCATATTTGCATTTTCATTATTTAATTCAATTTTTTAACCTTAGGTTTAATTTAACTCAATTATTTAATGGTAAAATTATAGCTATCGAATTTTTTCAATGATAGATCGACTATTTATTTGATAATAATAGAAACTAACGTTTATATTTACATATACTATATTTATTTGAATTTGACTCAAATATGGACAATTCAAATGAACTAATATTAACAATACTGTGTATTCAATTTTGTCATATCAGTATGTTAAGGTCGAATCTTCTAAATCCCAATTGTGTAATGTTAAATTCATGATTATGGACTTTTCTCAACCACAAATTTACCTCATATCAATCAATGGTTGAAATTATAAGGGGCATATTTGCATTTTTAATATTTAATTCAATATTTTAACGTTAGATTTACTTTATCTCAATTGTTTAATGTTAAAATAATGGTTATCGATTTTTGTCAACCATAGATAGACTATTTATTTGATAAGAATAGAAATTGAGGTGTATATTTACATATACTATATTTATTTGAATTTGAGTCAAATATGTACCCTTCAAATGAACTAATATTTACAATACGGTGTATTCAATTTTGTCATATCAGTATCTTAAGGTCGAATCTCCTAATTCCCAATTGTGTAATGTTAAATTCATGATTATGGACTTTTCTCAACCATAAATTGACTTCATATCAATAAATGGTTGAAACATATAAGGTGCATATTTGCATTTGCATTATTTAATTCAATTTTTTAACCTTAGGTTTAATTTAACTCAATTATTTAATGGTAAAATTATAGCTATCGAATTTTTTCAAAGATAGATCGACTATTTATTTGATAATAATAGAAACTAACGTTTATATTTACATATACTATATTTATTTGAATTTGACTCAAATATGGACAATTCAAATGAACTAATATTAACAATACTGTGTATTCAATTTTGTCATATCAGTATGTTAAGGTCGAATCTTCTAAATCCCAATTGTGTAATGTTAAATTCATGATTATGGACTTTTCTCAACCATAAATTGACTTCATATCAATAAATGGTTGAAACATATAAGGTGCATATTTGCATTTGTATTATTTAATTCAATTTTTTAACCTTAGGTTTAATTTAACTCAATTATTTAATGGTAAAATTATCGCTATCGAATTTTTTCAAAGATAGATCGACTATTTATTTGATAATAATAGAAACTAACGTTTATATTTACATATACTATATTTATTTTAATTTCACTCAAATATGGACCATTCAAATGAACTAATATTAACAATACGGTGTGTTCAATTTTATCATATTAGTATGTTAAGGTTGAATCTTCTAAATCCCAATTGTGTAATGTTAAATTCATGATTATGGACCTTTTTCAACCATAAATTGACTTCATATCAATAAATGGTTGAAACATATAAGGTGCATATTTGCATTTGTAATATTTAATTCAATATTTTAACGTTAGATTTAATTTATCTCAATTGTTTAATGTTAAAACTATGGTTATCGATTTTTGTCAACCATAGATAGACTATTTATTTGATAAGAATATAAATTGAGGTGTATATTTACATATACTATATTTATTTGAATTTGAGTCAAATATGTACCCTTCAAATGAACTAATATTAACAATACGGTGTATTCAATTTTGTCATATCACTATGTTAAGGTCGAATCTTCTAATTCCCAATTGTGTAATGTTAAATTCATGATTATGGACTTTTCTTAACCATAAATTGACTTCATATCAATCAATGGTTGAAATAATAAGGGTAATATTTGCATTTGTAATATTTAATTCAATATTTTAGCGTTAGATTTACTTTCTCTCAATTGTTTAATGTTAAAATTATGGCTACCGATTTTTGTCAACCATAGATAGACTATTTATTTGATAAGAATAGAAATTGAGGTGTATATTTACATATACTATATTTATTTGAATTTGAGTCAAATATGGACCATTCAAATGAACTAATATTAACAATACGGTGTATTCAATTTTATCATATTAGTATGTTAAGGTCGAATCTTCTCAATCCCAATTGTGTAATGTTAAATTCATGATTATGGACTTTTCTCAACCATAAATTGACTTCATATCAATAAATGGTTGAAACATATAAGGTGCATATTTGCATTTGTATTATTTAATTCAATTTTTTAACGTTAGATTTAATTTATCTCAATTGTTTAATGTTAAAATTATGGTTATCGATTTTTGTCAACCATAGATAGACTATTTATTTGATAAGAATAGAAACTAACGTGTATATTTACATATACTATATTTATTTCAATTTGACTCAAATATGGACAATTCAAATGAACTAATATTAACAATACTGTGTATTCAATTTTTTCATATCAGTATGTTAAGGTCGAATCTTCTAAATCCCAATTGTGTAATGTTAAATTCATGATTATGGACTTTTCTCAACCATAAATTGACTCCATATCAATAAATGGTTGAAACATATAAGGTGCATATTTGCATTTGTATTATTTAATTCAATTTTTTAACCTTAGGTTTAATTTATCTCAATTATTTAATGTTAAAATTATGGCTATAGAATTGTTTCAAAGAGAGATCGACTATTTATTTGATAATAATAGAAACTAACGTTTATATTTACATATACTATATTTATTTTAATTTCACTCAAATATGGACCATTCAAATGAACTAATATTAACAATACGGTGTGTTCAATTTTATCATATTAGTATGTTAAGGTTGAATCTTCTAAATCCCAATTGTGTAATGTTAAATTCATGATTATGGACTTTTCTCAACCATAAATTGACTTCATATCAATAAATGGTTGAAACATATAAGGTGCATATTTGCATTTTCATTATTTAATTCAATTTTTTAACCTTAGGTTTAATTTAACTCAATTATTTAATGGTAAAATTATAGCTATCGAATTTTTTCAATGATAGATCGACTATTTATTTGATAATAATAGAAACTAACGTTTATATTTACATATACTATATTTATTTGAATTTGACTCAAATATGGACAATTCAAATGAACTAATATTAACAATACTGTGTATTCAATTTTGTCATATCAGTATGTTAAGGTCGATTCTTCTAAATCCCAATTGTGTAATGTTAAATTCATGATTATGGACTTTTCTCAACCACAAATTTACCTCATATCAATCAATGGTTGAAATTATAAGGGGCATCTTTGCATCTTTAATATTTAATTCAATATTTTAACGTTAGATTTACTTTATCTCAATTGTTTAATGTTAAAATAATGGTTATCGATTTTTGTCAACCATAGATAGACTATTTATTTGATAAGAATAGAAATTGAGGTGTATATTTACATATACTATATTTATTTGAATTTGAGTCAAATATGTACCCTTCAAATGAACTAATATTAACAATACGGTGTATTCAATTTTGTCATATCAGTATCTTAAGGTCGAATCTCCTAATTCCCAATTGTGTAATGTTAAATTCATGATTATGGACTTTTCTCAACCATAAATTGACTTCATATCAATAAAAGGTTGAAACATATAAGGTGCATATTTGCATTTGCATTATTTAATTCAATTTTTTAACCTTAGGTTTAATTTAACTCAATTATTTAATGGTAAAATTATAGCTATCGAATTTTTTCAAAGATAGATCGACTATTTATTTGATAATAATAGAAACTAACGTTTATATTTACATATACTATATTTATTTGAATTTGACTCAAATATGGACAATTCAAATGAACTAATATTAACATTACTGTGTATTCAATTTTGTCATATCAGTATGTTAAGGTCGAATCTTCTAAATCCCAATTGTGTAATGTTAAATTCATGATTATGGACTTTTCTCAACCATAAATTGACTTCATATAATCAATGGTTGAAACATATAAGGTGCATATTTGCATTTGTATTATTTAATTCAATTTTTTAACCTTAGTTTTAATTTAACTCAATTATTTAATGTTAAAATTATGGCTATCGAACTTTTTCAAAGATAGATCGACTATTTATTTGAGAATCATAGAAATTGAGGTGTATATTTACATATACTATATTTATTTGAATTTGAGTCAAATTTGGACCATTCAAATGAACTAATATTAACAATACGGTGTATTCAATTTTGTCATATCACTATGTTAAGGTCGAATCTTCTAATTCCCAATTGTGTAATGTTAAATTCATGATTATGGACTTTTCTCAACCATAAATTGACTTCATATCAATCGATGGTTGAAATTATAAGGGTAATATTTGCATTTGTAATATTTAATTAAATATTTTAACGTCAGATTTAATTTATCTCAATTGTTTAATGTTAAAATTTTGGCTATCGATTTTTGTCAACCATAGATAGACTATTTATTTGATAAGAATAAAAATTGAGGTGTATATTTACATATACTATATTTATTTGAATTTGAGTCAAATATGGACCATTCAAATGAACTAATATTAACAATACGGTGTATTCAATTTTGTCATATCAGTATGTTAAGGTCGAATCTTCTAATTCCCAATTGTGTAATGTTAAATTCATGATTATGGACTTTTCTCAACCATAAATTGACTTCATATCAATAAATGGTTGAAACATATAAGGTGCATATTTGCATTTGTATTATTTAATTCAATTTTTTAACCTTAGGTTTAATTTAACTCAATTATTTAATGGTAAAATTATAGCTATCGAATTTTTTCAAAGATAGATCGACTATTTATTTGATAATAATAGAAACTAACGTTTATATTTACATATACTATATTTATTTTAATTTCACTCAAATATGGACCATTCAAATGAACTAATATTAACAATACGGTGTGTTCAATTTTATCATATTAGTATGTTAAGGTTGAATCTTCTAAATCCCAATTGTGTAATGTTAAATTCATGATTATGGACTTTTTTCAACCATAAATTGACTTCATATCAATAAATGGTTGAAACATATAAGGTGCATATTTGCATTTTTAATATTTATTTCAATTTTCTAACGTTAGATTTACTTTATCTAAATTGTTTAATGTTAAAATTATGGCTATCGATTTTTGTCAACCATAGATAGACTATTTATTTGATAAGAATAGAAATTGTGGTGTATATTTACATATACTATATTTATTTTAATTTGAGTCAAATATGTACCCTTCAAAGGAACTAATATTAACAATACGGTTTATTCAATTTTGTCATATCACTATATTAAGGTCGAATCTTCTAATTCCCAATTGTGTAATGTTAAATTCATGATTATGGACTTTTCTCAACCATAAATTGACTTCATATCAATCGATGGTTGAAATTATAAGGGTAATATTTGCATTTGTATTATTTAATTCAATTTTTTAACCTTAGGTTTAATTTATCTCAATTATTTAATGTTAAAATTATGGCTATAGAATTGTTTCAAAGAGAGATCGACTATTTATTTGATAATAATAGAAACTAACGTTTATATTTACATATACTATATTTATTTGAATTTGTGTCAAATATGGACCATTCAAATGAACTAATATTAACAATACGGTGTATTCAATTTTATAATATTAGTATGTTAAGGTCGAATCTTCTAAATCCCAATTGTGTAATGTTAAATTCATGATTATGGACTTTTCTCAACCATAAATTGACTTCATATCAATTAATGGTTGAAATTATAAGGGTAATATTTGCATTTGTAATATTTAATTCAATATTTTAACGTTAGATTTAATTTATCTCAATTGTTTAATGTTAAAATTATGGTTATCGATTTTTGTCAACCATAGATAGACTATTTATTTGATAAGAATATAAATTGAGGTGTATATTTACATATACTATATTTATTTGAATTTGAGTCAAATATGTACCCTTCAAATGAATTAATATTAACAATACGGTGTATTCAATTTTGTCATATCACTATGTTAATGTCGAATCTTCTAATTCCCAATTGTGTAATGTTAAATTCATGATTATGGACTTTTCTTAAGCATAAATTGACTTCATATCAATCAATGGTTGAAATAATAAGGGTAATATTTGCATTTGTAATATTTAATTCAATATTTTAGCGTTAGATTTACTTTCTCTCAATTGTTTAATGTTAAAATTATGGCTACCGATTTTTGTCAACCATAGATAGACTATTTATTTGATAAGAATAGAAATTGAGGTGTATATTTACATATACTATATTTATTTAAATTTGAGTCAAATATGGACCATTCAAATGAACTAATATTAACAATACGGTGTATTCAATTTTATCATATTAGTATGTTAAGGTCGAATCTTCTCAATCCCAATTGTGTAATGTTAAATTCATGATTATGGACTTTTCTCAACCATAAATTGACTTCATATCAATAAATGGTTGAAACATATAAGGTGCATATTTGCATTTGTAATATTTAATTCAATATTTTAACGTTAGATTTAATTTATCTCAATTGTTTAATGTTAAAACTATGGTTATCGATTTTTGTCAACCATAGATAGACTATTTATTTGATAAGAATATAAATTGAGGTGTATATTTACATATACTATATTTATTTGAATTTGAGTCAAATATGTACCCTTCAAATGAACTAATATTAACAATACGGTGTATTCAATTTTGTCATATCACTATGTTAAGGTCGAATCTTCTAATTCCCAATTGTGTAATGTTAAATTCATGATTATGGACTTTTCTTAACCATAAATTGACTTCATATCAATCAATGGTTGAAATAATAAGGGTAATATTTGCATTTGTAATATTTAATTCAATATTTTAGCGTTAGATTTACTTTCTCTCAATTGTTTAATGTTAAAATTATGGCTACCGATTTTTGTCAACCATAGATAGACTATTTATTTGATAAGAATAGAAATTGAGGTGTATATTTACATATACTATATTTATTTGAATTTGAGTCAAATATGGACCATTCAAATGAACTAATATTAACAATACGGTGTATTCAATTTTATCATATTAGTATGTTAAGGTCGAATCTTCTCAATCCCAATTGTGTAATGTTAAATTCATGATTATGGACTTTTCTCAACCATAAATTGACTTCATATCAATAAATGGTTGAAACATATAAGGTGCATATTTGCATTTGTATTATTTAATTCAATTTTTTAACGTTAGATTTAATTTATCTCAATTGTTTAATGTTAAAATTATGGTTATCGATTTTTGTCAACCATAGATAGACTATTTATTTGATAAGAATAGAAACTAACGTGTATATTTACATATACTATATTTATTTCAATTTGACTCAAATATGGACAATTCAAATGAACTAATATTAACAATACTGTGTATTCAATTTTTTTATATCAGTATGTTAAGGTCGAATCTTCTAAATCCCAATTGTGTAATGTTAAATTCATGATTATGGACTTTTCTCAACCATAAATTGACTTCATATCAATAAATGGTTGAAACATATAAGGTGCATATTTGCATTTGTATTATTTAATTCAATTTTTTAACCTTAGGTTTAATTTATCTCAATTATTTAATGTTAAAATTATGGCTATAGAATTGTTTCAAAGAGAGATCGACTATTTATTTGATAATAATAGAAACTAACGTTTATATTTACATATACTATATTTATTTGAATTTGTGTCAAATATGGACCATTCAAATGAACTAATATTAACAATACGGTGTATTCAATTTTATAATATTAGTATGTTAAGGTCGAATCTTCTAAATCCCAATTGTGTAATGTTAAATTCATGATTATGGACTTTTCTCAACCATAAATTGACTTCATATCAATTAATGGTTGAAATTATAAGGGTAATATTTGCATTTGTAATATTTAATTCAATATTTTAAGGTTAGATTTAATTTATCTCAATTGTTTAATGTTAAAATTATGGTTATCGATTTTTGTAAACAATAGATAGACTATTTATTTGATAAGAATAGAAATTGAGGTGTATATTTACATATACTATATTTATTTGAATTTGAGTCAAATATGTACCCTTCAAATGAACTAATATTAACAATACGGTGTATTCAATTTTGTCATATCACTATGTTAAGGTCGAATCTTCTAATTCCCAATTGTGTAATGTTAAATTCATGATTATGGACTTTTCTTAACCATAAATTGACTTCATATCAATCAATGGTTGAAATTATAAGGGTAATATTTGCATTTGTAATATTTAATTCAATATTTTAGCGTTAGATTTACTTTCTCTCAATTGTTTAATGTTAAAATTATGGCTATCGATTTTTGTCAACCATAGATAGACTATTTATTTGATAAGAGTAGAAATTGAGGTGTATATTTACATATACTATATTTATTTGAATTTGAGTCAAATATGGACCATTCAAATGAACTAATATTAACAATACGGTGTATTCAATTTTATCATATTAGTATATTAAGGTCGAATCTTCTCAATCCCACTTGTGTAATGTTAAATTCATGATTATGGACTTTTCTCAACCATAAATTGACTTCATATCAATAAATGGTTGAAACATATAAGGTGCATATTTGTATTTGTATTATTTAATTCAATTTTTTAACCTTAGGTTTAATTTATCTCAATTATTTAATGTTAAAATTATGGCTATCGAATTGTTACAAAGATAGATCGACTACTTATTTTATAATAAAAGAAACTAACGTTTATATTTACATAATATATTTATTTGAATTTGAGTCAAATATGGACCATTCAAATGAACTAATATTAACAATACGGTGTATTCAATTTTGTCATATCAGTATCTTAAGGTCGAATCTTCTAATTCCCAATTGTGTAATGTTAAATTCATGATTATGGACTTTTCTCAACCATAAATTGACTTCATATCAATAAATGGTTGAAACATATAAGGTGCATATTTGCATTTGTAATATTTAATTCAATATTTTAACGTTAGATTTAATTTATCTCAATTGTTTAATGTTAAAATTATGGTTATCGATTTTTGTCAACCATAGATAGACTATTTATTTGATAAGAATATAAATTGAGGTGTATATTTACATATACTATATTTATTTGAATTTGAGTCAAATATGTACCCTTCAAATGAACTAATATTAACAATACGGTGTATTCAATTTTGTCATATCACTATGTTAAGGTCGAATCTTCTAATTCCCAATTGTGTAATGTTAAATTCATGATTATGGACTTTTTTTAACCATAAATTGACTTCATATCAATCAATGGTTGAAATAATAAGGGTAATATTTGCATTTGTAATATTTAATTCAATATTTTAGCGTTAGATTTACTTTCTCTCAATTGTTTAATGTTAAAATTATGGCTACCGATTTTTGTCAACCATAGATAGACTATTTATTTGATAAGAATAGAAATTGAGGTGTATATTTACATATACTATATTTATTTGAATTTGAGTCAAATATGGACCATTCAAATGAACTAATATTAACAATACGGTGTATTCAATTTTGTCATATCAGCATGTTAAGGTCGAATATTCTAAATCCCAATTGTGTAATGTTAAATTCATGATTATGAACTTTTCTCAACCATAAATTGACTTCATATCAATAAATGGTTGAAACATATAAAGTGCATATTTGTATTTGTATTATTTAATTCAATTTTTTAACCTTAGGTTTAATTTATCTCAATTATTTAATGTTAAAATTATGGCTATAGAATTGTTACAAAGAGAGATCGACTATTTATTTGATAATAATAGAAACTAACGTTTATATTTACATATACTATATTTATTTGAATTTGTGTCAAATATGGACCATTCAAATGAACTAATATTAACAATACGGTGTATTCAATTTTATCATATTAGTATGTTAAGGTCGAATCTTCTAAATCCCAATTGTGTAATGTTAAATTCATGATTATGGACTTTTCTCAACCATAAATTGACTTCATATCAATTAATGGTTGAAATTATAAGGGTAATATTTGCATTTGTAATATTTAATTCAATATTTTAACGTTAGATTTAATTTATCTCAATTGTTTAATGTTAAAATTATGGTTATCGATTTTTGTCAACCATAGATAGACTATTTATTTGATAAGAATATAAATTGAGGTGTATATTTTCATATACTATATTTATTTGAATTTGAGTCAAATATGTACCCTTCAAATGAACTAATATTAACAATACGGTGTATTCAATTTTGTCATATCACTATGTTAAGGTCGAATCTTCTAATTCCCAATTGTGTAATGTTAAATTCATGATTATGGACTTTTCTTAACCATAAATTGACTTCATATCAATCAATGGTTGAAATAATAAGGGTAATATTTGCATTTGTAAAATTTAATTCAATATTTTAGCGTTAGATTTACTTTCTCTCAATTGTTTAATGTTAAAATTATGGCTACCGATTTTTGTCAACCATAGATAGACTATTTATTTGATAAGAATAGAAATTGAGGTGTATATTTACATATACTATATTTATTTGAATTTGAGTCAAATATGGACCATTCAAATGAACTAATATTAACAATACGGTGTATTCAATTTTATCATATTAGTATGTTAAGGTCGAATCTTCTCAATCCCAATTGTGTAATGTTAAATTCATGATTATGGACTTTTCTCAACCATAAATTGACTTCATATCAATAAATGGTTGAAACATATAAGGTGCATATTTGCATTTGTATTATTTAATTCAATTTTTTAACGTTAGATTTAGTTTATCTCAATTGTTTAATGTTAAAATTATGGTTATCGATTTTTGTCAACCATAGATAGACTATTTATTTGATAAGAATAGAAACTAATGTGTATATTTACATATACTATATTTATTTGAATTTGACTCAAATATGGACAATTCAAATGAACTAATATTAACAATACTGTGTATTCAATTTTGTCATATCAGTATGTTAAGGTCGAATCTTCTAAATCCCAATTGTGTAATGTTAAATTCATGATTATGGACTTTTCTCAACCATAAATTGACTTCATATCAATAAATGGTTGAAACATATAAGGTGCATATTTGCATTTGTATTATTTAATTCAATTTTTTAACCTTAGATTTACTTTATCTCAATTATTAAATGTTAAAATTATGGCTATCGAATTGTTTCAAAGATAGATCGACTAATTATTTGATAATAATAGAAACTAACGTTTATATTTACATATACTATATTTATTTGAATTTGAGTCAAATATGGACCATTCAAATGAACTAATATTAACAATACGGTGTATTCAATTTTATCATATTAGTATGTTAAGGTCGAATCTTCTAAATCCCAATTCTGTAATGTTAAATTCATGATTATGGACTTTTCTCAACCATAAATTGACTTCATATCAATAAATGGTTGAAACATATAAGGTGCATATTTGCATTTGCATTATTTAATTCAATTATTTAACCTTAGGTTTAATTTAACTCAATTATTTAATGGTAAAATTATAGCTATCGAATTTTTTCAATGATAGATCGACTATTTATTTGATAATAATAGAAACTAACGTTTATATTTACATATACTATATTTATTTGAATTTGACTCAAATATGGACAATTCAAATGAACTAATATTAACAATACTGTGTATTCAATTTTGTCATATCAGTATGTTAAGGTCGAATCTTCTAAATCCCAATTGTGTAATGTTAAATTCATGATTATGAACTTTTCTGAACCACAAATTTACCTCATATCAATCAATGGTTGAAATTATAAGGGGCATATTTGCATTTTTAATATTTAATTCAATATTTTAACGTTAGATTTACTTTATCTCAATTGTTTAATGTTAAAATAATGGTTATCGATTTTTGTCAACCATAGATAGACTATTTATTTGATAAGAATAGAAATTGAGGTGTATATTTACATATACTATATTTATTTGAATTTGAGTCAAATATGTACCCTTCAAATGAACTAATATTAACAATACGGTGTATTCAATTTTGTCATATCAGTATCTTAAGGTCGAATCTCCTAATTCCCAATTGTGTAATGTTAAATTCATGATTATGGACTTTTCTCAACCATAAATTGACTTCATATCAATAAATGGTTGAAACATATAAGGTGCATATTTGCATTTGCATTATTTAATTCAATTTTTTAACCTTAGGTTTAATTTAACTCAATTATTTAATGGTAAAATTATAGCTATCGAATTTTTTCAATGATAGATCGACTATTTATTTGATAATAATAGAAACTAACGTTTATATTTACATATACTATATTTATTTGAATTTGACTCAAATATGGACAATTCAAATGAACTAATATTAACAATACTGTGTATTCAATTTTGTCATATCAGTATGTTAAGGTCGAATCTTCTAAATCCCAATTGTGTAATGTTAAATTCATGATTATGAACTTTTCTCAACCACAAATTTACCTCATATCAATCAATGGTTGAAATTATAAGGGGCATATTTGCATTTTTAATATTTAATTCAATATTTTAACGTTAGATTTACTTTATCTCAATTGTTTAATGTTAAAATTATGGTTATCGATTTTTGTCAACCATAGATAGACTATTTATTTGATAAGAATATAAATTGAGGTGTATATTTTCATATACTATATTTATTTGAATTTGAGTCAAATATGTACCCTTCAAATGAACTAATATTAACAATACGGTGTATTCAATTTTGTCATATCACTATGTTAAGGTCGAATCTTCTAATTCCCAATTGTGTAATGTTAAATTCATGATTATGGACTTTTCTTAACCATAAATTGACTTCATATCAATCAATGGTTGAAATAATAAGGGTAATATTTGCATTTGTAATATTTAATTCAATATTTTAGCGTTAGATTTACTTTCTCTCAATTGTTTAATGTTAAAATTATGGCTACCGATTTTTGTCAACCATAGATAGACTATTTATTTGATAAGAATAGAAATTGAGGTGTATATTTACATATACTATATTTATTTGAATTTGAGTCTAATATGGACCATTCAAATGAACTAATATTAACAATACGGTGTATTCAATTTTATCATATTAGTATGTTAAGGTCGAATCTTCTCAATCCCAATTGTGTAATGTTAAATTCATGATTATGGACTTTTCTCAACCATAAATTGACTTCATATCAATAAATGGTTGAAACATATAAGGTGCATATTTGCATTTGTATTATTTAATTCAATTTTTTAACGTTAGATTTAATTTATCTCAATTGTTTAATGTTAAAATTATGGTTATCGATTTTTGTCAACCATAGATAGACTATTTATTTGATAAGAATAGAAACTAATGTGTATATTTACATATACTATATTTATTTGAATTTGACTCAAATATGGACAATTCAAATGAACTAATATTAACAATACTGTGTATTCAATTTTGTCATATCAGTATGTTAAGGTCGAATCTTCTAAATCCCAATTGTGTAATGTTAAATTCATGATTATGGACTTTTCTCAACCATAAATTGACTTCATATCAATAAATGGTTGAAACATATAAGGTGCATATTTGCATTTGTATTATTTAATTCAATTTTTTAACCTTAGATTTACTTTATCTCAATTATTTAATGTTAAAATTATGGCTATCGAATTGTTTCAAAGATAGATCGACTAATTATTTGATAATAATAGAAACTAACGTTTATATTTACATATACTATATTTATTTGAATTTGAGTCAAATATGGACCATTCAAATGAACTAATATTAACAATACGGTGTATTCAATTTTATCATATTAGTATGTTAAGGTCGAATCTTCTAAATCCCAATTCTGTAATGTTAAATTCATGATTATGGACTTTTCTCAACCATAAATTGACTTCATATCAATAAATGGTTGAAACATATAAGGTGCATATTTGCATTTGCATTATTTAATTCAATTTTTTAACCTTAGGTTTAATTTAACTCAATTATTTAATGGTAAAATTATAGCTATCGAATTTTTTCAATGATAGATCGACTATTTATTTGATAATAATAGAAACTAACGTTTATATTTACATATACTATATTTATTTGAATTTGACTCAAATATGGACAATTCAAATGAACTAATATTAACAATACTGTGTATTCAATTTTGTCATATCAGTATGTTAAGGTCGAATCTTCTAAATCCCAATTGTGTAATGTTAAATTCATGATTATGGACTTTTCTCAACCATAAATTTACCTCATATCAATCAATGGTTGAAATTATAAGGGGCATATTTGCATTTTTAATATTTAATTCAATATTTTAACGTTAGATTTACTTTATCTCAATTGTTTAATGTTAAAATAATGGTTATCGATTTTTGTCAACCATAGATAGACTATTTATTTGATAAGAATAGAAATTGAGGTGTATATTTACATATACTACATTTATTTGAATTTGAGTCAAATATGTACCCTTCAAATGAACTAATATTAACAATACGGTGTATTCAATTTTGTCATATCACTATGTTAAGGTCGAATCTTCTAATTCCCAATTGTGTAATTTTAAATTCATGATTATGGACTTTTCTTAACCATAAATTGACTTCATATCAATCAATGGTTGAAATTATAAGGGTAATATTTGCATTTGTAATATTTAATTCAATATTTTAGCGTTATATTTACTTTCTCTCAATTGTTTAATGTTAAAATTATGGCTATCGATTTTTGTAAACCATAGATAGACTATTTATTTGATAAGAATAGAAATTGAGGTGTATATTTACATATACTATATTTATTGTAATTTGAGTCAAATATGTACCATTCAAATGAACTAATATTAACAATACGGTGTATTCAATTTTGTCATATCAGTTTCTTAAGGTCAAATCTTCTTATTCCTAATTGTGTAATGTTAAATTCATGATTAGGGACTTTTCTCAACCATAAATTGACTTCATATCAATAAATGGTTGAAACATATAAGGTGCATATTTGCATTTGTATTATTTAATTCATTTTTTTAACCTTAGGTTTAACTTATCTCAATTATTTAATGTTAAAATTATGGCTATCGATTTTTGTCAACCATAGATAGACTATTTATTTGATAAGAATAGAAATTGAGGAGTATATTTACATATACTATATTTATTTGAATTTGAGTCAAATATGGACCATTCAAATGAACTAATATTAACAATACGGTGTATTCAATTTTATCATATTAGTATGTTAAGGTCGAATCTTCTCAATCCCAATTGTGTAATGTTAAATTCATGATTATGGACTTTTCTTAACCATAAATTGACTTCATATCAATCAATGGTTGAAATTATAAGGGTAATATTTGCATTTGTAATATTTAATTCAATATTTTAGCGTTAGATTTACTTTCTCTCAATTGTTTAATGTTAAAATTATGGCTATCAATTTTTGTAAACCATAGATAGACTATTTATTTGATAAGAATAGAAATTGAGGTGTATATTTACATATACTATATTTACTATAATTTGAGTCAAATATGTACCATTCAAATAAACTAATATTAACAATACGGTGTATTCAATTTTGTCATATCAGTTTCTTAAGGTCAAATCTTCTTATTCCTAATTGTGTAATGTTAAATTCATGATTATGGACTTTTTTCAACCATAAATTGACTTCATATCAATAAATGGTTGAAACATATAAGGTGGATATTTGCATTTGCATTATTTAATTCAATTTTTTAACCTTAGGTTTAATTTAACTCAATTATTTAATGTTAAAATTATGGCTATCGAATTGTTTCAAAGATAGATCGACTAATTATTTGATAATAATTGAAACTAACGTTTATATTTACATATACTATATTTATTTTAATTTGAGTCAAATATGGACCATTCAAATGAACTAATATTAGCAATACGGTGTATTCAATTTTGTCATATCAGTATGTTAAGGTCGAATCTTCTAAATCCCAATTGTGTAATGTTAAATTCATGATTATGGATTTTTCTCAACCATAAATTGACCTCATATCAATCAATGGTTGAAATTATAAGGGGTATATTTGCATTTGTAATATTTAATTCAATATTTTAACGTTAGATTTACTTTATCTCAATTGTTTAATGTTAAAATTATGGTTATCGATTTTTGTCAACCATAGATAGACTATTTATTTGATAAGAATAGAAATTGAGGTGTATATTTACATATACTATATTTATTTGAATTTGAGTCAAATATGTACCCTTCAAATAAACTAATATTAACAATACGGTGTATTCAATATTGTCATATGACTATGTTAAGGTTGAATCTTCTAATTCTCAATTGTGTAATGTTAAATTAATGATTATGGACTTTTTTTAACCATAAATTGACTTCATATCAATCAATGGTTGAAATTATAAGGGTAATATTTGCATTTGTAATATTTAATTCAATATTTTAACGTTAGATTTACTTTCTCTCAATTGTTTAATGTTAGAATTATGGCTATCGATTTTTGTAAACCATAGATAGACTATTTATTTGATAAGAATAGAAATTGAGGTGTATATTTACATATACTATATTTATTTGAATTTGAGTCAAATATGGACCATTCAAACGAACTAATATTAACAATACGGTGTATTCAATTTTGTCATATCAGTTTCTTAAGGTCGAATCTTCTAATTCCCAATTGTGTAATGTTAAATTCATGATTATGGACTTTTCTTAAGCATAAATTGACTTCATATCAATCAATGGTTGAAATAATAAGGGTAATATTTGCATTTGTAATATTTAATTCAATATTTTAGCGTTAGATTTACTTTCTCTCAATTGTTTAATGTTAAAATTATGGCTACCGATTTTTGTCAACCATAGATAGACTATTTATTTGATAAGAATAGAAATTGAGGTGTATATTTACATATACTATATTTACTGTAATTTGAGTCAAATATGTACCATTCAAATGAACTAATATTAACAATACGGTGTATTCAATTTTGTAATATCAGTTTCTTAAGGTCAAATCTTCTTATTCCTAATTGTGTAATGTTAAATTCATGATTATGGACTTTTTTCAACCATAAATTGACTTCATATCAATAAATGGTTGAAACATATAAGGTGGATATTTGCATTTGCATTATTTAATTCAATTTTTTCACCTTAGGTTTAATTTAACTCAATTATTTAATGTTAAAATTATGGCTATCGAATTGTTACAAAGATAGATCGACTATTTATTTGATAATAATAAAAACTAACGTTTATATTTACATATAGTATATTTATTTGAATTTGTGTCAAATATGGACCATTCAAATGAACTAATATTAACAATACGGTGTATTCAATTTTGTCATATCAGTATGTTAAGGTCGAATCTTCTAAATCCCAATTGTGTAATGTTAACTTCATGATTATGGACTTTTCTGAACCATAAATTGACCTCATATCAATCAATGGTTGAAATTATAAGGGGCATATTTGCATTTGTAATATTTAATTCAATATTATAACGTTAGATTTACTTTATCTCAATTGTTTAATATTAAAATTATGGTTATCGATTTTTGTCAACCATAGATAGACTATTTATTTGATAAGAATAGAAATTGACTTGTATATTTACATATACTATATTTATTTGAATTTGAGTCAAATATGTACCCTTCAAATGAATTAATATTAACAATACGGTGTATTCAATATTGTCATATCACTATGTTAAGGTCGAATCTTCTAATTCCCAATTGTGTAATGTTAAATTAATGATTATGGACTTTTTTATCCATAAATTGACTTCATATCAATCAATGGTTGAAATTATAAGGGTAATATTGGCATTTGTAATATTTAATTCAATATTTTAACGTTAGATTTACTTTCTCTCAATTGTTTAATGTTAAAATTATGGCTATCGATTTTTGTCAACCATAGATAGACTATTTATTTGATAAGAATAGAAATTGAGGTGTATATTTACATATACTATATTTATTTGAATTTGAGTCAAATATGGACCATTCAAATGAACTAATATTAACAATACGGTGTATTCAATTTTATCATATTAGTATGTTAAGGTCGAATCTTCTCAATCCCAATTGTGTAATGTTAAATTCATGATTATGGACTTTTCTCAACCATAAATTGACTTCATATCAATAAATGGTTGAAACATATAAAGTGCATATTTGTATTTGTATTATTTAATTCAATTTTTTAACCTTAGGTTTAATTTATCTCAATTATTTAATGTTAAAATTATGGCTATAGAATTGTTTCAAAGAGACATCGACTATTTATTTGATAATAATAGAAACTAACGTTTATATTTACATATACTATATTTATTTGAATTTGTGTCAAATATGGACCATTCAAATGAACTGATATTAACAATACGGTGTATTCAATTTTATCATATTAGTATGTTAAGGTCGAATCTTCTAAATCCCAATTGTGTAATGTTAAATTCATGATTATGGACTTTTCTCAACCATAAATTGACTTCATATCAATTAATGGTTGAAATTATAAGGGTAATATTTGCATTTGTAATATTTAATTCAATATTTTAACGTTAGATTTAATTTATCTCAATTGTTTAATGTTAAAATTATGGTTATCGATTTTTGTCAACCATAGATAGACTATTTATTTGATAAGAATATAAATTGAGGTGTATATTTACATATACTATATTTATTTGAATTTGAGTCAAATATGTACCCTTCAAATGAACTAATATTAACAATACGGTGTATTCAATTTTGTCATATCACTATGTTAAGGTCGAATCTTCTAATTCCCAATTGTGTAATGTTAAATTCATGATTATGGACTTTTCTTAACCATAAATTGACTTCATATCAATCAATCGTTGAAATAATAAGGGTAATATTTGCATTTGTAATATTTAATTCAATATTTTAGCGTTAGATTTACTTTCTCTCAATTGTTTAATGTTAAAATTATGGCTACCGATTTTTGTCAACCATAGATAGACTATTTATTTGATAAGAATAGAAATTGAGGTGTATATTTACATATACTATATTTATTTGAATTTGAGTCAAATATGGACCATTCAAATGAACTAATATTAACAATACGGTGTATTCAATTTTGTCATATCAGTATGTTAAGGTCGAATATTCTAAATCCCAATTGTGTAATGTTAAATTCATGATTATGAACTTTTCTCAACCATAAATTGACTTCATATCAATAAATGGTTGAAACATATAAGGTGCATATTTGCATTTGTATTATTTAATTCAATTTTTTAACGTTAGATTTAATTTATCTCAATTGTTTAATGTTAAAATTATGGTTATCGATTTTTGTCAAAGATAGATCGACTATTTATTTGATAAGAATAGAAATTGAGGTGTATATTTACATATACATATATATACTATATTTATTTGAATTTGAGTCAAATATGGACCATTCAAATGAACTAATATTAACAATACGGTGTATTCAATTTTGTCATATCACTATGTTAAGGTCGAATATTCTAAATCCCAATTGTGTAATGTTAAATTAATGATTATGGACTTTTCTCAACCATAAATTGACTTCATATCAATAAATGGTTGAAACATATAAGGTGCATATTTGTATTTGTATTATTTAATTCAATTTTTTAACCTTAGGTTTAATTTATCTCAATTATTTAATGTTAAAATTATGGCTATAGAATTGTTTCAAAGAGAGATCGACTATTTATTTGATAATAATAGAAACTAACGTTTATATTTACATATACTATATTTATTTGAATTTGTGTCAAATATGGACCATTCAAATGAACTAATATTAACAATACGGTGTATTCAATTTTATCATATTAGTATGTTAAGGTCGAATCTTCTAAATCCCAATTGTGTAATGTTAAATTCATGATTATGGACTTTTCTCAACCATAAATTGACTTCATATCAATTAATGGTTGAAATTATAAGGGTAATATTTGCATTTGTAATATTTAATTCAATATTTTAACGTTAGATTTAATTTATCTCAATTGTTTAATGTTAAAATTATGGTTATCGATTTTTGTCAACCATAGATAGACTATTTATTTGATAAGAATATAAATTGAGGTGTATATTTTCATATACTATATTTATTTGAATTTGAGTCAAATATGTACCCTTCAAATGAACTAATATTAACAATACGGTGTATTCAATTTTGTCATATCACTATGTTAAGGTCGAATCTTCTAATTCCCAATTGTGTAATGTTAAATTCATGATTATGGACTTTTCTTAACCATAAATTGACTTCATATCAATCAATGGTTGAAATAATAAGGGTAATATTTGCCTTTGTAATATTTAATTCAATATTTTAGCGTTAGATTTACTTTCTCTCAATTGTTTAATGTTAAAATTATGGCTACCGATTTTTGTCAACCATAGATAGACTATTTATTTGATAAGAATAGAAATTGAGGTGTATATTTACATATACTATATTTATTTGAATTTGAGTCAAATATGGACCATTCAAATGAACTAATATTAACAATACGGTGTATTCAATTTTATCATATTAGTATGTTAAGGTCGAATCTTCTCAATCCCAATTGTGTAATGTTAAATTCATGATTATGGACTTTTCTCAACCATAAATTGGCTTCATATCAATAAATGGTTGAAACATATAAGGTGCATATTTGCATTTGTATTATTTAATTCAATTTTTTAACGTTAGATTTAGTTTATCTCAATTGTTTAATGTTAAAATTATGGTTATCGATTTTTGTCAACCATAGATAGACTATTTATTTGATAAGAATAGAAATTAATGTGTATATTTACATATACTATATTTATTTGAATTTGACTCAAATATGGACAATTCAAATGAACTAATATTAACAATACTGTGTATTCAATTTTGTCATATCAGTATGTTATGGTCGAATCTTCTAAATCCCAATTGTGTAATGTTAAATTCATGATTATGGACTTTTCTCAACCATAAATTGACTTCATATCAATAAATGGTTGAAACATATAAGGTGCATATTTGCATTTGTATTATTTAATTCAATTTTTTAACCTTAGATTTACTTTATCTCAATTATTTAATGTTAAAATTATGGCTATCGAATTGTTTCAAAGATAGATCGACTAATTATTTGATAATAATAGAAACTAACGTTTATATTTACATATACTATATTTATTTGAATTTGAGTCAAATATGGACCATTCAAATGAACTAATATTAACAATACGGTGTATTCAATTTTATCATATTAGTATGTTAAGGTCGAATCTTCTAAATCCCAATTCTGTAATGTTAAATTCATGATTATGGACTTTTCTCAACCATAAATTGACTTCATATCAATAAATGGTTGAAACATATAAGGTGCATATTTGCATTTGCATTATTTAATTCAATTTTTTAACCTTAGGTTTAATTTAACTCAATTATTTAATGGTAAAATTATAGCTATCGAATTTTTTCAATGATAGATCGACTATTTATTTGATAATAATAGAAACTAACGTTTATATTTACATATACTATATTTATTTGAATTTGACTCAAATATGGACAATTCAAATGAACTAATATTAACAATACTGTGTATTCAATTTTGTCATATCAGTATGTTAAGGTCGAATCTTCTAAATCCCAATTGTGTAATGTTAAATTCATGATTATGAACTTTTCTGAACCACAAATTTACCTCATATCAATCAATGGTTGAAATTATAAGGGGCATATTTGCATTTTTAATATTTAATTCAATATTTTAACGTTAGATTTACTTTATCTCAATTGTTTAATGTTAAAATAATGGTTATCGATTTTTGTCAACCATAGATAGACTATTTATTTGATAAGAATAGAAATTGAGGTGTATATTTACATATACTATATTTATTTGAATTTGAGTCAAATATGTACCCTTCAAATGAACTAATATTAACAATACGGTGTATTCAATTTTGTCATATCAGTATCTTAAGGTCGAATCTCCTAATTCCCAATTGTGTAATGTTAAATTCATGATTATGGACTTTTCTCAACCATAAATTGACTTCATATCAATAAATGGTTGAAACATATAAGGTGCATATTTGCATTTGCATTATTTAATTCAATTTTTTAACCTTAGGTTTAATTTAACTCAATTATTTAATGGTAAAATTATAGCTATCGAATTTTTTCAATGATAGATCGACTATTTATTTGATAATAATAGAAACTAACGTTTATATTTACATATACTATATTTATTTGAATTTGACTCAAATATGGACAATTCAAATGAACTAATATTAACAATACTGTGTATTCAATTTTGTCATATCAGTATGTTAAGGTCGAATCTTCTAAATCCCAATTGTGTAATGTTAAATTCATGATTATGAACTTTTCTCAACCACAAATTTACCTCATATCAATCAATGGTTGAAATTATAAGGGGCATATTTGCATTTTTAATATTTAATTCAATATTTTAACGTTAGATTTACTTTATCTCAATTGTTTAATGTTAAAATTATGGTTATCGATTTTTGTCAACCATAGATAGACTATTTATTTGATAAGAATATAAATTGAGGTGTATATTTTCATATACTATATTTATTTGAATTTGAGTCAAATATGTACCCTTCAAATGAACTAATATTAACAATACGGTGTATTCAATTTTGTCATATCACTATGTTAAGGTCGAATCTTCTAATTCCCAATTGTGTAATGTTAAATTCATGATTATGGACTTTTCTTAACCATAAATTGACTTCATATCAATCAATGGTTGAAATAATAAGGGTAATATTTGCATTTGTAATATTTAATTCAATATTTTAGCGTTAGATTTACTTTCTCTCAATTGTTTAATGTTAAAATTATGGCTACCGATTTTTGTCAACCATAGATAGACTATTTATTTGATAAGAATAGAAATTGAGGTGTATATTTACATATACTATATTTATTTGAATTTGAGTCAAATATGGACCATTCAAATGAACTAATATTAACAATACGGTGTATTCAATTTTATCATATTAGTATGTTAAGGTCGAATCTTCTCAATCCCAATTGTGTAATGTTAAATTCATGATTATGGACTTTTCTCAACCATAAATTGACTTCATATCAATAAATGGTTGAAACATATAAGGTGCATATTTGCATTTGTATTATTTAATTCAATTTTTTAACGTTAGATTTAGTTTATCTCAATTGTTTAATGTTAAAATTATGGTTATCGATTTTTGTCAACCATAGATAGACTATTTATTTGATAAGAATAGAAACTAATGTGTATATTTACATATACTATATTTATTTGAATTTGACTCAAATATGGACAATTCAAATGAACTAATATTAACAATACTGTGTATTCAATTTTGTCATATCAGTATGTTAAGGTCGAATCTTCTAAATCCCAATTGTGTAATGTTAAATTCATGATTATGGACTTTTCTCAACCATAAATTGACTTCATATCAATAAATGGTTGAAACATATAAGGTGCATATTTGCATTTGTATTATTTAATTCAATTTTTTAACCTTAGATTTACTTTATCTCAATTATTTAATGTTAAAATTATGGCTATCGAATTGTTTCAAAGATAGATCGACTAATTATTTGATAATAATAGAAACTAACGTTTATATTTACATATACTATATTTATTTGAATTTGAGTCAAATATGGACCATTCAAATGAACTAATATTAACAATACGGTGTATTCAATTTTATCATATTAGTATGTTAAGGTCGAATCTTCTAAATCCCAATTCTGTAATGTTAAATTCATGATTATGGACTTTTCTCAACCATAAATTGACTTCATATCAATAAATGGTTGAAACATATAAGGTGCATATTTGCATTTGCATTATTTAATTCAATTTTTTAACCTTAGGTTTAATTTAACTCAATTATTTAATGGTAAAATTATAGCTATCGAATTTTTTCAATGATAGATCGACTATTTATTTGATAATAATAGAAACTAACGTTTATATTTACATATACTATATTTATTTGAATTTGAGTCAAATATGGACAATTCAAATGAACTAATATTAACAATACTGTGTATTCAATTTTGTCATATCAGTATGTTAAGGTCGAATCTTCTGAATCCCAATTGTGTAATGTTAAATTCATGATTATGGACTTTTCTCAACCATAAATTTACCTCATATCAATCAATGGTTGAAATTATAAGGGGCATATTTGCATTTTTAATATTTAATTCAATATTTTAACGTTAGATTTACTTTATCTCAATTGTTTAATGTTAAAATAATGGTTATCGATTTTTGTCAACCATAGATAGACTATTTATTTGATAAGAATAGAAATTGAGGTGTATATTTACATATACTACATTTATTTGAATTTGAGTCAAATATGTACCCTTCAAATGAACTAATATTAACAATACGGTGTATTCAATTTTGTCATATCACTATGTTAAGGTCGAATCTTCTAATTCCCAATTGTGTAATTTTAAATTCATGATTATGGACTTTTCTTAACCATAAATTGACTTCATATCAATCAATGGTTGAAATTATAAGGGTAATATTTGCATTTGTAATATTTAATTCAATATTTTAGCGTTATATTTACTTTCTCTCAATTGTTTAATGTTAAAATTATGGCTATCGATTTTTGTAAACCATAGATAGACTATTTATTTGATAAGAATAGAAATTGAGGTGTATATTTACATATACTATATTTATTGTAATTTGAGTCAAATATGTACCATTTAAATGAACTAATATTAACAATACGGTGTATTCAATTTTGTCATATCAGTTTCTTAAGGTCAAATCTTCTTATTCCTAATTGTGTAATGTTAAATTCATGATTAGGGACTTTTCTCAACCATAAATTGACTTCATATCAATAAATGGTTGAAACATATAAGGTGCATATTTGCATTTGTATTATTTAATTCATTTTTTTAACCTTAGGTTTAACTTATCTCAATTATTTAATGTTAAAATTATGGCTATCGATTTTTGTCAACCATAGATAGACTATTTATTTGATAAGAATAGAAATTGAGGAGTATATTTACATATACTATATTTACTGTAATTTGAGTCAAATATGTACCATTCAAATGAACTAATATTAACAATACGGTGTATTCAATTTTGTTATATCAGTTTCTTAAGGTCAAATCTTCTTATTCCTAATTGTGTAATGTTAAATTCATGATTATGGACTTTTTTCAACCATAAATTGACTTCATATCAATAAATGGTTGAAACATATAAGGTGGATATTTGCATTTGCATTATTTAATTCAATTTTTTAACCTTAGGTTTAATTTAACTCAATTATTTAATGTTAAAATTATGGCTATCGAATTGTTACAAAGATAGATCGACTATTTATTTGATAATAATAAAAACTAACGTTTATATTTACATATAGTATATTTATTTGAATTTGTGTCAAATATGGACCATTCAAATGAACTAATATTAACAATACGGTGTATTCAATTTTGTCATATCAGTATGTTAAGGTCGAATCTTCTAAATCCCAATTGTGTAATGTTAACTTCATGATTATGGACTTTTCTGAACCATAAATTGACCTCATATCAATCAATGGTTGAAATTATAAGGGGCATATTTGCATTTGTAATATTTAATTCAATATTATAACGTTAGATTTACTTTATCTCAATTGTTTAATATTAAAATTATGGTTATCGATTTTTGTCAACCATAGATAGACTATTTATTTGATAAGAATAGAAATTGACTTGTATATTTACATATACTATATTTATTTGAATTTGAGTCAAATATGTACCCTTCAAATGAATTAATATTAACAATACGGTGTATTCAATATTGTCATATCACTATGTTAAGGTCGAATCTTCTAATTCCCAATTGTGTAATGTTAAATTAATGATTATGGACTTTTTTTATCCATAAATTGACTTCATATCAATCAATGGTTGAAATTATAAGGGTAATATTGGCATTTGTAATATTTAATTCAATATTTTAAC
Source organism: Hippophae tibetana (assembly GCA_037013495.1). Lineage (NCBI taxonomy): Eukaryota > Viridiplantae > Streptophyta > Magnoliopsida > Rosales > Elaeagnaceae > Hippophae > Hippophae tibetana. The sequence continues at coordinate 10,201,491 of CM072805.1, read as the reverse complement.
GTTAGATTTACTTTCTCTCAATTGTTTAATGTTAAAATTATGGCTATCGATTTTTGTCAACCATAGATAGACTATTTATTTGATAAGAATAGAAATTGAGGTGTATATTTACATATACTATATTTATTTGAATTTGAGTCAAATATGTACCATTCAAATGAACTAATATTAACAATACGGTGTATTCAATTTTGTCATATCACTATGTTAAGGTCGAATATTCTAAATCCCAATTGTGTAATGTTAAATTAATGATTATGGACTTTTCTCAACCATAAATTGACTTCATATCAATAAATGGTTGAAACATATAAGGTGCATATTTGTATTTGTATTATTTAATTCAATTTTTTAACCTTAGGTTTAATTTATCTCAATTATTTAATGTTAAAATTATGGCTATAGAATTGTTTCAAAGAGAGATCGACTATTTATTTGATAATAATAGAAACTAACGTTTATATTTACATATACTATATTTATTTGAATTTGTGTCAAATATGGACCATTCAAATGAACTAATATTAACAATACGGTGTATTCAATTTTATCATATTAGTATGTTAAGGTCGAATCTTCTAAATCCCAATTGTGTAATGTTAAATTCATGATTATGGACTTTTCTCAACCATAAATTGACTTCATATCAATTAATGGTTGAAATTATAAGGGTAATATTTGCATTTGTAATATTTAATTCAATATTTTAACGTTAGATTTAATTTATCTCAATTGTTTAATGTTAAAATTATGGTTATCGATTTTTGTCAACCATAGATAGACTATTTATTTGATAAGAATATAAATTGAGGTGTATATTTACATATACTATATTTATTTGAATTTGAGTCAAATATGTACCCTTCAAATGAACTAATATTAACAATACGGTGTATTCAATTTTGTCATATCACTATGTTAAGGTCGAATCTTCTAATTCCCAATTGTGTAATGTTAAATTCATGATTATGGACTTTTCTTAAGCATAAATTGACTTCATATCAATCAATGGTTGAAATAATAAGGGTAATATTTGCATTTGTAATATTTAATTCAATATTTTAGCGTTAGATTTACTTTCTCTCAATTGTTTAATGTTAAAATTATGGCTACCGATTTTTGACAACCATAGATAGACTATTTATTTGATAAGAATAGAAATTGAGGTGTATATTTACATATACTATATTTATTTGAATTTGAGTCAAATATGGACCATTCAAATGAACTAATATTAACAATACGGTGTATTCAATTTTATCATATTAGTATGTTAAGGTCGAATCTTCTAAATCCCAATTGTGTAATGTTAAATTCATGATTATGGACTTTTCTCAACAATAAATTGACTTCATATCAATAAATGGTTGAAACATATAAGGTGCATATTTGCATTTGTATTATTTAATTCAATTTTTTAACGTTAGATTTAATTTATCTCAATTGTTTAATGTTAAAATTATGGTTATCGATTTTTGTCAAAGATAGATCGACTATTTATTTGATAAGAATAGAAATTGAGGTGTATATTTACATATACATATATATACTATATTTATTTGAATTTGAGTCAAATATGGACCATTCAAATGAACTAATATTAACAATACGGTGTATTCAATTTTGTCATATCACTATGTTAAGGTCGAATATTCTAAATCCCAATTGTGTAATGTTAAATTCATGATTATGGACTTTTCTCAACCATAAATTGACTTCATATCAATAAATGGTTGAAACATATAAGGTGCATATTTGTATTTGTATTATTTAATTCAATTTTTTAACCTTAGGTTTAATTTATCTCAATTATTTAATGTTAAAATTATGGCTATAGAATTGTTTCAAAGAGACATCGACTATTTATTTGATAATAATAGAAACTAACGTTTATATTTACATATACTATATTTATTTGAATTTGTGTCAAATATGGACCATTCAAATGAACTGATATTAACAATACGGTGTATTCAATTTTATCATATTAGTATGTTAAGGTCGAATCTTCTAAATCCCAATTGTGTAATGTTAAATTCATGATTATGGACTTTTCTCAACCATAAATTGACTTCATATCAATTAATGGTTGAAATTATAAGGGTAATATTTGCATTTGTAATATTTAATTCAATATTTTAACGTTAGATTTAATTTATCTCAATTGTTTCATGTTAAAATTATGGTTATCGATTTTTGTCAACCATAGATAGACTATTTATTTGATAAGAATATAAATTGAGGTGTATATTTACATATACTATATTTATTTGAATTCGAGTCAAATATGTACCCTTCAAATGAACTAATATTAACAATACGGTGTATTCAATTTTGTCATATCACTATGTTAAGGTCGAATCTTCTAATTCCCAATTGTGTAATGTTAAATTCATGATTATGGACTTTTCTTAACCATAAATTGACTTCATATCAATCAATGGTTGAAATAATAAGGGTAATATTTGCATTTGTAATATTTAATTCAATATTTTAGCGTTAGATTTACTTTCTCTCAATTGTTTAATGTTAAAATTATGGCTACCGATTTTTGTCAACCATAGATAGACTATTTATTTGATAAGAATAGAAATTGAGGTGTATATTTACATATACTATATTTATTTGAATTTGAGTCAAATATGGACCATTCAAATGAACTAATATTAACAATACGGTGTATTCAATTTTGTCATATCAGTATGTTAAGGTCGAATATTCTAAATCCCAATTGTGTAATGTTAAATTCATGATTATGAACTTTTCTCAACCATAAATTGACTTCATATCAATAAATGGTTGAAACATATAAGGTGCATATTTGCATTTGTATTATTTAATTCAATTTTTTAACGTTAGATTTAATTTATCTCAATTGTTTAATGTTAAAATTATGGTTATCGATTTTTGTCAAAGATAGATCGACTATTTATTTGATAAGAATAGAAATTGAGGTGTATATTTACATATACATATATATACTATATTTATTTGAATTTGAGTCAAATATGGACCATTCAAATGAACTAATATTAACAATACGGTGTATTCAATTTTGTCATATCACTATGTTAAGGTCGAATATTCTAAATCCCAATTGTGTAATGTTAAATTCATGATTATGGACTTTTCTCAACCATAAATTGACTTCATATCAATAAATGGTTGAAACATATAAGGTGCATATTTGTATTTGTATTATTTAATTCAATTTTTTAACCTTAGGTTTAATTTATCTCAATTATTTAATGTTAAAATTATGGCTATAGAATTGTTTCAAAGAGACATCGACTATTTATTTGATAATAATAGAAACTAACGTTTATATTTACATATACTATATTTATTTGAATTTGTGTCAAATATGGACCATTCAAATGAACTGATATTAACAATACGGTGTATTCAATTTTATCATATTAGTATGTTAAGGTCGAATCTTCTAAATCCCAATTGTGTAATGTTAAATTCATGATTATGGACTTTTCTCAACCATAAATTGACTTCATATCAATTAATGGTTGAAATTATAAGGGTAATATTTGCATTTGTAATATTTAATTCAATATTTTAACGTTAGATTTAATTTATCTCAATTGTTTAATGTTAAAATTATGGTTATCGATTTTTGTCAACCATAGATAGACTATTTATTTGATAAGAATATAAATTGAGGTGTATATTTACATATACTATATTTATTTGAATTCGAGTCAAATATGTACCCTTCAAATGAACTAATATTAACAATACGGTGTATTCAATTTTGTCATATCACTATGTTAAGGTCGAATCTTCTAATTCCCAATTGTGTAATGTTAAATTCATGATTATGGACTTTTCTTAACCATAAATTGACTTCATATCAATCAATGGTTGAAATAATAAGGGTAATATTTGCATTTGTAATATTTAATTCAATATTTTAGCGTTAGATTTACTTTCTCTCAATTGTTTAATGTTAAAATTATGGCTACCGATTTTTGTCAACCATAGATAGACTATTTATTTGATAAGAATAGAAATTGAGGTGTATATTTACATATACTATATTTATTTGAATTTGAGTCAAATATGGACCATTCAAATGAACTAATATTAACAATACGGTGTATTCAATTTTGTCATATCAGTATGTTAAGGTCGAATATTCTAAATCCCAATTGTGTAATGTTAAATTCATGATTATGAACTTTTCTCAACCATAAATTGACTTCATATCAATAAATGGTTGAAACATATAAGGTGCATATTTGCATTTGTATTATTTAATTCAATTTTTTAACGTTAGATTTAATTTATCTCAATTGTTTAATGTTAAAATTATGGTTATCGATTTTTGTCAAAGATAGATCGACTATTTATTTGATAAGAATAGAAATTGAGGTGTATATTTACATATACATATATATACTATATTTATTTGAATTTGAGTCAAATATGGACCATTCAAATGAACTAATATTAACAATACGGTGTATTCAATTTTGTCATATCACTATGTTAAGGTCGAATATTCTAAATCCCAATTGTGTAATGTTAAATTCATGATTATGGACTTTTCTCAACCATAAATTGACTTCATATCAATAAATGGTTGAAACATATAAGGTGCATATTTGTATTTGTATTATTTAATTCAATTTTTTAACCTTAGGTTTAATTTATCTCAATTATTTAATGTTAAAATTATGGCTATAGAATTGTTTCAAAGAGAGATCGACTATTTATTTGATAATAATAGAAACTAACGTTTATATTTACATATACTATATTTATTTGAATTTGTGTCAAATATGGACCATTCAAATGAACTAATATTAACAATACGGTGTATTCAATTTTATCATATTAGTATGTTAAGGTCGAATCTTCTAAATCCCAATTGTGTAATGTTAAATTCATGATTATGGACTTTTCTCAACCATAAATTGACTTCATATCAATTAATGGTTGAAATTATAAGGGTAATATTTGCATTTGTAATATTTAATTCAATATTTTAACGTTAGATTTAATTTATCTCAATTGTTTAATGTTAAAATTATGGTTATCGATTTTTGTCAACCATAGATAGACTATTTATTTGATAAGAATATAAATTGAGGTGTATATTTTCATATACTATATTTATTTGAATTTGAGTCAAATATGTACCCTTCAAATGAACTAATATTAACAATACGGTGTATTCAATTTTGTCATATCACTATGTTAAGGTCGAATCTTCTAATTCCCAATTGTGTAATGTTAAATTCATGATTATGGACTTTTCTTAACCATAAATTGACTTCATATCAATCAATGGTTGAAATAATAAGGGTAATATTTGCCTTTGTAATATTTAATTCAATATTTTAGCGTTAGATTTACTTTCTCTCAATTGTTTAATGTTAAAATTATGGCTACCGATTTTTGTCAACCATAGATAGACTATTTATTTGATAAGAATAGAAATTGAGGTGTATATTTACATATACTATATTTATTTGAATTTGAGTCAAATATGGACCATTCAAATGAACTAATATTAACAATACGGTGTATTCAATTTTATCATATTAGTATGTTAAGGTCGAATCTTCTCAATCCCAATTGTGTAATGTTAAATTCATGATTATGGACTTTTCTCAACCATAAATTGGCTTCATATCAATAAATGGTTGAAACATATAAGGTGCATATTTGCATTTGTATTATTTAATTCAATTTTTTAACGTTAGATTTAGTTTATCTCAATTGTTTAATGTTAAAATTATGGTTATCGATTTTTGTCAACCATAGATAGACTATTTATTTGATAAGAATAGAAACTAATGTGTATATTTACATATACTATATTTATTTGAATTTGACTCAAATATGGACAATTCAAATGAACTAATATTAACAATACTGTGTATTCAATTTTGTCATATCAGTATGTTATGGTCGAATCTTCTAAATCCCAATTGTGTAATGTTAAATTCATGATTATGGACTTTTCTCAACCATAAATTGACTTCATATCAATAAATGGTTGAAACATATAAGGTGCATATTTGCATTTGTATTATTTAATTCAATTTTTTAACCTTAGATTTACTTTATCTCAATTATTTAATGTTAAAATTATGGCTATCGAATTGTTTCAAAGATAGATCGACTAATTATTTGATAATAATAGAAACTAACGTTTATATTTACATATACTATATTTATTTGAATTTGAGTCAAATATGGACCATTCAAATGAACTAATATTAACAATACGGTGTATTCAATTTTATCATATTAGTATGTTAAGGTCGAATCTTCTAAATCCCAATTCTGTAATGTTAAATTCATGATTATGGACTTTTCTCAACCATAAATTGACTTCATATCAATAAATGGTTGAAACATATAAGGTGCATATTTGCATTTGCATTATTTAATTCAATTTTTTAACCTTAGGTTTAATTTAACTCAATTATTTAATGGTAAAATTATAGCTATCGAATTTTTTCAATGATAGATCGACTATTTATTTGATAATAATAGAAACTAACGTTTATATTTACATATACTATATTTATTTGAATTTGACTCAAATATGGACAATTCAAATGAACTAATATTAACAATACTGTGTATTCAATTTTGTCATATCAGTATGTTAAGGTCGAATCTTCTAAATCCCAATTGTGTAATGTTAAATTCATGATTATGAACTTTTCTGAACCACAAATTTACCTCATATCAATCAATGGTTGAAATTATAAGGGGCATATTTGCATTTTTAATATTTAATTCAATATTTTAACGTTAGATTTACTTTATCTCAATTGTTTAATGTTAAAATAATGGTTATCGATTTTTGTCAACCATAGATAGACTATTTATTTGATAAGAATAGAAATTGAGGTGTATATTTACATATACTATATTTATTTGAATTTGAGTCAAATATGTACCCTTCAAATGAACTAATATTAACAATACGGTGTATTCAATTTTGTCATATCAGTATCTTAAGGTCGAATCTCCTAATTCCCAATTGTGTAATGTTAAATTCATGATTATGGACTTTTCTCAACCATAAATTGACTTCATATCAATAAATGGTTGAAACATATAAGGTGCATATTTGCATTTGCATTATTTAATTCAATATTTTAACCTTAGGTTTAATTTAACTCAATTATTTAATGGTAAAATTATAGCTATCGAATTTTTTCAATGATAGATCGACTATTTATTTGATAATAATAGAAACTAACGTTTATATTTACATATACTATATTTATTTGAATTTGACTCAAATATGGACAATTCAAATGAACTAATATTAACAATACTGTGTATTCAATTTTGTCATATCAGTATGTTAAGGTCGAATCTTCTAAATCCCAATTGTGTAATGTTAAATTCATGATTATGAACTTTTCTCAACCACAAATTTACCTCATATCAATCAATGGTTGAAATTATAAGGGGCATATTTGCATTTTTAATATTTAATTCAATATTTTAACGTTAGATTTACTTTATCTCAATTGTTTAATGTTAAAATTATGGTTATCGATTTTTGTCAACCATAGATAGACTATTTATTTGATAAGAATATAAATTGAGGTGTATATTTTCATATACTATATTTATTTGAATTTGAGTCAAATATGTACCCTTCAAATGAACTAATATTAACAATACGGTGTATTCAATTTTGTCATATCACTATGTTAAGGTCGAATCTTCTAATTCCCAATTGTGTAATGTTAAATTCATGATTATGGACTTTTCTTAACCATAAATTGACTTCATATCAATCAATGGTTGAAATAATAAGGGTAATATTTGCATTTGTAATATTTAATTCAATATTTTAGCGTTAGATTTACTTTCTCTCAATTGTTTAATGTTAAAATTATGGCTACCGATTTTTGTCAACCATAGATAGACTATTTATTTGATAAGAATAGAAATTGAGGTGTATATTTACATATACTATATTTATTTGAATTTGAGTCAAATATGGACCATTCAAATGAACTAATATTAACAATACGGTGTATTCAATTTTATCATATTAGTATGTTAAGGTCGAATCTTCTCAATCCCAATTGTGTAATGTTAAATTCATGATTATGGACTTTTCTCAACCATAAATTGACTTCATATCAATAAATGGTTGAAACATATAAGGTGCATATTTGCATTTGTATTATTTAATTCAATTTTTTAACGTTAGATTTAGTTTATCTCAATTGTTTAATGTTAAAATTATGGTTATCGATTTTTGTCAACCATAGATAGACTATTTATTTGATAAGAATAGAAACTAATGTGTATATTTACATATACTATATTTATTTGAATTTGACTCAAATATGGACAATTCAAATGAACTAATATTAACAATACTGTGTATTCAATTTTGTCATATCAGTATGTTAAGGTCGAATCTTCTAAATCCCAATTGTGTAATGTTAAATTCATGATTATGGACTTTTCTCAACCATAAATTGACTTCATATCAATAAATGGTTGAAACATATAAGGTGCATATTTGCATTTGTATTATTTAATTCAATTTTTTAACCTTAGATTTACTTTATCTCAATTATTTAATGTTAAAATTATGGCTATCGAATTGTTTCAAAGATAGATCGACTAATTATTTGATAATAATAGAAACTAACGTTTATATTTACATATACTATATTTATTTGAATTTGAGTCAAATATGGACCATTCAAATGAACTAATATTAACAATACGGTGTATTCAATTTTATCATATTAGTATGTTAAGGTCGAATCTTCTAAATCCCAATTCTGTAATGTTAAATTCATGATTATGGACTTTTCTCAACCATAAATTGACTTCATATCAATAAATGGTTGAAACATATAAGGTGCATATTTGCATTTGCATTATTTAATTCAATTTTTTAACCTTAGGTTTAATTTAACTCAATTATTTAATGGTAAAATTATAGCTATCGAATTTTTTCAATGATAGATCGACTATTTATTTGATAATAATAGAAACTAACGTTTATATTTACATATACTATATTTATTTGAATTTGAGTCAAATATGGACAATTCAAATGAACTAATATTAACAATACTGTGTATTCAATTTTGTCATATTAGTATGTTAAGGTCGAATCTTCTAAATCCCAATTGTGTAATGTTAAATTCATGATTATGGACTTTTCTCAACCATAAATTTACCTCATATCAATCAATGGTTGAAATTATAAGGGGCATATTTGCATTTTTAATATTTAATTCAATATTTTAACGTTAGATTTACTTTATCTCAATTGTTTAATGTTAAAATAATGGTTATCGATTTTTGTCAACCATAGATAGACTATTTATTTGATAAGAATAGAAATTGAGGTGTATATTTACATATACTACATTTATTTGAATTTGAGTCAAATATGTACCCTTCAAATGAACTAATATTAACAATACGGTGTATTCAATTTTGTCATATCACTATGTTAAGGTCGAATCTTCTAATTCCCAATTGTGTAATTTTAAATTCATGATTATGGACTTTTCTTAACCATAAATTGACTTCATATCAATCAATGGTTGAAATTATAAGGGTAATATTTGCATTTGTAATATTTAATTCAATATTTTAGCGTTATATTTACTTTCTCTCAATTGTTTAATGTTAAAATTATGGCTATCGATTTTTGTAAACCATAGATAGACTATTTATTTGATAAGAATAGAAATTGAGGTGTATATTTACATATACTATATTTATTGTAATTTGAGTCAAATATGTACCATTTAAATGAACTAATATTAACAATACGGTGTATTCAATTTTGTCATATCAGTTTCTTAAGGTCAAATCTTCTTATTCCTAATTGTGTAATGTTAAATTCATGATTAGGGACTTTTCTCAACCATAAATTGACTTCATATCAATAAATGGTTGAAACATATAAGGTGCATATTTGCATTTGTATTATTTAATTCATTTTTTTAACCTTAGGTTTAACTTATCTCAATTATTTAATGTTAAAATTATGGCTATCGATTTTTGTCAACCATAGATAGACTATTTATTTGATAAGAATAGAAATTGAGGAGTATATTTACATATACTATATTTACTGTAATTTGAGTCAAATATGTACCATTCAAATGAACTAATATTAACAATACGGTGTATTCAATTTTGTCATATCAGTTTCTTAAGGTCAAATCTTCTTATTCCTAATTGTGTAATGTTAAATTCATGATTATGGACTTTTTTCAACCATAAATTGACTTCATATCAATAAATGGTTGAAACATATAAGGTGGATATTTGCATTTGCATTATTTAATTCAATTTTTTAACCTTAGGTTTAATTTAACTCAATTATTTAATGTTAAAATTATGGCTATCGAATTGTTACAAAGATAGATCGACTATTTATTTGATAATAATAAAAACTAACGTTTATATTTACATATAGTATATTTATTTGAATTTGTGTCAAATATGGACCATTCAAATGAACTAATATTAACAATACGGTGTATTCAATTTTGTCATATCAGTATGTTAAGGTCGAATCTTCTAAATCCCAATTGTGTAATGTTAACTTCATGATTATGGACTTTTCTGAACCATAAATTGACCTCATATCAATCAATGGTTGAAATTATAAGGGGCATATTTGCATTTGTAATATTTAATTCAAGATTATAACGTTAGATTTACTTTATCTCAATTGTTTAATATTAAAATTATGGTTATCGATTTTTGTCAACCATAGATAGACTATTTATTTGATAAGAATAGAAATTGACTTGTATATTTTCATATACTATATTTATTTGAATTTGAGTCAAATATGTACCCTTCAAATGAATTAATATTAACAATACGGTGTATTCAATATTGTCATATCACTATGTTAAGGTCGAATCTTCTAATTCCCAATTGTGTAATGTTAAATTAATGATTATGGACTTTTTTTATCCATAAATTGACTTCATATCAATCAATGGTTGAAATTATAAGGGTAATATTGGCATTTGTAATATTTAATTCAATATTTTAACGTTAGATTTACTTTCTCTCAATTGTTTAATGTTAAAATTATGGCTATCGATTTTTGTCAACCATAGATAGACTATTTATTTGATAAGAATAGAAATTGAGGTGTATATTTACATATACTATATTTATTTGAATTTGAGTCAAATATGTACCATTCAAATGAACTAATATTAACAATATGGTGTATTCAATTTTGTCATATCAGTTTCTTAAGGTCGAATCTTCTAATTCCTTATTGTGTAAAGTTAAATTCATGATTATGGACTTTTCTCAACCATAAATTGACTTCATATCAATAAATGGTTGAAACATATAAGGTGCATATTTGCATTTGTATTATTTAATTCAATTTTTTAACCTTAGGTTTAATTTATCTCAATTATTTAATGTTAAAATTATGGCTATAGAATTGTTTCAAAGAGAGATCGACTATTTATTTGATAATAATAGAAACTAACGTTTATATTTACATATACTATATTTATTTGAATTTGTGTCAAATATGGACCATTCAAATGAACTAATATTAACAATACGGTGTATTCAATTTTATCATATTAGTATGTTAAGGTCGAATCTTCTAAATCCCAATTGTGTAATGTTAAATTCATGATTATGGACTTTTCTCAACCATAAATTGACTTCATATCAATTAATGGTTGAAATTATAAGGGTAATATTTGCATTTGTAATATTTAATTCAGTATTTTAACGTTAGATTTAATTTATCTCAATTGTTTAATGTTAAAATTATGGTTATCGATTTTTGTCAACCATAGATAGACTATTTATTTGATAAGAATATAAATTGAGGTGTATATTTACATATACTATATTTATTTGAATTTGAGTCAAATATGTACCCTTCAAATGAACTAATATTAACAATACGGTGTATTCAATTTTGTCATATCACTATGTTAAGGTCGAATCTTCTAATTCCCAATTGTGTAATGTTAAATTCATGATTATGGACTTTTCTTAAGCATAAATTGACTTCATATCAATCAATGGTTGAAATAATAAGGGTAATATTTGCATTTGTAATATTTAATTCAATATTTTAGCGTTAGATTTACTTTCTCTCAATTGTTTAATGTTAAAATTATGGCTACCGATTTTTGACAACCATAGATAGACTATTTATTTGATAAGAATAGAAATTGAGGTGTATATTTACATATACTATATTTATTTGAATTTGAGTCAAATATGGACCATTCAAATGAACTAATATTAACAATACGGTGTATTCAATTTTATCATATTAGTATGTTAAGGTCGAATCTTCTAAATCCCAATTATGTAATGTTAAATTCATGATTATGGACTTTTCTCAACAATAAATTGACTTCATATCAATAAATGGTTGAAACATATAAGGTGCATATTTGCATTTGTATTATTTAATTCAATTTTTTAACGTTAGATTTAATTTATCTCAATTGTTTAATGTTAAAATTATGGTTATCGATTTTTGTCAAAGATAGATCGACTATTTATTTGATAAGAATAGAAATTGAGGTGTATATTTACATATACATATATATACTATATTTATTTGAATTTGAGTCAAATATGGACCATTCAAATGAACTAATATTAACAATACGGTGTATTCAATTTTGTCATATCACTATGTTAAGGTCGAATATTCTAAATCCCAATTGTGTAATGTTAAATTCATGATTATGGACTTTTCTCAACCATAAATTGACTTCATATCAATAAATGGTTGAAACATATAAGGTGCATATTTGTATTTGTATTATTTAATTCAATTTTTTAACCTTAGGTTTAATTTATCTCAATTATTTAATGTTAAAATTATGGCTATAGAATTGTTTCAAAGAGACATCGACTATTTATTTGATAATAATAGAAACTAACGTTTATATTTACATATACTATATTTATTTGAATTTGTGTCAAATATGGACCATTCAAATGAACTGATATTAACAATACGGTGTATTCAATTTTATCATATTAGTATGTTAAGGTCGAATCTTCTAAATCCCAATTGTGTAATGTTAAATTCATGATTATGGACTTTTCTCAACCATAAATTGACTTCATATCAATTAATGGTTGAAATTATAAGGGTAATATTTGCATTTGTAATATTTAATTCAATATTTTAACGTTAGATTTAATTTATCTCAATTGTTTAATGTTAAAATTATGGTTATCGATTTTTGTCAACCATAGATAGACTATTTATTTGATAAGAATATAAATTGAGGTGTATATTTACATATACTATATTTATTTGAATTTGAGTCAAATATGTACCCTTCAAATGAACTAATATTAACAATACGGTGTATTCAATTTTGTCATATCACTATGTTAAGGTCGAATCTTCTAATTCCCAATTGTGTAATGTTAAATTCATGATTATGGACTTTTCTTAACCATAAATTGACTTCATATCAATCAATGGTTGAAATAATAAGGGTAATATTTGCATTTGTAATATTTAATTCAATATTTTAGCGTTAGATTTACTTTCTCTCAATTGTTTAATGTTAAAATTATGGCTACCGATTTTTGTCAACCATAGATAGACTATTTATTTGATAAGAATAGAAATTGAGGTGTATATTTACATATACTATATTTATTTGAATTTGAGTCAAATATGGACCATTCAAATGAACTAATATTAACAATACGGTGTATTCAATTTTGTCATATCAGTATGTTAAGGTCGAATATTCTAAATCCCAATTGTGTAATGTTAAATTCATGATTATGAACTTTTCTCAACCATAAATTGACTTCATATCAATAAATGGTTGAAACATATAAGGTGCATATTTGCATTTGTATTATTTAATTCAATTTTTTAACGTTAGATTTAATTTATCTCAATTGTTTAATGTTAAAATTATGGTTATCGATTTTTGTCAAAGATAGATCGACTATTTATTTGATAAGAATAGAAATTGAGGTGTATATTTACATATACATATATATACTATATTTATTTGAATTTGAGTCAAATATGGACCATTCAAATGAACTAATATTAACAATACGGTGTATTCAATTTTGTCATATCACTATGTTAAGGTCGAATATTCTAAATCCCAATTGTGTAATGTTAAATTCATGATTATGGACTTTTCTCAACCATAAATTGACTTCATATCAATAAATGGTTGAAACATATAAGGTGCATATTTGTATTTGTATTATTTAATTCAATTTTTTAACCTTAGGTTTAATTTATCTCAATTATTTAATGTTAAAATTATGGCTATAGAATTGTTTCAAAGAGACATCGACTATTTATTTGATAATAATAGAAACTAACGTTTATATTTACATATACTATATTTATTTGAATTTGTGTCAAATATGGACCATTCAAATGAACTGATATTAACAATACGGTGTATTCAATTTTATCATATTAGTATGTTAAGGTCGAATCTTCTAAATCCCAATTGTGTAATGTTAAATTCATGATTATGGACTTTTCTCAACCATAAATTGACTTCATATCAATTAATGGTTGAAATTATAAGGGTAATATTTGCATTTGTAATATTTAATTCAATATTTTAACGTTAGATTTAATTTATCTCAATTGTTTAATGTTAAAATTATGGTTATCGATTTTTGTCAACCATAGATAGACTATTTATTTGATAAGAATATAAATTGAGGTGTATATTTACATATACTATATTTATTTGAATTTGAGTCAAATATGTACCCTTCAAATGAACTAATATTAACAATACGGTGTATTCAATTTTGTCATATCACTATGTTAAGGTCGAATCTTCTAATTCCCAATTGTGTAATGTTAAATTCATGATTATGGACTTTTCTTAACCATAAATTGACTTCATATCAATCAATGGTTGAAATAATAAGGGTAATATTTGCATTTGTAATATTTAATTCAATATTTTAGCGTTAGATTTACTTTCTCTCAATTGTTTAATGTTAAAATTATGGCTACCGATTTTTGTCAACCATAGATAGACTATTTATTTGATAAGAATAGAAATTGAGGTGTATATTTACATATACTATATTTATTTGAATTTGAGTCAAATATGGACCATTCAAATGAACTAATATTAACAATACGGTGTATTCAATTTTGTCATATCAGTATGTTAAGGTCGAATATTCTAAATCCCAATTGTGTAATGTTAAATTCATGATTATGAACTTTTCTCAACCATAAATTGACTTCATATCAATAAATGGTTGAAACATATAAGGTGCATATTTGGATTTGTATTATTTAATTCAATTTTTTAACGTTAGATTTAATTTATCTCAATTGTTTAATGTTAAAATTATGGTTATCGATTTTTGTCAAAGATAGATCGACTATTTATTTGATAAGAATAGAAATTGAGGTGTATATTTACATATACATATATATACTATATTTATTTGAATTTGAGTCAAATATGGACCATTCAAATGAACTAATATTAACAATACGGTGTATTCAATTTTGTCATATCACTATGTTAAGGTCGAATATTCTAAATCCCAATTGTGTAATGTTAAATTAATGATTATGGACTTTTCTCAACCATAAATTGACTTCATATCAATAAATGGTTGAAACATATAAGGTGCATATTTGTATTTGTATTATTTAATTCAATTTTTTAACCTTAGGTTTAATTTATCTCAATTATTTAATGTTAAAATTATGGCTATAGAATTGTTTCAAAGAGACATCGACTATTTATTTGATAATAATAGAAACTAACGTTTATATTTACATATACTATATTTATTTGAATTTGTGTCAAATATGGACCATTCAAATGAACTGATATTAACAATACGGTGTATTCAATTTTATCATATTAGTATGTTAAGGTCGAATCTTCTAAATCCCAATTGTGTAATGTTAAATTCATGATTATGGACTTTTCTCAACCATAAATTGACTTCATATCAATAAATGGTTGAAACATATAAGGTGCATATTTGCATTTGTATTATTTAATTCAATTTTTTAACGTTAGATTTAATTTATCTCAATTGTTTAATGTTAAAATTATGGTTATCGATTTTTGTCAACCATAGATAGACTATTTATTTGATAAGAATAGAAACTAACGTGTATATTTACATATACTATATTTATTTGAATTTGACTCAAATATGGACAATTCAAATGAACTAATATTAACAATACGGTGTATTCAATTTTGTCATATCACTATGTTAAGGTCGAATCTTCTAATTCCCAATTGTGTAATGTTAAATTCATGATTATGGACTTTTCTTAACCATAAATTGACTTCATATCAATCAATGGTTGAAATAATAAGGGTAATATTTGCATTTGTAATATTTAATTCAATATTTTAGCGTTAGATTTACTTTCTCTCAATTGTTTAATGTTAAAATTATGGCTACCGATTTTTGTCAACCATAGATAGACTATTTATTTGATAAGAATATAAATTGAGGTGTATATTTACATATACTATATTTATTTGAATTTGAGTCAAATATGGACCATTCAAATGAACTAATATTAACAATACGGTGTATTCAATTTTGTCATATCAGTATGTTAAGGTCGAATATTCTAAATCCCAATTGTGTAATGTTAAATTCATGATTATGAACTTTTCTCAACCATAAATTGACTTCATATCAATAAATGGTTGAAACATATAAGGTGCATATTTGCATTTGTATTATTTAATTCAATTTTTTAACGTTAGATTTAATTTATCTCAATTGTTTAATGTTAAAATTATGGTTATCGATTTTTGTCAAAGATAGATCGACTATTTATTTGATAAGAATAGAAATTGAGGTGTATATTTACATATACATATATATACTATATTTATTTGAATTTGAGTCAAATATGGACCATTCAAATGAACTAATATTAACAATACGGTGTATTCAATTTTGTCATATCACTATGTTAAGGTCGAATATTCTAAATCCCAATTGTGTAATGTTAAATTAATGATTATGGACTTTTCTCAACCATAAATTGACTTCATATCAATAAATGGTTGAAACATATAAGGTGCATATTTGTATTTGTATTATTTAATTCAATTTTTTAACCTTAGGTTTAATTTATCTCAATTATTTAATGTTAAAATTATGGCTATAGAATTGTTTCAAAGAGAGATCGACTATTTATTTGATAATAATAGAAACTAACGTTTATATTTACATATACTATATTTATTTGAATTTGAATCAAATATGGACCATTCAAATGAACAAATATTAAGAATACGTTGTATTCAATTTTGTCATATCAGTATGTTAAGGTCGAATCTTCTAAATCCCAATTGTGTAATGTTAAATTAATGATTATGGACTTTTCTCAACCATAAATTGACTTCATATCAATAAATGGTTGAAACATATAAGGTGCATATTTGTATTTGTATTATTTAATTCAATTTGTTAACCTTAGGTTTAATTTAACTCAATTATTTAATGTTAATATTATAGCTATCGAACTTTTTCAAAGATAGATCGACTATTTATTTGATAATAATAGAAACTAACGTTTATATTTACATATACTATATTTATTTGAATTTGAATCAAATATGGACCATTCAAATGAACAAATATTAAGAATACGTTGTATTCAATTTTGTCATATCAGTATGTTAAGGTCGAATCTTCTAAATCCCAATTGTGTAATGTTAAATTCATGATTATGGACTTTTCTCAACCATAAATTGACTTCATATCAATTAATGGTTGAAATTATAAGGGTAATATTTGCATTTGTAATATTTAATTCAATATTTTAACGTTAGATTTAATTTATCTCAATTGTTTAATTTTAAAATTATGGTTATCGATTTTTGTCAACCATAGATAGACTATTTATTTGATAAGAATATAAATTGAGGTGTATATTTTCATATACTATATTTATTTGAATTTGAGTCAAATATGTACCCTTCAAATGAACTAATATTAACAATACGGTGTATTCAATTTTGTCATATCACTATGTTAAGGTCGAATCTTCTAATTCCCAATTGTGTAATGTTAAATTCATGATTATGGACTTTTCTCAACCATAAATTGACTTCATATCAATCAATGGTTGAAATAATAAGGGTAATATTTGCATTTGTATTATTTAATTCAATATTTTAGCGTTAGATTTACTTTCTCTCAATTGTTTAATGTTAAAATTATGGCTACCGATTTTTGTCAACCATAGATAGACTATTTATTTGATAAGAATAGAAATTGAGGTGTATATTTACATATACTATATTTATTTGAATTTGAGTCAAATATGGACCATTCAAATGAACTAATATTAACAATACGGTGTATTCAATTTTATCATATCAGTATGTTAAGGTCGAATCTTCTCAATCCCAATTGTGTAATGTTAAATTCATGATTATGGACTTTTCTCAACCATAAATTGACTTCATATCAATAAATGGTTGAAACATATAAGGTGCATATTTGCATTTGTATTATTTAATTCAATTTTTTAACCTTAGGTTTAATTTATCTCAATTGTTTAATGTTAAAATTATGGCTATCGATTTTTGTCAACCATAGATAGACTATTTATTTGATAAGAATAGAAACTAACGTGTATATTTACATATACTATATTTATTTGAATTTGACTCAAATATGGACAATTCAAATGAACTAATATTAACAATACTGTGTATTCAATTTTGTCATATCAGTATGTTCAGGTCGAATCTTCTAAATCCCAATTGTGTAATGTTAAATTCATGATTATGGACTTTTCTCAACCATAAATTGACTTCATATCAATAAATGGTTGAAACATATAAGGTGCATATTTGCATTTGTATTATTTAATTCAATTTTTTAACCTTAGGTTTAATTTATCTCAATTATTTAATGTTAAAATTATGGCTATAGAATTGTTTCAAAGAGAGATCGACTATTTATTTGATAATAATAGAAACTAACGTTTATATTTACATATACTATATTTATTTGAATTTGTGTCAAATATGGACCATTCAAATGAACTAATATTAACAATACGGTGTATTCAATTTTATAATATTAGTATGTTAAGGTCGAATCTTCTAAATCCCAATTGTGTAATGTTAAATTCATGATTATGGACTTTTCTCAACCATAAATTGACTTCATATCAATTAATGGTTGAAATTATAAGGGTAATATTTGCATTTGTAATATTTAATTCAATATTTTAACGTTAGATTTAATTTATCTCAATTGTTTAATGTTAAAATTATGGTTATCGATTTTTGTCAACCATAGATAGACTATTTATTTGATAAGAATATAAATTGAGGTATATATTTACATATACTATATTTATTTGAATTTGAGTCAAATATGTACCCTTCAAATGAATTAATATTAACAATACGGTGTATTCAATTTTGTCATATCACTATGTTAAGGTCGAATCTTCTAATTCCCAATTGTGTAATGTTAAATTCATGATTATGGACTTTTCTTAAGCATAAATTGACTTCATATCAATAAATGGTTGAAACATATAAGGTGCATATTTGTATTTGTATTATTTAATTCAATTTTTTAACCTTAGGTTTAATTTATCTCAATTATTTAATGTTAAAATTATGGCTATAGAATTGTTTCAAAGAGACATCGACTATTTATTTGATAATAATAGAAACTAACGTTTATATTTACATATACTATATTTATTTGAATTTGTGTCAAATATGGACCATTCAAATGAACTGATATTAACAATACGGTGTATTCAATTTTATCATATTAGTATGTTAAGGTCGAATCTTCTAAATCCCAATTGTGTAATGTTAAATTCATGATTATGGACTTTTCTCAACCATAAATTGACTTCATATCATTTAATGGTTGAAATTATAAGGGTAATATTTGCATTTGTAATATTTAATTCAATATTTTAACGTTAGATTTAATTTATCTCAATTGTTTAATGTTAAAATTATGGTTATCGATTTTTGTCAACCATAGATAGACTATTTATTTGATAAGAATATAAATTGAGGTGTATATTTACATATACTATATTTATTTGAATTTGAGTCAAATATGTACCCTTCAAATGAACTAATATTAACAATACGGTGTATTCAATTTTGTCATATCACTATGTTAAGGTCGAATCTTCTAATTCCCAATTGTGTAATGTTAAATTCATGATTATGGACTTTTCTTAACCATAAATTGACTTCATATCAATCAATGGTTGAAATAATAAGGGTAATATTTGCATTTGTAATATTTAATTCAATATTTTAGCGTTAGATTTACTTTCTCTCAATTGTTTAATGTTAAAATTATGGCTACCGATTTTTGTCAACCATAGATAGACTATTTATTTGATAAGAATAGAAATTGAGGTGTATATTTACATATACTATATTTATTTGAATTTGAGTCAAATATGGACCATTCAAATGAACTAATATTAACAATACGGTGTATTCAATTTTGTCATATCAGTATGTTAAGGTCGAATATTCTAAATCCCAATTGTGTAATGTTAAATTCATGATTATGAACTTTTCTCAACCATAAATTGACTTCATATCAATAAATGGTTGAAACATATAAGGTGCATATTTGGATTTGTATTATTTAATTCAATTTTTTAACGTTAGATTTAATTTATCTCAATTGTTTAATGTTAAAATTATGGTTATCGATTTTTGTCAAAGATAGATCGACTATTTATTTGATAAGAATAGAAATTGAGGTGTATATTTACATATACATATATATACTATATTTATTTGAATTTGAGTCAAATATGGACCATTCAAATGAACTAATATTAACAATACGGTGTATTCAATTTTGTCATATCACTATGTTAAGGTCGAATATTCTAAATCCCAATTGTGTAATGTTAAATTAATGATTATGGACTTTTCTCAACCATAAATTGACTTCATATCAATAAATGGTTGAAACATATAAGGTGCATATTTGTATTTGTATTATTTAATTCAATTTTTTAACCTTAGGTTTAATTTATCTCAATTATTTAATGTTAAAATTATGGCTATAGAATTGTTTCAAAGAGACATCGACTATTTATTTGATAATAATAGAAACTAACGTTTATATTTACATATACTATATTTATTTGAATTTGTGTCAAATATGGACCATTCAAATGAACTGATATTAACAATACGGTGTATTCAATTTTATCATATTAGTATGTTAAGGTCGAATCTTCTAAATCCCAATTGTGTAATGTTAAATTCATGATTATGGACTTTTCTCAACCATAAATTGACTTCATATCAATTAATGGTTGAAATTATAAGGGTAATATTTGCATTTGTAATATTTAATTCAATATTTTAACGTTAGATTTAATTTATCTCAATTGTTTAATGTTAAAATTATGGTTATCGATTTTTGTCAACCATAGATAGACTATTTATTTGATAAGAATATAAATTGAGGTGTATATTTTCATATACTATATTTATTTGAATTTGAGTCAAATATGTACCCTTCAAATGAACTAATATTAACAATACGGTGTATTCAATTTTGTCATATCACTATGTTAAGGTCGAATCTTCTAATTCCCAATTGTGTAATGTTAAATTCATGATTATGGACTTTTCTTAACCATAAATTGACTTCATATCAATCAATGGTTGAAATAATAAGGGTAATATTTGCATTTGTAATATTTAATTCAATATTTTAGCGTTAGATTTACTTTCTCTCAATTGTTTAATGTTAAAATTATGGCTACCGATTTTTGTCAACCATAGATAGACTATTTATTTGATAAGAATAGAAATTGAGGTGTATATTTACATATACTATATTTATTTGAATTTGAGTCAAATATGGACCATTCAAATGAACTAATATTAACAATACGGTGTATTCAATTTTATCATATCAGTATGTTAAGGTCGAATCTTCTCAATCCCAATTGTGTAATGTTAAATTCATGATTATGGACTTTTCTCAACCATAAATTGACTTCATATCAATAAATGGTTGAAACATATAAGGTGCATATTTGCATTTGTATTATTTAATTCAATTTTTTAACGTTAGATTTAATTTATCTCAATTGTTTAATGTTAAAATTATGGTTATCGATTTTTGTCAACCATAGATAGACTATTTATTTGATAAGAATAGAAACTAACGTGTATATTTACATATACTATATTTATTTGAATTTGACTCAAATATGGACAATTCAAATGAACTAATATTAACAATACGGTGTATTCAATTTTGTCATATCACTATGTTAAGGTCGAATCTTCTAATTCCCAATTGTGTAATGTTAAATTCATGATTATGGACTTTTCTTAACCATAAATTGACTTCATATCAATCAATGGTTGAAATAATAAGGGTAATATTTGCATTTGTAATATTTAATTCAATATTTTAGCGTTAGATTTACTTTCTCTCAATTGTTTAATGTTAAAATTATGGCTACCGATTTTTGTCAACCATAGATAGACTATTTATTTGATAAGAATATAAATTGAGGTGTATATTTACATATACTATATTTATTTGAATTTGAGTCAAATATGGACCATTCAAATGAACTAATATTAACAATACGGTGTATTCAATTTTGTCATATCAGTATGTTAAGGTCGAATATTCTAAATCCCAATTGTGTAATGTTAAATTCATGATTATGAACTTTTCTCAACCATAAATTGACTTCATATCAATAAATGGTTGAAACATATAAGGTGCATATTTGCATTTGTATTATTTAATTCAATTTTTTAACGTTAGATTTAATTTATCTCAATTGTTTAATGTTAATATTATGGTTATCGATTTTTGTCAAAGATAGATCGACTATTTATTTGATAAGAATAGAAATTGAGGTGTATATTTACATATACATATATATACTATATTTATTTGAATTTGAGTCAAATATGGACCATTCAAATGAACTAATATTAACAATACGGTGTATTCAATTTTGTCATATCACTATGTTAAGGTCGAATATTCTAAATCCCAATTGTGTAATGTTAAATTAATGATTATGGACTTTTCTCAACCATAAATTGACTTCATATCAATAAATGGTTGAAACATATAAGGTGCATATTTGTATTTGTATTATTTAATTCAATTTTTTAACCTTAGGTTTAATTTATCTCAATTATTTAATGTTAAAATTATGGCTATAGAATTGTTTCAAAGAGAGATCGACTATTTATTTGATAATAATAGAAACTAACGTTTATATTTACATATACTATATTTATTTGAATTTGAATCAAATATGGACCATTCAAATGAACAAATATTAAGAATACGTTGTATTCAATTTTGTCATATCAGTATGTTAAGGTCGAATCTTCTAAATCCCAATTGTGTAATGTTAAATTCATGATTATGGACTTTTCTCAACCATAAATTGACTTCATATCAATTAATGGTTGAAATTATAAGGGTAATATTTGCATTTGTAATATTTAATTCAATATTTTAACGTTAGATTTAATTTATCTCAATTGTTTAATTTTAAAATTATGGTTATCGATTTTTGTCAACCATAGATAGACTATTTATTTGATAAGAATATAAATTGAGGTTTATATTTTCATATACTATATTTATTTGAATTTGAATCAAATATGTACCCTTCAAATGAACTAATATTAAGAATACGTTGTATTCAATTTTGTCATATCAGTATGTTAAGGTCGAATCTTCTAAATCCCAATTGTGTAATGTTAAATTCATGATTATGGACTTTTCTCAACCATAAATTGACTTCATATCAATTAATGGTTGAAATTATAAGGGTAATATTTGCATTTGTAATATTTAATTCAATATTTTAACGTTAGATTTAATTTATCTCAATTGTTTAATTTTAAAATTATGGTTATCGATTTTTGTCAACCATAGATAGACTATTTATTTGATAAGAATATAAATTGAGGTGTATATTTTCATATACTATATTTATTTGAATTTGAGTCAAATATGTACCCTTCAAATGAACTAATATTAACAATACGGTGTATTCAATTTTGTCATATCACTATGTTAAGGTCGAATCTTCTAATTCCCAATTGTGTAATGTTAAATTCATGATTATGGACTTTTCTCAACCATAAATTGACTTCATATCAATCAATGGTTGAAATAATAAGGGTAATATTTGCATTTGTATTATTTAATTCAATATTTTAGCGTTAGATTTACTTTCTCTCAATTGTTTAATGTTAAAATTATGGCTACCGATTTTTGTCAACCATAGATAGACTATTTATTTGATAAGAATAGAAATTGAGGTGTATATTTACATATACTATATTTATTTGAATTTGAGTCAAATATGGACCATTCAAATGAACTAATATTAACAATACGGTGTATTCAATTTTATCATATCAGTATGTTAAGGTCGAATCTTCTCAATCCCAATTGTGTAATGTTAAATTCATGATTATGGACTTTTCTCAACCATAAATTGACTTCATATCAATAAATGGTTGAAACATATAAGGTGCATATTTGCATTTGTATTATTTAATTCAATTTTTTAACCTTAGGTTTAATTTATCTCAATTGTTTAATGTTAAAATTATGGCTATCGATTTTTGTCAACCATAGATAGACTATTTATTTGATAAGAATAGAAACTAACGTGTATATTTACATATACTATATTTATTTGAATTTGACTCAAATATGGACAATTCAAATGAACTAATATTAACAATACTGTGTATTCAATTTTGTCATATCAGTATGTTCAGGTCGAATCTTCTAAATCCCAATTGTGTAATGTTAAATTCATGATTATGGACTTTTCTCAACCATAAATTGACTTCATATCAATAAATGGTTGAAACATATAAGGTGCATATTTGCATTTGTATTATTTAATTCAATTTTTTAACCTTAGGTTTAATTTATCTCAATTATTTAATGTTAAAATTATGGCTATAGAATTGTTTCAAAGAGAGATCGACTATTTATTTGATAATAATAGAAACTAACGTTTATATTTACATATACTATATTTATTTGAATTTGTGTCAAATATGGACCATTCAAATGAACTAATATTAACAATACGGTGTATTCAATTTTATAATATTAGTATGTTAAGGTCGAATCTTCTAAATCCCAATTGTGTAATGTTAAATTCATGATTATGGACTTTTCTCAACCATAAATTGACTTCATATCAATTAATGGTTGAAATTATAAGGGTAATATTTGCATTTGTAATATTTAATTCAATATTTTAACGTTAGATTTAATTTATCTCAA
This sequence comes from Hippophae tibetana, assembly GCA_037013495.1. Lineage (NCBI taxonomy): Eukaryota > Viridiplantae > Streptophyta > Magnoliopsida > Rosales > Elaeagnaceae > Hippophae > Hippophae tibetana. The sequence continues at coordinate 10,176,138 of CM072805.1, read as the reverse complement.
TTGTTTAATGTTAAAATTATGGTTATCGATTTTTGTCAACCATAGATAGACTATTTATTTGATAAGAATATAAATTGAGGTGTATATTTTCATATACTATATTTATTTGAATTTGAGTCAAATATGTACCCTTCAAATGAACTAATATTAACAATACGGTGTATTCAATTTTGTCATATCACTATGTTAAGGTCGAATCTTCTAATTCCCAATTGTGTAATGTTAAATTCATGATTATGGACTTTTCTCAACCATAAATTGACTTCATATCAATCAATGGTTGAAATAATAAGGGTAATATTTGCATTTGTATTATTTAATTCAATATTTTAGCGTTAGATTTACTTTCTCTCAATTGTTTAATGTTAAAATTATGGCTACCGATTTTTGTCAACCATAGATAGACTATTTATTTGATAAGAATAGAAATTGAGGTGTATATTTACATATACTATATTTATTTGAATTTGAGTCAAATATGGACCATTCAAATGAACTAATATTAACAATACGGTGTATTCAATTTTATCATATCAGTATGTTAAGGTCGAATCTTCTCAATCCCAATTGTGTAATGTTAAATTCATGATTATGGACTTTTCTCAACCATAAATTGACTTCATATCAATAAATGGTTGAAACATATAAGGTGCATATTTGCATTTGTATTATTTAATTCAATTTTTTAACCTTAGGTTTAATTTATCTCAATTGTTTAATGTTAAAATTATGGCTATCGATTTTTGTCAACCATAGATAGACTATTTATTTGATAAGAATAGAAACTAACGTGTATATTTACATATACTATATTTATTTGAATTTGACTCAAATATGGACAATTCAAATGAACTAATATTAACAATACTGTGTATTCAATTTTGTCATATCAGTATGTTCAGGTCGAATCTTCTAAATCCCAATTGTGTAATGTTAAATTCATGATTATGGACTTTTCTCAACCATAAATTGACTTCATATCAATAAATGGTTGAAACATATAAGGTGCATATTTGCATTTGTATTATTTAATTCAATTTTTTAACCTTAGGTTTAATTTATCTCAATTATTTAATGTTAAAATTATGGCTATAGAATTGTTTCAAAGAGAGATCGACTATTTATTTGATAATAATAGAAACTAACGTTTATATTTACATATACTATATTTATTTGAATTTGTGTCAAATATGGACCATTCAAATGAACTAATATTAACAATACGGTGTATTCAATTTTATAATATTAGTATGTTAAGGTCGAATCTTCTAAATCCCAATTGTGTAATGTTAAATTCATGATTATGGACTTTTCTCAACCATAAATTGACTTCATATCAATTAATGGTTGAAATTATAAGGGTAATATTTGCATTTGTAATATTTAATTCAATATTTTAACGTTAGATTTAATTTATCTCAATTGTTTAATGTTAAAATTATGGTTATCGATTTTTGTCAACCATAGATAGACTATTTATTTGATAAGAATATAAATTGAGGTATATATTTACATATACTATATTTATTTGAATTTGAGTCAAATATGTACCCTTCAAATGAATTAATATTAACAATACGGTGTATTCAATTTTGTCATATCACTATGTTAAGGTCGAATCTTCTAATTCCCAATTGTGTAATGTTAAATTCATGATTATGGACTTTTCTTAAGCATAAATTGACTTCATATCAATCAATGGTTGAAATAATAAGGGTAATATTTGCATTTGTAATATTTAATTCAATATTTTAGCGTTAGATTTACTTTCTCTCAATTGTTTAATGTTAAAATTATGGCTACCGATTTTTGTCAACCATAGATAGACTATTTATTTGATAAGTATAGAAATTGAGGTGTATATTTACATATACTATATTTATTTGAATTTGAGTCAAATATGGACCATTCAAATGAACTAATATTAACAATACGGTGTATTCAATTTTATCATATTAGTATGTTAAGGTCGAATCTTCTCAATCCCAATTGTGTAATGTTAAATTCATGATTATGGACTTTTCTCAACCATAAATTGACTTCATATCAATAAATGGTTGAAACATATAAGGTGCATATTTGCATTTGTATTATTTAATTCAATTTTTTAACCTTAGGATTAATTTATCTCAATTATTTAATGTTAAAATTATGGCTATCGAATTGTTTCAAAGATAGATCGACTAATTATTTGATAATAATAGAAACTAACGTTTATATTTACATATACTATATTTATTTGAATTTGAGTCAAATATGGACCATTCAAATGAACTAATATTAACAATACGGTGTATTCAATTTTGTCATATCAGTATGTTAAGGTCGAAACTTCTAAATCCCAATTGTGTAATGTTAAATTCATGATTATGGACTTTTCTCAACGATTAATTGACTTCATAACAATAAATGGTTGAAACATATAAGGTGCATATTTGCATTTGTATTATTTAATTCAATTTTTTAACCGTAGGATTAATTTATCTCAATTATTTAATGTTAAAATTATGGCTATCGAATTATTTCAAAGATAGATCGACTAATTATTTGATAATAATAGAAACTAACGTTTATATTTACATATACTATATTTATTTGAATTTGAGTCAAATATGGACCATTCAAATGAACTAATATTAACAATACGGTGTATTCAATTTTATCATATTAGTATGTTAAGGTCGATTCTTCTAAATCCCAATTCTGTAATGTTAAATTCATGATTATGGACTTTTCTCAACCATAAATTGACTTCATATCAATAAATGGTTGAAACATATAAGGTGCATATTTGCATTTGTATTATTTAATTCAATTTTTTAACCTTAGATTTACTTTATCTCAATTATTTAATGTTAAAATTATGGCTATCGAATTGTTTCAAAGATAGATCGACTAATTATTTGATAATAATAGAAACTAACGTTTATATTTACATATACTATATTTATTTGAATTTGAGTCAAATATGGACCATTCAAATGAACTAATATTAACAATACGGTGTATTCAATTTTATCATATTAGTATGTTAAGGTCGAATCTTCTAAATCCCAATTCTGTAATGTTAAATTCATGATTATGGACTTTTCTCAACCATAAATTGACTTCATATCAATAAATGGTTGAAACATATAAGGTGCATATTTGCATTTGTATTATTTAATTCAATTTTTTAACCTTAGATTTACTTTATCTCAATTATTTAATGTTAAAATTATAGTTATCGAATTTTTTCAATGATAGATCGACTATTTATTTGATAATAATAGAAACTAACGTGTATATTTACATATACTATATTTATTTGAATTTGAGTCAAATATGGACCATTCAAATGAACTAATATTAACAATACGGTGTATTCAATTTTATCATATTAGTATGTTAAGGTCGAATCTTCTAAATCCCAATTGTGTAATTTTAAATTCATGATTATGGACTTTTCTCAACCACAAATTTACCTCATATCAATCAATGGTTGAAATTATAAGGGGCATATTTGCATTTTTAATATTTAATTCAATATTTTAACGTTAGATTTACTTTATCTCAATTGTTTAATGTTAAAATAATGGTTATCGATTTTTGTCAACCATAGATAGACTATTTATTTGATAAGAATAGAAATTGAGGTGTATATTTACATATACTATATTTATTTGAATTTGAGTCAAATATGTACCCTTCAAATGAACTAATATTAACAATACGGTGTATTCAATTTTGTCATATCAGTATCTTAAGGTCGAATCTCCTAATTCCCAATTGTGTAATGTTAAATTCATGATTATGGACTTTTCTCAACCATAAATTGACTTCATTTCAATAAATGGCTGAAACATATAAGGTGCATATTTGCATTTGCATTATTTAATTCAATTTTTTAACCTTAGGTTTAATTTAAGTCAATTATTTAATGGTAAAATTATAGCTATCGAATTTTTTCAAAGATAGATCGACTATTTATTTGATAATAATAGAAACTAACGTTTATATTTACATATACTATATTTATTTGAATTTCACTCAAATATGGACCATTCAAATGAACTAATATTAACAATACGGTGTGTTCAATTTTATCATATTAGTATGTTAAGGTCGAATCTTCTAAATCCCAATTGTGTAATGTTAAATTCATGATTATGGACTTTTTTCAACCATAAATTGACTTCATATCAATAAATGGTTGAAACATATAAGGTGCATATTTGCATTTGCATTATTTAATTCAATTTTTTAACCTTAGGTTTAATTTAACTCAATTATTTAATGGTAAAATTATAGCTATCGAATTTTTTCAATGATAGATCGACTATTTATTTGATAATAATAGAAACTAACGTTTATATTTACATATACTATATTTATTTGAATTTGACTCAAATATGGACAATTCAAATGAACTAATATTAACAATACTGTGTATTCAATTTTGTCATATCAGTATGTTAAGGTCGAATCTTCTAAATCCCAATTGTGTAATGTTAAATTCATGATTATGAACTTTTCTCAACCACAAATTTACCTCATATCAATCAATGGTTGAAATTATAAGGGGCATATTTGCATTTTTAATATTTAATTCAATATTTTAACGTTAGATTTACTTTATCTCAATTGTTTAATGTTAAAATAATGGTTATCGATTTTTGTCAACCATAGATAGACTATTTATTTGATAAGAATAGAAATTGAGGTGTATATTTACATATACTATATTTATTTGAATTTGAGTCAAATATGTACCTTTCAAATGAACTAATATTAACAATACGGTGTATTCAATTTTGTCATATCAGTATCTTAAGGTCGAATCTCCTAATCCCCAATTGTGTAATGTTAAATTCATGATTATGGACTTTTCTCAACCATAAATTGACTTCATATCAATAAATGGTTGAAACATATAAGGTGCATATTTGCATTTGCATTATTTAATTCAATTTTTTAACCTTAGGTTTAATTTAACTCAATTATTTAATGGTAAAATTATAGCTATCGAATTTTTTCAAAGATAGATCGACTATTTATTTGATAATAATAGAAACTAACCTTTATATTTACATATACTATATTTATTTGAATTTGACTCAAATATGGACAATTCAAATGAACTAATATTAACAATACTGTGTATTCAATTTTGTCATATCAGTATGTTAAGGTCGAATCTTCTAAATCCCAATTGTGTAATGTTAAATTCATGATTATTGACTTTTCTCAACCATAAATTGACTTCATATCAATAAATGGTTGAAACATATAAGGTGCATATTTGCATTTGTATTATTTAATTCAATTTTTTAACCTTAGGTTTAATTTAACTCAATTATTTAATGGTAAAATTATAGCTATCGAATTTTTTCAAAGATAGATCGACTATTTATTTGATAATAATAGAAACTAACGTTTATATTTACATATACTATATTTATTTTAATTTCACACAAATATGGACCATTCAAATGAACTAATATTAACAATACGGTGTATTCAATTTTGTCATATCAGTATCTTAAGGTCGAATCTCCTAATTCCCAATTGTGTAATGTTAAATTCATGATTATGGACTTTTCTCAACCATAAATTGACTTCATATCAATAAATGGTTGAAACATATAAGGTGCATATTTGCATTTGCATTATTTAATTCAATTTTTTAACCTTAGGTTTAATTTAACTCAATTATTTAATGGTAAAATTATAGCTATCGAATTTTTTCAATGATAGATCGACTATTTATTTGATAATAATAGAAACTAACGTTTATATTTACATATACTATATTTATTTGAATTTGACTCAAATATGGACAATTCAAATGAACTAATATTAACAATACTGTGTATTCAATTTTGTCATATCAGTATGTTAAGGTCGAATCTTCTAAATCCCAATTGTGTAATGTTAAATTCATGATTATGGACTTTTCTCAACCATAAATTTACCTCATATCAATCAATGGTTGAAATTATAAGGGGCATATTTGCATTTTTAATATTTAATTCAATATTTTAACGTTAGATTTACTTTATCTCAATTGTTTAATGTTAAAATAATGGTTATCGATTTTTGTCAACCATAGATAGACTATTTATTTGATAAGAATAGAAATTGAGGTGTATATTTACATATACTATATTTATTTGAATTTGAGTCAAATATGTACCCTTCAAATGAACTAATATTAACAATACGGTGTATTCAATTTTGTCATATCACTATGTTAAGGTCGAATCTTCTAATTCCCAATTGTGTAATGTTAAATTCATGATTATGGACTTTTCTTAACCATAAATTGACTTCATATCAATCAATGGTTGAAATTATAAGGGTAATATTTGCATTTGTAATATTTAATTCAATATTTTAGCGTTAGATTTACTTTCTCTCAATTGTTTAATGTTAAAATTATGGCTATCGATTTTTGTAAACCATAGATAGACTATTTATTTGATAAGAATAGAAATTGAGGTGTATATTTACATATACTATATTTATTGTAATTTGAGTCAAATATGTACCATTCAAATGAACTAATATTAACAATACGGTGTATTCAATTTTGTCATATCAGTTTCTTAAGGTCAAATCTTCTTATTCCTAATTGTGTAATGTTAAATTCTGATTAGGGACTTTTCTCAACCATAAATTGACTTCATATCAATAAATGGTTGAAACATATAAGGTGCATATTTGCATTTTTATTATTTAATTCATTTTTTTAACCTTAGGTTTAACTTATCTCAATTATTTAATGTTAAAATTATGGCTATCGATTTTTGTCAACCATAGATAGACTATTTATTTGATAAGAATAGAAACTAACGTGTATATTTACATATACTATATTTATTTGAATTTGACTCAAATATGGACAATTCAAATGAACTAATATTAACAATACTGTGTATTCAATTTTGTCATATCAGTATGTTAAGGTCGAATCTTCTAAATCCCAATTGTGTAATGTTAAATTCATGATTATGGACTTTTCTCAACCATAAATTGACTTCATATCAATAAATGGTTGAAACATATAAGGTGCATATTTGCATTTGTATTATTTAATTCAATTTTTTAACCTTAGGTTTAATTTATCTCAATTATTTAATGTTAAAATTATGGCTATAGAATTGTTTCAAAGAGAGATCGACTATTTATTTGATAATAATAGAAACTAACGTTTATATTTACATATACTACATTTATTTGAATTTGAGTCAAATATGGACCATTCAAATGAACTAATATTAACAATACGGTGTATTCAATTTTATCATATTAGTATGTTAATGTCGAATCTTCTCAATCCCAATTGGGTAATGTTAAATTCATGATTATGGACTTTTCTTAACCATAAATTGACTTCATATCAATCAATGGTTGAAATTATAAGGGTAATATTTGCATTTGTAATATTTAATTCAATATTTTAACGTTAGATTTAATTTATCTCAATTGTTTAATGTTAAAATTATGGTTATCGATTTTTGTCAACCATAGATAGACTATTTATTTGATAAGAATATAAATTGAGGTGTATATTTACATATACTATATTTATTTGAATTTGAGTCAAATATGTACCCTTCAAATGAACTAATATTAACAATACGGTGTATTCAATTTTGTCATATCACTATGTTAAGGTCGAATCTTCTAATTCCCAATTGTGTAATGTTAAATTCATGATTATGGACTTTTCTTAACCATAAATTGACTTCATATCAATCAATGGTTGAAATAATAAGGGTAATATTTGCATTTGTAATATTTAATTCAATATTTTAGCGTTAGATTTACTTTCTCTCAATTGTTTAATGTTAAAATTATGGCTACCGATTTTTGTCAACCATAGATAGACTATTTATTTGATAAGAATAGAAATTGAGGTGTATATTTACATATACTATATTTATTTGAATTTGAGTCAAATATGGACCATTCAAATGAACTAATATTAACAATACGGTGTATTCAATTTTGTCATATGAGTATGTTAAGGTCGAATATTCTAAATCCCAATTGTGTAATGTTAAATTCATGATTATGAACTTTTCTCAACCATAAATTGACTTCATATCAATAAATGGTTGAAACATATAAGGTGCATATTTGCATTTGTATTATTTAATTCAATTTTTTAACGTTAGATTTAATTTATCTCAATTGTTTAATGTTAAAATTATGGTTATCGATTTTTGTCAAAGATAGATCGACTATTTATTTGATAAGAATAGAAATTGAGGTGTATATTTACATATACATATATATACTATATTTATTTGAATTTGAGTCAAATATGGACCATTCAAATGAACTAATATTAACAATACGGTGTATTCAATTTTGTCATATCACTATGTTAAGGTCGAATATTCTAAATCCCAATTGTGTAATGTTAAATTAATGATTATGGACTTTTCTCAACCATAAATTGACTTCATATCAATAAATGGTTGAAACATATAAGGTGCATATTTGTATTTGTATTATTTAATTCAATTTTTTAACCTTAGGTTTAATTTATCTCAATTATTTAATGTTAAAATTATGGCTATAGAATTGTTTCAAAGAGACATCGACTATTTATTTGATAATAATAGAAACTAACGTTTATATTTACATATACTATATTTATTTGAATTTGTGTCAAATATGGACCATTCAAATGAACTGATATTAACAATACGGTGTATTCAATTTTATCATATTAGTATGTTAAGGTCGAATCTTCTAAATCCCAATTGTGTAATGTTAAATTCATGATTATGGACTTTTCTCAACCATAAATTGACTTCATATCAATTAATGGTTGAAATTATAAGGGTAATATTTGCATTTGTAATATTTTATTCAATATTTTAACGTTAGATTTAATTTATCTCAATTGTTTAATGTTAAAATTATGGTTATCGATTTTTGTCAACCATAGATAGACTATTTATTTGATAAGAATATAAATTGAGGTGTATATTTTCATATACTATATTTATTTGAATTTGAGTCAAATATGTACCCTTCAAATGAACTAATATTAACAATACGGTGTATTCAATTTTGTCATATCACTATGTTAAGGTCGAATCTTCTAATTCCCAATTGTGTAATGTTAAATTCATGATTATGGACTTTTCTTAACCATAAATTGACTTCATATCAATCAATGGTTGAAATAATAAGGGTAATATTTGCATTTGTAATATTTAATTCAATATTTTAGCGTTAGATTTACTTTCTCTCAATTGTTTAATGTTAAAATTATGGCTACCGATTTTTGTCAACCATAGATAGACTATTTATTTGATAAGAATAGAAATTGAGGTGTATATTTACATATACTATATTTATTTGAATTTGAGTCAAATATGGACCATTCAAATGAACTAATATTAACAATACGGTGTATTCAATTTTATCATATCAGTATGTTAAGGTCGAATCTTCTCAATCCCAATTGTGTAATGTTAAATTCATGATTATGGACTTTTCTCAACCATAAATTGACTTCATATCAATAAATGGTTGAAACATATAAGGTGCATATTTGCATTTGTATTATTTAATTCAATTTTTTAACGTTAGATTTAATTTATCTCAATTGTTTAATGTTAAAATTATGGTTATCGATTTTTGTCAACCATAGATAGACTATTTATTTGATAAGAATAGAAACTAACGTGTATATTTACATATACTATATTTATTTGAATTTGACTCAAATATGGACAATTCAAATGAACTAATATTAACAATACGGTGTATTCAATTTTGTCATATCACTATGTTAAGGTCGAATCTTCTAATTCCCAATTGTGTAATGTTAAATTCATGATTATGGACTTTTCTTAACCATAAATTGACTTCATATCAATCAATGGTTGAAATAATAAGGGTAATATTTGCATTTGTAATATTTAATTCAATATTTTAGCGTTAGATTTACTTTCTCTCAATTGTTTAATGTTAAAATTATGGCTACCGATTTTTGTCAACCATAGATAGACTATTTATTTGATAAGAATAGAAATTGAGGTGTATATTTACATATACTATATTTATTTGAATTTGAGTGAAATATGGACCATTCAAATGAACTAATATTAACAATACGGTGTATTCAATTTTGTCATATCAGTATGTTAAGGTCGAATATTCTAAATCCCAATTGTGTAATGTTAAATTCATGATTATGAACTTTTCTCAACCATAAATTGACTTCATATCAATAAATGGTTGAAACATATAAGGTGCATATTTGCATTTGTATTATTTAATTCAATTTTTTAACGTTAGATTTAATTTATCTCAATTGTTTAATGTTAAAATTATGGTTATCGATTTTTGTCAAAGATAGATCGACTATTTATTTGATAAGAATAGAAATTGAGGTGTATATTTACATATACATATATATACTATATTTATTTGAATTTGAGTCAAATATGGACCATTCAAATGAACTAATATTAACAATACGGTGTATTCAATTTTGTCATATCACTATGTTAAGGTCGAATATTCTAAATCCCAATTGTGTAATGTTAAATTAATGATTATGGACTTTTCTCAACCATAAATTGACTTCATATCAATAAATGGTTGAAACATATAAGGTGCATATTTGTATTTGTATTATTTAATTCAATTTTTTAACCTTAGGTTTAATTTATCTCAATTATTTAATGTTAAAATTATGGCTATAGAATTGTTTCAAAGAGAGATCGACTATTTATTTGATAATAATAGAAACTAACGTTTATATTTACATATACTATATTTATTTGAATTTGTGTCAAATATGGACCATTCAAATGAACTAATATTAACAATACGGTGTATTCAATTTTATCATATTAGTATGTTAAGGTCGAATCTTCTAAATCCCAATTGTGTAATGTTAAATTCATGATTATGGACTTTTCTCAACCATAAATTGACTTCATATCAATTAATGGTTGAAATTATAAGGGTAATATTTGCATTTGTAATATTTAATTCAATATTTTAACGTTAGATTTAATTTATCTCAATTGTTTAATTTTAAAATTATGGTTATCGATTTTTGTCAACCATAGATAGACTATTTATTTGATAAGAATATAAATTGAGGTGTATATTTTCATATACTATATTTATTTGAATTTGAGTCAAATATGTACCCTTCAAATGAACTAATATTAACAATACGGTGTATTCAATTTTGTCATATCACTATGTTAAGGTCGAATCTTCTAATTCCCAATTGTGTAATGTTAAATTCATGATTATGGACTTTTCTTAACCATAAATTGACTTCATATCAATCAATGGTTGAAATAATAAGGGTAATATTTGCATTTGTAATATTTAATTCAATATTTTAGCGTTAGATTTACTTTCTCTCAATTGTTTAATGTTAAAATTATGGCTACCGATTTTTGTCAACCATAGATAGACTATTTATTTGATAAGAATAGAAATTGAGGTGTATATTTACATATACTATATTTATTTGAATTTGAGTCAAATATGGACCATTCAAATGAACTAATATTAACAATACGGTGTATTCAATTTTATCATATCAGTATGTTAAGGTCGAATCTTCTCAATCCCAATTGTGTAATGTTAAATTCATGATTATGGACTTTTCTCAACCATAAATTGACTTCATATCAATAAATGGTTGAAACATATAAGGTGCATATTTGCATTTGTATTATTTAATTCAATTTTTTAACGTAAGATTTAATTTTTCTCAATTGTTTAATGTTAAAATTATGGTTATCGATTTTTGTCAACCATAGATAGACTATTTATTTGATAAGAATAGAAACTAACGTGTATATTTACATATACTATATTTATTTGAATTTGACTCAAATATGGACAATTCAAATGAACTAATATTAACAATACTGTGTATTCAATTTTGTCATATCAGTATGTTAAGGTCGAATCTTCTAAATCCCAATTGTGTAATGTTAAATTCATGATTATGGACTTTTCTCAACCATAAATTGACTTCATATCAATAAATGGTTGAAACATATAAGGTGCATATTTGCATTTGTATTATTTAATTCAATTTTTTAACCTTAGGTTTAATTTATCTCAATTATTTAATGTTAAAATTATGGCTATAGAATTGTTTCAAAGAGAGATCGACTATTTATTTGATAATAATAGAAACTAACGTTTATATTTACATATACTATATTTATTTGAATTTGTGTCAAATATGGACCATTCAAATGAACTAATATTAACAATACGGTGTATTCAATTTTATAATATTAGTATGTTAAGGTCGAATCTTCTAAATCCCAATTGTGTAATGTTAAATTCATGATTATGGACTTTTCTCAACCATAAATTGACTTCATATCAATTAATGGTTGAAATTATAAGGGTAATATTTGCATTTGTAATATTTAATTCAATATTTTAACGTTAGATTTAATTTATCTCAATTGTTTAATGTTAAAATTATGGTTATCGATTTTTGTCAACCATAGATAGACTATTTATTTGATAAGAATATAAATTGAGGTGTATATTTACATATACTATATTTATTTGAATTTGAGTCAAATATGTACCCTTCAAATGAATTAATATTAACAATACGGTGTATTCAATTTTGTCATATCACTATGTTAAGGTCGAATCTTCTAATTCCCAATTGTGTAATGTTAAATTCATGATTATGGACTTTTCTTAAGCATAAATTGACTTCATATCAATCAATGGTTGAAATAATAAGGGTAATATTTGCATTTGTAATATTTAATTCAATATTTTAGCGTTAGATTTACTTTCTCTCAATTGTTTAATGTTAAAATTATGGCTACCGATTTTTGTCAAACATAGATAGACTATTTATTTGATAAGTATAGAAATTGAGGTGTATATTTACATATACTATATTTATTTGAATTTGAGTCAAATATGGACCATTCAAATGAACTAATATTAACAATACGGTGTATTCAATTTTATCATATTAGTATGTTAAGGTCGAATCTTCTCAATCCCAATTGTGTAATGTTAAATTCATGATTATGGACTTTTCTCAACCATAAATTGACTTCATATCAATAAATGGTTGAAACATATAAGGTGCATATTTGCATTTGTATTATTTAATTCAATTTTTTAACCTTAGGATTAATTTATCTCAATTATTTAATGTTAAAATTATGGCTATCGAATTGTTTCAAAGATAGATCGACTAATTATTTGATAATAATAGAAACTAACGTTTATATTTACATATACTATATTTATTTGAATTTGAGTCAAATATGGACCATTCAAATGAACTAATATTAACAATACGGTGTATTCAATTTTGTCATATCAGTATGTTAAGGTCGAAACTTCTAAATCCCAATTGTGTAATGTTAAATTCATGATTATGGACTTTTCTCAACGATTAATTGACTTCATAACAATAAATGGTTGAAACATATAAGGTGCATATTTGCATTTGTATTATTTAATTCAATTTTTTAACCGTAGGATTAATTTATCTCAATTATTTAATGTTAAAATTATGGCTATCGAATTATTTCAAAGATAGATCGACTAATTATTTGATAATAATAGAAACTAACGTTTATATTTACATATACTATATTTATTTGAATTTGAGTCAAATATGGACCATTCAAATGAACTAATATTAACAATACGGTGTATTCAATTTTATCATATTAGTATGTTAAGGTCGATTCTTCTAAATCCCAATTCTGTAATGTTAAATTCATGATTATGGACTTTTCTCAACCATAAATTGACTTCATATCAATAAATGGTTGAAACATATAAGGTGCATATTTGCATTTGTATTATTTAATTCAATTTTTTAACCTTAGATTTACTTTATCTCAATTATTTAATGTTAAAATTATAGTTATCGAATTTTTTCAATGATAGATCGACTATTTATTTGATAATAATAGAAACTAACGTGTATATTTACATATACTATATTTATTTGAATTTGAGTCAAATATGGACCATTCAAATGAACTAATATTAACAATACGGTGTATTCAATTTTATCATATTAGTATGTTAAGGTCAAATCTTCTAAATCCCAATTGTGTAATGTTAAATTCATGATTATGGACTTTTCTCAACCACAAATTTACCTCATATCAATCAATGGTTGAAATTATAAGGGGCATATTTGCATTTTTAATATTTAATTCAATATTTTAATGTTAGATTTACTTTATCTCAATTGTTTAATGTTAAAATAATGGTTATCGATTTTTGTCAACCATAGATAGACTATTTATTTGATAAGAATAGAAATTGAGGTGTATATTTACATATACTATATTTATTTGAATTTGAGTCAAATATGTACCCTTCAAATGAACTAATATTAACAATACGGTGTATTCAATTTTGTCATATCAGTATCTTAAGGTCGAATCTCCTAATTCCCAATTGTGTAATGTTAAATTCATGATTATGGACTTTTCTCAACCATAAATTGACTTCATTTCAATAAATGGCTGAAACATATAAGGTGCATATTTGCATTTGCATTATTTAATTCAATTTTTTAACCTTAGGTTTAATTTAAGTCAATTATTTAATGGTAAAATTATAGCTATCGAATTTTTTCAAAGATAGATCGACTATTTATTTGATAATAATAGAAACTAACGTTTATATTTACATATACTATATTTATTTGAATTTCACTCAAATATATACCATTCAAATGAACTAATATTAACAATACGGTGTGTTCAATTTTATCATATTAGTATGTTATGGTCGAATCTTTTAAATCCCAATTGTGTAATGTTAAATTCATGATTATGGACTTTTTTCAACCATAAATTGACTTCATATCAATAAATGGTTGAAACATATAAGGTGCATATTTGCATTTGCATTATTTAATTCAATTTTTTAACCTTAGGTTTAATTTAACTCAATTATTTAATGGTAAAATTATAGCTATCGAATTTTTTCAATGATAGATCGACTATTTATTTGATAATAATAGAAACTAACGTTTATATTTACATATACTATATTTATTTGAATTTGACTCAAATATGGACAATTCAAATGAACTAATATTAACAATACTGTGTATTCAATTTTGTCATATCAGTATGTTAAGGTCGAATCTTCTAAATCCCAATTGTGTAATGTTAAATTCATGATTATGAACTTTTCTCAACCACAAATTTACCTCATATCAATCAATGGTTGAAATTATAAGGGGCATATTTGCATTTTTAATATTTAATTCAATATTTTAACGTTAGATTTACTTTATCTCAATTGTTTAATGTTAAAATAATGGTTATCGATTTTTGTCAACCATAGATAGACTATTTATTTGATAAGAATAGAAATTGAGGTGTATATTTACATATACTATATTTATTTGAATTTGAGTCAAATATGTACCTTTCAAATGAACTAATATTAACAATACGGTGTATTCAATTTTGTCATATCAGTATCTTAAGGTCGAATCTCCTAATCCCCAATTGTGTAATGTTAAATTCATGATTATGGACTTTTCTCAACCATAAATTGACTTCATATCAATAAATGGTTGAAACATATAAGGTGCATATTTCCATTTGCATTATTTAATTCAATTTTTTAACCTTAGGTTTAATTTAACTCAATTATTTAATGGTAAAATTATAGCTATCGAATTTTTTCAAAGATAGATCGACTATTTATTTGATAATAATAGAAACTAACCTTTATATTTACATATACTATATTTATTTGAATTTGACTCAAATATGGACAATTCAAATGAACTAATATTAACAATACTGTGTATTCAATTTTGTCATATCAGTATGTTAAGGTCGAATCTTCTAAATCCCAATTGTGTAATGTTAAATTCATGATTATTGACTTTTCTCAACCATAAATTGACTTCATATCAATAAATGGTTGAAACATATAAGGTGCATATTTGCATTTGTATTATTTAATTCAATTTTTTAACCTTAGGTTTAATTTAACTCAATTATTTAATGGTAAAATTATAGCTATCGAATTTTTTCAAAGATATATCGACTATTTATTTGATAATAATAGAAACTAACGTTTATATTTACATATACTATATTTATTTTAATTTCACACAAATATGGACCATTCAAATGAACTAATATTAACAATACGGTGTATTCAATTTTGTCATATCAGTATCTTAAGGTCGAATCTCCTAATTCCCAATTGTGTAATGTTAAATTCATGATTATGGACTTTTCTCAACCATAAATTGACTTCATATCAATAAATGGTTGAAACATATAAGGTGCATATTTGCATTTGCATTATTTAATTCAATTTTTTAACCTTAGGTTTAATTTAACTCAATTATTTAATGGTAAAATTATAGCTATCGAATTTTTTCAATGATAGATCGACTATTTATTTGATAATAATAGAAACTAACGTTTATATTTACATATACTATATTTATTTGAATTTGACTCAAATATGGACAATTCAAATGAACTAATATTAACAATACTGTGTATTCAATTTTGTCATATCAGTATGTTAAGGTCGAATCTTCTAAATCCCAATTGTGTAATGTTAAATTCATGATTATGGACTTTTCTCAACCATAAATTTACCTCATATCAATCAATGGTTGAAATTATAAGGGGCATATTTGCATTTTTAATATTTAATTCAATATTTTAACGTTAGATTTACTTTATCTCAATTGTTTAATGTTAAAATAATGGTTATCGATTTTTGTCAACCATAGATAGACTATTTATTTGATAAGAATAGAAATTGAGGTGTATATTTACATATACTACATTTATTTGAATTTGAGTCAAATATGTACCCTTCAAATGAACTAATATTAACAATATGGTGTATTCAATTTTGTCATATCACTATGTTAAGGTCGAATCTTCTAATTCCCAATTGTGTAATGTTAAATTCATGATTATGGACTTTTCTTAACCATAAATTGACTTCATATCAATCAATGGTTGAAATTATAAGGGTAATATTTGCATTTGTAATATTTAATTCAATATTTTAGCGTTAGATTTACTTTCTCTCAATTGTTTAATGTTAAAATTATGGCTATCGATTTTTGTAAACCATAGATAGACTATTTATTTGATAAGAATAGAAATTGAGGTGTATATTTACATATACTATATTTATTGTAATTTGAGTCAAATATGTACCATTCAAATGAACTAATATTAACAATACGCTGTATTCAATTTTGTCATATCAGTTTCTTAAGGTCAAATCTTCTTATTCCTAATTGTGTAATGTTAAATTCTGATTAGGGACTTTTCTCAACCATAAATTGACTTCATATCAATAAATGGTTGAAACATATAAGGTGCATATTTGCATTTTTATTATTTAATTCATTTTTTTAACCTTAGGTTTAACTTATCTCAATTATTTAATGTTAAAATTATGGCTATCGATTTTTGTCAACCATAGATAGACTATTTATTTGATAAGAATAGAAACTAACGTGTATATTTACATATACTATATTTATTTGAATTTGACTCAAATATGGACAATTCAAATGAACTAATATTAACAATACTGTGTATTCAATTTTGTCATATCAGTATGTTAAGGTCGAATCTTCTAAATCCTAATTGTGTAATGTTAAATTCATGATTATGGACTTTTCTCAACCATAAATTGACTTCATATCAATAAATGGTTGAAACATATAAGGTGCATATTTGCATTTGTATTATTTAATTCAATTTTTTAACCTTAGGTTTAATTTATCTCAATTATTTAATGTTAAAATTATGGCTATAGAATTGTTTCAAAGAGAGATCGACTATTTATTTGATAATAATAGAAACTAACGTTTATATTTACATATACTACTTTTATTTGAATTTGAGTCAAATATGGACCATTCAAATGAACTAATATTAACAATACGGTGTATTCAATTTTATCATATTAGTATGTTAATGTCGAATCTTCTCAATCCCAATTGTGTAATGTTAAATTCATGATTATGGACTTTTCTTAACCATAAATTGACTTCATATCAATCAATGGTTGAAATTATAAGGGTAATATTTGCATTTGTAATATTTAATTCAATATTTTAGCGTTAGATTTACTTTCTCTCAATTGTTTAATGTTAAAATTATGGCTATCAATTTTTGTAAACCATAGATAGACTATTTATTTGATAAGAATAGAAATTGAGGTGTATATTTACATATACTATATTTACTGTAATTTGAGTCAAATATGTACCATTCAAATAAACTAATATTAACAATACGGTGTATTCAATTTTGTCATATCAGTTTCTTAAGGTCAAATCTTCTTATTCCTAATTGTGTAATGTTAAATTCATGATTATGGACTTTTTTCAACCATAAATTGACTTCATATCAATAAATGGTTGAAACATATAAGGTGGATATTTGCATTTGCATTATTTAATTCAATTTTTTAACCTTAGGTTTAATTTAACTCAATTATTTAATGTTAAAATTATGGCTATCGAATTGTTTCAAAGATAGATCGACTAATTATTTGATAATAATTGAAACTAACGTTTATATTTACATATACTATATTTATTTGAATTTGAGTCAAATATGGACCATTCAAATGAACTAATATTAACAATACGGTGTATTCAATTTTGTCATATCAGTATGTTAAGGTCGAATCTTCTAAATCCCAATTGTGTAATGTTAAATTCATGATTATGGATTTTTCTCAACCATAAATTGACCTCATATCAATCAATGGTTGAAATTATAAGGGGTATATTTGCATTTGTAATATTTAATTCAATATTTTAACGTTAGATTTACTTTATCTCAATTGTTTAATGTTAAAATTATGGTTATCGATTTTTGTCAACCATAGATAGACTATTTATTTGATAAGAATAGAAATTGAGGTGTATATTTACATATACTATATTTATTTGAATTTGAGTCAAATATGTACCCTTCAAATGAACTAATATTAACAATACGGTGTATTCAATATTGTCATATCACTATGTTAAGGTTGAATCTTCTAATTCTCAATTGTGTAATGTTAAATTAATGATTATGGACTTTTTTTAACCATAAATTGACTTCATATCAATCAATGGTTGAAATTATAAGGGTAATATTTGCATTTGTAATATTTAATTCAATATTTTAACGTTTGATTTAATTTATCTCAATTGTTTAATGTTAAAATTATGGTTATCGATTTTTGTCAACCATAGATAGACTATTTATTTGATAAGAATAGAAATTGAGGTGTATATTTACATATACTATATTTATTTGAATTTGAGTCAAATATGTACCCTTCAAATGAACTAATATTAACAATACGGTGTATTCAATTTTGTCATATCACTATGTTAAGGTCGAATCTTCTAATTCCCAATTGTGTAATGTTAAATTCATGATTATGGACTTTTCTTAACCATAAATTGACTTCATATCAATCAATGGTTGAAATTATAAGGGTAATATTTGCATTTGTAATATTTAATTCAATATTTTAGCGTTAGATTTACTTTCTCTCAATTGTTTAATGTTAAAATTATGGCTATCGATTTTTGTCAACCATAGATAGACTATTTATTTGATAAGAATAGAAATTGAGGTGTATATTTACATATACTATATTTATTTGAATTTGAGTCAAATATGGACCATTCAAATGAACTAATATTAACAATACGGTGTATTCAATTTTGTCATATCAGTTTCTTAAGGTCGAATCTTCTAATTCCTAATTTTGTAATGTTAAATTCATGATTATGGACTTTTCTCAACCATAAATTGACTTCATATCAATAAATGGTTGAAACATATAAGGTGCATATTTGCATTTGTATTATTTAATTCATTTTTTTAACCTTAGGTTTAACTTATCTCAATTATTTAATGTTAAAATTATGGCTATCGAATTGTTACAAAGATAGATCGACTATTTATTTGATAATAATAAAAACTAACGTTTATATTTACATATAGTATATTTATTTGAATTTGTGTCAAATATGGACCATTCAAATGAACTAATATTAACAATACGGTGTATTCAATTTTGTCATATCAGTATGTTAAGGTCGAATCTTCTAAATCCCAATTGTGTAATGTTAACTTCATGAATATGGACTTTTCTCAACCATAAATTGACCTCATATCAATCAATGGTTGAAATTATAAGGGGTATATTTGCGTTTGTAATATTTAATTCAATATTATAACGTTAGATTTACTTTATCTCAATTGTTTAATGTTAAAATTATGGTTATCGATTTTTGTCAACCATAGATAGACTATTTATTTGATAAGAATAGAAATTGACTTGTATATTTACATATACTATATTTATTTGAATTTGAGTCAAATATGTACCCTTCAAATGAATTAATATTAACAATACGGTGTATTCAATATTGTCATATCACTATGTTAAGGTCGAATCTTCTAATTCCCAATTGTGTAATGTTAAATTAATGATTATGGACTTTTTTTATCCATAAATTGACTTCATATCAATTAATGGTTGAAATTATAAGGGTAATATTGGCATTTGTAATATTTAATTCAATATTTTAACGTTAGATTTACTTTCTCTCAATTGTTTAATGTTAAAATTATGGCTATCGATTTTTGTAAACCATAGATAGACTATTTATTTGATAAGAATAGAAATTGAGGTGTATATTTACATATACTATATTTATTTGAATTTGAGTCAAATATGGACCATTCAAATGAACTAATATTAACAATACGGTGTATTCAATTTTATCATATTAGTATGTTAAGGTCGAATCTTCTCAATCCCAATTGTGTAATGTTAAATTCATGATTATGGACTTTTCTCAACCATAAATTGACTTCATATCAATAAATGGTTGAAACATATAAGGTGCATATTTGCATTTGTATTATTTAATTCAATTTTTTAACGTTAGATTTAATTTATCTCAATTGTTTAATGTTAAAATTATGGTTATCGATTTTTGTCAACCATAGATAGACTATTTATTTGATAAGAATAGAAATTGAGGTGTATATTTACATATACTATATTTATTTGAATTTGAGTCAAATATGTACCCTTCAAATGAACTAATATTAACAATACGGTGTATTCAATATTGTCATATCACTATGTTAAGGTTGAATCTTCTAATTCTCAATTGTGTAATGTTAAATTAATGATTATGGACTTTTTTTAACCATAAATTGACTTCATATCAATCAATGGTTGAAATTATAAGGGTAATATTTGCATTTGTAATATTTAATTCAATATTTTAACGTTAGATTTAATTTATCTCAATTGTTTAATGTTAAAATTATGGTTATCGATTTTTGTCAACCATAGATAGACTATTTATTTGATAAGAATAGAAATTGAGGTGTATATTTACATATACTATATTTATTTGAATTTGAGTCAAATATGTACCCTTCAAATGAACTAATATTAACAATACGGTGTATTCAATTTTGTCATATCACTATGTTAAGGTCGAATCTTCTAATTCCCAATTGTGTAATGTTAAATTCATGATTATGGACTTTTCTTAACCATAAATTGACTTCATATCAATCAATGGTTGAAATTATAAGGGTAATATTTGCATTTGTAATATTTAATTCAATATTTTAGCGTTAGATTTACTTTCTCTCAATTGTTTAATGTTAAAATTATGGCTATCGATTTTTGTCAACCATAGATAGACTATTTATTTGATAAGAATAGAAATTGAGGTGTATATTTACATATACTATATTTATTTGAATTTGAGTCAAATATGGACCATTCAAATGAACTAATATTAACAATACGGTGTATTCAATTTTGTCATATCAGTTTCTTAAGGTCGAATCTTCTAATTCCTAATTTTGTAATGTTAAATTCATGATTATGGACTTTTCTCAACCATAAATTGACTTCATATCAATAAATGGTTGAAACATATAAGGTGCATATTTGCATTTGTATTATTTAATTCATTTTTTTAACCTTAGGTTTAACTTATCTCAATTATTTAATGTTAAAATTATGGCTATCGAATTGTTACAAAGATAGATCGACTATTTATTTGATAATAATAAAAACTAACGTTTATATTTACATATAGTATATTTATTTGAATTTGTGTCAAATATGGACCATTCAAATGAACTAATATTAACAATACGGTGTATTCAATTTTGTCATATCAGTATGTTAAGGTCGAATCTTCTAAATCCCAATTGTGTAATGTTAACTTCATGAATATGGACTTTTCTCAACCATAAATTGACCTCATATCAATCAATGGTTGAAATTATAAGGGGTATATTTGCGTTTGTAATATTTAATTCAATATTATAACGTTAGATTTACTTTATCTCAATTGTTTAATGTTAAAATTATGGTTATCGATTTTTGTCAACCATAGATAGACTATTTATTTGATAAGAATAGAAATTGACTTGTATATTTACATATACTATATTTATTTGAATTTGAGTCAAATATGTACCCTTCAAATGAATTAATATTAACAATACGGTGTATTCAATATTGTCATATCACTATGTTAAGGTCGAATCTTCTAATTCCCAATTGTGTAATGTTAAATTAATGATTATGGACTTTTTTTATCCATAAATTGACTTCATATCAATTAATGGTTGAAATTATAAGGGTAATATTGGCATTTGTAATATTTAATTCAATATTTTAACGTTAGATTTACTTTCTCTCAATTGTTTAATGTTAAAATTATGGCTATCGATTTTTGTAAACCATAGATAGACTATTTATTTGATAAGAATAGAAATTGAGGTGTATATTTACATATACTATATTTATTTGAATTTGAGTCAAATATGGACCATTCAAATGAACTAATATTAACAATACGGTGTATTCAATTTTATCATATTAGTATGTTAAGGTCGAATCTTCTCAATCCCAATTGTGTAATGTTAAATTCATGATTATGGACTTTTCTCAACCATAAATTGACTTCATATCAATAAATGGTTGAAACATATAAGGTGCATATTTGCATTTGTATTATTTAATTCAATTTTTTAACGTTAGATTTAATTTATCTCAATTGTTTAATGTTAAAATTATGGTTATCGATTTTTGTCAACCATAGATAGACTATTTATTTGATAAGAATAGAAACTAACGTGTATATTTACATATACTATATTTATTTGAATTTGACTCAAATATGGACAATTCAAATGAACTAATATTAACAATACTGTGTATTCAATTTTGTCATATCAGTATGTTAAGGTCGAATCTTCTAAATCCCAATTGTGTAATGTTAAATTCATGATTATGGACTTTTCTCAACCATAAATTGACTTCATATCAATAAATGGTTGAAACATATAAGGTGCATATTTGCATTTGTATTATTTAATTCAATTTTTTAACCTTAGGTTTAATTTATCTCAATTATTTAATGTTAAAATTATGGCTATAGAATTGTTTCAAAGAGAGATCGACTATTTATTTGATAATAATAGAAACTAACGTTTATATTTACATATACTATATTTATTTGAATTTGTGTCAAATATGGACCATTCAAATGAACTAATATTAACAATACGGTGTATTCAATTTTATAATATTAGTATGTTAAGGTCGAATCTTCTAAATCCCAATTGTGTAATGTTAAATTCATGATTATGGACTTTTCTCAACCATAAATTGACTTCATATCAATTAATGGTTGAAATTATAAGGGTAATATTTGCATTTGTAATATTTAATTCAATATTTTAACGTTAGATTTAATTTATCTCAATTGTTTAATGTTAAAATTATGGTTATCGATTTTTGTCAACCATAGATAGACTATTTATTTGATAAGAATATAAATTGAGGTGTATATTTACATATACTATATTTATTTGAATTTGAGTCAAATATGTACCCTTCAAATGAATTAATATTAACAATACGGTGTATTCAATTTTGTCATATCACTATGTTAAGGTCGAATCTTCTAATTCCCAATTGTGTAATGTTAAATTCATGATTATGGACTTTTCTTAAGCATAAATTGACTTCATATCAATCAATGGTTGAAATAATAAGGGTAATATTGGCATTTGTAATATTTAATTCAATATTTTAACGTTAGATTTACTTTCTCTCAATTGTTTAATGTTAAAATTATGGCTATCGATTTTTGTAAACCATAGATAGACTATTTATTTGATAAGAATAGAAATTGAGGTGTATATTTACATATACTATATTTATTTGAATTTGAGTCAAATACCATTCAAATGAACTAATATTAACAATACGGTGTATTCAATTTTATCATATTAGTATGTTAAGGTCGAATCTTCTCAATCCCAATTGTGTAATGTTAAATTCATGATTATGGACTTTTCTCAACCATAAATTGACTTCATATCAATAAATGGTTGAAACATATAAGGTGCATATTTGCATTTGTATTATTTAATTCAATTTTTTAACGTTAGATTTAATTTATCTCAATTGTTTAATGTTAAAATTATGGTTATCGATTTTTGTCAACCATAGATAGACTATTTATTTGATAAGAATAGAAACTAACGTGTATATTTACATATACTATATTTATTTGAATTTGACTCAAATATGGACAATTCAAATGAACTAATATTAACAATACTGTGTATTCAATTTTGTCATATCAGTATGTTAAGGTCGAATCTTCTAAATCCCAATTGTGTAATGTTAAATTCATGATTATGGACTTTTCTCAACCATAAATTGACTTCATATCAATAAATGGTTGAAACATATAAGGTGCATATTTGCATTTGTATTATTTAATTCAATTTTTTAACCTTAGGTTTAATTTATCTCAATTATTTAATGTTAAAATTATGGCTATAGAATTGTTTCAAAGAGAGATCGACTATTTATTTGATAATAATAGAAACTAACGTTTATATTTACATATACTATATTTATTTGAATTTGTGTCAAATATGGACCATTCAAATGAACTAATATTAACAATACGGTGTATTCAATTTTATAATATTAGTATGTTAAGGTCGAATCTTCTAAATCCCAATTGTGTAATGTTAAATTCATGATTATGGACTTTTCTCAACCATAAATTGACTTCATATCAATTAATGGTTGAAATTATAAGGGTAATATTTGCATTTGTAATATTTAATTCAATATTTTAACGTTAGATTTAATTTATCTCAATTGTTTAATGTTAAAATTATGGTTATCGATTTTTGTCAACCATAGATAGACTATTTATTTGATAAGAATATAAATTGAGGTGTATATTTACATATACTATATTTATTTGAATTTGAGTCAAATATGTACCCTTCAAATGAATTAATATTAACAATACGGTGTATTCAATTTTGTCATATCACTATGTTAAGGTCGAATCTTCTAATTCCCAATTGTGTAATGTTAAATTCATGATTATGGACTTTTCTTAAGCATAAATTGACTTCATATCAATCAATGGTTGAAATAATAAGGGTAATATTTGCATTTGTAATATTTAATTCAATATTTTAGCGTTAGATTTACTTTCTCTCAATTGTTTAATGTTAAAATTATGGCTACCGATTTTTGTCAACCATAGATAGACTATTTATTTGATAAGTATAGAAATTGAGGTGTATATTTACATATACTATATTTATTTGAATTTGAGTCAAATATGGACCATTCAAATGAACTAATATTAACAATACGGTGTATTCAATTTTATCATATTAGTATGTTAAGGTCGAATCTTCTCAATCCCAATTGTGTAATGTTAAATTCATGATTATGGACTTTTCTCAACCATAAATTGACTTCATATCAATAAATGGTTGAAACATATAAGGTGCATATTTGCATTTGTATTATTTAATTCAATTTTTTAACCTTAGGATTAATTTATCTCAATTATTTAATGTTAAAATTATGGCTATCGAATTGTTTCAAAGATAGATCGACTAATTATTTGATAATAATAGAAACTAACGTTTATATTTACATATACTATATTTATTTGAATTTGAGTCAAATATTGACCATTCAAATGAACTAATATTAACAATACGGTGTATTCAATTTTGTCATATCAGTATGTTAAGGTCGAAACTTCTAAATCCCAATTGTGTAATGTTAAATTCATGATTATGGACTTTTCTCAACGATTAATTGACTTCATAACAATAAATGGTTGAAACATATAAGGTGCATATTTGCATTTGTATTATTTAATTCAATTTTTTAACCATAGGATTAATTTATCTCAATTATTTAATGTTAAAATTATGGCTATCGAATTGTTTCAAAGATAGATCGACTAATTATTTGATAATAATAGAAACTAACGTTTATATTTACATATACTATATTTTTTTGAATTTGAGTCAAATATGGACCATTCAAATGAATTAATATTAACAATACGGTGTATTCAATTTTATCATATTAGTATGTTAAGGTCGAATCTTCTAAATCCCAATTCTGTAATGTTAAATTCATGATTATGGACTTTTCTCAACCATAAATTGACTTCATATCAATAAATGGTTGAAACATATAAGGTGCATATTTGCATTTGTATTATTTAATTCAATTTTTTAACCTTAGATTTACTTTATCTCAATTATTTAATCTTAAAATTATGGCTATCGAATTGTTTCAAAGATAGATCGACTAATTATTTGATAATAATAGAAACTAACGTTTATATTTACATATACTATATTTATTTGAATTTGAGTCAAATATGGACCATTCAAATGAACTAATATTAACAATACGGTGTATTCAATTTTATCATATTAGTATGTTAAGGTCGAATCTTCTAAATCCCAATTCTGTAATGTTAAATTCATGATTATGGACTTTTCTCAACCATAAATTGACTTCATATCAATAAATGGTTGAAACATATAAGGTGCATATTTGCATTTGTATTATTTAATTCAATTTTTTAACCTTAGATTTACTTTATCTCAATTATTTAATGTTAAAATTATAGTTATCGAATTTTTTCAATGATAGATCGACTATTTATTTGATAATAATAGAAAGTAACGTGTATATTTACATATACTATATTTATTTGAATTTGACTCAAATATGGACCATTCAAATGAACTAATATTAACAATACGGTGTATTCAATTTTATCATATTAGTATGTTAAGGTCGAATCTTCTAAATCCCAATTGTGTAATGTTAAATTCATGATTATGGACTTTTCTCAACCACAAATTTACCTCATATCAATCAATGGTTGAAATTATAAGGGGCATATTTGCATTTTTAATATTTAATTCAATATTTTAACGTTAGATTTACTTTATCTCAATTGTTTAATGTTAAAATAATGGTTATCGATTTTTGTCAACCATAGATAGACTATTTATTTGATAAGAATAGAAATTGAGGTGTATATTTACATATACTATATTTATTTGAATTTGAGTCAAATATGTACCCTTCAAATGAACTAATATTAACAATACGGTGTATTCAATTTTGTCATATCAGTATCTTAAGGTCGAATCTCCTAATTCCCAATTGTGTAATGTTAAATTCATGATTATGGACTTTTCTCAACCATAAATTGACTTCATATCAATAAATGGTTGAAACATATAAGGTGCATATTTGCATTTGCATTATTTAATTCAATTTTTTAACCTTAGGTTTAATTTAACTCAATTATTTAATGGTAAAATTATAGCTATCGAATTTTTTCAAAGATAGATCGACTATTTATTTGATAATAATAGAAACTAACGTTTATATTTACATATACTATATTTATTTGAATTTCACTCAAATATGGACCATTCAAATGAACTAATATTAACAATACGGTGTGTTCAATTTTATCATATTAGTATGTTAAGGTCGAATCTTCTAAATCCCAATTGTGTAATGTTAAATTCATGATTATGGACTTTTTTCAACCATAAATTGACTTCATATCAATAAATGGTTGAAACATATAAGGTGCATATTTGCATTTGCATTATTTAATTCAATTTTTTAACCTTAGGTTTAATTTAACTCAATTATTTAATGGTAAAATTATAGCTATCGAATTTTTTCAATGATAGATCGACTATTTATTTGATAATAATAGAAACTAACGTTTATATTTACATATACTATATGTATTTGAATTTGACTCAAATATGGACAATTCAAATGAACTAATATTAACAATACTGTGTATTCAATTTTGTCATATCAGTATGTTAAGGTCGAATCTTCTAAATCCCAATTGTGTAATGTTAAATTCATGATTATGAACTTTTCTCAACCACAAATTTACCTCATATCAATCAATGGTTGAAATTATAAGGGGCATATTTGCATTTTTAATATTTAATTCAATATTTTAACGTTAGATTTACTTTATCTCAATTGTTTAATGTTAAAATAATGGTTATCGATTTTTGTCAACCATAGATAGACTATTTATTTGATAAGAATAGAAATTGAGGTGTATATTTACATATACTATATTTATTTGAATTTGAGTCAAATATGTACCCTTCAAATGAACTAATATTAACAATACGGTGTATTCAATTTTGTCATATCAGTATCTTAAGGTCGAATCTCCTAATCCCCAATTGTGTAATGTTAAATTCATGATTATGGACTTTTCTCAACCATAAATTGACTTCATATCAATAAATGGTTGAAACATATAAGGTGCATATTTGCATTTGCATTATTTAATTCAATTTTTTAACCTTAGGTTTAATTTAACTCAATTATTTAATGGTAAAATTATAGCTATCGAATTTTTTCAAAGATAGATCGACTATTTATTTGATAATAATAGAAACTAACGTTTATATTTACATATACTATATTTATTTTAATTTCACTCAAATATGGACCATTCAAATGAACTAATATTAACAATACGGTGTGTTCAATTTTATCATATTAGTATGTTAAGGTTGAATCTTCTAAATCCCAATTGTGTAATGTTAAATTCATGATTATGGACTTTTTTCAACCATAAATTGACTTCATATCAATAAATGGTTGAAACATATAAGGTGCATATTTGCATTTGCATTATTTAATTCAATTTTTTAACCTTAGGTTTAATTTAACTCAATTATTTAATGGTAAAATTATAGCTATCGAATTTTTTCAATGATAGATCGACTATTTATTTGATAATAATAGAAACTGACGTTTATATTTACATATACTATATTTATTTGAATTTGACTCAAATATGGACAATTCAAATGAACTAATATTAACAATACTGTGTATACAATTTTGTCATATCAGTATGGTAAGGTCGAATCTACTAAATCCCAATTGTGTAATGTTAAATTCATGATTATGGACTTTTCTCAACCATAAATTTACCTCATATCAATCAATGGTTGAAATTATAAGGGGCATATTTGCATTTTTAATATTTAATTCAATATTTTAACGTTAGATTTACTTTATCTCAATTGTTTAATGTTAAAATAATGGTTATCGATTTTTGTCAACCATAGATAGACTATTTATTTGATAAGAATAGAAATTGAGGTGTATATTTACATATACTACATTTATTTGAATTTGAGTCAAATATGTACCCTTCAAATGAACTAATATTAACAATACGGTGTATTCAATTTTGTCATATCACTATGTTAAGGTCGAATCTTCTAATTCCCAATTGTGTAATGTTAAATTCATGATTATGGACTTTTCTTAACCATAAATTGACTTCATATCAATCAATGGTTGAAATTATAAGGGTAATATTTGCATTTGTAATATTTAATTCAATATTTTAGCGTTAGATTTACTTTCTCTCAATTGTTTAATGTTAAAATTATGGCTATCGATTTTTGTAAACCATAGATAGACTATTTATTTGATAAGAATAGAAATTGAGGTGTATATTTACATATACTATATTTATTGTAATTTGAGTCAAATATGTACCATTCAAATGAACTAATATTAACAATACGGTGTATTCAATTTTGTCATATCAGTTTCTTAAGGTCAAATCTTCTTATTCCTAATTGTGTAATGTTAAATTCTGATTAGGGACTTTTCTCAACCATAAATTGACTTCATATCAATAAATGGTTGAAACATATAAGGTGCATATTTGCATTTGTATTATTTAATTCATTTTTTTAACCTTAGGTTTAACTTATCTCAATTATTTAATGTTAAAATTATGGCTATCGATTTTTGTCAACCATAGATAGACTATTTATTTGATAAGAATAGAAATTGAGGAGTATATTTACATATACTATATTTATTTGAATTTGAGTCAAATATGGACCATTCAAATGAACTAATATTAACAATACGGTGTATTCAATTTTATCATATTAGTATGTTAAGGTCGAATCTTCTCAATCCCAATTGTGTAATGTTAAATTCATGATTATGGACTTTTCTTAACCATAAATTGACTTCATATCAATCAATGGTTGAAATTATAAGGGTAATATTTGCATTTGTAATATTTAATTCAATATTTTAGCGTTAGATTTACTTTCTCTCAATTGTTTAATGTTAAAATTATGGC
Source organism: Hippophae tibetana (assembly GCA_037013495.1). Taxonomy (NCBI): domain Eukaryota; kingdom Viridiplantae; phylum Streptophyta; class Magnoliopsida; order Rosales; family Elaeagnaceae; genus Hippophae; species Hippophae tibetana. The sequence goes on along the minus strand of CM072805.1, from coordinate 10,145,525 downwards.
TATCAATTTTTGTAAACCATAGATAGACTATTTATTTGATAAGAATAGAAATTGAGGTGTATATTTACATATACTATATTTACTGTAATTTGAGTCAAATATGTACCATTCAAATAAACTAATATTAACAATACGGTGTATTCAATTTTGTCATATCAGTTTCTTAAGGTCAAATCTTCTAATTCCTAATTTTGTAATGTTAAATTAATGATTATGGACTTTTTTTAACCATAAATTGACTTCATATCAATCAATGGTTGAAATTATAAGGGTAATATTTGCATTTGTAATATTTAATTCAATATTTTAACGTTAGATTTAATTTATCTCAATTGTTTAATGTTAAAATTATGGTTATCGATTTTTGTCAACCATAGATAGACTATTTATTTGATAAGAATAGAAATTGAGGTGTATATTTACATATACTATATTTATTTGAATTTGAGTCAAATATGTACCCTTCAAATGAACTAATATTAACAATACGGTGTATTCAATTTTGTCATATCACTATGTTAAGGTCGAATCTTCTAATTCCCAATTGTGTAATGTTAAATTCATGATTATGGACTTTTCTTAACCATAAATTTACTTCATATCAATCAATGGTTGAAATTATAAGGGTAATATTTGCATTTGTAATATTTAATTCAATATTTTAGCGTTAGATTTACTTTCTCTCAATTGTTTAATGTTAAAATTATGGCTATCGATTTTTGTCAACCATAGATAGACTATTTATTTGATAAGAATAGAAATTGAGGTGTATATTTACATATACTATATTTATTTGAATTTGAGTCAAATATGGACCATTCAAATGAACTAATATTAACAATACGGTGTATTCAATTTTGTCATATCAGTTTCTTAAGGTCGAATCTTCTAATTCCTAATTTTGTAATGTTAAATTCATGATTATGGACTTTTCTCAACCATAAATTGACTTCATATCAATAAATGGTTGAAACATATAAGGTGCATATTTGCATTTGTATTATTTAATTCATTTTTTTAACCTTAGGTTTAACTTATCTCAATTATTTAATGTTAAAATTATGGCTATCGAATTGTTACAAAGATAGATCGACTATTTATTTGATAATAATAAAAACTAACGTTTATATTTACATATAGTATATTTATTTGAATTTGTGTCAAATATGGACCATTCAAATGAACTAATATTAACAATACGGTGTATTCAATTTTGTCATATCAGTATGTTAAGGTCGAATCTTCTAAATCCCAATTGTGTAATGTTAACTTCATGAATATGGACTTTTCTCAACCATAAATTGACCTCATATCAATCAATGGTTGAAATTATAAGGGGCATATTTGCGTTTGTAATATTTAATTCAATATTATAACGTTAGATTTACTTTATCTCAATTGTTTAATGTTAAAATTATGGTTATCGATTTTTGTCAACCATAGATAGACTATTTATTTGATAAGAATAGAAATTGACTTGTATATTTACATATACTATATTTATATGAATTTGAGTCAAATATGTACCCTTCAAATGAATTAATATTAACAATACGGTGTATTCAATATTGTCATATCACTATGTTAAGGTCGAATCTTCTAATTCCCAATTGTGTAATGTTAAATTAATGATTATGGACTTTTTTTATCCATAAATTGACTTCATATCAATCAATGGTTGAAATTATAAGGGTAATATTGGCATTTGTAATATTTAATTCAATATTTTAACGTTAGATTTACTTTCTCTCAATTGTTAAATGTTAAAATTATGGCTATCGATTTTTGTCAACCATAGATAGACTATTTATTTGATAAGAATAGAAATTGAGGTGTATATTTACATATACTATATTTATTTGAATTTGAGTCAAATATGGACCATTCAAATGAACTAATATTAACAATATGGTGTATTCAATTTTGTCATATCAGTTTCTTAAGGTCGAATCTTCTAATTCCTAATTGTGTAAAGTTAAATTCATGATTATGGACTTTTCTCAACCATAAATTGACTTCATATCAATAAATGGTTGAAACATATAAGGTGCATATTTGCATTTGTATTATTTAATTCAATTTTTTAACCTTAGGTTTAATTTATCTCAATTATTTAATGTTAAAATTATGGCTATAGAATTGTTTCAAAGAGAGATCGACTATTTATTTGATAATAATAGAAACTAACGTTTATATTTACATATACTATATTTACTTGAATTTGTGTCAAATATGGACCATTCAAATGAACTAATATTAACAATACGGTGTATTCAATTTTATCATATTAGTATGTTAAGGTCGAATCTTCTAAATCCCAATTGTGTAATGTTAAATTCATGATTATGGACTTTTCTCAACCATAAATTGACTTCATATCAATTAATGGTTGAAATTATAAGGGTAATATTTGCATTTGTAATATTTAATTCAGTATTTTAACGTTAGATTTAATTTATCTCAATTGTTTAATGTTAAAATTATGGTTATCGATTTTTGTCAACCATAGATAGACTATTTATTTGATAAGAATATAAATTGAGGTGTATATTTACATATACTATATTTATTTGAATTTGAGTCAAATATGGACCATTCAAATGAACTAATATTAACAATACGGTGTATTCAATTTTATCATATTAGTATGTTAAGGTCGAATCTTCTAAATCCCAATTGTGTAATGTTAAATTCATGATTATGGACTTTTCTCAACAATAAATTGACTTCATATCAATAAATGGTTGAAACATATAAGGTGCATATTTGCATTTGTATTATTTAATTCAATTTTTTAACGTTAGATTTAATTTATCTCAATTGTTTAATGTTAAAATTATGGTTATCGATTTTTGTCAAAGATAGATCGACTATTTATTTGATAAGAATAGAAATTGAGGTGTATATTTACATATACATATATATACTATATTTATTTGAATTTGAGTCAAATATGGACCATTCAAATGAACTAATATTAACAATACGGTGTATTCAATTTTGTCATATCACTATGTTAAGGTCGAATTTTCTAATTCCCAATTGTGTAATGTTAAATTCATGATTATGGACTTTTCTCCACCATAAATTGACTTCATATCAATCAATGGTTGAAATTATAAGGGTTATATTTGCATTTGTATTATTTAATTCAATATTTTAACGTTAGATTTACTTTCTCGCAATTGTTTAATGTTAAAATTATAGCTATCGATTTTTGTCAACATAGATAGACTATTTATTTGATAAGAATAGAAATTGAGGTGTATATTTACATATACTATATTTATTTGAATTTGGGTCAAATATGGACCATTCAAATGAACTAATATTAACAATACAGTGTATTCAATTTTGTCAAATCAGTATCTTAAGGTCGAATCTTCTAATTCCCAATTGTGTAATGTTAAATTCATGATTATAGACTTTTCTCAACCATAAATTGACTTCATATCAATCGATGGTTGAAATTATAAGGGTAATATTTGCATTTGTAATATTTAATTCAATATTTTAGCGTTAGATTTACTTTCTCTCAATTGTTTAATGTTAAAATTATGGCTACCGATTTTTGTCAACCATAGATAGACTATTTATTTGATAAGAATAGAAATTGAGGTGTATATTTACATATACTATATTTATTTGAATTTGAGTCAAATATATATCATTCAAATGAACTAATATTAACAATACGGTATATTCAATTTTATCATATTAGTATGTTAAGGTCGAATCTTCTAAATCCCAATTGTGTAATGTTAAATTCATGATTATGAACTTTTCTAAACCATAAATTGACTTCATATCAATAAATGGTTGAAACATATAAGGTGCATATTTGCATTTGTATTATTTAATTCAATTTTTTGACCTTAGGTTTAATTTAACTCAATTATTTAATGGTAAAATTATAGCTATCGAATTTTTTCAATAATATATCGACTATTTATTTGATAATAATAGAAACTAACGTTTATATTTACATATACTATATTTATTTGAATTTGACTCAAATATGGACCATTCAAATGAACTAATATTAACAATACAGTGTATTCAATTTTTTCATATCAGTATGTTAAGGTCGAATCTTCTAAATCCCAATTGTGTAATGTTAAATTCATGATTATGGACTTTTCTCAACCATAAATTTACCTCATATCAATCAATGGTTGAAATTATAAGGGGCATATTTGCATTTGTAATATTTAATTCAATATTTTAACGTTAGATTTACTTTATCTCAATTGTTTAATGTTAAAATAATGGTTATCGATTTTTGTCAACCATAGATAGACTATTTATTTGATAAGAATAGAAATTGAGGTGTATATTTACATATATATACTATATTTATTTGAATTTGAGTCAAATATGTACCCTTCAAATGAACTAATATTAACAATACGGTGTATTCAATTTTGTCATATCACTATGTTAAGGTCGAATCTTCTAATTCCCAATTGTGTAATGTTAAATTCATGATTATGGACTTTTCTTAACCATAAATTGACTTCGTATCAATCAATGGTTGAAATTAGAAGGGTAATATTTGCATTTGTAATATTTAATTCAATATTTTAACGTTAGATTTACTTTCTCTCAATTGTTTAATGTTAAAATTATGGCTATCGATTTTTGTCAACCATAGATAGACTATTTATTTGATAAGAATAGAAATTGAGGTGTATATTTACATATACTATATTTATTTGGATTTCAGTCAAATATGGACCATTCAAATGAACTAATATTAACAATACGGTGTATTCAATTTTTTCATATCAGTTTCTTAAGGTCGAATCTTCTAATTCCTAATTGTGTAATGTTAAATTCATGATTATGGACTTTTCTCAACCATAAATTGACTTCATATCAATAAATGGTTGAAACATATATGGTGCATGTTTGCATTTGTATTATTTAATTCATTTTTTTAACCTTGGGTTTAACTTATCTCAATTATTTAATGATAAAATTATGGCTATCGAATTGTTACAAAGATAGATCGACTATTTATTTGATAATAATAAAAACTAACGTTTATATTTACATATACTATATTTATTTGAATTTGAGTAAAATATGGACCATTCAAATCAACTAATATTAACAATACGGTGTATTCAATTTTGTCATATCAGTATGTTAAGGTCGAATCTTCTAAATCCCAATTGTGTAATGTTAAATTCATGATTATTGATTTTTCTCAACCATAAATTCACTTCATATCAATAAATGGTTGAAACATATAAGGGGCATATTTGCATTTTTAATATTTAATTCAATATTTTAACGTTAGATTTACTTTATCTCAATTGTTTAATGTTAAAATTATGGTTATCGATTTTTGTCAACCATAGATAGACTATTTATTTGATAAGAATAGAAATTGAGGTGTATATTTACATATACTATATTTTTATTTGAATTTGAGTCAAATATGGACCATTCAAATGAACTAATATTAACAATACGGTGTATTCAATTTTGTCATATCAGTTTCTTAAGGTCGTATCTTCTAATTCCTAATTTTGTAATGTTAAATTCATGATTATGGACTTTTCTCAACCATAAATTGACTTCATATCAATAAATGGTTGAAACATATAAGGTGCATATTTGCATTTGTATTATTTAATTCAATTTTTTAACGTTAGATTTAATTTATCTCAATTGTTTAATGTTAAAATTATGGCTATAGAATTGTTTCAAAGAGAGATCGACTATTTATTTGATAATAATAAAAACTAACGTTTATATTTACATATACTATATTTATTTGAATTTGTGTCAAATATGGACAATTCAAATGAACTAATATTAACAATACGGTGTATTCAATTTTATCATATTAGTATGTTAAGGTCGAATCTTCTAAATCCCAATTGTGTAATGTTAAATTCATGATTATGGACTTTTCTCAACCATAAATTGACTTCATATCAATCAATGGTTGAAATTATAAGGGTAATATTTGCATTTGTAATATTTAATTCAATATTTTAACGTTAGATTTAATTTATCTCAATTGTTTAATGTTAAAATTATGGCTATCGATTTTTGTCAACCATAGATAGACTATTTATTTGACAAGAATAGAAATTGAGGTGTAAATTCACATATACTATATTTATTTGAATTTGAGTCAAATATGTACCCTTCCAATAAACTAATATTAAAAATACGGTGTATTCAATTTTGTCATATCACTATGTTAAGGTCGAATCTTCTAATTCCCAATTGTGTAATGTAAAATTCATGATTATGGACTTTTCTCAACCATAAATTGACTTCATATCAATCAATGGTTGAAATTATAAGGGTAATATTTGCATTTGTAATATTTAATTCAATATTTTAATGTTAGATTTACTTTCTCTCAATTGTTTAATGTTAAAATTATGGCTATCGATTTTTGTCAACCATAGATAGACTATTTATTTGATAAGAATAGAAATTGAGGTGTATATTTATATATACTATATTTATTTGAATTTGAGTCAAATATGGACCATTCAAATGAACTAATATTAACAATACGGTGTATTCCATTTTGTCATATTAGTATGTTAAGATCGAATCTTCTAAATCTCAATTGTGTAATGTTAAATTCATGATTATGGACTTTTCTCAACCATAAAATGACTTCATATCAATAAATGGTTGAAACATATAAGGTGCATATTTGCATTTGTATTATTTAATTTAATTTTCTAACGTTAGATTTAATTTATCTCAATTGTTTAATGTTAAAATTATGGTTATCGATTTTTGTCAACCATAGATAGACTATTTATTTGATAAGAATAGAAATTGAGGTGTATATTTACATATACTATATTTATTTGAATTTGAGTCAAATATGTACCCTTCAAATGAACTAATATTAACAATACGGTGTATTCAATTTTGTCATATCACTATGTTAAGGTCGAATCTTCTAATTCCCAAATGTGTAATGTTAAATTGATGATTATGGACTTTTCTTAACCATAAATTGACTTCATATCAATCAATGGTTGAAATTATAAGGGTAATATTTGCATTTGTAATATTTAATTCAATATGTTAGCGTTAGATTTACTTTCTCTCAATTGTTTAATGTTAAAATTATGGCTATCGATTTTTGTCAACCATAGATAGACTATTTATTTGATAAGAATAGAAATTGAGGTGTATATTTACATATACTATATTTATTTGAATTTGAGTCAAATATGGACCATTCAAATGAACTAATATTAACAATACGGTGTATTCAATTTTATCATAATAGTATGTTAAGGTCGAATCTTCTCAATCCCAATTCTGTAATGTTAAATTCATGATTATAGACTTTTCTTAACCATAAATTGACTTCATATCAATAAATGGTTGAAACATATAAGGTGCATATTTGCATTTGTATTATTTAATTCAATTTTTTAACCTTAGGATTAATTTATCTCAATTATTTAATGTTAAAATTATGGCTATCGAATTGTTTGAAAGATAGATCGACAAATTATTTGATAATAATAGAAACTAACGTTTATATTTACATATACTATATTTATTTGAATTTGAGTCAAATATGGACCATTCAAATGAACTAATATTAACAATACGGTGTATTCAATTTTATCATATTAGTATGTTAAGGTCGAATCTTCTAAATCCCAATTGTGTAATGTTATATTCATGATTATGGACTTTTCTCAACCATAAATTGACTTCATATCAATCAATGGTTGAAATTATAAGGGTAATATTTGCATTTGTAATATTTAATTCAATATTTTAGCGTTAGATTTACTTTCTCTCAATTGTTTAATGTTAAAATTATGGCTACCGATTTTTGTCAACCATAGATAGACTATTTATTTGATAAGTATAGAAATTGAGGTGTATATTTACATATACTATATTTATTTGAATTTGAGTCAAATATGGACCATTCAAATGAACTAATATTAACAATACGGTGTATTCAATTTTGTCATATCACTATGTTAAGGTCGAATCTTCTAATTCCCAATTATGTAATGTTAAATTCATGATTATGGACTTTTCTTAACCATAAATTGACTTCATATCAATCAATGGTTGAAATTATAAGGGTAATATTTGCATTTGTAATATTTAATTCAATATTTTAGCGTTAGATTTACTTTCTCTCAATTGTTTAATGTTAAAATTATGGCTATCGATTTTTGTCAACCATAGATAGACTATTTATTTGATAAGAATAGAAATTGAGGTGTATATTTACATATACTATATTTATTTGAATTTGAGTCAAATATGGACCATTCAAATGAACTAATATTAACAATACGGTGTATTCAATTTTGTCATATCAGTTTCTTAAGGTCGTATCTTCTAATTCCTAATTTTGTAATGTTAAATTCATGATTATGGACTTTTCTCAACCATAAATTGACTTCATATCAATAAATGGTTGAAACATATAAGGTGCATATTTGCATTTGTATTATTTAATTCATTTTTTTAACCTTAGGTTTAACTTATCTCAATTATTTAATGTTAAAATTATGGCTATCGAATTGTTACAAAGATAGATCGACTATTTATTTGATAATAATAAAAACTAACGTTTATATTTACATATAGTATATTTATTTGAATTTGAGTCAAATATGGACCATTCAAATGAACTAATATTAACAATACGGTGTATTCAATTTTGTCATATCAGTATGTTAAGGTCGAATCTTCTAAATCCCAATTGTGTAATGTTAAATTCATGATTATGGACTTTTCTCAACCATAAATTGACCTCATATCAATCAATGGTTGAAATTATAAGGGGCATATTTGCATTTGTAATATTTAATTCAATATTTTAACGTTAGATTTACTTTATCTCAATTGTTTAATGTTAAAATTATGGTTATCGATTTTTGTCAACCATAGATAGACTATTTATTTGATAAGAATAGAAATTGAGGTGTATATTTACATATACTATATTTATTTGAATTTGAGTCAAATATGTACCCAATAAAATGAATTAATATTAACAATACGGTGTATTCAATATTGTCATATCACTATGTTAAGGTCGAATCTTCTAATTCCAAATTGTGTAATGTTAAATTGATGATTATGGACTTTTTTTAACCATAAATTGACTTCATATCAATCAATGGTTGAAATTATTAGGGTAATATTTGCATTTGTAATATTTAATTCAATATTTTAACGTTAGATTTACTTTCTCTCAATTGTTTAATGTTAAAATTATGGCTATCGATTTTTGTCAACCATAGATAGACTATTTATTTGATAAGAATAGAAATTGAGGTGTATATTTACATATACTATATTTATTTGAATTTGAGTCAAATATGGACCATTCAAATGAACTAATATTAACAATACGCTGTATTCAATTTTGTCATATCAGTTTCTTAAGGTCGAATCTTCTAATTCCTAATTGTGTAAAGTTAAATTCATGATTATGGACTTTTCTCAACCATAAATTGACTTCATATCAATAAATGGTTGAAACATATAAGGTGCATATTTGCATTTGTATTATTTAATTCAATTTTTTAACCTTAGGTTTAATTTATCTCAATTATTTAATGTTAAAATTATGGCTATTGAATTGTTTCAAAGAGAGATCGACTATTTATTTGATAATAATAGAAACTAACGTTTATATTTACATATACTATATTTATTTGAATTTGTGTCAAATATGGACAATTCAAATGAACTAATATTAACAATACGGTGTATTCAATTTTATCATATTAGTATGTTAAGGTCGAATCTTCTAAATCCCAATTGTGTAATGTTAAATTCATGATTATGGACTTTTCTCAACCATAAATTGACTTCATATCAATCAATGGTTGAAATTATAAGGGTAATATTTGCATTTGTAATATTTAATTCAATATTTTAACGTTAGATTTAATTTATCTCAATTGTTTAATGTTAAAATTATGGCTATCGATTTTTGTCAACCATAGATAGACTATTTATTTGACAAGAATAGAAATTGAGGTGTAAATTCACATATACTATATTTATTTGAATTTGAGTCAAATATGTACCCTTCCAATAAACTAATATTAAAAATACGGGGTATTCAATTTTGTCATATCACTATGTTAAGGTTGAATCTTCTAATTCCCAATTGTGTAATGTTAAATTCATGATTATGGACTTTTCTCAACCATAAATTGACTTCATATCAATCAATGGTTTAAATTATAAGGGTAATATTTGCATTTGTATTATTTAATTCAATATTTTAACCTTAGGTTTAACTTATCTCAATTATTTAATGTTAAAATTATGGCTATCGAATTTTGTCAACCATAGATAGACTATTTATTTGATAAGAATAGAAATTGAGGTGTATATTTATATATACTATATTTATTTGAATTTGAGTCAAATATGGACCATTCAAATGAACTAATATTAACAATACGGTGTATTCCATTTTGTCATATTAGTATGTTAAGGTCGAATCTTCTAAATCTCAATTGTGTAATGTTAAATTCATGATTATGGACTTTTCTCAACCATAAATTGACTTCATATCAATAAATGGTTGAAACATATAAGGTGCATATTTGCATTTGTATTATTTAATTCAATTTTTTAACGTTAGATTTAATTTATCTCAATTGTTTAATGTTAAAATTATGATTATCGATTTTTGTCAACCATAGATAGACTATTTATTTGATAAGAATAGAAATTGAGGTGTATATTTACATATACTATATTTATTTGAATTTGAGTCAAATATGTACCCTTCAAATGAACTAATATTAACAATACGGTGTATTCAATTTTGTCATATCACTATGTTAAGGTCGAATCTTCTAATTCCCAATTGTGTAATGTTAAATTCATGATTATGGACTTTTCTCAACCATAAATTGACTTCATATCAATCAATGGTTGAAATTATTAGGGTAATATTTGCATTTGTAATATTTAATTCAATATTTTAACGTTAGATTTACTTTCTCTCAATTGTTTAATGTTAAAATTATGGCTATCGATTTTTGTCAACCATAGATAGACTATTTATTTGATAAGAATAGAAATTGTGGTGTATATTTACATATACTATATTTATTTGAATTTGAGTCAAATATGGACCATTCAAATGAACTAATATTAACAATACGGTGTATTCAATTTTGTCATATCAGTTTCTTAAGGTCGAATCTTCTAATTCCTAATTGTGTAAAGTTAAATTCATGATTATGGACTTTTCTCAACCATAAATTGACTTCATATCAATAAATGGTTGAAACATATAAGGTGCATATTTGCATTTGTATTATTTAATTCAATTTTTTAACCTTAGGTTTAATTTATCTCAATTATTTAATGTTAAAATTTTGGCTATCGATTTTTGTCAACCATAGATAGACTATTTATTTGATAAGAATGGAAATTGAGGTGTATATTTACATATACTATATTTATTTGAATTTGTGTCAAATATGGACAATTCAAATGAACTAATATTAACAATACGGTGTATTCAATTTTATCATATTAGTATGTTAAGGTCGAATCTTCTAAATCCCAATTGTGTAATGTTAAATTCATGATTATGGACTTTTCTCAACCATAAATTGACCTCATATCAATCAATGGTTGAAATTATAAGGGGCATATTTGCATTTGTAATATTTAATTCAATATTTTAACGTTAGATTTACTTTATCTCAATTGTTTAATGTTAAAATTATGGTTATCGATTTTTGTCAACCATAGATAGACTATTTATTTGATAAGAATAGAAATTGAGGTGTATATTTACATATACTATATTTATTTGAATTTGAGTCAAATATGTACCCAATAAAATGAATTAATATTAACAATACGGTGTATTCAATATTGTCATATCACTATGTTAAGGTCGAATCTTCTAATTCCAAATTGTGTAATGTTAAATTAATGATTATGGACTTTTTTTAACCATAAATTGACTTCATATCAATCAATGGTTGAAATTATTAGGGTAATATTTGCATTTGTAATATTTAATTCAATATTTTAACGTTAGATTTACTTTCTCTCAATTGTTTAATGTTAAAATTATGGCTATCGATTTTTGTCAACCATAGATAGACTATTTATTTGATAAGAATAGAAATTGAGGTGTATATTTACATATACTATATTTATTTGAATTTGAGTCAAATATGGACCATTCAAATGAACTAATATTAACAATACGGTGTATTCAATTTTGTCATATCAGTTTCTTAAGGTCGAATCTTCTAATTCCTAATTGTGTAAAGTTAAATTCATGATTATGGACTTTTCTCAACCATAAATTGACTTCATATTAATAAATGGTTGAAACATATAAGGTGCATATTTGCATTTGTATTATTTAATTCAATTTTTTAACCTTAGGTTTAATTTATCTCAATTATTTAATGTTAAAATTATGGCTATAGAATTGTTTCAAAGAGAGATCGACTATTTATTTGATAATAATAGAAACTAACGTTTATATTTACATATACTATATTTATTTGAATTTGTGTCAAATATGGACAATTCAAATGAACTAATATTAACAATACGGTGTATTCAATTTTATCATATTTGTATGTTAAGGTCGAATCTTCTAAATCCCAATTGTGTAATGTTAAATTCATGATTATAGACTTTTCTCAACCATAAATTGACTTCATATCAATCAATGGTTGAAATTATAAGGGTAATATTTGCATTTGTAATATTTAATTCAATATTTTAACGTTAGATTTACTTTATCTCAATATTTAATGTTAAAATTATGGTTATCGATTTTTGTCAACCATAGATAGACTATTTATTTGATAAGAATAGAAATTGAGGTGTATATTTACATATACTATATTTATTTGAATTTGAGTCAAATATGGACCATTCAAATGAACTAATATTAACAATACGGTGTATTCAATTTTGTCATATCAGTTTCTTAAGGTCGTATCTTCTAAGTCCTAATTTTGTAATGTTAAATTCATGATTATGGACTTTTCTCAACCATAAATTGACTTCATATCAATAAATGGTTGAAACATATAAGGTGCATATTTGCATTTGTATTATTTAATTCATTTTTTTAACCTTAGGTTTAACTTATCTCAATTATTTAATGTTAAAATTATGGCTATCGAATTGTTACAAAGATAGATCGACTATTTATTTGATAATAATAAAAACTAACGTTTATATTTACATATAGTATATTTATTTGAATTTGAGTCAAATATGGACCATTCAAATGAACTAATATTAACAATACGGTGTATTCAATTTTGTCATATCAGTATGTTAAGGTCGAATCTTCTAAATCCCAATTGTGTAATGTTAAATTCATGATTATGGACTTTTCTCAACCATAAATTGACCTCATATCAATCAATGGTTGAAATTATAAGGGGCATATTTGCATTTGTAATATTTAATTCAATATTTTAACGTTAGATTTACTTTATCTCAATTGTTTAATGTTAAAATTATGGTTATCGATTTTTGTCAACCATAGATAGACTATTTATTTGATAAGAATAGAAATTGAGGTGTATATTTACATATACTATATTTATTTGAATTTGAGTCAAATATGTACCCAATAAAATGAATTAATATTAACAATACGGTGTATTCAATATTGTCATATCACTATGTTAAGGTCGAATCTTCTAATTCCAAATTGTGTAATGTTAAATTAATGATTATGGACTTTTTTGAACCATAAATTGACTTCATATCAATCAATGGTTGAAATTATTAGGGTAATATTTGCATTTGTAATATTTAATTCAATATTTTAACGTTAGATTTACTTTCTCTCAATTGTTTAATGTTAAAATTATGGCTATCGATTTTTGTCAACCATAGATAGACTATTTATTTGATAAGAATAGAAATTGAGGTGTATATTTACATATACTATATTTATTTGAATTTGAGTCAAATATGGACCATTCAAATGAACTAATATTAACAATACGGTGTATTCAATTTTGTCATATCAGTTTCTTAAGGTCGAATCTTCTAATTCCTAATTGTGTAAAGTTAAATTCATGATTATGGACTTTTCTCAACCATAAATTGACTTCATATCAATAAATGGTTGAAACATATAAGGTGCATATTTGCATTTGTATTATTTAATTCAATTTTTTAACCTTAGGTTTAATTTATCTCAATTATTTAATGTTAAAATTATGGCTATAGAATTGTTTCAAAGAGAGATCGACTATTTATTTGATAATAATAGAAACTAACGTTTATATTTACATATACTATATTTATTTGAATTTGTGTCAAATATGGACAATTCAAATGAACTAATATTAACAATACGGTGTATTCAATTTTATCATATTTGTATGTTAAGGTCGAATCTTCTAAATCCCAATTGTGTAATGTTAAATTCATGATTATGGACTTTTCTCAACCATAAATTGACTTCATATCAATCAATGGTTGAAATTATAAGGGTAATATTTGCATTTGTAATATTTAATTCAATATTTTAACGTTAGATTTAATTTATCTCAATTGTTTAATGTTAAAATTATGGCTATCGATTTTTGTCAACCATAGATAGACTATTTATTTGACAAGAATAGAAATTGAGGTGTAAATTCACATATACTATATTTATTTGAATTTGAGTCAAATATGTACCCTTCAAATAAACTAATATTAAAAATACGGTGTATTCAATTTTGTCATATCACTATGTTAAGGTCGAATCTTCTAATTCCCAATTGTGTAATGTTAAATTCATGATTATGGACTTTTCTCAACCATAAATTGACTTCATATCAATCAATGGTTGAAATTATAAGGGTAATATTTGCATTTGTAATATTTAATTCAATATTTTAACGTTAGATTTACTTTCTCTCAATTGTTTAATGTTAAAATTATGGCTATCGATTTTTGTCAACCATAGATAGACTATTTATTTGATAAGAATAGAAATTGAGGTGTATATTTATATATACTATATTTATTTGAATTTGAGTCAAATATGGACCATTCAAATGAACTAATATTAACAATACGGTGTATTCCATTTTGTCATATTAGTATGTTAAGGTCGAATCTTCTAAATCTCAATTGTGTAATGTTAAATTCATGATTATGGACTTTTCTCAACCATAAATTGACTTCATATCAATAAATGGTTGAAACATATAAGGTGCATATTTGCATTTGTATTATTTAATTCAATTTTTTAACGTTAGATTTAATTCATCTCAATTGTTTAATGTTAAAATTATGGTTATCGATTTTTTTCAACCATAGATAGACTATTTATTTGATAAGAATAGAAATTGAGGTGTATATTTACATATACTATATTTATTTGAATTTGAGTCAAATATGTACCCTTCAAATGAACTAATATTAACAATACGGTGTATTCAATTTTGTCATATCAGTTTCTTAAGGTCGAATCTTCTAATTCCTAATTGTGTAAAGTTAAATTCATGATTATGGACTTTTCTCAACCATAAATTGACTTCATATCAATAAATGGTTGAAACATATAAGGTGCATATTTGCATTTGTATTATTTAATTCAATTTTTTAACCTTAGGTTTAATTTATCTCAATTATTTAATGTTAAAATTATGGCTATAGAATTGTTTCAAAGAGAGATCGACTATTTATTTGATAATAATAGAAACTAACGTTTATATTTACATATACTATATTTATTTGAATTTGTGTCAAATATGGACAATTCAAATGAACTAATATTAACAATACGGTGTATTCAATTTTATCATATTAGTATGTTAAGGTCGAATCTTCTAAATCCCAATTGTGTAATGTTAAATTCATGATTATGGACTTTTCTCAACCATAAATTGACTTCATATCAATCAATGGTTGAAATTATAAGGGTAATATTTGCATTTGTAATATTTAATTCAATATTTTAACGTTAGATTTAATTTATCTCAATTGTTTAATGTTAAAATTATGGCTATCGATTTTTGTCAACCATAGATAGACTATTTATTTGACAAGAATAGAAATTGAGGTGTAAATTCACATATACTATATTTATTTGAATTTGAGTCAAATATGTACCCTTCCAATAAACTAATATTAAAAATACGGTGTATTCAATTTTGTCATATCACTATGTTAAGGTCGAATCTTCTAATTCCCAATTGTGTAATGTTAAATTCATGATTATGAACTTTTCTCAACCATAAATTGACTTCATATCAATCAATAGTTGAAATTATAATGGTAATATTTGCATTTGTAATATTTAATTCAATATTTTAACGTTAGATTTACTTTCTCTCAATTGTTTAATGTTAAAATTATGGCTATCGATTTTTGTCAACCATAGATAGACTATTTATTTGATAAGAATAGAAATTGAGGTGTATATTTATATATACTATATTTATTTGAATTTGAGTCAAATATGGACCATTCAAATGAACTAATATTAACAATACGGTGTATTCCATTTTGTCATATTAGTATGTTAAGGTCGAATCTTCTAAATCTCAATTGTGTAATGTTAAATTCATGATTATGGACTTTTCTCAACCATAAATTGACTTCATATCAATAAATGGTTGAAACATATAAGGTGCATATTTGCATTTGTATTATTTAATTCAATTTTTTAACGTTAGATTTAATTTATCTCAATTGTTTAATGTTAAAATTATGGTTATCGATTTTTGTCAACCATAGATAGACTATTTATTTGATAAGAATAGAAATTGAGGTGTATATTTACATATACTATATTTATTTGAATTTGAGTCAAATATGTACCCTTCAAATGAACTAATATTAACAATACGGTGTATTCAATTTTGTCATATCACTATGTTAAGGTCGAATCTTCTAATTCCCAATTGTGTAATGTTAAATTCATGATTATGGAATTTTCTTAACCATAAATTGACTTCATATCAATCAATGGTTGAAATTATAAGGGTAATATTTGCATTTGTAATATTTAATTCAATATTTTAGCGTTAGATTTACTTTCTCTCAATTGTTTAATGTTAAAATTATGGCTATCGATTTTTGTCAACCATAGTAGACTATTTATTTGATAAGAATAGAAATTGAGGTGTATATTTACATATACTATATTTATTTGAATTTGAGTCAGATATGGACCATTCAAATGAACTAATATTAACAATACGGTGTATTCAATTTTATCATATTAGTATGTTAAGGTCGAATCTTCTCAATCCTAATTCTGTAATGTTAAATTCATGATTATGGACTTTTCTTAAACATAAATTGACTTCATATCCATAAATGGTGGAAACATATAAGGTGCATATTTGCATTTGAATTATTTAATTCAATTTTTTAACCTTAGGTTTAATTTAACTCAATTATTTAATGTTAAAATTATGGCTATAGAATTGTTTCAAAGAGAGATCGACTATTTATTTGATAATAATAGAAACTAACGTTTATATTTACATATACTATATTTATTTGAATTTGTGTCAAATATGGACAATTCAAATGAACTAATATTAACAATACGGTGTATTCAATTTTATCATATTAGTATGTTAAGGTCGAATCTTCTAAATCCCAATTGTGTAATGTTAAATTCATGATTATGGACTTTTCTCAACCATAAATTGACTTCATATCAATAAATGGTTGAAACATATAAGGTGCATATTTGCATTTGTATTATTTAATTCAATTTTTTAACCTTAGGTTTAATTTATCTCAATTATTTAATGTTAAAATTATGGCTATAGAATTGTTTCAAAGAGAGATCGACTATTTATTTGATAATAATAGAAACTAACGTTTATATTTACATATACTATATTTATTTGAATTTGTGTCAAATATGGACAATTCAAATGAACTAATATTAACAATACGGTGTATTCAATTTTATCATATTTGTATGTTAAGGTCGAATCTTCTAAATCCCAATTGTGTAATGTTAAATTCATGATTATAGACTTTTCTCAACCATAAATTGACTTCATATCAATCAATGGTTGAAATTATAAGGGTAATATTTGCATTTGTAATATTTAATTCAATATTTTAACGTTAGATTTACTTTATCTCAATTGTTTAATGTTAAAATTATGGTTATCGATTTTTGTCAACCATAGATAGACTCTTTATTTGATAAGAATAGAAATTGAGGTGTATATTTACATATACTATATTTATTTGAATTTGAGTCAAATATGGACCATTCAAATGAACTAATATTAACAATACGGTGTATTCAATTTTGTCATATCAGTTTCTTAAAGTCGTATCTTCTAAGTCCTAATTTTGTAATGTTAAATTCATGATTATGGACTTTTCTCAACCATAAATTGACTTCATATCAATAAATGGTTGAAACATATAAGGTGCATATTTGCATTTGTATTATTTAATTCATTTTTTTAACCTTAGGTTTAACTTATCTCAATTATTTAATGTTAAAATTATGGCTATCGAATTGTTACAAAGATAGATCGACTATTTATTTGATAATAATAAAAACTAACGTTTATATTTACATATAGTATATTTATTTGAATTTGAGTCAAATATGGACCATTCAAATGAACTAATATTAACAATACGGTGTATTCAATTTTGTCATATCAGTATGTTAAGGTCGAATCTTCTAAATCCCAATTGTGTAATGTTAAATTCATGATTATGGACTTTTCTCAACCATAAATTGACCTCATATCAATCAATGGTTGAAATTATAAGGGGCATATTTGCATTTGTAATATTTAATTCAATATTTTAACGTTAGATTTACTTTATCTCAATTGTTTAATGTTAAAATTATGGTTATCGATTTTTGTCAACCATAGATAGACTATTTATTTGATAAGAATAGAAATTGAGGTGTATATTTACATATACTATATTTATTTGAATTTGAGTCAAATATGTACCCAATAAAATGAATTAATATTAACAATACGGTGTATTCAATATTGTCATATAACTATGTTAAGGTCGAATCTTCTAATTCCAAATTGTGTAATGTTAAATTAATGATTATGGACTTTTTTGAACCATAAATTGACTTCATATCAATCAATGGTTGAAATTATTAGGGTAATATTTGCATTTGTAATATTTAATTCAATATTTTAACGTTAGATTTACTTTCTCTCAATTGTTTAATGTTAAAATTATGGCTATCGATTTTTGTCAACCATAGATAGACTATTTATTTGATAAGAATAGAAATTGAGGTGTATATTTACATATACTATATTTATTTGAATTTGAGTCAAATATGGACCATTCAAATGAACTAATATTAACAATACGGTGTATTCAATTTTGTCATATCAGTTTCTTAAGGTCGAATCTTCTAATTCCTAATTGTGTAAAGTTAAATTCATGATTATGGACTTTTCTCAACCATAAATTGACTTCATATCAATAAATGGTTGAAACATATAAGGTGCATATTTGCATTTGTATTATTTAATTCAATTTTTTAACCTTAGGTTTAATTTATCTCAATTATTTAATGTTAAAATTATGGCTATAGAATTGTTTCAAAGAGAGATCGACTATTTATTTGATAATAATAGAAACTAACGTTTATATTTACATATACTATATTTATTTGAATTTGTGTCAAATATGGACAATTCAAATGAACTAATATTAACAATACGGTGTATTCAATTTTATCATATTTGTATGTTAAGGTCGAATCTTCTAAATCCCAATTGTGTAATGTTAAATTCATGATTATGGACTTTTCTCAACCATAAATTGACTTCATATCAATCAATGGTTGAAATTATAAGGGTAATATTTGCATTTGTAATATTTAATTCAATATTTTAACGTTAGATTTAATTTATCTCAATTGTTTAATGTTAAAATTATGGCTATCGATTTTTGTCAACCATAGATAGACTATTTATTTGACAAGAATAGAAATTGAGGTGTAAATTCACATATACTATATTTATTTGAATTTGAGTCAAATATGTACCCTTCAAATAAACTAATATTAAAAATACGGTGTATTCAATTTTGTCATATCACTATGTTAAGGTCGAATCTTCTAATTCCCAATTGTGTAATTTTAAATTCATGATTATGGACTTTTCTCAACCATAAATTGACTTCATATCAATCAATGGTTGAAATTATAAGGGTAATATTTGCATTTGTAATATTTAATTCAATATTTTAACGTTAGATTTACTTTCTCTCAATTGTTTAATGTTAAAATTATGGCTATCGATTTTTGTCAACCATAGATAGACTATTTATTTGATAAGAATAGAAATTGAGGTGTATATTTATATATACTATATTTATTTGAATTTGAGTCAAATATGGACCATTCAAATGAACTAATATTAACAATACGGTGTATTCCATTTTGTCATATTAGTATGTTAAGGTCGAATCTTCTAAATCTCAATTGTGTAATGTTAAATTCATGATTATGGACTTTTCTCAACCATAAATTGACTTCATATCAATAAATGGTTGAAACATATAAGGTGCATATTTGCATTTGTATTATTTAATTCAATTTTTTAACGTTAGATTTAATTCATCTCAATTGTTTAATGTTAAAATTATGGTTATCGATTTTTTTTCAACCATAGATAGACTATTTATTTGATAAGAATAGAAATTGAGGTGTATATTTACATATACTATATTTATTTGAATTTGAGTCAAATATGTACCCTTCAAATGAACTAATATTAACAATACGGTGTATTCAATTTTGTCATATCAGTTTCTTAAGGTCGAATCTTCTAATTCCTAATTGTGTAAAGTTAAATTCATGATTATGGACTTTTCTCAACCATAAATTGACTTCATATCAATAAATGGTTGAAACATATAAGGTGCATATTTGCATTTGTATTATTTAATTCAATTTTTTAACCTTAGGTTTAATTTATCTCAATTATTTAATGTTAAAATTATGGCTATAGAATTGTTTCAAAGAGAGATCGACTATTTATTTGATAATAATAGAAACTAACGTTTATATTTACATATACTATATTTATTTGAATTTGTGTCAAATATGGACAATTCAAATGAACTAATATTAACAATACGGTGTATTCAATTTTATCATATTTGTATGTTAAGGTCGAATCTTCTAAATCCCAATTGTGTAATGTTAAATTCATGATTATGGACTTTTCTCAACCATAAATTGACTTCATATCAATCAATGGTTGAAATTATAAGGGTAATATTTGCATTTGTAATATTTAATTCAATATTTTAACGTTAGATTTAATTTATCTCAATTGTTTAATGTTAAAATTATGGCTATCGATTTTTGTCAACCATAGATAGACTATTTATTTGACAAGAATAGAAATTGAGGTGTAAATTCACATATACTATATTTATTTGAATTTGAGTCAAATATGTACCCTTCAAATAAACTAATATTAAAAATACGGTGTATTCAATTTTGTCATATCACTATGTTAAGGTCGAATCTTCTAATTCCCAATTGTGTAATTTTAAATTCATGATTATGGACTTTTCTCAACCATAAATTGACTTCATATCAATCAATGGTTGAAATTATAAGGGTAATATTTGCATTTGTAATATTTAATTCAATATTTTAACGTTAGATTTACTTTCTCTCAATTGTTTAATGTTAAAATTATGGCTATCGATTTTTGTCAACCATAGATAGACTATTTATTTGATAAGAATAGAAATTGAGGTGTATATTTATATATACTATATTTATTTGAATTTGAGTCAAATATGGACCATTCAAATGAACTAATATTAACAATACGGTGTATTCCATTTTGTCATATTAGTATGTTAAGGTCGAATCTTCTAAATCTCAATTGTGTAATGTTAAATTCATGATTATGGACTTTTCTCAACCATAAATTGACTTCATATCAATAAATGGTTGAAACATATAAGGTGCATATTTGCATTTGTATTATTTAATTCAATTTTTTAACGTTAGATTTAATTCATCTCAATTGTTTAATGTTAAAATTATGGTTATCGATTTTTTTCAACCATAGATAGACTATTTATTTGATAAGAATAGAAATTGAGGTGTATATTTACATATACTATATTTATTTGAATTTGAGTCAAATATGTACCCTTCAAATGAACTAATATTAACAATACGGTGTATTCAATTTTGTCATATCAGTTTCTTAAGGTCGAATCTTCTAATTCCTAATTGTGTAAAGTTAAATTCATGATTATGGACTTTTCTCAACCATAAATTGACTTCATATCAATAAATGGTTGAAACATATAAGGTGCATATTTGCATTTGTATTATTTAATTCAATTTTTTAACCTTAGGTTTAATTTATCTCAATTATTTAATGTTAAAATTATGGCTATCGATTTTTGTCAACCATAGATAGACTATTTATTTGATAAGAATAGAAATTGAGGTGTATATTTACATATACTATATTTATTTGAATTTGAGTCAAATATGTACCCTTCAAATGAACTAATATTAACAATACGGTGTATTCAATTTTGTCCTATCACTATGTTAAGGTCGAATCTTCTAATTCCCAATTGTGTAATGTTAAATTCATGATTATGGACTTTTCTTAACCATAAATTGACTTCATATCAATCAATGGTTGAAATTATAAGGGTAATATTTGCATTTGTAATATTTAATTCAATATTTTAGCGTTAGATTTACTTTCTCTCAATTGTTTAATGTTAAAATTATGCCTATCGATTTTTGTCAACCATAGATAGACTATTTATTTGATAAGAATAGAAATTGAGGTGTATATTTACATATACTATATTTATTTGAATTTGAGTCAGATATGGACCATTCAAATGAACTAATATTAACAATACGGTGTATTCAATTTTATCATATTAGTATGTTAAGGTCGAATCTTCTCAATCCCAATTCTGTAATGTTAAATTCATGATTATGGACTTTTCTTAAACATAAATTGACTTCATATCAATAAATGGTTGAAACATATAAGGTGCATATTTGCATTTGTATTATTTAATTCAATTTTTTAACCTTAGGATTAATTTATCTCAATTATTTAATGTTAAAATTATGGCTATCGAATTGTTTCAAAGATAGATCGACTAATTATTTGATAATAATAGAAACTAACGTTTATATTTACATATACTATATTTATTTGAATTTGAGTCAAATATGGACCATTCAAATGAACTAATATTAACAATACGGTGTATTCAATTTTATCATATTAGTATGTTAAGGTCGAATCTTCTAAATCCCAATTGTGTAATGTTAAATTCATGATTATGGACTTTTCTCAACCATAAATTGACTTCATATCAATAAATGGTTGAAACATATAAGGTGCATATTTGCATTTGTATTATTTAATTCAATTTTTTAACCTTAGGTTTAATTTAACTCAATTATTTAATGGTAAAATTATAGCTATCGAATTTTTTCAATAATAGATCGACTATTTATTTGATAATAATAGAAACTAACGTTTATATTTACATATACTATATTTATTTGAATTTGACTCAAATATGGACCATTCAAATGAACTAATATTAACAATACAGTGTATTCAATTTTGTCATATGAGTATGTTAAGGTCGAATCTTCTAAATCTAAATTGTGTAATGTTAAATTCATGATTATGGACTTTTCTCAACCATAAATTTACTTCATATCAATCGATGGTTGAAATTATAAGGGGCATATTTGCATTTTTAATATTTAATTCAATATTTTAACGTTAGATTTACTTTATCTCAATTGTTTAATGTTAAAATTATGGTTATCGATTTTTGTCAACCATAGATAGACTATTTATTTGATAAGAATAGAAATTGAGGTGTATATTTACATATACTATATTTATTTGAATTTGAGTCAAATATGTACCCTTCAAATGAACTAATATTAACAATACGGTGTATTCAATTTTATCATATTAGTATGTTAAGGTCGAATCTTCTAAATCCCAATTGTGTAATGTTAAATTCATGATTATTGACTTTTCTCAACCATAAATTGACTTCATATCAATAAATGGTTGAAACATATAAGGTGCATATTTGCATTTGTATTATTTAATTCAATTTTTTAACCTTAGGTTTAATTTATCTCAATTATTTATTGTTAAAATTATGGCTATCGATTTTTGTCAACCATATATAGACTATTTATTTGATAAGAATAGAAATTGAGGTGTATATTTACATATACTATATTTATTTGAATTTGAGTCAAATATAGACCATTCAAATGAACTAATATTAACAATACGGTGTATTCAATTTTGTCATATCAGTATCTTAAGGTCGATTCTTCTAATTCCCAATTGTGTAATGTTAAATTCATGATTATGGATTTTTCTCAACCATAAATTGACTTCATATCAATAAATGGTTGAAACATATAAGGTGCATATTTGCATTTGTATTATTTAATTCAATTTTTTAACCTTAGGTTTAATTTAACTCAATTATTTAATGTTAAAATTATATCTACCGAACTTTTTCAAAGATAGATCGACTATTTATTTGATAATAATAGAAACTAACGTTTATATTTACATATACTATATTTATTTGAATTTGAGTCAAATATGGACCATTCAAATGAACTAATATTAACAATACGTTGTATTCAATTTTGTCATATCAGTATGTTAAGGTCGAATCTTCTAAATCGCAATCGTGTAATGTTAAATTAATGATTATGGACTTTTCTCAACCATAAAATGACTTCATATCAATCAATGGTTGAAACTTATAAGGGGCATATTTGCATTTGTAATATTTAATTCAATTTTTTAACCATAGGTTTAATTTAACTCAATTATTTAATGTTAAAATTATAGCTATCGAATTTTTTCAAAGATAGATCGACTATTTATTTTGATAATAATAGAAACTAACGTTTATATTTACATATACTATATTTATTTGAATTTGGGTCAAATATGGACCATTCAAATGAACTAATATTAACAATATGATGTATTCAATTTTGTCATATTAGTATGTTAAGGTCGAATCTTCTAAATCCCTATTATGTAATGTAAAATTCATGATTATGGAGTTTTCTCAACCATAAATTGACTGCATATCAATAAATGGTTGAAACTTATAAGGGGCATATTTGCAATTGTAATATTTCATTCAATTTTTTAACGTTAGATTTACTTTATCTCAATTGTTTAATGTTAAAATTATGGCTATCGATTTTTGTCAACCATAGATAGACTATTTATTTGATAAGAATAGAAATTAAGGTGTATATTTACATATACTATATTTATTTGAATTTGAGTCAAATATGGACCATTCAAATGAACTAATATTAACAATACGGTGTATTCAATTTTGTCATATCAGTATGTTAAGGTCGAATATTCTAAATCCCAATTGTGTAATGTTAAATTCATGATTATGAACTTTTCTCAACCATAAATTGACTTCATATCAATCAATGGTTGAAATTATAAGGGGCATATTTGCATTTGTAATATTTAATTCAATATTTAAACGTTAGATTTACTTTATCTCAATTATTTAATGTTAAAATTATTGCTATCGAATCGTTACAAAGATAGATAGACTACTTATTTGATAATAAAAGAAACTAACGTTTATATTTACATATACTATATTTATTTGAATTTGAGTCAAATATGGACCATTCAAATGAACTAATATTACCAATACGGTGTATTCAATTTTATCATATTAGTATGTTAAGGTCGAATCTTCTAAATCCCAATTGTGTAATGTTAAATTCATGATTATGGACTTTTCTCAACCATAAATTGACTTCATATCAATAAATGGTTGAAACATATAAGGTGCATATTTGCATTTGTATTATTTAATTCAATTTTTTAACCTTAGGTTTAATTTAACTCAATTATTTAATGGTAAAATTATAGCTATCGAAGTTTTTCAAAGATAGATCGACTATTTATTTGATAATAATAGAAACTAACGTTTATATTTACATATACATATATATACTATATTTATTTGAATTTGAGTCAAATATGGACCATTCAAATGAACTAATATTAACAATACGGTGTATTCAATTTTGTCATATCAGTATGTTAAGGTCGATTCTTCTAAATCCCAATTGTGTAATGTTAAATTCATGATTATGGACTTTTCTCAACCATAAATTGACTTCATATCAATCAATGGTTGAAATTATAAGGGGCATATTTGCATTTGTAATATTTAATTCAATATTTTAACGTTAGATTTACTTTATCTCAATTGTTTAATGTTAAAATTATGGTTATCGATTTTTGTCAATCATAGATAGACTATTTGTTTGATAAGAATAGAACTTGAGGTGTATATTTACATATACTAAATTTATTTGAATTTGAATCAAATATGTACCCTTCAAATGAACTAATATTAACAATACGGTGTATTCAATTTTGTCATATCACTATGTTAAGGTCGAATTTTCTAATTCCCAATTGTGTAATGTTAAATTCATGATTATGGTCTTTTCTCAACCATAAATTGACTTCATATCAATCAATGGTTGATATTATAAGGGTTATATTTGCATTTGTATTATTTAATTCAATATTTTAGCGTTAGATTTACTTTCTCTCAATTGTTTAATGTTAAAATTATGGCGACCGATTTTTGTCAACCATAGATAGACTATTTATTTGACAAGAATAGAAATTGAGGTGTTTATTTACATATACTATATTTACTTGAATTTGAGTCTAATATATACCATTCAAATGAACTAATATTAAAAATACGGTGTATTCAATTTTATCATATTAGTATGGTAAGGTCGAATCTTCTAAATCCCAATTCTGTAATGTTAAATTCATGATTATAAACTTTTCTCAACCATAAATTGACTTCATATCAATAAATGGTTGAAACATATAAAGTGCATATTTGCATTTGTATTATTTAATTCAATTTTTTAACCTTAGGTTTAATTTAACTCAATTATTTAATGGTAAAATTATAGCTATCGAATTTTTTCAATAATAGATCGACTATTTATTTGATAATAATAGAAACTAACGTTTATATTTACATATACTATATTTATTTGAATTTGACTCAAATATGGACCATTCAAATGAACTAATATTAACAATACAGTGTATTCAATTTTGTCATATCAGTATGTTAAGGTCGAATCTTCTAAATCCCAATTGTGTAATGTTAAATTCATGATTATGGACTTTTCTCAACCATAAATTTACCTCATATCAATCAATGGTTGAAATTATAAAGGGCATATTTGCATTTGTAATATTTAATTCAATATTTTAACGTTAGATTTACTTTATCTCAATTGTTTAATGTTAAAATAATGGTTATCGATTTTTGTCAACCATAGATAGACTATTTATTTGATAAGAATAGAAATTGAGGTGTATATTTACATATATATACTATATTTATTTGAATTTGAGTCAAATATGTACCCTTCAAATGAACTAATATTAACAATACGGTGTATTCAATTTTGTCATATCACTATGTTAAGGTCGAATCTTCTAATTCCCAATTGTGTAATGTTAAATTCATGATTATGGACTTTTCTTAACCATAAATTGACTTCATATCAATCAATGGTTGAAATTATAAGGGTAATATTTGCATTTGTAATATTTAATTCAATATTTTAACGTTAGATTTACTTTCTCTCAATTGTTTAATGTTAAAATTATGGCTATCGATTTTTGTCAACCATAGATAGACTATTTATTTGATAAGAATAGAAATTGAGGTGTATATTTACATATACTATATTTATTTGGATTTCAGTCAAATATGGACCATTCAAATGAACTAATATTAAAAATACGGTGTATTCAATTTTTTCATATCAGTTTCTTAAGGTCGAATCTTCTAATTCCTAATTGTGTAATGTTAAATTCATGATTATGGACTTTTCTCAACCATAAATTGACTTCATATCAATAAATGGTTGAAATATATAAGGTGCATATTTGCATTTGTATTATTTAATTCATTTTTTTAACCTTAGGTTTAATTTATCTCAATTATTTAATGTTAAAATTATTGCTATCGAATTGTTACAAAGATAGATAGACTATTTATTTGATAATAATAGAAACTAACGTTTATATTTACATATACTATATTTATTTGAATTTGAGTCAAATATGGACCATTCAAATGAACTAATATTAACAATACGGTGTATTCAATTTTATCATATTAGTATGTTAAGGTCGAATCTTCTAAATCCCAATTGTGTAATGTTAAATTCATGATTATGGACTTCTCTCAACCATAAATTGACTTCATATCAATAAATGGTTGAAACATATAAGGTGCATATTTGGATTTGTATTATTTAATTCTATTTTTTAACCTTAGGTTTAATTTAACTCAATTATTTAATGTTAAAATTATAGCTATCGAATTGTTTCAAAGATAGATCGACTATTTATTTGATAATAATAGAAACTAACGTGTATATTTACATATACTATATTTATTTGAATTTGAGTCAAATATGGACCATTCAAATGAACTAATATTAACAATACAGTGTATTTAATTTTGTCATATCAGTATGTGAAGGTCGAATCTTCTAAATCCCAATTGTGTAATGTTAAATGCATGATTATGGACTTTTCTCAACCATAAATTTACTTCATATCAATCGATAGTTGAAATTATAAGGGGCATATTTGCATTTTTAATATTTAATTCAATATTTTAACGTTAGATTTACTTTATCTCAATTGTTTAATGTTAAAATTATGTTTATCGATTTTTGTCAACCATAGATAGACTATTTATTTGATAAATATAGAAATTGAGGTGTATATTTACATATACTATATTTATTTGAATTTGAGTCAAATATGTACCCTTCAAATGAACTAATATTAACAATACGGTGTATTCCATTTTATCATATTAGTATGTTAAGGTCGAATCTTCTAAATCCCAATTGTGTAATGTTAAATTCATGATTATGGACTTTTCTCAACCATAAATTGACCTCATATCAATAAATGGTTGAAACATATAAGGTGCATATTTGCATTTGTATTATTTAATTCAAATTTTTTAACCTTAGGTTTAATTTATCTTAATTATTTAATGTTAAAATTTTGGCTATCGATTTTTGTCAACCATAGATAGACTATTTATTTGATAAGAATGGAAATTGAGGTGTATATTTACATATACTATATTTATTTGAAATTGAGTCAAATATGGACCATTCAAATGAACTAATATTAACAATACGGTGTATTCAATTTTGTCATATCAGTATCTTAAGGTCGAATCTTCTAATTCCCAATTGTGTAATGTTAAATTCATGATTATAGACTTTTCTCAACCATAAATTGACTTCATATCAATAAATGGTTGAAACATATAAGGTGCATATTTGCATTTGTATTATTTAATTCAATTTTTTAACCTTAGGTTTAATTTAACTCAATTATTTAATGTTAAAATTATATCTATCGAACTTTTTCAAAGATAGATCGACTATTTATTTGATAATAATAGAAACTAACGTTTATATTTACATATACTATATTTATTTGAATTTGAGTCAAATATGGACACTTCAAATGAACTAATATTAAAAATACGGTGTATTCAATTTTGTCATATCACTATGTTAAGGTCGAATCTTCTAATTCCCAATTGTGTAATGTTAAATTCATGATTATGGACTTTTCTCAACCATAAATTGACTTCATATCAATCAATGGTTGAAATTATAAGGGTAATATTTGCATTTGTAATATTTAATTCAATATTTTAACGTTAGATTTACTTTCTCTCAATTGTTTAATGTTAAAATTATGGCTATCGATTTTTGTCAACCATAGATAGACTATTTATTTGATAAGAATAGAAATTGAGGTGTATATTTATATATACTATATTTATTTGAATTTGAGTCAAATATGGACCATTCAAATGAACTAATATTAACAATACGGTGTATTCCATTTTGTCATATTAGTATGTTAAGGTCGAATCTTCTAAATCTCAATTGTGTAATGTTAAATTCATGATTATGGACTTTTCTCAACCATAAATTGACTTCATATCAATAAATGGTTGAAACATATATGGTGCATATTTGCATTTGTATTATTTAATTCAATTTTTTAACCTTAGGTTTAATTTATCTCAATTATTTAATGTTAAAATTATGGCTATCGAATTGTTACAAAGATAGATCGACTACTTATTTGATAATAAAAGAAACTAACGTTTATATTTACATAATATATTTATTTGAATTTGAGTCAAATATGGACCATTCAAATGAACTAATATTAACAATACGGTGTATTCAATTTTGTCATATCAGTATCTTAAGGTCGAATCTTCTAATTCCCAATTGTGTAATGTTAAATTCATGATTATGGACTTTTCTCAACCATAAATTGACTTCATATCAATAAATGGTTGAAACATATAAGGTGCATATTTCCATTTGTATTATTTAATTCAATTTTTTAACCTTAGGTTTAATTTAACTCAATTATTTAATGTTAAAATTATATCTATCGAACTTTTTCAAAGATAGATCGACTATTTATTTGATAATAATAGAAACTAACGTGTATATTTACATATACTATATTTATTTGAATTTGAGTCAAATATGGACCATTCAAATGAACTAATATTAACAATACAGTGTATTCAATTTTGTCATATCAGTATGTGAAGGTCGAATCTTCTAAATCCCAATTGTGTAATGTTAAATGCATGATTATGGACTTTTCTCAACCATAAATTTACTTCATATCAATCTATAGTTGAAATTATAAGGGGCATATTTGCATTTTTAATATTTAATTCAATATTTTAACGTTAGATTTACTTTATCTCAATTGTTTAATGTTAAAATTATGGTTATCGATTTTTGTCAACCATAGATAGACTATTTATTTGATAAGAATAGAAATTGAGGTGTATATTTACATATACTATATTTATTTGAATTTGAGTCAAATATGTACCCTTCAAATGAACTAATATTAACAATACGGTGTATTCCATTTTATGATATTAGTATGTTAAGGTCGAATCTTCTAAATCCCAATTGTGTAATGTTAAATTCATGATTATGGACTTTTCTCAACCATAAATTGACTTGATATCAATAAATGGTTGAAACATATAAGGTGCATATTTGCATTTGTATTATTTAATTCAAATTTTTTAACCTTAGGTTTAATTTATCTTAATTATTTAATGTTAAAATTTTGGCTATCGATTTTTGTCAACCATAGATAGACTATTTATTTGATAAGAATGGAAATTGAGGTGTATATTTACATATACTATATTTATTTGAATTTGAGTCAAATATGGACCATTCAAATGAACTAATATTAACAATACGGTGTATTCAATTTTGTCATATCAGTATCTTAAGGTCGAATCTTCTAATTCCCAATTGTGTAATGTTAAATTCATGATTATGGACTTTTCTCAACCATAAATTGACTTCATATCAATAAATGGTTGAAACATATAAGGTGCATATTTGCATTTGTATTATTTAATTCAATTTTTTAACCTTAGGTTTAATTTAACTCAATTATTTAATGTTAAAATTATATCTATCGAACTTTTTCAAAGATAGATCGACTATTTATTTGATAATAATAGAAACTAACGTTTATATTTACATATACTATATTTATTTGAATTTGAGTCAAATATGGACCCTTCAAATGAACTAATATTAAAAATACGGTGTATTCAATTTTGTCATATCACTATGTTAAGGTCGAATCTTCTAATTCCCAATTGTGTAATGTTAAATTCATGATTATGGACTTTTCTCAACCATAAATTGACTTCATATCAATCAATGGTTGAAATTATAAGGGTAATATTTGCATTTGTAATATTTAATTCAATATTTTAACGTTAGATTTACTTTCTCTCAATTGTTTAATGTTAAAATTATGGCTATCGATTTTTGTCAACCATAGATAGACTATTTATTTGATAAGAATAGAAATTGAGGTGTATATTTATATATACTATATTTATTTGAATTTGAGTCAAATATGGACCATTCAAATGAACTAATATTAACAATACGGTGTATTCCATTTTGTCATATTAGTATGTTAAGGTCGAATCTTCTAAATCTCAATTGTGTAATGTTAAATTCATGATTATGGACTTTTCTCAACCATAAATTGACTTCATATCAATAAATGGTTGAAACATATAAGGTGCATATTTTCATTTGTATTATTTAATTCAATTTTTTAACCTTAGGTTTAATTTATCTCAATTATTTAATGTTAAAATTATGGCTATCGAATTGTTACAAAGATAGATCGACTACTTATTTTATAATAAAAGAAACTAACGTTTATATTTACATAATATATTTATTGGAATTTGAGTCAAATATGGACCATTCAAATGAACTAATATTAACAATACGGTGTATTCAATTTTGTCATATCAGTATCTTAAGGTCGAATCTTCTAATTCCCAATTGTGTAATGTTAAATTCATGATTATGGACTTTTCTCAACCATAAATTGACTTCATATCAATAAATGGTTGAAACATATAAGGTGCATATTTGCATTTGTATTATTTAATTCAATTTTTTAACCTTAGGTTTAATTTAACTCAATTATTTAATGTTAAAATTATATCTATCGAACTTTTTCAAAGATAGATCGACTATTTATTTGATAATAATAGAAACTAATGTGTATATTTACATATACTATATTTATTTGAATTTGAGTCAAATATGGACCATTCAAATGAACTAATATTAACAATACAGTGTATTCAATTTTGTCATATCAGTATGTGAAGGTCGAATCTTCTAAATCCCAATTGTGTAATGTTAAATGCATGATTATGGACTTTTCTCAACCATAAATTTACTTCATATCAATCTATAGTTGAAATTATAAGGGGCATATTTGCATTTTTAATATTTAATTCAATATTTTAACGTTAGATTTACTTTATCTCAATTGTTTAATGTTAAAATTATGGTTATCGATTTTTGTCAACCATAGATAGACTATTTATTTGATAAGAATAGAAATTGAGGTGTATATTTACATATACTATATTTATTTGAATTTGAGTCAAATATGTACCCTTCAAATGAACTAATATTAACAATACGGTGTATTCCATTTTATGATATTAGTATGTTAAGGTCGAATCTTCTAAATCCCAATTGTGTAATGTTAAATTCATGATTATGGACTTTTCTCAACCATAAATTGACTTGATATCAATAAATGGTTGAAACATATAAGGTGCATATTTGCATTTGTATTATTTAATTCAAATTTTTTAACCTTAGGTTTAATTTATCTTAATTATTTAATGTTAAAATTTTGGCTATCGATTTTTGTCAACCATAGATAGACTATTTATTTGATAAGAATGGAAATTGAGGTGTATATTTACATATACTATATTTATTTGAATTTGAGTCAAATATGGACCATTCAAATGAACTAATATTAACAATACGGTGTATTCAATTTTGTCATATCAGTATCTTAAGGTCGAATCTTCTAATTCCCAATTGTGTAATGTTAAATTCATGATTATGGACTTTTCTCAACCATAAATTGACTTCATATCAATAAATGGTTGAAACATATAAGGTGCATATTTGCATTTGTATTATTTAATTCAATTTTTTAACCTTAGGTTTAATTTAACTCAATTATTTAATGTTAAAATTATATCTATCGAACTTTTTCAAAGATAGATCGACTATTTATTTGATAATAATAGAAACTAACGTTTATATTTACATATACTATATTTATTTGAATTTGAGTCAAATATGGACCCTTCAAATGAACTAATATTAAAAATACGGTGTATTCAATTTTGTCATATCACTATGTTAAGGTCGAATCTTCTAATTCCCAATTGTGTAATGTTAAATTCATGATTATGGACTTTTCTCAACCATAAATTGACTTCATATCAATCAATGGTTGAAATTATAAGGGTAATATTTGCATTTGTAATATTTAATTCAATATTTTAACGTTAGATTTACTTTCTCTCAATTGTTTAATGTTAAAATTATGGCTATCGATTTTTGTCAACCATAGATAGACTATTTATTTGATAAGAATAGAAATTGAGGTGTATATTTATATATACTATATTTATTTGAATTTGAGTCAAATATGGACCATTCAAATGAACTAATATTAACAATACGGTGTATTCCATTTTGTCATATTAGTATGTTAAGGTCGAATCTTCTAAATCTCAATTGTGTAATGTTAAATTCATGATTATGGACTTTTCTCAACCATAAATTGACTTCATATCAATAAATGGTTGAAACATATAAGGTGCATATTTTCATTTGTATTATTTAATTCAATTTTTTAACCTTAGGTTTAATTTATCTCAATTATTTAATGTTAAAATTATGGCTATCGAATTGTTACAAAGATAGATCGACTACTTATTTTAAAATAAAAGAAACTAACGTTTATATTTACATAATATATTTATTGGAATTTGAGTCAAATATGGACCATTCAAATGAACTAATATTAACAATACGGTGTATTCAATTTTGTCATATCAGTATCTTAAGGTCGAATCTTCTAATTCCCAATTGTGTAATGTTAAATTCATGATTATGGACTTTTCTCAACCATAAATTGACTTCATATCAATAAATGGTTGAAACATATAAGGTGCATATTTGCATTTGTATTATTTAATTCAATTTTTTAACCTTAGGTTTAATTTAACTCAATTATTTAATGTTAAAATTATATCTATCGAACTTTTTCAAAGATAGATCGACTATTTATTTGATAATAATAGAAACTAACGTGTATATTTACATATACTATATTTATTTGAATTTGAGTCAAATATGGACCATTCAAATGAACTAATATTAACAATACAGTGTATTCAATTTTGTCATATCAGTATGTGAAGGTCGAATCTTCTAAATCCCAATTGTGTAATGTTAAATGCATGATTATGGACTTTTCTCAACAATAAATTTACTTCATATCAATCTAAAGTTGAAATTATAAGGGGCATATTTGCATTTTTAATATTTAATTCAATATTTTAACGTTAGATTTACTTTATCTCAATTGTTTAATGTTAAAATTATGGTTATCGATTTTTGTCAACCATAGATAGACTATTTATTTGATAAGAATAGAAATTGAGGTGTATATTTACATATACTATATTTATTTGAATTTGAGTCAAATATGTACCCTTCAAATGAACTAATATTAACAATACGGTGTATTCCATTTTATGATATTAGTATGTTAAGGTCGAATCTTCTAAATCCCAATTGTGTAATGTTAAATTCATGATTATGGACTTTTCTCAACCATAAATTGACTTGATATCAATAAATGGTTGAAACATATAAGGTGCATATTTGCATTTGTATTATTTAATTCAAATTTTTTAACCTTAGGTTTAATTTATCTTAATTATTTAATGTTAAAATTTTGGCTATCGATTTTTGTCAACCATAGATAGACTATTTATTTGATAAGAATGGAAATTGAGGTGTATATTTACATATACTATATTTATTTGAATTTGAGTCAAATATGGACCATTCAAATGAACTAATATTAACAATACGGTGTATTCAATTTTGTCATATCAGTATCTTAAGGTCGAATCTTCTAATTCCCAATTGTGTAATGTTAAATTCATGATTATGGACTTTTCTCAACCATAAATTGACTTCATATCAATAAATGGTTGAAACATATAAGGTGCATATTTGCATTTGTATTATTTAATTCAATTTTTTAACCTTAGGTTTAATTTAACTCAATTATTTAATGTTAAAATTATATCTATCGAACTTTTTCAAAGATAGATCGACTATTTATTTGATAATAATAGAAACTAACGTTTATATTTACATATACTATATTTATTTGAATTTGAGTCAAATATGGACCCTTCAAATGAACTAATATTAAAAATACGGTGTATTCAATTTTGTCATATCACTATGTTAAGGTCGAATCTTCTAATTCCCAATTGTGTAATGTTAAATTCATGATTATGGACTTTTCTCAACCATAAATTGACTTCATATCAATCAATGGTTGAAATTATAAGGGTAATATTTGCATTTGTAATATTTAATTCAATATTTTAACGTTAGATTTACTTTCTCTCAATTGTTTAATGTTAAAATTATGGCTATCGATTTTTGTCAACCATAGATAGACTATTTATTTGATAAGAATAGAAATTGAGGTGTATATTTATATATACTATATTTATTTGAATTTGAGTCAAATATGGACCATTCAAATGAACTAATATTAACAATACGGTGTATTCCATTTTGTCATATTAGTATGTTAAGGTCGAATCTTCTAAATCTCAATTGTGTAATGTTAAATTCATGATTATGGACTTTTCTCAACCATAAATTGACTTCATATCAATAAATGGTTGAAACATATAAGGTGCATATTTTCATTTGTATTATTTAATTCAATTTTTTAACCTTAGGTTTAATTTATCTCAATTATTTAATGTTAAAATTATGGCTATCGAATTGTTACAAAGATAGATCGACTACTTATTTTATAATAAAAGAAACTAACGTTTATATTTACATATACTATATTTATTTGAATTTGACTCAAATATGGTACATTCAAATGAACTAATATTACCAATACGGTGTATTCAATTTTATCATATTAGTATGTTAAGGTCGAATCTTCTAAATCCCAATTGATTAATGTTAAATTCATGATTATGGACTTTTCTCAACCATAAATTGACTTCATATCAATAAATGGTTGAAACATATAAGGTACATATTTGCATTTGTATTATTTAATTCAATTTTTTAACCTTATGTTTAATTTAACTCAATTATTTAATAGTAAAATTATAGCTATCGAATTTTTTCAAAGATAGATCGACTATTTATTTGATAATAATAGAAACTAACGTTTATATTTACATATACATATATATACTATATTTATTTGAATTTGAGTCAAATATGGACCATTCAAATGAACTAATATTAACAATACAGTGTATTCAATTTTGTCATATCAGTATGTGAAGGTCGAATCTTCTAAATCCAAATTGTGTAATGTTAAATTCATGATTATGGACTTTTCTCAACCATAAATTTACTTCATATCAATCGATAGTTGAAATTATAAGGGGATTATTTGCATTTTTAATATTTAATTCAATATTTTAACGTTAGATTTACTTTATCTCAATTGTTTAATGTTAAAATTATGGTTATCGATTTTTGTCAACCATAGATAGACTATTTATTTGATAAGAATAGAAATTGAGGTGTATATTTATATATACCATATTTATTTGAATTTGAGTCAAATATGTACCCTTCAAATGAACTAATATTAACAATACGGTGTATTCCATTTTATGATATTAGTATGTTAAGGTCGAATCTTCTAAATCCCAATTGTGTAATGTTAAATTCATGATTATGGACTTTTCTCAACCATAAATTGACTTGATATCAATAAATGGTTGAAACATATAAGGTGCATATTTGCATTTGTATTATTTAATTCAAATTTTTTAACCTTAGGTTTAATTTATCTTAATTATTTAATGTTAAAATTTTGGCTATCGATTTTTGTCAACCATAGATAGACTATTTATTTGATAAGAATGGAAATTGAGGTGTATATTTACATATACTATATTTATTTGAATTTGAGTCAAATATGGACCATTCAAATGAACTAATATTAACAATACGGTGTATTCAATTTTGTCATATCAGTATCTTAAGGTCGAATCTTCTAATTCCCAATTGTGTAATGTTAAATTCATGATTATAGACTTTTCTCAACCATAAATTGACTTCATACCAATAAATGGTTGAAACATATAAGGTGCATATTTGCATTTGTATTATTTAATTCAATTTTTTAACCTTAGGTTTAATTTAACTCAATTATTTAATGTTAAAATTATATCTATCGAACTTTTTCAAAGATAGATCGACTATTTATTTGATAATAATAGAAACTAACGTTTATATTTACATATACTATATTTATTTGAATTTGAGTCAAATATGGACCCTTCAAATGAACTAATATTAAAAATACGGTGTATTCAATTTTGTCATATCACTATGTTAAGGTCGAATCTTCTAATTCCTAATTGTGTAATGTTAAATTCATGATTATGGACTTTTCTCAACCATAAATTGACTTCATATCAATCAATGGTTGAAATTATAAGGGTAATATTTGCATTTGTACTATTTAATTCAATATTTTAACGTTAGATTTACTTTCTCTCAATTGTTTAATGTTAAAATTATGGCTATCGATTTTTGTCAACCATAGATAGACTATTTATTTGATAAGAATAGAAATTGAGGTGTATATTTA
Source organism: Hippophae tibetana (assembly GCA_037013495.1). NCBI lineage: Eukaryota > Viridiplantae > Streptophyta > Magnoliopsida > Rosales > Elaeagnaceae > Hippophae > Hippophae tibetana. Next base: position 10,107,021 of record CM072805.1, on the reverse strand, counting down.
TATATACTATATTTATTTGAATTTGAGTCAAATATGGACCATTCAAATGAACTAATATTAACAATACGGTGTATTCCATTTTGTCATATTAGTATGTTAAGGTCGAATCTTCTAAATCTCAATTGTGTAATGTTAAATTCATGATTATGGACTTTTCTCAACCATAAATTGACTTCATATCAATAAATGGTTGAAACATATAAGGTGCATATTTTCATTTGTATTATTTAATTCAATTTTTTAACCTTAGGTTTAATTTATCTCAATTATTTAATGTTAAAATTATGGCTATCGAATTGTTACAAAGATAGATCGACTACTTATTTTATAATAAAAGAAACTAACGTTTATATTTACATATACTATATTTATTTGAATTTGACTCAAATATGGTACATTCAAATGAACTAATATTACCAATACGGTGTATTCAATTTTATCATATTAGTATGTTAAGGTCGAATCTTCTAAATCCCAATTGATTAATGTTAAATTCATGATTATGGACTTTTCTCAACCATAAATTGACTTCATATCAATAAATGGTTGAAACATATAAGGTACATATTTGCATTTGTATTATTTAATTCAATTTTTTAACCTTATGTTTAATTTAACTCAATTATTTAATAGTAAAATTATAGCTATCGAATTTTTTCAAAGATAGATCGACTATTTATTTGATAATAATAGAAACTAACGTTTATATTTACATATACATATATATACTATATTTATTTGAATTTGAGTCAAATATGGACCATTCAAATGAACTAATATTAACAATACAGTGTATTCAATTTTGTCATATCAGTATGTGAAGGTCGAATCTTCTAAATCCAAATTGTGTAATGTTAAATTCATGATTATGGACTTTTCTCAACCATAAATTTACTTCATATCAATCGATAGTTGAAATTATAAGGGGAATATTTGCATTTTTAATATTTAATTCAATATTTTAACGTTAGATTTACTTTATCTCAATTGTTTAATGTTAAAATTATGGTTATCGATTTTTGTCAACCATAGATAGACTATTTATTTGATAAGAATAGAAATTGAGGTGTATATTTATATATACTATATTTATTTGAATTTGAGTCAAATATGTACCCTTCAAATGAACTAATATTAACAATACGGTGTATTCCATTTTATGATATTAGTATGTTAAGGTCGAATCTTCTAAATCCCAATTGTGTAATGTTAAATTCATGATTATGGACTTTTCTCAACCATAAATTGACTTGATATCAATAAATGGTTGAAACATATAAGGTGCATATTTGCATTTGTATTATTTAATTCAAATTTTTTAACCTTAGGTTTAATTTATCTTAATTATTTAATGTTAAAATTTTGGCTATCGATTTTTGTCAACCATAGATAGACTATTTATTTGATAAGAATGGAAATTGAGGTGTATATTTACATATACTATATTTATTTGAATTTGAGTCAAATATGGACCATTCAAATGAACTAATATTAACAATACGGTGTATTCAATTTTGTCATATCAGTATCTTAAGGTCGAATCTTCTAATTCCCAATTGTGTAATGTTAAATTCATGATTATGGACTTTTCTCAACCATAAATTGACTTCATATCAATAAATGGTTGAAACATATAAGGTGCATATTTCCATTTGTATTATTTAATTCAATTTTTTAACCTTAGGTTTAATTTAACTCAATTATTTAATGTTAAAATTATATCTATCGAACTTTTTCAAAGATAGATCGACTATTTATTTGATAATAATAGAAACTAACGTTTATATTTACATATACTATATTTATTTGAATTTGAGTCAAATATGGACCCTTCAAATGAACTAATATTAAAAATACGGTGTATTCAATTTTGTCATATCACTATGTTATGGTCGAATCTTCTAATTCCCAATTGTGTAATGTTAAATTCATGATTATGGACTTTTCTCAACCATAAATTGACTTCATATCAATCAATGGTTGAAATTATAAGGGTAATATTTGCATTTGTAATATTTAATTCAATATTTTAACGTTAGATTTACTTTCTCTCAATTGTTTAATGTTAAAATTATGGCTATCGATTTTTGTCAACCATAGATAGACTATTTATTTGATAAGAGTAGAAATTGAGGTGTATATTTATATATACTACATTTATTTGAATTTGAGTCAAATATGTACCCTTCAAATGAACTAATATTAACAATACGGTGTATTCCATTTTATGATATTAGTATGTTAAGGTCGAATCTTCTAAATCCCAATTGTGTAATGTTAAATTCATGATTATGGACTTTTCTCAACCATAAATTGACTTGATATCAATAAATGGTTGAAACATATAAGGTGCATATTTGCATTTGTATTATTTAATTCAAATTTTTTAACCTTAGGTTTAATTTATCTTAATTATTTAATGTTAAAATTTTGGCTATCGATTTTTGTCAACCATAGATAGACTATTTATTTGATAAGAATGGAAATTGAGGTGTATATTTACATATACTATATTTATTTGAATTTGAGTCAAATATGGACCATTCAAATGAACTAATATTAACAATACGGTGTATTCAATTTTGTCATATCAGTATCTTAAGGTCGAATCTTCTAATTCCCAATTGTGTAATGTTAAATTCATGATTATGGACTTTTCTCAACCATAAATTGACTTCATATCAATAAATGGTTGAAACATATAAGGTGCATATTTGCATTTGTATTATTTAATTCAATTTTTTAACCTTAGGTTTAATTTAACTCAATTATTTAATGTTAAAATTATATCTATCGAACTTTTTCAAAGATAGATCGACTATTTATTTGATAATAATAGAAACTAACGTGTATATTTACATATACTATATTTATTTGAATTTGAGTCAAATATGGACCATTCAAATGAACTAATATTAACAATACAGTGTATTCAATTTTGTCATATCAGTATGTGAAGGTCGAATCTTCTAAATCCCAATTGTGTAATGTTAAATGCATGATTATGGACTTTTCTCAACCATAAATTTACTTCATATAAATCTATAGTTGAAATTATAAGGGGCATATTTGCATTTTTAATATTTAATTCAATATTTTAACGTTAGATTTACTTTATCTCAATTGTTTAATGTTAAAATTATGGTTATCGATTTTTGTCAACCATAGATAGACTATTTATTTGATAAGAATAGAAATTGAGGTGTATATTTATATATACTATATTTATTTGAATTTGAGTCAAATATGTACCCTTCAAATGAACTAATATTAACAATACGGTGTATTCCATTTTATGATATTAGTATGTTAAGGTCGAATCTTCTAAATCCCAATTGTGTAATGTTAAATTCATGATTATGGACTTTTCTCAACCATAAATTGACTTGATATCAATAAATGGTTGAAACATATAAGGTGCATATTTGCATTTGTATTATTTAATTCAAATTTTTTAACCTTAGGTTTAATTTATCTTAATTATTTAATGTTAAAATTTTGGCTATCGATTTTTGTCAACCATAGATAGACTATTTATTTGATAAGAATGGAAATTGAGGTGTATATTTACATATACTATATTTATTTGAATTTGAGTCAAATATGGACCATTCAAATGAACTAATATTAACAATACGGTGTATTCAATTTTGTCATATCAGTATCTTAAGGTCGAATCTTCTAATTCCCAATTGTGTAATGTTAAATTCATGATTATGGACTTTTCTCAACCATAAATTGACTTCATATCAATAAATGGTTGAAACATATAAGGTGCATATTTCCATTTGTATTATTTAATTCAATTTTTTAACCTTAGGTTTAATTTAACTCAATTATTTAATGTTAAAATTATATCTATCGAACTTTTTCAAAGATAGATCGACTATTTATTTGATAATAATAGAAACTAACGTTTATATTTACATATACTATATTTATTTGAATTTGAGTCAAATATGGACCCTTCAAATGAACTAATATTAAAAATACGGTGTATTCAATTTTGTCATATCACTATGTTATGGTCGAATCTTCTAATTCCCAATTGTGTAATGTTAAATTCATGATTATGGACTTTTCTCAACCATAAATTGACTTCATATCAATCAATGGTTGAAATTATAAGGGTAATATTTGCATTTGTAATATTTAATTCAATATTTTAACGTTAGATTTACTTTCTCTCAATTGTTTAATGTTAAAATTATGGCTATCGATTTTTGTCAACCATAGATAGACTATTTATTTGATAAGAATAGAAATTGAGGTGTATATTTATATATACTACATTTATTTGAATTTGAGTCAAATATGTACCCTTCAAATGAACTAATATTAACAATACGGTGTATTCCATTTTATGATATTAGTATGTTAAGGTCGAATCTTCTAAATCCCAATTGTGTAAAGTTAAATTCATGATTATGGACTTTTCTCAACCATAAATTGACTTGATATCAATAAATGGTTGAAACATATAAGATGCATATTTGCATTTGTATTATTTAATTCAAATTTTTTAACCTTAGGTTTAATTTATCTTAATTATTTAATGTTAAAATTTTGGCTATCGATTTTTGTCAACCATAGATAGACTATTTATTTGATAAGAATGGAAATTGAGGTGTATATTTACATATACTATATTTATTTGAATTTGAGTCAAATATGGACCATTCAAATGAACTAATATTAACAATACGGTGTATTCAATTTTGTCATATCAGTATCTTAAGGTCGAATCTTCTAATTCCCAATTGTGTAATGTTAAATTCATGATTATGGACTTTTCTCAACCATAAATTGACTTCATATCAATAAATGGTTGAAACATATAAGGTGCATATTTGCATTTGTATTATTTAATTCAATTTTTTAACCTTAGGTTTAATTTAACTCAATTATTTAATGTTAAAATTATATCTATCGAACTTTTTCAAAGATAGATCGACTATTTATTTGATAATAATAGAAACTAACGTGTATATTTACATATACTATATTTATTTGAATTTGAGTCAAATATGGACCATTCAAATGAACTAATATTAACAATACAGTGTATTCAATTTTGTCATATCAGTATGTGAAGGTCGAATCTTCTAAATCCCAATTGTGTAATGTTAAATGCATGATTATGGACTTTTCTCAACCATAAATTTACTTCATATCAATCTATAGTTGAAATTATAAGGGGCATATTTGCATTTTTAATATTTAATTCAATATTTTAACGTTAGATTTACTTTATCTCAATTGTTTAATGTTAAAATTATGGTTATCGATTTTTGTCAACCATAGATAGACTATTTATTTGATAAGAATAGAAATTGAGGTGTATATTTACATATACTATATTTATTTGAATTTGAGTCAAATATGTACCCTTCAAATGAACTAATATTAACAATACGGTGTATTCCATTTTATGATATTAGTATGTTAAGGTCGAATCTTCTAAATCCCAATTGTGTAATGTTAAATTCATGATTATGGACTTTTCTCAACCATAAATTGACTTGATATCAATAAATGGTTGAAACATATAAGGTGCATATTTGCATTTGTATTATTTAATTCAAATTTTTTAACCTTAGGTTTAATTTATCTTAATTATTTAATGTTAAAATTTTGGCTATCGATTTTTGTCAACCATAGATAGACTATTTATTTGATAAGAATGGAAATTGAGGTGTATATTTACATATACTATATTTATTTGAATTTGAGTCAAATATGGACCATTCAAATGAACTAATATTAACAATACGGTGTATTCAATTTTGTCATATCAGTATCTTAAGGTCGAATCTTCTAATTCCCAATTGTCTAATGTTAAATTCATGATTATGGACTTTTCTCAACCATAAATTGACTTCATATCAATAAATGGTTGAAACATATAAGGTGCATATTTGCATTTGTATTATTTAATTCAATTTTTTAACCTTAGGTTTAATTTAACTCAATTATTTAATGTTAAAATTATATCTATCGAACTTTTTCAAAGATAGATCGACTATTTATTTGATAATAATAGAAACTAACGTTTATATTTACATATACTATATTTATTTGAATTTGAGTCAAATATGGACCCTTCAAATGAACTAATATTAAAAATACGGTGTATTCAATTTTGTCATATCACTATGTTAAGGTCGAATCTTCTAATTCCCAATTGTGTAATGTTAAATTCATGATTATGGACTTTTCTCAACCATAAATTGACTTCATATCAATCAATGGTTGAAATTATAAGGGTAATATTTGCATTTGTAATATTTAATTCAATATTTTAACGTTAGATTTACTTTCTCTCAATTGTTTAATGTTAAAATTATGGCTATCGATTTTTGTCAACCATAGATAGACTATTTATTTGATAAGAATAGAAATTGAGGTGTATATTTATATATACTATATTTATTTGAATTTGAGTCAAATATGGACCATTCAAATGAACTAATATTAACAATACGGTGTATTCCATTTTGTCATATTAGTATGTTAAGGTCGAATCTTCTAAATCTCAATTGTGTAATGTTAAATTCATGATTATGGACTTTTCTCAACCATAAATTGACTTCATATCAATAAATGGTTGAAACATATAAGGTGCATATTTGCATTTGTATTATTTAATTCAATTTTTTAACCTTAGGTTTAATTTATCTCAATTATTTAATGTTAAAATTATGGCTATCGAATTGTTACAAAGATAGATCGACTACTTATTTTATAATAAAAGAAACTAACGTTTATATTTACATATACTATATTTATTTGAATTTGACTCAAATATGGTACATTCAAATGAACTAATATTACCAATACGGTGTATTCAATTTTATCATATTAGTATGTTAAGGTCGAATCTTCTAAATCCCAATTGATTAATGTTAAATTCATGATTATGGACTTTTCTCAACCATAAATTGACTTCATATCAATAAATGGTTGAAACATATAAGGTACATATTTGCATTTGTATTATTTAATTCAATTTTTTAACCTTATGTTTAATTTAACTCAATTATTTAATAGTAAAATTATAGCTATCGAATTTTTTCAAAGATAGATCGACTATTTATTTGATAATAATAGAAACTAACGTTTATATTTACATATACATATATATACTATATTTATTTGAATTTGAGTCAAATATGGACCATTCAAATGAACTAATATTAACAATACAGTGTATTCAATTTTGTCATATCAGTATGTGAAGGTCGAATCTTCTAAATCCAAATTGTGTAATGTTAAATTCATGATTATGGACTTTTCTCAACCATAAATTTACTTCATATCAATCGATAGTTGAAATTATAAGGGGAATATTTGCATTTTTAATATTTAATTCAATATTTTAACGTTAGATTTACTTTATCTCAATTAATTATTGTTAAAATTATGGTTATCGATTTTTGTCAACAATAGATAGACTATTTATTTGATAAGAATAGAAATTGAGGTGTATATTTATATATACTATATTTATTTGAATTTGAGTCAAATATGTACCCTTCAAATGAACTAATATTAACAATACGGTGTATTCCATTTTATGATATTAGTATGTTAAGGTCGAATCTTCTAAATCCCAATTGTGTAATGTTAAATTCATGATTATGGACTTTTCTCAACCATAAATTGACTTGATATCAATAAATGGTTGAAACATATAAGGTGCATATTTGCATTTGTATTATTTAATTCAAATTTTTTAACCTTAGGTTTAATTTATCTTAATTATTTAATGTTAAAATTTTGGCTATCGATTTTTGTCAACCATAGATAGACTATTTATTTGATAAGAATGGAAATTGAGGTGTATATTTACATATACTATATTTATTTGAATTTGAGTCAAATATGGACCATTCAAATGAACTAATATTAACAATACGGTGTATTCAATTTTGTCATATCAGTATCTTAATGTCGAATCTTCTAATTCCCAATTGTGTAATGTTAAATTCATGATTATGGACTTTTCTCAACCATAAATTGACTTCATATCAATAAATGGTTGAAACATATAAGGTGCATATTTCCATTTGTATTATTTAATTCAATTTTTTAACCTTAGGTTTAATTTAACTCAATTATTTAATGTTAAAATTATATCTATCGAACTTTTTCAAAGATAGATCGACTATTTATTTGATAATAATAGAAACTAACGTTTATATTTACATATACTATATTTATTTGAATTTGAGTCAAATATGGACCCTTCAAATGAACTAATATTAAAAATACGGTGTATTCAATTTTGTCATATCACTATGTTATGGTCGAATCTTCTAATTCCCAATTGTGTAATGTTAAATTCATGATTATGGACTTTTCTCAACCATAAATTGACTTCATATCAATCAATGGTTGAAATTATAAGGGTAATATTTGCATTTGTAATATTTAATTCAATATTTTAACGTTAGATTTACTTTCTCTGAATTGTTTTATGTTAAAATTATGGCTATCGATTTTTGTCAACCATAGATAGACTATTTATTTGATAAGAATAGAAATTGAGGTGTATATTTATATATACTATATTTATTTGAATTTGAGTCAAATATGTACCCTTCAAATGAACTAATATTAACAATACGGTGTATTCCATTTTATGATATTAGTATGTTAAGGTCGAATCTTCTAAATCCCAATTGTGTAATGTTAAATTCATGATTATGGACTTTTCTCAACCATAAATTGACTTGATATCAATAAATGGTTGAAACATATAAGGTGCATATTTGCATTTGTATTATTTAATTCAAATTTTTTAACCTTAGGTTTAATTTATCTTAATTATTTAATGTTAAAATTTTGGCTATCGATTTTTGTCAACCATAGATAGACTATTTATTTGATAAGAATGGAAATTGAGGTGTATATTTACATATACTATATTTATTTGAATTTGAGTCAAATATGGACCATTCAAATGAACTAATATTAACAATACGGTGTATTCAATTTTGTCATATCAGTATCTTAAGGTCGAATCTTCTAATTCCCAATTGTGTAATGTTAAATTCATGATTATGGACTTTTCTCAACCATAAATTGACTTCATATCAATAAATGGTTGAAACATATAAGGTGCATATTTGCATTTGTATTATTTAATTCAATTTTTTAACCTTAGGTTTAATTTAACTCAATTATTTAATGTTAAAATTATATCTATCGAACTTTTTCAAAGATAGATCGACTATTTATTTGATAATAATAGAAACTAACGTTTATATTTACATATACTATATTTATTTGAATTCGAGTCAAATATGGACCCTTCAAATGAACTAATATTAAAAATACGGTGTATTCAATTTTGTCATATCACTATGTTAAGGTCGAATCTTCTAATTCCCAATTGTGTAATGTTAAATTCATGATTATGGACTTTTCTCAACCATAAATTGACTTCATATCAATCAATGGTTGAAATTATAAGGGTAATATTTGCATTTGTAATATTTAATTCAATATTTTAACGTTAGATTTACTTTCTCTCAATTGTTTAATGTTAAAATTATGGCTATCGATTTTTGTCAACCATAGATAGACTATTTATTTGATAAGAATAGAAATTGAGGTGTATATTTATATATACTATATTTATTTGAATTTGAGTCAAATATGGACCATTCAAATGAACTAATATTAACAATACGGTGTATTCCATTTTGTCATATTAGTATGTTAAGGTCGAATCTTCTAAATCTCAATTGTGTAATGTTAAATTCATGATTATGGACTTTTCTCAACCATAAATTGACTTCATATCAATAAATGGTTGAAACATATAAGGTGCATATTTGCATTTGTATTATTTAATTCAATTTTTTAACCTTAGGTTTAATTTATCTCAATTATTTAATGTTAAAATTATGGCTATCGAATTGTTACAAAGATAGATCGACTACTTATTTTATAATAAAAGAAACTAACGTTTATATTTACATATACTATATTTATTTGAATTTGACTCAAATATGGTACATTCAAATGAACTAATATTACCAATACGGTGTATTCAATTTTATCATATTAGTATGTTAAGGTCGAATCTTCTAAATCCCAATTGATTAATGTTAAATTCATGATTATGGACTTTTCTCAACCATAAATTGACTTCATATCAATAAATGGTTGAAACATATAAGGTACATATTTGCATTTGTATTATTTAATTCAATTTTTTAACCTTATGTTTAATTTAACTCAATTATTTAATAGTAAAATTATAGCTATCGAATTTTTTCAAAGATAGATCGACAATTTATTTGATAATAATAGAAACTAACGTTTATATTTACATATACATATATATACTATATTTATTTGAATTTGAGTCAAATATGGACCATTCAAATGAACTAATATTAACAATACAGTGTATTCAATTTTGTCATATCAGTATGTGAAGGTCGAATCTTCTAAATCCAAATTGTGTAATGTTAAATTCATGATTATGGACTTTTCTCAACCATAAATTTACTTCATATCAATCGATAGTTGAAATTATAAGGGGAATATTTGCATTTTTAATATTTAATTCAATATTTTAACGTTAGATTTACTTTATCTCAATTAATTATTGTTAAAATTATGGTTATCGATTTTTGTCAACAATAGATAGACTATTTATTTGATAAGAATAGAAATTGAGGTGTATATTTATATATACTATATTTATTTGAATTTGAGTCAAATATGTACCCTTCAAATGAACTAATATTAACAATACGGTGTATTCCATTTTATGATATTAGTATGTTAAGGTCGAATCTTCTAAATCCCAATTGTGTAATGTTAAATTCATGATTATGGACTTTTCTCAACCATAAATTGACTTGATATCAATAAATGGTTGAAACATATAAGGTGCATATTTGCATTTGTATTATTTAATTCAAATTTTTTAACCTTAGGTTTAATTTATCTTAATTATTTAATGTTAAAATTTTGGCTATCGATTTTTGTCAACCATAGATAGACTATTTATTTGATAAGAATGGAAATTGAGGTGTATATTTACATATACTATATTTATTTGAATTTGAGTCAAATATGGACCATTCAAATGAACTAATATTAACAATACGGTGTATTCAATTTTGTCATATCAGTATCTTAATGTCGAATCTTCTAATTCCCAATTGTGTAATGTTAAATTCATGATTATGGACTTTTCTCAACCATAAATTGACTTCATATCAATAAATGGTTGAAACATATAAGGTGCATATTTCCATTTGTATTATTTAATTCAATTTTTTAACCTTAGGTTTAATTTAACTCAATTATTTAATGTTAAAATTATATCTATCGAACTTTTTCAAAGATAGATCGACTATTTATTTGATAATAATAGAAACTAACGTTTATATTTACATATACTATATTTATTTGAATTTGAGTCAAATATGGACCCTTCAAATGAACTAATATTAAAAATACGGTGTATTCAATTTTGTCATATCACTATGTTATGGTCGAATCTTCTAATTCCCAATTGTGTAATGTTAAATTCATGATTATGGACTTTTCTCAACCATAAATTGACTTCATATCAATCAATGGTTGAAATTATAAGGGTAATATTTGCATTTGTAATATTTAATTCAATATTTTAACGTTAGATTTACTTTCTCTCAATTGTTTAATGTTAAAATTATGGCTATCGATTTTTGTCAACCATAGATAGACTATTTATTTGATAAGAATAGAAATTGAGGTGTATATTTATATATACTATATTTATTTGAATTTGAGTCAAATATGTACCCTTCAAATGAACTAATATTAACAATACGGTGTATTCCATTTTATGATATTAGTATGTTAAGGTCGAATCTTCTAAATCCCAATTGTGTAATGTTAAATTCATGATTATGGACTTTTCTCAACCATAAATTGACTTGATATCAATAAATGGTTGAAACATATAAGGTGCATATTTGCATTTGTATTATTTAATTCAAATTTTTTAACCTTAGGTTTAATTTATCTTAATTATTTAATGTTAAAATTTTGGCTATCGATTTTTGTCAACCATAGATAGACTATTTATTTGATAAGAATGGAAATTGAGGTGTATATTTACATATACTATATTTATTTGAATTTGAGTCAAATATGGACCATTCAAATGAACTAATATTAACAATACGGTGTATTCAATTTTGTCATATCAGTATCTTAAGGTCGAATCTTCTAATTCCCAATTGTGTAATGTTAAATTCATGATTATGGACTTTTCTCAACCATAAATTGACTTCATATCAATAAATGGTTGAAACATATAAGGTGCATATTTGCATTTGTATTATTTAATTCAATTTTTTAACCTTAGGTTTAATTTAACTCAATTATTTAATGTTAAAATTATATCTATCGAACTTTTTCAAAGATAGATCGACTATTTATTTGATAATGATAGAAACTAACGTTTATATTTACATATACTATATTTATTTGAATTTGAGTCAAATATGGACCCTTCAAATGAACTAATATTAAAAATACGGTGTATTCAATTTTGTCATATCACTATGTTAAGGTCGAATCTTCTAATTCCCAATTGTGTAATGTTAAATTCATGATTATGGACTTTTCTCAACCATAAATTGACTTCATATCAATCAATGGTTGAAATTATAAGGGTAATATTTGCATTTGTAATATTTAATTCAATATTTTAACGTTAGATTTACTTTCTCTCAATTGTTTAATGTTAAAATTATGGCTATCGATTTTTGTCAACCATAGATAGACTATTTATTTGATAAGAATAGAAATTGAGGTGTATATTTATATATACTATATTTATTTGAATTTGAGTCAAATATGGACCATTCAAATGAACTAATATAAACAATACGGTGTATTCCATTTTGTCATATTAGTATGTTAAGGTCGAATCTTCTAAATCTCAATTGTGTAATGTTAAATTCATGATTATGGACTTTTCTCAACCATAAATTGACTTCATATCAATAAATGGTTGAAACATATAAGGTGCATATTTGCATTTGTATTATTTAATTCAATTTTTAAACCTTAGGTTTAATTTATCTCAATTATTTAATGTTAAAATTATGGCTATCGAATTGTTACAAAGATAGATCGACTACTTATTTGATAATAAAAGAAACTAACGTTTATATTTACATATACTATATTTATTTGAATTTGAGTCAAATATGGTACATTCAAATAACTAATATTACCAATACGGTGTATTCAATTTTATCATATTAGTATGTTAAGGTCGAATCTTCTAAATCCCAATTGTGTAATGTTAAATTCATGATTATGGACTTTTCTCAAGCATAAATTGACTTCATATCAATCAATGGTTGAAATTATAAGGGGCATATTTGCATTTGTAATATTTAATTCAATATTTAAACGTTAGATTTACTTTATCTCAATTGTTTAATGTTAAAATTATGGCTATCGATTTTTGTCAACCATAGATAGACTATTTATTTGACAAGAATAGAAATTGAGGTGTAAATTCACATATACTATATTTATTTGAATTTGAGTCAAATATGTACCCTTCTAATGAACTAATATTAAAAATACGGTGTATTCAATTTTGTCATATCACTATGTTAAGGTCGAATCTTCTAATTCCCAATTGTGTAATGTTAAATTCATGATTATGGACTTTTCTCAACCATAAATTGACTTCATATCAATCAATGGTTAAAATTATAAGGGTAATATTTGCATTTGTAATATTTAATTCAATATTTTAACGTTAGATTTACTTTCTCTCAATTGTTTAATGTAAAAATTATGGCTATCGATTTTTGTCAACCATAGATAGACTATTTATTTGATAAGAATAGAAATTGAGGTGTATATTTATATATACTATATTTATTTGAATTTGAGTCAAATATGGACCATTCAAATGAACTAATATTAACAATACGGTGTATTCCATTTTGTCATAGTAGTTTGTTAAGGTCGAATCTTCTAAATCTCAATTGTGTAATGTTAAATTCATGATTATGGACTTTTCTCAACCATAAATTGACTTCATAACAATAAATGGTTGAAACATATAAGGTGCATATTTGCATTTGTATTATTTAATTCAATTTTTTAACCTTAGGTTTAATTTTTCTCAATTATTTAATGTTAAAATTATGGCTATCGAATTGTTACAAAGATAGATCGACTACTTATTTGATAATAAAAGAAACTAACGTTTATATTTACATATACTATATTTATTTGAATTTGAGTCAAATATGGACCATTCAAATGAACTAATATTAACAATACGGTGTATTCCATTTTGTCATAGTAGTTTGTTAAGGTCGAATCTTCTAAATCTCAATTGTGTAATGTTAAATTCATGATTATGGACTTTTCTCAACCATAAATTGACTTCATATCAATAAATGGTTGAAACATATAAGGTGCATATTTGCATTTGTATTATTTAATTCAATTTTTAAACCTTAGGTTTAATTTATCTCAATTATTTAATGTTAAAATTATGGCTATCGAATTGTTACAAAGATAGATCGACTACTTATTTGATAATAAAAGAAACTAACGTTTATATTTACATATACTATATTTATTTGAATTTGAGTCAAATATGGTACATTCAAATAACTAATATTACCAATACGGTGTATTCAATTTTATCATATTAGTATGTTAAGGTCGAATCTTCTAAATCCCAATTGTGTAATGTTAAATTCATGATTATGGACTTTTCTCAAGCATAAATTGACTTCATATCAATCAATGGTTGAAATTATAAGGGGCATATTTGCATTTGTAATATTTAATTCAATATTTAAACGTTAGATTTACTTTATCTCAATTGTTTAATGTTAAAATTATGGCTATCGATTTTTGTCAACCATAGATAGACTATTTATTTGACAAGAATAGAAATTGAGGTGTAAATTCACATATACTATATTTATTTGAATTTGAGTCAAATATGTACCCTTCTAATGAACTAATATTAAAAATACGGTGTATTCAATTTTGTCATATCACTATGTTAAGGTCGAATCTTCTAATTCCCAATTGTGTAATGTTAAATTCATGATTATGGACTTTTCTCAACCATAAATTGACTTCATATCAATCAATGGTTAAAATTATAAGGGTAATATTTGCATTTGTAATATTTAATTCAATATTTTAACGTTAGATTTACTTTCTCTCAATTGTTTAATGTAAAAATTATGGCTATCGATTTTTGTCAACCATAGATAGACTATTTATTTGATAAGAATAGAAATTGAGGTGTATATTTATATATACTATATTTATTTGAATTTGAGTCAAATATGGACCATTCAAATGAACTAATATTAACAATACGGTGTATTCCATTTTGTCATAGTAGTTTGTTAAGGTCGAATCTTCTAAATCTCAATTGTGTAATGTTAAATTCATGATTATGGACTTTTCTCAACCATAAATTGACTTCATAACAATAAATGGTTGAAACATATAAGGTGCATATTTGCATTTGTATTATTTAATTCAATTTTTTAACCTTAGGTTTAATTTTTCTCAATTATTTAATGTTAAAATTATGGCTATCGAATTGTTACAAAGATAGATCGACTACTTATTTGATAATAAAAGAAACTAACGTTTATATTTACATATACTATATTTATTTGAATTTGAGTCAAATATGGACCATTCAAATGAACTAATATTAACAATACGGTGTATTCCATTTTGTCATAGTAGTTTGTTAAGGTCGAATCTTCTAAATCTCAATTGTGTAATGTTAAATTCATGATTATGGACTTTTCTCAACCATAAATTGACTTCATATCAATAAATGGTTGAAACATATAAGGTGCATATTTGCATTTGTATTATTTAATTCAATTTTTAAACCTTAGGTTTAATTTATCTCAATTATTTAATGTTAAAATTATGGCTATCGAATTGTTACAAAGATAGATCGACTACTTATTTGATAATAAAAGAAACTAACGTTTATATTTACATATACTATATTTATTTGAATTTGAGTCAAATATGGTACATTCAAATAACTAATATTACCAATACGGTGTATTCAATTTTATCATATTAGTATGTTAAGGTCGAATCTTCTAAATCCCAATTGTGTAATGTTAAATTCATGATTATGGACTTTTCTCAAGCATAAATTGACTTCATATCAATCAATGGTTGAAATTATAAGGGGCATATTTGCATTTGTAATATTTAATTCAATATTTAAACGTTAGATTTACTTTATCTCAATTGTTTAATGTTAAAATTATGGCTATCGATTTTTGTCAACCATAGATAGACTATTTATTTGACAAGAATAGAAATTGAGGTGTAAATTCACATATACTATATTTATTTGAATTTGAGTCAAATATGTACCCTTCTAATGAACTAATATTAAAAATACGGTGTATTCAATTTTGTCATATCACTATGTTAAGGTCGAATCTTCTAATTCCCAATTGTGTAATGTTAAATTCATGATTATGGACTTTTCTCAACCATAAATTGACTTCATATCAATCAATGGTTAAAATTATAAGGGTAATATTTGCATTTGTAATATTTAATTCAATATTTTAACGTTAGATTTACTTTCTCTCAATTGTTTAATGTAAAAATTATGGCTATCGATTTTTGTCAACCATAGATAGACTATTTATTTGATAAGAATAGAAATTGAGGTGTATATTTATATATACTATATTTATTTGAATTTGAGTCAAATATGGACCATTCAAATGAACTAATATTAACAATACGGTGTATTCCATTTTGTCATAGTAGTTTGTTAAGGTCGAATCTTCTAAATCTCAATTGTGTAATGTTAAATTCATGATTATGGACTTTTCTCAACCATAAATTGACTTCATAACAATAAATGGTTCAAACATATAAGGTGCATATTTGCATTTGTATTATTTAATTCAATTTTTTAACCTTAGGTTTAATTTTTCTCAATTATTTAATGTTAAAATTATGGCTATCGAATTGTTACAAAGATAGATCGACTACTTATTTGATAATAAAAGAAACTAACGTTTATATTTACATATACTATATTTATTTGAATTTGAGTCAAATATGGACCATTCAAATGAACTAATATTACCAATACGGTGTATTCAATTTTATCATATTAGTATGTTAAGGTCAAATCTTCTAAATCCCAATTGTGTAATGTTAAATTCATGATTATGGACTTTTCTCAACCATAAATGGACTTCATATCAATAAATGGTTGAAACATATAAGGTGCATATTTGCATTTTTATTATTTAATTCAATTTTTTAACCTTAGGTTTAATTTAACTCAATTATTTAATGGTAACATTATAGCTATCGAATTTTTTCAAAGATAGATCGACTATTTATTTGATAATAATAGAAACTAACGTTTATATTTACATATACATATATATACTATATTTATTTGAATTTGAGTCAAATATGGACCATTCAAATGAACTAATATTAACAATACGGTGTATTCAATTTTGTCATATCAGTATGTTAAGGTCGATTCTTCTAAATCCCAATTGTGTAATGTTAAATTCATGATTATGGACTTTTCTCAACCATAAATTGACTTCATATCAATCAATGGTTGAAATTATAAGGGGAATATTTGCATTTGTAATATTTAATTCAATATTTTAACGTTAGATTTACTTTATCTCAATTGTTTAATGTTAAAATTATGGTTATCGATTTTTGTCAATCATAGATAGACTATTTGTTTGATAAGAATAGAAATTGAGGTGTATATTTACATATACTATATTTATTTGAATTTGAATCAAATATGTACCCTTCAAATGAACTAATATTAACAACACGGTGTATTCAATTTTGTCATATCACTACGTTAAGGCCGAATTTTCTAATTCCCAATTGTGTAATGTTAAATTCATGATTATGGACTTTTCTCAACCATAAATTGACTTCATATCAATCAATGGTTGAAATTATAAGGGTTATATTTGCATTTGTATTATTTAATTCAATATTTTAACGTTAGATTTACTTTCTCTCAATTGTTTAATGTTAAAATTATAGCTATCGATTTTTGTCAACCATAGATAGACTATTTATTTGATAAGAATAGAAATTGAGGTGTATATTTACATATACTATATTTATTTGAATTTGAGTCAAATATGGACCATTCAAATGAACTAATATTAACAATACAGTGTATTCAATTTTGTCAAATCAGTATCTTAAGGTCGAATC
The DNA here is from genome assembly GCA_037013495.1 of Hippophae tibetana. Classification (NCBI taxonomy): domain Eukaryota; kingdom Viridiplantae; phylum Streptophyta; class Magnoliopsida; order Rosales; family Elaeagnaceae; genus Hippophae; species Hippophae tibetana. The sequence continues at coordinate 10,088,730 of CM072805.1, read as the reverse complement.
TTCTAATTCCCAATTGTGTAATGTTAAATTCATGATTATAGACTTTTCTCAACCATAAATTAACTTCATATCAATCGATGGTTGAAATTATAAGGGTAATATTTGCTTTTGTAATATTTAATTCAATATTTTAACGTCAGATTTAATTTATCTCAATTGTTTAATGTTAAAATTATGGATATCGATTTTTGTCAACCATAGATAGACTATTTATTTGATAAGAATATAAATTGAGGTGTATATTTACATATCCTATATTTATTTGAATTTGAGTCAAATATGGACCATTCAAATGAACTAATATTAACAATACGGTGTATTCAATTTTGTCATATCACTATGTTAAGGTCGAATCTTCTAATTCCCAATTGTGTAATGTTAAATTCATGATTATGGACTTTTCTCAACCATAAATTGACTTCATATCAATAAATGGTTGAAACATATAAGGTGCATATTTGCATTTCTATTATTTAATTCAATTTTTTAACCTTAGGTTTAATTTATCTCAATTATTTAATGTTAAAATTATATCTATCGAATTGTTTCAAAGATAGATCGACTATTTATTTGATAATAATAGAAACTAACGTGTATATTTACATATACTATATTTATTTGAATTTGAGTCAAATATGGACCATTCAAATGAACTAATATTAACAATACGGTGTATTCAATTTTATCATATTAGTATGTTAAGGTCGAATCTTCTAAATCCCAATTGTGTAATGTTAAATTCATGATTATGGACTTTTCTCAACCATAAATTGACTTCATATCAATAAATGGTTGAAACATATAAGGTGCATATTTGCATTTGTATTATTTAATTCAAATTTTTTAACCTTAGGTTTAATTTATCTCAATTATTTAATGTTAAAGTTTTGGCTATCGATTTTTGTCAACCATAGATAGACTATTTATTTGATAAGAATGGAAATTGAGGTGTATATTTACATATACTATATTTATTTGAATTTGAGTCAAATATGGACCATTCAAATGAACTAATATTAACAATACGGTGTATTCAATTTTGTCATATCAGTATCTTAAGGTCGAATCTTCTAATTCCCAATTGTGTAATGTTAAATTCATGATTATGGACTTTTCTCAACCATAAATTGACTTCATATCAATAAATGGTTGAAACATATAAGGTGCATATTTGCATTTGTATTATTTAATTCAATTTTTTAACCTTAGGTTTAATTTAACTCAATTATTTAATGTTAAAATTATATCTATCGAACTTTTTCAAAGATAGATCGACTATTTATTTGATAATAATAGAAACTAACGTTTATATTTACATATACTATATTTATTTGAATTTGAGTCAAATATGGACCATTCAAATGAACTAATATTAACAATACGGTGTATTCAATTTTGTCATATCAGTATGTTAAGGTGGAATCTTCTAAATTCCAATTGTGTAATGTTAAATTCATGATTATGGACTTTTCTCAAGCATAAATTGACTTCATATCAATCAATAGTTGAAATTATAAGGGGCATATTTGCATTTGTAATATTTAATTCAATATTTAAACGTTAGATTTACCTTATCTCAATTGTTTAATGTTAAAATTATGGCTATCGATTTTTGTCAACCATAGATAGACTATTTATTTGACAAGAATAGAAATTGAGGTGTAAATTCACATATACTATATTTATTTGAATTTGAGTCAAATATGTACCCTTCAAATGAACTAATATTAAAAATACGGTGTATTCAATTTTGTCATATCACTATGTTAAGGTCGAATCATCTAATTCCCAATTGTGTAATGTTAAATTCATGATTATGGACTTTTCTCAACCATAAATTGACTTCATATCAATCAATGGTTGAAATTATAAGGGTAATATTTGCATTTGTAATATTTAATTCAATATTTTAACGTTAGATTTACTTTCTCTCAATTGTTTAATGTTAAAATTATGGCTATCGATTTTTGTCAACCATAGATAGACTATTTATTTGATAAGAATAGAAATTGAGGTGTATATTTATATATACTATATTTATTTGAATTTGAGTCAAATATGGACCATTCAAATGAACTAATATTAACAATACGGTGTATTCCATTTTGTCATATTAGTATGTTAAGGTCGAATCTTCTAAATCTCAATTGTGTAATGTTAAATTCATGATTATGGACTTTTCTCAACCATAAATTGACTTCATATCAATAAATGGTTGAAACATATAAGGTGCATATTTGCATTTTTATTATTTAATTCAATTTTTTAACCTTAGGTTTAATTTATCTAAATTTTTTAATGTTAAAATTATGGCTATCGATTTTTGTCAACCATAGATAGACTATTTATTTGATAAGAATAGAAATTGAGGTGTATATTTACATATACTATATTTATTTGAATTTGAGTCAAATATGTACCCTTCAAATGAACTAATATTAACAATACGGTTTATTCAATTTTGTCATATCACTATGTTAAGGTCGAATCTTCTAATTCCCAATTGTGTAATGTTAAATTCATGATTATGGACTTTTCTCAACCATAAATTGACTTCATATCAATAAATGGTTGAAACATAAAAGGTGCATATTTGCATTTGTATTATTTAATTCAATTTTTTAACCTTAGGTTTAATTTATCTCAATTATTTAATGTTAAAATTATGGCTATCGAATTGTTTCAAAGATACATCGACTATTTATTTGATAATAATAGAAACTAACGTTTATATTTACATATACTTAGATATTCTATATTTATTTGAATTTGAGTCAAATATGGACCATTCAAATGAACTAATATTAACAATACGGTGTATTCAATTTTGTCATATCAACATGTTAAGGCGAATCTTCTAATTCCCAATTGTGTAATGTTAAATTCATGATTATAGACTTTTCTCAACCATACATTGACTTCATATCAATCAATGGTTGAAACTTATAAGGGGAATATTTGCATTTGTAATATTTAATTCAATTTTCTAACGTTAGATTTACTTTATCTAAATTGTTTAATGTTAAAATTATGGGTATCGATTTTTCTCATCCATAGATAGACTATTTATTTGATAAGAATAGAAATTGAGGTGTATATTTACATATACTATATTTATTTGAATTTGAGTCAAATATGTACCCTTCAAATGAACTAATATTAACAATACGGTTTATTCAATTTTGTCATATCACAATGTTAAGGTCGAATCTTCTAATACCCAATTGTGTAATGTTAAATTCATGATTATGGACTTTTCTCAACCATAAATTGACTTCATATCAATCGATGGTTGAAATTATAAGGGTAATATTTGCATTTGTAATATTTAATTCAATATTTTAACGTCAGATTTAATTTATCTCAATTGTTTAATGTTAAAATTATGGCTATCGATTTTTGTCAACCATAGATAGACTATTTATTTGATAAGAATAAAAATTGAGGTGTATATTTACATATACTATATTTATTTGAATTTGAGTCAAATAGGGACCATTCAAATGAACTAATATTAACAATACGGTGTATTCAATTTTGTCATATCAGTATGTTAAGGTCGAATCTTCTAATTCCCAATTGTGTAATGTTAAATTCATGATTATAAACTTTTCTCAACCATAAATTGACTTCATATCAATCGATGGTTGAAATTATAAGGGTAATATTTGCATTTGTAATATTTAATTCAATATTTTAACGTCAGATTTAATTTATCTCAATTGTTTAATGTTAAAATTATGGCTATCGATTTTTGTCAACCATAGATACACTATTTATTTGATAAGAATAGAAATTGAGGTGTATATTTACATATACTATATTTATTTGAATTTGAGTCAAATATGGACCATTCAAATGAACTAATATTAACAATACGGTGTATTCAATTTTGTCATATCAGTATCTTAAGGTCGAATCTTCTAATTCCCAATTGTGTAATGTTAAATTCATGATTATCGTCTTTTCTCAACCATAAATTGACTTCATATCAATAAATGGTTGAAACATATAAGGTGCATATTTGCATTTCTATTATTTAATTCAATTTTTTAACCTTAGGTTTAATTTATCTCAATTATTTAATGTTAAAATTATATCTATCGAATTGTTTCAAAGATAGATCGACTATTTATTTGATAATAATAGAAACTAACGTGTATATTTACATATACTATATTTATTTGAATTTGAGTCAAATAGGGACCATTCAAATGAACTAATATTAACAATACGGTGTATTCAATTTTGTCATATCAGTATGTTAAGGTCGAATCTTCTAATTCCCAATTGTGTAATGTTAAATTCATGATTATAAACTTTTCTCAACCATAAATTGACTTCATATCAATCGATGGTTGAAATTATAAGGGTAATATTTGCATTTGTAATATTTAATTCAATATTTTAACGTCAGATTTAATTTATCTCAATTGTTTAATGTTAAAATTATGGCTATCGATTTTTGTCAACCATAGATAGACTATTTATTTGACAAGAATAGAAATTGAGGTGTAAATTCACATATACTATATTTATTTGAATTTGAGTCAAATATGTACCCTTCAAATGAACTAATATTAAAAATACGGTGTATTCAATTTTGTCATATCACTATGTTAAGGTCGAATCATCTAATTCCCAATTGTGTAATGTTAAATTCATGATTATGGACTTTTCTCAACCATAAATTGACTTCATATCAATCAATGGTTGAAACATAAAAGGTGCATATTTGCATTTGTATTATTTAATTCAATTTTTTAACCTTAGGTTTAATTTATCTCAATTATTTAATGTTAAAATTATGGCTATCGAATTGTTTCAAAGATACATCGACTATTTATTTGATAATAATAGAAACTAACGTTTATATTTATATATACTTAGATATTCTATATTTATTTGAATTTGAGTCAAATATGGACCATTCAAATGAACTAATATTAACAATACGGTGTATTCAATTTTGTCATATCAACATGTTAAGGCGAATCTTCTAATTCCCAATTGTGTAATGTTAAATTCATGATTATAGACTTTTCTCAACCATACATTGACTTCATATCAATCAATGGTTGAAACTTATAAGGGGAATATTTGCATTTGTAATATTTAATTCAATTTTCTAACGTTAGATTTACTTTATCTAAATTGTTTAATGTTAAAATTATGGGTATCGATTTTTCTCATCCATAGATAGACTATTTATTTGATAAGAATAAAAATTGAGGTGTATATTTACATATACTATATTTATTTGAATTTGAGTCAAATAGGGACCATTCAAATGAACTAATATTAACAATACGGTGTATTCAATTTTGTCATATCAGTATGTTAAGGTCGAATCTTCTAATTCCCAATTGTGTAATGTTAAATTCATGATTATAAACTTTTCTCAACCATAAATTGACTTCATATCAATCGATGGTTGAAATTATAAGGGTAATATTTGCATTTGTAATATTTAATTCAATATTTTAACGTCAGATTTAATTTATCTCAATTGTTTAATGTTAAAATTATGGCTATCGATTTTTGTCAACCATAGATACACTATTTATTTGATAAGAATAGAAATTGAGGTGTATATTTACATATACTATATTTATTTGAATTTGAGTCAAATATGGACCATTCAAATGAACTAATATTAACAATACGGTGTATTCAATTTTGTCATATCAGTATCTTAAGGTCGAATCTTCTAATTCCCAATTGTGTAATGTTAAATTCATGATTATCGTCTTTTCTCAACCATAAATTGACTTCCTATCAATAAATGGTTGAAACATATAAGGTGCATATTTGCATTTCTATTATTTAATTCAATTTTTTAACCTTAGGTTTAATTTATCTCAATTATTTAATGTTAAAATTATATCTATCGAATTGTTTCAAAGATAGATCGACTATTTATTTGATAATAATAGAAACTAACGTGTATATTTACATATACTATATTTATTTGAATTTGAGTCAAATAGGGACCATTCAAATGAACTAATATTAACAATACGGTGTATTCAATTTTGTCATATCAGTATGTTAAGGTCGAATCTTCTAATTCCCAATTGTGTAATGTTAAATTCATGATTATAAACTTTTCTCAACCATAAATTGACTTCATATCAATCGATGGTTGAAATTATAAGGGTAATATTTGCATTTGTAATATTTAATTCAATATTTTAACGTCAGATTTAATTTATCTCAATTGTTTAATGTTAAAATTATGGCTATCGATTTTTGTCAACCATAGATAGACTATTTATTTGACAAGAATAGAAATTGAGGTGTAAATTCACATATACTATATTTATTTGAATTTGAGTCAAATATGTACCCTTCAAATGAACTAATATTACCAATACCGTGTATTCAATTTTGTCATATCACTATGTTAAGGTCGAATCATCTAATTCCCAATTGTGTAATGTTAAATTCATGATTATGGACTTTTCTCAACCATAAATTGACTTCATATCAATCAATGGTTGAAACATAAAAGGTGCATATTTGCATTTGTATTATTTAATTCAATTTTTTAACCTTAGGTTTAATTTATCTCAATTATTTAATGTTAAAATTATGGCTATCGAATTGTTTCAAAGATACATCGACTATTTATTTGATAATAATAGAAACTAACGTTTATATTTACATATACTTAGATATTCTATATTTATTTGAATTTGAGTCAAATATGGACCATTCAAATGAACTAATATTAACAATACGGTGTATTCAATTTTGTCATATCAACATGTTAAGGCGAATCTTCTAATTCCCAATTGTGTAATGTTAAATTCATGATTATAGACTTTTCTCAACCATACATTGACTTCATATCAATCAATGGTTGAAACTTATAAGGGGAATATTTGCATTTGTAATATTTAATTCAATATTTTAACGTCAGATTTAATTTATCTCAATTGTTTAATGTTAAAATTATGGCTATCGATTTTTGTCAACCATAGATAGACTATTTATTTGATAAGAATAAAAATTGAGGTGTATATTTACATATACTATATTTATTTGAATTTGAGTCAAATAGGGACCATTCAAATGAACTAATATTAACAATACGGTGTATTCAATTTTGTCATATCAGTATGTTAAGGTCGAATCTTCTAATTCCCAATTGTGTAATGTTAAATTCATGATTATAAAGTTTTCTCAACCATAAATTGACTTCATATCAATCGATGGTTGAAATTATAAGGGTAATATTTGCATTTGTAATATTTAATTCAATATTTTAACGTCAGATTTAATTTATCTCAATTGTTTAATGTTAAAATTATGGCTATCGATTTTTGTCAACCATAGATACACTATTTATTTGATAAGAATAGAAATTGAGGTGTATATTTACATATACTATATTTATTTGAATTTGAGTCAAATATGGACCATTCAAATGAACTAATATTAACAATACGGTGTATTCAATTTTGTCATATCAGTATCTTAAGGTCGAATCTTCTAATTCCCAATTGTGTAATGTTAAATTCATGATTATCGTCTTTTCTCAACCATAAATTGACTTCATATCAATAAATGGTTGAAACATATAAGGTGCATATTTGCATTTCTATTATTTAATTCAATTTTTTAACCTTAGGTTTAATTTATCTCAATTATTTAATGTTAAAATTATATCTATCGAATTGTTTCAAAGATAGATCGACTATTTATTTGATAATAATAGAAACTAACGTGTATATTTACATATACTATATTTATTTGAATTTGAGTCAAATAGGGACCATTCAAATGAACTAATATTAACAATACGGTGTATTCAATTTTGTCATATCAGTATGTTAAGGTCGAATCTTCTAATTCCCAATTGTGTAATGTTAAATTCATGATTATAAACTTTTCTCAACCATAAATTGACTTCATATCAATCGATGGTTGAAATTATAAGGGTAATATTTGCATTTGTAATATTTAATTCAATATTTTAACGTCAGATTTAATTTATCTCAATTGTTTAATGTTAAAATTATGGCTATCGATTTTTGTCAACCATAGATAGACTATTTATTTGACAAGAATAGAAATTGAGGTGTAAATTCACATATACTATATTTATTTGAATTTGAGTCAAATATGTACCCTTCAAATGAACTAATATTAAAAATACGGTGTATTCAATTTTGTCATATCACTATGTTAAGGTCGAATCATCTAATTCCCAATTGTGTAATGTTAAATTCATGATTATGGACTTTTCTCAACCATAAATTGACTTCATATCAATCAATGGTTGAAACATAAAAGGTGCATATTTGCATTTGTATTATTTAATTCAATTTTTTAACCTTAGGTTTAATTTATCTCAATTATTTAATGTTAAAATTATGGCTATCGAATTGTTTCAAAGATACATCGACTATTTATTTGATAATAATAGAAACTAACGTTTATATTTACATATACTTAGATATTCTATATTTATTTGAATTTGAGTCAAATATGGACCATTCAAATGAACTAATATTAACAATACGGTGTATTCAATTTTGTCATATCAACATGTTAAGGCGAATCTTCTAATTCCCAATTGTGTAATGTTAAATTCATGATTATAGACTTTTCTCAACCATACATTGACTTCATATCAATCAATGGTTGAAACTTATAAGGGGAATATTTGCATTTGTAATATTTAATTCAATTTTCTAACGTTAGATTTACTTTATCTAAATTGTTTAATGTTAAAATTATGGGTATCGATTTTTCTCATCCATAGATAGACTATTTATTTGATAAGAATAAAAATTGAGGTGTATATTTACATATACTATATTTATTTGAATTTGAGTCAAATAGGGACCATTCAAATGAACTAATATTAACAATACGGTGTATTCAATTTTGTCATATCAGTATGTTAAGGTCGAATCTTCTAATTCCCAATTGTGTAATGTTAAATTCATGATTATAAACTTTTCTCAACCATAAATTGACTTCATATCAATCGATGGTTGAAATTATAAGGGTAATATTTGCATTTGTAATATTTAATTCAATATTTTAACGTCAGATTTAATTTATCTCAATTGTTTAATGTTAAAATTATGGCTATCGATTTTTGTCAACCATAGATACACTATTTATTTGATAAGAATAGAAATTGAGGTGTATATTTACATATACTATATTTATTTGAATTTGAGTCAAATATGGACCATTCAAATGAACTAATATTAACAATACGGTGTATTCAATTTTGTCATATCAGTATCTTAAGGTCGAATCTTCTAATTCCCAATTGTGTAATGTTAAATTCATGATTATAGTCTTTTCTCAACCATAAATTGACTTCATATCAATAAATGGTTGAAACATATAAGGTGCATATTTGCATTTCTATTATTTAATTCAATTTTTTAACCTTAGGTTTAATTTATCTCAATTATTTAATGTTAAAATTATATCTATCGAATTGTTTCAAAGATAGATCGACTATTTATTTGATAATAATAGAAACTAACGTGTATATTTACATATACTATATTTATTTGAATTTGAGTCAAATATGGACCATTCAAATGAACTAATATTAACAATACGGTGTATTCAATTTTATCATATTAGTATGTTAAGGTCGAATCTTCTAAATCCCAATTGTGTAATGTTAAATTCATGATTATGGACTTTTCTCAACCATAAATTGACTTCATATCAATAAATGGTTGAAACATATAAGGTGCATATTTGCATTTGTATTATTTAATTCAAATTTTTTAACCTTAGGTTTAATTTATCTCAATTATTTAATGTTAAAGTTTTGGCTATCGATTTTTGTCAACCATAGATAGACTATTTATTTGATAAGAATGGAAATTGAGGTGTATATTTACATATACTATATTTATTTGAATTTGAGTCAAATATGGACCATTCAAATGAACTAATATTAACAATACGGTGTATTCAATTTTGTCATATTAGTATCTTAAGGTCGAATCTTCTAATTCCCAATTGTGTAATGTTAAATTCATGATTATGGACTTTTCTCAACCATAAATTGACTTCATATCAATAAATGGTTGAAACATATACGGTGCATATTTGCATTTGTATTATTTAATTCAATTTTTTAACCTTAGGTTTAATTTAACTCAATTATTTAATGTTAAAATTATATCTATCGAACTTTTTCAAAGATAGATCGACTATTTATTTGATAATAATAGAAACTAACGTTTATATTTACATATACTATATTTATTTGAATTTGAGTCAAATATGGACCATTCAAATGAACTAATATTAACAATACGGTGTATTCAATTTTGTCATATCAGTATGTTAAGGTGGAATCTTCTAAATTCCAATTGTATAATGTTAAATTCATGATTATGGACTTTTCTCAAGCATAAATTGACTTCATATCAATCAATAGTTGAAATTATAAGGGGCATATTTGCATTTGTAATATTTAATTCAATATTTAAACGTTAGATTTACCTTATCTCAATTGTTTAATGTTAAAATTATGGCTATCGATTTTTGTCAACCATAGATAGACTATTTATTTGACAAGAATAGAAATTGAGGTGTAAATTCACATATACTATATTTATTTGAATTTGAGTCAAATATGTACCCTTCAAATGAACTAATATTAAAAATACGGTGTATTCCATTTTGTCATATCACTATGTTAAGGTCGAATCATCTAATTCCCAATTGTGTAATGTTAAATTCATGATTATGGACTTTTCTCAACCATAAATTGACTTCATATCAATCAATGGTTGAAATTATAAGGGTAATATTTGCATTTGTAATATTTAATTCAATATTTTAACGTTAGATTTACTTTCTCTCAATTGTTTAATGTTAAAATTATGGCTATCGATTTTTGTCAACCATAGATAGACTATTTATTTGATAAGAATAGAAATTGAGGTGTATATTTATATATACTATATTTATTTGAATTTGAGTCAAATATGGACCATTCAAATGAACTAATATTAACAATACGGTGTATTCCATTTTGTCATATTAGTATGTTAAGGTCGAATCTTCTAAATCTCAATTGTGTAATGTTAAATTCATGATTATGGACTTTTCTCAACCATAAATTGACTTCATATCAATAAATGGTTGAAACATATAAGGTGCATATTTGCATTTTTATTATTTAATTCAATTTTTTAACCTTAGGTTTAATTTATCTAAATTTTTTAATGTTAAAATTATGGCTATCGATTTTTGTCAACCATAGATAGACTATTTATTTGATAAGAATAGAAATTGAGGTGTATATTTACATATACTATATTTATTTCAATTTGAGTCAAATATGTACCCTTCAAATGAACTAATATTAACAATACGGTTTATTCAATTTTGTCATATCACTATGTTAAGGTCGAATCTTCTAATTCCCAATTGTGTAATGTTAAATTCATGATTATGGACTTTTCTCAACCATAAATTGACTTCATATCAATAAATGGTTGAAACATAAAAGGTGCATATTTGCATTTGTATTATTTAATTCAATTTTTTAACCTTAGGTTTAATTTATCTCAATTATTTAATGGTAAAATTATGGCTATCGAATTGTTTCAAAGATACATCGACTATTTATTTGATAATAATAGAAACTAACGTTTATATTTACATATACTTAGATATTCTATATTTATTTGAATTTGAGTCAAATATGGACCATTCAAATGAACTAATATTAACAATACGGTGTATTCAATTTTGTCATATCAACATGTTAAGGCGAATCTTCTAATTCCCAATTGTGTAATGTTAAATTCATGATTATAGACTTTTCTCAACCATACATTGACTTCATATCAATCAATGGTTGAAACTTATAAGGGAAATATTTGCATTTGTAATATTTAATTCAATTTTCTAACGTTAGATTTACTTTATCTAAATTGTTTAATGTTAAAATTATGGGTATCGATTTTTCTCATCCATAGATAGACTATTTATTTGATAAGAATAGAAATTGAGGTGTATATTTACATATACTATATTTATTTGAATTTGAGTCAAATATGTACCCTTCAAATGAACTAATATTAACAATACGGTTTATTCAATTTTGTCATATCACAATGTTAAGGTCGAATCTTCTAATACCCAATTGTGTAATGTTAAATTCATGATTATGGACTTTTCTCAACCATAAATTGACTTCATATCAATCGATGGTTGAAATTATAAGGGTAATATTTGCATTTGTAATATTTAATTCAATATTTTAACGTTAGATTTAATTTATCTCAATTGTTTAATGTTAAAATTATGGCTATCGATTTTTGTCAACCATAGATAGACTATTTATTTGATAAGAATAAAAATTGAGGTGTATATTTACATATACTATATTTATTTGAATTTGAGTCAAATAGGGACCATTCAAATGAACTAATATTAACAATACGGTGTATTCAATTTTGTCATATCAGTATGTTAAGGTCGAATCTTCTAATTCCCAATTGTGTAATGTTAAATTCATGATTATAAACTTTTCTCAACCATAAATTGACTTCATATCAATCGATGGTTGAAATTATAAGGGTAATATTTGCATTTGTAATATTTAATTCAATTTATTAACCTTAGATTTAATTTATCTCAATTGTTTAATGTTAAAATTATGGCTATCGAATTGTTTCAAAGATAGATCGACTATTTATTTGATAATAATTGAAACTAACGTTTATATTTACATATACTATATTTATTTGAATTTGAGTCAAATATGGACCATTTAAATGAACTAATATTAACAATACGGTGTATTCAATTTTGTCATATCAACATGTTAAGGTCGAATCTTCTAATTCCCAATTGTGTAATGTTAAATTCATGATTATAGACTTTTCTCAACCATAAATTGACTTCATATCAATCAATGGTTCAAATTATAAGGGTAATATTTGCATTTGTAATATTTAATTCAATATTTTAACGTCAGAATTAATTTATCTCAATTGTTTAATGTTAAAATTATGGCTATCGATTTTTGTCAACCATAGATAGACTATTTATTTGATAAGAATAGAAATTAAGGTGTATATTTACATATCCTATATTTATTTGAATTTGAGTTAAATATGGACCATTCAAATGAACTAATATTAACAATACGGTGTATTCAATTTTGTCATATCAGTATCTTAAGGTCGAATCTTCTAATTCAAAATTGTGTAATGTTAAATTCATGATTATAGACTTTTCTCAACCATAAATTGACTTCATATCAATAAATGGTTGAAACATATAAGGTGCATATTTGCATTTGTATTATGTAATTCAATTTTTTAACCTTAGGTTTAATTTAACTGAATTATTTAATGTTAAAATTATAGCTATCGAAATGTTTCAAAGATAGATCGATTATTTTTTTGATAATAATAGAAATTGAGGTGTATATTTACATATACTATATTTATTTGAATTTTAGTCAAATATGGACCATTCAAATGAACTAATATTAACAATACGGTGTATTCAATTTTGTCATATTAGTATGTTAAAGTCGAATCTTCTAAATCCCAATTGTGTAATGTTAAATTCATGATTATGGACTTTTCTCAACCATACATTAACTTCATATCAATCAATGGTTGAAACTTATAAGGGGCATATTTGCATTTGTAATATTTAATTCAATTTTCTAACGTTAGATTTACTTTATCTAAATTGTTTAATGTTAAAATTATGGCTATCGATTTTTGTCAACCATAGATAGACTATTTATTTGATAAGAATAGAAATTGTGGTGTATATTTACATATACTATATTTATTTTAATTTGAGTCAAATATGTACCCTTCAAATGAACTAATATTAACAATACGGTTTATTCAATTTTGTCATATCACTATATTAAGGTCGAATCTTCTAATTCTCAATTGTGTAATGTTAAATTCATGATTATGGACTTTTCTCAACCATAAATTGACTTCATATCAATCGATGGTTGAAATTATAAGGGTAACATTTGCATTTGTAATATTTAATTAAATATTTTAACGTCAGATTTAATTTATCTCAATTGTTTAATGTTAAAATTGTGGCTATCGATTTTTGTCAACCATAGATAGACTATTTATTTGATAAGAATAAAAATTGAGGTGTATATTTACATATACTATATTTATTTGAATTTGAGTCAAATATGGACCATTCAAATGAACTAATATTAACAATACGGTGTATTCAATTTTGTCATATCAGTATGTTAAGGTCGAATCTTCTAATTCCCAATTGTGTAATGTTAAATTCATGATTATGGACTTTTCTCAACCATAAATTGACTTCATATCAATCAATGGTTGAAACATATAAGGTGCATATTTGCATTTGTATTATTTAATTCAATTTTTTAACCTTAGGTTTAATTTAACTCAATTATTTAATGTTAAAATTATGGCTATCGAACTTTTTCAAAGATAGATCGACTATTTATTTGAGAATCATAGAAATTGAGGTGTATATTTACATATACTATATTTATTTGAATTTGAGTCAAATATGGACCATTCAAATGAACTAATATTAACAATACGGTGTATTCAATTTTGTCATATCACTATGTTAAGGTCGAATCTTCTAATTCCCAATTGTGTAATGTTAAATTCATGATTATGGACTTTTCTCAACCATAAATTGACTTCATATAAATCAATGGTTGAAATTATAAGGGGCATATTTGCATTTGTATTATTTAATTCAATATTTTAACGTTAGATTTACTTTATCTCAATTGTTTAATGTTAAAATTATGGCTATCGATTTTTGTCAACCATAGATAGACTATTTATTTGATAAGAATAGAAATTGAGGTGTATATTTACATATACTATCTTTATTTGAATTTGAGCCAAATATGTACCCTTCAAATGAACTAATATTAACAATACGGTGTATTCAATTTTGTCATATCACTATGTTAATGTCGAATCTTCTAATTCCCAATTGTGTAATGTTAAATTAATGATTATGGACTTTTCTCAACCATAAATTGACTTCATATCAATCAATGGTTGAAATTATAAGGGTAATATTTGCATTTGTAATATTTAATTCAATATTTTAACGTTGGATTTACTTTCTCTCAATTGTGTAATGTTAAAATTATGGCTATCGATTTTTGTCAACCATAGATGGACTATTTATTTGATAAGAATAGAAATTGAGGTGTATATTTACATATACTGTATTTATTTGAATTTGAGTCAAATATGGACCATTCAAATGAACTAATATTAACAATACGGTGTATTCAATTTTGTCATATCAACATGTTAAGGTCGAATCTTCTAATTCCCAATTGTGTAATGTTAAATTCATGATTATAGACTTTTCTCAACCATAAATTGACTTCATATCAATCAATGGTTGAAATTATATATGTAATATTTGCATTTGTAATATTTAATTCAATATTTTAACGTCAGATTTAATTTATCTCAATTCTTTAATGTTAAAATTATGGCTATCGATTTTTGTCAACCATAGATAGACTATTTATTTGATAATAATAGAAACTAACGTTTATATTTACATATACTATATTTATTTGAACTTGAGTCAAATATGGACCATTCAAATGAACTAATATTACAAATACGGTGTATTCAATTTTGTAATATTAGTATGTTAAGGTCCAATCTTCTAATTCCCAATTTTGTAATGTTAAATTCATGATTATGGACTTTTCTCAACCATAAATTGACTTCATATCAATCAATGGTTGAAATTATAAGGGTAATATTTGGATTTTTATTATTTAATTCAATATATTAACGTTAGATTT
This sequence comes from Hippophae tibetana, assembly GCA_037013495.1. NCBI lineage: Eukaryota > Viridiplantae > Streptophyta > Magnoliopsida > Rosales > Elaeagnaceae > Hippophae > Hippophae tibetana. The sequence goes on along the minus strand of CM072805.1, from coordinate 10,072,895 downwards.
ACTTTCTCTCAATTGTTTAATGTTAAAATTATGGCTATCGATTTTTGTCAACCATAGATAGACTATTTATTTGATAAGAATAGAAATTGAGGTGTATATTTACATATCCTATATTTATTTGAATTTGAGTCAAATATGGACCATTCAAATGAACTAATATTAACAATACGGTGTATTCAATTTTGTCATATCAGTATCTTAAGGTCGAATCTTCTAATTCCCAATTGTGTAATGTTAAATTCATGATTATGGACTTTTCCAAACCATAAATTGACTTCATATCAATCAATGGTTGAAACATATAAGGTGCATATTTGCATTTGTATTATTTAATTCAATTTTTTGACCTTAGGTTTAATTTAACTCAATTATTTAATGTTAAAATTATGGCTATCGAACTTTTTCAAAGATAGATCGACTATTTATTTGAGAATCATAGAAATTGAGGTGTATATTTACATATACTATATTTATTTGAATTTGAGTCAAATATGGACCATTCAAATGAACTAATATTAACAATACGGTGTATTCAATTTTGTCATATCACTATGTTAAGGTCGAATCTTCTAATTCCCAATTGTGTAATGTTAAATTCATGATTATGGACTTTTCTCAACCATAAATTGACTTCATATAAATCAATGGTTGAAATTATAAGGGGCATATTTGCATTTGTATTATTTAATTCAATATTTTAACGTTAGATTTACTTTATCTCAATTGTTTAATGTTAAAATTATGGCTATCGATTTTTGTCAACCATAGATAGACTATTTATTTGATAAGAATAGAAATTGAGGTGTATATTTACATATACTATCTTTATTTGAATTTGAGCAAAATATGTACCCTTCAAATGAACTAATATTAACAATACGGTGTATTCAATTTTGTCATATCACTATGTTAATGTCGAATCTTCTAATTCCCAATTGTGTAATGTTAAATTAATGATTATGGACTTTTCTCAACCATAAATTGACTTCATATCAAGCAATGGTTGAAATTATAAGGGTAATATTTGCATTTGTAATATTTAATTCAATATTTTAACGTTGGATTTACTTTCTCTCAATTGTGTAATGTTAAAATTATGGCTATCGATTTTTGTCAACCATAGATGGACTATTTATTTGATAAGAATAGAAATTGAGGTGTATATTTACATATACTGTATTTATTTGAAATTGAGTCAAATATGGACCATTCAAATGAACTAATATTAACAATACGGTGTATTCAATTTTGTCATATCAACATGTTAAGGTCGAATCTTCTAATTCCCAATTGTGTAATGTTAAATTCATGATTATAGACTTTTCTCAACCATAAATTGACTTCATATCAATCAATGGTTGAAATTATATGGGTAATATTTGCATTTGTAATATTTAATTCAATATTTTAACGTCAGATTTAATTTATCTCAATTCTTTAATGTTAAAATTATGGCTATCGAATTTTGTCAACCATAGATAGACTATTTATTTGATAATAATAGAAACTAACGTTTATATTTACATATACTATATTTATTTGAACTTGAGTCAAATATGGACCATTCAAATGAACTAATATTACAAATACGGTGTATTCAATTTTGTAATATTAGTATGTTAAGGTCCAATCTTCTAAATCCCAATTTTGTAATGTTAAATTCATGATTATGGACTTTTCTCAACCATAAATTGACTTCATATCAATCAATGGTTGAAATTATAAGGGTAATATTTGGATTTTTATTATTTAATTCAATATATTAACGTTAGATTTACTTTCTCTCAATTGTTTAATGTTAAAATTATGGCTATCGATTTTTGTCAACCATAGATAGACTATTTATTTGATAAGAATAGAAATTGAGGTGTATATTTACATATCCTATATTTATTTGAATTTGAGTCAAATATGGACCATTCAAATGAACTAATATTAACAATACGGTGTATTCAATTTTGTCATATCACTATGTTAAGGTCGAATCATCTATTTCCCAATTGTGTAATGTTAAATTCATGATTATGGACTTTTCTCAACCATAAATTGACTTCATATCATTCAATGGTTGAAACTTATAAGGGGCATATTTGCATTTGTAATATTTAATTCAATATTTTAACGTTAGATTTACTTTATCTCAATTGTTTAATGTTAAAATTATGGCTATCGAATTGTTTCAAAGATAGATCGACTATTTATTTGATAATAATAGAAACTAACGTTTATATTTACATATACTATATTTATTTGAATTGGTGTCAAATATGGACCATTCAAATGAATTAATATTAACAATATGGTGTATTCAATTTTGTCATATCAGTATCTTAAGGTCGAATCTTCTAATTCCCAATTGCGTAATGTTAAATTCATGATTATAGACTTTTCTCAACCATAAATTGACTTCATATCAATCAATGGTTGAAATTATAAGGGTAATATTTGCATTTGTAATATTTAATTCAATATTTTAACGTTAGATTTAATTTATCTCAATTGTTTAATGTTAAAATTATGGCTATCGATTTTTGTCAACCATAGATAGACTATTTATTTGATAAGAATAGAAATTGAGGTGTATATTTACATATCCTATATTTATTTGAATTTGAGTCAAATATGGACCATTCAAATGAACTAATATTAACAATACGGTGTATTCAATTTTGTCATATCAGTATCTTAAGGTCGAATCTTCTAATTCCCAATTGTGTAATGTTAAATTCATGATTATGGACTTTTCTCAACCATAAATTGACTTCATATCAATAAATGTTTGAAACATATAAGGTGCATATTTGCATTTGTATTATTTAATTCAATTTTTTAACCTTCGGTTTAATTTATCTCAATTATTTAATGTTAAAATTATGGCTATCGAATTGTTTCCAAGATAGATCGACTATTTATTTGATAATAATAGAAACTAACGTTTATATTTACATATACTATATTTATTTGAATTTGTGTCAAATATGGACCATTCAAATGAACTAATATTAACAATACGGTGTATTCAATTTTGTCATATCAGTATCTTAAGGTCGAATCTTCTAAATCCCAATTGTGTAATGTTAAATTCATGATTATAGACTTTTCTCAACCATAAATTGACTTCATATCAATCAATGGTTGAAATTATAAGGGTAATATTTGGATTTGTAATATTTAATTCAATATTTTAACGTTAGTTTTAATTTATCTCAATTGTTTAATGTTAAAATTATGGCTATCGATTTTTATCAACCATAGATAGACTATTTATTTGATAAGAATAGAAATTGAGGTGTTTATTTACATATCCTATATTTATTTGAATTTGAGTCAAATATGGACCATTCAAATGAACTAATATTAACAATACGGTGTATTCAATTTTGTCATATCAACATGTTAAGGTCGAATCTTCTAATTCCCAATTGTGTAATGTTAAATTCATGATTATAGACTTTTCTCAACCATAAATTGACTTCATATCAATCAATGGTTCAACTTATAAGGGTAATATTTGCATTTGTAATATTTAATTCAATATTTTAACGTCAGAATTAATTTATCTCAATTGTTTAATGTTAAAATTATGGCTATCGATTTTTGTCAACCATAGATAGACTATTTATTTGATAAGAATAGAAATTGAGGTGTATATTTACATATCCTATATTTATTTGAATTTGAGTCAAATATGGACCATTCAAATGAACTAATATTAACAATACGGTGTATTCAATTTTGTCATATCAGTATCTTAAGGTCGAATCTTCTAATTCAAAATTGTGTAATGTTAAATTCATGATTATGGACTTTTCTCAACCATAAATTGACTTCATATCAATAAATGGTTGAAACATATAAGGTGCATATTTGCATTTGTATTATGTAATTCAATTTTTTAACCTTAGGTTTAATTTAACTGAATTATTTAATGGTAAAATTATAGCTATCGAAATGTTTCAAAGATAGATCGATTATTTTTTTGATAATAATAGAAATTGAGGTGTATATTTACATATACTATATTTATTTGAATTTGAGTCAAATATGGACCATTCAAATGAACTAATATTAACAATACGGTGTATTCAATTTTGTCATATTAGTATGTTAAAGTCGTATCTTCTAAATCCCAATTGTGTAATGTTAAATTCATGATTATGGACTTTTCTCAACCATACATTAACTTCATATCAATCAATGGTTGAAACTTATAAGGGGCATATTTGTATTTGTAATATTTAATTCAATTTTCTAACGTTAGATTTACTTTATCTAAATTGTTTAATGTTAAAATTATGGCTATCGATTTTTGTCAACCATAGATAGACTATTTATTTGATAAGAATAGAAATTGTGGTGTATATTTACATATACTATATTTATTTTAATTTGAGTCAAATATGTACCCTTCAAATGAACTAATATTAACAATACGGTTTATTCAATTTTGTCATATCACTATATTAAGGTCGAATCTTCTAATTCTCAATTGTGTAATGTTAAATTCATGATTATGGACTTTTCTCAACCATAAATTGACTTCATATCAATCGATGGTTGAAATTATAAGGGTAATATTTGCATTTGTAATATTTAATTAAATATTTTAACGTCAGATTTAATTTATCTCAATTGTTTAATGTTAAAATTGTGGCTATCGATTTTTGTCAACCATAGATAGACTATTTATTTGATAAGAATAAAAATTGAGGTGTATATTTACATATACTATATTTATTTGAATTTGAGTCAAATATGGACCATTCAAATGAACTAATATTAACAATACGGTGTATTCAATTTTGTCATATCAGTATGTTAAGGTCGAATCTTCTAATTCCCAATTGTGTAATGTTAAATTCATGATTATGGACTTTTCTCAACCATAAATTGACTTCATATCAATCAATGGTTGAAACATATAAGGTGCATATTTGCATTTGTATTATTTAATTCAATTTTTTAACCTTAGGTTTAATTTAACTCAATTATTTAATGTTAAAATTATGGCTATCGAACTTTTTCAAAGATAGATCGACTATTTATTTGAGAATCATAGAAATTGAGGTGTATATTTACATATACTATATTTATTTGAATTTGAGTCAAATATGGACCATTCAAATGAACTAATATTAACAATACGGTGTATTCAATTTTGTCATATCACTATGTTAAGGTCGAATCTTCTAATTCCCAATTGTGTAATGTTAAATTCATGATTATGGACTTTTCTCAACCATAAATTGACTTCATATAAATCAATGGTTGAAATTATAAGGGGCATATTTGCATTTGTATTATTTAATTCAATATTTTAACGTTAGATTTACTTTATCTCAATTGTTTAATGTTAAAATTATGGCTATCGATTTTTGTCAACCATAGATAGACTATTTATTTGATAAGAATAGAAATTGAGGTGTATATTTACATATACTATCTTTATTTGAATTTGAGCCAAATATGTACCCTTCAAATGAACTAATATTAACAATACGGTGTATTCAATTTTGTCATATCACTATGTTAATATCGAATCTTCTAATTCCCAATTGTGTAATGTTAAATTAATGATTATGGACTTTTCTCAACCATAAATTGACTTCATATCAATCAATGGTTGAAATTATAAGGGTAATATTTGCATTTGTAATATTTAATTCAATATTTTAACGTTAGATTTACTTTCTCTCAATTGTGTAATGTTAAAATTATGGCTATCGATTTTTGTCAACCATAGATAGACTATTTATTTGATAAGAATAGAAATTGAGGTGTATATTTACATATACTATATTTATTTGAATTTGAGTCAAATATGGACCATTCAAATGAACTAATATTAACAATACGGTGTATTCAATTTTGTCATATCAACATGTTAAGGTCGAATCTTCTAATTCCCAATTGTGTAATGTTAAATTCATGATTATAGACTTTTCTCAACCATAAATTGACTTCATATCAATCAATGGTTGAAATTGTAAGGGTAATATTTGCATTTGTAATATTTAATTCAATATTTTAACGTCAGATTTAATTTATCTCAATTCTTTAATGTTAAAATTATGGCTATCGATTTTTGTCAACCATAGATAGACTATTTATTTGATAATAATAGAAACTAACGTTTATATTTACATATACTATATTTATTTGAATTTGAGTCAAATATGGACCATTCAAATGAACTAATATTACAAATACGGTGTATTCAATTTTGTAATATTAGTATGTTAAGGTCCAATCTTCTAAATACCAATTTTGTAATGTTAAATTCATGATTATGGACTTTTCTCAACCATAAATTGACTTCATATCAATCAATGGTTGAAATTATAAGGGTAATATTTGGATTTTTATTATTTAATTCAATATATTAACGTTAGATTTACTTTCTCTCAATTGTTTAATGTTAAAATTATGGCTATCGATTTTTGTCAACCATAGATAGACTATTTATTTGATAAGAATAGAAATTAAGGTGTATATTTACATATCCTATATTTATTTGAATTTGAGTTAAATATGGACCATTCAAATGAACTAATATTAACAATACGGTGTATTCAATTTTGTCATATCAGTATCTTAAGGTCGAATCTTCTAATTCAAAATTGTGTAATGTTAAATTCATGATTATAGACTTTTCTCAACCATAAATTGACTTCATATAAATCAATGGTTGAAATTATAAGGGGCATATTTGCATTTGTAATATTTAATTCAATATTTTAACGTTAGATTTACTTTATCTCAATTGTTTAATGTTAAAATTATGGCTATCGAATTGTTTCAAAGATAGATCGACTATTTATTTGATAATAATAGAAACTAACGTTTATATTTACATATACTATATTTATTTGAATTTGTGTCAAATATGGACCATTCAAATGAACTAATATTAACAATACGGTGTATTCAATTTTGTCATATTAGTATCTTAAGGTCAAATCTTCTAATTCCCAATTGTGTAATGTTAAATTCATGATTATAGACTTTTCTCAACCATAAATTGACTTCATATAAATCAATGGTTGAAATTATAAGGGGCATATTTGCATTTGTAATATTTAATTCAATATTTTAACGTTAGATTTACTTTATCTCAATTGTTTAATGTTAAAATTATAGCTATCGATTTTTGTCAACCATAGATAGACTATTTATTTGATAAGAATAGAAATTGAGGTGTATATTTACATATACTATATTTATTTGAATTTGAGCCAAATATGTACCCTTCAAATGAACTAATATTAACAATACGGTGTATTCAATTTTGTCATATCACTATGTTAAGGTCGAATCTTCTAATTCTCAATTGTGTAATGTTAAATTCATGATTATGGAATTTTCTCAACCATAAATTGACTTCATATCAATCAATGGTTGAAATTATAAGGGTAATATTTGCATTCGTAATATTTAATTCAATATTTTAACGTTATATTTACTTTCTCTCAATTGTTTAATGTTAAAATTATGGCTATCGATTTTTGTCAACCATAGATACACTATTTATTTGATAAGAATAGAAATTGAGGTGTATATTTACATATACTATATTTATTTGAATTTGAGTCAAATATGGACCATTCAAATGAACTAATATTAACAATACGGTGTATTCAATTTTGTCATATCACTATGTTAAGGTCGAATCATCTAATTCCCAATTGTGTAATGTTAAATTCATGATTATGGACTTTTCTCAACCATAAATTGACTTCATATCAATCAATGGTTGAAACTTATAAGGGGCATATTTGCATTTGTAATATTTAATTCAATATTTTAATGTTAGATTGACTTTATCTCAATTGTTTAATGTTAAAATTATGGCTATCGATTTTTGTCAACCACAAATAGACTATTTATTTGATTATAATAGGAATTGAGGTGTATATTTACATATACTATATTTATTTGAATTTGAGTCAAATATGGACCATTCAAATGAACTAATATTAACAATACGGTGTATTCAATTTTGTCATATTAGTATGTTAAAGCCGAATCTTCTAAATCCCAATTGTGTAATGTTAAATTCATGATTATGGACTTTTTTCAACCATAAATTGACTTCATATCAATAAATGGTTGAAACATATAAGGTGCATATTTGCATTTGTATTATTTAATTCAATTTTTTAACCTTTGGTTTAATTTAACTCAATTATTTAATGTTAAAATTATGGCTATCGAACTTTTTCAAAGATAGATCGCCTATTTATTTGATAATAACAGAAACTAACGTTTATATTTACATATACTATATTTATTTGAATTTGAGTCAAATATGGACCATTCAAATGAACTAATATTACAAATACGGTGTATTCAATTTTGTAATATTAGTATGTTAAGGTCCAATCTTCTAAATCCCAATTTTGTAATGTTAAATTCATGATTATGGACTTTTCTCAACCATAAATTGACTTCATATCAATCAATGGTTGAAATTATAAGGGTAATATTTGGATTTTTATTATTTAATTCAATATTTTAACGTTAGATTTACTTTCTCTCAATTGTTTAATGTTAAAATTATGGCTATCGATTTTTGTCAACCATAGATTGACTATTTATTTGATAAGAATAGAAATTGAGGTGTATATTTACATATAATATATTTATTTGAATTTGAGTCAAATATGAACCATTCAAATGAACTAATATTAACAATACGGTGTATTCAATTTTGTCATATCAGTATCTTAAGGTCGAATCTTCTAATTCCCAATTGTGTAATGTTAAATTCATGATTATGGACTTTTCTCAACCATAAATTGACTTCATATCAATAAATGGTTGAAACATATAAGGTGCATATTTGCATTTGTATTATTTAATTCAATTTTTTAACCTTAGGTTTAATTTATCTCAATTTTTTAATGTTAAAATTATGGCTATAGAATTGTTTCAAAGATAGATCGACTATTTATTTGATAATAATAGAAACTAACGTTTATATTTACATATACTATATTTATTTGAATTTGTGTCAAATATGGACCATTCAAATGAACTAATATTAACAATATGGTGTATTCAATTTTGTCATATCAGTATCTTAAGGTCGAATCTTCTAATTCCCAATTGTGTAATGTTAAATTCATGATTATAGACTTTTCTCAACCATAAATTGACTTCATATCAATCAATGGTTGAAATTATAAGTGTAATATTTGCATTTGTAATATTTAATTCAATATTTTAACGTTAGATTTAATTTATCTCAATTGTTTAATGTTAAAATTATGGCTATCGATTTTTGTCAACCATAGATAGACTATTTATTTGATAAGAATAGAAATTGAGGTGTATATTTACATATCCTATATTTATTTGAATTTGAGTCAAATATGGACCATTCAAATGAACTAATATTAACAATACGGTGTATTCAATTTTGTCATATCAGTATCTTAAGGTCGAATCTTCTAACTCCTAATTGTGTAATGTTAAATTCATGATTATGGACTTTTCTCAACCATAAATTGACTTCATATCAATAAATGTTTGAAACATATAAGGTGCATATTTGCATTTGTATTATTTAATTCAATTTTTTAACCTTCGGTTTAATTTATCTCAATTATTTAATGTTAAAATTATGGCTATCGAATTGTTTCAAAGATAGATCGACTATTTATTTGATAATAATAGAAACTAACGTTTATATTTACATATACTATATTTATTTGAATTTGTGTCAAATATGGACCATTCAAATGAACTAATATTAACAATACGGTGTATTCAATTTTGTCATATCAGTATCTTAAGGTCGAATCTTCTAAATCCCAATTGTGTAATGTTAAATTCATGATTATAGACTTTTCTCAACCATAAATTGACTTCATATCAATCAATGGTTGAAATTATAAGGGTAATATTTGGATTTGTAATATTTAATTCAATATTTTAACGTTAGTTTTAATTTATCTCAATTGTTTAATGTTAAAATTATGGCTATCGATTTTTATCAACCATAGATAGACTATTTATTTGATAAGAATAGAAATTGAGGTGTTTATTTACATATCCTATATTTATTTGAATTTGAGTCAAATATGGACCATTCAAATGAACTAATATTAACAATACGGTGTATTCAATTTTGTCATATCACTATGTTAAGGTCGAATCATCTAATTCCCAATTGTGTAATGTTAAATTCATGATTATGGACTTTTCTCAACCATAAATTGACTTCATATCATTCAATGGTTGAAACTTATAAGGGGCATATTTTCATTTGTAATATTTAATTCAATATTTTAACGTTAGATTTACTTTATCTCAATTGTTTAATGTTAAAATTATGGCTATCGAATTGTTTCAAAGATAGATCGACTATTTATTTGATAATAATAGAAACTAACGTTTATATTTACATATACTATATTTATTTGAATTTGTGTCAAATATGGACCATTCAAATGAACTAATATTAACAATACGGTGTATTCAATTTTGTCATATCAGTATCTTAAGGTCGAATCTTCTAATTCCCTATTGTGTAATGTTAAATTCATGATTATAGACTTTTCTCAACCATAAATTGACTTCATATCAATAAATGGTTGAAACATATAAGGTGCATATTTGCATTTGTATTATTTAATTCAATTTATTAACCTTAGATTTAATTTAACCCAATTATTTAATGTTAAAATTATGGCTATCGAAATTTTTCAAAGATAGATCGACAATTTATTTGATAATAATAGAAACTAACGTTTATACTTACATATACTATATTTATTTGAATTTGTGTCAAATATGGACCATTCAAATGAACTAATATTAACAATACGGTGTATCCAATTTTGTCATATCAGTATCATAAGGTCGAATCTTCTAATTCCCAATTGTGTAATGTTAAATTCATGATTATAGACTTTTCTCAACCATAAATTGACTTCATATCAATCAATGGTTGAAATTATAGGGGTAATATTTGCATTTATAATATTTAATTCAATATTTTAACGTTAGATTTAATTTATCTCAATTGTTTAATGTTAAAATTATGGCTATCGATTTATTTTCAACCATAGATAGACTATTTATTTGATAAGAATAGAAATTGAGGTGTATATTTACATATCCTATATTTATTTGAATTTGAGTCAAATATGGACCATTCAAATGAACTAATATTAACAATACGGTGTATTCAATTTTGTCATATCAGTATCTTAAGGTCGAATCTTCTAATTCCCAATTGTGTAATGTTAAATTCATGATTTTGGACTTTTCTCAACCGTAAATTGACTTCATATCAATAAATGTTTGAAACATATAAGGTGCATATTTGCATTTGTATTATTTAATTCAATTTTTTAACCTTAGGTTTAATTTATCTCAATTATTTAATGTTAAAATTATGGCTATCGAATTGTTTCAAAGATAGATCGACTATTTATTTGATAATAATAGAAACTAACGTTTATATTTACATATACTATATTTATTTGAATTTGTGTCAAATATGGACCATTCAAATGAACTAATATTAACAAAACGGTGTATTCAATTTTGTCATATCAATATCTTAAGGTCGAATCTTCTAATTCCCAATTGTGTAATGTTAAATTCATGATTATAGACTTTTCTCAACCATAAATTGACTTCATATCAATCGATGGTTGAAATTATAAGGGTAATATTTGCATTTGTAATATTTAATTCAATATTTTAACGTTAGATTTAATTTATCTCAATTGTTTAATGTTAAAATTATGGCTATCGATTTTTGTCAACCATAGATAGACTATTTCTTTGATAAGAATAGAAATTGAGGTGTATATTTACATATCCTATATTTATTTGAATTTGAGTCAAATATGGACCATTCAAATAAACAAATATTAACAATACGGTGTATTCAATTTTGTCATATCACAATGTTAAGGTCGAATCATCTAATTCCCAATTGTGTAATGTTAAATTCATGATTATGGACTTTTCTCAACCATAAATTGACTTCATATCATTCAATGGTTGAAACTTATAAGGGGCATATTTGCATTTGTAATATTTAATTCAATATTTTAACGTTAGATTTACTTTATCTCAATTGTTTAATGTTAAAATTATGGCTATCGATTTTTGTCAACCACAGATAGACTATTTGTTTGATTATTATAGGAATTGAGGTGTATAATTACATATCCTATATTTATTTGAATTTGAGTCAAATATGTACCATTCAAATGAACTAATATTAACAATACGGTGTATTCAATTTTGTCATATAAGTATGTTAAGGTCGAATCTTCTAATTCTCAATTATATAATGTTAAATTCAAGATTATAGACTTTTCTCAACCATAAATTGACTTCATATCAATAAATGCTTGAAACATATAAGGTGCATATTTGCATTTGTATTATTTAATTCAATTTTTTAACCTTAGTTTTAATTTATCTCAATTATTTAATGTTAAAATTATGGCTATCGAATATTTTCAAAGATAGATCGAGTATTTTTTTTGATAATAATAGAAATTGAGGTGTATATTTACATATACTATATTTATTTGAATTTGAGTCAAATATGGACCATTCAAATGAACTAATATTAACAATACGGTGTATTCAATTTTGTCATATTAGTATGTTAAAGCCGAATCTTCTAAATCCCAATTGTGTAATGTTAAATTCATGATTATAGACTTTTCTCAACCATAAATTGACTTCATATCAATAAATGCTTGAAACATATAAGGTGCATATTTGCATTTGTATTAATTAATTCAATTTTTTAACCTTAGGTTTAATTTAACTCAATTATTTAATGTTAAAATTATGGCTATCGAACTTTTTCAAAGATAGATCGACTATTTATTTGATAATAATAGAAACTAACGTTTATATTTACATATACTATATTTATTTGAATTTGAGTCAAATATGGACCATTCAAATGAACTAATATTACAAATACGGTGTATTCAATTTTGTAATATTAGTATGTTAAGGTCCAATCTTCTAAATCCCAATTTTGTAATGTTAAATTCATGATTATGGACTTTTCTCAACCATAAATTGACTTCATATCAATCAATGGTTGAAATTATAAGGGTAATATTTGGATTTTTACTATTTAATTCAATATATTAACGTTAGATTTACTTTCTCTCAATTGTTTAATGTTAAAATTATGGCTATCGATTTTTGTCAACCATAGATAGACTATTTATTTGATAAGAATAGAAATTGAGGTGTATATTTACATATCCTATATTTATTTGAATTTGAGTCAAATATGGACCATTCAAAGGAACTAATATTAACAATACGGTGTATTCAATTTTGTCATATCACTATGTTAAGGTCGAATTATCTATTTCCCAATTGTGTAATGTTAAATTCATGATTATGGACTTTTCTCAACCATAAATTGACTTCATATCATTCAACGGTTGAAACTTATAAGGGGCATATTTGCATTTGTAATATTTAATTCAATATTTTAACGTTAGATTTACTTTATCTCAATTGTTTAATGTTAAAATTATGGCTATCGATTTTTTCCAACCATAGATTGACTATTTATTTGATAAGAATAGAAATTGAGGTGTATATTTACATATACTATATTTATTTGAATTTGAGTCAAATATGGACCATTCAAATGAACTAATATTAACAATACAGTGTATTCAATTTTGTCATATCAGTATCTTAAGGTCCAATCTTCTAATTCCCAATTGTGTAATGTTAAATTCATGATTATGGACTTTTCTCAACCATAAATTGACTTCATATCAATAAATGGTTGAAACATATAAGGTGCATATTTGCATTTGTATTATTTAATTCAATTTTTTAACCTTAGGTTTAATTTATCTCAATTTTTTAATGTTAAAATTATGGCTATAGAATTGTTTCAAAGATAGATCGACTATTTATTTGATAATAATAGAAACTAACGTTTATATTTACATATACTATATTTATTTGAATTTGTGTCAAATATGGACCATTCAAATGAACTAATATTAACAATATGGTGTATTCAATTTTTTCAATTCAGTATCTTAAGGTCGAATCTTCTAATTCCCAATTGTGTAATGTTAAATTCATGATTATAGACTTTTCTCAACCATAAATTGACTTCATATCAATCAATGGTTGAAATTATAAGGGTAATATTTGCATTTGTAATATTTAATTCAATATTTTAACGTTAGATTTAATTTATCTCAATTGTTTAATGTTAAAATTATGGCTATCGATTTTTGTCAACCATAGATAGACTATTTATTTGATAAGAATAGAAATTGAGGTGTATATTTACATATCCTATATTTATTTGAATTTGAGTCAAATATAGACCATTCAAATGAAATAATATTAACAATACGGTGTATTCAATTTTGTCATATCAGTATCTTAAGGTCGAATCTTCTAATTCCCAATTGTGTAATGTTAAATTCATGATTATGGACTTTTCTCAACCATAAATTGACTTCATATCAATAAATGTTTGAAACATATAAGGTGCATATTTGCATTTGTATTATTTAATTCAATTTTTTAACCTTCGGTTTAATTTATCTCAATTATTTTATGTTAAAATTATGGCTATCGAATTGTTTCAAAGATAGATCGACTATTTATTTGAAAATAATAGAAACTAACGTTTATATTTACATATACTATATTTATTTGAATTTGTGACAAATATGGACCATTCAAATGAACTAATATTAACAATACGGTGTATTCAATTTTGTCATATCAGTATCTTAAGGTCGAATCTTCTAAATCCCAATTGTGTAATGTTAAATTCATGATTATAGACTTTTCTCAACCATAAATTGACTTCATATCAATCAATGGTTGAAATTATAAGGGTAATATTTGGATTTGTAATATTTAATTCAATATTTTAACGTTAGTTTTAATTTATCTCAATTGTTTAATGTTTAAATTATGGCTATCGATTTTTATCAACCATAGATAGACTATTTATTTGATAAGAATAGAAATTGAGGTGTTTATTTACATATCCTATATTTATTTGAATTTGAGTCAAATATGGACCATTCAAATGAACTAATATTAACAATACGGTGTATTCAATTTTGTCATATCACTATGTTAAGGTCGAATCATCTAATTCCCAATTGTGTAATGTTAAATTCATGATTATGGACTTTTCTTAACCATAAATTGACTTCATATCATTCAAT
Source organism: Hippophae tibetana (assembly GCA_037013495.1). Lineage (NCBI taxonomy): Eukaryota > Viridiplantae > Streptophyta > Magnoliopsida > Rosales > Elaeagnaceae > Hippophae > Hippophae tibetana. The sequence goes on along the minus strand of CM072805.1, from coordinate 10,057,674 downwards.
GGTTGAAACTTATAAGGGGCATATTTTCATTTGTAATATTTAATTCAATATTTTAACGTTAGATTTACTTTATCTCAATTGTTTAATGTTAAAATTATGGCTATCGAATTGTTTCAAAGATAGATCGACTATTTATTTGATAATAATAGAAACTAACGTTTATATTTACATATACTATATTTATTTGAATTTGTGTCAAATATGGACCATTCAAATGAACTAATATTAACAATACGGTGTATTCAATTTTGTCATATCAGTATCTTAAGGTCGAATCTTCTAATTCCCAATTGTGTAATGTTAAATTCATGATTATAGACTTTTCTCAACCATAAATTGACTTCATATCAATAAATGGTTGAAACATATAAGGTGCATATTTGCATTTGTATTATTTAATTCAATTTATTAACCTTAGATTTAATTTAACCCAATTATTTAATGTTAAAATTATGGCTATCGAACTTTTTCAAAGATAGATCGACTATTTATTTGATAATAATAGAAACTAACGTTTATATTTACATATTCTATATTTATTTGAATTTGTGTCAAATATGGACCATTCAAATGAACTAATATTACAAATACGGTGTATTCAATTTTGTAATATTAGTATGTTAAGGTCCAATCTTCTAAATCCCAATTTTGTAATGTTAAATTCATGATTATGGACTTTTCTCAACCATAAATTGACTTCATATCAATCAATGGTTGAAATTATAAGGGTAATATTTGGATTTTTATTATTTAATTCAATATATTAACGTTAGATTTACTTTCTCTCAATTGTTTAATGTTAAAATTATGGCTATCGTATTGTTTCAAAGATAGATCGACTATTTATTTTATAATAATAGAAACTAACGTTTATATTTACATATACTATATTTATTTGAATTTGTGTCAAATATGGACCATTCAAATGAACTAATATTAACAATACGGTGTATTCAATTTTGTCATATCAGTATCTTAAGGTCGAATCTTCTAATTCCCAATTGTGTAATGTTAAATTCATGATTATAGACTTTTCTCAACCATAAATTGACTTCATATCAATAAATGGTTGAAACATATAAGGTGCATATTTGCATTTGTATTATTTAATTCAATATTTTAACGTTAGATTTAATTTATCTCAATTGTTTAATGTTAAAATTATGGCTATCGATTTTTGTCAACCATAGATAGACTATTTATTTGATAAGAATAGAAATTGAGGTGTATATTTACATATCTTATATTTATTTGAATTTGAGTCAAATATGGACCATTCAAATGAACTAATATTAACAATACGGTGTATTCAATTTTGTCATATCAGTATCTTAAGGTCGAATCTTCTAATTCCCAATTGTGTAATGTTAAATTCATGATTATGGACTTTTCTCAACCATAAATTGACTTCATATCAATAAATGTTTGAAACATATAAGGTGCATATTTGCATTTCTATTATTTAATTCAATTTTTTAACCTTAGGTTTAATTTATCTCAATTATTTAATGTTAAAATTATGGCTATCGTATTGTTTCAAAGATAGATCGACTATTTATTTTATAATAATAGAAACTAACGTTTATATTTACATATACTATATTTATTTGAATTTGTGTCAAATATGGACCATTCAAATGAACTAATATTAACAATACGGTGTATTCAATTTTGTCATATCAGTATCTTAAGGTCGAATCTTCTAATTCCCAATTGTGTAATGTTAAATTCATGATTATAGACTTTTCTCAACCATAAATTGACTTCATATCAATCAATGGTTGAAATTATAAGGGTAATATTTGCATTTGTAATATTTAATTCAATATTTTAACGTTAGATTTAATTTATCTCAATTGTTTAATGTTAAAATTATGGCTATTGATTTTTCTCAACCATAGATAGACTATTTATTTGATAAGAATAGAAATTGAGGTGTATATTTACATATCCTATATTTATTTGAATTTGAGTCAAATATGGACCATTCAAATGAACTAATATTAACAATACGGTGTATTCAATTTTGTCATATCACAATGTTAAGGTCGAATCATCTAATTCCCAATTGTGTAATGTTAAATTCATGATTATGGACTTTTCTCAACCATAAATTGACTTCATATCATTCAATGGTTGAAACTTATAAGGGGCATATTTGCATTTGTAATATTTAATTCAATATTTTAACGTTAGATTTACTTTATCTCAATTGTTTAATGTTAAAATTATGGCTATCGATTTTTGTCAACCACAGATAGACTATTTGTTTGATTATAATAGGAATTGAGGTGTATAATTACATATCCTATATTTATTTGAATTTGAGTCAAATATGTACCATTCTAATGAACTAATATTAACAATACGGTGTATTCAATTTTGTCATATAAGTATGTTAAGGTCGAATCTTCTAATTCTCAATTATATAATGTTAAATTCATGATTATGGACTTTTCTCAACCATAAATTAACTTCATATAAATAAATGCTTGAAACATATAAGGTGCATATTTGCATTTGTATTATTTAATTCAATTTTTTAACCTTAGTTTTAATTTATCTCAATTATTTAATGTTAAAATTATGGCTATCGAATTTTTCAAAGATAGATCGAGTATTTTTTTGATAATAATAGAAATTGAGGTGTATATTTACATATACTATATTTATTTAAATTTGAGTCAAATATGGACCATTAAAATGAACTAATATTAACAATACGATGTATTCAATTTTGTCATATTAGTATGTTAAAGTCGAATCTTCTAAATCCCAATTGTGTAATGTTAAATTTATGATTATAGACTTTTCTCAACCATAAATTGACTTCATATCAATAAATGCTTGAAACATATAAGGTGCATATTTGCATTTGTATTATTTAATTCAATTTTTTAACGTTAGGTTTAATTTAACTCAATTATTTAATGTTAAAATTATGGCTATCGAACTTTTTCAAAGATAGATCGACTATTTATTTGAAAATAATAGAAACTAACGTTTATATTTACATATACTATATTTATTTGAATTTGAGTCAAATATGGACCATTCAAATGAACTAATATTACAAATACGGTGTATTCAATTTTGTAATATTAGTATGTTAAGGTCCAATCATCTAAATCCCAATTTTGTAATGTTAAATTCATGATTATGGACTTTTCTCAACCATAAATTGACTTCATATCAATCAATGGTTGAAATTATAAGGGTAATATTTGGATTTTTATTATTTAATTCAATATTTTAATGTTAGATTTACTTTCTCTTAATTGTTTAATGTTAAAATTATTGCTATCGATTTTTGTCAACCATAGATTGACTATTTATTTGATAAGAATAGAAATTGAGGTGTATATTTACATATACTATATTTATTTGAATTTGAGTTAAATATGGACCATTCAAATGATCTAATATTAACAATACGGTGTATTCAATTTTGTCATATCAGTATCTTAAGGTCGAATCTTCTAATTCCCAATTGTGTAATGTTAAATTCATCATTATTTACTTTTCTCAACCATAAATTGACTTCATATCAATAAATGTTTGAAACATATAAGGTGCATATTTGCATTTGTATTATTTGATTCAATTTTTTAACCTTAGGTTTAATTTAACTCAATTATTTAATGTTAAAATTATGGCTATCGAACTTTTTCAAAGATAGATCGACTATTTATTTGATAATAATAGAAACTAAGGTTTATATTTAAATATACTATATTTATTTGAATTTGAGTCAAATATGGACCATTCAAATGAACTAATATTACAAATACGGTGTATTCAATTTTGTCATATCACTATGTTAAGGTCGAATCATCTAATTCCCAATTGTGTAATGTTAAATTCATGATTATGGACTTTTCTCAACCATAAATTGACTTCATATCATTCAATGGTTGAAACTTATAAGGGGCATATTTTCATTTGTAATATTTAATTCAATATTTTAACGTTAGATTTACTTTATCTCAATTGTTTAATGTTAAAATTATGGCTATCGAATTGTTTCAAAGATAGATCGACTATTTATTTGATAATAATAGAAACTAACGTTTATATTTACATATACTATATTTATTTGAATTTGTGTCAAATATGGACCATTCAAATGAACTAATATTAACAATACGGTGTATTCAATTTTGTCATATCACTATGTTAAGGTCGAATCATCTAATTCCCAATTGTGTAATGTTAAATTCATGATTATGGACTTTTCTCAACCATAAATTGACTTCATATCATTCAATGGTTGAAACTTATAAGGGGCATATTTTCATTTGTAATATTTAATTCAATATTTTAACGTTAGATTTACTTTATCTCAATTGTTTAATGTTAAAATTATGGCTATCGAATTGTTTCAAAGATAGATCGACTATTTATTTGATAATAATAGAAACTAACGTTTATATTTACATATACTATATTTATTTGAATTTGTGTCAACTATGGACCATTCAAATGAACTAATATTAACAATACGGTGTATTCAATTTTGTCATATCAGTATCTTAAGGTCGAATCTTCTAATTCCCAATTGTGTAATGTTAAATTCATGATTATAGACTTTTCTCAACCATAAATTGACTTCATATCAATAAATGGTTGAAACATATAAGGTGCATATTTGCATTTGTATTATTTAATTCAATTTATTAACCTTAGATTTAATTTAACCCAATTATTTAATGTTAAAATTATGGCTATCGAACTTTTTCAAAGATAGATCGACTATTTATTTGATAATAATAGAAACTAACGTTTATATTTACATATACTATATTTATTTGAATTTGTGTCAAATATGGACCATTCAAATGAACTAATATTACAAATACGGTGTATTCAATTTTGTAATATTAGTATGTTAAGGTCCAATCTTCTAAATCCCAATTTTGTAATGTTAAATTCATGATTATGGACTTTTCTCAACCATAAATTGACTTCATATCAATCAATGGTTGAAATTATAAGGGTAATATTTGGATTTTTATTATTTAATTCAATATTTTAATGGTAGATTTACTTTCTCTTAATTGTTTAATGTTAAAATTATTGCTATCGATTTTTGTCAACCATAGATTGACTATTTATTTGATAAGAATAGAAATTGAGGTGTATATTTACATATACTATATTTATTTGAATTTGAGTTAAATATGGACCATTCAAATGAACTAATATTAACAATACGGTGTATTCAATTTTGTCATATCAGTATCTTAAGGTCGAATCTTCTAATTCCCAATTGTGTAATGTTAAATTCATCATTATTTACTTTTCTCAACCATAAATTGACTTCATATCAATAAATGTTTGAAACATATAAGGTGCATATTTGCATTTGTATTATTTAATTCAATTTTTTAACCTTAGGTTTAATTTAACTCAATTATTTAATGTTAAAATTATGGCTATCGAACTTTTTCAAAGATAGATCGACTATTTATTTGATAATAATAGAAACTAAGGTTTATATTTACATATACTATATTTATTTGAATTTGAGTCAAATATGGACCATTCAAATGAACTAATATTACAAATACGGTGTATTCAATTTTGTCATATCACTATGTTAAGGTCGAATCATCTAATTCCCAATTGTGTAATGTTAAATTCATGATTATGGACTTTTCTCAACCATAAATTGACTTCATATCATTCAATGGTTGAAACTTATAAGGGCATATTTTCATTTGTAATATTTAATTCAATATTTTAACGTTAGATATACTTTATCTCAATTGTTTAATGTTAAAATTATGGCTATCGAATTGTTTCAAAGATAGATCGACTATTTATTTGATAATAATAGAAACTAACGTTTATATTTACATATACTATATTTATTTGAATTTGTGTCAAATATGGACCATTCAAATGAACTAATATTAACAATACGGTGTATTCAATTTTGTCATATCACTATGTTAAGGTCGAATCATCTAATTCCCAATTGTGTAATGTTAAATTCATGATTATGGACTTTTCTCAACCATAAATTGACTTCATATCATTCAATGGTTGAAACTTATAAGGGGCATATTTTCATTTGTAATATTTAATTCAATATTTTAACGTTAGATTTACTTTATCTCAATTGTTTAATGTTAAAATTATGGCTATCGAATTGTTTCAAAGATAGATCGACTATTTATTTGATAATAATAGAAACTAACGTTTATATTTACATATACTATATTTATTTGAATTTGTGTCAAATATGGACCATTCAAATGAACTAATATTAACAATACGGTGTATTCAATTTTGTCATATCAGTATCTTAAGGTCGAATCTTCTAATTCCCAATTGTGTAATGTTAAATTCATGATTATAGACTTTTCTCAACCATAAATTGACTTCATATCAATAAATGGTTGAAACATATAAGGTGCATATTTGCATTTGTATTATTTAATTCAATTTATTAACCTTAGATTTAATTTAACCCAATTATTTAATGTTAAAATTATGGCTATCGAACTTTTTCAAAGATAGATCGACTATTTATTTGATAATAATAGAAACTAACGTTTATATTTACATATACTATATTTATTTGAATTTGTGTCAAATATGGACCATTCAAATGAACTAATACTACAAATACGGTGTATTCAATTTTGTAATATTAGTATGTTAAGGTCCAATCTTCTAAATCCCAATTTTGTAATGTTAAATTCATGATTATGGACTTTTCTCAACCATAAATTGACTTCATATCAATCAATGGTTGAAATTATAAGGGTAATATTTGGATTTTTATTATTTAATTCAATATATTAACGTTAGATTTACTTTCTCTGAATTGTTTAATGTTAAAATTATGGCTATCATATTGTTTCAAAGATAGATCGACTATTTATTTTATAATAATAGAAACTAACGTTTATATTTACATATACTATATTTATTTGAATTTGTGTCAAATATGGACCATTCAAATGAACTAATATTAACAATACGGTGTATTCAATTTTGTCATATCAGTATCTTAAGGTCGAATCTTCTTATTCCCAATTGTGTAATGTTAAATTCATGATTATAGACTTTTCTCAACCATAAATTGACTTCATATCAATAAATGGTTGAAACATATAAGGTGCATATTTGCATTTGTATTATTTAATTCAATATTTTAACGTTAGATTTAATTTATCTCAATTGTTTAATGTTAAAATTATGGCTATCGATTTTTGTCAACCATAGATAGACTATTTATTTGATAAGAATAGAAATTGAGGTGTATATTTACATATCTTATATTTATTTGAATTTGAGTCAAATATGGACCATTCAAATGAACTAATATTAACAATACGGTGTATTCAATTTTGTCATATCAGTATCTTAAGGACGAATCTTCTAATTCCCAATTGTGTAATGTTAAATTCATGATTATGGACTTTTCTCAACCATAAATTGACTTCATATCAATAAATGTTTGAAACATATAAGGTGCATATTTGCATTTCTATTATTTAATTCAATTTTTTAACCTTAGGTTTAATTTATCTCAATTATTTAATGTTAAAATTATGGCTATCGTATTGTTTCAAAGATAGATCGACTATTTATTTTATAATAATAGAAACTAACGTTTATATTTACATATACTATATTTATTTGAATTTGTGTCAAATATGGACCATTCAAATGAACTAATATTAACAATACGGTGTATTCAATTTTGTCATATCAGTATCTTAAGGTCGAATCTTCTAATTCCCAATTGTGTAATGTTAAATTCATGATTATAGACTTTTCTCAACCATAAATTGACTTCATATCAATCAATGGTTGAAATTATAAGGGTAATATTTGCATTTGTAATATTTAATTCAATATTTTAACGTTAGATTTAATTTATCTCAATTGTTTAATGTTAAAATTATGGCTATCGATTTTTGTCAACCATAGATAGACTATTTATTTGATAAGAATAGAAATTGAGGTGTATATTTACATATCCTATATTTATTTGAATTTGAGTCAAATATGGACCATTCAAATGAACTAATATTAACAATACGGTGTATTCAATTTTGTCATATCACAATGTTAAGGTCGAATCATCTAATTCCCAATTGTGTAATGTTAAATTCATGATTATGGACTTTTCTCAACCATAAATTGACTTCATATCATTCAATGGTTGAAACTTATAAGGGGCATATTTGCATTTGTAATATTTAATTCAATATTTTAACGTTAGATTTACTTTATCTCAATTGTTTAATGTTAAAATTATGGCTATCGATTTTTGTCAACCACAGATAGACTATTTGTTTGATTATAATAGGAATTGAGGTGTATAATTACATATCCTATATTTATTTGAATTTGAGTCAAATATGTACCATTCAAATGAACTAATATTAACAATACGGTGTATTCAATTTTGTCATATAAGTATGTTAAGGTCGAATCTTCTAATTCTCAATTATATAATGTTAAATTCATGATTATGGACTTTTCTCAACCATAAATTAACTTCATATAAATAAATGCTTGAAACATATAAGGTGCATATTTGCATTTGTATTATTTAATTCAATTTTTTAACCTTAGTTTTAATTTATCTCAATTATTTAATGTTAAAATTATGGCTATCGAATTTTTCAAAGATAGATCGAGTATTTTTTTGATAATAATAGAAATTGAGGTGTATATTTACATATACTATATTTATTTGAATTTTAGTCAAATATGGACCATTAAAATGAACTAATATTAACAATACGATGTATTCAATTTTGTCCTATTAGTATGTTAAAGTCGAATCTTCTAAATCCCAATTGTGTAATGTTAAATTCATGATTATAGACTTTTCTCAACCATAAATTGACTTCATATCAATAAATGCTTGAAACATATAAGGTGCATATTTGCATTTGTATTATTTAATTCAATTTTTTAACGTTAGGTTTAATTTAACTCAATTATTTAATGTTAAAATTATGGCTATCGAACTTTTTCAAAGATAGATCGACTATTTATTTGAAAATAATAGAAACTAACGTTTATATTTACATATACTATATTTATTTGAATTTGAGTCAAATATGGACCATTCAAATGAACTAATATTACAAATACGGTGTATTCAATTTTGTAATATTAGTATGTTAAGGTCCAATCATCTAAATCCCAATTTTGTAATGTTAAATTCATGATTATGGACTTTTCTCAACCATAAATTGACTTCATATCAAACAATGGTTGAAATTATAAGGGTAATATTTGGATTTTTATTATTTAATTCAATATTTTAATGTTAGATTTACTTTCTCTTAATTGTTTAATGTTAAAATTATTGCTATCGATTTTTGTCAACCATAGATTGACTATTTATTTGATAAGAATAGAAATTGAGGTGTATATTTACATATACTATATTTATTTGAATTTGAGTTAAATATGGACCATTCAAATGAACTAATATTAACAATACGGTGTATTCAATTTTGTCATATCAGTATCTTAAGGTCGAATCTTCTAATTCCCAATTGTGTAATGTTAAATTCATCATTATTTACTTTTCTCAACCATAAATTGACTTCATATCAATAAATGTTTGAAACATATAAGGTGCATATTTGCATTTGTATTATTTAATTCAATTTTTTAACCTTAGGTTTAATTTAACTCAATTATTTAATGTTAAAATTATGGCTATCGAACTTTTTCAAAGATAGATCGACTATTTATTTGATAATAATAGAAACTAAGGTTTATATTTACATATACTATATTTATTTGAATTTGAGTCAAATATGGACCATTCAAATGAACTAATATTACAAATACGGTGTATTCAATTTTGTCATATCACTATGTTAAGGTCGAATCATCTAATTCCCAATTGTGTAATGTTAAATTCATGATTATGGACTTTTCTCAACCATAAATTGACTTCATATCATACAATGGTTGAAACTTATAAGGGGCATATTTTCATTTGTAATATTTAATTCAATATTTTAACGTTAGATTTACTTTATCTCAATTGTTTAATGTTAAAATTATGGCTATCGAATTGTTTCAAAGATAGATCGACTATTTATTTGATAATAATAGAAACTAACGTTTATATTTACATATACTATATTTATTTGAATTTGTGTCAAATATGGACCATTCAAATGAACTAATATTAACAATACGGTGTATTCAATTTTGTCATATCACTATGTTAAGGTCGAATCATCTAATTCCCAATTGTGTAATGTTAAATTCATGATTATGGACTTTTCTCAACCATAAATTGACTTCATATCATTCAATGGTTGAAACTTATAAGGGGCATATTTTCATTTGTATTATTTAATTCAATTTTTTAACGTTAGGTTTAATTTAACTCAATTATTTAATGTTAAAATTATGGCTATCGAACTTTTTCAAAGATAGATCGACTATTTATTTGATAATAATAGAAACTAAGGTTTATATTTACATATACTATATTTATTTGAATTTGAGTCAAATATGGACCATTCAAATGAACTAATATTACAAATACGGTGTATTCAATTTTGTAATATTAGTATGTTAAGGTCCAATCTTCTAAATCCCAATTTTGAAATGTTAAATTCATGATTATGGACTTTTCTCAACCATAAATTGACTTCATATCAATCAATGGTTGAAATTATAAGGGTAATATTTGGATTTTTATTATTTAATTCAATATTTTAACGTTAGATTTACTTTCTCTCAATTGTTTAATTTTAAAATTATGGCTATCGATTTTTGTCAACCATAGATTGACTATTTATTTGATAATAATAGAAACTAACGTTTATATTTACATATACTATATTTATTTGAATTTGTGTCAAATATGGACCATTCAAATGAACTAATATTAACAATACGGTGTATTCAATTTTGTCATATCAGTATCTTAAGGTCGAATCTTCTAATTCCCAATTGTGTAATGTTAAATTCATGATTATGGACTTTTCTCAACCATAAATTGACTTCATATCAATAAATGTTTGAAACATATAAGGTGCATATTTGCATTTCTATTATTTAATTCAATTTTTTAACCTTAGGTTTAATTTATCTCAATTATTTAATGTTAAAATTATGGCTATCGATTTTTGTCAACCATAGATTGACTATTTATTTGATAATAATAGAAACTAACGTTTATATTTACATATACTATATTTATTTGAATTTGTGTCAAATATGGACCATTCAAATGAACTAATATTAACAATACGGTGTATTCAATTTTGTCATATCAGTATCTTAAGGTCGAATCTTCTAATTCCCAATTGTGTAATGTTAAATTCATGATTATAGACTTTTCTCAACCATAAATTGACTTCATATCAATCAATGGTTGAAATTATAAGGGTAATATTTGCATTTGTAATATTTAATTCAATATTTTAACGTTAGATTTAATTTATCTCAATTGTTTAATGTTAAAATTATGGCTATCGATTTTTGTCAACCATAGATAGACTATTTATTTGATAAGAATAGAAATTGAGGTGTATATTTACATATCCTATATTTATTTGAATTTGAGTCAAATATGGACCATTCAAATGAACTAATATTAACAATACGGTGTATTCAATTTTGTCATATCAGTATCTTAAGGTCGAATCTTCTAATTCCCAATTGTGTAATGTTAAATTCATGATTATGGACTTTTCTCAACCATAAATTGACTTCATATCAATAAATGGTTGAAACATATAAGGTGCATATTTGCATTTGTATTATTTAATTCAATTTTTTAACCTTAGTTTTAATTTATCTCAATTATTTAATGTTAAAATTATGGCTATCGAATTTTTCAAAGATAGATCGAGTATTTTTTGATAATAATAGAAATTGAGGTGTATATTTACATATACTATATTTATTTGAATTTGAGTCAAATATGGACCATTAAAATGCACTAATATTAACAATACGATGTATTCAATTTTGTCATATTAGTATGTTAAAGTCGAATCTTCTAAATCCCAATTGTGTAATGTTAAATTCATGATTATAGACTTTTCTCAACCATAAATTGACTTCATATCAATAAATGCTTGAAACATATAAGGTGCATATTTGCATTTGTATTATTTAATTCAATTTTTTAACGTTAGGTTTAATTTAACTCAATTATTTAATGTTAAAATTATGGCTATCGAACTTTTTCAAAGATAGATCGACTATTTATTTGAAAATAATAGAAACTAACGTTTATATTTACATATACTATATTTATTTGAATTTGAGTCAAATATGGACCATTCAAATGAACTAATATTACAAATACGGTGTATTCAATTTTGTAATATTAGTATGTTAAGGTCCAATCATCTAAATCCCAATTTTGTAATGTTAAATTCATGATTATGGACTTTTCTCAACCATAAATTGACTTCATATCAATCAATGGTTGAAATTATAATGGTAATATTTGGATTTTTATTATTTAATTCAATATTTTAATGTTAGATTTACTTTCTCTTAATTGTTTAATGTTAAAATTATTGCTATCGATTTTTGTCAACCATAGATTGACTATTTATTTGATAAGAATAGAAATTGAGGTGTATATTTACATATACTATATTTATTTGAATTTGAGTTAAATATGGACCATTCAAATGAACTAATATTAACAATACGGTGTATTCAATTTTGTCATATCAGTATCTTAAGGTCGAATCTTCTAATTCCCAATTGTGTAATGTTAAATTCATCATTATTTACTTTTCTCAACCATAAATTGACTTCATATCAATAAATGTTTGAAACATATAAGGTGCATATTTGCATTTGTATTATTTAATTCAATTTTTTAACCTTAGGTTTAATTTAACTCAATTATTTAATGTTAAAATTATGGCTATCGAACTTTTTCAAAGATAGATCGACTATTTATTTGATAATAATAGAAACTAAGGTTTATATTTACATATACTATATTTATTTGAATTTGTGTCAAATATGGACCATTCAAATGAACTAATATTAACAATACGGTTTATTCAATTTTGTCATATCACTATGTTAAGGTCGAATCATCTAATTCCCAATTGTGTAATGTTAAATTCATGATTATGGACTTTTCTCAACCATAAATTGACTTCATATCATTCAATGGTTGAAACTTATAAGGGGCATATTTTCATTTGTAATATTTAATTCAATATTTTAACGTTAGATTTACTTTATCTCAATTGTTTAATGTTAAAATTATGGCTATCGAATTGTTTCAAAGATAGATCGACTATTTATTTGATAATAATAGAAACTAACGTTTATATTTACATATACTATATTTATTTGAATTTGTGTCAAATATGGACCATTCAAATGAACTAATATTAACAATACGGTGTATTCAATTTTGTCATATCAGTATCTTAAGGTCGAATCTTCTAATTCCCAATTGTGTAATGTTAAATTCATGATTATAGACTTTTCTCAACCATAAATTGACTTCATATCAATAAATGGTTGAAACATATAAGGTGCATATTTGCATTTGTATTATTTAATTCAATTTATTAACCTTAGATTTAATTTAACCCAATTATTTAATGTTAAAATTATGGCTATCGAACTTTTTCAAAGATAGATCGACTATTTATTTGATAATAATAGAAACTAACGTTTATATTTACATATACTATATTTATTTGAATTTGTGTCAAATATGGACCATTCAAATGAACTAATATTACAAATACGGTGTATTCAATTTTGTAATATTAGTATGTTAAGGTCCAATCTTCTAAATCCCAATTTTGTAATGTTAAATTCATGATTATGGACTTTTCTCAACCATAAATTGACTTCATATCAATCAATGGTTGAAATTATAAGGGTAATATTTGGATTTTTATTATTTAATTCAATATTTTAATGGTAGATTTACTTTCTCTTAATTGTTTAATGTTAAAATTATTGCTATCGATTTTTGTCAACCATAGATTGACTATTTATTTGATAAGAATAGAAATTGAGGTGTATATTTACATATACTATATTTATTTGAATTTGAGTTAAATATGGACCATTCAAATGAACTAATATTAACAATACGGTGTATTCAATTTTGTCATATCAGTATCTTAAGGTCGAATCTTCTAATTCCCAATTGTGTAATGTTAAATTCATCATTATTTACTTTTCTCAACCATAAATTGACTTCATATCAATAAATGTTTGAAACATATAAGGTGCATATTTGCATTTGTATTATTTAATTCAATTTTTTAACCTTAGGTTTAATTTAACTCAATTATTTAATGTTAAAATTATGGCTATCGAACTTTTTCAAAGATAGATCGACTATTTATTTGATAATAATAGAAACTAAGGTTTATATTTACATATACTATATTTATTTGAATTTGAGTCAAATATGGACCATTCAAATGAACTAATATTACAAATACGGTGTATTCAATTTTGTCATATCACTATGTTAAGGTCGAATCATCTAATTCCCAATTGTGTAATGTTAAATTCATGATTATGGACTTTTCTCAACCATAAATTGACTTCATATCATTCAATGGTTGAAACTTATAAGGGGCATATTTTCATTTGTAATATTTAATTCAATATTTTAACGTTAGATATACTTTATCTCAATTGTTTAATGTTAAAATTATGGCTATCGAATTGTTTCAAAGATAGATCGACTATTTATTTGATAATAATAGAAACTAACGTTTATATTTACATATACTATATTTATTTGAATTTGTGTCAAATATGGACCATTCAAATGAACTAATATTAACAATACGGTGTATTCAATTTTGTCATATCACTATGTTAAGGTCGAATCATCTAATTCCCAATTGTGTAATGTTAAATTCATGATTATGGACTTTTCTCAACCATAAATTGGCTTCATATCATTCAATGGTTGAAACTTATAAGGGGCATATTTTCATTTGTAATATTTAATTCAATATTTTAACGTTAGATTTACTTTATCTCAATTGTTTAATGTTAAAATTATGGCTATCGAATTGTTTCAAAGATAGATCGACTATTTATTTGATAATAATAGAAACTAACGTTTATATTTACATATACTATATTTATTTGAATTTGTGTCAAATATGGACCATTCAAATGAACTAATATTAACAATACGGTGTATTCAATTTTGTCATATCAGTATCTTAAGGTCGAATCTTCTAATTCCCAATTGTGTAATGTTAAATTCATGATTATAGACTTTTCTCAACCATAAATTGACTTCATATCAATAAATTGTTGAAACATATAAGGTGCATATTTGCATTTGTATTATTTAATTCAATTTATTAACCTTAGATTTAATTTAACCCAATTATTTAATGTTAAAATTATGGCTATCGAACTTTTTCAAAGATAGATCGACTATTTATTTGATAATAATAGAAACTAACGTTTATATTTACATATACTATATTTATTTGAATTTGTGTCAAATATGGACCATTCAAATGAACTAATATTACAAATACGGTGTATTCAATTTTGTAATATTAGTATGTTAAGGTCCAATCTTCTAAATCCCAATTTTGTAATGTTAAATTCATGATTATGGACTTTTCTCAACCATAAATTGACTTCATATCAATCAATGGTTGAAATTATAAGGGTAATATTTGGATTTTTATTATTTAATTCAATATATTAACGTTAGATTTACTTTCTCTGAATTGTTTAATGTTAAAATTATGGCTATCGTATTGTTTCAAAGATAGATCGACTATTTATTTTATAATAATAGAAACTAACGTTTATATTTACATATACTATATTTATTTGAATTTGTGTCAAATATGGACCATTCAAATGAACTAATATTAACAATACGGTGTATTCAATTTTGTCATATCAGTATCTTAAGGTCGAATCTTCTAATTCCCAATTGTGTAATGTTAAATTCATGATTATAGACTTTTCTCAACCATAAATTGACTTCATATCAATAAATGGTTGAAACATATAAGGTGCATATTTGCATTTGTATTATTTAATTCAATATTTTAACGTTAGATTTAATTTATCTCAATTGTTTAATGTTAAAATTATGGCTATCGATTTTTGTCAACCATAGATAGACTATTTATTTGATAAGAATAGAAATTGAGGTGTAGATTTACATATCTTATATTTATTTGAATTTGAGTCAAATATGGACCATTCAAATGAACTAATATTAACAATACGGTGTATTCAATTTTGTCATATCAGTATCTTAAGGTCGAATCTTCTAATTCCCAATTGTGTAATGTTAAATTCATGATTATGGACTTTTCTCAACCATAAATTGACTTCATATCAATAAATGTTTGAAACATATAAGGTGCATATTTGCATTTCTATTATTTAATTCAATTTTTTAACCTTAGGTTTAATTTATCTCAATTATTTAATGTTAAAATTATGGCTATCGTATTGTTTCAAAGATAGATCGACTATTTATTTTATAATAATAGAAACTAACGTTTATATTTACATATACTATATTTATTTGAATTTGTGTCAAATATGGACCATTCAAATGAACTAATATTAACAATACGGTGTATTCAATTTTGTCATATCAGTATCTTAAGGTCGAATCTTCTAATTCCCAATTGTGTAATGTTAAATTCATGATTATAGACTTTTCTCAACCATAAATTGACTTCATATCAATCAACGGTTGAAATTATAAGGGTAATATTTGCATTTGTAATATTTAATTCAATATTTTAACGTTAGATTTAATTTATCTCAATTGTTTAATGTTAAAATTATGGCTATCGATTTTTGTCAACCATAGATAGACTATTTATTTGATAAGAATAGAAATTGAGGTGTATATTTACATATCCTATATTTATTTGAATTTGAGTCAAATATGGACCATTCAAATGAACTAATATTAACAATACGGTGTATTCAATTTTGTCATATCACAATGTTAAGGTCGAATCATCTAATTCCCAATTGTGTAATGTTAAATTCATGATTATGGACTTTTCTCAACCATAAATTGACTTCATATCATTCAATGGTTGAAACTTATAAGGGGCATATTTGCATTTGTAATATTTAATTCAATATTTTAACGTTAGATTTACTTTATCTCAATTGTTTAATGTTAAAATTATGGCTATCGATTTTTGTCAACCACAGATAGACTATTTGTTTGATTATAATAGGAATTGAGGTGTATAATTACATATCCTATATTTATTTGAATTTGAGTCAAATATGTACCATTCAAATGAACTAATATTAACAATACGGTGTATTCAATTTTGTCATATAAGTATGTTAAGGTCGAATCTTCTAATTCTCAATTATATAATGTTAAATTCATGATTATGGACTTTTCTCAACCATAAATTAACTTCATATAAATAAATGCTTGAAACATATAAGGTGCATATTTGCCTTTGTATTATTTAATTCAATTTTTTAACCTTAGTTTTAATTTATCTCAATTATTTAATGTTAAAATTATGGCTATCGAATTTTTCAAAGATAGATCGAGTATTGTTTTGATAATAATAGAAATTGAGGTGTATATTTACATATACTATATTTATTTGAATTTGAGTCAAATATGGACCATTAAAATGAACTAATATTAACAATACGATGTATTCAATTTTGTCCTATTAGTATGTTAAAGTCGAATCTTCTAAATCCCAATTGTGTAATGTTAAATTCATGATTATAGACTTTTCTCAACCATAAATTGACTTCATATCAATAAATGCTTGAAACATATAAGGTGCATATTTGCATTTGTATTATTTAATTCAATTTTTTAACGTTAGGTTTAATTTAACTCAATTATTTAATGTTAAAATTATGGCTATCGAACTTTTTCAAAGATAGATCGACTATTTATTTGAAAATAATAGAAACTAACGTTTATATTTACATATACTATATTTATTTGAATTTGAGTCAAATATGGACCATTCAAATGAACTAATATTACAAATACGGTGTATTCAATTTTGTAATATTAGTATGTTAAGGTCCAATCATCTAAATCCCAATTTTGTAATGTTAAATTCATGATTATGGACTTTTCTCAACCATAAATTGACTTCATATCAATCAATGGTTGAAATTATAAGGGTAATATTTGGATTTTTATTATTTAATTCAATATTTTAATGTTAGATTTACTTTCTCTTAATTGTTTAATGTTAAAATTATTGCTATCGATTTTTGTCAACCATAGATTGACTATTTATTTGATAAGAATAGAAATTGAGGTGTATATTTACATATACTATATTTATTTGAATTTGAGTTAAATATGGACCATTCAAATGAACTAATATTAACAATACGGTGTATTCAATTTTGTCATATCAGTATCTTAAGGTCGAATCTTCTAATTCCCAATTGTGTAATGTTAAATTCATCATTATTTACTTTTCTCAACCATAAATTGACTTCATATCAATAAATGTTTGAAACATATAAGGTGCATATTTGCATTTGTATTATTTAATTCAATTTTTTAACCTTAGGTTTAATTTAACTCAATTATTTAATGTTAAAATTATGGCTATCGAACTTTTTCAAAGATAGATCGACTATTTATTTGATAATAATAGAAACTAAGGTTTATATTTACATATACTATATTTATTTGAATTTGAGTCAAATATGGACCATTCAAATGAACTAATATTACAAATACGGTGTATTCAATTTTGTCATATCACTATGTTAAGGTCGAATCATCTAATTCCCAATTGTGTAATGTTAAATTCATGATTATGGACTTTTCTCAACCATAAATTGACTTCATATCATTCAATGGTTGAAACTTATAAGGGGCATATTTTCATTTGTAATATTTAATTCAATATTTTAACGTTAGATTTACTTTATCTCAATTGTTTAATGTTAAAATTATGGCTATCGAATTGTTTCAAAGATAGATCGACTATTTATTTGATAATAATAGAAACTAACGTTTATATTTACATATACTATATTTATTTGAATTTGTGTCAAATATGGACCATTCAAATGAACTAATATTAACAATACGGTGTATTCAATTTTGTCATATCACTATGTTAAGGTCGAACCATCTAATTCCCAATTGTGTAATGTTAAATTCATGATTATGGACTTTTCTCAACCATAAATTGACTTCATATCATTCAATGGTTGAAACTTATAAGGGGCATATTTTCATTTGTATTATTTAATTCAATTTTTTAACGTTAGGTTTAATTTAACTCAATTATTTAATGTTAAAATTATGGCTATCGAACTTTTTCAAAGATAGATCGACTATTTATTTGATAATAATAGAAACTAAGGTTTATATTTACATATACTATATTTATTTGAATTTGAGTCAAATATGGACCATTCAAATGAACTAATATTACAAATACGGTGTATTCAATTTTGTAATATTAGTATGTTAAGGTCCAATCTTCTAAATCCCAATTTTGAAATGTTAAATTCATGATTATGGACTTTTCTCAACCATAAATTGACTTCATATCAATCAATGGTTGAAATTATAAGGGTAATATTTGGATTTTTATTATTTAATTCAATATTTTAACGTTAGATTTACTTTCTCTCAATTGTTTAATTTTAAAATTATGGCTATCGATTTTTGTCAACCATAGATTGACTATTTATTTGATAATAATAGAAACTAACGTTTATATTTACATATACTATATTTATTTGAATTTGTGTCAAATATGGACCATTCAAATGAACTAATATTAACAATACGGTGTATTCAATTTTGTCATATCAGTATCTTAAGGTCGAATCTTCTAATTCCCAATTGTGTAATGTTAAATTCATGATTATGGACTTTTCTCAACCATAAATTGACTTCATATCAATAAATGTTTGAAACATATAAGGTGCATATTTGCATTTCTATTATTTAATTCAATTTTTTAACCTTAGGTTTAATTTATCTCAATTATTTAATGTTAAAATTATGGCTATCGTATTGTTTCAAAGATAGATCGACTATTTATTTGATAATAATAGAAACTAACGTTTATATTTACATATACTATATTTATTTGAATTTGTGTCAAATATGGACGATTCAAATGAACTAATATTAACAATACGGTGTATTCAATTTTGTCATATCAGTATCTTAAGGTCGAATCTTCTAATTCCCAATTGTGTAATGTTAAATTCATGATTATAGACTTTTCTCAACCATAAATTGACTTCATATCAATCAATGGTTGAAATTATAAGGGTAATATTTGCATTTGTAATATTTAATTCAATATTTTAACGTTAGATTTAATTTATCTCAATTGTTTAATGTTAAAATTATGGCTATCGATTTTTGTCAACCATAGATAGACTATTTATTTGATAAGAATAGAAATTGAGGTGTATATTTACATATCCTATATTTATTTGAATTTGAGTCAAATATGGACCATTCAAATGAACTAATATTAACAATACGGTGTATTCAATTTTGTCATATCAGTATCTTAAGGTCGAATCTTCTAATTCCCAATTGTGTAATGTTAAATTCATGATTATGGACTTTTCTCAACCATAAATTGACTTCATATCAATAAATGGTTGAAACATATAAGGTGCATATTTGCATTTGTATTATTTAATTCAATTTTTTAACCTTAGTTTTAATTTATCTCAATTATTTAATGTTAAAATTATGGCTATCGAATTTTTCAAAGATAGATCGAGTATTTTTTTGATAATAATAGAAATTGAGGTGTATATTTACATATACTATATTTATTTGAATTTGAGTCAAATATGGACCATTAAAATGAACTAATATTAACAATACGATGTATTCAATTTTGTCATATTAGTATGTTAAAGTCGAATCTTCTAAATCCCAATTGTGTAATGTTAAATTCATGATTATAGACTTTTCTCAACCATAAATTGACTTCATATCAATAAATGCTTGAAACATATAAGGTGCATATTTGCATTTGTATTATTTAATTCAATTTTTTAACGTTAGGTTTAATTTAACTCAATTATTTAATGTTAAAATTATGGCTATCGAACTTTTTCAAAGATAGATCGACTATTTATTTGAAAATAATAGAAACTAACGTTTATATTTACATATACTATATTTATTTGAATTTGAGTCAAATATGGACCATTCAAATGAACTAATATTACAAATACGGTGTATTCAATTTTGTAATATTAGTATGTTAAGGTCCAATCATCTAAATCCCAATTTTGTAATGTTAAATTCATGATTATGGACTTTTCTCAACCATAAATTGACTTCATATCAATCAATGGTTGAAATTATAAGGGTAATATTTGGATTTTTATTATTTAATTCAATATTTTAATGTTAGATTTACTTTCTCTTAATTGTTTAATGTTAAAATTATTGCTATCGATTTTTGTCAACCATAGATTGACTATTTATTTGATAAGAATAGAAATTGAGGTGTATATTTACATATACTATATTTATTTGAATTTGAGTTAAATATGGACCATTCAAATGAACTAATATTAACAATACGGTGTATTCAATTTTGTCATATCAGTATCTTAAGGTCGAATCTTCTAATTCCCAATTGTGTAATGTTAAATTCATCATTATTTACTTTTCTCAACCATAAATTGACTTCATATCAATAAATGTTTGAAACATATAAGGTGCATATTTGCATTTGTATTATTTAATTCAATTTTTTAACCTTAGGTTTAATTTAACTCAATTATTTAATGTTAAAATTATGGCTATCGAACTTTTTCAAAGATAGATCGACTATTTATTTGATAATAATAGAAACTAAGGTTTATATTTACATATACTATATTTATTTGAATTTGAGTCAAATATGGACCATTCAAATGAACTAATATTACAAATACGGTGTATTCAATTTTGTAATATTAGTATGTTAAGGTCCAATCTTCTAAATCCCAATTTTGAAATGTTAAATTCATGATTATGGACTTTTCTCAACCATAAATTGACTTCATATCAATCAATGGTTGAAATTATAAGGGTAATATTTGGATTTTTATTATTTAATTCAATATTTTAACATTAGATTTACTTTCTCTCAATTGTTTAATTTTAAAATTATGGCTATCGATTTTTGTCAACCATAGATTGACTATTTATTTGATAAGAATAGAAATTAAGGTGTATATTTACATATACTATATTTATTTGAATTTGAGTCAAATATGGACCATTCAAATGAACTAATATTAACAATACGGTGTATTCAATTTTGTCATATCAGTATCTTAAGGTCGAATCTTCTAATTCCCAATTGTGTAATGTTAAATTCATCATTATTTACTTTTCTCAACCATAAATTGACTTCATATCAATAAATGTTTGAAACATATAAGGTGCATATTTGCATTTGTATTATTTAATTCAATTTTTTAACCTTAGGTTTAATTTATCTCAATTATTTAATGTTAAAATTAGGGCTGTCGAATTGTTTCAAAGATAGATCGACTATTTATTTGATAATAATAGAAACTAACGTTTATATTTACATATACTATATTTATTTCAATTTGTGTCAAATATGGACCATTCAAATGAACTAATATTAACAATACGGTGTATTCAATTTTTCCATATCAGTATGTTAAGGTCGAATCTCCTAATTCCCAATTGTGTAATGTTAAATTCATGATTATAGACTTTCCTCAACCATAAATTGACTTCATATCAATCAATGGTTGAAATTATAAGGTTAATATTTGCATTTGTAATATTTAATTCAATATTTTAACGTTAGATTTAATTTATCTCAATTGTTTAATGTTAAAATTATGGCTATCGATTTTTGTCAACCATAGATAGACTATTTATTTGATAAGAATAGAAATTGAGATGTATATTTACATATCCTATATTTATTTGAATTTGAGTCAAATATGGACCATTCAAATGAACTAATATTAACAATACGGTGTATTCAATTTTGTCATATCACAATGTTAAGGTCGAATCATCTAATTCCCATTTGTGTAATGTTAAATTCATGATTATGGACTTTTCTCAACCATAAATTGACTTCATATCATTCAATGGTTGAAACTTATAAGGGGCATATTTGCATTTGTAATATTTAATTCAATATTTTAACGTTAGATTTACTTTATCTCATTTGTTTAATGTTAAAATTATGGCTATCGATTTTTGTCAACCATAGATAGACTATTTGTTTGATTATAATAGGAATTGAGGTGTATATTTACATATCCTATATTTATTTGAATTTGAGTCAAATATGTACCATTCAAATGAACTAATATTAACAATACGGTGTATTCAATTTTGTCATATAAGTATGTTAAGGTCGAATCTTCTAATTCTCAATTATATAATGTTAAATTCATGATTATGGACTTTGCTCAACCATAAATTGACTTCATATCAATAAATGCTTGAAACATATAAGGTGCATATTTGCATTTGTATTATTTAATTCAATTTTTTAACCTTAGTTTTAATTTATCTCAATTATTTAATGTTAAAATTATGGCTATCGAATTTTTCAAAGATAGATCGAGTATTTTTTTGATAATAATAGAAATTGAGGTGTATATTTACATATACTATATTTATTTGAATTTGAGTCAAATATGGACCATTAAAATGAACTAATATTAACAATACGATGTATTCAATTTTGTCATATTAGTATGTTAAAGTCGAATCTTCTAAATCCCAATTGTGTAATGTTAAATTCATGATTATAGACTTTTCTCAACCATAAATTGACTTCATATCAATAAATGCTTGAAACATATAAGGTGCATATTTGCATTTGTATTATTTAATTCAATTTTTTAACGTTAGGTTTAATTTAACTCAATTATTTAATGTTAAAATTATGGCTATCGAACTTTTTCAAAGATAGATCGACTATTTATTTGATAATAATAGAAACTAACGTTTATATTTACATATACTATATTTATTTGAATTTGAGTCAAATATGGACCATTCAAATAAACTAATATTACAAATACGGTGTATTCAATTTTTTAATATTAGTATGTTAAGGTCCAATCTTCTAAATCCCAATTTTGTAATGTTAAATTCATGATTATGGACTTTTCTCAACCATAAATTGACTTCATATCAATCAATGGTTGAAATTATAAGGGTAATATTTGGATTTTTATTATTTAATTAAATATTTTAACATTAGATTTACTTTCTCTCAATTGTTTAATGTTAAAATTATTGCTATCGATTTTTGTCAACCATAGATTGACTATTTATTTGATAAGAATAGAAATTGAGGTTTATATTTACATATACTATATTTATTTGAATTTGAGTCAAATATGGACCATTCAAATGAACTAATATTAACAATACGGTGTATTCAATTTTGTCATATCAGTATCTTAAGGTCCAATCTTCTAATTCCCAATTGTGTAATGTTAAATTCATGATTATGGACTTTTCTCAACCATAAATTGACTTCATATCAATAAATGGTTGAAACATATAAGGTGCATATTTGCATTTGTATTATTTAATTCAATTTTTAAACCTTAGGTTTAGTTTAACTCAATTATTTAATGTTAAAATTATGGCTATGGAACTTTTTCAAAGATAGATCGACTATTTATTTGATAATAATAGAAACTAACGTTTATATTTACATATACTATATTTATTTGAATTTGAGTCTAATATGGACCATTCAAATGAACTAATATTACAAATACGGTGTATTCAATTTTGTAATATTAGTATGTTAAGGTCCAATCTTCTAAATCCCAATTTTGAAATGTTAAATTCATGATTATAGACTATTCTCAACCATAAATTGACTTCATATCAATCAATGGTTGAAATTATAAGGGTAATATTTGGATTTTTATTATTTAATTCAATATTTTAACGTTAGATTTACTTTCACTCAATTGTTTAATTTTAAAATTATGGCTATCGATTTTTGTCAACCATAGATTGACTATTTATTTGATAAGAATAGAAATTAAGGTGTATATTTACATATACTATATTTATTTGAATTTGAGTCAAATATGGACCATTCAAATGAACTAATATTAACAATACGGTGTATTCAATTTTGTCATATCAGTATCTTAAGGTCGAATCTTCTAATTCCCAATTGTGTAATGTTAAATTCATCATTATTTACTTTTCTCAACCATAAATTGACTTCATATCAATAAATGGTTGAAATTATAAGGGTAATATTTGCATTTGTAATATTTAATTCAATATTTTAACGTTAGATTTAATTTATCTCAATTGTTTAATGTTAAAATTATGGCTATCGATTTTTGTCAACCATAGATAGACTATTTATTTGATAAGAATAGAAATTGAGGTGTATATTTACATATCCTATATTTATTTGAATTTGAGTCAAATATGGACCATTCAAATGAACTAATATTAACAATACGGTGTATTCAATTTTGTCATATCAGTATCTTAAGGTCGAATCTTCTAATTCCCAATTGTGTAATGTTAAATTCATGATTATGGACTTTTCTCAACCATAAATTGACTTCATATCAATAAATGTTTGAAACATATAAGGTGCATATTTGCATTTCTATTATTTAATTCAATTTTTTAACCTTAGGTTTAATTTATCTCAATTATTTAATGTTAAAATTATGGCTATCGTATTGTTTCAAAGATAGATCGACTATTTATTTGATAATAATAGAAACTAACGTTTATATTTACATATACTATATTTATTTGAATTTGTGTCAAATATGGACCATTCAAATGAACTAATATTAACAATACGGTGTATTCAATTTTGTCATATCAGTATCTTAAGGTCGAATCTTCTAATTCCCAATTGTGTAATGTTAAATTCATGATTATAGACTTTTCTCAACCATAAATTGACTTCATATCAATCAAAGGTTGAAATTATAAGGGTAATATTTGCATTTGTAATATTTAATTCAATATTTTAACGTTAGATTTAATTTATCTCAATTGTTTAATGTTAAAATTATGGCTATCGATTTTTGTCAACCATAGATAGACTATTTATTTGATAAGAATAGAAATTGAGGTGTATATTTACATATCCTATATTTATTTGAATTTGAGTCAAATATGGACCATTCAAATGAACTAATATTAACAATACGGTGTATTCAATTTTGTCATATCAGTATCTTAAGGTCGAATCTTCTAATTCCCAATTGTGTAATGTTAAATTCATGATTATGGACTTTTCTCAACCATAAATTGACTTCATATCAATAAATGGTTGAAACATATAAGGTGCATATTTGCATTTGTATTATTTAATTCAATTTTTTAACCTTAGTTTTAATTTATCTCAATTATTTAATGTTAAAATTATGGCTATCGAATTTTTCAAAGATAGATCGAGTATTTTTTTGATAATAATAGAAATTGAGGTGTATATTTACATATACTATATTTATTTGAATTTGAGTCAAATATGGACCATTAAAATGAACTAATATTAACAATACGATGTATTCAATTTTGTCATATTAGTATGTTAAAGTCGAATCTTCTAAATCCCAATTGTGTAATGTTAAATTCATGATTATAGACTTTTCTCAACCATAAATTGACTTCATATCAATAAATGCTTGAAACATATAAGGTGCATATTTGCATTTGTATTATTTAATTCAATTTTTTAACGTTAGGTTTAATTTAACTCAATTATTTAATGTTAAAATTATGGCTATCGAACTTTTTCAAAGATAGATCGACTATTTATTTGAAAATAATAGAAACTAACGTTTATATTTACATATACTATATTTATTTGAATTTGAGTCAAATATGGACCATTCAAATGAACTAATATTACAAATACGGTGTATTCAATTTTGTAATATTAGTATGTTAAGGTCCAATCATCTAAATCCCAATTTTGTAATGTTAAATTCATGATTATGGACTTTTCTCAACCATAAATTGACTTCATATCAATCAATGGTTGAAATTATAAGGGTAATATTTGGATTTTTATTATTTAATTCAATATTTTAATGTTAGATTTACTTTCTCTTAATTGTTTAATGTTAAAATTATTGCTATCGATTTTTGTCAACCATAGATTGACTATTTATTTGATAAGAATAGAAATTGAGGTGTATATTTACATATACTATATTTATTTGACTTTGAGTTAAATATGGACCATTCAAATGAACTAATATTAACAATACGGTGTATTCAATTTTGTCATATCAGTATCTTAAGGTCGAATCTTCTAATTCCCAATTGTGTAATGTTAAATTCATCATTATTTACTTTTCTCAACCATAAATTGACTTCATATCAATAAATGTTTGAAACATATAAGGTGCATATTTGCATTTGTATTATTTAATTCAATTTTTTAACCTTAGGTTTAATTTAACTCAATTATTTAATGTTAAAATTATGGCTATCGAACTTTTTCAAAGATAGATCGACTATTTATTTGATAATAATAGAAACTAAGGTTTATATTTACATATACTATATTTATTTGAATTTGAGTCAAATATGGACCATTCAAATGAACTAATATTACAAATACGGTGTATTCAATTTTGTAATATTAGTATGTTAAGGTCCAATCTTCTAAATCCCAATTTTGAAATGTTAAATTCATGATTATGGACTTTTCTCAACCATAAATTGACTTCATATCAATCAATGGTTGAAATTATAAGGGTAATATTTGGATTTTTATTATTTAATTCAATATTTTAACATTAGATTTACTTTCTCTCAATTGTTTAATTTTAAAATTATGGCTATCGATTTTTGTCAACCATAGATTGACTATTTATTTGATAAGAATAGAAATTAAGGTGTATATTTACATATACTATATTTATTTGAATTTGAGTCAAATATGGACCATTCAAATGAACTAATATTAACAATACGGTGTATTCAATTTTGTCATATCAGTATCTTAAGGTCGAATCTTCTAATTCCCAATTGTGTAATGTTAAATTCATCATTATTTACTTTTCTCAACCATAAATTGACTTCATATCAATAAATGTTTGAAACATATAAGGTGCATATTTGCATTTGTATTATTTAATTCAATTTTTTAACCTTAGGTTTAATTTATCTCAATTATTTAATGTTAAAATTAGGGCTGTCGAATTGTTTCAAAGATAGATCGACTATTTATTTGATAATAATAGAAACTAACGTTTATATTTACATATACTATATTTATTTCAATTTGTGTCAAATATGGACCATTCAAATGAACTAATATTAACAATACGGTGTATTCAATTTTTCCATATCAGTATGTTAAGGTCGAATCTTCTAATTCCCAATTGTGTAATGTTAAATTCATGATTATAGACTTTCCTCAACCATAAATTGACTTCATATCAATCAATGGTTGAAATTATAAGGTTAATATTTGCATTTGTAATATTTAATTCAATATTTTAACGTTAGATTTAATTTATCTCAATTGTTTAATGTTAAAATTATGGCTATCGATTTTTGTCAACCATAGATAGACTATTTATTTGATAAGAATAGAAATTGAGGTGTATATTTACATATCCTATATTTATTTGAATTTGAGTCAAATATGGACCATTCAAATGAACTAATATTAACAATACGGTGTATTCAATTTTGTCATATCACAATGTTAAGGTCGAATCATCTAATTCCCAATTGTGTAATGTTAAATTCATGATTATGGACTTTTCTCAACCATAAATTGACTTCATATCATTCAATGGTTGAAACTTATAAGGGGCATATTTGCATTTGTAATATTTAATTCAATATTTTAACGTTAGATTTACTTTATCTCAATTGTTTAATGTTAAAATTATGGCTATCGATTTTTGTCAACCATAGATAGACTATTTGTTTGATTATAATAGGAATTGAGGTGTATATTTACATATCCTATATTTATTTGAATTTGAGTCAAATATGTACCATTCAAATGAACTAATATTAACAATACGGTGTATTCAATTTTGTCATATAAGTATGTTAAGGTCGAATCTTCTAATTCTCAATTATATAATGTTAAATTCATGATTATGGACTTTGCTCAACCATAAATTGACTTCATATCAATAAATGCTTTAAACATATAAGGTGCATATTTGCATTTGTATTATTTAATTCAATTTTTTAACCTTAGTTTTAATTTATCTCAATTATTTAATGTTAAAATTATGGCTATCGAATTTTTCAAAGATAGATCGAGTATTTTTTTGATAATAATAGAAATTGAGGTGTATATTTACATATACTATATTTATTTGAATTTGAGTCAAATATGGACCATTAAAATGAACTAATATTAACAATACGATGTATTCAATTTTGTCATATTAGTATGTTAAAGTCGAATCTTCTAAATCCCAATTGTGTAATGTTAAATTCATGATTATAGACTTTTCTCAACCATAAATTGACTTCATATCAATAAATGCTTGAAACATATAAGGTGCATATTTGCATTTGTATTATTTAATTCAATTTTTTAACGTTAGGTTTAATTTAACTCAATTATTTAATGTTAAAATTATGGCTATCAAACTTTTTCAAAGATAGATCGACTATTTATTTGATAATAATAGAAACTAACGTTTATATTTACATATACTATATTTATTTGAATTTGAGTCAAATATGGACCATTCAAATAAACTAATATTACAAATACGGTGTATTCAATTTTTTAATATTAGTATGTTAAGGTCCAATCTTCTAAATCCCAATTTTGTAATGTTAAATTCATGATTATGGACTTTTCTCAACCATAAATTGACTTCATATCAATCAATGGTTGAAATTATAAGGGTAATATTTGGATTTTTATTATTTAATTAAATATTTTAACATTAGATTTACTTTCTCTCAATTGTTTAATGTTAAAATTATTGCTATCGATTTTTGTCAACCATAGATTGACTATTTATTTGATAAGAATAGAAATTGAGGTTTATATTTACATATACTATATTTATTTGAATTTGAGTCAAATATGGACCATTCAAATGAACTAATATTAACAATACGGTGTATTCAATTTTGTCATATCAGTATCTTAAGGTCCAATCTTCTAATTCCCAATTGTGTAATGTTAAATTCATGATTATGGACTTTTCTCAACCATAAATTGACTTCATATCAATAAATGGTTGAAACATATAAGGTGCATATTTGCATTTGTATTATTTAATTCAATTTTTAAACCTTAGGTTTAGTTTAACTCAATTATTTAATGTTAAAATTATGGCTATGGAACTTTTTCAAAGATAGATCGACTATTTATTTGATAATAATAGAAACTAACGTTTATATTTACATATACTATATTTATTTGAATTTGAGTCAAATATGGACCATTCAAATGAACTAATATTACAAATACGGTGTATTCAATTTTGTAATATTAGTATGTTAAGGTCCAATCTTCTAAATCCCAATTTTGAAATGTTAAATTCATGATTATAGACTTTTCTCAACCATAAATTGACTTCATATCAATCAATGGTTGAAATTATAAGGGTAATATTTGGATTTTTATTATTTAATTCAATATTTTAACGTTAGATTTACTTTCACTCAATTGTTTAATTTTAAAATTATGGCTATCGATTTTTGTCAACCATAGATTGACTATTTATTTGATAAGAATAGAAATTAAGGTGTATATTTACATATACTATATTTATTTGAATTTGAGTCAAATATGGACCATTCAAATGAACTAATATTAACAATACGGTGTATTCAATTTTGTCATATCAGTATCTTAAGGTCGAATCTTCTAATTCCCAATTGTGTAATGTTAAATTCATCATTATTTACTTTTCTCAACCATAAATTGACTTCATATCAATAAATGTTTGAAACATATAAGGTCCATATTTGCATTTGTATTATTTAATTCAATTTTTTAACCTTAGGTTTAATTTATCTCAATTATTTAATGATAAAATTAGGGCTATCGAATTGTTTCAAAGATAGATCGACTATTTATTTGATAATAATAGAAACTAACGTTTATATTTACATATACTATATTTATTTGAATTTGTGTCAAATATGGACCATTCAAATGAACTAATATTAACAATACGGTGTATTCAATTTTGCCATATCAGTATGTTAAGGTCGAATCTTCTAATTCCCAATTGTGTAATGTTAAATTCATGATTATAGACTTTTCTCAACAATAAATTGACTTCATATCAATCAATGGTTGAAATTATAAGGGTAATATTTGCATTTGTAATATTTAATTCAATATTTTAACGTTAGATTTAATTTATCTCAATTGTTTAATGTTAAAATTATGGCTATCGATTTTTGTCAACCACAGATAGACTATTTGTTTGATTATAATAGGAATTGAGGTGTATAATTACATATCCTATATTTATTTGAATTTTAGTCAAATATGTACCATTTAAATGAACTAATATTAACAATACGGTGTATTCAATTTTGTCATATAAGTATGTTAAGGTCGAATCTTCTAATTCTCAATTATATAATGTTAAATTCATGATTATGGACTTTTCTCAACCATAAATTGACTTCATATCAATAAATGCTTGAAACATATAAGGTGCATATTTGCATTTGTATTATTTAATTCAATTTTTTAACCTTAGTTTTAATTTATCTCAATTATTTAATGTTAAAATTATGGCTATCGAATTTTTTCAAAGATAGATCGAGTATTTTTTTGATAATAATAGAAATTGAGGTGTATATTTACATATACTATATTTATTTGAATTTGAGTCAAATATGGACCATTCAAATGAACTAATATTAACAATACGGTGTATTCAATTTTGTCATATTAGTATGTTAAAGCCGAATCTTCTAAATCCCAATTGTGTAATGTTAAATTCATGATTATAGACTTTTCTCAACCATAAATTGACTTCATATCAATAAATGGTTGAAACATATAAAGTGCATATTTGCATTTGTATTATTTAATTCAATTTTTTAACCATAGGTTTAATTTAACTCAATTATTTAATGTTAAAATTATGGCTATCGAACTTTTTCAAAGATAGATCGACTATTTATTTGATAATAATAGAAACTAACGTTTATATTTACATATACTATATTTATTTGAATTTGAGTCAAATATGGTCCATTCAAATGAACTAATATTACAAATACGGTGTATTCAATTTTGATATATTAGTATGTTAAGGTCCAATCTTCTAAATCCCAATTTTGTAATGTTAAATTCATGATTATGGACTTTTCTCAACCATAAATTGACTTCATATCAATCAATGGTTGAAATTATAAGGGTAATATTTGGATTTTTATTATTTAATTCAATATATTAACGTTAGATTTACTTTCTCTCAATTGTTTAATGTTAAAATTATGGCTATCGTATTGTTTCAAAGATAGATCGACTATTTATTTTATAATAATAGAAACTAACGTTTATATTTACATATACTATATTTATTTGAATTTGTGTCAAATATGGACCATTCAAATGAACTAATATTAACAATACGGTGTATTCAATTTTGTCATATCACAATGTTAAGGTCGAATCATCTAATTCCCAATTGTGTAATGTTAAATTCATGATTATGGACTTTTCTCAACCATAAATTGACTTCATATCAATCAATGGTTGAAATTATAAGGGTAATATTTGGATTTTTATTATTTAATTCAATATTTTAACGTTAGATTTACTTTCTCTCAATTGTTTAATGTTAAAATTATGGCTATCGATTTTTTCCAACCATAGATTGACTATTTATTTGATAAGAATAGAAATTGAGGTGTATATTTACATATACTATATTTATTTGAATTTGAGTCAAATATGGACCATTCAAATGAACTAATATTAACAATACGGTGTATTCAATTTTGTCATATCAGTATCTTACGGTCCAATCTTCTAATTCCCAATTGTGTAATGTTAAATTCATGATTATGGACTTTTCTCAACCATAAATTGACTTCATATCAATCAATGGTTGAAATTATAAGGGTAATATTTGGATTTTTATTATTTAATTAAATATTTTAACGTTAGATTTACTTTCTCTCAATTGTTTAATGTTAAAATTATTGCTATCGATTTTTGTCAAGCGTAGATTGACTATTTATTTGATAAGAATAGAAATTGAGGTGTATATTTACATATACTATATTTATTTGAATTTGAGTCAAATATGGACCATTCAAATGAACTAATATTAACAATACGGTGTATTCAATTTTGTCATATCAGTATCTTAAGGTCGAATCTTCTAATTCCCAATTGTGTAATGTTAAATTCATGATTATGGACTTTTCTCAACCATAAATTGACTTCATATCAATAAATGGTTGAAACATATAAGGTGCATATTTGCATTTGTATTATTTAATTCAATTTTTTAACCTTAGGTTTAGTTTAACTCAATTATTTAATGTTAAAATTATGGCTATCGAACTTTTTCAAAGATAGATCGACTATTTATTTGATAATAATAGAAACTAAGGTTTATATTTACATATACTATATTTATTTGAATTTGAGTCAAATATGGACCATTCAAATGAACTAATATTACAAATACGGTGTATTCAATTTTGTAATATTAGTATGTTAAGGTCCAATCTTCTAAATCCCAATTTTGAAATGTTAAATTCATGATTATAGACTTTTCTCAACCATAAATTGACTTCATATCAATCAATGGTTGAAATTATAAGGGTAATATTTGGATTTTTATTATTTAATTCAATATTTTAACGTTAGATTTACTTTCACTCAATTGTTTAATTTTAAAATTATGGCTATCGATTTTTGTCAACCATAGATTTACTATTTATTTGATAAGAATAGAAATTGAGGTGCATATTTACATATACTATATTTATTTGAATTTGAGTCAAATATGGACCATTCAAATGAACTAATATTAACAATACGGTGTATTCAATTTTGTCATATCAGTATCTTAAGGTCCAATCTTCTAATTCCCAATTGTGTAATGTTAAATTCATGATTATGGACTTTTCTCAACCATAAATTGACTTCATATCAATAAATGTTTGAAACATATAAGGTGCATATTTGCATTTGTATTATTTAATTCAATTTTTTAACCTTCGGTTTAATTTATCTCAATTATTTAATGTTAAAATTATGGCTATCGAATTGTTTCCAAGATAGATCGACTCTTTATTTGATAATAATAGAAACTAACGTTTATATTTAAATATACTATATTTATTTGAATTTGTGTCAAATATGGACCATTCAAATGAACTAATATTAACAATACGGTGTATTCAATTTTTTCATATCAGTATCTTAAGGTCAAATCTTCTAAATCCCAATTGTGTAATGTTAAATTCATGATTATAGACTTTTCTCAACCATAAATTGACTTCATATCAATCAATGGTTGAAATTATAAGGGTAATATTTGGATTTGTAATATTTAATTCAATATTTTAACGTTAGTTTTAATTTATCTAAATTGTTTAATGTTAAAATTATGGCTATCGATTTTTGTCAACCACAGATAGACTATTTATTTGATAAGAATAGAAATTGAGGTGTATATTTACATATCCTATATTTATTTGAATTTGAGTCAAATATGGACCATTCAAATGAACTAATATTAACAATACGGTGTATTCAATTTTGTCATATCAGTATCTTAAGGTCGAATCTTCTAATTCCCAATTGTGTAATGTTAAATTCATGATTATGGACTTTTCTCAACCATAAATTGACTTCATATCAATAAATGGTTGAAACATATAAGGTGCATATTTGCATTTGTATTATTTAATTCAATTTTTTAACGTTAGGTTTAATTTAACTCAATTATTTAATGTTAAAATTATGGCTATCGAACTTTTTCAAAGATAGATCGACTATTTATTTGATAATAATAGAAATTGAGGTGTATATTTACATATACTATATTTATTTGAATTTGAGTCAAATATGGACCATTCAAATGAACTAATATTAACAATACGGTGTATTCAATTTTGTCATATTAGAATGTTAAAGCCGAATCTTCTAAATCCCAATTGTGTAATGTTAAATTCATGATTATAGACTTTTCTCAACCATAAATTGACTTCATATCAATAAATGGTTGAAACATATAAAGTGCATATTTGCATTTGTATTATTTAATTCAATTTTTTAACCTTAGGTTTAATTTAACTCAATTATTTAATGTTAAAATTATGGCTATCGAACTTTTTCAAAGATAGATCGACTATTTATTTGATAATAATAGAAACTAACGTTTATATTTACATATACTATATTTATTTGAATTTGAGTCAAATATGGTCCATTCAAATGAACTAATATTACAAATACGGTGTATTCAATTTTGATATATTAGTATGTTAAGGTCCAATCTTCTAAATCCCAATTTTGTAATGTTAAATTCATGATTATGGACTTTTCTCAACCATAAATTGACTTCATATCAATCAATGGTTGAAATTATAAGGGTAATATTTGGATTTTTATTATTTAATTCAATATTTTAACGTTAGATTTACTTTCTCTCAATTGTTTAATGTTAAAATTATGGCTATCGATTTTTTCCAACCATAGATTGACTATTTATTTGATAAGAATAGAAATTGAGGTGTATATTTACATATACTATATTTATTTGAATTTGAGTCAAATATGGACCATTCAAATGAACTAATATTAACAATACGGTGTATTCAATTTTGTCATATCAGTATCTTAAGGTCCAATCTTCTAATTCCCAATTGTGTAATGTTAAATTCATGATTATGGACTTTTCTCAACCATAAATTGACTTCATATCAATCAATGGTTGAAATTATAAGGGTAATATTTGGATTTTTATTATTTAATTAAATATTTTAACGTTAGATTTACTTTCTCTCAATTGTTTAATGTTAAAATTATTGCTATCGATTTTTGTCAAGCGTAGATTGACTATTTATTTGATAAGAATAGAAATTGAGGTGTATATTTACATATACTATATTTATTTGAATTTGAGTCAAATATGGACCATTCAAATGAACTAATATTAACAATACGGTGTATTCAATTTTGTCATATCAGTATCTTAAGGTCGAATCTTCTAATTCCCAATTGTGTAATGTTAAATTCATGATTATGGACTTTTCTCAACCATAAATTGACTTCATATCAATAAATGGTTGAAACATATAAGGTGCATATTTGCATTTGTATTATTTAATTCAATTTTTTAACCTTAGGTTTAGTTTAACTCAATTATTTAATGTTAAAATTATGGCTATCGAACTTTTTCAAAGATAGATCGACTATTTATTTGATAATAATAGAAACTAAGGTTTATATTTACATATACTATATTTATTTGAATTTGAGTCAAATATCGACCATTCAAATGAACTAATATTACAAATACGGTGTATTCAATTTTGTAATATTAGTATGTTAAGGTCCAATCTTCTAAATCCCAATTTTGAAATGTTAAATTCATGATTATAGACTTTTCTCAACCATAAATTGACTTCATATCAATCAATGGTTGAAATTATAAGGGTAATATTTGGATTTTTATTATTTAATTCAATATTTTAACGTTAGATTTACTTTCACTCAATTGTTTAATTTTAAAATTATGGCTATCGATTTTTGTCAACCATAGATTTACTATTTATTTGATAAGAATAGAAATTGAGGTGTATATTTACATATACTATATTTATTTGAATTTGAGTCAAATATGGACCATTCAAATGAACTAATATTAACAATACGGTGTATTCAATTTTGTCATATCAGTATCTTAAGGTCCAATCTTCTAATTCCCAATTGTGTAATGTTAAATTCATGATTATGGACTTTTCTCAACCATAAATTGACTTCATATCAATAAATGTTTGAAACATATAAGGTGCATATTTGCATTTGTATTATTTAATTCAATTTTTTAACCTTCGGTTTAATTTATCTCAATTATTTAATGTTAAAATTATGGCTATCGAATTGTTTCCAAGATAGATCGACTATTTATTTGATAATAATAGAAACTAACGTTTATATTTAAATATACTATATTTATTTGAATTTGTGTCAAATATGGACCATTCAAATGAACTAATATTAACAATACGGTGTATTCAATTTTGTCATATCAGTATCTTAAGGTCGAATCTTCTAAATCCCAATTGTGTAATGTTAAATTCATGATTATAGACTTTTCTCAACCATAAATTGACTTCATATCAATCAATGGTTGAAATTATAAGGGTAATATTTGGATTTGTAATATTTAATTCAATATTTTAACGTTAGTTTTAATTTATCTCAATTGTTTAATGTTAAAATTATGGCTATCGATTTTTATCAACCATAGATAGACTATTTGTTTGATAAGAATAGAAATTGAGGTGTTTATTTACATATCCTATATTTATTTGAATTTGAGTCAAATATGGACCATTCAAATGAACTAATATTAACAATACGGTGTATTCAATTTTGTCATATCAACATGTTAAGGTCGAATCTTCTAATTCCCAATTGTGTAATGTTAAATTCATGATTATAGACTTTTCTCAACCATAAATTGACTTCATATCAATCAATGGTTCAAATTATAAGGGTAATATTTGCATTTGTAATATTTAATTCAATATTTTAACGTCAGAATTAATTTATCTCAATTGTTTAATGTTAAAATTATGGCTATCGATTTTTGTCAACCATAGATAGACTATTTATTTGATAAGAATAAAAATTGAGGTGTATATTTACATATCCTATATTTATTTGAATTTGAGTCAAATATGGACCATTCAAATGAACTAATATTAACAATACGGTGTATTCAATTTTGTCATATCAGTATCTTAAGGTCGAATCTTCTAATTCAAAATTGTGTAATGTTAAATTCATGATTATGGACTTTTCTCAACCATAAATTGACTTCATATCAATAAATGGTTGAAACATATAAGGTGCATATTTGCATTTGTATTATGTAATTCAATTTTTTAACCTTAGGTTTAATTTAACTGAATTATTTAATGTTAAAATTATAGCTATCGAAATGTTTCAAAGATAGATCGATTATTTTTTTGATAATAATAGAAATTGAGGTGTATATTTACATATACTATATTTATTTGAATTTGAGTCAAATATGGACCATTCAAATGAACTAATATTAACAATACGGTGTATTCAATTTTGTCATATTAGTATGTTAAAGTCGAATCTTCTAAATCCCAATTGTGTAATGTTAAATTCATGATTATGGACTTTTCTCAACCATACATTAACTTCATATCAATCAATGGTTGAAACTTATAAGGGGCATATTTGCATTTTTAATATTTATTTCAATTTTCTAACGTTAGATTTACTTTATCTAAATTGTTTAATGTTAAAATTATGGCTATCGATTTTTGTCAACCATAGATAGACTATTTATTTGATAAGAATAGAAATTGTGGTGTATATTTACATATACTATATTTATTTTAATTTGAGTCAAATATGTACCCTTCAAAGGAACTAATATTAACAATACGGTTTATTCAATTTTGTCATATCACTATATTAAGGTCGAATCTTCTAATTCTCAATTGTGTAATGTTAAATTCATGATTATGGACTTTTCTCAACCATAAATTGACTTCATATCAATCGATGGTTGAAATTATAAGGGTAATATTTGCATTTGTAATATTTAATTAAATATTTTAACGTCAGATTTAATTTATCTCAATTGTTTAATGTTAAAATTATGGCTATCGAATTGTTTCAAAGATAGATCGACTATTTATTTGATAATAATAGAAACTAACGCTTATATTTACATATACTATATTTATTTAAATTTGTGTCAAATATGGACCATTCAAATGAACTAATATTAACAATACGGTGTATTCAATTTTGTCATATCAGTATCTTAAGGTCGAATCTTCTAATTCCCAATTGTGTAATGTTAAATTCATGATTATAGACTTTTCTCAACCATAAATTGACTTCATATAAATCAATGGTTGAAATTATAAGGGGCATATTTGCATTTGTAATATTTAATTCAATATTTTAACGTTAGATTTACTTTATCTCAATTGTTTAATGTTAAAATTATGGCTATCGATTTTTGTCAACCATAGATAGACTATTTATTTGATAAGAATAGAAATTGAGGTGTATATTTACATATACTATATTTATTTGAATTTGAGCCAAATATGTACCCTTCAAATGAACTAATATTAACAATACGGTGTATTCAATTTTGTCATATCACTATGTTAAGGTCGAATCTTCTAATTCTCAATTGTGTAATGTTAAATTCATGATTATGGACTTTTCTCAACCATAAATTGACTTCATATCAATCAATGGTTGAAATTATAAGGGTAATATTTGCATTTGTAATATTTAATTCAATATTTTAACGTTATATTTACTTTCTCTCAATTGTTTAATGTTAAAATTATGGCTATCGATTTTTGCCAACCATAGATAGACTATTTATTTGATAAGAATAGAAATTGAGGTGTATATTTACATATACTATATTTATTTGAATTTGAGTCAAATATGGACCATTCAAATGAACTAATATTAACAATACGGTGTATTCAATTTTGTCATATCACTATGTTAAGGTCGAATCATCTAATTCCCAATTGTGTAATGTTAAATTCATGATTATGGACTTTTCTCAACCATAAATTGACTTCATATCAATCAATGGTTGAAACTTATAAGGGGCATATTTGCATTTGTAATATTTAATTCAATATTTTAATGTTAGATTGACTTTATCTCAATTGTTTAATGTTAAAATTATGGCTATCGATTTTTGTCAACCACAGATAGACTATTTATTTGATTATAATAGGAATTGAGGTGTATATTTACATATCCTATATTTATTTGAATTTGAGTCAAATATGTACCATTCAAATGAACTAATATTAACAATACGGTGTATTCAATTTTGTCATATAAGTATGTTAAGGTCGAATCTTCTAATTCTCAATTATATAATGTTAAATTCATGATTATGGACTTTTCTTAACCATAAATTGACTTCATATCAATAAATGGTTGAAACATATAAGGTGCATATTTGCATTTGTATTATTTATTTCAATTTTTTAACCTTAGGTTTAATTTATCTCAATTATTTAATGTTAAAATTATGGCTATCGAATTTTTTCAAAGATAGATCGACTATTTTTTGATAATAATAGAAATTGAGGTGTATATTCACTTATACTATATTTATTTGAATTTGAGTCAAATATGGACCATTCAAATGAACTAATATTAACAATACAGTGTATTCAATTTTGTCATATTAGTATGTTAAAGCCGAATCTTCTAAATCCCAATTGTGTAATGTTAAATTCATGATTATGGACTTTTTTCAACCATAAATTGACTTCATATCAATAAATGGTTAAAACATATAAGGTGCATATTTGCATTTGTATTATTTAATTCAATTTTTTAACCTTTGGTTTAATTTAACTCAATTATTTAATGTTAAAATTATGGCTATCGAACTTTTTCAAAGATAGATCGACTATTTATTTGATAATAACAGAAACTAACGTTTATATTTACATATACTATATTTATTTGAATTTGAGTCAAATATGGACCATTCAAATGAACTAATATTACAAATACGGTGTATTCAATTTTGTAATATTAGTATGTTAAGGTCCAATATTCTAAATCCCAATTTTGTAATGTTAAATTCATGATTATGGACTTTTCTCAACCATAAACTGACTTCATATCAATCAATGGTTGAAATTATAAGGGTAATATTTGGATTTTTATTATTTAATTCAATATTTTAACGTTAGATTTACTTTCTCTCAATTGTTTAATGTTAAAATTATGGCTATCGATTTTTGTCAACCATAGATTGACTATTTATTTGATAAGAATAGAAATTGAGGTGTAT
Organism: Hippophae tibetana; assembly: GCA_037013495.1. NCBI lineage: Eukaryota > Viridiplantae > Streptophyta > Magnoliopsida > Rosales > Elaeagnaceae > Hippophae > Hippophae tibetana. The sequence continues at coordinate 10,016,625 of CM072805.1, read as the reverse complement.
ATTTACATATAATATATTTATTTGAATTTGAGTCAAATATGGACCATTCAAATGAACTAATATTAACAATACGGTGTATTCAATTTTGTCATATCAGTATCTTAAGGTCGAATCTTCTAATTCCCAATTGTGTAATGTTAAATTCATGATTATGGACTTTTCTCAACCATAAATTGACTTCATATCAATAAATGTTTGAAACATATAAGGTGCATATTTGCATTTGTATTATTTAATTCAATTTATTAACCTTAGATTTAATTTAACCCAATTATTTAATGTTAAAATTATGGCTATCGAACTTTTTCAAAGATAGATCGACTATTTATTTGATAATAATAGAAACTAACGTTTATATTTACATATACTATATTTATTTGAATTTGTGTCAAATATGGACCATTCAAATGAACTAATATTAACAATACGGTGTATTCAATTTTGTCATATCAGTATCTTAAGGTCGAATCTTCTAATTCCCAATTGTGTAATGTTAAATTCATGATTATAGACTTTTCTCAACCATAAATTGACTTCATATCAATCAATGGTTGAAATTATAAGGGTAATATTTGCATTTGTAATATTTAATTCAATATTTTAACGTCAGATTTAATTTATCTCAATTCTTTAATGTTAAAATTATGGCTATCGATTTTTGACAACCATAGATAGACTATTTATTTGATAATAATAGAAACTAACGTTTATATTTACATATCTTATATTTATTTGAATTTGAGTCAAATATGGACCATTCAAATGAACTAATATTAACAATACGGTGTATTCAATTTTGTCATATCAGTATCTTAAGGTCGAATCTTCTAATTCCCAATTGTGTAATGTTAAATTCATGATTATGGACTTTTCTCAACCATAAATTGACTTCATATCAATAAATGTTTGAAACATATAAGGTGCATATTTGCATTTGTATTATTTAATTCAATTTATTAACCTTAGATTTAATTTAACCCAATTATTTAATGTTAAAATTATGGCTATCGAATTGTTTCAAAGATAGATCGACTATTTATTTGATAATAATAGAAACTAACGTTTATATTTACATATACTATATTTATTTGAATTTGTGTCAAATATGGACCATTCAAATGAACTAATATTAACAATATGGTGTATTCAATTTTGTCATATCAGTATCTTAAGGTCGAATCTTCTAATTCCCAATTGTGTAATGTTAAATTCATGATTATAGACTTTTCTCAACCATAAATTGACTTCATATCAATCAATGGTTGAAATTATAAGTGTAATATTTGCATTTGTAATATTTAATTCAATATTTTAACGTTAGATTTAATTTATCTCAATTGTTTAATGTTAAAATTATGGCTATCGATTTTTGTCAACCATAGATAGACTATTTATTTGATAAGAATAGAAATTGTGGTGTATATTTACATATCTTATATTTATTTGAATTTGAGTCAAATATGGACCATTCAAATGAACTAATATTAACAATACGGTGTATTCAATTTTGTCATATCAGTATCTTAAGGTCGAATCTTCTAATTCCCAATTGTGTAATGTTAAATTCATGATTATGGACTTTTCTCAACCATAAATTGACTTCATATCAATAAATGTTTGAAACATATAAGGTGCATATTTGCATTTGTATTATTTAATTCAATTTTTTAACCTTCGGTTTAATTTATCTCAATTATTTAATGTTAAAATTATGGCTATCGAATTGTTTCAAAGATAGATCGACTATTTATTTGATAATAATAGAAACTAACGTTTTTATTTACTTATACTATATTTATTTGAATTTGTGTCAAATATGGACCATTCAAATGAACTAATATTAACAATACGGTGTATTCAATTTTGTCATATCAGTATCTTAAGGTCGAATCTTCTAAATCCCAATTGTGTAATGTTAAATTCATGATTATAGACTTTTCTCAACCATAAATTGACTTCATATCAATCAATGGTTGAAATTATAAGGGTAATATTTGGATTTGTAATATTTAATTCAATATTTTAACGTTAGTTTTAATTTATCTCAATTGTTTAATGTTAAAATTATGGCTATCGATTTTTATCAACCATAGATAGACTATTTATTTGATAAGAATAGAAATGGAGGTGTATATTTACATATCCTATATTTATTTGAATTTGAGTCAAATATGGACCATTCAAATGAACTAATATTAACAATACGGTGTATTCAATTTTGTCATATCAGTATCTTAAGGTCGAATCTTCTAATTCCCAATTGTGTAATGTTAAATTCATGATTATGGACTTTTCTCAACCATAAATTGACTTCATATCATTCAATGGTTGAAACTTATAAGGTGCATATTTGCATTTGTATTATTTAATTCAATATTTTAACGTTAGTTTTAATTTATCTCAATTGTTTAATGTTAAAATTATGGCTATCGATTTTTATCAACCATAGATAGACTATTTATTTGATAAGAATAGAAATTGAGGTGTATATTTACATATCCTATATTTATTTGAATTTGTGTCAAATATGGACCATTCAAATGAACTAATATTAACAATACGGTGTATTCAATTTTGTCATATCAATATCTTAAGGTCGAATCTTCTAATTCCCAATTGTGTAATGTTAAATTCATGATTATAGACTTTTCTCAACCATAAATTGACTTCATATCAATCAATGGTTGAAATTATAAGGGTAATATTTGCATTTGTAATATTTAATTCAATTTATTAACCTTAGATTTAATTTATCTCAATTGTTTAATGTTAAAATTATGGCTATCGAATTGTTTCAAAGATAGATCGACTATTTATTTGATAATAATTGAAACTAACGTTTATATTTACATATACTATATTTATTTGAATTTGTGTCAAATATGGACCATTCAAATGAACTAATATTAACAATACGGTGTATTCAATTTTGTCATATCAGTATCTTAAGGTCGAATCTTCTAAATCCCAATTGTGTAATGTTAAATTCATGATTATAGACTTTTCTCAACCATAAATTGACTTCATATCAATCAATGGTTGAAATTATAAGGGTAATATTTGGATTTGTAATATTTAATTCAATATTTTAACGTTAGTTTTAATTTATCTCAATTGTTTAATGTTAAAATTATGGCTATCGATTTTTATCAACCATAGATAGACTATTTATTTGATAAGAATAGAAATGGAGGTGTATATTTACATATCCTATATTTATTTGAATTTGAGTCAAATATGGACCATTCAAATGAACTAATATTAACAATACGGTGTATTCAATTTTGTCATATCAGTATCTTAAGGTCGAATCTTCTAATTCCCAATTGTGTAATGTTAAATTCATGATTATGGACTTTTCTCAACCATAAATTGACTTCATATCATTCAATGGTTGAAACTTATAAGGTGCATATTTGCATTTGTATTATTTAATTCAATATTTTAACGTTAGTTTTAATTTATCTCAATTGTTTAATGTTAAAATTATGGCTATCGATTTTTATCAACCATAGATAGACTATTTATTTGATAAGAATAGAAATTGAGGTGTATATTTACATATCCTATATTTATTTGAATTTGTGTCAAATATGGACCATTCAAATGAACTAATATTAACAATACGGTGTATTCAATTTTGTCATATCAATATCTTAAGGTCGAATCTTCTAATTCCCAATTGTGTAATGTTAAATTCATGATTATAGACTTTTCTCAACCATAAATTGACTTCATATCAATCAATGGTTGAAATTATAAGGGTAATATTTGCATTTGTAATATTTAATTCAATTTATTAACCTTAGATTTAATTTATCTCAATTGTTTAATGTTAAAATTATGGCTATCGAATTGTTTCAAAGATAGATCGACTATTTATTTGATAATAATTGAAACTAACGTTTATATTTACATATACTATATTTATTTGAATTTGTGTCAAATATGGACCATTCAAATGAACTAATATTAACAATACGGTGTATTCAATTTTGTCATATCAGTATCTTAAGGTCGAATCTTCTAATTCCCTATTGTGTAATGTTAAATTCATGATTATAGACTTTTCTCAACCATAAATTGACTTCATATCAATAAATGGTTGAAACATATAAGGTGCATATTTGCATTTGTATTATTTAATTCAATTTATTAACCTTAGATTTAATTTAACCCAATTATTTAATGTTAAAATTATGGCTATCGAACTTTTTCAAAGATAGATCGACTATTTATTTGATAATAATAGAAACTAACGTTTATATTTACATATACTATATTTATTTGAATTTGTGTCAAATATGGACCATTCAAATGAACTAATATTAACAATACGGTGTATTCAATTTTGTCATATCAATATCTTAAGGTCGAATCTTCTAATTCCCAATTGTGTAATGTTAAATTCATGATTATAGACTTTTCTCAACCATAAATTGACTTCATATCAATCAATGGTTGAAATTATAAGGGTAATATTTGCATTTGTAATATTTAATTCAATATTTTAACGTTAGATTTAATTTATCTCAATTGTTTAATGTTAAAATTATGGCTATCGATTTTTTTCAACCATAGATAGACTATTTCTTTGATAAGAATAGAAATTGAGGTGTATATTTACATATCCTATATTTATTTGAATTTGAGTCAATTATGGACCATTCAAATAAACAAATATTAACAATACGGTGTATTCAATTTTGTCATATCACAATGTTAAGATCGAATCATCAAATTCCCAATTGTGTAATGTTAAATTCATGATTATGGACTTTCCTCAACCATAAATTGACTTCATATCAATCAATGGTTGAAACTTATAAGGGGCATATTTGCATTTGTAATATTTAATTCAATATTTTAATGTTAGATTGACTTTATCTCAATTGTTTATGTTAAAATTATGGCTATCGATTTTTGTCAACCACAGATAGACTATTTATTTGATTATAATAGGAATTGAGGTGTATATTTACATATCCTATATTTATTTGAATTTGAGTCAAATATGTACCATTCAAATGAACTAATATTAACAATACGGTGTATTCAATTTTGTCATATAAGTATGTTAAGGTCGAATCTTCTAATTCTCAATTATATAATGTTAAATTCATGATTGTGGACTTTTCTTAACCATAAATTGACTTCATATCAATAAATGGTTGAAACATATAAGGTGCATATTTGCATTTGTATTATTTAATTCAATTTTTTAACCTTAGGTTTAATTTATCTCAATTATTTAATGTTAAAATTATGGCTATCGAATTTTTTCAAAGATAGATCGACTATTTTTTGATAATAATAGAAATTGAGGTGTATATTCACTTATACTATATTTATTTGAATTTGAGTCAAATATGGACCATTCAAATGAATTAATATTAACAATACAGTGTATTCAATTTTGTCATATTAGTATGTTAAAGCCGAATCTTCTAAATCCCAATTGTGTAATGTTAAATTCATGATTATGGACTTTTTTCAACCATAAATTGACTTCATATCAATAAATGGTTGAAACATATAAGGTGCATATTTGCATTTGTATTATTTAATTCAATTTTTTAACCTTTGGTTTAATTTAACTCAATTATTTAATGTTAAAATTATGGCTATCGAACTTTTTCAAAGGTAGATCGACTATTTATTTGATAATAACAGAAACTAACGTTTATATTTACATATACTATATTTATTTGAATTTGAGTCAAATATGGACCATTCAAATGAACTAATATTACAAATACGGTGTATTCAATTTTGTAATATTAGTATGTTAAGGTCCAATCTTCTAAATCCCAATTTTGTAATGTTAAATTCATGATTATGGACTTTTCTCAACCATAAATTGACTTCATATCAATCAATGGTTGAAATTATAAGGTTAATATTTGGATTTTTATTATTTAATTCAATATTTTAACGTTAGATTTACTTTCTCTCAATTGTTTAATGTTAAAATTATGGCTATCGATTTTTGTCAACCATAGATTGACTATTTATTTGATAAGAATAGAAATTGAGGTGTATATTTACATATAATATATTTATTTGAATTTGAGTCAAATATGGACCATTCAAATGAACTAATATTAACAATACGGTGTATCCAATTTTGTCATATCAGTATCTTAAGGTCGAATCTTCTAATTCCCAATTGTGTAATGTTAAATTCATGATTATGGACTTTTCTCAACCATAAATTGACTTCATATCAATAAATGTTTGAAACATATAAGGTGCATATTTGTATTTGTATTATTTAATTCAATTTTTTAACCTTCGGTTTAATTTATCTCAATTATTTAATGTTAAAATTATGGCTATCGAATTGTTTCAAAGATAGATCGACTATTTATTTGATAATAATAGAAACTAACATTTATATTTACATATACTATATTTATTTGAATTTGTGTCAAATATGGACCATTCAAATGAACTAATATTAACAATACGGTGTATTCAATTTTGTCATATCAGTATCTTAAGGTCGAATCTTCTAAATCCCAATTGTGTAATGTTAAATTCATGATTATAGACTTTTCTCAACCATAAATTGACTTCATATCAATAAATGGTTGAAATTATAAGGGTAATATTTGGATTTGTAATATTTAATTCAATATTTTAACGTTAGTTTTAATTTATCTCAATTGTTTAATGTTAAAATTATGGCTATCGATTTTTATCAACCATAGATAGACTATTTATTTGATAAGAATAGAAATTGAGGTGTTTATTTACATATCCTATATTTATTTGAATTTGAGTCAAATATGGACCATTCAAATGAACTAATATTATCAATACGGTGTATTCAATTTTGTCATATCACTATGTTAAGGTCGAATCATCTAATTCCCAATTGTGTAATGTTAAATTCATGATTATGGACTTTTCTCAACCATAAATTGACTTCATATCATTCAATGGTTGAAACTTATAAGGGGCATATTTGCATTTGTAATATTTAATTCAATATTTTAACGTTAGATTTACTTTCTCTCAATTGTTTAATGTTAAAATTATGGCTATCGAATTGTTTCAAAGATAGATCGACTATTTATTTGATAATAATAGAAACTAACGTTTATATTTACATATACTATATTTATTTGAATTTGTGTCAAATATGGACCATTCAAATGAACTAATATTAACAATACGGTGTATTCAATTTTGTCATATCAGTATCTTAAGGTCGAATCTTCTAATTCCCTATTGTGTAATGTTAAATTCATGATTATAGACTTTTCTCAACCATAAATTGACTTCATATCAATCAATGGTTGAAATTATAAGTGTAATATTTGCATTTGTAATATTTAATTCAATATTTTAACGTTAGATTTAATTTATCTCAATTGTTTAATGTTAAAATTATAGCTATCGATTTTTGTCAACCATAGATAGACTATTTATTTGATAAGAATAGAAATTGAGGTGTATATTTACATATCTTATATTTATTTGAATTTGAGTCAAATATGGACCATTCAAATGAACTAATATTAACAATACGGTGTATTCAATTTTGTCATATCAGTATCTTAAGGTCGAATCTTCTAATTCCCAATTGTGTAATGTTAAATTCATGATTATAGACTTTTCTCAACCATAAATTGACTTCATATCAATCAATGGTTGAAATTATAAGGGTAATATTTGCATTTATAATATTTAATTCAATATTTTAACGTTAGATTTAATTTATCTCAATTGTTTAATGTTAAAATTATGGCTATCGATATTTTTCAACCATAGATAGACTATTTATTTGATAAGAATAGAAATTGAGGTGTATATTTACATATCCTATATTTATTTGAATTTGAGTCAAATATGGACCATTCAAATGAACTAGTATTAACAATACGGTGTATTCAATTTTGTCATATCAGTATCTTAAGGTCGAATCTTCTAATTCCCAATTGTGTAATGTTAAATTCATGATTATGGACTTTTCTCAACCATAAATTGACTTCATATCAATAAATGGTTGAAACATATAAGGTGCATATTTGCATTTGTATTATTTAATTCAATTTTTTAACCTTAGGTTTAATTTATCTCAATTATTTAATGTTAAAATTATGGCTATCGAATTGTTTCAAAGATAGATCGACTATTTATTTGATAATAATAGAAACTAACGTTTATATTTACATATACTCTATTTATTTGAATTTGTGTCAAATATGGACCATTCAAATGAACTAATATTAACAATACGGTGTATTCAATTTTGTCATATCAATATCTTAAGGTCGAATCTTCTAATTCCCAATTGTGTAATGTTAAATTCATGATTATAGACTTTTCTCAACCATAAATTGACTTCATATCAATCAATGGTTGAAATTATAAGGGTAATATTTGCATTTGTAATATTTAATTCAATATTTTAACGTTAGATTTAATTTATCTCAATTGTTTAATGTTAAAATTATGGCTATCGATTTTTGTCAACCATAGATAGACTATTTCTTTGATAAGAATAGAAATTGAGGTGTATATTTACATATCCAATATTTATTTGAATTTGAGTCAATTATGGACCATTCAAATAAACAAATATTAACAATACGGTGTATTCAATTTTGTCATATCACAATGTTAAGATCGAATCATCTAATTCCCAATTGTGTAATGTTAAATTCATGATTATGGACTTTTCTCAACCATAAATTGACTTCATATCATTCAATGGTTGAAACTTATAAGGGGCATATTTGCATTTGTAATATTTAATTCAATATTTTAACGTTAGATTTACTTTATCTCAATTGTTTAATGTTAAAATTATGGCTATCGATTTTTGTCAACCACAGATAGACTATTTGTTTGATTATAATAGGAATTGAGGTGTATAATTACATATCCTATATTTATTTGAATTTGAGTCAAATATGTACAATTCAAATGAACTAATATTAACAATACGGTGTATTCAATTTTGTCATATAAGTATGTTAAGGTCGAATCTTCTAATTCTCAATTATATAATGTTAAATTCATGATTATGGACTTTTCTCAACCATAAATTGACTTCATATCAATAAATGCTTGAAACATATAAGGTGCATATTTGCATTTGTATTATTTAATTCAATTTTTTAACCTTAGTTTTAATTTATCTCAATTATTTAAAGGTAAAGTTATGGCTATCGAATATTTTCAAAGATAGATCGAGTATTTTTTTGATAATAATAGAAATTGAGGTGTATATTTACATATACTATATTTATTTGAATTTGAGTCAAATATGGACCATTCAAATGAACTAATATTAACAATACGGTGTATTCAATTTTGTCATATTAGTATGTTAAAGCCGAATCTTCTAAATCCCAATTGTGTAATGTTAAATTCATGATTATAGACTTTTCTCAACCATAAATTGACTTCATATCAATAAATGCTAGAAACATATAAGGTGCATATTTGCATTTGTATTATTTAATTCAATTTTTTAACCTTAGGTTTAATTTAACTCAATTATTTAATGTTCAAATTATGGCTATCGAACTTTTTCAAAGATAGATCGACTATTTATTTGATAATAATAGAAACTAACGTTTATATTTACATATACTATATTTATTTGAATTTGAGTCAAATATGGACCATTCAAATGAACTAATATTACAAATACGGTGTATTCAATTTTGATATATTAGTATGTTAAGGTCCAATCTTCTAAATCCCAATTTTGTAATGTTAAATTCATGATTATGGACTTTTCTCAACCATAAATTGACTTCATATCAATCAATGGTTGAAATTATAAGGGTAATATTTTGATTTTTATTATTTAATTCAATATTTTAACGTTAGATTTACTTTCTCTCAATTGTTTAATGTTAAAATTATGGCTATCGATTTTTTCCAACCATAGATTGAGTATTTATTTGATAAGAATAGAAATTGAAGTGTATATTTACATATACTATATTTATTTGAATTTGAGTCAAATATGGACCATTCAAATGAACTAATATTAACAATACGGTGTATTCAATTTTGTCATATCAGTATCTTAAGGTCCAATCTTCTAATTCCCAATTGTGTAATGTTAAATTCATGATTATGGACTTTTCTCAACCATAAATTGACTTCATATCAATAAATGGTTGAAATTATAAGTGTAATATTTGCATTTGTAATATTTAATTCAATATTTTAACGTTAGATTTAATTTATCTCAATTGTTTAATGTTAAAATTATGGCTATCGATTTTTGTCAACCATAGATAGACTATTTATTTGATAAGAATAGAAATTGAGGTGTATATTTACATATCTTATATTTATTTGAATTTGAGTCAAATATGGACCATTCAAATGAACTAATATTAACAATACGGTGTATTCAATTTTGTCATATCAGTATCTTAAGGTCGAATCTTCTAATTCCCAATTGTGTAATGTTAAATTCATGATTATAGACTTTTCTCAACCATAAATTGACTTCATATCAATCAATGGTTGAAATTATAAGGGTAATATTTGCATTTATAATATTTAATTCAATATTTTAACGTTAGATTTAATTTATCTCAATTGTTTAATGTTAAAATTATGGCTATCGATATTTTTCAACCATAGATAGACTATTTATTTGATAAGAATAGAAATTGAGGTGTATATTTACATATCCTATATTTATTTGAATTTGAGTCAAATATGGACCATTCAAATGAACTAGTATTAACAATACGGTGTATTCAATTTTGTCATATCAGTATCTTAAGGTCGAATCTTCTAATTCCCAATTGTGTAATGTTAAATTCATGATTATGGACTTTTCTCAACCATAAATTGACTTCATATCAATAAATGGTTGAAACATATAAGGTGCATATTTGCATTTGTATTATTTAATTCAATTTTTTAACCTTAGGTTTAATTTATCTCAATTATTTAATGTTAAAATTATGGCTATCGAATTGTTTCAAAGATAGATCGACTATTTATTTGATAATAATAGAAACTAACGTTTATATTTACATATACTCTATTTATTTGAATTTGTGTCAAATATGGACCATTCAAATGAACTAATATTAACAATACGGTGTATTCAATTTTGTCATATCAATATCTTAAGGTCGAATCTTCTAATTCCCAATTGTGTAATGTTAAATTCATGATTATAGACTTTTCTCAACCATAAATTGACTTCATATCAATCAATGGTTGAAATTATAAGGGTAATATTTGCATTTGTAATATTTAATTCAATATTTTAACGTTAGATTTAATTTATCTCAATTGTTTAATGTTAAAATTATGGCTATCGATTTTTGTCAACCATAGATAGACTATTTCTTTGATAAGAATAGAAATTGAGGTGTATATTTACATATCCAATATTTATTTGAATTTGAGTCAATTATGGACCATTCAAATAAACAAATATTAACAATACGGTGTATTCAATTTTGTCATATCACAATGTTAAGATCGAATCATCTAATTCCCAATTGTGTAATGTTAAATTCATGATTATGGACTTTTCTCAACCATAAATTGACTTCATATCATTCAATGGTTGAAACTTATAAGGGGCATATTTGCATTTGTAATATTTAATTCAATATTTTAACGTTAGATTTACTTTATCTCAATTGTTTAATGTTAAAATTATGGCTATCGATTTTTGTCAACCACAGATAGACTATTTGTTTGATTATAATAGGAATTGAGGTGTATAATTACATATCCTATATTTATTTGAATTTGAGTCAAATATGTACAATTCAAATGAACTAATATTAACAATACGGTGTATTCAATTTTGTCATATAAGTATGTTAAGGTCGAATCTTCTAATTCTCAATTATATAATGTTAAATTCATGATTATGGACTTTTCTCAACCATAAATTGACTTCATATCAATAAATGCTTGAAACATATAAGGTGCATATTTGCATTTGTATTATTTAATTCAATTTTTTAACCTTAGTTTTAATTTATCTCAATTATTTAAAGGTAAAGTTATGGCTATCGAATATTTTCAAAGATAGATCGAGTATTTTTTTGATAATAATAGAAATTGAGGTGTATATTTACATATACTATATTTATTTGAATTTGAGTCAAATATGGACCATTCAAATGAACTAATATTAACAATACGGTGTATTCAATTTTGTCATATTAGTATGTTAAAGCCGAATCTTCTAAATCCCAATTGTGTAATGTTAAATTCATGATTATAGACTTTTCTCAACCATAAATTGACTTCATATCAATAAATGCTAGAAACATATAAGGTGCATATTTGCATTTGTATTATTTAATTCAATTTTTTAACCTTAGGTTTAATTTAACTCAATTATTTAATGTTCAAATTATGGCTATCGAACTTTTTCAAAGATAGATCGACTATTTATTTGATAATAATAGAAACTAACGTTTATATTTACATATACTATATTTATTTGAATTTGAGTCAAATATGGACCATTCAAATGAACTAATATTACAAATACGGTGTATTCAATTTTGATATATTAGTATGTTAAGGTCCAATCTTCTAAATCCCAATTTTGTAATGTTAAATTCATGATTATGGACTTTTCTCAACCATAAATTGACTTCATATCAATCAATGGTTGAAATTATAAGGGTAATATTTTGATTTTTATTATTTAATTCAATATTTTAACGTTAGATTTACTTTCTCTCAATTGTTTAATGTTAAAATTATGGCTATCGATTTTTTCCAACCATAGATTGAGTATTTATTTGATAAGAATAGAAATTGAAGTGTATATTTACATATACTATATTTATTTGAATTTGAGTCAAATATGGACCATTCAAATGAACTAATATTAACAATACGGTGTATTCAATTTTGTCATATCAGTATCTTAAGGTCCAATCTTCTAATTCCCAATTGTGTAATGTTAAATTCATGATTATGGACTTTTCTCAACCATAAATTGACTTCATATCAATAAATGGTTGAAACATATAAGGTGCATATTTGCATTTGTATTATTTAATTCAATTTTTTAACCTTCGGTTTAATTTATCTCAATTATTTAATGTTAAAATTATGGCTATCGAATTGTTTCAAAGATAGATCGACTATTTATTTGATAATAATAGAAACTAACGTTTATATTTGAATATACTATATTTATTTGAATTTGTGTCAAATATGGACCATTCAAATGAACTAATATTAACAATACGGTGTATTCAATTTTGTCATATCAGTATCTTAAGGTCGAATCTTCTAAATCCCAATTGTGTAATGTTAAATTCATGATTATAGACTTTTCTCAACCATAAATTGACTTCATATCAATCAATGGTTGAAATTATAAGGGTAATATTTGGATTTGTAATATTTAATTCAATATTTTAACGTTAGTTTTAATTTATCTCAATTGTTTAATATTAAAATTATGGCTATCGATTTTTATCAACCATAGATAGACTATTTATTTGATAAGAATAGAAATTGAGGTGTATATTTACATATACTATATTTATTTGAATTTGAGTCAAATACCATTCAAATGAACTAATATTAACAATACGGTGTATTCAATTTTATCATATTAGTATGTTAAGGTCGAATCTTCTCAATCCCAATTGTGTAATGTTAAATTCATGATTATGGACTTTTCTCAACCATAAATTGACTTCATATCAATAAATGGTTGAAACATATAAGGTGCATATTTGCATTTGTATTATTTAATTCAATTTTTTAACGTTAGATTTAATTTATCTCAATTGTTTAATGTTAAAATTATGGTTATCGATTTTTGTCAACCATAGATAGACTATTTATTTGATAAGAATAGAAACTAACGTGTATATTTACATATACTATATTTATTTGAATTTGACTCAAATATGGACAATTCAAATGAACTAATATTAACAATACTGTGTATTCAATTTTGTCATATCAGTATGTTAAGGTCGAATCTTCTAAATCCCAATTGTGTAATGTTAAATTCATGATTATGGACTTTTCTCAACCATAAATTGACTTCATATCAATAAATGGTTGAAACATATAAGGTGCATATTTGCATTTGTATTATTTAATTCAATTTTTTAACCTTAGGTTTAATTTATCTCAATTATTTAATGTTAAAATTATGGCTATAGAATTGTTTCAAAGAGAGATCGACTATTTATTTGATAATAATATTAACTAACGTTTATATTTACATATACTATATTTATTTGAATTTGTGTCAAATATGGACCATTCAAATGAACTAATATTAACAATACGGTGTATTCAATTTTGTCATATCAGTATCTTAAGGTCGAATCTTCTAAATCCCAATTGTGTAATGTTAAATTCATGATTATAGACTTTTCTCAACCATAAATTGACTTCATATCATTCAATGGTTGAAACTTATAAGGGGCATATTTGCATTTGTAATATTTAATTCAATATTTTAACGTTAGATTTACTTTATCTCAATTGTTTAATGTTAAAATTATGGCTATCGAATTGTTTCAAAGATAGATCGACTATTTATTTGATAATAATAGAAACTAACGTTTATATTTACATATACTATATTTATTTGAATTTGAGTCAAATATGGACCATTCAAATGAACTAATATTAACAATACGGTGTATTCAATTTTGTCATATCACTATGTTAAGGTCGAATCATCTAATTCCCAATTGTGTAATGTTAAATTCATGATTATGAACTTTTCTCAACCATAAATTGACTTCATATCAATAAATGCTTGAAACATATAAGGTGCATATTTGCATTTGTATTATTTAATTCAATTTTTTAACCTTAGTTTTAATTTATCTCAATTATTTAATGGTAAAATTATGGCTATCGAATATTTTCAAAGATAGATCGAGTATTTTTTTGATAATAATAGAAATTGAGGTGTATATTTACATATACTATATTTATTTGAATTTGAGTCAAATATGGACCATTCAAATGAACTAATATTAACAATACGGTGTATTCAATTTTGTCATATTAGTATGTTAAAGCCGAATCTTCTAAATCCCAATTGTGTAATGTTAAATTCATGATTATAGACTTTTCTCAACCATAAATTGACTTCATATCAATAAATGCTTGAAACATATAAGGTGCATATTTGCATTTGTATTATTTAATTCAATTTTTTAACCTTAGGTTTAATTTAACTCAATTATTTAATGTTAAAATTATGGCTATCGAACTTTTTCAAAGATAGATCGACTATTTATTTGATAATAATAGAAACTAACGTTTATATTTACATATACTATATTTATTTGAATTTGAGTCAAATATGGACCATTCAAATGAACTAATATTACAAATACGGTGTATTCAATTTTGATATATTAGTATGTTAAGGTCCAATCTTCTAAATCCCAATTTTGTAATGTTAAATTCATGATTATGGACTTTTCTCAACCATAAATTGACTTCATATCAATCAATGGTTGAAATTATAAGGGTAATATTTGGATTTTTATTATTTAATTCAATATTTTAACGTTAGATTTACTTTCTCTCAATTGTTTAATGTTAAAATTATGGCTATCGATTTTTTCCAACAATAGATTGACTATTTATTTGATAAGAATAGAAATTGAGGTGTATATTTACATATACTATATTTATTTGAATTTGAGTCAAATATGGACCATTCAAATGAACTAATATTAACAATACGGTGTATTCAATTTTGTCATATCAGTATCTTAAGGTCCAATCTTCTAATTCTCAATTGTGTAATGTTAAATTCATGATTATGGACTTTTCTCAACCATAAATTGACTTCATATCAATAAATGGTTGAAACATATAAGGTGCATATTTGCATTTGTATAATTTAATTCAATTTTTTAACCTTAGGTTTAATTTATCTCAATTTTTTAATGTTAAAATTATGGCTATAGAATTGTTTCAAAGATAGATCGACTATTTATTTGATAATAATAGAAACTAACGTTTATATTTACATATACTATATTTATTTGAATTTGTGTCAAATATGGACCATTCAAATGAACTAATATTAACAATATGTTGTATTCAATTTTGTCATATCAGTATCTAAAGGTCGAATCTTCTAATTCCCAATTGTGTAATGTTAAATTCATGATTATAGACTTTTCTCAACCATAAATTGACTTCAAATCAATCAATGGTTGAAATTATAAGGGTAATATTTGCATTTGTAATATTTAATTCAATATTTTAACGTTAGATTTAATTTATCTCAATTGTTTAATGTTAAAATTATGGCTATCTGTTTTTGTCAACCATAGATAGACTATTTATTTGATAAGAATAGAAATTGAGGTGTATATTTACATATCCTATATTTATTTGAATTTGAGTCAAATATGGACCATTCAAATGAACTAATATTAACAATACGGTGTATTCAATTTTGTCATATCAGTATCTTAAGGTCGAATCTTCTAATTCCCAATTGTGTAATGTTAAATTCATGATTATGGACTTTTCTCAACCATAAATTGACTTCATATCAATAAATGTTTGAAACATATAAGGTGCATATTTGCATTTGTATTATTTAATTCAATTTTTTAACCTTCGGTTTAATTTATCTCAATTATTTAATGTTAAAATTATGGCTATCGAATTGTTTCAAAGATAGATCGACTATTTATTTGATAATAATAGAAACTAACGTTTATATTTACATATACTATATTTATTTGAATTTGTGTCAAATATGGACCATTCAAATGAACTAATATTAACAATATGTTGTATTCAATTTTGTCATATCAGTATCTAAAGGTCGAATCTTCTAATTCCCAATTGTGTAATGTTAAATTCATGATTATAGACTTTTCTCAACCATAAATTGACTTCAAATCAATCAATGGTTGAAATTATAAGGGTAATATTTGCATTTGTAATATTTAATTCAATATTTTAACGTTAGATTTAATTTATCTCAATTGTTTAATGTTAAAATTATGGCTATCTGTTTTTGTCAACCATAGATAGACTATTTATTTGATAAGAATAGAAATTGAGGTGTATATTTACATATCCTATATTTATTTGAATTTGAGTCAAATATGGACCATTCAAATGAACTAATATTAACAATACGGTGTATTCAATTTTGTCATATCAGTATCTTAAGGTCGAATCTTCTAATTCCCAATTGTGTAATGTTAAATTCATGATTATGGACTTTTCTCAACCATAAATTGACTTCATATCAATAAATGTTTGAAACATATAAGGTGCATATTTGCATTTGTATTATTTAATTCAATTTTTTAACCTTCGGTTTAATTTATCTCAATTATTTAATGTTAAAATTATGGCTATCGAATTGTTTCAAAGATAGATCGACTATTTATTTGATAATAATAGAAACTAACGTTTATATTTACATATACTATATTTATTTGAATTTGTGTCAAATATGGACCATTCAAATGAACTAATATTAACAATACGGTGTATTCAATTTTGTCATATCAGTATCTTAAGGTCGAATCTTCTAAATCCCAATTGTGTAATGTTAAATTCATGATTATAGACTTTTCTCAACCATAAATTGACTTCATATCAATCAATGGTTGAAATTATAAGGGTAATATTTGGATTTGTAATATTTAATTCAATATTTTAACGTTAGTTTTAATTTATCTCAATTGTTTAATATTAAATTTATGGCTATCGATTTTTATCAACCATAGATAGACTATTTATTTGATAAGAATAGAAATTGAGGTGTTTATTTATATATCCTATATTTATTTGAATTTGAGTCAAATATGGACCATTCAAATGAACTAATATTAACAATACGGTCTATTCAATTTTGTCATATCACTATGTTAAGGTCGAATCATCTAATTCCCAATTGTGTAATGTTAAATTCATGATTATGGACTTTTCTCAACCATAAATTGACTTCATATCATTCAATGGTAGAAACTTATAAGGGGCATATTTTCATTTGTAATATTTAATTCAATATTTTAACGTTAGATTTACTTTATCTCAATTGTTTAATGTTAAAATTATGGCTATCGAATTGTTTCAAAGATAGATCGACTATTTATTTGATAATAATAGAAACTAACGTTTATATTTACATATACTATATTTATTTGAATTTGTGTCAAATATGGACCATTCAAATGAACTAATATTAACAATACGGTGTATTCAATTTTGTCATATCAGTATGTTAAGGTCGAATCTTCTAATTCCCAATTGTGTAATGTTAAATTCATGATTATAGACTTTTCTCAACCATAAATTGACTTCATATCAATCAATGGTTGAAATTATAAGGGTAATATTTGGATTTGTAATATTTAATTCAATATTTTAACGTTAGTTTTAATTTATCTCAATTGTTTAATATTAAAATTATGGCTATCGATTTTTATCAACCATAGATAGACTATTTATTTGATAAGAATAGAAATTGAGGTGTTTATTTATATATCCTATATTTATTTGAATTTGAGTCAAATATGGACCATTCAAATGAACTAATATTAACAATACGGTCTATTCAATTTTGTCATATCACTATGTTAAGGTCGAATCATCTAATTCCCAATTGTGTAATGTTAAATTCATGATTATGGACTTTTCTCAACCATAAATTGACTTCATATCATTCAATGGTAGAAACTTATAAGGGGCATATTTTCATTTGTAATATTTAATTCAATATTTTAACGTTAGATTTACTTTATCTCAATTGTTTAATGTTAAAATTATGGCTATCGAATTGTTTCAAAGATAGATCGACTATTTATTTGATAATAATAGAAACTAACGTTTATATTTACATATACTATATTTATTTGAATTTGTGTCAAATATGGACCATTCAAATGAACTAATATTAACAATACGGTGTATTCAATTTTGTCATATCAGTATCTTAAGGTCGAATCTTCTAATTCCCAATTGTGTAATGTTAAATTCATGATTATAGACTTTTCTCAACCATAAATTGACTTCATATCAATAAATGGTTGAAACATATAAGGTGCATATATGCATTTGTATTATTTAATTCAATTTATTAACCTTAGATTTAATTTAACCCAATTATTTAATGTTAAAATTATGGCTATCGAACTTTTTCAAAGATAGATCGACTATTTATTTGATAATAATAGAAACTAACGTTTATATTTACATATACTATATTTATTTGAATTTGTGTCAAATATGGACCATTCAAATGAACTAATATTAACAATACGGTGTATTCAATTTTGTCATATCAGTATCTTAAGGTCGAATCTTCTAATTCCCAATTGTGTAATGTTAAATTCATGATTATAGACTTTTCTGAACCATAAATTGACTTCATATCAATCAATGGTTGAAATTATAAGGGTAATATTTGCATTTATAATATTTAATTCAATATTTTAACGTTAGATTTAATTTATCTCAATTGTTTAATGTTAAAATTATGGCTATCGATGTTTTTCAACCATAGATAGACTATTTATTTGATAAGAATAGAAATTGAGGTGTATATTTACATATCCTATATTTATTTGAATTTTAGTCAAATATGGACCATTCAAATGAACTAATATTAACAATACGGTGTATTCAATTTTGTCATATCAGTATCTTAAGGTCGAATCTTCTAATTCCCAATTGTGTAATGTTAAATTCATGATTATGGACTTTTCTCAACCATAAATTGACTTCATATCAATAAATGTTTGAAACATATAAGGTGCATATTTGCATTTCTATTATTTAATTCAATTTTTTAACCTTAGGTTTAATTTATCTCAATTATTTAATGTTAAAATTATGGTTATCGAATTGTTTCAAAGATAGATCGACTATTTATTTGATAATAATAGAAATTAACGTTTATATTTACATATACTATATTTATTTGAATTTGTGTCAAATATGGACCATTCAAATGAACTAATATTAACAATACGGTGTATTCAATTTTGTCATATCAGTATCTTAAGGTCGAATCTTCTAATTCCCAATTGTGTAATGTTAAATTCATGATTATAGACTTTTCTCAACCATAAATTGACTTCATATCAATCAATGGTTGAAATTATAAGGGTAATATTTGCATTTGTAATATTTAATTCAATATTTTAACGTTAGATTTAATTTGTCTCAATTGTTTAATGTTAAAATTATGGCTATCGATTTTTGTCAACCATAGATAGACTATTTATTTGATAAGAATAGAAATTGAGGTGTATATTTAAATATCCTATATTTATTTGAATTTGAATCAAATATGGACCATTCAAATGAACTAATATTAACAATACGGTGTATTCAATTTTGTCATATCACAATGTTAAGGTCGAATCATCTAATTCCCAATTGTGTAATGTTAAATTCATGATTATGGACTTTTCTCAACCATAAATTGACTTCATATCATTCAATGGTTGAAACTTATAAGGAGCATATTTGCATTTGTAATATTTAATTCAATATTTTAACGTTAGATTTACTTTATCTCAATTGTTTAATGTTAAAATTATGGCTATCAATTTTTGTCAACCACAGATAGACTATTTGTTTGATTATAATAGGAATTGAGGTGTATAATTACATATCCTATATTTATTTGAATTTGAGTCAAATATGTACCATTCAAATGAACTAATATTAACAATACGGTGTATTCAATTTTGTCATATAAGTATGTTAAGGTCGAATCTTCTAATTCTCAATTATATAATGTTAAATTCATGATTATGGACTTTTCTCAACCATAAATTGACTTCATATAAATAAATGCTTGAAACATATAAGGTGCATATTTGCATTTGTATTATTTAATTCAATTTTTTAACCTTAGTTTTAATTTATCTCAATTATTTAGTGTTAAAATTATGGCTATCGAATTTTTTCAAAGATAGATCGAGTATTTTTTTGATAATAATAGAAATTGAGGTGTATATTTACATATACTATATTTATTTGAATTTGAGTCAAATATGGACCATTAAAATGACCTAATATTAACAATACGATGTATTCAATTTTGTCATATTAGTATGTTAAAGTCGAATCTTCTAAATCTCAATTGTGTAATGTTAAATTCATGATTATAGACTTTTCTCAACCATAAATTGACTTCATATCAATAAATGCTTGAAACAAATAAGGTGCATATTTTCATTTGTATTATTTAATTCAATTTTTTAACCTTAGGTTTAATTTAACTCAATTATTTAATGTTAAAATTATGGCTATCGAACTTTTTCAAAGATAGATCGACTATTTATTTGAAAATAATAGAAACTAACGTTTATATTTACATATACTATATTTATTTGAATTTGAGTCAAATATGGACCATTCAAATGAACTAATATTACAAATACGGTGTATTCAATTTTGTAATATTAGTATGTTAAGGTCCAATCATCTAAATCCCAATTTTGTAATGTTAAATTCATGATTATGGACTTTTCTCAACCATAAATTGACTTAATATCAATCAATGGTTGAAATTATAAGGGTAATATTTGGATTTTTATTATTTAATTCAATATTTTAACGTTAGATTTACTTTCTCTTAATTGTTAAATGTTAAAATTATTGCTATCGATTTTTGTCAACCATAGATTGACTATTTATTTGATAAGAATAGAAATTGAGGTGTATATTTACATATACTATATTTATTTGAATTTGAGTTAAATATGGACCATTCAAATGAACTAATATTAACAATACGGTATATTCAATTTTGTCATATCAGTATCTTAAGGTCGAATCTTCTAATTCCCAATTGTGTAATGTTAAATTCATGATTATGGACTTTTCTCAACCATAAATTGACTTCATATCAATAAATGGTTGAAACATATAAGGTGCATATTTGCATTTGTATTATTTAATTCAATTTTTTAACCTTAGGTTTAGTTTAACTCAATTATTTAATGTTAAAATTATGGCTATCGAACTTTTTCAAAGATAGATCGACTATTTATTTGATAATAATAGAAACTAACGTTTATATTTACATATACTATATTTATTTGAATTTGAGTCAAATATGGACCATTCAAATGAACTAATATTACAAATACGGTGTATTCAATTTTGTAATATTAGTATGTTAAGGTCCAATCTTCTAAATCCCAATTTTGAAATGTTAAATTCATGATTATGGACTTTTCTCAACCATAAATTGACTTCATATCAATCAATGGTTGAAATTATAAGAGTAATATTTGGATTTTTATTATTTAATTCAATATTTTAACGTTAGATTTACTTTCTCTCAATTGTTTAATTTTAAAATTATGGCTATCGATTTTTGTCAACCATAGATTGACTATTTATTTGATAAGAATAGAAATTAAGGTGTATATTTACATATACTATATTTATTTGAATTTGAGTCAAATATGGACCATTCAAATGAACTAATATTAACAATACGATTTATTCAATTTTGTCATATCAGTATCTTAAGGTCGAATCTTCTAATTCCCAATTGTGTAATGTTAAATTCATCATTATTTACTTTTCTCAACCATAAATTGACTTCATATCAATAAATGTTTGAAACATATAAGGTGCATATTTGCATTTGTATTATTTAATTCAATTTTTTAACCTTAGGTTTAATTTATCTCAATTATTTAATGTTAAAATTAGGGCTGTCGAATTGTTTCAAAGATAGATCGACTATTTATTTGATAATAATAGAAACTAACGTTTATATTTACATATACTATATTTATTTCAATTTGTGTCAAATATGGACCATTCAAATGAACTAATATTAACAATACGGTGTATTCAATTTTTCCATATCAGTATGTTAAGGTCGAATCTTCTAATTCCCAATTGTGTAATGTTAAATTCATGATTATAGACTTTTCTCAACCATAAATTGACTTCATATCAATCAATGGTTGAAATTATAAGGTTAATATTTGCATTTGTAATATTTAATTCAATATTTTAACGTTAGATTTAATTTATCTCAATTGTTTAATGTTAAAATTATGGCTATCGATTTTGGTCAACCATAGATAGACTATTTATTTGATAAGAATAGAAATTGGGGTGTATATTTACATATCCTATATTTATTTGAATTTGAGTCAAATATGGACCATTCAAATGAACTAATATTAACAATACGGTGTATTCAATTTTGTCATATCACAATGTTAAGGTCGAATCATCTAATTCCCAATTGTGTAATGTTAAATTCATGATTATGGACTTTTCTCAACCATAAATTGACTTCATATAATTCAATGGTTGAAACTTATAAGGGGCATATTTGCATTAGTAATATTTAATTCAATATTTTAACGTTAGATTTACTTTATCTCAATTGTTTAATGTTAAAATTATGGCTATCAATTTTTGTCAACTATAGATAGACTATTTGTTTGATTATAATAGGAATTGAGGTGTATATTTACATATCCTATATTTATTTGAATTTGAGTCAAATATGCACCATTCAAATGAACTAATATTAACAATACGGTGTATTCAATTTTGTCATATAAGTATGTTAAGGTCGAATCTTCTAATTCCCAATTATATAATGTTAAATTCATGATTATGGACTTTTCTCAACCATAAATTGACTTCATATCAATAAATGCTTGAAACATATAAGGTGCATATTTGCATTTGTATTATTTAATTCAATTTTTTAACCTTAGTTTTAATTTACCTAAATTATTTAATGTTAAAATTATGGCTACCGAATTTTTTCAAAGATAGATCGAGTATTTTTTTGATAATAATAGAAATTGAGGTGTATATTTACATATACTATATTTATTTGAATTTGAGTCAAATATGGACCATTCAAATGAACTAATATTAACAATACGGTGTATTCAATTTTGTCATATCACAATGTTAAGGTCGAATCATCTAATTCCCAATTGTGTAATGTTAAATTCATGATTATGGACTTTTCTCAACCATAAATTGACTTCATATAATTCAATGGTTGAAACTTATAAGGGGCATATTTGCATTAGTAATATTTAATTCAATATTTTAACGTTAGATTTACTTTATCTCAATTGTTTAATGTTAAAATTATGGCTATCAATTTTTGTCAACTATAGATAGACTATTTGTTTGATTATAATAGGAATTGAGGTGTATATTTACATATCCTATATTTATTTGAATTTGAGTCAAATATGCACCATTCAAATGAACTAATATTAACAATACGGTGTATTCAATTTTGTCATATAAGTATGTTAAGGTCGAATCTTCTAATTCTCAATTATATAATGTTAAATTCATGATTATGGACTTTTCTCAACCATAAATTGACTTCATATCAATAAATGCTTGAAACATATAAGGTGCATATTTGCATTTGTATTATTTAATTCAATTTTTTAACCTTAGTTTTAATTTACCTAAATTATTTAATGTTAAAATTATGGCTACCGAATTTTTTCAAAGATAGATCGAGTATTTTTTTGATAATAATAGAAATTGAGGTGTATATTTACATATACTATATTTATTTGAATTTGAGTCAAATATGGACCATTAAAATGAACTAATATTAACAATACGGTGTATTCAAATTTGTCATATTAGTATGTTAAAGTCGAATCTTCTAAATCCCAATTGTGTAATGTTAAATTCATGATTATGGACTTTTCTCAACCATAAATTGACTTCATATCAATAAATGCTTGAAACATATAAGGTGCTTATTTGCATTTGTATTATTTAATTCAATTTTTTAACCTTAGGTTTAATTTAACTCAATTATTTAATGTTAAAATTATGGCTATCGAACTTTTTCAAAGATAGATCGACTATTTATTTGATAATAATAGAAACTAACGTTTATATTTACATATACTATATTTATTTGAATTTGAGTCAAATATGGACCATTTAAATGAACTAATATTACAAATACGGTGTATTCAATTTTGTAATATTAGTATGTTAAGGTCCAATCTTCTAAATCCCAATTTTGTAATGTTAAATTCATGATTATGGACTTTTCTCAACCATAAATTGACTTCATATCAATCAATGGTTGAAATTATAAGGGTAATATTTGGATTTTTATTATTTAATTAAATATTTTAACGTTAGATTTACTTTCTCTCAATTGTTTAATGTTAAAATTATTGCTATCGATTTTTGTCAACCATAGATTAACTATTTATTTGATAAGAATAGAAATTGAGGTTTATATTTACATATACTATATTTATTTGAATTTGAGTCAAATATGGACCATTCAAATGAACTAATATTAACAATACGGTGTATTCAATTTTGTCATATCAGTATCTTAAGGTCGAATCTTCTAATTCCCAATTGTGTAATGTTAAATTCATGATTATGGACTTTTCTCAACCATAAATTGACTTCATATCAATAAATGGTTGAAACATATAAGGTGCATATTTGCATTTGTATTATTTAATTCAATTTTTTAACCTTAGGTTTAGTTTAACTCAATTATTTAATGTTAAAATTATGGCTATCGAACTTTTTCAAAGATAGATCGACTATTTATTTGATAATAATAGAAACTAACGTTTATATTTACATATACTATATTTATTTGAATTTGAGTCAAATATGGACCATTCAAATGAACTAATATTACAAATACGGTGTATTCAATTTTGTAATATTAGTATGTTAAGGTCCAATCTTCTAAATCCCAATTTTGAAATGTTAAATTCAAGATTATGGACTTTTCTCAACCATAAATTGACTTCATATCAATCAATGGTTGAAATTATAAGGGTAATATTTGGATTTTTATTATTTAATTCAATATTTTAACGTTAGATTTACTTTCTCTCAATTGTTTAATTTTAAAATTATGGCTATCGATTTTTGTCAACCATAGATTGACTATTTATTTGATAAGAATAGAAATTAAGTTGTATATTTACATATACTATATTTATTTGAATTTGAGTCAAATATGGACCATTCAAATGAACTAATATTAACAATACGGTGTATTCAATTTTGTCATATCAGTATCTTAAGGTCGAATCTTCTAATTCCCAATTGTGTAATGTTAAATTCATCATTATTTACTTTTCTCAACCATAAATTGACTTCATATCAATAAATGTTTGAAACATATAAGGTGCATATTTGCATTTGTATTATTTAATTCAATTTTTTAACCTTAGGTTTAATTTCTCTCAATTATTTAATGTTAAAATTAGGGCTATCGAATTGTTTCAAAGATAGATCGACTATTTATTTGATAATAATAGAAACTAACGTTTATATTTACATATACTATATTTATTTGAATTTGTGTCAAATATGGACCATTCAAATGAACTAATATTAACAATACGGTGTATTCAATTTTGCCATATCAGTATGTTAAGGTCGAATCTTCTAATTCCCAATTGTGTAATGTTAAATTCATGATTATAGACTTTTCTCAACAATAAATTGACTTCATATCAATCAATGGTTGAAATTATAAAGGTAATATTTGCATTTGTAATATTTAATTCAATATTTTAACGTTAGATTTAATTTATCTCAATTGTTTAATGTTAAAATTATGGCTATCGATTTTTGTCAACCATAGATAGACTATTTATTTGATAAGAATAGAAATTGAGGTGTATATTTACATATCCTATATTTATTTGAATTTGAGTCAAATATGGACCATTCAAATGAACTAATATTAACAATACGGTGTATTCAATTTTGTCATATAAGTATGTTAAGGTCCAATCTTGTAAATCCCAATTGTGTAATGTTAAATTCATGATTATGGACTTTTCTCAACCATAAATTGACTTCATATCAATCAATGGTTGAAATTATAAGGGTAATATTTGGATTTTTATTATTTAATTAAATATTTTAACGTTAGATTTACTTTCTCTCAATTGTTTAATGTTAAAATTATTGCTATCGATTTTTGTCAACCATAGATTAACTATTTATTTGATAAGAATAGAAATTGAGGTTTATATTTACATATACTATATTTATTTGAATTTGAGTCAAATATGGACCATTCAAATGAACTAATATTAACAATACGGTGTATTCAATTTTGTCATATCAGTATCTTAAGGTCGAATCTTCTAATTCCCAATTGTGTAATGTTAAATTCATGATTATGGACTTTTCTCAACCATAAATTGACTTCATATCAATAAATGGTTGAAACATATAAGGTGCATATTTGCATTTGTATTATTTAATTCAATTTTTTAACCTTAGGTTTAGTTTAACTCAATTATTTAATGTTAAAATTATGGCTATCGAACTTTTTCAAAGATAGATCGACTATTTATTTGATAATAATAGAAACTAACGTTTATATTTACATATACTATATTTATTTGAATTTGAGTCAAATATGGACCATTCAAATGAACTAATATTACAAATACGGTGTATTCAATTTTGTAATATTAGTATGTTAAGGTCCAATCTTCTAAATCCCAATTTTGAAATGTTAAATTCACGATTATGGACTTTTCTCAACCATAAATTGACTTCATATCAATCAATGGTTGAAATTATAAGGGTAATATTTGGATTTTTATTAATTAATTCAATATTTTAACGTTAGATTTACTTTCTCTCAATTGTTTAATTTTAAAATTATGGCTATCGATTTTTGTCAACCATAGATTGACTATTTATTTGATAAGAATAGAAATTAAGTTGTATATTTACATATACTATATTTATTTGAATTTGAGTCAAATATGGACCATTCAAATGAACTAATATTAACAATACGGTGTATTCAATTTTGTCATATCAGTATCTTAAGGTCGAATCTTCTAATTCCCAATTGTGTAATGTTAAATTCATCATTATTTACTTTTCTCAACCATAAATTGACTTCATATCAATAAATGTTTGAAACATATAAGGTGCATATTTGCATTTGTATTATTTAATTCAATTTTTTAACCTTAGGTTTAATTTCTCTCAATTATTTAATGTTAAAATTAGGGCTATCGAATTGTTTCAAAGATAGATCGAGTATTTTTTTGATAATAATAGAAATTGAGGTGTATATTTACATATACTATATTTATTTGAATTTGAGTCAAATATGGACCATTAAAATGAACTAATATTAACAATACGGTGTATTCAAATTTGTTATATTAGTATGTTAAAGTCGAATCTTCTAAATCCCAATTGTGTAATGTTAAATTCATGATTATGGACTTTTCTCAACCATAAATTGACTTCATATCAATAAATGCTTGAAACATATAAGGTGCATATTTGCATTTGTATTATTTAATTCAATTTTTTAACCTTAGGTTTAATTTAACTCAATTATTTAATGTTAAAATTATGGCTATCGAACTTTTTCAAAGATAGATCGACTATTTATTTGATAATAATAGAAACTAACGTTTATATTTACATATACTATATTTATTTGAATTTGAGTCAAATATGGACCATTCAAATGAACTAATATTACAAATACGGTGTATTCAATTTTGTAATATTAGTATGTTAAGGTCCAATCTTCTAAATCCAAATTTTGTAATGTTAAATTCATGATTATGGACTTTTCTCAACCATAAATTGACTTCATATCAATCAATGGTTGAAATTATAAGGGTAATATTTGGATTTTTGTTATTTAATTAAATATTTTAACGTTAGATTTACTTTCTCTCAATTGTTTAATGTTAAAATTATTGCTATCGATTTTTGTCAAGCGTAGATTGACTATTTATTTGATAAGAATAGAAATTGAGGTGTATATTTACATATACTATATTTATTTGAATTTTAGTCAAATATGTACAATTCAAATGAACTAATATTAACAATACGGTGTATTCAATTTTGTCATATAAGTATGTTAAGGTCGAATCTTCTAATTCCCAATTTTGTAATGTTAAATTCATGATTATGGACTTTTCTCAACCATAAATTGACTTCATATCAATAAATGGTTGAAACATATAAGGTGCATATTTGCATTTGTATTATTTAATTCAATATTTTAACGTTAAGTTTAATTTATCTCAATTAATTAATGTTAAAATTATGGCTATCGAATTATTTCAAAGATAGATCGACTATTTATTTGATAATAATAGAAACTAACGTTTATATTTACATATACTATATTTATTTGAATTTGAGTCAAATATGGACCATTCAAATGAACTAATATTAACAATACGGTGTATTCAATTTTTCCATATCAGTATGTTAAGGTCGAATCTTCTAATTCCCAATTGTGTAATGTTAAATTCATGATTATAGACTTTTCTCAACCATAAATTGACTTCATATCAATCAATGGTTGAAATTATAAGGTTAATATTTGCATTTGTAATATTTAATTCAATATTTTAACGTTAGATTTAATTTATCTCAATTGTTTAATGTTAAAATTATGGCTATCGATTTTTGTCAACCATAGATAGACTATTTATTTGATAAGAATAGAAATTGAGGTGTATATTTACATATCCTATATTTATTTGAATTTGAGTCAAATATGGACCATTCAAATGAACTAATATTAACAATACGGTGTATTCAATTTTGTCATATCAGTATCTTAAGGTCGAATCTTCTAATTCCCAATTGTGTAATGTTAAATTCATCATTATTTACTTTTCTCAACCATAAATTGACTTCATATCAATAAATGTTTGAAACATATAAGGTGCATATTTGCATTTGTATTATTTAATTCAATTTTTTAACCTTAGGTTTAATTTATCTCAATTATTTAATGTTAAAATTAGGGCTGTCGAATTGTTTCAAAGATAGATCGACTATTTATTTGATAATAATAGAAACTAACGTTTATATTTACATATACTATATTTATTTGAATTTGAGTCAAATATGGACCATTCAAATGAACTAATATTAACAATACGGTGTATTCAATTTTTCCATATCAGTATGTTAAGGTCGAATCTTCTAATTCCCAATTGTGTAATGTTAAATTCATGATTATAGACTTTTCTCAACCATAAATTGACTTCATATCAATCAATGGTTGAAATTATAAGGTTAATATTTGCATTTGTAATATTTAATTCAATATTTTAACGTTAGATTTAATTTATCTCAATTGTTTAATGTTAAAATTATGGCTATCGATTTTTGTCAACCATAGATAGACTATTTATTTGATAAGAATAGAAATTGAGGTGTATATTTACATATCCTATATTTATTTGAATTTGAGTCAAATATGGACCATTCAAATGAACTAATATTAACAATACGGTGTATTCAATTTTGTCATATAAGTATGTTAAGGTCGAATCTTCTAAATCCCAATTGTGTAATGTTAAATTCATGATTATGGACTTTTCTCAACCATAAATTGACTTCATATAAATCAATGGTTGAAACATATAAGGTGCATATTTGCATTTGTGTTATTTATTTCACTTTTTTGACCTTTGGTTTAATTTAACTCAATTATTTAAAGTTAAAATTATAGCTATCGGATTTTTTCAAAGATAGATCGACTATTTATTTGATAATAATAGAAATTAAGGTGTATATTTACATATACTATATTTATTTGAATTTGAGTCAAATATGTACCATTCAAATGAACTAATATTAACAATACGGTGTATTCAATTTTGTCATATTAGTATGTTAAAGTTGAATCTTCTAAATCCCAATTGTGTAATATTAAATTCATGATTTTGGACTTTTCTCAACCATACATTGACTTCATATCAATCAATGGTTGAAACTTATAAGGGGCATATTTGCATTTGTAATATTTAATTCAATTTTCTAACGTTAGATTTACTTTATCTAAATTGTTTAATGTTAAAATTATGGCTATCGATTTTTGTCAACCATAGACAGACTATTTATTTGATAAGAATAGAAATTGAGGTGTATATTTACATATACTATATTTATTTGAATTTGAGTCAAATATGGACCATTCAAATGAACTAAAATTACCAATACGGTGTGTTCCATTTTGTCATATTAGTATGTTAAGGTCGAATCTTCTAAATCCCAATTGTGTAATGTTAAATTCATGATTATGGACTTTTCTCAACCATAAATTGACTTCATATCAATAAATGGTTGAAACAGATAAGGTGCATATTTGCATTTGTGTTATTTAATTCAATTTTTTAACCTTTGGTTTAATTTAAATCAATTATTTAATGTTAAAATTATGGTATTATATTGTTTCAAAGATAGATCGACTATTTATTTCATAATAAAAGAAACTAACGTTTATATTTACATATACTATATTTATTTGAATTTGAGTCAAATATGGACCATTCAAATGAACTAATATTAACAATACGGTGTATTCAATTTTGTAATATTAGTATGTTAAGGTCGAATCTTCTAAATCCCAATTCTGTAATATTAAATTCATGATTATGGAATTTTCTCAAATATAAATTGACTTGATATCAATAAATGGTTGAAACATATAAGGTGCATATTTGCATTTGTATTATTTAAGTCAATTTTTTAACCTTAGGTTTAATTTATCTCCATTATTTAATGTTAAAATTATGGCTATCGAATTGTTTCAAAGATAGATCGACTATTTATTTGATAATAATAGAAACTAACGTTTATATTTACATATACTATATTTATTTGAATTTGGGTCAAATATGAACCATTCAAATGAACTATTATTAAAAATACGGTGTATTCAATTTTTTCATATTAGTATGTTAAGGTCGAATCTTCTAAATCCCAATTGTATAATGTTAAATTCATGATTATTGACTTTTCTCAACCATAAATTTACTTCATATCAATAAATGGTTGAAATATATAAGGTGCATATTTGCATTTGTATTATTTAATTCAATTTTTTAACCTTAGGTTTAATTTAACTCAATTATTTAATGTTAAAATTATAGCTATCGAACTTTTTCAAAGATAGATCGACTATTTATTTGATAATAATAGAAACTAACGTTTATATTTACATATAATATATTTATTTGAATTTGAGTCAAATATGGAGGATTCAAATGAACTAATATTAAAAATACGGTGTTTTTAATTTTTCCATATCAGTATGTTAAGGTCGAATCTTCTAAATCGCAATTGTGTAGTGTTAAATTCATGATTATGGACTTTTCTCAACCATAAATTCACTTCATATCAATCAATGGTTGAAACTTATAAGGGGCATATTTGCATTTGTATTATTTAATTCAATTTTTCAACCTTAGGTTTAATTTAACTCAATTATTTATTGTTAAAATTATAGCTATCGAATTTTTTCAAAGATAGATAGACTATCTATTTGATAATAATAGAAACTAACATTTATATTTACATATACTATATTTATTTGAATTTGTGTTAAATATGAACCATTCAAATGAACTAATATTACCAATACGGTGTGTTCCATTTTGTCATATTAGTATGTTAAGGTCGAATCTTCTAAATCCCAATTGTGTAATGTTAAATTCATGATTATGGACTTTTCTCAACCATAAATTGACTTCATATCAATAAATGGTTGAAACAGATAAGGTGCATATTTGCATTTGTGTTATTTAATTCAATTTTTTAACCTTTGGTTTAATTTAAATCAATTATTTAATGTTAAAATTATGGTATTATATTGTTTCAAAGATAGATCGACTATTTATTTCATAATAAAAGAAACTAACGTTTATATTTACATATACTATATTTATTTCAATTTGAGTCAAATATGGACCATTCAAATGAACTAATATTAACAATACGGTGTATTCAATTTTGTAATATTAGTATGTTAAGGTCGAATCTTCTAAATCCCAATTCTGTAATATTAAATTCATGATTATGGAATTTTCTCAACCATAAATTGACTTGATATCAATAAATGTTGAAACATATAAGGTGCATATTTACATTTGTATTATTTAATTCAATTTTTTAACCTTAGGTTTAATTTAACTCAATTATTTAATGTTAAAATTATAGCTATCGAATTTTTTCAAAGATAGATCAACTATTTATTTGATAATAATAGAAACTAACGTTTATATTTACATATACTATATTTATTTGAATTTGAGTCAAATATGGACCATTCAAATGAACTAATATTAACAATACGGTGTATTCAATTTTGTCATATCAGTATGTTAAGGTCGAATCTTCTAAATCCCAATTGTGTAATGTTAAATTCATGATTATGGACTTTTCTCAACCATAAATTGACTTCACTTCAATAAATGGTTGAAACATATAAGGTGCATATTTGCATTTGTATTATTTAATTCAATTTTTTAACCTTAGGTTTAATTTATCTCAATTATTTAATGTTAAAATTATGGCTATCGAATTGTTTCAAAGATAGATCAACTATTTATTTGATAATAATATAAACTAACTCTTATATTTACATATACTATATTTATTTGAATTTGAGTCAAATATGGACCATTCAAATGAACTAATATTAACAATACGGTGTATTCAATTTTATCATATTAGTATGTTAAGGTCAAATCTTCTAAATCCCAATTGTGTAATGTTAAATTCATGATTATAGACTTTTCTCAACCATAAATTGACTTCATATCAATAAATGGTTGAATCATATAAGGTGCATATTTGCAATTGTATTATTTAATTCAATTTTTTAACCTTAGGTTTAATTTAAATCAATTATTTAATGTTAATATTATGGCTATCGAACTTTTTCAAAGATAGATGGACTATTTATTTGATAATAATAGAAACTAACGTTTATATTTACATATACTATATTTATTTAAATTTGAGTTAAATATGGACCATTCAAATGAACTAATATTAACAATACGGTGTATTCAATTTTTTCATATCAATATGTTAAGGTCGAATCTTCTAAATTGCAATCGTGTAATGTTAAATTCATGATTATGGACTTTTCTCAACCATAAATTGACTTCATATCAATCAATGGTTGAAATTTATAAAGGTCATATTTGCATTTGTAATATTTAATTCAATTGTTTAACCTTAGTTTTAATTTAACTCAATTATTTAATATTAAAATTATAGCTATCGAATTTTTTCAAAGATAGATCGACTGTTTATTTGATAATAATAGAAACTAACGTTTATATTTACATATACTATATTTATTTGAATTTGAGTCAAATATGGACCATTCAAATGAAATAATATTAACAATACGGTGTATTCAATTTTGTCATATCAGTATGTTAAGGTCGAATCTTCTAATTCCCAATTGTGTAATGTTAAATTCATGATTATAGACTTTTCTCAACCATAAATTGACTTCATATCAATTAATGGTTGAAATTATAAGGGTAATATTTGCATTTGTAATATTTAATTCAATATTTTAACGTTAGATTTAATTTATCTCAATTGTTTAATGTTAAAATTATGGCTATCGATTTTTGTCAACCATAGATAGACTATTTATTTGATAAGAATAGAAATTGAGGTGTATATTTACATATACTATATTTATTTGAATTTTAGTCAAATATGTACCATTCAAATGAACTAATATTAACAATACGGTGTATTCAATTTTGTCATATAAGTATGTTAAGGTCGAATCTTCTAATTCCAAATTGTGTAATGTTAAATTCATGATTATGGACTTTTCTCAACCATAAATTGACTTCATATCAATAAATGGTTGAAACATATAAGGTGCATATTTGCATTTGTATTATTTAATTCAATTTTTTAACCTTAGGTTTAATTTATCTCAATTATTTAATGTTAAAATTATGGCTATCAAATTGTTTCAAAGATAGATCGACTATTTATTTGATAATAATAGAAACTAACGTTTATATTTACATACACTATATTTATTTGAATTTGAGTCAAATATGGACCATTTAAATGAAATAATATTAACAATACGGTGTATTCAATTTTGTCATATCAGTTTGTTAATGTCGAATCTTCTAATTCCCAATTGTGTAATGTTAAATTCATGATTATGGACTTTTCTCAACCATAAATTGACTTCATATCAATCAACGCTTGAAATTATAAGCGTAATATTTGCATTTGTTATATTTAATTCAATATTTTAACGTTAGATTTAATTTATCTCAATTGTTTAATGTTAAAATTATGGCAATCGATTTTTGTCAACCATAGATAGACTATTTATTTGATAAGAATAGAAATTGAGATGTATATTTACATATACTATATTTATTTGAATTTGAGTCAAATATGGACCATTCAAACGAACTAATATTAACAATACGGTGTATTCAATTTTGTCATATAAGTATGTTAAGGTCGAATCTTCTAATTCCAAATTGTGTAATGTGAAATTCATGATTATGGACTTTTCTCAACCATAAATTGACTTCATATCAATAAATGGTTGAAACAAATAAGGTGCATATTTGCATTTGTATTATTTAATTCAATTTATTAACCTTTGCTTTAATTTAACTCAATTATTTAATGTTAAAATTTTAGCTATCGGAGTTTTTCAAAGATAGATCGACTATTTATTTGATAATAATAGAAACTAACGTTTAAATTTACATATACTATATTTATTTGAATTTGACTCAAATATGGACGATTCAAATGAACTAATATTAACAATACGGTGTATTCAATTTTGTCATATCATTATGTTAAGGTCGAATCTTCTAAATCCCAATTGTGTAATGTTAAATTCATGATTATGGACTTTTCTCAACCATAAATTGACTTCATATCAATAAATGGTTGAATCATATAAGGTGCATATTTGCATTTGTATTATTTAATTCAATTTATTAACCTTTGGTTTAATTTAACTCAATTATTTAATGTTAAAATTATAGCTATCGGAGTTTTTCAAAGATAGATCGACTATTTATTTGATAATAATTGAAACTAACGTTTAAATTTACATATACTATATTTATTTGAATTTGAGTCGAATATGGACCATTCAAATGAACTAATATTAACAATACGGTGTATTCAATTTTGTCATATCAGTATGTTAAGGTCGAATCTTCTAATTCCCAATTGTGTAATGTTAAATTCATCATTATTTACTTTTCTCAACCATAAATTGACTTCATATCAATAAATGTTTGAATCATATAAGGTGCATATTTGCATTTGTATTATTTAATTCATTGTTTAACCTTAGGTTTAATTTAACTCAATTATTTAATGTTAAAATTATAGCTATCGAATTTTTTCAAAGATAGATCGACTATTTATTTGATAATAATAGAAACTAACGTTTATATTTACTTATACTATATTTATTTGAATTTGAGTCAAATATGGACCATTCAAATGAACTAA
The DNA here is from genome assembly GCA_037013495.1 of Hippophae tibetana. Taxonomy (NCBI): domain Eukaryota; kingdom Viridiplantae; phylum Streptophyta; class Magnoliopsida; order Rosales; family Elaeagnaceae; genus Hippophae; species Hippophae tibetana. The sequence continues at coordinate 9,980,301 of CM072805.1, read as the reverse complement.
TATTAACAATACGGTGTATTAAATTTTATCATATTAGTATGTTAAGGTCAAATCTTTTAAATCCCAATTGTGTAATGTTAAATTCATGATTATGGACTTTTCTCAACCATAAATTGACTTCATATCAATAAATGGTTGAAACATATAAGGTGCATATTTGCATTTGTATTATTTAATTCAATATTTTAACGTTAGATTTAATTTATCTCAATTGTTTAATGTTAAAATTATGGCTATCGAACTTTTTCAAAGATAGATCGACTATTTATTTGATAATAATAGAAACTAACGTTTATATTTACATATACTATATTTATTTGAATTTGAGTCAAATATGGACCATTCAAATGAACTAATATTTACAATACGGTGTATTCAATTTTTTCATATCAGTATGTTAAGGTCGAATCTTCTAAATTGCAATCGTGTAATGTTAAATTCATGATTATGGAGTTTTCTCAACCATAAATTGACTTCATATCAATCAATGGTTGAAATTTATAAAGGTCATATTTGCATTTGTAATATTTAATTCAATTTTTTAACCTTAGGTTTAATTTAACTCAATTATTTAATGTTAAAATTATAGCTATCGAAATTTTTCAGAGATAGATCGACTATTTATTTGATAATAATAGAAACTAACGTTTATATTTACATATACTATATTTATTTGAATTTGAGTCAAATATGGACCATTCAAATGAAATAATATTAACAATACGGTGTATTCAATTTTGTCATATCAGTATGTTAAGGTCGAATCTTCTAATTCCCAATTGTGTAATGTTAAATTCATGATTATAGACTTTTCTCAACCATAAATTGACTTCATATCAATTAATGGTTGAAATTATAAGGGTAATATTTGCATTTGTAATATTTAATTCAATATTTTAACGTTAGATTTAATTTATCTCAATTGTTTAATGTTAAAATTATGGCTATCGATTTTTGTCAACCATAGATAGACTATTTATTTGATAAGAATAGAAATTGAGGTGTATATTTACATATACTATATTTATTTGAATTTTAGTCAAATATGTACAATTCAAATGAACTAATATTAACAATACGGTGTATTCAATTTTGTCATATAAGTATGTTAAGGTCGAATCTTCTAATTCCCAATTTTGTAATGTTAAATTCATGATTATGGACTTTTCTCAACCATAAATTGACTTCATATCAATAAATGGTTGAAACATATAAGGTGCATATTTGCATTTGTATTATTTAATTCAATATTTTAACGTTAAGTTTAATTTATCTCAATTAATTAATGTTAAAATTATGGCTATCGAATTATTTCAAAGATAGATCGACTATTTATTTGATAATAATAGAAACTAACGTTTATATTTACATATACTATATTTATTTGAATTTGAGTCAAATATGGACCATTCAAATGAACTAATATTACCAATACGGTGTATTCAATTTTTTCATATCGGTTTGTTAAGGTCGAATCTTCTAATTCCAAATTGTGTAATGTTAAATTCATGATTATGGACTTTTCTCAATCATAAATTGACTTCATATCAATCAATGCTTGAAATTATAAGGGTAATATTTGCATTTGTTATATTTAATTCAATATTTTAACGATAGATTTAATTTATCTCAATTGTTTAATGTTAAAATTATGGCTATCGATTTTTGTCAACCAAATATAGACTATTTATTTGATAAGAGTAGAAATTGAGGTGTATATTTACATATCCTATATTTATTTGAATTTGAGTCAAATATGGACCATTCAAATGAACTAATATTAACAATACGGTGTATTCAATTTTGTCATATCAGTATGTTAAGGTCGAATCTTCTAAATCCCAATTGTGTAATGTTAAATTCATGATTATGGACTTTTCTCAACCATAAATTGACTTCATATCAATAAATGGTTGAATCATATAAGGTGCATATTTGCATTTGTATTATTTAATTCAATTTATTAACCTTTGGTTTAATTTAACTCAATTATTTAATGTTAAAATTATGGCTATCGAATTGTTTCAAAGATAGATCAACTATTTATTTGATAATAATATAAACTAACTCTTATATTTACATATACTATATTTATTTGAATTTGAGTGAAATATGGACCATTCAAATGAACTAATATTAACAATACGGTGTATTCAATTTTATCATATTAGTATGTTAAGGTCAAATCTTCTAAATCCCAATTGTGTAATGTTAAATTCATGATTATAGACTTTTCTCAACCATAAATTGACTTCACTTCAATAAATGGTTGAATCATATAAGGTGCATATTTGCATTTGTATTATTTAATTCAATTTTTTAACCTTAGGTTTAATTTAACTAAATTATTTAATGTTAAAATTATAGCTATCTAATTTTTTCAAAGATAGATCGACTATTTATTTGATAATAATAGAAACTAACGTTTATATTTACTTATACTATATTTATTTGAATTTGAGTCAAATATGGAACATTTAAATGAACTAATATTAACAATACGGTGTATTAAATTTTATCATATTAGTATGTTAAGGTCAAATCTTTTAAATCCCAATTGTGTAATGTTAAATTCATGATTATGGACTTTTCTCAACCATAAATTGACTTCATATCAATAAATGGTTGAAACATATAAGGTGCATATTTGCATTTGTATTATTTAATTCAATTTATTAACCTTTGGTTTAATTTAACTCAATTATTTAATGTTAAAATTTTATCTATCGGAGTTTTTCAAAGATAGATCGACTATTTATTTGATAATAATAGAAACTAACGTTTAAATTTACATATACTATATTTATTTGAATTTGACTCGAATATGGACCATTCAAATGAACTAATATTAACAATACGGTGTATTCAATTTTGTCATATCAGTATGTTAAGGTCGAATCTTCTAATTCCCAATTGTGTAATGTTAAATTCATGATTATGGACTTTTCTCAACCATAAATTGACTTCATATCAATAAATGTTTGAATCATATAAGGTGCATATTTGCATTTGTATTATTTAATTCATTGTTTAACCTTAGGTTTAATTTAACTCAATTATTTAATGTTAAAATTATAGCTATCGAATTTTTTCAAAGATAGATCGACTATTTATTTGATAATAATAGAAACTAACGTTTATATTTACTTATACTATATTTATTTGAATTTGAGTCAAATATGGACCATTCAAATGAACTAATATTAACAATACGGTGTATTAAATTTTATCATATTAGTATGTTAAGGTCAAATCTTTTAAATCCCTATTGTGTAATGTTAAATTCATGATTATGGACTTTTCTCAACCATAAATTGACTTCATATCAATAAATGGTTGAAACATATAAGGTGCATATTTGCATTTGTATTATTTAATTCAATATTTTAACGTTAGATTTAATTTATCTCAATTGTTTAATGTTAAAATTATGGCTATCGAACTTTTTCAAAGATAGATCGACTATTTATTTGATAATAATAGAAACTAACGTTTATATTTACATATACTATATTTATTTGAATTTGAGTCAAATATGGATCATTCAAATGAACTAATATTTACAATACGGTGTATTCAATTTTTTCATATCAGTATGTTAAGGTCGAATCTTCTAAATTGCAATCGTGTAATGTTAAATTCATGATTATGGAGTTTTCTCAACCATAAATTGACTTCATATCAATCAATGGTTGAAATTTACAAAAGGTCATATTTGCATTTGTAATATTTAATTCAATTTTTTAACCTTAGGTTTAATTTAACTCAATTATTTAATGTTAAAATTATAGCTATCGAAATTTTTGAGAGATAGATCGACTATTTATTTGATAATAATAGAAACTAACGTTTATATTTACATATACTATATTTATTTGAATTTGAGTCAAATATGGACCATTCAAATGAAATAATATTAACAATACGGTGTATTCAATTTTGTCATATCAGTATGTTAAGGTCGAATCTTCTAATTCCCAATTGTGTAATGTTAAATTCATGATTATAGACTTTTCTCAACCATAAATTGACTTCATATCAATTAATGGTTGAAATTATAAGGGTAATATTTGCATTTGTAATATTTAATTCAATATTTTAACGTTAGATTTAATTTATCTCAATTGTTTAATGTTAAAATTATGGCTATCGATTTTTGTCAACCATAGATAGACTATTTATTTGATAAGAATAGAAATTGAGGTGTATATTTACATATACTATATTTATTTGAATTTTAGTCAAATATGTACAATTCAAATGAACTAATATTAACAATACGGTGTATTCAATTTTGTCATATAAGTATGTTAAGGTCGAATCTTCTAATTCCCAATTTTGTAATGTTAAATTCATGATTATGGACTTTTCTCAACCATAAATTGACTTCATATCAATAAATGGTTGAAACATATAAGGTGCATATTTGCATTTGTATTATTTAATTCAATATTTTAACGTTAAGTTTAATTTATCTCAATTAATTAATGTTAAAATTATGGCTATCGAATTATTTCAAAGATAGATCGACTATTTATTTGATAATAATAGAAACTAACGTTTATATTTACATATACTATATTTATTTGAATTTGAGTCAAATATGGACCATTCAAATGAACTAATATTACCAATACGGTGTATTCAATTTTTTCATATCGGTTTGTTAAGGTCGAATCTTCTAATTCCAAATTGTGTAATGTTAAATTCATGATTATGGACTTTTCTCAATCATAAATTGACTTCATATCAATCAATGCTTGAAATTATAAGGGTAATATTTGCATTTGTTATATTTAATTCAATATTTTAACGATAGATTTAATTTATCTCAATTGTTTAATGTTAAAATTATGGCTATCGATTTTTGTCAACCAAAGATAGACTATTTATTTGATAAGAGTAGAAATTGAGGTGTATATTTACATATCCTATATTTATTTGAATTTGAGTCAAATATGGACCATTCAAATGAACTAATATTAACAATACGGTGTATTCAATTTTGTCATATCAGTATGTTAAGGTCGAATCTTCTAATTCCCAATTGTGTAATGTTAAATTCATGATTATGGACTTTTCTCAACCATAAATTGACTTCATATCAATAAATGGTTGAAACATATAAGGTGCATATTTGCATTTGTGTTATTTAATTCTATTTTTTAACCTTTGGTTTAATTTAACTCAATTATTTAATGTTAAAATTATAGCTATCGAATTGTTTCAAAGATAGATCGATTATTTATTTGATAATAATAGAAACTAACGTTTAAATTTACATATACTATATATATTTGAATTTTAGTCAAATATGGAACATTCAAATGAACTAATATTAACAATACGGTGTATTCAATTTTGTCATATCAGTATGTTAAGGTCGAATCTTCTAATTCCAAATTGTGTAATGTTAAATTCATGATTATAGACTTTTCTCAATCATAAATTGGCTTCATATCAATCAATGGTTGAAACTTATAAGGGGCATATTTGCATTTGTAATATTTAATTCAATATTTTAACGTTAGATTTAAGTTATCTCAATTGTTTAATGTTAAAATTATAGCTATCGATTTTTGTCAACCATAGATAGACTATTTATTTGATAAGAATAGAAATTGAGGTGTATATTTACATATCCTATATTTATTTGAATTTGAGTCAAATATGGACCATTGAAATGAACTAATATTAACAATACGGTGTATTCAATTTTGTCATATAAGTATGTTAAGGTCGAATCTTCTAATTCCTAATTTTGTAATGTTAAATTCATGATTATGAACTTTTCTCAACCATAAATTGACTTCATATCAATAAATGGTTGAAACATATAAGGTGCATATTTGCATTTATATTATTTAATTCAATTTTTTAACCTTAGGTTTAATTTATCTCAATTATTTAATGTTAAAATTATGGCTATCGAATTGTTTCAAAGATAGATCGACTATTTATTTGATAATAATAGAAACTAACGTTTATATTTACATATACTATATTTATTTGAATTTGAGTCAAATATGGAACATTTAAATGAACTAATATTAACAATACGGTGTATTCAATTTTATCATATTAGTATGTTAAGGTCAAATCTTCTAAATCTCAATTGTGTAATGTTAAATTAATGATTATGGACTTTTCTCAACCATAAATTGACTTCATATCAATAAATGGTTGAATCATATAAGGTGCATATTTGCATTTGTATTATTTAATTCAATTTTTTAACCTTAGGTTTAATTTAACTCAATTATTTAATGTTAAAATTATAGTTATAGAATTTTTTCAAACATAGATCGACTATTTATTTGATAATAATAGAAACTAACGTTTATATTTACATATACTATATTTATTTAAATTTGAGTCAAATATGGACCATTCAAATGAATTAATATTAACAATACAGTGTATTCAATTTTGTCATATCAGTATGTTAATGTCGAATCTTCTAAATCCCAATTGTGTAATGTTAAAGTTATGATTATGGACTTTTCTCAACCATAGATTAATCTATGGTTGAAACGTATATATGTATATTCGCATTTCTAATAATTAATTTAATTTTTTAACGTTAGATTTACTTTATCTCAATTTTTAATGTTTATATTATGGCTATCGATTTTTGGCAACCACGGATCGACTATTTATTTGATAACAATAAAAACTGAGGTATATATTTACATATACTATGACTAGTTACGAAATTAGGCCTCATCATAAAATTTAGGTCCACTTGAAGCACAAAACACTCATTAACAAAAATGTCCCTACGTGCTCAACACCCACTTTGGCGTAATTTGCGCTCACAAATTTACATTTCTTTTTGTACTTATCCTATACTTATTCTCAGGATATTTTATGAAATAAGATAAACTTAATGCTCAATTAGTTCATGAACCTCATGACAAATTCATCAGCATCTAATCAATACAATCAACTAAACTAGCTTGAGCTCCAGTTCTAAGAAAACACATGAAACTGTTATAAACCAAAACCACTTTTAAACAAATCAAAAACAGATCAGAGACAAAAGGCTGCTAGTGCCCGAAGAATCCACAAACCATTAGGCTATTCCTCTCCAAGAAGCATAATATGAAGAAACAAACCATAAACTCCACATAATATGAAGAAAAAAATGAGATACTGCTTCAAGTTTATTTAATAATAAACATAGGTAGTCTTTTTAGGCATTATAACACAAAAGGCACAAGAAAACAATCCCTTACAATTAGATTACGAAAATCATACAGACTCTAATATAGTAAAAACAGTCATTCATTGATTAATCTAGGAGAATATCCCATAAACACAGAATTTTTGAGGATGAAGCAAACAAACAATAAAAATATGCCTACCCTCTTACCTTGTAACTCAATCTTCTTTAGTCAAAGGTTTCCTACATCCACAATGACAAGCTTTCTTTTTCTTTGAACGACTTCTCTTGCCATTGTGAATGAAGTCCCTCAGAAGAACACCAGTTTTACTTTCAGAAAATTTACTTTTTCCTTTGTTCTTATTATCATCCTGCAATTTCAGCAAAATATATTGAATGTTCTGAACCTCTAACTGTAACCGCCCAATCTTTTCAGACCCTTTCCGTGCTTGTTCTATAACTTTGTTTCTAAGAATGTTCTCATCCTCCACGGTATTTGGAGAAGTTTTCCCTTCTAAAGATGAGGGACAATCTTCAATGTCCTTTTCTAGTTGAACATTAATACCAGCTAGCTGCACAACAATCTCCTCAACTTCAAGTAACTGTTCTTTAACTGTTTCAAATTCAGCATCATCCGCCTTCTTTCTTCTCTTGTTCATCTCCAACTTCTTTTTCAAATCATGCACAACACTCTGTAGACTGGTCAATTTCTGAGCATCAGAAGCAAGTCTCTCCAAGATCTGTACCTTGTTGCCTTCTTTATTTGGTAAGATATTACAAGATATCTCTAGCTTGTCAATGCCAACCTCCCTCTCGACCTGTACTTCTACAGAATCCTGAATCTTTTTCTTTCCTCGACCATATACGTGGGATTTCGGGTCATTTTCCTTTGGCATGGACACCTGATTTTGGATCTCATTAATCATTTCTTCCTGGCTGCAATTTTGGTCAGAACATTCCCATAATCTAAGCATCTGGTCATCAGCGCCACCGATCTTCCTCCTACTCCTTCCATGAAAAGACAGATCTGAGACTTGATCTAGTGGAATGTCTTTCATCAAAATCCCATTTTCTGGTTTTGTATTATGAAGATTGCGATTAGCACTAAGATCATTATAATGACCCTCTCGAGACAATGGAACTTTCAATGTCAATGATTCAGAACTCTGCTGAAGTTCAGCTTCTGTTTTGATGTCCATGGTTACAAGATCTTCTGTTGTAAGGCTTTCCACTTCTTTTCTCACACCCTTTTCAACTACTTCAATAGCAAGCATGTCCACTTCTTCCACCATTCCCATTTCAATAGTTTTGACAGTAGCCAATATTTTTTGCAAATCCAGAATTCCATTGGGAATAAGAGTACTTTTATCTTCTGTGAGCTCCAGACAGCCAATTTCGTGAGCATGGACTGCCATTTCCACACCCTGGAAAATATGAAATGCATAAATCTATAATATTTAGATCAAGACTAGACAAAGACTTTTATATCTTCGTAAATTAATAGCTTTTAGATTCAAGCTTCTGAAAAACTTGCATGCATGTGTTTTCCTGCATCTGTTTAATCCATGTCAATTGGTACAATAAAGTTAAACCTAAATCACTCTGTTATAATTGTAATTGCAGCATATCAATTAGTACAATCATGTTCCTGAAAGCCACACACAAAACAAATAGCATGATCATATGATATTCAATGTAAGTAGCTAGGCTGTGATATATTCAACTCCAAAAAGCATGAACTCTACCAAACCTAAATGTAAGATGCTATATCAGCATAAAAATAAATAGTTTGAAGTGGGGAATGTTATTACCTTTTCATGATTGCCTGCTGCAACAAGTTTTCTCTTCAACAGGGAGTTGTGCTCAAGAGATGATACATTCTCTCTCAAAGAATTGATCACAGGAACATAAGCAGATAACAGGGACTCTAGTCCCCCAATTTGACTTTCCAAGTAGCTAACTCTGGCTTTAATCTGTTCCATCTCCATGATTTTTGAAGTATTTTCATCTTCAAGAATCTCACAAACTCCAACAAGCTCATTTACCTTATTTTCGAGATAAACTTCACGGACAACAGAAGTTTGAAGATCAAAATAGAATGTTGTAGCCTCAGCTTCAAAAAGTTCAAACTCACTATTTTTCCCTTGCAGCTCCAAACCCATATTTTCTTCTCTGGTCCTGCGTTCCTCAATTTCTGTAGATAAAACACCCACTTCAGTCTCCAAGTTTTTGTTAGTTTCACAAAGACTTTCAATTTTCTTTCTCTGACAGATGCTGCTTTCAGATAATTCACAAATCTTTTCAGCAAGACATTCTCGATTTCTCTTTAATTCTTCACTTTCCATCTTCAGTTCCTCAACAGTTCTGCTCAATTCCAAATTCATATCACCAGTGGCTGTAATCTTCTGTTCTGCTTTTGAGAGCTCTGATGTCTGTTGTTTTAGAAAATCATTAGCAAGCAAAACTTGAAGACTTAGTTGGCCATTTACATTTTTGACTTCATGCACTTCCTTATTCAAAATCTTGATTGAATCATTCAAATGTAAATATTTTACTTTGCTTGCTGCCAGCTCCTCCCTCAGTGTTCCAATCTCCTCCTTGAGATCACTGTTATCCATACCAACTACATGCAGTTCTTCAGAAAGTCCTTTTAGATCACTAGCCTTCTCAGACATTAAGCTCTCCAAAACTAAAGAAAACATGGTGAGGTCTACTGCTTCATTGATAAAAACACTATTGTCCTTCTCAAGATAGTTCTTCTCCTCTTTAAGGTCACAAATCTTGTGCAGCAAGGATTTATTCTCATCAAGAACCTTGGAATTTTGTTTCTTCAAAAGAAGGTACTCTGCTTGCAGATTTGTCAGTTTTATGCACAGAGAGTCTAATTCAACCTTTAATGCTTGCTCTTGTTCCTCCTTGCTAAATTCTGATTTAAGCTCACTGTCTATCTCGAAGATCTTGTGCTTATGTTTTTGCTGCATATGGTGTTGGCTTTTCAAGTTCTCGAACCCCCGCTCAAGGATCTCTTTTTCAGATTCAAGATGCATGCCCTCTGCTCTAAATTGTCTCAAAATAGTGAAAAGAACCGAGTTCTCAACCAACAATTGTTGCTTCTCATCCTCAGTTTTCAACAGAGAACCTTTCACAGTATAAATATTATCCAAAATGCGTTTGATTGATATTTTCTCACTGTCTAATTTTTTTACATGTTGCCAATCTGGATTGCTCTGAACAGCCATAAAAACTTGATAAATACCAAGCCTCAACCTTTTTAGTTCATCAACCAAAAGTTCTGCTTCCACTTGTTGCTCAAGATTTTCACTCTCCAACTCTGAAATCAGTTTATCTGAAAATTTGGATGCCTCAACTTGTTTTTGACATTCAATGAGCAGAGATAAATTCTTTTCCTCCAAATCTTCAATAAACTTCTGCAGGATGAATATCTCAATATGGGCATTTACAGCTTTATCAAGCTCTTCTTCAAATTCTTTTTTCCCAAAGTTTCTCTCTTCTTGAAGGAGATTAAAATGATTTTGCAATCCTTCCAATCGAGTCTCAGTAGATTGCATATAACTTATGCGTTCTTGTTTTTCTACAAGAAGAGAATCTCGTAGTTCTTCTACTTCATAAATTGTCGATTCTTTCTCCTTTTCAAGATCAGAGTAACTCTCCTCTAATCTTGTAAACCTATTTTCTAAGCTTCCAAGTCTCTGCTTAACATTTTCCAATAGAGAGACTAAGTTGCTTCTCTCATTTAGAAAACTGGACTTCTCATTATGAAGCAACTGAAACAATTGTTCCAAGTCTTTTGATTTTAATCTCAACCGTTCAAGCTCAATATTTGCACCAGATAGGGAGATCTCCAGCAAGGTGTTCTTCTCCAAGAGCTTTTGCATATTCTCAGTGATAATCTGCAACTGTAGAAGAAGGGCACCTTTCTCAGCAACAAGATTAGATTTTTCTCCCTGGAGAAAGTTGCAGGATTCTTGCAGCGTTTGGACCTTCTTTCTCAACCCCTCTAGCTCACCATTCAATTCGGACAAGGAGCTCAGCAGAATGACATTTTTGGTTGACAGTTGACCCATGTCCTTCATTTTCTCATAAAGAACTTCTCTTTCAACCTTCTCCCTTTTGCATATCTCATTCAGCCTTGAGTTTTCATCTTGCAAGTCTTTTACAGATGACTCGAAGCATTCAGAATTTAAACCAACTGACTCCACCTTTTTCATTATGGCTTGATGTTTCTTACTCAAATCTTTGATTTCTGCATTCAAATGAAAAATTTCTTGCTGGAGGGAATTGCTTTGTTCCTCTTTTACTGCAACCTCCCGCTCAAGTTTCTCTTTTATCTCCTTTAAGCTGAAAATTTCATCTTGCAGATTCTTTAGTGATACTGTGCAAGTAATGTTGATTTCAGTCAAGCTCATGTTCTCTTCCTTAACCCTTTGCGCTTCTTCCTCAATAACCTGTTTGCACATCTCCATGTTTTTCAACATTTGTAGCCCATCTTTAAGCTCAAATGCCAAAGCTCTATGGTCTTCTTGAGATTGAGAATGCACCTTCTTTAAAGCTTGGAGAGTGGCCTCAACGTGCAAAAACCTTGAGTGTTCATCTTGCACTAGGATCTGAAGTTTCTTCAACTCATCATTTTTCTCTGAGATTTCCTGATCTGTCCTTGAAATCTTCTGCAGCAGATCATCAGCCTCTAATAGGAGAGATTTGTTGGATTTCTCCAATTGACCACACTGTTTTTCCGTATTTTTTAGCTTTGCAGCCCCCATCAGAACTTCACTCTGCAGACGTTCAGTATCCACTTGAGCTTTGGACATTACGGTTTCCAACATAGCTATTCTCTCCTTGCATTGTTTGTATTGAAGAGTAAGAGCTTCATTATCTTCATTCAGCTTTGCAAGGGCCTCCTTCAGTGCTTTTACTTCAGTTTTTGCTTGTTTAATTTGCTCCCTAAGCAAGGCTACATTTTCCTCAGCTAGTGAGATTTGACCCTCTAGAATTGATATTTTCTCAAGACATTTTTTGTACTGAAGAAGACCAGCTTCCTTCTCGGCTACTAATCTAGAGAACTCGTGTTTCATATGGTCAACTTCAGATTCTGCTTGAATGGCTCTTTCATTCTGTCCTTTCACTTCCTCTTGGACTAGAGACAACAGATTCTCTAGACTAGATATCCTCTCCAAACATTGGTTATATTGAACAAGAGCAGTATCCTTGTCAGCTTCCAATTTGGACAATGCTTCCTTGAATAGTTTTATTTCAGTATCAGCTTTGCTTGCCCGTTCATCAAGCCCTCCTACATCCTTTTGAGCATGGTTAAGTTGTGCCTCCAGGTTAGATAACTTCTCCAAACTCTGCTGGTATTTAAGAAACACAGCTTCTTCTTCAGCTTGGATCTCAGCTCGAGTTATTTTCAAGCTTTGAACTTCATTTTCAGATTTCATTGCACGCTCAGACTCAAAAAGAACTTGTTTAAGATTCTGGTTTTCATTTGAAATCTGAGAGAACTGATCTTCGGTATTTGTCTGGCTCTCTTCTGCTTCATTAAACTTTTGGCCTTTATTCATTCTCCATTCTTCAGAAGCACATATGTCATTCAGTTGTTTTAGACCCCTCCTGCCCATCTCAGAGGAAGATTCTTCTGAATTTCCAACAATTCTCTTTAAAGCATGTGAGTGAGTTGAAAAGAGTCCCAATGCATCCTTTTTCAAGTCCTCTGGGTCAAATACTGCACGATTTGGATGCAAAGTCTCTGGTGTATGTGGCTCTGCCCCTAGGTCTGAAGATCCCGAGGGAGATTCATCAGTCCATGCAAAAGGTACTTGATTGGAAAATGCTTCTGCCATTGTTCGATGGGCGTGGCGTAGCTCAACTGTTGCGTGATCATACCTCTCGGCTAGTGCACGATAAGCTCGATAGAACTCCTCCACCAATTTCATGAGCTCTGGGCGCTTCTTATAGTACATTTCTGCCCTCCTTGCAAAAGAATCTGCGTCTTCTTCAATGAGTTTGATCATAGCCTTGACTTTGGCATCCATATCTACTTAAAGTAATTTAGGATGAGTTATACATGTTACAAACATTGCCAATACTTGCAGGCATGTGCAGAAGCAACAGAGAACATAAAGTAATTTAGGATGAGTTATAAATGTTACAAACATTGCCAATACTTGCAGGCATGTGCACAAGCATCAGAGAACATAAAGTAATTTAGGATGAGTTATAAATGTTACAAATATTGCCAATACGTGCAGTCATGTGCAGAAACACCAGAGAGAGAGAAAGTTGGAAATGAAACATTCACAAAATAATTTTTATTCAAACTCAAAGAAATACTATACGAGCACTCTCACTCAAAATACAAGATACAACTCACTCTTATTTTGCTTCTTCGCTCTTTTAGAAGCTTTTAATTTTTCTTCATTACAAATGGTCCTAGAGAAGTTTTATTTATAGACTTCCAAAAACACTTATCTACACCTCACAACCACACATTAAATTACTTCTCCAACTATTTACATTAATTAGTCTCACACCTACAAAATACTAACCATACCTACTTGCATTTATTAGTCTCACTCTTACTAAATCATATTCTACAACTACTAGCATTTATTGATACAATAAACAAAGTCTAAGATAATCTAAAAGTAATAATAAGTGACTTGTAGAAAATAATAAATCAAGTTTATGATCCAACACCCCCCTTTAAACTTGATCTTGAGACCCCTAGTAAGTTCCTTAATCTTATGAAGTCTTCGCTTGTTAGTGGCTTGGTAAAAATATCGGTAACTTGATCTCGTGACTTCACATATTCAACTTGCACATCCTTTCTTGCAACACACTCCCTTATATAGTGCTAGCGAATATCAATGTGCTTGCTTCAATTATGGAATACTAGATTCTTTGCTAAGGCAATGGCTGAATTGTTGTCTACACAAACCTTGGTCGGCTCTTCTTGTATCAAGCCTATCTTCTTCAATAGATTTCTAAGCCAAATTGCATGAAAAGCGCATGAGGTAGCAACCACACATTCCGCTTCACAAGTGGACAATGTGACAATTAGTTGTTTCTTTGACATCAATGTCAAAGCAGTATCTCCCATGAAAAATATGAATCCAATAGTGCTTCTTTAATTATCTATGTCTCTACCCCAATCACTATCGCTATATCCAACAAGCTTGTAATCATTAGAAACTGAATAAAACAAGCCAAGTCAATTGTACCTTTCAATAAGCAAAGAATTCTCTTTGTGGCTTTAAAATGGGTGGTTGTTGGAGATTCCATGGAGGTAGTAACTAATCCAACTGTGGGAAGAATATCGGGGCTCGTGCAAGTTAGATAGCGTAGACTTCCTACCAAACTTTTGAAGAATGTTGGATCTAAACTTTCGCCTTCTTCATGTTTGGACATCTTGATTCCATATTCCGTCAGTGTGCTTATCGACTTACAATTCTCAATCTTGAACTTTTTTAAGATCTCCTTTGCATAGTTTTCCTGTGAAATGAAAATTCCATTCTTTTGTTGCTTAACTTCAATGCCAAGGTAGTATGCCATGGGCCCTATGTCTGTCATCTCGAATTCCTTCGTCATCACTTCCTTGAATTCATTTAACATGCTTGGGTTGCTTCCGATAAAGATCAAATTGTCCACGTAGAGGTATACGATCAAAATATCTCCATCTTTGATCTTGATATATAGACCGTGCTCGTAGGGAAATTTTTTGAAGCCATTCTCTTGGAAGTACTTATCGATTCGACTATTCCATACCCTTGGTGCTTGTTTTAACCCGTAAAGAGCCTTCTTCAACTTCAACACCTTGTCTTCATGGCCTTTAACTTCGTAACACGATGGTTGCTAAATGTATACTTCCTCTTCAAGAACTCCATTTAAGAAAGCAAATTTTACATCCATTTGATGTATCTTCCACTTGTTTTGAGCTGCCAAAGAAATGATTAGTCTAATAGTCTCCAATCGAGCAACAGGAAAAAATACTTCATCATAGTCAATTCTAGCCTTTTGACTATAGCCTTTAGCAGCTAGCCTCGCCATGTGCCTTTCAATCTCTCCTTTAGCGCTTTGCTTTGTTTTGTACACCCATTTGACACCTATCGCCATATGTCCCTTGAGAAGTGAGGTGGGTTCCCATGTGTCATTCTTCTTGATGACCTTGATTTCTTCGTCCATGGCATCTCTCCACTTGTTTTCTTGTACTGCTTCTTGAAAGCTCATTGGTTCACAATCGGCAAACAGAAAAAATAATGTAAGCTTATCTTGTCGTTCAATTACCTCATAGAGATCTCTAAGACTTCGTGTGCGTGATACAACTCTTTCATCTTGACTTTCACTTGATGATGATGAAGGTGATGAGTCTTCTTGAGTGGTTGATGTTGGTGAAGTGGGTGGAGTTGCAAGCTCCTATTGAGGTTCACCTAGTTGCTCCCTCATTGTCTACTCATCTTCTTCAAACCGAGAAAAGAAATTGAAGTCATATGCATGAGTTAAAATCTCATTCTCCTTCTTCGTTGAATACCATATCTCGACTAATCATAATCTTCTTATTGTCTGCATTGTACAACTTGTAGCTCTTCGAAATAGAATCATAGCCGATGAAGATAAAACTCTCGCTTTTATCATCAAGCTTTGTTCTTTTCTCGTCTGGAACATGAACATGGGCTATACTTCCAAAGATTCTCAGGTGAGAAATGTCAGGCTTTCTTCC
This sequence comes from Hippophae tibetana, assembly GCA_037013495.1. Lineage (NCBI taxonomy): Eukaryota > Viridiplantae > Streptophyta > Magnoliopsida > Rosales > Elaeagnaceae > Hippophae > Hippophae tibetana. Next base: position 9,964,402 of record CM072805.1, on the reverse strand, counting down.
ACTCCATGCCTCTTGCGATGTCTTTCCCCATATACTTCTTGTTGGATATCGGTTTGACAAGTAGACTGCATATGCCACAGCTTCCGCCCAAAATTCCTTAGGTAGTTTCTTTCTTTTAAGCATGTGTCGTGTCATGTCGAGGATTGTTTTTTTCTTTCTTTCTGCCACGCCATTTTGCTGGGTGGATCTAGGAACTTTCATGGGTCGATGAATTTCATTTGCTTCACAAAACTCTTGAAACTCCCTAGATGTAAATTCTCCACCTCGGTCGGATCCCATGGCTTTGATTTTTCTACCTCTTTCTCTCTCCACTGTAGCTTTGAACTTCTTGAAGACTTCAAAAACTTCTGACTTCTGTTTCAAGAAATATACCTAAGTTTTTTCTTGAAAAATCATCAATGAAGAGAAGAAAATAATTACTGTTACCGAGAGAGCTTGGCTTGTTTGGACCACACACATCGGTATGGATGAGCTCGAAGGGCTTCTTAGCTCTTGACTCTGACTCCTTTGGAAAGCTTTTCCTGAATTGTTTCCCGACTAGACACCTTTCACAGAGCTGATCAGGATAGTTGATGCGAGTTAGTCCCTTCACCGTCTTCTTCTTAGATAGCAGCTCTAGACTTCCAAAATTGAGATGCCCAAATCGAAGATGCCAAAGCCATGATGCATCTTTGTAGCAAGCTTTCATGCACTTTGCAACATCATTTTGTAGGTCGATCAGGAACATTCTATTTTTTTGACATCGACACTTTAACAATGAAGTTATTCTTATCATCTTTTATAGAAAGATTATAACCCTTCATATGAATATCATAACCTTTCTCTAACAGTTATCCTAAACTCAAGATGTTACTTTTCATATTGGACACATAGTAGACATTGGAAATAAATTGATGTCTCCCATCTTTCAAACAAATAAGGATGTTACCTCTCCCTTTCACTACTATTGTGGAATCATCTCCAAACGAAACATTTCCGCTTACTTACTTGTCTAGCTCCGCAAACATGTCTTTCCTTCCACACATGATTGCTTGTACCACTGTCAAGATACCAAGAATTTGCTTGGCCACCATCAGTTTCCTTTCATGAAGAAGAGTTTCTTTACCATTTGTCCTCTCCTCCACGTAGTTGGCCTTCTCCTCAATTTTGTTATTAGGAGCTCTACATTCTGAAGCATAATGCTCAAACTTTGGATAATTATAGCATCGAACTTGAGATTTGTCATACCTCGAGTTAAGATTAATTCTTCCACAACCTCGTGTTGAGCTTTCTTCTTTCTCATAATTGTTGTCGGAATTGTTGTTGTTGTAATTTCAACCTCGCCCACGACCACGATTTCCACCTCGTCCACGGCCTCTACCTCTACATCGACCACGTTGGTTTCTATCATTACCTTGTCTTTCACGTATATTCTTGAGTTGCAGCTTGAGGAGTTGCTTAGTAAACCTTTTCTTCTTCTTATGCTTCTCTTCGCATGCTTGCAACGACCCTTGGAGTTGCTCGATTGTCATTTCTTTCAAGTCTTTAGTTTCTTCAATCGTCACGTCGATATGCTCAAATTTAGGATCCAACAAAAGAAGTATCTTCTCTATTATCCTTACATCTTCTAAATTTTCACCATTTCTTTTTAATTGATTAGAAACAACTACTACTCTTGAGAAATAATCTGAAATAGACTCAGATACTTTCATGTGTAAGGATTCAAATTCATCTCTTAATATTTGGAGATGGACCTTCACCTTTTCGACTCCTTTGTATGAGGTTTGTAGCTTCTCTCACGCTTCCTTGGCAGAGCTTGTACTCAAAATCTTTTCAAAGTCATCATCATCTATTGCTTGGTATATGAGGTAAATAGCCTTCTTGTCTCTTTTTCTTGAATCCTTCAAAGTTGTCTTTCGATCAGGTGCAAGAGTAGCATCATCTGCAGGCTCGTTATAGCTTTTGTCTATGATATCTCACATTTTTTATTTAAGAAGTTCCTTCATTTTGATACTCCAATTATTGTAGTTGTTGTTGTTGTTGAGTGTCGGGAATGGTGCCATACCATTTGCCATATCTCTCAATATGATGAGAATTTGAAAAATCCGATCACATGGATGAATCCGAAACACCGAAAAAGAACTTTGGAAAAAAATATTTCAAAATTTTTTGGTCAATGGCTCAAACTCGACTGACTCAGCTCAACTCGGTTTTTGGTAGCACTCTTTCGACGACACGTAACGGTGCGTTTAAACTCCGATCGAGGAGATTTTTATGGCGTTAGATTCCTCTCGTCAAGACCTTCGATTTGATATGCAATAGTGTATACTTTTCAACTTAACTCTGATACCACTTTGTTGGAAATGAAACACTCATAAAACAACTTTTATTCAAACTCAAAGAAATACTTACGAGCAATATCACTCAAAATACAAGATACAACTCAATCTTATTTTGCTTCTTTATTCTTTTATAAGCTCTTAATTTTTCTTGATTACAAATGGTCCTAGAGAAGTTCTATTTATAGGCTTCCAAAAACACTTCTCTATACCTCACAACCACTCATTAAATTACTTCTTCCAATTACTTAAATTAATTACTCTCACACTTATAAAATACTAACCATACCTACTTGCATATATTAGTCTCACTCTTACTAAATCATATTCTACAATTATTAGCATTTATTGATATAACAAACAAAGTATAAGATAATCTAAAAGTAATAATAAATGACTTGTAGAAAATAATAAATCAAGTTTATGATCCAACAGAGATGATATGAACTCTCCTATAAATGATAACATTGTGAAGTGAAGACGTCCTAGCGGGAGTGTGAATTCAGAAAATTTATGAACCTAAGATAAAGAAAAAAAACACACTTTCCCAAAAGTATCAGATAGAATTTTGAAACGATACCAAAACCCCTATTCCACAAATACAATGCACAAAAAGCTACCGGAAAGTGGACTTTACAGAGGCAATGCTATGCTATCATTCAAAAAAATGAGTATATTTCTAGCCCAAAAAAAAGAAAAATACGAGGAATTATTTTTTTATAATCAAAATATGTAAGGATTTTATACAGCTGGTTTTGAATCAAGTATTGAGGGACAGAAAAACAAAAGGATGGATCGTGCATTTGTTTAGAACTTTTATAACAAATGATTAAATTTTGACTATTTGACACTTGTTGCTTTTAAATGCATATTATATTATTAATATTTGACCCAAGGAACCTATATTGGGACAACTTCTGTTTCTGCATCAGTATCTATATAATGTCACATTTCAATCAGAAATAAGAAAAAACAGATGGGAAGATAAGCTGAATGTCACATACTTGCAAACGACAAAACATAAAGGCAAATATGACAATTGAAGGCAAGACACTTCATAACTGAAACTCGAAACACAGGTTTTTTTTTGCAATAATGTCCTAAAACAAATTTTCATCACGTGCAAGCATGAACTATGAATAAAGTTAATAGATTTAACAAATAATGCTCCCCTCATTTATCTTTACGTCTGCCTCATTTCTTTACTTTGAATCCATTTCAATACAAATCTTAGAAAATGCCCATTTTTACTATTTTTATTCTAAGGTGACCCACACATGTATAAAAGTATGTATATTAGAATAAGATTAATAAGTAGGGTTATGATAGTTTATTTCCCAAAACTATCTCCCCGATTGAAAAACAGTGAAGAAAATTATGAGATCCATATTTCCAGCTCTTTTCTTCTTTTTTTTTTTTTGTCCAAACCAGCTCTTTGTTAATTACTAAACTTAGTCCAGCTATCAATGACAGAATAAAAAGAAGGAAAAAAAAAAACAAACCATTGTCCTGTTCAAACTTTCATGTTAGCAGTATCGAGCATTCAGTTATGATTCGAAAAGGAAGGACAATAAGGTAATTGTAAAAACAGAATTTATGTCCCAAGAAGTCATTACTTTCTTAGCCTGGTTAATATAGAAAATTAACTGTTGATCATTTGCTGTTCCACAAAGAAAATTATTTAGCAACTGGAAATCAGAAAAAGAATGATCCTATGGTTAAAGAAGCATAGAATAAAGTGTAGGGTTAGTTACAATCATCTAATAAATTCTTGGCTATGGAAATCATTGTCTACACAAGACTACATGCTTGTACCATGAGAGTGCATGCTAATAGGTTCGAGATTATTCTCTATAAGAACCTTCATGCTCTACACAACATAATTTTTGTTTGAGAAAAGTATTAAAACTTACATGCAAGTTAAACACTACCTATATATACTACATTGTATATATCAAAAAACTAATAACAATATGTAAACCTATATACACTGATAATGTCGTATAAATACATGGATCTTATAGAAGATCCACACAATTTTGTGAAAATTTTGATTTCTTTCTCTATAAATCGAATCACTCTCCCTCTTTCACTGCGTGCATGTTGTGTTTGTGTTTAATAATAAAAAAATGTTTAAAAGGTGTTAAACATCCCAAATTGCCAATGAGTAATGCTTTTAGAGAGTATATAAGTGTCTTCATACCTCTACCCTTTTCCTTCATGTTACATTTAAATTATCTATTCTTTAAGCAATTAGCTATAGGTGCAACAATTGAACAAAAGTCCACAAATCTTTTATATAATATGGCATGAAAGCACATAACAAAGCCCATAACCTCTCTTGAATGGATTTTGGGGATGATTATGACTTGATAGCTACTTCTTGCAAACCTTTTTGCTTTATTCTTTATATAACTTCTATTCATATATATTTTATTAATTGCTTGAATTCATAACATTAGTTATCATTAAGAGTATATCTTGTGACCAATAGAATCAAAGTAAATTTGGATTCTTTAACACTAAATTTAGGTTAAATATGCAAGTGATCTAGATTTATCTAACACATGATAGCTTCTCCAATTCCAATCCATTAAACAAGTAAATGATTAATAGCATTTAGAAAATGATACCTGCAAGGTTTTCTTGGAGCCATTTTGAATTTTTGGGGATGTGACTGTCCCACCACCATGAATATAAGCGTCTGGACTCTGAATGTAACAACGACGCCATGAACTCGGCAATAAACAACAAAAAAACCGGTCTTGACTTTGGAAATCCCTAGTCCTTGCACCAGTAAAATCCCAGATTATGGATCCAGGCCAGAATATAACTTTCAATGGAATACCACTCTCAGTTGTGTGCTAAACAAGGTTTTGGTACTAAGCACTTTTATCACCTCAATAAGGAAACAAATGCGTAGATTACATATAAGAAATTTTGAATATCTGTAGAAATAGACAAATAGATATCAGCTTCTTTAGTCCATGAGATTGGAAAACTGGAAAATGAGAATAACACTTGCTTCATTAACTAGGCAACCAAATCAAATCTAGAGAAAACAGAGAAGGGCAGTTAGAGGTAAGAAATAAGTTTCACAGATTATTAGGCAAGAAACATCAATAAGAAGGGAAGCATACCTGAATCCCAGCAAATTCAAAATAAAGCCAGTATTTGAAATTTCTTATTAAATTGACCTCAAATTTCAAACTCAATGGAAAATGATAACTTTAGAACCCACACTTGACAAGTAAGAGTTTAAGACGACAAGCATTCAACATATTTGTACAGGAATGACTTTTTAGATAAGAGATTCAATTGATCATAACAGAATAATAAAAGATAATGACTTTCAACTTATGCAATGAAATTACCATTGGAAGGAATAATCAGCACATATGGATCAAAGAGAAAAAAAATAATTTATCTTTACTAAAAACGATATGGCAAGGGAACAAAGCTGACATTCAAATAAACACAGTATCATTGATCTTAAGCAAATGCGTATCAGAAAGATTAAAATAAAAAGAAAAAAAAGGCGGCAAGAAAAATACTTCGTGTACATACCAAAATGAATGGAAAACTAGAAATGAAGACTCTTGATCAGCAGCTGAGATGGTAGAACTCCAGCTGCAAATGGTACCTTCCACCCCACACTCACTGTCTCCTTCTCTCTCTCTCTTAGAGCATACTCTGAGTTGTTTCTTTTCTCTTGAGTACTCCACATTATATAATTGTATTTTCAGATGTAGAACTGTCACTGTTTTATGACTTATGAACTGTAAAGCAACATAGAGAACGAGGGTATTATTAGGTCCAAATATGTTGTTGGGTCGATTTAGTTAAGTACAATTTTTTTAAAAATATACGAGGATAAAATAAAAAATTTATATCCATAAATTATTCAATTATTTAATATATTTTATTTTTATAAAATATTAAAAATATATATTTATAAATAAACTTATGTTTTTTTTTATAAATAAAACTTTATATATTTTATATATGAATCAATATTATGTAATATATGACATAACATTCTAGAAAACTAAAAGTACAGTATTTTCCTTATTTATCATTTGATTCTCTCTTCATTCTAGAAAACTAAAAATATTAGTCTCTCAGTCTAATAAGTAAATTAAATTAAAAACAAATTTTGTCACGCTTTTATAAAGAAATTAAATTCATCTTACCTCTCACCACAAAAAGATCACTCAAATGGGATGATAGGAATTTGGTACAAACAAAATTACATTAAAACGAAAAAGAAATGCACAAGCATTGTGCATTGCTATGAAAACTCATAATTAACCTCGATCAATGTTTTTAGATAAATATATTAAAATGTAATAACAGAGATCATGATATACCTGGTTGAAGTGCGGAATCAAAGTCAATAAAAATTAGTTATTATCTATTCACAAATAATTAGAGAGAGATAAATATAGACCAAGTAGAGAGAAAAATGTAATTTTTTTTCTTTATTAAGTATAATCCATTTTTACGTTGAAAAAATTGACTCTATATTAAATTAATAAACTAAACATATCTAATTTAAAAAAATATATACCATTAAAAATGCAAAACAATTATATATAATATTATTAAATAAAATAATAACTCTACCATGACTTGCATAGCAAAAAATGATTATATATATATAATTAGACTCTATATCATAATTATTAATTATTATATATTTTGATTAATAATAACTTTACACTAATGCATGTCACTATTTACTCATTAAAATATTCTTATTAAATAGTTACAGTATTCTTTGGAGGTCCTCGTACAAAAGTCAAAAACTAACGATTTTTTTTTTCCTTCAAATTTCTCTATTTTTTGGAAGTTGATTTTGTACTAAATTTACAGCACATATGGAACGTAGATAATTTATAAACATGTAATGAGATATGACTCCTAATTAATGATTGTCTTTATAATCAAATTAATGAGGGTGCATAAAAATAGGTTGAATTCATATTCCTTCTAAGTTTCTTGAAGATACTATATATAAATCATATCATTTTTTTTTTCTTAATAGAATATCGGCTGACTTTTCTTAATAGATTTCTTTGCTTATTTTCTCATTTCCTTGGATTAATAATTTTAGTATTATCGTTTCTTAAGATCTCAAAAATGTCCTTTCTTGGTTTACAAAAATTGATACAAGTTCCCAAATTTAAGTGTTTCCTGGTTTCTTTATTTTTTAACCCTGGTTAACTATTGGCATTAACACAACGTCTTGCTGTTGGTAATCATTGTGCTTTTGATCTCATGAGAGTCATGACAATGTATACAACACTTATGTATATATATTTACTAATTATAGTATGAAAACTAAATATAAATGATATATATAGTGTCCTGTTTGTATATATATATACTTGAAAACTATTTATGATATATATATATGTTCCAACTCATATACTCTAATTCATATATATATAAGAGAGTATTAAAGTGGAAAAAATGCAACATGAGTTATACCTTTAGGTTTCTGATGAAAACCTTTTTTTAAATTTTGTTATAATAGATAATCTTTAACTTATAATATTTAAAAAATATTATTTAAATTAAATTATGATGTTATTTAGTTTCATTAATTTGAAAAAAATAAAAAATATGTTATTTAATTTAATGATTTTTTTATAACTTTTTAATGAAAAATTACTTTATTTTTGTTCATACTCTTCAACATCTATTATATATTTTATCTTATATATAAAAAGGCCCGATAAGACTTTGGTTTTCTTCAATAGTAAACGCCATTTTTTCATTATTTATTTTTTAAATTAATAAATATCAAAATATTTATATAATAAATATATTTTTTATATTTTTTTTAGTTTTTTACACTAATTAATACCAAAACTTTAATATAATAAATACATATTTTATACTTTTTTGTTAGTTTTTTTATAGCAATAAATACCAAAATATCTATATAATAAATATATATTTTATAAATAGTTAATGTAATTATTTTTATTATATTAAGGATAACAGTTCATACATTTAATAAGTAATCATATGTGTCATCCTATTATATTTGAGATCACTCATACACAATCACGTTTTAAGTTCATATGTATCATCTTATTATATTCGATTTATTTATTAAATGAACTATAACTCATATTTAGATTGTGTGTCACTATCACAAAATTTCATACTTATTTCTCATAAAATAATAATTATTATGTATATATTTTTTACTAAAGTAATAAATTAATTAATTTTTTTGTAATAAAATAATAGTTTGCACATACGAATCAACTTGGAACTCTATCCATCTATCATCATAATTTAATTGACATCCCGAGCCATCACAAAGGTCATCCTAGGAGAACTTACCTAGGTCTGCGCCACAAAGACACTAGTAGTATGGATCTGCCTATGCATAGGAGCCTTGGTGTTGTAAGGTCGACCTCCAGACCCAGCCATGGTGTGGTTTACCTCAAGCTTTAAATGTATTCTTCTTTACTCTTATACCCCCCTCTAATATCCTATGACGTATACCTTATTTGTAATTGATACGTGTATATGCAATGCTCTATATATACATGGACTTCATAAGATATCCACACATTCTCACATAAATTCTCTAATTTCTCTCTAGTTTCTCTCTCTATAAATCGGATTAATCCCAACATTTTGGCACCTACTATGGGGCATATTTAAAGGTTGAGCCTTAGCTTCTGATCCCATATTTTTAAGGATTCACCTCAAATTCTGAGAGACTTTTAAAAGACTAAACACCTATTTCACTTACCCCCAGAATCATGATCATCATGGTAGAAATGTGAGCTGAGGGACGACTGAGAATAGAAAATGAGGAGGAAATAGTAGCACAAGACATCTTTCCAACCCGTGATGAGGCAAGAATAGAAACTGACCCTCTATCAAGAGTTGGCTCATCAACTTCTTGAATTAAGAAGAGAACTCGAGAAGACCAGCCAAGAAAATAGGGCATTATGATCATATTTCAGTCTGGGAGTCTTTAAAGGTCGAACTACTAACCCGGTTGGTGGAAACAAACTAGATCGTGTTGTGCACAATCCTACCCAGGGTGAATACGAAGTTGAGGATGACCCGCCTTCTAGTTCAATAGGAGCTAGTAATGAATAGTGGTTACAAGAAAGAAAAAGCTGGGAAACATGATTTCAAGCATTGGAAGAAGCTAACAAAAAGCAAGAGTAAGCTCTAAAAAGGGCTAATGAAAGGCAAGAAAATGGTAAGGCATCCTATGATGTGGATAGGGATTACAAACAACTATATGTCTCCGTATTTTCTGATGAAATAGAGAATGATGAGCCACCAGCCAAGTTCATTGCTCCCAAGTGCTTGGACTATCAAGGGACTAAAGACCCAGTAATTCATGTGCAACACTACAAGATGGCCATAACCCTTGTGAGCCTCACATAAGGCAAGAGAGATGCCATAATGTGTGAGCTGTTCACTTCCACCTTCTATGATGGCACCCAGAAGTGGTTCAATAATTTGGTACCTCATACCATAACCTCCTTCTCACAATTTACAAGGTTTCTTATCACCAATTATGTCTTCAACAAGCCACTAAGAAAGGATTTGTACCACTTTTTCTCAATCATTCAGGGAAGGTTTGAGTGTACCAAAGAATATATGAAAAGGTTCAGAGAAGAAAAGCTAGAGATCACCGACTGCTTAAGCTATATTACAATAAAGGCCTTTAGGTAAGGTCTCTTAAGGGATTTTGACTTGTTTGTAGAACTAACCAAGACAATACCTCAAACTTTAGAGGAATCATATGAAGAGGCGAGGAAATAATATCAACAAAAAAAGCATTTCACACTGAATAACAGGTTGAGTAGTAAATGGTCTAGGAATCGAGGACCCTGGGGAAGGTCAATGTCTCTATTTAGGGGCCTACCCTTGAGAATGAGTCTGGCCTAGGTAGTATTAATAATGGAGGAGGAATTGAATGCCAGATTACCCTTAAAAATAAGGGCTTCCCTTTGGGACACATCTAAAGGGTGTGCATTTCACAAGGATGTGGGCTATGAGAAAAGAGACCAAAAAACACCTCAAAAAATAAATAGAAGATTTGTTGGCCAGAGGATATTTAAAGGACCTCATAGGAAGTAACAACAGAGGAGTAGGCCAACAAATTAGACGTAAAACATTAAAGCCACCCGCTCTGTCAAGTAGTAAGAGAAGCCCTTACAACAAGCATAACATCAGGACTATCCATACCATACATGGAAGGCCTAGGCTTAATAGGACTTCCAGTAACTCACAAAAAAGGCAAGCTAGAAACTTATATAGCTCTCTGTATGTATACAATCTAGAAAAAGTGAGGTCCCCTTAAAGATCACCTTTATTAAGAAGAATGAAACCTCATTTCATCACGAAGATCCATTGGTGATCACTTTAAGAACAGGGTCTTACGATTTTGTCAGATCATAGTTGAGACGGGGAGCTTAGTAGATCTTCTTTTTCTATCTATAATAAGGGTCATATGCATAAAAGAGGTTAACATCGTAAGGAGGGAGCTACCCTTAGTGGTATTCAACAATAACACCACCTACGTAGTTGGAACTATAGTGCTACCTGTTATAGCCAAAGGATCAATATTGATGACCAATTTCGTGTTAATTGATGTCCTAACTCACTATAACACCATCTTAGGTAGGACATGGATACACAAGATAAGGCGATCCCATCCACCTTCCACCAGGTCATAAAATTTAGGAATGAGGATGTTACGAACGAGATAATGGGAGACCATTCAAAATTTGTTACAATGCCACCATGAAAAAGGTCACTCCCAAGTAGAAATCATAGAAAGCCTCTTTTCAAAGAATGACAGGAGATAAATGTCTAGCATAGTCTATCAATTCAAATTCAAATGAAGTAAGAGATTTACCAATGGGAGATAAAGGGAAGAAACACCCTTTGAAGCTGAGTGTATATTTGACAACAGAGATGGAAGAGCAACTATCTTAATTCCTAAAAGTGAACTCTGACATCTTCGTATAGACCCTTATAGATATGTTTGGGATTGACCTAGAGATTATAACCCACAGGTTAAATGTTGATCCAAAGGTTAGACCTATCCAACAAAGAAAGAGGAATCTCCCTATAAAAATGAATGAGGTGATTCAAAGTCAGGTCACCATTCTTGGATGCATATTCTGGTTACTATCAAATTAGGATGCACCTAGAAGATGAGCAGAAAACATCCTTCAATACCAAGGAAGGGACCTTCTATTATACAAAAATTCCATTTGGATTGAAGAATGTAGGGGCCATATATCAATGCCTCATCAATAAAATGTTTGTAGACCAATTGGGAAAAACTTGGAGGAATGTATGAATGACATGGTAGTAAAGTCAGCACAACCAACAAACCATATCAAAGACTTGGAGGAGATATTTTACGTAATTTAAAGGTATGGTAAGGGACTTAACCCTAAGAGATATGTCTTTGGTGTTACTTTAGAAAAATTCTTAAGATACCTTGTATTTTCCTGAGGGATTGAGGCCAACCTAGACAAGATGCATGCCCTAGTGAGTATGAAGACTCTTACCAATATGAAAGAGATTTAAAAGTTGAATGGAAGAATAGTGGTACTAAACAAACTCATCTCCAAAGGCACGTACAAGTGTTTTCCATTCTTCAAAATGCTAAGGAAGAAAAAATTCGTTTTGTGAGATGAGGATTGTGACAAAGCCTTTGAAGGAATCAAACAGTACTCAAGCAAACCTCTTATCCTAGTCAGCCATATCCTAGAAGAAACACTTTATTTGTATTTATCTGTGGCTCCATACTTATAATGTCGTACTCCTAGCAGAAAGAAACAAGGTCCAACACCCTGTCTACTACATTAGTCAAATCTAAAAAGATGCCCAAAGTAGGTACCCAACGATTGACAATTTTTCCTTATCCTTGAAAATCAATACACAAAATCTCAAACATTACTTTGACTCATACACAGTGATAGTACTCACATCTTAACCACTTAAGAACGTATTGACAAGGTTAGAAGTCACAGGGAGATTGGTATAGATTTCCATAGAGTTGGGAAAGTATGATATAAAAACATGGCTAGAATAGCCATCAAGGGGCAAGAAATAGCTGAGTTTATGGCACAAGAAGAAGTATGTGGCATGGATCAAAAAGAGAAGCCAACCTGGGAAGTATTCGTTGATGGCGTGCACAACTTCAGTAGTGTTGGGTTAGGGGTAGTCATAGTTTATCATGATGAAAATTGTTTCAAATATGCTGTCAAGTTGGATTTCTAAGCAAATAATAATGTTGTAGTGTAGAGGTCATGTTGGGCTAGGGGTAGTCATAGTTTATCCATTCTGACCTAGCCTGGCCTAGGTCAGAATGGATAAAATCACCTTGCATAGCGACTTATGACTGGTGGTCAACCAATACTTAGGGATCGTTCTAGGCTAAGGATAAAAAGATGATGAAATATCTAGAGAGGATAAGAATGGAATGCTTAAAAAAATTTAACTTTGAGATCAAGAAAATAGATAGGAATATGAATGGTCACACTAACACTTTGGCCACACTAGCCTCCGTGTAAGAGGCCAAATGTACTTAACTGGTTTCAATAGCGATCCTATCATAAGCAAGTTTGGAGGAGGTCGAAAGAATAGTTGGGAGTTTAGATGCCCCTACCAACCTAATTTTCACCATGATATTTAACTTCTTGAAAAGGGGAGACCTACTACTGGATCGCAAACTTGCAAAGGAAATCAAGGCCAAGGCAGGATGATACCTGATTAAAGGCAATAAATTATAGAATGAAAGCACTAGGATCTAGGCTCTTTTGCATAGCCAAGGATCTGATAGAATAATGTTTGAAGCCTATAAAAGAGAGTGCGACTCTCATTTAAGTGGAAAGAAGTTATCCCAACGAATTATGAGGAAAGGGTATTTTTGGCCCACAATGCTAACAGATTGCACGAGGTACATCCAAGAGTGCGATAAGTATCAAAGAATTACCTCATTGTCACACACACCTCCAACCACCATGACAGAGGTAGTTAGCCCATGTCCCTTCTACAAGTGGGAACTTGATATAGTAGGACCTCTACCCCAAGCAAGGGGTCAAAATATGTTTTTATTAGTAGCCACTAATTATTTTTACAAGTGGAATAAGGCAGAACTCCTAGGAAGAATAGGTGAGGAGGAAATGATTTTATTTATTCAAAAAAATTAATAATTTTTCGCTTAAGCCTACCCAAGGAACTCGTTACTAATAACAAAAGATAGTTTATAGGTCATAACATCAAGGGGTTCACCATAAAATACAACATCAAGATGTACTTCATAATGCCATATTATCCTCAAGCCAATGGTCAAACATAGTCTTTTAACATGTTAATAATCAACCTACTAATGAAAAGGTTGGAGAATGCAAAAGGAAGATGGATTGAGGAGCTACCTAGGGCATTATGGGCTGTTAGGACTAGTCCCTAAAAGAACACTAATGAGACACATTTCTTACTAGTATATAGGACTAAGGCTATGATACCAACTGAGATTATAGTGCCCATGGTAAGATCATTTCTAATAGAGGAGTATAATGCTGCAAGTTAAGCAATCAAATTGACCCTCGTAGAGAAAAAAAGGGATGAGGCCTTGATGAGGATAACCAAGCAAAAAAGGAAAGTATCAAATTATTACAACAAGGCCATGCATTTCAAAACTTTCACATTATGTGATTGGGTTCCCATAAGGGTTTTCCCTAGCAAGAAGGAATGGATGGCCAAAAAGTGATGACTCTATGAAAGTAGTCATTTGTGCACTTTTTCACTTAATATTTAATTTTTTATTCAATAAAGAGTATTTTTGGGTCCAAAACTATTAAAATATAAACTTTTTAGTGAAAAGGAGTGAAAATATTTTTTTTTGGGATTTTTATGAAATTTTAGCATAGTGTTAATCAGGAGCTACCATATGGCATGTCACGCAAGCAAAGGAGCTAATAGGGCAAGACACGTAGATGCCATGAAAGTAGGGACAAAAAATCAAGTTACACCGCGTGTGAGGAGGACAAACTGCATACCATATGTTGGCACAACATTCAATCCGAGTTTAGAGATTGGTCAAACCGCCCTATCACATATCGTTATGCCATTACTCCTTGTGTTACACCCATGTGCCACACCATCCATTTCTATGACTCACGTTGCACCATATGGCACTAAATTAGTGAGTGTTGACACTGATCGATCTCCCCTGCTACACATCGCTCTTTGATTCACCTAGTGAATTCTATGTGCCATATGTCACGCAATGATTGGTTATTATTGTCAATTTTGCTTGTTTTGATCTCAACCCTTGATATGAAGCTTGACGATCTAAATCACACCTGAGCTATAGTTAAGCCCCTAATCACTGATAAACCCTAAGGGGCCATCAATTTTGGTCAATTTTTAGAGCTAAAAATATAGAAAATTTCAAGAGGGGACACAATTTTGGGGGAGATTTAAGAGGAGATTAACACTACAATTCAAGGAATTGATTGTATTTCTTCTTCTACTCTTTTCTTTATCAATTTTTATGTCCTTCTTTATAAAAATTATGAGTTTTATGAACACAATTATATGTAGTTAATTTATTAATCTAGGGATCTTATGAACCTAATTTTCACCATGTGATGATCTTATATTTTACCACAATTATAAATTTAATTATATTATATTATTTAATTTGATTTTTATGTTATTAATTATTTGGCTAATAATTTATTGATGAGCGAAAACCGGCATCACCGATTCTTGCCAATACTTTGGTTTTAATATTTATAAAACTCTCGCAAGTGCACGAATCATTTCGAAGAAAATGATAAGTATACTCCCAAGGTCGATCTAAGGAAGGAATGTGTGTGGTTTTTAATTTATTATTCAAACTTTTAAAAACGAAATTAAATCCTAAACATCCTGTCACGATATTTTGGGGTTTTTGTGTTTTTAATCTACTTACATAAAATTAAACATAGATTCAATAAACATTCATGCAAATTTTATCATTTATAATGGCGGAGTATTTATGGATATAATAACTAAGTTAATTATGCTTGCTCATATTATCTAGGTTATTAAAGATATGAATTGATATTTATTGATTCTCCCTTTTTTGTATGAATACCACCTTTGGTGGGGTTAGATATTCTTTGTTAACTAAACAAATCAATTAACAACTATGGGGGGGTTGATAACTAATTTGCCTCATTAAATTAATTCCTTTTTCTAAGAGATTGAAAATGAACCATTTAAATGCCACCTTTGGTGGGGTTAGACAGTTTAAACTTTATTCAAGGTGTCCAAATTAAACCTAAGAATTTAGTTATCCGAGTACTAACTTTCAAGTTTTAAAACCACTACTGAAAACATGTCGTCAATACATTTTCAGATAATAATTCTTATAAAAACTTTTGAAATAGAGCTTCACTCTAACTACCGGGCGATTGTACCATCAAATAAAAGAGCACTACTCTAAATCAGACCGGATAACTAAACCTTAAAATCTAATTTTCAGGTTTAAGTTTGTAATGAAAAATAATATATTTCTCTCTAACATTCTTAATATAAAATCACGAATAAAAATAAAATCAATTCATTTTAGAGATTTTTACCTATTTAATATTTCGCAAGCATAACAACGTCATTATTACATCATGTTTACTAAACGGCCAGCACAGTTAAATTTAACCACATACAAATTAAATATAACATGTAAGAATAAAGCATAAAAATAACTGTAAAGAAAATAAAATCCTTACAGAACTTCGACGCTATTCCCGTTGCTGGAAAAACTCCAAGCGGAATTTGCACTCCCATTTATTGAATCAAAGAGCTAAAATATTACAAAAACATAACTAGTTCTTCCCAAAAAAAGGGAAGAACTCTAAAACTAAGAGAAATTAACTAAGAAAAGCTAAAAACTAAGAAAACATAAGAAAAACTAAAGAATCCTAAAAATCTAAGAAAAGAGAGAAAAGAATGTATTTGGAGGTGTTTTTAGGTGTGATTTTGAAGTGAAGGGGGGTATTTATAGGTGAGGATGGAGAGAAAAAGTAGAGAAAAAAATGTTAAAAAAATGTAAAAACGCGTAATGGAAATGCTGACGTCAGCATGACGTCATGGGCGGCTGCACGTGAAAAATGAGTGTCGGCGCGCGCGGATGAACAGTAACCCGCGCACAGTGCTGGGGCGCGGCGGCGCGTTTTTCTCATTTTTGACATTTTTGACCTTTTTGACCCATTTTGTCCAATTTTTCCATATTTGTCGACCTTTCCGCATTTATTTATTAATATATTTGTGATGTATTGCTTCTAGTATTCCTATTTGAGTCTTTAAGTTGCATTTTTAAGCCAAAATACCTGAAAAACAATAAAAATACCCGTGATTCCGAAAAAGACAAATTTATATAAATATATGATAAAACATATAAATATATATATTTTTAATCAATTAATGTGAATAAAATCATGGTTATTTTAGTGCTTTTTGAGCACTCATCACAACCCCCAACCAGCTTCTTGCTAGTCCCTTAGCAAGAGAAGCGATAAAAACTAAAAATTAAACTATCCTAAATCACTTTCGTGGATTGAAACGGTTGCATTTAGCCTATGCAACAAGCCGTTAAACCCCTAGGTTTCCCTGGTGGACGAGTTTGAGTCTCGTGAGGGTTTTCAGTAATGATACCCACAAACATTGAACTAACTGTAAAAATCAAAAGAAACTATAAAAACAATCAAATCAAAAACTACAATTACAACACAATCAATAATTAATTTAAGAATAAAAGAAAACAACATATCACAAAAATATCTCATACTTTTTAATCTCCTTTAAGATCATAATTAAAATCTCAAGCATAAGTTATTTTAATCTCTTTAAACAATCATGATTTTATTATAATAATTAGTCGAAAATCATTTTCATATTTCATTTCAAAAATGTATCAATTTAATTTTACCCAATTTTAGTGTCATGAATCAGAATTCGCTTCGACTCTATTCCTCACAAGTCAATACTCTCAAAGCACTGAATCCTATGGGTTCAAACACTCATACTAATTTATATGCGAAAGAGTTGATGTATAGAAATGAACTAATAGGTTCGCATATGTATAAAGAATAAAGGCTCAAAGTGTTATTTTAACATTGATCTCATGAAAGGAATCGAATGTATAAATTATAAAGATATCATATATAAAAATTATTTTAATGCATAAATCAAACTCATTAAGAAAGAATTTCAAGATATATGCTTTTTACAAATGAAGAAATTGCAATGACTTTTTAGGGAATTACTTCCTATATATTTCTTTTGTAATTAGCCTTTACTCACAACTTTGTAGGCAATGTGGGTCATAGTATGTAGATGATACTATAATTTTTTTATCTCTCTATTTTTTTTTCTAAAGATATATTTTTTTTCAATATATGTATTTTTTTAGAGAGTCAACCCATGTACAGATTGTACATTTTTTTGGATTTTGGTGAGTGGTTAATTTTGTGGCTTTTCTGTTTGATCTTGGTTTAGGTAACCCCAGATATGTCTTTTTGTTTTTGTAGCAGTCATGCATAAATGAGATATAAGCATATACTATCAATTTCTACTCAAATCATTTAATCTAAACAAAAATAATAAAAAAATATATGATACTCTATTAAGATGAGAAAAAATTCATACATTCAATGCTAATACCTATAGAGATCATCTAAAAATTTGAATAAATAAGAAATGTGTTTGGAGTAGAAAAAATATATATTTCACTCTGAATAAAAGAATTTAGGCTCAAATTATATCTCACAAGGGTAGTCTCCACTAAAAAAAATTCATAAACACCGATTTTGGGTTTAATATAATTTCCACATTTTATCAAGAAATACTAGTTATGACAAAAACTAACTAATTATCAAAAATAATTACAAAATATTTCATGATATGTTTTCAAAAATTAATCTAACAGTACAAAAGACTTAATTATTTACTTAAATTTGATTTAAAGAAATGATAAATTTTTGTGAGAAAATATTTAAATATTTTTTATTTTTTTTTATTTTTAAATTGTTAAATCTTTTTTTTTTCTAATTAAGCATGGTAACTTTTCACCACCCCCAACCTAGAACTTACATTGTCCTCAATGTAACAACTGTAAATTAAAGATAAAGAGAAAAGAGAAGAAAGATTACCTATTTCCTGAGAATGTGCAAGTAGTAATGGAGAAATGCAGGTGCATCCATCATATTCATTATTAAAGTGTATACAGACAGATCGCTGTAAACTTCTAACATCTCAACAAATATTTTTAGTTTTAACAATTTAAAAATTATTAAACTAAAATGAACAATCAAATTAAGTAAATAAAATAAATAACAGAAAATTACCTAAAATGATGGGTTGCCTCCCATCCAGCGCTTAGTTTAACGTCTTAGCAAGACGTAACTTGGGGATTGCCTCTTAAGTAAACTCAATGTCCCCTCATCATTGAGTCAATCATACCTACAAGTAAGACAATGTTGTCTACCTATACTGTTTCAAACATGCCCTATTGATTTTCAAATTTTTCTGTACCAAAAACTAGGAGCATGCTTAAGGGTTTTAGATAACCCACATCTAGGTGCAAATCAAATAATTAAGGCATCAAAACACAATTGTACCTAGATCAAACAAAGAAACTAACTCTTGAGATTGTAATTAAGACTTTAAAATTTTGGAGATAGTTTCAGAAATTTTTTTTTTTTTTTTTAAAGTTAAAATAACATAATCAGTATTAACCAAGAGTGTTCCCAGGAAAGAATGGTGGGGCAAAGGCTCCTTAAAAACCATCCTCCTAGACA
Organism: Hippophae tibetana; assembly: GCA_037013495.1. Classification (NCBI taxonomy): domain Eukaryota; kingdom Viridiplantae; phylum Streptophyta; class Magnoliopsida; order Rosales; family Elaeagnaceae; genus Hippophae; species Hippophae tibetana. The sequence goes on along the minus strand of CM072805.1, from coordinate 9,945,225 downwards.
GAACAACGTTCCCAGGAAAGACTAGTGGCACAAAGGCATCCAGGAACTAGTCTCCTAGACAGAACTCTCTTAGATCTTTACTTTTCATGTTTATTAAAGTTAAGTCAATTAAGTTATATTAAGTAAAAATTTAAGTTAATTAAGTAAAAGAAAATCTAAGTTAATTAAGTTAAGTTAATTAAAAAAAACTAAGTTGGTTAAGTTAAAAAAAATCTAAATTAATTAAAAAGGTAAGTTAATGAAAGTTAATTCAAAAGTTCAAGTTAATTAAGTTAAGTTAATTAAAAAGCTAAGTTAAAAATCTAAGTTAGTTAAGTTAAAAAAAATTCTAAGTTAAAAAAGTTAAGTTAATTAAGTTAAGTAAACTAAAAATCTAAGTTAATTAAATTAATGAAAAATCTAAGTTAATTAAGTTAAATAAAAATTAAGAGAGAAATAAAAAAAATAGTTAAAAAAATAATAATAAACAAATAAAAAAATAAAAATAAATTAAATTAAAATTGATATAAAATAAAATAAAATAAAATAAAATAAAGTAAAATAAAATAAAATAAAATAAACAAAAAAAAAATAAAAATAAAATAAAACTAAAATAAAATAAAATTGAAAAAGGTAAAGGAAAATAAAATAAGAATAAAAATTGATTTTTTTTATTTTGTTTTTATTCATTTTTATTATTACTTTTATTAAAATAAAATTAAGATTTTAAATAAAAATAAAAATTAAATGAAAATTAAAAAGTAAGCTTTATTTTTTTTAAATTTTTTTTTTTACTATTCATAAACGGTAATTTTATTTTACTATTTACACTATATTAAAAATTTTTAAGTTTTTAATTTTTAATTTTTTTTTTACTATTCATGAACGGTAATTTTATTTTACTATTTACATTAGATTATTTATTTATTTTTATTTTAAAATTTTAAAATTTTAATTTTTTTTTACTATTCATGAACGGTAATTTTATTTTACATTTTACACTATATTAAAAAAATTTAAGTTTTAAATTTTTTTTTTAATTTTTAATTTTTTTTACTATTCATGAACGGTAATTTTATTTTACTATTTACATTAGAGTATTTATTTATTTTTATCTTAAAATTTTAAAATTTTAATTTTTTTTTTACTATTCATGAACGGTAATTTTATTTTACTATCTACGCTATAAATTTTATTTATTTATTTTTAACTTAAATTTTTTTTTTGTTTTTTTGTTTTTTTTTACTATTCATGAACGGTAAATTTTTTTACTTCAAATTTCAAATTTCTAAATTATTTTACAATTAAAAAAAAATTAATTTTTAATTTTTTAATTTTTTTAATTTTTTTTTATTTCTTATGAAATTTGAAATTTGATTATTATTTTTTCTATTAAAACAAAAAAAAATCACAATTATTTACAGCACAAAAATGTTTTTAAAATTTTGATAAATAATTTAAAAACCGTTATTCCTTCCCCGGCAACGGCGCCAAAAACTTGATGAGCGAAAACCGACATCGTCGATTCTTGCCAATACTTTGGTTTTAATATTTATAAAACTCTCGCAAGTGCACGAATCATTTCGAAGAAAATGATAAGTATACTCCCAAGGTCGATCTAAGGAAGGAATGTGTGTGGTTTTTAATTTATTATTCAAACTTTTAAAAACGAAATTAAATCTTAAACATCCTGTCACGATATTTTGGGGTTTTGTGTTTTTAATCTACTTACATAAAAATAAACATAGATTCAATAAACATTCATGCAAATTTTATCATTTATAATGACGGAGTATTTATGGATATAATAACTAAGTTAATTATGCTTGCTCATATTATCTAGGTTATTAAAGATATGAATTGATATTTATTGATTCTCCCTTTTTTGTATGAATACCACCTTTGGTGGGGTTAGATATTCTTTGTTAACTAAACAAATCAATTAACACCTATGGGTGGGGTTGATAACTAATTTGCCTCATTAAATTAATTCCTTTTTCTAAGATATTGAAAATGAACCATTTAAATGCCACCTTTGGTGGGGTTAGACAGTTTAAACTTTATTCAAGGTGTCCAAATTAAACCTAAGAATTTAGTTATCCGAGTACTAACTTTCAAGTTTTAAAACCACTACTAAAAACATGTCGTCAATACATTTTCAGATAATAATTCTTATAAAAACTTTTGAAATAGAGCTTCACTCTAACTACCGGGCGATTGTACCATCAAATAAAAGAGCACTACTCTAAATCAGACCGGATAACTAAACCTTAAAATCTAATTTTCAGGTTTAAGTTTGTAATGAAAAATAATATATTTCTCTCTAACATTCTTAATATAAAATCACGAATAAAAATAAAATCAATTCATTTTAGAGATTTTTACCTATTTAATATTTCGCAAGCATAACAACGTCATTATTACATCATGTTTACTAAACGGCCAGCACAGTTAAATTTAACCACATACAAATTAAATATAACATGTAAGAATAAAGCATAAAAATAACTGTAAAGAAAATAAAATCCTTACAGAACTTCGACGCTATTCCCGTTGCTGGAAAAACTCCAAGCGGAATTTGCACTCCCATTTATTGAATCAAAGAGCTAAAATATTACAAAAACATAACTAGTTCTTCCCAAAAAAAGGGAAGAACTCTAAAACTAAGAGAAATTAACTAAGAAAAGCTAAAAACTAAGAAAACATAAGAAAAACTAAGAAAAACTAAAGAATCCTAAAAATCTAAGAAAAGAGAGAAAAGAATGTATTTGGAGGTGTTTTTAGGTGTGATTTTGAAGTGAAGGGAAGGGGGGTATTTATAGGTGAGGATGGAGAGAAAAAGTAGAGAAAAAATGTTAAAAAAATGTAAAAACGCGTAATGGAAATGCTGACGTCATTGATGACGTCAGCATGACGTCATGGGCGGCTGCACGTGAAAAATGAGTGTCGGCGCGCGCGGATGAACAGTAACCCGCGCGCAGTGCTGCGCGCATGAACAGTAACCCCCGCGCAGCTTGGGGCGGAGCTGGGTGTTGGGGCGCGGCGGCGCGTTTTTCTCCTTTTTGACATTTTTGACCTTTTTGACCCATTTTGTCCAATTTTTCCATATTTGTCGACCTTTCCGCATTTATTTATTAATATATTTGTGATGTATTGCTTCCAGTATTCCTCTTTGAGTCTTTAAGTTGCATTTTTAAGCCAAAATACCTGAAAAACAATAAAAATACCCGTGATTCCGAAAAAGACAAATTTATATAAATATATGATAAAACATATAAATATATATATTTTTAATCAATTAATGTGAATAAAATCATGGTTATTTTAGTGCTTTTTGAGCACTCATCATTTATCTATAGAGGTAATTAAATATATTTGAGAGAATTATTTAATTATTTGTCTTGATTAACTAAAATGCATAGTTTCTAAACAGAGATGTATGATTCTTTTGTATGTGATCCATAATTGATGAACTTAATGAGTAGTATGTAATTTAATTGGCATGAGAGTGTGATTAAATTAATAACTATATGGTGTGTAGTTTATTTGAGAGAGGAATACATGTTAGATTAGATTCAATTGATCTTGTAATTAATTGATAATTATATTGGAGAATTCTTTAGCAATTCAAATATTTAGAAAATTGGGGGATTAAGTATTCCTAGATATTTTCTCATATATCTTTTTAGTTACCAAATTTTATTTAATGTATTATTAGTATTTACTTTTAGTTCTTTTAATTTTACTTCCTTAAAATATAAAAATACAAAAAAAATTGATTTTTTATTTTTTTAGTTTCAAAAATTAGTTTCTAATAAAATAATTTCCGTGAGAACGATCTTTTTTTATCATTATATTACTTGTTGTGATACGTATATTTACATATTCATTGCACACACTTCATATATGGCGATTAAGAAGTTGAGTACAAATTGGGAAGGTCTATATCAAATAGTTGAGATGACGCTAGGAGGGACCTACTTGTTGAAAAGCATTGAGTAAGTTAGGACGACACAAGTTTGAATGCATGACACTTAAAAAAATATCACTTCTGATATACCTTAATTTACTATTTTCATGTACCATCCCTATGCATATATATGAAGTGACTTCTCTCAAGAAATGGATTTTTCCCAATATTGCATGTCACGAGTTGATCACCTTGGTCACAGACCATGTAGAGTGTTCTGACACTTAAAGTGAGAGTTGATTTCCTGGGTCATGGATAAGGTAGAACGCTCTCCCTCAAAATTACTTGTCATGAGTTGATCACCTCTATTAGGAGCGAGGTAGAGCACTTTGACACTAAATTGAGAGTGTACCATGCCCTGGTACAGAGCCACCACATCAAAGGCATCAGATTGAGTACGAACTCATCAATGGTCACCTTTTTTTCTTCCTTTTAGATGAGGTTAGGAGACTATCATGCCTAGAGGACTTGCTCTTCTTCTTCCCCTTTGAAGAGCCTATCCCTTGTGAGAGAGGTGTAGCTTTTTGGGAGCTCTCCCCTTGAGGAGCGACCTTACTTTGAATTCATGCCAACAAATCATCATAATTGAACTATATAGTATCTGCAAAGATAAGGGTGATAGGGTGTTAATTTTGAGGGGTCGAGTAAAGAAAAAGTGTGCTAAGTCTCAAGGCTAGTTCACTAGTGTCAAGAATCACTTCAAACCCTCCAACATAGTCTGTAGGAGGGTTCTGGTGCATAGAGGGTGCTCAAACTTTACAAATTATCTTATTAGGGAGCTTTATTGAGCCCATACCTAATAAATATACACGTAACAAAGTACGGAGTGTGTAATAATTACCTCCATAGAGTTTTCTCATGTAGATAGTTATAGATATCAACCAATCGTTGCTTTGCCTCTTCACTCATGGTCGTGATGAAGGAGCTCATATTCCTTATCATGACCTTTGTATCAACCTGGGCACTCCTTATTAGCCTCGCTTCACTGTCTAGAGTTTCCCATCGAATTGAGACATAGAAGAAATATTCCTTCCAATTCTTCTTATTCTAAGAGAGGGTCACGTTTATGCCCTGATCCTACTTTATTGACATATAGACCTTCCTCGAGTCTGTAGGGTTATGCTTCAACATATACGACTTATTGAACTCGGGCCACTCCAAATCGACCCCAAGCTCTCTGCATATTAGTGTGAGGTAGAGTAAGTATCTCCATCCATTAGGAATTAGCTCACTCAATTCAAGTTAAGTCCTATCCAGAAAGTTCATTATAAGGAGGTATAGAGGAAATCTAACCCTCAACCATAAAGCCTTCTCGTGAAAGATTGTCCACCCAGTTGGAGATAGGTCTCTATCATGAGCTCCCAACATAGGAATCAATATTTGAACCGATGAGGTAATGTCGTATGTCTTCCTTATCCTTTCCCCATCATGAGGTGATAGCCCACTAGTCTTAACCTTGGATGTCTAACCTTTGATACGTCCTATGGGCTCCCTAGTCTCTTTGTTCCTTGTTTTTTCATCTATAACCTTAGGAGTGATATTTGAGTCTGAGGCATGTTCAACCTAAGTGTAGGTACGACCTGTGGGTGAGAAATGGAGACATAGGGCTAAGGCTAGGAAAAGCCTCCTTTGCTTGAAGTGCTTGTCTCATTGCGACCTGTGTCATCACATTCTGGATGGCCCATGTAAGTGGTATATTGTAGGCTCTCCCAGGAGGTTGAGCCTTATGTGCTTTCTGTGTGCATGATCTCTATCTACAAAATATTACAAAACATAAAAAAAGTAAGGCATGAGAAATAGAAATTACTTAGAGTTAAGTTTGAAATAAAATGGTAATGAATCTTTAAACTAACCTAAAAAAAGTATAAATTTTTTGACTCGAGAAGCTTTTTCCTAAAACCTAAGCAAGTAAGCTAGGTTTCGAGCTGATTTCTTACCACCTAGCTAAAATTTTATACGACTTAAGATGAGGCAAATAACTTTTTTTCTTAATTTTTGTCTGATGTGTAGGAAATGATTAAATAAGGAGAGGCTCAAGCTCCTCCTTATATAGAGATCCACATTTCTCTCTCCAATCATAAAAGAAGCATTTATTTGAGGAACTGAACGGTTCAGATTTGTTGTTTGGGCATTAATACTCTTCCATCCATGTTTAGGACCCAAGTTGAAAGAGTGGGGGATTGGATGTTTGGACATAAGGATTGACTTAGAGTTATATCCATCTATCAACCCTATCCAACTGATAGCCTGAGTCATCGTAACGACACTGGTAATATGGATCTGCCTACACATTGAAGCCTTGGTGTTGTAAGGTTGACCTCCAACTCAAGCCATGGTATGGTAGATCTCAAGCTTTAAATGTATTCTTCTTTACTCTTATACCCCTCCGGCATGTTGTGATGTGTACCTCTAATGTAATCCACACGTGTACATGCAATGCTCTATATATACATGGACTTCATAAGAGATCCACACATTTTTCATATGAATTGTCTGACTTCTCTCTAGTTTCTCTCTCTGTAAATCAGATCAATCCCAACAATAATTATTGTTGATTTATCTTTAGCTTTTAACATTAATAAATACCAAAATATTTATATAATAAATACATATTTTATAATTTATTGTTAATTTTTTTATACCAATAAATACCAAAATATCCATATAATAATTTGTTTTTACAAATAGTTATTTTGTATAATGTAATTATTTTTATATCATTAAAGGTAATAATTCATATAGTTAATGATTACCCATTTAATAAGTAATCATTAAATGAGTAATTATATGTGTCATCTTATAACATTTGAGATCACTTATGGGTAATCACGTGCTAAATTTATTTGTGTTATCTTATTATATTTGATTTATTTATTAAATAAAATATGATTCATATTTAGATTGTGTATCACTATCACAAAATGTCTTACTTATTACTCATGAAATAATAACTATTTATATACATTTCTTCTAAAATAATTAATTAATTAAATTTTTATTAATAAAATAATTATCGTTGTATATTTAGTTTTCATTAAAGTAATTTATTTTAAGAGTATTTTTTCAAAATTTCATATAAAATTTTAACATTAATTTTTCATCTTATTATAGTTAAAGATTTTTATTTTATTTTTTAACATAATGAATTTTGGAGCCATAATAATTATTATTAATCAATTAATACTATTATATACTTATAAAATTTAAATAATTGATGCACCTGTTCAAAACTAGTTTATATAAAAGCCTCCAAGAAAGAATCTTTGATTATGATCCTTTTTTATGTCTTTTTTTTTTGCACCAGTAAATATTATATGTTTATATAATAAATATATTTTTATAAATAATTATTTTAATAGTTTTATCATGTATTAATATTACGTATATTATTTGGATAATTGTTTCAATCACAATAAGGGTCACAATCCGTACTATGCATGCATATACATTTAATAAGCAACTCAAGTTTGATCAATTTATTTACGATCATTCATATTTGTGTTAAATTAATCATTTTTGTAAAGAGATCATATCATATCTCTCATATCAATTAAAAATCATTTAACTAATAAAAATTACAAGAAAACATATCTATTAAAACCCTTATTAAGTTCGATGAAGTCGTGTTTATCATGTTTATGTAAGATTAACTTCATAGATAATAATTAAAGTACTAATTAGACAAATTCTATACATGTTATTGACTTATTTACTAAATAAATTTATTCAAGCCTTGTTAATATCGTGCAAAATCACTCATGTTTAAATTTTATTGGTCAAATAATTATTATTGTATATTTGTTATTTACTAAAGTAATAAATAAGTTATTTATTTATTATAAAATTATTTTTACAAATCATTTTAGAAAAAAATTTAACATCAATTTTTCACACTATTATAATAAAGCAAACAAAATTTATATTGAAATATTTATTTTTTTATTTTTTTGTAAAATAAAAAGTTTTAGATCAATAATAATTATTACTTTACAATTAACACAATTATATATTTATTAAATTTGAATAACCAATCCATGCATATGCACCAATAAAAAACTACTTATTAAGAAAAGTATTGATTAAGAAAATATATTATTTTAATAAATTTTTCATTATAATATTATTTTTTATATTAAATGATTAAAACGTAATTAAAATAATTTTTTTTAACAATAATAAAGTTATAATTAATATAAATTTTTTATTTTAATATTTATTAATTGTTACTATTTCATTAATTTTTTATTTTAAAAAAATGAAAATGTATTTAAATAGTTTTTTGTTAAAATATTATTATTGTTGATTTTTTTTCTATGAATGTAAGTTGGAGCATGCCAGTCTAACCTCTAGCCAGACTTTATAAACTCGTATATATGTCAAGTCGAGTTGAACTTTTTAAATTAAATAAAATCTCAAAGCTCCAACCAAAGAATTATTTAAGTAGATTTGAGCTTATTTTTAAATTTTGAATTAACTTAAAGTAAATTTGTGAATAAAAATGATATAATAAATCATAAAATAATGTCATAAATTTTTCAAATGTATATATATTTTATAAAATTTAAAATTAACTTAAAATTTGGGTTGAACTCATAGTTAAAATATATGATCCTACACATATAACCCTAAAATTGTTCGAATAAGATCGAGTAAAACATTTTTGTGCATAATTTAACTTAAATCAAATTGAGTTACCAATCATTTTTACTTTAAGAATTAAGAATTAATCTAAATGTTTAATGTTTTTTCAATATTTTTATATACAATTTAATTTTTAATATCATTAAATGTTTGTATTTTAATTAATAATTTGATAAATTAACATAATATTTTAATAAAAAATATTATAATAATAAAATTTATTTTTTATTGTATTATTTTTTTAAAACAATGAGAATAAATAAAATTATTTGTAATTAAAAAACCAAATAATGGTACAATCTAATAATATTTTGCTACTCAATTATGACCACAAGTTTGATTGTGAGTGAGTGCATGGGTTTGACTTTTGTTTATCTAACAAAACCATTTGTCTCTCAAACAAAAAAAAATGTTAGAAATACTTAATGATTGTATTCTATTCTGTGATAAATGAATATACATGATGCCTTTATATAGGAATTACCAGTAAACTAGATATGTCTAAACTAACTAAATATAGATATCCCTAAAGTAAATAGATATATATTAGCAAATATATATACACATTAATATGTTACTAGATATACATTAACAACTCCCCTCAAACTCAAGGAGACCAGCTTGAGGTTGTCAACAAAATTACGAGTGCATCCTTTGCGAAGTGCCTTAGTGAAGATATTTGCAAGTTGATCGTTAGAGGAAACGGCGAAAAGCTTGAGAGCACCATGGACAAGATGAGAGCGAATAAACTGACAATCAATTTCGATGTGTTTAGTCCGTTCATGGAAGACATCGTTGTGAGCAATATGAATGACACTCTGATTATCACAATAAATAGGAGTAGCAGAGGATGTGGACACACCTAAATCCTTAAGAAGCCATCGTATCCAAAGAAGCTCAGATGTGGTATCAACAAGAGCACAATATTCTGCTTCAGTACTGGAGCGGGCCATGAAGGTTTGTTTCTTACTTTGCCAAGAAATCAAAGAAGAACCAAGGAGAAAGCAATAACCTGTAGGGGACCTACGATCAGTGGGATCTCCTGCCCAATCAACATCAGAGAATGCACGAAGTACTAAAGGAGAATGAGCTGAGTAGAAAAGGCCATGGAAGATAGTGCCTTTCAAGTATCGTAGAATACGTAGAACATCAGCATAGTGAGTTGATCGTGGAACAGATAGAGACTAGCTCACCTGATGAATAGCATAAGAAATGTCTGGATGAGTAACTGTAAGATAAACTAGGCTTCCAACCAATCCTTGAGTTCTTGAATACCACTGAGGTTATCATCAGTTATGATCATATCATCGACATATAGGAGAAGCAAAATGGTGCCTTTATCATTGCGATGAAGAAATAGGGCAGAATCATAAGGACTGGCAGTGTAACCCAAGCGAAGGATGGTGGAGCTGAACTTGGCAAATCATGCTCGTGGAGCTTGTTGAAGGCCATAAAGTGCTCGTCGAAGGCGACAAACCTTATTTGTTTCAACAGAAAGACCAGGAAGAGGTTGCATATAGACTTCTTCATGCAGATCCCCATTAAGGAATTCATTTTTGACATCCATCTGAAAAAGGTCCCATTTACTAGCAGTGATAACAGCTAAGAGGGTACGAACAGAGGAAATACGGGCAACTGGAGCAAAAGTCTCTTCATAATCAATCCCATACTCTTGTGTAAAACCTTTTGCTTCAAGACGAGCCTTGTAGCGATCAATGGACCCATCAGAGCGAGTCTTGATCTTATAGATCCACTTACTACCAACCACAGACTGACCAGGAGGAAGAGTAACCAGATCCCAAGTATGGTTTTTGGTTAATGCATCAATCTCTTCTTTCATTGCAATCTGCCAAAAAAGATTAGTAGATGCCTCACGATAGGTGTGAGGCTCATGGAGTGTAGCAAGGGCAGTGTAACAATGATAGTCAAGTAAATGTGTAGGAATGGATCTTACCCGGATTGAGTGGCGAGATGGAATGTCTTGTGGAGGATCTTCAGGCGGAGCAAGAGTAGGGGACCCATGTTCTAGGTGGGGTAGCTCGTTATCAACCTATTCTTGTACAACCTGTCTAGGATAATCATCAAAAATATCTGAAGATTGAATAGTGAAGTCCATAGGTGGATTAGGAGTATCTTTAGAAGGAATAGGAGACTCATTTGGAAAGATTTCTAAAACATTTGAATTAGTTAGGGAAGAACAAAAGTGAGAAAGTTCAACAAATAAGCGGTGTTTCCAAAAGACAACATTTCGCGAAACACAAAGACGATGTGAGACAAGATCATAGCATCGATACCTTTTTTGAGTTTCACCATAACCAAGAAAACAACAAAGTCTAGATTGAGCCTCAAGTTTGATGTGTTCATGAGGCTAAAGAAGAACGAAACAGGAAGATCCAACTGAACGAAGGTAATTATAGTCAGGAGATGACCCAAAAAGACGTTCATACGGAGTCTGATTATGAATGAAAACGCTTGGAATGCGATTAATGGCATGAACAACATGAAGAACAGCTTCACCCCAAAATGGGGCAGGAACTTTGGTAGAAAGAAGAAGAGCACGAACAGTGTCAAGAATATGACAAAGTTTTCTTTTGGCTTGACCATTTTGTTGAGAGGTTCCTGGACAGGTTAGATGATGTACAGTGCCATAGGAGTGTAACAGAGCTTGAAAATCATTTTGAGTATATTCAAGAGCATTATCAGATCGAAAAGTTTTGATACATTTGGAGAATAATGTTTCAATTTTTTTGCAAAGTTACTGTATATTGGTAAGATTTCAGAACGAGATTGCATTGGAAAGATCCAACTATAACGAGAATAATCATCAATAAAAACAACAAAATATCGAGATCTACCAATACTAGTAACAAGAGAAGGTCCCCAAACATCAGAATGAATTAACTCAAAAATACTATTAGAGATAGATTTACTATTATTGAACGGTAAAGCTGGCTATTTTCCTAACTGACATGAAGTACAATCAAAATTGTCTTTGGACACAGAACCCAATAGACCTTTACAAGCTAACTGTTGTACCCAAGTGGATGGGGCATGACCAAGACGAGAATGACAAAGTACGAGAGAAGGTAAGGAAGAAACTACGGCAGTGGCAACAGCAACAGAGGAAAGAGCAACAGGTGGAAGATGAAGATTATTTACGGGAAACATACGCCCGACCCTGGGATCAGTCCCAAGCTCTTGTCCCGTCCTTGGATCCTGTACAATACACCCAGAATAGTCAAAAATAAGGCGATATCCTAGTTCAACTAATTTTCCCACCGAGCTTAAATTATAGGATAGGTCAGGTACATGGAAAACCCCAGGAACAGAAAGGGTAGAGATCAAAACAAAACCTAAACTATTCCCATAAATGGTGGAACCATCAGCTATATGAATATTAAGAGGATGTGGTGTAGGGTCAAGTTTGGAGAATAAAGATGAGTGAGGTGTCATGTGATTACAACATGTAGAGTCAAAAAACCAAGTTTGAGACTTACCGGGAAAAACTGAGAGAGTAGTGGAAAGAGATGCATTACCAACCATTTGAACAGCCTGAGTTATGATCTTCTGTAGTTCAATGGAGGAGAGGTTGATAGTGGATCCAGAAGACTGAGACTCTACTGAACTAGAAGGCATCAGCGAAGTAGGCTCAGTATTAGCAACAACAACAGTAGATTTGTTGCGACGGTAACAAGTCTCAATGGTGTGTCCATGACGCTTGCAATAATTGCAGAACCTTTTATTGCTCCACCTGCGACGATTGTAAAGGCCAGAGGAATCACCTAATGGCTGAGGTTGGTCAATGGTAGGAGCAGGAGGAGTAATAGCCAAAACATTGAACTTATTCTGAGCTTGAAGAGTTTCAAGTCGAGTTTTTTCTCTAACTAACTCATTTACAGCAGTATCAAGAGAGGGAGGAGGATTATGATTAAGAAGCTGACCTCGGATGGGCTCAAAGTCCTAACTGTAGCATATTGCTGAGCATCTGTTGAGCATGCCCAAACTGGATCACAAAGGTCAATTTGGTCCCAAAGGAAGCGAAGCTGATCAAAGTAGTCATTGATAGATTGCCCTGGTTCTTATTGAAGTCAATGCAATTCAACTATTAGTTTATATTTCATGGATCCGTGAGTAGTGGAGTACCTTTTGACCAACATATCCCATGTTGATTTGGCATCATCAAAGCTGCCCAACAGATTGGAGATGGAGGGAATGGAAGTATTCTGAATCCATGTGAGGATCATGTGATTGTGACTATCCCATTCAGTCATGCGACGAATGAAAGTAGCATCTTCTTCACTTGCTTCTTTAACAAGAATGATAATTGCACCAGTACAATAATGTTAGAGCATATGACCCTTAAGAAAACTACGCATAGCTTGAGACCATGACAAGTAATTCTTAGTCCCCTCCAATACAGTATTGATAGGACAAGAAACAAAAACATCTTTTTTATCCATTTCAAAACATAATATGCAAAAACGGACTACAAAAACGAGATCTACGCGAAAGAATAGGTAGGGAGGACCTGTACTAGGAAACGTCAACGGTCGGCACGGTCAACACGGTCATGTAGGACTCTGTGACGTCAATTGAAAGTGATGCTGATGTCAGCCCTAGACAAGTTATGGATGACATCACGAGAAGATCGCAGCGTGCTTGGCACGTCAGATCCACGCGCGGTTGCTGTTGTCGGTGCGTGAGGGCATGTGCGGAGGCTTACGACCGTGATACTCCCACGGTTATGTAGATCAGTTCGCGGCGATCACAGTGGTATCTACAGATAGGTCATCGGGTTAAGATTCACGATGGCGGCTAGTTTCAACGGCGGCGCGTGAAAGGATGTGCAGATTGGTTGAGCGGGGCATGAGGGAGCGTGCGGTGTCCGATGGTTGCGATACTTCCACGATTGTGTAGATCCGGTCGAGCCAATCACAGTGGTATATGCAGAAAAATTATCGGAACAAGATGCATGGCGTCGGCGGTGATTGTAGTGGTTTTTGTGGTACGGAACTCCTTAACAACGGCGACTGTAGTCCCGGAACCTAAAGACAACGGCTGAAAGACGTCGAAGGTTCAACGGTGAATGATTGCAGCGGCTATTGTGACAACGGAAGCTATAAGGGTTAAATAACACAAAAAAAAACAAGACCGCTAGTAATACTAGAATAATGACTCTGATACCATGTTATAAATACTTAATAATTGTATTCTATTCTATGATAAATGAATATATATGATACCTTTATATAGGAATTATAATTAAATTAGATATATCTAAACTAACTAAATATAGATATCCCTAAAATAAATAGATATACATTAACAGATATATATACGTATTAATATGTTACTTGATATACATTAATAAAAAAAACCATTTTCTATAAACAATAAAATGAACAACCAAATTGAACATGTAGTTAAAATCAGCAACCATTTTGTATACGTGGTCATTGAAGACATGAATAGACTTACTGTTCTTAATAACGAGGGTCGGTATCAGTCAAACCAAAAATGAGCTTGAGGAGCTGGACATACCATTAAACAACAAAATAATTTGTATTTCAATTAATTTGTTTGTTTCTCTTTTTATAAACTTTAAAAATTGGATAACCAAATTTCAAAACCTTATTTATACTTTTTATTTTTTTCTAAATTATTCATAACCTTATTTTATTTTAGATTCTCTAATATTAAGTTACCAAAAAAAATCTCTAATATTACGATCATCCAGGGGCAGACTTTCACACTATAGTTTCTATATTACTTATAATATTCATATTTTTAAAAATTAACCATTTACACACAGGTTAAAACTTACATTTTCTCAGTATAACGAAAAATATATATAGTTATATTTTAAGATAATTGGTATAAAATATATTTTAGATTAATACTAACAATACTATTAGAAAAAATAAAAACATTAAATTAATAATAAATAAAAATTATTTAATTACATTATATAATACTTAGTATATATAATTTTATTTTTAATATCTTAATAAAAAATATATATATTATTTGTTTTTTTCTTAACGTAAAAAATATTTTTTTATAAAGTAAATAACATTTGTTTTATTAAAAATTAAAAAAAATTACAAAGATATTACAAGAATTTATATCGTGGTACATATTACTCACCTTTCGGCTTTCGGAGAGTGAATACTACTATTTTTACATGATGGAGCTTTTTGGACCGTGGTGCCACTCCTGTCATCACTCGTATGAAAGTTCATGTCTCAGGGGGCCTACAGCCATGGGTCTAAGTTGGAAGGCTTATGATTCTTCACATTTCCTCAGGCTGAAAAAAACTATTCATATATTTGTTATCAAGTAATATTTATGGATGACTTTTGAAAGAATTTAAAAAATAGCTTTATTAATTTTTTTGAAAAAAAAATAAATTTATATTAACTCAAATCAAAATTATAAAAAAATTAAATTAAAAAATTGAAAATAAATCAAACAATTATGAAAATACTTAAAAACCATTAGAAGCAAGGTACGTAGCAAATTTTTTCAAGGATTCTTATTGAATTCTTTGAGTTTCCGAAGCTCTATATATGATTCATCATGTTGATCATATGATATTTTATCTTCAACATAATTTGATTTTTGATGAAATGATATCTTTAAGAATTGAATTACAAAAAATATGCTCAAAGATATCTAAATCTAACCTAAATGAAATATCAAAATCTGAGTGTAATATATTCATTGAATTAAAGTAATAAAAAATAATAATACACATGCAGAGAGCTGAGTCTCTCTGGTGACAAACAAACATTAGAAAAATGGTTAAATGAAAAAAAAAAGTTTTACCTTTTTAGTAAAAGATGATTGATTATTTATTATTATTAAAAATGAAAAAAAAACGAGAATATAATAAAAATTATATCTTTAAAACATATAATCATACAAATAATATTTCTTATGTTAAAATTATATTTTTTATTAAAAAAATTAATTCATAACTTTATATTAAATATCGTTAAAATTTAACAACTATAATTTGGATTCATTTGAGGATATTTTTATTTTATAAGTTTTAAATATATTATTTTATAATTATTTTTTTATTCAATTTTAATTTGTTATAGCATGTGAAGTGAAAAATTATACTTATATTGTTAAGGAAAAGCAAAAAGATACTTTGAGAACTTTATTTTTACAACTTTCACTTCTCTGCAATACCAGCCTCGAACCTCTGCGGGGTGTAAAGATGCAACGGGCTACAAAAAGCGGATAAAACATTTTAGCTTCAAATCCTGTAATATTGCATATTTGACACTGGCTACATTAGTTTGGTGAGAATAAACTTTGTAATGGAATATGTATGGGTTTTGTGTCAGAATGATCCTTTAAATAATTAATTGACATATTAATGTTTTAATTATTTAGTTAGACTCATTTTGTCCACCATTTAAAAATTAGATTATATAAATTTCAAAAATGCGTATTTTTTTAAAGATAAAATTGATATGTGTTAAATATTTATATTTTATTAAACAAATATAAATTTTTTATATCTCGTGCTTCTCTCTCTTCCAATGATGTTTACGCCATATCTAGGCCACCATCGTTGCCGGCCAACTTGCTGGCTATAATTGAACCATCCCCACCCACGACCCTCTTCGAACAAAGCAAAGAAAATTGGTAAATCCAACTTTAAAGAGCATGATATTGATATCAGTACACCCTAGCATGAATATTAATTTAGCTGTTGAACTCACATCCAGAATATGCAACAATATTCTTTACTTAAAAACTCAAATTGATAAATACCAATTTAATCTCCAAATTGAATATCCAATCCGTGGCAACATACACCAAAATTGTATTAGTCTCATGCCTTGTCCTTATTATTGGAATTTCACGGTAAATGAATGATATTGACTTGTATTGATTGTCATTGCTAATCTAAAGCCTCGGTGTCCATTCCCGCAACATCTGCAAGCGAGTTTATTGAAGCTACAAAGAGATCTTTTAGTTCAAGCTAGAGAGAACTTGTGGGTATCAATATGGAAGATGGAATAAATTCTTTGATTGAGTGTGCGATGGTGGTAGTAAAGGTAGAGAAGAAGACACTGTCTGGAAAAAAATAGTTTGACGACGGGCACTGGTTGTGTCTCTGTAGTGGTCGGCAGTTGATAGCATGAAATATGGCAGTGGCCGCGATGGCTTCTCTGGGTGTGTCTTGTGTCTTGTGTCTTTCGATTTGGGGACTGCTGTTTTTTTTATCCATCTTTTTTCTTTTCAACAAATTCAAGAAATACTGATTTTTCCCTTAAAAAGAATATTAATTTTTTTAAAAAAAATTAGACTACATCGTCCCAATTTTAAAGTAATAGATTAAATGAATTATCTAAATAATTACATAATTAATATTTATTTAATTAGAGTTATATGACCATTTTGATTCAAAAATCCGAATATATATTCTTTTTCTTTTATTTATTTGAACTTTTAAAGTTAAAAATTACAATTTTTTTAGAATACATATCTTTTGAGATAAGAATATGTATTATTCGTTGAATGAGAATAATAGTATTCCTTCTTACAAAGTAATAAGATTGTAAAAACTTTTACTAAAAAACTTTCTCAGTTACTAATAAAAATAACTATGATTAGATATGAAAAATATTTTGAAAAAATTAAATAAAATTAATTCATTTATTGTTATTATATCATATGGTATGATATAAAATATCATAGCTAACAATTAATTTGAAATCTAAGGTAAGTATTAATCAATAGATAAATATTAAATAAGATAAGGACTAGAGTATAATCTCTTAATTATTATATAATGAGATAATTTAAAAAGATATAACTATAATATTAAAATAAAGGTCATCAACATATTTTTTTTTTCCTATATATATTCACCATATATCTTTCTCTTTAATAAGGAATAGCTTGACTCAACTTTTTAAGAGCCACACATTTGAATATGTACTCTTTCTCCCTAAACTCTCTTCATCTCTCTAGATCTTAAGGAGAGACATGAGTCTCTTTATTCTTCTCACTACCTAGACTTATTTAAGCATCAAAAGGCTAAATGGTTGTAAGAGGTTTTAACGGTATATTCTATGTTCTCAAGTCCACATAAAAGAGAGATGCATTCAATCAATGGTCTAGCACCGTTTTTGGAAACAATTGTGCTCTACTAGTTGAATCAAAACTAGAAAGAAAAAAATGAATATTTATCTAAAATGCCCCTATGGTTTAGCATATTCTTATTTATGCCCTTGAGATTTGCAAAAAATACTATAATGCCCCTAGATTTTATAATTAATACTATCGATGTCCATAAATCTAATAGTGTTAACTTTTTCATCCATATTATGTTAATAATCCTAAGGATCTAATACCAAATTGGGGGCTAGTTGTTGAACGCTAGTTGTTAATTTCTGTATATTATTGATCAATTATAATTTTTAATTTCCTTATCATAATTTTGTATTATTTCTATCTTCGTTCTCTTGTTTATCAATATTATAAATTGATATAAGTAGATATTTAAACATTTAAGGTCCTGAATTTGCTTAAATCATAATACCTTTTTGGTAATGGTGAGCCTTCTATATCTGTATATAGAATGTGCCCAATTTAGACTTACTAGAAAAGAGTGACTGCATTACATTTTATTCATAATATAATAATTATTACAATTCTATGTCAATTGAGAACCTCGAAAGATCTTTAGCCACTCATAATTACTAATTGGAATTTCTAGATAGAAGGGTTGTTATGCTAGAAGTTGTGTGTTGTTTGAGTAATGTGTTCTATTTTTTTGGTGTTCTCAAATGAAAATAAGGGTTCCTTTTATAACACACGGAATCCCTATTTACAAGATGTGAGTTACTATTTTATCCTTACTTTAATAATTCATCTACTTGACTACTTTTTGGCTTATCAATTTCAACCACTACTTTTTCTTGGCACATGATGCCGACTAAAGATGTAGGTCTACATCTTTATTTTTCTTGTCGTCTTCTATGAAATCTCATCCTCTTTATTCTTCCTTATCATTTTTTGCCAATAGTCCTTTGGATGATGTTGATGATGACACATCTTCATCTTCTTGATCTTTGATTCAGTAAATGCATTTGTGATATTTGGTGGATTTTCTTGCATAGAAGTAGAATACCTTCCTTATTTCTTAAGCAATTTTCAAGTTATTATTGTTAAAATTTGTCTCATATTTGGTGATTTTTTCACCATTTGTTTTAGAGAAAGTCATGCTACTATGAGAAGTGATGATAACTTTACTGGTTGAGTAATTTACATCTCAGTAGAGTTATCCATTATCTTGAGTTCATAGTAAATTTAGCTTAACATTTGATATCTTAATACATAGAGTTCTTCTGTGTTGAATTCCTTTTATAGAAATGTCCTTAGTTTCTATTTGTGTTAGAAATCCCTAGCTTGATGAAGTGGTAGGGATTGATACATCCTTCCTCATTCTAATCCATATGTGAACTAAAAAATCTAAGATAAATAGGCTTGTCACTTGCTCTTATCTTCTTCCTGAAGTTCTTGATTGCTTGTTTGAAATTTTTTAAGAAATAATTTAATTCAATTAAATTAATTCTTGGATATATATTTTCTATTAGTCCTGCATGCAAAGCTTTATAAACAAATATTGGATCAGCTCATTCCAAATGTTGAATTTACTTCCTACATGGAGTTTCTTTTTTGTAGTATAGAAATTCATATCTTCTATGTGTTTCTAGATAGATTTTCTGGCCAAGTTGTAGAGACTTAACCATTGTAGTTTTCTGAGATTTCTATATTGGTTTTTTTTTTCCTTCAATGACTAATTAATTTCTGGGGGATGTTTCCTTGAATAGCACTGTATGTCTTACTATCTTTGATGTTTTGGAAGAGATGACTCTGAATAGTATTGGAGGCCTTACTATTTTTCCTAGATTTTTCAACATGCTTGGTGGTGCTCGTTGTTGTTGTTGTGTGTCAGAGTAATTCTTTACTATCTATTCTAGAGTTATTAGTTTAGGTATTTTTTAATTGGCATAATTTTTATTTTTATGCTATTAATTGTTTGGTCAATAATTTATCTATAGAGACAATTAAATAATTCTCTCAAATATATTTGAGAAAATTATTTAATTGTTTGTCTTAACTAAATGACATGGATAGTTTATAGGCAGAGATGTATGATTCTTTTGTATGTGATCCATAATTGATGAATTTAATAAGTAGTATGCAATTTAATTGGCATGAGAGTGATTAAATTAATAACTATATTATGTGTAGTTTACTTGAGAGAAGAATACATGCTAGGTTAGATTCAATTGATCATGTAATTAATTAATAATTATATTAGGAGGATTTTTTGGCGATTTACATGTTTAAAAAATTGGTAGATTAAGTATTCATAGATATTTTCTCATATATATTCTTAGTTACCAAATCTCATTTAATTAATTATTTTTATTTACTTTTAGTTATTTTTAATTTTTCTTCCTTAAAATATAAAAACATAAAAAAATTGAATTTTGTTTTTTAGTTTTAAAAATTAGTTTCTAATAAATAATTTCCATGAGAATGATATTTTCTTATCATTATATTACTTGTTGCGATACGTATACTTACGAATTCATTGCACACACAATTTATGTTACGATCAAGTTTTTGGTACCGTTGCTGGAGATTATAAATATTATAAATTAACTTTTTTTATTATTTTAGTTTTTTTCTTAATTTTTTTCTTTACTTTAATTTTAATTTTAATTTACTTTTTTCTTGTACTGAATTATTTATTTATTTATTTATTTGACTTTAATTTATTTATATATATATTTTTAATTTTTATTTATTTTTAATTTAGACATATCCTTTAGTGCTATTAGAAGTATAGAGTAGAAAATAGCTAACAATAATTATCAATGTTCAATGGATAGAATGATAGCCACGAGAAGAGTAGGTAGAATGCATACGGTAAATGATATCATGGCACTTACAAATCATGGGTGTTGTGTGTGTGTTTGTAATGAAGCCCATTTGTTTGATAATTGTCCAGATAATCCCGAATCAGTATTTTATGTGGGTAATGTGAATCAAAACAATAATCTACACTACTACAAAAAATGATATTTGAGTCGATATGTAAAGTCAGTTTTTGGAAAAAACTGACTTATAATGAAATTAAAGTTGGTTCGGTGTAGAACTGACGCTATCCACATAGTGTAGCGTCGATTGAAACCTGGAACCAATGCTACGTCCACGCATAGTGTCAGTTCGACATATCAACCGATGCTATCTACGTAGCGTAGCGTCGGTTCACCACGTCAACTGACGCTATCCACATAGCGTAGCATCGATTGACACCTGGAACCGACGCTACACACGTGGATAGCGTTGGTTGACACGTAGAACCGACGATACATATGTGGATAAATTCTTTTTCTTTCTTTCTTCTCTAGACAGAAACTATTCCAAGCGTTGCATAACTCTCAGAAACCCAAAACCTACTCAACTCTTTCTCATTTTCTGGCCACCTACGACCACCAGTTCCAGCGCCGGTTAATGGGTTTTCTTTCTCTCTAACTAATCTTTTAGATCCCCTATTTTTTAAAGTGAAATACTCAAATTTTTTATACCTATTTCTCACATACAAAACACCATTTTTTTTTCATTTCCTTCATTTTGTCACTTCATTTACTCTTATAAGTATTTTTATTAATTATACACACTTATTATTCATATTTTTTCCTGTTATTATGTGTATAGATTTTTATATTATATATATAGGTTTGTATTATAACATCCGGAGAAGAATACACTATGGTAATTGTTTTGCTGTTAATTAATATTTTTTTCTTCAATTATTTGTATTATTTAAACTATTTGTTAAATAAATTTTTTTCCTACTATTATTTAGTGATCTAATATAGGTTTTAATTTGAGTATAATAGAAAATGAGTAAATTTTGTAAAAATAAAATAAAATTTAAAGTCGGTTCATCACGTCGGTTTTTAACCGACTTTAATACCCTTTTTGTATTAGTGCTATAATCAAACACATATAACCCTGGATGGAGACAACATCCAAATTTCTCTTGAATTAACAACAATCAAGGTGGTAATCAATTCAAATGTGAATCATTTCCACCACCTAGTTTCCAACAACCATAACAATTACAAGCTTAAGAAAAGAAGTCATATACTGAGGACAATACAAATGCCGTAATGGAATGATGAAAGACTTCATCTAATCATTTAATATAAAAGTGTCAACTCAAGAGACTTTAATTCAAAATTTGGAGAACCAAATAGGGCAAGTTACTCAGGCTATAAGTCGAAGGCCTCAAGGTAACCTTCCAAGTTACACAATTGTAAACCCAAGGAGAGAATGTAAGGACCATTGCAATGTCATAGACTTGATGAATGGTAAAACTTTAGAGGTGGAACAAGGGACCCAAAAGAATAAGGAGGAACTAGAAACTAAAAAGGATGAAGAGGAATTAGAGGATAAAATGAGTAATAGAAAGGAAATAATTTAGCCAAAAAAGAGCAACCTTTACAGACCCACTATTCCTCTCCTTCAAAGACTGCAAAAGCAAAAGTTAGATACACAATTTTCAAAACTTTTGGAAGTCTTCAAGAAGTTACACATAAACATATCATTTGCAGATACACTTGAATAGATGTCTTCTTATGCCAAATTTCTGAAAGACATCTTGTCTAATAAAAAGAGGGTTGTAGATAATAAAATAATAACCTTAATTGAAGGTTATAGTCCCATGCTTTCTAGAAAACTACCCTAAAAGTTGAAAGATCTAGGTAGTTTTGACATTTCTTGTATAATTGGGAACATCCACTTTGAGAAAGCATTATGGGACTTGGGTTCTAGCATTAACCTTAAATCATTATCAATCTTCAAGAGATTGGGGGTTGGTAAAGCTATACCCACTTCAGTATTATTGTGGACTGTGTGAACTTTTTGGAGGACATGCCTCTCATGTATGTATCAAAGGCGATTATGGAAAATTTTGAGACATATTCCAAGCTCAAACCATCAATTGAAGAGCCACCAAGTTTAGATCCCACACTTTTACCCTCTTATCCCCAATCAAGTATGAAAGTGAAAGAGTCCAATGGAGAGGTGAAAAAGCTATTAGAAATACATAAATTGGATGAGTTACGGTGGAGTGCTTATAAGAATGCCAAAAAGTTCAAAAAGAAAACAAAAATATGGCATGAGAAAAGATTTACGCACCTTGTTTATGAACTAGAACATAAGGTTTCATTGAACAAATCAAGACTCAAATAGGTAACCTCAAAAGTAAATGGACACAATGGGATATGCCTTAGGACGTGATATGAATGTCTAGTCAAGGACGTTAAAAGTGATGCTAGTTGGGACGTAACATGATGTTATTTTACTTATATTTTCATTGTTTTTTTTTGTTGGTGAATAATGTGGAGAGAAATGGCAGAATGATGAGTGCTCAACCCCCAACCAGCTTCTTGCTAGTCCCTTAGCAAGAGAAGCGATAAAAACTAAAAATTAAACTATCCTAAATCACTTTCGTGGATTGAAACGGTTGCATTTAGCCTATGCAACAAGCCTTTAAACCCCTAGGTTGCCCTAGTGGACGAGTTTGAGTCTCGTGAGAGTTTTCAGTAATGATACCCACAAACATTGAACCAAAAAAAATCAAAAGAAACAATAAAAACAATCAAATCAAAAACTAAAATTACAACAAAATCAAAAATTAATTTAAGAATAAAAGAAAATAACATATCACAAAAATGTCTCATACTTTTTAATCTCTTTTAAGATCATAATTAAAATCTCAAGCATAAGTTATTTTAATCTTTTTAAAAAATCATGATTTATTATAATAATTAGTCGAAAATCATTTTCATATTTCATATAAAAAATGTATCAATTTAATTTTACCCAATTTCAGTGTCATGAATCAGAATTCGCTTCAACTCTATTCCTCACAAGTCAATACTCTCAAAACACTGAATCCTATGGGTTCAAACACTCATACTAATTTATATGTGAAAGAGTTGATGTATAGAAGTGAACTAATATGTTCGCATATGTATAAAGAATAAAGGCTCAAAGTGTTATTTTAACATTAATCTCATGAAAGGAATCGAATGTATAAATTATAAAGATATCATATATAAAAATTATTTTCATGCATAAATCAAACTCATTAAGAAAGAATTTCAAGATATATGCTTTTTACAAATGAAGAAATTGCAATGACATTTTAGGGAATTACTTCCTATATCTTTCTTTTGTAATTAACCTGTACTCACAACTTTGTAGGGAATGTGGGTCATAGTATGTAGATGATACTATATATTTTTTTTATCTCACTATTTTTTTTTCTGTAGATATTTTTCAATATATGTATTTTTTAGAGAGTCAACCCATGTATAGATTGTACATTTTTTAGGATTTTGGTGAGTGGTTAATTTTGTGGCTTTTCTGTTTGATCTTGGTTTAGGTAACCCCAGATATGTCTTTTTTTTTGTTTTTGTAGCAGTCATGCATAAATGAGATATAAGCATATACTATCAATTTCTACTCAAATCATTTAATCTAAACAAAAATAATAATAATAAATATATGATACTCTATTAAGATGAGAAAAAATTCATACATTCAATGCTAATACCTATAGAGATCATCTAAAAATTTGAATAAATAAGGTAGCCTTCAATGTCTCCAAAGATGTTGTGTGAGCATAGTGTGCTACATGTTGCCTCGAGTGTCAACTACCTTACAACTCTCCTTCTTTGTGGCCATCAAAGGCCTTCCGAATCAGTCTGAACCTTAACAATATAGTTAAGATCCACAATAAGAATATAGGCTCTAGTGACTATACTATGCAAGCTTTAACACCTAACTTTTTTAGACTCTAGAAAGTCTAGAAAAGTGTAGGGTATCAGTGAAATCATGGAAGTAACGTCCAAGTAAACATGCCATGAACTTGTACAACTTGTACTCAATACCACGAGAATGTCAATAGGTATTGATGGGGACCTTTTCCTCCCAAAAGGTGATTGCACAATAGTCACTCCATAAGTTGAGGCTATCTTTATTTTTGAAGCCCATGAGGTATGAATCACTTTAGTTCCTATAGATGCCTTCATAGACTTCTTGAGGAGCCTAAAAGCCATCATACTCCTATTTTTCCCACCAGTTGGAAGGGTAGAAGTCATACATGAAAAAAAGGCATAATTACCAACTAAGAATTCAAAATAAAATATTATAGTGGAGAGAAAAGGCCAATACTTACTATGTAGACCTAGGGGATCACTACTCTCTGGCTCAACTATTGTAAGGTCTATACCCTAGTAAGCGATGTGCTTAATAAGTATCGGTCTATCACTATGTGGTTCCTCCAAATTTGTAGCATAAAGGTAAGAAATGAACTCTAATTTCTCTTTAGATGGATGACCTTGGAACCAATAAGCTGCAAAAAAAAAAGAGAACATATTAGAAACAAATAAAGCATACCATAATGAGGCTATGTCACAGAGTGCCCTACCATCCTTCTCATATTTGGTAGGCATAGAAGGGACCTTTGGGAGGTTTAGATCAATATCCCTCCACCATGAAGAGTGAGTCCTGCCAGCACTTATTGGTGTTTAGAGACTTTCAATCAGAACATAGTTGGCATAAGGTCTGAGATTAAATGAACCATAACTATCACTTGAAGTTTGGAGAAGTAGTAAAAATTAAACTCGTATATTTCCAGCTCTTGTCCATACTCTTTTCAGAGTCCAACAAGACAACAATACCTGATAGTACTTAGGAGGAAACTAGGATGGAGTAGAACCAACCCATGCTAGAAACTTTTACATTATAGGAAAAAAGGACAACCTTAACTCGATAAAGAGATAATGTACAAATAATTAACCCTACTTAGAATGGGATTAGTCCAGCTCATCCCTAGAACTTGAGGCATCATCCCTATAGACTCTCATATTCTAAAGATATCCCTAAGTCTATCCAAGAAATGATATGTCATCCATAATGGACCTTATTCACCGAAAATAAAGTATAATTTTCCTCATCATGACCAAATGGGTACTTAAAAAATACCAATCGGAATGAAGTCTAAGTACCCAAAACTAGAAGAATCAATCTACATTGAACAAGAATCTATATGAATCGAGTAGACAAAACCACATTTTTGGAATGGTCTGAAACCATCACCCGACTTGACACCTACCCAACCACCGATGCATGAATCGAAGACACCCATACCATAGTTGACTAAACATGCTATGAATGGTCAGAATATGTTTAGATATTCCATGGACATTCATCAAACATCCATGTACCATGGTATATCATATCATGGTCATCCATTCTTCTATCAGTCCTCCACTCAACAAGCAGCTCACATGACACATCCTTGTTTGTGCTTGTTCATCTACATAATGGCCAAGTCCGATCTCAATTATCAATCACCTTGTCCTTCATCATTGCTTGTGTAGGAAAGGATTGGTGTAATTGTTTTGGGGTGTGAGGTGTTTGGATGAAGGGAAAATAAAATCCTACATTTTCTACAAATTTTCTAGTCTTGATTCCAAGCTCCTTTCTTTTTATCTCTCTTTAAATGTGAACTTTAAAAGTTGGAATAAAAACGTGAATGAGACTCTTTACACCCATCAAAGAACCCATTCAAGGAGTGGGTGTTTTGACATCAATATAACTACCTTACAAGGAGTCCAATTGAGAATTCGTAAAAACCCTCAACAAGAAGACACAACCATGCCTATTTTGAATGCTTAGGTCAAACAAGAAGTTTTTCATACAGGTAAGAAATGATCATACAATAGTGGGATAGATGGATGTAGTGAGGCTCAGAAGGTTATGCACCCATGTGATGATAAATTGGAAAAATAGACCTCATAGCCCATATAACCAAGCCTAGAAAGTCTAGGGGCTTATGTTGGGTATCAATTCTTTCACATCATATGGCACAATATAAAAGGTCCTAATCAGTAGATAACTTATAGGCTAACCCAATAAGTTCTAAGTCACCACATAAGCATCAAGATCAGATAAGTATCTAATATGATAAGTAACCAACATATAATCTCTTAATTATCCAACAACGAGATAATTAAAGAGATATAGCTCTGACATTAAAATAAGTATATTGCTATGGATAAATTCATTAACATGTATAACTTATCCTATATATTCATCATATCTCTCTCTAATAAATAACTTAGAATAACTGGACTCAACTTTACAAGAGATGGACACTTGAATCTATACTCTCTCTCTCCCTAAATCACTCTTTATTTCTTGACATTATAAGGAAAGATATTAGTCTCTTTCTTCTTCTTCTCACTATCTGGACTTACAAAAGTATTGGAGGGCTAAAGACAGCCACACATAGTGGTAGTTCAAGGTTCTGAAGTTAAGTTCTCTATTCTCAAGTTCATAGGAAGGAAAGTTGCATCCAATCACTAATGTTGATAAAAATCAGTATCAATAATTACTATTCCTAGTTTTCTATTAATAAGAAGTATTATTCTTAACCAATTGATAATTCTAAATTAGATAAAGAGGGAATATTGTAAGTACTAGGAGTGCTCTCTCCCAAGTGGGTCTTTTGTTTATGATTTGTTTAGTATTATTAAATAAATCATAATTGTTTTGTGTTTTTCCACCAAAATTTCTATCTAGTATGGTATTTTTTTTCACCTAGATCTTAATCTAAGATGAAATTTTGACAAGTTATGATTTAATTAGGTATGTTTGTCAAATAATGAAGATATTATGAATTCATTAAAGATCAAATGATATGAAAGATCATTGTTTTCTCAAGTGAGTGAGAAATAAAATAGCTATTGAAGAAGCTTGAAAAGTGCTCAAAAATACCTACAATATAGTTCAATGATTTAATTTTTACATATACCTTTTATTCTTCAATATGATGTATTCTTATATGTAGAAAAATATTTTATCTTGTATCTATGCTTAGGTCTCATATATATTCAAATTCATATTTATATCTAAAATTATTTGTTTGTAAGTAAGGTGATTCTGACCCTCTAGGAACAATCGATTTGTTAGGAATGTGTTGAAGATGATCAGATTAGAAACCTAAGGAAACAAAGTCCTTAAAACCCTATTCTTGAGACACCACAAAAGATGATAACTACCTTTGATAAGTTGAATTCAAGTATTCAATGAAGAACACAAGAAGGCAAGGCAAAAAGCTTTCTAAAAAATCAATTTGATAAATAATATAAGGTCTGCCTCCAAATTACATAGCTGATCTTTTTCATAAGCAGGAAACTCTAAAGGAAAAACCCTAGACAAAATGGACCAATTTAGTGGTGGATTGGGGCTAATCAATCCTTAAAAAATAAAAGACTAAAAGAACTTATGATAAATAAAACATAAAATGCCCATAATTCACTAAAATGAAAATTGCTTCCTAAATTAATCCTTACACCCAACTTGATCTTCCAAATTTATCTCTTGCATAAAAAGATAATAGACTATTCTTTTTGAAGCTTTGGAATCTTTGAATTTATTTTTAGAATCTTCTAGCACAGATTCTTTGTATTGCACTTCTATGATCAAGCCTTGCAAAGTTTCTTACATCCTTTATGTCTTTGCCCTAGTCATTAGATTGCCAATTTCTTGCAAAGGAACTTGGATCATAAGACTATCCAGTAACATCAACTCGATTAGCACCATGATCTCTATTATTCCCTCCTCTTCGAAAAGATTCATCCTCAAATCTTAAGTTTGTGAGTAGGTCGATTTGGTATTATGGATCTGGGTGTGAAGTCTATTTGATGCTCAATTCCTCTCAAATGAAGTAATCCATGGGGAATTATGGAGATTAAGGTGCTAACCAAGTTGATGTTTACCAATATTCTAAATATTCTCAAGATCATACAAATATTCTCAAGATACTACACAAGGGATAGATTTGGAATATTAAACTAGATGCAAAGATTACTTTAGGAAGAAATTTTTGTGTTAGTTAATTATGGGCTCTTTATGTTTAGTAATTTTAATTTTAGTTAATTGTGGGATTTTTATTTTAAGCCTTAGTCTCGTGGGCCTTTTATGTTTATCATTTTTTATTTTATTAAATTGTGGAATTTTTTATTTTAAGTCTTTTACTCTTTTATTTTTAAGGTTAGATTAGGCTCAATCGATAACTAAATAGGCCCATTAGGCCTATTATATCTAGGGTTTTTTTATGTTGGGGTTTCTTTCTTATTAATAAAAAGAGCTATATCATTTGGAGGCAAAAACAAATATTCATTAATGATAAGAAAAATTCAGAAAGCTTCTTGCTTTGCCTTCTTGTGTTCTTGAATGAATTCTTGAATCCGACTTATCAAAGGGAGTGATCATCCTTTGTGGTTTCTCAAGGTTTGGGTTTTATGGACTTTGTTTCCTTAGGGTTCTAATCTGATCATCTTTAATACGTTCTTAGCAAATCAATTGTTTTTATTCCTTTGAGTTCGTGGGTTCCTAGGTTGTTTGCCTAAAGGGCCCGTATCATTTGATATCATAGCCTTGGTTGCTGAAAATAGGTTATCTATATTCATCCATCTTTGTTTTAAATCACAAAAGAGAAATTTCGTCCTTTTGAGTCTTGTGTTTTCTTTCAATTTTGTTGTTGTTGTTTTTGTATTTGGATTTTATTTTGTAGATTTCTTTGAATTATTTGTATCTTTTTCTAGATTCTTTATTTTCTATGTTCAATCATCTTTGTTATTCAAAAAAAAAAGGAGAAGAGGGTTGTTTTTCGTAGTTTCAAAAAACATTTTGATAAATCGGAGTTTCAACTTTAAAAAAACCATAACTTTTGACTCGTGTAACGAAAAAACTATTATAATATGTCAAATTGAAGCTCGTTTTGATTCTTATATCAAAATTAATCCTTATCTTACGTTCCATTTCGTTTTTGACCTCAAATTCCATCATTTAGACAACTTATAGAGGGGTTAAAAATTTGTCACAACTTTTTTGCGTTGTTTTCGGTTCTTGTTTATTAGGGGTTGAAATTTTTTTTTTGTGAATTTTATATTCAAATCAGAAGTAGAAGCAGTAAAAAAAAATAAGGAAAAAAATAAGGAAAAAATAAGAAGAACAAAAGGAGAAAAAAGTAGTAGATTGTTCAAGAATCTAATTCTTGTTTCTTGCTAAGTTTTCTTGTTCATATTGAAATTGGTTTTCCTTTATTTTTTTCTTTCTGCCCAAGAGTCTTTCTTTAGAGTCCTTCTTGGTCATGAGTCCTTCCTTTAGAGTCCTCTTTGGTAAATAGTCATTCTTTAGAGTCCTCTTTGGACAAGAGTCTTTCTTTAGAGTCCTCCTGGTTCAAGAGTCTTTCTTTAGAGTCCACCTTGTTCAAGAGTCTTTCTTTAGAGTCCTCCTTGGTCAAAAATATTTCTTTAGAGTCTTCTTTGGTCAAAAGTCTTCCTTTAGAGTCCTCTTTGGTCAAGAGTCTTCCTTTAGAGTCCTCTTTGGTCAAGAGTCTTCCTTTAGAGTCCTCCTTGGTCAAGAGTCTTTCTTTAGAGTCCTCCTTATTCAAGAGTCTTTCTTTAGAGTCCTCCTTGGTCAAAAATATTTCTTTAGAGTCCTCTTTGGTCAAGGATCTTTCTTTAGAGTCCTCTTTGGAATTTTCTTTTGTCATACTTTGCCATTAAATTCTTTCAAAATTCTGAATTTTGAGATTGTTACCCATAAAACGGTTACTTCTTGAGATTAGTTTGATTCTTTGATTTTGTTAAGAAAACAAAGGAGGTTAGCATGAGCTTTGAGTCGTAAAAAATAAAGAAAAAAATAGTGTAAAAAAAGAGAGTGAACTGATTTAAGAGTAAACATATGAGAGTGTGTATGAGTTATTTCATTTTTTCTAAAGTTTGAAAACATTGAGTAAGGAAGAGAACCACAAGAGGTTGACTTAAAAGTTCTATTTAAGACTTTTAATAACCAATTTAAGAAGCTAAATGCAAGGTTGGATGATTTAGAATCCTCTTTCGGTTCTAAATTACATAAAATAAGACATATAAAACATGAGTTCAAGGAAGAAGAAGTTGATTCCATAATGGAAGAGAGAGCAAGTTGTAAACGGGACAAAAAGATTATGGTTCTATAGACAAATGGAAATTAGGATAGGAGGAGAATGGAAGATGTGGGATAATCAAAAGTGTGAGCAAGAGGAAAATAAAAAAAAAAGAGTAAGTGAGGTAGAGAGTAAAAATGGAGAGAAAAGTGAGAAAAATGGAGAAAAAAGTGAGCAAAAAAGAGAGAAAAATAAAAGAATGAGTGTATTTGTTGAAAAGTAAGAGATTAAGAGTGCAATGATGGGAAGACAAAAAGTACTTGTACTTATATACAAGGATGTTTATCTTTCTACAAATGATCTTATCTCATCTTTGCCTAGTATCATTGTATCCTTATTGCCAGACTTTGAGGATCAACTTCCTGAATATATTTCCCATGGATTACATCCTTTGCGAGGCATGTAACATCAAATAGACTTCATACTTGAATTCGTAATACCAAATGGACCTACTTACAAAGCTAAGATTCGAGGATGAATCGTTTCGAAGAGGAAGGGAATGATGGAGATTGAGGTGCTAACCAAGTTGATGTTTACCAGTATTCTAAAGATTCTCAAGATCATAAAAATATTCTCAAGATACTACACAAGGGATAGATTTGGAATATTAAATTGGATGCAAAGATTACTTTAGGAAGCAATTTTTGTTTTAGTTAATTGTAGGTTCTTTATGTTTAGTAATTTAAATTTTAGTTAATTATGGGCTTTTTATTTTAAGCTTTAGTCTTTTATTTAATTGTGAGCCTTTTATGTTTATCAATTTTTATTTTTAATTTTTTGGCCTTTTTTTATCACTATTTCGGCCTCTCATTTTTTTTCTCTATTTTTTTATCACTACTGTTGTGAATGAAGACACAATAACACTAGTCAAAGATAAGTTAAGATCGTTAGTAGAAAGATAAACATCATTGTACATAAGTACAAGTACTTGTTGCCTTGCTATCATTATACTTTTAATCTAATCTTTTTCAACAATTACACTCATTCTTTTATTTTGCTCTCTTATTTGCTCACTTTTTTCTACATTTATCATCACGACCTCACTTGCTCTCCTTTTATTTTCCTATCATTCACACTTTTGTTTGTCCCTCATCTTGCACTTTCACTATCCTAATCTGGTCCTCATAAGCTTGCAAAGGTTTGAGAGAGGCTAATATAATTTTTCGATTATTCATTACAAAAGAATAACGATTTTTGTATCCATAATGCGACACCTTCCTATCAAACTTCCATGGTCGAACAAGAAATATATGACCATCATGTATCGGTGCCACATCACAGAGAATCTCATCCTCATACTTGCAAATTGAAAAAAAGGAACCAAAACTTGTTTATTGATATTCATTTCTCCATAATCATTCAGCCATTGTAGCTTGTACAGTTTGGGATGCTTCTGTCTCTTCAAATTCAACTTTTCTACCAATATAGTACTAGAAACATTAGTGCAACTCCCACTATCAATAATCAATGTACATACCTTATCCTTCATGTGACATCTTGTGTGGAAAATGTGCTCACGTTTCTCCTTATCTCCTTCTTCCTTATGCTATATATTAAAGGCTCTACTTGTGACAAGTAATTCTCTATGCATAGGTTCTTTAACATCAGAACAATCCTCCAATGATGGCATCTCATCATCACTTGAGCTAGCACTTTTGATTTCTCCATTTTTTCATACAACCATAACCTTTTTATTTAGGCATTCAGAAGCAATATGTTTGAATCCTTCAAACTGAAAATACTTAATATCACGTGACTTAGTAAGAGTTTTAGTTTTGATTTTATCTTTAGGAATAGTAATTGAATTCTTCAATTTTTCTTCATCTTTTGTTCTAAAGGTAGCTTTGTTATCTTTCCAATTTGTTCTCCACGGAGAGCTAGAGGACGCACTAGATCTCAAACTCTTGGACTTGATTTGGTTCTTCACTCTAATGGCCATATGCAATAGTTCCTTTGCCTATTAACCACTAAGTGATCACACCATATACCTACATAATCTATAAATTTTATGGATGCTAGCTTTACTTTCTTATCCTTGAAGTAATTATGACAATCAAATACATACTTAATCTTTCTGTCCCATTCCAAGTATAACTCAAAATCAGTCTTTCTTTGAAAGCTCAGAATTGTCATCTTTATACTACCTATATTGCTATCTCCTCTGGAGTCAACCCTTTTGTTCCATTTATTACATATTCTCTTCTCCACTCTAGATTCATCTTCTATTTCTTCATCGAACTCATGTGTTCTTCTATGTGTGTTAGAACCAAAAGAGGATTCTAAATCATTAAACCTTGCATTCAACCTCTTAAATTGGTAATTAGCAGCATTAATGAAGAATTTCATGTCAACCTCTTGTGGTTCTCCTTCTTTACTCATGTTTTTAACCTATAAAATAAAAATGAGATCAAATGTGTTATTCCTCACACACTATTTCACGTGTTTGCTCTTAAATCATATTGTTATCACTCGTGTTTCATATTATTTTGGCTTTTTTATCTCTCCGGTCTTTTACCACTCAAATCTCAAGAAAACCTTTTTTTATGTTCATAACAAAATCAAAGAATTAAACTAATCTAAAAAAGAAATTGGTTTGTTGGTGACAATTGATGAGCAGAACTAGCATCACCGATCCTATCAATACTTTGGTTTTATATTTATAAAAGTCTCGCAAGTGCACGAATCATTTCAAAGAAAATGATAAGTATACTCCTAAGGTTGATCTAAGGAAGGAATGTATGTGGTTTTTAATTTATTATTCAAACTTTTAAAAACGAAATTAAATCCTAAACATCCTGTCCCGATATTTTGGGTTTCATGTTTCTAATCTACTGACATAAAAATAAACATAGATAAAGATTCAATAAACATTTATGCAAATTTTATCATTTATAATAGTGGAGTATTTATGGACATAATAACTAAGTTAATTATGCTTGCTCATATTATTTAGGTTATTAAAGATATAAATTGATATTTATTGATTCTCTCTTTTTTATATGAATACCACCTTTGGTGGGGTTAGATATTCTTTGTTAACTAAAAAAATCAATTAACACCTATGGGTGGAGTTGATAACTAATTTGGTTAATTAAATTAATTTCTTTTTTCTAAGAGATTGAAAATGAACCATTTAAATGCCACCTTTGGTGGGGTTAGACAGTTTAAACTTTATTCAAGGTGTCCAAATTAAACCTAAGAATTTAATTATCCGAGTACTAACTTTCAAGTTTTAAAACCACTACTGAAAACATGTTGTCAATACATTTTTAGATAATAATTCTTATAAAAAAATTTGAAATAGAGCTTCACTCTCTAACTACCGGGCGATTGTACCAACAAATAAAAGAGCACTACTCTAAATTAGACCGGATAACTAAACCTTAAAATCTAATTTTCAGATTTAAGTTTGTAATGAAAAATAATATATTTCTCTCTAACGAATAAAAATAAAATCAATTCATTTTAGAGATTTTTACTTACTTAATATTTCGCAAGCATAACAACGTTATTATTATATCATGTTTACAAATAGCCAACAAAGTTAAATTTAATCACAAATAAATTAAATATAACATGTAAGAATAAAACATAAACAATAATTGTAAAGAAAATAAAATCCTTACAGTACTTTGATGCTATTCCCGTTGCTAGAAAACCTCCAAACGGAATTTTCACTTCCATTTATTGAATCAAAAAGCAAATAAATTACAAAAACATAATTAGTTCTTCTCAAAAAGAGAAGAACTCTAAAACTAAGAAAAAATAACTAAGAAAGAAATAAAAACTAAGAAAAACTAAAAAAACTAAGAAAGGAGAGAAAGAAAGAGAATAGAAGATGTGTTTTGAGGTGTGTTTAGTTATGAAGAGAATGAGGGTATTTATAGGTGAGGATGGGAAGAAAAAGTGGGTGAAAAAATGATTAAAAATGGAGAAAATGTGGAGTAGTGAATGATGATGTCATACTGATGATGCCATGCTGGTGTGGGCGCGACAGTGCGCGCAAATGGGGCATAGATGGGCGTAGGCGCGGGTAGACTAGAGTAGAGGCACATGCGGACAGGGAAGTGCGGCACACGGGACCGCGCACCGATGGGCACAGGTGCGTGCGGAATGGGCGTGCTGCGTGTGGCTACTCGGTGCGATTGGGCGCGCTGCGCGCATTGGTCAGCGTGGTTGGGCGGTGCGATTTCCTCCTTTTTGACATTTTTGACCCATTTTGTCCAATGTTTCCATATTTGTTGACTTTTCCTTATTTATTTTATGAATATATTTGTGATGTATTGCCTACTGTATTCCTCTTTGAATCTTTAAATTACGTTTTTAATTGAAAATACCTAAAAAACAATAAAAATACCCATGATTTCGAAAAGACATATTTATATAAATATATGATAAAATCTTATAAATATATATATTTTTAATCAATTAATTTCTATAAAATCATGGTAATTTTAGTACTTTTTGAGTATTCATCAACAATCTCAAAAATTAGAATTTTAGAAACTTAATTGACAAAAAGAATGTTCAAAGAGAACTCTAAAGAAGCAAGAAATAATATAAGAATATAAGGAAAGAAAGAAGAAAGGAAACTAAAGAACAGATGGAAAGAAGTAAATATTCAATATAAGAAAGTTAAAATAGGAAAAAAAATCTTGAATTGGAAATCTTTTCAAAATCCTTCTTTTCTTATCTTGCTTGACCAAAATATGATTCGTTTTTTTAATGAGACTTGGATACTTGGATAGCAAGTTTGATGATTCTCTAGAATGAAACAAAGGAAAACTAATTTCAACAAGAATAAGAAACTCAAGCAAGAAAACAAGAAATGAAAACTTGAACAATCTACTACTTTGTTCTCCCTTTTTTATTTTTTTTACTGCTGTTGTGAGTAGAAAAGACCAAAAACAAAAAAAAAGGTGTAACAAAAACCTTTAAAATCCATGTAAGCGATGAAAATGGGGGTCAAAAAAGTCAAGGAATGGAGGCGAAGCCATGTTCCACTTATTGGAATCAAGTTGAGCTTCGATTTGATATGACTACTTAAAGTTGCAACTCCAATTTATTGATTTTTTTTATGAAACCATGAAGAACAACAAGCTCCCTTCTTTTTTCTTTTTTTTTTCTTTAGAAGAACACAAATGGATTAAACACATAAATAAGGAACAAGAAAAAGATAGGAAGAATTCAAAAGGAACTATGAAATGAAATCCAAAGACAAAAAAAGTGAAAATGTAATTTGATAAGAGCTAAATTATTGCATTTTTGTTATGATTTAAATGTTGATATTTGTGTGAAAATTGTGTTTATTTGATTATTTAATCCACAAATGTCATTTCACGGGTATTTCGTGTTTAAAGTGCAATTTCAGGTAAAATCATGATTTTGGAGAAGTTAGGGACAAAGTATAATGATCGGGATTGAATGAAAATAAAAAGAGAACAAAAATTTCAAAATTTGGAAATTCGCCGTCGGCGAGAGTATTCTGGCCGCCGGCGAAAACCTTACGGAAAAAAAATGTTGAAAATCATGCAGGGAGCACGGATTATGGCCAAGTGAATCTCGCCGCCGACCAAAGCATCTCGCCGCCGGCTAAAATCTTGGCGAAAATCTTCCCGAGAGCACAAATTTTGGTAAACTAATCTCGCCGCCGGCCAAATAATTCTCGCCGCCGGCCAAAGCATCTCGCCGCCGGCCACATTATGTTGGCCGCCGGCCAAAGTATCTAGCCGCCGGCCACATTATTTTGGCCGCCGGCCAAAATCAAAAACCTAAATATTTAATTTTCCAGAAATCTCGCCGCGGCGAGAATAATGTCACCGCCGGCGAGTTTCGTCCAAAAATACATTTTTTATGTTGTTTTGTTCCAAAATTGCCCCCCAAACCCTAGATCTATATATACATTATGATGGAAAAGAGGGGGACGGCAGGGAGAGCAGATCTAAGTTATTTTTGGAGGAGAAAAGGAAATTTTGAGGAGAGAAAGGTTGGAGAAGCTTGAAGGATCATCACCATTGTTGCTACCAAGTCTTCATCTTCAAGAGTTCTTCATCTCTTCTCCTTAGCTTTTGTTTTCTGCATTTTATTCAGATTGTTTGTTCATGGATTCAATTGAGAATATGTTTGTTCTTAATTTCGTTATGAACTAATTCGTTTTTGCTAAGGCTATGATGTAGTTAAATCAAGGAAATCTGATTTCTTTTGTTATTGTTATATGAATTCATTGTTTTCAAGTTGAGTATTTATTTCCATGCTTAATGCTTTTAAATTTCTGATCAAGATTTAGATGATTTGTTGCATTATATTGAGACCGAGAGGAGATGTGTAATGAATGCTTCTTGTGATAAATACCGTATGTTGAATGCGAGTTTGACACCTAATGCATGATGTATGTGGTTATTCTAGAAATTCCATAAATCGTAATGTGCTTATTTGTGATTAAATCTTCATAGAAATATAGTTGGTTTTCATAGATAAGTAATTCTAATATAACTTGAGAAAGAGTATTAGATAAGTTTGGGTTTTTCAACCATTACTTTTAACTTTGAATCTCATATAACATGACTTGAAATCGGATTGAATTGATTTAGCGAAATCAAATGCCTTAGCGTTTTTTAATCATTTGTGAACAACATTAAATTTTGTTATTTGCGTTTGGTTTTATGTTAATTTGCTTTTAAATCAATTTCAACAATTCGGTTTTCAAATAAAATTAGGGTTAGTCAATTTCGGTACTTAGTAACGCCATTCCTTGTGGGTTCGATATCTGTACTTTTTGTACACTTTATTACTTGAACGATTCGTACACTTGCGAAAATAAGCATCAAGTTTTTGGCGCCGTTGCCGGGGAATGGTTTGATTTTATTAATATCGATACTACCTAATCTTAGTTTTAATTTGAAGTTAATTTGCTTTATCTTTCTTTCATTTTTAATTTTGTTTATTTTGCTGTTTTATTTTATTTATCATAAAAAAAAGTAACTTTGTGTTGTTTTTGTGTTAGTTGATTTTCTGGTTGTAGGATTTGTGTATGAGACGTACAAGAAGCCTTAACCTTCTTCCATTTGATCACGAGATTGATAGAACATATAGGCGTCTAAATCGAGAGAGAAGGCGTTCAACCTCAGCTCCTAATAGACAATCAGCCATGGATCTACCATTTGTTGAGGAAGGTGGAATTCGTAGAGCTTTAAGGGATTATGCTGCGCCTAATGTTGCTGGGACTACTTCGGGTATAAGGAGGCCAACTATTCAAGCCAATAACTTTGAGATAAAACCATCCTTTATTCAAATGGTTCAATCAAATCAGTTTGGGGGAATGTCAAAGGATGATCCAAATGCACATATTGCTTACTTTCTGGAGGTGTGTGATCTTTACAAGATAAATGGTGTGTCTGAAGATGCTATAAGATTGAGGGTTTTTCCTTTTTCACTTCGGGATAAAGCCAAGCAGTGGCTAAACTCATTACCACCGGGATCAATTACGACATGGAATGAATTGGTTCAGAAATTTTTGTCCAAGTTCTTTCCTCCAGCTAAGACGGCAAAATTGAGGAATGAAATCACATCTTTTACACAATATGACCAAGAATCATTGTATGAAGCTTGGGAAAGATTCAAAGAAATGTTGAGGAAATGCCCACATCATGGTATACCAATTTGGCTGCAAGTCTCTACATTTTATAATGGGTTGGTTTCAAACTATCGTGCAATGATTGATGCTGCAGCTGGAGGGTCTTTAATGGGAAAAACACCGGAGGATGCTCATGAGTTGTTAGAGATTATGGCAGAAAACAACAATCAGTGGCATTCAGAGCGGGTAATTGCAAAAAGACCAGCAGCAGTGCATGAAATTGATTCAATGAATGCTTTGTCGGCTCAAGTTGCTGTTCTTTCAAGAAAGATGGATTCTTTGTCCTCCAAATTCGAATCCAAACCAACTGTACAATGTGATTTATGTGGTGGAAATCATGCTAGTATCGAGTGCCAAGTTGGAAATCCATTTGCTTCACCAAATGCTGAGCAAGCAAATTATGTTTCAAATTTCCAAAAACCTCAACATAACCCATACTCGAACACCTACAATCCAGGTTGGAGAAATCATCCAAATTTGTCATGGGGAAATAACCAAGGGGGACTCAAACCGTCATCATCTTCCTACCAACCCCAAGAGAAAAAACAAACAAATTTGGAAGAAATTTTAGGAAAGTTCATTGAGGAAACAAGAGCAAATTTCAGAAATCAAGAGGCAATCAACAGAGACATCCAAAACCAACTAGGGCAGCTTTCAAAGCAGATTGCAGAAAGGTCTCAAGGATCGCTGCCTAGTGACACCATAAATCCCACAGAGCATGTAAAGGCTATCACATTGAGAAGTGGAAAAGAACTTGAGAATCAGAAGAAATCAGAGAAAAAGATGGAAGAATCTAAAGAAAAGCCATCAAGATCCCAAGATATTCAACCTTCCCCATATGCAAAATATGAGCCTCCTATCCCATATCCTCAAAGATTGAATAAGAAAAAGCTTGATAATCAATTTGATAAATTTCTGGATATTTTTAAGAAATTGCATATTAACATTCCTTTTGCAGAGATGTTGGAACAAATGCCCAAATATGCAAAATTCATGAAGGAAATTCTATCAAAGAAGAGGAGGCTGGGAGATAATGAAACTGTCATGCTAAATGAGGAGTGCAGTGCAGTTCTTCAAAGAAAACTGCCACAGAAATTGAAAGACCCAGGGCGTTTTACTATACCTTGTACTATAGGAAGTTGCAATTTTGACAAAGTCCTATGTGATTTAGGAGCAAGCATTAATTTGATGCCACTTTCCGTTTTCAGGAAACTAGGCCTGGGAGAAGTGAAGCCCACTTCAATCTCTTTACAATTAGTGGATCGATCAGTAAAATATCCTCTAGGGGTAATTGAGGATGTTTTAATTAAAGTCGGGAAGTTTATTTTCCCCGTAGATTTCGTGGTGCTTGACATGGAGGAAGATAGAGAGATACCGTTGATATTGGGGAGACCGTTCCTTGCAACTGGAAGAACATTGATTGATGTTCAGCAAGGAAAGCTCATTCTACGGGTGCAAGATGAACAAGTAACTTTTGATGTTTTTGAAGAAACAAAATTTCCAAGTGATGTACATTCTTGTTTTCAAATTAACACTCTTAACGGGTTAATCTCGGAAACTTTTGAGGAGAGAACTTCATTGCTACCACTAGAAGCTTGCCTTGTGAAATCTGCAACAATTGAGAAGGAAGATGAGGGGACGAGACAATGTTCTGAATTACTAGCAGCACCTAATGAACATTTATGCAGTGATGAAACATTTAAGGAGTTGGGAACAAATGAAACTCCAACCTCAGTGGTAAAGAATGGAGCCAACAAGATTGAGTTAAAGCCAATGCCATCCCATCTAAGAAAAAAAAAAAAAATTCTTACGTTCACCACCGGCGAGGGCAGTTTCACCGCTGGCGGAAAGGAGATCTCTCTTCCCTTTCTTACATTGAGGACAATGTAAGGTTTTGGTTGGGGGTGCAGTAAACGGTAAATCTTTTCTTCCCTTCATTTTTATTAGTTTTGTTTGTGTTTAATTTTGATTTTCCATTTATTTTTCTACATTTTGATTTAATTTCTTTTATTTGTTTATTGTCTTATTTCTATTTTTATTTTATTTTATTTTATTTGCATTTTACTTATTTTAATTTGCATGTTGATGATAATAATGTGATTGTGATAACAAGTAGCTGTTAGAAGACATTAAATTTTGCTTCGGTTTAAAGAGAATTTCAAATGTTGATTTTACCTAGTTGGCGACTCTTTTGGTATGTGGTATGATTTGGTTGATTAGTCTAAATGCTTAGAGAAGTCTTATGTGCAAATTTTTCATGAATATTTTTGTGATCTCAACAAACTCTAGAACTCATTTGAAAACCTCTTGAGGCGAAATAATTTGGAATTGCACTGTTTAGGATATGATGTAGGCCATTTTTGGATCGATTGTGCCATTTTAAGCCTACCTTGTTATCCTTA
Source organism: Hippophae tibetana (assembly GCA_037013495.1). NCBI lineage: Eukaryota > Viridiplantae > Streptophyta > Magnoliopsida > Rosales > Elaeagnaceae > Hippophae > Hippophae tibetana. The sequence continues at coordinate 9,904,480 of CM072805.1, read as the reverse complement.
TATCACTAGTTACCTCTTTGAGCCTATTTAAATATATTGTTAGCCTTACTTTTCTTTCTTTTTGCCTTATATAACCTACCTTCTATTGAGCCAAAAATATATATATATAATTCCTACCTTATTTGTTAAGAGCACTTAATTTTGAACACAAACTTTTCAAGAGGAATTGGAGAAATCTTCCACATATATTGGGAGAAATCGGTTGGGGGTTATGTCTTTTCAAGAGCAATTGGAGTAAGGATGCAAAAAAAAAAAAAAACAAAAAAAAGAGAGAGAGAAAAAAAAGGCCTTCACACTCTAGTAAATAAAAGAGTGTTAGTGATTGATATACTGAGGTGAAAAAAAAAAAATTTGAGGAAGAAGTAGGTTTATCTTTGGAAAAATGGGTTATGATCGGAAGAAACAATTTGGGTTAAATGGTGTTACTCTTTTACTTAATTGGTTGTGTTTAATCTAATAAGTGCTATTATTTGTATTTTGACACTTTCCGTTCTTTCTTAACCAAATACCTAAGCCTAACATTACAAGCCTCATAAAGTCCTATTGATCCGAAGTGGTGTATTTTTCCTTCATTAGTGGAGAGAGGTTTGAAAAGTGAGCCTATGGAGTTTGAGATTTCACCTTTTTGTTTGTGGATGTTATGCATAATATTATCCGGGCATTATGGCTATTGGTTTGTGGTTTGATGGATGTTTAAGAGTCAAAAACAAAAGTGAAATTTGCATTTGAGATTTCTTAAAGCTTAGGTGACATTTAATTATTCTATATGTTGGGTGTTATTTACAATTTTTGAGACATTTGTGCAAATTATTTGTTATGTGATTTTATTGTTTTAAGTTAGTATAGTTATAGGTATGATGTTTGTGGGTATCGTCACTAGAAGCCCTCACGAGACTACAACTCGTCCTACTAGGGCCACCTAGGGGTTTAAAGGCTTATTGCATATGCTTAATGCAATGTTGTAAATAGAATAAATTTCCTTTGAATTTTTCTTTTAATTTCTCCTCTTAAATTATTCATAGATCGCTTTTCTTGCTAGAGACTAGCAAGAAGCTGGTTGGGGGTTGTTGATAAGAGCTAAATTATTGCATTTTTGTTATGATTTAAATGTTGATATTTGTGTGAAAATTGTGTTTATTTGATTATTTAATCCACAAATGTCATTTCACGGGTATTTCGTGTTTAAAGTGCAATTTCAGGTAAAATCATGATTTTGGAGAAGTTAGGGACAAAGTATAATGATCGGGATTGAATGAAAATAAAAAGAGAACAAAAATTTCAAAATTTGGAAATTCGCCGCCGGCGAGAGTATTCTGGCCGCCGGCGAAAACCTTACGGAAAAAAAATGTTGAAAATCATGCAGGGAGCACGGATTATGGCCAAGTGAATCTCGCCGCCGGCCAAAGTATCTCGCCGCCGGCTAAAATCTTGGCGAAAATCTTCCCGAGAGCACAAATTTTGGTAAACTAATCTCGCCGCCGGCCAAATAATTCTCGCCGCCGGCCAAAGCATCTCGCCGCCGGCCACATTATGTTGGCCGCCGGCCAAAGTATCTAGCCGCCGGCCACATTATTTTGGCCGCCGGCCAAAATCAAAAACCTAAATATTTAATTTTCCAGAAATCTCGCCGCGGCGAGAATAATGTCACCGCCGGCGAGTTTCGTCCAAAAATACATTTTTTATGTTGTTTTGTTCCAAAATTGCCCCCCAAACCCTAGATCTATATATACATTATGATGGAAAAGAGGGGGACGGCAGGGAGAGCAGATCTAAGTTATTTTTGGAGGAGAAAAGGAAATTTTGAGGAGAGAAAGGTTGGAGAAGCTTGAAGGATCATCACCATTGTTGCTACCAAGTCTTCATCTTCAAGAGTTCTTCATCTCTTCTCCTTAGCTTTTGTTTTCTGCATTTTATTCAGATTGTTTGTTCATGGATTCAATTGAGAATATGTTTGTTCTTAATTTCGTTATGAACTAATTCGTTTTTGCTAAGGCTATGATGTAGTTAAATCAAGGAAATCTGATTTCTTTTGTTATTGTTATATGAATTCATTGTTTTCAAGTTGAGTATTTATTTCCATGCTTAATGCTTTTAAATTTCTGATCAAGATTTAGATGATTTGTTGCATTATATTGAGACCAAGAGGAGATGTGTAATGAATGCTTCTTGTGATAAATACCGTATGTTGAATGCGAGTTTGACACCTAATGCATGATGTATGTGGTTATTCTAGAAATTCCATAAATCGTAATGTGCTTATTTGTGATTAAATCTTCATAGAAATATAGTTGGTTTTCATAGATAAGTAATTCTAATATAACTTGAGAAAGAGTATTAGATAAGTTTGGGTTTTTCAACCATCACTTTTAACTTTGAATCTCATATAACATGACTTGAAATCGGATTGAATTGATTTAGAGAAATCAAATGCCTTAGCGTTTTTTAATCATTTGTGAACAACATTAAATTTTGTTATTTGCGTTTGGTTTTATGTTAATTTGCTTTTAAAACAATTTCAACAATTCGGTTTTCAAATAAAATTAGGGTTAGTCAATTTCGGTACTTAGTAACGCCATTCCTTGTGGGTTCGATATCCGTACTTTTTGTACACTTTATTACTTGAACGATTCGTACACTTGCGAAAATAAGCATCATAATTGAAAGAAAATAAGGGAACCAAATGAAGTTTCATTTTGGCCATAAAACCCTAGGTAGATAATTTGGCCAAACAAGAATATCACAAACCAAAATCCAAAAAAAAAAACTTCGTTCCACAAAGATAAGGAAAGAAGACAATTAAATTTGGAATCAAGACAGATTTTGTAAACATAAAAAAATATAGGAAGAAAATGCAGAACTATGAAGGATGAAATATTTTTTGATTGTTGCTATAAATAGAAAAATACACAAAAAAAACTTGACAAACTTAATGAACAAAAACCGAAAACACATCGAAAAGGGTGCAACAAACTTTAAACCCTTGGTAATTGGTGAAAACGATAGAATTTAGGATAAAAAGAGGGGAATGGAGGCATAGCTTAATAATACTTATAGGAATTGAGCTAAGCTTCAATTTGATATGCTATAATAGTCATTTAATTACATGAGTCAAAAGTTATGGCTATTTAAGGTTGCAACTCCAAATTATCGATTTTATTTTCTAAACCATGAATAGTAGCACACTTTCTTCTTTTTTTTTGAAGACCTATGATGGAAGGAAAAAAGAAATAAAGAACAAGAAAAAAGATAAGAAAATTTAAAGAGAACTACGAAATGAAATCCAAAGACAAAAACAACAAAAATGGAATTGAAAGAAAATATGAAAAGTAAACAAAGTTTTGTTTTGGCCACAAACCCTTGGTATATAATTCTGTCAGATAAGAATATCACAAATTAAAATCATAAATTATTTTCTTTTTTGGAATCAAGAACGATTCTTGAAAACACAAAAAAAGGATGAATTGTATTTTTGAAGAACAAAGATGGATTGAGGTACTAATCAACTTGATATTACCAGATAATGTCAAGATCCATGATCCTTTGCAAAGAATTGGTAGTCCAATGACTAAGGCAAAGACAAAGAGGATGAAAAAAGTTTTGCAAGGTTTGATCATGGAAGTGCAATACAAAAAGACTGCACTAGAAGATTCTAAAACTAAATTTGAAGATTCCAAAGCTTCACCAAGGATGGTCTAATATCTTTTTATGCAAGGGATAGATTTGAAAGATTAAGTTGGGTGCATGGATTAATTTAGGAAGCAATTTTTGTTTGAGTGAATTGTGGACCTTTTATGTTTTATTTATCATAAATCTTTTAGTCTTTTTTTAATCAAGAACTCAAACAAAGATAGATGTTGATAGATAACTTGTTTTCAACAACCAAAGCTCTTATACCAAATGATACGGACCCTCTAGGAAAACAACCCTAGGAACCCACAAACTCAAAGAAATAAGAATAGCTGATTTTCTAGGAATGTGTTGAAGATGATTGGATTCGAACCCTAAGGAAACAAAGTCTTTAAAACCCTAAGCTTGATACACGACCAAAATTGATCACTCCCTTTGGTAAGTCAAATTCAAGAATTCAATCAAGAACACAAGAAGACAACGTAAAAAGATTTCTAAAAATCAATTTGATAAATGATATAAGGTTTGCCTCCCAATTACATAGCTACTCTTTTTTTAAGCAAGAAACCATAAAGAAAAAACCTAGAAGAAATGGGTCTATTTAGTGGTAGATTGGACCTAATCAATCCTTAAAAAAATAAAATACTAAAAAGACTTATGATAAATAAAACATAAAAGGCTTACAATTCACTAAAACAAAAATTGCTTCCTAAATTAATCCTTGCACCCAACTTGATCTTCTAAATCTATTCCTTGCATAATAAGATAATAGACTATCCTTGGTGAAGCTTTGGAATTTTCAAATTTAGTTTTAGAATATTTTAGCATAGCCTATTTGAATTGCACTTCTATGATCAAGCCTCGCAAAGCTTCTTTCATCCTCTTTGTCTTTGCTCTAGTCATTGACTGCCAATTCTTTACAAAGGATCTCGGATCCTGAGACTATTTGGGAACATCAACTTGATCAGCACCTTGATCTCCATTATTAGAAGTACAAATGAAAATTATATATACACATGAAAAAGCCAACTTTAGAGATGTAAAGTGTGTTGTCTTATCTCATTTCATATCTCATTTAGTATTTCTAATGGGCTAATGGTGCAATATTGTCTCATTTTATTTAAATATCATCTTATTTAAATTGTAGCCCTAATCTAATAGGCCTAACTTTAAATATAAATTATATAATTTTTCTCATTATACTTACATTAAATTATCGTTTATCATATTTTCTTTTATTTTTATATTCTTACTTATCTCATTTTTTCTTATATTTAAGCCCATTATGAACAAATGAGATATCTCAATTAGTATCATTTCACTATCATAATATCCCATTAAAAATTAAATGAGATAAGATGAGATAGTTTTTAAAAATTAATAATTTATTTTATGAATCTTATTAACATCTTATCTCAATTTACACCTCTACGAATTCTATGTTTTTATGCTAGTTTTTGGATTGTGCAAGATAGTGTTATGTTCATGAAATACATAATTTTTACTTGAATCCAAAATCTTTAACTTATCAAATTGAGATTCATATTGGTCGTTGGCTTTGTGTACATAATAATTAGTAACTTCTTTGCTAAGTATTAAGAACTTCAAAACTATCTTATCTTTGGGAGAAAATAAAAAGATAACTGATATTTAATTTATTCATTTTTTCTCCATCTCTATAAATTTAGAAAAGAAAAGTTGAATAAAATGTATGTGCATAATTTAAATTTAAAAAAATTATGAAAAAGGTTATTTTAAACCATAATTTTCATTAAAGTAGCAATAAAAATCCAACGTAGACATAAAAGATGAGTATTAATTAATTTTAAATCTTAAATATTTAATTTCGACATTTTTATTCTTTTTTCGAAATAACATACTTAGTCGTACATTAGTAAAACAATTATTCATAGAAAAATATGAAACAATTTTCAATAAATTGGAAAAAAATCATTAGCCAAAATAAGGAAAGAACTCAATCAGCAACACTTATGAGAAACAAAGTCCCAATTCATTAGTTAATTTTTTATACTATTAAATCCTAATAATTAATATTTGTAAAAGGGTTTCTAACACTAAAAAGAGGTTACTAAGTAAAACAAAAAACAAAAAACAAAAAAAAAACTGTAATAAGTGCTTTAAGAGCTCCTAAATCACATTTTACGTTTCTTGAGTTAAGTATATATCATGTATTTCATCCTAAAAGCATATTCTTTTAAAACCACTTGGCAAGTTTACTTTTAGCATGCATAAACAAAAACAAACATATCCTCATCCGGTTATTAAAAAATGAGAAATCTTAGAATAGTACAAAGGTTTGTGGCATAAATTGGAGAAAAGGGGGATATATCAGTATAATTATACTAATTCCACAGGTTCATAATTTCATTAGATGAGGAGGTCCATAATTTTAATTCCCTTAATTAGACAAACCCTCTGTATTGATGTTATACTACCCAACAAAAATTACTATGCTTTTAAAGCAATGACTTTGCAGATAACCCACCCCATTTAATGTGTATCTAAGACATATATTGTCTTTTTGTCTCTTTATCACATTTACGCATCCTTCCTCTATATATATTTGTATATATTTGTATATATTTGTTAAATAATAGTTATAAATTCACCCACACACGCTCTTTTAGTGCCCACAATGCCACAAGTATACTAATATTCTACGAGGCAGTTATTCACCTTTCATCTATATTAATAAGTCAACTAATAAGTGGGAAAATGGATGGATCTCATTGGATCACATCTTTCTAACCTCCCTTATTTCACACTTTCAACACTAAAATCCACCCACCAATCTCCGTAACAACTTGCCTTAAAAGCAAAAAATGTAAAAAGAGAGAAATGATGCAACTCATATATGTAAATTATGAAATGGACCCAACCCAAAGATCAAATTCAGACTTCGTTTGTGTTTTATACTGTTATTGTGATACCCCATAAGGGATTCTCTTTTCGGAAAAGCTTCAATTCACTTTGGCTGGGGTTTGTGCTACCGACCAATCAGAAAAAAACGGATGATTTTTAGTGTACGCATTTACTCTCAACCACGTGACAATGTCAAGAAAAATAATCTTTAATGAAAATCAGTATCTAAAAGTAACTTAAAGTCATGTTATATTATCAAAAATTATAGGAATCCATCATCATGAATTAATTTCAATAGTTGAGTAGTTAGTATTCTAAATTTATATGTTTTTCGTCCAGTTCTATAAACTTTCTTTTCAAATTTACACATTTTTTTAGAGAATTGTTTAATTTTCTCTCTCATAACTTTGATGATAATAAGTGAGATAAGATTAGAATATACCATTTGATATATAGATTATAACCAATATATATATATATATATATATATATATATATATATATAGATAATAGATATATTTCTATTTTAACTCATCATTAAAATAGAATTAACTTTAGGTTTCTACACATTAAAGGCCTACACCTTATTAGATACATTAAAACCCAAATTACTCAATCTTTAGTAGAACACTCTTAAATAGACTTAGCCTTATATAATGATCTACAACACATAATTATTAACATAAAATCCGAACGTTGGATTAAGGATACAATCATCTTCAACTTGAGATATATATGTAATCTTATAATTATACATTACACTAATAATCTTATGAATATCAATTTTGACAACATAGGATCAAAGCACCCTTTGCAACATCTTTCGTAATTAAGCCTATCAATTGTCACGTTTGTCGATACAATTGAATGACATGGATCATTATGTGGATGTTTAACATGGATATTTCATGCAATGTGATTTTAACATATTTATTTCCAACTAGTCTAACCTTAACCCTTACGAGATCAAACCATACCAAAATCAAAGTGTTACATAAATCTAAACTTTATTTATGTAGAAAATGACTCCAAAACATCCATAAATTGGAATAAATCATAATGTGTTTATATTAAAGAAACATTTAAAATTATAAATTCCTACTAAAACTGAATACGTCAAATGACATAACACCTATATGAGTAATTGATGAACAAAATTGGCATCGGGTTAGCAATATCAGTTTTGCAAATACTTTTGTTTTATATTTGTAAAACTCTCACAAGTACACAAATTATTTTATAAAAAATGACAAGTATACTCCGAAGGTCGATTTAAAGAAATAATATATGTGATTTTTAATTTATTATCCAATCTTTTAAAAACAAAATTAAATCTTAAATATCTTGTCATGATATTTTGATTTTTTCTTTTGTGTTTTCTAATCTAATAACATAAAAAAAACATAGATATGAATTCAATAAAAAATTATGAAATTTTTATCATTCATAACACTAGAGTATTTATGGATATAATAATTAAGTTAATTATACTTGCTCATATTATTTAAGTTATTAATCATATAAATTGATATTTATTTATTCTCTTTTTTATATAAATATCACCTCTGGTGGGGTTAGATATTCTTTGTTAATTAAACAAATCAATTAACACCTATGATTGGGGTCGATAATTAATTTGGTTAATTAAACTATTTTTTTAGGAGATTGAAAACGAACCATTTAAATGTCATCTTTGGTGGGGTTACACATTTTAAACTTTATTAAAGATGTCCAAATTAAACCTAAGAATTTAATTATTCGAGTATTAACTTTCAAGTTTTAAAACTATTACTGAAAATATGTTGTCAATACATTTTTGAATAATAGTTATTCTAAAAACTCTTGAAATAGAGCTTGACTCTAACTAACGATTATACCAACAAATAAAAGGGTACTACTCTAAATAAGACCAGATTATTAAACCTTAAAATCTAATTTTTAGATTTAAGTTTGTAATGAAAAATAATATATTTCTCTCTAACATCTTTAATATAAAATCTTGAATAAAAACAAAATCAATTTAGTTTATAGAAATATTTTACCTATTTAATATTTTATAAGCATAACAACGTTATTATTATAAGATATTTACAAACAACCAGTCATATTAAATTTAATCACAGAAAAATTAAATATAATATATAAGAATAAAACATAAAAATAACTATAAATAATTCATTTTAAAATTATACCTCAAAAGAATCTTTATAGAACTTTGATACTAATTCCGATTCTAGAAAACCTCCAAATGGATTTGTATTTCCATTTATTGAATCAAAAACTAGAAATTTACAAAAGTATAACTAGTTCTTTTTAAAAAGAGAAGAACTTTAAAACTAAAAAAAACTAAGAAAGCTTTATGGAGAAAGAAAGCTAGAGAGAAAGAAAGAGAAGAGTTGAGAAATGTGAGATTTGAGGGATTTTGAGAGATTTTTAGAGATCCTGAGGGATCTTGAGAAATGATTTTTATAATGGAAGAGAGGATACTTTTATAAGTGAGGAAAATGCTCTAAAAAAGATGGAAAAATATCTTGAAAATGGTCTTGGATGTGTTTGGATAGGTTGGAACGCATGTAAGGACCCTCGCGTGCGTGAGACTTGGAAAATGTGATCAAGTCCATGAGGTAGGCTAGCTAAACTCGTTATGGAGCGTGCAGGGTGCGTGCAGGTGTTGACGGCTTGGGGCATTTTTGACCTTTTTGACCGTTTTGACCCATTTTGTCTATTTCTTCCATTTTTTTTTACTTTTCTTCATTCTTTGCTCAATATATTTGTGATGTATTGCCTACAGTATTTTCCTTTGAGTCTTTAAATTACTTTTGAACAAAAATACCTTAAAAATAATAAAAATACGCATGATTCCGAAAAGACAAATTTATATAAATATATAATAAAATGATACAAATACAAATCTATTTAATCAATTAAATCTTGGTAATTTTGGTTTTTTTAAACACTCATCACAACCCCTAACCAGCTTCTTACTAGTCTCTAAGCAAGAGAAACAAAAAATATTAAACTATCCTAAATCACTTCGGTAGATTGACCCGATTACATTTAGCATATGCAACAAGCCTTTAAATCGCTAGGTTTCCATAGTAGATGATTTTAAGTCTTGTGAGTGTTTTCAGTAATGATACCTATTAACATTAAACTAAATAAAAAAAATTAAAAAAAAACAAAAAAAAAAAACAAGTAGAATAAGTAAAATAGCAAAGTAAAATAAACACATAAAACTTCTCATGCTTAAAATTTCATTTAAGTTTTATAAGTAAAACCTTTAAGTATAGATTAGTCTAATTTCTTAAACATTCATGATTTACTATAATAATTAGTCAAAAATCAATTCATATTTTAATCAAAAATGTTTTTTTTCACTTCACCCAATTTCAGTCTTAGGAATCCGAATTTGCTTCGAATCTACTCCTCACAAGTCAATAATCTCAATTCATAGAATCCTATGGGTTCAAGCACTTATACAAAGACATATATGAATAGAATTTATGTTTATAAATGAACTAAGAAGTTTGCATACTTATAAAATAAGAAAGGCTCAATATAGTGCATAACTTTGATTTCAAGAAATGAATTGAATGTATAAATTATAAACATATCATATATATTATTTTCAGGCATTAATCAAACTCATTAAGAAAAAAATTCATATATATGCCTTTTAGAAATCTATGAAAAATAAATGCAATGACTTCTAGGGTAATTATTTCCTGTATTTTGTTTTTACTAATCAACTCTTACAACTCTTTAAGGCTAAAAAGGCCATAGTATGTAGATTATATTATATATTCTTTATCTCTCTATTTTTTAAAAGATTTTTCAACATATTTGTTTAGAGAGTGGACCTATGTACAAATTGTACATTTTTGTAAGATTTTGATAAATGGTTAAGTTTATGGCTTTTCTGTTTGATTTTGGTTTAAGGAACCCCATATATCTCTTTTTGGTAGAAGTCATGCATGAATGAGATAAAGGCATATATTATCAATTTCTACTTAAATCATTTAGTCTAAACAAATGAAAAATAAATATATGACACACTATTAGGATGAGATCATCTAAAATTTAATTAAACAAACTAAATTACGTAAAATAAAATAACCTTTCAATGATGGATTATTTTGAGTGGTCCATCCCATCTTTATCTTAGTTTTCCTGGAAAAAATCTCATATGAGAATTAAATAAAATAAATTTCATTCCAGGGTGAAAAGTCTTAGGAACTCGCCTCTTGTTAAGATAGCACTTAGTACGCTCTTTGTACAATTTGGCATTCTCAGAGGCTTCATTCTTGATTTATTACAGCTCATTAAAATGGAGTAACTATTTTCATCTTACTTTATTTAAGTCCATGTTTAAATTTTTAATTGTCCAGTAAGCCTTGTGTTCTAGTTCAATGGGACGGTGACACATTTTCCCAAAGATTAATCGGTAAGGGCTTATCCCAATAGGTGTTTTGTAAGCTATGTTATATGCCCATAAGACATCATTCAACTTAAATTTCCAGTCCTTCCTTGAAGGATAAAGAGTGTGTTCTAGTATTCCCTTGATTTGCCTAATACTTTCGTCCACTAAACCGAAAGTTTGAGGATGATATGGAATTGCTACTCTATATGTGATGTTGTACTTTTTCAGAACTCCATCAAATATTTTATTACAAAAATGGCTACGTACATCACTTATTATAGCTCTAGGAATTCTAAACTTGCTAAATATTGAATCCTTCAAGAAATTTATAATAACATTAGCATCATTGGTTTTAGTGGGGATAGCTTCTACCCACTTGGATACATAATCGACAATAACCAAAATTTATTGAAAACCATTGGATCAGGAAAAGGACCCATAAATTCAATCCCTATACATCAAATAGTTCAACAACTAAATTAGATGTCAAAGGAATTTTATCTCTTTTTCTTATGTTGACTGTTCTTTGACATCTATTACAATATGCACAAAACATATGAGCATATTTAAAAAGAGTAGGCCAAAAGAATCCTAACTGTAATACATTTTGAGCTGTCTTTTCACCAACACCATAATGAAGTTCATGATAAAAATTCAGAATGCTTTTATATTCTTCTTCAGGTACACATCTCCAGCTGACTTGATCTTGACCAATCTTGTATAAATAAGGGTCATCCTAGGAATAATACTTGATAGTTCTAAAGAAACTTTTCTTCTCATGATATGAAGTTTTAAGTGTCAAAACACCAGTGGCAAGATAGTTTACAATATCAGTATACCATAGGTTTGGACCTATTGAAAATAATTGTTCATAAGGGAAGGTTTCAACTTTATCTTCTTTACTCTCACCTTTAAAGGAATTGAAGTCAGAAATAAACCTAGAAAAATGGTCAACTACTAAGTTTCCACTACTTTTCTTATATTTGATTTCTAGGTCAAATTCTTGAATGAGTAAGACCCACATGATTAATCTTGAATTGGCATTCGATTTACTTAATAGGTATCTTAAAGCAGCATGATCAGAATGTACAATCATTTTAGATCCTACCAAATAAGATTTGAATTTTTCTAAAGAAAACACTATAGCTAAGAATTCCTTTTCAATGGTGGTATAATTTATTTGGGCATCATTAAGTGGTTTGCTAGCATAGTAGATGACATGCAAACGCTTATCCACTCTCTATCCCAAGACTGCTCTGATAGGATAATGAGAAGTGTCACATATTATTTCAAAGGGTAAAGATCAATTTGGTGCCATAATAACAGGGGTAGATGTTAGTTTATCTTTCAAGGTATTAATGTGGCATTTGGTTCACAAAATGGAATGGAAAGGAAATAGTTTTGGTTGGTTGGACCACTGGTATCAAAGAAGGAATCAGTATTACAATGTTTTGTTTACAACTGAAATGGAATGGAAAATACTGTATATTACCGTAATACCCATATATTCAGTAAAGTTTAAATAATATCATTTAATTATTATTTTTTCGTCAGAAAAAATACATTATTGAAATCATTATTTTTCTAAATAATTATTACTTAAAAAAAATATTATTAAAATTATTATTTTTCTAAATAGGGTTTAGGGTTTTGAGGATTGGGATTTAAGGATTTGAGGTTTAGGGTTAAAATTATTATTTTTCTAAATAGTGTTTAGGGTTTTGGGATTTGAGATTTAGGGTTTAGGGTTATAATTTTTGGTTTAAGTTTAGGGTTAAAATTATTATTTTTCTAAATAGAGTTTACGGTTTTGGGATTTGAGATTTGGGGTTTAGGGTTATATTTGTGGGTTAACGTTTAGGGTTAAAATTATTGTTTTTCTAAATAGTGTTTAGGGTTTTGGGATTTGAGATTTGGGGTTTAGGGTTATATTTATGGGTTAAGGTTTAGTGTTAAAATTATTATTTTTCTAAATAGGGTTTAGGGTTTTGGGATTTGAGATTTAGGGTTTAAGATTTAGGGCTTTGGGTTTAGAGTTATATTTAGGGTTGGGATAAAATTGAAAAACAAATTTGAGATGGGAATGGAATCATGATTCCTTAAGGGGGGAGAAGAAGTTCTACTTCTTTCTCTTTTAGGAATCGATTCCATTCCATTCCCACTTTTTAGCTCAACCAAACATAAAATTGGAAGGAATCACATCTAATTCCTTTCCCTTCCAATCAACCAAATATGGGGTAAAGGCAATAAGGCAATCATTGTTGAAATCAAAATAAACATCTTTTGATAACAGGTTACATAAGGGATGACTTATTTTAGAGAAATATTTCATAAATCTTTGTAAAATCCTACATGTCCTAAGAAGTTTCTTATCCCCTTAATATATGTAGGGGTAGGTAGTTTGGAAATCAGTTCAACTTTTGCCTAATTAACTTCAATTCCTTTGTTTGAAATGATATGTCCTAACACTATCCCTTGTTGAACCATAAAAGGACTTTTCTTCCAACTAAGAGTTAGATTGCATTCAATGCATCTTTATAAAACAAAATTCAATTTATGTAAGCAATCATCAAATGAGTTTCCAAAGACAGAGAATTGTCCATGAAAATCTCAATGAATTTTTCCACCATGTTCGAGAGGATAGACATAATACATCTTTAGAATATGGCCGGGGCATTACATAAACCAAATGGCATTATGCGAAAAGAAAATGTCCAAAATGGACATGTAAATGTGGTCTTTTTTTAATCTTCTAGTGATATGGGTATTAGATAATATCTGGATAGTCCATCTAGAAAACAGTGAAATTTGTGCCGAGCTAATCTTTCCAACATTTGATCAATGAATAGAAGAGCAAAGTGATCCTTTTTAGTACATAAATTCACTTTTCTAAAATCTATACATATCCTCCATCCAGTGATTATTCTAGTGGGTACTAATTTACTTTTGTCATTTTTAACAACTATTATCCCATATTTCTTAGGTACCACATGCACTAGACTAACCCACTTACTTTTGGAAATAGGGTAGATAATTCCTTATTCTAACAGTTTAAGAATTTCTTTCTTAACTATTGCTTACATGTTTGGGTTTAGCCTTCTTTGGGCCTTTGGTATAAGTTTAGCACCATCCTCCAAGTTGATCTTATGCATACACATGGTAGGACTACTTCCTATTATATTCTCCATACTCCAACCTATGGCTTTCTTAAACTACTTAAGCACTTTTATAAGTTCCTTTTCTTAGGTTTTGGTCAAGGTTGAAGAAATTATTGTTGGATAAGTTTCTCCTCCTAAAAATACATATTTTAAGGGCTTAGGTAAGTCTTTGAGTTCAAGTTTAGTTGGATTGGCCTTTGTAGTAGATGGGGAACTGGGTATATTTAAAAGTGTACTAGATTTTGTCATTAGTTCATCACTATCTAGTTTTTTAAGGTACCCCTTAGTTTTCTCAGCGAAATCTTCTTCGACCCCTTCAAGGGTAAGAATAGTATCAAGGTTGACTTCTATTATGGTTCATGAAAAGGTGTTATGGTCAAGATTATCCAAATGGTCAATATCAAATATTTCATTGATGGAAGAAATAGAAGGAAAGGGTGAAGAATAAAAAAAATTAAAATGAATAGTCCCTCTTATGATTGTCATTGTCAAATTTCCATCTTGGACATCAATAATAGTCTTGGTAGTTGCTATAAATGGTATACCAAGCATTATTGTGTGCTCTCTATCCAAGGCTGGATTTTCTTTCATATCTAGAACCAAAAAGTCAATAGGTATTATCAGTTTGTCTACCTAAACAGACACATCCTCAACTATTCCCTTTGGATACTTAAGAGATATATCTACAAGTTAAAGGGACATAGTTGTGGGTTTTAAATCTCTTAAATCTAGCTGTAAGAATATAGAGTAGGGCATCAAGTTTATACTAGCACCTAAATCAAGCATTACTTTAGCGACCTTCTTATCCCCCATAGTTATATTTATGATAAAACTTTCAGGGTCTTTCAACTTAGAGGGAAGTTGGTGCTAAAGTACAGCACTAGAAATTTCTAATACTACTACTCACTCATTAACTTTAAAACTCCTTTTCTTAGTGTTCAACTCTTTTAAAAACTTAGCAAAGGAGGGCACATTCATGATCACTTCTAATAATGGTAAATTTATATTTACTTTAGAAAGCATATTAAAAAGATCATAGAATTGCTTATCTTGTTTGGATTCTTTTAGCCGGTGTGTAAAATGTACTTGTAGCTGGTGTGGTTCTATTGTCTTTTGAATTTTGGAAAAGTTAGATGACTCCCCAATGATTTTTTTGAAGGCTTGTCAAGTTTATCACTTGTCTCTCCTCTCTAGAAGACTAGAATTTCACCTTCTTTGTTACCCAAATTATAAGGTAGATCTTTAGGGATTTCAGGTAAACTAGTAATGATGACCTTACCACTTCGAAGGGTTCTTACATCCTTTGCTTGTTCGGGTTGACTGGGAAACTTTCCTGGTTCTTGCCTTTGCAATGGTTCAGCTAGTCACCCAACTATAGCTTCAATCTTTTTAATCAAAACGTCCATGGTGCTTAACCTTTGATTATTCATCAATTGGTTGTCGTGACTAACTTGAATAAAAGAATTCAATCTATCCTCTAATGTTGGCTTAAAAGATTGATTTGGTGGGTAAACGTGGTTTTTATTTGGCCTTAGTGTTTGACATTAGGTGTAGGCTTGATAATTTCTTGGTGTCCAATGATGGTTAGGGTGATAATACGTGCTTGGATGATACCTTTGAAAGGAATTGAAATGCTCCATGGAATCCAAACTAGAATCACAAGTATATGAACACTTATGAGCATCATGTCCAATTGAAAAACATACTTTACAAACATCTTGATTTGGCATTTGGTGGGTAGCGAGAAGTTGCACTTGCTTAGTTAATTCAGCAAGTTGTAAGGTTTTCTCATTACCGGAGCCAAATTGATTAACTCATGTTCTCTCCTTCTTCTAGTACTTCTTTTTTATGAATTAGAACCCAACAACTCATAGAGACTATAGGTTTCCTCTATGGTCTTTTCTCCCACATCCCCTCCAACACCATTATCAACCATGTATTGAATCTGTAGTGTCAATCTATTATAAAAGAATTTTTCTGTAGCTGTAATGGAAAGCTATGATGAGAATACTGAATGAAAATGAGTTTGAGTCTTTCTCAAGCTTCATGAAAGAGCTCTTCATCCATTTGAGAAAATGTTAATATCTTCATCCTTAGACCAACAGTCTTTTAATGGGAGTAGATCCTACCCATAAAATTTTTATAGACTGCTTCCCAAGTTGTTAGAGAACTCGACTGTAGAGTAATGAACCATGACCAAGCTTTATTCTTGAGGGTGTAAGGAAAACACCTCATTCTAAGCTGGTCTTCATCAATAGCATATAATTATCTAATGAAATGTAAATTGTCTTCATTAGGGATACCGTAAAAGGAAGGAAACAAAGAATAATGAATCTTTTTCAATTCATAGTTCCTTGTAGCCTCTTGTAATTGTATGCCGGAAGTTGCATTGCCAATGATTAGCATGAATAGTCCTTCATCATTTTCTACCTATCTTCAACATCTCTTATGGCTACTTGCAGTTGAAATTGATCCTCCTCCTCTTGCATATCAACATCTAGCTCCTAAATTGAAAGATAGTATAACTCTCTAAAATTGATTTTTCAGTTGACAAAATGTATAGGCTTAAAGAAAAAAATGCAGGGAACCTAAGTTAATTTTTTTTGTAATGCTAAATTTAAAGAATGGACACAATTTTTGAAACAAATGAATTTCTATTATTTCAATGAAATTTTATTACACACATTCGTAAAATAAAAAAAATAAAAAAAACTAAAAGAAAAGAAAATACACAAATGGGTGATCTCCCACTTAGGACTAAAATATATCATCTTCTAGTAAGGTGTTGCTTGGAGATTTCAGAATGAAAAACTCAATGTCTTCTCTTCTTGATTTATTTGATCCAATTTGACCATTAAGTTATTCTTTGCTTTGTTTTTGAAAATACTCAGTTACTTGTTCCACTTGGACTTCCACCTTTTTGATAGAAGTTTTCACAGAGTCCAACTGTTGAATGGTTTTAGACTAGTTATCTCTCTAGACTTGAATAAAAGAATTCAAGTTTTCCTCTAGGGTTGGTTTATTGGGAAGGCTTTTTGAAATGGGTTGGTGGAATTTCTAGCCTGGCTGATTTGAGGTTTGGATAAAATGAGGATTATTTTGCCTCTAGGAGAAGTTGGGACAATTTCTCCACCAAGGATTGTAAGTATTTGAATTAGGGTTGAATATTGGTCTCTATTGATATGATCCTAAAAAATTAACCTATTAAAGTGTAATTGGTGCTCCTCCTTGATATGGATAGGCTTCAGTACCATGTATTATATTGCTACATAAACCACAATGTTCATTATTGGTATTGGTTTACGTAGTGAGAAGGAAAATTTCTTGTTCAATTGACCAATTTGTAGTTGGAATTCACTGCTGTAATCAATTTAATGAACTCAAACTCTTCTCACTCATGAGATTTTTTTTGGGAATTCGTACCCAACATCTCAAAGAGGTTGTACATCTTTAAGGCTGTCTTCTCTCCCATAGCTCTTTCGGTAGCGTTGTCAATAATGATCTGAAATTTCTGTGTAAGTCCATCGTAAAAGAATTGGTTCTACAACTACAAGGGGAAGTTGTGATGGGGAATTGAGTGAGGAATAGTTTGAACCTATCCCAAGCTTCATGAAATGGTTTTCCTTCCATCTAAGAGAAAGTGGAAATCTTTGCTCTCAATTTTGATGTTTTTTGGTGGGAATAGAATTTTCCTATGAATATTTTGTAAATGTCTTCCCAGGTCATCAAAGAACATGGTGGGAGTGACATCAACCAAGCTTTAGCTTTTTTCCTTCAATGTGTAGGGGAAAAGCCTCATTACAGGTTGATCCTCGTTTAGAATACCAAGGGGGAGGGTTTAGACTATGTCATAGAAGTCCCTAATGAAGGAAAAAGTCTTCATTAGGCAGCCCATAGAATGAAGTAAGCATGGAAAATGAATGTTTTTCAAGTCATAATTCCATGATGCCTCACCTAGTTGGATTAAGGTAGTTACAATGCCAATGATTTTCCTTTAAAATTCCTTCATGGTATTTTCTTTGGTAGGTCAATGATCCTCCATTTCTAAGAGTTCAAGTAAGGATTCAAGGTTAGGTTCGATGTTTGGTTTAGGTTAAGGCTGAAAAGTTTCAAAGTTCAACCTTCTTGAAAGTTTCCTATGTTTATTAATGTTATCTATGTACGGTGTAAGAGGATGCCCTAATGATCTCTTACCTCACATAGACTAAATAAAACTAAAGTTTAAGCGTACCTCTCAAGTAAGGAAAAATAAAAGGACTATACAAAAGAAACAAAATTGAATAAACTATACTAAACATTCAAACACTATACACAAATTAAAAGGAAATAAATAAATAAAATGAAAGTAAATAAATAGACTAAGAAAAAGAAAGAAAATAAAGTTATTTATTTAAGAATTCACACCCATTAAAAAAAGTAAATTTTTATTTATTTATTTATTTTCATATTTTTTTACTAAAAATCATAAATTAATTTTTTTCCTTTTTTTTAACTAAATAGAAAAAATCACGAATATTTTAAACAATTTTTTTTTAATTTCGATAAATAATTTTAAAACTCTATTTCTTCCCCAACAACGAATCCAAAAACTTTATGAACAAAATCAGCATCAAGTTAGTAATACTGGTTTTGCAAATACTTTCATTTTATATTTGTAAAACTCTTGCAAGTACACGAATTATTTTATAGAAAATGACAAATATACTCCTAAGGTCGATCTAAGGAAGAAATATATATAGTTTTTAATTTATTATTCAAACTTCTAAAAGCGAAATTAAATCATAAACGTCATGTCACGATATTTTGATTTTTTTTTTGTATTTCCTAATCTAATAACACGAAAAAAGAAACATAGATATTGATTTAATAAAAAATTATGCAAATTTCTATCATTCATAATAGTAGTGTATTTATGGATATAATAAATAAGTTAATTATGTTTTCTCATATTATTTAGGTTATTAATTATATGAATTAATATTTATAGATTCTTTGTTTTTTATATAAATACCACATTTGATGGGGTTAGATATTCATTGTTAATTAAACAAAACAATTAACACCTATGGGTGGGGTCGATAATTAATTTGGTTAATTAAATTAATTTCTTTTTTCTAAGAGATTGAAAATGAACCATTTTAAGTGCCACCTTTAATGGGGTTATACATTCTAAAATTTATTCAAGATGTCCAAATTAAACCTAAGAATTTAATTATCCGAGTACTAACTTTAAGTTTTAAAACCATTACTGAAAATATATTATTAATACATTTTCGAATAACAATTCTTCTAAAAACTCTTGAAATAGAGCTTCACTCTAACTACCAAACGATTGTATCAACAAATAAAAGGACACTACTCTACATCAGACCAGATAATTAAACCTTAAAATATTTTTTTTATATTTAAGTTTGCAATGAAAAATAATATATTTGTCTCTAACACCCTTAATATAAAATCTTGAATAAAAAAATCAATTTATTTGATGGAAATGTTTTATCTATTTAATATTTTGCAAGCGAAACAACGATTTTATTATGTAAATTTTTATCATAAAAAAATTAAATATAACATATAAGAATAAATTGTAAAAATAAATGTAACAAATTCATTTTAAAATTATACCTCAAAAGAATCCTTACAAAAATTTGATGCTAATTTTGTTTCTAGAAAACCTCCAAACAGTTTACATTTCCGTTTATTGAAACAAAAAATAAAAATTTACAAAAGCATAAATAGTTCTAAAAAATAGAAGAAATTTAAAACTAAAAAAACTAAAAAAAAGTGAGAAAGCTTTCTAGAGAGAGATAGCTGGAGAGGGAAAGATAAGAGATGAGAAATGTTAGATTTAAGGGATTTTTAAAGATCGTGAGAAATTTTTCATGATCTTAAGGGATGATTTTAACAATGGGGAGAGGGTCCTTTTATAGGTGAGCAAATGGCTAAGAAAAAGTGAAATATATTGAAAATGGTCTTAGATGCGTTTGGATAGACTCGCACACGTCTAGGGGCATTTGTGCATGCGGTTGGGTGCAAATGGGCGAGATTTGGAGCGAGATAGGTGCTGGCCTACCCGAGACTTGGAAGATGCACTTTTTTAGGCACGATAGGTAGGCTGGATTCATCATAACATGCATAGGGAGCATGTGGGCACTGGTAGCTTGGGGCATTTTTGAATTTTTTGACCGTTTTGACTTATTTTGTCCATTTTTTGACTTTCTTTTCCAGTTTTCACTCAACATATTTATGATGTATTGCCTCTAGTAAATGTTTTTGAGTCTTTAAATTATTTTTGAATGAAAATACCTGAAAAACAATAAAAATACCCATGATTTAGAATAGATTAATTTATATAAAAATTTGATAAAATCATACAAATATAAATCTATTTAATAAATTAAATCATGGTAATTTTGGTACTTTTTAAACACTAATCACAACCTTTAAGTAGCTTCTTGCTATTCTCTTAACAAGAGAAGTGATAAAAACTAAAACAAAAACTATAAATTAAACTATCCTAAATCACTGCTGTGGATTGATTGACACTGTTGCATTTAGCATATACAATACGTCTTTAAATCCCTAGGTTTCCCTAGTAGATGAGTTTAAGTCTTGTTAGAATTTTCAGTAATGATACCCATTAACATTAAACTAAATAAAACAATATTTAAAAATACAAAAAAAAAAGTAGAACAAGTAAAATAAAACACAAAATTTTGCATGCTTAAAATTTCATTTAAATTTTATAATTAAAAAATTTAAGCATAGATTAGTCTAATTTCTTAAGCATTCATGATTTACTACAATAATTTGTCGAAAATCACTTCATATTTTAATAAAAAAAATTTTGTTCCACTTCACCCAATTTCAGTCTTAGGAATCTGAATTCGCTTCGACTCTACTCCTCACAAGTCAATACTCTCAATTCACCGAATCCTATGGGTTCAAGCACTCATACAAAGGCATATGCGAATAGAATTTATGTTTATAAATGAACTAAGAAGGTTGCATACTTACAAAATAAGAAAGGCTCAAAATAGTGCATAACTTTGATCTCATGAAAGGAATTGAATGTATAAATTATAAGTATATCATATATATTATTTTCGTGCATCAATCAAATTCATTAAGAAAACATTTTAAGATATATGCCTTTTAGGAATGTAGGAAAAATAAATGCAATGACTTCTAGGGGAATTATTTCCTATATTTCTTTTTTACTAACCAACTCTTACAACTATTTAAGACTAAAGAGAAAGTATATAGATTATACTATATATTCTTTATCTCTCTATTTTTAAGAGATTTTTCAACATATTTTTTTTAGAGAGTGGACCTATGTATAGATTGTACATTTTTGTAGGATTTTGGTGAGTGATTATGTTTGTGGCTTTTTTGTTTGATTTTGGTGAGTAATTATGTTTGTGTCTTTTTATTTTAGCATGGAACTACAAATGAGCGTGTATAGGATGTGAACTTGAATGAGAATCATGGGGAACGTGACCTACTACTCTAGGTGGAGAACCCGAGGAAGGATGTAGAGCTTACTACTTTTAATAGTTTGAAGACCTAAAGCCACCCCTCTATTATAGTAGACCTAATCCCGACCTCACTATAGGATGGATTTAGGAAATAAAAAAGAAGATGAACACTCTAAACATTCTGCATGTTTTATAGCTAGACTTGTTGCATACAAATTAAGTGGGGAGGTCGACTATTGGTGGGACTCTATGATTTGATTAAGAAATATAGATGCAATCACATGGGAAGAATCCAAGGAAATGTTTACAATTTATTTTTTCAATGAGGCTGCTAAAGCAAACAAGCTAGTTGAATTTATGAACCTCAAGTCAGAAGACATGATAGTGGCTTAATATGAAACCTATTTTAATCATTTTTCAAGGTTTGTAGAAAATATGGTAAAGGATGCTAAATTTTTGATGGGCTTATGAGACGATATGCACATACAATTAATGTATAAATGTGTTCTAGCCTACATTGTAGCTATTGCTATAGCTTACAAGGTTGAACAAGTCAATGCGAAGAAATTAAAAGTGGGTACATTTTCACAAGAGACTAAGAATAAAGAAAATAGAAGTAGAAATTCTAGAAGATAAGACGTGGGATAAATGTAGCAGATCATTTAAAAAGTACTTGATATCATCCTTATGTTTGGTACAAATTCAACCATCTAGGCAGCTTGAGCATAAATATCCTCAACTCACAACTAGCCAATATGGAGGAGGATTGCAATCTATATTTAGTTTTGGGGCATCTAATACTCGAAGATATTTTCATGGAAAAATTCAAAAGCTTGGTTGGTAGCCCTAACAAAATTTCCAGTAACTAAGATGATCTTTTCAAGAACAATCATCTAGATCTTAGCCTCCCAAATAGTCATTTTAGCAACCTTCAAATGCTGCACAGATTTTCAACATCAATCATCTTCCTTAGAAAGGATAAGGGTTAGAATTATTGCTCTTAAGGACAAGGATGACAAGGTCAAGCTTTTGTAATATATATATAGCAAGAGGAGCCTGAAATCGATGACATTGTTAAAGGTATGATTCTACTATATCATTCTTGGGTATGAGTTCTCTTTGATACTGGTAACACCCTTTATTTCATTTCTTTAACCTATGCCCAAATGTTAAAACTTTCATATAAAATCATAGAAAATCCCTTAATTTGAACACTCCTCTTAGAGTCTCTTATAGTGTCCTTTATATTTGTTCAATCCAACTTAATAGTGATATTCCTATATGATCTTGTTATACTCAATATAAGTTACTTTGATGTCATCCTAGGTATGGATCGATTAACCAAATACCAAGCAATTGTAAACTACTTTGAGAAGAAACTTACTATTCAAAACCCTAAAGGCATAAAGGTCAATTTATGATTAAAAACGGGTAAATAGTGATTTCTTAAGTGTTGTTTAGGTGGGAGACAAAATCAAGTGATTACCAATATTGGGATGTATTTCTACAAGAGGTACCTAGACTTCCTCCAGATTGAGAGATTGATTTTATGATAAAGTTGTATCCTAGAATGCACTAATAATTATTGCTCTTTATCAAACGACACCTATAAAGAAACAAGAATTAAGGAAAAAATTGGATGAACTGTGGGAAAAATGAATCATTTAACCTTGTCATCACCTTGTGGAGTGCCTATTCTATTTGTCAAAAATAATGATGGAAGTTTTTGACTATGCATTGATTATCATCAATTGAAAGGATTGACCATAAAGAACAAGAATTTATTACCTCAAATCGATGAATTATTTGATCAACTTAGAGGGGCAAGTATTTTTTTCAAAAATTGATCTAAGGTCTGGATATCATCAACTACAGGTTAGAGAGTCGGACATACCCAAAACTTCTTTCCATACGCATTATGGGTATTTTAAATTTTATGTTTTACCATTTGATTTAACCAATACTCCCACTACTTTTATGGACTCAATGAATTAAATATTTTGACCCCGATATATTAAGTACTTTTGAGCACTTATCACAATCCCTAACCAGCTTTTTACTAGTCTCTTAGCAAGAATTACAAAAATTTAAATACAAAAACTAGAAATTAAATTATCCTAAATCATTTCTAAGATTGACATGATTGCATTTAGTGTAAAAATATTGAAAATAAATTAAAAAAACAAATAAGACATAAACAAATGAAAATTTAAAACAAAGTAAAAACATAAAAGAAAAACAAAACTTCTCATGCTTTAAAATTTATTTTAAGTCTACAATTAAAATCTATTACATAAGACATTTCAATATTCTAAATATTCGTGATGTATTATAATAATTATTTTCAAAGTCATTTTCATATTTAAATCAAAACATGTATTAATATTAAATTTACCCAATTTTAGTTTGAGGAATTCTAATTCCCTTTGACTCTATTCTCACAAGGCATACTCTCAATAACACTAATCCTATTGGTTCAAGTACTCATTCAAAGGTATATGGGAAATAATTTATGTATTTAAATGAACTAATAAGTTCCTACATGTTTAAAGAAGAAAAATCTCAAAGTGTGCATTGTATTGATCTCATGAAAGAAATCAAATAAGAGAATTTTATAAATAAATTACATATTATTTTTATATATCAATCAAATTAATTAAATAAAAATATAAGTTATTGATTTTAAGAAATGAAGAAAATGCAAATGACATCTTCGGGAATTATTTCATATATATATATATATATTGTATTTAGCTAATTCTCATAAATTTGAAGGATAATGAGTTATAATATTAGTTCATATGATTTATTTTCCTCTCTTTTTTTATCTCTCTTTTTTCTTTAGAGATATTCTTTTTTTTTAGAGAAATGACATGCGTATAGATTCTACATATATTGTATGGTAGGTGAGTAACTAATTTATGGATTTTTATTTTATCGATGGTAGCCCCATATGTGTCTTTTTTAGAAGTCATGCATGAATGAAGAAAAATAAAAGGGAATATACTTTCAATTTCTACTTAACTTATTCCATTTAAGCAATAAAAATTAATATATTACAATTTGTTAGATGTAAAAATCCTAACATTCAATTCAAAAACCTATAGGAATCATCTAACAATTAGAACCAATAAGAAGAGTGTTTAAAGAGTAGAAAAAAATATCATCAATCGGAATGGAAAGATAATAACTCAAAATATATTCTCACAAGAGTAGTCTCCACTATATGATTTCTGAACACTAATTTTGGATCCATTGCAATTTCAACATTTTATCATGAATTACTAATTATGACAAAAACTAAATAATTATCATATTACTCTATGAAATGTTTTTGAAATTAATCTAATAATGCCGAGACTTAATCATTTTCTTAAAATTAACTTTAGAAGACATGATAATTTTGTAAGAAATATTTAAAAATTAACCAAAAATTCCTAATTCAATAAAAATAAATAAAAACATACAAAAATGTAAATATAAACATGTAATTGAACATAAAAATATCAATTTAGCACATAATTTTATAATTTTATAAAGGTAACTTTTCCTACCCCCACCTACAATTTACATTACCCTCAATGTAACAGTTATAAATTACAGATAAAGAATAAAGAGATAAAAGTTACACATTTGTTTGAACTTGTTCAAGAGTTGGTTTGGAAATGCAAGTGCATCTATCAATCCAAACATATTAATATTACACAGATGTGTACTTCTCACAAATTTCAACAAAAAATTATAAAATTAACATTTCTCAATAATGTTCACCAAAAAGAAAATAAAATAAAAGAACATAATTAACATAATATATTAGAATTTAAAACCTCATGCCAAAACACACAAGTTTTTCCATATCGTGGCGCACCCTAATTTGCAGTTCTACCTTGTTTCTTGTCCACCCCTCTTTTTTTTATTATAAATAAAAATCTATATTTATTAACCACGCATAAATTAAAAATTACACAAAATAAATAAAATACAAAATGAAAATAAGTTTTTTTTTGTTTTTTGACTTTACAATTATTCCTTGCCTTGCTTTTGCAAGTGGTCAGTTAATTGCTCACAAATTCCAAATTTTGATTAGTCCTTGATTGGTTGTCTCTGCCAGCTTGAATAAATGAATTCAAGTTTTGCTCTAGATTTGGCTTGTTGGGAGGATTTATGGGCATTTTTTGGTGGATTTGTTGACTCAGTAGGGTTGAGCTTTGAGCTAGTGAAGGGTTGTTATGCCTCCAAGAGAAATTGGGATGATTCATCCCCCATGGATTATAGGTATTAAATTTGGGGTCATACCTAGGTCTTAGTTGGTATACCCTAGTATATTGACATACTTGGGTCTAACATTAACTTCTATTTGATAGGGATAGGTATCAGCATCACGTCCCAAATTACTGCACATACCGTAGTGTTCTTTATTTGTTAGAAGATGTGTAGTAAGAAGCACAAATTGCTTTGTCATTAGTAAGTTTCATTTTAAATTTTGTACCAGAGTCTATCTCATGGAATCCAACTCTCCTTACTCTAGAGCTCTTTTATTGTGAATTAGCTCCCAACATTTCAAAGAGATTATGAATCTCTAAGGTTGTGCTTTCTCACATCACTCCACCAGAAGCATTATGAATGGTGTACTAACATTTTTGTGTCAATCCATCAAAGAAAAGTTAGTTTTGTAGCTATAGTGGGTAGCTATAATGGAGGCATTAAGTGAGAAAAAGTTTGAACCTATCCCATGATTCATGGAAAGGTTCTACCTCCGTCTAAGAAAAAGTGACAATCTTACCTCGTAGCTCTAATTTATTTTGATGAGAATATAATTTTCCCATAAATTTTTTATAGACTTCATCCCAGATCATCAAGGAACCTAGAGGAAGGGACATTAGCTATGTTTTGGCCTTATCTTTAGGGATGTAGGGGAAATATATCATTCTGAGTTGATCCTTGATGAATAAACCGAGGAATAATGTTTAGATTGTAGAATAAAAATCCCTAATGAAAGACAATGAATCTTCATTACATAGTCCATGAAAAGAAGGTAGCATGGAAAAATGAATGTTTCGTAATTCATAATTCCTTATAGCCACACCCACATGGATAGAGGCATTTGTAGTGCCAATTACTAGCCTTACGTACTCCTTTATTATGGTCTCTCTACATGGTTCAGGTAAAGGGTTCTAGTTAAGTTCAAAAAGTTGTTCAACAAAAGGATGCAGGACATTAAAGTCCAACCTTCTTGATAGTCTTGATAGTCTATATATATTATTATTGAAATATGTGAGAGGGTATCCCAAGGACCTCCTACCTCGTATATACTAATAAAATAGATTTTAGTTTTACCCGTCAAGTTGAAAAATAAGAAGATAAAATAAATATATAAATTTTAAAAATAATACATGTTTGTACATAGAAATACTAAACAAGTACAAAAGAAAAATAAAATTATACACATGTTAGGAAAATAAATTATACATGAAACAATTTATCTATACAAAAGTTAGATTAAAAATAAAAGAAACAAATGAAAATAAAATTAAAAATAAACAATAAACAACAAAGAATTGTTTTAAAAGATAATTAATTTAAAAAAAAATTCAAATAATAAATGAGATTTTTTATTTTTTTATAAAATAAAATCAAAATCCCAATATTTACAACACATAAATTTTTTAGGATTTTGTTAATAAAAATTTAAAAACGCTATTCTTCCTTAACAACAGTGCTAAAAACTTAATGCACAAAATTATTGCATACAAATTTTGTATGATTTATAAAATTGCTTGCAAAATGTGCGATTGATTACTTGTAGAAAATAATAAGCACACTTCTGAGGTCGGTTTAAAGAGAAATCTATTTGTTTTTAAATCATTCAACAATTCTTAAATAAGTTTTTAAATCATTCAAGATTATTTTGGTTGAGTATCTAAAATACTAACATAAAAATTAAGATAGGTTCAATAAACATTTAAGTAATTAAACATTTATCATGCAATGTAGAATTTGTGGGATATATTAGGTAGTTAATCATGCTTATTCATTATTAAATAAGTTATTAAATATATGAATTAAGATTATTGATTCTCCTTTTTTAATAATAAAATACCCTAATGTAGGGATCAAAATTCTTTTGTTAATAATAAACCAATTAACATCCTAAGGTAGGTATATGTTAGTTAGATTTTCATTCAAGGTGTCAAAGTTGGGTTTATAATATAAGTATCTTTTTACTTAGTGTCTTTGTCTTCCTCTATGTGAAGTTGGTTACTACAAATCAATAATTCACACATACATAGTTTTGTACACTTTGTATGTAAGCATGCTTACACACACCACGAGGTTGGTTTTCATAGTGTGCATGCTAGGTTGCGAGTTGTTTGTTTTAGCAAGCGAGCTTGCAAGCCAGTCTTTTGTGGTATTTGGCACGTATCAGATGCGGTATTTGTGGATTGTACTCAATATTTAACATCATGTGAACAAACTAAATAGGGACCTTGCCACTACCCTCGCCATCACATTTGGCTAGGTGGTTGATGACTCTATGAAAGTAGAGTCATTAGCACACTTTTTTACTTAAAATTTAGTTGTTTTATTCTATAAATAATATTTTTATGGCCAAAAATATTAAAATATAAACATTTTAGTGAGAAAGGGTGAAAATATAATTTTTGGAATTTTTTGAGATTTGTTTGGAATTGTTTGAATTTTTTTATGAATTTTTAATGCAATGCCAATCAGAAGCGGCAACGTGGCATGCCACGTAAGCATAAGAGTTAACTAGCAAGCCACACAGACCCCACGCAAGCAAGGACATCAAATCATGTTACGCCGTGTGTGAGGAGGATATACCGAGAGCCAAATGTCATCACGACATTCAATTCGAGATCAGAGATTGGTCAACCTACCCTGCCATGTGTCACTGCACCATTACTCCCCGCATTCCAACTGTGCGCCACGCCATCTATATCCACAAATCATGTTGTGCCGTGTGGCGCTGACTCAACGAGCTTTGACTTTGATCGGTCTCCCTTGCCACGCGTCGTGCTTCGATCGGCCCAATGAATTTCTCATGCCATGTGTCATGCTGTGAGTGGATAGCGTTGTCAATTTTGCTTGTTTTGATCATATACCTTCATCTATAGCTTATCTCACAATGCATATCGCACCTGCGCTATATTTAAGCCCCTAATCACTAAATAAACCCTAAGTGGCCTCCATTAGCATAATTTTGGTCATTTTTTGGAGCTACAAAGAGAGAAAATACAGAAAATTTCAAGAGGGCACACAATTTTGGTGGAGAATCAAGAGAACATTAACATTACAATTCAAGAGATTGATTGTATTTCTTATTCTACTCTTTTTTTTTTATCTATTTTTCTATTTTTCTTTATAAAAAAACATGAGCTATATGAACACAATTATGTGTAATTAATTTATTAATCTAGGGATCTTATGAACCCAATTTTTACCATGTGATGATCTAATATTTTATCAAAATTATAATTATAATTTAATTATATTATTTAATCTGATTTTTATACTATTAATTTTTTTGCCAACAATTTATCTATAGAGATAATTAAATAGATTTGAGAGAATTATTTAATTGTTTGTGTTGATTAAATAATTTTGAGAGAATTATTTAATTGTTTGTCTTGATTAAATAACATGCCAAGTTTCTATGCAGAGATGTATGATTCTTATATGTATGATACATAATTGATGAACTTAATGAATAGTATGCAATTTAATTGACATGAGAGTGTGATTAAGTTAATTACTATATGGTGTGTAGTTTATTTGAGAGGGGAATACATGCTAAGATAAATTCAATTGATCATGTAATTAATTGATAATTATATTGGGGGATTTTAGTGATTCATATGTTTAGAAAATTGGGGGATTAAGTATTCCTATATATTTCTTCATATATCTTCTTAGTTACCAAATCTAATTGAATTAATTATTGTTATTTACTTTTAGTTATTTTATTTTTTCTTTCTTAAAATATAAAGAAAACCAAAAAAATATTGTTTTAAAATATTACTTGTTGCGATACGTATACTTACATATTAATTGCACACACTTGGTGTGTGGCGATCAATTTTTTGGTGACGTTGCTGGGTATTATAAATATTAAAAATTAATAATTTTTTTAATTTAGTTAATTTTATTTAATTTAATTTAAATTTAAATTTTCTTTTTAAGTGACTTATTTATTTATTTTAGTTAATTTATTATTTTTATTTTTTTAACTTAATTTTATTTATTTAGTTGTTTACTCTTTTTTTAGTTTTTATTTAGACATTTCTTTTAGTATTGTAAAAATATAGTTAAGTCTATTGCATGAGCAGAGTTCGTGAGGGAGAAGTCTTACCTTTAGATCTAGAAATTGAGCATACTTTGAGATTAATTAGAAAACAACCAAGAGAAAGAAAATGGCTAATCCATTAGAAATAAAAAATAATAAGCTAAACTTGAATAATCAAATCCTTTTGATGGATGATACAGATAGAGCTATGAATGAATATGCAATACCTATGTTGGAAGGGTCAAATCCATGTATTACAAGGCCAAAAATTAAATTTAATCAGTTTGAATTAAAGCCAGTTTTGTTTCAAATGCTACAAATAGTTGAACAATTCAGTGGATTACCAACATATGATCCTGATCTTTATCTCAGATTGTTTATTGAAGTTGTAGATTCATTCAAGTTCAGTGGTGTGACATATGAGGCATTTAGGCTTAAAGAATTCCCTTACTCTTTGCGAGACCATGCTTAAGCTAGGCTAAACTCTTTGCTACCTAATTCCATTACAACTTGGAATGGCTTGGAGGAGAAATTCTTGATGAAATACTTCCCACCAACAAAGAATTCCAAGTTTAGGAATGACATTACCTCCTACCAACAATATGAAGGAGAATATTTATATGACGCATGGGCAAGATTCAAGGAATTTCTAAGGAAGTGTTCTTATCATGGTATTCCTTCTTGGATTCAAATGGATACTTTTTACAATGGTCTCAATACTCAAACAAGAACTATTGTTGATGCATCTACTAGTGGAGCTTTGCTAGCCAAATGTTACAATCAAGCTTATGATTTACTTGAGAAAATGGCTAACAATAATTATCAATGGCCAATGGACAGAATACCAGCCATAAGAAGAGTAGCTAGAGTGCATGAGGTAAATGATATCACAGCACTTACAACTCAAGTTTCATATTTGGTTAATCTTTTGAAGGCTCAAAACTCACTAGCGATTATAAACCAGGTCCAAGATTCATAAGTGTCATGTGTGTTTTGTGGAGGAGCTAATTTATTTGATAATTGTCCAAATAATCCTAAAACCATATGTTATGTGGGTAATATGAATCGAAACAATAATACATACTCAAACACATATAACCCAGGATAGAGACAACATCCAAATTTCTCTTGGATTAATAACAACAGTTAAAGTGGTAATCAATTCAACCATCAATCATTTCCACCACCTAGTTTTCAACAACCACAACAATTACAAGCCCAAGAGAAGAAGCCACATACTGAGGAAAATACAAATGCTTTAATGGGAATGATGAAAGACTTCATCCAAACAATAAATACAAAAGTGTCCACTCAAGAGGCTTAAATTCGAAATTTGGAGAGCCAAATGGGGAAACTTGATCAAGCTATAAGTCAAAGGCCTCAAGGTAACCTTCCAAGTGATACAATTCTAAACCCAAGAAGAGAAGGTAAGGACCAATGCAACACCATATCCTTGAGGTGTGGTAAAAATTTAGAATAGGAACATAAGACAAAAAAGGATGATGAGAAGCAGGAAAGTAACAAGCATGAAGAGGAAATGGTGGATAAAGATAGATAAGTCATCCAAAATAGAGAAACCTTTACAAACCCATTATTCCTTTCCCTCAAAGACTGCAAAAGCAAAAGTTAGATATGCAGTTTTCAAAATTTATGGAAGTCTTCAAGAAGCTGCATATAAACATACCATTGTAAAGGCACTTGAACAAATGTTGTAGTATGCCAAATTCATTAAGGATATACTATTAAAGAAAAGGAAACTTAGATATCATGAAACAATAACCTTGACTGAAGTAGTGCCATCCTTAATAGAAAACTACCGCAAAAATTGAAAGATCCAGGTAGTTTTGACATCCCTTA
This sequence comes from Hippophae tibetana, assembly GCA_037013495.1. Lineage (NCBI taxonomy): Eukaryota > Viridiplantae > Streptophyta > Magnoliopsida > Rosales > Elaeagnaceae > Hippophae > Hippophae tibetana. The sequence continues at coordinate 9,872,749 of CM072805.1, read as the reverse complement.
CACTATTGAGAACATCTATTTTGGCAAGGCACTATATGATTTGGGTTCTAGCATTAACCTCATACCATTATCAGGCTTCATGAGATTGGGGGTGGGTAAAACCAAACCCACTTCAGTAACATTACAAATGACATATAGATCGATTAAGAGACCTTAGGGTATGGTAGAATATTTTCTAGTAAAAGTAGACAAATTCATCTTTCCGATGGAATTCATTATGCTTGACATGGAAGAGGACCATGGCATTCCTATGATACTCTGTCATCCATTCTTGGGAACTGGAAGGGCACTCATTGATGTACAAAAAGGTGAACTTACAATGAGAGTGCAAGATGAACAAACAATGTTTAAAGTTTTTAAAGAATCTGAACCCCTTAATATTGATAATTCTAATGAATTTTTAAGGATAAATGTTACTAAATCTAGGGATAACTTAAAAGAATTTGTTGATTCAACCACACTTAAGAATGCTACACATGATGCTATGAAGAAGGACATAAACTCACTAGGTAACAACTCAACTTGTTTTAACTTTGAAAGTATGGCATCAAAGGTTGATATTGTGGACTCTGTGAAACTTTTGGAAGACGTGTCTATCATACGTGTATCAAAGGAAATTATGCAAAATTTTGAGATAGGATCTAAGATCAAACCATCAATTGAAGAGCCACCAAGTTTAGACCCAACATTTTTACCCTTTCACCCCCAGTCAAGTATGAAAGTGAAAGAGTCCAATGGAGAGGTGAAAAAGCTATTAGAAATACATAAATTGGATGAGTTATGATGGAGTGCTTATAAGAATGCCAAAAATTTCAAAAAGAAAAGAAAAATATGGCATGAGAAGAGAATTGAGCACCATGTTTATGAACCAGAGTATAAATTATTATTGAAAAAATCAAGACTTAAACTATTTCCAGGAAAACTTAAAAGAAAATGGACACAAATGGATATACCTTAGGACTTGATATGACCGTCTAGTCAAGGATGTTAAACGTGATGCTGGTTGGGAGGCAACCCAACATTATTTTACTTATATTTTCATTGTTTTGTTTTGTAGGTGAATAAATATGGAGAGCAATGGTGCAACAAGAATGAGCATTTGAACAATAGATGTGGTGTGCCAAGACTAAAGGAGTTTTCTTTCCTTTTACCTTTTCATATTTATATGTGCATATTAGGGACAATGTGTAATTTAAGTTTGGGGGAGGGAATTTCAATCTCTACTTTTGTATTTACTATGCATTTTAAATTTTTTTAGGGATTTTGTTTTTATTTTTAGGATGTTTTTAATCATGATTTGGGTAGAAATTGATAAATATATGGAAACTAAATGCATGTATTCTTGTTATGAAACATATAAACTCAATGATAAAAATTGGTTGTCATGACTAGGATAAGGAATGTAACATATTTGTTAGAATTTATTTGATGATCCCTTGAGGCAAAATCCTAAATAGTATTTAGCAAGAGAAATGATTTAGGCCTTATTTGGATCGATTGAGCCTTTCAAGCTAACCATTGTTAATATCTTTAGTCACTCATTTGAGCCTAACAAAGAACCATTCATATCTTTAAGCCATATTTTATGCCTAACCAATAAGCATTACCTTAACCCATGCACTTTTAGCTTGTATGAAAAGAAAAACAAATGCAATCATATGTTATGCTATAAAGTAAGGTGAAATATAATGCATCCTATAAAAAGAGAAAAAAGAAGAAACAAAACTCACAACACAATTATCCCTCTAAAGAAAAAAGAAAATATAATTAAAAATAACTTTGGGGGTGTTGTGAAGTTACAAAAAAAAAAAAGATAAAAGAGATGTGGAACAAAATAATATGAAAAGAATGACAAAAGAGGGTGCACTGAAATATCAAGTTAAAGCTCAATTGCAATTAAAAAGTGCATAATGAAGAAAAGGAAAGGTAAAGTGTGGAAAGAGCCTAAGTGTCTTCATTTATCGATCTCCCACCTAAGCCTTACATTACAACCATGTAAAGTCCTTATTAATCTTGAGCTAAGTCCATATTTATATTAGTGGAGAGGGATGTGAAAAATAGACTTATGAGACTTGTTGTAAAATTGAATGGATTAGCATGCTCATATAGGATGATTTCATGAGTGCATCAGATGATATCGAGTGTAGCACATACACATAAATCAATTTGTAAAAAACCTTGCATATCCTTTTATTGATGGAATGTTGGTTGATGAATATGTGAATCTCTTTATCATAGGATTGTACGACTTTTGATAGGATTGCTTTTCATGAAATATGGATGTACTAATAGAAGTATACTTGTGAATATACAACCCAAGTTATTTTATTTAGTTATACTTGGCTTTACTTGAGGACAAGCAAAGAGTTAAGTTTGGGGGTGTGATAACTCTATTAAAGTAGAGTCATTAGCACACTTTTTTACTTAATATTTACTTGTTTTATTCAATAAATAATATTTTTATGTCCCAAAATATTAAAATATAATTTTTTAGTGAGAAAGGGTTAAAATATAATTTTTGGAATATTTTAGGATTTTTCTACAATTTTTTATGAATTTTTAACGCAAGGTCAATTAAGAGCTGCCATGTGGCATGCCATGTAAGTATAGGAGCGAACTGGGAAAGCCATATAGACGTCATACAAGTAGGGAGAGAGAATCATGTTACGCCGCTTGTGAGGAGGATGAACCGTACGCCACTTGACAAAACAATAGTTAATCCAAGTTCGGAGATTAGTCAACCCATCCTACCCCATGTCGTTGCACCATTGCTCCCTACATTCCAACCGTAGCCTACTTCATCCGTGTTCACAAATCACGTTGCGCTGACTCAGCGAGCATTGACTTTGACCGGTCTCCCTTGCTATGCGTCACACTCTATTTGATTTAGTGAATTTCTTATGCCATATGTCACGCTGTGATTAGCTAGCATTGTGAGTTTTGTTTGTTTTGATTGTAGCCCTTGATATAAAGCTAATATGATCACCCAAATTATACCTTAGCTATATTTAAGCCCTTAATCACTCAATAAATCGTAAGTGGCTTCCATTAGCATAATTTTGGTCAATTTTTGGAGCTAAAAAGAGAGAAAGATACAAAACATTTCAAGAGGTCACACAATTTTGGTGGAGAATCAAGAGAAGATTAACACTATAATTCAAGAGATTGATTGTATTTCTTTTTCTACTCTTTTCTTTATCAATTTTTATGTTTTTCTTTATGAAAACAATGAGCTATATGAACACAATTATGTGTAATTAATTTATTAATCTAGGGATCTTATGAACCCAATTTTTACCATGTGAAGATCTAATATGTTACCCAAATTATAATTATAATTTAATTATATTATTTAATCTTATTTGTATGCTATTAATTTTTTTGCCAACAAGTTATCTCTAGATGTGATTAAATAGATTTGAGAGAATTATTTAATTGTTTGTCTTGATTAAATAACATGCATAGTTTCTAGGTAGAGATGTATGATTCTTATATATGTCATCCAGAATTGATGAACTTAATGCGTAGTATGCAATTTAATTGGCATGAGTGTGTGATTAAATTAATTACTATATGGTGTGTAGTCTACTTGAGAGATGAGTAAATGCTAGTTAAGATTCAATTGATCATGTAATTATTTGATAATTACCCCTAATTTTCTAAACATGTAAATCGCTAAAATCTCTCCAATATAATTATCAATTAATTACATGATCAATTGAATCTAACCTAGCATGTATTCCTCTCTTAAGTAAAATACACACCATATAGTAATTAATTTAATCACACTTTCATGCCAATTAAATTGTATACTACTCATTAAGTTCATCAATTATGAATCACATACATAAGAATCAAACATCTCTACCTAGAAATTATGCATGTTATTTAATCAAGATAAACAATTAAATAATTCTCTCAAATCTATTTAATTGCCTCTATAGATAAATTGTTAGCCAAACAATTAATACCATTCAAATAAGATTAAATAATAAAATTAAATCAAATTTATAATTAGGGTAAAATATTAAATCATCACATGGTGAAAATTGGGTACATAAGATCCCTAGATTAATAAATTAAGTACACATAATTGTGTTCATAAATATCATATTTTCATAAAGAAATAATAAAAAATTGATAAAGAAAAGAGTAGAAGAAGAAATATAATCAATCTCCTGAATTGTAGAATTAATCTGCACCAAACTTGTGTCTTACCTTGACTTTTTCTCTCTTTTTAGCTCCAAATATTGACCAAATTTATGCTAATGGAGGCCACTTAGGGTTTATGGGGTGATTAGCGGCGTAAATATTACTCAGGTGTGATCTAGACCGTCAGATTAGCTTCAAATCAAGGGCTATGATCAAAACAAGCAAAACTAACAACTCGATCCCATCACAATGTGACACGTGGCATCAAATATTCATTCGACAAATCATGGAGCGATGTGTGGTAGGGAGACCAGTCAGAGTCAATGCTTTTTTATTTAACAACATGTGGCACAACGTGATTTGTGAAAATGAATGGCATGGCACACAGATGGAATGCGAGGAGTAGCGGCGTGGTGACACGATTCAACGAGGGTTGACCAATTTCCGAACTTGGATTGAAAGTCCTGCTGACACGTGGTGCACATTTTGTCCACCTTACACATGGTGTAATCTGATTTGGTGTCCCTGCTTACTTAGTGTTCGCATGGCTTGCCCAGTCAACTCTTCTGTTTGCATGGCATGACACATGGCAGGTCTTGATTGGTCTTGCATTAAAATTTCAGAAAAATCCCAAAATATTATAAAATTTATATTTTCACCCCTTTTCACTAAATTTTTTATGTTTTAATATTTTTGGCTATAAAAAACTATTTATTGAATAAAACAAGTAAATATTAAGTAAAAAAGTGTACTAATGACTCTACTTTCATAGAGTCATCATTGTTCTCCATCAACTGAAATTGAGTTGAAGACTCCATTTGAGATATTTTCTGGTACACCTGTTACTTATTTTGATTTGAAAGTTTTTGGTTGTCGTACTTATGCTTATGTTAATGATGGTAAATCTGAGCCTAGGGCATTGATATGATTATTTTAGGGTATCCTTCTTGAGTGAAGGGTTATAGATTATAATGTGTTGAACCCAAGTCACCTAAATTTTTTATTAGTAGAGATGTTAAGTTTGAACAGTTTTCCATGTTGGAAAAGAAAAATGAGTCTATTGATGTAGGTAAAGACCACGATATTAGTGAGAAAGAGGATCTTAAAAGTGCTTTAGATCAGCCATCTATGGATGAGATAGATCATTCTGATCATGATGTAGCAGAACAGTAACATGAGAAACCATATAGTGTCTCTAAGGGTAAAGGAATAAGAGAGATTTGACACCCTCGGAGGTACGCACATGTAGACCTAGTTTCTTTTGCATTGTTTGTGGCAGAGTCTATTGAGGTGCATGAACCTTCTAGTTATCATGAAGTTGTCACTTGTGATGAGTTTGTTCAGAGGCTGGTTGCTATGAATGAAGGGAATGAATCACTTAATAAGAATCATACTTAGAAATTTGTGAAACTGCCTAAGGGCTAGAAAATTGTTAGAAACAAATAGGTTTTCAAGAAAAATTAAGGTATACCTGAGGTTTAAACAATTAGGTTCAAGGCACGTATTGTTACAAATGGTTATTGTCAGAAGAAGGGTATTGACTTTAATGAAGTATTTTCACTTGTTGCGAAACATAGCTATATTCGTGTGTTCCTTGCTATGGTTGCATTGTTTGCCATGGAAGTAGAATAACTTGATGTCAAGACAACCTTATTACATGGTGAGTTTTAGATGAAAGATTTGGGCGCAATGAATAAAATTTTGGTCACGGAAATTTATAGGGAAGACAAGCGAGAAAGCTTTATTTGACTCAAAAAATTTACATTGAAATTTTTTTTGAATGCTTTGGTATGAAAGAGTCTAAACTTGTGAGTACGCCATTAGCTGCACATTTTAGGCTTTATTTGGATTTGTCACCACAATCAAAAGAAGAAGAGCAATACATGTCTCAGGTTCCATATGCTAATGCCATTGGAAGTTTAATGTACGTTATGGTTTGTACTTGTCCAAACATTTCACATGTAGTTAGTGTTGTCAACATATATATGGGTAATCTTGGAAAGGGTCATTGGAAAGTAGTGAAATGGATACTTTGGTATTTGAGAAGAACATCTAATTTTGGTTTGGTATATTATGGAAGTTCTAATACTAGTCGTAGTGTTGTTGGTTATGTAGTCTCTGATTATGCTGGTGATTTGGATAGAAGAAGATATCTGATAGGTTATGTCTTCACTCTTTCCCTTTGTGCCATTAGTTGGAAGGTTACTATACAGTCTGTAGTTGCTTTCTCTATGACAGAGGTAGAATATATAGCAGTAGGAGAAGTAGTGAAAGAAGCTATTTGGCTTAGAAGTTTGGTTTATGATTTGGGTTTACAGCAGGATACTTCTATTTTATTTTATGATAGTTAGAGTGTGATACACTTGATGAATAATACTATGTATCATGAAAGAACAAAACATATTGATGTCAGATATCACTTTGTTTGGGACATTGTATCTCAGGGTGCTATTATTGTCAATAAGATTGTCACTATTGAGAATCTAGTTGATATATTAACCAAACTAGTTCCATTTTACATGTTCAAGCATTGCTTGGCCTTGATTGGTGTTCACAATAAATTATCACCCTTCGAGGCTTTGGACGACAGTTGATGCTTATTTTCGCAAGTGTACGAATCGTTCAAGTAATAAAGTGTACAAAAAGTACGAATATCGAATTGTTGAAATTGTTTTAAAAGAAAATTATCATAAAACTAAACGCAAATAACAAAATTTAATGTTGTTCACAAATGATTAAAAATGCTAAGGCATTTGATTTCGCTAAATCAATTCAATCTGATTTCAAGTCATGTTATATGAGAATCAAAGTTAAAGTGATGGTTGAAAAACCCAAATTTACCTAATACTCTCTCTCGAGTTATATTAGAATTACTTATCTATGAAAATCAACTATATTTCTATGAATATTTAATCACAAACAAGCACATTACGATTTATGGAATTTCTAGAATAACCACATACATCATGCATTAGTGCTCACACTCACATTCAACATACGGTATTTATCACAAGAAGCATTCATTACATATCTCCTCTCGGTCTCAATATAATGCAACTAATCATCTAAGTCTTGGCCAGAAATTTAAAAGCATTAAGCATGGAAATAAATACTCAACTTGAAAACAATGAACTCATATACCAATAACCAAAGAAATCAGATTTTCTTGATTCAACTACATCATAGCCTTAGCAAAAACGAATTAGTTCATAATAGAAATAAGAACAACCATTATTTCAATTGAATCCATGAATAACAAAACTGAACAAATTGCAGAATATAAAAGCTAAGGAGAAGAGATGAAAAACTCTAGAAGATGAAGACTTGGTAGCAACAATGGTGAAGATCCTTCAAGTTTCTCCAAAATTTCTTTCTCTCCTCCAAAAATGTCTTGGAACTCCCCTTTCTGCTGTGAAATGACATTATTCTCGCCGTGGCGATATTTCTGGAAAATAAAATTTTTGGTTTTCCGATTTTGGCCGGCGGCGAAATTAATGTGGCCGGCGGCTAGATGCATTTGGCCGGCGGCGAGATGAATTTGCCAAAATTTGTGCTCTTGGGAAGAGTTTCTCCCAACTTTCCCTAGGATTTTCGCCGGCGGCGAGAATAATCTAGCCGGCGGTGGGAGTTCTAAATTTTGAAACTTTGTTTTCTTTTTATTTTCACTCAATCCCGATCATTGAACTTTGTCCCAAACTTCTCTAAAATCATGATTTTACATGAAATTGCACTTTAAACACGAAATACCCATGAAATGACATTTGTGGATTAAATAATAAAATAAATGCAATTTTCACACAAATATCAACATTTAAATCATAAAAAAATGTAATAATTTGACTCTTATCAACAGTTATTTGATAATTTAAGGAATACCATATTGGAAGAACATGCTTCTATTTTTAGCAAAGGTGGAGATTTGTTAAATTTTTATTGGCCCCAAAACCCAATTTTTTTCAACTTGTGCACCATAATTGATACATGTATAATTGTTTCCTTCTAGAGCCACTTGTGAATTGTGAGAAGAAGAAAATAAAGTTAATAGCTACTTAACAAAAGAAAACAGAGAAGAAAGAGTTTTCAAACTCCATTTTTAGCCAAGGAAACTCTCATATTTTCTTCTAAAATTTTGTAGTGCAAATTAAATGAGAAGCCATATGCAGTAAGCTTATTTGTATGGCAATATTTGATTAAATAGAAAGTATTTTAATATATCTTACTGTATATTACTAGTAAATTAGAGGGATTTATTTTCTAGGTGTATTTTGTGAAGTTCTCTGAATATTGGCGTTTGTATCTCTATTTGATTATTAGTGGATTTTCCTCATTGTGCCATCGTTAGTGGAGTAGACTTTTCACATTGAAAAGTTGAACCACTTAAATTATTATGTGTCATTGCTTATTATTTTGCTAATATCCATAATTATATATTTGTGCTACAGAATTGGACCTAAACTTCGCTTTCGCTAGTGATAATTTATAACAGTATTTTCTCAGTATGCTTGCACATTAAATGCCTATGTGATTATGAACAATTCTTTGCACGCTTTATAGAAGAATATTTGAAAGTGGATGCTTAAAATTATAACATTTATCATAGTTATTTTTTATTTTTGTTTGATTAAATGAACCCTTAATAAATTCATAGACTTGTGGGTACATAAATACGTAATTTGCATCCTCATTGAAATTTGGAACTCCTATAGAACTTGTACTATAAATTTGTCTTGAGAAATTTTGGAGATTATATTTATTCATAAAGATCTATCCACACAATCCTTTGACACTACATGCTTTCCTCAAAAGAATTTACGACCAAAAATTCCAACATGTTGTTCAAATTATTTTGCAAACATAATGCGCAAGTGTTGGGATGGAAATGCTAATAAGCGCCCTAAAATGGATGAGGTAGTGAGAATGTTAAGCAGTTGATACAAGAAAAGGTGATGTAGTGCACGTGATTGTATGGAAACAGTTGTTCTAAGAGCGAGTTACAAAATTACTACTGTGAGAAACATTGAGAATTGGGTAAAATCAGAGTGATCCCTAGTGGTGGTCATGTATGGATTTTATAGATCTTGAGCCTAACTGTTTCTATACATTCACGTGCACTAACTCAGCCAAACTAATTCTTATATGCCTCACCCATCACTCACACACATGCTACCACCAAGTGTATTGTTATTCGGTTATAACTAAAAATAAAAATAAAAGGAAATTAGTTTTAGCAATTAGTTGCAGATTGCAACTTTCTATCTACATCATAGCCCTCCTCTTCAATATAATTCATCCTAGAATTCAAATTGATCACATCATCTACGTCTATAGGGTATCATTTGTGAAGATATTTTATTTTGAATATGTTAGAAATATTCTAGTCTTTAGGAAATCAATGACATAAGCATTGTCGTTGATTTTATTAAGAATTCTAAAAGGGCCATAGTTTCTGAGCTAAAGCATGGGAAAAATGCTTTGTGATAACCTGTGTTTATTGAGATGCACCATGAAAAGTTCACCATTTTGAAAATGCATAGGCCTACGATGCTAGTCACCTACATTTTGTACTATGCATTCATCTTCTCGATATGCTTTCAGATTTCCTAGTGGAATTGAGTATAATCAGTAGCCCATAAGCTAGCAGATTTGCTCTTTAGTTTGGGTATGGTTTGAAAATCTATATAGAAGTTAAGTACTTTGGTACAAACAATCGAGAAGGGCAAGTGATTGGTGGTGCAGTGTGTGATACTATTGAGGGCAAAATCAATCCGAGGATGATGCAAATCCCATTCTTAAGGTTTTCATAGGTTAAACATTTGAGCATGCTACCTGTGGTTTTGTTGAGTACTTCTGTTTTCCCATTTGTCTATGGATGATAGGTGCTGCTAAAATTCAAGTTGGTATCAAACTTATGCCATAAATCTCTGCAAAAGTGACTCATGAACTTCACATCATGATCAGGAGTGATGGTTTGAGGAATTCCATGTAGCTTGACAATGTCTTGAAAGAAGATAGTTGCTATGTTGTTGGCATCAAAGACCTTTTTACATGGGATTAAGTGAGACATCTTTGAAAACATGTCCACTACCACCAGAATTGAGTCTACTCTATTTTGTTGAGCGGTAGTCCAAGAATGAAATCCATGCTAAGATCCTCCCAAATGGTTTAGGAACTGGCAGAGGAGAGTATAGACTAGTGTTTTGACTGCCTCACTTAGCTCTTTGGCAGATAGAGCATTGCTGCACAAATTTAGCTACATCTCTCCGTAGGTGAAGCTAGTAGAATCTTTCCTCCTCCAACAGTATATTTTTGTCCCTACCAGCATGACCACTAAGTTCCCCAGTATGAAATTCCTGTATCAGGTATTCCCTTAAGCTGGTTTTTGGTATGCACAATTTGTTGTCTTTAAAGAGATACCCATTTTGCAAATGGAAATCATATACAAGTTCATGGTTGTTGCATTGGGTCAGTTACAAAATATTCATCTATCGTATATAGTTCAAGAAGGGTGTCAAAACTGGTAATTTTAGTTTGAGGGGTAGTCAGGAAGGTGTGCTTTCGGTTAAGTGCATCGACGACCTTGTTTAATTGTCCCTATCTGTGCTTAAATACATAAGTAAACCTTTGTAGGTAGATGACCCACCTAGTATGGGCTCTTAAGATGTCTTTCTGAGAGTGGAGTACCGAGTGATCACTATGAAGGATAAATTCCATTGAAATGAGATATACTCCTAATATTTGAGGGCTTAAATGATAGCGTAGAATTATTGGTCATAAGTGGACCATTTCTAGAATGCTTCATTGAGTTTCTCATTGAAGAATTCAATAAGCTTTCTACCCTGGGATAGTATTGCTCTAATTCCCACCATGGATGCATTTGTTTCAACCTCAAATACTTTTTCAATATCTGGTAGAGCTAGGACTAGGGTAGTGCACAGTGTTTCTTGGATGAGTTGGAAACTATCTTCTTTCTCCTTTCTTCAAATGAACTGTCCTTTCTTGAGGCACTTGGTTATAGGTGCTACAATGGAACTGAAATCCTTTATGAACCTTCTGTAGAACGTTTTCAGACGATGAAAACTCTTGACTTCATGTATTGATATTGGGTTAGGCCATGACTAGATGGCATCAATCTTCTTAGTATCCACTAAGATACGTTCACAAATGATAACATATCCCAAGAAAAGGGGTCTAGTGGTTATAAACTCTCACTTTTTAAGGTTGAGAAAAATCTTGTGCCTGCACATGTTTTAGGTGCTCGTTAGGGTTCTTGCTGTAGATTAGGATATCATCGAAATACATGATGACTCTATGAAAATAGAGTCATTAATGCAGTTTTTTACTTAACATGTACTTGTTTTATTCAATAAATAGTATTTTTAGGTCAAAAATATTAAAATGTAAACTTTTTCGTGGATTTTTTTATGAATTTTTAATGCAGGACCAATCAAGAGCTACCATATGGAATGCCTCACAAGTAGGAGAGCTGACTGGAAGAGCCACTTAGATGCCACCCAAGGATGGAAAGTGAATCATGTTATGTCGTATGTGAGTATGACTAAATGCGTGTCAACACAACGTTCAATTCGAGTTTGGAGATCGGTTAATGCGTCATGCCATTTATTGATATGCCATTGCTCTGTACGTTCCACACATGTACCACACCATCTATTTCCGTGAATCACATTGCACCGCGTGTCATTGATTCAGCACAACACTTAATTGGGGGTGCATTACATTTCACCTTCTTCTATAGCATAACACATGATTGCTTTTTTTTTTCTTTTCATAGAAGCTAAAGGTGCCAAGATAAAGGTAATGCTTATTCGTCCGACATAAAAATAAATTTTAATACTAAATTGTGAGTCTATTGCATGAGCGGAGTTCGTGAGGGAGAAATTTTACCTTTAGATCTTGAAATTGAGCATACTTTGAAATTAATTGGCATACAAGTTGTCACCCTAGAGGAAAAAATGGTTAATCCATTAGACATAAACAATAATGAGCTAAACTTGAACAATCAAATGCTTTTGATGGATGATAGAGATAGAGCTATGAATGAATATGCAATACCTACATTGGAAGGGTTGAATCCAAGTATTACAAGACCAAACATTCAAGCTAATTAGTTTGAATTAAAATGGGTAATGTTTCAAATGCTACAATCAGTTGGAAAATTCAGTAGATTACCAATAGAGGATCCTCATCTTCATCTCAGATTGTTTATTAAAGTTATAGATTCATTTAAGTTTAATGGTGTGACCGAGAAGGTTTAGGCTTAGATTGTTCCCTTACTCTTTACAAGACCATTCCCGAGCTTGGCTAAACTCTTTACCACCTGATTCCATTACAACTTGGATTGGTTTGGCGGAGAAATTCTTGATGAAATACTTCCCACCAACACAGAATGTCAAGCTTAGGAATGACATTACTTCCTACCAACAATACGAAGGAGAGTCTCTATATGAAGCATGGGAAAGATTCAAGGAGTTGTTAAGGAAGTGTCCTCATTAAGGTATTCCTTCTTGGATTCAAATGGAGACTTTTTATATTGTCTCAATGCTCACACAAGAACTATTTTTGATGCATCTGCTAATGGAGCGTTGCTATCCAAATCTTACAATCAAGCTTATGATTTACTTCAAAAAATGGCTAGCAATAACTATAAATGGCCAATAGATAGAATGACAGCTATAAGAAGAGTAGCCGGAGTGTATGAGGTAAATAATTAAGCCAAAAAAGAGAAACCTTTACAAACCCACTATTCCTTTCCCTCAAAGACTACAAAAGCAAAAGTCTGATATGCAATTTTCAAAATTTTTGGAAGTCCTTAAGAAGCTGCATATAAACATACCATTTGGATAGGCGCTTGAACAAATCCTATCTTATGCCAAATTAATGAAGAATATACTATCAATGAAAATGAGACTTGGAGATCATGAAACAATAACCCTGAATAAAGGTTGTAATGCCATCCTTAATAGAAAACTACAATAAAAACTGAAAGATCCAGGTAGGTTGACATCCCTTGGACTATTGGGAACATCCATTTTGGCAAGGCATATGTGACTTGGGTTCTAGCATTAACCTCATGCCATTATCGATCTTTAAGTGATTGGGGATTGGTAAATCCAAACCCACTTCAGTAACATTATAAATGGTAGATAGATCAATAAAGAGACCTCAGGGTGTGGTAGAAGATTTACTAGTAAAAGTAGAGAAATTCATCTTTCCAATGGACTTAATTGTGCTAGATATGGAAGACGACCGTGACATTCATATCATACTTGGTCATCCATTCTTAGCAACCGGAAGGGCACTCATTCATGTACAAAAAATTGAACTTACAATGAGAGTGCAAGATGAACAAATAATGTTTAAAGTTTTTAAAGAATCTAAACCCCCTCACATTGATAGTGCTAATGAGTGCTTAAGGATAAATGTTACTGATTGTGGGAATAGCTTAAAAGAATCAGTTGAGTCACCCTAACTTAAGACTTTAACATATACTATTTTAAAAAAGGACATAAACTGACCAAAAAATAACTTAACCTATTATAACTTTGAAAGTATGGCATCGAAGGTTGATATTGTGGACCATGTGAACTTTTGGAGGATGCATCTCTCTTGTATGTATCAAAGGTGATTAAGGAAAATTTTGAGATAGGATCTAAAATCAAACCATCAGTTGAAGAGCCACCCAGTTTAGAGCCCACACTTCTACCCTTCTATCCCCAATCAAGTATGAAAGTGAAAGAGTCCAATGGAGTGGTGAAAAAGATCTTAGAAATACATAAATTGGATGAGTTACGGTGGAGTGCTTATAAGAATGCCAAAAATTTCAAAAAGAAAACAAAAATATTGCATGAGAAGAGAATTGAGCACCGTGTTTGTGAACCAGAGCATAAGGTATCATTGGACAAATCAAGACTCAAACTCTTTCTAAGCAAACTCAAAAGTAAATGGACACAAAGGGATGTACCTTAGGAGTTTATATGACCATCTAGTCAAGGACGTTAAACGTGACACTAGTTGGGAGGCAACCCAACGTTATTTTACTTATATTTTCATTTTTTTTGTTTTGTAGGTGAATAAATGTGGAGAGGAATGGCACAACAAGAATGAGTGTTTCAACAACAGATGTCATGTGCCAAGACTAAGGGAGTTTTCAACAATAGATGGAATGTTGATTGTTGCATATGTGAACCTCATTATCATAGGATTGTACGACTTTTAAGAGGGATAGTTTTCATGAAATATGCATGTACTAATAGAAGTATACTTATGAATGTACTACCTAAGTTATTTTATTTAGTTATACTTGGCTTTACTTGAGGACAAGTAAAGAGTTAAGTTTAGGGTTGTGATGACTCTATGAAAATAGAGTCATTAACACATTTTTTTACTTAATATTTACTTTTTTATTCAAAAAATAGTATTTTTTGGGTAAAAAATATTAAAATGAAAAATGTTTAGGGAAAAGGGATAAAAATATAATTTTTGGAATTTTTTTGAGATTTTTCTGGAATTTATATGGATTTTTTATAAAATTTTAACGCAGGACCAATCAGGAGCTACCACATGGCGTGCCACACAAGCAGGGGAGCTGATATGGACATGCCATATGGATGCCATGCAAGTATAGAGAGCGAATCATGATACGTCACATATGAGGAGGAAGAAAGGTGTGCCACATGTTAGCACGACGTTCAATCCAAGTTCGGAGATTGGTCAATGTGCTATGCAATATGTCGCTATGCCATTGTTCTGCACATTTCGCCCATGCACCATGCCATCCATTTTCATGAATCACATGGTTCCATGTGTCATTGATTCAACAAGATTTGACTCTGACCAGTCTTCCCTGCCACGCATCCTTCACTGATTCGCCCAGTAAATATTTGATGCCATATGTGATGCTGTGATTGGCTAGAGCTGTTAGTTTTTCTTGGTTTGATCGTAGCCCTTGATCTGAAGCTAATCTGGCAGTCCAAATCACACATGAGCAATATTTAAGCCCCTAATCACTATAAACTAGCCTGCATTAGCATAATTTTGGTCAATTTGTGGAGCTAAAAAAGAGAGAAAAATACAAAAAAAATTCAAGAGATAACACAATTTTGGTGGAGATTCAATAGAAGATTAATTCTACAATTCAAGAGATTGATTGTATTTCTTCTTCTACTCTTTTTTTATCAATTTTTATGTCTTTCTTTATGAAAAATATGAGCTTTATGAAAACAATTATGTGTAGTTAATTTATTAATCTAGGGATCTTATGAACCAATTTTCACCATATGAGGATTTAATATTTTACCCCAATTATAATTATAATTTAATTATATTATTTAATCTGATTTGTATGCTATTAATTGTTTGGCGAACAATTTATCTATAGAGGCAATTAAATAGATTTGAGAGAATTATTTAATTGTTTATCTTGATTAAATAACATGCATAGTTTCTAGGCAGAGATGTGTGATTCTTATGTATGTGATCCATAATTGATGAACTTAATGAGTAGTATGCAATTTAATTGGCATAAGTGTGATTAGATTAATTACTATATGGTGTTTAGCTTACTTGAGAGAGGAATACATGCTAGGTTAGATTTAATTGATCATGTAATTAATTGATAATTATATTGGGGAGATTTTAGCAATTCACATGTTTAGAAAATTGGGGGATTAAGTATTCCTAGATATTTTCTCATATATCTTTTTAGTTACCAAATCTCATTTAATTAATTATTGCTATCTACTTTTAGTTATTTTAATTTTACTTCCTTAAAATATAAAAACACAAAAAAATTAATTTTTATTTTTTTGGTATTAAAAATTAGTTTCTAATAAAATAATCACTATGGGAACGATCTTTTCTTATCATTATATTACTTATTGTGATACATATACTTGCGTATTCATTGAACACACTTTGTGTGTGGAGATCAATACACGACTACACAAGTACAATTGAGAGGCTTCAAAACGTGATGCATTAATCGCATAAAGGTGCTAGGAGCATTGCATAACCCGAATGGAATGACAAGCAATTTATACAGGCCTTCTTTGGTTTTAAAAGTTTTCTTCCATTCATCTCTTTTTCTAATACGAATTTGGTGATACTTATTGTTAATATCAAGCTTAGAAAAGAGAGTGGAACATTGTAGCTTATCAAGCATATCTTCCAACCAAGGAATAGAGAACCTGTACTTGACTGTGGTCTTGTTAATAGCCCTGCTGTCAATACACATTCTCATCATGTCATCCTTCTTAGGTACAAGAGGTGTAGGCATAACGTATGGATTCTTGCTTTCCTAGATGAGGTGCTTATCCAAGAGGTCTTATTTTATCTCTTGTAAGAGCTCATGGTTATTGGGGTTCATTCGATAGTAGGGTAAATTGGACAGATTACATCTTGGTATTTATGAAATCTATGTGGTGTTGAATATCTCTTAATGGTGGTAAGGTGTTTGGTAGGTAAATTGGTGTAAGGTCAATATAGGTAGATAGTAATTCTATAACAACATTAGGAATGGAATGAGTGATTGGATTTTGTTCCATAGCCACTAATGTTAGCACTACTTTAGCACTTCTGATTTCATTGTCAAATTTGTTGGTTTTGTAATTAAGAAGAAATTTTTATTTGGTAGGGATGGGGAATTTTCCATTGCTGGGAATAGGGCTATCTTGGTACCTTTCTAAGTGAAAATGATGTTGTTTGGTCTACCCTTGTATATTGCATCTACGTCATACTACTAGGGTCTTCCCAAAAGAATTTGACAGACATCCATTTCCACTACATCGCAATACACCTCAATTTTGTAAAATTTTCCAATGGAAAATGGTACCCTACACACCTCTTGTACTTTAACCACACTCTTTTTCTTAATACATCCTATTTTGTAGGGATGGGGGTAGGGTTGAGTGTTCAGTCTTATAGACTTCACCAGTGCTTGTGATGGTGGTGGTTTTTTTGGTGATAGCAACACCGTCTGCACTATGCAGCCTAAAGCCCTATCACCCTTATACCTTTCAAGGGGTTGTGCTCCTTCTAGTTCGTCTAGAGATAGTGGGTCAAACTCATCATCTAAATGCTCAAGTTCATTAACGAAATTAGTTGCATGCTTTTGTGGACATTCATTAGATCTATGCCCTTGCTAATAGCACGCAAAACATTTGATAGGTGATGGTTTGGCATAGGGGTTAGGTTTTAGAAGTGGGTTTTTTATATTGTTGGATTGGGGGGTGGATGTTTTTGGAACAAGTATGGGTTTTGTGGTGATGAGTAGGCTGGTGAGGGTTGTTTATGTGAATTTTATGGTGAAACCACTCAAAGGTTTACTAGCATAGGAGTACCTAAAAAGAGACCCCAAGGGAGTAGATTTTCTATGTCTAGCTAGTTGGTTTTCCACTTTGGGTGCCATGCTATTGGCTTGGTTGATAGATGATGAGTGCTCAAAAAGCACTAAAATAACCATGATTTTATGCACATTAATTGATTAAAAATATATATATTTATATGTTTTATCATATATTTATATAAATTTGTATTTTTCGGAATCACGGGTATTTTTATTGTTTTTCAGGTATTTTGGCTTAAAAATGCAACTTAAAGACGCAAAGAGGAATACTGGAAGCAATACATCACAAATATATTAATAAATAAATGGGGAAAGGTTAACAAATATGGAAAAATGGACAAAATGGGTCAAAAAGGACAAAAATGTCAAAAAAGAGAAAATCGCGCCGCCGCGCCGCCCAGCCGCCGCGCCCCAGCTCCCAGCTCCGCCCCAAGCTGCGCGCGCGATACTGTTCATCTGCGCATCACTGCGCACGCGGTACTGTTCATCTGCGCAGCACTGCGTGCGCCGGGTACTGTTCATCCGCGCAGCACTGCGCGCGCGGGTACTGTTCATCCGCACACGCCGACACCCGTTTCGCCCCATTTTTCACGTGCAGCCGCCCCACGACGTCATGTTGACGTCATCAATGACCTCAGCATTTCCATTACACGTTTTTACATTTTTTTAACATTTTTTTACTCATTTTTTCTCTCCATCCTCACCTATAAATACCCCCCTTCCCTTCACTTCAAAACACACCTTCAACACCTTCAAAACCTCCAAATACATTCTTTTCTCTCTTTCTTTCTCTCGTTTTAATTTTCTTTAGTTTTTCTTAGTTTTTAGTTCAATTCTCTTAGTTTTAGAGTTCTTCCCTTTTTGGGAAGAACTAGTTATGTTTATGTAATTTATTAGCTTTTTGATTCAATAAATAGGAGTGCAAATTCCGTTTGGAGTTTTTCCAGCAACGGGAATAGCGTCGAAGTTCTGTAAGGATTTTATTTTCTTTACAGTTATTTTTATGCTTTATTATTACATGTTATATTTAATTTGTCTGTGGTTAAATTTAACTGTGCTGGTTGTTTAGTAAACATGATGTAATAATAACGTTGTTATGCTTGCGAAATATTAAATAGGTAAAAATCTCTAAAATGGATTGATTTTATTTTTATTCATGATTTTATATTAAGAATGTTAGAGAGAAATATATTATTTTTCATTACAAACTTAAACCTGAAAATTAGATTTTAAGGTTTAGTTATCCGGTCTGATTTAGAGTAGTGCTCTTTTATTTGATGGTACAATCGCCCGGTAGTTAGAGTGAAGCTCTATTTCAAAAGTTTTTATAAGAATTATTATCTGAAAATGTATTGACGACATGTTTTCGGTAGTGGTTTTAAAACTTGAAAGTTAGTACTCGGATAACTAAATTCTTAGGTTTAATTTGGACACCTTGAATAAAGTTTAAACTGTCTAACCCCACCAAAGGTGGCATTTAAATGGTTCATTTTCAATCTCTTAGAAAAAAGGAATTAATTTAATTAAGCATATTAGTTATCAACCCCACCCATAGGTGTTAATTGATTTGTTTAGTTAACAAAGAATATCTAACCCCACCAAAGGTGGTATTCATACAAAAAAGGGAGAATCAATAAATATCAATTCATATCTTTAATAACCTAGATAATATGAGCAAGCATAATTAACTTAGTTATTATATCCATAAATACTCCGCCATTATAAATGATAAAATTTTCATAAATGTTTATTGAATCTATGTTTATTTTTATGTAAGTAGATTAAAAAAACACAAAACCCCAAAATATCGTGACAGGATGTTTAGGATTTAATTTCGTTTTTAAAAGTTTGAATAATAAATTAGAAACCACATACATTCCTTCCTTAGATCGACCTTGGGAGTATACTTATCATTTTCTACGAAATGATTCGTGCACTTGCGAGAGTTTTATAAATATTAAAACCAAAGTATTGGCAAGAATCGACGATGTCGGTTTTCGCTCATCAATAGACCATAAGGTTTGGCTCAACTCTAGTCTTTCTCTAATAGGATAAATTAGACCTTGCACAAATATAGTAACCTTCTAGGGTTCTCGCTCCCACATGTTAGCTCGCAAGCCAAGCCTCATGAACTCTTCAGTGTATTTAGTAATACTTTTCCTTCCTTGTTAGCAATGTTGATATTGCTGGTAAAGAAGCCGATGCATCATCAATATCTTCATTTTTTCCCAAGAGGTGATTGGTGCCTTTCCTCTCAACCTCCTTTCATTTTTTATGTGTTCCCACTAAGCAAAGGCTCCACTTTTAAGTTTATAAATGACTAAATTTACGTTTTTCTCTTCTTGTATTTCCATATAATAAAATAAATTCAATAGTAGCCAACCAATCCAAGAATTCTTCCATGCGAAAGTGGCCTCACCCATCACATACACATATGCTACCACCATGTGTATTGTTATTCGGTTATAACAAAAAATAAAAAAAGAATATTAGTTTTAGCAATTAGTTGCATATTGCAACTTTCTATCTTCATCATAAGGAGGAAGGATGATACCTGAAGACGAAGCTGAGGGTTGTTTATGTTTTTTCCCTATGGATGGTCACTAGATGTTGAAGTCTTCTCTTTGGTGTGTTTTGATGATGTAAATTATAGGTTTTCGTTGTAGTGAAATGCATTGAATAAGTCCATGATCAAAGAGAGAATTGTGTTTATAAAAGTTGGCTATAATGTGGGTCTATTTTCATTTGCATTAGATCATTGAAATTATTCTTCACTATTTAGAATGGCAGAGGCAAGTTAATCGTCACCTGGAAAATGAAACATCAAATCGACTAATTATTTTAAAGCCTTTATCAATATTTGTAGTGTTCTTTTTTTCACTTTTCCCCCCATCAAGTAAAGGGTTGCATATATACATATATAGATATCAAATTCTTATTGTGATAAGTAATATAATGATAAAAAAAATCATTCCCATGTAGTAGGTAAAAATCAATTTTTTTTGTTTTATGTGTGTTAAGAAAGAAAAATTAAAATAAGTAAAATAAATAGTAGTAATTAATTAACTCAGAATCTCTAGCTAAGAATATATAATGATGAAATATCTAGAAATACTTAATTCTCTAATTTTCTAAACATATAAACTACTCAAATCCTCCCAATATAATTACTAATCAATTACAAGATTAATTGAATCTCACCTAGTATGTACTCCTCTCTCAAGTAAAGTACACACCATATAGTAATTAACCTAATCACACTTCCATGTCAATTAAATTGCATACTACTCATTAAGTTCATTAATTATGGATCACATACATAAGAATCATATATCTCTGCCTAGAAACTATCCATATTATTTAATCAAGATAAACAATTAAATAATTCTCTCAAATCTATTTAGTTGCTTTTATAAATCAATTGTTGGCCAAAAATTTAATTGCATAAAAATTAGATTAAATAATATAATTAAATTGAAATCATAATTGGGGTAAAATATTAGATCATCACATATAGAAAATTGGGTTCATAGCCCTAGATTCATAAATTAGCTAGACATGATTTTGTTCATAAATATCATATTTTTCATAAATAAAAACATAAAAATTGTTAAAGAAAGGGGAAGAACAATAAATACAATCAATCTCTTGAATTGTAGCACCAATCTCTTGATCTCCATCAAAATTGTATCTCTTTTTTAATTTTTCTATATTTTTTTCTCTTCTTGGCTCCAAGAACTGATAAAAATATATATTAATGTAGGCTTATTAGGGCTTTTGAGACAATCAAGGGGTTAAAGTAGACTCAGATGGAATCTAGACGGTCAGATAAACTTCAGATCAAGAGATGATATTAAGAAAGGGGAAAATTAACACCTCTGGCCAATAGAGATGTGACACGTAGTCAACACGGGCTAAGTTAGAACCATATGGTATGCTATGATTCTCATATACAGATTACATGGGGGCCTGGTGGAAAGAATGGACAAATCACATGATGGCATGTGGCATGTATGTCGACCACCTTGGAATGACCTACGTCAGTTAGTACACATGGCTTGTTAAGATTGGGCCTCTTTTCTTGCATGGTATTGATGAGCAAGATTGGTAATGTCGATCTTGCAAATACTTTGGTTTTATATTTGTAAAACTCTTGAAAGTGCATAAATCATTTCATAGAAAATGACAAGTATATACTCCCAAGGTTGATCTAAGGAATGAATATATATGGTTTCTAATTTATTATTCAAATACTTAAAAACAAAATTAAATCCTAAACATCATGTCATGATATTTTGGTTTTTTGTGTTTCCTAATCTAATAACATAAAAAAATAAACATAGTTATGGATTCAATAAACAATTATGCAAATTTTTATAATTCATAACAATAGAGTATTTAACGATATAATAATTAAGTTAATTATGTTTACTCATATTATTAAGGTTATTAAAGATATACATTGATATTTATTAATTCTCTCTTTTTTATATGAATACCACCTTTGGTGGAGTTAGATACTCTTTGTTAATTAAACATCATGTCATGTTAAATTTAATCAAAATAATCCTTAATGAACTTTGATGCTACTTATGTTGCTAGAAAACCTTCAAACGGATTTGCATCTCCATTTATTGAATCAAAAACTAAAAATCTATAAAAGCATAACTAGTTCTTCTCAAAAAGAGAAGAACTTTAAAACTAAAAGAAACTAAAAAAAGAAAACTTTATAGAGAGAGAAAAAGTTGAGAAATTGTGTGTTTTATACAATGGGGGAGGGGTCCTTTTATAGGTGAAGAAAAGGCTAAAAAAGGTGGGAAAATATTTCAAAAATGGATTTTGGATGCATTTGGACAGGCTGGCACGCGTGTGGGGGGCGAGCATGGGATACATTGTGGCATGTATTGGCTGCGTATAAGAGTGTGTTGGGCGTATGCTGAGTGTGTCCTCGATATTGGCATGTGCTAGCACAAGTGGGACTTTTTAATGAATGGGTAGTTACGCACACAATTTTGGCAAATTTGACATTTTTGACCATTTTGTCCAATTTTCCATCCTTTTGACTTTTCCTCATTTTTTTCTCAAAATATTTGTGATGTATAACCTACAGTATTTTTCTTCAAGTCTTTAAGTTACTTTTGAATGAAAATACCTGAAAAACAATAAAAATACTTGTGATTCCAAAAAGATAAATTTATATAAAAATATGATAAAATAATACAAATATCAATATTTTTAATCATTAAATTACATTGAATCATGGTAAATTTAGTGCTTTTAAGCACTCATTAGGAATCCATGTGATGATGCCTTGTCAGCTCCCCTATTTGTATGGAGTCCATGTGGCATGTTCTAATTGGTTATACATTAAAAATTCAAAAAAAATCCTTAAACAAATTCAAAATTTTTCAAAAAATATATTTTTATGATTTTTTAACTAGAAAGTTCATATTTTAATATTTTTAAATCTAAAAGTACTACTTATTGAATAAAACGTGCAAATATTAAGTAAAAAAGTGTATTGATGACTCTAATTTCTTAGAATCATCACATATATTATTGATACTCTCTTTATCTCGATTAGTTGTTTTTAGTTCTTCTGTTGGCTCATTGTTTAATTAGATAACAACTAGTTCAAGTGGTATTTCCACTGAGTTTGACATGACTTTCATAATAGTGTTACAGCCCAAGGTATTAGCTTGGGTGGTTTATGTATTATTGAATTTCGTGATTTATGGTAAAGTTTTGTTAGTAAGAGTTTTATGAAGGTTGTAAGAAATTTGGTTGAAGACAATTTCATATAATCAATTATAAGTAAAGTTGAGACAGAGAAATGTGATAATTCTAATGACTTCCACATGTGGAAGGTAAAGTTGAAAAGAATCTTAGTTCAACAAAAGGTAATGCATGCCTTGAATAGTGATATGAATTTTTCAGAAAGGGTCATAGATTATCAAATGAGTTTGAAGTGACCACTTATGGTTTTTCACAAAGGGTATATGAAAGAGGTTGGATGAGATTTATGCTCAAAAGTCTTCATCTGAAAAATTCCATTTGAAAGAACATTTTTTTCATTTCATGATGAATATGTCAAAAAGCTTGGATCTTTCAAGCCTCTTGTTTCATAATAAACTAGAGTCTTATCAAAAAGTGAAGATAGGGCTTAAGTATGGAAGAGATAGAATCACTTTGGAGCAAGTAGTCTCTCACTTGAGAACACGAGAGTTAGAGTTGAAGATGGAAGGTCTACATCTTAATGCTTACGGTAGTGGTGATGTACTGTTTGCAAGTGATTAGGGAGGTTATAAAAGTGAAGCATTCTCAGTCTAATTTGCAAGGAGAAAAGAAGAATTTGATGTGTTCTCATTGTTAAAAACCTAATCAGATTAGAAAAGATTTCTTGGAAAGAATATGACACAAGATAGAAGCATAAAATAGTGGAAGTACATTAGTGGTGGATAATTAGACAGATTATGAGTATGTCAAAGCACCTGCAATTTTGGTGAATGGTGGAGATTATGGAATATGGATTTTGGACTCTTTTGAGCTCAACACCACTTCTACTTGTGTGGTCACGGGCTCAACCTTTGTAATTTTATACTTATTGATAAAAATCAGTTTGGTTTTGAGAACCAACTATGTTTCTTGCATAATTGTGTGTTTATATCATTTATATTGTTTATATATAATGATAACTACCTCTTTATTTTTGGGACATGTGTCACTAGAATTTTTCTTAACATCATCCCCTATATGAAGAGACCAAGTGTGAGCTTGCCTCTTGTAAGGAGCAATTATCCTAAACTCAAACTCAAGATAAAAGGAACATGGTGAAGCAATCTAAGAGAGTCTTCCTCAAGGGGTGGTGCTAAAGAATTATAATTTTCTATGCTCATGTTAAGTTCGATCCCTCCAGAAATAGTGGCCAATGTACAGAAGAAAATTATCAAGATTTAGGCCGAGTTGTTATCTATGGTAGGGGAGAAAAATGACCCAAACACCATTTGTATGTCTAAGTGTCTAAGGAATTTTTAACTTTGTGAGACTGGACTATGTATTAATAAACTTTAAGAGAATTATAAGCTTGAATAATAAAAATATTTTTAATAGAATGCACTTGTGTTGAACCGACGCTACACATAGGACCTAGCGTTGGTTCTACTTGTCAACTAACACTATCCAAGTGTGTAGCGTCAGTTGACACGTAGAACCAACATTACATCCTATGTGTAGCGTCGGTTTTACGTGTCAACCGACATTACATTTAGCGTCGATTTTTCACCTAACCGACTTTAAATTGATTATAAGTTAGTGTTCTCCAAAAATCGACTTTACATAACGACTTAAATGCCACATTTTGTAGTAATGGTATTCCCTCTACCTTTTTTAAAGGAATGAGCTTGTACTAGCTGGTCAATGTAACCAACTAGAATGTTTTTTCCTATTTGTTACCGAGGCAATCAACTCATTACATGTAGTAATTGGGGAAATAATTTTTCATGGCCTAAAGATTTAGGGCTCTCTATTTGGTTCATGACCAAGGTGGTTACCTTGTGACTTTTACAAGTGTCAGGGTGATCTACCTGGTTCTTGACCAAGGTGATCAACTTATGACTTTTATCAGTGTCAAGGCGCTCTATTGGATCTTGACTAAGGTGATAAACCCATGACATATAGTAGTGGGAGATAGCATTCTATCTGGTTCCTAATCGAGGTGATCAACCAGTGACTTTTATCAATGTTAGGGTGCTCTACCAATTTCTTAACCGAGGTGATCAACCTGTAACATATAGTAGTAGGAGAGAGTGTTCTACCTAGTTCCTGAGAAAGGTTCTCAACTTTCCCTTTAGTGTCAGAGTGCTCTACCAAGTTCTTGACCAAAGTGATCAACTCATGACTTTTACAAGTGTAAAGGAGTTCTACTTAGTTCTTGACCCAGGTGATCAACTTGTGACATATAGTAGTCAGAGAGATCGTTCTACTTGGTTCCTAACTGAGGTGCTCAACTTTCCCTTCAGTATTAGAGCACTCTACCTAGTTCCTGACCGAGGTGATCAATTCATAACTTTTACATGTGTGAGGGTGGTTTACCTGGTTCTTGATCGAGGTGATCAACCCATGATATATAGTGGTAGGAGAGAGCATTCTACCTAGTTCCTGACCAAGGTTTTGAATTCTACCTTCAATATCATAGCCCTCTACCTAGTTACTGACCTAGGTGATCAACTAGTGACTTTTATAAGAGTCAAGATGCTCTACCATGTTCCTGACTGAGGTAATGAGCCCGAGACGAGTTGGCGAGGTATTGTCCGATACTACAGTAGCTTCTTCATTTGCTAGTCTCATTCATCCTTTAGCATGCATATCTAACATGATAATTGTGATCTTAAAGGTACATGGAACAATTTTTTAGTCTCTTATGTCTCTCTCAGAATTCGAGGTGAATCCTTGAAAGTATGGGGTTAGAAGTCAAGCTTGACTTTAGAATCTGCGCCCCATGGTGGGCAAAAAATGTTAGGATTAGTCCAATTTATAGAGAGAGATACTATAGAGAAGTCATAGAAATTCATGTAATGTGTGGATCTTTTCGGGAATCCATGTATATATAGAGTGTTACATGTACAAGTCTCGATTACACAAGGTAGACACATCTAAGCATGTTAGGGGTCATAAAAGGAAAAGTGAGCATATTTATAGTTTGAGGTCAACCACTACGTAGCTCAGGCTAGTGGTCGACCCTCCAGATGCTAAGGATCCACAAGATATATCTCTCCAATGATTGCATTCGTGGGTGCAAATAGAGGTAGGTCTTTGAGGGTGACTCGTCTTACTACTAGGGCTATCTTTTGGACTCGGACTATTAGATGGGTCATCTTCCAGGTTGATTCATATGTTCAAACATTAAAATCATCCAATAATAACTTAGAGTTAATTAAATTATGCATATTTTTAGGGTTCTAAAATAATCTTGAAAATAACTTCCTTTAAATATCGATAATAAAACATTTAGGATTTAGTAGATTTTACACATAGTGACATTTCATTTTGTAAAATTAATCATGATATTTTTAAAAATCAAGGCCTTAGGGTTTCGATTATGGTCTAAAAAATCTGTGACCATAATATTTATATATGTAACCTTAATTTTAACAATTACCATAACTATAAATAAGACTAAAAATTACTTAAAAATAAATAAATTTATAATAACTATAATCAAATAATCATGATATAATATTTATAATATCTGTATTTTGTGAATCGAGATTAAAAATTATATTACTAAAATTTTTAAGGTTCATTTTTTTAATATTAAAACCATAGCTATGTGTATAAGAAGAAGAAGAAGTCGATGTTATCTTCTTCTCCCCCACCCTTAGAAACCCCCATTTTTTTCCTTTTCTTTTCTCATAATCAAACCCTTTGTTCTATCCCTTCTTGATTGTCAAGCCTTACCCCAAACCATTATGAAATTTCAATTCTCTTTAGAAATGGCCAAAGGAGGCAAGCTAATGAAGATCAAGTCAACTCTGAAGAAATGGAACTTGTGTAACAAGAAAAAATGTCCTAGCATAAACTCAGTTCCATGCATGACTAATCCCATTCGCCATTAGGGTTAAAAATATTAAAATATGAACTTTTTAATGAAAATGGGTAAAAATATAATTTTTGAAAATTTTCTAAATTTTTTTGAATTGTTTTTGATTTTTTATGAATTTTGTAATAGAGGATCAATTAGAAGTTTCCACATGAATTCCACGCAAGTAGGGGAGCTGACCAGGCAAGCCACGCAGATGCTATACACTTGAAAAGGGTCAATCATGCAACGTCGCGTGTACCACGTGATGTAGTGCTATGCCACGTGTCAACACATCATTCATTAATATATTTTTAATTTTAATTTATTTTTTATTTTTTTTCATAAATTTTATTTATTTAGTTATTTAGTTTTAATTTTAACACCTACTTAGTGCCGTTAGAAATATAGTTGGCTCTATTGCATAAGTAGAGTTTGTAAGGGAGAAGTTTTAACTTTAGATCCCGAAATTGAGCATACCCTAATATAAAAAAGAAAACAACATTTGAACAACCATATACCTTTGATAGATGATAAGGATATGCATTACCTATGCTAGAAGGGTTGAATCCAAGTATTACAAAGCCAAACATTCAAGCTAATCAATTTGAACTAAAGCGAGTGATGTTTCAAATGTTATAAATAGTTGGAAAATTCAGTGGATTACCAACACAGGATCATCATTTACATCTTAGATTGTTTATTGAATTTTTAGATTCAATTAAATTTAATTGTTTGATGAAGAAGATATTTAAGCTTAGATATTTCCCTTACACTTTACGATACAGTACTAAAGCTTGGTTAAACTCTTTGTCACTTGATTCTATTACAGCTTGCGATGATTTGGTAGTGAAATTCTTGATGAAATATTTCCCACCAACAAGAATACTAAGCTTAGGAATGACATTATCTTTGACCAGTAATATAGAGGAGAATATTTATACGAAGCATGGAAAAGATTCAAAAATTGCTAATGAAGTGTCCTGACCATAGTACCTCTCATTGGATCCAAATGAAGAATTTCTACAATGTTCTCAATGCTCAAACAAGAACTATTATTGATGCATCCGCTAATGGAGCTTTGCTAGCTAAATCTTACATTCAATCTTATGATTTACTTGAAAAAATGGCTAAAAATAATTATCAATGGCCAATGGAAAAAATGACAACCTTAAGACGAGTAGTCAAAATGTATGAGGTAAATGATATCACGACACTTATAGCTCAAGTTCCATCTTTGGTGAATCTTTTGAAGGCTCAAAACTCACTAGTGAGTATAAACTAGATCCAAGTTTCAGGGGTATCCAGTGTCTTTTATAGTGGAGCTAATTTGTTTGATAATTGTCCAAATAATCCATAGTCAATATGCTGAGTGGGTAATGTGAACCAAAACAATAATCCATACTCAAACACATATAACCCATGATGGATATAACATCCAAATTTCTCTTAGGGTAATAACAACAATCAAGATGGTAATCAATTCAACCATCAATCATTTCCACCACCTGATTTTCAACAACCATAAAAATCATAAGCCCAAGAAAAGAAGCCACCTATTGAGGACAATATAAATGCTTTAAATGAAATGATGAAATACTTCATCCATTTAGGAAAGACAAAAGTGTCCACTCAAGAAGGTTCAATTTGAAATTTAGAAACCCATATAGTGCAATTTGCCCACGCCATAAGTCAAAGGCCTCAAGGTAACCTTCCAAGTGGCACAATTATAAACTCAAGAAGAGAAGGTAAGGAGCATTGCAAAGCCATATTCTTGAGGAATGGTAAAATTTTAGGGGAGAAACATGGGACAAAATGATGAGGATAAATAGGAAATTAACAAGAATGAGAAGAAATAGGTGGATAAATAGAGTAATGAAAAGGAAATAATTCAGTCAAAAAAGAGCAACCTCTATAAGCCCACTATTTTTTCCCTTAAAGACTACAAAAGTAAAAGTTAGATATGTAATTTTCAAAATTTGTGGATGTCTTTAAGAAGTTGCACACAAATATACCATTTGTAGATGTACTTGAGAAAATGCCTTCTTATGCCAAATTTTTGAAGGACATTTTATCTAAGAAAAGAGGCTTGGATATAATGAAATAATCACCATAACTGAAGGTTGTAATGCCATCCTTGTTAGAGAAATACCCCAAAAAATGAAATATCCAGGTAGTTTTGACATCCCTTGCATTATTGGGAACATCTGATTTGAGAAATCATTATGTCACTTAGTTAAGCATTAACCTTATGCCATTATCGGTCTTCAAGAGATTGGGGGTTGGTAAAGCCAAACCCACTTAAGTAACATTACAAATGGCATATAGATCAATTAAGCGATCCCAGGATGTGGTAGAAGATGTGCTAGTAAAAGTAAACAAGTTCATCTTTCCAAAGGATTTCATTGTACTAGACATGGAAGAGAACCATAATATTCCTATCATACTTGGTTGTCTATTCTTTGGAACCAGAAGAGTATTAATTGATGTACAAAAAGGTGAGCTTATCATAAGAGTGCAAGATGAGCAAGCAACATTTAAAATTTTGAAAGCATATGAAACCCTTGATATTGATAATGTTAATGAATGCTTTAGGATAAATGTTATTGAATGTGATGATAACTTAAAAGAATCTATTGAGTCATCCACATTTAAGACTATTCCACGTAATGTTGTGAATAATGAAGCCAACTCGCCAAGAAATAACTCAATCTATTTTCATTTTAAAAGTATGGAATCTATGATTGATATTGTTGATTGCACTACTACAATATATGCTTTTGGTCTCGGGATTTTAGCCTCGGTTTTGTTAAAAACTGAGGCTATAGTGTATACATATAGCCTCATTTTTTTCAATAACCATGACTATAATTTAAATTACAAAAAAATATTTAAATATATAAAAACAAATTTATATAGACACGATTATTAAATGATTGTGATTATAAATAATATAATCGAGTTTTTAATATTAAAATACTCTCTGTTATTCATTTAAAAGAAATACAAAAATTACTTTAATTTTTTTTATTTTTCTCTATTATTAATTTAATTTAATGTATTTTTATTTCTTATATAATATATATATATATATATATATCAAATTTTTCACTCTTTTTTTTCTCCCTCCCTTCTTTTTCCCACACGTTTGTTTTCAGAATTTTTTAATTAATATACTTTCATTCAGCGTACTCTCGTGCGCGCGCACAGTAAGTAATATATATATATTAATAATACCTTCTCGAGCCAAATTAAGTTTACTCTAGCGTCCCTCTCCCCCAGCCAAATCGTGAGTCATTTGTCCCTCTCACGGAGCATCGTCGCACCGCTCTTGAAGAAATTGTAGACTTACAACAGCTCCTTCTTTCTAGCACCTCCCTCGACTTACAAGAGCTCATTTCCTTGGCCTCTCTTCTTCTTTTCTCTTTGTTTATTTTCTATTCATATTCCATTGTTCGCACCTCATTGGCCGGCCATTTGTAGTGTCGTCACTCACAACCCAGCTCCGGGTAAGTGTGATACCCTCAATTTTTACAATATCAATTTATATATGTGTTGATTCTTAGTGGATTAGTTCTACACATAATACATTTTAGTTAGGGCTATTTATTTCATGTATAAATCTATATTTCTTAGGATGTATAATGAGTCATTTCTTACGATTAGACAGTGTTATACAAATCCATCTCATGTTATCTGATAATTGCCTCTACATTTTTTTCATTGTATTGCATAAGAACAGATTTGTAACATTTTTAGGGATTTAGGATCTGGCTATTGTTTCAAAGTTTAGATTTTAGAAGTATGTTTATATACATGCCGATGAGCATATACAAATTTTCATTTTCCAAAAAACTAGTGGATTTGTTGTAGTTTATTCTCTTTTAAATTTGAATCAATATATTAAAATACCAGTTTTTAGAAAAACCTATTGTTGCTCATCTTTTTGAATCGATCAAAAAAATATTAAATTGTTACTTAAAATAATACATTTTAATCGAATACTAATAAAAATAACATTGTTTATGTTAGTATTTTATTTTTACTATTATATAAATCATAAATCAATTTTATGATTTTTTTTAAAATATATACGACGTAATAAAAATAAGGTTTCATGATTGAAATAAAAATTATGACTAAAGTACCCTATTTAAAAAGTAAGGTAGGGTAGCATATCGAGAGGCATAAAACTTTCATTTGATTGCGCACCTTGATCTTTTCACGAGAAAGTGTATACTTGTATTTTTTTCCTTTTAATATTTTTTCTAACCATTACATGTGTTGTGTCATTTAGAATGGATAAGTCTTGGATGTGTAATCCAAGATTTTCACAAGATTATTTAGAATGGGTAGAAGCATTTTTGAATTTTGCTTGGTTGAATGTCGTAGAAGATAAGCCTATTCGATGTCCTTGCAAAGATTGCATAAACATAGAATTTCAAAATATTGATGATATACAAGATCATCTTATTTGTAAAGGGATTGTTCGAACTTATATAAATTGACATATGCATGGAGAACCCCTAATTCAAGAGAATGATGAAACAAACACATCACTAAACTGTTGGATCAAATCCATAGATATGGAGGATTCCGCCATTGAGATGGTAAATGCAATAGAACATGAACCCAACATAAATCAGGATGAATTTAACAAGTTATTAGAAGATGCAGAGAAATCGCTTTATCCTAGTTGGACAAATTTCACCAAGTTGTCTAAAATACTGAAATTTTACAACCTTAAAGCTAAACATGGGTTTTCTAATGTCGGGCTCACTGCTATATTAAAGTTAACTCATGAAATGCTCCCAAAGATTAATGAGTTGTCTACTTCTACGTATGAAGTGAAAAAAAACATTGAGTAAGTTTGGTATGGAGTATGTAAAGATTCACGCTTGTCCAAATGATTGTATGCTTTATAGGAAAAAAATATGAAAATGCTATTCAATGTCTGGAGTGTGGTACTTCAAGGTGGAAGCCTACATCAAGTGGTAATGAAGTAAAAGGAGTGCCGACTAAAGTGTTGTGGTACTTTCCGCCAATACCTCATTTTAAGAGAATGTTTAAAAGTAAAGAGACAACGAAGATTTTGACGTGGCATACAGATAAAAAATCCATGGATGGTATTTTGCATTATCTAATAGATTCCCCATGTTGGAAGGTAGTAGATGAAAAGTGGCCAAATTTTGGGTCGGAGCCTAGGAATTTACGTCTTGCTATTGCTATTGATGGGATCAACCCTCATAGCAATCTAAGTAGTAGATATATTTTTTGGCCAGTGATTATTGTCACATATAACCTTCCTCCTTGGTTATGCATGAAAAGGAATTTTATGATGCTTTCCATGTTAATTTTCAGACCAAAACAGTCGGATAATGACATTGATGTCTACTTAGAGCCTTTTATTGATGGCTTGAAAAAAATTTGGGATGAAGTAATTAAAGTGTATGACTCATACAAAAAGGAGTACTTCAATCTTAAAGTAGTGGTATTGTGGACAATAAATGATTTTCCAGCTTATGGAAATTTGTGTGGAGATGTGACCAAGGGGTACAATGCATGTCCAATATGCAGTGAGAAAACTTATGCTCAATATCTATTTCATTCAAACAAGATTTCTTTTGCTATACATATCAGATTCTTGCCAAAAGGGCATAAGTTTCGATCTCGAAAGAAAGGTGTAAGTAACAATGAAAAAGAAGTTGGGAAAGGGGAACTTAGTTCTGAAAGCAATGGCTAAATTACAACGAAAATTCAGAGGAATAGGAAAAGGAAAATAAATGCAAAAATAAAAAGGTAGTATAGGGAAAATAAAATTCAAAATGATTGCAAAGAAGAAGGTAAAACCTGACAACAGTGACAAATGTTGGAAGAAGATGTCAATTTTTTGGAAGTTGCCTTATTAGGAAACATTGCATGTACGACATATACTAGATGTGATGCACATAGAAAAGAATATATGTGATACTCTAATTTGAGCACTTCTTGATATTCCTTTTAAAACAAAGGATGGTATTGCTGCCCACTTGGATCTAAAAGAATTAGGAATAAGAAACAAACTGGCTCCAATTAAACAGAGAGCATGGGTTAAGTTGCCTCCTACTTGTTTTACACTTTCTAGGGATGAAAAGATAACATTTTTCAAATGTTTATTAGGATTGAAAGTTCCCAAAGGTTACTCATCAAATGTTAAAAACCTAGTATCAATGCAAGACTTAAAGTTATATGGTTTAAAATCACATGATTGTCATGCTCTTATGAAACAATTTTTGCCAGTGGCAATTAGATCAATTGTTCCAAAGCATGTTCGTCGTGAAATCACTCGTCTTTTGTTTTCTTCAATTCCATTTGCAAGAAAACAAGTGTAGAATCTAAGCTACATAAACTACAAGTTGAACTTGTTGAGACATTATGCTTACTTGAAAATTATTTTCCATCTTTATTTTTTGATATCATGATTCACTTAAATGTTCACCTTATTAGAGAAGTGCAGTTATGTGGTCCTGTATACATGTGATTGATGTATCCTTCTGAAAGATTCATGAAGTTTTTGAAAGGTTATATTCGTAACCGTAATCGACCAGAGGGGTGCATAGTTGAGTGTTATATTGCAGAAGAAGCTACTGAGTTTTGCTCTAAGTATCTATCTGGTGTATCCACAATTGGAATCCCTCAGCCTAGGTTTTCATTGGGTGGTGGTTTAGAGAATATTGATGAACCAATAAGTTCAAGCTCAGTTGAAACCATCGTGCAAGTTCAATGGGAACAAAGTCATCGTTTGGTGCTTGTAAACAATAAAGAGATTGAACCATACATAAGGTAAAACCTGTTTCATTTAAATCTACTTTTCATAATTTCTTAAATTATCTTTTCATATGTTACTCACATTACTCATATACAATAGGATGTACATGGATATGTTAAAGGCAGAACCTTAGAACAGGAGAAAAGGAGAGAAATGGTTTCAAGATGAACACAATCATAATTTTATTTATTGGTTTCGAGATAAAGTTATGGATGAGTTAAGTGTGCCCAATAATTCCATCACATAAACTATAAGGTGGCTAGCAAAGGGACTGTGGTATGTTGTTATCAAGTATCCTGGATATGTTATAAATGGTTTTCGATTTACAACAAAGGCAAAGGATGAAATTCATGTTAATCAAAATAGTGGGGTTATGTTAAATGCTCAAGCTTTGTAATTTGCAAGTTCTAAGGATAATAACCCAGTACTATCTGAAAGGACTTATTATGGAGTTATTCAAAAACTTTGGGAGTTAGAATATCATATGTTTTGTATTCCAATATTCTTGTGTGATTGCGTTGAGGATAATCAAAATGCAATTTGTAAAAGCGAAGTAGGATTAACTCTTGTTAACCTAGGTAAGATAGGTCATCGAGATGACCCATTCATCATGGCCACTCATGCTAACCAAGTATTCTGTGTAGAAGATCCTATAGACATAAAGTGGTTAGTTATGTTGATACCGCCTAAGCAAGAGTTTTATCACAAAGAGGAAGAATTAAATGAAATTTTGTTTGAATATGGATCTTTTGCGAGCAATATACCTAACTCAAATGTGCTAATGATTAAGAAGATGATAATTCAATATATATGCACAATGATTGTGAGCCAACTTGGATTGATCGAGGAAGATACCTTTTTCTTTATTTGCATTGTTTTTGTTAGGTATGCATCGTAAAATATATTATGTGTTTGTTTCTATTTACAACTAATATCTATAATTATTTATTTTCGATTATAAATTGATATATATATATATATATATATATTCATTTATAATGTTTTCATTCTTTTTCTATAGGTATATGGATCCTAATGAGATTGTTGACGATCGTGACAAGGATGAAAGAGTTAGTAATGAACACGGCTCCACTGATGAGGAGAGTTCTACGAATGATGATACTGCTTTAGATACGGAAAGACCATCTAAAAGAAGGAAAAAAGAAAAAGTTAAAAATGGTAGAGGTATAACAAAGATGAAGAAAATTGCTCAATCAACGTGCATAGAATAAATTACAATTGAATTTGATAATGAATGCAATCCAATTGGAAATAAGGGAACAAAAATGATTAGTTGGATATGTGTGTTAGGAAAAATAATGATTAGGATTATTTATAATGATTGACGGAAGGAAATACTTGAAGCAGATAAAGACATAATATGGGCAACATTGAATGTAAGTATATATATTGCACTTGTACTTTTTGGTCATTTCTTATTTAATTTTATTGTTAAATTTTCATGTGAATTTATAGGAAAAATACAATCTTCCAAAGGCTTTCAAACATAAGTGCCTTAAAACGGCTGCTTAAGGATGGAAGACATTCAAAAAGAATTTGAGGAAAAAATACATTAAGCCTTATTTGGACCCATTGAATGAGAAGAAACTATACAAACCACCTTAGAAGTATGAATTGGTACACAATGACTGGCATGCGTTTGTGAATTACACAAGATCTCAGAAATTTAAGGTATTATTGAATACAAAAGTATAAATATTATCATTTAATATTTTGAATTCATATTCTCTAACAATCCTATTCATATATGTGCTCTTATTAGAAATCAGGTTGCGAACATGTTGAGTTGAGGAAGCATAATGAGTATAATCATCATACAGGAAGAATGGGTTTTTCCAACTTAAGAATTCAATTGGTGAGTTATTAAAATTAAGTTTGAATGGTAATTAGTTAGATATTTAGGTATAAAATGTTTTTGTAACTCATTATACATATCTATAGGAGTCAAATATGGCATACAAATTCGGCGATCTCATGTATTTATCGTAGCTAACACTCCTAAAGAAGGAGAGTTCAAAAGTAAACAAGTTCAAGATAAGGTGGAAAAAGTAGTAATTATTCAACATGTTAGATAATATGTTATGATTAATCGATTATATTTATGCTTATTATTTTATGTTTAAATTTTTGTAGAGTAAAATTCAAGATAAGATTGATAGTGGTGAGATTGAAGAAGAGATGGGTACAGATGCAATGGTAATGGCATTAGGGAAGGATCATCCAGGTCGTCTTAAGAGATGATCCCAATATACAACATCCACTGAATATTTTGGCATGCTTAGAAAGTGTAATAATTATCCATCCAATGAAATGGTAAATATCTTAAATGAGATGGTGTTAATGAAGGAAAATCTTGCAAGGTTTGATACCATGAAGGCAAAGATAGATGCACTAAGAGCTAATTTAATAGGAGATAGGAGTGTGGGACATTTAGGTCATTATCCAGAACATAATCATCCAATTGATAGTTTCAATGGGACTCCTTGTACAAATAATATTACACCTACATCTACACCACAAATCCAATGAATTGCCATTCCTTCTTATATGCCTACATTTTGTATAGGATTAGTTATAAGTAGTCTTCAATATTCATTATTTTTTATATTTTAATTTTGATTTGTATGGTGTTTAAGTCATAGTATATATGTTTTTTCTAATACTATATAGGGAAGAAATTGTTTGCTTTCATATGAGACACCATCTCGTATTGTGGCACTTGGGAGGGTAGGTGATTCCTCTAGTGGTGTTTGTCATGGAGAACCTTTGAACGGGAGTTGGAAGGTTTCCGTTGTGAATGATATTGAAAAGAAATGTCCCTTACCTATACCATCAAGGGAACATAATATAGTTACAAAAGCAATCAGTTCATTTGTTTCTTGGCCTCCACATCTCGTCATATTAGGAAAGGATGTAGTAAGGATATTTTCTTTGTTGTTTATATATTTTTTTCATTATTGATTAATTTAAAAATATAAATCTAATTTACATAGATCTCTTCATATTGTGAATAAATAGGATTTGAGCAAGGAGAAATCAAAGTTACCTATTACCATTTCCAATTTCGTTTAGTGGGTTTTCTTCCTCTCCAAATTATCTTCCAGATCCCCTACTTTTTTGAGCGAAATACTCACAAAATTTATACCCATTTTCTCACTTACAAAACACCCTTTTTTTCTTCAGTACCTATCAATTTATTTACTCTTGCAAGTATTCTATTAATCCTACGTAGTTATTATTCACTTTGCGTTATTTTTTGTATAAATGTTTGTATTATTTATTTTTGTATTATGCATGTTATTATTTGTTTGGCTAATTTTCTATGGAAATAATATCTAGATTTTGTGGATTTAAGAGACTAGAATATTTACCGTATGTGGATAAACTTATTTACATATAAATAATTATATTTTATTTAGTAAAAGTAATACAATTTTAAAATGATTAAAATGCTAATTTTTTGTATTATGCATGTTTTAGTATATATTTTAATAATTAGGGAATTCATATATAATAATACCTGAAATATATTGATTTGATACATATTTAATATATTTAATGTCATTAATAGAAAATGGACAAATGGTGGATGTCAAAGTGTAGAATTTTTGAGGACTACATTTATGGAGTTGAAAATTTCATGGAATTTTCTTGTAGAAATAGTAATAATGAAATTAATATGATTCAATGTCCATGTGCTAAATGTAAAAATGAGCAATTTCATGAAGTTGACGACGTTAAGTATCACCTTATCCATAGTGGTATTCTTTTGAGCAATAAATGTTGGTATTATCATGGAGAAAATATTGATAATACTCATAGGGAAGAGATAAATAAGAATGTGAGTGGATTATATATATATTATCATAATGTATAGACAGAAAATATATTTTATGGTGTTGAAGATGAACTACATGAGGATGATCCCGAAACCTTTAAAAAGCTTCTATAAGATGCCAAAAAACCATTGTATCCAAAATGCAAGAAATACACTAAAATTTCATGATTGGTTCATTTGTTCAATGTGAAGGCAAAACATGGTTTTTCTTACAAACGATTCACAGAATTACTAAATCTACTAATAGATATGTTTCCTGTGGGTATTGAATTGCCATCTTCAATGTATAAAGTGAAGAAATATCTTAGTCAATTTGGCATGGAATATCATAAGATTCTTGCTTGTTCAAATGATTTCATTCTTTATAGAAAAGAATATGAGACATTAGATGATTGTCCGATGTGTAAAGAATTGAGATGGAAGCATGCTACAAATGAGACAACACCTAAGAAAGGCATACCCGTAAAGGTTCTTTGGTACTTTCCTCCGATTCCTTGCTTTCAAAGGTTGGTCAAAAGTAAAGAGGCATCAAAGATGTTGACTTGGAATTCAAATAATCAATCTGATCATGGGGTGCTATGTCATCCTTGTGATTTTTCAAATTGGAAAGTAGTAGATAATTTATCCCTTCAATTTGCAACTGATGCATGCAATCTTTGTCTTGTCATTGCTACTGATGGAATTAATTCACATAGTTCCCCTAGTAGTAGATATAGTTGTTGGCTAGTAATTATGGTAACATACAACATTCCTCCCTAGTTGTGTATAAAAAGAAAATTCATGATGTTAACATTATTGATCTCAGGACTGAAACAACTCAGTGTTGATATTGATGTATATTTCCAGCCTCTGATAGATGATTTAAAGACATTGTGGAATTATGGTGTAAATGTTTACAATGCATATAAAGAAGAACACTTTAACTTGAGAGGGTCTTTTTATGGATAATTAAAGATTTTCTTGCCTATGGGAACTTATCAGGACATGCAACAAAAGGTTACAAGGGATGCCCTATATGTAGTGATGGAACTTCTGCAACTTATCTTATTCATGGATGAAAGATGTCTTATGGAAGACATAGAAGATTTTTTCCATCTGGACACAAGTTTATATACCAAAAGAAACCATTCGATGGTGAAGAAGATCGTGATCAATCACCCCAACCTTTGCGAGGTGTTGATATATTAAGGCAATTGTATGGTATGACATTCAAACGATATGGAAAGATGAAAAAAGAATACTCACTAAGGTAGAGAATGAAAGAGATCAACTAGTAAAAGGGGTGAAAATGAAAATGTTACTGAATTAGTACACCATGGTTGTTGCAATAAAAATCAATATTTTAGGAATTACCTTATTGGAAACACCTACACATTCGTCACATCTTAGATGTCATGCACATTGAGAAAAATGTATGTGAGAGCTTGACTGGTATATTACTTAATATTCTTGGAAAAATGAAGGATGGAGTTAAAGCAAGACTAGATTTAAAGAAACTAGGCATACGACCTGAATTGGCACCAAGGGTGGAAAATGATAAGAATCAAACATACTTGCCACCAGCATCATATACAATTTCAAAAAAAGAGAAGGATGTGTTTTCTAAATTTTTTGTAGGTGTGAAAGTTCCTGATGGTTACTCATTCAACTTAAGAAATTTTGTGTCTATCACCGATAAGAAACTTTATGGATTGAAATCACATGACTATCATATCTTAATGCAATAGTTATTACCAGTTGTTATTCGATCAATTCTTCCAAAAAATGTTCGATTATCAATAATTCATCTTTCTTCATTCTTCAATACAATATGCATGAAATCTATATCAATTGGTGAGTTAAACTCTTTACAGAAAGATGTTGTAGAGACTTTTTGTATAATTGAAAAATATTTGCCTCCTTCTTTCTTTGATATAATGATTCACTTGTGTGTTCATTTAGTTCAAGAGGTTCAATTGTGTGGTCCTACTTACTTAAGGCTGATGTATCCTTTTGAGATATATATGCAAGTCCTTAAAGGATATGTAAATAATAGAAATTGACCTGAAGGATGTATGGTGGAACATTACATTACTGAAGAGGCCATTGAGTTTTGTTCTAAATACTTTAGTGGTTGCACTGAAATTGGGAATCCTATACACAAGTTGTTCTTAGAACATCACATGATCCAAGTAGGTAACCCTATGTTTGGTGGAAGTAAGAAATTGTTTATTTATCACACTCGATGGGAAAAAGCACACTGATTCATTTTGGTAAATAATAATGAGGCACAACCGTACATAGAGTAAGTGATGTTTAACTTCGCCATTACTACAAAAATTATTTTTTTAACTATTAATGATGATATCTACTTGATATATCTTTAATAACATTATAGAATGCATTTAAACTTACTAAAGATCGATCCTCGTTATAAAAAACAAGGAGGAGAAAAATGGTTGTATGATGACCATAAGCGAGAGCTTATTAATTGGTTTTGCAATCATATAAGTGTCACATACAAGAATTCATTAGTACTTCTATGCAATGTTTTAAAACTTTCCTTTAAACACATTTCATGTTTTTGTATGCATAGATTCGAGTTGAACTCAACAAACCCAATCATAAAATAACAGAAAGTTAAAAATGGCTTACACATGGTCCAAAATTCGATGTCAAATCATTTTCTAGTTTCACAATTAATGGATCGAGGTTTACGACTCAAGCAAGAGACAAAGTCCGAGTAAATCATAATAGTGGTATGAAGATGGTTGCACAAACTATGCAATTTTACAATTCAAAAGATGGTAATCCAATACTTTCTGATAGAACATATTATGGTATAACTTAAGAGATTTGGG
Source organism: Hippophae tibetana (assembly GCA_037013495.1). Lineage (NCBI taxonomy): Eukaryota > Viridiplantae > Streptophyta > Magnoliopsida > Rosales > Elaeagnaceae > Hippophae > Hippophae tibetana. The sequence goes on along the minus strand of CM072805.1, from coordinate 9,832,153 downwards.
AACTCGATTATGAGGTCTTCCATTAAATAGTTTTCTTGTGTGATTGGGTCAAAGATGTTATCAATGTTGGATATAAAATAGATTATTTTGGATTTACCCTTGTAAATTTATCCAAGATAAGTCACACTAATTATCCTTTCACGTTAGCATTTCATGCAAAAGAAGTATTTTACGTGAGCGATCAAATTGACATAAGATGGTCTGTTGTGTTAACGCATTCACAAAAAGAGTTTTACCATTATGATGCTTTAGAAGATGATGACCCTATGCTTGATACATTATCCAATATTAGTCATTTCTCAAACAAATTACCTATTCTAGGGTATTTTTTTAATGTTATAATGAACTCTAAATATGAAGTCAAATTTAACTCCAATTTGTTACTTGGGTTGGTTGAGTTTTAGTGCCAATAAACTTATGGAACAACTGTTTTTTGCCCAACCAACCTAAGTAACAAATCAGAGTTACATTTGACTTCATATTTAGAGCTCATTATAGCATTAAAAATATCAGCTTGATTCCAGATAACTTCATATTTATAGACAAAATATTAATACAATGCTAATATGATTTCGAAGGGATAAGGTTATTATTATATCACTCGAGTGTCAATGTGGTAATCTCTTCTACTAATCTTTTAAAATATATAAGTTATTTTTTGTGAATTCATGACATTATATTCTTATTTTGAATTTAATTACATATATTTCTTTGGTTGGAACAAATGGGTCTATGATATGCATATTTTTGATGATTTACAAGAAGAATGGACATAAAACCTTTTTCAAATGATAACATAAGGAGAAGAATATGATGATCTTGAATAACATAGGACAACAATATAGTAATATTTATAATGCTTTAATTTCTCCATTCATATTTCTCTAAAGTTTAGACTACTTGTTTGATGAATGTTTACGTACTCATATATGTAAGGGAATGAATTGTTATATGGACCAATTGTTTTTTGCCTAGTTTCCTTGTCACTGTACTGGTGATTCTAAGCCAACTAAGCTTACTCTCCTTGAAATAAAGTGGGAATATCAAAAAATCCATGAGACTTTGACGACATCATTTTATTTGTAATTTAAGTTAAATATATATATGTATTGTATATAAATTATTTTTTGTAATAAATTTAATTATCAAGTAATTAATTATATTTAATATTTCAATTATTTGTATTATTATTTAAACTTTGTTAAATAGATTTTGGTTTTTTTTGCTATATGTGATCGAATACAGGTTATTAGTATAGTAGACAATGAGTAAAATATGTAAAATATATATATATTTTTAAAGTCGGTTCACGTGTTGAACTGACTTTAAATTTTAAGTCTTACAATTTAAAGTCAATTTTTAACTGATTTTAATGTCTGATTTTATAGTAGTGTTTACTGTCTTTGATGTTTATGGAAGAGATGCTTAGCTAAATATTATTGGAGGTTTTACTAGTTTTCCTAGAGTTGTCAACCTACTAGGTGTTACTGGTTGTTTTTGTAGTGTTGTAGAATAATTCCTTACTATCTCCTCTAAATTATTAGTTTTAGTGTTTTGTAATTGGTATAACTATCTTCAACTTCTATTCTATTGGTGAAGGCTCTATGAGTTACTCCACTAAACCCTATAATAGATTTACTTGCTTCTGCCCAGTTGTTATAAATTCCTAGTTTTGGGCTATTATAGACCACATAAGTCTTTTTCTACTTCATCTACCCAATTGAGCTATTTTTTCAGAGATTTTATTATCTTTTAAACTATTAGATTCTTCCTTTTCATCTTCAATTTCCAACCCTAAATACTTAATTTTTAGCTGAGAAAGTACTACTTTCTTATCAGAGAATACAATGTCTTCTTTCCTACATTCTTGTAGAGTATTAATAATATCCAAATAGTGTTTATTTAATTTATTGTTGAAAACCAAAATATCATATATATAGACACACAAAAAAATTTGTAATTTTTTAAAGACGTTATCCATATATCTTTGAAAGATACCTGGATCTTGTTTTAGTCCAAATGGCATAACAGTCCATTGGAATTATCCTTAGGGGAAACTAAATGCCATTAATTTATGAGATTCTTCATCCAATCTTATTTGCCAAAATCTACTTTTGAAATCAAAACATGACAAGTATTTATTTCCTTTTATTAATAATGATAATTCTTATTTCTTTGGAATAAAGTATCTATCATCAATAGTTTCTTTATTTAATGCTTTGAGTTTATTACCATTCTCTTTTTTCCTATTCTTTTATCAACTTCTTTTCAACTAATAATGTTGGACTAGAGTGGGGTGAATTACTTAGTATATGACTTTTAGCTCCAAGAGCTCTTGAATTTGTCTTTTGGAGTATAAATCATTGGTTTTACTCTTATAACCTTGTTGGGATCTCTTAATTTTATGTTGACAATTGTCTTAGATTCATTTATTTTTGGATCCAAAGGATTTTATGAGCTTACTATTTTTAATAGTTTTCATATGTTTATTAGGACTTTATCTTCCTGTATTTCATTAAGAAAAGAGTTTTGTTTATCTTCTATATCTAATGAAATATTTTCTATATAAGGTTTTGTCCCTCTATCTCACCACGTTTTTTTTTATGTTGTTGCATAAAAGTTGGGTTTGATATAGTTAAAGCTTTTCTTATTTTTGATACATAGATGATATCACCATCTAATGTTGTTAGACTTATTTTGTCTATATATTGTGTAAAAGGTTGATATAAGTTTAGGAAATTATTTCCTATTAATAAATAAACGCATATTTCCTATTGATATATGGTAGAAATATGAAACTTTTCTCCTCTTATCATTACATCTGTATCTTTTAAAACCTTATTAAGATTTATTATAGTATTATTAGCAATTCTTACAATTAAATCTCTTAGTGCTTGTTTCTAGTGTTCTTTTGGAAACACATATTTACTTGCTATACATGTACTACCTCATGTATTTATATATGAATGTAAATGATAGCTGGCATAACCTTTAAGTTTTAGTCCAAATTTTATATAGGTACTATTTGAATTTGTAATACTATACAAACCATTCATCTTTTGTTGAAGAGTATTCATATTCTAAGTGTTCATATTTTGAGTCAGTTATTTCCTCCTCATTGTCCTCTAATATAGATAAATAATATAAGTATCATCTATATCTGATTCCTCAATTGGTTCTGATTCCATCTTAAAAGCTTCTTTTAAGATTTTTGCTTTTGTGGAAATTCCTTTTTAAAGTCTCTTATGTTGAAGTCTATTTGTACATCCATTGGTATAATGTCATTCTTCATTACATATCCAACATTTGCATTTTTTCTTCCATGTATGGCAATTCATGTTTTTAGGAGGTTTATACCTTTTTCTTCTAAAATATCTTTTCCTATAAGTTTCCCTATTAAATATTCTTTTATATTTTTGAAAATCATGGTTTCTGAATTTATATTTTTTAAATCTCTTGTATTTTTTATAATTTTTATATTTATGTATGTAAGGTTTATATCACATCCATATTTTGCATGTATTCTAAAATCTCTTATATCACAACAGATTTTATCATTTCCTCTTGTTTGTTTATATTCATTTCTTTCTTGTTATATAATAATTATCCAGATTGTAAGGCTTCTTGTTCTTCCTCCTAAGGTGTTTGGCATAGTTTTTCTATTTCTTTGATTCCAACTTTCTATTAAGGTCTTATGTAATTTTCCAGGTAATTTTTGGAAAAACATTTCCGTATAAGTTGTTTGAATAGAGGATGGTAATGGAATGCCAAAAAGAAAGAAAAATACAGAAATATTCAAAATGAGATACAATTTTGGTGATGATTCAAGAGAAGATTGATGCTACAATTCAATAGATTGATTTTATTTCTTCTTCTTTTCCTTTCTTTATCAATTTTTATGTCTTTCTTTATGAAAAATATGAGTTTTATAAACAAAACTATGTCTAGCTAATTTATTAATCTAAGGGTCTTATGAACCTAATTTTTAATATGTAATGATCTAATATTATCCCAATTATGATTTCAATTTAATTATATTATTTAATCTGATTTTTATGCTATTAATTTTTTAGCCAACAATTAATCTATAAAGACAATTAAATAAATTTGAGAAAGTTATTTAATTGTTTGTATTGATTTAATAACTTGTATAATTTCTAGACAGAGATGTATGATTCTTATGTATGTGATCTATAATTGATGAGCTTAACGAATAGTATGCAATTTAATTGACATAAGAATGTGATTAGATTAATTATTATATGATGTGTAGTTTACTTCAGATTAATACATGATAGGTTAGATTCAATTAATAATGTAATTAATTAAAAATTATATTGGGGGGATTTTAGTAATTCACATGTTTAAAAAATTAAAAGATTAATCATTCTTAGATATTTTCTTAGTTAATAAATCTGATTTAATTAATTATTATTATTTATTTTTAATTCTTTTAATGTTGCTTATAAATATTTATGTATTATACACAATTAGTATGCGAAGCTTTGAGTGACATTGAAGATAAGAAATGATTCAAATATTTGCATCACAATCATTTTGGTGTTAGAGCCTTTATTTAAAGGTTTAGAATATATATTTAAAAATATTAACGAAAATTATAGTGGTATTTTCACCACTAATAAAAATAGTGTATTTGATAGTTTTTATCGATATAAAAATATAGGGTCAAATTACCAGGGCCATTGTTCAGTAAATATGGTACCTGCAACACCAAAATATGACCATGCGCTGAAAATTATACATATTTTGTTGTTTTCAAGTATTATGTGTTACTGTGTTAACAAAATTTATAATTACTAACATGATAAACATCTTAATAAGATATAATTTAATAATGACCAAAATTAAGGTCAATTTTTTTACGTTCTCGTAACAAAGAGTGTCTATGATTATTATGATGTCAAGGCACTATATATTTTGAAATTCTGATTTTTTTTAAAGTAATTTTATTTAGAGCAGTTATATGCTACTCTTACTCTGCATCTAGACAATCCATAAAGCAAAATGTACTATTGATTATATTTATTAAGATCTCCAAATATCTTTGGGGTTTGTCCATTTTACTTTATGTAATCAATAGAATTCCATACACTTAAGATGTTGAAGTCTTAAAATAAAGTTGTAGCACTGAATCAACTTCGAGTAACAAACTATCCAAGAAATAAACATTTGATAAGTTAACGTGTGGCTTTTATAAGACAAACTATCCTTCTCCTATTTTTCTTTGCTACATAATTAATTATTATAAGCTATATTTGTAAGATAAGTATCAAATTAATGTTGATTACAATGCCAATGCAAATTTAGTAACATGTGTTTTGACAATAATATTAGTATGACGTTAATATGTACAAGACTATCTTTATAAGAAGTTAATCTCTCGGTAAATCCAACCATTTGATTTTAATTGATCACTATGAAAAGAGTAAATTAAATTTTTTACGAGTTATAGAATAAACGTATGAAAAAGTGGCATACTTTAATTTTGTTAAAAATTCTATTAAGCATCTAAACCGGCCGGTAATATTTGGTTATAATATTATAGGCCTACTGAGTGGTATTTAAAAGATTAAGCTTGCAATATATAGAGAACTGATGTGTCAATCATAAGCTTGCAGTACTAGTATATAGAGAACTGCCATCAGTTGTACACCGAATTCAACAAATTGAGCCAACTTCTAATAAATGCAGTGATCATGTAAGATAGAAAACGACAGGTAACATTATATTGAGGTAATAACCCCGAACGTAGAAACAATGAATTGAAACTATTGTCATTATTTTTATTTAAAAAATTATCTTTCAAAATGCCAATTTTACTCTTAAAATTTGATATAAATCTTTCTTATCAACTTTTTTACCAATTGACTTATAGTGTCCCACCAAATAGTCCTACCAAATAATTAACAAATTAAAATATATTTTTGTTAAAAGTAATAGACTTCTATCATTTATCAAAAAGAATCATACATCTATACACGACTATATTAATGTTAAGAATTTGACCGTAATGCAAAATCTAAAAATAATATATATTAATATTTTACAAATAAAATAAAATTAATAATTCCATTAAAGTTCTACTACTCACCTTGTTTGTGCATAATAAGTAGGAATGAAAAGTAGGGAGATCTCTGTTTGCACATAGGGATCGACCCGAAGTCCTATCCATCTAACAACATGAGCCAACTGACAGCCACATCCATCAGAAGAAGTCATCTCAACAACATGAGCCAACGAGACCTTTGGTGTTGAAAGGTAGACTTCTAGATCGAGTCATGATGTGGTCAACCTCTAGCTATAAATGTTTTTTTTACTCTTATACCCCTCTAACACGTTGTGACGTGTACTCCTTATGTGATCAACATGTGTCCATGCAATGCTCTATATATATGTAGACCTCACAAGAGATCTACACATTCCACAAACACTCTTTAACTTATCTCTAGTTTTTCTCTTTATAAATAAGACCAATCCTAACATTTTGGCACCCACCGTAGGGCTCAGATTTGAAGGTCAAGTTTTAGCTTCTAATCCCATATCTTCAAGGATTCACCTTGAGTTCTAAGAGAGAAAGCTTAGTGAGCAAGCGTAGTTTCCTAGAATCACAAGCTATCATGGTAGGAACACGAGTTGAGGAACGATTGATACTAGCAAACAAAGAGGCAACATTGATGCAAAACCACAATTTTCCATCCCGCAACAAGGCTAGAATAGAGGTCGATCCCCACCAAGAGTTGGCTCATCAAATTCTTGAGCTAAGAAGTGAGGTCGAGAAAATAGGGCCCTTCGATCATAGGCAAGCCTGGTTGAACCGCCAATCTAGTTGGTAGAACCAAGCTATATCATGTTGTACCTAAGCCTACCCAGTGTGAGAACACAATTGAGGCCAACCTTCTCTCTAGTTCGACAGGGCCAAATAACGAGCAGTTGCTGCAAGAGAGAGAAAGTTAGGAGGCACGATTCCAGGCACTAGAGAAAGCTAGTAGAAAGTAAGACAAAACCTTGAAAAGAGCCAATGAAAGGCAAGACAAGGGTAAGGCATCGTACAATTTGGTAAGGGATTGCGAGTAACTATATGTCTCCTTCTTTTCTAATAAAATAGAGCATGACGAGCCCCCAGCCAAGTATAGTGCTCCCAAGTGTCCAGACTACCAAGGTACCAAAGATCTGGCAACACATGTGCAACACTTCAAGAAGGCTATGGCTCATGTAAGCCTCACTCAGAATAAAATAGATGCCATGATGTGTAAGCTGTGTGCTGCCACCCTATGTGATGGCGCACTGATGAGTGCTCAAAAAGCACTAAAATAACCATGATTTTATGCACATTAATTCATTAAAAATATATATATTTATATGTTTTATCATATATTTATATAAATTTGTCTTTTTCGGAATCACGGGTATTTTTATTGTTTTTCAGGTATTTTGGCTTAAAAACGCAACTTAAAAACTCAAAGAGGAATACTGGAAGCAATACATCACAAATATATTAATAAATAAATGGGAAAAACTAGTTATGTTTATGTAATTTTTTAGCTTTTTGATTCAATAAATGGGAGTGCAAATTCCGCTTGGAGTTTTTCCAGCAACGGAAATAGCGTCGAAGTTCTGTAAGGATTTTATTTTCTTTACAGTTATTTTTATGCTTTATTCTTACATGTTATATTTAATTTGTCTGTGGTTAAATTTAACTGTGCTTGCTATTTAGTAAACATGATGTAATAATAACGTTGTTATGCTTGCGAAATATTAAAAAGGTAAAAATCTCTAAAATGAATTGATTTTATTTTTATTCATGATTTTATATTAAGAATGTTAGAGAGAAATATATTATTTTTTATTACAAACTTAAACCTGAAAATTAGATTTTAAGGTTTAGTTATCTGGTCTGATTTAGAGTAGTGCTCTTTTATTTTATGGTACAATCGCCCGGTAGTTAGAGTGAAGCTCTATTTCAAAAGTTTTTATAAGAATTATTATCTGAAAATGTATTGACAACATGTTTTCGGTAGTGGTTTTAAAACTTGAAAGTTAGTACTCGGATAACTAAATTCTTGGGTTTAATTTGGACACCTTGAATAAAGTTTAAACTGTCTAACCCCACCAAAGGTGGCATTTAAATGGTTCATTTTCAATCTCTTAGAAAAAGAAATTAATTTAATTAAGCATATTAGTTATCAACCCCACCCATAGGTGTTAATTGATTTGTTTAGTTAACAAAGAATATCTAACCCCACCAAAGGTGGTATTCATACAAAAAAGGGAGAATCAATAAATATCAATTCATATCTTTAATAACCTAGATATTATGAGCAAGCATAATTAACTTAGTTATTATATCCATAAATACTCCGCCATTATAAATGATAACATTTGCATGAATGTTTATTGAATCTATGTTTAATTTTATGTAATTAGATTAAAAACACAAAAACCAAACTATCGTGACAGGATGTTTAGGATTTAATTTCGTTTTTAAAAGTTTGAATAATAAATTAAAAACCACATACATTCCTTCCTTAGATCGACCTTGGGAGTATACTTATCATTTTCTTCGAAATGATTCGTGCACTTGCGAGAGTTTTATAAATATTAAAACCAAAGTATTGGCAAGAATCGGCGATGCCGGTTTTCGCTCATCACGCACATAAATGGTTCAACGACCTCGCATCCCGTACCATAACCTCTTTTTCATAGTTTGCTAGGTAGATCATCACCAATTATGCCTACAACAAGCCTTTAAGGAAGGAGTCTTACCACCTCTTCTCCATCACCTAGGGAAGAGGTGAATCTAATAAATAGTACATAAGAAGGTTTAGGGAAGAAAAGATAGAGATATCAGATTGCCCCGGCTCTATTGCGATAGAGGCCTTCAGGCGAGGTCTGCTAAGGAATTATGATTCATTTACAGGACTGACTAAGACTGTCCTACAAAATTTAAGAGAAAGCTTATACAGAGGCAAGAAAATTCTTCCATTTGGAAAGAGAGCTAGGTCTGGATAAGAACATCAAGGCAACTATGGAAGCTAAGCCAAAAAAAGAAAAAAGAAGCATAAATATGGACAAGGCAAGCCAAGACAAAAGAATTAACAAAAAAAAGAATTTCACACCTAATCACAAGGTAAGTGACCAATGGTTCGTGAATAGAAGACCTTGGGGGAGGTCATTGCCTCCATTCAGGGGTCCACCCTTGAGAGTGAGCCTAGCCCAAGCAGTATCGAGAATAAAGGAAGAGCAGAATGTCAGATGGCTTCCAAAAATAAGGGCTTCCCTTAGGGATACATCTAAGTGGTGTGCTTTCAATAAGGATGTGGGCTAGGGAATGAGAGACTACAGGTATTTGAAAAAAGAAATAGAGGATCTGCTATCCAGAAGATAACTAAAAGACCTCGTGGGAAGCAATAGTAAAGAAGTAGGCATCAACCCGAGAGTGAAATATTAAGCCTACCCGCTCCCTTAGGTATTGACATAACATACATGGAATGCCCAGGCTTAATGGTACCTCTAACAACTTGCTTAAGAAGTACCCTAGAGACTTACGTGGATCACCGCATGTTTACAATCTGGAAAGGGCGAGGTCTTCTGCTGAAATCACCTTCACCAAGATGGATGAGACTTCATCTCCTTACAAAGACCCCTTGGATGAGGATAGGATTTTGCAATGTTTTTCAAATCATGATCGACACTGAAGCTCCATTGACCTTCTTTTTCTATCAACAACAAGGGCCCTATGCATAAAAGAAAGTGACATAACAAAGAGAAAGCTATCTTTGGTGTGATTTAATAGTAGCACTACCTACACAATCAGAACTGTGGTCTTACCAGTCATTGTACAAGGATCTATAATGATGACTAACTCTATGGTAATCAATGTCCCAACAAAATAAAATACCATCCTGGGTAGACCATGGATATATAAGTTGAAAATAGTTCCATCAACCTTCCACCAAGTCATCAAATACTCGATTGATGATGGCATAAAGGAAATAAGGAAAGACCAAAAATGGCCAAAAGTTGTTATAACGCTACTATGAAAGGAACCACTCCTAAGTAGCAACCATAAAATGGGTCTTTTGATTAAAAGCCAAGAGATGTATGAAATTTTGTCAACTCAAATGAAGTGTAAGATCTACCAATTGGGGACAAGGAAGAAGACCACTCTCTAAAGTTGAGTACAAACTTGACAACAAAGGTGAGGGAATAGGTATCTCGCGGCCTAAAAAGTAATTATGACATCTTTCCATAGAGGCCTGTGGACATGCCTTTTAGTTTTTGATTCAATAAATGAAAATGCAAATCTGTTTAGAGGTTTTCCAGCAACAAAATTAGCGTCAAAATTCTGTAAGGATTTTTTGTGGCATAATTTTAAAATTAATTCTTTACATTTATTTTTTATGTTTTATTCTTATATGTTATATTTAATTTGTCTATGATTAAATTTAAGATGGTAGCTTATTTGTAAATATGATATAATAATAATGTTGTTATGCTTGCAAAATATTAAATAGGTAAAATATTTCTATAAAATAAATTGATTTTATTTTTATTCAAGATTTTATATTAAGGATGTTAAAGAGAAATATATTAATTTTTATTACAAACTTAAACGTTAAAATTAGATTTTAAGGTTTAATTATCCGATCTGATTTAGAGTAGTGTTATTTTATTTGTTGGTACAATCGTCCATTAGTTAGAGTGAATCTATATTTTAAAAGTTTTTTTATAAGAACTATTATTTGAAAATGTATTGACAACATATTTTAGTCATGATTTTAAAACTTGAAAGTTAGTACTCAGATAATCAAATTCTTAGGTTTAACTTGGACACCTTGAATAAAGTCTAATGAATTGACACGCCTAAAGCCGTGATTATAAATAAAGTGAAAATTTAATATTTAATTAATTAATAGGCCCCACCTAAGGATACTAGTTAATTAATATAAAACAAAATAATTTGAGCCTCGCTTAAAGACACTTTCATACCAAAAAAAAGAAAGTCAACAAATATCAATTTATATCTTTAATAACTTAAATAATATGAGTAAGCATAATTAACTTAGTTGTTATATCCTTAAATACTCCACTGTTATGAATGATAAAAATTTACATTATTGTTTATTGAATTGATATCCATGTTTATTTTTATTATGTCGTTAGATTAGAATTCAAAAACCAAAATATTGTGATAGGATGTTTAGGATTTAATTTCGTTTAAAATATTTTGAATAATAAATTAAAAATCATATATATTCCTTCCTTATATCCACCTTGGGAGTATACTTATCAATTGCTATAAAATTATTCGTGCACTTGCGAGAGTTTTAAAAATATAAAACCAAAGTATCCGCAAGATCGTCATTGTTGGTCTTGTGCTCATCAATTTTTTGGCACCATTTTCGGGGACTTGATGTTGTGCTCATCAAGTTTCTAGTGTTGTTGTTGAGGAAGGAATAGCGTTTTAAAATTATTTATCAAAATTTTGAAAACTTTTTGTGATGTAAATAATTGTGATTTTTTAAAATTCAAAAAAAATTCTAAAATAATTCAAATAAAATTAATTAAAAAAATTATTTAAAATAATGAGCTCTTAATAATAATAATAAGAAAAACTATAATTAACTTATATTTTAATAGCATGAAAAGTAAAGATCTAAGGAAGTTCTAACTAGGAGACTAGTTCTCGGAAGATTTTATGCCACTAGTCTTTCCTGAGAACGTTATTCTGTCTAGGAAGATGATTTTTAAGGAGTCTTTTCCCCACCATTCTTTCCTAGGAGCACTCTTGGTCAATACTAATTATGTTATTTAACTTAGAGGTTAAATGAACTTGTCTGTTTAGTATTTTTTATTTTTTTTATTTTTGTATAGTTATTTTATTATTTTTTCCTTTGACAGGTATTTTAAATTTACACTTTCACTAATATATGCATGGTAGAAGATCCTTAAAAAACTCTCTTACATCATACATAGATAATATTCATAAATTTAAACAACTATCCATAAGGCTGGATTCTAACCATCAACCCATTTTTGAGCCAAACACAAAACCAAGCCTTAATCCTTTACCAGAACCAATATAAATGGGAGAAAACCCACATTTTAGGGAAACCACCATGAAAGTGTTTTCACGGGCAGTAATTGGCATGGAAACTAACTAGGTGAGGCTGGTAAAAATTATGACTTGAAAATAATCATTTTTCCATGCTTCTGTCATTCTTTGGGCTACCTAATGAATGTTATTTTTCCTTCATTAGGGACTTCTATGCCACAGTCCCAAATCTCCCCCTCAATATTCTATAGAATAAGGTGTTTCCCCTACACCTTGAAGGAAAAGGCCAAAGCTTAGTTGATTTCACTCTCTCTAGGTTCTCTAACGACTTTGGAGGACGTTTATAATAAATTCATGGGAAAATTCTATTCCTACCAAAATATTGCCACTTTCTTAGAGATGGAAAGAGAACCATTCCATGAAGCCTGGGGTAGGTTCAAACAAGTCCTCACTCAATGCCCCCATCACAACTTTCCCCTACACTTGCAGAACCAATTACCTTTACCCTTGCACCTTTAGCTTGTATGAAAAGGAAAAAAATGAAATCATGTGTTATGTTATAGAGTAAGATGAAATGTAATGCACCATGTAAAAAAACTCACAACATAATTATCCCTCTAAAGAAAAATAAAATAAAATTGAAAATAAGTTTGGGAATGCTGTGAATTTACAAAAAACAAATATGTGAAATAAAAGTATGAAAAGAATTATAAGAGAGGGTGCACTAAAATATCAAAGTAAAGCTTAATTGTAGTTAAAAAATGCATGATAAAATAAAAAGAAAGCTAAGGATTGAAAAGAGCCTAAATGTCTTCATTTATTGACCCCTCATAAGCCTTACATTACAAGCATGTAAAATCCTTATCGATCTGTAGCTAAGTGCATATTTATATTAGTTAAGAGGGATGTGAAAAATAGAAGCTAAGTGCATATTTATATTAGTGAAGAGAGAAGTGAAAAATAGACTTATGAGACTTGTTCTAAGATTTAATTGATTAGTATGCTCATATAGGTTGATTTCATGAGTGCATTGGATGATATCATGTGCAACATATACACAAAATAATTCATCAAACAAATTGCATATTCTTGTATTAATGGAAACTTGATTGATAAATATGTGAAGAGTGGGGCCCACCTTTCTGCGCAGATGTTTTTCCTGAGACGCATATCTTTCACGCACCGTCAAATCAAACCACGAACGGCCCAGATCGTGCGTGCTTCCCACGCTCCACGCGAGTGGAATCCAACTGTTCCACACAACGCATATACTGGTATTCTCCTATGATGGGTTCACTGAAGTTGCGTACGTCCTCTCATCCCACCTAATACCAAGCTGCCACATGTCTTGTTATTCTTCCAGTGAATCAGAGCTCGCCATGTGTCATGTGTATTGTATAATGAAATCAGAAAATTGCGCACACTATCCAGCCTTTTTTGCACGTTTTGTCTCCACTTTTTACACACGTGTTTGAAGAATATTTTTGTCTCCCATTTTTTGCACGAGTATCTGAAGAATATTTTTGGTATATTTTTGAAGAGAGTATAAGCTATAAATATGTGGTTATTATGATACTAGAGGGAGGGAGAGAACACGCAGAAGCCATTTTTGGCTTTTGTTGTGGTTCTAGTTAGGGAAAAAAATAGAGAACGTAGAGATGAAATACTTCTAATTTTTTTTGTTGTTCTTCATTTAATGTTCCTTAAATGTCTTAAAATTTTCGTATTGTAATTTTAATATTTGCTGTGAACTAATTTATTTGTTCTAAGGTTGCAGTGTAGCTTAAATTATGAAGCTTGAATTAATTATTTTTGAATGATTTATGGGATGTTTTTAAGTTGTTTATTTTATATGTGCTTAATGTTTTTGATTGTTGGAAGATTAATTAATTGATCTATGACACTTAAATAAACTTGGAAAAAGCATTTTTGTGTGTTGCTCGTGGATAGAATAACATATATATATAAGGGATAGGAATATACCTTTATTGTACGTGTAGCTATTTGATAACTTTGAACTTAATGAATCTTGGTGAATTTAATTCTCATAGGAATATAGTGAATTATTTTAGCGAGATGTGTCTATTTGCTATCAGAAGAGACATATGGATAAATTAGGAGTTCTTGGTTGAAAAATTAAATGCGAGAACATAAATCAAGAGAAAATAATATCATTCAAGTATATTAATTTGGTGAAACTGCAATCCTAGAATTTTCTTATAAAATATTATAAATAAATTAGTTAGTTAAACTCCATCCAACTATCGATTGTTTGGATAAAATTTGGTTGAAACCATTTTAGTACTTAATGAATATTAGTAACAAATCTTCGTGGGAACGATATCTTACTTATCATTTATTACTTGTGACCGTGTATACTTGCACATTCATGTTGTCTTATAGAGACAACAAGTTTTTGGCATCGTTGCCGAGGATTTGTTTACTATTTTTGGTGATATTAATACCAATCAATCTTATTTTAGTTCAAATTTTTTTTATGCTTATTGTTACTTTATCATAATTATTTTTCAGATTTCCAGGTAAATTGAAACTTTGTATTTGATGCATAGGATCTTAACCTCCCTAAAATCGGAGAAACGAGAAGTCAAGCCGATGACTCTAAATCAAGCGCTTCTTGGGAGGCAACTCATGTGTTTTAGTTTTCTATTTTGAACAAGTATTAGTTTGATTATTTTGTTAGTTTGTTATTTTGTTTTGGTAGGTGCAAATCGGAGGAAGTAAAGCTATTTTTGGATTTCAATATTACAAACCAAAACTAGGGAAGTTAGTTTTAACCTATCGTCATTCTTTAATTTGCATACATCAAGGACAATGTGCATGTTAAGTTTGGGGGTGGTGGAGTGATGAGTGCTCAAAAAGCACTAAAATTACCATGATTTTATGCACATTAATTGATTAAAAATATATATATTTATATCTTTTATAATATATTTATATAAATTTGTCTTTTTCGGAATCACGGGTATTTTTATTATTTTTAGGTATTTTTGCTTAAAAACATAACTCAAAGACTCAAAGAGGAATACTCGAAGCAATACATCACAAATATATTAATAAATAAATAGAGAAAGGTCAACAAATATGGAAAAATTGGACAAAATGGGTCAAAAAGGTCATAAATGGAAAAATTGGACAAAATGGGTCGAAAAGGTCAAACATTGGACAAAATTGTGCCACCCAGCTGCCCAGCCGCGCCGCCCAACCATACTGCCCAGCGCGCGCAGCACGCCCAGCAACACGTGCACCAGCCTTTCCTTCCGCACGCACCGCGCGCACCCATGTGCCCCATCTGCGCGTAGCCTGCTCCCTTCTGCGCCAAGCTGCTACTCATCTGCGCCAAGCTGCTACCCATCTGTGCCAAGCTGCTACCCATCTACGCCAAGCTGTTACCCACCTACGCGCGCCTGCGCCCAGTAGCCCCCCATCTGCACGTGCCTACACCCAGCTGCGCCCCATCTACGCGTGCCACTGCCCCTTTTTCACACGCAGCCGCCCCTATGATGTCATGTTTATGTCATCAATGACGTCAGCAATTACCACTCCGCATTTTCACAATTTTTTAACATTTTTTCACTCACTATTTCTCCCCATCCTCACCTATAAATACCCCCATTCTCTTCACTTCTAAACACACCTCAAAACACACTTCTCTCTTCTTTCTTTCTCTCCATTTCTTAGTTTTAGTTTTTTTAGTTTTTCTTAGTTTTTAGTTAATTTCTCTTAGTTTTAGAGTTCTTCCCTTTTTGGGAAGAACTAGTTATGTTTTTGTAATTTATTAGCTTTTTGATTCAATAAATGGGAGTGCAAATTGTGCTTGGAGGTTTTCCAGCAACGGGAATAGCATCGAAGTTCTGTAAGGATTTTATTTTCTTTACAGTTATTTTTTTATGCTTTATTCTTACATGTTATATTTAATTTGTCTATGATTAAATTTAACTCTGCTGGATATTAGTAAACATGATGTAATAATAACGTTGTTATGCTTGCGCAATATTAAATAGGTGAAAATCTCTAAAATGAATTGATTTTGTTTTTATTCAAGATTTTATATTAAGAATGTTATAGAGAAATATATTATTTTTCATTACAAACTTAAACCTGAAAATTAGATTTTAAGGTTTAGTTATCCGGTCTGATTTAGAGTAGTGCTCTTTTATTTGTTGGTACAATCACCCTGTAGTTAGAGTGAAACTCTATTTCAAAAGTTTTTATAAGAATTATTATCTAAAAATGTATTGACAACATGTTTTCAGTAGTGGTTTTAAAACTTGAAAGTTAGTACTTGGATAACTAAATTCTTAGGTTTAATTTGGACACCTTGAATAAAGTTTAAACTGTCTAACCCCACCAAAGGTGACATTTAAATGGTTCATTTTCAATCTCTTAGAAAAAGGAATTAATTTAATTAAGCAAATTAGTTATCAACCCCACTCATAGGTGTTAATTGATTTGTTTAGTTAACAAAGAATATCTAACCCCACCAAAGGTGGTATTCATATAAAAAAGGGAGAATCAATAAATATCAATTCATATCTTTAATAACCTAAATAATATGAGCAAGCATAATTAACTTAGTTATTATATCCATAAATACTCCACTATTATAAAAGATAAAATTTGCATAAATATTGATTGAATCTATGTTTATTTTTATGTATGTAGATTAAAACACAAAAACCCAAAATATCGTGACAAGATGTTTAGGATTTAATTTGGTTTTTAAAAGTTTGAATAATAAATTAAAACCACATACATTCCTTCCTTAGATCGACCTTGGGAGTATACTTATCATTTTCTACAAAATGATTCGTGCACTTGCGAGAGTTTTACAAATATTAAAACCAAAGTATTGGCAAGAATCGGTGATGCTGGTTTTCGCTCATCATGGAGAGATTGAACTTAGTTGAAATATTTTCTTGGTATTATTGCTTGTGAAGCTTTATTTGTTTGGTTGATTGAAACATGAGAATATATTTTGCTTTTCATGGTGATTTATTTTTATTTCTTCGGTTTAACTAATGCATAACTCTTTGAAAAATTTGAATATTGTCTAAGTTTATGTGTAATTTTTGAGTAAGTTTCATTTTTACAAGAATGTCTATTTATGAGCACTAGTCTTGATCTGTAAGTTGTTATGCTAATTTGGAGAAGGTTTATGTGAATATGCAATTCGATTGATGTTCTTTGGTGTCACAGTTCTTAAATTTTGTTTGATTTTCTCTCAAGGCAAAATCCTAGACAACACTTAACTAAGGAAATGATTTAGGCAATCTTTAGATCGTTTGAGCCTTTTTATCCAACTTTACATGTTTTATCCATAATATACCCCTTTTTAGCTTTTAAGTTTATATATATATTGTTATCTCCTACAAATAATCCTAGTAAAACAAAAAAAAATGATTGTTGCATGTGAAGTTAAATCCCAAATTGGGAAGTATTCATTGAGATGTTAGAAGGTATCTTGTTTCGATCCTAAAATGATGTGTTTAGGAAATTTGAGCCAAATATTATATTTGATCCTACCTTTACCTAAGTCATACATTACAAACTTAATAAGTCCTATTGATTTTTGGTTTTGTGTTTCTCTACATAAGTGGAAAGTGAAGTGAAAAACGAACTTATGAGATTTGTGATTTCAGTAAAAAATAATTGCTTACATATTTGCATAAACTCATCCGGATTTCATGTGATGAAATATGAAAATACTTTACACACACAAGAAAATTCAATGTGAAAATGTAACATACTTTTGAATTTCTTTCAATGCTTAGATAAAATTCTTGTATTTCTTTGAGTTATGTTATTTATATGACCAATGAGAAATGTTTTGAAAATCACTATTTTAAGTGCATGTATCCAAGTTTTATTTTTTTTCCTTTTGCTTAAGGACTAGCAAAATCTTAATTGATAACTCTATGTTTTAGAGTTATTTTGTCCAATTTATTAATTATAATTGCTATATTCTTAATGTTTTTAGTTAATTTTAAGTTCTTAAATTAATATTTACTCTTAGTTTATTAAGGAATATATTTTTAGAAAAAATTAAAGAATTTGAATTAAAATATTCTTAATTGAAAATAATAAAAGTTGAAAATATAATTTGAATTAAAAGAGGGCTTAATTGCAAATAACAAAAGTTTAAAATTTAATTTGAATTAATATAGAAAGCTTAAATGCAATTAACCAAACTTTGTTTTTTCTGCGTAGAGAAGTAGTACTACGCGCGTCATTGTTCAACACGCCTCATGCACCGTCAGATCAAAGAATCAATAGTGAGGATCACGTGAGTGAGATGTAAGCGCTACACAGGCGATTGGATGTGCTTTCAGCTACGACACACAATTCGGCGCGTAGAGTGGGGTCCACCAGTTTGTGCAATCTGATGCATAGAATGGGGCCCACCTGTCTGTGCAGATGTTTTTCCTGAGACACGTCTCTTTCATGAACCATCAAATCAAACCAAAAACGAAACAGATCGTGTGTGCTTTCCCCACTCCATGCGAGTGGAATCCAATTGTTCCGCACAGAGCATATTTTGGTATTCTCTTATGACACGGTTCACTGAAGTTGTGTACGGCCTCTCATCCCACCCAATAACAAGCTACCACGTGTCTTGTTATTTTTCCAGTGAATCAGAGCCCGCCAAGTGTCATACGTATTGTATAATGAATCAAAAAATTGTGCACACTTTCCAACATTTTTTGCACGTTTTGTATCAACTTGTTACACGCATGTCTGAAGAATATATTTGTCTCCCATTTTTTGCACGTATATCTGAAGAATATTTTTGGTATATTTTTGAAGAGAGTAGAAGCTATAAATATATGGTTATTATGATACTAGAGGGAGGGAGAGAACAGACAAAAGCCATTTTTGGCTTTTGTTGTGGTTCTGGTTAGGGAGAAAAATAGAGAACGTAAAGATGAAATAATTCTAATTTTGTTTGTTGTTCTTCATTTAATGTTCCTTAAATGTCTTCATATTTTCGTATTGTAATTTTAATATTTTCTATGAACTAATTTATTTGTTCTAGGGCTGCAGTGTAGCTTAAATTATGAAGCTTGAATTAATTATTTTTGAATGATTTATGGGATGTTTTTAAGTTGTTTATTTTATCTATCCTTAATGATTTTGATTGTTGGATGATTAATTAATTGATCTGTGACACTTAAATAAACTTGGAAAAGACATTTTTGTGTGTTGTTCATGGATAGAATAACATATATATAAGGGATAGGAATATACCTTTATTGTACGTGTAGCTATATGACAACTTTGAACTTAATGAATCTTGGTGAATTTAATTCTCATATGAATATAGTGAATTATTTTAGCGAGATGTGTCTATTTTTTATCAGAAGAGACATATGGATAAATTAGGAGTTCTTATTTGACAAATTAAATGCGAGAACATAAATCAAGAGGAAATAATACCATTCAAGTGGATTAATTTGGTGAAACTGCAATCCTAGAATTTTCTTATAAACTGTTATAAAAATTAGTTAGTCAAACTTCATCAAATTATCTATTGTTTGGATAAAATTAGGTTGAAATAATTTTAGTAATTAGTGAACACTAGTAACAAATCTCTGTGAGAACGATATTTTACTTATCATATTATTACTTGTGACTGTGTATACTTGCACTATTTTATGTTCTCCTAAAGAGACAATACCATTCCAAAAAGCCTTCCCAATAAACCCACCTTAGAGGATAACTTGAATTCTTTTATTCATGTCTACATAGGTAAACAATCTAAAACTAATCAACGGTTTAACTCTGTGGAAGCTTCTATCAAAAAGGTGAAAGTCAAAGTGAAACAGTTAGCTGAGCATTTGCAAAAAGAAAGTAAAGACTAACTAAATGGTCAAAGTGGATCAAATAAATTAAATGAAAAGTAGACATTGAGTTTATCATTTTTAAATCTCCAAGAAATGTCTTACTAGAGGACGATAAATTTTAGTCCTAAGAGGATGGTCTTCCATTATTTTATTTTCCTTTCTTTTAGTTTGTTTTGTTTTTATTTTAAGAATGTGTGTAATAAAATTCAAATGAAATAATAGAGATTCATTTGTTTCAAAGTTGTGTTCATTCTTTAAATTTTGCATTACAAAAAAAACTTAATTCATTAACTTAATTAACTTAGATTTTTACTTAACTTAATTAACTTAGATTTTCAATAAAAATAAAAATAAATAATAAATAATAAATAAAATAAAAATTTAGGTTCCCTCTATCTTTCATCTTCTTTAAGCCTATATATTTTTAAGTGAGAATTTTTTCTTAAAGAAGTCTACTATTTTTCAATTTAGGAGCTAAATATGCAAAAAGAAGGATGACTTATTTCAACTACAAGTAGACATGGAAGATGCTGGAGATGGGTAGAAAATGATGAAGGAATATGCAACACCAATCATTGGAAATGAAACTTTCGACATACAATTGCAAGAGGCTTCAAGGAACAATGAGTTGAAAAAGATTCATTATTCTTTATTGCCTTCCTTTTACGTTATCGCTAATGAAGACTCTTTGCATTTCATTATAGAAGTCTATGCTATTGTCCAAAGCATTCTACTATAGAGAATTGATGAAGACCAGCTTAGGATGAGGTGTTTTCCTTACACCCTCAAGGATAAAGCTTGGTCATGATTCATTACTCTATAGTCGGGTTCTCTAACAACTTAGGAGGCAGTCTATGAAAAGTTTATGAGTAGGTTCTTTTCCCATCAAAAGAACACTGATCTAAGGATGAAGATAGCAATGTTTTCTCAAATGGATGAAAAGCCCTTTCATGAAGCTTGGGAAAGATTCAAACTCCTTTTCATTCAATGTCCTCAACATAGGTTTCCATTACAGCTACAGAACCAATTCTTTTATGATGGATTGACACTGTAGAATCAATATATGGTTGATAATGCTACTGGAAAAGCTACAAGAGAAAAGACCATAAAGGAAACTATAGTCTCTATGAGCTGTTGGGTTCTAATTCCCAACAAAGAAGTACTAGAAGATGGAGCACATGAGTTAATGAAGTTGGCTCCAGTAATGAAATTACCTTGCAACTTGTTGAATTGACTAAGCAAGTACAACTTATCACTACCCACCAAATGCCAAATCAAGAGATGTGTGAAGTGTGTTTTTCAATTGGGCATGATACCAGTTCAAATACTTGTGATTCCAGTGTGGATGCCATAAAGGAAGTCAATTCCTTTTGAAGGTATCATCCAAACACCAATAATCACCCTAACCATTATTGGACACCAAATAATTACCAAGCCTACACCCAACGTCAAATGCTAAGGCCATATAAAAATTACCCTTATCCACCAAATCAATCTTTTAAGCCAACAGTAGAGGATAGCTTGAATGTTTTTACTCAAGTTAGTCACAAAATCCAATTGATGAATAATCAAAGGTTGAGCACCATGGAGACTTCGTTTAAAAGGATTGAAACTAAATTTGGGTAGCTAGTAGAACAAATGCAAAGGAAAGAATCATAAAAGTTTCCCAGTCAACTCAAACAAGCGAAGGATGTAAGAATTTTTCAAAGTGTTAAGGTAGTCAATACTAGTTTACCTGAAATCTCTAAAGATCTACCTTGTAGTTCAGGTAACAAAGAAGGTGACATTTTAGTCTGGCAAAAAGGAGAGACAAGTGCTAAACTTGACAAACCTCGGAAAAAATCATTGGAGATTCATCTGACATCCCTAAAACTCAAAGGACAACAAAACCATAATAGCTGTAAGTACCTTTTCCACACCGACTGAAAGAATCCAAACAAGATAAAAATTTCTATGATCATTTTAATATGCTTTCTAAAGTAAATATAAATTTACCATTATTAGAAGTGATCATGCATTTCAAAATATATGATTATTCAAGTTTTAAGAGACGTCCTAGATGCAAATCTTGTTTCACCAATCTTTGTGTAAACATTCAAGTGCATCCAAATCCTTTCTATGATGTGTAAGTGAAAACTATATGTGATGCTTCGTTATTTGTTACAACAGTTATTGATGCAATCAACAGTCACATTTTCGATTCTTATAGGGTTGCTCTATGTTTACGTTCTTTGTTTGATACCAATTGTTTCTCTTTTATATCAACTATATTTCTGGTTTTAGTATGTCCTATTCTCCTAACTTAAAATCATAAAGGTCTTAACATTGAACGCTCGTGTCCTTGATTTGTTCAAATGCTCCATCGGATGATAATTAATGTGCAAGTTTAGGCTCACATCCTTCTTTTGACTAACTTTTGACAAGGCAGCGATTTTAGTTAAAAAAATCCTTTTTTTCCAATAGTTCATCCAACTATTTTCTTAATTACTTTGTCCGCTAGTGTCATTCGTTAGGAAGAGATAGTTATTGACTCAATTCCAACAAAAATAACTCTGGAGCTGGGGAAGATCCAAATAATTCTTTACAAAATGCATTCAAATATTTATTCACCACTAGTAGCCATGTCAAGCTTATTCCATTATCAGCATCCATTTCCAAGGAATTTTAAAGGAATTACTCTTTTATGATCAAGTCTTACTTCTAAATGATTCTTAAGGAAAATATTGATAAGATTTACTCCTTGCTTCAAGAAATTGGGCTATTACAAACACAAAGGATATTAGAAAAGAATGCAAGAGGAAAATTTGAATTAAGGAGGCTTATAAGATTTAACTATGGGGCAAAGGTTAAATAAGTGAAAGAATGGGTGGTATAAGTGTTAGAAATAATTCTTATCCCAGAGTTGTGTCGCTTATATCCTTAACCTTTCCTTGTGCTGGTTGATGTTGATTAATAGTTTACAAGGATTTGATTGTTCTTTAGAAAGGTAGTTAGATCAACTGATAAGGTTGGGAGGATAGTTCTTAAAAAGGTTGTCTTGGTTATTGAAAATTTTTCATACGACTGTTAGCCAAATAGTTGACTTGGTTTTGGGAAATTCCTTCAAGTATTTGATCCCTCAAAGTAGAAAATAGAATATGAATTCTCATCATAGTTGCGATCCAATTTGAGGTGAATCATTGTATGGAAATACTAGCAGTGTAAGATCCAATCATTAGGTCGAGACTTTGGTAGACTTGTTTATGGTTCAACACATTCTATCCAATAAGTGACTACTATAATTGGTTGAGAAACTCATATGCCTTGACAATAAGCAGACATTGATGGTAGATGATACATCTTTTCTTTCAAAACCATCTTGTAGTGACAACAAAATTCGGCATTCCTTTGAAGTAAAGAAGACAAGTCCTTACTATCTTTTGGTGTATAAAATTTTAATTTTCTACTCGGGTTCTTCCCCAATTCAATTGTTACTTAGTGCTGTTAATTTGCACATGTTTCTTATTGGCTATTCTATGAGTAGCTAGTTGAGATAAACACAACTTTTAGAAAGAAAAATTTAGTTCTCTGGAGATTAGAACCATGCACTAATACCAAACTATCACCCCTCGAAAAATGGGTATGTGAAATAGAAAGGGTAAATTTTAAATTATGTTTAAAGGAAATTTCTTTTCGAAAAATCAATTATTTATAAATCAATGTTATAAACAATTCGGGTACCCTTTAGAAGTTTTCTATTTAAAATGCAAAATCTGTTATAAAATCATAAAATTAAATCTAATAAATTAAAATTCATCAAAGTAGTGTTAGAATCTCTAATTGTAAATTATAATAACCAATAAAATGAATAAGGTTTTAAGTTAAACCTTGTAATGTTGATATCCTCAGTTCACGATCATCTTATCTTCGTCATAATTATCTCAAACTATTTAGTTGGGAAGTGAGAGAAAAGTGAAGGTGAGCTACATATAACTCTGTAGGAGTCTAATCTAAAGTTTTATAATAAATATTCATGATGCATGCTCAAATTAATCACCATCAGTTCATAGTGTGGGACATTTCAATCATAAATCCAAGTACTCCTGTATTTACTCGCTTCTAGGGAGCTAGAGGAGTGTACAGTCTTGGTATCCCAATGCATGCTCATATAATAAAAAATACGGCATGCAGTACAAATCCAATGTATGATATGCAACCCCATGTATATAGGTCATCCAAATACATGGGCACATGTAGCGTCCAACTCTAAGACGCATGTGGGTTCGCTTACAATACCATGTATGATCACAAAATATAGGGCATAGTATTCGTCAAATCACATAATATGGGCCCTTGTTTATGGGTAGGTTGACTCCAAATCACAATAAGGGGTCCAACTCTGAGGCCCATGTGCAATCAATAAATCCTCAATATATGGCGAGCACAATAGACAGTCCAACTCTGAGCCCAATGTGTGACATAATAATCCACGGTCACATATAGACACCATAAATGGAAAAATCCAAAGATACATGTGTATAGAATGCCTACCCACAGTCTGTAAAACTATCTACTACAACCAGTAACCCATAGGTACCATACTCCACAAAATAACGTACATGTGTACTCTTCATATATAAAATCATTCTCATGATGCATGTATAAAATTCTCAGATGCTATATCATATTTTCAATGTTCATTTCATATCAAAATTTGATACTCGTTTATTTTATACAATTTTTAATTATATGCATAATAAAACATTTATGACTAATATCTCATTTTAAAAAACATTTATAACATTAATTATAAATAATGACCTCCAGTTTCCCACTTTTAGGCATAACATATGATACATGACAATTTTTTTATCAAAACAATGCATGAATTTAAAAAGTTAGAGTAAGAACCCCTACTTGAAAATTTATTCTGCCTCCGAGCTTTCGAACCCAAACTATTTGATATTTTATCCCTTAAATTCCCTCCAAAATGTGCTAAAAAATCCAAACATCTTTTAGAGAAAAATGGAGAGAATAGGAGAAATGTGTGTGGGAAATAGTGCAACTCACCCCATTTTTATAGGAAATCTAAGAAGTTTTCCATACGTGGTGGCAAGATTGTGGCATGGTATGGCAAGGTGGTGGCAAGGTGTTGCCAAATTACATATAGATTTTCCAAATTTTTTTGTTCGATCTGATTTTTCATGCAAAAATTTCTTGATATATCTTACACTTTAATATATTGTCCAAAATTCATTTTAAGGTACTTTAAGTACATATAGTTATTAATTTAATCACACTCTCATGCCAATTAAATTGCATACTACTCATTAAGTTCATCAATTATGGATCACATACATAAGAATCATACATCTTTGCCTAGAAACTATGCATGTTATTTAATGAAGACAAATAATTAAATAATTCTCTCAAATCTATTTAATTGCCTCTATAGATAAATTGTTGGACAAATAATTAATAGCATAAAAATCTTTTAAATAATATAATTAAATTAATATTATAATTGGGAAAAAATATTAGATCACATGATGAAAATTGGGTTCATAAGATCCCTAAATTAATAAATTAATTACACATAATTTTATTGAAAAAAATCATATTTTTCATAAAGAAAGACATAAAATTGATTTTAAAAAAGAGTAGAAAAAGAAATACAATAAATCTCTTGAATTGTAACATTAATTTTCTCTTGAATCTCCACCAAAATTGTCTTCTCTTGAATTTTTCTATATTTTTCTCTCTTTTTAGCTCCCAAAAATGACCAAAATTATGCTAATGGAGGCCAATTCGGGTTTATGGAGTGATTAGGGGCTTAAATAAAGCTCAAGTACAATCTGGATCGTTCGATCAGCTTTAGATCAAGAGTTACGATCAAAACAAGAAAAACTTATAGTTTCAGCCAATCACCACGTGACGCATCATAGGGAAGACCGGTCAGAGTCAACGTTTGCTTAGTCAACAACACGTGGCATGATGTGATTTGCGGAAACGGATGGTGTGGCACACTGGTGTAACGCGTAGAGTAATGGCGTGGTGACACATGGCATGGTGCGTTGACCAATTTCTAAACTTGGATTGAACGCCGTGTTGACATATGGTGCGTGTTTCATCCTCCTCACATGCGGCGTGACATGATTCACTCTCTGTGCTTACATGGAATTCGCATCACTTACCTAGTCAGCTTCTTTGCTTGCGTGGCATGCCACATGGCAGCTTTCCGATTGGTCTTGCAGTAGAAATTCATAAAAAATCCAAACATTATATTTTCACCTCTTTTCATTAAAAAGTTTATATTTTAATATTTTTTTACACAAAATACTATTTATTGAATAAAAAAAAATATTAAGTAAAAAAGTACTCTAATGACTCTATTTTCATAGAGTCATCAATCAGCTTTTGTTTAGTAGAATCTAAGTTTGTTGTGTAAATGTTTCAATATATTATAGCATAAACTCTGGTTAGAAAGTATTTATTGTTTACTTCCTTTTTTTATTGATACATATAGCATATACTGTCTCAAGTTATCTACATTATTTGATATTATATTATCTATAATTTTGCTACGCATTCTGTATTAGTGTTTACTTTCTTGCATGTGAGAGTTAAGGCTGAGTCCTTAAGGAGTTAGCATTTCTTAACCCTGTTAGTTTACCGAGCAATGGACTTTATCAACTTTAATGAGCAAGATCTCTACAATTTTCTTAAACACACTTCAACACAACAAGGTTTCCTTCTTAAGGAAAACATGACATCCTTAATGATATAGATGCATCCGACTTGTTCTTCCTGGTGCTACCCCAAAGCATAAGGGTTGAAATACTTCTTGTATTAATTGATGAAACAACCTTGAAACACAAACATGTTGGCAACCATACTAAACCCATAGCTTACAAGTTCTTAAATTTTAAGAGAAATGTGCTTTGACAACTAACAACTTCAAAAAGAATGCACTACTTTTGGTTGATAATTTCCATGGATGCAAATGTTACAACAATTTATAGTCTCTTGTAACCTTCCACGAACAAAGCACAAGCAAACCATAAGACCACAAAATTCTCCTACTCATAGCTCCCAATCATGGAACCTAATTTGCAGGAACTTCATGCAAACAATTCCATAATGTACATCACTTATAGGTTTCCTTATCTATGCATCCAAGTATATATTGAATCAAACATGTAGGATTTTACTATCTTAAGTAGTCTGAATGATGAAATGTTTGTCACTAGTACTCGCTTGTTAGATAACTAGCTTCACACAAATTGTTGAATTCCTTAAGCTAACCAATTAAGCCAAGTGAGTGTCCTTAACTAGTAGTACTGGGTTCAAAAAAATTAATCATCCAACATTGAGCACCATTCCGCACCAACACACCTTATCCTTGAACATGCAAAAACTTGATCGAATACAAAACTACAAGTACACAGTATCGTAATTTTATAATAAAGTGATAATAAAAGTATCGTCTTCAGGGATTGGTAACTTATTTTTGAAAAATACCAAAAGCATGATAATCTCAATTTTATCTAGAGAAGTCACTTAAGTTGTATTTGAAATTTAAAATAAAATAAATTTAAAGAATATGCGCAAAAGAAAATAAAAATATTGTTCGCAAATCAAATTAATGGAAAGAAAACTTCTAGGAAATTGATTTCACCTAATCTCTTACTATGTTTTACTCATCTAACTAATTGAATTTAATTATCTTTGTTTGTTAGCAATCTCCAAAATATAAAAATGCCTCTTTCGATAGTCAATTGGAAATATTCTTGTTCATTAATTTACACAAGACTATGTAATTTAATAGAACAAGAAAGCATTAAGACTAATGATTTTTTAAAACTAAGCAGGTTAATAGGAGTGTTTTGATCTCTATATTTACCTATATCAAAATATTCCAGATTTATCCTATAATTTCCTCTTTTGATAGTAAATAACAAAACTAAAATTATCTAATTAATTAGAAGCATTAACTCAAAATAAATTAGATAAACATGAAGAAAAATAATTCAAATTAACATAGAAAATTAAGCATAGTTTAGAATTAAATTACATTTTTTTCCTAAAATAAAGATAAATTAATTTATGCTAAAAATTAAATTAAACATAAACAAATTTACCATAATTTTTTGAGAAAAATTGAAAATAAATTAACTTGCAAAAAGAATCTGTTTTAGCATTTATGTTGAGCTCAATCTGATTTAGCCTTTTTTTTTTTCTTTGTAGCTATGCTGCATTGCTTTTTTTTTTTTTATGTTCTCCCTGGCGGCCCCGCCTGTCTATCTCCCTCTGTTTTTTTGTCTTCCTTCGCACTCCCACTGCTTATATATATATATATATATATATATATAGGAGATTGAAGGATAGGTTTGAAGATATATATATATATTATATCGGCAGGTATGTTATATATATAATATATATCTGACCACTTTTTATATTATATATATATTAATTTAAATAAGAATTAAATAAATTTAAATTTAAATTTAAGAGTCCTTAGATAATATATTTTTAAAAAATTTGTATCTTCATTATCTTTAAATTTGTAATAAAATTAAAATAATAATAATGAAATCTAAATCAATAAAATATGAATAAAATTAGATTAAAGTTTAAAGTTAAGAAGTGATAAATTATATCAAATTATACAAGTCATCAAACACCCCAAACTTAAAACTTTGTTTGTCCTCAAACAAAAAGAAAATACAACTATAAATAGTGTTAACAAGACCAAGCCATAATCTAAATTTAGATTTCATCACTAATAACTTACTCTTTTTACCTCGAATATAGCAAGAAAATCAATCAAAATTCACCAATATGTCAAGTAATAGTTAAGCATTTACTTCAACCTAAAGATAGGTACTTGAGTGTGCGTGTGAAATAGTTAATTTAATTCCAAACTACCAGCAAATTCAGATAAAAGTAGAACAACTCAAATTAAACGAATTCTCTCAAAACTTAATTCCATAAATCCAGTTTTTAGAAATCCTTTTCACTAATGTAATCAAATATCAAAATCAGATATCAAAAGGTCTTCCATCAAGGTTGTAATGACAGGCCATACAGTGAGAATGCTTGGTAGAAAGAAAAACTAAAAAGAATATCCATAGAATTCACACTAAAGCTCTTTCTCAACAATATGTTCATGTTGATGACAATATTGTTGTCTTACTCAATAAGTAGAGTACTCTTTTTTTCCTTTTTCCTTTTTTCTTTTCTTTTTTTACTTTTTTTTCACCCTCATACTCAATAAGTGTGGTGTTTTTTTTAGCTTTTCTTCTTCTTCTTCTTCTTTTTGTGTGTGGTTGACTTGACACTCATAATCTTTACTAATTTCAACCACTTTTATTCTTTTTCAATTCTTTCTTTCTTTCCTTTTTTTTTCAAATAGAGCAACCATAATGTTAATTATTTAATTTGAATTAACTTTCTCTTTAAATGCAAATTTCCACCAATAGTATTTTCTCAAAATTTAAGGTAAATTAATGGTTTTTTAGGCTTAGAATGAGAATGACTTATTTAGTTAAAAGAACAAATAATACTTATATAAAATAAGGCTCAAAGGGGTTGACTATAGGAATATACCATGCAATAATGGTGTGATAATTAGGAAGGCTGGGAAAGTGATGAACGAAAACCGGCATCGCCGATCTTCGCAAATACTTTGGTTTTAATATTTATAAAACTCTCGCAAGTGCACGAATCATTTCGAAGAAAATGATAAGTATACTCCCAAGGTCGATCTAAGGAAGGAATGTATGTGGTTTTTAATTTATTATTCAAACTTTTAAAAAACGAAATTAAATCCTAAACATCCTGTCACGATAGTTTGGTTTTTGTGTTCATAATTTAATAACATAAAATAAACATATATACAGATTAATTAAATATAATCTAATAACATAAAAATAAACATAGATACAAATTCAATAAATAATTATCTAAAAAATAAACATATATACAGATTCAATAAATATTCATGCAAATTTTATCATTTATATTAGCGGAGTATTTATGGATATAATAACTAAATTAATTATGCTTGCTCATATTATCTAGGTTATTAAAGATATAAATTGATATTTTATTGATTCTCTCTTTTTTATATAAATACCACCTTTGGTGGGGTTAGATATTCTTTGTTAACTAAACAAATCAATTAACACCTATGGGTGGGGTTGATAACTAATATGCTTAATTAAATTAATTCCTTTTTCTAAGAGATTGAAAATGAATCATTTAAATGCCACCTTTGGTGGGGTTAGACAGTTTAAACTTTATTCAAGGTGTCCAAATTAAACATAAGAATTTAATTATCCGAGTACTAACTTTCAAGTTTTAAAACCACTATTGAAAACATGTTGTCAATACATTTTCACATAATAATTCTTATAAAAACTTTTGAAATAGAGTTTCACTCTAACTACCGGGCGATTGTACCAACAAATAAAAGAGCACTACTCTAAATTAGACCGGATAACTAAACCTTAAAATCTAATTTTCAGTTTTAAGTTTGTAATGAAAAATAATATATTTCTCTCTAACATTCTTAATATAAAATCTTGAATAAAAACAAAATCAATTCATTTTAGAAATTTTCACCTATTTAATATTTCGCAAGCATAACAACGTTATTATTATATCATGTTTATAAACAGCTAGCAGAGTTAAATTTAATCATAGACAAATTAAATATAACATGTAAGAATAAAGCATAAAAATAACTGTAAAGAAAATAAAATCCTTACAGAACTTCGACGCTATTCCCGTTGCTAGAAAACCTCCGAGCGGAATTTGCACTTCCATATATTGAATCAAAAACTAAATTATTACAAAAACATTACAAGTTCCTCTCAAAAAGAGAAGAACACTAAAACTAAGAGAATTGAACTAAAAACTAAGAAGGAAACTAAGAAAAACTTAAAAACTAAGAAAGAAACTAAGGAAAACTCAAAAAAACTAAGAAATGAGAGAAAGAAAGAAGAGAGAAGTGTGGTTTGAAGGTGTATTTTGAAGTGAAGGGAAGGGGGGTATTTATAGGTGAGGATGGAGAGAAAAAGTAGAGAAAAAAATGTTAAAAAAATGTAAAAACGCGGATTATTGATTGCTGACGTCATTTGATGACGTCAGCATGACATGGGGCGGCTGCACAGTACTGGGTATGAACAGTGCCGAGTCTGATGAACAGTACCGGGGTATGAACAGTAACGCGCGGATGAACAGTACCCGCGGATGAACAGTGCCGAGTCTGATGAACAGTACCGGGGTATGAACAGTGCCGAGTCTGATGAACAGTAACGCGCGGATGAACAGTACCCGCGGATGAACAGTGCCGCGCGCTGCTGCTTGGGGCGGTGGGTCGCGGCGGCCGGGCGGCGCGGCGGCGCGATTTTCGTCTTTTTGACATTTTTGACCTTTTCGACCCATTTTGTCCAATTTTTCCATATTTGTTGACCTTTTCCCACTTATTTATTAATATATTTGTGATGTATTGCTTCAAGTATTCCTGTTTGAGTCTTTAAATTGCGTTTTTAAGCCAAAATACTTGAAAAACAATAAAAATACCCGTGATTCCGAAAAAGACAAATTTATATAAATATATGATAAAACATATAAATATATGTATTTTTAATCAATTAATGTGCATAAAATCATGGTTATTTTAGTGCTTTTTGAGCACTCATCACAACCCCCAACCAGCTTCTTGCTAGTCCCTTAGCAAGAAAAGCGATAAAAACTAAAAATTAAACTATCCTAAATCACTTTCGTGGATTGAAACGGTTGCATTTAGCCTATGCAACAAGCCGTTAAACCCCTAGGTTGCCCTAGTGGACGAGTTTGAGTCTCGTGAGGGTTTTCAGTAATGATACCCACAAACATTGAACTAAATGTAAAAATAAAAACAATCAAATCAAAAATTAAAATTACAACACAATCAAAAATTAATTTAAGAATAAAAGAACACAACATATCACAAAAATATCTCATACTTTTTAATCTCCTTTAAGATCATAATTAAAATCTCAAGCATAAATTATTTTAATCTCTTTAAACAATCATGATTTTATTACAATAATTAGTCGAAAATCATTTTCATATTTCATTTCAAAAATGTATCAATTTAATTTTACCCAATTTCAGTGTCATGAATCAGAATTCGCTTCGACTCTATTCCTCACAAGTCAATACTCTCAAAGCACTGAATCCTATGGGTTCAAACACTCATACTAATTTATATGCGAAAGAGTTGATGTATAGAAATGAACTAATATGTTCGCATATGTATAAAGAATAAAGGCTCAAAGTGTTATTTTAACATTGATCTCATGAAAGGAATCGAATGTATAAATTATAAAGATATCATATACAAAAATTATTTTCATGCATAAATCCAACTCATTAAGAAAGAATTTCAAGATATATGCTTTTACAAATGAAGAAATTGCAATGACTTTTTAGGGAATTACTTCCTATATCTTTCTTTTGTAATTAGCCTTTACTCACAACTTTGTAGGCAATGTGGGTCATAGTATGTAGATGATACTATTTTTTTATCTCTCTATACATTTTTTTTTATATATATGTATTTTTTAGAGAGTCAACCCATGTACATATTGTACATTTTTTTTTTATTTTTTTTTTTGGATTTTGGTGAGTGGTTAATTTTGTGGCTTTTCTGTTTGATCTTGGTTTAGGTAACCCCAGATATGTCTTCTTGTTTTTGTAGCAGTCATGCATGAATGAGATATAAGCATATACTATCAATTTCTACTCAAATCGTTTTAATCTAAACAAAAATAATAATCAAAAATATATGATACTCTATTAAGATGAGAAAAAATTCATACATTCAATGCTAATACCTATAGAGATCATCTAAACTTTTTGAATAAATAAGAAATGTGTTTGGAGTAGAAAAAATATATATTTCACTCTGAATAAAAGAAATTAGGCTCAAATTATATCTCACAAGGGTAGTCTCCACTAAAAAAATTCATAAACACCGATTTTGGGTTTAATATAATTTCCACATTTTATCAAGAAATACTAGTTATGACAAAAACTAACTAATTATCAAAAATAATTACAAAATATTTCATGATGTGTTTTCAAAAATTAATCTAACAGTACCAAAGACTTAACTATTTACTTAAATTTGATTTAAAGAAATGATACATTTTTGTGATAATTTTTTTATATATATATATATATATATATATATTTATTTTTTTTTATTAAGCATGGTAACTTTTCACCACCCCCAACCTAGAACTTACATTGTCCTCAATGTAACAACTGCAAATTAAAGATAAAGAGAAAAGAGGAGAAAGATTACCTATTTCTTGAGAATGTGTAAGTAGTAATGAAGAAATGCAGGTGCATCCATCATATTCATCATTAAAGTGTATACAGACAGATCGCTGTGAACTTCTAACATCTCAACAAATATTTTAGTTTTAACAATTTTAAAAATTATTCA
The DNA here is from genome assembly GCA_037013495.1 of Hippophae tibetana. Classification (NCBI taxonomy): domain Eukaryota; kingdom Viridiplantae; phylum Streptophyta; class Magnoliopsida; order Rosales; family Elaeagnaceae; genus Hippophae; species Hippophae tibetana. The sequence goes on along the minus strand of CM072805.1, from coordinate 9,798,729 downwards.
CAAACAAGTAAACTAAAATAAACAATAAAATTAAGTAAATAAAACAAATAACAAAAAATTACCTAACATGATGGGTTGCCTCCCATCCAGCGCTTAGTTTAACGTCTTAGCAAGACGTATCTTTTTGGTGCTAAGGGTTACTAAGCCAAATGCAATCCATTTCAGCAATGTTGTTTGGTTCTTCCACATAAGGCTTGACACGATGGCCATTAACTTTGAACGTTTTTTGTGTCTTGGAGTCCAATAGTTCTACCACTCCATGTTCAGATACCTGAACTATTTTGAATGGTCCATCCCATCTTGATCTTAGCTTTCCTGGAAACAATCTCAAACGAGAGTTAAATAAAAGAACTTTCATTCCAGGGTGAAGAGTCTTAGGAACTAGCCTCTTGTCATGATAGCGCTTAGTACGCTCCTTGTATAATTTGGCATTCTCATAGGCTTCATTCCTAATTTCTTCCAACTCATGAAGCTGGAGTACTCGTTTTTCACCTGCTTTATCTAAATCCATGTTTAGCTCTTTAATTGCCCAATAAGCCTTGTGTTCAAGTTCAACTGGAAGGTGGCACGCTTTCCCAAAGATTAACCGGTAAGGGCTCATCCCAATAGGTGTTTTGTAAGCGGTGCGGTATGCCCATAAGGCATCATTTAACTTAAATGCCCAATCCTTCCTTGAGGGACGCACAGTGCGTTCCAGTATTCCCTTAATTTGCCTATTACTTACTTCCACTAAACCGGAAGTTTGAGGATGATATGGAGTAGCTACCTTATGTGTGATGTTGTACTTGTTTAGTACTCCATCAAAGAGTTTGTTACAAAAATGGCTACCTCCATCGCTTATTATAGCTCTAGGCGTTCCGAACCTACTGAATATGAAATCTTTCAAGAATTTCACAACAACATTAGCATCATTGGTTTTGGTGGGGATAGCTTCTACCCACTTGGACACATAATCCACAGCAACCAAAATGTATTGAAAACCATTAGATGGGGGAAAAGGACCCATAAAGTCAATCCCCCATACGTCAAAGAGTTCAACAACTAAATTAGATGTCAAAGGCATTTCATCTCTTTTGCTTATGTTTCCTGTTCTTTGACATCTATCACATTGTGCACAAAACATATGAGCGTCTTTAAAAAGAGTGGGCCAAAAGAATCCAGACTGTAATATCTTACGGGCTGTCTTTTCACCTCCAAAATGACCCCCACAATGAAGTTCATGACAAAAAGTCAGAATGCTCTTATGTTCTTCTTCAGGTACACATCTCCGGATGACTTGATCTTGACCAATCTTGTATAAATAAGGGTCATCCCAGAAATAGTCCTTAATAGTTTTAAAAAACCTTTTCTTCTCCTGATATGAAGTGTTAGGTCGCAAAACACCAGTGGCAAGATAGTTTACAATATCAGCGTACCATGGGTTCGGACCTATGAAAAATAACTGTTCATCAGGAAAGGTTTCAACTATATCGTCATTACTCTCATCTTTAAGAGAATTAAAGTCAGAAATCAACCTAGACAAATGGTCAGCTACTAAGTTTTCACTGCCTTTCTTATCCTTGATTTCTAGGTCAAATTCTTGTAAGAGTAAGACCCACCTGATTAATCTTGGCTTGGCATTTGGTTTACTTAATAGGTATCTTAAAGCAGCATGATCAGAATGCACAATCACTTTAGATCCTACTAAATAAGACCGAAATTTTTCTAAAGAGAATACTATAGCCAAGAATTCCTTTTCAGTGGTGGTGTAATTCATCTGGGCATCATTGAGTGTTTTGCTAGCATAGTAGATGACATGTAAACGCTTATCCACTCTTTGTCCCAGGACTGCTCCTATTGCATAATCAGAAGCGTCACACATTATTTCAAAGGGTAAAGACCAGTTTGGTGCCATTATAACAGGGGTAGATGTGAGTTTATCTTTCAAGGTATTAAAGGAAGTAAGGCAGTCATTGTTGAAATCAAAATCAGCATCTTTGGATAGCAAGTTACATAAGGGACGACTTATTTTAGAGAAATCTTTAATAAATCGTCTGTAAAATCCTGCATGTCCCAAGAAGCTTCTTATCCCCTTCACAGATGTAGGGGGAGGTAGTTTGGATATCAATTCAACTTTTGCCCTATCAACTTCAATACCCTTGTTTGAAATTATATGTCCTAAAACTATCCCTTGTTGAACCATAAAATGACTTTTCTCCCAACTAAGGGTTAGATTGCATTCAATGCATCTTTCTAAAACCAAAGTCAATTTATGTAAGCAATCATCAAATGAGTTCCCAAAGACAGAGAAATCGTCCATGAAAATCTCAATGAATTTTTCCACCATGTCCGAGAAAATGGATATCATGCATCTCTGGAACGTGGCAGGGGCATTGCATAACCCAAATGGCATTCTGCGAAAAGCAAATGTCCCAAAAGGACATGTAAATGTGGTCTTTTCCTGATCTTCTGGTGCTATGGGTACTTGATAATATCCAGACAGTCCATCCAAAAAACAGTAAAATTCGTGCCCAGCTAATCTTTCCAACATTTGATCAATGAATGGAAGAGGAAAGTGATCCTTTTTCGTATATAAATTTAGTTTCCTAAAATCTATACACATTCTCCAGCCAGTGATTATTCTAGTGGGCACTAATTCACTTTTGTCATTCTTAACAACTGTTATCCCAGATTTCTTTGGTACCACATGCACTGGACTAACCCACTTACTATCCGCAATAGGATAGATAATCCCTTCTTCTAATAATTTAAGAATTTCCTTCTTAACTACCTCTTGCATGTTTGGGTTTAGTCTTCTTTGGGCCTCTCGTACAGGTTTAGCACCGTCCTCCAAGTTGATCTTGTGCATACACATTGTTGGACTAATGCCTCTTATATCCCCTATACTCCAACCTATAGATTTCTTAAACTGTTTAAGCACTTTGATGAGTTCCTTTTCTTGTGGTTTGGTCAAGGTTGAAGAAATTATCACTGGATAAGTTTCTCCCTCTCCCAAAAACACATATTTTAAGTGCTCAGGTAAGACTTTGAGTTCAAGTTCAGGTGGATTGGTCTCTTTACTAGATGAAGAACTGGGTAGATTTAAAAGTGTACTAGATTTTGTCATCACTTCATCATTGTCTAGTTGTTTAAGGTACCCATTAATTTCCTCATCTAAATCTTCTTCAACCTTTTCAAGTGTAAGAACGGTTTCAAGCTTGTCTTCTATTCTGGTTTGTAAAAAGGTGCTTTGGACAAGATTATCCAAAGGATCAACTTCGAATATTTCATCGATGGCAGAAATAGAAGGAAAAGGTGAAGAATCAAAAACTTTAAAATGAACGGTCTCCCCTAAGACTGTCATTGTCAAATTTCCATCTTGGACATCAATAATAGTTTTAGTAGTTGCCATAAATGGCCTACCAAGCAATATTGTGTGCTCTCTGTCCAATGCTGGATTTTCTTGCATATCCAGAACCACAAAGTCAACAGGTATTATCAGTTTGTCTACCTGTACCAAAACATCCTCAACTATTCCCTCTGGATATTTAAGAGATCTATCTGCAAGTTGAAGGGACATAGTTGTGGGTTTTAAATCCCCTAGATTGAGTTGTAAGAATATAGAGTAGGGCATCAAATTTATACTAGCACCTAAATCAAGCATTGCTTTAGCAACCTTCCTATCCCCCATAGTTATGTTTATAATAAAACTTCCAGGGTCTTTCAACTTAGGGGTAGTTTGTGCTGAAGTACAGCGCTAGAAATTTCTGATACTACTACTCGTTCATTCAGTTCATACCTCCTTTTCTTAGTGTTCAACTCTTTGAAAAACTTGGCATATGAGGGCACATTCATGATCACTTCTAACAATGGTAAATTGATATTCACTTTAGAGAGCATATTAAAAAGATCATTGAATTGCTTATCTTGTTTGGACTCTTTTAACCGGTGGGGAAAAGGTACTTGTATCTGGTGTGGTTCTGTTGTCTTTTGAATTTTGGGGGTGTCAGATGACCCCCCAATGAGTTTTTCAGAAGGCTTGTTAAGTTTAACACTTGTTTCTCCTTTTTGCGAGATTAGAGTATCGCCTTCTTTGTTACCTGAACTACAAGGTAGATTGTTAGAGATTTCAGGTAAACTGGTATTGACTACCTTACCACTTCGAAGGGTTCTAACATCCTTTGCTTGTTCTGGTTGACTGGGCAACTTTCCTGGTTCTTTCTTTTGCATTTGTTCAGCCAGTTGCCCAACTTTAGATTCAATTCTTTTAACCGAAGCCTCCATGGTGTTCAACCTTTGATTAGTCATCAATTGGTTGTCACGACTAACTTGAATAAAAGCATTCAAGCTATCTTCTAAGGTTGGTTTAAAAGGTTGGCTTGGTGGGTAAGGGTGGTTGTTATCCGACCTTAGTGTTGGATATTGGGTGTAGGCTGGGTGATTATAGGTGTTTGGATGATACCTTTGAAAAGATTGGACTTCCTCTATGGCATCGACACTAGAATCACAAGTATTTGAACAATTATGAGTACCATGCCCAATTGAACAACACACTTCACATACCTCTTGATTTGAAATTTGGTGGGAAGTGAGGAATTTCACTTGTTTAGTCAATTCAGCAAGTTGCAAGGTTATCTCATTATCAGAGCCGACTTCATTGACCTTTGCTTTCCTTCTACCACCTCTTTGTTGGGAATTAGAACCCAATAGCTCATAGAGATTATAGGTTTCCTCTGCGGTCTTTTCTCGTACAGCACCTCCAGCAGCATTATCAACCATGTATTGACTCTGTAGTGTCAATCCATCGTAAAAGAATTGGTTTTGTAGCTGTAATGGAAAGCTATGATTTTGACATTGAATGAAAAGGAGTTTGAATCGTTCCCAAGCTTCATGAAAGGGCTCTTCATACATTTGAGAAAATGTTGCTATCTTTTTTCTTAGATCAACAGTCTTTTGATGGGAATAGAACCTACCCATAAAAATTTCATAGACTGCCTCCCAAGTTTTAAGCGAACCTGACTGTAGAGTAATGAACCATGACCAAGCTTTATCTTTGAGAGTGTAAGGAAAACACCTCATCCTAAGTTGATCTTCATTAATTGCATGTAGTAGAAAGGTTTGGACAATAGCATAGAATTCTCGAATGAAATTTAAAGGGTCTTCATTAGGGATACCGTAAAAGGAAGGCAACAAAGAATAATGAATCTTTTTCAATTCATAATTCCTTGCAGCCTCTTGTAATTGGATACCGGAAGTTACATTGCCAATGATTGGCATTGTATATTCTTTCATCTTTTTCCGCCTATCTTCAGCATCTCCCATGGTTGTTTGTAGTTGAAAATGATCCTCCTCCTATTGTGTATCAACAATTTGCTTTTAGTAGATATCTCTAAAAAATATTTATAACTTGATAAAACGTAAATGCAAAAAGTGCAAGGAACCTAATTTTTTTTTTTTTTAAACGAATGGACAGAATGTTTGAAACAAACGAATTTTATTTCATCTGAATTTTTATTACACGCAAACTAAAACAAAGGAAAATACATAATGGGTGACCTCCCATACAGGACTAAAATTTATCGTCTTCTAGTAAGACGTTGCTTGGAGATTGCAGAATGAAAAACTCAATGTCTCCTCTTCATTGAATTCGTTTAAGTTTCAAATTAGTCTTTGCCTTTTTGCAAATGTTCAACTAACTGTTCAACTTGAACTTCCACCTTTTTGATAGAAGCTTCCACAGAGTCCAACCGTTGATTGGTTTTAGATTGATTATCCCTACATACTTGAATAAAAGAATTCAAGTTGTCCTCCAAGGTTGGTTTATTGGGAATGCTTCTTGGAATAGGTGGGTGGAATTGCTGACCTGCTTGGTTTGAGCTTTGAGTGAAAGGAGGGTTGTTTTGCCTCCAAGAGAAATTTGGATGACTTCTCCACCCAGGATTATAGGTATTTGAGTTGGGGTCAAACCTTGGTCTTTGTTGATACGCTCCCAACACATTGACCTGTTCAGGTCCAGTTGTTTCTCCTTGATATGGACAGGCTTCAGTACCATGTCCCATGTTGCTGTACAAACCATATTGTTCATTATTGGTGTTGGTTTGTGTAGCGAGAAGGGCAACTTGCTTAGTCAGTTGAACAAGTTGTTGTTGAACTTCATTACTGGAGTCGATTTCATGAACTCCAGCTTTTCTCACTCGGGAGCTTTTCTGTTGGGAATTAGCACCCAACATCTCAAAGAGGTTATACGTCTCTGAGGCAGTCTTTTCTCCTATTGCTCCTCCTGCAGCGTTGTCGACAATGAACTGACATTGTTGTGTAAGTCCATCGTAAAAGAATTGGTTCTGCAACTGCAGGGGAAAGCTATGATGGGGACACTGAGTGAGAAACATCTTGAACCTATCCCAAGCTTCATGGAATGGTTCTCCATCCATCTGAGAGAAAGTAGCAATCTTTCCTCTCAACTCTGATGTTTTTTGATGGGAATAGAATTTTCCCATGAATTTATTGTAAATGTTACCCCATGTCATCAGAGAACCTGGGGGAAGTGACATCAACCAAGCTTTGGCCTTATCCTTTAGAGTGTAGGGAAAACATCTCATCCTAAGTTGATCCTCGTTTAGAATACCGAGGGGGAATGTTTGGACCGTAGCATAGAAATCTCTCATAAAGGAAAGAGAATCTTCATTAGGTAGCCCATAAAAGGAAGGAAGCATAGAAAAATGAATATTTTTAAGGTCATAATTCCGAGCAGCCTCTCCCAACTGGATAGCGGCAGTTGCCGTGCCTATTACCGGTCTTGCAAACTCCTTCATCGTGGTTTCCCTAATATGTTGGTTTTCCTCCATTTCTTTTGGTTCTAGCAAAGGATTAAGACTTGGTTCTATGTTTGGCTCAAAAACAGGTTGATGGGTAGAATCCAGTTTTGTTGACACTTGTTTAAATTTATGAAAATTATTTACATATGGTGTAAGAGGGTTTCCTAAGGATCTCCTACCACGCATAGACTATTGTAAATGTAAATTTAAAACTCCTGTCAACAAAATAAAAAATTTAGAGAAAATTTACATGTTATTTAATACAAAGCACTAAACAAAACTAGTTAAACCCTAAAAAGAAGAATTTTTTTTTTTTATCATTTTTTTTTAATTTTTTTTTAATTTTTTTTTATATTTTTTTTTGTAACATAATTAGTATTAACCAAGAGTGCTCCCAGGAAAGAATGGTGGTGCAAACGGCTCCTTAAATACCATTCTCCTAGCCAGAGCAACGTTCCCAGGAAAGACTAGTGGCACAAAGGCTTTCAAGAACTAGTCTCCTAGACAGAACTCCCTTAGATTTTTACTTTTCATGTTATTTAGTTAATTAGGTATAAATTCAAGTAATGTTTTTTTTTTATTCATGAACGGTAATTTTATTTTACTATTCACGCTATATAATGTCTTATATACTTAAATTTTTTTTGAAATTTAAGTTTTTGAAATTTTTTTTTTTTTTTTTATGAACGGTAATTTTATTTTACTATTCACGCTATATTATTTCTTATTAACTTAAAATTTTTTGAATTTTGAAATTTTTTTTTTTTTTTTACTATTCATGAACGGTAAAATTTTTTACTTCAAATTTCAAATTTCTAAATTATTTTACAATTAAAAAAATTATTTTTTTATTTATTTTTTATTTTTTTATTTATTTTTTATTTTTTTATTTTTTTATTTATTTTTTTATTTATTATGAATTTTGAAATTTGATTATTATTAAAATATCACAATTATTTACAGCACAAAAATGTTTTTAAAATTTTGATAAATAATTTAAAAACGCTATTCCTTCCCCGGTAACGGCGCCAAAAACTTGATGAACGAAAACCGGCATCGCCGATCTTCGCAAATACTTTGGTTTTAATATTTATAAAACTCTCGCAAGTGCACGAATCATTTCGAAGAAAATGATAAGTATACTCCCAAGGTCGATCTAAGGAAGGAATGTATGTGGTTTTTAATTTATTATTCAAACTTTTAAAAAACGAAATTAAATCCTAAACATCCTGTCACGATAGTTTGGTTTTTGTGTTCCTAATTTAATAACATAAAATAAACATATATACAGATTAATTAAATATAATCTAATAACATAAAAATAAACATAGATACAAATTCAATAAATAATTATCTAAAAAATAAACATATATACAGATTCAATAAATATTCATGCAAATTTTATCATTTATATTAGCGGAGTATTTATGGATATAATAACTAAATTAATTATGCTTGCTCATATTATCTAGGTTATTAAAGATATAAATTGATATTTTATTGATTCTCTCTTTTTTATATAAATACCACCTTTGGTGGGGTTAGATATTCTTTGTTAACTAAACAAATCAATTAACACCTATGGGTGGGGTTGATAACTAATATGCTTAATTAAATTAATTCCTTTTTCTAAGAGATTGAAAATGAATCATTTAAATGCCACCTTTGGTGGGGTTAGACAGTTTAAACTTTATTCAAGGTGTCCAAATTAAACATAAGAATTTAATTATCCGAGTACTAACTTTCAAGTTTTAAAACCACTATTGAAAACATGTTGTCAATACATTTTCACATAATAATTCTTATAAAAACTTTTGAAATAGAGTTTCACTCTAACTACCGGACGATTGTACCAACAAATAAAAGAGCACTACTCTAAATTAGACCGGATAACTAAACCTTAAAATCTAATTTTCAGTTTTAAGTTTGTAATGAAAAATAATATATTTCTCTCTAACATTCTTAATATAAAATCTTGAATAAAAACAAAATCAATTCATTTTAGAAATTTTCACCTATTTAATATTTCGCAAGCATAACAACGTTATTATTATATCATGTTTATAAACAGCTAGCAGAGTTAAATTTAATCATAGACAAATTAAATATAACATGTAAGAATAAAGCATAAAAATAACTGTAAAGAAAATAAAATCCTTACAGAACTTCGACGCTATTCCCGTTGCTAGAAAATCTCCGAGCGGAATTTGCACTTCCATATATTGAATCAAAAACTAAATTATTACAAAAACATTACAAGTTCCTCTCAAAAAGAGAAGAACACTAAAACTAAGAGAATTGAACTAAAAACTAAGAAGGAAACTAAGAAAAACTTAGAAACTAAGAAAGAAACTAAGGAAAACTCAAAAAAACTAAGAAATGAGAGAAAGAAAGAAGAGAGAAGTGTGGTTTGAAGGTGTATTTTGAAGTGAAGGGAAGGGGGGTATTTATAGGTGAGGATGGAGAGAAAAAGTAGAGAAAAAAATGTTAAAAAAATGTAAAAACGCGGATTATTGATTGCTGACGTCATTTGATGACGTCAGCATGACATGGGGCGGCTGCACAGTACTGGGTATGAACAGTGCCGAGTCTGATGAACAGTACCGGGGTATGAACAGTAACGCGCGGATGAACAGTACCCGCGGATGAACAGTGCCGAGTCTGATGAACAGTACCGGGGTATGAACAGTGCCGAGTCTGATGAACAGTAACGCACGGATGAACAGTACCCGCGGATGAACAGTGCCGCGCGCTGCTGCTTGGGGCGGTGCTGGGCGGTGGGTCGCGGCGGCCGGGCGGCGCGGCGGCGCGATTTTCGTCTTTTTGACATTTTTGACCTTTTCGACCCATTTTGTCCAATTTTTCCATATTTGTTGAACTTTTCCCACTTATTTATTAATATATTTGTGATGTATTGCTTCAAGTATTCCTGTTTGAGTCTTTAAATTGCGTTTTTAAGCCAAAATACCTGAAAAACAATAAAAATACCCGTGATTCCGAAAAAGACAAATTTATATAAATATATGTATTTTTAATCAATTAATGTGCATAAAATCATGGTTATTTTAGTGCTTTTTGAGCACTCATCAGAAAGCTTTTTGGTTGTGAAAATTTTTGCCTGGATCATTTCTCTAATATTTGGTATCAATTAGGATTTTGCCTCAAGGATCCATCAACGGATTCTAGAGGAAAACTAGATTAAACTTTTCATAACCCAGTTAATTCAACTCCTTCTCTTCATAGGAAAAATGGAGTAGAGAAAAAAATTACCATGTGCTAAATTATTTTCAAGGACAAAGATTTAAATCAAAGTACCCATGAAACTCTAACTAACATAATAGTAGATTCTAATTTTTTTTCCCAAGCCTATCCTCAATCACAAGTTTAATAGTCATAGTGAATTCAATCATACTCAAATACATGCTTGATAAAAGAATTCAACAACTCAAGACTATAGAAGTTGACACCCCTAAACTTAAACTAAACAATGTCCTCATTGTAATTTAAAAGTGAGACAGATAGAAGAAATGATAGGAACTTCCCTAGTTTTATGGTGGATTCGCATTAGTTTGTAATTTTTAGCTTTTTATAGTCTATAGCCAGAATTTTCAATCTTCATCAATCAGGATTTCGAAAAGGAATAAATGCACAATTCCTCTCCACTTGTTCTCCATAATAGTGCTTCAATCTATGGGTGTTAACTCTGAATATATTCCTTGTATTTTCCTTCAAGTTTATTTCTCCAAAAGTAGAAACTTTGTCAATTGTATAAGGACCTATCCATCTTAATCTTAACTTACTCAGGAAGAGTTTTAATCGTGAATTGAAAAGAAAAACCTATTGTCCTGGAGCAAACTCATGCCTAAGAAACTGTTTGTTATGCCACTTCTTTGTGCGTTCTTTATAGATCTTTTCATTTTCATAAGCATCATTCTGGAACTCATCCATCTCATTCAATAGAAGAAGTTGCTTTACCTCTTCTCTAGGTGTAAGTGATGCCGCAACAATCATTGGAAAGGTGCAATTATCACCCAAGGACACATAGCAAAGATGATCAGACAATTGCTTTAACTCTGGAGTTGTAGTTTGTTGCACTTTTTCTATAGAGATTATAGAATCCGTCTTTGCTAGCATTGGCTCTAACATCTCCACTTTTGTGCTAAATGATGTACCATGTTGCAATGATCGTTCTAGGTGGTCAGTAGGTATATCTTCTTGAAAGGCTTCTACTTCACTTTGTTCAATGATATCTACTCGAAAGAAAGTGCTTGGATCTTCTAGAAATCTCATGGCTTCGTAGATGTTGGATGTAACCTCTTCCTTGTTCACTCTCAATGTTAACTCACCTTTTTGAGCATCTATTAAAGCCCTTCCCATAGCCAAGAATGGTCGACCAAGAATTAATGGGACATCTTGGTCTTCATCAATATCTAACACCACAAAATCAATAGGAAAACTGAATTTATTCACCTTTATCAATACATCTTCTATGATTCCACGTGGATACTTGATGGATCGGTCTGCTAGTTGTAAAGAAATTGTTCTTTGTTTCATCTCTCCAAGTCCCAATTTCCTATAAACAAAAAGTGGCATAAAATTAATGCTAACGCCAAGATCACATAAAACTTTCTCAAAAAATGAATTTCCAATAATGCAAGGCAAAGTGAAACTTCCCGGATCTTTTAATTTTTGAGGCAATTTCTTTTGAAGAATGGCACTACATTCTTCAGAAAGTTTCACTGTTTCAAAATCTTCCAACCTTCTCTTCTTGGAAATGATGTCTTTTAGAAATTTGGCATAATTTGACATCTATTCCAAAGCTTCTACAAAAGGAATATTTATGTGAATTTTCTTAAAAATATCCAAAAACTTAGAAAATAGCTTATCTAATTTTTGTTTTTGAAAACGTTAAGGATAAGGAAGTGTAGTAGAGAGAATATGAGGATTGTCAGGAAATGAAATTGATGGAGACATGTCAGCCTCTCTTAGTGTATCATCAATAATCTCCTCTTCTTCTACTTTATGATTGCTTTGGCCATTGTTTGGAGCTTTAAGGGTGGACTAAGTTTTCTTTGATGATGATCTCTCAATTTCTCTTCCATTCCTAAGTGCAATGACATTGCATTGTTCCTTTGCATTCACTTTTGTATTACTAGGAAAAGTTCCTCTTTGTTGAGCATTGATAGTTGTGGCTAGTTGCCCAATTTGAACTTCAAGATTTTTCATAGTGGCTCCCATATTGTTACAATGACTTTCAATGTTATCCAACCGTGAATCATTTTTTTAAACCTTGCTTTGGTCTCCTCAACAAAGGAAACCATGGCATCCTCAAGTGACATCTTCTTCTCACTCGGTTGACTATTAAACCCTGGAGGAGGTTGTAACACATTCTTTGTGTTTCCATAATAAATATTCTCATAATTTCGAATCCCTGGGTAGTAGTAATTTGGCATAGGATTACCATGATAATTGTAGTTTCGATTGTTGATGTATTGAACCTACTCTTGACTCAATTCATTCATCGGAATTTTCATACTTGAAATTGCAACATATTCTGCACTTTGTGGTATTCTTTGTGTTGTCAAGGCATAAATCTAATGAGATAGAGAAGCTACTTGAGCTGAAAGGGCAACAAACGACTCCAATTCATGAATCCCAGCCACTTTCTTAACCATAGATCTTTCAGTTGGCCATTGATAGTTGTTTGAGGCCATATCTTCCAAAAGAGAAGTAGCACATTCAGGTGTTTTTGACATCAAAGTTCCACCAGAAGCAGCATCAACTATAGTTCTAGTTTGTCTATTTAACCCATTATAGAACATCTAAATTTATAACCAATCTAGCAATCCATATTGAGGGCAACACCGAATCATATCTTTATATTTTTCCCATGCTTCATAGAGTTTCTCAAAAGAATTTTGTCTGAATTGACCAATCTCACTCCTAAGTTGGGCTGTTTTTACAGGTGGAAAGAATTTAACAAGAAACTTTTATGTCTTATCCTACCAACGAGTGATGCTTTTTGGTTGTAAAGATTGTAGCCAACCTTTGGCCTTGTACCTCAATGAAAAAGGAAACAATCTTAGTCTAATGGTGTTTTTAGTAACACTATTCATCTTTACAGTGTCACGTATCTCCAAGAATATTGCCAAATGAATATTAGGATCATCAAGTGGTGATCCACTAAATTGGACTTGTTGCACCATGCTGATCAACGCAGTTTTGAGCTTAAAATTATTGGTATTAATGGTTTAGCGTTACATAATCCATCAAGGTGTGTGGTTGTGCATGTTGTTCTCCTTCAGCCATGGCTAGTATTTTCTTCTTTCTTCATGATCTAAAGGTTTCCTTCAATCTTTGGATCAAAAGGAATAATGTTTCAAGTTCTAGTACGGTGCATCCAACGACAAAAACACACCTAGAGAAAAAAATAAAAAAATAAAATATAATTCTAAATTAAAACTAAGATTACTTTGTATCGATATTGGAAAAAATAAGAAAAAAAATCAATCCCCAGTAACGGTGCCAAAAACTTGATCGAATACAAAACTATAAGTGCACAATATTGCCAAATATCAAAATTATGATAATCTCAATTTTATTTAGAAAAGTCACTAAAGTTGTTGTATTTGAAATTTAAAATAAAATAAAATTAAAGAAGAAGCGCAAAGGAAAATAAAGATAATGTTCGAAAATCAAATTAATGGGAAGAAAACTTCTATGAAATCGATTTCACCTAATCTCTCGCTATGCTTTACTCATCTATCTAATTGAATTTAATTCTTTTTGTTTGTTAACAATCTCCAAAAATATCCAAAAGCCTATTTCAATAGTCAATTGGAAATATTCTTGTTCATTAATTTACACAACATTATGTAATTTAATAAAACAAGAAAGCATTACGACTAATGATTTTTTAAAACTAAACAGGTTAATACAAGTCTTTCGATCTCTATATTTACCTATATCAAAATATTTCAGATCTATCATATAATTCTCTCTTTTAAATAGTAAATCATAAGACTAAAATCATCTAATTAATGGCTTGTTAATTAGAAGTATTAAACTCAGAATAAATTAGACAAACATGAAGAGAAATAATTCAAATTAACATAGAAAATTAAACATAGGTTGAAATTAAATTACATCTTTTTCCTAAAATAAAGATAAATTAGTTCATGTTAAAAATTAAATTAAATATAAACAAATTTACCATAATTTTTGTGAGAGGAATTGAAAGTAAATTGACTTGCAAAAAGAATCTGTTTTCGTGTTTATGTTGCGCTCAATCTGATTTAGCCTTTTTTTTCTTTACAGCTCTCTCCCTCAATTTTTTTTGTCTTCCTTCGCGTTCTGACTGTTTCTTTGTAATATATATCCTTCAATCTCCTTTATATATATTATGTCGCTATGTTATATATATAATATATATCTTACCACTTTTTATATTATATATATATATATATATTAATTTAAATAAATCTTAATTTAAATTTGAGAATCCTTAGATGATATGCTTTTAAAAATTTTGAATCTTCATTATCTTTAAATTCACAAAACAATTTAAATAATAATAATAAACTATAAAATCAATAAAATATAAATAAAATTAGACTAAAGTTTAAAGTTAAGAAGTGACAAATTATATTAATTGATGAAACAACCTTGAAACACAAACACGTAACAATACTAAACCCATAGCTTACAAGTTCTTAAATTTTAAGAGAAATGTGTTTTGACAACTAACAACTTGAAAAATAATGCACTACTTGTGGTTGATAATTTCCATGGATGCAAATGTTACAACGATTTATAGTCTCTTGCAACTTTCCACGAACAAAGCACAAGCAAACCATAAGACCACAAAATTCTCCTACTCATAGCTCCCAGTCATGGAATCCAACTTGCAGGAACTTCCTGCAAACAATTCCATAATATACATCGCTTGTAGGTTTCCTTATCTATGCATCCAAGTCTATATTGACTCAAATATGTAGGGTTTTTCTATCTCAAGTAGTCTGAATGATGAAATGTTTGCCACCAATATTCGCTTGTTAGACAACCAGCTTCACACAAATTGTTGAATTCCTTGAGCTAACCAATTAAGCCAAGTGAGTGTCCTTAACCAATAGTACTGGGTTCACAAAAACTCATCATCCAACATTGAGCACCATTCTGCACCAACACACCTTATCTTTGAACATGAGCTAGCTTTGATACCAAATGTAATGATTTGTGAGGTCACGTAGTAAAAATTTGAATATTTGGTCCCAAGACTTTTCAAAGTTGAGGCCAACTTATCATCTTTAGAGTCCTAATTATAACCCTTGTATAAATACTTCAATGTTCCTTAAGAAAAGACTAATGAAAATTATTCTTGCTCGAGTCTCACACATATGTGATATAACAATTGCTTCATAGCATATAGGTTACTTAATCGTGATGCTTGCCCCTTCATAAGGTTCCTAGTCATCGAGACAAACTGTCATACAATTGCTCACTCAGCGGTGCAAGTCAAACATATTTATTATAAGTAGTACAATAATATACAAAGACTTAATCAACTTTATGTTTCTCTTATTGGATCTCTTCATACACACTCTCGAATAGGTAACTTGACATTAAGGGCAAACTCCCAGCCTAAAGGTCAACTTCATCTTGCACCCCTAGTGTATATATTTTATATTCTCCTCAGCATACTCATACTCTTGCTAACACACATGCCAACTTATTCTCAAGTCAACCAAGCATATGTTTCTTACATGTAAGCAAGTTCCATTCACCTAAACATACAAGTTGCTCGAATGAGAAATTCATTAATCTAAAGCCCACACATGATGCAATCATCTTCACATGTTGTTGCCATCTTTCATGCCAATTAGCACACAGATCTTTGGTGTTTGGCTGAACCCTTAGTCGATTCACATCCCCACTTGACATCATCGTCATGAGTGTTTCCATACTCTCAATGTGTGTTCCATAGAGCAACGCGACCGTACTAGCATACCATTACTCAATGTTGCAACATTGCTTATGCAATACTTCCCACAAGACGTGTTACACTCCTATGAAGATACCTTTACGTGCCTACATTGAGTAAACCATCGAGCATAGATACCAAAGACTATAGTCATAGTGATCCTCTTATTCAACTACTTTAACCATTTCTAAGCACCACAAAGCATTTTCATAATGTTTAAGGTCTATATCATTTATGATTTATCCTATATACATTAACCCTTCTTTCAAATGGGTTTCAAATATAGAAATTATTTATTGATCTGTAACTTGACCTATTTAAATCTCTTAATTCAATTTGATACTCTTTTTCATTTCTTAATAATCATATGAACGAATAATCGTTAAATCCTCTTCTTTCTGGACAACACATACAAAGAGACATGACATATTTAAATAATTGGTGAACCTACGAGAAATGTTTAAACTTAGTTTTTTTAATCTTCCAACTCTTACTTACTTATTTTCTTTAGTTATTCGGTAGAGCAATTATGATCTGGAAATTGATTTGGGGAAGACATTCAAATCTATTATGACATAGTTGTTGAGTGCTCAACAAATCTTTTTACTTTCATTTTTTTGAGCTTTGCATTGACGCGATGTAACCTAATGTATTCATATCCTAACTAGAAGTTTCTAAGATAATATAAGTCTTATGTAGAACATATTATTATTACTCTATTGCAAACCACCAATCACTCATTAGTCATTTATTTTTGTTTTGAATTGATCAAGGGCTCTTTTATCTTGAAAAAAATCTTATAGTTACCTTAGAGGGAATTAATCGGACTAACAAATAATATAAATACTATTGTTGCTTTAGTCTTTCTCACATCAATGACATATTTTTACATAGGCCTTACCAAAATC
The DNA here is from genome assembly GCA_037013495.1 of Hippophae tibetana. Taxonomy (NCBI): domain Eukaryota; kingdom Viridiplantae; phylum Streptophyta; class Magnoliopsida; order Rosales; family Elaeagnaceae; genus Hippophae; species Hippophae tibetana. The sequence continues at coordinate 9,782,047 of CM072805.1, read as the reverse complement.
GCATCATTGATATTGTCCTTAAGAGTCCCAATCTTAGAGACATATTAATGTGCCTTTGTGGCACAACCAATGCCTTTCTTATAAGCATTCTCTAGCTCATAAGTTGCTTCCTTAGCACACTGTGCCAGGTACAATCGATGATAAAGAGCTTGACATTATACCTTCTTAGTTTTTAGAGCATTTTTTCTTATTTTAAAAAGAAACATGATTTTATTTGAAATGATATCAACTCAAAATAATTTACTAATAATTATTTTATCAATTATCAAATTGTTTCTTATACATATTAATATATAAATATTTTTCCAAATATTAATTCCATATCTTAAAATCTGTGATAAATCTTTTTGATGAGTTTTGGTTTTCAAACAAAATAACATATTTGTATTATTCAAATAACTAGAAAACTAAAGTATACTCTTGTTAAAAATCATTATCCAAAAAAAAAGGTTTGAAGTAGGGTTATAAAAATACCCAAAATGTTTAAGTAGTTATAATTTTATCCATAATATTATATACACAATGAGCTGTTTAATTTTTAAAGAAGATTGTATCGTGTGCATTCAGCATACATATTTTTATGGGACTTAAATATAACTATTTAAATATTTTAGGTATCTTTGTAACTCATTTTAGATGTTGTGGTGATAAAATATTATTAATTCAAACAAGATTTTATCATAATATTACGGACAAAATACACTTGAATGTACGTTATAACATTTTGTTAAAAACTTCGACCAAAGTTATCAAATATATATATTTTTATTGTTATACGTGATATTGTATTTATAATTACTTGAATATTTTTATCATTTTTTTAACTCATGAAACTAAACCAAAAATAAAATAAAATTCTGTAATGACAAAAAATTGCAGTGGTAGAGGGAGACACCGCAGTGAAGCCACGGCAGCCCAAGCGTAAAATTCAAGCTATAAACTCCAAATTCTATCTCTCCACTCGAGCTCTTCACGGTCAGTCATACTTGCTGAGTTGCGGTTCTAAGCTATATAAGATTTTGAATTTCGTTTTCAAGGGTTCGGAGTTTTCACGAAACAAAACCCGAGAAAGGTGTTGCAATGGCTGAGTCTGCGGTTCAGAGCCGATCCAGAGACCTCGACAAGCTCCTTCTTCGACCGGGAAATCTTGTCGGTCCAACCTTCGAACCTGGTCCTGGAGTATATAACTTTTCTCTCAGTATTTTTTTCGAACATTTGATCTATAGTTCTAGTTTGTTGCAATTTGATTCTGGGTTCTTGTGTATATTAATATAAATTATATGATTTCCTTTTCGTGATGGTTGTTTAAATTGATTATAGTTAAGAGAGGATCTTAGAGAGTATGTGAAAGTTTTGGTCGTGGGTGCTGGTGGGTTGGGCTGCGAATTGTTAAAGGACTTGGCTTTATCTGGTTTTCGGGAGCTCGAAGTCATAGACATGGATCGCATTGAGGTCACCAATCTCAATCGTCAATTCCTCTTCAGGTTAATTTTATTAATTTGTATGCAACATGCTAATTAGTCTGCATATATTAATATCAAGTTGCATTGGCCTTCAAAGTTCTGGTTACATTGGTATCCTTAATTTTCATATTATTGTTATTGTAGACTTGAAGACGTTGGTAAACCAAAGGCCGAGGTGGCTGCAAAGCGTGTAATGGAAAGAGTTAGTGGTGTCAATATTGTTCCTCACTTTTGTAGAATAGAAGACAAAGAACTCGACTTTTATAATAATTTCAGTATCATTGTACTTGGCCTTGATTCTATTGAGGCTCGAAGCTACATTAATGGTGTTGCTTGTAGTTTTCTAGGTTTGTGTCTTGACATATTCATACTTGTCATTCTTAAAACCTTCTTCTTGCTCTAATAGTGATAACAGGGTTTGTCTTTCATATTTGCATGTATTTAGAGTATGATTCTGACGATAATCCAGTAGAGGAAACTATCAAACCTATGGTCGATGGTGGTACTGAAGGTTTTAAAGGCCATGCTAGAGTCATTATGACTGGGGTCACCCCATGTTTTGAGTGTACCATCTGGCTTTTCCCACCTCAAGTGAAATTTCCTTTGTGTACTCTAGCAGAAACACCGAGAAACGCAGCTCATTGTATTGAATATGCTCACTTAGTTAAATGGAGCGAGGTTATAGATTGCTCATGATTCTTGTTCATAGTTTGTCTCTAATTCACACTCTTTTTGATGAGTCGATCTCAAGCTGTTTGCTGGTTAAACATGTACTTTGTCTTGTAGGTTCATGGTGCAACGAATTTTGATCCAGATGACCCAGGACATATGAAGTGGGTCTATGATGAGGTGAATAAAAACAATGACATAGTTTCTTTTGTTTGTTTATTTGTAACTATAATATTCTTTTGCGTTTTCCTACAATGATATTCCCATAGGCTGTAAAGAGAGCAGAGCCTTTTGGCATTCCGGGAGTTACATATTCCCTTACTCAGGTAAATACGTACTCGATAGTTTTTGAACTAAAATTTCAAATTATTTTTGTTTCAATACTAGGAGCTTTGGATTTTTGTCTTCTTTTAAAACTTAATGCTATAAGAAATCTTAAGAAATTTTCATTTTTTCTATTTTCTAGTCTTTTAACTGTAAAGATTTTAAATTTAGAGGCAGTTTTGAGCCTCTAAGTGATAACAGAAATAGTAATAGAATGGAGAGAGAAGGGAAGATAGAGACAGAGACAATGAGAAGAGTAGAAATAAATGTATTCTCATATATTGTATTATGATATTATGATTGGTATTTATAGTACTTGATGTATAGTGTAGGTTAGTACATTCTGTTATAACAGTGTAACAAACTGTATTATAAAATGCATTACAATTGAATCATACTAGTACTGTCTAACATCCTCCCATAGTTCTAGCACGCACCCTTAAAGTCGTCTTAGCACTATCAACTTTGTTCTCAGTTCAACAAATTTATGGCCAGGCAAAGAGTTTGTCATGATGTCAGCCATTTTCTCTCGAGTAGGAGTATTAGCATTTCTAACTCTCCTGCAACAAACTCTTTCTTTTACAAAGTGGAAGTCTATTTCCACATCCTTTGTTCTAACATGAAATACAGGGTGCTTAGTTAATTGGTCAGCACTCATACTATCACAGAACACCATAGGAGATGTAGGCAACACAATCTGCAGCTCAATTAGGATTTTTTGAATCTAAATAGTTTTAGAAACTGGGAGAGTTAATGATTGAAATTCAGCTTCACTGTGAAACTACCTTATGTTTATCTGAACCTCATGAGATAAGTGAGTCTACAAGATAAACGCAATAACCCTAGTAGATCTATCATTTTCGCATGAAATTCAGTCAGTATTAGTGTAGGCAGTAAGAGTTAAATAAACAAATTTGGACAACATTATCTCATATTCTAGGGTCCTCTTGAAATACCTTAACAGTCCCTTGGCTACTCCTAATGAGAAGTAGTAGGATAAGGAAGGAAGTGACAACTTTTTAACAGGAAAACTAATTTATGGCCTTGTTAAAGTGCAATATTGAACAGCATCAATAACAATCATGTACATAGTTGCATCGTTTGGAGATTCACCCTCATATTTGGAAAGTTGCTTACTAGGCATCATTGGAGTAGGGTAGGTTTTGTATCATTGAGTTTTACTCGATCCAAGAGATTATGAATGTATTTAGTTTGACTCAAGTGAATGTTTTCTAAAGTTCTAATTGCTTCAATTCCTGGAAAATAGGTTAGCTCTCCAAGATCCTTGGGAGAGAATTGAATTAAGATGAATAATAAGATCTTGATTAAGATTGGCATTGTTACCTACGACTAATATGTCATCAACATAAATCAAGAAAATGATCATATTTCCATCCTTGTTATAGATCACCATAGATGTATCAAATTTATAGTAATGAAATCCACACTGAACAAGGCACCCATTATGCTTGAGAAACCAAGCGCTAGGTGCTTGTTTAAAACTATATAGTGTCCTTTTCAATTTACAAACATGGTGAGAATACTAAGCATCCTTGAGACTAGCTGGTTGATGCATAAAAACCTCTTCCTCAATGTCACCATTCAAGAAAGCTACATTCACATCAAGCTAGCTAGCTGATTGCCCAATTTTGGACAGACTTAGAGTAAGCACAATATGTTTAGTAGTTGGTTTGACAATTGGGATAAAGGTTTTAGTGTAATCTATGCCAACTGTTTGTTGAAAACCCTTTGCAACCACATGAAACTTAGTTTTATTGGCTATTAAGGCATCAAACTCAACATGCATAGTAGCTCTCCATTCAGGTTTAGACTTCTTGAATTGATGTAGGTTTTGATAAAATTGCAGCAACAAAAGCTTTTTGGCTTAAAAATACTTGATTTGGCTTTAGTGAGCATATGATGTGTATTGGAAGAAGTTAGGTGATGGATATTGGGAATAGATAAAGGCTGAGAGGAAAGGAACTGAGTTGATAAAGGAGGAGTAGGATTTGTTTGGGTAGTATGTCAAGAGGTGTCAAATCAGCTAATGCAACTGGAGGTGTCTGTGATATGTCAATAGGCAAAGTAAGAGTAGTATGTATAGGGAAAGAACTAGCCATTGCGGAAGGAAAAGTAATATTGTCATCTGTTAAATGTTCCATTATACTAAAGGTTAAGTAACATTGTCGTCTATTAAATGTTCCATTATACTAAAGTTGTTGAAAACACCAAAATTACACAAGGCAAAGACCGAGGGTCCAACTTATTGTTGTCATAGTGTAGATTTTCTGAGAATATTAGGCTGGAATAGTGTTTTATAGGTTGTGAATTTAGTGTAGAACAAGCTGGATTTTAGTTGTTGATACCAGCTGTATTATTCTTAAGTTAGTGGGAATTTGTCTACCTTTTAGTCCTATTTATAGTGTTGTATATACATTTGAATTAATCAGAGAAAATAAAACAAGAATTCAGTTTCTCTCCACTATCTCTCAATATTTTCTTCATGGTATCAGAGCATTTCTGAAATCCATTTTTTTTCTCACCAATTCTGTCCAAGGAAGATTTTCTGAAATCCAATTGCTCAGTCGCTGTTCTCCGGCATCAATCCTGGTAGTTCTCTGTTTCAGCTGTGCATCGTCGTTCATCTCTGCATTCTGTTTCAGCATTGAGATTTTGTAACCAAATCAGCCCAATTTGCCCAGTTTCAGCCATCTCAGACCAGTCATCATCGTCGCTGACCATCTCTACATCGTCGTTTGCTTCCGTAAGTCAGTAAGTCCCACAATTGCATTCTGTTTTTTTTGTTTCCAATACCCATAAGCTGCCTTTTTTTGTAATATATCTTGGCCCGACCCGGGGAAACCTTACCCAACCGACCCGGTCTAACATACCCGAACTGACTCGGATCAGCAGATTATCTAAAAAAAAAATAGCCCCACAAATTTCAGTCCACGTATAATCTACAATTAAAATAAATGGCCACGGAAAACAGTCTTATGCCCATCACCAGTCACAAATTAAATGGGTATAATTATCTTCAATGGCACCAATCTGCCACTGTCGCTCAATCAGGTAACACCATCAACGTTTTTAGTGTGAAACAGGTTAAGAGACAATGAATTATAGATTCAGGTGCTTCAGATCACATGACGGGTGATGCGTCTCTTCTTGTAAATCTTAAAACTTTCCAAGAAGGATACACTGTCAGAATTGTCGATGGATCAATATCCAAAGTAACAGGGATTGGTTCGGCAAAAATTTCAAATTCTTTTATTCTTGATTCTGTCCTTCTTGTTCCAACCCTTGATTGTAGTCTCTTATCAATTACTAAACTCACACGTGATAAAAATTGTGGCAAAATTTGTTCATAATTTATGTGAATTTCAGGACTTGGATTCGGGAAAAACAATTGGCAGTGCTAAAAAATGCTTGGGACTCTATCTTCTCAATAGTGAAGACCTTCCAGAAAGACAAGTCCTCGAAGCTGTATCCGAGGTTCAGTATCAGAATAAAGCTTTATTAAATTTTAATTCCAATAACAATGGTGAAATCATGTTGAAACACTATCGTCTTGGTCATCCTAATTTCCTATATTTGGAAAAACTTTTCCCTTCATTATTCAAAAATGAAAATTCAAAGGATCTTAAATGTGAAGTATGTGAATTCTCAAAACATGTTAGAAATTCATATCCTACTCTTCCACATAAAAAATCACATCCTTTCTCTCTAATTCACTCTGATATTTGGGGACCTTCTCAAATCAAAAACATAACAGGGACACGATGGTTTATTTCATTTGTAGATGATCATACTCGAACCACTTTGTTATTTCTTATGAAAGAAAAATCTGAAACATGTCAGATATTTAAAAATTTTAATACCATGATTCAAACTCAATTTCAAACAAAGATCCAAGTATTGAAAACTGACAATGCTAGAGAATACTTCGCATCAATTCTCAGTGATTATCTGTCAAGTCATGGGATTGTCCATCTAAGCTCTTGTGTTGACACACCTCAACAAAATGGGGTGGCTGAAAGGAAAAATAGACATCTGCTCGAGGTAGCTAGATCTCTCATGTTCACAACTCATGTCCCTAAACATTTCTGGGGGGAAGCTATCCTTACGGCTACCTATCTTATCAATAGGATGCCCTCTCGTATCCTAACTTTCAAAACACCCATCAGTACCCTTCTTGAGTCATACCCACCCACGAGAATCGTGTCCAACATTCCTTTTAAAATATTTGGATGTTCTGCTTATGTCCATGTACATCATAGAGATAAACTTGATCCCAGAGCTATCAAATGCATATTCTTAGGGTATTCATCAAACCAAAAAGGGTACAAATGCTTCTCTTCTATCACAAGGCGATTTTACAATACAATGGATGTCACATTCTTTGAACAAAATCCATACTATTTCAAACCTGTTATTCAGGGGGAGAACATAGGCAATGAATACCAGCTTTGGAATAGCATTACCACTCAGCCTCCTATAAATTTTGTCTCAAATCATATCCCACAAATTCCAGAAAGTGAATCAGTATCTCAAACAAATGCTCCTAATAATCCCAATGAACCCTCAACTCCTCTACCAACAGATCCAAACTTTCATGTCCCAAACAATGATTTTTTTGTCTACTCTAGGAGGAGAAGAACTCAAGAAGGAACAGAGAACCAAGCATATCTTGAGCCAGTCCAAGAGTCCAACCCGAGTACAGATCACTTCGACAATTCCCAAGGTAACATCACTGAATCTCCTATTATTGAGTTACCTCCTAATGATTTGAATTTGCCAATTGCTATAAGGAAAGGTATAAGATCTTGCACAAACCACCCCATCTATAACTTTGTTTCCTATAAAAATCTCTCACCAGGTTATAAAGCATTTATCAACAACCTTGATCAGATACAGGTTCCAAATTTTGTTCATGAAGCCTTTCAGGTACCTGAATGGAAGACAGCTATTCTTGAAGAACTTAATGCCTTAGAAAAAAACAAGACTTGGGAGATCATAGAACTACCACTAGGAAAACAAGCTGTTGGGTGCAAATGGATCTTTACAATCAAACACAAAGCAGACGGTAGTGTAGAAAGATTCAAAGCTCGCCTTGTGGCTAAGGGATTCACTCAGACATATGGGATTGACTATCAGGAGACTTTCGCACCAGTAGCAAAGCTCAACACTATTCGTGTTCTTCTCTCCCTAGCATCTAACTTAGATTGGCCTCTCTACCAATTAGATGTCAAGAATGCATTCCTCAATGGTGATCTCGAAGAAGAAGTCTACATGGACATTCCTACTGGAATTGAATCTCCTGTTCCAATCAATAGAGTTTGCAAACTTAAGAAATCCTTATATGGATTGAAACAGTCTCCATGTGCCTGGTTCGATAGGTTCTCTAAAGTTCTGAAGAGATATGGGTACAATCAATGCCAATCAGATCACACACTATTCGTCAAACACTTTTCCAATGACAAAATAGTTATCCTAATTGTGTACGTAGATGATATTGTTCTAACATGTAATTCTACAATTGAGATGAATAAACTCAAAGAATTCCTTGCCAAGGAATTTGAGATCAAAGACTTGAGCAATCTCAAATATTTCCTAGGAATGGAAGTAGCACGAACAAAAAAGGGCATATCTATATCTCAAAGAAAATATGTACTTGATCTTCTCAAGGAAACTGGAATGATCGGGTGTAAACCGGTAGAAACTCCGATGGACTCTACAGTAAAGCTCAGAATCAAAGAAAATAGTACACCTGTGGACAAAGGCCGTTACCAATGATTAGTGGGAAAACTCATTTACCTATCCCACACTAGACCAGATATTGGTTTTTCAGTAAGTGTTGTAAGTCAATTTATGAACAGTCCTACTGAAGAACACATGGAGGCGGTCTATCGTATACTCAAGTATCTCAAGATGACACCAGGAAAAGGATTATACTTTAGTAAGAATCTCACCAGAAAAATTGAAGTCTTTGCAGATGCTGATTGGGCAGGCTCTATAATGGATCGTAGATCTACCACTGGGTATTGTACCTTCGTATGGGGAAATCTTGTAACTTGGCGAAGTAAGAAACAATCAGTAGTCGCTCGAAGCAGTGCAGAAGCTGAATTTAGAGCTATGGTCCATGGGATTTGTGAAAGAATGTGGTTAAGAAGACTACTCAATGAACTAGACTTCACAACTCCTGAACCTATCAGCATGCATTGTGATAATCAAGTTGCAATAAGAATTGCAAAAAACCCAGTTCATCATGACCGAACCAAACATGTAGAAATTGATCGTCATTTCATTAAAGAGAAGTTAGATGGAAAAATTGTGGACCTACTATATACATCTATCCATCATCAAATTGCAGATATCCTTACCAAAGCATTACCTCGAACAAATTTCGAAGAACTGAGTTGCAAGTTGGGAATGATTAATATCTATTACCCAACTTGAGGGGGAGTGTAGATTTTCTGAGAATATTAGGCTGAAATAGTGTTTTACAGGCTGTGAATTTAGTGTAGAACAAGCTGGATTTTAATTGTTGATACCAGCTGTATTATTCTTAAGTTAGTGGGAATTTGTCTACTTTTTAGTCCTATTTATAGTGCTGTATATACATTTGAATTAATTAGAGAAAATAAAACAAGAATTCAATTTCTCTCCACTATCTCTCAATATTTTCTTCACATAGGGTTTGAGGTATGCGAAGCACAAGCACCAAAATTTTTAAAAGAAGTAAGTTTAGGCTTATCATGAAAAGGAGTTCAAATGGGCTAAGATAGTTAGGAGTTCTAGAGGGAATTCTATTAATGATATGAACAACTATCTTAAAGGCATATTCCCAATATATCAAAGGTACACCAGCATACACAAGAATTTATAAACATACTTTTATGACATGCCTATTATTTCTTTCCATAACATCATTTTGCGAGTGTATGTGGACAAGTAATTATTCTTGTGCATAGTTCCAAAAAACGCATTGAGGCCTCGTCTCGATTGATGGCGGTCCTGAGGCTAATGCCTCGTCTAAGTAATATGAGGCTTACGTCTTTTATAGTGAGGCGTACGCCTTGAGGTTATGCGCCTTGAGGCACAATGAGGCTTAAGCTCCTTTCATGAAACAATGAAGGGTCACGTTGTGTTGTTTTTAAGCTATGCTCGGATTTTATATAAAAGCCCAATAGCCATTAAATGAAAAAAAAAAAGAAAAAAAAGAAATAAAGTCATTTGATAAAATCAATTAAGCACACTTGGGATGAATTTTTTGTTTTATATTATGTATAGCAAGAAACTTAAAAATAGGTACATGATAAGGATTTTTTGGTATTTGATGATGTGTCATCATATGATGAGTGGTGTTCTGGTGATAAGAGACCTATAAAACTTACAACTAAGGGATACACATGAACTTGATGATGAGCGTTGGGTTGGAGGAAAGAAGGAATATCACATCATCACACCAAAAAATGAAGGATCTTTACAACTAAAAGAAAAAAATCTACCAACGAATACTAAGGGTAAAGATAGGAAAAGATGTTGATGAAGAGGAATAAGACATTGGAATTATATACGATGATGATTTAATGAATGATAAGACTAGTAATGACGAGGGTGCTGATGAGTGGTGAGTGAGGGTTCGAATTAGTAGACTTAAGTGATAAAGAGGAAGAAACTAACAATGACCAACATATTAAAACATGTTTTGTGTGTTATTTGGGTTTCAGTTTGAAACTTATTTTGTGACTTTATTTGAATCTTAACTTGTGTTTTAGACGTTTATTTATATGGTTTGTGACTTTATATCTAAAATACTTGTGTTATTCTTATATTGTATTATTTGTGTCTTAACTATTAGTGTATTTTAACTCTATATAATTAGTTATTAATAATTTTATGTATTTTTTTTTTAATTTTAAGTGAAGCTTATGTCTCACATCGCGTTAGACTTACACCTTGTCTTATTTGAGACAACTGCCTTGGTACCTGTTTTCGTCTTTTAGAACCTTAATCTTGTGTAACCTGCTTAAAACAAGTATGACTCCAATGTTTTTAGCTCAGTGCTACCATAACTATGTAATGCTTTAATAGAAGTATTAAATTGCCTAGACACCATAGCATTAAAGTGTAAACAAGTTTGAGATGCTTTGCTTTTACTATGAAGAACAACCTAGAATAGTCATTTACAAACAAGATGAAATATGTCATACCATGAATGGAATTGACAGGAGTAGGTCCCTACAAATCAATATGCACAATATCAAACATGCATTTGGATATTGTAGGGACATGAGATAAAAGACAACCCATGAGACTTACCAAGCTGACAAGCACTAAAACAGTAGGACAACTATAAGGTTTAAACACTTATTGAAACTTTTAGTTATATATTGTACTACCTCAAAATGAGGATGGCTAAGTCACTCATGAAGTAAAATGCCACTAAGAGAAGCCAAGGTTCCAATATTCCAATAGGTAGAAACGAGTACCGAGACGGTTGTCTAAAATGAGGAAAGGCATAAGTCTCAAGGTAGTGTGCGGCGTAATCCTCACTTAAAATACAAAAAATTACATAAAATTATTAATAGCTTATTATATAAAGTAAAAATACACAAACAGTTAAGACACAAATCATAAAATGTAAGAATAATATAAGTATTTAGATATAAAGTCACAAACCATATAAATAAATTTCTAAAACATAAGTTAGGATTCAAATAACGTCACAAAACAAGTTTCAAAATGAACCCCAAATAACACACAAAACATGTTTTAATATGTTGGTCATTGTTAGTTTCTTCCTCTTCATCCCTTGAGTATACTAATTCAAACTCTTATTCATCACTCATAAGCATCCTTGTCACTACTAGTTTTATCATTCATTAAATCATTACCATATCTAATTCCAATATCTTGCTCCTCTTCATCAATATCTTTACTTATCTTTACCCTTAATATTCGTTAGTGGATTTTTTTTAGTTGTAGAAGATCCTTCATTTTTTTTGGTGTGATGATGTGATGTTTCTTCTTTCCTCTAACCAAACGCTCATCATTAAGTTCATTTTTATCCCTTAGTTGTAGGCTTTTTTAGGTCTCTATCACCAGCACATCATTCATCATCTGATGGCATATAATCAAATATCAAAAGATTCTCGTCTTCTTTGAGTACCTTAAGTTTCATGTACTTAAGTTTAAGTTTCTTGTTATACATAATATAAAACAAAAAATTCTTCCTAAGTGTGCGTAATCGGTTTTATGAAATGACTTTTTATTTCATTTTTTTCATTTAATGGATATTTGGTTTGAATAAAAAATCTGAGCCTAACTTGAAAATAACACAATTTGGTCCTTTATTGTTTCATCAAAGAGGCATAAGCCTCATGGTGTCTTAAGGCATACGCATGTAAGCCTCAAATTACGTAGATGTGGCGTTAGCCTCAAGGCCCCCATCAGTCACCTCGAGGCTCAGTGCATTTTTTGGAACTATGACAGAAGCTTGATTGCACTGAACAAAGGCATCATGTGTAAGTGACACTGGTGCTGGAAATTTTTAAAATACCATTTGCATCAATTCCCCCCACTAAAATAGAGTCTGCAAATCCTTCACAGGAAAAGTGCCAGGGAAAAATTCTACCAAGACTTGATTATCCTCACATAATTTCCTCACTGATATTAAATTTTTCTGTAACTGAGGTATACAAAGTAAATTATGCAGCCTTAAATCAATAGAATTACTAAACAAAGTACCAGCACTTGAGTGTGTGATAGGAATGCTAGATCCATTACCTAACACAAATGACTTGCTTGAGTAAGGATCACCTTGTTGAAGCTGATTGTGATCATATGTGAGGTGGTGTGTAGCATCAGTATCCAGGAACGATTCTTGAAGAGGTGAAGTAGCAATGCAAGCTTATGGTGAATGACTAAGCAATTGAGAAAAAATTGTAGAGGAATCTTTGATAGAATCTTGAGTTACTTGTGAGAGATGTAATTAAGGAACTTATGAGAGATGAGATTCAGATCTCTTAGACTTTTGATTAGCGGAATTATGACCACGTGCACTGTTCTAAGATTGCATATATCTGAAATAGCATTTTGCAGCTTTGAGGCCCATCTTCTTACAGATTTGACACTGAAGTAGAGTTTTATTCTTTCCATTGTTAGATGCAACATGATTTTGTGAAAATTGCTGCGAGGATCCTTGAGAGTAAGACTTGTCTGCTTTGCTTGTGTATCTCTCTATTGTGAGATTGCTTTTGCGTAGCGACTAAAGCTGCCAATGCAGATCCATGAGACGTGCCTTGTGAATTATCATTGAAATTGTTTCCAAGGCATTCCTATACTCACTAGTAGTTTTCTTGTCAATCTGGTGTTTTAGGTAACTCGGTGAAATAAATGAGTATATCCAGTGTTTTATAGTGCATTCTTATCTATCCCATAGTTACTATGCAAAATTTTCACCTTACACATCAAGAACAGTTGTTGATCCATCAGTGTTAGTTGTTGTAATAGGTAGGCCTATTGACAAGTGGGACGTGACCATCAAGAGGAATCATTTTTGTAAAAGAGTTTTGTGTGAAATAAAATTCAATTAATGAGCATGCATCCCACGGCAATGATGTGGCATCCATGTCTGCTTCCATGGTAACAAGGATGATGATGTGGTGCTGACATAGCATATTTCAAGAGTGCTTCAAATTTAGGTTCCTTGAATGCAAAGGCACCTTGATTTCCATCAGGTGTTTGTGTTGATCCATCTATAATTCCTTTAAGGCCATAAACTATAATATCATGGTATAATTGTTCCTTCCAGATGAGGTAATTTCACTCATCAAGTTTTACAAAGAACGTAGGGTTAATAGGATAAGAAAGTAGAGAAAGATTTAAAAGGTTTTAGATTAGAATCAATGGCGAAAGACAACGTTGTGGAGAGTTTTTGCAAAGCAGACATTGTATCACATACTTGGATAGGTTGGATAAACAGAAGCCATGGATGAGGCTCTGATACCATGATAACAAAAATAGTAACAGAATGGAGAGAGGAGAAGAAAGAGACAGAGTGAGAAGAGTAGAAATGAAATGTGTTCTCATATATTGGGTTATAATATTATAATATTGTATTATAATATTATGACTGGTAACAAACAGTATTATAAAATGCATTACAATTGAATCATACTAATACTGTCTAAAACTAAGGATGCTTCTCATGATTCGTATCATGCATTGATTTCCTTTTCTCACGAGTAGATACAATGATTTTGCAGGGTGTTGTGAAAAACATAATACCAGCTATCGCTTCTACTAATGCAATTATATCTGCTGCTTGTGCTCTGGAAACATTGAAGATTGCTTCAGGATGCAGCAAAATTCTGTCCAATTATTTAACGTATGTCCTTTTCTTTGTCTGTTTTTGGCTTCAGACTTATAAATCTAGTTCAGGATGATGTGAACACTCGTGATAGTGCAAATATGAGATCTGACATATCTTAGTTTAATGTTCTCTTGATATTAGAATGATTACAATTCCAGTTCGTGCTCATTTCCAGCTATTAGTTGTCAAGTATTTTTTGTTCACTGCATCCTGGCAATCATCAATTCTTTGGAGTTTGACATATGGAAAACCATGATTGACAGAATGCTTCCTTTACTATTCTAGGTTTCTTTGAGAGATTAGATTCTCAGATTCCATATTTTTATGATAGCAATTGAGTCTGTCTTGTTTATTTCTGTACCAGGCACTTAAATAAGCTCTCTTGTAATTTTTCTTCCTCTAGAGCAATAATTGCTTTAATGACTTTGAATATTACATCTTTGTTACATTGTGTTTTTTCTAATTTTTATTCATTGAGAAAGTTTAGAATACATTTACTCCCACCATACTGACTTATATCATATTTTCTAGGTATAATGGTGCAGAAGGTCTCCACACCAAAGTGACTGAATTTGTGAAGGACAAGGACTGCCTTGCATGTGGTCCAGGAGTTCTGGTTGAGTTGGACACGTCAGTTACATTAAAAAAGGTTGTTAATCTCTTTTTGTTGCTTAGAATATGAATTAATTAAGCATGAGAATTGCTGTTTGCTGTTTGTTCCATGGTTTTAGTCTGCGTTGTCATTTTTTTTTCGAATTTGCTATAAGAAAACCTTCTAGATGTTGTTGAGTTTCACAAACAATGTGGATGCTTTGAACAACCAAAACCCATTTGCTTTTTTCGAATTTGCTATAAGAAAACCTTCTAGATGTTGTTGAGTTTCACAAACAATGTGGATGCTTTGAACAACCAAAACCCATTTGCATCATTATTTTTTAGGACACTGAGGCCTAAGCTTTACTAAGTGACCTAATGCCTGTTTTCCCTTGCAAATTGTGAGTGATTGTTTGTGTCCAGTTAGAGGATACTAAGAAGGAAGAATTTAGTTCCCATTGATGTTTAGAGTTTTGTAGATTGTGAATGTGATATTACAATTTAGCAGTCAAAGTAGTCTCCGAGAGAAATGGTGCTTAACAGAGTTCTATATTTTAGTTTATCATTTTCACACTTTCCATAGCTAGTGAGATTTATGGAGTTGCATCATGTTCTCTTAGCCACTTCTAGAAAGGGAAGCTTTTGGATGATAATCTAGATCTCCACTAGAGAGCTGGTATTTGTCAGTGTTCCATGGACTCAACTCTCATGCACAACCAGAACAAGTGACATCTTAAGATTGTTGGCAACTAAGATCATATTATACCAAGTCTTCACTTTGTCCTTTAACAAAACTTCTCGAAAAATGGTTAGATCTTCAAGCATGTTGATAACATTATTATTTGACATATGATTGTCCATTTGCTCATTTAGTCTGACTCAATTTTTTTAAACTGTCACAGTTCATTGATTTACTTGAAGAACACCCAAAGCTGCAATTATCAAAGTCAAGTGTCACATTTCGAGGGAAGAATCTGTACATGCAGGCTCCTCCAGTACTTGAAGAGATGACAAGATCGAACCTGAATGTACCACTCTTTAACTTGATGGGAAAAACTCCCAAGGATGTTGTTCATGCAAGCGGTATCACCAGCAAGAATGACAAGAAGAGCTCATCTCTGCTAAAATTACGGGTTATTTTCAAGGGAGTTGATGGAGTGGCAGATATGGACATGGCAGGCGGTGCATAATTATTGTATATTGGATTTGGATCTTGGCTCTCTCTTTCTCCCACCCACCCCAATCCCCAGCAAAAAAGTGATAATTCTTGCCACGGATTTGCTAAAATTCTGAGGCCAAGATTGGGCATCATTCAATGTTTTTGTACTAATATTTTCATAAGCATGAAGGCAGGGAAACAATCACGTATAGAGATAAGTTCATGTTGCAATGGAAGTTTCATTGAATTATTGTTTGGATCGTAGATATTAATTATTATTATTATTATTATTATTATTATTATTATTATTATTATTATTATTATTATTATTATTATTATTATTATTATTATTATTATTATTATTATTATTATTATTATTATTATTATTATTATTATTATTATTATTATTATTATTATTATTATTATTATTATTATTATTATTATTATTATTATTATTATTATTATTATTATTATTATTATTATTATTATTATTATTATTATTATTATTATTATTATTATTATTATTATTATTATTATTATTATTATTATTATTATTATTATTATTATTATTATTATTATTATTATTATTATTATTATTATTATTATTATTATTATTATTATTATTATTATTATTATTATTATTATTATTATTATTATTATTATTATTATTATTATTATTATTATTATTATTATTATTATTATTATTATTATTATTATTATTATTATTATTATTATTATTATTATTATTATTATTATTATTATTATTATTATTATTATTATTATTATTATTATTATTATTATTATTATTATTATTATTATTATTATTATTATTATTATTATTATTATTATTATTATTATTATTATTATTATTATTATTATTATTATTATTATTATTATTATTATTATTATTATTATTATTATTATTATTATTATTATTATTATTATTATTATTATTATTATTATTATTATTATTATTATTATTATTATTATTATTATTATTATTATTATTATTATTATTATTATTATTATTATTATTATTATTATTATTATTATTATTATTATTATTATTATTATTATTATTATTATTATTATTATTATTATTATTATTATTATTATTATTATTATTATTATTATTATTATTATTATTATTATTATTATTATTATTATTATTATTATTATTATTATTATTATTATTATTATTATTATTATTATTATTATTATTATTATTATTATTATTATTATTATTATTATTATTATTATTATTATTATTATTATTATTATTATTATTATTATTATTATTATTATTATTATTATTATTATTATTATTATTATTATTATTATTATTATTATTATTATTATTATTATTATTATTATTATTATTATTATTATTATTATTATTATTATTATTATTATTATTATTATTAAACCCTAAATTATTATACTGTAAAGAGACACAAAGGCTTACAAGTAAGCCCTGGATCAAAATCTTCAAAGATAAACTCATAACCCTAATTTGTTGTAGAACCTGGAAACTGGACGGATCTCCGACATGTCCCACGAAAATCTCAATAATTTTGGCAGACTAGCCTGTCCCATTTACCAAAAGGGAATTAGAATCAATAATTTATTCTTTTTTCTTTATTGCTGGGCCATCTGTCACTTTGTATTACATATGATTAAAAATACAATATATATAAATATTTTAATTGTGAATAATCAAAATCGTAATTTATCATAAAAGTTCAATGGTTTTTTCACCAAATTAACCATAATTGACTAGTTTGGAGCAGCAATGATTATTGAATTTTCTGGTTTAAGTAAAATTTAACATATATTAATAATGTATTTTTTTTATATAAATAAAAATAGTAGTAGAATATATTTTTAATATTAAACACTTGAATAATTAGATTGAATTTTTTTTAATATTACATATTTATTTATTATTTAATTAATTAAAAAGTAAGAATCTTTGTTAAATTTTGGGGAACTTTTATCCAATTATAAGAGAGTTATTTTCAAAAACTACCGGAACTAATGTGAGTTAAATATAGTTATTAACATAATTGATTCCATCTATTCTCGCATGCATCCTTCGGCAACGTGTTACTTAAAAGGAATACCCTATGTATCTTCTTTATAGTTTTATCCTCATTGCATTCTCGTTCAAAGATAAATTATAAATTTTGGTAGAATCCACCTAATTTAATATTATAATTAATTTAAAAATCAATACATAGTTAAAACGTCATTAAAATTCGTGTTTTAATATATACAAATAGAATTACTTTAATTAAAAACATTTCAGTAACTAATTCTCGGATTCTTCCTCTTTAGAAAGAAAATGAAGATATAAAAAATGATTTTGGGAAAATTCCTTAGCAGAACTACTAAACCACTAAATACCAAAAGAGGAATTGATTTTGGAGAATATGGATATCATGGGGTGTGACGAAATTGTGGCCTTAAGATGGAGACGGTTTAGTGAGCGTCCGGAAAGGATTGTAGTGTCCATGTTTAGAGAATTTTACGCTAATGTTTCGGAAGTTATAAATGACAAAAAATGGTTAGGGATGTGGCTGTGCCTTTTGGAAAGTCTAGTATAAACTCTTATTATATGTTGAGAGATATTGAGAACGGTGAAGTCTAGTAGAAACTCTTATTATAGGTTGAGAGATATTGAGCACGGTGAATATGAGGCTCATTTGGAAAATGTTGACTATGATAAGGTGATACAAACTCTGATAGAGAATGGGAGAAATCATGAATCGAAAATACAAATACTTTGATGCCAATAACTTAACCAATGTCTCTCAAATTTGGCAATATTTTGTTTGCTCTAGATTGATACCTACTGTTTGAACCGTAGTTCTCCGTTCTCAGGATATCAACGTAGGGTCCAAGATTCTGGCATTGATGCTCCGCACCGATCTATGTTCACAATGGGACAGCCATAGCCTAACACATGTTTCTTTCACTCTTTCCAGGTTTCAAACCCCAATCCTGACCCTTAAGATCTTATTAGGGAGTAACCTGGTACCATATGGGCTCAAGATGGTACTAGGTTACTCCCTAATAAGATCTTAAGGGTCAGGATTGGGGTTTGAAACCTGGGAAGAGCGAAAGAAACATGTGTTAGGCTATGGCCGCCCCATTGTGAACATAGATCCGTGTGAAGCATCAATGCTAGAATCTTGGACCCTACATTGATATCCCAAGATCGGAGAACTTCGGTTCAAACATCAAAAGGCTCCCTTTTTACCAGCACCATGTGCTGGATTTGATTTATCCTCAGCGGTCCCTTGGTTACTGACCAGTTATGGACTGAGTTTCTTTTGCCTTCCCTAGCTTCAAACCTATGACATGGACCCTTTTAACCACAGATTCTTAGAAGCTGGTACCATTTGGGCTAGTAGCCCAGATGGTACTAGCTTTTTCCTAATAAGGTCCTTAAGGGCTAGGGATCGGGTTTGAGAGTTGGAGAAGGTGAAATGAATGCGTACTCTGGCCACAGATGTAGATTTTCCAAGTGCTAGTAGGCCCACATAGATATCTCAAGATGTCTTATGCGTGTGCCCTCCGCTGAGCTAGGAAAGGTTCAAACACCTACCACACTCCATGGATAAGGAATGGATGTCTTGCTTTTTCCCATTTGACGACAAAAACAATGGATGTTAGGGCAATTATTAGTGAGAGGATTATACTATCAGCAATTTCTTCCCATAACTTATCACCTTATTATGTGCTAAATCTGGGGTGAATTTCACTTCTAGTGAGGTGCTATTACAACCCAGGGATCTATTGAACTTATCCTACATGAGAAGCACCATAAGCTGCACTAAAGTTGCTCAGTCCATTAGAAGAGAAACTTCTTTATTAATAGTGTCAACGAAAGACCAATTTAATATGTTACATGAAGAGTAATTCAAATCAAAGAGTACCAATATCAACATCAAGAATAGTTGTGTAGATGGATGAGATTTCCAGTCGAATATATGCAGTCCATACACAAGATGTAAAGGTTACAACTCTCCCACTCCAAAATAGATTGCAACAATTTAAGGAGGGTATTGGAGTATCAAGGGTACAAATTTGTCTTTAAGCTACTTGAAGATACAGATGAAAAAGCACCCAATAATATGGAGGACTGAAAGCCCTAACCTATCCCAGTTTATCTAGTTTTTTTAGTTTTTTTCTTTGATTTGGTGTACATTTGATTTTCTTTTATTTTTCTTTGGACTACTTTATTTTTTTTGTAACCCCTTATTTCATAACTATTTAGTGATATATTATATATATATGAGGTACACTTAATTCTACATATGATATAAATTGATTTAGATGCTGGAATGGAATGAGAGTGGAACCAAATCTCTATAATTAGCCACACTTCACCACAAGGAGGGTAACTTTTCTTTTCTTTTTCCTTGGATATGCATTTGAACATTGGGAACAATGTACAATAAAAAGTTCCTTCGAAATTATGAATTTTGGAAGTTTCAAACATTTTCATGTAGTTTTAATTTTTGTTTTGTTTTTATAGATTTAGTTGTTTTGTTTATTTATTATTTTATTTATTTATTTATTTCAGGTCACTTTATACGTCGATGATATGAATAAACATTGCCTTGGAAATTATTTAAGCCATTTTTAGACCGTTTGAGCCTTCATACCTACCATTCATCTTTTTATCGCTAGTACCCTTTTAAGCTTATATAAAATATAAAACTTTTCTTTCTTTAATTTGTTATAACCTACATTTTTATGAACCAAAAAAACATTATCTTACCCTTTTAATCTCTAAGAAGACTTAACATAAACACACAATTAATATAAATATTCCAAGAAGAAAGGAAGAAAAGTCGAGTAGAAATAGATTACAACCCAAAAAATATTAAAAACAATAAGTTGGGTGTTGTAGAAAATCAATTTTGGATTTAAAATGATAGAGTTTTAGTAATTCAATTTTATATCTCTTATGTTTAAAAGAAAAAAGAAGAAGAAAAAGAGAAGGGCATAGTAATATTTGACACAATATGAAATTGTACCCATAATGTACTTAACATCAGATGTGAAGGTAAATCCTGGCTGGATGAGTTCAGTGATATTTGGAACTATTTTAAAAATTAAAATGGTGATATTTGAATGTAATTAAGTTATTTTGTTTTTAACTCACATGTCCATTCTTTCACCTTAGCCTAACATTACAATCCTAATAAAGATGTATTGATCCGAGGTAGTGTGTCAATTCTACATCAGTAGAGAGTAATTTGAAAATTAAGCCTATGGAGTTTGTGATTATAATGTTTATACATATCATATTTGAATAGTCTTGAGATCAAAATTTTTGTTCTATGAATGTTGTACATGAAATAATCTGATATTGAGATTAACGTTCTATGGTAAGATGTATGTAAAGAGTCGATTACAAAAGTGAAATAAATGTTTGAATTATCCTTTGATTGTAAGTGATACTTGAATATTCTATGTGTTATGTGCTATGGGCAATTTTTGAGAAAAATTCATGAATTGTTTTGGAAGCCAACTTTTTTTGTTTAGTTCTAATTGTTTGTTTGATTTGATTTATTTTGGGTTAGTTAGGATTTTTTTGGTGTAATCATCGGAAGCCCTCACATCAGGATTTCATCTAAGGGAAGAAGTGAAAAATCATAAGGCACATCGAGGTACATAAAGTGTGTACTACAACAAACTAGCCACATTTTCTACTATATAATCTGGAAATACAGGACTACACTGAGGCACAAAAAATGTGTGCCACAACAAACTATTCATAGGTTTTACTATGAGGGCATGAATTGATGGAAAATTTGCCCATAGTTCATTTATCAATGTGAATGCTTAGTTTTAAACATAGTAAATACACATATATAGATATATATGTTAATTAGGATTAATGAATGATTGTTTTATTAGAGTTTGAGGCAAGAAGAAGGGGATATAAGAAGGCAATTAAGGGAGTTGGATATTAGTTTAAGAGACAATAGTCCTAAGCTTTCTTATCCTATATTTTATTGTTCTCATGAATACTATTATGATTTTATTGTTATCTATGAGTTGTTAATTTTTTATTTGATTGTGGGTGATTTTAAAGCCTTAGACATGGATTGCAATTAATTAATAAAATATATTATATTTTAATTTTCTATTTTTCTTGATTATGTGCTTAATTATTTGTTTTAATATTTGTTTGAAATTTCTTGATTATTTAAGTATACAATTGAATAATTAGGTTAATTCATCATAATTAATTTAGTTGATTGTGTATGTAATTACTTGATCAATTGAAATAACTAGTGATGAATTGCTTGCAATGAGAATAAATACTCAAGATAATTAAATTAAACTTATGAGTTTAAACTTGATCTAATATGCTTCTTGAAATTAAATGATTGTGAGAGATTAAATTTAGGGAGTTTTTTCTAGGTTATCTATAAAAAAAAGATTCAATTAAGATCTTATTTAATTCAATAATTAGGTAAGAAGAGGTGAAGACTTTCAAGCTTGTTAATTTCTCTAAATTGGTATAGTCAAAGAATATGAAGTCATGATATGCTTTCATTGATTTGCAATACATGCTAGTGGTGAAAAATGATCATACAATCATCTTTTATTCATGTTTTCTTATTATTCTTTTGATCCTATTTTTATTTTACTGGTTTTTAGTTGATAGATTTAATTTTCTTTTTATAACAACAAAACCTCCAAATTTCGTGCATAAGAATCATAATATGCTTTCATTGATTTTCAATACATGCTAATGGTGAAAAATGATCCTACAATCATCTTATATTCATGTTTTCTTATTATTCTTTTGATCATATTTTTATTTTACTGGTTTTTAGTTGATAGATTTAATTTTCTTTTTATAACAACAAAACCTCCAAATTTCGTACATAAGAATCATAATATGCTTTCATTGATTTGCAATACATGCTAATGGTGAAAAATAATCCTACAATCATCTTATATTCATGTTTTCTTATTATTCTTTTGATCCAATTTTTATTTTACTGGTTTTTAGTTGATAGATTTAATTTCTTTTTATAACAACAAAACCTCCAAATTTCATACATAAGAATTATTTCAAAAATCTTCTATAGGAAAAACATTTGCTTGCTATATACTAAAATATAACATTCTAGAGAATTTAAAGTAAGATTAATATTGAATGATGCATTCGAATGCATCAATGAGGAAGTAAGACCAATAAGGGAGGTGATGTGTTTAGATGAAAATTTAATTTAAACCTTACTTTAAATTGTTTAAGATGTCATTATTTAATATAGAACAAGTAAGGGTCTTTCCTACAGATGATTTTTGAAACTAATTCCTATTTATTAAAATAGGAAATTTTGGTTTTGTAAATTGAAGACTAAATCTAACAACTAAATATTAATAAAGATAAAAAGAAAATATAAAGATTATGATAAAGATTCAAATAAAAGAACGATTTCAGGATCATTATAGATCATTGGCATGTATTGCAAATCAATAAAAACATATTTTAATATCATATTCTTTGATTACACCAACTTATAGAAATTCATAAACACAAAAGTCTTTATCTTTTCTTACATATTCGTTGAATTAAACAAGTTCTTAATCCAAACTCTTTTTAATAGACAATCAAGAATAACCTCTCTAATTTTAATCTATCAAAAGTATTTAAATTTAAGAAGAAAATTGGATAAAGGTTAAACACATAAGCTCGGTTTGATTATCTTGAGTATTAATTCTCATTGTTAGTAATTTATCACCAATTTTTTAAATTGATCAAGTGATTACGTACCCGATCAACTAAATTGATTAATGATAAATTAATTTGATTATTTAATTGTACACTTAAATAATCAAAACAATTCATACAAAGATTAAAACTAAGAATTAATACATAATCAACAAGAATATACGAATAGAATATTATAGATCTTAT
The DNA here is from genome assembly GCA_037013495.1 of Hippophae tibetana. Lineage (NCBI taxonomy): Eukaryota > Viridiplantae > Streptophyta > Magnoliopsida > Rosales > Elaeagnaceae > Hippophae > Hippophae tibetana. The sequence continues at coordinate 9,758,504 of CM072805.1, read as the reverse complement.
TAAATATTATAATCTATGTATATGACTTTAAAATCACCCATAAACAATTATAAAATTAACTACTCATAGAAAACAATAAATTAAGAATATTATTCATGAAAATAATAAAAGAAAGGAGAAGAAATTAATCTTAAGATTATTGTCTTTAATCCTGATTTTCAATTTCTTTGAATGTCTCTTGAATCTTCTTCTCACTTCTTGCCTCCATATTCATTCTATAAATTTTGTATTTTTTTTTATTTTTCTCATACTTTTTATATAATTATGATATTGATTGTATTTTATGGAGTGTTATTTGATGAGTAGAACCGACATCGGGTTAGCAATACCAATTTTGTAAATACTTTGGTTTTATATTTATAAAACTCTCGCAAGTGCATGAATCATTTTAAAGAAAATGACAAGTATACTCCCAAAGTCGATCTAAGGAAGAAATATATGTGATTTTTAATTTATTATTCAAACTTTTAAAAATGTAATTAAATCCTAAACATCATGTCATAATATTTTGATTTTTGTGTTTCCTAATCTAATAATAAGAATAAAAAATAAACATAGATATGGATTGAATAAACAATTATGCAAATTTTTATCATTCATAACAGTGGAATATTTATAGATATAATAATTAAGTTAATTATGCTTGCTCATATTATTTAAGTTATTAAAAATATAAATTAAAATTTATTGATTTTTTTTATATATAAATAACACATTTGGTGGGGTAAGATATTCTATGTTAATTAAAAAAATCAATTAACACCTATGTGTTGGATCTATAATTAATTTGATTAATTAAATTAATTTCTTTTTTTTTCTAAGAGATTGAAAATTAACCATTTAAATGCCACCTTTGGCAGGATTAGACATTTTAAACTTTATTTAAGATAACCAAATTAAACATAAGAATTTAATTATTCGAGTACTAACTTTCAAGTTTTAAAACCATTACGGAAAATATGTTGTCAATACATTTTCGAATAATTGTTCTTATAAAACATTTTGAAATAGAGCTTCACTCTAACTATTGGGTGATTGTACCAACAAATAAAAGAACACTACTCTAAATTAGACCAGATAATTAAACCTTAAAATCTAATTTTTAGATTTAAGTTTGAAGTGAAAAATAATATATTTCTCTATAACACCCTTAATATAAAATCTTGAATAAAAACCAAATCAATTTATTTTATAGAAATATTTTACCTATTTAATATTTTGCAAGCATAATAACGTTATTATTATATCATATTTACAAACAACCAACCATGTAATATTTAATCACACATAAATAACTATAAAGAATTCATTTTAAAATTATACCTCAAAAGAAACCTTGATCCTAATTTCGTTTTTAAAAGCCTCCAAACAGATTTTCATTTCTGTTTATTCAATCAAAAACTAGAAATTTATAAAAGCATAGCTAGTTCTTCTCAAAAAGAGAAGAATTTTAAGATTAAAAAAACTAAGAAAACTAAGATAGATTTTTAGAGAGAGAAATTTAGAGAGAGAGAGAGAGAAGACTTGATATTTTTAGGTGTGTGTTTTTTACAATGGGGGAAATAGTGTTTTTATAAGTGAGAAAAGGCTAAAAAAGTGCAAAAATATTTCAAAAATTTGTCCCGGATGCATTTGGAACAAACTGGCATTAGTGGGCAAAGTTGGCATGTGCGGGGCTTTGCGTGTGCGGTAATCTCAAAGGCGTGAGATGTGCTGGTGCATACGATACTCAAGCTAGGCATGAATATCGAAGGTATGACATGCGCTGGTGCATGCAAAACTCAGTGTGACATGCGCTGGTGCATGCAAGATTTGTGTAGTTTTGTCCTTTTCTCCATTTTTTGAGTTTTTCTCATTTTTTTTCAACATATTTGTGATGTATTGCATCTAGTATTTTTCTTTGAGTCTTTAAATTATTTCTGAACAAAAATACTTGAAAAATAATAAAAATACCCGTGATTCTGAAAAGATAAATTTATATACAATATATGATAAAATCATAAAAATAAAAATATATTTAACCAATTAAAGTATATTAAGTAATGGTAATTTGAGTGCTTTTTAAGAACTCATCATTATTTTGTATTTATATCGAGAAAAACTAACTCTTTTTAAATCATGGGTTGCACCTTATGTCAATGAATTACATTGGGTACATCCACATTCTTTTATAAGTTAATCCACTTTATTCAAATAAAAATGAAAAATTCATAAAAATCTTAGAAAATCCCAAAAAATTTAGATGCTAAATATTTTTCTAATAAATTCAAAATAAATAATTTTAGCCTATTATATATGTATATATATATATTTAAAAGAATTGATAGCTAAATATGTGTATAAAATAGCACATATCAACTCCTTCACACATACTCGTTGCTAGTCTTTAAGCAAACTTAGCACCCATAATTAAGAGAATAAGTTTTTTTTTGATATATTATCCCAAGAACTTAACAATATTATGGTTTAAAATTCTAATAAATGTTAGATATTTTCTCTAGTCACCCCTTTGTTACTATTGTTGTACAATAATCTACTCAAAGTGTGTGTGATGTGATGAGTGCTCAAAAAGCACTAAAATAACCATGATTTTATGCACATTAATTGATTAAAAATATATATATTTATATGTTCCGGCATCGCCGATTCTTGCCAATACTTTGGTTTTAATATTTATAAAACTCTTGCAAGTGCACGAATCATTTCGTAGAAAATGATAAGTATACTCCCAATGTCGATCTAAGGAAGGAATGTATGTGGTTTCTAATTTATTATTCAAACTTTTAAAAACGAAATTAAATCCTAAACATCCTGTCACGATATTTTGGGGTTTTGTGTTTTTAATCTACTTACATAAAAATAAACATAGATTCAATAAACATTTATGCAAATTTTATCATTTATAATGGCGGAGTATTTATGGATATAATAACTAGGTTAATTATGCTTGCTCATATTATCTAGGTTATTAAAGATATGAATTGATATTTATTGATTCTCCCTTTTTTGTATGAATACCACCTTTGGTGGGGTTAGATATTCTTTGTTAACTAAACAAATCAATTAGCACCTATGGGTGGGGTTGATAACTAATTTGATTAATTAAATTAATTCCTTTTTCTAAGAGATTGAAAATGAACCATTTAAATGCCACCTTTGGTGGGGTTAGACAGTTTAAACTTTATTCAAGGTGTCCAAATTAAACCTAAGAATTTAGTTATCCGAGTACTAACTTTCAAGTTTTAAAACCACTACCGAAAACATGTCGTCAATACATTTTCAGATAATAATTCTTATAAAAACTTTTGAAATAGAGCTTCACTCTAACTACCGAGCGATTGTACCATCAAATAAAAGAGCACTACTCTAAATCAGACCGGATAACTAAACCTTAAAATCTAATTTTCAGGTTTAAGTTTGTAATGAAAAATAATATATTTCTCTCTAACATTCTTAATATAAAATCATGAATAAAAATAAAATCAATCCATTTTAGAGATTTTTACCTATTTAATATTTCGCAAGCATAACAACGTTATTATTACATCATGTTTACTAAACAGCCAGCACAGTTAAATTTAACCACAGATAAATTAAATATAACATGTAAGAATAAAGCATAAAAATAACTGTAAAGAAAATAAAATCCTTACAGAACTTCGACGCTATTCCCGTTGCTGGAAAAACTCCAAGCGGAATTTGCACTCCCATTTATTGAATCAAAAAGCTAATAAATTACATAAACATAACTAGTTCTTCCCAAAAAGGGAAGAACTCTAAAACTAAGAGAAATTAACTAAAAACTAAGAAAAACTAAGAAAAACTAAAGAAAACTAAAAAGAGAGAAAGAAAGATAGAAAAGAATGTATTTAGAGGTTTTGAAGGTGTAGAAGGTGTGTTTTGAAGTGAAGGGAAGGGGGGTATTTATAGGTGAGGATGGAGAGAAAAAATGAGTAAATAAATGTTAAAAAAATGTAAAAACGCGTAATGGAAATGCTGAGGTCATTGATGACGTCAGCATGACGTCATGAGCGGCTGCACGTAAAAATGGGGCGAAATGGGCGTCGGCGCGCGCGGATGAACAGTACCCGCACGCGTAGTGCTGCGCGGATGAACAGTACTGCGCGCAGCTTGGGGCGGAGTTGGGCGCTGGGGCGCGGTGGCGCGTTTTTTTTCTTTTTGATATTTTTGACCTTTTTGACCCATTTTGTCCAATTTTTGCATATTTGTTGAACTTTCCCCATTTATTTATTAATATATTTGTGATGCATTGCTTCAAGTATTCCTCTTTGAGTCTTTAAGTTACATTTTTAACCCAAAATACCTGAAAAACAATAAAAATACCCGTGATTCCGGAAAAGACAAATTTATATAAATATATGATAAAACATATAAATATATATATTTTTAATCAATTAATATGCATAAAATCATGGTTATTTTAGTGCTTTTTGAGCACTCATCATGATGTAGTATCAATTAGCAATAGTCAAATCATCTTACAATATCACTATTATTTTTAGAGTTATTGATTAACATAGGTTGATTCTTAAAATTATATCTCCATTCACCATATGTATTCGTTAAAATCAAAAGGTCTTTCATTTGATTATGGTATGGCTATGTTTCTTGGTTCAAATAAATAAAAGGGAAAAAAGAGGAAAAAAGAAGAAAACAATTTCATGAGTCCATTTAGTAAGAGAAAGAGAATTATAAATAATACTACCATAAGACCAATTATGCCAATAAAATAGTGTCAAACTTCATTGTTTTGGACATAAACATCATTATTGGCTTCTTTTCTTGTATTTTTGTCACTTTTTTTTGGATAACACACAACCTTTTTTAAAATTATTTTAAGATTATCCTCTTATTATATATATATATATATATATATATTGTTTTTTTGTGGGGTACATATTGTAGCATGTGTTTTCTATATGTTTGGCATTTAATCAATTATAGCACAATTGACACTCTTAAATCTTATTCTAGTATTTTCATAGAATATATTGTCCTTTTGTGGAACTTCACTTTTCTTGAACTATAAAGTATGACCAATGTGTTTGGTTCAAAGGGTAAGAAGTGGGTATAAACAATTGGTTCATGTAGGATTAAATTTGTTCTCTAAAATGGTTGTTCTTGAAAGAACAACAAGAATAAGGGTAGAATAATTTAACCAAAGACGTTAATCTTATTGCCTTAATCATTTTTGAAGAAATTGATTTAGCATCCATATTGATAAAGTTAAAGAAAAGTTCTAGTAACCTATTCTTATTCATTAAAACTATAGCAAAGTTTCAAGGGATTCACAAAAAATTTCACAATTTTATGCACATAAATTCTTCTATCACCAATTTAGTTTATTGTGCATGTATGTTTTGAGAAAATATTTTGTAAAGTTACCTTTACTTAGGAACAAGTTCAAGACTATCAATATTCATTATACCTTTTGACCTAATATTGTTTTGTCAATTTCATCACAGATGCTAGAATACAAAGAGAGAACATATTATTGTTTCCAAGCACATCTATTAATCATAATTATCATAAGGAATGCAATAAATAAATACTAAAAACGAAAAAAAAAATTATGCTACTTGGAGCATGCTAATCCTAAAACATGTATCCTAAATCATGCAAAACTAATAAAACATTCAAAATGAAGATAGTGATGTGTTAATAGTCCCCTACACCTAATTCTTACATTGTCCTCAATGTAAGCATATGCATATATATAATGTAAAAATAAGTAAAAAGGGAGTAGAAAGAAAATATGGTGGGTTGCCTCCCACAAAGCGCTTGGTTTAAGATCCTTAGCTTGACTTTGCCTCATATGTTTATTTTATAGTCCAAATCTATTGGTTCGTGTTGAGTCACCTCTTCTATAATGATTAGTGCAAAAGGTTCATAGTATGGATTCAATCTATGTCCATTAGCTTTGATTTCATTACTAATACTTGGGTTTCATATTTCAATTGCAACATGAGAGAAAACATTAGTGATAATAAATGGACCAATCCAACGAGAATGTAAATTACCTAAAAATAGTTGAAGGCATGGATGGAATAAGAGAACTTTATCACTAATGGTGAATTATGTCAATATCATACTATCATGAAGTGCCATTGTTTTATCTTTGTAAAAATTTGAGCTTTCATAGGCATCATTCTAATTTCCTCTAGCTCATTCATTTCTAATTTTTGGAATCCTCCAACTTCATCTAATTCCATGTTACATTATTTCATGGCCCAAAATGCTTGGTGCTATAACTCAATTGGTAGATGACAAGGTTTACCATACACCAATCGGAATGGAGACATCCCAATTGGTTTTATAGGTAGCTCTTTATGCCAATAATGTATCATCCAATTTCAAGATCCAATCCTTTATATTGGGTTTGATTGTCTTTTCAAGGATGAATTTGATCTTTTTATTAGACATTTCAGCTTGTCCACTTGTCTGTGGGTGATAAGGGGTAGTTGATAAGGGGTAGCGATTCTATGATTTACATTGTAATTTTTGAGTAAATCCTTAAAGATCCTATTGTAAAAATATAGTCCACCATTGTTGATGATAGCTCTTTGTGTTCCAAAACTAGCAAAAATATTGGGTTTCACAAAATCCACAACAATTTAGATTCATTAGTTATGGTGGTTTTAGCTTTCAATATATATATATATATATATATATATATATATATATATATATATATATATATCCGTAAGAATATGGAAAATGTCCTATGAATTCAATACCTTAAACATCAAAGATTTCAACAATAAGAATTGAAGTTTATAGCATTTGATTCCTAGGGCCTAAGTTACATGTTCATTGACGATGATCACATGTTTAGAAAAAGGTGAAAGCATCCTAGAACAATATTGGTCAATAAAATCCACTCTCTCAAACTTTAAGACTGGTTCATTTTACTCCATAATTTCCTCCACACACATAAGAATGAAAAAAAGTTAGAATAGAAGGAAACTTTGTGTTGGGTACACATTTTCTTAACAATTGGTCTAAGCAATGTTTCCAAAGGTAGGGGTCATCCTACACATATATTTTAGCATCCTTCTTGAGTTTGAATTTACTAACTTTTGAAAGGCCTTGCGGGAACTTTTTAGTACCAAGTAGTTCACTATATCTACATACCAAGGAGTAAACAATGTGGTCTCAAGTAGTTTCTCAACCGGAAAGTCCTCTCTTATTGGACGTGATTCGTTTTCTTGAATTAATCTACTAAGGTGATCTACGACTACATTTTCACTTCCATTTTTTGTCTTTGATTTCAAGGTCAAGTTCATATAGAAGAAGAATCCACATTATTAGCCTTGGATTGGCATCTTTCTTCATAAGGAATACCTAAAAGCTACTTGATCAGAGAAAACAATTACTTTTGTTCCAATTATATATGAATGAAATTTTTCTAAAGAAAATATCACAACTAAAATATCTTTCTCTATTATGGAGTAATTGTGTTGGGCATCATTTAGAGTCCTTGAAGCATAATATATGGCATTTGGTAGCTTTCCAACCCTTTGTCCCAAAAAAACTTCAATTACATAGTCACTTGCATCACATAATAGCTCAAATGGTAGACTCCAGTTAGGTGGTTTATTGATAAATGTTGTGGTTAAAATTTATTTCACTCTATTAAATGCTTTGAGGCACTCTTCATTGAAAACAAGCATATGACATAGAGTCCTACCTATTTTTGAGGAATCCTTTATAAATCTTTGATAGAATCCTACATGACCAAGAAAAAAACAAATCTCCCTCACATAGGTTGAAGGTGGTAAGGTACGAATAAGATCTTAGATTTATCAATCTCTATTCCCTTAGATGATATCATATGCCCTATAACTATACCATGACTACCATAAAATGACATTTTTCCACTTAAATGTAAAGTTACTTTCTATGCATCTCTCTTGAATGAATGTAAAGTTACTAAGGAAGTTATCATATGAATCTCTATATACAGTAAAATCATCCATATACCCTTCTATAATACTCTCTATAAAATAAAAAAATATATACTTATCATATAACTCTGAATGGTAGCGGGAGTACTATAAAGGCCAAATGGCATGCATTTCTAAGCAAAGGTTCCAAATTTGTCTTCTCTTGGTCTTATGGTGCAATGATAATCTAATTATAAGTTGAAAAACCATCAAGAAAACAATAGTGAGTATGGCGTTCTAGATACTCAAGTATTTGTTCAATAAAAGGTAAAGGAAAATGATCTTTGTGAGTCATAGAGTTGAGTTTTCAAAAATCAATTCAAATTCACCACCTGATTTGAAGTCATGTAGGAATCAATTCAATATCCTAATTCTTCACCATTGTAACTTATGACATCTTTGGAACCACTTAGACTGGGTTAACTCACTTGCTATATGAAATTGGAAAAATTACACAAACTTCCAATATTTAGATAAATTCTTTCTTAACCACTTCCATCATTGGTGGATTCAACTACCTTTGTGGTTCTCTCATTAGTTTGGCCTTATCTTCAAGTAATATTTGGTGCATGCATATAGAGACACTGATTCCCTTAATGTTGGCAATTTTCTACCCAATGGATGATTGTATTCTCTCAAAACATAGATTATCCTCTTGAATAGTTGAAAGCTTAGATGCTATAATTATGAGAAGTGCGTCTCTGTCTCCTGAATATATATTTGATATGTTCTGGAAGAGGTTTGAGCTCCAAAGTTGTGCCTACAATTCAAGGTAGAAGTTTTTCATTAGACAGATGAAGAGAAATGTAGGAAAGATTGTACCTTTAGTTTATCTCTAGAGCAGAGTCAAGAGTGGAAAAAATATCCTTCAAATCCTCTAAAGATTTACCTTGAGGTGGAGGAGAATTTTGGGTCTCACTTGATAAGGTTGTTGGCCTATTCTAAAAGGAAAACCTAGTCTTGATTGGCTCTAGAGTGGTTAAAGTTAGGATGATCCTTCCAACCAGGATTTTAAGTGTTAGAGTAGGGATCATATCTTTTCCTTTGTTGCCCTTGGCATCTCCCATAGCATATTCTTGTTGAACATTAGGATCTTGAATAGTTAGACACATGTTTTTTTGTGTCTCTAATGTTTGTACAAATTCCACAAGCTTTAACTTGTTATATTGCTAATTGTTGCAAATTTGAAGTGAGGGTACCCAGTTGTTGTTCAATATTATTAGGAATTCCCACCTCATTGACCTTTTATGGTGGGTTGGAGTGGGTGCCAAACTGTTGAGCATTTACAACCATATTTTCAATCAAATTCCTTGTATTTTCAGGAGTTTTATTAACCAATGCTCCACCACTTGATGCGTCTATCATGCTTTTGTCCATGGATATCAATCTCTTATATAAGTATTGGATTAAAAGCTACTCACTTATTTGATGATGAGTGAAACTTGCACATAATTTCTTGAACAACTCTCAATACTCATATAGATTTTTCCATTGTACTACTGAATATCACAAATTTTGTTTTTTTTATTAAAGTGGCCTTTAAAGCTAGAAAATATTTCTCCAAGAAGAGCTATTTCATCTCATTCCAACTATTTATAGTCCCAGATGGTAAGTAGTACAATTATTCTTTAGTGCTATTTGCAAAAGATAATGAGAATGCTCTAAGTTTTACCTATTCTTCAGTAGCCCTATCAGGTTTCATGCTAGAATAGGCCATTTGAAAATCCTCTAGATTTTTGTTTGGATCCTCACCAGGTAGACCTCAAAAGGTAGGTAAAAGATGAATTATGCCAGACTATTCAAGAGCATCACCTTTGTCATTGTATTGAACACATAATGGTTGTTAATCTAAAGCTGGTGTTGTCATCTCCCTAAGAGTGTGATTGAGATTATTCATAAACATTTCTACGTGGATGAAATGATTCAAAACGTCCGGTGAGTCGTTTGAACTTGAAAGATATGTCGGAATTGTAACATCTAAATTTGATATCATATTGTAATATGAGTTCATTTACTGTGGCTCTGAAAAGAAAACAAAGACTAGAAACAAATTAAATAAAGTTAAAACAAAAACAAATCTAAATAAAAATAAAAATAATGAAAATAAATGTTTTAAAATTTTTAATAAGATTTTTTAAATTTTAATTTGTTTTAAATATAAAATACTTATCAATGAATAAATGTAAATAAGAGTTAATTTAACCAAAATCCCAGGCAATCGTGCCAAAAATTGGATGCGTTCAAATAAATAGTCAATTTAAACCTTACTTTAAATTACTTAAGATGTCGTTATTTAGTATATAGAAAGTAAGAGTCTTTCTTGTAGAAGATTTTAGAAACTAACTCCCATATATTAAAATGGAGAGTTTTAGTTTTGTAAACTAAAGATTAATAAAGATAAAAAAAATATAAAGATTAACATAAAGATTCGAATAAAAGGACGATTGTAAGATCATTCTCCACCACTAGCATGTATTGTAAATCAACATGAGCATATCAAAATCTCTTATTCTTTGATTATACCAGTTTAGAGAAATTCATAAGCACAAAATTCTTTTCTCTTCTTACCTATTCGTTGAATTAAACAAACTTTTAATCAAAACGTTTTCTAATAGACAATCTAAAATAAGCTCTCTAAATTTAATATTTCAGAACCATTCAATTTTAAGAAGCAAATTGGATCAAGGCTAAACAAACAAGCTTGATTTGATTATCTTGAGTATTAATTTATCACTAATTATTTAAATTGATCAAGTGATTACGTATCCAATCAACTAAATTGATTAATGATGAAATTAATTTAATTATTTAATTGTACACTTAAATAATAAAAAAGAATTCATAAAAAGATTAAAATTGAGAATTAATACATAATAAAAAAAATAGATGAATAGAATATTATATATCTTATTCAATATTGCAATCTATGTCTAGAGCTTTGAAATCATCCATAATCAATTATAAAATTAGCTACTTATAGAAAACAATTAATTAAGAATATTATTCAAGAAAACAATAAAAGAAAGGAGAAGAAATCTTAGGATTGTTGTCTTTAATTATGTTATTCAATTCCTTTGATTGCTTCTTAAATCTTCTTCTTAATTCTTACCTCCAACTTAATTCTATAAATTCTGTACTTTTTTTATTTTTCCTCTTAATTTTTGTGCAATTCTAATATAGATTGCATTTTATGAGGTATTATTTTGTATTGATATCAAGAAAACTTGATATATTTTGGAGTTAGATTAGGATTAATACACCTAAGAATGAAATTAGGATTGCAAGATTTATGCTACATCAATAAAAAAAAGGTGCTTCGTGTCAAGATACTAAATTTGGAGTGAAATAGTGCCATATGCTAAAGGAATCATACAATCATGCCAAGTGTCAAAGAATTAGTTTAGGAGCACGAGATGTTGTATTTGTATCGATTTTCCACGTGCATCTATGTTCTTTTTTAAGTTAATCCACCTCATTTTAATAAAAATAAAAAAACATAAAATCTCAAAAAAATCCCGAAAAACCTTAAAGATCAACATTTTTCTAATACATACAAAATAAATAATTCTAACTTATTATAATAATATAATATATATAAATTTAAAATAATTGATATATAATAATGTTTATTAAATAGCACATATAAGGAGAAACCCCAAGAGGGATGGGAGAACAATGAGGAGAGGGTGATGCACCAAATTATCTAAGCATACATACGATTAACTCGATTATAACAAGTAGGTACCCAATTCAATAAAAAGAAACTTCTCAAGGAAAGAAAATTATAGGAAGCAAATTTCCAAGCTAGTGAGGAGAAGAACAAGAACAAGAACAAGAACAAGAACAAGAACAAGAACAAGAAGTAAGATGAGGGCAAGCCCCAACATGATATTGAGAGAGACTACGACCAATTAGGCATGTTTCCTTTCTCTGATGAGATATAGCAGAGTGAGCTTGCCATAAAATTCGATGCACCTAAGTGCTTAGACTGTAAAAGGACCAAGGATCTAGTACCATATATGGTACACTTTAAGACGACTATGGCTACAATAAGTCTCTCTTGGGATAAGGGAGACACTATGATGTGTAAACTCTTTACAACTACTTTGTGTGATGGAGAGAAAAAGTGGTTCAATAATTTGGCACACTACACCATCACCTCCTTTGCACAATTTACAAAAATGTTAATCACAAATTATGCAAGTAACAAACCAATAAGAAAGGAATCTCACCATCTTTCATCTTTTCTCCATAACTCAAGGAAGTGACAAATTTTTTGAGGACTGCATGAAGAGGTTTAGAGAAGAAAAACTTAAAATTGTAGATTGTCCTAGTTCCCTAGAAATTAAAGCATTTAGAAGAGGATTATTGAAAATTTCAAACTTGTTTGTAGAATTGATGAAGATTGTGCCCCGAGATGATTGAAAACATGTTACAAGTGATAAATAAATTTAAGAATAAGGGTTGTCATAGTCACAAGGATTAGTAACAATTGTAGGATCATTCTCCACCACTAGCATGTATTACAAATCAATAAAAGCATAGCCTAATCTCCTATTATTTAATTATACCAATATAGAGAATATCATAAGTTTGAAATTTTCGACCTCTTCTTACCTATTTGTTGAATTAAACAAGCTCTTAATCCAAACTCTTTCTAATAGATAAACTAGAATAGGATTCATAAATTTAATCTATCAAAAACATTCAATCTTAAGATACAGATTGGATCAAGGTTAAACACTCAAGCTTGGTTTAATTATATTAAGTATTAGTTCTCATTGCAAGAAATTTATCACTAATTATTTAAATTAATCAACCGATTAAGTACCAAATAAACTAAATTGATTAACGATAAATTAATCTAATTATTCAATTGTACACTTGAATAATCAATAAAATTCATACAAATATTAAAAATGAGAATTAATACATAATCAAAAAGAATAGCTTAATAGAATATTTCAGATCTTATTAAATATTATAATCCATATTTAGGGCTTTGAAATCACCCACAACCAATTATAAAATTAGGTACTTATGGAAAACAATAAATTCCTAAAATTATTATGATAACAATAAAGAAATGATAAGAAATCTTAGGATTATTGTCCTTAATTATGGATCTTCACTTCTATTGATTTCTTCTTAAATCTTCTCCTTAATTCTTGCCCCCAAATTTTATTATTCTAAATATTATTTTGATATTTTAATATTGATCGTATTTTATGAGGTGTTCTTTTTTATTTGAAAATATATAAAAGTCAAATCCGAATGTAAATACAATTGCTAGTATTCTAAGGGAGATAGGAATAGTGTGCATTACATGTCAACATGATAGGATAAGTTATGATAGTTAAAAAGATAGGATAATCCATATAATACATCCACTTAATTTCTAGGTTAATCCACCTATCAAATAAAAATCATAAAAAATCCATAAGTATCTTACGAAAATCCTAAAAATCTAGAAAATCAATATTTTTCCTATAAATACAAAATAAACAATTTTAACTCATTATAATATATATATATATATATATATATATATATATATATATATATATATAATTAAAGGTAATATCAATGCCTTTATATATATAAATACATTGATATTACCTTTAATCATCCCTTTGTTACAGTTACTATATAATAATTATGCTTAAAGTGTATGTGTAATGCAACATTAATTAGAAATACTTATATCATGTAACTTCAATGTCACGTCCCAAAAAATGGGTATATGAAATACGAGGGGGCAAATTTTAAATTTATGTTTAAAGAAAATTTTATTGAGTAATCATTAGGAATTCAATTTAGAAATCATTTAAAGTCAATTTTTCAAATAATTCGGGTATCCTTTAGAAATTTTCTATTCAAAAGGTAAAATTCATTATAAAGTCCTAAATTCAAATCTAATACGTTTATTAAATCAAGTAAAATTTATCAAAGTAGTCTCAGCCTACCTAATCTTAAATTATAATAACCAATAAAAAAGAAGGTTTTAAGTCAAACCTTTTAACATTGAAATCCTCTGTTCATGAACATTTTTTCGTCATCGTGATTATCTTGAACAACTTAGTAGGGAGGGAAGAGTGGGGGGTGAGCTACACATAACTCAATAGGAGTTGACTCTAAATATTAATTTAATAAACATCTATTCATGATTTATAATTTTATTTATAAAATTTCATGAATTGTAATCATTATCAATATATAGAGTATGGATATTTTTATTACAAAACCCATATATACATGTACCTCATCGCTTTCGAAGAAATTGAGGGAAAGTACAATACAAGTATCCCAATGAATGCTCATACAATATAAAATATGCTATAATATAAATCCAATGCATGAAATGCAACCCCATATGTATTGGTCATCCAAATACATGGGCACAAGTATGGTCCAAATCCGAAATGCATATGGGTCCACCTCTGACCCAATGTACAATCATAATACACTGGGCACATGTATCTTTCATATCACATCATATGGTCCTTGTCTACTGATAGTTCAATTCCAAACATAATATGGGGTCTAACTTCGAGGCCAATATGCAGTAAACAATAGGAAACAAGCATAAACACAAGGGAAGGGGCCAGTGTGTAAGTAATAAATCCACGATCACATATCACAACCATAATAATCTACATCACATATAGATACCAAGATGGAAAAGTCCAAACATACATGTGTATGCGATGCATACCCGATGAAGACTCTCTAGGCAAAGAACCCTAAGAACCCACAAATTCAAAGGAAAATGAACAATCGATTTTCTAGAAACATGTTGAAGATGATTGGATTAAAACTCTAAGGAAACAAAGTCCTTAAAACCCTAACCTTTGGTATGATTGGATTAGAACCTTAAGGAAATAAAGTCCTTATAACCCTAACCTTGAGACGCCACAAAGGATGGTCACTCCCTTTGATAATTTAAATTCAAGCATTCAATCAAGAACACAAGATAGCAAAGCAAAAAGCTTTTTGAAATAAACTTTTTATTAATGATATATGCCTTTCAAGATTACATAGGTTCTGCATTTTTACAACAACAGACCCTCATGAAAACCCTAGCTTCAAGCCTAAAGAAAGACCTTGTGCATAAATTCAAACCCTAAAGAAAACCATAGATGAAATGGGCCTAGATAGGGGTGGATTAGGCCAAATCAGTCCTTAAATAACAGACTAAAAAAACTTATGATAAATAAAACATAAAGGGCTCACAATTAATTAAAACAACAATTTCTTCTTAAAGTAATCCTTTCATCCAACTTGATCTTCCAAATCTATCCTTAGTCATTGGAACTTCAATTCCTTGCAAAAGATCTTGGGAATATTTGGGACATTAACTTGATTAGCACTTGGGAACATCAACTTGATCAGCACTTAGGAACATCAACTTTATCAGCACCTCAATCTCTATTATTCTTCTCATCTTCGAAAAGATTCATTCTCGAATCTTAGCTCTATAAGTAAGTCGATTTGGTGTCATAGATCTTTTTGTTAAGTCTATTTGATGATAAATTCCTCTCAAAGGAGGTAATCCATAAGGAATCTCTTTAGGAAGTAGATCCTCAAAGTCTTACAATAAAGATACAACATAAGGAAAATGTGAGTTAAGATCGTTAAGAGAAAGATAAAAATCCTTGTACATAAGTACAAGTACTCGTTGCCTTGTTATCATTGCATTCTTAATCTCATGTTTTTCAGCAATTACACTTATTTTTTTATATTTATCTCGCCTGTTTTCTTACTTTTCTCGCCATTTTTCCTCTCGACCTCACTTACTCTCTTTTGATTTTCCTCTTGCTCACACTTTTGTTTTTCTCTCAACTTGCACTCTCTTTCAATTGTTCATTACCAAAGAATAATGATTTTTGCACCCATCATTCGTCACCCTTCTATCAAATTTCCATGGTCGGCAAGCATAATATAAACAACATACATGGTGCCACATCACAAAGAACCTCATCTTCATATTTTCCAATTGAAAATGTTGAACAATCTGTTACTTTATTCTCCTATTTTTAAATTTCAACTAATTGTTGTACCCAAAAATATGAAGATAGGAAAGCAAGAAGAAAATCTATTTATGAAAGTTAAAATAGGAAAGAAATAATCTCATGGTGGAAATCTTTTTTTTTTCAAGATCTTTCTTTTCTAAGAAAGGAAACTGAAGGGAATATGGAAAGAATATAAGAATAAAAAAAGGAATAAATAATCAATTTGGGAAAGTGAAAATAGGAAAGAAATAATCTCAAGTGCAAGTTGTTATTAATATAAAAGATATAAAAACAAATTCACAACCCTAATGAACAAAATTAGAAATATAGTAAAAAGGAAAAGGTGAGACAAGAACTTTGAACCCTTAATAAGTGATGTAAACGATTGAATTTATGGTCCAAAAATGTAAGGAACAGAGGCAGAGCTTTATTTTTCTTACAGGAATCAAAATGAGCTTCTATTTGATATATTATAATTTTTTTCATTTCCTGTAAATATTTCTTAGAGATATCTACTATTGTATTTTAAGAGCAAAATGTTGATACACAATAGGAGGAGGATCATTTTCAACTACAAACAACCATGGGAGATGCTGAAGATAGGCGGAAAAAGATGAAAGAATATACAATGCCAATCATTGGCAATGTAACTTCCGGTATCCAATTACAAGAGGCTGCAAGGAATTATGAATTGAAAAAGATTCATTATTCTTTGTTGCCTTCCTTTTACGGTATCCCTAATGAAGACCCTTTGCATTTCATTCGAGAATTCTATGCTATTGTCCAAACCTTTCCATTACATGCAATTAATGAAGATCAACTTAGGATGAGGTGTTTTCCTTACACTCTCAAAGATAAAGCTTGGTCATGGTTCATTACTCTACAGTCGGGTTCTCTTAAAACTTGGGAGGCAGTCTATGAAATTTTTATGGGTAGGTTCTATTCCCATCAAAAGACTGTTGATCTAAGAACAAAGATAGCAACATTTTCTCAAATGTATGAAGAGCCCTTTCATGAAGCTTGGGAACGATTCAAACTCCTTTTCATTCAATGTCAAAATCATAGCTTTCCATTACAGCTACAAAACCAATTCTTTTATGATGGATTGACACTACAGAGTCAATACATGGTTGATAATGCTGCTGGAGGTGCTGTAGGAGAAAAGACCGCAGAGGAAACTTATAATCTTTATGAGCTGTTGGGTTCTAATTCCCAACAAAGAGGTGGTAGAAGGAAAGCAAAGGTCAATGAAGTCGGCTCTGATAATGAGATAACCTTGCAACTTGCTGAATTGACTAAACAAGTGAAATTCCTCACTTCCTACCAAATTTCAAATCAAGAGGTATGTGAAGTGTGTTGTTCAATTGGGCATGGTACTCATAATTGTTCAAATACTTGTGATTCTAGTGTCGATGCCATAGAGGAAGTCCAATCTTTTCAAAGGTATCATCCAAACACCTATAATCACCCAGCCTACACCCAATATCCAACACTAAGGTCGGATAACAACCACCCTTACCCACCAAGCCAATCTTTTAAACCAACCTTAGAAGATAGCTTGAATGCTTTTATTCAAGTTAGTCGTGACAACCAATTGATGACTAATCAAAGGTTGAACACCATGGAGGCTTCGGTTAAAGAATTGAATCTAAAGTTGGGAAACTGGCTGAACAAATGCAAAAGAAAGAACCAGGAAAGTTGCCCAGTCAACCAGAACAAGCAAAGGATGTTAGAACCCTTCGAAGTGGTAAGGTAGTCAATACCAGTTTACCTAAAATCTCTAACAATCTACCTTGTAGTTCAGGTAACAAAGAAGGCGATATTCTAATCTCGCAAAAAGGAGAAACAAGTGTTAAACCTAACAAGCCTTCTGAAAAACTCATTGGGGGGTCATCTGACACCCCCAAAATTCAAAAGACATCAGAACCACACCAGATGCAAATACCTTTTCCCCACCGGTTAAAAGAATCCAAACAAGATAAGCAATTCAATGATCTTTTTAATATGCTCTCTAAAGTAAATATCAATTTACCATTATTAGAAGTGATCATGAATGTGCCCTCATATGCCAAGTTTTTCAAAGAGTTGAACACTAAGAAAAGGAGGTATGAACTGAATGAACGAGTAGTAGTATCAGAAATTTCTAGCGTTGTACTTCAGCACAAACTACCCCCTAAGTTGAAAGACACTGGAAGTTTTATTATAAACATAACTATGGGGGATAGGAAGGTTGCTAAAGCAATGCTTGATTTAGGTGCTAGTATAAATTTGATGCCCTACTCTATATTCTTACAACTCAATCTAGGGGATTTAAAACCCACAACTATGTCCCTTCAACTTGCAGATAGATCTCTTAAATATCCAGAGGGAATAGTTGAGGATGTTTTGGTACAGGTAGACAAATTGATAATACCTGTTGACTTTGTGGTTCTGGATATGCAAGAAAATCCAGCATTGGACAGAGAGCACACAATATTGCTTGGTAGACCATTTATGGCAACTACTAAAACTATTATTGATGTCCAAGATGGAAATTTGACAATGACAGTCTTAGGAGAGACTGTTCCTTTTAAAGTTTTTGATTCTTCACTTTTCCCTTCTATTTCTGCCATCGATGAAATATTCGATGTTGATCCTTTGGATAATCTTGTCCAAAACACCTTTTTCCAAACCAGAATAGAAGACAAGCTTGAAACCGTTCTTACACTTGAAAAGGTTGAAGAAGATTTAGATGAAGAAATTAAGGGGTACCTTGAACAACTAGACAATAATGAAGTGATGACAAAATCTAGTACACTTTTAAATCTACCCAGTTCTTCATCTATTAAAGAGGCCAATCCACCTGAACTTGAACTCAAAGACTTACCTGAGCACTTAAAATATGTGTTTTTGGGGGAGGGAGAAACTTATCCAGTGATAATTTCTTCAACCTTGACCAAACCACAAGAAAAGGAACTCATCAAAGTGCTTAAAGAGTTTAAGAAATCTATAGGTTGGAGTATAGGGGATATAAGAGGCATTAGTCCAACAATGTGTATACACAAGATCAACTTGGAGGATGGTGCTAAACCTGTACGAGAGGCCCAAAGAAGACTAAACCCAAACATGCAAGAGGTAGTTAAAAAGGAAATTCTTAAATTATTAGAAGAAGGGATTATCTATCCTATTGCGGATAGTAAGTGGGTTAGTCCAGTGCATGTGGTACCAAAGAAATCTGGGATAACAGTTGTTAAAAATGACAAAAGTGAATTAGTGCCCACTAGAATAATCACTGGATGGAGAATGTGTATAGATTTTAGGAAACTAAATTTATATACGAAAAAGGATCACTTTCCTCTTCCATTCATTGATCAAATGTTGGAAAGATTAGCTGGGCACGAATTTTACTGTTTTTTGGATGGACTGTCTGGATATTATCAAGTACCCATAGCATCAGAAGATCAGGAAAAGACCACATTTACATGTCCTTTTGGGACATTTGCTTTTCGCAGAATGCCATTTGGGTTATGCAATGCCCCTGCCACGTTCCAGAGATGCATGATATCCATTTTCTCGGACATGGTGGAAAAATTCATTGAGATTTTCATGGACGATTTCTCTGTCTTTGGGAACTCATTTGATGATTGCTTACATAAATTGACTTTGGTTTTAGAAAGATGCATTGAATGCAATCTAACCCTTAGTTGGGAGAAAAATCATTTTATGGTTCAACAAGGGATAGTTTTAGGGCATATAATTTCAAACAAGGGTATTAAAGTTGATAAGGCAAAAGTTGAATTGATATCCAAACTACCTCCCCCTACATCTGTGAAGGGGATAAGAAGCTTCTTGGAACATGCAGGATTTTACAGACGATTTATTAAAGATTTCTCTAAAATAAGTCGTCCCTTATGTAACTTGCTATCCAAAGATGCTGATTTTGATTTCAACAATGACTGCCTTACTTCCTTTAATACCTTGAAAGATAAACTCACATCTACCCCTGTTATAATGGCACCAAACTGGTCTTTACCTTTTGAAATAATGTGTGACGCTTCTGATTATGCAATAGGAGCAGTCCTGGGACAAAGAGTGGATAAGCGTTTACATGTCATCTACTATGCTAGCAAAACACTCAATGATGCCCAGATGAATTACACCATCACTGAAAAGGAATTCTTGGCTATAGTATTCTCTTTAGACAAATTTCGATCTTATTTAGTAGGATCTAAAGTGATTGTGCATTCTGATCATGCTGCTTTAAGATACCTATTAAGTAAACCAAATGCCAAGCCAAGATTAATCAGGTGGGTCTTACTCTTACAAGAATTTGACCTAGAAATCAAGGATAAGAAAGGTAGTGAAAACTTAGTAGCTGACCATTTGTCTAGGTTGATTTCTGACTTCAATTCTCTTAAAGATAAGAGTAATGACGATATAGTTGAAACCTTTCCTGATGAACAGTTATTTTTCATAGGTCCGAACCCATGGTATGCTGATATTGTAAACTATCTTGCCACTGGTGTTTTGCGACCTAACACTTCATATCAGGACAAGAAAAGGTTTTTTAAAACTATTAAGGACTATTTCTGGGATGACCCTTATTTATACAAGATTGGTCAAGATCAAGTCATCCGGAGATGTGTACCTGAAGAAGAACATAAGAGCATTCTGACTTTTTGTCATGAACTTCATTGTGGGGGTCATTTTGGAGGTGAAAAGACAGCCCGTAAGATATTACAGTCTGGATTCTTTTGGCCCACTCTTTTTAAAGATGCTCATATGTTTTGTGCACAATGTGATAGATGTCAAAGAACAGGAAACATAAGCAAAAGAGATGAAATGCCTTTGACATCTAATTTAGTTGTTGAACTCTTTGATGTATGGGGGATTGACTTTATGGGTCCTTTTCCCCCATCTAATGGTTTTCAATACATTTTGGTTGCTGTGGATTATGTGTCCAAGTGGGTAGAAGCTATCCCCACCAAAACCAATGATGCTAATGTTGTTGTGAAATTCTTGAAAGATTTCATATTCAGTAGGTTCGGAACGCCTAGAGCTATAATAAGTGATGGAGGTAGCCATTTTTGTAACAAACTCTTTGATGGAGTACTAAACAAGTACAACATCACACATAAGGTAGCTACTCCATATCATCCTCAAACTTCCGGTTTAGTGGAAGTAAGTAATAGGCAAATTAAGGGAATATTGGAACGCACTGTGCGTCCTTCAAGGAAGGATTGGGCATTTAAGTTAAATGATGCCTTATGGGCATACCGCACCGCTTACAAAACACCTATTGGGATGAGCCCTTACCGGTTAATCTTTGGGAAAGCGTGCCACCTTCCAGTTGAACTTGAAGCTTATGAGTTGGAAGAAATTAGGAATGAAGCTTATGAGAATGCCAAATTATACAAAGAGCGTACTAAGCGCTATCATGACAAGAGGCTAGTTCCTAAAACTTTTCACCCTGGAATGAAAGTTCTTTTATTTAACTCTCGTTTGAGATTGTTTCCAGGAAAGCTAAGATCAAGATGGGATGGACCATTCAAAATAGTTTAGGTATCTGAACATGGAGTGGTAGAACTATTGGACTCCAAGACACAAAAAACGTTCAAAGTCAATGGCCATCGTGTCAAGCCTTATTTAGAAGAACCAAACAACATTGCTGAAATGGATTGCATTTGGCTGAGTAACCCTTAGCACCAAAAAGATACGTCTTGCTAAGACGTTAAACTAAGCGCTGGATGGGAGGCAACCCATCATTTTAGGTAAATTTTTTTGTTGTTTGTTTTATTTACTTAATATTATTGTTTATTTTAGTTTACTTATATGTGAATAATTTTTAAAATTGTTAAAACTAAAAATATTTGTTGAGATGTTAGAAGTTCACAGCGATCTGTCTGTACACACTTTAATGATGAATATGATGGATGCACCTGCATTCCTTCATTACTACTTACACATTCTCAAGAAATAGGTAATCTTTCTCCTCTTTTCTCTTTATCTTTAATTTGCAGTTGTTACATTGAGGAAAATGTAAGTTCTAGGTTGGGGGTGGTGAAAAGTTACCATGCTTAATAAAACAATAAAAATAAAAAAATTCTCACAAAAATTTATCATTTCTTTAAATCAAATTTAAGTAAATAGTTAAGTCTTTAGTACTGTTAGATTAATTTTTGAAAACATATCATGAAATATTGTGTAATTATTTTTGATAATTAGTTAGTTTTTGTCATAACTAGTATTTCTTGATAAAATGTGGAAATTATATTAAACCCAAAATCAGTGTTTATGAATTTTTTTTTAGTGGAGACTACCCTTGTGAGATATAATTTGAGCCTAATTTCTTTTATTCAGAGTGAAATATATATTTTTTCTACTCCAAACACATTTCTTATTTATTCAAAAAGTTTAGATGATCTCTATAGGTATTAGCATCGAATGTATGAATTTTTTTCTCATCTTAATAGAGTATCATATATTTTTGATTATTATTTTTGTTTAGATTAAACGATTTGAGTAGAAATTGATAGTATATGCTTATATCTCATTCATGCATGACTGCTACAAAAACAAAAAGACATATCTGGGGTTACCTAAACCAAGATCAAACAGAAAAGCCACAAAATTAACCACTCACCAAAATCCAAAAAAAAAAATGTACAATCTGTACAAGGGTTGACTCTCTAAAATATACATATATTGAAAAAAAAAATATAGAGAGTTTAAAAAAAATATTGTATCATCTACATACTATAACCCACATTGCCAACAAAGTTGTGAGTAAAGGCTAAATACAAAAGAAAGATATAGGAAGTAATTCCCTAAAAAGTCATTGCAATTTCTTCATTTGTAAAAAGCATATATCTTGAAATTCTTTCTTAATGAGTTTGATTTATGCATGAAAATAATTTTTATATATGATATCTTTATAATTTATACATTCCATTCCTTTCATGAGATCAATGTTAAAATAACACTTTGAGCCTTTATTCTTTATACATATGCGAACATATTAGTTCATTTCTATACATCAACTCTTTCGCATATAAATTAGTATGAGTGTTTGAACCCATAGGATTCAGTGCTTTGAGAGTATTGACTTGTGAGGAATAGAGTCGAAGCGAATTCTGATTCATGACACTGAAATTGGGTAAAATTAAATTGATACATTTTTGAAATGAAATATGAAAATGATTTTCGACTAATTATTGTAATAAAATCATGATTGTTTAAAGAGATTAAAATAACTTATGCTTCAGATTTTAATTATGATCTTAAAGGAGATTAAAAAGTATGAGATATTTTTGTGATATGTTGTTTTCTTTTATTCTTAAATTAATTTTTGATTGTGTTGTAATTTTAATTTTTGATTTGATTGTTTTTATTTTTTCATTTAGTTCAATGTTTGTGGGTATCATTACTGAAAACCCTCACGAGACTCAAACTCGTCCACTAGGGCAACCTTGGGGTTTAAAGGCTTGTTGCATAGGCTAAATGCAACCGTTTCAATCCACGAAAGTGATTTAGGATAGTTTAATTTTTAGCTTTTATTGCTTCTCTTGCTAAGGGACTAGCAAGAAGCTGGTTGGGGGTTGTGATGAGTGCTCAAAAAGCACTAAAATAACCATGATTTTATGTACATTAATTGATTAAAAATACATATATTTATATGTTTTATCATATATTTATATAAATTTGTCTTTTTCGGAATCACGGGTATTTTTATTGTTTTTCAGGTATTTTGGCTTAAAAACGCAATGTAAAGACTCAAAGAGGAATACTTGAAGCAATACATCACAAATATATTAATAAATAAGTGGGAAAAGGTCAACAAACATGGAAAAATTGGACAAAATGGGTCGAAAAGGTCAAAAATGTCAAAAAGACGAAAATCGCGCGCCGCAGCCCAGCGCCCAGCCGCGCGCGCCCCATGCCGCGCGTGCCCCAGCGCGTGGGCACTGTTCACGCGCGCCGAGCTGCGCGCGTGCGTAGTGCCCAGCAGCAGCCCCTCCGCGCGCCCAACACGTTTTCGCCCCATTTTTCACGTGCAGCCGCCCCTGTGACGTCATGCTGACGTCATTAATGACATCAGCAATTCCAATACGCGTTTTTACATTTTTTAATATTTTTTTAACGTTTGTTTTACTCATTTTTTCTCTCCATCCTCACCTATAAATACCCCCCTTCCCTTCACTTCAAAACACACCTTCAAAACACACTTCTCTCTTCTTTATTTCTCTCATTTCTTAGTTTTTGAGTTTTCCTAGTTTCTTTCTTAGTTTCTAAGCTTTTCTTAGTTTTTCTCTTAGTTTTTAGTTCAATTCTCTTAGTTGTAGAGTTCTTCTCTTTTTGAGAGGAACTTGTAATGTTTTTGTAATAATTTAGATTTTTGATTCAATAAATGAAGTGCAAATTCCGCTTGGAGGTTTTCCAGCTACGGGAATAGCGTCGAAGTTCTGTAAGGATTTTATTTTCTTTACAGTTATTTTTATGATTTATTCTTACATGTTATATTCAACTTGTTTGTGGTTAAATTTAACTATGCTGGCTGTTTAGTAAATATGATGTAATAACGACGTTGTTATGCTTGCGAAATATTAAATAGGTAAAAATCTCTAAAATGAATTGATTTTGTTTTTATTCAAGATTTTATATTAAGAATGTTAGAAAGAAATATATTATTTTTCATTACAAACTTAAAACTGAAAATTAGATTTTAAGGTTTAGTTATCCGGTCTAATTTAGAGTAGTGCTCTTTTATTTGTTGGTACAATCGCCCGGTAGTTAGAGTGAAACTCTATTTCAAAAGTTTTTATAAGAATTATTATGTGAAAATGTAATGACAACATGTTTTCAATAGTGGTTTTAAAACTTGAAAGTTAGTACTCGGATAACTAAATTCTTATGTTTAATTTGGACACCTTGAATAAAGTTTAAATTGTCTAACCCCACCAAAGGTGGCATTTAAATGGTTCATTTTCAATCTCTTAGAAAAAGGAATTAATTTAATTAAGCATATTAGTTATCAACCCCACCCATAGGTGTTAATTGATTTGTTTAGTTAACAAAGAATATCAAACCCCACCAAAGGTGGTATTCATACAAAAAAGGGAGAATCAATAAATATCAATTCATATCTTTAATAACCTAAATAATATGAGCAAGCATAATTAACTTAGTTATTATATCCATAAATACTCCGTCATTATAAATGATAAAATTTTCATAAATGTTTATTGAATCTATGTTTATTTTTATGTAAGTAGATTAAAAATACAAAAACCCCAAAATATCGTGACATGATGTTTAGGATTTAATTTCGTTTTTAAAAGTTTGAATAATAATATAAAAACCACATACATTCCTTTCTTAGATCGACCTTGAGATTATACTTATCATTTTCTTCGAAATGATTTGTGCACTTGCGAGAGTTTTACAAATATTAAAACCAAAGTATTGGCAAGAATCGGCGATGCCAGTTTTCTCTCATCATTAGCCAAACAAAAAATAGCACAAAAATTAGATTAAATATTATAATTAAATTGAAATCATAATTAGGGTAAAGTATTAGATCATCACATGTAAAAAATTGGTTTCATAAGACTCCTAGATTAATAATTTAGCTAGACATAATTTTACTCATAAAGTTTATATTTTTCATAAAGAAAGACATAAAAATTGATAAGGAAATGAGAAGAAGAATAAATAAAATTAATCTTTTGAATTGCAGCACCAATCTCTTCTTGAATCTGCACTAAAATCGTATCTCCTTTGAATTTTTATGTGTTCTTTTCTCTTCTTAGCTCCAAAAACTAATAAAAAATGTTAATTTTGGCTCATTAGGGTTTTGGGGGAAATTAAGGGTTAAATTAGGCTAAGATAGTATATGGACAGTTAGACCAGCTTCAGATTAAGGGCTAAGATGAAAAAAGGAAATTTAATAGTGTTGATTAATAAGAATACGACATGTGGCATGAGAGATTCACTAGGCAAATCAGCACGTAACATGTGATGGGTGGACTAGTTGTGATCAATGCACACTGAGTCAGAACCACATGGCATGCTATGATTCATCATTACAAATTATGTGGCACCCCGATGGGAAGAATGGATGAATCATGTGATGATGCATGTCATACCTATTGACCACATGGAAAACTCGAAAAAAATGCCATGCCGACACATGGCATGGGATATATTAATTGGTACTTAAGACATGCTTTGATTAACCCTCTTCGTTCACATGGGGTCCATATGGCGATGTCTAGTCAGCTCCTTCGCTTACATGGCATGTGTTGAATGGTCTTGCGTTAAAAATTCATGAACAGTCCATCAAAATTCCAAAAAGTTCTATAAATTTCCAAAAAGTTTATTTTCACTCTTTTCACTAGAAAGTTCATATTTTAATATTTTTAATCCTAAAAGTACAACTTATTGAATAAAACGAGCTAATATCAAGTAGAAAAGTGCACTAGTGACTTTACTTTCATAGAGTCATCAATTATCCCCTTAAAAATATGCATATGAGACAATAAACATGTTATGCATTCTACACTCTCAAAGCTTCCCTAAGATAAAATCACGTACACATAGTAAAAAATCAAGCAATACAGAAAGGAGGAAACAAACAAACTGCATAAAACATGTGAGGATAGGCAAACATATAATAAGGAACACAACAAACTCAATCTCATTAAGCATGTAAAATGTTTATGAACTTTTAAAGGACAAAGTTGAAACAAACTAAAGAAACAAAAAAAATTAAAGAAGTTCAACACTCTTTATTCCCTCTTCTGCATCAACAATCCTAAGAACACCACATCGAGTAGACTATCCAACAATGGTAGAGGTAGAATATGGTGAAGTATAATGAAGATTAAGAACGTTGGTAGCTAACTATTCAAAAGGAATGGTTGAGCACAAAGGAAACATTTTGTCCATCTCCACTAAACAAAGAAAGCAAGGAGAATAATAGGCCAACAAAAGAAGTACCAGAGTGAAGAGGGTCTCTAAAACAGTAAGGCAAGATCTGATTGAGGCTAAAGAAATGGGTGAACCATGAATAAGAGGTACAACTAGATGAAAAAAAGCCATAACACCCTGAGAAAAATCTTGAAATTGATGTGAATCCAAGACATTTTTAGACTCAAGATGGACAACAAGAAAATAAAGAAACTTGAATAACAAGAAGAGATAATAAATTACTAATATCTCGAGATAAGATAACTCTACGTTCGCTAAGCACAAAAGTGGTAGAGAAACCAGTGGAAGAAACAAGATGTAAAGTAGGAAAAAAGCTAGAAGGCCCTTTGAGACTAACCAAAACATTCAAATAATATCCATAAGGAAATCAATCCATAATGCATTCATTTAAAGGTATGACTAAATTTTTGAATACATGCACTATGTGTGATATACTAAACTTGCGTACTCTATATGTCATTGTGATATGCTTATACGAACTAAGCCAATAGAAATATAGACTCAAGTAGAACCAAGCTTCATATGTACACTTTTATCCCCTCTCTCTCTACTAATGAAAGTGCAAGCTTTGAAGAAATCAATAGGTCTTTTAAAGCTTGTAATAAAAGGATGAGAATTGGGTATAAGAGAAGAGATATTTAAGTTTTAGCATACCTTTAGTCAATCAAAACTTAAACCTTAAGTAAAGATCTCAAAAACAAGTAGTAAATCTTTAGACATATGTTCTTTTCCTTGTACTTCTCAAATTTCAAAAACTCACATTCCCAAGCATGGGATCTTTTTCCTTTTACATCTTAGCATACATTTTCTAATACTCTTTAGACCTAGTACATTACTAGGGTAATGAGATACAGACTCCTTAAAGACTCACACTAAAAATGCATGATCAAAAAGCATAAGTAATAATTAGAAAGTTATAAGCATGCTACAATGAAAGGAAAGAAAGCATGAAACTACCCAAAATAAATAAGCTTTCTAATTAGAGTCTAAATCTAATATAATAGAATATACATAATAGGAACTTGGATAATACTAACACAAAAGCAGATTATGCATAACAACATATATAATGAGGTAAATCCACATAGAAACCCTATATATATATATATATATATATATATGATAACATCCTCAGATTTCTTAAGGCAACCACTCAGCAACAAATAATCCACTAAACAATAAAACAATTCCACTTTGAGAGAAATAAAACCATCAATTACCTCTATTAACCGGGACCTCTGTCCTAACTATCTATTATTGCTCTTGCTTGCTACTTCTACAATGACCTGGCTCGACACACGAACTTGGATCTCCCTTTAAGCCCATATCACCTAATGTGATGTGATTAGTGACTACAAATCAGTAACTGGAAGTGTAATCACTCCCAATCTTGAGGACCCCTTTCAAACTCAAACAACATATCTCTTATTGCACATAACAAAATATATGAGAACTCAAAGCATTTAACTTAACTCACTCTTACAATGAGGTTCTCACAAATAAATAGTTGCATACAAGAAACTCCCAATCGACACATGGCTTAAATACAACTCATTTGCAAATTCCATCTTGAGTATCAACACTCAAAAGTACGATTTTGCTCAGACAATTAAAAATCACCAATACCAAACAACACTCGAGGTATTAATGATCTTGAAATAGAAAAACAATATGTTAATTGGATAGAGTTCTACTACATTTTTTGGATACAAAACAAGAAGAAATGAAGGGGTATTTATAGAACTCAAAATTGCCACCTTACCACCACCTATGGTGGCAACGTGGTAAAAAGCCACATTTTTTTGTTCCAGAAATTATCGAATATTTTTCATAAATACCTACACCTGAAATGAACCAAAAATACAATGTTGGACTCCACTTAGTATGCACACTACAAAAAACTAACCACAGGGTATGTATAAACATGCTTACATACAAAGTGTTTCTAATTATGTGTATATATGTATATTACTGATCTACAATAACCAACCTTACACAGAGGATGACAAATACACTAAATAAGAATAAAATAGATGTTATGTTTTGCACAAAGAAAGCCAATAAACAAACATAAGAATAATGGCACTTCCATAAATTATAAGATTAAAATTTGAAAAACTTTTACATTTCTTAATATACTTTTACATTTCTAAAAAGAATTAAATTCATCGTTATAAATTGTTTTTTATTTCGTATCTAATTTATTTTGAAATTAGAAGTATTTATAACTTTTTCAAGTTGCATTTTTTTCATATATTTTTATTATTTGTTTACGATATTATGTTATTTATCACTCTTTTATTGTATTATTTATTATTTATTGATATTGGCATTTATAAATATATGAGTTTCGATATTCCAATATGTATCACAAAATGATTTGTAGCTTTTTATTGTAAGTGTCTATTTGTGTATTTAGTGGTCATATTTCTAATTTTTTATGTTTTTTTTATAAAATAGATCTTTGTGAAATAATAAAACAAATATAATTAACGTTAAGAAAATTACAGAAATAAATCTTTCATTATATCCGCATAAAAAATTATATTATCATAAATACATTTATATTATTATTTAACACATAAGATAAAGTATATGATAGGTTTCTACATTTTTTAAATTTTTATTTCCCAACATTGAATGGATTTTTTAACATTGTTTAAATTTCATATTAAATTTTCAAAAAACTTCAACTTTGATTATTTAATCACCTTTCACAACTTTATTTTTTAATATTTTTAATTAAAATTAATTATTTGAGATAATAAATAACATATATAATAAGTAATTAAGAATTAAAATTGTAATTTCAAAATACTTCACTTAAGATTATTTAATCATCATTTCATAATTTCTTTTTATAAATTTTTAAAAAATTATGTATTTCATATAATTATTTTAATCATGCTTTTTCAAAACTTTAATTTTTAATTAAACTTAATTTTTTTAGTATAATAACCTACATGATGACTTTGAAAATTAAAAACAAGAATTTCAAAAGACTTTATTTGGGAATTTAGTCATTCTTTTATAAGTTTCTTTTTATAAAATTAAAATATGGAGACGGCATATAATTATTTTAGTTATATTTCTCCAAAATTTTAATATTTTGATTAAATTATTTTTAAAATAATAAATAACAAACATAATTGTTTAATTAGGAATTAAAAACTAAAATTATAAAAGATTTCATTTGTGGGATTATTTAATAACCATTTTCTTAATTTTATTTTTAATAAAATTAAAAAATTATAAATTTTATATAATTATTTTGTTTATATTTGTTCAAACTTTTAATATTTTAAATTAAAATTAATTATTTTTGAAATAATAAACAACAAACAATATAACTTAGTTAGAAATTAAAAAACTAGAATTTTAAAATACTTTAATTTAAATTATTTAACCACCCTTTATATATATATATATATATATATATTAAAACTAATTCTTTATGATAATAAATAATGGATATAATGAAGATTAGATTTTGTAAACTATGATTTCAAAATATTTTAATTATGAATATTTAATCACTCGTTTAATAACTTTCTTTTTTAATGTTTTTAATTGAAATTAATTATTTAGGATAATAAATAATATAAATGATGGTTTAATTAAGAATTAAAAATAAATTTTTTTAAAAGATTTCAGTTATGATTTTTTAATCATATTTTCATAATTTTTTTTAAATAAAATTAATAGTTATAAATTACATATAATTTACTTTGATAAGACTTCTTCAAAAATTTAAAGTTTTTTAATTAAAATTAAATCTTTTAAAATAATAAACAACATATGTTATGCCCTAAAAATTTTAAAAACATAATTAGAAAAATTAAATGAGAATTAAAAACACAATATTAAATCATATATGAACATGATAAGGTCGAAAATAAACCACTAAAAGATTTAGTCTAGATAAATAAAATAAATTCATGAAATATTCATATGAACAGAGTTGAGAGAAATAAATCATGTATAAATTAGAAGAACCACTTGAGTTTATCTTATGAAAGATCAATAAAGGAAGAGGTAAATAAGTTTTTAGCATTTAAGTGAGTTCAAAGTCTTATCACCAAAAAATAATATGAATGAAAATCAATTACAACATATTTCAAAGCAACAATAATAATAATACTTTCTAAATCGATTTTTACTAACAAAAAAACTAAGGACACATATACTTGTGTCCAAACAATCTTGTCAATGTTCCAAGTTATCTACTGCTCATCGTTAGAACGTAGAAAATAAAGAATGATTTTTTGCCCAATAGAATCACTATGGCATATGAGTTAAACAATCATTATCTTTAATATAAGAAAATACATAAAGTCATAAAACAAATATACATTCAACTTAAACCAAATCGTTTATATGAAACCAAAGTATGTAAAAATCCTGTTTAGACGTAAATTAAATAACTCATGAGATGAGAATAAATAAATTGTTCACCACATAAATAATAAATCTCTATGGTAAACCATATTAGTAAAAAAACATCAACATAAAAAACATACATACACGTATTTTTGATCCCAAGTTTTATATCCCAAAACGAGTTATCTTGTATCCTATAACTATGGCCCATACACTCATTATCCTATGTCCCTAGATGTAGTCTCTGTGTTCCAACACTATGCATAAACCTCGAGATACAACGCTCAACCTTACCACTATCATATTGATTTTGAGCACATATACCAAAATATACTCATCCTAACATTTATAAAACACATTATAAAGTACCAATAATGTGTAACACTTTAAAACCATTATTTATAAATACTTCATTACATATCAGTATTACATTTATAAATATCTAAGAATTAAAAAAATAAAATTATTAAAATTAATATAAAAATAATTAAAATATTTATAAATCAGATAATAAAATAATAAAATAACTTAAATACACTAATAATAAATGTACATATGTACCCTCTTTCTTTTAAAAATTACATATAAAATGCATCCAACAACTACACGCATCTTTATCAAAAGTTTTATTAAGGAGTAAGAAGGTGGTGTTGAAGAAGACCTTGCGAGTTAAGGAAGGAGGAAAGATTTAGAAGACACACTCACTCTCTCTCTCAAACTCAGAAGTAGAAGAATAAGAATGGGCTTCTTCTCGTTTCTCGGCAGAGTCCTCTTCGCTTCCCTCTTCATCCTCTCCGCTTGGCAATGGTATGCTCTCATCTCTCTCTCAGATCTGCTCCCCTAGGGCTTCAATATACTTTATTCGCATTCTTCTTTTCTCATTGTTTTTTTTCCAGTGCTTGTCTATTTATTTTGCTTATTGTTTTATACGCACTGGAAAATTTTACTACAGATTTTTTTTTTTAAAAAGTTATGATGCTAAATGCTAATCCTATTTGCTGGAACCTGAGTTTGGAAATCTAAGATGAAATTTTTGCTATTAGAAGGAGAGGTTGTTATAGGCTGTTTTTGTTTTTCTAAATTTGTAATTCAGACGGAGGAGAAAATTGGACTTTAAATTTTTGTTGGAATTCTTTACTTGTCTACTGATTGAGATCTATTTACACGGTTATGTGTTCTTCATAATCTGTTTATTTGCACTCAATAGAAAGAAAAAAAGGAAAAATTAGTAGGAGTTATTCAACAGTGTTCTGTATTTTATTATAAGTCAACTGCTGAAAGCTATTTAAAGATTTTGCTATATTAATCTGACAGTTTGGGAAAGGTTCTTAAATCAAATATGATGGTCTTCGTAGATTTGATTTTTAAACTATTTTTAATTGAATTTATGAGGCTAGTTAGGATCTATTATAGCTGCGTGGTATTTGAATTTGTACAAGTCAAGCTCAAGGGGAAGATGGTAGCTGGTTGATTTATGGGATAGTTAATATGTTTGTTCTTAACTTATTATTATAGGTTGGAAACTTGTTCACAGAATGTAATCGGAATCAGAATGAGAATGGAAATGAAACAATGTTGTTTGGTTTGACCATTGGAATCAAAGAAGGAATCAGTATTATAGTATTTGATTTGTCATTGGAATGAAACGAAAAAACTGTAAATTACCTTAATACTCATACATTTAGTAAAATTTAAATAATATCATTTAATTATTATTTTCTCGTCAGACAAAATATATTATTGAAATTGTTATTTTTCTAAATAATTGTTATTTAAAAAGAAAATATATTATTAAAATTATTATTTTTTTAAATAGGGTTTAGGGTTTTGAGGTTTGGGATTTGGGATTTGGGATTTGGGATTTGGGATTTGAGATTTGAGATTTGAGATTTAGAGATTTAAGATTTAGGGATTTGGGATTTGGGGTTTAGGGTTATATTTGTGGATTAAGGTTTAGGGTTAAAATTATTTTTCTAAATAGGATTTAGGGTTTTAGGATTTTGGTTTTAGGATTTAGGGTTTAGGGTTTTAGGATTTGGAATTTGGGGTTTAGGGTTTAAGGTTTGGGGTTTTGGGTTTAGGGTTTAAGGTTTGGGGTTTTGGGTTTTGAGGTTTAGGGTTTAGTGTTTAGTGTTTTAGGTTTTAGGGTTTTAGGGTTTGAGATTTGGGATTTGGGGTTTTGGGTTTGGGTTTTTAGGATTTAGGGTTTTGGGTTTTGGGTTTTGAGTTTAGAGTTTAGAGTCTATAGTTATATTTGGGGTGGGGTAAAATTGAAAAAAAAAATTGAGATGGAAATGGAATCATGATTCCTTTCCATGTCTTCCAACCAAACACATCATTAATATCTTGTTGAGTACTACTGTCAAATGTAGTACTCGTTTGGGTATATTAACGGGACTAAACTACCCAGCATTTTTTACTGTATGAATCTAGTGAATCCACCAGCCTTGCAAGTTACAACTTATTCTTCTCCTTTTTTCTTTTATTGTAATAGAAGTTTATTTGCTAATTAAGAAAGAGTAAAGTAGTGTTATTATGTATGCAATATAGTCTTTTTTTTATTATGAAAAGATATTTCCTTCTTAAGGAAATAAAGCCACAGCAGCGAATCATCAACTCCTCCTTGTTTAGCAGTTGAAATTCCCTCCTCTTGATTAGTTTGGGAGAATAGTTTTTACAAAAATTGCTAGGTGATACGATGTTTTCTTTGAAAAATGGAATGACTTGCTGCAACAATATGAATGGTGCAATAGATATATTGATATACGTTTCACTGCAAACATAGGTTCAATGACTTTGGTGTTGACGGAGGGCCTGCTGCAAGGGAGTTAGTTCCCCAATTCACTTTTTTCAAGCAAAACCTCTCATCGAAGTTTGGGGTTGCATTACCAGATATTGATGTAAGACCCCTTTTCTCAATGTTTATAATCTTTATCTTGGAAATTCCCCAGCTTTTTCCCTCTTTGGTTTCATTTCTATAAAATTTTATGCAGACCAGACAATTAGTGGCAACTATTATAGCACTTAAAGGGCTTGGAGGCATTCTATTTGTATTTGGCAGCTCCTTCGGAGCTTATATTCTGGTTGGCACTTTCTTTCCAATAGGTTTTGAGTACTTGTTTTGGAATACAAAGAAACCAGAACACAAGTATTGCATTCTTACCATACTTATAAGAAAATAATTGTGCTTTTGTATGTAGCTTCTCCTCTTGGCTTTTACCACTCCAATTCTGTACGATTTCTATAACTATAGTCCTAATAAGGGAGAGTTTGGTGTATTGTTAGATGGCTTCTTACAGGTTTGTGTAACCGTGTATGCTATATATTGATTTTGGTATATTTCATTTTGAAGTTTAGTTTTCTTAGCTCACTTCTTTTTAACAGAACACGACACTTTTCGGTGCATTGCTTTTCTTCATTGGGATGAAGAACTCAATTCGGAAGAGACAACTCAAGAAGGCTCCAAAAACCAAAATCGTTTAGAATTTAGATGGGGGAAACAACTTTTGATTGCATTCTCTGTAGGTGCTCCACAGGGTTGTGAGGAGGTGGCCATTCTTACAGCATCAATTTTAACCGATTTGAATAATTAATTTCATACTTTGTAATATTTTCAATTTTTGGGATTTATACTTGTTTATTCCCATTTCTGTGGGTGAGATGTATGTTATTTGGACGGGTAAAATGGATGGAATGTCTATTCTTGTTGAATGGAAAATTCAGGTTTTGGTGCTTGTTATAGAAATTGATCTTTGATTCGAAGACGCATGGAAGTCACTTTGTTTCTTAACTCGTCTTGGTTGGCATAATTTTGGGTTACAAATTGGAAGAATGATTTAGGGCTGGGACTGTTTCTAAATTTTTATTAGATTTACAACATGGTGTAGAAAAACTAGGACATCACACTAGCAATGAAAACATAAACAGCTAACCATAAAAGCTAATAGCGTAGAAATTACAACTAGAAATTAAAACATTATTACAAACTCAATCCAAGGTTTATCAATACTACCTTGGGTAACTGGAACCTTGTCCTCAAGGTTCAAGGTAGGAACTGTTCTTATAGTTTGGTTGCATTCTTCCAAGTGGCATCTTCTTTGGGAAGAAATTCTACTTGACTAAGTTTTTCTCAAAAAATTTCTTTTCTTTTTTATCCAATAAGTATCTATGATCTCCTCAGGTTCTATAATAATGACATTGTCATCGTTGTGAATTTCCAATCTTCTTTTTCAATAAGGAAACATGGAATATTGGGTGTGTATGAGAGCTTTCAGAAAGTTAGAGTTGATATGCTATTTTGTCGATTGTTGTCGATAAGAGTGTAGTTTAAGGTAGACAAGATCGCCTTCCTTGGACTCTATGTCACGTCGACTCAAATCAGCCATTTGTTTCATCCGATTGGCGACTGCATGTAAGTTGAGCTTGAGTTAAGTGATAAGTTCATTGCGGGAAGCCAAGTTTTGATCCATCTCATGAACATGAGTGAATCCCAACTGATAGTATGGAATCATGGGAGGAGAGCGCCCACACAGAGCTTGAAAAGGTGTCATGCTCGTCGAGGCATAATAGGTTATATTATACCAAAACTCTACCCAGGGAAGAAGAGAGTACCATTTTTTTGGTTGTTGTTGAACCAAGCAACGCAGGTACTGCTCAGCACATCGATTGATGACTTCTAACTGTCCATCAGTTTATAAATGGTATGCTGAACTCATCTTCAATTTTGTGCTAGACAACTTAAAGAATTCATGCCAAAAGTGGCTAATGAAAATGGGATTGCAATCACTGATGATTGATTTGGGCAAGCCATGCAGTTTGACTATGCCCTCGACAAATATTTCGGCTACCACCTTGGCAAAAATAGGATGGGCTAATGCTAAGAAGTGAGCTGATTTGCTGAGGCAATCGACCACTACAAGGATGGTGTATTTGCCTTGTGGTGGGGGTAGTCTTTCGATGAAATCCATTGTGATGTCGTCCCATACTTAGCAAGAGATGGGTAGTGGTTGTAAGAGTCCTACAGGGGACAATGTGGAAGCCTTAGCTCGTTGACACATTTCACAGGAGGAGACATATGTATCCACCATTCAATACATGGATGGCCAATAGAATTGTTGAGCAAGGCGTTTATAGGTGCACAATTAGAGTGTCCACCAATAGGAGAGTCATGGAACTCACGTAATAACTTGTCTGGAATCTAAGACTTGGGAGGCACCACCATCCGGTTCTTGTATAGGATTATCCCATTATGTTTGGTGTAGGGAAAACTCGGCTTGGCAACAACTAGCTTGCTTATGCGGTCCATGTAAGCATCATCTATAGCTGCTGTTTTGATGTCCTCCTAGATGTGAGCCTATGGAATAAATAAGGCGTTAAGGGTTGGAGAACCTGTCACACAGGAAAAGGCATCAGTGACTGAATTGTCCTTGCCTGGCTTATAAATTATCTCGTAATCATAGCCAAGTAATTTTGCAACTCATTTTTGTTGTTCTAGTGTTACCTGCTTTAGTAAGTATTTGAGGCTTTGTTAATCAATTTGGATGTAGAACATCTGCCCGAATAGATAGGGCGCCAAGTGCGTATGGAATTAATGATTGCAAGCATTTCCTTGGCCTATATGGACCAAGATTCATGAAGGTAATGATTTTCCCTTGCTGAGTAAGTACAACTCCAATTCCTACCCTTGAAGCATCATATTCAATAGTGAATGGTTATTGAAAATTGGGCATGGCAAGGGTGGGGGTGGTAGTCATAGCTTTCTTGAGGAGTGTAAATCAGTTCTTAGCATCTTTAGTCCACTCAAATTACCTTTCTTCAATAGATTAGTGAATGGTCGAGCTAGGATGCCATAGTTGCAAACAAACTTGCGATAGTAACCTATAAGACCTAAGAATCCACGTAATTCTAAAACATTAGTAGCTCGAGGCCATTCAAGCATGGCCTTGATTTTTTGTTGGTCCATCTTGACCCCTTGGGCAATGACAATATGCCCTAATTATTGGAGCTTTTGCTAGCCAAATGCACATTTTTGCAGCTTTAAGAAGAATGTGTGTTGTTTCAAAGTTTCAAAAGCCTTTTTGACATGTTCAAGATGTGTGTCCCAATTAGGGCTATAGATTAAGATATCATCAAATAATACTAGGATGAATTTACGGAGGTAGGGACAAAATATAGAGTTCATTATAGCTTGAAAAGTGGATGGGGCATTACATAGACCAAATGGCATAACAAGATATTCATAATACCTATTATGTGTACGAAATGCAGTTTTATGTATGTCAGTTGGAGGCACGCATACCTAATGATAGCCAACCCGAAGCTCTAGTTTGGTGAAGTAGGATGCTCCATGAAGTTCATCGAGCATATCTTCATCAATGGGAATAGGGAAGTGATCTTTGATGGTAGTAACATTAAGGGTGTGGTAATTAGTACAAAAACACCATGTATCATCCTTTTTTTTACAAGCAAGACATGTGATGAAAAAGGATTGGTACTTGGTCGAATTAGCCCTAATTTTAATGTCTAGAACTTGTTTTTAAATTTCAGCTTTTTAACAATAAGCATACCTATAGGGACATATGTTGATTGGCTCAGTTCCTTCTTTGAGGGAAATAAAGTGGTTAATATCTTGAACTGGTGGTAATTTTTGTGGTTCTTTAAAAATGTCAACATAGGCCTCAATCAACACTTGCATATCTGGCTGGATGGTCTATTATGGTGTGTCTAATGACTACAAACAAATTGCAAAAATAGAGCCGTCAAACCTCATCTCTTTCGAAATAATTTCTAGAGATGCTTGTTGTAAGATTTGAGTGTTGGTCCCTTGTAAGAACTATGGTTTGCTGGCCCATTGAAACTCCATGGTCATCCTCTTCCAATCACACACAACTAATCCAAGTTTCTCCAACCACTTAACCCCCAATACCATGTCTAAACCATTTATTGGTAGAGAGTACAAAGTAATGGAAAAAAGGAATGCTCTGGATACTGATGTGGACATTGTCAAATTTTCCTTGGCATTTCAATGGTTTTCCATTTGCAACCCGCATATTGAAGTGCTCAATAGGTACCACGGGAAGGCGCAATAAGGTAGCCACCTTGTCACTGATGAAATTATGTGTAAAGCTGATGTCAATAAGTACAATTACTTTATGCTTGCCAATCTTTGCCATAACTCGTATGGTCTTTGCCGTTGTCCATCATGTTAATGCATTCAAGGAAATTTTTGGATCAGAGAGAAGAGCAGTGTTGGCTTCGTTATTATCTCCTTCGAGTTCATCAACGATGTCCCCTTCTAGTAAGAGCAGTTGAGAGCCCTCGCACTTATGACCCGAAGAGAATTTCATATCGCAATTGAAGCAAAGCCCTTATGCTCGCCATCTTTGCATCTCATCACAAGATAGCCACTTAAGAGATTAGAATTTTGTGGTTGTAAATGGAGCCAGTGGTGTACGAACATGTAGTGGTGGGTGTGACAGCCTCTTTTATCTTTGCAATTGGTCATCCTTCATGTGATTCAAGCTCGTTGCTTCCTTCAATGTTTTGGGTTTGAAAATACGAATTGATTCAAAGATTTCTACTTGCAATACACCCATGAATGAGCCTACCAACGCCTTTTGTGAGCACCCGTAAACCAGATTACCCAATCTCTCAAATTCCTTTTGGTAATCGCGAAAGGTCCTAGTCTATCGCACCTTAGATAGAGCTTTATCGAAGTCTTCACACTTTGTTGGCCCAAAACGAGGTACAAGTTCTTCCTCAAATAATTCCCAAGTCAGCCGGCAACCGTCATCTTGATAAGCATGGCATAACCATTGCCACCATTGCTTAGCTTCACCTTCTAGGTGGTAGGACGCGAGAGAGACCTTTAAGTGATCTTCAGTTCCTTTATATTCAAAGAATTGGGTCACTCTGTTGAGCCATTTTTTGGAATCATCTCCAATGTATTTAGGGGATTCCAATTTTGCCATTTTAGAAGAAATTATTTGTCTGTTGCCATCTTTCTCTTCTCAATGTGTCCGACCAAACTCTTCTCGGCCATTGTTGTGGCTAGCGATGTCCAAAAACTAGATCGAATCAGGTTAAACTGAAAAACCAGACCGAACTAGATCAGATCGAACAGTTTTATAAATAAAACGGTCTGATCCGATTTGTATTAAGTAAAACCGATTTTCAAACGGTTTGGTTCGGCTATACAAAATTTTAAACCTGTCAAACCAGGCCAGACCAATTTTAATAAATAATTAAAAAAATTCTAATTAAGCATATATAAAAGCATCACTTTCCGGTAACAATATCCTCATCGTCGTCGCCTTCAACCCTCCACCACCAACCAGGTGCCAACCGACCTCGCATCACATCATCTCGCGTCCAGTAATCCATGAACAAAATAGGTATGAGACATATTTATAAGAACTATGAACTTATGCTAACGTAATTAGAAAAGATTAGTATACTCTCTTTTATGTTTTTGAAGATAAATATAAAGCATTATATGGCTTATCACTTATGTGAAAATTCCAAAAGAGTTCATATACATATTGATTTCCTCTACTTTTAATGAAGTAAGCATACATTTTTCCACCTTATGGAAAGAAGAATGAAATGTCAGTTATTCATTCTCGCCTCTTTATATATCAGCGAATGAAGCCAACACTTAAAAATAATGCATTTTGATCTTAATCTTGTTTGCTTGCGAATTAGTTTAGAGATTTGACTCTCTTAAATTGAATTGCTTCATTCATGAGTTCAATCTTACTTTCAACTGTAGTTTGTTCTTGGAATATTTGGTTGGTTCTAGCATTTATGTTTTCATAACAGAGGAAGAAGAAGATGAAAATCTTGGCCTTTGGATAATGAAAGGGATGGAAATTCCTTGTTTTTGTTCTTGCAAGGTTTTGATTTTACTAACTTCTTTTGAGTTTTTTGTGTTGTGTATGGGAATTTTGGATAATGGTGCTTTTGGTTTATTTCCTTTAAGTCTTGGTTCTAGTTTGTTAAAGGGTGCCAAGGTGGTTGATCGTTTGTTTTTGAATCACAACGTATTTCCATGTTTAAATAAATCTTATTGAACATGGAGATTGCTTAGGAGATTTATTGTTTCCTTTGGTTCTCATACGGCCATCTCCAATGTTATCGGCTAAAAAAACTGGGTATAGGCTTGGAAACAATATAGATAGGATGAAGATTGCTAGTTATGTGGTATATTTTGTATAGGTTTTTGTTTGGATGGTGTGTATTGTGATGTAATTGTTGCTTCCATTAACAAAATGTTCTCTCTTTTGACAAAAAAAATCCAACACTTAATATGTTAACACCATTACATTTGCAAATAGCAAACAAGAAAAAAAATTATAAGCACTGTTAAAGTACCTTTAATACTCAAAGATGTTTGACCAAACCTAACTGCTGTAAAAATTAAAACTCTTAATCCTATGTAATTGATAAATATATTTTCTATTACAAATAGGATTAGTAATACTCATTAATTAAGAAAACTTATATTTAAAGAAGAGTTCTTTAAAAATTGATTTTATGCTATCTTTTATATTAAAGATTTAAGCTATAATTTAGAGTATATCTTATCTAATATATTTTAAAACAGATTTTACGCTATCTTTTATGCTAAAGATTCTAGCAATAATTTAGAGTATATCTTATCTAATATTTTAGCATATCTTATTCCATATTTTAGCACCAAAAATAATTTTAGATTTATAAACATGTGTTATTAAATGCATAAATATAATCTTATGTGTCGTAGTTATCAAAGATATACCTG
Source organism: Hippophae tibetana (assembly GCA_037013495.1). Lineage (NCBI taxonomy): Eukaryota > Viridiplantae > Streptophyta > Magnoliopsida > Rosales > Elaeagnaceae > Hippophae > Hippophae tibetana. The sequence continues at coordinate 9,717,396 of CM072805.1, read as the reverse complement.
AAGTACAATTATCTAGAACTCGAGTATTTATTTGACTTTTCTTGATAGACTTGATAGCAGGCCTAAAACAATTACAGATAAATATTTTATCCACAAAAATAGCCAACATTCATAGTCCTTACAAGCATAAAACAAAATTTGAGAAATATTGGGGAAATGTAGATAATAAGATGTTGTATGTTGCATTTGTACTTGATCCAAGGTACAAATTAAAGTATTTGGAATTCCTATTTAAAGAGATTTATGATTTATAAATTGTTCAAAAATTGAGAGATAATGCCAAAAATACTTTCATCGATATGTTCAAAACCTACTGTATGTTAGTGCATGGAAAGGATTTTCAATCTAATATGACTCAACCACAAGATGTAATAAGAAGGATTCCTTTATTTGAGGAAGCAAGAAAGATGAAATTTCTTAAACGCTTAAAGAAGAAAAATAGGTTGGAGTTGAAAACTGAGGTTGAGAAATATTTGAACACCCCATGTAAAAATGGCATGTTGGATAAGTTTGATATATTGAAATGATGGAAGGAAAATTCTTTTAGGTTTCCTATCATCTCTCTCATTGCACGTGATGTGTTAGCAGTTCAAGTTTCAACTATTGCATCAGAATCAACTTTTAACACAGAAGAGCGCATTCTTTATCCATTTAGGAGTTTTTGAATCCTAAAATGGTAGAGGCATTAGTATATAGTCAAAATTGGTTATGTTCCTCCATTAATAATGACTATGTCGTCTTACCAGAATACAATGATGACCTAGAGATAGAGATTTATGAAGATGTTGATTTAGATAATTGCAAGACTTAAAATTTATTTCTAAATTTATTTTTTAAATGTTATTATCTAATGATATGCGATTTTATTTGATTGTAGAGTAACTAGAGTTCATTAAAGACATTACATTGATCATTGATGATTAATAATGAGTAAGTTTTAAATATTATTATCTAATGATATATTGTTGTTGATTGTGAGTTTGAGACTTCATTTCTTCATGTCTAATCTGTTTTGCTTTTGAATTTCGATAACATCTTATGTATTTATTTATGTATTTAACAATAATATCTATCTATGTATGATGATTGATAAACATCACATTTGTCTATATCCAATTAGACTATATTATATTAAAGTGTATTATATTTATATATTATTAACCGTTCAAAACCATTAATCAAACCGGACCAAACCGTTCGGTTACAACATTTTGGATAGCCAAACGATCTGATCTGGTCTGGTTTAAATAATATGAACGGTCCAGTTTGGTTAAAAAAAATTATTTAAAACAGGACCGGACCATGAACACCTCTATTTGTGGCTGCTCAAATGGTCATTTGCTGTGAGAAACAGTTTGGATAGCCTGTGGACAATTTCCTCAAGAAGCTGCATTCCATCTTGAATGCCATTAAGTCCAGCCTCTAAAGATTCAATTCTCTCTTTTGTTGGTTGCCATTGTAACGAAACTTTGATACCAATGATAGGTCCCTACCAAAGCTCCTAAAATGTAATACAAACTGCTCTCTTTGGGTGTGAGCAAACTGCAATTGTAGTGTAAATTTTTCTTCTTTTTTCTCATTCATTGAAAGATTATAAATATATGGTTTATGGTCACAACTTTCTAAATGCTCTTCTTAATTTGATTTTATGGCCACCGTCCCTAATCACAAACCACATCTTAGGCCAGTAACTCCTAGGCATAAGCTACCACTACTTCAAAGCACAATCAACATGGTGCATAAAAACTAGGAAATTACACTAACAATGAAAATATAAACAACTAACCATAAAATCTAATGGTACAAAAATTATAACTAAAAATTAAAACATTATTACAGACTCAATCTAAGTATTTTTTATTGAGTTTAGACGTTCATTGAGATTTTCTTGGTTTATCAATAATAATTTTGATTAAAATAAATATATAATTTGGTTATTATTACTTTTTTAAAAAATATATGAATTTTTTACTTTTTGGAGCGATATTTTGTTTTGAAAAAACTCATTTGCTTGCTTAAATTAACGAGGACAAGTGTGGTCGTTTAAGACATTTCCCTCTTTTTCCAACTGGCTCCCCTCCCTCTTAATTATCTCGCCAGCCATTATCAATTTTTCTTCTTTTATTTTTTTTTCAAAAATTTCCTCACAATTCCCTATGTATATATCTCTCTCTCCCTCTCTGCACAAATCTGTTAGCACCCTATCACCTCTCTTTCCGAGCGTTGACGAACAGAAGTGGGCATGGAAGATATGCTTGTAACTTCTTTCTGCCATTGTTGGTTACAAGCAGATAGCTCAACATCGTGGACCCAAAGGAACCTAGTTAGGAGATTTTTTTGGTTGCTCACTGGTGAGTTATATTGTTTCTTTTTTTATTCATTTTTCTTGATTTTTATACCTAGTATGATTCACAGGATATGTTTTAGGGTTTAACAATTTTATTTGGGGTTTTTCAGCGGAGGAAATGGAGGGCAACAGGCAGAGGGAATCATGGTTGTGATTATTTTGCTTGGATTGATTCAGTTGTTAATGAAAGAACTGGTGAAATTATTACAGGGCTATTGAATCGAAGCAAGGCGCAGGATGTGAAGATCGCCCAGTTGAAGAAACAATTGAAGATTGTTATTCTTATTCTTATTTCATTGTTCATGATGTATCTAAAATATGTAAAGTAATATAATGCAGTAAATGGTGATGAGGGGTTGTATCTGTTTAGGATTAATAGTTGGCCTTGTTTTGATTTGATTATGTTGTATTTTTGGTTTTGGTTAGGGATCACCTATGTTTTGAAATGAAACAGACCCTGCGTGTGTTTTTGGTTATGTACCCAAAACATGTGTGGCATTTATGGTACCTGTAAAGCAAAAAAAATGATGAATGTAATCAACAATATGTTCTGCATTTTAGCCCTTCGATTCTGGTTTCTGATGTATATGAAAACATGATAAATGAATGTAAACATCTTGGTTTCTAATGTTTATGAAACAATGGTTTACTTTGTAAACACTAGTTTACTTTCTTGGATACTGAGGGAATTTAACAGAACTTATGTTCATAGGTTTTCAATCCCATATGTTTTCCCTTCAATTCCATATGTTTTTCCTACTGTTATTACTTTGTCTGGAATTTTACACAATTATGGATTATCTAGTCTCCATAGCCTTATTCATATACCATCTATGCTTCTTTTATTTTTTTAGTTATTTTTTGCTAATGATCTATGCATTTATTATGTTTATGATAACTATGCGTATGTAATTCTTTATGACATTTATAAAACTGATTGACACAATGATCTTAAACTTCATGACTGACCTCAACCTGTTTCTCTGCCATACATGTTATCTACTAAATGCTTACAAGAACATGTTATAAACAGTTTACAAAAGTGTCCAACTGTTACCTTTAGTCTAAATCCAAAATAAAATGATTGGTGAAATAAACAAAACCAAACAGTTTACAATCCATTTTATCTAAAACAAGTTACAAGCCATACCAATTATAAGCAAAACAATTTTCACAGTTCACAATCCAAGCAGTTTACAATTCAAAACAGTTTCCTATACAAAACAGTTTTCCATTCAAGTTGTTCTACTCTAGTCTGCTCCATATATTATCTGTTGTTCTACTCTAGATCTAATCCTCTTGTCGGGGTTTATGACAGCCTTTGTACCATGAACAATCCTATGTGCTTTACTTTTAGTACTTTTTGGTTTTTTACCATGACTTTGCTCCATGTTGATTGAGCTTTGGGTACCTAAAGGGGCTCCATCATAAATCTGTAAAATAAAATAAAACATTTTAGTTGTAATCATTACAAAATAAAAAAATGGACAAATATTGGATGGTTATCCCTATTTCTGTTTGACCATGTCTGCTACCTCCATGTGTGCTGGTTGCTCCTTTTTTCTTCTTACACCCCTTTTGATTATGTCCATGCTCCTTGCAATAACCACTCCTTATTTGGGTTCCCTTCAATATTAATTTCAATATTTGATGATGATGTTTTCTTTCTTCAAAAATTGCTCAAAGGCAGATTTGTTCCTAGAAATTTTAGGCCTCTCACTTCGTTTCACATACTTTGGAGGATGTATATGAACTTCTTTTTCATTTGTTTGAGGCCAAAAATGCCAATTGGGAACATGATTAATAATAAGATTACACAAATAACAAAATTATAACAAGTAGTTAGGATACACAAACATAAATACAAATGAATCAATACAAACGTAAACAGAATGAGGTAAAATGTTCAAAAAATTATCTATACTGGCTGGTCCTCAAATGCCAGTCTTTTATATATTGGATCAACATATGAAATTGGGTTTCATCTTGACTTGTAAGAATGCTTCTCATGGCATGTACACATGGTATGCCACCGAGGTCCTATTCCCTACAAGTACATGTTTTATTTAATAAGTCAACACATACTTTTTTGTTGAATTCAAAGTATACTTCATATAGATACCCCCACTGTGTCTTGCACTGCATGTACTAGACAAATTAATATTTACTTCTATTTTGTTCATTATTTTCCTGTATATTGGATACTTCCATTTCTCCACCTCATCCCCCTTTGATTTAAATCTCTCACTTATGTAAACCCTGATTGTCTCAAGCATGGTCATGATACGTTGCTCTCTTGCTACTAACAATTCTGAGTTGAAAAGACTTACATAAATTGTTCGTTTGATTGTCACAAAGTGAAGATGTCCTGCCAAATTTTTTGAACATAATTAAATGAAATCATACAATTTAAACCTAAACAAGTGAAACCAAACAAAATACCTGAAAAGAAATAATGTAACCTGTAAAGGGTTTTGTCCATGACATTACTAGTTTGCCAGCCAAGCATTTGTGACCTGTTTCTGACTTGTGCTCTCAGATGTGCATCCATGATTCAAATTCTGGTATAATATTTGCTTTAGCAGCTTCCCAAAAAAATCACACAGCCTTTCACCCTTGTGTTTTGTGAAATTGCATGTGCCAAATGCAAGTTCTATGCTCCATGTTAGACATAAATGACTTAACTGTTGGAATTATTCCTTTCATCTCATCACTCATGATAGTGTGCAATGTTGTTCTTCACTTATGCCAAGATTCTTGAATAATATCTTAACAAACCATTTCCATGTTTTTTCGATTCAGTTTCAGTAACAGTAAAAGCAATAGGGTATATCCCATTTTCTGCATCTACTTCCACAACAGATAGATGGATGCCCACATTATTCCATTTCAAATGACATCTCTCTAATCCTATGAATCTTCTATAACCTTTTTTCCACTCTTCCTTCATAGGTCTTGAGCACACAAAATATCTTTTAAACCTAATAGCACTCTTTTTACCCTTTCCCTTCTTTAGTACTACTGTGGTACCAAGATTAGTCCCCCTAAGCTCCTCACCATATTAAACCAATGTAGGGTATTGATTTTGAAATCTACCCTGAATCAGTTTCTTAGTCTTTGTTTTTGCCTTCTTGATCACATCTTTAGAATATCCTCATTCATAGGTCCGAGATCTACATCTATGAATTGAAAGGTCCGAATGATCAACTCTGCAATCAGTTGTTAGAATCAATAGGTCTTCAAATCATTCATTTGAAAAAATTGAAACCCCTCTTATTGGATGATCATGATACTTCCCAAAAATAGAAATTCTTGATCAATCGGGGAACAATATCACCATTTTTGTTCAATAAGATACCAAAGTGGATGATTGACTCATTCCATACTATAAATAATCGCAAGAAATCTTTTGATAACACGGATTCCTATTTCTCAATGATATCCCACGATCAAGACAATTGTCTGAATCCCGTGAAACCATTTCATAGAAGTTCATTGATATCTTATTTTTATAAAGCAAATCGACTTCGATTCTTGAATAATCCACATCACTTCTGCTTCTATTGTAACAAAGGATTCCCTTTTTATGTGGAAAAGGCCCATATCAAGAATTATGATTTTACGTATGGACAATTCCTCAATATCTTGTTCATTTGCAACAAAATATTTTCTTTGCACGACGGTAAAAAAAAATATGCTTTTGGGGGGAGAGATACTATTTCACCAATCGAGTTACAGATGTCTAACATATTCATACCTAACGATTTTCCACAAAATGGTGACGAAAGGTATAACTTGTACAAATCTTTGCATTTTCCAATTCGATCCGATCCATTCGTTCGTAGAGCTATTTACTCGATCGCAGACATTTCTGGAACACTTCTAACAGAGGGACAAATAGTCAATTTTGAAAGAACTAATTGTCAACCTCTTTCAGATATGAATCTGTCTGATTCAGAAGGGAAGAATTTGCATCAGTATCTCAATTTCAATTCAAACATGGGTTTGATTCACACTCTATGTTCTGAGAAATATTTATCATCCGAAAAGAGGAAAAAACGGGGTCTTTGTCTAAAGAAATGCCTTGAGAAAGGGTAGATGTATAGAACCTTTCAACGAAATAGTGCTTTTTCAACTCTCTCAAAATGGAATATCTTCCAAACATATATGCCATGGTTCCTTACTTCGACATGATACAAATATCTAAATTGGATATTTTTAGATACTTTTTCAGACCTATTGTCTATACTAAGTAGCAGCCAAAAATGGGTATCCATTTTTCATGATATTATGCATGGATCAGATATATCATGGCGAATTCTTCAGAAAAAATTGTGGAAGACACAATGGAATCTGATAAGTGAGGTTTCGAGTAAGTGTTTACATAATCTTCTTCTGTCCGAAGAAATGATTCATCGAAATAATGAGTCACCATGGATATCGATACATCTGAGATCGCCAAATGTTCGGGAGTTCCTCTATTCAATCTTTTTCCTTCTTCTTCTTGCTGGATATCTCGTTCGTACACATCTTCTCTTTGTTTCTCGAGCCTATAGTGAGTTACAGACAGAGTTCGAAAGGGTAAAATCTTTGATGATTCCATCATACATGATTGAGTTGCGAAAACTTCTAGATAGGTATCCTACATCTGAACTGAATTCTTTCTGGTTAAAGAATATCTTTCTAGTTGCTCTGGAACAATTAGGAGATTCTCTAGAAGAAATACGGGGTTCTGCTTCTGGCGGCAACATGCTGTGGGGTGGTGGTCCCGCTTATGGGGTCAAATCAATACATTCTAAGAAGAAAGATTTGAATATCAATCTCATCGATATCGTCAATTTCATAAGTATCATACCCAATCCCATCAATCGAATCGCTTTTTCGAGAAATACGAAACATCTAAGTCATACAAGTAAAGAGATCTATTCATTGATAAGAAAAATAAAAAACGTGAACGGTGATTGGATTGATGATAAAATAGAATCCTGGGTCTCGAACAGTGATTCGATTGATGATAAAGAAAGAGAATTCTTGGTTCAGTTCTCCACCTTAACGATAGAAAAGGGGATTGATCAAATTCTATTGAGTCTGACTCACAGTGATCATTTATCAAAAAATGACTCTGGTTATCAAATGATTGAACAACCAGGAGCAATTTCCTTACGATACTTAGTTGACATTCATAAAAAGTATCTAATGAATTATGAGTTCAATACATCCTGTTTAGCAGAAAGGCGGATATTCCTTGCTCATTATCAGACAATCACTTATTCACAAACCCTCTGCGAAGCTAATAGTTTTCATTTCCCATCTCATGGAAAACCCTTTTCGCTCTGCTTAGCCCTATCCCTCTCTAGGGGTATTTTAGTGATAGGTTCTATAGGAACTGGACGATCCTATTTGGTCAAATACCTAGCGACAAACTCCTATGTTCCTTTCATTACAGTATTTCTGAACAAGTTCCTGGATAACAAGGGTTTTCTTATTGATGATAGTGACGATATTGATGATAGTAACGATATTGATGATAGTGACGATATCAACCGTGACCTTGATACGGAGCTTTTTCTTCTAACTATGATGAATGCACCAACTATGGATATGATGCCGGAAATGGACCGATTTTATATCACCCTTCAATTCGAATTAGCAAAAGCAATGTCTCCTTGCATAATATGGATTCCAAACATTCATGATCTGGATGTGAATGAGTCGAATTACTTATCCCTCGGTCTATTAGTGAACTATCTCTCCAGGGATTATGAAAGATGTTCCACTAGAAATATTCTTGTTATTGCTTCGACTCATATTCCCCAAAAAGTGGATCCCGCTCTAATAGCTCCGAATAAATTAAATACATGCATTAAGATACGAAGGCTTCTTATTCCACAACAACGAAAGCACTTTTTCACTCTTTCATATACTAGGGGATTTCACTTGGAAAAGCAAATGTTCCATACTAATGGATTCGGGTCCATAACATCTATAACCATGGGTTCCAATGTACGAGATCTTGTAGCACTTACCAATGAGGCCCTATCGATTAGTATTACACAGAATAAATCAATTATAGACACTAATATAATTAGATCTGCTCTTCATAGACAAACTTGGGATTTGCGATCCCAGGTAAGATCGGTTCAGGACCATGGGATCCTTTTCTATCAGATATGAAGGGTTGTTGCACAAAATGTACTTCTAAGTAATTTCTCCATAGATCCTATATCTATCTATATGAAGAAGAAATCATGTAACGGTAACGAAAGGGATTCTTATTTGTACAAATGGTACTTCGAACTTGGAACGAGCATGAAGAAATTAACGAGACTTCTTTCTCTTTTGAGTTGTTCTGCCGGATCGGTCGCTCAAGACCTTTCGTCTCTACCCGGACTCGATGAAAAAAATGGGATCACTTCTTATGGACTCGTTGAGAATGATTCTGATCTAGTTCATGGCCTATTAGAAGTAGAAGGCGTTCTGGTGGGATCCTCACGGACAGAAAAAGATTGCAGCCAGTTTGATAATGATCGAGCGACATTGCTTCTTCGGCCCGAACCAAGGAATCCCTTAGATATCATGCAAAATGGGTCTTGTTCTATCGTTGATCAGAGATTTCTCTATGAACAATACGAATCGGAGTTTGAAGAAGGAGAAGGAGTCCTCGACCCGCAACGGATAGAGGAGGATTTATTCAATCACATAGTTTGGGCTCCTAGAATATGGTGCCCTTTGGGCTTTCTATTTGATTGGATCGAAAGGCCCAATGAATTGGGATTTCCCTATTGGGCCAGGTCATTTCGGGGCAGGCGGGTCATTTATGATGAAGAGGGTGGGCGTCAAGAGAATGGTTCGGAATTCTTGCAGAGTGGAACCATGCAGTACCAGACACGAGATAGATCCTCCAAAGAACAAGGCTTTTTTCGAATAAGTCAATTCATTTGGGACCCCGCAGATCCCCTCTTTTTCCTATTCAAAGATCAACCCTTTGTCTCTGTGTTTTCACATCGAGAATTCTTTGCAGATGAAGAGATGTTAAAGGGGCTTCTTACTTTCCAAACAGATCTTCCTACATCTCTATATAAATGCTGGTTTATCAAGAATATGCAAGAAAAGTACTTTGAATTGTTGATTCCTCGCCAGAGATTGCTTAGAACCAATAGTTCATTATCTAATGGATTTTTCCGTTCTAATACTCCATCCGAGAGTTATCAGTATTTATCAAAGTTGTTCCTATCTAAAGGAACGCTATTGGATCAAATGACAAAGACATTGTTGAGAAAAAAGATGGCTTTTCCCGGATGAAATGCAAATTGGATTCATGTAACAAGAGAAAGGTTTTCCATTCCTTAGCCGGAAAGATATGGGGCCATGAAACAGGGATTAAGTGGAACAGAATTGAATGGGTGGTAGAGTCGTGGAAACACCTATTTCTTCCATATTTTTGACCTTAGCTCCATGGAACAATATACTACTGCTGAAACATGGAAGAATTGAAATCTTAGATCAAAACATTATGTATGGATGGTATAAACTGTCTAAACAAGAATTCTTGAACAGCGAACAACCAGAGCTATTACTCACTACATCAAAAAATTTCCATTAATGAAAGATGTAAATCCATTGGAAAATAAAAAATACGCATGTCGGATGAAATGGTTGTTGCTATCTGCTACAATGTTGCTATCTGCTACAATGTTGCTATCTGCTACAATAACAAATCATTGGTTTAACTGAATAACTAAATCAAATAGATAGATATTTCTCTTCGTCTCAGGTCGACGGATCTTCTCGATTGAAAGATCCCCTATATGGATAATACACATTCCAGTTGACCGACAAATTCGAATTGTTTTGTTCCGAAGCAAAGATATCCACAAAGCAGTTCGTCCTATTCAGATATTCACGATCAAGAATTATCGGATTGGATTCTCTTTCGGATATGCCCTGAAAGGAGAAGGAAGGCTGGAATGCCAACATGCGTCTATTATTGAATTCACTCGACCCGATAGTACCCATTTTGGAAACGTCTAGCGCCAAAGTCACTGAATGGGTAAGTCGCCAATTCCTAAAACAGACTATGTAATGTACTTTATCTGCTGGGTTACGGGTGGGCATTTTACCAGAGGTTTCTATTGTATCAATTTAACCTTTTGTGATTCCTGTTGAAGCATATACTCGGGGGGTGGGTGCAGGGCGGACGATTTCAAAGTGGATTCCCCATTCATTAGATAGAGAAGATCACCAAGATTTTGTGATCCGCTGCTGAACTTATTCCAATTCAATGAGCATTCTCAGTATTCAATATTATGCCTTGAAGAGGACTCGAACCTCCATGCTCTTTAGCACGAGATTTTGAGTCTCGTGTGTCTACCATTTCACCACCAAGGCATCTTGAAAGTGAATCGTATTCCATGAATAGGATATCTATCCAGTGTGATGTATGGAATCT